>OY728158.1:225070821-230070821 GCA_963277665.1 Viscum album | reverse complement strand
TAGTCCCTCATAGTCACTCGACCACTTCTTCAGTGGGTCAGAGAGGCACAATGTGGGGATATGGACTATGAGGTGAGACATGCTCAGATATCCAAAGGACATGAACCTGATGGATTTTATGAAGGAGGGGAGCATGCCATCCTCTCACTAGAAAGAAATTGACTTTTACCAAAAAACAAATTGTGACAAACAATATATCTATTAGTATAAATGAGTAATTTTAATAAATATTATGTTTTATTAGTATTACATTCAAGTAACACATTTTTATTTTTACCAAAAAATATATATGTTGTTATTAATTATTTAATACCAACATATAATTTACTAACAATTAAATTTGTTACATTATCATATTAATACCTACATTTTTTTCTAATAAATGAATCCATTATTATAAATTAATATTTCCAAAAGTTTATTTTCAACATATAAATATGTTACTAGTATTTATTCACTACCAACAAACCATTTTCATAATATTTTTTTATTAATAATATTTTTGAAAAACAATCATAAAAACTTATTATCTATTTATTCTCTCACCATTGGTCGTAAAACCCTGCCTCCCACCCCGCACCCACCCTCACAAGATATAATCTGATCTTCGTCACTCGCCACCGGTGATCCCCACCTACACTCACACTCTCAGTTCATCACTCACCGCCCACGCCGTAGAGATTCTTACCTACGCTGACCACCGATATTCGTCGGTCACCGTCAAGCCGTTGTGGTTCCCATCTATGCTCACACTCTCGGTTCATCTTTCGTTTCTCGCACTATAGTGATCCCTACATGCACTCACACTCTCGGTTCAATGCTCGCTGACCACGCCATAATGATCCCCACTTGTGCTCACTACCGATCTTCGTTGCTCGCCATCAAGCCGTAATAATCCCCAACCGCGCTCACACTCCCAGTTTGTCGCCCGCCGCCCACGCCGTAGTGATCCCCACCTATGCTCACACTCAGGTATGCACTTCCTTTCAGAATGTTTTTAGCACCTAAAATGATGGGTATATATTATTTTAATTGAATTTAATTTAGGCTTAGGGTTTCAGTGAAATTAAGATTAATCGATATTTCCTATCATTGTTCTATTTTTTTGTGACTGTGGGATACTAATTTCATACTTCTCAACCACTCTAATGAAATAAACTTTATTCACTTATCTCATCACATGCAAATGTTTTTTATCCCAACATTTAATTACTTTTTCATGTAGAGGATTCTTCCTACTTCCAAGACCCCTGCTGGAATTATGCGACCCATTAAATCTTCTAAAGCTGAATCCTGAAAGAGTTCTTTTTGTTAGTTATAGGCATCATGGTAGGGAAAGAAAGTTTATTTCAGTCAGTTTAAAGGAAGAAGAAATTTTATGTTGTCTTATTATGGGTCAACTAAAGCTAATCTGGACGACATACCCGGAACTCTTCGTGATTGATCAGAGAAGAAGCAGTAAAGGTACACCTTCTGGTGAATTTTTGAGTTCTCTCAAATGAAATTATTTGTTGTTGGATGGGAATAATTCTCTCATGAATTTGTTAGCGTAAAACTTCATACTCAATTATATTTTTTACTTAATCTAATTTATTGAAAATGTAAATTTTGGGTGAGAAATAGATGAATTAGGATGCATGGAACATGTTGTATGAAAAAAAATGTAAAATTCTTTCATGATTATCCAATTTTAGGCTTGATTGTTGACTGAATTCCTCTATTTTACAATTCATCTCCCATTGTTAAAAACCTAATACTAGTCATCATAAAAGATATGAATCCCTTCTATATATTATATTCAATAATAATATATTTGTCCCAATGGAAAGAAACTTTTTACACATGGAAATTAATTTTTTCACAATGTATCTGATATTGAATATGAGTAAGGGTCCCATGAATATGATTGAGTGATTTATTGAAATCTAGACTGACCAAACTCCTTCGCAAGTATCATTATAAGTAAGAATGCCATCCTAAATGAACTAAAATTTTTCCATTCTCTATATTGTAGTAAAACATACACTACACATTGAAATTTCAAAACTTTAATTAGTGGAATTTTAATTTTTAACATATGAGTGCATCCTACATAATCTAGTTAGATGGGGATTCATTCTTACTTTTGTGAATAATGTTTGTCCATTTTGAATCTGGTTACAATTAATTTTTTGATTTGGTATATGGAATTCTACAATGTTCTTCCTTTTATTTATTAATGTATGATTCCCATTCCATGTGATGTGGAAATGTATTATATTCATTTTGTTACATTAATCATTTATTGTACTATTGAATTTGATATTGAGAGTATACTTCAATGAGTTTTTAAAATGCATGCATTGTGTTCAAAGATTAATTTGTTGGACTTTGTATAATAGTAGATATCTATATTGAATTTCATTTAAATTTTGAATATCACTATGATATATTTATGTGGTCATAAACTGATATTGTTTCTTGTTAATGAATCATAGTTTATTTTAGTATTTAAAATTACTTACTCTATGTTATTTTAATGTTATTTTCTTTGTTAATGTATAATTATGACTTTTTTTGTAATTGATGGGAAATATAAGGTTATTAACATTTCAATTTCATATTAATTGAGAACTTGTTGGTATTTATGCATTAAAGTTGGAATAAATGTCACAAATCTAATAGTTTTCCATACGATGTATTATTGCAAGAGTCTATCCAATACCAACACATAAAAAACTAGTTTGGGTCGATGAATCCCTCTTTCAAGTGTTGGATATTTCACATCCTCTATTTTAAAAAGAAAAGAACCATGTCAAGAGATATTGAACACTAGATCTATAAGGGATGCTTGTGATGACACAATATTATTCTTTAATTACATTCTCAACATGTTCATACTACATTATTATGATAACAAGAAGAATTTATTAGAAATTAGTTCCTGTATAGAGGTAAGTTATGACTTTAATATTCTCTATTAAAATATTTAATCCTCTATTAATTGACATCAGTATGTTATTAATGTCTTAATTTGTTAACATGTTGCTCAGTTGGGTTCTGATATGAATTGATTGGTGGCAATGTGTTTTTCCATCTTAAACATTGATTTCGGCACTGGTCTTTTATATTGTAGTGTTTTGGATGGTGTTTATTATGCTTCTCTTCTTTTTCATCCTGGATCAAGTACTTACAGCATTTATTTGCAGTTTGTGCAGTTTCACTTGTTTTTTAGGCTTAGGATATTATCTATTTCATTTGGGTGAGTTTCTCAGTTCTTGATGTTTGAATTTTAGTTGGATTTCATATTTTTTTTACTGGAGCACTGGATTATCTTTTCCTTTCCTACTATTTAGGCCTATCTGGAGTGGGTTTTTAGTGCATTCTAACTATTATTTTCCTTTCATACTATTTAGGCATTTCTGGATTATTTTATTGGTGCATTCTAACTGCTATGTTCTACTAGATTGGGAGTTCTCATTTGGATTTAAGTAATGGAAGCCGAGCATCAGTCTGGTTGTAGGTTCCATGCTTTTGATGTTGTTTTGTTAGTGCTGCAAATTATTGGTGTTTTGGGTTTCTATTTTTTTCATGTGTTCTATTTAAGTCTCATCATATGCACCGATGTTCTCCCACTCATATTTTCCCCTTTCAAGGCATCAACCATCAATCATTGATTTGAGAGACTATATTTGGTCAGAGAATCTGGTCTTCTAGGAGTTTTGGTCATGTCTCTCATATATTTCTTTTTTTTTTCTCATTTCATGATAACAACAGGTGCAGATTGGTCGTTATGTCTTGAATATTGGCCGCATTGAAGATGTGACACCCATACCTTCTGATTATACTCACAGGAAGAGTGGACGAAGGGGAAGACGACTATGAATGCATGTACTTGATCATGTCATGGGTCTCTATGGAATTCCCTGTTTCGTTTTCTTGTGCTGAGATTTTTATTTTGTTTTCATTCTCTACTTTGGGTGTTGATTATTATTAGAATTCATCAAGTTCTTTTTTTTTGGACAAAAAAATAATAATAACATAACTGGTGAAAATCTCTAATTTCCAATTCTATGGGTTGTAATTCCCTTCAATATCATCATGTTATTTCCATTCTTTCTAGTGCGAGCATTTTTCTTAGATGAATCAATGATAAAAATGTAGTTTCTCACACAAGATTCTATGGCTTGTGGTCACTAGTTATTTTTATATCAGGCATTATGGAATTTGTTTTGGTATTCGTTATATATTCTTATTGTGGTCAGGATGGATAATTTTATGATTGTGGTATATAGTTAGATTATCTTATGGTTATTGTTTTCACTTGATAATTTTATAACCGTGGTATCTAGTTAGATTATCTTATGGTTGTTGTTCCCCTAGCAGGATTATCCTCTTGTTTATATCATTTTTTGTTGTTTTTATATCTTCCATTTAAATGAAAACTATTTTCCAATTGTTATATTTCTGTTATCAGAACATTACTCATGATAGTGGAAGTTTAACGTGGAGGGAGCGAAGACAAGTGTTACTTCAAGCATAGAAGGGTGGTACACTATAGTCAAAGAGATGGTAGTGAAGATGTGTATGTCCTGATCCAATATAGTAGGTAATAGCTCAAGTAAAGTTATGGGGATTCCACGACAGTGATGTCTGATGTTTACGAGAAATAGATTTTTTATTATGTTTCTTTGAGTCCCATGTAAAGTATCTTAGTGTTTGAACATGTTTTTAATATGTTTCTTGGAGCTTCTTATCATTCCATTAAGTTTGAAAATGTACTTAAAAAACATTGGAATGTGTTTTTTCAAATAAAGTCTCAGTTTTTTGGTGTTTTATGTAAGATAATTTTGTAATTAATATATAATAAATATAACAATATATTATATCTAATTATATTAATAAATATAATATAAAATTTTAAAAATAAATATTGGAATACCAACATTTGAAGTATAATTTAAAAACAAATATTAATTTTTTTTATTGTTTATAAAAGTTATTAATATTACCAACATATATATTAGTCATATTAATATATTGCCAAAATTTTTTACCAACATATTTTTTTTAATAAAAGAAACAAAAGTTTACATGAAACGAAAGGAAGGAATTTTATTACAATCTCTTTCAAAGAGGTGAAGAAAATCAGCTGGCAGCGCATGCAGCCAAGTCATGTTCTGGTGGACAACTTTATTGGCAAGGGCATCAGCAACTGCATTTGCTTTACGGAAGACATGTGTAGCAATGTAGTCGATCTCCTGAAGCGAATTCAAGTAGTTCATCCAACGCATAGTAAGCGTCCAGGCTAGATGAATAACTCCGTTCCAAATAGCTTGAACAATGGTGGTAGAATCACTTTCAATCCACAGTTTACACCAACCTATTTGTAGCGCAAAATCAACAGCATGGATGACTCCAAGCATCTCCGCTTCAATGGAAGAGGAGATCCCACACCCACCGTAAAAGAAACCATGAAAATGGTCATCAGAGTCTCTGAAAATGGCCCCACAACTGGAAGGTCCAGGATTTCCTTTTGAGGTGCCGTCGACATTCACTTTAATCCAACCCGACATCGGAGGTTTCCAGAATACTTCAAAGGGTTTCTTGATCTTCGGGAAAATACCCGGGACACGGATACGCCTGAGGATCTCGAAGTCTTCAATATGATTGCTACAAAAATATTTTTGAATTGATGCATCTTCATGAATCGCAATGAGAATTCGAGCTTTTCCTGCATTGAGACTTAAAGAGTGATTATTATAGATAAGATCGTTTCTTACATACCAGATTTCATGAAGAAGTTCAACCACTACCGCAAGAAAAATGTCTTTGACTTGCTGAGAGGCTTCATATTTAGTACATTTCTTCAAAAGAAAACAAATCGGATCAGATAAGGACCATGGACAATTAAAAAGCTAAAAAATATTGTTTCATAAAGTCGTGGCTATAGCACAAGACAAAAAAAGATGATTAGAATCCTCTCTGTGCTGATTACATAAATGACATTTTGAGAAAAGTTGAATGCCAGAGGCATGAAGTCTATTTTTAGTGGGCAATCTATTGTGAGCAATACGCCAAATAAGGGTGAACCTGGAGGGTTTGATCCAAGTCTTATTGAAGGTACTCACCCAATTATAATTAGGTTCATTGTCAGAAAAGTTGTGCATGTAGAAGTTTTTTATGTCAAGTATGCCATTGGGAGCAGGTTCCCAAACAAGGAAGTCCCCAGAGGTGAAGAAGGTATAATTTTCAATGATTTGAGCAATGTCGTTGGGGAGATCATGCCTATAATGATGCATAACATCTTTAATTGTGTGGGTGGTGTTTATAGAAGTGTTATTAGGAGGCAGCATAGAAATTAAAGGAGTACCTATCCAGTTGTCCCACCAGAATTTAATGTTGGAGTTAGCATTGACCATCCATCTAGAATTAGCCATAATCTTTTGATAAGAGTTTCTAATAGAGGGCCAGATTGAGGAGTTGATGAAATTAAGATTTACTTTTAAAAGTTTATTTAAAAATCTATGTTTTAAGAAATTAGAGGCTTTAGAGTTATTATTAATAAGGCGCCAAGTGAATCTCGTTTGCAGGGCATCGTTGAACAATTTTAAATTTTTTATGCCAATGCCTCCATTATCAAGAGGTTTACAACATGTCTTCCATGGGATGGTAACAAGTTTCCTTTCAAAGATACTTCCCGTCCAGATGAAATTTTTTATAAAGGTATTGATATTCATGAAAGTACCTATGGGCCATTTACAAATCATGAGTGGGTAGACCAGCTTAGAGACAATGGTAGATTTGACAAGACAAATTCTACCAGCCATGGAGAGGGATTTCCCCTTCCAAGTAGAAAGTTGATTAATGATTTGATCCATGATATTAGAGAAATAAGATGATTTAGGACGTCCCCAGAAAATCGGGACGCCCAAGTACGTGAAGGGAAAAGAACCTTCTTTAATTCCAAGATTATTGGTGATAATAGATTTTCTTCTAACAGGGAAATTTTTTCCAAAGAAAATATGAGATTTGTTCCAGGAAATAGATTGTCCAGAAAGGTCCTCGTAATGAGAGATAGCTTTTTTAAGACATTGAATATTTCTTTGATCACCCTTTATGAACAAAATAATATCATCAGCATAGAGGAGGTGAGTGGGGACAGAAAGGTTTCTAGCGGCCTGAATGGGTTTAAGTTTATTTTGATCAACCAGATTATGAATGAGTCTGCTAAAATAGTCTTCTGCAATAATAAACAGAATGGCCAAAAGAGGATCGCCATGTCTAACACCTTTAGAGCATTTAAAAAAACCACGAGGTGTGCCATTTATTAATATGGAAATGTTAGCAGATTGAAATAAAGTCTTGATTCTCTTGATAAAAGTCTCATGAAATCCAAATCTTTTCAAGACTATAAATATAAAGCCCCAATCAATGGTATCAAAGGCTTTTCTAATATCAAGCTTGACGGCCACACAACCCCCCCTATTGTTTTTATTTAGGGTGTTGGTACATTCTGAGGCGAGACAAATTCAGTCTTGAATGGAATTGTTTTTAATGAAACCAAACTGATTCCAGGAGACAATTTTGTTGCAAATCGGAGCCAATCTGTTGGAAATGATTTTAGTAATGATCTTGTATAGGGTATTGATAAGAGAAATTGGTCTAAAATGATGAATTTCATAAGCATTTTCAACTTTGGGTATCAAGGTGAGGAATTGAGCATTGATACCCTGAGGGAGGGATCCGTGAGTGAAAAAAGACTGTATCAGCTTACAAACATCTGAACGAAGAGTGTCCCAGTGATTTTGATAGAAACCATTGTTAAATCCATCCGGTCCAGGAGCACTATCAGGTTTTAGACTAAAGACAGTGTCTTTAATTTCATGCTCCAAAGGAATAGCTAAGAGGGAGTCATTGTCTTTCTCATCCACCATTAAGGGGATAATATTGGGATCGAGATCAATATTTCTCTCAGGGCCATTGAAGATGTCATTAAAGTAAGAGAAAACATGATCCGAGATGGCTTCTTCAGAGTCAATGATCAAATAACTGTGAATCAGTTTAGTGAGAGGACGATTGGCTTTTTCTGGTTCTTTGAAGAGAGTTATAGAATTTAGTATTTCTATCTCCATCAGCTAGCCATTTGGTCCTAAACATTTGTTTCCAGATTTTATCCTTAATAGCGAGTAAGGTGTTAAGCTTAAGAGCTGTATTGACCTCCAATTGAGGTTCGAGGGTAAAATCAGAGTTGGAACTATGAGTTTGGATTTGATTAAGTTCATCTTCAAGAGAGGTGATGTCAGAATCCATTTGTAAGGCTTTGGTTTTACACCAACCTTTGAGAGCTTGTTTTAAAATTTTCAATTTGAAAATACAAGCAAAAGTGTCATGAGAATGGCTCATAGAATTCCAAGTATTATCAATCAAGTTTACACAGTCAAGGTCTAGAGACCAATCATTATTAAATTTAAAAGGGAGGGGAGTTCTATGTTCATTAGAGAGGGAGCTGAGTAATATGGGATGGTGGTCCAAGTTAAGTCTGGGAAGCGTTATACAAGAGACATTATCCCAAGTGCCCATGGCCTTCATGTTAACAAAGGCCCTGTCAAGATTACTGGCAACAGTTTTGTTATAATGCCTTATATACCAAGTGTATTTCGCCCCAGTAAGGTTTACATCAGAGAGATTACAGTCATCAATAGCAGATCTAAATTCTCTTGTGGATATAGAAAGATGAGAGGGTCCAATTTTTTCAGTGGGACTAAGAATAGCATTGAAGTCGCCGCTAATCACCCATGGATCTTGAATTTTTTTAGCCATGTCAAGAAGATCCTTCCAAAGATTTCTTCTTTGTTGATACCTGTTATTAGCATAGAACATCGAGCAAAATATGTGCTGATCATTCCAGAAAAAATTGCAAGTGAAATGTTGATCAGCGGTTTTAAAAACATTGATGTTTTGAAGGGAGGAGTGATAGAAGATCCACATAGAGTCCATCAAGGGACCATTTTTTCAGGATCCTAAAAAGTTATAATGAAGAGAGCCAAGTCTCATAGAATTAGAATTGAAGTTGACCTTGGCTTCAGATATGGAAAATAGCTGAGGTTTATGAGTGTTTAAAATCCTCCTAAGTGTCATGGAGGTGTCATTGTTGGAAATGCCTTGGCAGTTCCAAATTAGGAAATTCATTGTTACCTATGTTTTGGGTTAGAGCCCCTTTTTTTGGATTTTCCAGAATTCTTCTTCCTCTTAGATCTTGTAATAAGAGGGGGGGAAGTAGATTCTGATTTGTTCTCAGTTTATTTGATATCAGAATTTGAGGAGTTAATCTTAGAAGGCTCAGTCAAATGAACTGAAACGGTAGCAGCAGGAGTTACAGGTTGAGAAGAAAAAATCTGAGAGTGCTCTGGATCTGATTTTTCAGCAGAAAAAGCATGAGGTTTTAGAGCTCCAGTAGTGTCCAGAGCAGATTTTTGTTTAGGGGAGAGCTTAGTTTTATCAGAAGAAAGGGAGACAAGAATATTCAAATCAGAGCATAAAATAGTAGAATCAATATTGACATTTGTCCCAATCTGCATGCTTAAAATAGGATTTACATCCTGTTCAAACATATTAGCTTTTCCAGGGACAGTGGTAAGAGTTTTAGAAGCAGAATCAAGAATATCAGTGAGAATTTCAGTAGGTACATTGTTATGATTCTCAATGATGTGCATGTCAACAACAGAGTTTGTAATTTGCAAGATTGGAACAGGATTTACAGCCTGCTCAGTCAAACAAGATTTTTCAGGGACAATGATAAGAGATTTAGCAGCAGAGTCAATAACATCAATGAGAGATTCAGTAAGTACATTATTGTTATTATCCTTGATGTGTATGTCAGAAAAAGAGTTTGTGATCTTAACAGTCATATCAGAATTCCCACAGGCAGCAGTATTAGTGTTATCAGCAGAATCATGAGGAAAAATAACTGAGTTACCTCATTGTGGTGAATTTTGCATGTTACCAGGAGGACCAGGATCACTAGAGGAGGGCTCCTCTTGCCGACTTCCTGGAACACTCAGATTATTGTTATCTATCCCAGTCCCATCTAGGGTAGCTGCAGATCTAGAGTTCTCAATGTTCCGGCAAGAGTTCATCTTTGAAACAAGGGCAAAATGTGCAGGGTCATTAGAAATCAAGAGGGGGGGAGTGGAGGGCTTATTGCTATCTCCAATAACCTGGAAGGTGTTAGAAGATCCAGCCACCATATTTTCTTCTTCTTCCACTAATTTTCCCCATGATTTCCCCTCAAGGGAGGTAAATTTATTAGATTTCATGACCCATTCTTTCTTAGGAGGGTCAGTTTTCTCCAACATAGCTTTACCTTTCTTGTTCAGTTTGATTTCTTTCCAGTCATTTGCAATAGAGGGGTCAACTTGCCTTCTAACCACTCTACAGTTAGCAACATTGTGTCCTATCAATTTGAAAACCTCACAAAAAGGATGTTTCCTTTCATATTCTATCCTGATATCAGTTCTAAAGTTGGGAGCATTGAAATTTATGACCAAAGGTAGTTCAGAAGCTAGATTTACTTCAACCATGATTCTAGCAAAAAGTCCAAGGTCCCCATTCAACGTTCTATGGTCAATTTTCATGGGGGAACCTATACAGGAGGCTATGTCATTTAGGATCTTAGGGTTCCAAAATAACCAGTTAAGACCATGAATTCGATTCCAGACTTGTGCTAAAGAGTTCCTGTGAGTGTGGGGGTTAAAAGAGACATCCCAATTTGAAATTCTAAGGAGGCCTGGTTTAAGATGAATATTACCTAGTCTCCAAACCTGTTCTAGTTGCTCCTGGGAATCGAGAAGAATGTGATAATACCCTTTACCGATGGGGATCATCTTCCAATTGGGAGAATTCCAGCAATATGCTATTCTGCCTTTGAGATCAGTTAGAGACCAGGGACGGTCACCTGTGCTGTAAACAACACGACCAAGAACTGAGAATTTGCACAAAGATTCCCTTTGCCTCAGCACTTCGAGATCTTCCTCAATAGAGAATCCACCATCCTCTAGTTTTTTGATAAGTGGAGGTCTATGCTCCTTCACGCTGCTGAGATCCGAGCCTTGAAGAGCATAGCGGAGTGCTAAGGGAGTTTCACACTTCCCCTCTAGCGGTACATCTAGGAGTAGCGAAGATGTATCAGGACCTCAAATGACAGCACTGGTGGCCAGGTATGAAGAAGGCTATAGTAGAGTATGTTTCACGATGCCTCACTTGTTAGCAAGTTAAGGAGGAGCACCAGGTAACAAGAGGCTTGGTACATCCCTTAGAGGTCCGAGAGTGGAAGTGGGACGAGATATCCATGGATTTCGTGAAGGGGATTCCACGTACATCTAGAGGACACGAATGTATCTGGGTGATCGTAGACCTACTCACCATGTTGGACCACTTCCTACCGATTAGAGAGTAGGGATTAGTAGAGAGCTTGGGATGCCTCTACATTCAGGAGATCATACGACTTCATGGTGTGCCATCGAGTATCGTCTCTGATCGAGATTCTCGTTTCACTTCGCGGCTATGGAAGGGGTTACAAGCGGCTTTTGGGATGCAACTTCGTTTGAGCACCACCTTACATCCTCAGACCGATGGTCAGACTAAGAGTACCATTCAGAATCTCGAGGACATGCTCTGTGCTTGTTTACTCGACTTTGGTCATAGCTGGGAGGATCACTTACCCTTAGTGGTGTTTGCGTACAACAACAGCTACCACTCCACCATCAGAATGGCACCATACGAGGAACTGTACGACCGACCCTGCAGATCACCTCTATGTTAGACTGACCCCGAGGAGTCAACACTTGTTGGACCAGAGATGGTTCATGCTACGACAGAGAAGGTGCGGATCATCCAGGAGCAGATGAAGACTGTACAGAGCAGACATAAGTCTTATGCTGATAGGAGACGAAGACCACTGGAGTTCGAGGATGGTGACCACGTCTCCCTATGGGTCTCACATTGACAAGGTCTACGGAGATTTGGACGGGGTGGCAAGTTATCTCTGCGTTTCATCGGACCTTTCCAGATCCTCAGCAGAGTAGACGAGGTGGATTACCGCCTGTCCCTTCTACCTCAGTTGCACCGGGTGCATGACTTCTTCCACTTGTCTCGGCAGAGGAGATACATGCATGACTTATCCGACATCATCGACCATGGGGAGCTAGACATCGATGACGAGGCAACATTCGGGGAGGTTCCAGTAGAGATTGAGGATCGATAGGAGCAGGTCCTGTGTGGACGGTCGATTCCTCTTGTGCATGTTTGCTGGCAGCACGAGAACTTCCAAGAGAGCACGTGGGAGACGAAGGCTTAGATGCATCCTCAGTACCCCCATTTGTTTTCCTAGTCTATGTTGTAGCTTTACGGGGACGTAAATCCCTGAGGTGGGGGTAATTTAAAGACACGTAAATTTCGAGGATATTGTTTTCATATATTCTTTGGAATTTTATGAGTCCGTAGTTTCTAACGGCACCTGATTCCGAGGCCTGGTGTGCCCGTAATCAATTTCTGAAGTTTTGTTCAGGAAGGTTCAGTAAATGTACGTATAGGTTTTTCTATCATTTGAACCAGTGCTCAGAATCGAAATCTGAGGGGACCGATGAACTCGCAGTGCTGGTATTCGCTTAAGGGGACGTTTACCACAGTTGTGTTTGTGCAGGAGGAGAAGTTAATTTTTTGGGGATTTATTCTAATTTCAATAAAATTGTTGTGTACACAATTTTATTGTTAAGGGTGGTTATTTCCTCCAAAGAGGAGTTGTATGTGGGACCCACATTCCCCATAACCTCCCATTGGAGGAAAATGTGTGTCGGGCCCACATGAGCCCTAACCCTTCAACTCCCCATTAACTCCCCTTTATCTCCCCTTAATTAATGAGGCCACCACACCCCTCAATTATTTTGGTGGAGTCTCTTCATCTTCCTACCCATAAATTGTTCCAACACATATAATTAATTCCTTCATTAATTATTTTTATGGTGTCAACAACTCTTTTTAATTGTTTTGAATTTCATGGAAATGTTATTATATTGGAGGGCATTTTAATCATATTTTCCTTGGAAAATATTATGGGGGAACCTTTGGAGAATTATAAGAGTGCTTCATCCTTCCATGAAGAACGATGTCCTCTTCGACAAAGAACGCTGATTCCATTGAAGAACGATGATGTGTCTTCCTTCCTCTTCCTCCGCGAAAAGAGAGGAGACGCCACTTCCTCTTCGGATGCACCCCAATGTCAACGGAATAGACGTCCGTCTTCCGCGACGCCCGACCTCCGCGACACTCGTTTTATGCGGCTCATCGATGTGCAACGTTCTCGAGATCGAGGTAGGGGATTGTATAATTTAAAGTGAATAATTTCTACCCCGTTCTTCATTGAATTTCTTGGATTATCTTCGGCCATCTGCTATTGCTTAACGCGGAGGGCACGGGCTGAAAAAACATGTCCAGACGACCCTCCGTTGATCTTTGTTTTATTTTTCAAGATGGAGTCTGTGATGGAAAAGGTGGCGATGACTGAGGGTGGCAACGACAACGGTGGCCGCGCGCCGGCCCATTAGAGGTCCGCGACACCGGGTGTTCAGCGGGCGGAAGAGACCGCGGCCCGCATCCGCGGGACGCTAGACCGAGGAAGAACTGGCCAGTACCTCGACCGGCCACGCTGGAAGAATAGGCCGGCTAAAGCCGACCAACTGGAGAACCTTGGTGCCTCATGGCGTCACGTTGTAGATAACCACGACCCGCACTTCCATGGGATGCTTCGGCAGACAAACCAGCTGGCAGGAAACAAACTTGGTTTAAGGGCATCACGACACCCCGAAGGTGCCATGTGGGAAGGAAGGGGCCCACTGTGCGGGCCGCTCGCGCCAGAGAAGACCGGCCGGCTTCGTCGGCCGGATAGGAGGGGCGGCGCCGCCCGACGCCGCCATTTCATAAAAACTGGGGCCATGCCCCTCCGGTCCGGGCCGCGCCCCACCAGGCCGGGCCGCCCCCCCCCCCCCCCCCCCCCCGGGATGAGCCGCACCCCCCCCCTGGGCTAGGCCGACCCCTTAGCCGGGTCGGACCAGCCGAGCTAGGACGGGCTGACCCGCCAACCCACCGGGCTTGACGGGCTGGGCCCGTTTTGCTAAAACAAGAATATCTTCAAGACCGTGCGTCCGAACGTCATGCCGTCTGCAGCATTGGGACACTTGCGACAAGGCGGTCCTTTTGCAATACTATAAGTGAGTTTTTGACATATTTGTAAAACGTCCGGGTTTGTAATGAGCATAATTCCAACCGGGTCCCTTGAACAGAAAAACCAATAACTCTCAGACCAGGCATCCGATTGACGCGCCGTCTGTCACATTGGGTCTCTTTTGATGAGACGGAACATCGGGCTACATAAACTATAAACTTCGTGATAGTTGATGTATCGACCCATTTTCTCGAGAAGCAGACCCTTCCGGAATCGAGCATACTGTTTACGGGAACCCTAGAGCTGGTTGCGACTGTGTCGACTACTGTACGAGAATCCTACGTGGGTTCGACATGGACGACTACTTTACTAGAATCCTCCATGGGTTCGACAACGATGAATACTGTACTGGAATCCTTCGTGGGTTTGATAGTGATGACTACTGTTCTCGTATCCGGTGTGGGTCCGACAGAGTAGCTGGTCTTGTATCCTGTGTGGGTCTGACACCTTAGTTGGTCTTGTATCCTGTGTGGGTCCAACAGAATAGATGAATCAGTGACTACATCTGATCATCTATATCTCTATATGAACTATGTATACATGCATGAGCTGAATCTTGACTTTCAATCATTATCATCGATGTGATTGACTTCTTTCTTGTGTGGACTGGGTTTTTCTAGGGCTCGAGAGTTGGAGCCGAACTGAGATTGGAAACTTAGAAATATGTTTAGGCATATACCTAAGTAGGGTTCGTTGATACTTTGTGGTTGTATCATTCATTTGTGGTTTATCCTTCGTGGATTCTGGGAGACCTTCGGGGTCTCGAGGTTCCTACTGAGTATCGTATACTCACCCCTGCACAGGCTATTCCCGCACTACATTGTGTTGTATGCAGCCGATGGACAACACTGATCGAGTTAGAGACTTGTAGAGCTAGACGGTACCCGAAGGTGGACTACATGGAGAGATGTACACAAAGCAAACAGACGGACCTGAGGTGCAGAGGAGGCCATCTGTACCCACCCTTCAGGTTGGGTTCCAAGAGGATGAATCAGTAGTTTCTATTTTACTTTATTGCAGTTGTACTAGTTTTTTAGTTGTACTGTACTTACTGTTAGGCTTGTATTTTCGGCCCCTTTTACTTTAAGAAATTAATTTGTTTACAGTATTACTTAGTGATTACTTTATTTGCGTACTCTATTATGTTTGATTACTTTCTTAAAGTAAATGCCTTCCTAGCATAGGGATTTACGCCATTGTGCTAGTCTCCAGCCCCTGGCCTATGGAAGGTGGTCTTGGGGTAGTCACAGCACGGGCCCCGAGGACGGGTCATGACAATTATCTTAGGGATTGAATTTTTAAGAGACCAAAACCAAAAAAAACATTGAAACAATGCTAAAATAGGTTTTTTCATTGTTTTGTTGAGATTAGTGGCTTAAGGTGGTGTGAATAATAGAGTATTGGTGGTGCCATTTTATGGTGAAGGGAAGCACACAATTGGAATTGCTTGAATGATTTTAATATATTACAAAATCACATGAAAGTGGAACCATGTGGCTAAAATTTATAATATAAGATAGGGTAAGGTTTAAATCCATTCAACCAATAAAATTTGGATATTGTTTTGTGGAAATTTAAAATGTTATCTTTTTATTTAATCCCTTTATTAACTGATTTTAACCTTAATTGTGGTAAATACTTTTTCAATACTAAAGGGTTATAAATTTACTTAAAATGTAAAATTTTGGACACAAATAGTAAATTGATTAATTTTTTTACCTTACCACATTCTATTTTTCCTCTTTAAATTTTTTTAAATCTTTTAATAATACATTATTCAACAGAAAATAGAATTAAATTCATTTTAAAAACTTTTCACATATTTTGACATTAAAAGAATCAAGACATTTATGGAATCTGAATATAAACACTTTCACAATCAATTATAAATTATTATTAACTATAGAAACCATATTAAAATATGATACATCCATAAAAATATTATTTGGATGTTTTTAAAGGAATTTACATGGATTTCTCTACTTCTTGTATGAGAATTGTGTCAGCATTGTATAAGAATTTATGGAAATTACATCATTACTAAAAATAAAAAAAATACCATCATAAAATTAAATTAATTATGTTAAAAATAAACTTTTATCTTCATACATGACATCGTATTACCCTATGTTAAAATATAATAGAAATTAAAAGTAAGAGAGTGAAAGTTTTGGAATTTTTCTTTAGATTAAGTAATATAAAGGTATTTATCATTGAAAATGGTAAAAATTCCATATTTTTTTAATATTATTTTAGGATGGAAAAAATAAACTCGTAAAATATAAATAAGGTATATTTTATATATTTTTTTAAAGCCTTATCACAATATGGTTAACCTTAATTACCCGATTTATCCTTACCAAGGTGACAAATATTTACCCAAGTTACAATTCAGAATAATAAAAAATAAAGATGACCTTTATACAAAATTTGGACATGATTATTCCAAATATGGAATCAATTTTATCAAATCCGGTCCCTAAAATGGAAGAAATTACATTTAAAATAAAATGGAAAAATGCGATGAAAAATAGTTGTCTAGAAAAATGCATTTTTAAGTATAAAAATATTATTATACTAAAATTAAGAAAAATATTTATTTTAGTTCAATTGATTGGATTGTGTTATATTAAAATGAACTAAATAAATTTTAAAATCAATTGAAAATAAAATGGAACTTAGTAAATACTTAAATAGAAAATACAATTTTCTATAAAATCGGTATTTCTTTTAACTTTTCACAGGAAAAATATTCTTTTAAAAAAATATTCTCATAATTTCACCATAAGAAAATTTTGATATGCTGATTTCAAAAATGATAAAATTTTTCTAATATATATTCTAAATGTCTCAGAAATTTATTATAATATTTACTCACAATAATAATAAAAACTATTTTTTGAAGAAAAGGTAATTATAAAGCAAAAACCGACTTCACTAAAAATTGAGTAATTTTTCCTTAAAAATTAATAAATAAATTTTTATTGAGTAGTACCATTATATATATATATATAGATAGATAGATATATAGATATATATTTCATGATGTTCTTACTCATGGATTAGGCGTGTGTCAAACACTTCTCCAAATATGTTTTGATGAAATCATTGAATTATTTGTGTGAAAACGAGCTTCAGTTGGGTAATATTGTGAAATTTTATGATTTCTCATTATGATTTACATTCTATAAATAAACATATTAAAATTTTGCTTTGGGGGATTATATTAACATATTTTTGAATGAACAGAGTTTTGTGAGTTTCTTACAAATATCTTTTCCATAGTGTTTTGATGACTTTTCCATATTTGGATAAAACATATTCTTTCAATTAATGCGATTGAACAATTTTTAGTGGAATTTAAATTTTCTATAAATATAATTTTAATTTGAACTTAGAAATTTATTTTTTGATTTTGGAAGTTCTGTATATGGAGAATTGTAATTTAAAAATATATTTGTGTTTGAGTTTAAATGTTTCAGAAGCATTATTTCATTATCTTAATTCCACGAATTGATTTTATTCATTATTCATCCAATCAAATTTTTAATTGGGTAAATCCGACCCAGCTTATTGGTGCCGTTGATGATCCAATTCCACCAATCTCTGTAGCTCGAGCCTTTGTTGAACCCTAACGGAGCCGACGCCGTTATGGAATTCGATGTCACCACTATGAGATTCTGAATGCCGTCGAGCTGTGCCTATGGAAGAAACCATGCAGTACTGAATCTTTCAATCCAAGAAATCCACCAAAGGATGAACACCCATGCTCACCAAAGTTCATGTGGGCCGCCCTGGCTGAAGCAACTAAAGGGGATGAGGCCACTGATGATGAATATGACAATTTTCAGATGAGCCCGAACCCACCCGAGACAGAGCCTTAATTGAAGAAGAAGCCACAATCTGAGCCAAACCTGTGGGGGGCCCTCCCTATTTGGGGGTCTCCTTTTTCAGCAGGAGACTTCTCTCATGGTGGGAAGCCGACGAGATGGACTGCATCCTTCATTGAAGTAGCAGCCGGCAGGGTGGACTCCATGGGTAGCTGAACTACCCACCAACCCTTGGCCAGGGTTTTTTGGTTTTCTTACTCTATATATATAGAGGTGCAGTCCCTTGGTTTAGAAAAGAGAGATGTGTGATTTTGTGGTGTGTGAGGTGGTGTATCTTTGTAATCTTACGTCGAGAACCGGAGATTCATGAATAGAAAAGAGCCCATGTTTCTTCGGTGGATGTAGGCAACTCGCTGAACAATGTTATATCCTTGTGTTTCTCCGTTTACTCCCGTTTTTGTGTGTTCGAGGTACCACGCACCTCCACTGCGCCCCAAAAAGTGGTATCAGAGGCGAGTCGGAGCAAAAAGAGGTGAACCAGCAAGGTGACGACGAGTATTCAGGTGGCCAAAAAATTGAAAGTGGTCGGAAAATTTTTCCGAGGCCAGATCCGTGAAGAGGGTGATAATACGATATTAATGGCTCAAGCGATGATAAAAACGGAGTTGAAACGAGCCTGGTAGGCTCGGTCAAAGTTTGGTCAAACTCTCGGGTGAACAGTACACCCATGCCGGAAAATACGATCTGTTCACGCCTCTGGTGACAATTCCGGGGAGATTCCGGGGGATTTCTGGCGTGCCACGTCAGCACCACGTCAACGCCACATCAGCGGGTGATCTAGACCGTTGAAGGTGTTTTGATCATATCTTGGTCAATTGGTGTCTGATTTCGGTGATCCAGGAGTCGATTCCGACTATTTCAACCATTATGAACACATCCGTATGGTTAAGATTTAAAAATTCTAACTCTATCAGGTGGTTTAAGAAGGGTGTAACATCGACGGTGGTGATCGTGTTTTGCGATGACGACGATGGCTGGTGGCGAAGCACTACCAAGATTTGATATCGAAAAGTTCGATGGTTGAAATAATTTTGGCTTGTGGAAAAGCACGATGAAGGTTATTTTGGTGCAGGAGGGCATGATCCGACCGTTTATTGGATAAAAGCCAAAGACAATTAGTGCTGATGATTGGGAAGAACTCGAGATGTTGGTCGTCACCACAATTCGGTGATGTCTGGAAAATGAGTTAAAGTATTCAGTGTTGGAAGAGACATCACCGAAGGAGATCTGGAAGAAGTTGGAGTAACGGTATATGGCGAAGTCTCTAACCAAAAAGTTGTTCTTAAAGAAGAAACTATACTAGTTGCGCATAGACGAGGGAGTGAATTTGTTGGATCATACCAATGAATTCAACAAAATCCTGACACAGTTATTGGGGCTCGGTGTGATGGTTGGTGAGGAATACAATGCACTTTTTCTTTTGTCATCACTACCAAGCTCATTTGATGGGATTTTGGTTACATTGCTCCTGGGGAAGGAGACATTGAAGATGTATAAGGTGATGGCATCACTTCAAGATTCAGAGGCTTTCTGAAGACCCGTGATGCATTCAGGCGAGAAAATCCCGGCGATGTGAGATGATCAATGTGGGCGGAGCTGACATCGGAAGTTAGGATTTAATTAATGGATTCCAAAATCCAAGGGATGTGATCCTAGAAAAAATCACGTGTTTTTTGTGTGAGAAGAAAGGTCACTATAAAATTGATTATGGAGAGCGCAAACGGTACGTTGCTGGAATGAAGAAAGTTGAAGAGGAAGATGTGAACATCAAAAGTTTATTGGAAGATGATGAAATCTGCATGACAACAGGAAGCATGAACTCAGATTGGATAGTTGAATGGGGATTAGTGTAGTGTCATTATGGTAAAAGATTCGGGCACATGAAGCGGGAATTTCCTTTTCTGAGAAGGAAGAACGAGTGGGTTCAAAATCCAAATGACGATGGACGGGTTCTAGATTCGAGGAGTATGGAACACATATGTATGAAGATAGATACATTTGATACTTTTCACCTGGTGTGAGACTTAGTGAGACTTGGTGATGGCTCAACATGCGAGGTTCGAGGATTTGGGATAGTGAAATTGAAGACACCCGATAGAGGAATCCATAAACTAGCTGACGTGAAATTCGTTCTGAGGATGAGATGGAACTTGATATCATTATGTATGCTTGATGAGAAAGGATTCAAGATTTCCATATCAGGTGGAGTGTTGGAAGTCTCATGTGGTGATGCAACGAAGCTTACTGGGAAAGAGTCCCAATAATTGTATCATTTGATGGGGACCACGATCACCCCGAGATTGAGTGAATATGGTGGAAGTGCCACGTCATCTTGCATTAAGAATCATGTTTGATTTTCCAATGAAGTTTTCAACACCTACAATGAGACTGCAGGTCTAGTTTCTACCCAAAATTGTTCATGAGGGGGAGATTTGTGGGGCCCACACCCTATTTGATAGTCTCATTTGTTGGCAGGAGACTTCTCTCAAGGTGGGCAGCCGATAAGATGGACTGCAGCCTTCATTGAAGTAGCAGCCGGCCGGGAGGACTTCATGGGTAGCTAAACTACACACCAATCCTTGGCCATGGTCGTTTGGTTTTATTCCTCTATATATATGGAGGTGCAGTCCCTTTGTTTAAAAAAGAGAGATGTGTGTTCTTATGGTGTGTGAATTTGTGTATGTTTGTAATCCTACGTCGAGAACCAGAGAGATGTGAATAGAGAAGAGCCCATGTTTTTTCGGTGGACATAGGAAACTCGCCGAACCATGTTAAATCCTTATGTTGCTCTGTTTACTCCCGTTTTTGTGTGTTTGAGGTACCACACACCTCTGATGCACCCCAACAAAATCCCTCTTGAAGCCGAGACCACCATATTAGCTGCCTAAGATCACTATTGAATTCTTAAGAAGGTTGATCCGGTGATATGCCTTAGGTGATGTCCGGAAGAATAAATAATTAGATGTTAAACAAGTAAATTCAACAACCACATGTTGAATAAATTATCATACGGTGCCTGTTTTTATAGTTTTCACTATTTTTTGTTTTGATTTATAAATAAAAGGAGGTGTTCTACTCTGTTTTTCATATCCATGAGAATCAATATTGATTTTGGGAGACAAGAACCAAACATATTATTTATTATTCTCAATTTTTTAAACTATTTTTAGGTTTCTTTTTTTTAAATATTATTGTGATATTTCTATTTGGTAAATACATCAATGTAGTTCATTGTTCTCCCTCCGTTCTGGGACCTCAATCCTCTAGAAATGTAGAGCTGATTCATGGGGATTGATCTAGTAAAAAAACAAGATTTTATTGGAAATCCAAGCATCATTTTGATGATATTCACCTCTTCTTCACCCCTTGCAGATTTTGATGGTGATTTAGGGTGTTTCAAGTGTGCACTCTTACACAGGAATGATTTTCACTACTGAAAATTTACCCTATCCCAACGGTGTCAAACTGTTGGGATAGGCCCGAAAACCATTAGGATATTCCCTAAAACTGTTGGTATATTTGCAGATGAGATATCCTTATACCAATAGTTCAGTGAACCGTTGGTATGGGTGGTGGGAATTTTTCTTACGCAACGATACATTGTGAACCCTTAGGATAGATATATTCCAACTGTTGTAAACCATTAGAATAGAGGGAAAGTAAAGGTTCAAACCATTGGGATAAAGCTATCCCAATGTATTGAAACCATTGTGAGAGATCTATTCCAACAGTTCCCTATAAACCGTTGGTATAGGTTGGTTGGAATTTTGCATACCCAACGGTTCACTATGAACTATTGGGATAGATATATTCCAACCATTATAAAATGTTGGAATAGAGGAAATGAAATAGTTCAACCCATTGGAATATAGATGTCCCAACAGTTTAAAACTATTGGGATAGGCCTATTCTAACATTTCACTATAAAACGTTGGTATAGGTTGGTGGACAGATGTCTACAAACAATTATAGAACTATTGGTATCGAATCCCCCCAACCTCCCCAGCAACATCTCACTCCACTTACCACTCCACTGCAGCATCCCACCAGCAATAAAAAACACACAACACTGCAACATCCCACCTGTGATAAAAACAAACAACACTGCAACATCCCACATGAAATAAAAAACACACAACAACGCAGCATCCCACCTGCAATCCAAAATAGACAACCTGTAGATTCTCACTCCACTACAATAAAAAAATAGACAACTTACACTTATAATGCACAGAAAGAACTATATAGAAACAACTTGCACCTGCAATGCAATGAAAGAACCTACACAGAACACTGCAAGCAAAAATAGAAATAACAACATGTACACAACACCTGCACCTGCAATGCCCACTCCTATTGGCATACTCAATATAACAAAACACCTACACAGAGAACCTAGAATAAAAAACAACTGAAAGAGAATCTTGTAAAACCTACAATTCCCACTCCAGTGGAAATACTCAACATAACAGAACACCATCCCACTATATTGGACATACTGCACAGAAGAGAACACCTGGAAAACTTGCAATTCCCACTCCAGTGGAAAGAAAACTGCCCATTTTACCTGTAATCAAAACAGAACACCTGAAATGAAAACATAACATCCTAAACCTACAATGAAAAGAATAGAACATCCTCATCACACTAAACCTGCAATGCAACCAATATAGTATCCTCAAATTGAAAAAAACAATACAAAAAATGATAACAGAGGAAATAAATTTATGAATTTAACTAATGATAAAAAACATACAAAATATCACATATATTCATTCACACCAAATAATCAAAAAACAAATGTCATAAATTTCAGTAATAAATTTAACGGATTAATATGTCCCTCATCCTGATCACCATCCTCATCCCCATTATTGTCCTCGTCCTTGGCCCCTCCTTCTTCCTCACCATCATCCCCACCCTCTTCCTCACCATCATTTCTGCCCTCTTCCCCACAATCATCCTCGCCATCACCATCGCCAAGAACATCATCATCCCAACCACCACGAGGAATAATACCTAGTTCACTATAAAACATATACATCCTTGAAATATATTCATCATTTTTTATGGTAGTCTCTGGTGGAGGTGATGAACGTAATACTTCCATCAAATTCAAAAATTCAACGTTCTCCATTTGAGCTCATTTTTTCACCAGTATGGTCCTTTTTCAGAATTTTATACCTTTGTCTCGTCACATGCTACATGTTGTGAATCGGTGTTACTAGCACCTACACCAAAATTGGGCCAATACCTCATCTGGACAATATTCTTCCCTAGTCGGTAGTGCACTCTGCCATGGTGATCATCTCCCAAAACATGATCTATGTGATCATTCCGGTCAAAGTTGTTAGGTTGCTAGGCATCAAGAGCCTCCAAAGCATACTGTAACAAATTTAAATATACTATTAAGTTAAAAAATAGATATTAAATATTGATATCAACAAAGTGTAAAACATAAAATTCGCTGTTCTAGTATTACCATCATTCAGTTTCTCAAGTAGTTTTGTGTTTTTTTTTATTTTCATCCAATTTACAAGGCTTATTGAGATGCACCATGGAACATGTAGTTTTCATTCTTATAAGGGTTTTTTAGTAAAATCATTTTGATAGAACCAATTCAAACTGTGGTGCTTATGTGGAGGATAAGACTATTAAGAGAGTTGAATACCTCAACATCAAAGTATAGAAATATCTAAATAAATTTATCATTGAAGTGTTCAATATATTTTAGAGTCTTCCCTTAGAACCTATCCAACTATATTTTCTTCTTTAAAGGGGATTTGTAAGATAATTAACCCCCTTATTTTCAGGATATATAAAAAATTATTTACATCTAACTATTATACCTACTTCCTCTCATGGTCCAACATCATAGGCTTCCCCAAAGTGTGGATGTCTGTCGTAGAATCCTTGTTTTTTATTTTTTCATGATGATTCTTAAAAAAATTCAATAATAAAAATGTAAGTATTAATGAAAATCATGGTAATTTTCATTTAAAAACCTCAAATTTGATTAATACCTTGAACTCGATACTTGTCCAATGAGTAATAATTTTGGGATAATATTATACCAGGAATTAATCCATAAAAGGCGTGAGATATAAATATATTCCGGCTCTAGCACTCTATCCACTATACAATACATGCTTATAGCTTCTCTAGAGATCACCTAATTCCATAAGCTATGCTAGTCTCCCAACCACTTCATTGGGAAAATTAAAATGAAGCTGACACCAAAATATTAATTCAAATAAATATAATAAAAATATAAAATTAAATCCAATGAATTTGTTTACCCATACTTGGGCCTAAGAATTATCCTTTATTTCATTTGGAAGGTGTTTCTAGGAGAGTGGAAAAATGAGAATGATGTCAGATTATTTGGCAAGAATCGCCAAAAAAACTCTTACATCCTTGTCCTATTTTTCTAACCATTTTATTATCATGATTTTACTCCACCATCAGCTGTGTGAAACGGTTCCACACTGCATGTATAAATGTATGCCCACACTGCTTATCGGTAGATACAAATATTAATGAAGAAAAAATATTATATCAATACATCTTATAATGAAAATAAATTATGATAAAAATTTACAAGGGTTTTATAAATATACCTGAGGCAGCCTGATCAGTGGGCATCAATGGATCCCTAGACACTAAAGGAACATCAACCTGTATAGATGTTGGGGGTCCAAGTGTATGGTCCACAAGGTCAGAAGGTGTCGGAGAAGCAGTCAAAGAAGATAGAATGTAGAAGTATGGGGAGAAGGATGTATAAGGAAGATAAGATGGTAGAGAAAAATATGAAAATTCATAATAAGGTTTAGGAGTATGAATCATTAGCAGATATGGGAAAGAGAGGTGAGGAGCATCAAATGAAAATAGAGGTGCAAACATAGGTTGCCTAAATATCCTATATGTCTGTAATGACACCATGTGATCAGAAAGTGTCGTAGATGGTGCATCAGTGGGAGGTATGGGGTGAGATCACACACATCTACTAGAGCACCTAGATTTCATACCACCCCCCTCATTTGTATCATTTGTTAATTTTTTTTTATTCTATTTCTAAATAATAATATTTTTAAACTGTCTTCTTTCTTTGAAAAAATGATTGCATGTAAGATATATTCCAATATCTCTCTTGAATATATATTTCACTTGATTTATTTTGGGAATATATTTTCTTAATGATCACATGTTTTGATAAAAGTTATAGATTTGTTGGGGATGTGGAGGTTGACAATTGTAACACCCCGACCCTAGTTACTCAGAGTCGGTGCCTTATTATATAACATTGACATGATCAGAAAAGATTAAGTCTCAAAAGACCGATTAGTTTAGTAGCCTTGGAAAATACTAGATACATTCATAAGTTTTAAATTACATTATAAAATGAAAAACTACAACAACATAGTCTCCATAGGCCACACTGATATCCCTTAGACTATCCCTGCAGGTCAGTCATAATATACTTCTTCGCATCCTAGGAAAAGTAAAACATAGAAAGGGGTGAGCTCAGATGCTCAGTAAGGATAACAGTATAGCGAAATTTTTTCTAAATAAACATAAACATTTAAGGCAATGTAAGACTAGAACAAAAGCCTTTTAAACATGAATTTCATAATAATATGGAAATATAAAATAAAATAATGCCATTTACTTATTCACATAGATATTCTACTAGTTTAATAATCACATGCAATATTAATATCCACTTTCATAATGATGGAATGCATAATGCCAGACTTCATAACCACATAGTCAAGACAATGTGTGAAAACTACAAATAAGATTTTGTCAAGGCCTTGTTCCAATACACTAGTTTGTCTCATGAGACCTACCGATTCATCTAGGATCTATAACGGGCTCCACCCATTACTTACTAATTCCAACGCATTCCTCATATGAAAAGGTTCAAACATAACATAAACATTCGTATTAAAACTAGCATAGTAAATGTCAATAATTTCTCCATAAATCATGAATGATGTGAAAATAACACATCTATAGTCAAACATATCACAAAACCTTAAATACAATATTGAATATTTATATCATAATAAATCAACTTCAATTAAGCTTAAAATCCATCAAAGGATGTTGACATAGATGAAATCAAAACATTTTTTTAGAGAAATATCTCTTTCTATTTTGAAATAATTTAAAAGACATATAATTATAAAAGAAAACATTTATTTTGAAAATATTCTTATAATATTTTAAGGGATTATTTTATGTTATAACGATAGAAAATAGCCTCACCCACCGAATAAGTTAAAAAAACATTCTTACCTTAATTTTGTCTCAAAAGTCATAAGGTACATTGTATAGAAAATGACGGAAATATTCCTTTCAAAACATTTTATAAAAAGTCAAAAAAGGTTATAAATGATTTTAACCCATAGTCTAGTAAATAGAAAAAAAAATTTGGAATACATTTTTAAGAAACATGGATGTGGATGATAAAAAGGTCCTAGTAGATACTTGCGTAAAAAAAATCTTGGATAATAAAGAAGTTGTAAAATTAACCCTTACTTTGTACATTTCCTTGATCGAGGGTAGGTTAACCTTCTGTATAATGGTGAAATATTTTTTATTAAATTATAAAAGAACCATATACATTAATATGATATCATTAATGATCTTATTATATTGTTTTGTTAATAATATTTTAGCATTATCGTCGTTTCGGGTGTTAACTGATTCATTTTCCTTTATATGATTTGTTACGTAAGTAATTTTTTTTACGGATAGGATGTATCTTATTCATATTTATAATGATATTAAGTTTTTAAAAATTATTTTTAATCATCAAATGAAAATTAGTCTTGAATGGATACGATGAGGAATGAATCTAATTGCTTTCGTGGAGACGGTAATCTGTACGTACGCATGGGTGACAATATCATTATTTTGATATTAAAATCATATATAATCAGATGGTATATCATATATACAGAATCATTATCATTATCATATTTATTATTTACATAATTTATACTCATTATTATACCCATCCAAATGATGATGTGTTTGAATAACAAACTACACCATGACGTGGAGACGGTAATCCGTACGTACGCACGTATGGTGACTTTGTCATTTATAGGATGGATTGAATAATGAATATGGTTGTAACATTTTTATTATAACATCAAAGTATATATAAGATACTGGATTTATTATTTTAGAATGGAAACAACCATGTAAGAGGAAGTGGAAGAAGAAAATAAATGGAAGAGGTGATGAAATAATTACCTCTTCTTCGGGTTCTTCCTTTTGATTTGATCAAAAGGGCTCCATAAGTTGGATTTCTGACTAAAAAAAGGCCTCTAGGATGAAGGGAGGACAGTTGGGAGGATATTTGGGCAGGGGTTGAACAAGCCAAATATCTTTTAAGGTGTGAATTTGAGAGAAGGGGAAGTTTCATTTTATAAGTGGGGTGAGGGGCACCTCAGGAAACGATTGAAATATTATTTTATAATAAAATCATTTTCGGTTTATAATTGCTCAAAAATGAATTATTTAAAGGATAAGGTGGGGATGGGTCGAAAACCTCTCAACCAATAGATTTTAGATAGGTTTGTGTCACTATATTAACCATATCTTTTAGATTTAACTTTTAGTTAAATAGTTTCACATTTACTATATCTTTTTGTATTTTTATATTATATGGTTAATAAACATACTATAAACTTCTAAGAGAACCCCAAGTGGTTCATTAATTATACATATATTATTATATAAGTCTTTTTTCCGATCCATATATTTTTATGATTATTATATCAACAAATAATATTGTATTTGTTTTAAAAACTCATTTATGTCAATTTTGACATTATTTAATAATTGATTTTTGTTAAAGTCATTAAAGAATTATTAACTTCAAACTAAATACATTTAATCAACCCTAACATGCCATATTAACCTAAAAAATTATTTTAATTTATTAAAAGTCTCAAATTATATTTATTTGGATATTTATAATATCAATTATTTTAATCTTTCCTTAATATGGTAATTACTGCATCATCACTGTTTCATAAATAAATTAAATTATTTAATTTCCAAAAATTATAAATAAAACAAAATTATTTAGGAAATATTTTTACTTTCTAATGAATATTTATAGTCGAATTTATATTGTGTGTAACTCTATATTAAAAATGGTTTAGTTATTAAACATTTAATTTAACTCTTTTAACTCTTCTTTAAATAAAATAATAATAAATGTCCTAATCTAATCCAAGTGGACCAAAGAGGATAATTTTATATTAATAATGTTGTTTTTGGTCTAATTATACTTATCCAATAGAATTAGGACATGTGTTAGGGTAATAATAATATCATTTTTACCCTTAATTACCCTATTTACTTTTAACCGTGGTAAATAAAAGTAAAAAGTTACTATTCACCAAAAATTATTTTCATCTTATTGAACCAAATTTTACTTACTGATATCAACCGTGTCTCTTGAATTTTTGAAATTAATCTCACAGAAGTGGTAAAATTATGTTTTATAAAAATTTGGAAATGCTCCTAGGAGGTGGGTAAAAGACGGTAAAAAGTTCGATAAAATTTTATATATCTAAACTCATTATAAAATGACTCCAATGAATTAAATTGAACTTATATAAGTATTATGTATCTATTTTGACCTAAACTAAATTTAAATAAAATAAATAATTATTTAAATAAAAATTCGGTTTTAAACAATAACTTATTGTTTTCACTATTCATCAAGAATTGAAAGTTTTCAAAAAAATACCAAAAATTCACCCTAAGATAAAATCGATATTCCGAATCCAAAAATGAATTCCATTTTGAATGATAAAATTTATAAAATCTAAAAAATTTGGTATTACTATTCATAACAGATAGTTTGATTGGTCGCAGTGTGTTAGAATCTCAAAGTTGCGAACAATGCAAGCTATTGAATTATTTAAAGGGAAATGTACCATGGATGCTTGGGGTGTTATATTATTCCCTCATTCAAATAATTTCCTCTTAGAAATTTATATAATATTACTGTATAAAATGATTTGGGTGGTTCTTCATTATATGTTCCTCGGGTTCTCACTTTGCCTCTTCCATCTTATGGTTTCTCCATAGAATATTTACCAGAAAAGTCATCCGGTTTCTCGGCACTTCTTCTCTGGTATCAAGAATTTTGATAGGCTGTTCACAATAAGATAGATCAGGTTCCAGTTTAATTTCCTCATATGTGTGTACATGCGTTGGATCAGACATGTATTTTCCCAATAGTGATACGTGGAACACATCGTGAACATTGGAGAGACTTGGCGGCATTGCCAACCGGTAAGCTACATCCCCAATTCGTTCTCGAATTTCGAAAGGTACGATGTACCTGGGACATAGTTTACCCTTCTTAACGAATAATATAACTCCCTTCCATAGAGATACCTTCAAGAAAACATGGTCTCCTACATGAAATTCAAAATCCTTCTTTCGGTTATCGACCTAACTCTTCTGCCTACTTTGTGCTGCTTTGATGTGGGTTTGGATAACCTTAACCTTTTCCATCGTTTACTGAACATGTTTTGGGCCTATGAGTTTTCTTTCACCAACATCATCCCAACAATTTGGTGCACGACATCTCTTTCTATATAATTCTTCATAGTGTGCCATCTGAATACTTGTATGAAAGCTATTGTTATAGGAAAATTCTACCAGAGGTAAATATTGATCCCACATACCTTTAAAGTCAAGTGAGAAATATATCAATATGTCTTCTATGGTTTGAATAGTCCATTCTGATTGTCCATCAGTTTGACGGTGTTTGGTAGTGCACAAATGAATTTCAGTATCCAGGGCCTTCTGAGGACTATTCTATAATCTTGATGTAAAACGGGGATCACGATTAGAAACAATCGATAGAGGTACTCCATAAAGTCTTAAAACTTCATTAATATACAGTCTTGATAAACATTCAAGTGGTAAATCTTGTCTTATAACAAGAAAATGTGCTGACATGGTAAGACGATCAACAATGACCCATATTGCATCATTCTTTCTAGGTGTCTTTAGTAGCCCCATGACAAAGTCCATCGTAATATTATCCAATTTCCACTCAGGTATGGGAATAGGTTTCATGACTATTCTAGGTTGTTGCCTTCCAGCTTTATCTTTTCGACAAACCATACATCTTGACAAAAAATCAGCAATATCCCTCTTCATATTGTCCCACCAAAAATGTTCCTTCAAATCTATATACATCTTAGTTCTACCAGGGTGTATAGAGAAATTGGATCTATGAGCATCATCCAACAAATCCCTTTTTATATATGGTATGTTTGTAACCCAAAGTATCTTCCCAAATTTCAAAATTCCATGTTTATATATAAAGTCACACAATCTCCCATCATTCACAACTTCAATTTTCTTTTGAAATTCCTCATCATCAGTATGAGAACTCTTTATCCTTTCTAGTAATGATGGTTTGTAAACCATTTGAAAAAGAATTGATGGTTCACCTTCCATGGTTATTACCATATCAATATTTACTAGATCCACGGAAATAGGATCCCTTTCAGTTCTCATCTTATTCAAAACTCCATGATCCTTTCTACTCAAAGAATCTTCCACCTTATTTTCCTTCCCCGAGTGGTAGTGTATAGTGAAATAAAAATCCTTGAGTAGTTCAAACTATCTCATTTGCCTCTTGTTGAGTTCTTTCTGTGAGAAAATATAATTCAAACTCTTGTGATCAGTATATATCTCACATTTTTCACCATAGAGATAATGTATCTATATCCTCAAAGAAAATATTACAGTTGCTAACTCAAGATCATGTGTAGGATAGTTTACTTCATGATTTTTTAGCTGCCGTGATGCATAGGAAATAACTATATCATTTTTCATAAGGACACAACCAAACCTTTTTTTGAAGCATCACTATGAATAACAAACCCATCATTCCCCGATGGTAGAGTCATGATAAGAGCATTGAATAGCCTTCACTTCTGTTCTTCAAATCATTCTTCACACTCTTTATTCCAAACAAATTTACCCTCTGTACGTGTGAGATTTTTTAATGGGTTAGCCAACAGGAAAAAATTCTAGACGAAAAGTCGATAATAACTGGCTAATCCAATAAAACTGCATACCTCAGGTATACTCGTCGGTTCTAGCCATTCTTGGATTTACTTGGTATTTTAAGGATCAAAAGAGATTCCATCCTTAGATACAATATGGCCAAGAAAAGTAATCTCCTGAAACTAGAATTCACACTTGATAAATTTCCCATATAATTCATTTCTTCTAAGAGTCTTTAGAATGATGTGCAAGTGATTTTCATGATCTTAGTAGCTTTTGGAGTATACTAAGATATCATCAATAAATACCACTGAAAATTCATCAAGATATTCCTTGAAAACTATATTCATTAGATCCATGAAGACAGAGGGTGCATCATTAAACCCAAAATACATTACTGTAAACTTATAATGCCCATACCTAGTTCAAAATGCTGTTTTCAGAATGTCTTCTTTCTTCACACACAACTGATGATATCCAGATTGAAGGTAAAACCTTGAAACATATTCAGCTCCATGATGTTGGTCGAATAAATCATCAATGCGAGGTAGGGGATACTTGTTCTTTATTGTTATAACATTGATTTCCCTGTAGTAAACGCCGAACCTCATAGATCCATCTTTGTTATTAATAAAAAGAATAGGGGCTCCCCATAGAGAAACAGTAGGGTGAATAAATCCGTTGTTACTCAATTCCTTTAATTGTTTCTTTAGTTCCACTAATTCCACAGTGTCCATTATATAAGGGTTTTTCGATATGGGCCTTGAACCAGGGATTAAATCAATGGAATAATCAATTTCTCATTTTGGAGGATGTCCAGGTAAATCTTTTGGAAATACATCAACTTATTTTTCACAATCGGTACATCCTCTATTTGAACATTCCTTTCGTCACCCACAGTTATTTCATTATCTCCCTCCATAATAATTGAATTTTTTGAGCTACTGGGGGTGGATCTAGATAAGAATTAGGTGGTGACATTTCTACTCTAAAGATAAGGTACCCCTTATCATAATTGAGAATGGTAACCTTTTTATTACAATAAATTTTCACTTCATGGTCCGAAATCTAATACATACCAAAAATTATATCAAATTCAATCATGGGTATAACGATGAGATCAGCAGATAAAGAATATTTATATGCCCTAATGGGAATTGATACACACAACATTGTCGCAATGATACTTACCTTAGGTGTTTTGATTGAAGACTCCCTTGTTAATTCAAATTGAAAATATGTAATTTTCTTAGCAAACTGGGAAGATATGAAATAGTGCGATGATCTATAATAAAATAATGAATTTTATAAACTTTAGTAAACCATTAAATTACCTGCCACCACATATTTCGAAGCATCAACCTCAATAGTAGTGATAGTATAATCTTGGAATTGATCCATTGACCTTTTTGAGGTACGTTTCCTTGGCACTTAGGACATTCATTTTCATAATTCCCACTTTCTCTACAATTTTAGCATTCAACATTAATAGCCTCTTTCTTCCCTTTGCAATCACGAGCTTGGTGGCCTTTTTGACAAAACTTCTAACAGACTCTCAATCCCTTCAGGCAAGTACCAGGGTGTTTCTTCCCACATTTAGTGCAGCATGGATATTCATCTTTTCCCTTCTTCCCCTTATTTCCATTTCTAGAGTGTTAAGCATATCTCTTCTTCTCTTTCTTTTCTTTAAAGTCGTAAGACATAGATAATTCATTTTCTATCTTGATAGCACATGAGAAAATATCTTCGTATGATAAGAAAGATTTTGAGACTAATGCTCACTGGAGAAATGGTTTTAACCCCTCAAACAATCGATGAATCTTACTCATTGGGTTACGTATATAATCTGTTCCATGCCTTGCTAACCTTGTAATGTTATCCTCATACTTTGCGACATTATCATCCACCTTTTTCCTCAGACTCAGAAATTACCTTTCCATATCCGCTCGATGGTCATGAGAAAAGTATTTTTCTATGAAAAACTCTTTAAACTCCCTCCATTCCATATTTTATACTTCATCATCTTCCTTTGTGTTTTGAAGTAAATACCACCATTGATCTGCATCTCCCGTGAGGCGATAATCTTCCTTAACAGATTTTTCACTTTCATTACTCCCCAAAACGTGAAGTATTTTCTCTAAAAAATTTATTCATTTATCATATACTAATGGATTTTTACTCCTATTGAATGTTGTTGTTTGTTTCCTCATGAATCATTCTAACATTGATCCTCCGCGTTGTGGATCAGGTTTCTCCATACGGGTAAAGTTATTATTCATAACCGGGGTGCGTTCTCCCTGTATGGTGATAAGATGATCAGCACCAGTTTCTTCACTAGATCCACTATAATTATATTGATTAGGAGTGAAATCCCTACATTGATTAAATGAATTTATAGGATTTCCATTCCTTCCACTAGGATCCATTTATAAACAATGGCATACACTAGATTAGTTTATGAATCGCAATACATAATTCCAAACTTGTAAAGAAATTAACATAAATTGAGCAGTTTATGGATATAATCCATAATCATAAAAATGTTTTCTTTGAGGAAGTATATACTCATAAACCCTTAATAATGGGTTTTAATGAAAATTAGAATTATCCTAAGCATATCCCCCTGGAGTGTCGTAACCAAGAGTGCAGCAAAACCCTTTGTCGTGCACCAGTTCCTGTTTGAGTCTAGCTCAAAGCGGTGTTTTCATGTTTTACCCCTAGGTACATCTGTTCCAGAGCCGCCTCTACCTGCTCGTATCCAGACAGGGATGTATTTCTTGGAAAACTCAGTAAATCTCTACAATACAAAAATTCTAGGAAGTTATTCTATACTAATCCTCAAAGTCTCTCTTAGGATAATGTGATCTAATCAGAGTTTTTCTTAATCTAGCTTCCAAGGTTTGAACTAAAATTCTTCTGATACCAACTTTAATGCCTCGACCCTAGTTACCCATAGTCGATGCATTATTACATAACATTTCCATGATCACAAAAGATCATGTCTCGAAAGACCGATTAGTTTAGTAGCCTTGGAAACACTAGATACATTCATAAGTTATACAATACATTATAAAATGAAAAACTACAACAACATAGTCTCCATATGCCTCACTCATATCCCTTAGACTATCCCTACAGTTTATTCCTAATACACTTCTTCACATCCTGGAAAAAACAAAACTTAGAAAGGGGTGAGCTCAGATTCTCAGTAAGGATGACAATATAGCGGAAACTTTTATAATTAAGCATAACATTTTAGGAAATGTAAGACTAGAACAGAAGAATTTTAAACTTGAACTTCATAATAATATGGAAAAGATAAAATCAAATAATTCAATTTCACATAGATATTCTACTAGTCAAATAATCACATGCAATATCAATAGTCACTTTAATAATGATGGAATACATAATGCCAGAATTCATAACCACATAGTCAAGGCCTTGTTCCATGACTAAAAATAAGATTTTTTCAAGGCCTTGTGCCAAGACACTAGTTTTTCTCATGAGACCAACTGATACCTCGAGGAGCTATAGCGTGCTCCACCCACCATTTAATATGTCCAATGCATTCCTCATATGAAATGGTTCAAACATAACATAAACATTTGTATTAAAACTAGCATACGAAATGTCAATACATTCTCCATAAATCATGAACGGTGTGAAAATAACACGTCCACAGTAAAACATATCACAAAACCATCAATACAATGTGGAAGCTTTGTATCATAATAAATCAACTTCAATTAAGCTTAAAATCTATCAAAGGATGTTGACATAGATGAAATCAAAACATTTTTTTAGACAAATATCTCTTTATATTTTGAAATAATTTAAAAGTCATATAATTATAAAAGAAAAAATTTATTTTGAAAATATTATTATAATCTTATAAGGTAAGGTTCTATGTTTTAACGACAGAAAATAGCCGCACGCGCTGTATAATTTAAGAAAAACATTCTTACCTTAATTTTGTTTAAAAGGTCATAAGGTACCTTGTTTGGAAAACAACAGAAAGATTCCTTTGAATTTTTTTTATAAAAAGTAAAAAAAAAGATATAAATGACTTTAACCCATAGTCTAGTAAATAGTAAAAATGTTTTGTAATACATTTTATGAAACATGGATGTGGATGATAAAGAGGTCTCAGTAGATACTTACGTAAAAACAATCTCGGATAATAAAGAGATTGTAAAATTAACCCTTAACATGTACTTTTCCGTGGTCGAGGGTAGGATAAACTCATGTATAATGGTGATATAATTGTTATTAAATTATACAAGAACCATATACATTAAAATGATATCATATATGATCTTCTAATATTGCATTGTTCATAATATTTTACTATTATCATCGTTGCGGGTGTTAACTGATTTGTTTTCCTTTATATGATTTTTTACATAAGTAATGTTTGTTAGGGATATAATGAATCTTATTAATATTCATAATGATTTTATGTCTTTAAACATTATATTTAATCATCAAATTAAAATTATTCTTGAATGGATACGATGGGGAATGAATCTCATCGTGTTCGTGGAGACGGTAATCTGTATGTACGCAGGAGCGACAATATCATTATTTTGATATTAAAATCATATATAATTGGATGGTATATCATATATACAGAATCATTATCATATTATATTTATTATTTACATCATTTATACTCATTATTATACCCATCCAAATGATGAAGTGTTTGAATAACAAACTACACCACGACGTGGAGACAATAATCCATACGTACGCACGTATGGTGACTTTGTTATTTATAGGATGAATAGAATAATGAATATGATTGTAACATTTTTATAATGACATCAAAGTATATAGAAGATACTGAAGTTATTATTTTATACTGGAAACAAAAAATAAAGAAGAAGTGGAAGAAGAAAAGAACTTGAAAGAGATGATGAAATATTTACCTCTTCTTCGGGTTCTTCCTTTTGATTTGATCAAAAGGGCTTCTTAGGTTGTATTTATGACTAAAGTATGGCATATAAGATAAAGTTAATACAATTGGAAAGATATTTGGGCAGGTTTTGGCTGAGTTAAAAGGCTTTGAAGGTGTGAATTTGAAAGAAGGGGAAGTTCCCTTTTATAAGAGGGGTTTGGGGCACCTTAGGAAAAGATTGAAATATTATTTTATAATAAAATCATTTTCGGTTACTAATTCCTCCTAAATAAATTATTTAAAGTCTAAGGTGGGGATGTGTCTAAATTCTCTCAACAAATTGGTTTTAGATAGGTTTGGGTCACTATATTAACCTTATCTTTTAGATTTAACTCTTAGTTAAATAGTTTGACATTTACCATGTCTCTTTGTATTTTTATATTATATGGGTAATAAATAAACTATAAACATCCAAGAGAACCCCAAGTGGTTCATTAATGATACACCTATCATTATATAAGTCTTTTGGATTTTAGGATTATTATATCAACCAATAATATTGTATTTGTTTTAAAAACTCATTTATGTCAATGTTGACATTATTTAATAATTGATTTTTGTTAAAGTCCTAACAACTTTATTACATCTAAATAAACACATTTAGTAAACCCCAGAAATTCATATTAACATATAAAATTAGTGTAATTCATTAAATTCTCAAATTAGATTTATTTGGTTATTTATAATATCAATTATTTTAATCATTCATTAATATGGTATTTACTGCATCATCATTGTGTCATAAATAAATTTAATTATTTAATTTCTAAAAAATATAAATAAAATACTATTATGTAGGAATTTTTTATCTTTCTAATTAATATTTATAGTTAAATTTATATTGTGTGTAACCCTATATTAAAAATGGTTTAGTTATTAAACTGTGAATTTAACTATTTTAACTCTTCTTTAAATAGAATAATAATAAATGTCCTAATCTAATCCAAGTGAACCCAAAGGGAAATATTTTATTCCTAAGGATGTTTTTGGTCTAATTACACTTATAAAATTGAATTAAGACATGTGTTAGGGTAATAATAATATCATTTTTACCTTTAATTAACCTATTTACTTTAAACCGTCGTAAATAAAAGTAAAAAGTTATTATTCACCAAATATTATTTTCATCTTATTGAACCACATTTTACTTTCTGATATCATCTGTGTCTCTAGGATTTTTGAAATTAAACTCATAGATGTGGAAAAATTAGGTTTTATACAAATTCTGAAATGCTCCTAGGAGGTGGGTAAAAGACGGTAAAAAGTTCGATAAAAATTTATATATCTAAACTCATTATAAAATGACTCCAATGAATTACATTGAACTTTTATATGTATTATGTATATATTTTGACCTAAAAAAATTTAAATAAAATAAATAATTATTTAAAAAAAATGTCAGTTTTAAACAACAACTCAGTGTTTTCTCTATTCATCAAAAATTGAATGTTTTCCGAAAAATACCAAAAATTTACCCTAAGATAATTTTGATATTCCGAATCCAAAATTGAAGTCCATATTGAAAGATAACATTTATAAAATTTAAAAAAGTGGGTATTACTATTCATAACAAATAGTTTGACTAGTTGCGGTGTGTTAGAATCTCAATGTTGCTTACAATACAAGCTATTGCATTATTCAAAGAGAAACGTATCCTGGAATCTTGGGGTGTTACAATTATCACAATGATCTAGTAAAGATATATCAATTTCCTAAATTTCCTTCACATGGTTTGAAGTGGATGTAATGGACGTATATCATTTAATATTTTTGTAAATTTAACTATAATAATAACTGTTTAGTTTAAGGCTCACTTTATATTTTGTTTTAAAAATCATAATAAACATTATAAAGATTCATATTTAAGTTGATTTTTTTGTTATGTCATTATTTTCATTGGTTTTTATTTTCATATAAATTAGTTTAATATGTACAATTCAATACATTTTTTTCTTTTGTTACAATTTAAATATTTTAGTTTTTTTTGGTTTAGTAGGTTTTAATACAGTTCAATCCAATATTAAAAAATGAAACTCAAAGAAAAATGCAACCAGTAAATATTAAAAATTCACATAAAGGTCTATTTGGAAAGAAAATATTTATAATGAATAGTAAATTAATTTGTATAGAACCAAACTCAACAACTCAATTCAAGATAAACCAAAATAACTAAGAACATAGATGAATGATTCTATATATTTCCCACCACAACATTAGGTTCACGATGAACTTTAACAATTAATGTATTGGTGTCATCATAAGTAATAAATGGATCGAGGAAAATGGGATCAAGGATATTTTCATTTCCACCACCACCATCATCAATAATATGTTTTGATATTACTTCAATAATGGCAACAAATTCAGGTCAAATATGATATTTGACATAAAAGACATGTTTCACCATTGATTCTAATACATGTGGTTCAACGACAGCTAGAGTGGGAGTCATTTAGATAAATCAAAATCCACAAGTATCAATAAAAGTTTCATGCCTCATCTTCAAATTAAACCATCGACATTTCATCATAGTGAAACGAACATGAGAGTAATAATCCAATATTAGTATTTTTCAAGGACTCCATAATAAGATACATTTTGAAATCGAGGTCTACTATTTGATACACTGGCATAACAGTCTGTTGTTTTAGTTCACATAAAACTGTCATGTTGTATTCTCAGGTTCTTTTCTCATTGAGGGATAATAAATTTTTACCCATTGATCAGAATTGATTTGCATTCACGAACCATCAAATGAGGACCGAAATCAAAAACTCTCATTTCCTCAAAGATAGAGGCAACATGAAAACTCAATACCTAAAGTATAAATGAATATTAGACTTAATTAAATTTTTATTTTATAAATTTTTTATAATAATATTTCTACCTTCAATTTCATCAATGCATAACACTTTTTCTTTGCATTGTCTCTCTCCTTCTCCATGATAAATAATGATGCTTTCTCTTTACCATTTGTTTATGTTCCCTACCGAAAAAATATAAATAGTTTAACAGATATATAAAATTGAATGAGATGAAATATGATATACATTTTCAATTTACTCACTTGATGTAGTCATCAAAAAAATGATAATTAAACAAAACGATGTGATGTGACATCTCCTGCTCTTCAAGGCTTAATGTTGTTAATGTATATGATTCGGGAATTCCCCCTATATAGGGATGTTATGGAAAACTGGGTTCAATTTTCTCATAATATTCTTCATCATTTGTCATTAGTCTATTCTATCTAGTAATCAAATCTGATAAATATATTGAACAGAATCCATACATTCTTGAGCTATGTAACCTTTTAAGATAGAATCTTTGGGATGATTACTCTTTTGGACATAATACTTGAATTTGAACATGTTTCTTTCAGTTGGATACATATAATGAAAATAAAAAGGTCCTCTAAATAGTATTTTGGTTAGAATATAGGTATTTATATTCATCATGCATGTGAAAAATGATAGAGGAAATATTTTTTCTAACTCGCAAAAAATTAATGGTGCCTCTGCCAACAATTTTTTGCAATAATGAATTTGACATCTTCTTAGAAAAAATATATCTAAAGAAATGAAACAAATGAATAAGGGACACCCTTAAATTATTAGATATAAGATGATAGATTATTAATGAATAAACTCATACAGAAGGATGTGAAAATCAGGAGTCTTCAATGATTTCATCTTCAAATCTTTTATATTGACCCGTTTTGATATGATGCATGAATATCCATTAGGAACTTTAATTGTTTTTAGTAATTCCAAAAATTGATTTTTTCTATATGTGTCATCAGATATAAATCACATGTGACTTTCCATTTATTTTCACTGATACACATTGGATGCAATTCTGGTCTGATTCCCCAATCCACCAAGTCACACCGAGATAGTAAATAATATTTTGTATTTACATTAACATTTAGAATAAATGAAAGCAACATTTCACATATATTCTTTTTAATTTTGATTATTTCAAAGCAATGACATAACAAATTGGTTGATCAATAAGGAAACTCAAATAAGATACTCCTTTTCTTCCAATTGTAACAGGTTTTAGTGGAAACATTTTCCCTCTTTCTAGATTTTATCTGACCCTTCCTAAATGAAAAAAATGAAATATTACAATTCATGAAGCTCATTAGTTCCATAAATACACTGAGGTGGATTTCTATTCTTCATGGTATTTTTAAATTTTGAGTATTATTCATATATGGATGGTCCATTGGAAAGAATCACTGATGTCCCATAAAGATGAAACTCTGGTGATATTTCAGTCTTCTAGATCATGTATTCTTCATACATATAAGACATGATAGTTTTTCATTAAATCTCTATCCAGATATTATTGGATAAATAGTGAAATCATTGATCTTACACATAATTTCAACACACATATGAAATATTTTTTTTGAACATGCATCGTATGTGCGCACACCCACAGTCCAAATTTGGTTCAACTCTTTTATTAATGGTTTCATGTTTACATCTATATCATTGTCAGGATCAGAAGGTCGAGATATGAGTATACTCATGAAAGTGAAAGGTTTTTTCATACAAATCCATGGAGGAAGGTTATAAATGTGTATGAAAACTAATCACGTGTTTTCAGAAGTAATAATATACCAAAATGGATTAAAATCATCACATGAAATACCCAACCTCACATTATGCATGTTAGTTGTGAAATCTGGATATCGAGAATCAAATAACATCCATGAAAATCAATCTATAGGGTGAATCAACTCAACATTATTCTTATTTCTCTCTGTATCATTCCATCTCGTTTTTATAGAATTTCATATGACATGAAAATATTCTAGAGTCTGAGGATCAATGGAAAGTGTCACGTTACTTTTTTTGGCACACGAGATGGTTTTTTATAAGATTTTGTATTATGTTGGTACGTTCCACATTTTATACAAGTATTATGTTTAGAAGTTTCCTCCCATAATAAGTTTAAATCTTTCGGAAAAGCATGAATATTGTTTTTTGAAAATATAGTTTCCTAAAATAATTTCCATGCCATATAGTGGTTTGAGGGAATATCTGAATCATCTGGAAGTAAGTCCTTAAAAAAGATAATAATCCAATTAAAGACAAAATTATAAATATCATACATTTTCCCATAAAATAATAAGATTAAAAATTTTATCTTCTTCATTTTAACACAATGTCAATAAACTAGAGTCGGGGAAGCATCATTCAATTTTTTCATCCTATCAACATCATCATTTTCATTAGATTCATCTTGTGTTTTCATATAGAAGTCTTCTTGGGTTGGAATCCCTTCCTTCTCTTGATCATGAATAAATGAAAAATGTTTATCTAAAAAATTATCCAATCTAGTCCTCTCATTTGGATCATGATCATTTTGAGATTTAATTTTCTCCCCATTGTGATAAAACACATAGTAGTCTATTTGAAAAACATATATGGTTATATGATAGCTAAATTTTTCATTGCATAACCAAGATCTTCCAACACAATGATAACATGGAAAAAGTATATGGCCACTATCTGCAGCATTATCAAATGAAAAATCTAAAAACCTCTTCAACATGTTTTGAAAATCTCTTGAGATTCGATCAGTTTCATACATCCAACTTCAATACATTCTGTAAAAAAATTATTATATGAAATTTTATAAAATTAGATAAATAATATTAAATTTTAATCAAAAATATAATTATGGAAATAATAACTCTTTAATTTATATGAATCCATAACTGAAACACTATTTTATTTGAGAATCATAATGTAAAAGACAACAAAATACTATACATATAACAAAATCCTATAAATTTATGAGGCATAAAGGACCTTCAAAAAGATACCTTAGAGACTCTACCCTTCAATTTGGTCAGGTTCAAGTTCATTTGATTCAGTTTAGTTTAGTTTTGTTTAAATAAATTTAATTTAGTTAATTTAAATTTATTTTTAGTCGGGTTTGGTATGTTTTTATTGATTTGACCTAGTTTAATTTAGTTGAGGTTGTGTATTTTAGTTCAAGTACACATGGTTTTGTTCCATTTAATTTGTTTCAATTTGTAATATTTTTACTCAAAGTGGGTTAGGTTGGTTCAAATCGATTCTATTTAATTTGGTTCAAATCTATTCTATTTGGTTTGGATTGGTGTTGTTTGATATGGTTTAGTTAAATTTATTACAACATGGTTCTATTAAATTTGGTCAGTTTTGTTAGTTTATTATTAGTGAAAATGTGGTATATATTTATACTAAAAGAATAATTTGGGGTTGATGTCTCATTTGTATTGAGTGTGATAGATGCATGAAGGTTTAGAGAACAGAACCTAAGAGAAAAAATTATTCACATCTATCACATCTACCATAGGGTTAGGTTATCATTCAAAAATTGATTCAACTATATATCATGATAATAGGCTCACTAGAATCTATATTTTTCATTCAATCAACCATGATCACATTCATAATGTTTAGATAATAAATTCATTAAATACCATATTTAAATTATCTCAAGTTGTATCATATATCATGTCACCCTTATATAATTCAAAAGGTGATACCATTATCTAATTTCCTCTCACAACTTATTTGGAAAAGGATATTGAAAATAATAGTAAAGAAAGAACAAAACATGTTTCATCATTTATTATCACACCATGATGGTTGTTATGAAAGCATAAAATTTTGGAGATGGAGGATGCCTTTCATCATATAGCTCTAGTGAATTTATATACTCTTTTAGGTTAGTAGTGAACTAATTCATCTATTTACATATTAGGTCATTACACTTTCACCCACATCTCATCATACTATCACCCATAATCATCAACTTTCATGTTCATGTTAGAGTATATTATAGATATCATTATAGCCATGAATAATAAACAATATAAGTTATAATCCAAATAAATTGTCCCATCTCGTAATATACTTCCATAAACTATTCCACCAACCCCAACCTGTAAAAAGATTCTCTATATTATTCAGAGTAGTAGAATAATGAAAAATTGGACACTAAAAAATGTGAAAATGGAGGTATGTAGAGATAAAGACTATGGAAGAGGAGGAGGAATGGATATTGGGATAAAAATAGGGAAAAATTAATTAATTAATGATGAAACTATTCTTGGAGTCTTATCTTGACCACTTCATGCACAGGGTGGAACATATTCATGTACTTGATCCACTTACTGATTAGGTTTTCAGTTGAATTTTTTATTGATGAGAAAGAAATACTATGATACCTAGAAAAATTCATATAACTCAGGTACCTTAAGCTCCTATCAAAATATGTATGTTTTTGGTGCACCATGAAGGGAAACCCACAGCCATGCCAAAAACTCCTCCAGGGAGTATATCCCAACTCAAAGCCCATCCAAATAATTTCTCAACAATGTATTTTATAGTATAGATTCATAGCTATGGGAACCAATACATGGAATAATTATTCCTTTTTCTTGGTTTATAAGGTCATAAATGAGGATATAACAATCTATATGGTTCACCTCCCTGGGGAAACATCTAATAACCATAATCTTTGCTTAGGCTAGTTTATGGTGATGATTAATCAAGCTCACCAGCTGATTCCCTAGTTATGGTGTTGGGATCGATGCATTTCCCAAAAACACAAATACATATTTGGGAAGCCTCTTTGATACATTCTAGTATTGAATACCCACACTAATGATATTTGAGAGTAAAAAATTGCTCATTCAGACACTGTGGAATTAGTTGGGAATTTTTAGTTATTACTAGAGGGTCAATCAGGATTCTTACTGATTGGAAGCACAAGAAGTCCTTAACCAATAATGTTGTGTGGATCCTTTTCTTATAGATGTTCCTGAGATATACTTCTAAGATCATAATGGTAGATTTATGAAAACACCAATCTTAACCAATAATAAGGTGGGTAATGAGTATGGATTATATTATGATATATCAAGAGTTAGGATTTGAATAGTCGAGTCCATGATAATCATTTGGTTTCTTATGGGTCCAAATAGTTAAGGATACATAATATAACTTCCAAAATCCTTTCATAGAATTCTAAATAGTGATTCTTTCCATGAGGTGTTATTGTTATTATCTTTTGGGTGAGATATTTTTATAATACACTAAAACGTGTTTGAAATATATTTATCACAAAGTGAAATTAACCATTGATAACAGAGAAGGTTTGAGTACCTATGGTCTTTTAACTTTGACCTAATATATATCATCAAGAATGGGAACATTTTTTATAAAGTACTGTATTGGAAGGATCAAGCTTAGGTAGTAAATGATTCAAGCAACAAGTGGACGATGACTTACCACTTTGAAGATATGTGACTTTATGTTCAAGTGACACTTATGTATTTATCTATCACTTATTCACTACTCAATAGTATTATGGTAGTAAACTATCAGATTAAAACTATTTATTCATGAGAGACATGCTAAACCTTTTATATCTTTATATTTTATAAAATATTTGTTAAATTTTATTCATGTATTTTTTATAAAGTGCCTCTCTTGAGATTTATGTATTTTTGAAAATTCCTAAGTGGATATTTTAAAGTCATTAATGTGTTTGGAAATGTTTTTTACAAAGTTATATGTGCTCAAAATACACTTTTCTTGTTCTAAATATCTTTAAAATGATTTAAACACTTGGTATGGACTTTGGTTACAGGCCAAGTGTTTTCCAACTCACTCGATTAATTTTCATAAAGGGATGTGAACATTTTGATAGTTTATTTAATGACTAATTCGTTTTAAAAGGGTGTGTTATTTTAAAGAGTAATTTGTTTAAATGGTTGGTTTTTTAATGGAATTTAAAGTGTTATTTTATAAATAATTTTCAATATAATTTTGTATTAGCTTCTAAGGGGATGATTCCTTGGCAGTGAAATGCAATAATAACTATCATTCATGTGTTGATTTACCCTTATTTGAAAGACCCATTTTGTGTATTTATTTTGTTAAATATTAATATCACTGAATCAAATAGGATTGATATGAATAAATAATGTAAGGATTCCAATAGTTTGGCAAAAGATTATAAAGATGGAGTAAAAGAGTTCATCAAGTTTGCAAAAGATCATGAATATGATCCTTCTCAAATCTTTTTTCTATGTTTATACTGTTGTTATTCGAGAAAAGTTAGTCTAGATGAGTTGGACGAATGATTTATCTATCACAGAATAAATCAAAGTTATAAATGTTGGAATATAGATGGGGAAAAACTAATGTTGCTAGTGGCTGGCATAACACTACATTTTATGGAACAAATGATATGATTACAAGTGTGGAAAATGAATAAGACTGTATCATGGATTTTATTACATATGTGAATGATGATAAAGATCTTATTGAGGGGATGATAAGGATAGTTAAAGACGAAATTTTTGATTTCCCAAAATTGTTTGAGCACTCAAAGAGTTGTGAAAAGATGCCATTTTATGGTGGTTGCACTAAATATACAGCATTGTCACTCGTAATGAAGATGTATAATTTCAAATCAAGCAATAGATGGAGTGATTCCCATTATACATAATTACTTTTTCTCTTGAATGACATGATTCTAGAAGATAATGAGCTCCCGATCCGAACATATAATGTTAAAAAAATAAAATGCATGATGGGTATGATCTCTGAAATAATACACACCTTCCAAAATGACTGTATACTATTTCAAATTGACCAAAAATAACATAGATAATTCCCAAAGTGTGGTGCTTCTTGATAAAATAAGGATAGATCTAGTGCTATTAAAGTTGTATGGTACTTTCCAATCATTCCAAGGTTTATGTGCCTATATGGATGTGAGGAGACTGTAGGTCAATTTACAGGGCACACATACACAAGAAATAAATATGGGAAACTATGTCACTCAACAGAATCTCCTCAGTGTAAGAGAATTGATCATGAGTATCCTGAATTTGGAAACAAGCCGATAAACCTTCATCTTGTGTTATCTACAAATGGAGTGAATCCTTTTAGCTTTCAAAGAATCAATCATAGTACATGGTCAAATAGGATGGTTAATTATAACTTTCCACCATAGTTATTCATGAAATGAAATTGCATCATGTTATCTATGCTTATATCAGGACCGAAACAATGCGGTAATGATATTTATGTTTATTTGGATCTATTGATCGATGATTTGAAATTATTGTGGGATTCAGGTGTTACATTGTAGGATGATTGCAAAAATTAAGATTACAGATTGAGATCCATGTTGTACAGGAAGATAAATGACTTTCCTAATTATGGAAAAAAATTTAGGATTTAAAATTAAAGGAAATCAAGGGTTTCCCATCTGTGAAAAAGGTACATAATAAATTAGGTTGAAACATTCATCGAAAACCATATTTCTAGGACATCACAGAATTCTACCCCAATGAAATAAGAACAAATTTTAGATGAAATCATTTGATGTAAGTTTAGAAGAACATACAACATCATCTCCACTAATAGGTGATAAATTATTTGAGAAAGTAAAATATTAGGACACTGCTTTTGGTAAACAATTTTCGAAAAACGTTACAAAAAACAATTGGAAAAAGAGATCAGTTTATTTTTTGGAATTACTATACTGTAATTTTCTATAAATTATACATTTTATTGATGATATTCTTGTTGAAAAAAATGTATGTGATAGTGTTATAGGAACGTTTTTAAATGCACCTAGAAAAAACAAAGGATGGAATTAAGACCAGTTTGTACATGGTTGACATGTGAATATGAGAATAGTTGGCGCCGGTGAAGGGTGAAATATAAACATTTCTTCCTCCAACTACTTACACTCTTTCTAGGTAGGGGATATCAGTTTTTCAACTTCATGAATGATGTAAATGATCTAAAGGTATATTCATCGAATATCAAGAACACCATGTCAATGAAATATTTAATGTTATAGTGTATAAATCAAATGACTGCCATGTTTTGATGAAAGATTTGATGGATATAACTTTATGTTTCATTTTTCTGAATAATTTTCATCATACCTTAACCAAACTTTGTATCTTCTTCAAATCCATATGAATCAAAGTTATAGACCCGATGAAATTGCCGACTATGGAAAGAGAAATTTCCATCAGATTATGTGAATTGGAAATATTCTCTCTACCAATATTATTTGATATGATGTTTTATTTGATGGTTCACTTGGTGATAGATATTTGACTATGCGGTCCTCTACACTATAGATAGATGTACCCCATTGAGAAGAATATGAAGATTTTGATAGGGTATGTCAAAACGTGAATTCGACTAGATGGTTGTATTATTGAGGAATATATTGTTGTGGATGCCATTGAATTATTTACTGAACACCTATTCAGTGTGGAAATAACTGTTCTACTGAAATCACATCACACTAGGTGTCTTGCTGGTGAAGGAATTTCTGGAATAGTTGTTGTCACAATCAATATTACAGATCAATAGTATGCCCAACATTACATTTTTCATAAAATTTTGGAGGTTTCCCCATATATTGAAACCCAAAAATAAATTCATAGGCATTTAAATCCACTAAGGGCTGAAAGATGGTTCAAATACACATAATCAATAATTTATAGGATGGTTTTGAGAACACATTTTTAAGGATTCAAATGAAAATACAGAATCAATTTCAGAATTTCATTGATGGCTATTCGAAGGACCAAGTTTGTATGTATTATCTGTCAATAGTTATGTAATTAATGGTTATCCATTCTATACAAATGAGCATGATGAAGACAGTACCAAAAAATAGTGTAGTTACACTCATCGCTAAATTGATGTATTTTTTTGGTACTAAGGATAGAAATCCAATTTATGTGAATATGTCATATTTTGGAATCATCAATCAAATACGAGAGTTGGATTATACAACATTCCAAGTGCCAATTTTTTAATGCATGTGGGTTGATAATATGACATGTTGTTGAAATAGATGAATTGGGATTTGTGAAAGTTGATTTTAGTAAGGAAGGGTACAAAGATGAACTATTTATAATGGAATCACAAGCAGTATAAGTATTTAATCTTGCAGATCCCGCAATCCAAATGTGGTCAAATGTTCTGTTATTGACCAAAACCACTGAAGGGTTAGATGAAAATTCAACTGATAATAACCCTTTGATTGGGATGTCGTAATCATTTCACAGTGGTCCCAATGTAGATGACTTTTTTTATGTTAGAGGAGACCACAATAAAGGGATTTAGATCATCAATAGAGGGGTTAAATCCATTCATCATTTAAAAAAGAAAAACATAGTTCAATAATAAGGTTATATGATTTATTATACATCATGATACCTCATGTTATTATCTGTTTCCTACATCATTTATGTACTCCAAATTAAATGTTAAATCAATTCTGTAGATAATGAATTTTCCACGTGCTGGTACTCCCAATCCCGAAAAATAACAAGTGACCTTCAGCATGTGATGATGCTCCCATTCATGAGGAAAAATAAGTTTCTCAACATGCTGCTACTCCCAGTGCATAGGTACAATTAACATATACACATGTTGATGCTACTACTCCAGAGGAACATATTGATGATGTTGATTCCAAGAAAATGGTATGTAACGAAGGAATGGCATTGTATAAAAAATATGAGCATGTTAGTTTGACGATGATAGAAAAAATCATTAAGATGAAAGTCAATGGAATCAAATTTTAGGTGGGATAGAATGCACGGAGTCAACATGTTAACCCCAACAAGGCCATGTTCAGCAGTTATATTGGAATCTTCACTTGGAAACACATGTTGATTGACATATATTCATGGAACCATGTTGTGTCTAGGCTGAATACATTGATGTGAGAAGATATTACAATAACATTATGACATCATTCCTTTATTTTAGTAAAAAATAAAATAATGAAACATTGAATTACAATTCATCATCCATTTTAGAGTTCATTTATAGTAGATTAATCCCATAATAAGTACATATTAATGCTTGATTGAAGGATTCATAGAGGATTTAAAAAAATCCTAACAAGGTATCTACTTAAATATGCTAAAGGGAAAATAAACCCACACCCACCAATTATCTATGCACACCTGATAACCCAAGAAGTGTGGGATGCGTTTACTGGCCATCGTGTAGATGTGTCTTTTCAGCTACATTGTGGCCAGTAATATGTTGTTTGATGATACGCGTATTCATCACTTTGATTAACAATTTTTTATTGATTAAGAAACAACTGAGTGATGGAAATAAGGAATTAGCATCAAAACCATCACACCCTTACCATAATGAAAGTATGGGGTATGCTTCATTTGGAAAAAACGGTACATATTTTAAGTCAACCGTTATATTTTTATGTGACATGAAACAACACCATAATTACATTCCACTATTTATATTAAGATTGACGAATCAAAATAAAAATCCACATCCACCTCATGCCATGTCATATGGAAGGAGTCACGGTTAAATAAAGTAGAGATAATAATAGATGAAAGCACAAAAAAAGTGTGGGAAACATGTGTAAGTATTACATAATAAAAATTTGTTTTTCTTTAAATTGAAATTATATAATAATGATCACTTATTTTCCAATATTTTCTATCCAACATAGTTATAGGAATCATAAACACCAATTTTAGATGATCCAAAACAATCAGTGTCCATAAAGTGGCAAGAATAGTATGGTCATGTCCGAGGTGCGGGTTTTGGGGTGACACCCCGAACATATTTTGAGAAAAAAACAAGTGTGTGATCAATGTGAATTAATAAAATAGATGGGGGAAAGAATATCTGCCCTTAAAAGGAAATTCCAATGGAAGAGAGATATGATGGAAACTTTAGTGAGGGAGAGGCAAAGAGAAGAAGCAACTCAAGAACATCCAATACATGGAGATCCCGCCCCACCCCACACCAGCTATGTGACTATCCATTCCCCTCAAAGATATGTCTTAGTAGAGGTAATCAATGTTTTAATAAATGTTTCTATGAAATGAAAATCATACAGGCACTGATACCTTTCATGTATTGACATTTTATAGGGTGATAATATCTATGATTTATATCTTGAAACACCCACCCATCACCTTATGGTGAGGGCTACGATGTTCAATATTCAAAAGGACATGCTACAAAATAGAACACTTCCAACATATCATATGCGAGTGTTGATCAGTGTATCCCATGAGCCGAGTGCAGAGCTACCTATTCTAATTCATGAGGATGATATTAATATTGTCGAAAAAGATTTTGGAACATTCAACGCATGGATGTCACATCTTGTTTAAAACATGCCGACAATGAGGAATATTCATTTCCATTTTACTTTTCAATATAAACCATTAACAATTAATGAAAAAAGGTATAATATAATGAATTTTATTACATATGGACAAACAGATGGGGAATAAATGAAAAAACACCTCAAAACCTTCAAAAGGATCGACCGACTAATCAAAAATATCTACCCAAAGAACCATTACCCCGCCCATTCTATATCCACATTTACTATAATTGAAGGATCATATGGATCCAAATTTAAAATATGGTAATAACCACATAGTTGAATTTGAATAAAATATGCATGGAGAAAAATATCAATACTTAATTTGTGTTGAGAGTGAAACTGAAATCCTCGACTATGAATGGCTAGGTGGATTAGTTGAAAATGTACACATGAGGTATGTTTTCATGATTTGATTTTCCAAAAGCTGGTAAACTATGTTAATTATGACCAAATACATTTTATATTTTTGGAAGGCATATATATGAGAAATAATTGAAGGGATTTTTCTATGAGAAAAGTTTTTTTAATTTTTAGTACTCACGTCACCTCTACAGAAAAAGACACAATAGAACCCAAAAAAATGATGAAATGGTGGTAGGTACGTTCATATACTTTAAAAGAAAATTTTCATATGACAGACTCCATTTAATACTAATGATTCAGGGGTAAGAATATAAAATTTAATTATATCAAATTTATTTTCATTTCTTTCATTACTTATTCCTTTTTTGTTTTTAGGCAGCATTGGATGCTCATTGTAGTAAATTTGGATACTCCAATGATTTATTTATTGGATTCAATGCATGGATATCCAAAAAACCATCCACACATGGTGTAATTTTTTAATTTGTAATACACTAAATCCAACATTTTATAACTAAACATCATGCTATATAATTTATAATATCTTTTAAAAATGATTCTGTTATGATAGGGTGGTCCATCACTATCGTGAAAAACAAGGAATGTGGCCAGGGGATTAGCACAAGGATGAAGACAAGTTCTACGACTAGATAAGTATCAGGGTATATATAATAAGATTTCACTTTCCAAACATATATAAAAAAATTACATAGTCTACTAAATTTTTCTATAGTGTTTGAAACAAACCAATAGAAAATATTGAGCTTCTTATGTTTGTAAATTTATGAGAGAGATCATATTCCACGAACAAACTAGCATCCATAAAGATGTATTTTTAAATATAATTAATATTTCATTTAAAATATTTTTTTATCCATTCATTATTTATATTTTTCCATCACTAATATGAATGTTGAAAAAAATCAAATTCACAAGATGATATAGATGTGATTAGAAACAAATGGACAACATACCTAATGGAAGAATGTACACAAATAACCTGAAGATGTGACTTCCAAATAAGTAGTGGACTATTTCATATTTTTGTTTAATTTACTTCTTTTTAATATTACTCACCTAAGACTTTTTTCTTATATAGGTGGATTCTTTTGTTCAAGTCAGGTTGGTTTGTTCAAAGATTCTCATGATTGTGAGAGATTGTACTTTGAGGCTCCAACTGAGATAATGAAAACAAGGAAATGTGTCATGAATGTATAAAGGTGAATTTCTATTATTTAATTAATTAATCAATTAATTTTTTCATCATTTTATCCGCTATTTTTAATTTAATTTCTATATCATTTTTATCTAATACTTATTTATTTTTTATAGATCTTTTGGAAAGTCATATTTTCCTTTCAACCATCTACAACAATCCAAAAAAGAGAGAACATGTTGAATGCAATGTATGACTTCTCAGTAGTTTAATTCAAATTGTGACTTCCCAAAATATCTTTCATGAATATTTTCATGAATATTATACTAATCAGCCACATCTCAATCAGTCTCACCTCAATCAGATACACAGTGTGATCGGTACGACTCGAAGTGTATGTTTTTAGTTTATAATATTCTTTGAATCTTTAAGATTTATGTCTTATAAACTACCATTCTTTGATCCTTGACTCATGATTATGATATATGATATGCAGGGTATGAATTTATAATTTTAATATCACCTTATAAAATATTTATGTTCATGTTATCCTTATATGATCATTGTTATCTCCGTTTTTTACACTTATTAAACATCTATGATCATCCTTTATTATGATTCATATCCTCATATTATTAAGATTAATTTTGGAAATGATATGTTTAAGAAGGTTTATAGTAAATAATAACTTAATGAGAGACTCTTATGAAAAACTTCTTTATGTTTTAATGTTTCCCAAAGCATTAGACCTAAAATATCCTAGCATGGATCATTATGTTATGTATGGAATATTAATCTACTAATATGTTATATCTATGAATGAAATGTATGGGTCAATATATATGGTATCATAGCAACTGACCAACTCAAAATTGAGAAAAATAAAAAGTGACTGTTATCACTCAAAGTGTACCTTTTTATTTATAATTATCATTAATTTTAGTAAAAAGAACAAGTGACAAACTAAAAACAGATAAAATGCATTTTTATTGTTTTGATATTTTCGTATAGTGATCCATGAGTCATTTGTGACGTCTACGAATCAATTTTACCTCAATATGATGCATGGTGTGGTTGGTATAACTTTAAGTGTGTATTTTTATATTAAATTGACATTAAATTGAGCAAAAAGATCAAGTTACATATTGGAAAATGATAAAATGCATTACTATTATTTTTATACTTTAGGAAAAAAATCCATGAGTCATTTTTAACATGTAGGAATCAACCACACCTCCATTCGACGCACGGTGTGAACGGTATGACTAAAAGTGTCTCTTTTCAACGTAAAATTGACATTTTAGTTCAAAATGTGTCACTCATTAAAAACCAAGAAAAAATAATTTGATTATATTGATAATTTAGGATAGTGATTCATAAGTTATTTTTTACTTGTATAAAGCAGTCTCACATCAAATTGACGCATGATGTTACTGGTATGACACAAAATGTCTGTTTCCCGTTTGAAATGATATTTTATTAAAAAACACAACTGACATAGTAAAAACCAATAAAACATATTATGATTGTTTTGACACTCTAGGAAAATGATCTATAAGTCATTATTTACAATTTAATAATCATCCGTACCTCAATACGACACATAGTGTGGACAACATAACTCAATGTGTCTCTTTTTATTTAAAATTGACATCAATTAAAGTAAAAACAAAAAGTGACATATTGAGAACCAATAAAATGCATTTGGATTGTTTTGATTTTTTAGGAAAATTATCGATTTGTAATTTTTGACACATTAGAGTCAACCACACCTCAATATAATTCATGGTGTGACCAGTATGACTCTAAGTGTGACTTTTTATTTAAAATTAACATTACTTTATGTAAAAAAGAACAACTGATATGATACAAATCAAGAAAAAAAATTATTATTGTTTTTATACTTTAGGAAAAATACCCATGAGTAATTTATGACATGTTGGACTCATCCTCACCTCAATAAAATGCATGTGTGGCTGGTATAACTTAATTTGTCACTTTTTATTTAAAATTGATATGAATTTTAGTAAAAACAACAAGTGACATACTGAAAACTGAGAAAATGAATTCAGATTATTTTAATATTTTATGAAAATGATCTATATGTCATTTTTGATGTGTAAGGATTATCCGCACCTCAATACAATACATTGTGTGGCCGATATCACTCAAAGTGTCTCTTTTTATTTAAAATTGACATTAATTTAAGTAAAAACAACAAGTGACATTATGAAAACCTAGAAAAAACATTTGGATTATTTTTATATTTTATGAAAATGATATATTAGTGATTGTTTACATGTTGGGATTAGCTGCACCTTAATATGATGCACACTGTGGCTGGTAAAAATCAAAGTCTCTATTTTTATTTAAAATTGAAATGAATTTAAGTAAAAATAACAAGTGACATTCTGAAAACGGAGTAAACACAATCAGATTGTTTTGATATTTTAGGAAACTAATATATTGGTCTTTTTTTATTTGTAGGAATCATACACACCTCAATAAGATGAAATATGTGGCCGGTATCACTCAAAGTATCTCTTTTCATTTAAAATTGAAATTAATTTAAGTGAAAAAGTGACATACTGAGAACCAAACAAACACATTCGTATTATATTGATATTTTATTAAAATGATATATTAGTCATTTTTTATGTGTAGGGATCACCCACTCCTCAATACGATGCATGGTGTGGTCGGTATAACTCAAACTGTATATTTTTATTTAAAACTTACATTAATTTAATTTAAAAGAACTAGTGACATACTAAAAACTGAGTAACACATTATAATTGTTTTGATAATTTAGTAAAATGATCCATGAGTCATTTTTGACATGTAGGAGTAAACTACACCTGAATATGATGCACGGTGTGACCGGTATGACTAAAAGTGTCTGTTATCAGTTTAAAATTGATATTTTAGTTCAAACTGTGTCACTCACTGAAAACCAAGAAAACATGCTCTAATTTATCTTGATAATTTTTGAAAGTGATTCATAAATCATTTTTGATGTGTATGAAGTAGTATCATTTCAAACCACCACACGATGTAACCAATATGACTCAAAATACGTGTTTCCAGTTTGAAATGAAATTTTAGTAAAAAAGAACATCTGACATACTGAAAACTGAGAAAATGCATTCAGATTGTTTTGATAACTTTGGACAATGATACATCAACAATTTTTGATAGGTATGAATTAGTATCACTTTAATACAATCAATGGTGTGGCCGGTATAAATCCAAATATTTCATTATTTAAAATTGGCATTAATTTTAGTAAAAGAACAAGTGACATACTCAAAACCAAGAAAACACATTCATATTATTTTGATATTTTTGGAATACAATCCATAACTCATTTGTAACATGTAATAATCAACCCCACCACAATAGGACTCACGTTGTGATTGATATAACTCCAAATGTGTCATTTTTTTTAAATATTGACATTTTATTAATGTGTTCTTTCATATTAATGTTTAATTTATTTCTTTATAGTATTAATAACATAATATTAGTTTTCTAATATATGAGAAATATTTTTCTTAGGTTGAGATGATTTTTTTTGAAACTAATACCATGGGAAAACATTTCTGAGAGGGGATAACGCGCATCAAAAGATGAAATATTCATTTTTTTGATTGTTTGTTTGACAATTGTAAATGTAGTTATATAAAACATTTGTTTTAAATGTAAATAGTAGTTTTTTTGTATATTCCATGAGTGGATATTTTTTTATTCATGATGTCAATTAAATTTATATAGCAAGTTTTCTTTTGGGTTTACTGTTTCAATTATAGGTTTTCTTCTGGGTGTGTTGTTCTATAAACAACACACTACAGGCGGCTAGACCTTTATCAGCGAAAAAAAGTGATGATAATGGCAGTCCTTTTCCATTCTAAAAATAGCAGTGAAAAAGGGGACCCCCTTTATCATCACTGCGATTAATATCACTTTTTTAGCATTGTTAAAGGCTATTTTGCACGCTATGAAATGTCATATGTGTAGTTGTGAAACAAAATGAAGAATAAGACCTTGTATAAGTGATTTGTAATAATATACATATAAATCATAATATACAAACCAATATATTTATAAATATAAAAACATGTATATATATATATATATATATTTGATAAAGGAGGTAGTCCCCCGACCATCTGTTATACTCATTTTTTGAAAAAAATTGACTAACATATTTAAAAAAATTAGAATACACCTAAAACCCCCCTTCTACAACACCCACTCTAAAATATCTTTCCATCCCAACATTTCCCATCTACTGGCACCACCACAATTATTCTACTACTTTTTCTTTTACCTTCTACAATCATATCCTAAATAATCGAATAACTAGATCGATCAAACCTTGATAGAGTTCTTGAACCCTTCACTTCCGACTAGAAGCAGACCACTGGCCATGGATGAAGAAAGCCATGACCAGATGAAGCCCATCCGACACCACTAATCTCAACTACCAAATACAAATGAACCCACACACCGAGCTAGACGTATTTGATGAACCAGTCAATCACAAACCCTGGAAGGTTGCTTCCGTGTGAAGCTGAACCATCTTTCTTGTGACTTTAAAGATCCATAACCACTGTGATTTTTAGCTCAAACCTCCACTAAACCCAAGCCGCGTCAACATCACCACCATAAGATTTCAAATTATACAGCTGAACTATTGACAATGAACCTAGCTAATCCCATGTGAAACCAAGCCTCCTTGAATCTTGAGGATGATCTAGATTCACCAAACTATTTGCAATCTTGAATTAAAAATTGAGATCTACCGATGAACTATAACCCCACCACAAAGCTACTGATAAAACTACATCTTCCCCTATATAAATCGATGTCATTGAGCCTTTCCTATATAATAAAGAATGATGTACCGAATCTTGTGATCCATCCATTTATGGATGAACCTGAACCTTCCCGTGATAGATCTACTGATGAAGAAGAATTCACAACCTGAGATAAATCCCCCTTGAAGTTGATCCCACCATAAAAGCTACTCGAGCTTGATGTTAAATTACAAATAAGGTAGATCCACTGATATTCCTTTAGTTATTTCCTCAAGATTGAAGAATTAATGTTCAAACCAGTAAATTAAATGCGGACTATGTGCTGATTAAATTTTAATATGTTTCTCAAAAGTTCAATGTGAAAAAATTTGAGGTGCCTAAGAAAATTTTGGAATCTACTGGATACTATTAAGGAATTTTTCATTTAGTCATAAAATCCATTTGATTCTATTCTAACCACATAGATTTGACACATTTTTTTATCATAACAATGCCTCACTCAATGAAAGTTCCACTAAAAGCCGATGATAAACACATCAAAGAATTACATGTGGATGACCTACTTTTTTATCTAGGTTTTCACTATATTTTTTTTTATTTTCGAATAATAGGGGTTTTTGTCCTCTTCTTTTCATATCCCCATACAAGGGAATTGACTTTCATTTTTAGAGATAGTAACCACTTTTCCTCTTCTTATTTTTTTCACTAGTTTCAGGATTCTTTTCTATAAATATCATTATGTGGTATCTATTTTCTAAATACATCAATGTTGTTCATTTTCTCCCTCCATGTTATGATCTCTAGCCTCTATAAATATAGATTTAATTCACATGACTTGATCCAAGAAGATAAAATTGATGTTTCCTAGAGATCCACGATTCATGTTGATGATCTCCACCTCTTCTTCACCCATTACAAAATGTGGTGGTGATTTGAGGTGTCGTGAGAGAACACTCTTGCATGGGAATGGTTTGCTACTCTCTTTACTCATTCATATTCCCTCTTCTACTCCCATTTTTTCTTAACTGGGTAATTGAAGTTGGTTGTTTGATCTGGCAATCTCAGTAGGATCTTTTTGGATTGTGAGATATCCTATACAGAATAACTCTATCAGGTGATACATTTTCAAATCTGGAGGAGAACTCCTGTATTGATGAAATGTTGTAGTTTAGTGTTCACAATTAAAGTGAAAGTGGTGTGTAATCTTATTCATCTTTCATGTATTTATTAAGGATCATAATCAATGATTTTCTTTTTTAGAATATTTATGAAGGGGGTTGAGAGTGGATCAACCTAGATTTTTCATTTTTCTCACTAAATTTAATCTCCATCATTTTGTCTTGTTTTCTTGTCTCTATTATTGCTTATCTCTTCTAGTTAAATCACTATATTCATTCCACCAAATATCTGTATGTTTTTATGTAATGTTTCTTCTTGCTTTCATTTAATATTGTCAAATATATTTTACAAACAAAATAAGTTCTTTGGGAAGACCAGTTGGTCATTCAACACTGCTTCCTTGAGAGTGACCTTGAGATTAGCCACTATAAAATATCTATAGTTTATAAATATATAGAATAGAGTCATTTTCACACATATTCATACCAACTAATTCAATATCTAAGTTATAATATTTATATTTAAAGTATACTATTTCTATAGTATATAATTACTTAATTAAATCTCAATTCTATGTTTTTAGAAAGATATCAATCATATCATTATTTTAAACTAAATTTTTAGGATGTTACTCAAAGACAAGAGATTTGCAGTATATAATAATCATGAACTTGGTTTTGGTGGTCAACATGAATGATAACTTTTAGATAATGAACTGCATAGAGCTCAGACATATGTTCTACTCAATTGTTAATAAATTACACGAATTGAATCGTAAGTAATATTTTCTTAATTTTTTAAAAAATAATTGTTTAAAGTAAATTTATATCTATTTTTTAGTTTATATGACGTTTATATCTTAAAATAGATCACATATATTACCCAGTCTTATCTTGAAAATGATGATAGTGTAATATTTATTACTGGTTTTAAATAATTATAAGTAATTTTTTTATGATCAAACATAAGAATTCAATTTTTTATTCTATATAAAATTTTCCATATTTTATTTATTCAGGCATCACAATATAGAGATAAATTTGATAGTTGATTATGTTCACTAAATAATCCACCATTGAAATTGGTCAAATTTTATAATGCTTATATAGTTAATGGATTTCGATTTCGTACATGGGAATATGAAGAGTCAATATAATTAATCAACAATAGTGTTTTAAGAAGATATCTTCATAATGAAAGTGAAGTTGAATTTTATAGAATGTTGGATGGAATAATTGAGTTATCTTATCTGAGTAAAAATTATGCAACAATGTTTAAATTTCATTGTTTTGATGTTAATCAGGTGTTGTGTGTTCATACAAAACATGGAATCGTTGATATTAAATATAAAAGTGTTCTTATAGAAAATGAACAATTTCTATTGTAATATCAAGCACATCAAGTTTATAATGAAAATTATTGTTCCAATTTGAGTGATTTAAATGATTGGGGGAGTGTAATAAAAGTGAAATCTTGTAAAAATCATTTTACGAACCATGAAAGTGGTTCTATTGAAGTGCATGATCTGTAAATTTTTCAATAAAAATTAATAAATATATATCTTAATCGAAGAGATACATATATTGATGATGAGACCCCATAGTTAAGGGTTGATGGTGTTGATAATTTTAATTTGGTAACCAATGACTTTGATATTAAAAGGGATTATTAAATTTAGGATCACATGGAAATTGATGATAATGAAAAAGAGGATGAAGATATTGACACCGATGAAAATAGAACAGAAGATGATGATAAAGATATAGAATATTAATGATGTATTATTTGTTTTTAATAAATATTTATTAGTTTTTTTATATTTGTTATAAGAATTAACAAGTATTTGTAGGTAACACATTTTTATTTATTTTATTTCAAAAAAAAGGATTTATTATTTATAAACAAAATATATTTTTTAGAAATAAAACTTTTTTATAAATTTGTTTATATGATTTAGATTCATCAAAATTATAATTAATTTATTCATTCCTTGAATGAGGACCTATTACCTAAGGATGAGCATCCTGATTCAAAATATAAGGGTGATAAAGTGACAACACCTACTAGGAGTGGTAGGTTCCTTGCATGATTGATGATTCCAAATTTCATTCCAGGGAGACATCCATATCATGAATTTGATTCTCATTAGAGGAAGTAAGTTCAAATAATAATTTTATTTATTTTCTATTTAATTCAAATTATTTATTATTTATGTTACTAATTATTCTTATTTTCATAGCTTTTAACATTTATTTGTTGGTCAAGCAAGTGTTATTTTCATAAACTATTTTCCAGCTCTATGGGTTTCATGGGAGGAGGTTACTATAGAGTTACATCACTGTATTTTTTATCACTAGTTGGTATATAAGAAAAAAATATTTTAATCACAATTTATAAACTAAACATTTGAATATATTTATAATTTTTTTTGGGTTTGTAGTCTCCTATTGATGAGAGCATGTGAGTCTCTATTTGGGAGGCATGAAAAGCATGTATGCAGGATCTTTTCCATTAGTTTATTATATAGTATTCATAGGAGATCTATATAGATAGATTCTATGACTATATTTTCATGACCCAACCCATGATGGGGCTCGAGCTGCAACTACCCCAATCCCGCCTCTATATGCCAGTGGGTGGAGACAAGCACCGAAGGCATAACTAACTCAGGGTGGAATTTTCCTATGTAATTATACTCAAACACATATAAAACTCAATGAAAAGGTGTCGAGGGAAAGAAATAAAAGATGCAATGCTTCTTTAAATAAACCAAACATGCATGGACCTCTAAACAGTACAACAATACAGTAGTTTGAACTAAAAGGTAAAGGGGAAAATATAATCCCAACAATAAATGTGACCCAACCTAACAGAAAACAGGAAAAGTAAATAGATGAGAGATCCTATCCCCTGAATCTCAAGTAACGAAAATTGTACACGGTCTAAGCACTCAGTATCTCTAAGCTCATCTGAAGTCACAGTCAACCTTTCTGTTGTTTTCATAAGGAATGAGTTTTTGAGGGAAAATCCCATTCAGGGGTGAGTATAAACATACCCAGTAGGATGCCCTAAAGGATTAGGTCAATAGGAGATAAAATAGAAGAGAAAGATATCACATGCACAAAGTATAATAAAATAGTAAAACTCAACCCAGCAAAAGTGAAGGTAAGATCATCCAAGCACACGGGGCTATACACGGTGAGTAGATGAACTACTCATCGATCCTTCTCCACATATATTAGGAGAGTAAACTCATCCAACCATGAGAAGCTAAACATGGAAAGCACGTAACATACCCTACACATCTTCACCTCTCGTATAAAAAGTGTAACCCAATCAATGATTTGTATACAAGATAAGGATATATATGTGATATGTCAAATAAGCCTAAATGAGAGAGTAAGTGTATCTCTATCTCATAGCTCAACCCAAGAAGAACAGTACCTAACAGTTACAAAAGTCTATCAACTATGACCAGCGTTACACACGTCTGCCCTAAACACACAAGTCTATGGAATCAATTTACTACACCTTGATACTATCTTTTTTGGGTGGCACAAACTTCCCCACATGGTTTTCGGCCGAGTCATAAAAATGTGTTTCGGTGGGGAAAATGTTCCTCTTCCTCATGAGTCCAAATCTATGTCAAACCATGACTTTTCACTATGCCACAAAGTAAAGGGGAATTTTTTTCTGAGATAGGACCCATGACCTGGTACAACAGGAGGGTCCTACTCTGATTGTCACTGAGTAACACCACTACCCAACCCCAGTAGAGGGTAATGATCAAAAAAGTCATCAGGGAACTCCACTACCCAACCCTAATGGAGGGTAACACCTATAAAGAGGTCATCAGGGATCTCCACTACCTATCCTTTCTAGAGAGTAATCTCTAGAAGAGGTTATGAGGGAACTCCACTACCCAGCCCTACTAGAGGGTAATGTCTAGAAGAGGTCATCGAAGAACTCCACTACCTAGCCCTTCAGGAGGGAAATGCTTGAAATAGGTCATCGCGGAACTCCACTATCCAACCTTGATAGAGGATAATGCCTGGAAGATTTAAATATTGTCTTGAAATCATCTATTTAGGGCATAATCACATTCTATGTGAAAAAACACTTCGGATACAATACTCATGGGACAAAATCCAAGTTCAAACAAAGGTGATATGAAACTTGAATGTTTCCTTAAAGGAACTCAAGGGGGTACACGATGTGTGTGGGGACCCACATAGTGTGTGGTCCTGCTTCACAGCATATCCATGTCTCTATCCAGCACATGACTCTCATCCATGTAGGGGGTACACACTATGTATTTGGACTACATGACATGTCCATCCTATCTGAGGAATTTGAAGGGGTTACACTATATGCAAGAGAGAATACATGTCATGTTACCATTAATTTTTCTGATACCCTAGCACCGCTAATAACGGGGCTACACACAACATGTTCTTTATTGAACATGGTGTATGGTAGAGATTTTTGTTTAAATGTCATACTTCTAGATCTGCTTCAGGTGCATCAAATTAGTTCAAATCGATTCAGATATGGTTCTATCTAAGGATGAAAATTTTGGATCTCGTTGGAAAATGTGATTTTTGGATGACGCTCACTAAAAAATCACCTTTATTTGCTGCAATGGTTTTGTATATTATTCTACACACCACCATTCATTCATCAAACATTTTCTTGATCTCAAATATAATAGATTGAGTATCCTTGAACCATTAATATTCCAGATCTATGCCTTGATCACCGAAAAGTTCTTGTTTTTTCAATCCACTATGGATATGGGGGTTTGATCGAGCTTCGTATGTCCCAACAAGGTCAAACCAGGACTAGGGGGTCCAATATTTGAAGATCACAAATATAAATTTTTGATAAAGGAACCAAAAAAAAATTTAAGCATTTTTGTCCAAAATTTCTTGGAAAAAAATCCAAAATAGGGATTTTTTGTTAGAAAATAAATGAAATAAATCAATATGTCAATACAAGGGCACATGCATGTTCTACAATTGGTGTAGATCTAAGGGAATGGATGGATATGCTCATTAATTTAATAAAAAGGTTAAAAAACCACGATTTAAGAGCCCTAACTCTATTTTGGATCAATTACTATTAAACAATGAATCCATCAAGGATTTGAAGGAATCTTATGCATTCATTGCATTTGATCTTCTGGATTTAGGAGTTTCATCGTCGTTCACCAAAGGGAGGAGGGAGGAGCTCTTGCTAGTAAATCCCAAAAATTATGGGCCAAATATGGAAAGGTTTTCTAGGGAGATATACTTATAATATTATCTATTTGACTGAAAATCAACTAATTAAATAAATAAATAATTCATTCATTGATTTAATGAACCGCCAATGAGTGAGGGTTTTGAACGTCCTATGATGACACATTTTATATAATTACTAGGGTAAACACCATGTTCTGGAAACAACTATTGTCTTAGATTTTTTATCTGATCAGCTATTTAAAAGTTAACCCATTTTATTTGAGGTATCATGCAAACACAATATAATGAATATTTAATATTATTATAAAATTAATTCTGGGAACAGTAGACCTCATAATTACACGCTATCTCAATGCCTAAATGTAGAAATATATATAAAAATATTTCAGAATTTTATAAGGAGAAAAATGTCCCTAAATAATCACATCCATCATTATTTTTCTCCCTTAGAAGGTAAATCTAGGGGAAAAACTCAAGATACTGAGTCCACACTTGGATCTCCCACTCCCTACAGCTCTCATGCACATTTTCTTGCTACTAAAACACACAAACCAAAGGGATGGTCTAACCACATAGAGTTTTCTCCTTCCAATACTTGATTTCCACCAACTTCTTTGCAAAGTTAGAGCTATCCTCGATGTCTAGATCACCCTAGTTGATGATGTTCAATGGGTAACGCATGTATCTCCAAATCTACAACACATGGAATACATTTTGAACTTGCTCCAACTATGGTGGTAGTACAAGGAGGTAATCCAAACCGGCCCTCTGCACAATATTAAATGGCCCAATGAACCTTGAGGATAACTTTACTCCCTATAAAAACCTCCATGATCCTCATCGTGGGGAGACTCTCAAGAAAATGTGTTCTCCCAGGTCGAACTTCAAGGGACTACGATAGTGATCAATATAATACTTCTATTAGCTCTGGGCTATCCTCATATACTTATAGATGACCTGCACTTTATCATTTGTCACCTGGAAAACTTTGGTCCTACAAAAGATAACTCTCCAATATATGTTCAGAAAAATGGTGACTTATACGTTCTTCTATACAAGGCCTCAAAAGGTTGCATATCAATGGTAAAGTGGTAGTTGTTGTAAAATGAAAACTCTACCAAGGGTAGATGATCCTCCATGATCTGACTCAAGTCCAACATGAAAGCCCTTAGTATAACCTCTAACACCTCGATAGTGAAATATTTCTAACCATCAGTCTGGGGGTGAAGAGATATACTCATCTTCAATTGGGTCTCGAAAACCTCCCAGAGACCTCTCCACAATCAGAATGTAAACCACATGTCACAATTAAGGACAATTGTCTAGGGTACTCCAAGTGGATAATGATATCATGTATATAAAACTACACCAAACCCTCCACCAAACTTGTCTCCCTAATATAAATTAAGTGCGCTAACATCATGATTTTTTCAACTATAACCCAGATGGAATCATGGCTTATCACTGTGCATGGAAACCTTTTGACGAATTCTATGGATATGCAGTCCCATTTCCACTCTGGGATCTCAAGTGGCTGCAAAAAACTGGGCATAATTTTGTGTTCAACATTTACATACTGACAGGTGACGCACTGAGAGATGAAATCAACTAATCTTTATCTCATTTAAGATAAAAAAAAACCTATGCAGGTCTCTATATATCTTCCCCCCACTAGGATGTATTGTTATGGGTGAAGTGAGGAACTCTCTCATCACCTCCTCCCAAAATTTGACTGAAACTACTATTATCCCCTGGAACAAGATGTCATGATTCCCTCCTTCATAATATCTATATGATGCCTCTCATATAGATATATGATCATGTAAGAACTCATAGTCGATGCCTCCCAGGTGGGACTCTCTCACATTCTCATGGAGAAAAGGAGTCCAAACCATTGACTAAAGAAAAATTGTACCCTCATGCTCTACCAGGGTCAATCACAGAGAAGCTAACTACATTGAAGTTTCCTATACTAGGAGAGCATGTGACATCCTATTTATGGATTATACTATAATGATTCCCTTTCCTGGAGTATAGAATATCTTGAATTCGTAGTCCTATGGGAACTCCAACTAGCACCGCTACCTCAGGTTCAGGTATCTCTACATGATGTTGTACCTGAGACTCTGGCGGTCTATGTAAACCATGAAACACTCTCCTAGAAGATAGTGCCTCCACATCCTCAAGGATAATACTACCACTTCTAGTTCTAAGTTGTGAGTCACATAATTCTATTTGTGGGGTATCAACTGCCTCAGCCTATAAGAGAAAAATATCTACCATTGCATCAACACGCAACTGAGCCTAGCTCCCAAGGATTCACAATACACTACAAACTCAATGCCTTCCTATGGTAATATCAATATTGGGGCACTCTTCATCCTCTACCTCAAATCCTAAAAGGAACTCTAAAATTTCTCAAAATAGGTAAATGACTACCCTTTCTATTTTAGAGTGGTCAAAGGGGTTTTGATTATGAAGAAGTATTCCAGAAACCTCATGTAGTACCCCTCCATGACAAAGAATCTTCGTACCTTGGACACATTCTTTGGTGGCACCCATGAAATCATTTCCATAGTTTTTTCGAGATCCACAGATAAACCTTGTTCATAAATGAAATACCCTATAAATTTAACCTCATGTATCCAGAACTAGAACTTCGAGATTTTTCCATAAATCTAGTGATCTCAAATAAAATAAAGAACCATTCTCAAGTTCTACGCATGCTCCTCCCCAAATACAGAGTAGACGAGTATGTCATTGATGAAGATAATAAAAAACTGGTCCAAGTATGGCTAGAGGATTTGGTTCATCAAGTCCATAAACAGGGGGGAATTCATCACATCAACGGGCATCACAAAGAACTCATAGTGTCTATAGCGATATCATGAAGCCAACATTGGAATATCATCCTCGAGAACCTGTAATTGGTGGTAGCCAGACCTATGATTGATCTTAGAGAACCATCTCATGCCTAAAATTTTTTAAAGAGTTTTTCAGTCCTTAGTAAGGTATAATTAATCTTTATTGTGGCCAGATTCATGCGATAATAATCCACGTAAATCTATAAGCTCCCATCCACCTTTTTCATAAAATGGACCAGGGTTGCCCAGGGGGACACACTAGGTCTAATTAAAACTTTATCAAGATAGTTTTACAACTAAAACAGTATCTCCTAGATCTTGGTAGGTGCTATACTCTATTACAAAAATGATATCGGACCAGAACCAAGATGCAATTTAATGACAAAATCCATTCCACGCATCAGAGGTAGTCCTAGAATGTATTCAGAAAATTCATCTATATAATCCTACACAACTGAAGGAAACCCGATTTTTAATGATTCTTTAGCACCAAGGGATACAGTCACCAACTGATGGATGATAGGATTATTCCTCTTTCTCATAGAATCCACCTTCCCTTCCATGAGATCTCTCTCACTAGAAAAAGAGAACATTATCCCATAAGTGTGTATGCATCTGACTTGTCTTCAGTGAAAATCAATATGGGATCAGACTGTGGAAATCCAATCCATAATTAAGATGAAGTCATAGGGTTCAATCGTGATGACCAAAAGGTCCCACGTGAACCTTAATCCCCCAAAATATAGTTCTCACTATCAACAGATTAAAGATAGAGAATAAGTGTTCCCTGTTGGAATCTCATGATGAAGCTATTATGTTAGCTTCTTAACTGGGAGCTCTAGCTCTCACACTAAAAGTATAGAGATAGAGGAATGAATGAAACATTTTTCTACTAATACTGAGGACATATTATAATAAACATATATCGTACCTCGAATCATCTAGTGTGCAATGGGATCATAGTCATCCAAGGCCTGTAGCTGTCTACGGACCTGACTGCCAGCTCCCTGAGCCTAACTTGGGTCATCTGGTGGTGAAGGTGGAAGGATCTCATACTGGTGTACACCACCCATAAATCCTCCTTCTCCTCTGCCAGCTCTTCCTCCCTAAGGAACACTATGTCCCCTCTTAGGAGATCCTTGATTACAACATTGCCTCTACCCCATAAGACTACGTGACTAAGACTGCCTGTGAAAGGGCCTCCTACTCTGAGATCCCATCAACTGGAACCTACAAGATACTTCAGATGACTCAAATCTCTAGTGACCACTACTAGATCCAACTATGGTGTCCCTATGATATAAATATCTCTTTCACCTGTTCCCATTCCATCTCCCAGACATATGTGGGGATACAAAAGGGCACAATACTGGCTCAAATCTCTTTATGGAGTCCCTCTTAAAACTTTTGCGCTTGGACGTAGCCAACCCAGATCATGTCAAGGGAGTAATGAATAATTTTTTTTAAACTTTCCATATACTCAACCACTTTCATCCCTCGCTGAATCTCCAAGAGCTCTTGGTTCTTGACCGAGTGTAAGGATGAATAGTCCTCCTCACAAAACATCTATTGGAATATTTCCCATAAGAGTGTGGACTAGTTGTGCATCTATGTAACTAGGCTCCACCGATTCCCAGTTACTCCATGGAAAAGGATGGTTACCAGTTCCACCACCTGATCCGTTGGTGTCCGGAAAGGACTAAAGATACAAACCACTATCTTTAAACAATCCTCTACTGCCTATGGATCTGGCTCACCTTAGAACCTCAATGGTATCTTATGATGGAACTTTTGGAGTGCACTAATCCTATGCACATCCTCATCCTACTCAGCTGGGATGATCTGGGGCTCAATAGGTGGAGGTGTTTCTACCTATCCACCTGGAGGAAGGGGTTGCTGGATAGACCCTAAACTAAGGCATCCTCGCTTATAGGGTCGTCGTCATAATCCGAAGCTAGTATTCTACCAGGCTTTCACCATGGAGGAATCGTGAAAGTTATCAAGTAATATCATGGTGAGATGAGAATATATATATATATATATATATATCAACAACAATGGGGAGCTTAATCAAGAATGAAAATAAAATACTAAATTCTATATGATTCATGTACCATTAACATTGAAAAAAATGTCTTGAAATGCTGAGTTGACAAGTTGGTAATCGAGGTCCTGGTGAATGGATATGTCGGATGCCACACCATCAGTCAATTCCCTAGACTAAGAGACGCACTTGATATACTTTGACATTGTTGCCTTAAAACACAACCCAATCCTTTTTGGGGAACATTAAAACAACATACCAAGGATCTAACCACATCAGAAACATATCTATCACGACCTGACCCATGTCAGGACTCAAAACCGAAACTACCCCAATCCTTCCTCTAAAGTATAGTGGTGGAAATAAGTGCATAAGACATAATTAAATCAAGAAATCCTTTTCCTAAGAACCTATATGAACATGAACAACCAACTCAACAAAAAAGTGTATAGGTAAAGAAATAAAAGATTCAACACTAATATAAATAAACCAAACATGCATGGAACTCTAAACAGTACAAAAGGGTTGTAGTGTAAACTAAAAAGTAAAGGGGAAAATACAATCCCAACTAGAAATGTGTCCCAACCTGATAGAAAAATATATAATTAAATTAATGAGAGATAATAACTCTTAAAACCCAAGCTACGACCACCATATGCGATCCAATATCCCAATATATCTAAGCTTCTCTGAAGTCATGGTCAACCTGTCTATTTTTTCATTAGAAACAAGTCGTACACGAAAATCCCATGTAGGGGTGAGTATAAACATACCAAGTATAATTCTCCAAAAGGTGAGAGTAGGAGAATTAAGATATACAATTGAATATAAATATAGAAAATGCACATGGTACATTGAAATAGTACAACTCAACACAGCAAGAGTAAATGTAATATTATCCAAGAACAAGGGGATAAACACGGTGAGTATATGAACTTACTGTCGATACTTTATCACCTATATATGGTGAGTAAAATTACCCACCACAAGGAGCTAGACATGGAAATCACGTGGCATACCCCATGAATCTTCACCTCTCCTAGAAAAAGAATAACCAAATAAAATAATTGGATACATAAGAAGGATATATATATATTCTCAGTCAATGAAGATAAAACAAAATAGTAAGCGGATATCCATCTCACAGAAAATCCCAAGTGGAAGAGTATCCAACAGTTCCAAAAGTCCATCAATGATGCACAACATCCCACACATCTTCCTTGAACACACAAGTCTAAGGAACTCAAACACTACACCTTGATAATATTTTCTTTGGGCAGAACTGACTCACCCACATGATTTTAGGTTGTGTCACAAAAACATGTCTTCGTGGAAAAAACACCCATCTTCTTTATGAGTCCAAAGTGATGTCCAACCATGCCTCATAACTATGTCGCACAGTTTTGGGGCCAAATTTCTAGATAAAGGACCCCATGCGTAGGTACAACAGGAGGGTATTACTCTAATATCCATTTATGAACTCAAATTATTGGCCTTTATTGAGGGTAATGCTAAATAAAGCTATTAGGGAACTAAACTACTCATCCCTGCTTGAGGATAACTCCCGAAAGAGGTCATCGAGGAACTCCATTGCTCAGTCCTACTGGAGGGTAATGATTGGGAAGAGGTCATAGGGGAACTCCACTACCCATCATTGATGGAGGGTAACACCTGAAATTGTTCATAGAGGAAATCCACTACCCATCCCTACTAGAGATTAACGAATAGAAGAGGTCATCAGGTAACTCCACTGCCCAGACATGTTGGAGAGTAACACCAAGGAAGAGGTCATCGGGGAACTCCACCACCCAACCCTACTGGAGGGTAACACCCATCACACCATATCTCTAAATCCATAACCAAGGGAACCATTTCATTCTACACAAAAAACACTTAGGATAGGCCTCTCATTGTCGAAAATTTATGTTCAAATGAATGAGATACAGAACATTGAAGTTTCATTAAATGAACTCAAGGGTGTACACGACATGTGAGGCGACCCACATGGCATGTGGTCCCACATCATAGTATGTCCATGTACCTATCCAGTACATGGATCCCATCCATGTAGGGGGTATACATCATATAGGTAGACAACATGGTGTGTCCAAACTATCTGGGGACTTGGTTGTGTGTTTCTGGCCATCTCATTGTACTCAAATACATGACTGTGTATCGAACCCCATGTACTCCTACACGGGTTCCCATATATGTGTCCCTTTACATGGGATATCCAATCAGTAAATGGGTATATGTAATGTAAGAAAGACTACACATCGTCTTACCCTTAATTTATCTAAAACCCTAGCACTTCCGTTGAGGGGGCTACAGGTCTTGTGTTCTTTATTGAACACGACATGTAGTCAGGATTTTTGGAAAAATTTAAGACTTCCACATCTACTTATTGTTCTTCAAATACATTCAAAATGTTTTAAATATGGCACTATATAAGGCTACAAATTTTGGATCTATCCAGAAAATGTGATTTTGGGCCACCGCTCACTAAAATATCGCCTCTGCTCGCCATGAGGGTTTGGTCGATCATTCCACATGACACTATTCATTCATAGGTCGATTTATTAATATCAAACCAACAGATCGAGCATACTTGAACCATGATGATTCCATATCTATGACTCTCTTTCTGAACCATTCTTTTTTCATCAATATTCCACGTATCCGAGGTCCGGTCAAGCATGGTAACTCCCGACATTGTTGAACCGGGACCAAGGGTTCCAATTAGTGAATAACACAAATAGAAATTTTGGGAGAAATGAACCAAACAAAATGATTAATAACATTTGGACAAGATTTTGTGGCCAATTATCAAGAACTGTTATCGAGGTTTGGAAAAAAATGAAATAAATCAATATGTCAATACTCAAGAACATGCTAGTTCTACAATTGGTGCATATCCAAAGGAAATGATGTATCTGCTCAATAATTTAATTAAAAGGAAAAAACCAATTTATGAGACCTACATCTATTTTGGATCGATAACTGGTGATTAATTCATCCATCAATTATTTTAAGGATGATGATGCATTCAATGTATCTGATCTGTTCGATTTTAGAGTTTTGTCATCATTCTCCAAAGGGAGGAGGGAGGAGTTGTTGTTAGAAAATTAAAAAAACTATGAGCTAACCCTGAAAAGGTTTTCTTGAATGATAAACTTTTAAAATTATCCACTGCACTAAAAAAACTAATCAATTAAATAATTAATTCATTCATTCATTAAACTCAATGCCAATGAGTAAGAAGTCTGAACATCCTGCACTGAATCATTTTATGTCATGCCTAGGGTAAACACCATGTTCTGGACACAACCGTGGTCTCAGATTTATGATTTGATCAATTGTTTAATTGTTATCCAGTTTTCTTTGAGGTAACATGTTTGAACAATATAAAATATATTTATGATTTTTATAAAATTAATTCTGGACACACTAGGCCTCTGAATCGCACGTATTCTTAGAACCTAGATTTGGAAATATATATAGAAATATTTCAATGAATTACTAGAAAAAACCAGATCTCTACTTATATTTAATGAGACTTCTAGGACACATTGAATTGATTATGTCTCCAATCATGATTGGGAGGGACTGTTCACATTCTAGATTTGAGAGAATTTCTAGAGGAGATCTAGTTCTGGTTGCTAAAATTGAGGGATATATGATGTCACACATTGTGATGGGAGACATACTTTCAGTATACATCATCTTCATTTGGTAATTAATATTATGTAATAACATTATATAATTATATTTAATACTAAATATAAAAGGTAAATTTATAAAAATAGTAGTATATATAAACATTATTTAGTTTTATGTAAACAATATGATGTAAAATGATGGTATGTGATAGATTATTGGTGAGAGACAATAGAATTTTTTGGTTAGAATTTTTTTTCCAGTTTTTTCAATTAATATAATTTTTTTATCTTCTAAATTTATATTTTTTCTTATAGGATACATATGAGACATATTTTTCTCAAATGAGAAAATTTTAAGCTGAGATAGATGGTAGATATGAGGGCTCACATGATCCATATTTTGATGAGGTTCCATGCATGCGAGAAATGAAGAATGGCCTTCAGAAAGGTTAGGTGATCGATATTGGTTCACGATCGACCCTAATTAGATTTTTTTGAATAAAGAGATTTCAACATATAGATCAAAGGGAGAGTCATGATCATGTTCATTTGTTGTTTCATAGTATGAGGTGCAGCTATGATCTTAGAATAAGTTAATTCATAGATTGATCAGAGAGTAGGAAGACCATTGATGCTAGAATGATTAGTAGTATGAGGAGTTTATGGAGTATATGTGATGACTCACACACGGTTTATGGATGGAGTTCCCTCATCCAACTGGACCATGATTACCACCCATTTCTGAACCTAATAACCCACCCTAATGATATTTTATGATTTATTTTAGATGAAATTATTTTGATGATATATTTTCATTTTAATTTTATAATGAATTAATTTTTTATGTTTTTTATTTACAATTATCTTTATTTTTTGATTATTTGTGAAAAATGTTATTCCATTGTAAATAGTAATATTTTTGATGTAGTTAATGGATATATACTATTTGTGATAGATGTCCATAATAAAAGTATTTTTGTGCCAAAAATCCATTAAAAATCATCTATCATAAAAAGGTGAATTTTTGTAGTGGTAGTATATTCCACCATGATCTGGTAGAATTAGAACCAAAACCTAAAATATAATCCCCCAAAATTAGTGGAGATGGATGGAAAAAATATATATGGAATGTGTAGGAATAACCCAGACAGAAATTCTATCAAATCACTGTAAATATAACCTCAAACAAAAAGAATAAGGGAGAGGGGGAGATTTGGTCGAGATACTCCCCATGTGTACCAGTCTATCAAGAATAATAGGGTATGCTCCAATTCATTAAAAATTCATCCCAAAACCTCCATGGGAAGAATTAATGGTTCACGTGGTAAACCATATAGTAAGTGACCCCCTAGTCCTCTGGCCCCAAAAATCATTTTTTGAATCCCTGCTTCATTGAATGAACTGTCTACAAGTGCTCCCTAATGTATCATGACCACTCTAGCATTCCCATTATTCTTTAATAAACCCTTATAATTCCTAAGGTTTCTAAACTCATATTCAAAAACATTGTTTAAGAATGTTAAACTCTCATAACCTCATCCTATGTCCCAATTCTCAAAATGAACCACCCACCAGACCAAAATTTTAAATTCCCTTGGAAATTTACAACCCGTAAATATGCAGGTCATTAAAAACTCCCCACCTTAATACTCCTCTTCTGTGAGAATATATTTAGTTCCTAAAACCATCCTCACCAAGCTATCTAAATCATCAATTCACTAATAATTTAACATTTTCCATCATTATATTCTTATTGCACATTAGTTATGAAACTTTAAACACTGAAGAACACTATTCACTTAAAGCCAAGATACCACCTCATTTTCTATGCCAACACTAAGATGGTGGTCACCACACCCATATAAACAAAGAAATAATGGTTTCCTCACCTGATCTATCATGAGGCTCATATTCCCCCCTATAGGGATCATGCTCGTAAAGGTCGATTCTAAATGATAGTTCTCACCACTATAGGAATCACCAATTAAAAATGCTCTTCCAGTGTTCCACCGACCTATCAAACCACTAATAATATACCATATGAAACTATTGATATGGTTCCCGCTCACTGATTATAATATACGATATAACCTCAGCCAGACCACCTCTGACTGAATTCTCAAAAAATGCCTGGTTGCACCTACCAATGCGTCCTCAACAGAAATATTGGCCTCCAAATCGGTATTTTCCCTAATGAATTCCACGAACATGGTATCTATCATTCTCCACGCCATGAAAACAACCTTTCTCGTGACTAAAATAATTTTCATCATAATGGACACCTTCAATACATCCAATCACATGATCCACCCCCTAAATCATGTGAAAAAATGGGTTCACCCCCAAAATCATGTTACAAATCAGTGGTTCACCTATTGAACTATGTGAAGAAATTAGTTGACCCCCTAATCCATGTCATGAACAATAATTAACCCACTGAAACATGTCAAAAAACATATTTCATACCCTAAAAAATCAATTAATCATGGATTACCCCACTAATCACCACTAAATCACACTAAAACCACTCAAAACTAATGCCAATGCACCGACTCCACCCGAAACCCCATCCCAATTTCAAATATTGTATTACTGGAGGAACATTATATGAATGGATCATACCACACACAAAAACCATGGTTTCACCCCAACCATCCATTGACCAATCTCACTAAACTCACAACCCCTCAAGTATAAGGGTCGTTCACCCTAATCAATATGTGGTTTCCCACAATAGGAGTACTTTTATCATCATGAATCAATCAACATAAACACCAATTCTACATAGAACATATTATAACAATTATTTCACATAATTTTTGGATAGTAACATGCCACTCATAATCGAGAGACAATATAAAATACCAACCGTAACCCATTCCCAGCTTACTAGGAACGATGTTCTCCAATAGCCTATTATGGGCTCCCCACTACAGGGATTCCCTTACTCCACTCCTTGAGCACAAAATAAATAAGAATTATCAACACACACATGTCAATCATCATGAGCCACACTCACTACCACCAACCATTAACACCCCACCACCCTAAAATCCCATTTCAAAGCCTCAAATTAGTTTTACTATACTGTTATACCCCAATATACTTCTAATGTCACCTCTCACCATCGAAGGGAATCTCTAATTTTCACACAACACCCCAATAAACTGTTACCATATTCATATCCTTGAATACACTATTAAAATCACTCTGAAAGATACCTCGAATAAAAAATACCACAATTCTTTCACCACTAAACCGCTCAAGTTCCTCCACAACTTGAAAATTTATCAACATACCGACATGAAACACATTCACCAATTCATAAATGAACTAGGTACTTTGTGTACTTAACATGTTATTTCTATCACACACTGAGAATTATCCCAAAAATACTCACCAATTCTAACTCTATTTTTATAAGTCATAGTGATCCACCATGAACCAACTATTTGGTTCTTACCTACTATCTACCTCAGTCTCATCGAAGCCACAATTACACACTCCAATAGAACCCAATCACACATCCCAACTCATGATGCCATTTGTCACATCCTGTCTAACCTAGGATCATGTGATTAACCAATTTTCCATTCCACACATTCAAGTTATGTTCTCCCAATAGTCCTAGGTAACTCACTCATTCTATGAAAAATGACTTGAACACCATCCACACAAGAAAAATTCTAGAACCATGAGCATCTACCTATGATCCCACCAAGATACGGAATAGTAGATCTTGAGAACTAAGGGTCCAAGAATCCAACTAATCCTTCCTTCTAATCTATCCTCTATACCAAAAATACTAAAAAAACATCACATCATAAAGGAAAAGGCATTTCACATCCCTTTCTTCATAACCCATCATGGTTTCCATAGGAAAACATGATTTGGATAAGTATAATTGCACCAAGAATTTATATGGGAAAACTCTATATATATTTTTACTGACACTTAATATAACTAAAACCACATCTTTAATTAACCAAAAGGGTCTATAATTCTCTGTGTAACTCATAACCATTGACATATTTCATCCTTTGAATACCATTCCATCATATTTTCATTACTAGGGAATCAATTCCCACACCAACCCAAAATGGGTATCCATGCATCCCTTGACGAAGGAACTATATTCCCATCACCAGAGAACCTCATATCATAAGATCCACCTAAAATACCATAATAAATACATCATAGAATATATGAGTAGAATTACCCTAAAACATATATGGTAAAATGGTGTATATAAATATATTTACAATTTAAATAGTTGGACCTCTCATTATAAAATATCCATAGGAAATCTCTCATATGTAATTTGAATTCTACATGCCTAATCATGATGCATGAAAAAAGACGTACTTCCAACCGGTAAAGAGAAAAACTACAATATATCATAAATTAAAAACTTTATGTTTTTCATCCAAGTTGAAATCATATAAATTTTAAATTTAAATCCAAGAACAACAATACCAAGACCTGGTAACCTAAAAATCCTATAAGAAAAGGTGTTCTCGACAAACTAGTCTGAGATCCATCATAGGCTCCAACACATCCCTAGAACACCTGCCTAAAATACACCTAAATCATAAAAAAAAACATATTTCTGATACTATTTTTTAATGCCCTGCCCTATTCACTCAGCAGTGCCTGGACCAAAGTTTCCATAATACCCCAAGTTCCCCACCTCATATGCTAGAGGCTATCGACTATTGACAATGACTAATCCATAAAATAGAGAGACTATTCTATCAAACCAAAGCATAAAAAACCTAATAAAATAACTAATCATATATAGAAAAACCATAAAAATTTTCATAATAAATAAATAAACACAATCAGATATAGGTTGTTTTCATACAAAACATAAACACACTAATCATCCACTATGTCAATCCCAAATACAAAATAAACAAAAATAAACACAAACACACACACTATCTCTACTTCTATCTCTGAGAGTAATCCTAATCTCATGATACCATTGATGTGATCCAACATGATCCTATATAAAACATGTTCCCTAACCTAAAATATAGACATAAGGTGTACATGCACACCAAGATACTTGTTTAGGATGTGATCAAAAAACATAGTAGGGTATTACCAATAACCCCTAATATACATCATCATATTCATGTGTATTTATAAGGAAAAGAAATAAAATAAACATGATCTATGAGTTTCTATGTGATAACCAGGATACCATAAGAATCGATGGGGTTCACATGACAATCAAGACATCAGGTGGTAACCAAGATAACATGACCCCGAACATACCAACTTTGAAACCATTAAATAATATAACAGTCACCCTATACTATCATACTAATGCATAACCCATACATGAAGAATAGAGGTTGGATGATGTCCAAAACCTCGACCCAATACTCATATACATTGGGCACAATCATACTTTCATAAGCTTTGACCATCCCTCCTCACTAGTGGGGGGTCTATTGGTCTCCTCTCACATTGCACTGGGACTCATCCACCAGGGAATTCCATGAAACATTCCTACTCAAGGAAAGTTACTGTTTATACACACCAATCCAAGCCATATCTGGATATATCCTTGACCAAATACCCTTGTTAGGGCATAGTCGTCACACTAACCATATCCACACATGGAAAAGTCCTTCACCTAATACCTAAAAGAACATGGAATTATCATGACTCAAACCCATCCTCATAAACATTATGGAGGTCTAATCACACCAAACCATCCACATAGACTTTCTACAGGTCCAACAGGCTTGTGCAAGATGGGAAGGGAACTCAATCCATCAAACAACTCATTGATAGCTCCCATGGTACTAGTCACTTGAGAATAAGCCCCTTATCACAACACATTCCAAATCACCCATCATAGATCCCAAAAGGTCCTCCAAACATGTCATAACCTCTTCTCATTAATACTATTTCAAACCTACCACTCATTTGTGATGTTGCTTCCTGAAGGACCCTATATATTAAGCCTTAATATTTAATCCGACCTTACCAAACCCATTTTCACTCCTTTTTACTCCTGTGAAAACTGATTTAATACTAGAAATAAATAAATAATAATATTTATAAGTATTCATTTTATGAATTTTTTTGGATCATAATTTTATAATAAATTTTATAGATTATTTTAGTTGAAAAAGAATAATATTATTTAACTAAATTATTTTTCCATGAATTACATGATTTTATTTAAAATATAAATTTCTTGATTTTATAATTTTAATTTATAAAAAAAGTAATTTTTTGGAATCAATACATAAAATATATCTTAGGATGAATTTTGGATATTTTTTGAAAAGATTTCTTTTTAGGTTAATAGTGAAAAAATGCTGATTTTTGTAAAACTATTAATTTCCATAGAAAAAGTGATTTAAAATTCCCAATATGTTTTGGATTTTATTTTAATGTAACATAATATAAATTATATTAATCATAATATAAATTATTCCATATTAATAAATATTAAATTTTATTTTGGTATAACTTAATATTTTTTATTAAAACACAACTTTCTAAAAAAACAGTTTTTGTTTTCATTTTGGAAACTTATTTTAATATTAATTTATCACACTTATAAAGATTGAATATTTAAAAATATATTCCATATTTGGGATCAATATTTTCAAATTTATTAATTATTTCAATTTCATTTTTGTTTATTATGGATAGTAACCATGATAAAAATGTGTCAACATAGTAAAGGATAAATTAGGTTAATTAAGAAAAAAATAGGTGATAAGAACAAAAATATCATCTTCATTATTATTGGATGATATTATTTCAACACTTATCATCATATATTATTGATTTTACATATTTGGAGCCACATTCCTATGATTAGGACTTTATAATATTTAAATGTTAAGAAAAATTACAAGTGTGTCACTCCCCTTACTTATAAAAGGGAACCTCCTATCCTCCCTTACTCATGAATTTTGAGCACTCTAGTTTGGGAAATACCTATACAAATATCTCCCCAATATTCCTACCCATTAACTAGATTTCTTTTTCATCACAAGATACCAATCCAAAAAGGATTAATGTGTACTCCAAAGGGAGATATCTAAGGAGAAGGTATAAGTCGCAAATGATATATTTCATCTTTGTTTCTTATTCTACCACATTTAAAAATTATCAAATAATAATAAATTAATTAAATAAGTATCATAAAAATACATAAAACTTATTTTGATTATTTTATAACCCCCTTTTAACTCATTTTCCATCTTATGGGAAATGAAAAACATCACTTGGGCATAAGTCTGTCCTACCACCTCTACAAAATGATGTGTTTCATTTTTTATCACTAGATCATATAGTTTATTAAAATGATGGAAAAAACTAATATATATTATATTACTATGATTATTTAAATTTAATATTTTACTTAAATTCTTACCCATTTTGTTCAATGGAAATTGATAATGTCGCTCGGGTATATGAGTGGAATACCACATCCACAATGCAATGGGATTCATTTTTCATTTCCACCTTATAAGTATAGTAATAAAAATAAAAATAATAAATAAATATTTAATTTATAACATATTTATGATTATTTAAAATTAAAATATTATCTATTTTTTCACCTATTATAAAAATGAAAACATCATTCATGCGTACGTACAGACTACCATCTCTATGAAACAATGTGTTTTAGTTTTCTAGATCACCTTACATGGTTTTATTTAAAAGTGTATATAATATATAAATTAAATTAATATAACATGGTTAATAATATTGAGGTAAATTAACCATAATCCCTTTGGTCACGGTCAAGGAATCAGTATAGTTTTAAGGTTATAAACTGAACAACCCCAAAATATTGGATGTGAACTTAAACATTTTAGTAACTAATTAAAATTGAAATAAATGAAATAAAATGAATAATAAAAATGAAATGAAAATTAAATGTTTATTATGAAAGAAAAATGTAATAATATTATTTATCCAAGGGTTAGAGAATATAATAATATTGATAGGACTTATGGTAATGGAATTTTCATTAAAACCTAGATTTAATGTATTTATTTAAAATATTTCTCCTCCATATCCATGTACTAAATTTTTTTCAATGAATGTAATTATTTATACACAAAAAATTGGAAAAATCTAGCTTCAAATACTTTTACATTTTTTTAACGGATTAAAATATAATATTTTAAACATTTTTCATACTATTCATTTTAGTGTTTTTATTGAAGTACTAAAGAATTATTTTCAACACATATGGCTTGACCACATTGTCACACCATCAAATAAATTATTTTTTATAAAACTTCCTCTATAATATAACATTGTTTGTCAAAGAATTTTTTACTCCTTCTCTTCTTTTAAGTTTTCTATTTTAATATTTTTCAACGAAAAAAAGATATTTCTCCTTATGATTATGAAAAAATATAAAGTATTTTTCTAATGTGTCCAAATAATCTTTAAAAGGGTTTTTTAGGATAATTTGTATGATTGTAAATTTTTTCATTATTATAAGGTAATTTTTTAAAATAGTTGATGACAAGTGAGCGTAATATAACTCATAATGATGGGTGAACCCAATATAACTCTTCAAGTCATTGGGTAATGAATAGTGTTCAATGGTAAAAAATGAGGTAGATATCAGAGTAGGTTACTCCTTTATAATTAACAAGGATTATATTATTATGACATGTGTTAAAAATGAGTGAAAACATATCGAGAATATGCTGCTCCGAGATACTGATATTATGCTCAAAAAATGGTTTTTAAGTAAATATTTTGATTTCTTGAGGTAAGGACATGTTATGAACTTCTAATAGGAAAATGGGTTTTTCAAAGAAATTTTTTCATGAGTTCCAACATTCCTTAGGATGACTTAATGGTTTTTCATATACTTTATCAGTGGTTTAAATGGTTTTATTTGAGTGAATATTGATTTCAACTTAGGGAAATGTTTTATTTTTGTGATCAAAGTTTTACTGTGAAAAAGGTAAACACCCTAATGGGTTTTCATATTTTTCATTGTTATAACATGATTAATTTATTTTCATATCCCTTAATAATATTTTTTATTCTATTCCCATTTTTTAATATTCTTTTAATAGGATATAAGAATTGGTAGAAGTTTTATCAAGGTAAATATTTCTATTATGGTGGATCATCATAAACATAACAAAATTGTCTTAAATTAAATAAGGGTATAAACAAAAATATCTTATTTTGTTGAAAAAATGTATACTATGTGAATGTTTTCATTTTGTAATGTATTTTTTCACCAAATTATATAATACTCTAAACTAAAAAGATCTTGATAATGTAAGAAGGTGAAACCATTGGTTTAAATGATGTAATGATGGGTTTATTATGTTACAAATCATTATCGTTGGTATCAAATTAAAGGTTTAGATATATTTATAGTTTAGGAAAATATTATAATAAAAATTAAATATACTTTAATTTATGGTTATATTATCATGAGGTTGATTTTTAATATTTCCATGTTGATTCATTTAATCCATGTCGGTTTATAATGGTTTTACATAGAGGAAAAATAGAAGTTTATGTAGAAATATATCATGGGGATAATAAACCAATGAATTATGAACCTGGATTTGTTAGGAAATGTTAATTTTTTAAAATTATTTTATTATTTTATGTTTTCTATTAATGGTGTCAATAATGAAAGAGAGAAACCAAATTATCCATAGAAGAACATCTCTATTGTAAAGCATTTAATGACAGAACAACCAATAACAATTGGTGGATCTTCATACCTGGGGAAATATGAAGGATGGATCAATGATCTAAAAATGATATCTTATGTTTTGGGATATAAAAAACATAAAAATTTAAATATTAATATTAATATTTTTGAATGTGAATTCGATTGTTGGTGATATATAATTAAAAATAATAAGGGAAAAAGATGAGATTGAATACATGGAGTGGAAAAACATTGAAAATATTTTTATTGAGAATTATTTTTATAAAGTTCATTGTCCGAGAATGGAAAGGAAATTTTTATTGTTAATGAAAATGGATAAAGTTTCAGTGGCCTCTTATGAGGTGAATTTTACTATACTATCTAGTTATGCACTTAATTGTTTTAGAGCATGAGAGTAAAATTAAATTGTTTTAAACATGTATAAAATTATTTTTATGAATATTTTTTGTATCTAGTGAATTTAACAGTTATGATGAATCTCTTCATTGTGTTAAGAAATTTTAGATGGAGTTTTCCAACACTTATGTAACCCATGAGGAAACAATTAAGAAGAATAAAATGTATAAATAAATATAGAATAAATAAATAAATAAATATTTAGATATCCCCCCAAATTTTCTAAACATGATAAAATAAATTTTAAATAATGTCTAGTCTAATTAAAAAAGTGTTAATAATGTGGTAATCTCATCTATTTGGCTTATTACTACAAGTAAATGAGTTATAATAAGACATTTAATGGGAAAATAGTTAGTATTCCAATAGTGATATGTTATAGTTGCAACAAGTTTGGTCATTACATTAATACATATATAAAGTTAGTTACTTAAGGTGGGAATCATCAAGACCAAAATAATAAAGGTGAGGAAAATTCTTTTTCTAATACTATGAAATATAAAGGAGTATCAAATAAAGTGTTATCATGTACGTTACATGTTTATTAAGATTATACCAATGTATTGTCTTATTTAGTATCCACACATTATTATATTTTCAATTTTTTAAGTAAAATGGAAATACCATCTCAAAGAATGAATTCCAAAATTTTGGAAAAAACTTATGGGGTTAGTATAAAATAAATAAGAATTTATATAAATATTATTGTTATCATATATGGAATGATTGTTCTTAAAAAACATGTGATATTAACTATTTTAGAGTTTGACCTTGTTATAGGTATAGATTAGGTCTCAGTTTATCATGATAAAATAGATTTTAGAGGTATATAATTCATATTAATTTTTTATAGTGAGTTTAAATTTATATATAATAATGAGTTCATACCTTTGATAAAATTTCAAGAAGATGAGAAACTGATTAAAGGTGTGAGTGAAAGTTATTGTGAACATTTTTTTTAAAATAAAGAAACTATCAGAATTAATGATGTGGTGGTAGTGAATGAATATATGGATGTATTTAATGATGATTTTACTATTTTTATTTATGATTGGGAGGTTGAATTTATTGTTTACTTACTTCTTAATTCTAATTCAATTTCAAAACTTATTTATTGAATAGATTCAGTTGAGTTGTAGAACTAAAAAAGTAGTTATAAGAGTTAATTTATAAGTGTTTCATACACCCAATCACTTCTCCTTAGGGTTCCCCTATTCTATTTGTTAATAAATAAAGATGGTTCCTTGGTTATTTTGATTGATTATAGAGCACTCAATAAAATCACTATTAAGAAAAAGTATTTTTTACCTCATATCTCTAAATTTTTATATTTGGTATAGGGACATCTGATCTTAGGTCTTGTTATCATCAAATGAAGGTGATGGAGGAATAAATTCAAAATATTGAATTTCATATAAGGTATGGTCATTATGAGTTTTTTATAATGCCTTTCGGGTTGAAAAATACACGAGTTGTATTTAAGGATCTAATTAATAGTGTGTTCCATGAGTATTTGGGAAAAAATGATTGTCTTTATCTATGAAATTCTGGTGTACTCTAAAATATATAAATATCATGGGAAACACTGAAGGATTTTTTATACATTAAAACTTAATAAGTTGTATGTGGAATTCATTAAATGTGAATTTTGGCTACAAAATATTTCTTTTCTTTGGAATATTATTTCTAGATATATAGGATAATTGTTGATCCTTCAACAAATAATGTGGTGGAAGAGTGTCCAAGGCCTATAAATGTCACTATAATTCAATTTTCTATTAGTTTAGTGGGTTTCTACTGATGGTTTATTGATAATTTTCTCAATTATATATCCCGCTGACTTAACTTGAAAAGAAGTTAAATTCATCATGATAAAAGGAATGTGATAGATGTATCCCTAAATTGAAAAGAAGATCAATTAATGCTCCAATGTTTCCTTGATAATAAGAAATGATGAACTTTTTTTACAGTGATGCTTCTTTGAAAGGAAATTGTTGTGTCTTAATGTTATATGATCGGGTAATTGTATATTCTTTATGTTAATTAAAATTCACTATGTAGAATTTCCTTATGAATGATCTCATGCTTGTAGTGGTGGTTTCTTCTTTAAAAAACCATTGGAATATTTTATATTGTATAAAATGGAAAATATATAATGAATATAAAATTTTAAAGTATATATTAAATGAAAAATTTTTGAACATTAGGTATAGAATATGGTTGAAAATTATCAATTATTATTATTACACAATTAACTATCATATAAGTAAATAAAAAAAGTTAATTGATGACTTAAGATGAAAAGATAATGCATCATTAACCATGATACTCTTAGAATGTAATCCTTTGGTTAATGATTTTATGAATGTTGGCATAAAAATAGTGTTTGTTGAAATTTATTTTGTTTTATATTATATATTATTGCAATCAACCTTGGAAGAAATAATTAAGATGGATAAGATAAAATATCATGGTGTTCAAGAATGAATAGAATCAGTCAAGAGGGTTATGTTTCTGGAGTTTAATGTTGATAAAGATGGTGTTATATGATCTGGTAATAGGCTCTTTGTTCTGAGTTATCCATAGATAAAGATGGAATTTTTAAGTGACGATCATACATTTACTTTATCTGTTCATACTAGTGGTACTAAGAAGTTTATATACCTTTAATAATATTATTATAGGGATGGTATAAATAGTTATTGCTTAGTTTACCATGATTTTTTTACTAGGTTAAAGCTGATAGAAAACTAACAAACAAGTTGATTTATCTCCCTGAATGGAAATCAATGAATATATCCACAGATTTTGTAGCGGGATTGCCAAATAAATCTTGAGGCAATGATGTGATTCATGTTATTTCTGATCATTTGACTAAATCAAATAAAATTATTCCAATCCAAGATACTTTGTAAATAGATAAAATTTCTAGAATTAATCTTAAGGAGATGATTAAATTACCTAGAGTCCCTATCTATCTTATATCTTATCATGATATCAAATTAACCTCAAATTTTTTTAAATGACTTAAAATGTTATTGGGTGATAAATTAAATGTCAATACAATATTTCATCCTCAATTTGATATGCAATTGAAATAAACAATTCATCCTTTAGAAGATATGATTTGGGCTATCTCTTTGGATTATCATGGATGTTAGGATCAACATATTTCATTAGTGTAATTTTATTATAATAAGACATTTCATTCCAATATAAATATGGAACTCTTTGTGGAATTATATGGAAAGTGATTTTGAAATCCATCATGTTGGAATGAAGTCGATGAAAGGAAGTAGTTAGGAAAAAAACTAGTAAAAGAAATGGCAGAGAAATTAAATATGATTCAACATCACATGAGGAAATGTTAGAGTAAATAGAAGATTTATGAAGATAATAGGTGGATGAAAATATCTTTTTAGGTAGGCGATCACATTGTTCATAAAGTATCTCCATGAAAAAGTGTTATTCATTTTGGAAGAAAGGGAAAGTTTGTTATACTATTTATTATTCTGCATGAAATTATGGAAATGTTAGGATTAGTTCCATATATATTATCTTTTCCTCTGATTTTTCCATAGGTTCATGATGTGTTTCGTATTTCTTTGTTAATAAAATATATACCAGATGCATCTTAGGTTTTAATCCCTATAGTGGTATAGTTAGAAGAGAATAACACGTATGACAAAAGTATAGTTCATATTTTTTATTTAAGATATATTGTACTATGAAATAAGTTGATTCACAAGATGTTTTATATAATAATAAAATTATTAAGTAAGTAACGTGGGAATCAAAAAATTATGAGGAAAAATATCCTCACTTGTTTAACTAATGAATAAAACTATGAAGATGAAATTTCCCAAAGGGGGAAGAATGAAATAACCAAATTAATCCTAAAAAAATAAATCTTATGATTTATAAGTATTAATTTTATAGATTTATATTCATCATAGTTTTATAAAGAATTTTATAAAAGTTTTCATTCAATAAATGAATAATTTTATTTAACTAAATTTTATTTCCATTAATTACATAATTATATATAAAAGTTAAATTTATTTATTTGAGAAATTATATTTGATAAAAAATGACTAATTTTTTTGAATAAATATATCAAATATAGACTAGGATTAATTTTTGGTATTTTTCTCGAACGATTGACTTTCAAGTGAATAATGAAAAATGATGATTTTTTCAGAACACTATTTTGTCATTAAAACAAGTAATTTAAAAGTTAAATTATATTTTGGATATGGTTCTAAAGTATAATAATATATAATTTTTTAAATATAATCTAAATAAATCTATAGTAATCAAAATTATATTTTATTTTAGTATAAGATCATTTTTATGCTTAAAAACACAAATTTTTAACAATTTTACTTCATTTAGTTTTTAACACATATATAAAAAATAATTTCTTCCCCTTATAAAAATTAAATAGTAATATATTACATATTTAAAATCATAAGTTTCAAATATATTAATGATTTCAATTTCATTTTTGGTCAATATAAAGAATAACCTGGATAAAAATGTGTCACAAAAGTAAAGGCAAAATGAGATTAATTAAGGAAAAAACAATGAGATAAGGCCAAAAAATCTTATCATAATTCTTATTAGATGATTATATTTAGAAACATTTCAAATTATTTTATAAATTTAGTAGTTTTGGATACACTATCCCATGATTAAGACTTTATAATATTTAAAATTTTAGAAAACTTACAATTGTTCCACTTTCATCACTTATAAAATGATACCTCCTCTCCTCCCATACAAACAGCTTGTAACGCCCCGACCCTAGTTACCCAGAGTCAGTGCATTATTACGTAACATTGGAACGATCACAAAAGATCAAGCATCGAAAGTCCGATTAGTTTTGTAGCCTTGGAAACGCTAGATACATTCATAAATGCTACATTACATCATAAAGTGAAAAAAATCACAATAACATAGTCTCCATAGTCCACACTCAAATCTCTTTCAGACTATCCCTGCAGGTCAGTTATAAAATATTTCTTCACATCCTGGGAAAATAAAACATAGAAAGGGGTGAGCTCATATGCTCAGTAAGGATAACAATATAGCTGAAACTTTCATAAATAAACAAAAACAATTAAGGCAATGTATAACTAAAAAAATCCTTTTAAACTTGAACATGAGTGTAATATCGAAAAAATAAAATTAAGTAATTCCATTTACTTATTCACATTGATATTATACTAGTCGAATAATCACATGAAACATCAATAACCACTTTCATAATAATGAAATGCATAATACCAGACTATCAAAACCACGTAGCCAAGGCCTCGTGCCAAGGCTACAAATAAGATTTTGTCAAGGACTCATGCCAAGACACTACATTGTCTCATGAGACCTACCGCTGCCTCGAGGAGCTATATAGGGCTCCACCCATCACTTACTAAGTCCAATGGATTCCTTATATGTAAAGGTTTAAACATATCATATCATACTCGTATCACAAAAAAAAATCATAAGGGAAACATAACATTTCCACATTTCAATCACAAGATATCAATACAACACATTTATATAATCAAAACATTATCAAAACCATTTTAAATACCAAAATAAAAGAAAAGTAAATCATGGTATTTATTTTTCATTTAAAAAAATTTATGGCTTGTAGAGTAAGCTGAAAGAAAAATAATGGTCACGGCAGTGGAGAACTCGTTGTCGCCGCATACATAAGACAAAAACATTCCATTTTCTGTTTAGTAAAATGCTTCATACAAAAATATTCCTTTTGAATAAAAGTAACATTCAAAGGTGTTTATACACCATATAAATGAAAGTTGTGTATAAAACAAAATATGCCTCAATGAAAGAAGATTGAGACGATGTCCCTTACCTCGTGTCCGACTTGACTCGATCGTTCTTTAATATTCGGAATAATAAAATAGAGTTAATCTATAATTTATTAAGAACATTTATCAAGTTCATTACCCCTTTTATATCACTTATTACCATGTTATTAAAATTATGTAGTCATTTAAGTTAATAACGGTCATTTTGTCGATCTTTGGTACTTGAGTCAACAATAAACTTTTTATAATTCCATGTTGTTTATGTGGTAGAATATCCATTATCTATAAAATTATATTCATGATGTATATATCATATATATAATATATATCTAGTAGATACATGCATTTATAATATTACATAACATTTTGAGGTAAGAAATGAAATGCATCGTTCATGGAGACGGTAGGCCGTACGTACGCATGAACGCCACTTTCATTTCTATTTAGTATTTAATGGAATGAAGTCATAATTATATAAAGGTATATTATAATTCCATTATAATATAATATATAATATCATTAATTCCATCCTTTATACATCCCACATATGGCACTAACGATTCAAATCAGTTTGAGGGGGTGGTAGTATGCACTTCCTAAAATGAAATTATTGTGTTTACCCATAATGGAAATCATAAATGTATTCTATAAATAAAAAATAAAGAAGGATAAAGAAAACATAAAAATTATATATATCAAATATAAAAATAGATTCATCATAATGGCCACCATGAGAGGTGTTAAAAGAAGATTGAACAATCACCGTTTCGTGAGGCAGTAATTCTCCACCCACAGAAACAATATGTTATTTAACCATTAGATGAATTGTGGGTAAGTTTAAATCAAATAATTATCATAACAACATCCTAGTATATTTAAGATATTGGAAATGTTACAAACTAAAGGAATAAAAAGAGTTTAAGGGGTTGGAGAAGCAAAATAAAACAAAATAACATAAGAGAAGACATTACCTTCAAATCGGGTAAATCTTTTTTATTTGAGCCAAAGGCTTCCTTGGGTAGACTTCTGCCAAAAGTGAGGCTTCCATGAGTTATATAGGGAATTTGATATAGTATTTGGGTAGAGTTTTACCTAGCCAAATGGCTTTGATGGTGTGAATAAGGTGGTAGAGGTGGGGGCCTTTTATAAGAGGAGAGGAGGGGCACTCTTGGAAAGTCATGAAATGTTACATTATTATGAAATGATTTTCGGATTTTAAAGGTCCCACAATGATATATTTATAGGATAAGGTGATAAGTGTTCGAAATCCACCCATCCAATAGGATTTAGACAAGTTTAAGTCTTAGATTTTAGCTTACATTTTCATTTTATTTAAATCATTCATTAATGAAGGAATCGCTGCATCATCATGGTGTGATAAATAAATTTATTTATTTAAAGCCTAAAAATTATATAAAAATTACCATGATCTATGAAATCCTTTTATATTTCCAATGGATATTTATATTCTAAAATACAACTTGTATAACCCATTGTAAAAATTGTTTTAGTAAAATAATACATGCTTGTGACATTTTTATTTTTACTTTAAGTTAAAGGTATTAATGGCATTATCTTACCCAAGTGGCTCCATGGGGTCCCACAAATTGAACCATGGATTGTATTGGTCGGCCATGAGTCATACAATAAGATTAGGACATTTGTCATGGTAATTTCATATTATTATAACATTATTTTTACCTTAAATTACACTAATTACCTCTAATCGCGGTTAATAAAAATCAAAAGTTACTATTTACGAAGAATTATCTTCATCCCATTGATCCAAATTTTACATAATAATTACAACCATGTATGTCAAATTTTTTAAATTTAATTCAAAGAAGCAGTAAAATTTCATTTAAATGAAAAATCGGTTTTTTAACTTCCACTAAGTGGTTTCACTATTCATCAAAAATTGATGTTTTTCAGAAAAATACCAAACATTCACCCTAAGATATTTTTGATATTCCAAATTAAATGATGATGTCTATTTCATAAAATTAAAAAAATATAATTTCATTAATTAATTTTATAATTAATTCCCGTTGTCAAACCAAATATCGTGTTTTTAAGAAAGAATATCAATCACAAGATTGACAATTGTTTATGTCCAATTTCAATGTGAAATTAATTATAATGACCACCATTGGATAAAATGGTAAAAATATATTCTTATTATACTTTAAAACCACTAAATAATATAATTTATCACTATAAATTATTTTGATTAAAAAAAGTTGTTTTTAATTAACATTTTGTATTTTACACTATTCATAAAAAATTGGAAGTTCTCAGAAAAAAACGAAAAAGTCAACTTAGGATAATTTCGATATTCTGAATCAAAAAATGATGTACAATTTGAATAATAAAATTTATAAAATTTCAAAAAGTGGGTATTACTATTCATAACGGCTACTTTGATTGGTCGTAGTGTGTTAAAATCTCGAACTTGTGTACAATGCAAGCTATTGCATTATTGAAAGAGAAGCGTAACATGGAAGCTTGGGGTGTTACATTCTCCCCTACTTTAATAAATTCCATCCTCGAAATTTGAAATTTCTCTTTGAAAATAAAAGGTTGAAAGTAGCAAATACCTTTGTGGAAAACCCCCAATGGAAATAAGGATAATAAAAATATAACTTTAAAAGAAAGAAAGAGAAGTACAAAGGTCACCCGAGATAGCCCATACTAGGATTATATGAAAACATTGATATGGAGGATAAACAAACTATCATGGTCTGATGGAGAGTTGTAGAAAATAGTAATAGGAGGAAGTTAACTACAAGAAAATTACAAACTTGGGATTGGTTAAACAGTCTTTGAATCCCCAGTATGAAAACTTAACCGACAACGTTTTTGTTTTAAATTACCTTTCATAAAGGTGAGGAATTCATTTTGGATATTTACTAAGAAGGTAAGGAAATATACTTACTTGTAATATAGACTTTCATTCTTCAATAAATTTTTACCACAAACCTATCTTTCACTCCAAAAGGTAATAGAATTCAAAAATATTATATTTATCCTAATCATACAAGGTTCCAAATATTAACACATACCATTTAGATTAGGAAAACTATTTTGTAACAACAATAGACTTCATGTGGGCTAGTGGTAGGTAATAAAGTAATGTGGCACTATGGTTGTGGGTTCGATTCCTGCAGCTTTTTCCAACGTGATGGGTTATCCCACGACCTGCAGGTTGTCCTTTTCCTAAAACAATAGTATTTTAATATTCGAAAATTAATCATAAGAAATGTTTTAACCTTAAATAATATTATTCATTGTTCAACCCAATCCATTAAAACCCTTATAGTTATCCAAAATACCTCTGTCCAGACACTCTTTAAAATGTATCTAAATTCCAAAATCAATTGTAACATCAGATTCCCTAAAGTAATGTTTCTCTTATTGTAACATACTAAAAATATGATTACCTTCATCATATTAAAACCTTAATCAAAACAACTAGTACTGCAGTACAATCCATATATATATCACATTATTCTTATTACCATAATATAGTTCATGAGTCCAAAAACACAAATACAATAATTATTAAAATTCATCTGTAGTAACAGAATAAGCTTGGCCTTGATCCCTTGGACTTTTATGATGTAAGTTTCCATGATGCTTAGGACATTCATTTGCATAATGCCCCATTTCTTTACAATTATAGCATTCAGCATTGAAAGCCTCTTTCTTTCCCTTACAATCACGAGCCTGGTGACCTTTTTCTCCACATTTATAACAATCTCCCATTCCTTTCAGTCAAGTACCGGGGTGATTTTTCCCACAATTCTCTCATAATGGAAAATAAATCTTTCCCTTTTTCCCTTTATCTGTCTCTTGTTCCACCATTATCTTCTTCTCTTTCTTCACTTTATTATCATAAGATTTAGAGAATTCATTTTCTGTCCTGATATCACCCGAGACTATATCTTCGTACATTGAGAAATATTATGATACTAATGCTCAATAGAGAAATGGTTTTAATGCATCAATGAAACGATCGATCTTACTTCTTGGGTTACGTATATAATCTGTCGCATGCTTCTCTAACCTTGTAAACTCAACTTCATACATTTCAACATTCTCATCCTTCTTTTGCCTCAAACTCAGAAGTTGTCTTTCTATATCTTCTAAATGGTCATGAGGAATGTATTTTTCTATGAAAATATCTTTAAATGCTCTCCATTCCATAATTGATACTTCTTCATCTTCCTTTGTATTTTGAATCATTGACCACCATTGATCAGCATCTCCAGTGAGGTGGTAAACTGCCATGAAAATTTTTTCCCTTTCACTACTCCCTAAAGCCTGAAATATTTTCGCTTGATAATTTATCCATTGCTTAGCTACTAATGGATTTGTACCCCCCTTAAATGTCTGTGGTTGTTGCCTCATGAAGCGGTCTAACATTGATCCTCCACGTTTTGGATCAGGGTGCTCCATACGAGTAAGGTTATTATTCATAACCTGAGTGAGTTGTCCCAGTATGGTGGTGAGCTGATAAGCCCCAATTATATCACGAGCTCCACTATAATTATCTTGAGCAGGAGGGAAATCCCTACATTGAGTGCGTACATTGGTACCATTTCCATTTCTTCCACTAGGAGCCATTTCTAAACAATTTCATAAACTAGATTAGTTTATGAATCAAAATACATAATTCCATACTTATGAACACTTAACATAAATTGAACTATTTATGGATATAATCCATAATCATAAAATTAAATGTTTTCTATGAGGAAGTATATACTCATAAACCCTTCATAATGGTTTTTAACAAAAATGAGAATTATCCTAAACATATCCCCCGGGATTGTCTTAACCAAGAGTGTAGCAAGGCCCGTTTTCGTGCACCAGTTCCCGTTCGAGTCTAGCTCAAAACAGTGTTTTCGGGTTTTACCCCTAGGTACATCTGTTCCAGAGCCGCCTCTACCTGCTCGTATCCAGACAGGGATGTATTTCTCGGAAAACTCACAAAATCTCTATAATACCAAAATTCTATAAGTTCTTCTATACTAATCCTCAAAGTCTATCTTAGGGCTATGTTCTCTAATCAGAGATTATCTAAATCTAGTTTCCAAGGTTATTACTAAACTACCTATGATACCAACTATAATACCCCTACCCCAGTTACCCAGAGGCGGTGCATTATTACATAACATTGGCATGATCAAAAAAGATCAAGTCTCGAATGAACGATTAGTTATGTAGCCTTGGAAACACTAGATACATTCAAAAATGTTACATTACATCATAAAGTAAAAAATCACAATAACATAGTCTCCATAGTCCACACACATATCCCCTTCAGACTATCCCTACAGGTCAGTCATAAAATATTTTTTTATATCCTGGGAAAATAAAACATAGAAAGGGGTGATCTCAGATGCTCAGTAAGGATAACAATATAGCGGAAAATTTCATTAATAAACATAAACATTTAAGGAAATGTATAACTAAAACAAAAGACTTTTAAACATGAACTTCAGAATAATATGGAAAAAATAGAATAAAGTAATGCCATTTACTTATTTATATGGATATTTTACTAGTCGAATAATCACATGCAATGTCAATAACCACATTCATAATGATGGAATGCATAATGCCAGACTATAATAACCACATAGCCAAGGCCTCGTGCCAAGACTACAAATAAGATTTTGTCAAGCCCTCATTACAAGACACTAGTTTTTCTCATGAGACCTACCGATGCATCGAGGATCTATAGCAGGCTCTACCCATCACTTAATAAGTACAATGCATTCCTTATATGAAAAGGTTTAAATATATCATAACATAATCGTATCACATAAAACATGCATAAGGGAAATATAAAATTTCCCCATTTCAATTACAAGATATCAATACAACACATTGATATAATCAAAAAATTATCAAAACCATTTTCAGTACAAAAATAAATGAAAAGTAAAACATAGTATTTATTTTTCATTTAAAAAAAAGTTATTGTTGTAGAGTAATTCGAAACACAAATAATGGTCACAGTGGAGAAGAAGTCGTTGTCGCCGCATAGGTAAGATAAAAACATTCCTTTTTTCATTTAGTAAAACGATTCTTAAAAAAATATTCCTTTTGAATAAAAGTAAAAGTAAAATGGTTTTATACACCATATAAAAGAAAGTTGTGTATAAAACAAAATATGCCTCAATGAAAGGAGATTGAGACGAAGTCCCTTACCTCGTGTCCGACGTGACTCGATCGTTATTTAGTCTCCTGAATAATAAACTAGAGTTAATATCTACATTCCTAAGAACCTTTTTCAAACTCATTATCCATTTTATATCACTTATTACCATGTTATGAAAATTATGTAGTCATTTAAGTTAATAACAGTCATTTTGTCGATCTTTGGTACTTGAGTCAACAATAAACTTCTTATAATTACAAGTTGTTTATGTGGTAGAATATACAATATCACCAGAATTATATTCATGCTGTATATATAATATATATGATATATATCCATTATTTACATGCATTTATAATATTACATAACATTTAGAGGTAATAAATGAAATGCACCGTTCATGGAGACGGTAAGCCGTACGTACGCATGAATGCTATATTCATTTCTATTTCATATTTAATTGAATGAAATCATAATGATATAAAGGTATATTATAATTCCAGTATAATATCATATATAATATCATTAACTCCATCCTTTATGGGTCCCACATATGGCATTAACGATTCAAATCACTTTGAGGGGGCGGTAGTCCGCCCTTCCTAAAATGAAATTATCACCTTTACCCATAATGGAAATCATAAAGGTATTCCATAAATGAAAAATACAGAAGCATAATGAAAACCTAAAAATAATATATATCATATATAGAATTAGTTTCATCATAATTTCCACCATGAGAGGTGTTGAAAGAAGATTGAACAATCATCATTTCGTGAGGCAGTAATTCGCCACCCACATAAACTGTATGTTGTTTAACCATTAGACGAAGGATTGTGTAAGTGTAAATCAAATACTTCTAATAAAAACATCCTAGTATATTTAAGATACTTGTGTTATTACAAATGAATGGAATTAAAAGAGTTTAATGGTTTGGAGAATCAAAATAAAATAAAAGAACATAAGGGAAGACATTACCTTAAAATCGGGTAACTCTTTTTGATTTGATCCAAAGGCTTCCTTGGGAATAATTCTTCCCAATGTGAGGCTTATAGTAGTAATAGAGGGATGTTTAGAGACTATTTGGGCAGAGTTTGTCCGAGCCAAATGGCTTTGATGGTGTGAATAAAGTGGTAGAGTTGGGGGCCTTTTATAAGAGGAGAGGAGGGGAACTCTTGGAAAGTCATGAAATGTTACATTATTATGAAATGATTTTCGGATTTTAAAGGTCCCACAATGATATATTTCTAGTATAAGGTGATAAGGGTTTAAAATATTAACACATACCATTTATATTAGGAAAAATATTTTGTAATAATAAGGGACTTCCTGTAAGCTAGTTGTAGGTAAAAAAGGCCTATCGCACTATGGTTGTGGGTTCGATTCCTGGAGCTTTGTCCGACGTGACGGGTTATCCCATGACCTGCAAGTTGTCCTTTTCCTAAAACTATAGTATTATAATATTCTAAAAATAATGATAAGAAATGTTTTGACCTTAAATAATACTAATTAATTTTCAACTTAATCCATTACAACCCTTATAGTTACCCAAAATACCTCTGTCCAGACTATCTCTAAAAGGTCTCTAAATTCCAAAATCAATTGTAACATTAGATTCCACAAACAAAGTAATGTTTCTCTTATTTTAACATACTTAAAATATTATTACCTTCATCATATTAAAACCATAATGAAAACAAAAAGTACTTCAGTACAATCCTTATATATATCAAATTATTCTTATAACCATAATATAGTTCTTGAGTCCAAAAACACAAATACAATAATTATTAAACTTCGTCTGTAGTAACTACATAAGCTTGGCCTTGATCCATTGGCCTTTTCGGTGGTAATTTTCCCTCACACTTAGGACATTAATTGGAAAAATGCCCAATTTCTCTACAATTGTAGCTTTCAACATTGATATCCTCTTTCTTTCCCTTGCAATCACGAGCCTCGTGACCTTTTTCTCCACATTTATAACAGACTCTCTTTCCTTTTAGTCAAGTACTGTGGTTATTTTTCCCACAATTATCTCATAATGGAAAATCCTTCTTTCCCTTTTCCCCTTTATTTGTCTCTTGTTCCACCGTTCTCTTCTTATCTTCCTTTACATTATTATCATAAGATTTAGAGAATTCATTTTCCATCTTGATAGAAAACAAGACTATATATATGTTCATTAAGAAAGATTACGATACTACTGATCGACAGATAAATGGTTTTAAACCCTCAATGAAACGATCGATCTTACTTCTTGGGTTACGTATATAATCTGTCACATGCCTTGATAACCTTGTAAAGTTAGCTTCATCCTTTGCAACATTCTCATCCTCATTTTTCCTCAGACTCAGAAATTGTCTTTCTATATCTGCTTGATGGTCATGAGGAAAGTATTTATCTAAGAAAATATCTTTAAACCCTCTCAATTCCATACTTGATACTTCTTCATCTTCCTTTTTATTTTGAATCAATGACGACCATTGATCAGCATCTCCAGTGAGGCGGTAAACTTCCATGACAACGTTTTCCATTTCACTACTCCCTAATGCCCGAAATATTTTCTCTAGGGAATTTATCCATTGCTCAGATACTAATGGATTTGTACCCCCATTAAATGTTGGTGGTTGTTGCCTCATGAAGCGGTCTAACATTGATCCTCTACGTTGCAGATCAGGGTGCTCCATATGAGTAATGTTATTATTCATAACCTGAGTGAGTTGTCCAAGTATGGTGATGAGCTGATCAGCACCAGTTGTATCACCAACTACACTATAATTATCTTGATCAGGAGGGAAATCCCATCATGGAGTGCGTGAATTGATATGGTTTCCATTCCTTCCACTAGGAGCCTTTTCTAAACAATGTCATAAACTAGATTAGTTTATGAATAAAAATACATAATTCAATACTTGTAAAACACTTAACATAAATTGAACTGTTTATAGATATAATCCATAATCAAAAAAAGAAATGTTTTCTTTGAGGAATTATATACTCATAAACCCTCATAATGGTTTTTAACGAAAATGAGAATTATCCTAAGCATATCCTCCGAGACTGTCATAACCATGAGTGTAGCAAGACCCGTTGTCGTGCACCAGTTCCCATTTGAGTCTCGCTCAAAGTGGTGTTTTTGGGTTTTACCCCTAGGTACATCTGTTCAAGAGCCGCCTCTACCAGCTCGTATCCAGACAGGGATGTATTTCTCCAAAAACTCACAAAATATCTATAATACCAAAATTATAGGTAGTTCTTCTATACTAATTCTCAAAGTTTATCTTAGGGTGATGTACCCTAATCAAAGTTTATCTAAATTTAGCTTCCAAGGTTAGTACTAAACTGCCTCTGATACCAACTGTAACGCCCCGAAACCTAGTTACCCAGAGACAGTGCAATATTACATAACATTGGCATGATAAAAAAAGATCAAGTCTCAAAAGACCAATTAGTTTAGTAGCCTTGGAAGCACTAGACACATTCATAAATGTTACATTACATCATAAAGTGAAATAAATTACAATAACATAGTCTCCATAGTCCACACTCATATCCCCTTCAGAATATCCCTATAGGTCAGTCATAAAATATTTCTTCACATTTAGGGAAAATAAAACATAGAAAGGGGAGAGCTCAGATGCTCATTAAGGATAACAATATAGCGGAAACTTTTATAAATAAACATAAACATTTAAGGAAATGTATAACTAAAACAATATCCTTTTAAACATGAACTTCAGAATAATATGGCAAAAATAAAATGATGTAATACCATTTACTTATTCACATGGATATTCTACTAGTCTAATAATCACATGCAATATCAATAACCACTTTTATAATGATGGAATGCATAATTTTAGACTATCATAACCATGTAGCCAAGGCCTTGTGCCAAGACTACAAATAAGATTTTTTCAAGGCCTCGTGCCATGATACTAGTTTGTCTCATGAGACCTAACGATGCATCAAGGAGCTATAGCAGGCACCACTCGTCACTTACTAAGTCCAATTCATTCCTTGTATGAAAAGGTTTAAACATATCATAACACAATCGTATCACATAAAACATGCATAAGGGAAACATAATGTTTCCACATTTCAATCAGAAGATATCAATACAACACTGTGATATAAAGAAAAAATTATCAAAACCATTTTCAATACTAAAATAAAAGAAAAGTAAAACATGGTATCTATTTTTCATTTAAAAAATGTTATGGCTTGTAGAGTAAGCCGAAACACAAATAATGGTCACGGCGGCGGAGAAGTCGTTGTGGCCACATACGTAAGACAAAAATATTTATTTTTTCATTTAGTAGAATGCTTCGTAAAAAAATATTCGTTTTGAATAAAAGTAAAAGTAAAATTGGTTTATTCATCGTATAAAAAAAAGTTGTGTATAAAACAAAATATGCCTCAATGAAAGGAGATTGAGACGAAGTCCCTTACCTCGTGTCCGACTTGACTCGATCGTTCTTTAATATCCTGAATAATAAACTAAAATTAATCTCTAACTACTTAAGAACCCTTTTTATGTTCATTATCCCTTTTATATCACTTATTACCATGTTATGAAAATTATGTAGTCAATTAAGTTAATAACAGTCGTTTTGTCGATCTTTGGTACTAGAGTCAACAATAAACTTCTTATAATTACCAGTTATTTATGTGGTAGAATATCCATTATCTCTAGAATTATATTAATGATGTAGATATCATACATATCATATATATCCCTTAGATACATGCATTTATAATATTACATAACATTTAGAGGTAAGAAATGAAATGCACCGTTCAGGGAGACGGTAAGCCATACGTACGCATGAATGCTACTTTCATTTCTATTTCATATTTAATGGAATGAAATCATAATGATATAAACGTATATTATAATTCTAGTATAATATCATATATAATATCATTAACTCCATCCTTTATATGTCCCACATATGGCATTAACGATTCAAATCACTTTGAGGGGGCGGTAGTCCACACTTCCTAAAATGAAATTATCGCGTTTACCCATAATGGAAATCATAAAGGTATGCCATAAATGAAAAATACAGAAGCATAAGGAAAACCTAAACATAATATATATCATATATAGAAATATTTTCATCATAATGACCACCATGAGAGGTGTTAAAATAAGATTGAACAATCATCATTTCGTGAGGCAGTAATTCACCACCCATAGAAACCATATGTTGTTTAACCATTATATGAAGTTTTTTTCAAGTATAAATCAAATAATTCTCATAAAAACATCCTAGTATATTGAAGATACTGTTATTGTTACAAAATAAAGGAATAAAAAGTGTTTAAGGGGTTTGAGAATCAAAATAAAACAAAAGAACATTAGAGAAGACATTACCTAAAAATCGGGTAACTCTTTTTGATTTGAGCCAAAGGCTTCTTTGGGAAGACTTATTCCCAAATAGAGGCTTATAGTAGTAATATAGGGAGTTTTATTGAATATTTGGGTAGATTTTGGCTGAGCCAAATGGCTTTGACGTTTTGAATAAGGTGGTAGAGTTGGGGGCCTTTTATAAAAGGAGAGGAGGGCACTCTTGGAAAGACATGAAATGTTACATTATTATGAAATGATTTTCGGATTTCAAAGGTCCCAAAATGATATATTTCTATGATAAGGCGATAAGGGATCAAAATACTCCCATAAAATAGGCTTTATAGAAGTGTAAGTTTTAGATTTTACCTTATCTTTTCATTTTATTTAACTCGTTCATTAATGAGGTAATCGCTGCATCATCATGGTGTGATAAATAAATTTATTTATTTAATGCCTAAAAATTATAAATAAAATAACCATGATGTAGAAAATATTTCTTTCTTTCCAATGGATATTTATTGTTGAAAATATAAATTGAATAACCCATTGTAAAAATTGTTTTAGTAAAACAATACATGTTTTTTGACATTTTTCATTTAACTTTAAATAAAAGGTATTAATGTAATTATCTTACCCACGTGGCTCCATGGGGTCACAAAACTAGACCCATGGATTTTCATGGTCGTCCATTAGTAATAAAATAAGATTAGGACATGTTTCAAGGTAATTTCATATTATTATAACATTATTTTTACCTTAAATTACACTAATTACCTTTAATCGCGGTTAATAAAACTCAAAAGTTACTATTCACCAAAAATTATTTTCATCCCATTGATCCAAATTTTACTTCCTAATTACAACCATTTAATTCAGATTTTTGAAATTAAATTCACAGAAATGGTAAAATTTCATTTAAACGAAAAATCAGTTTTTTAACTACCACTTAGTGGTTTCACTATTCATCAAAAATTGAAGTTTTTCAAAAAATTACCAAATATTCACTCTAAGATATATTTTATATTAAAAATTTCAAGATGATGTCTATTTTAACAAATTTAAAACATATAAGTTTCATTAATTAATTTTATAATTAATTCATGTTGCCAAAACAAATAGCGTGTTTTTAAGAAAGAATATCAATCAAAAGATTGACAATTGTTTATGTCCAATTTCAAAGTGAAATTAATTCTAATGACCAACATTAAATAAAATATTAAAATATATTTTAATTATACTTTAAAACCACTAAATAATATAATTTATCCCTATAAATTATTATGATTAAAATATTTTGTTTTTAATTAAAGTTTATTATTTTACACTATTCATAAAAATTTTGAAGTTCTCAGAAAACAATAAAGAATTCAACTTAGGATAATTTTGATATTTCGAAGCCAAAAATGAAGTCCAATTTGATTAATAAAATTTATAAAATTTCAAATAGTGGGTATTACTATTCATAATGGCTACTTTGATTGGTCGCGGTGTGTTAGAATCTCAAACTTGCGTACAATGCAAGCTATTGCATTATTGAAAGAGATGCGTACCGTGGAAGCTTGAGGTGTTACACAGCTTTTGAACACTATAGTTAATCCAATTCCTGCCCAAATATATACCCCAAATCCATCCCCACATCCTAGATTTCATGGTATTATATAAATACTAACACTAGATGGATTAAGGTGTAATTCAAAAGGATATATCCGAGGAGAAGATACAAGTCCTAACTGACAAATTTGAAGTTTATTTATTCTTATAACTCTTTAAAATATCATTCATCCATAATAAAATAATAACATCAATAAATTGAATATATTTAAATATCATTATAACAATTTTATAACTGCTTTCATCTCTATTTCCATCTTATGAGAAATGAATAACGTCACTCATGCGTACGTGTGGACTACCACCTCCACGAAATGATGTGATTCGTTTTTCATCATCGGATCATATGGATAGTTAAAATTATGGGATTAATTAATATATATAATATTTAATACATAATTATTATTCTATAAATATAAAATATTATTTGTCTTCTTACCCTTTTCTTCCTATGGAAATTGATAATTTCGCTCGTGTGAATGTATGGAGTACCACCACCACAAAGTGACGTGATTCATTTTTCATTTTCAACTTATATTGATAGTTATAAGGAATAAAATAATGAATAAATATGATATGAATTAAATATTTAGGATTCTAGAAAATTAAAATCTTATCTACTTTATTTGTTTTCCACCTGTTAGTAAAATGAAAATATATTTCTTTCGTATGTACAAACTACCATCTCCATCAAATAACATGGTTCATTTTCCATAAACACCTTAAATAGATAGATTTAAAATTTTATATAAATTATAAATATGAAAAATATAATATGTTTAATATCATAGAGTAAATTTAATAATAACCCCTTGGGTGATGATCAACACACCGATGTTGCTCAAAGGTTATAATCTGAAAAACCTCAAAACATCCAATGTGAACTTAAAAATATTAGTAACTAAATAAAAATGGTTCTAAATGAAATAAAATTAATAATAAAAATGAAATAAAAATGAATTATTTTATTATTCAAATATAAAAATAATATAAATATATTATTCGTAAGTTAGAGAATGTAGGAATCTTGACATGGGTGAAGGTTAGATATTTTTCTTTTAAAAACTTATTTTAAAGTATTCCTTTCAAATATGTTTCCTCAATATCCATGATATTTAAAATTCTATGGGAATTGTATTATTTATACATAAAATATTGTAAAAATATTTTTTCAACTAATTTTTATTTTCTAATTAAATTTTTTAAAAATGAATAATATAAACATTTACCATACGATTCATTTGGACATTTTTTGGCAAAGTGAAATGAATTATTTGTAATAATATATGGATTGACCCCATTTTCCTGTATTCATATATGTTATTAATTTTTTAAATTACTCTAAAATTTAAAATTATTTTTCAAATAATATCTTACTCAAAATTTTTTATTATTTTTTAATTTAATGATTTTTCAAAAAAATGTTATTTCTCGTTTTGATTAAGAAAAAATGGAATGTGTTTTGAAAATGTGTTCAATTGAGTTTTACAAGGGTTTATAATTATAATGTGTAATATCGTAAATTTTTTTATAATGTTAGAGTACTTTAGGATTATATTTGATAAAAATTGATCCCAGTATATCTCATGATGATGGGTGAGCCAGATATAGATCGCTAATAAATTGTTTAATGAATAGTTCTCAAAGGTAAAAAAATAAGGGAGATAACTAGGTAGGTTACTCTTATATAATTAACTAGGATTCAATAATTCTAACATGGGTTAAAAATTAATGAACACGGTTTATGAATATGATTCCCCATGATAACTATTATGCATGAAAAAATTGTTTTTAAGGAAATATTTTGATTTCATGAGGTAGGGAAAGGCTATGAACTTATAACTGTGAAATGTTTGTTTTTCAAAGAAATGTCTTCATGAGTTACCACATGCCTGAAGATTCATTGAGGGTTTTACCTATTATTTCTAATGGGTTTTAAGGTATTTCATTGAGAGAATATTTATTTTCACTTGTGAAAATATTTTATTTATGTGATCAATGATTTATTGTGAAAAAGGTAAAAATCCTCATTAGTTCTCATATTTTTCACTAGATTAACATGATTCATTTATTTTTATATCCATTTATAATATATATTTTTCCCTTCACATGATTTAAAATGTTTTATATAGTATGTAAGGATGGTTACAAATTTTATCTAAGTCTAAATTAATATTATGGTGACTCATCATAAACAAATAAAAAGTGACTTGAATGAATCAGGGGTGTAATATTAAATATCCATTTTTTTAGAAAAAACCTATATTTTGTGAAAGCTTCCACTTTCTTATATAATATTTTATGTAATTATCTAAAAATATAAAAAAACATCCCCTAAATTTAAGATGGTGAAACCCTGTTTTAAATAATATAATTGGGGTTTGAGTACATTACAAGTCATTATACTACTATACAGGGGCCATCCCAATCAATCACATTCCACCCAACCTTGTCCTTAATAGGTGGGTTACCATAACGAACCTAAAATACCACATATTCACTATTAAAAGTCCCACATGAATCCTCTCACTCCAACCGCACATCAGGACTCACCTACAACTATAGGAGGGTGTTCCTAGTCACTCGTGAGACCTAAGTTTTTCTTACAAGTCTTCACTCAGCCCCAACCCTATCATGACTAAACATTATCCCTATGAACTCAAAATAGGCTATTCCATATCCTAGATTTTATCCTAGGACCTCCCAAATATAATTCCGAGGGACATCCATAGTTAATTATAAAAAAATTATAATAAATTAAAAAAATTAATTTAATTAGTCATATATTCCTAAAAATTAATTGGGCATCATCCTCTCATCGAAACCTCAAAAAACAGGGTGTGGCCCACTCCTAGCATGTGCCCAGACCTAAGAAATATAATTTAACCAAATTAAATGGTCATTTTATTGTCTTATTTCTATAAAAAAACATAAACCCCTAAATAAAATCCTCAAATTATGTAAATTTTCTAAAAACAACTTCCAAAAATGTGTAGACAGCATCATGGGATGTCCCCTGTGCATGTTGAGAAAAATCCCTATCACGAGTGGTTGATTCCACCATGATCTAGTGGAATTAGTGCTAATGCCTAAAATATAATTACCAAAAATCCAACATGATGGAGTGAAAAACATTGAGGTAAAGTAGTGCAATAACTTATATGGAAAAAATTCTTAATCATACCCAAGGGTGCCACAAATAAAGGGAAGAAGGGAGAGGGAGAGTTATAGTCGAGACCCTTCCCCCATGAGCTTATCCATGAATAATAAAAGGAAATATAATCCTTTTATTAAAAATTAATTCCATCCTATTGATGGTGTGAAATGATTTTTAACACCTTTAAACCCATGATAAGGGGACCACCCTACCCTCTATCTCGAAAAATCATGTTGTGAAGCATTTCTACAATGTGTTAATTTCTTGAAGCAGCTCCCTACTATAACTTGACCCCTCCATACTTACTCCAATGATTTCTTGAACTATCATGAAACCTATGGGGTTTCAATCCACATCTAAAGACACCATTTAGGGACATTATAACCCTTGAAACCTCATCCTAAGTCTTATTTATCATAACATACTTACCACCAAACCAAAAATTCAAATTCACTCACTAATTTCCAACCCGTAACGACAAGGGTTACTACAGTAAAAAGTCGTACCACTATTTATAAGTAGTTTCATAAATCATTCATTTAAAATAATGATCATAAGAAGACGTGGATGAACAATCTCTATGTCGGAAGTACGTCCATAAATGACAATTAGATAAGAGTGGACTTCCCTACATATAAAAATTTTGGAGATAATCACACATGCTCATCCTTAAAAAGGATTAGATATATTCTTTAAATATGTAGAAAATGTCATCAAGAACAATATTGTAAGGTTATGAGAGAAGAAACTAACTGAAATGATTCAACTACAAATAGTGGGGTAATTATTATTATCAATTTTTCAAGTACTAAGATATTATATCCATGAATATGATTAGGGTTAATGGTAGAGGTATTTCAATTAAATCAACTTATGTTGAACCTATATATGATATTATAGTAGATAATTTGATTAAACACTTAGTGTTATCTAATACATTATTTGATCCTGGAACTCTGCACTATATTATATTATGTATATTTGAAAACAATATTAAATAATCCACAAAGAAATTAAGAAATGGTTTATTAGTTAGAGCACCAAATAGTAATTTAATTGGTTCAATATTATAAAAAGAAGATAAAATTAGAATGCATGGGTTTGGTATAGTTTTAAATATAATTTTCTTACCTATGGTGAATTTAAAGGTATATTTGGTGATGTATTGGATATTGAATTATAAAAGAATTATTGTATAGAGAATCATGTTATAATTGGTGAAGAAAGTATAGAATTACTTGTTTTTTGATGGGATATTTGATCACCCAAATCAATCTTGGAATAGCCACTGGTATCCTATCTTAATGGAACCCTTATAGAATAGATATAGGATATGAAATCTATGAAGGAGAAGTAGGTTTTGATAATAGAAAACATACCCATTGTGTGATAGAATTTTTATTCATTTCTGAATGAATTTATTGGATTTACCCTTTTTCAAGAATTTTAATTCTCTAAAGATCTTATCACTGATGGAAACCCAATATTTAAAAATATATGTAGAATGGATACCATGTAATTGAGTTATTTAAAGAAGAAATACAATAATCTTTTGATAAGGGTTTCATTAATCTATGTGTTTCACTATAGGGTGCACCAATTTTATTTATGAAGTATAAGGATGTTTAAATGTGGTTATGCATTTATTATATAAAAATAAATGTAACTAAAATAAATAAAAAGTATCCATATCCATATATTAATGACCTATTTATCCACCTCAAGAATCCCAAATGCATCTCAATGATTGATCTTCACTCTATTTATCATCATCTAAGAGTTAAAAAGGATAATATATTAAAAATACGTTTTCATACATGCTATAGTCTTTTTGAGTTTTAATTAATGAATTTTTTGGTAAAAACTCACTCTAAGTGATTATGTATTTTATAAATAGATTTTAATGGATTATTTTGATAGTTTTTTATGGTATTTTTCTTTAACAACTTTCATTATTTCACTATATTATATTAAAGGATGAAATATCTATTAACCCTTTAAAATTAATGGTTATATTGAAATATAAAAGACATAAAAATTTAACTAAAATACATAGTTTCCTTATTTTGGTTGGATACTATTGACAGTTTTTGAACTTTTTTTTCAATTAGATATTTTTTGACAAAGTTAACATGAAAGGCGAATAAATTAACAGTGAAAAGTGAATATAATGATTGGTTTTATAAATTAAAGTGGATATTGGTAAATTCACAAGTATTAACTCTTCTATATAAAAGTAAGGGTTTTTATTTATATTGATTTAATAAGGAAAAGACTTAGTTGTGTTCTTCAAAATGAAAGAGTGGTGTCTTATTCATCTTGGTAGTTAAAACCCAATCATATGAATTTTTCAACTTCTGATTTTGAGTTAGAAATAGTGATCATTGCACTAAATATATGGAGACTTTATCACTGTTGAGATAAATGTTAAATATATGCTAATCATAAGGATTTTAAATATATATTTACTCAAAAATAATAATATAAAGAAAATAAGATGACTATAAGTACTCAAGTATTATTATTATGCTATACATTATCACCTATGAAAAGTAAAAAAGGTGTAAGATTCATTGAGTAGAAAATAAAATGGTATCTTATCCATGATGAGGGTAGATAATGATCTAATTCATAAGGATTTTCTAAAAATTCACTTGTGAATTATAATGAAATGATAAAAATCATTACAATTCCATGAAACCACTCAACCTTTTTTATTATATAGGATTAAGTAATATCAAATTAATGGTGATTCATTATAAAAAAATTGAATATATGAAATGAAAATTTGTTATAATTTAATAGTGGTGAAAATAAAGTTTTACATTTTGGTAAGAGGTTATGTGTACCACTAATAATAGTGGTGAAAAAATGATCTACTAGATGAATGTCATAGGTAAAACATCTTTATAAATCATGGAAGCACAAACATGTATTGGGAGATCTTCAAGTATTTTATATGGGTAAATATAAAGTGAGAAATTATAAATTATAACCCCTAATGCATAGTATTCTCACACACACCTACCACTAGGCGTGGAAAAAAGAAATTATAATTTTTCTAGTACAACACAGTGGCTTACCAGGGTCATCTCACTTGAGTAGTCTTCTTAGTTTGCTTCACTTACATTATTTAATTCACTTAAAATACTTATTTTTGTGGTTAAATAAATTAAATAAAAAAATGATAAACCTTTTTAGTGTTTTGAATATTTAAAACAAATGATTTAAAAAAAGAACAATCTTAAATATTAGGAAATTTCTAGAGATAATGAGTTAATGAAGAAAGAACTTGGTCTTGGGTTTAGTTTTGGATTCAATCACTATTCTCTTTTAAATTTTTGTTTATATTTTGAAAATAAAAACATGAAATATCATGTTTAAAATACTATTCTTCATTTATAAATTGTGAAAATAAATTAATGACTAAGCGATCTCAATTACACCTCCTCCTTTAATCAAGGTTGATAAAACATCTTGTGCTAGTATATGTTGTCTTCCATGGCCCAGCTCAATCGAGGCCATTTCAACCATTAATTAGTTCTAATCATTATGTGATGAAATAACCAATGGATAGAAGGAAAAGTAATTAAATAATATAATAGAATATATTGAGTTTCATGACATTGGTGGGTTTTCACAACATTTAGTACATTCACTTCACCCATGCATGCAACTCAAATCTATTAAAAACTAAAAATTAAACTAAAAATTAAACATTAAAAAAAATTCATGAGCACCTATACCTCCACCTGGGCCAATACTTAGGGTAAACCTCTCATTTCTATGAGTATGAGATCACAATGGTGGAGTGTATGGAATGAGATAAGAATAAGAGATAAATGAATAAATAAAATAAAAATAATGATGGATTATTGAAATAAAATAAAAAATGAAGAATGGGGGATGAGAATAGAGAGAGAGAGAGGGATAAAATAAAGGAAGAAAATAAAATAAAATAAAATAAAATAAATTTATAATTTATAAATAAAGTTAAAATAATAATTATTATTATAATTATTAATATTATTATTATTAAGAAAATAATTTTTAATTGAAGAAGAAAATAAAGAAAATAATTGTAAAATAATAATGTTAAAATGATATTTATTATAATAATTATAATAATAATATTGTTTAATTATTATTATGGTAATTAAATAAGATTACTTAAAAGAATAAAATAAGAAGAAAAAAATTATAAAAAATTATAAAAAATTCACGAGTTTTATTTAATTAAAAAAATTACAATGAAAATTTAAAAATGAAAACAAAATCAAATTTTTTTAAACAAAATAAGAATATCTATGGAGAAGAGAAGAGCATGGCAGCGGCCTCATTGGAGATTTCCTTACTGGTGTCGAATGATCGTTTGGAAAGGGGGTAGGGCTCCTTTATATAGGAAAGGGGGACCAACTACTCCTTAATGGCATTCAAATATCCCTCAAATTTGGGAGGAGATCTTGGGGGATTTAAATCATCCCAAGAACCATGAATAATAAATATTCCACATGGAATTAATAAAAATTTAAATCACCCAATGGAATCGGGTTAATCATTCTTTAGTGTGGAAGAATTCCATGCAACCATCCTCTGTGAGGTGATAGCAGTTATTAGGCAGACGATGGGTGAGTAGTAGTGGCCAATGGATATCAAATAGTGGTGAAGAAGTATGTTAGTCATGGGAAATTCCATGTGGAAGGCAGTATAAACGGAGGTGGTCAAGCCATGGATAATGGAGGGGAAGCGGTGACTGCATGCATGTAACAAAACTCAATGGAGGTGGAGAGCGGAGGGGAAAAATATACATGGTGTACGACAACACCATGAGGTGGTTCTATGGGGGAATCATGAATGTGGTGGTAGCATACCTATGATGGATTCATGCGGTGAGTGCATGTGGTGGTGTCATCCATTCAGTGGCGGTGAGCGGCGAGTAGTGGTGCATGCATGGGGTGGATGTGTGCAGCGAACGACGGTGCATGCATGGGGTGGTGACGAGCCGCGAGCGGTGGTGCATGCATAGAGTGGTAGTGAATGGTGAGGGTAGTGCATGTATGGGGTGGAGGTGAGAATTGAGCCATAGTACATGCATGGTGTGGTAGTGACCAATGGTGGATTCATGGGTTGGAAATGAGAAGCAAGCGGTGGTGCATGCAAAGGGTGGTAGAAAGTGGTGGTGGATTCATGGAGTGGCGGCGAGCAGCGGTGCATGTATGGGGTGGTGGTGAGTGGTGAGCGGTGGTGCATTCATGGGGCGGAGACGAGCATTGGTGCTTGTATGGGATGTCTGTGAGTAGTTTAGCCTATTTTTTACACAAAAATCATAAAAAATTAAAAAAAATTATAATCCATGATCAAGATGTCAAAATAAATTCCAAAAAAATAAATCCAACATATTTTTAATTTTATTTAAATCAATTTTTTTCATATCATCATAAATTCACACATTTAATTAAAACATTTAAATTCAAGGGATTTATCATTGAAAATCACCCAAAATTATCTAAATTTGAATAAAAAACTTCACATTGTTTTATTCTAGAAAATACCCCCATACTTAAACCACGATTTTCCCCAAGCATAAAATCTCAATAAGAAGTTAAAGAGGGAATCAATTGTTATCAATATTCAAATTTCAAAGTAATAAAATCAAATGATCATAAATTTCAAATAAAAATTTCAAAATTCAACATAAAATATGAATTTAATTACTCAATTTTCAAAGAAGAAATCAAATCATGAATATTACTTTTTTTTCATTTTAAATTGATGGAATATTCTCTTCTCATTCATTAAAGTTCTTTAATTTATAATTATTAGTCATGTAAAAACATGATTTACCTCAAATAAATCTTTTCACTCATCTATCATGATAAAATTCAATTATATTTATGCTCATATCCTGAGAACAAAATCCTTATCCATAGGCTTGTAAATAAACTACTTTCTCCACATTGTAAATAAAAAAAGGAACATAAAATCATGAGGACTTGTAATTAAGGTTCAGATTCTTTGAGGCTTAAGGTTGGTAGAAATTAATGTTAAAATATTAGGATCAAGGAGGTGGTTTATCTCATAATTAAAATTCATCATATCAAAAATAAAAGTCTCATGAAATTATCCACCTTCATTTTATGACAACTCATAACTTCCCCAAAACTCAAAGTAAAGATCATGATCAATTTAAGCATATTGAATGATTTGTGACCTCTCTTGTATTTTTTTCTACTTATATGCTTCTTTTTCTTTTTCAAAGAACATTTTTTTAATTTTATAATTATAATAAACCTCAAATCCACCACCTAAACATGTAGAATAAAAATAATAGGTCTAGTAATGGTGATTTTTGGTTTACCCAAATCAGAACCCATTTTTCTCATTTTGGGTTTTTTTTCATTTTCATTTTTTTAAATTAAATATGGGAAAAACAATATAGTAAAACGAATGATTCCACAACCTTTAAAAATACCCATAATATAAACCCCCAAAATTCTTCCTCACAATGAAAATCATCCCATTTACCATGATTCTCTTCACCCACACACTTCAACATTAACATATCATGCAATTACAAATAGTAGTGTTATAATGGATAAATTTGACTTGAAACATGACTCATTCCTCTAAAGGTAATTCATGGTCTCTATAAGATAAATAAGTATTGATGTAAAGGTTGTATTTTTATGATAAGTGGTTATAAAAATAAACCCCAATCATTTTAAATGTGTTTTTCATAGTCATTGTTTTGACAAGTTCAAATTCAAGTTCTAGCAGGTGGCATGTCCCAAGATCACTATATAAACATGCTTAAGATGAAATTGGAAGTACTTGGCCTATAAATCCTATTGGGAATGGGACATACATGATTAATAATAAAAAATATATTCACATTAATTTTAGAAAATAAAATCATGAAAAAAGGTTATTAAATTTCATTTACATGAATACTCAATTCCCTTAAATTATGAGTCCTCATTTTAATATCCATTAATCACTTTAATCATAAAATTATCTATTTTACTCATTCAATTTCATTATCATTTTAAATATAAAACATGGAATCACAAGAAACCTAAAAAACTCATGTCCCCTAGACAAATCAAGTAATGAATAATTCATGCTTGGTCATGTAATTTTATCTTTAAATCTCAAAACTTGTTTTTGGAAAAAAATTTATGGATTTTATATTACAATAAAAAGTGAACTCCCTTTACCATGAATCTTAGTCCTTCTCTTTTACTAGATGAGATTTTATTCTTCCATTTATGATCCTATAAAATATAATTTACACAATTAAGAACAAGGATCGTGTCATTAATGTTCAAAAAGAATAGGAGGTAGTGGGATGCATGCTGGAAAACTCTTAAGAATGAAAATTGAAATCTAAATTCCTAGAAAGCATGAAAAGGTATAAGTCTTGGTACGATCCCCCAAATGGGACCTGAATTTTTACTGCCTCAATAAGGCAATATTATAGGTTATCCAATGTATGATAGTGAGTGAATCCTCTTTGATATGAACCACCACATATGGATTTTCCTAGATTATCCTTCTTCCTTTTGGGTGTGGAATGATCAATAGATAGAGTACACCAGATCCTCCCCCTTCACAATGAGGTATAACTTGCATGGTGGGGGTAAGATAAAGTATGAATCATACTCCTTCATGGTTTCTAATTGGGGGACCTTTTTCTCTTCCAGTGATTGCTCCATTTGGGATACATGTATTGAATGATTAAAGGGAGAGTATGCACGTAATTCTAATTGAAAAAAAATAATTTGAATTTGAATTTTTAATAAATAATTATTCTTTTTCTAAATGATAAACCTCTGGTCTGATTTACTTATTCTCAACTACTTATATCTCTTGATCGGGATCCTCTAATGCATGTTCATTGAAATTTAGGAGCTCCATGTGTTCCTCATTAGGTGCATGTCTAGTTTTTTTTCTTCCTCTAATGCATTGTAAATATTTTCTTGATTCTATACAATCAAAACAATAAGGAGTAATGCACAATTTAGGTTCAATGAAATTAGAAGATATAGAGTCAATTTAAGGTTCAAATCACTAATTTGGTTTTCTTTAATCTCTACCTCAACGTTATGTTCCCCAGGGATTATACTCTCAGTAGGTGGAGGTAGGAAGTCGTGATCCTCCATTTTCACTTCAAATTCCACCACTTGGGTGGTGTCTTCCTCTAGTGGTTCTAGATCTTATTATTTTAATGATATTGTGAGAGAAATGATTTTCTCACATTCATTCTAAAATTCATCCAATTCTAGTTGATCTTATACAGGTAGCTCAGTAGGAAATATTTCTCTTTTTCCTCTTCAGGTAAGACAAGTGGCTCATCTTCTGGTTGAGGCTTATATTTCTTTGAAGTTTTTTGGACATATACAGTTATCTAATACATTTTTTCCTATTTATTTCTTCACCATATCTTCATGCTCTTAAAATTCGTATTTGATTTTGTTTTTTTCACTTTCTCCTAGAAATATTTAGGTAGAACTTCTTCAAATGCACTTGGAGGAATCTAGGAGCACTCTTATTGTTTATTGACCACCTCTTAATAAAACTCTAGGAAGTACTCCTTGAATTTAGCTTTCTCTATTTCCAATCCTTCAACCATAGGTTTATCGATGGTGTCCTTGAGCACCTAGATGAGGTCCTTGAATTCCTCCTCTATGAAAATTTGGCTTTGGGCTACCTTGATTTTTCTAGCCCATAATGAAACACTTTCTTATATAGACCAAGGGGCATCAGCAATTAGTTCTGTCACCTGTGAGTAATTTTTAGTCTATGAAGAATAATAATCATTCCAATTCAACATAGAAATAATTTTTATGGGTTTTTTAATTTTTTTTAAAAATAAATAAAATCTATCTAAAATGTGAAAATAGAAAAAGTGAACGAATAACTAATTATCTCCCTGGAAACAATTCCAGTTTTAGCATGCGCCTATCATGGGGAATGGTTAATAGAAATTATAGTTTTTCCTAGGGAAATATAGTGGTTTTCTAGGGTCGTCTCACTTGAGGAGTCTTCTAAATTTGGTTCACATACTCTATATAATACACCTAAACTATATATTTTTTAGTTTAATAAATTGAAGAAAACAATGACAAACCATTTTGGTGTTTTGAATATTTAAAAAAATGATGTGCATAAAGGATATTTAAAACTATCATGTAAATTATAGATAGAATGAGTTAAAGAATAATGGGATTGGGATTGAGTTCCATTTTGGATTCAATCGTTATTCTCTTTTATAAGTTTGATTTCATTTTGGTAATACAAACATGAAATCTCATGTTTTAAATATTATTCTTCATTTATAAATTTTGAAAATCAACTAATGCATAAGAAATCTCACATCCACCTCCTCCTTTAATCAAGGTTGATTTCATATATTAGTCTAGTATGTTCCATCTTCCATGACCCAGATCAATCAATGTTATTTCACCTATTTATTAGTTTGACTACATTATGTAAAGAAATAATCAATGGAGAGAGGTAAAATTAATTAAACAAAAATAATATAATATATTGAGTTGCATGTCATTGGTGGGAAGTCACCAAATCAGGTAAATTCACCTCACCCACGTATGCTACTCAAATCTATTACAAAATTAAAATAAAACTTTAAATAAAATTAATGAACACCTTAAACTCCCCTCGGGTCAAGCCTCAAGACCAACCTTTCATTTATGAGAGTAAGAGATCAGAATGGTTGAGTGGAAGGAAGGAGAGAAGAAGAAGATAAAAATAAATAAAGAAAATAAAAAGAATGGTGGATGAAAGAAATAAAATAAAAATGAAAGAACGGGGGATGATAAATGACCGGGGGGATAAAATAAAAGAATAAAATAAAATAAAAAAGAAAATAAAATAAATTTATAATTTATAATTAAAGTTAAAATAATAATAATAATAATAATAATTATTATTATTATTATTAAAATAATTTTAAATTGATGAAGAAGAGAAACAAGAAAATAAAGAAAATAGTTTTAAAATAAGAATTTTAAAATTATATTTATAATAATAATAATAATAATAATTTTAATTTTAATTATTATTATTATTATAATTAAAGAATAAGAATTAAAATAAGAAAAGAAGAAGAAAATGGTGAAACAAAATTATAAACAATTCATGAATTTTATTTAATTAAAATAAATTACAACTATAATTTAAAAATGAAATCAAAAAATTTTAAAAAAAATTATAATAATAAAATAATAAGAACTAGGGAGAAGATAATGGCATGGCAGTGGTCTCCTTACTGATCTCCTTGGTCGTGTTGATTGATCATTTGTAAAGGAGTAAAGGCTCCTTTATATATCCAAGAAAGAGTGGCTCAGCTTTAATGGAATTCAATGATCCCTCAAATCAGGGAGAAGATCATGGTGAATTTAAATCACCCCAAGACCCATGAATAATAAATATTTTGTATGGAATTAACGAATAATTAAATCACCTGATGGAATTGGGTTAATCATTCTTTAGTGTGGAATAATTCATATCTGTCCTTGACAAGGTGGTAGCGATGAGCAGGCTGCTGGTGGGTCAGTAGCGCTGGACAGTGAATCTCAAATAGTGGAGAAGAACGAGGTTCATCATGGGTCTTTCCACATGTGAGGAGGCTGCAATGGAGGTGTCCAAGCTGTGTAAAATAGTTGGGAAGCAGTGACTATATGCATGTAGCAGTGCTTGATAGAGGTATAGAGTGGAGGGGAAAACAGATGTGGAATCTGGAAATGCCATGCAGCGGTGCCGCGGGGTTGGCATGCATATGGTGGTGGCATTCATGTGATGTCTACATACAGTGGGTAGAGGTTTTGGCTTCATTCATGTGGTGGTGACATGCATGTGGTGGTTTCATGCATGCAGTGGCGATGAGTAGTGAGTGGCGGTCGATGCATGGGGTGGAGGTGAGAGATGAGAAGTAATAGATGCATGGGTTGGTGGCGAGCAGTAAGCAACGGTTCATTCATGAGGTGGCTACGAGCAATGATGAATTCATGGGGTGGCAGCGAGTGGTGAGCGGCAGTGCATGCGTGGGGTGGCGGTGAGCGGCAATCTTCGGTGCATGCATTGGGTGGTGGTGAGCGGGGAGCCACTATAGATTCATATGGTGGCGGTGTGTGGTGAGTGGTGGTGCCTGCATGGGGTGGTGGCGAGCAGTGGTGGATGCATGGGGTGGCGGCGAGCAGTGAGCGACGGTGCATGTATGAGGTGCAAAGAGTAGTAAGCTGCAATGTATGCATGGGGTGGTGGAGAGCAGTGAGCGGTGGTGCATGCATGGGGTGGTGGCCAGTGACAAGTGGTGATGTATACATGAGGTGGCGGTGAGCGTACTGGCCTATTTTTAACAAAAAAATCATTAAAATAGTTAGAAAAATTCCAAATCATAATCAAGATGTCAAAATAAATTCCAAAAAATAAAACCAGCATCTTTTTAGTTTTCTTAAAATCATTTTGTTTCTTATCAATATAAATTCCTACATTTAATTAAAACATTGAAATTCACATGTTTTAACATTGAAAATCACCCAAAATGGTGGAAATTTGAATAAACAATTTCACATTATTTTGGTCTCTCATATTCTAATAAGTCAACGCTGAAAACATCACAAAGGAATTATGTAACCTATGTGTATATAATATTTGAAGTGGGATAATATTATAATGGATTTCATTATAAGGATTATTAGTGAATATGTATTTTATAATGTCATATTGTTCATTTTAGACTATTTAATAAAGTCATCCCATTTCTTATAAATTCATGAAAATTCACCCCGAAATCATCATTCTAGGTTGTATATAAAATTAGTCAGGAGACTCCATTGTATACCTTGATCTATTTTATTAGATCATAATCCATTATTTTCATCAAAATTTTAGTGGATTCCTAATATTATTTTTAGAATATCATTGTATCCTCAAATGGATGAATAAAAAAGGATTACACAAACATTGGAGAAAATGATAGTCATGCTCACATTACTTCTAATAAAATTAGAATCAGTTTTCACCTCTAGTATAGTTTACATAAAATAAAAGTTATAAATCCATCATATACAGGGAACTGTATAAATTCATGTATGAAACTAGATGTCGAAATCTGACATTTTTGGATAATCTTAGATAAATGACGTTATTAGTTCTACAATTTGTGGAAGATTCATCATAGTAGGTGAGATATATCCATAAGAATATCTCTATGTCTCAAATTAGACAAGAATCTTATGATGGAAACCAGAGAAATGATCTTTAATTCTATATAGGGAACCATGCCTTCCTAATGATATCTCCATGAAAAGGGGTTATGAGGGTTAGAAAGAAAGGGAATCTAATTCCAAGGTAGATTGGTCCATTTTAAAAATTAAAACAAATAGAAGTTGTGTAATATCATTTAATCACACCACCAAACCTCTCTCAAGTGTATGAATTCCCCCATATATCAATTATAAGTAATTATATGATAGATCCTTCACATATTCTAAATGTTGATCAAGTTATGCTGGAGAAAAAATTATTATATAATGAAGAACTAATTCATATTCTTGATATAATAGTTATTGTTTATGAAATTGGATGAGTCAACTGGTGTAGTTTATTTTGAGGAACCACTTACTTAAATATGCAACTTGAAAAAATGGGGATCTAATGATAAAGGCTTATCAATAATTATTTTTGTATTGATTTAAAAATTGAGGGAAACTTATTATAAGGGGTATAATGTTATACTTGAGAAATTATATTAATAAATAATTAAATTTTATTATAAAACTATGTAGTACAAACCTATGATATATACTTATTACGACCACTATAACTAATAATTAATAATAGAAAAAAATGTGAGTACACTGTAAATTTCATGATGCATCTCTAATTCATCCCTCTATCAGTACATCCAGTGCCTTTTATTACAAAACCCCACAAGGGAGAATTTTATGCCTTTTATTTATTTTTACTAGTTTTAAAATGTTTTCTAACATAATATATTTTTAAGGAAATTTTATTCTCTTAATTTTATTTTAGTGTTTTTCATATAAATTGGCTATCTTCATTCAGTTTTAGTAAGTTTTTTCAATATTAATGAAATTATAGAGATTGTTCTCTCAATTTATGTGTGTTATCCATATTTCCCCCCATATTCTCTTCAAATAAAGACTCGTTTCTACCCCTATATACTGAATGAGTTGGTATCAGAGTGAGGTTGTTCCTTATTTACTACCATTATATTATGTTTCTAATATTCCCTAGTTTCTTATTTCAAGGATAATAGCGTATTAGCATTATAATCCATTTCTTACTAGGATATAATATCTCCCCAAATTATACCAACTCAAACTACCCCTATACAAGGTCTGTCACCTAGAAGAAGTCATGCCACAAATACTTATCCATCTTCCAATATAGTAACAAAAAAAAATTATCTTTTTAAAAAATCAGGGCAAGGAAAATTATTATTTTTAAATGATCTTCCGATAAGAATATCACCATCATTTGGTTACCCATCTATGATCTAAAAATAATATGGATATAGAGTTTGATGGTTTTGGGTGCATTTTAAGTTCCTTGATGGGTGTTGAATAAGTAAATTTTTTTTATCCTATGGATCATTCACAATATTGTACATGGTTAAACTCCCTTACCAATGAAACTTTTCCACCAGATATTGAAATAGAAGAAACACAGAACTCAAAGGGGAAATTTGAGTGTTAAATTTAAAATTATTTTAATTAAGATTGATAGAAATAGTTACCCTGTCTTAGGAACTTTATCTTATGATGATGTTGATCTTATGAAAATCCATTCTTAGATTACCTTAATTGTGTTAGAAGTAACCAAGTGTAGAATCCCTGTAATAGTGATCCACACATGATTCTTTGATATATGAGAGATTCTAATTGATTTATGAGTGCTAGTGTGGTGAATAAATTATCTTATATTATTCATTTTAATGGCTTTTAGATCAATCAATATTAAAGGAACCCCTCTAGTGCATCGTATTCCTAAGAGGAATAGGGGGAGAGGATTGGAGAGATGATTCCATTGACGATTCTCAAATCATGATTAAACCTACATAGTAGACATAATAATATATTTATAGATATATGGTTTAGGTTAGGATATTATTTAATTGTATACCATCACTTAAATCATACAATAATTATTAGAAAACAAAATGATAAATAAAAATATTATTATTATATGGTGGGTGAAAACTCCCACAATGATAAATATTGTTTACCATGTTGCAAATAAATATTTTCACTAGACACGATCTTGGTCCTCTCCAACTTCTTAGTATTTATTGAACACACAAATAAATATTTCTTTAAATATTTCATTCATTAATAAATAAAATAAATATTTACGGAAAACATTGGGAATAAAAATTTATTAGATATTCGTGAAATTAAATACATTATTTATTAATGAATATATAATTATTTATTACATTTTAGATATTAGTGATGAATAAAACATGAATAAAATTATTCCTCAATGTTGAGAATAATATTTATTCCAACAATTAAATTCATATATAATTTAATTATGATCAATGAAAACTCTTAATGTGTTACACTCTATGATTATTTCATGTTTTGGTCATGTGATATTTCCTAAATCCAAATATTATGGTCTAGAAAACTTTCTAGGAACCCAAGATAATGAACTTAATGTTATAACATCATCAACCACATGAAAATTATTATTGTGTAATATAATCACTTTGTCACAATATCTCATCAAACAGGTTTAGAATCTATGTCATCAACTTATATACATGATACATCTTTCTTTAACTATCTGAAATAAACACATCATTACACCATGTCCATGGAATTTAATGTGATAGTTATATTTCAATCAAAGATCTAAGATATCAACTTCGATACAATAAAGGGTCCAATCCTTTCTTAACTTATTCATTAATAACATTTCACTATTAAGGTACCAAATGTGTCTAACTTTTCCATGAACTATATCATTAAGTTTTATGAAATACATATAAGTGTGTGAGTTGTAATATGTATTAATAATAATATTAAATTCTGAAGACTATGACACAAAATCATAGATATGAATATCCATTGACACAAAAATATGTAGATTTCCTATTGGTCAGTCTGTTATCATAATCTTCTATCTTGGAGATTACCATGTGCGAAATTCATGAGAAGAATCAACATCCTCTTATGAGTAATCAAACTTTACATTCATGTTATATGTATCCATATATATAATGCTATTCAACCATAGAACTCTATGTAATAATATCTTCCTGAAATTTCATATTTCTCATCTTAGAAGGGAATTTCTATGATCATATCAATACGAAAGATAATCTAGTAAATTATTATATTAAATTCATGAAAAAATGAACAATAATTAATAATTTGTTTTATTAATATTTAAATGTTCGAATATACATGTAATAAAAGTACAACAAGTTGGTTCTAAAACACCAACTCCAACTTACTCCCACTTAGACTAGAGTCAACATCCTATTAATTTCAATCCAGTAGACCTCACATGATAATATTGTTTCTACTAGGATAATTCTTTATTCAGGGGGTCTATTACATTATCTTCCATGGAAATAAATCTCATAGAAACCTCACCTCTCAATAAAAATCCCTCAAGAGACAATAATATTAAATTACATACTTCGTCTGCTGAAACGACCTTGGATATTTTTTGAGAGCTGCTACTTAAGTATTATCATGAAGAAGTATGATATAATATTTACTACTAGATATTACATCAATATATTATAAAAAATTTCCTATCCATAATTATTTTTTATCTAACTCAAAAGACACAATATACACTAAATCTACTGTAGAATCTGCGACCACAGACTACTTTGAGCACTTCCAAATCACAGCACATCCTTTGAAATTGAAGATATATCCCATTTTTATTTCATATAATCCTAATATATTTGGAAACTAGAATATACATATCTTATGATGACAAGTCCTTTATTTCATACATAAACCAACAACATGTCCTTAGTATGCCTTAGACACTTAAGGATAGTCTTGAATTCCATACAATAGTGGTCACATGGGTAATCTGGATATCTTTCTACCATACTCAAGGAATAGTGAGAAAATTATCCCAGTACATAGCATGTCATATATGACTGTCCCAATCACAGACACATATGGAATCCATTCCATAATTTATCTTTCCTCATGTGTTTGAGGACACATTTTCATAGAAAGATGTGTTCCATGTGACACTAGAAAAAATATACTCTTGGATTGTTCCATAATAAAACTTTTAAGTACAATATATATACCTTGAATTAGGATGAGAAACCCATTGGATTGATCAATATGGATCTTGATCCCATGAATATATGTTTCCTTACCTTAGCCCTTTATGGAAAATCATTTATTGAACCAGGAATTAATGGATTTTAAGAGTGTTATTTCATTTCCAATAAGTGATATGTTTTTAGACTATACTATTAATAAAATGACCACACTCAAACTAAACTATTTTTAGACACAATGCACAGCTTGTTTCTTTATGAAATCAAATTCTTTTATGGACTCATCATACTGAATATTCCAGGACTGGGATGATTTCTTTAATCCATAAATGCTTTTTTTAATTTTTACACCTTTTTGGGATTATTTGGAGTCACAAACCCTTCAGGTTGTGTCATGTAGGCATCTTCTTAAAGGTTCCCATTAAGGATAGATTTTTGGAAATCCATTTAACAAATCTCATACTTGTGGAAGGTATCAAAAGAAAGTATATTTTTTATGGATTTCATAATTGATACTGGTGACATTTTTTCATTGTAGTCAATTCCTTGATATTATTTAAACAATTTTCAACCATTTTTTCATTATAGGTATTGAATTTTCTATCCATTTCTTTGTTCTTCTAGAATTCCCACATAAAACCAATATTATTTACATCCAAAGGATGATCTACCAAAAATAATGCTTGGTTTTTGTACATTGAATCTATTTCATAATTCATGACTTTTTATCACATGGAAACATATGGGACACTTTATTTGTTCTTATAGGTTAGGGGTTAATTATTATCAACTAATAATGAGACACCATCCTAGGTGACTAGAAAAACATACCATTCTAGTTATCTATCCCATCCTGTACTCATATGCATCATTTGTGTCTTTGTAACAACTTCTTTCACAAGGCTTTACAGAATTTGTGCTTGTTCCAAATATAGTGCATTTTTAGCCTTGATATCATTGAATTATATCTCACTCCTACTATCTCCTATAGATATTTGATCCTTCTCATGTAATTTCAGACACCTATCAACTTTATCCTTTTTTACCGAAGGATTGTATAGGTAGTATCCTCTTGTTTCCTTGGGATATCAAATAAAGATACACTATTTTCCATAGGGTGTAAGTTTGTTTCTTGAAGAGGCCTTAACATATTTCTCACTTCCCCACACATGTATGTACAAAAATAAAGGTCTATTTCTGTTCCATAATTGGTATGGGATACCATCTGCCACATTATTTAGAACACGTTTTAATATGAATGTGGTTATTTCACAAAAGGATTGTAGAAGGATCACATGAATCATCATTGATCTCACCATACCCAATAAGGTGTTATTCCAGATTTTTATTACACCATTCCTATGAGGTTTATAAGGAGGATTAAGTTTAGATAGTGTCCCGAAATCTGATAAAAATCAATTATTTATCGATTAAGATATTATCTTTTACATTCTTAGTAGAGTTTCTTAATATTATTACCAAGATGGTTTGGAAATTAATTCTTGTATTTCTTGATTTTTTTAAAGGAATATGACTTATACCTCACTAATTATATGTTTCCATATCAACATAAATCATTAGTAAAAGTGATGAAGTATGAATAAATACCAATTTATTCAATTGTAAATGGTATACACACATTGGTATAAGATAATTCAAGAATCTCTTTATCCCTTTCACCTTTCCCACTAAATGGGAATTTAGTCCTCTTACCTTATAAATATGCATGAAATACACCAATTATTTTTAGTTCAAAAGAATATAAATATCCATCAAATTGTAATTTAGTGAATCATTTTTTGTTTACATGACCTATATGGTGATGTCATAGTTGGGTGTGGTGTGAGTCATTTGAATAAGTTTTTTATCAATTTCCATTACATGGATCTTATAATACGACACATAAAGGCCATTATCTAAATGTGACTTACCATAATATGTTTTATCTCTATAAAAACATAAAAATGTATTCCCCAACTTGAAAATAAATCCATATGTATCAAGTATGGATATAGATATAAGGTTTTTGGTAATGTATGTATCATAATAACAACATTTCAAAACCAAGATCATTTCAATTAGAAAAGTGAGGTGGTGGTCTTTGATAGTTACAAAAATAATTTTATCTCTATTGATTGCTCATAGATCTAAATCCCATCAGTTAGTATTTTTGAAACTATATGGTTCCTATATTTTAATACTCATGTGATCACTACAGTATGGATCTAATATCCAATTTTAGAAATAGATAAATTACACTTTATAATAAACACACTTGAAGCATCCCCTTTCTTCTTTTTTTGGGTTTATTTTTTCTTCTAGTGAACCTTATTTCTATATGAAAAATACATAACATCATGTTTCATTTTCCCCCCCGATGTTTCTCTTTTTATAAGGTCATTGAGAAGAATATTTGGTATTAGAGATCTTTAGTTGGACTTCTTATTTATTCACCATAAGGATGGGTGAATTTTTGTGATTCATAACATTATCTACTTGTATAATAAGAGTAATCATATCTGGGAGAGACTTCTCAATGTTTTCATATTAAAATTAACAACAAAACTGGAGAATCATTGAGGGAGTGACGTAATAATGAGATTAATGCATAGTTAATCTGGGAGTTTAAACTATAAAACCTATTTCTGATCAATATGTCCATTGATATTGACTAATTCAGGACCAGGTGGTGCTCCCTCCCCATGTTTTCTTTGAAAGAGTGACTTTTATATCTCAAACTTTTCCTATCTAGATCTCTCCATGTATAGACCATAGAGATGCCTGATAATGTTATAAGAATACATGTTTTCGTGTTACTTCATGTGTTCACTAGACATAAATGATAACATTAGACATTGAATTTCAATAAAATCACTCAATTTTTTTATATAAAAGGAACACTTAATTACTCATCTTCTTTATAGGCAGATCATATAATGAGGATTCTAGCATGTAAGATTTCTATTCTAGGCGCAACACAACCTAAAGGAATTTGAACCACTCCATGAATTTATTGGTAGCGAGGAGATGATATTTATCCAATATATATCATAGGGATAATGTAGATGATGAAATTTTCATTATTCTAAAATTTCAAGTAGTATATTATTAGTAATTTTCATAATTATAAATTAATTAAGAAATAATAATAATAATTCTTATTATTAAATCTACCACTATTTTATCATGTCTCAATAGGCCTCCCCATTGAACTTGGAATATATAGTTGCATTGAAATTTTAGATTTAGGGGTCTATATTTCATTTCATATAATCTATAATAAGGCTATGAAAACTAAAATAAATTATTTAGGTAGACATTTTTTTTCCAACTATGGGCTTACATCTCCTTGATCCGATGAGTGGACTGCCAAATCTGGAAACCCTAACTTTTATTTCCTCAGCGCTTACATAAAAATTTGTATTTGATGGATAGTGGATATTAAAACCAATACATATTTTGTTACTTAAATCAACTATATTAGTTAAGACTTCCCAATAATTAAATGTGCCCCCAACAGAGGCTAAACTGACACTTAAAATGTGGTTTCATCTTTAATTCAGATTATGGGAGGTGTAATGACTTATTCTTTACATCATGATATATCTTTTACATGTCTTGTTAATATTAATTAGATTTTACATATGTTCTTAAAAATGTTTTTCTAAAAAAAATATGCATAATCCATTTATTTATATTCCATATTTTCCCATTAATTCATTTATTTATGTGATCATGATCTTACATCTACAAAATATATAATTCGTAAGATAAAAATAAATAAATAAATAACCCAATAATGAGCTTATCTAAGGGTGTATTTATTGATGGGATAATAAACAAACCTATAACATTGGGGAAAACTCATTATGTCGGTCTTTGAATGAGTTAAAGCTATCCACATGTCCACTTATGTATTTCCTGGTTAGGAATTCCATGGTTTTATCTTGAACTGCCTCCAAGCCCCTTGAGAAAATTCTTCAAGGTCATGTATTTATATCTCAAACACAGGTGAGGTAAAACAAAGGACTGGTTAAGGGTAATTACATATATATCCTTGGATACATAGGTCCTACATAATAAATAAGATATGCATGCCTCACATTCCATTATACATAATTTAACAAATCATAATTTAAAATCCAAGTAATAAATTTAAATTAAATAATGATAACACATGAAAAAGTCTTGGTAAATCTCATGATCATTTATAAAAATGAAAATATTATGAATTTAAAATAATTAGCTAGAATTGTAACGCCCCGACCCCAGTTACCCAGAGTCGGTGCATTATTACATAACATTGGTATGATCACAAGAAAGATCAAATCTCGAAAGACCGATTGGTTTAGTAGCCTTGGAAATACTAGATATATTCATAAGTTTTACATTACATCATAAAATGAAAAACTACTACAACAACATAATGTCTCCATAATCCACACTCATATCCCCATATAATATCCCTGCAGGTCATTCATAATTTACTTCTTCACTTCCTGGGAAAAATAAAACATAGAAAAGGGGTGAGCTCAAATGCCCAGTAAGGATAACAATATAGCGGAACATTCAAAAATAAGCATAAACATTTAAGGAAATGTATAACTAAAACAAAAGCCTTTCAAACATGAACATTCAACATGGTACGACATAAATAAAATGATATAATGCCATTTACTTATTCACATGGATATTCTACTAATCGAATAATCACATGCAAAAATCAATAACCACTTTCATAATGTTCGAATTCATAATACCAGACTATCATAACCACATAGCCAAGGCCTCGTGCCAAGACTACAAATAAGATTTTGTCAAGGCCTTGTGCCAAGACACTTGTTTGTCTCATGATACATACTGATGCATCGAGGAGCTATAGCGGGCTCCACCCGTCACTTATTAAGTCCAATGCATTCCCATATGAAAAGGTTTAAACATAACATAAACATTCGTATTAAAACTAGCATACGAAATGTCAATAATTTCACCATAAACTATGAATGGTATAAAAATAGCACATCCATAGTCAAACATATCACAAAACATTCAATACAATATAGAAGTTTTGTATCATAATAAATCAACTTCAAATAATCTTAAAATCCATCAAAGGATGTTGACGTAGATGAAATCAAAATTCTTTTTAAAGAAATATCTCCTTTTATTTTCAAATCATTTAAGATCCATATAAAATAAAACATTTTCTTTGAAAATATTCTTATAAGCTTGTAAGGAAAGCTTTGAAGATTTTATAACGGCGTAAAATAACCGCACCCGCAGTATAAGTTAAAAAAACATTTTTACCTCAATTCTGTCGAAAAGGTTAAAAAGGACCATGTTTTGAAAACGACGGAAAGATTCCATTATAAACCTCTTATAAAAAGTCAAACAAGGGTATAAATGACTTTAACCCATATTCTTGTAAATAGTAAAAATGTTTTGAAATACATTTTTAAGAAACATGGATGTGGATGATAAAGATATCCCAGTAGATTATTACGTATAAACAACCTCGGATAATGAAGAGATTGTGAAATAACCCTTACCTTGTACTTTTTCCTTGGTTGGGGTAGGTTAACCTCCTGTATAATGGTGAAATAATTGTTACTAAATTATACAAGAATCATATACATTAATATGATATCATATATGATCTTTTAATATCGATTTATAATAATATCTTAGTATTATCGTTGTTTCGGGTGTTAACTTACTTGTTTTCTTTTATATGTTTTGTTATGTAAGACCTTTTTGTAAAGGATAGGTTGTATATTATTCATATCCAGAATGATATCAAGTCCTTAAACATCATTTTTAAATCATCAAATGATAATTATACTTGAATGGATACGATGGAGAATGAATCTCATCGCGTTCGTGGAGACGGTAGTCCGTACGTACGCACGAGCGACAATATCATTATTTGATATTAAAATAATATATAAATGGATGGTATATAATATATATACAGAATCATTAACATGTTATATTTATTATTTACATGAGTTACACATCATTATTATACCCATCCAAATAATATTATATTGAATAACAATTACACCACGACGTGGAGACGGTAGTCCGTACGTACGCACGTATGGTGACATGTTATTCAAAGGGTGGATAGAATACTTAATATGGTTGTACTATATTTATAATAACATCACAGTATATGTGAGATACTGTATTTATTATTTTAGAATGGTAAGAACAAAGGAAGAAGAAGTGGAAGAAGAAATGAACTTGGAGAAGGGTGGTGAAATCATTACCTCTTCTTCGGGTTCTTCCTTTTGATTTGATCAAAAGGGCTCCTTAGGTTGGCTTTCTGATAAAACTAAGGCCTATAGGTTGTATTGAGGGATGTTGGGAGAGTATTTGGGCAGAGTTTGGCCGAACCAAAAGGTTTGAAGGTGTGAAGAAATGAGAAGGAGGAGTGCCCTTTTATAAGAGGGGTGAGGGGCACCTTTGGAAAAGCTAGAAATATTAATTTATAATAAATTCATATTCGGTTTCAAATGGCTCCAAATCTTATTATTCAAAGGTTAAGGTGGGGATAGGTCGAAAACCACTCAACCAATAGAATCTAGACAGGTTTGGGTACTTATATTAACCTTATCTTTAAGTATTAACTCTAAGTTAATTAGTTTTACTTTTACAATGTCTCTTTGTATTTTTATATAATATGGTTAATAAACTTACTATATAAATCCAAGCGACCCAAAAGTGGTCCATTAATGATGAACCTATCATGATATAAGTCTCTTGGCCGAACCTTAGATTTTTAGGAATTTAATATCAATTAAGAATATAATATTTGTTTTAAGAACTCTTTTATGTCAATTTTGACACTATTCAATAGTTGATTTTTGTGAAACTCATAACAGATTGATTACTTCGACAAAAGTCAATTAAATCAATCCTAATATATCATATTATCCTAGAAAATTAGTTTAATTCATTAAAAGTTTTATATTATATTTATTTGGGTATTTATAATATCAATTATTTTAATTTTTCACTATTATAGTAATTACTGCATCATCATTGTGTCATAAATAAAATAAATTATTTAATGTCTAAAAATTATAAATAAAATATCATTATGTAGTAAATCTTTTTATATTTCTAATGAATATTTATAATCTAAAATCCAACTCATATAACTCTATGTAACAATTGTTTTTCTAAAAGATATATGCTTGTGTCATTTTTGTATTCATTTTGACTTAATTAAAATAAAGTGTCATTATCACTTACAAGTGGATCCATGGGGTCCCAAAATTGACACAAAGATGCCCATGGTCGACCATTTATCAACCAATAGGGTTAAGACACGTTTTAGGGTAATTTAGTATTTTTATAATATTATTGTTTAAACCCTTATTTACCGGATTTACCCTTAACCATGGTAAATAAAATATTTACCGCAGTAATTATTCAAAATGTCTAAAAATAAAAGTTACCTATTTACACAATTTGAACATCATGATTCTAAATATGGAATCCATTTTCCTAAATTCTAAACACAGAAGTGGCAGAAATTAATTTAAAATTAATTCCCGCTATCAAAACAAAAAGCGTGTTTTTAAGAGATAATAACTATCAAAAGATTGACACTTGTTTATGTTCGGTTTAATTGTAAAATTATGTCCAATGACAAACATTATATTAAATAGTAAAAATATATTCTAAATATACTTTAAAACCACTCAAATTCATAATTTATCACTATTAATTATTTTGATTAAAAAAGTTGTTTTTAATTAAAATTTAGTAATTTTCACTATTCATCAAAATATGCAAGTTATCCGAAAAGTACCAAAATTTCACCTTAGGCTAAATTTGATATTCCGAATCCAATAATGAAGTCCATTTTAAAATATAAAATATATATAACTTCAAAAAGTAGGTATTACTATTCATAACAGCTAGTTTGATTGGTTACGGTGTGTTAGAACTCGAAGTTGCGTACAACACACGCTACTGTTTTATTCAAAGGAAAGCGTACCGTGGAAGCTTGGGATGTTTCATTTTAAATTTTTTGATGTCTCCATTTAGTCAAAAATTTTAAAATATTGTATTTAAAATGGTTTCACTATCAAAATTTGATAAAAGTGCAATACTGAAAATGAATCTGTTCTTGCATTATGACTAAGAAACTCATAATATGGATTCTAAAATTATAAGGATTATATAAAGTTTAAAATTTAGTTCATACTATTCATGACCTCTTTTAATGGACTTTTTTTTGGTAAGTCATGGTGCAATTGAACTCGGTGTTGCGTGTAGGGCAAGTTATTAAATTATTTTGAAGAAATAACACACTATGAAATCTTGGGGTGTTACATTCTCCCCTCCTTCAATAAATTGCGTCCTCACAATTTGAAATTGTTCTTCGAAAATAAAAGGTTGAAAGTAGAAAATATATTTGTGTGAAAACCCACATCGGAAATTGGGTTACTAAAATTTAGTCTTAATATGAGGAAAAGAGAAATCAAAGGGTCACCACCAAATTATGATCTCGATTAGGAGAACATTGGTGGAAATTGGAGACATATAATCGGAGGAAAAAATGTAAATATTTATAGGTAGTGATTGAGGTCATCAATCACAAAAAAGTATAAAATTGAGGTCCTTAAATTCATCAATCTATGATGAATTGAAATACCATCGGTTCAACAAAACATAGGGTATTAGGATAACACATTTTTGACGTTTCAAAGTATCCTAGTTGAAATCCCACATCGAAAAATGAATTAATGAGGCCTCTATTTAAAATAAAGAGTCGAAAGTATGAAGATTACCGAAAATAACACATATTAGGGTTCCATGTAGTAAAATATGGATATGGAAGAAAAATCTAACCATCAATTATCTGATGGAGAGTGGTAGAGAACATGGCTATAAAAAGGCCAACAATCCCAAAGCCAAAAATTAGTGCTGATTTAAGGTACCATCTAGGAAAACATTTTTGTTCAAAGTTTCTTTTTTTAATACTGAGGAATTTATTTATGAGATTGGCTAAGATCATAAGGAGATATACTTACTTTATAATTAGAGTTTTATCCATTAATAAATTTCTACCACAAACTCATCTTTCACTCTAAAAGATAATAGAATGTAAAAAAAATTCTATTTACACTATTCGTATAGGGTTCTAAAATAAAAGAATTTATAATTCATCTACATGATCTTTTAATAAAAACTACATTATTTAATCCAGGACATCTCATGGTCCAGTGGTAGGTGATACACCCTTGTCGCCCTTCGGTTGCGGGTTCAAGTTTCGCAGCCTTGCCGGACGCGACGGGCTGCCGCTCGACCTCCGGGTTGTCCTTGTATGGAAATCCAAAATAATCCAAACTAGAACTATCCAAAATACTTCTGTCCAAACTCACAGTCTAACATTTATAAGGAAGGTAAACATAATATAGATCCTTTTTACCCCGTAATATCATATGAATACCTTCATCATGTATTACCATATTCCTTATTGATTACATTCATGCTCCCTTATTCCATATAGAATGCTGGATATACTTCATTAATCCAAAAATGTTTTAAACCCCAACAATGATGGAATATACAAATCATTAATCAGCTTCAAGGTAGTCAATAATATCCAATATAATTTATCCAAATCAATCATGTATTATTCTAAAATCACCACCTCGGTATCTGAACCATATTATGGTTTATCTTTCTTTCAACCATATATTTTCCAAACATTTAACCTGCTACTGAGTCACTTTTCTTTGTTCCACACCATCTCAAGTCCTTAATGAAATAGTACTGCAGTACAATCCTTATATACTCCATAATTATTATAACAAGTACATTGTTGATACAACACTCAATTGACATAATCAACATAAGAACTCTAATCATTCCTCTTCATCTGTGGTAGTATCATAACTTGATTATTATCCAATAGCATCATTTGCGTCATAGTCTGATGACTGGGACATAGGTTCGCGTAGTGTCCAAACTCCTTGCAAATGAAGCATTGTACATTTGAAACCATTTTCTTACCCTTGCAGTCACATACTTTGTGCCCTTTTCCTCCACACTTATAACAAACTCCCATTCCTTTCAGGCAAGTTCCAGGGTGTTTCTTTCCACAGTTACCACATATGGGAAAATTCTTCTTTTCCCTCTTCCCTTTATCCATCTTTCTCTCTTCTATCCTTTTCTTCTCTTGCTTCCCTTCAAAGCCATAGGACTCAGTAATCTCTTTACTTATCTTATCAATACATGATATTATTTCTTCATATGATGATAATACATGGGAGACTATTTCTCTTATAAATTCTAGCTTAAGACCATGAAAGATATGATCCTTCCTTCTCTTTGGATCATGTGCATTTCCGGAGTTCTCATTCCTTCTACTGGGCGCCATTTCTAAACAATGGCATAAACTAGATCAGTTTATGAATCAAAATACATAATCTCATACTTATAAAACACTTAACATAAATTGAACTATTTATGGATATAATCCATAATCATAAAAATGTTTTCTTTGAGAAAGTATATACTCATAAACCCTTAATAATGATTTGTAAAGAAAATGAGAGTTATCCTAAGAATATCCCCCGGGTGTGTCGTAACCAAGAGTGCAGCAAGGCCCGTTGTCGTGCACCAGTTCCCGTTCGAGTCTAGCTCAAAGCGGTGTTTTCGGGTTTTACCCCTAGGTACATCTGTGCCAGAGCCGCCTCTACCTGCTCGTATCCAGACAGGGATGTATTGCTCGGAAAACTCACAAAATCTCTACAATACCAAAATTCTAGGAAGTTCTTCTATACTAATCTTCAAAGTTCATCTTAGGTCTACGTGCTCTAATCAGAGTTTATCTAAATCTAGCTTCCAAGGATTGTACTAAACTTCCTCTGATACCAACTGTAACGCCCCGACCCCAGTTACCCAGAGTCGGTGCATTATTACATAACATTGGTATGATCACAAGAAAGATCAAATCTCGAAAGACCGATTGGTTTAGTAGCCTTGGAAATACTAGATATATTCATAAGTTTTACATTACATCATAAAATGAAAAACTACTACAACAATATAATGTCTCCATAATCCACACTCATATCCCCATATAATATCCCTGCAGGTTATTCATAATTTACTTCTTCACTTCCTGGGAAAAATAAAACATAGAAAAGGGGTGAGCTCAAATGCCCAGTAAGGATAACAATATAGCGGAACATTCAAAAATAAGCATAAAAATTTAAGGCAATGTATAACTAAAACAAAAGCCTTTAAAACATGAACATTCAACATGGTACGGCATAAATAAAATTAAATAATGCCATTTACTTATTCACATGGATATTCTACTAATCGAATAATCACATGCAAAAATCAATAACCACTTTCATAATGTTGGAATGCATAATGCCAGACTATCATAACCACATAGCCAAGGCCTCGTGCCAAGACTACAAATAAGATTTTGTCAAGGCCTTGTGCCAAGACACTAGTTTGTCTCATGAGACCTACCGATGCATCGAGGAGCTATAGCGGGCTCCACCCGTCACTTATTAAGTCCAATGCATTCCCATATGAAAAGGTTTAAACATAACATAAACATTCGTATTAAAACTAGCATACAAAATGTCAATAATTTCACCATAAACTATGAATGGTATAAAAATAGCACATCCATAGTCAAACATATCACAAAACCTTCAATACAATATAGAAGTTTTGTATCATAATAAATCAACTTCAAATAATCTTAAAATCCATCAAAGGATGTTGACGTAGATGAAATCAAAATTCTTTTTAAAGAAATATCTCCTTTTATTTTGAAATCATTTAAGATCCATATAAAATAAAACATTTTCTTTGAAAATATTCTTATAATCTTGTAAGGAAAGCTTTGAAGATTTTATAACGGTGTAAAATAACCGCACCCGCCGTATAAGTTAAAAAAAACATTTTTACCTCAATTCTGTCGAAAAGGTTAAAAAGGACCTTGTTTTGAAAACGACGGAAAGATTCCATTATAAACCTCTTATAAAAAGTCAAACAAGGGTATAAATGACTTTAACCCATATTCTTGTAAATAGTAAAAATGTTTTGAAATACATTTTTAAGAAACATGGATGTGGATGATAAAGATATCCCAGTAGATTATTACGTATAAACAACCTCGGATAATGAAGAGATTGTGAAATAACCCTTACCTTGTACTTTTTCCTTGGTTGGGGTAGGTTAACCTCCTGTATAATGGTGAAATAATTGTTACTAAATTATACAAGAATCATATACATTAATATGATATCATATATGATCTTTTAATATCGATTTATAATAATATCTTAGTATTATCGTTGTTTCGGGTGTTAACTTACTTGTTTTCTTTTATATGTTTTGTTACGTAAGACCTTTTTTAAAGGATAGGTTGTATATTATTCATATGCAGAATGATATCAAGTCCTTAAACATCATTTTTAAATCATCAAATGATAATTATACTTGAATGGATACGATGGAGAATGAATCTCATCGCGTTTGTGGAGACGGTAGTCCGTACGTACGCACGAGCGACAATATCATTATTTGATATTAAAATAATATATAAATGAATGGTATATCATATATATACAGAATCATTAACATGTTATATTTATTATTTACATGAGTTACACATCATTATTATACCCATCCAAATAATATTATATTGAATAACAATTACACCATGACGTGGAGACGGTAGTCCGTACGTACGCACGTATGGTGACATGTTATTAAAAAGGTGGATAGAATACTTAATATGGTTGTACCATATTTATAATAACATCACAGAATATGTGAGATACTGTATTTATTATTTTAGAATGGTAAGAACAAAGGAAGAAGAAGTGGAAGAAGAAATGAACTTGGAGAAGGGTGGTGAAATCATTACCTCTTCTTCGGTTTCTTCCTTTTGATTTGATCAAAAGGGCTCCTTAGGTTGGCTTTCTGATCAAACTAAGGCCTATAGGTTGTATTGAGGGATGTTGGGAGAGTATTTGGGCAGAGTTTGGCCGAACCAAAATGTTTGAAGGTGTGAAAAAATGAGAAGGAGGAGTGCCCTTTTATAAGAGGGGTGAGGGGCACCTTTGGAAAAGCTAGAAATATTAATTTATAATAAATTCATATTCGGTTTCTAATGGCTCCAAATCTTATTATTCAAAGGTTAAGGTGGGGATAGGTCGAAAACCACTCAACCAATAGAATTTAGACAGGTTTGTGTACTTATATTAACCTTATCTTTAAGTATTAACTCTAAGTTAATTAGTTTCACTTTTACAATGTCTCTTTGTATTTTTATATAATATGGTCAATAAACTTACTATATACATCCAAGCGACCCAAAAGTGGTCCATTAATGATTAACCTATCATTATATAAGTCTCTTGGCCGAACCTTAGATTTTTAGGAATTTAATATCAATTAAGAATATAATATTTGTTTTAAGAACTCTTTTATGTCAATTTTGACACTATTCAATAGTTGATTTTTGTGAAACTCATAACAGATTGATTACTTCGAAAAAAGTCAATTAAATCAATCCTAATATATCATATTATCCTAGAAAATTAGTTTAATTCATTAAAAGTTTTATATTATATTTATTTGGGTATTTATAATATCAATTATTTTAATTTTTCACTATTATAGTAATTACTACATCATCATTGTGTCATAAATAAAATAAATTATTTAATGTCTAAAAATTATAAATAAAATATCATTATGTATTAAATCTTTTTATCTTTCTAATGAATATTTATAATCTAAAATCCAACTTATATAACTCTATGTAACAATTGTTTTGCTAAAAGATATATGCTTGTGTCATTTTTGTATTCATTTTGACTTAATTAAAATAAAGTGTCATTATCACTTACAAGTGGATCCATGGGGTCCCAAAATTGACACAAAGATGCCCATGGTCGACCATTTATCAACCAATAGGGTTAAGACACGTTTTAGGGTAATTTAGTATTATTATAATATTATTTTTTTAACCCTTATTTACCGGATTTACCCTTAACCATGGTAAATAAAATATTTACCGCAGTAATTATTCAAAATGTCTAAAAATAAAATTTACCTATTTACACAATTTGAACATCCTGATTCCAAATATGGAATCCATTTTCCTAAATTCTAAACACAGAAGTGGCAGAAATTAATTTAAAATTAATTCCCGCTGTCAAAACAAAAAGCGTGTTTTTAAGAGATAATAACTATCAAAAGATTGACACTTGTTTATGTTCGGTTTAATTGTAAAATTATGTCCAATGACCAACATTATATCAAATAGTAAAAATATATTCTAAATATACTTTAAAACCACTCAAATTCATAATTTATCACTATTAATTATTTTGATTAAAAAAGTTGTTTTTAATTAAAATTTAGTAATTTTCACTATTCGTCAAAATATGAAAGTTATCCGAAAAGTACCAAAATTTCACCTTAGGCTTAATTTGATATTCCGAATACAATAATGAAGTCCATTTTAAAATATAAAATATATATAACTTCAAAAAGTAGGTATTACTATTCATAACAGCTAGTTTGATTGGTTACGGTGTGTTAGAACTCGAAGTTGCGTACAACACACGCTACTGTTTTATTCAAAGGAAAGCGTACCGTGGAAGCTTGGGATGTCTCATTCTAAATTTTTTGATGTCTCCATTTAGTCAAAAAGTTTAAAATATTGTATTTAAAATGGTTTCACTATCAAAAGTTGATAAAAGTGCAATACTGAAAATGAATCTGTTCTTGCATTATGACTAAGAAACTCATAATATGGATTCTAAAATTATAAGGATTATATAAAGTTTAAAATTTAGTTAATACTATTCATGACCTCTTTTAATGGATTTTTTTTGGTAAGTCGTGGTGCAATTGAAATCGGTGTTGCGTGTAGTGCAAGTTATTAAATTATTTTGGAGAAATAACACACTATGAAATCTTGGGGTGTTACAAGAATTGACTTTATTTTTTTCATAAATATGTTAAAATAGGCATGAATTAATCTGATTAATTTTCATATTAATCAATTAATTACTTTTATCTTATTTCATCAAATCCTACATAAATTACCATCTTATGAAACTTTAAATAAAAAAATATTTTATTTTATCTAAAACAAAAAAATAGTACAAAACATTGTATTTTAAATAAACTTGGTGATTACCTGTCTGAACTATACATTATGATATACATTTTAAACAATGAAATCATATGACATGCTGTGTACATAACATATATAATGATTTTATAAAATAAAACAGAAATTTAATTACATATGGAATGCATGAAAATTAAATTGCCTGTACAATTTAACATGGTGATTCTTTAATATACAATAACAATACATGCTTCATTGCATATAATATTATGAATAGTTAATTAAGAATTTGATATAATATAAAACATAACAGCCAATTTGTACTATCAAATTAATGACCAATACAAAACTTTGGTTGGTGAGGTTTATTAGAGTAATAAATTAAATTTAATATTTTCACATAAATATATAAAGCACATTTTGTGTGAAATCCAACCACATGACATGTACTTCTCTTTTCTGGATATTTTTGGTATACACCTCGTGACTCAGTGTGTAATTATTGAAAACATTTATGAAGCATTGTGAATATATAGATGATACCCAGTGTGTAGTTCTAGTTACATGGATACCAGTCTTTATGTATCATGTATTAAATACACATGATGTATAAATTATATAATATGCTTTGACCCCATGTTTTATATTTTAAAATAACGTGGACTACATAATGTGTAGTAAAACTATAAGGTGTTTACTCTAGAAAATTTGTGTACCACCCTTGCTGTTATACATGCAGTGAATTTATTATATGTGGTGTGTATTAATTATACGATGACCCAGAATCTATATGGGTGTCCATATATAATGAAAAATGTTACAAACCCGACCGTAGTATCCCAGAGTCAGTCGTTATTTTATTGTAATAGCACAGATTTAAGAGATCATATCACTAAGGATCGATCAGTTTATTATTATTGAATAACTAGATACATACATGGTTCCCTTATTACATTCCTAATTAAATATATAACATAAAAAAGTAAAATAAACTACTTCCTTGAAACTTATTCAAATATTTACTCTTCAAAACTAGGGAAAGGAATAAAATTAAAGGGTGAGCTAAAATTCTTATTAATGTTTTTATACAATAGATACATTAATCAATAATAATTTAAGCATAATCAATATTGAATAATAGAAAAAAACATTCCATTTAATCAAAAAACTAATAATTAAAATTCATCCATAGATTTTTTCATAGTGAAAATATCATGAATTGTAATAACTGAATACTGAATGAAAGGAAAGCTTAATTATTAGATGACATGTATCTGGAACATGAACTACAACTGTCAATACATTTCATAAGATGGAATAATTATGAGGGTAAAAACCTGTCTAATTATTCTTTGAAACAAATGTGAAGGGTTTGTCGCCAACTATTTTTTCCTAATGAGACATGTTGATGCATCGAGGGGAAATATATAACCGGGCCACACTTATGTCTTCATATCTAAATAATTACAAAAATATCAAAATGATAAATTAAATTCATTGAATAAATATTAATTATCAAAAAATATCTATATTTATTAAAAGATACAAATTTAACATTATTTCTTATTTAATCAAATTACAATCAAACTAAACATCGTTTGAAAACAAATGGTACAAGACTTAAAAAATAATCACATTGATGATACAAGAAATATGTATATTTAAAATCAATATAATTGAAGTGAAAAATGATCTCAAAAGGGTAGTAGATAAACCACATAAAATGATTAGGTGCACAATACCAAGTAACTCTTAGTAAAATGGAGATTGAGACAAAGTCTATTACCTTATGTCTGAATGATTTCCAAACTTGTAATTCATATCCTGGATAATCAAAATAGATTAAATAATTACTTAATTAATAAGCTTATAAAAATATATTTTATTTATAAAAATTTTATTAATATTATTTATGACCATTTCTATGAGTTATAATGCTTACTTTCGTAGTTCTGGGAGCATTCGTTTCAGGGTTTTTTGGTCAGTTCCCTTGTGTATAATAATGGGAGTTCTTGTCAAATGGAGGAAAAAAATCCATAAGTGGAATGAAATTATATTAAAATAATTATAGGATTTTAAATTATCCTCATATATCATATGTTTTTATGGTATGAGGATTATTCATTAGATAAAATGTTAATGAAAAATGATTATTTTATTTTGGTGATTTTTATGACCATCACGAACTAGTATCATTTTATTTAATATTTTATAATATACTAGTTCTGTAAAATTAAATATGTTTTAATACAGAAATTATAATATTTTATAACCATAAAAGGCATTATGACCATCCATAAATGTGGTAATTAAAAATTAAAACTCAACATCCACATAGGCGGTGAATCGACACCTCACAGACGATGATTTAATTTCAGAATTAAATGGATAGGATAAGAGATATGATAATTATTATTCCATTAGAAAAACAAATTACAATATATATATATATATATATCATACTAGAGTTACCATTACACATTGGATAAGGTATCTGAGGATAGGATAAGAAAAGAGAATAAATTAAAAGGGAAAGAAGGAGGATTTTACCTCTCAGATATCATCTCCTCGAGAACCTTCTTAAGAAACATGGATTTGGTATTTTGGTAATACCAGTAGGTATTATATGTGGGGAAGAGGATTGGGAATGGAATTGGGTATAATTTATAAAATCTTAAATTCTTAGAAGGTGTGAGGAGAAGGGTTGGTGAGGGGTAGTATTTGTAGTGTAGGAGTGGGGTGTCTTTTTATTTTATTCATTTGTTTATTATTTTGGCTCAAAACTATCAATAATATTGATTCTTGTGATTAAGTACTCTAAATAATTCATTTTTGTTCAAAATAATGGGTTATTACCTCATATATACATTATCCATGACTAAAAAATTCATTTATTTACTTATAATGTTAAATAACATAAACTACCGTATTTCACTATTCACAAAAAATTCAACTATTTTAGAAAAATATATGAAATTAAAACATAACATTTTTTTATGTGTATATTTAAAAAATGGAAACATATTTATATAAATAATTTTTTAAATATGATAAATTTAATTTTTAATTAAAATAATCAGTTATTCAAAAAATACTAATTTTAATATTATAACCGATTTTACGACAATTTTATAAATTAAATATGGTCTCCAAAAATAATATTATAATTATAGTAAAACAAAATATTAATTTATGAATCTATTTTATGAAAATAAATTTTCTTTTAAATCATTATATTAATTATAAAATTAAAAACAAACATTTTCGTTCACAAAAATACAAACACTTAATTTATTATTTTTAAAACATTTATTTACATATGTCATGATATAAATATATAATATTATCGTTTATGAGATACCTAAATTTTATTTATAATTTCATTGCTGAAGTTATTATTCTAATAGCCACATTTATATTTCTAATGGTCACATTACTATTCCAATGGTGGTGTTAATATTTAATAGTATATTATGGTTCATTTAAACTTAGTGTTGTGTCAAATATAGGCTATCAAATAAATTGAATTTATTTAATAAAATACATACCATAAAATATTGGGGTGTTATATTATTCCCTCCTTTTATAATTTAATCCTCAAAATTTTTCATGAATATTTTCTATTAAAAAGATGAGGGTGGTTCTTCTTCATAGCATCCTCAGGTTCCCGCATTGCTTCTTTCATTTTATGGTTTCTCCAAAGAACTTTTACCAATAAAGTTGTTTGGTTTATCAATAATTTATCTCTAGTGTCATGAATCTAAATAGTCACTTCACAATAAGAAAAATCATTTTCTATTATTATTTCTTCTTAGGTGTGTGTATGTGATTAGTCTGGCATGTGCTTTTTTAACAATGATATATAGAACACATCATGAACTTTAGAGAGACTTGGTGGAGTTTCTAATCTGTAAGATACAACTCCAATTATTTCCAGATTTTCAAATGGTCTAATGTATATGGATCTCATTTTACCTTTCTTATTGAACCCTATGACACCCGTCCATGGAGATACTTTCATAAAGACATGATCTCCCACTTGAAATTCCAAATCCTTTATTCCGTTGTTCGCATAACTCCTTTCTCTACTTTGACATGTTTTAATATGAGCCTGGATAGTATTTACCTTTTTCATTGTCTCTTCACTATGTATTGGACCTCTATGTTTCCTCTCACCAACTTTATCCCATCAAGTTGGAGTACGACACCTCTTGCCATATAATCCTTCATATGGCACTATTTAAATACTAGAATGGAAAATATTATTGTAGAAAAACACTAACAATGGTAAATAATAATTCCATATACCTTTAAAGTAAATTGATCATGATCTCAACAAGTATTATAATGTTTGAATAGTCCTTTTAGACTATCCATTGGTTTGAGGATGATAATAAGTACTCAAATAAATCTCAGTATTCAATAACTTCTAAAGGCTCGTTATGAAATTTGATGTAAAATAGGGATCTCAATCAGACATAATCGATAGAGGTGTACCATGAAGTCATAAAAATTCATTAATATAGAGTCTTTCTAGGTTCTCAAGAGGTAAACCTTATATTATATCAGGAAAATGAGTCAATTTTTTAAAGCATTCAAAAATAACCCAAATCATATCATTCTTTCTAGAGGTATTTGGTAATCCAGTGATAAATTCCATAGTAATGTTATCCCACTTCCACATAGAAATAGGTAGAAATTGTATGAATCCTATAGGATGATGTCTCTTAGCCTTCAATTATTAACGAACTAAGAATTTAGACACATAGTCAGCAATTTTCCACTACATATTATCCCACCAAAAATGTTCCTTAAAATCTCTATACATATTGGTACTACCATGGTGTATAGAGAAATTTGAGTTATGATCATCATATAATAAGTCCATTTTTAAATCAGGTATTGATGGAACACATAACCTCTTCACAAATTTTAGAATTCCATCCTCATACATGAAGTCATCCAATATTCTATCCTTAATATCTTTAAATTAATTTTAAAATTATCATCATAAGATTGTGATCTTTTTATATTTTCCAATAAAAATGATTTCAAAATCATTTGAAGAAAAATACTATTTACCCTTCTTTCATAATTAATATATCCATATTTAGTATATCCATAAACATAGGATCATTCTAGATACTCATTTGCATTAGAAGTCCATGATCTTTTCATCTTAATGCATCTTCAACCTTATTTTTCTTTCTTGGGTGGTTGTATATAGAGAGATCATAATCTTTGAGTAACTTGATCCATCCTCTTTACCTCAAGTTGAGTTCTTTTAATGTAAATATTCATTTAAAACTATTGTGATTCATCTATATCTCACAACTTTTACCATAGAGATAGTGTCTCCATATCTTTAGATCAATGATTATGACCACTATCACAAGATCATGATTTGGATAATTTTGTAAATTAATCTTCAATTTTTTTTATGCATATGAAACAACATCATTTTTTTCATCAACACAACCTTGTACTTTATTTTATGAATAATTTTATATTACAAACCCATATTTTCTTGATAGTAGAGTCAAAATTGAAGCATTTACTAATATTCTCTTCAATTATTCGAAACATTTTTCACAATCTTTTTCCCATGAGAACTTAACACCATTACATGTGAGCATAGTTAATTGGTTAACTAATAAGAAAATTTTATAAACGAAACACCGATAGTAATTGGTTAAACCAATGAAACTACATATCTTAGTTATGTTTGTTGGAATAAGCCATTTTTTTCCTTTGTATTTACAGTATAAACTGATATTACATCCTAAGAGGTAATATGGCCAGGAAAAGAAATTTTCTAAATCCATAATTCACACTTGCTAAATTATCCATATTACTCTTTCCTTATGAGAGTATCAGGAATGGTTCACAAGTTATTTTTATGTTATTCATATTTTTTAGAATATACCATAATATCATTAATGAATACAAGTACAAAATTTTCAAGATATTCCTTGAATATTTTGTTTATCAGATCCATAAAAATAGAGGGTGAATTAGTCAATCAAAATGGAATTACTGTAATCTAATAATTTTCATACCTTATCTAATTTTTTTTCTTTAGAATAAATTCTTTATTTACTTTCAATTGATGATACCCAAAATAAATTTAAATCTTTGGAAAATATTTATCTCTGTAAATTTTATCAAATAAATCATCAATATAAGATAGAGGATGGGTTTTGTATTTTAATATCATTCATTTCTATATATTCAATGCATCGCCTCATGGATCCATATTTATATATACCAAAGACAAGAGGGGGTCCCCATGGATAAATACTAGGGTGAATAAATCCCTTCTTACTCAACTCCAATAGTTTTTCATTCATCTCCACTAATTCCATAGTGGCCATTATATAAGGAGTTTTTTATATTAGTCTTGCATCAAGGATTAAATAAATGGTAAACTCAACGTCATGATCTAGGGGGTGTCCAAGTAATTCCTCAGGAAATACATCAATGTATTCCTATATAATTAGTACATCTACAATTTTAAGATTAACTTCATTATCCCGAGATGTTTTTTTTCGCTTCCTCCATAAGAATTTCATTTAGTAGAAATACAAGGGGTGGATCAAGAAAAGAATTAGATGATGAAGGTTATTTTCTAAGGATAAGGAATTCTACATCTTTTTAAAAAATGATAATTTATTTCTTCTTGTAACAAATGTTAACATCATATTTTGAAATGTAGTCCATACCAAGGATTATATCAATATAAAAATTACTTATAATGATAATTTTAGAAAATAAATCACTATAATATGCCATAATGGGGACTAATAAACATATTTTTATTCTAATGAGACTTCCCTTGTGAGTTTTGACTGAAAAATCCCTTATTAAATCAAAATGGAAATATATAATTTTACTAGAAAACTGGGTAGATATAAAAAGTGTGATGATCCAAAATCAAATAAAGCATTGGATAAATTTTTAAGATATGATTAATGTACATGAAACCACATCATTGTTAACTTCCACTTTAGCTATGGTGATCGCATATTCTTGGACACCTCCCCTTGGAATATTTTGTGGCAGACTCCCTTGATATATGGTGCATTGGTTTGAAAAATGAACCATTTTTTATATTTGAAGAATTTGAAATGATTGATTTGTTTCTTCCCCTTGCATTCATTAACTCTACTATAGTTTTATCTACACATGAAATACACTATCATTCATTTAATAAATTTTCAAAGGTGATTCTTTCCACAATTTTATTATAAGTGGGAATTTCATTGTTCCTTTATTCTTATATGATTCTTTAAATTTTTCATGGTTATAATAAGACCTATTCTTATCTTGATTTACCTTAAATATATTGTATCTACAAAATTCTTTCTCCATTTTGATGGTACTTAGTACTATTTCATCATATGATGAAAATTATTGAGAATCCAATACCCTTTAGAGACATAGATTAAGAACGTCAAATAAATGATCAATATTATTTTCTAAATCATGTATGTGATCTATAGAATACCTGACTAGTCCTGTGAAGATAGCCTTATACTCTGAAGTACTCGCTTATTCCTTTTTTATTAAGCTAATGATTTTTCTCTTTATTTCAATTCATTTCTCATGAGGGAAGTATTTTTTAACAAATTTTTCTTTAAAATTTCTCCATTCCATGTCTCTTATTTCATATTATTACTTAATATTCTGAATCAAAGACCACAATTGATCAATATCACCCTTTTGTAAATATACCACTAGTACTACCTTTTTCCATTTCAACACATTGATAGTATCTAGGGCCCACAGAAGAAGCTGGTGGTCCAGGGATTTTAAAACATTTAATTTAGAGGTTGAAAAAACATGTAATCACCGAAAATCCGAGCCATGGTAAGGTTTAAGGATCTCACATAAATTATAAAGAGCACAAAAATAAAATGAAAACATACATGTTTCAAATCAAAATATGTGGTTTAATGCAACTAGTGAATATCGATCATCTCATAAAGGATCCATATAATGATCCCTCTATATTTTCTACATGTGTATCTAGAATCCGCTGGAACATCGATCGTCAAATTCTGGGTTCTAGCGCGGTGATCAAACGATATTTTCAACGTCTCAATGATCACAGCATCAAGATCCCTTCAAGCTTGAGGAAGATCTTGATCCATTCTCTTGGATCAAATGATTCTCTCTCTAGGTATCTGTAGAAGTGAGAGACTCTAATTTTTCATTCAATAAAATGAATGAATAGTTACATGATAGAGATCCTCCTCGTTTATTTATAGTGGAGTTGCAAAATCCACGGTTGGGTTCCTCGCCTCCCATTTATTTCAATGTCTACTAATTAAATAATAATGATGAACTAAACTACGTCAATATTATTTATTATTGTTTCACATGACAATAATATATATAAAATATATTATGTGATAAAAACTAATCCATTTGGATCTACTTGAAATCCCACTTAATATGAAATGAACCTTTAATATTAAAATAACATTTTTTCGATTAATATTATCTCATATTTACTAATCATGTCAATACATTAAATAAATTCAATCCCAAATATTCATAACTTAAATATTAATGAATTTATTTAATGATCAGTGATCGATAACTTAAAAAATACTCGGACCCCATGGTGGGTCCCACTATTTCCACACACCCATTCATCTGAATAGGGTGGTTTCTTGAACATGCTATTGTGTGTAACCCTATAAGCCCTTATCTAAATAGTAGTGAATAAAATCTACAGACCAAGAGTGGAGTCTATAAACCCATCATGGCCCACAAAGAGATAAGGATAGTCATAGTAATGACTACCAACCTATGAACACTGACGGTGTACTATAATTTCTTTATCTTTAAATTTATAATAAAGCAGTATTCAAACTTGTGTCATTGTCCTTTTTCTTGCTTTATTATTTGTTGATCTATCTATATGGATTTACCTTTTGACTGATTTGTCCAAAGACTTATAAAGGTATCACCATCCTGATCAACCAGGCATGATATATATAACTTCATAAACATAGAAATGATAAATCCTTTCTTGACCATTCAACAAATTTCATACCACCAACAACAAACCCAACACAAGCTACCTCACCACGATTTCAATTCCATGGTTTTTTCCTTGCATAAATGTATGCAATCAAATGACACACATTGGTAATGGTCTCAAGTCCAGAGACCAATACCCATGTATTTAGATAGAAACAACCAATGACACCCAAAACATGTGGTGTTCCTATTAGTAGGTATGTCCTCATGATCTCATTACTAGAGATCACCATGTGATAACATCATGAGAATAAGTATCAATTATTATGAGACCCTAGTACCTGATATTCAAACATCTATTGTGTTCAGTTAGTAAGAAGATTCTAGACCATAGAACATATATTTAAGATTAATTTCATGGTATCTAAAGGTTCTCATTATAGAATGGGATTTTCTATAACCTCTCTATATGAAAATTAATCTTTGTAAATTATCATTTTAATAGTGGACACAGAAAAGTATACACTATAATGGTAAGACAAAATCATGTATAACTAACTGTACACATGATATGGTAATCAAAAGTACTGCATAGTTGGGTCTAGGGAACCAGTTATTTCAACACTCCCACTTGCACTATATCCAATTTTATAACTAAACTTGTTAGCTACTCACTTGATAAAGATTACACTTCTAATATGTAATGGATTTAACTATTGGTCCTTCCATTTTTTCACCGTGTGACATATCTGTTGTATGTGATCTCATCTTCTTGAGTAAAACTTCCCAAGATATGGTATCCCCATGTATATCACTTTTTTTCATTATCATAACATGACAACTTGGTTAGTAATAATATCATAATTTACATTGTGATAATACTTTTCTCACTAGGTGAAAATACAAGAACTGGAGAAAATTGTTGCAATTAATAAATGCTTTTTAGCTTCCTTAAGAGATACAATGTACAAGGTATTTGTAGGTATGGATACCACTAGCTTTTACGAGCTTGACTCTCTCATCGACTTAGTCTATCTATGATACTAGATCGAATTGATCTATGGATTAGTAGTTTGTGTCCCAAAAAACTAGTATAACTTCTTCTCTATATACCAAGTGCATATCGTTATTACTCACCGAAATACAAGATAATAGTTTTGACTACATCACTTTCTATGCTCCTAGATATAATTGAGATCTTCCTATGATAATTTATATCTAGAAGTATCAATTCTCGTACATATTATGGCATACATGATTGATCGATCACTGAAGCATATGGAACTCAATTAACATATTTAATCTCTTCCCATGTTTTGAACATTTCCACCTAAAGAGATTAAGCCATGTGACATTGAAAACAATTCTGAACTTGAATTGTTCCAACTTGTATTTTTTTTCAATACAATGTCACTTTATGTAAAATTGAATATGTCTAAACAATTGTTTGATGTACTTTGATAGATCAGGTTCCCTAGAACATAGGTTGCTACATTAAGTCAATAACTGTAAAATTATTTTTAACTTGGTCTTATCTAACTGTAAGACCAAGATCTATTTTCCATATGTTTCCAAACATATGTCTCTTGGAAAATTTTGGTGCTCCCAGTATCCTTTGGTAGACAAAAGGAAAAGATTAATTTGAAATGAATGATCTAAATCTTACTGCATACATTAATCTTGAACTGGATTTTAGTAACTTTCAACCTTCATTGGCATTCTATGGTTTCATCATCCCTTTCCAATTGCATTGTATAGACACCTTCCATGAAAGATGATATTGACATCCAATGACCAATATAATGATCTTATAAGTTTAGATATGATAATTAAAATTACAATGGATTTAGTCATATGGACTTGGTATAACCAATCAAGACTTATTGGTACCAATCTTGTATTATCCGTGTATCATATCATTTTAATACCCACCACAAAATGCAATTTATAAGACCCTTTGCAATTTGATAAATGTAATCCATTACTGAATTTTAAATTTTCATATCAGTCTTAGCTAATTTTCATATACTACTTACTTGTGGGATTTATTATTCTTAATGAATAATTTATCACTGGATGTGGTGAATATAAAATCATCACCATGGTTTTATCCTTTTTATGTAGTATGTGTCACTGGAACATGCCTCTTCCACATGATCTTGTGAATCTTGTTCCTATGTCATCCATTTGTGCATCTCGATCATTGAATAAATCCAAGTCAATTCAACTCCCACGATCTATAATAGATATGTGAACCCATATATAGAAATTCAGTCTAATAGTTGACTAAAAAATTTCTATGTTAGGGATTTAGGTAATATCCTAAGTAGCTTTTAGGATATTTACATAGATGCACCACGTGTTTAGCTTGATGAATATTTGTTTACATCTTAACAAACTCTTTGCATCCTAACACATGATCTATGACATAATGGATTTTCATCATACTATTACTCATATGGAATATTGGTTATGGGATTCCACCATTATTTGTAGTGAACGTCATGAAATATAATGGATGTTTCTGCAAATTGCAACATTGATACTCCATACATCATAACTCTGATGTATAAAATGTGCATTTAGGAATTTATCCACGCTAATTTTTTTTTGATCAATTTTAATATGTAAGACTCATTATTGATCCTCCTTATGAACAACAATATTGAAATGTAGATAAGGTGACATGTGTTTAGGAATTACTCTACACTACAATATCATGATCGAAGATTGCATAGTAAAGATATTCATCGGCATGTTGAATCGAAGAAACTCATATATTCTGACCATGCATATACTTCACTATTACATTCCTTAATAACATAAAGGAATCTTATGAAGTATCTTTACATCTATAATTCTTTTGTAATTGTTCACACTCTCTTATTGAACTAACCCTAGAAGCTTTGTGGCATACTATTATATATAAAGGATTATTTTTCTAAAATAAAGATCTTAATAATACCAAAGGTGTTTAGCTGTGCCAATCCTAATTACCACATTGGGTATATTCTTGTATTTTACTTTTAGTTTTACTTGACCAAGAATCATCTCGCCATAACTGGATAATTCTTACATTTTATATTCATCATGTATTACCTTTGATTCAAGTATGTCTGAAGTATTTATTGAGTATGTTACACCACAAACAAAACCCATTCCTAAACATGGAATAATGTCTCATTATGAGCAAAAGGGCATGTGAGATAATTGTTTTGGTTATACTCAACAACTTGTTCAATTTCAATCAATCACTTGACAATTATAAGTTATGTGTTTCTCACCACTGACTTATGAATCACCCTTTCTCAGTTTCTTGGAGAAGACACCTTACTCTATTAATTTTTCTGTACTGACATGGTTACTATATTTCAATTAATATATGTGGAAATCATATTGTATTCAATACCCAAGAATTATGTTAGAAACATTAATTTTATTGGATGATTTAAAATGAATGAGAAGAGGGTACTTTCTTCTTGTATCACAGTTCATTGAGTTTTAAAATTCCATAAATTTATTTCTAATATGTGATAAAAATAACCTCTTATTCAATAACCAATATATTTTCTTTTAAGGACATCATGAAGGTGACTTTCGCGTAACATTCCATAGGCCTTTTCACCTTGTTATTAAATTTATTTTCCATAATAATAAAACATGATGCTATCTTTAATATTTTATTACTTGGAGAATGTTACCTTAAATGTAATGAAACAATTACTGTATATTGTTTGTTTGTATTCTTTAAATGAAACTAGAGTAATTGGCCGTAAAAGGAATAAGAATGGGATTTCATGAAAGATTATGAACTTTTTCCACTTTACACAAAGCGAGTGCAATCATAACATTCAAATCTTTCTTAGCTTTCTCCTCACAAGGATCTTGCAGATGAGACTACATGTAACATCATCCATGTCGTGATGTAGTGACTGTAACTAACATCATACATTGATGATAGCATTATGATAGAACCATAATATTTTGATTCATGAGTCTTCTGTATGTATTTTTACACTCTTGATTCCTGAGGTGCCTTAATAGGTTGGGACACTAACACCTTGAATTTCCAATATAGTAATATTATTTGCAAGCCTGTACACTATATTTGAAATTCATGCTAGTTTGGACATTAACTTTTTCTGATATTTATCGTATTTTTTACTTATGGAATAACTTTCCATTCTCTACAAATAATCTTTAGCAGATTAGTATCTTTTATGTTGATTATGGAATGTGATATTACAGATTAATTTAATAATGAAATCTATCCCACTATTTTTATTGAATTTTAGGAACCCTCTATAATATAATTGGAATACTATATCATTTGAGTATTCTAGTGGTAAGTATCCATAAACCTACCTCATAGTATAGAAGATATGGCTATTCCACTACTCTGAGGGTTCAAGGTATGTTTTTGGCTATCCAACCACATTAACTCACAGTTCCTTGATCTGTTGATCAAAATCCGAGATTCTAAAATCATTACATGATTTACTCAACACTTGCCTCTAAAACTACCAAAAGCTAGATAGGGCTATGTCTTTGCTAAAATTTTAGTTAAGTCAACCCCCCACCCTAATAAGAAATCCCTATTAGTAAGATGCACCCTCAACTATGGCCTGACCGACTCCCCAAACACCATGTTTTGTTCAAACATGATTGATGGAATGCCGTAATGACTAAATATTACTTTGAGGGTTTTGTGTTTTTCTCTTGATGAATGGAATCCATTTCTATTAATCTAGTTCATATATGTTGTCGTGATCAGAAATGAACATTAATTGAAAAATAGGCATAACTTAATTATGCATTTTATTATCAATTATTTTATGTATTTATCCTACTGTTCTAAAATGCATAAAATAATAAATAAATTCATAATGGTAAACTACTACCCGAATAGAATTGAGCATTTTAATGACCTAAGGTCATCGTACCTGAGTCAAATCTTGAATGATAATGTAAATTTCCCCCATCGTGTATGTTCACTTCTCTTCTGAAGTATCACATTGTCTTGGCGGGGTCCACGTCACGTCTTGGAGTATTGCCTTGTCTTGGCGGGATCCACGTGTCATCTTGCACCATCTTGATCAATGTACACCACCTCATCTTGGCAGGTTCCATGTCATTTAACTTCTTTATCTAAAATAGAAAAATACTCGCGTGCAGGCGAGGGGGAGTAAGGATATAAATGTAACAGCCCGAGATTTTATGAAAAATATTCTTTTTTATTTCACTAATGTCTGGTGTTGTACGCTACACCAAAAGGAGCTTGCACAACACGCATCCTTGACTTGCCTTGCATTACACGCAATCGCAACCTTCCTCGATAGCGTGTGTGGTACGTAATACTGAGTTTCACGAAACAATGATATGCTATTAAAATATTATTAAAACTAGCCGTTATGAATAGTAATAACCACTTTTTAAATTTTAGAAATTTTAAAATGGACTTCATTTTTGGATTCGGAGTATCGAATTTAGCCTAAGGTGAAATTTTGGTACTTTTCGGATAACTTTCATATTCTGATGAATAGTGAAAATTACTAAATTATAATTAAAAACAACTTTTTTAATCGAAATAATTAATAGTGATAAATCATTAATTTGAGTGGTTTTAAAGTATATTTAGAATATATTTTTACAATTTAATACAATGTTGGTCATTGGATGTAATTTCACATTTAAATTAGACATAAACAAGTGTCAATTTTTTGATAGATATTGTTTCTTAAAAACACGCTATTTGTTTTAACAGCGGGATTTAATTATAAAATTAATTAATTCAACTTTTATGTAATGAATTTGGTAAAATAGACTTCATTTTTGAATTCGGAATATGAAATATAGTTTGGGATGAAATTTTGGCACTGTTCTGAAAAACATCAATTTTTGATGAATAGTGAAACTACTAAGTGGTAGTTAAAAAACTGAATTTTTCATAAAACTTAATTTTACCGCTTCTGTGAATGGAATTTCAAAAATCCGAGAGACACGGTTGATGTCAGTAAGTAAAATGTGGTTCAATGAGATGAAAATAATTTTTTGGTGAATAGTAACTTTTTACTTTTTTTACCGCGGTTAATAGTAAATAGGGTAACTAAGGGTAAATATGATATTAATATTACCCTAACACATGTCCTAATTCTATTGGACAAGTGTAATTCGACCAAAAACAAACTTAGGAATAAAATATGACCATTTAGGCCCACTTGGATTAGATTAGGACATTTATTATTAATTTATTTAAAGAAGGGTTAAAATAGTTAAAATCAAAGTTTAATAAGTAAATCATTTTTAATATGGGGTTATACATAAGATAAATTCGATTGTAAATATTCATTAGAAATATAAAAAGATTTACTACATGATGGTATTTTATTTGTAATTTTTAGACATCAAATAATTTAATTTATTTATGACACAATGATGATGCAGTAATTATCTTACTAATGAAATATTGACATAATTGATGTTATAAACACCAAAATAAATATAATTTGAGACTTTTTATGAATTCCAATAATTTTCTAGGTTACTATGATATATTAGTGTTGATTTAATCAACTTGGTTCGAACATATAATTCTGTTATTACTTTCACAAAAATCATATATCAAATAGTGTCAAAATTGACACAAAATAGTTTTTAAATAAAATATTATATTATTAATTGTTATTTTATTCCTAAAAATCTAAGGTTCGGCCAAATGACTTAGATAAGGATATATATTTTAATAATAAACAATTTGGGGTTCGTTTTGCATGTTATAGTAAGTGTATTAACCATATAGTGAAAGAAAACAAAAAGACACGGTAAAAGTTAAATTATTTAACTTAGAGTTAAATCTAATTGATAAGGTTAAAATAATAACCTAAAATTGTATAAATCCTATTGGTTGATAGGATTTAGACCCATCCCCACTTTATCTTCTAAATAAGACCCTTTGGAACCATTATAAACCGATTTTGACTTTAAAATAAAATAATATTTTGAGGTATTCCTAAGGTGCCCCTCTCCTCCCTTATAAAAGGACACCTCCTCCCCCTCCTCCTCACACCAATTTGAGCACTCAAGCTCGGCCAACCCCTGCCATTTTCTCCTATCCACTTCCCTAGAATAATCCTAGAGGTCCTGGTCTTCTCCAAAGACCAATCTTAGTTCCTTAAGTGGAGGATTCAAAGAGGCGTTCCAAAGAAGAGGAGCTTCGGACACGAACAAAGCAAATCGGACCTAAGGTAAGGGAAATATCACAATCTCATTTTTATCCGAGGTTGTTTATTCGTAAGTATTTACTGGGGTGTATTTTATCATCCACATCCATGTTTCATCAATATGTAATATTATTTCCATCCACCTACAATTGTTTAAATCCATTTTTACCCTTCGGTGAGTTTTTAGTAATATGTACGAAAGGAATCTTTTGTCGTTTTTCGTACGAGGTACTTTTTGACTTTTCCGACAAGTAAGAAGAATGTTTTTTTAACTTATACGGCATGAATGGATTTTTAATACATTTTTTCCAAGAAGCTTCCTTTACAAGTTTTCAAGTTTATTTTTAATCAACTTCTTTTATTTTAAAGTCGTATGACATGTTATGAAAGGAAAAATGTTTTTGAAGAAGAAAGGATATTTTCCTCAAGAATGGAGTTCAAGTGTTTTATCAAAATTATTTTCCATCTAAGATAATAAAGGGTTATGTTTTTATCCCTATTATTACATTGATTTGATCATGTTGTGATGGAATTATTTTTATGAATTCCTTTATCTTATGTGAATTGATTTATGATGTCATGATGTTTCAAGAATCCCATTTTTATTACATGGTTTATGCAATGATGTATGGTTTATGATTATGTGGCACACATAAGAAAGGAATCATTATAAGATGGGTGGGACCTATATCTCCCTCCAATGCATTGGGTAAAGATTTTATATCTCATGAGATAGACAGGGCTGGAACGGTAGGTTATACCGGTTCAGTGAAACAGGACTGAAACGAGGGTTACTCGATTCAGAAAGGGACTTTGTCCACTAAGATAGTCTTGGCAATGAGTCATGACTAACAAGAAATGATTTTCCATGATTATGTGTGCATGACACAAAGTTTCAAGTTTTATGTTATGATTATGGGGATCTCATTTTCACTTCTATGATTTATCCCATGTTATGATATTATGAGCTCTTTTGTAGGTTAAGATTTCCAAAATCTATGTTCTTATGTATATGATGTGATTGACATTTCTTTTGTTTACCCTTACTGAGCATTTGAGCTCCCCCTTTTATGTTTTCTTTTCCCCAGGATATAAAGAAAGGTTTTTAGGTAAAAAAAAAGGAAGATCTTTATGGGAGATATTGAAGATCTTTCACCACGATTAGAAGATTACGTTCCGAGTTTCCAAAGACACTAAACTATTACGATCCTTGTGTGTGTGTTTTTGTTATGTACTAAGTATTCCGCAAAATTAATGTAATGTCCATGTACGATAAGCTTAGGGTCTCTACAGTTGGTATTAGAGGAAAGGTTTAGTCAACCTTTGGAAACTAGGATGCGAAAACGTTAGTGAGATCCCTAGAGATATTTCTAAGGTATGTCTAGGGATGTCCCTAGGGATAAGTATACGTATAGGTTATAGTAATAGAATTACGCTAAGGATCATAGAATTAAACCTAAGATGTTGGATATTGAAGGTACTCCCCCTTTATTATGTTGTTTTCCCTAGCATGATTTTTGCCTCTCACACTATTCTTTTTGGGTTTTAGACGATGGCTGGAACCCGAAGGAACCGTGTTGATCAATGCAATGGACAATGCAATGATTGCCCTCCTGAACAAACAAATGTTATGGGAGATGGAGTGCAAAATCTTATTGCTATACTTACACAAGCTATGAATCATTCTGGACTTCCAAATGAGCAGAGAAGGGAACAATATTCTATTGAGTCCTTCATGAGGCAACGTCCACCTTCTTTCAGTGGGTCTTCTGATCCACTTGTGGCTGAGCAATGGATCAGTACTACTGAAAAGATATTTTCAGTTCTTCAATGTTCTGAACATGATAAAGTCATCTTAGCAGTATATCGATTGGAAGGTGAAGCTGATCAATGGTGGAATCTTATCAAGAATACGAGGCCAATAGATGAAATTGAGTCCATGGAATGGGACGAGTTCAAGAACTTATTTTTCAGTAAGTACTTCCCTCGTATTCTTCGAACAAAGATGGAGAAAGAGTTTCTTGAACTGAAGCAAAGGGACGATGAATCTATTGGTACCTATGAAGCAAATTTTACAAGACTTGCAAGGTATGCTTCTGGAATTATCATCCAACCTGAAAGTAAAGTTGATCGATTTTTCAGTGGCTTAAAACCAAGTCTTCGAAGGGCATTAGCTATAAGAGACTTCAGTAGCTATGAAGAAATTGTGCGTTGTGCTATCAAGGTAGAAATGGAAGTTGGTGTTACATATCCATCTCATGGTTTTGACAAGAAACGAAAGATGGAGTTCAAGGAGAAATCTCAGAATAATGGTGAAAAGAAGATGAATATTTCCTTATGCACAAAGTGTGGAAAGAAGCATGGTGGAGATTGTCTTAAATGGACTAGAAAATGTTTTAAGTGTGGAAAAGAAGGTCATCGAGCAGCTGAGTGTCGAAGTAATGGAAAAAGGGTTTCTAATGATGTGAATAAAGCAAACACTGCAGAGAACGCACCGCCAACACTTCAATGCTTCAAGTGCAAGGAAATGGGGCATTATGCTAATAATTGCCCTAATCCAAGGGTTAGTGATGATCAACATGAGCAACCACTGAAGGCAAAGGACAAAGGGAAATCACATGCGATCACTATTGGCAATGTTGAATATGACAACGATGTGGTGGAATGATTAAGTGTTTATGTAATGGGATTCCAAAATAATGTTGTATCATTGAGTATTGCAATATTTATTGATGTGGTATTCAAAGTGATTGAGATATTTTTTGGAAATAAGATGATATGCGCATAATGAAGACGAGAAAATGAAATGTTTAATAGTATTCATGAGCTCATGATTGATATAAGGACTAAGTGATATCATGGTGTGAGTATATAGAATTTTGAGGATTTTGGTATGTGGAAAATGTTAACTTTTAACTGCACTCATGTTTTCACTAAGGTATTCAAGAGAATACACAATTAAGGACTTTGAATGTTTGGAATGTGACCAACAAGACATATCTTATGATATGTGGGGATCAACGACAGTATTAAATCTCTGGTAATCGTTGAGAGTGGACTGCAGTATTATGTATAAGCCTAAAGATTAGACTGGATTATGTTGGACATAAGTTAGTATTGAAGATTTTCGATATTATTGATGGGATTTTATAGTAATGTAGTTTTAGAAAAAGGACAACCTGCAGGACGGGCGACAGCCCATCGCTTCGGACAAGGCTGTAGGAATCGAACCCACAACCGAAGTGCGACTGGCCTTTATCGCCTACCACTGACCTACAGGAAGTCCCTGTTTAGTAGAAACTAGTGTTATTATATTAAGCAGTATGATATATGAAGTATAATCCCGTTTTAGGAACCATATATGATTAATCCCACTATAGATCGACTTATGTATATAAATTTTGCTAACCTTTTGAGACAGATGGAATGACCCGTCATTCTATCACATGATCTGCTAACACTTCACGAATAACAAATTCAACTTCATTTATTTAAGAGATGAAGTGGAAATTGTTAAAGGCACGAACAACAGTGAGATTGTACCAAAATAAAGTAAGTATTTATTCTAATTCAAATTCTTTAACTTTAGGTAAATGATCTTGAAAACCAAAAATGTTGTCCTAGTTCTCTTATACCTAATGAATCAAATGGTACCTTAGATCGTCACAAATTTATGGATTTGTGATTACTGGCTTTTCCATAGCCATGTTCTCTACCACTCTCCATCAGAACATGATGGTTAGATTTCTCTTCCATATCCATATTTTCACCTATGTGGAAACCCAGTGATTAGTTTATTTGGGTAATCGTTACATTTCATACTTTAGTTTTTAATGCCAAGTTTTGGTATTCCTTTTTTACGATGTGGGTTTCTATTAAAGAAACTTTCGAATAGTAAACCATTTATAACCCCGACGAATTTCGAGGGCGAAATTCATTTTAAGGGGGGTAGAATGTAACAGCCCGAGATTTTATGAAAAATATTCTTTTTTATTTCACTAATGTCTGGTGTTGTACGCTACACCAAAAGGAGCTTGCACAACACGCATCCTTGACTTGCCTTGCATTACACGCAATCGCAACCTTCCTCGATAGCGTGTGTGGTACGTAATACTGAGTTTCACGAAACAATGATATGCTATTAAAATATTATTAAAACTAGCCGTTATGAATAGTAATAACCACTTTTTAAATTTTAGAAATTTTAAAATGGACTTCATTTTTGGATTCGGAGTATCGAATTTAGCCTAAGGTGAAATTTTGGTACTTTTCGGATAACTTTCATATTCTGATGAATAGTGAAAATTACTAAATTATAATTAAAAACAACCTTTTTAATCGAAATAATTAATAGTGATAAATCATTAATTTGAGTGGTTTTAAAGTATATTTAGAATATATTTTTACAATTTAATACAATGTTGGTCATTGGATGTAATTTCACATTTAAACTAGACATAAACAAGTGTCAATCTTTTGATAGATATTGTTTCTTAAAAACACGCTATTTGTTTTAACAGCGGGATTTAATTATAAAATTAATTAATGCAACTTTTATGTAATGAATTTGGTAAAATAGACTTCATTTTTGAATTCGGAATATGAAATATAGTTTGGGATGAAATTTTGGCACTGTTCTGAAAAACATCAATTTTTGATGAATAGTGAAACTACTAAGTGGTAGATAAAAAACTGAATTTTTCATAAAACTTAATTTTACCGCTTCTGTGAATGGAATTTCAAAAATCCGAGAGACACGGTTGATGTCAGTAAGTAAAATGTGGTTCAATGAGATGAAAATAATTTTTTGGTGAATAGTAACTTTTTACTTTTTTTACCGCGGTTAATAGTAAATAGGGTAACTAAGGGTAAATATGATATTAATATTACCATAACACATGTCCTAATTCTATTGGACAAGTGTAATTCGACCAAAAACAAACTTAGGAATAAAATATGACCATTTAGGCCCACTTGGATTAGATTAGGACATTTATTATTAATTTATTTAAAAAAGGGTTAAAATAGTTAAAATCAAAGTTTAATAAGTAAATCATTTTTAATATGGGGTTATACATAAGATAAATTCGATTGTAAATATTCATTAGAAAGATAAAAAGATTTAATACATGATGGTATTTTATTTGTAATTTTTAGACATCAAATAATTTAATTTATTTATGACACAATGATGATGCAGTAATTATCTTATTAATGAAATATTGACATAATTGATGTTATAAACACCAAAATAAATATAATTTGAGACTTTTTATGAATTCCAATAATTTTCTAGGTTACTATGATATATTAGTGTTTATTTAATCAACTTGGTTTGAACATATAATTCTGTTATGACTTTCACAAAAATCATATATCAAATAGTGTCAAAATTGACACAAAATAGTTTTTAAATAAAATATTATATTATTAATTGTTATTTTATTCCTAAAAATCTAAGGTTCGGCCAAATGACTTAGATAAGGATATATATTTTAATAATAAACAATTTGGGGTTCGTTTGTCATGTTATAGTAAGTGTATTAACCATATAGTGAAAGAAAACAAAAAGACACGGTAAAAGTTAAATTATTTAACTTAGAGTTAAATCTAATTGATAATGTTAAAATAATAACCTAAAATTGTCTAAATCCTATTGGTTGATAGGATTTAGACCCATCCCCACATTATCTTCTAAATAAGACCCTTTGGAACTATTATAAACCGATTTTGACTTTAAAATAAAATAATATTTTGAGGTATTCCTAAGGTGCCCCTCTCCTCCCTTATAAAAGGACACCTCCTCCCCCTCCTCCTCACACCAATTGGAGCACTCAAGCTCGGCCAACCCCTGCCATTTTCTCCTCTCCACTTCCCTAGAATAATCCTAGAGGTCCTGGTCTTATCCAAAGACCAATCTTAGTTCCTTAAGTGGAGGATTCAAAGAGGCGTTCCAAAGAAGAGGAGCTTCGGACACGAACAAAGCAAATCGGACCTAAGGTAAGGGAAATATCACAATCTCATTTTTATCCGAGGTTGTTTATTCGTAAGTATTTACTGGGGTGTATTTTATCATACACATCCATGTTTCATCAATATGTAATATTATTTCCATCCACCTACAATTGTTTAAATCCATTTTTACCCTTCGGTGAGTTTTTAGTAATATGTACGAAAGGAATCTTTTGTCGTTTTTCGTACGAGGTACTTTTTGAATTTTCCGACAAGTACGAAGAATGTTTTTTTAACTTATACGGCATGAATGGATTTTTAAAACATTTTTTCCAAGAAGCTTCCTTTACAAGTTTTCAAGTTTATTTTTAATCAACTTCTTTTATTTTAAAGTCGTATGACATGTTATGAAAGGAAAAATGTTTTTGAAGAAGAAAGGATATTTTCCTCAAGAATGGAGTTCAAGTGTTTTATCAAAATTATTTTCCATCTAAGATAATAAAGGGTTATGTTTTTATCCCTATTATTACATTGATTTGATCATGTTGTGATGGAATTATTTTTATGAATTCCTTTATCTTATATGAATTGATTTATGATGTCATGATGTTTCAAGAATCCAATTTTTATTACATGGTTTATGCAATGATGTATGGTTTATGATTATGTGGCACACATAAGAAAGGATTCATTATAAGATGGGTGGGACCTATATCTCCATCCAATGCATTGGGTAAAGATTTATATCTCATGAGATAGACAGGGCTGGAACGGTAGGTTATACCGGTTCAGTGAAACAGGACTGAAACGAGGGTTACTCGATTCCGAAAGGGACTTTGTCCACTAAGATAGTCTTGGCAATGAGTCATGACTAACAAGAAATGATTTTACATGATTATGTGTGCATGACACAAAGTTTGAAGTTTTATGTTATGATTATGGGGATCTCATTTTCACTTCTATGATTTATCCCATGTTATGATATTATGAGCTCTTTTGCAGGTTAAGATTTCCAAAATCTATGTTCTTATGTATATGATGTGATTGACATTTCTTTTGTTTACCCTTACTGAGCATTTGAGCTCCCCCTTTTATGTTTTCTTTTCCCCAGGATATAAAGAAAGGTTTTTAGGTAAAAAAAAGGAAGATCTTTATGGGAGATATTGAAGATCTTTTACCACGATTAGAAGATTACGTTCCGAGTTTCCAAAGACACTAAACTATTACGATCCTTGTGTGTGTGTTTTTGTTATGTACTAAGTATTCCGCAAAATTAATGTAATGTCCATGTACGATAAGCTTAGGGTCTCTACAATAAATGTACATCATGTAAATTGGGCGTGTAAGCCCTTATACATTTTAACCAAAAAGAATGACCACTACTACAAAAATTGGCTTCTGCGCCTCTGGGTACGGGCGACCGCCATTGGCGGTCGCTACTGAAAGTATTAGCGACCGCCAAAGGCTGTCGCTAATACAGAAATAAATGGGCGGGATTTTTCCCGCCCCATCGTTGCTCTCTTCCTCAAAATCACTATTGCCGCCGTGGTGCCCCGCCGTCGCGCCCCGCCATCGCGCCCCGCCGTCGCGCCCCGCCATCGCGGCCCGCCGTCGCGCCCCGCCATCGGGCCTATCGTCGCGCCCCGCCGTCGTGCTACCTCCCTCGGTCACTGCCATCCAGTCACCCCTCCCTCACATGCCATCACCCTACCACCCTCCGGCCACCCCTCCTTCACATGCCGTCACACCCGCCCCTCCCTCCGCCGCCGTAGATCCGCCATGGCCGACCACTCGAGGTCTCTGGTTCCGCCTCATGCCCTCGCGTGTCCGGTGTCGCACCCACACTATCCCGCAGACATGAAACCTGATTTTTTTAAAAGGACCTTTAGCGGCCGCCATTGGCGGTCGCTATTGGTTTTTACCGACGGAGCAATTGCGACCGCCAAAAGCGGTCGCAAGGCGGTCGCTAAAAACCTTTAGCGACCGCTTTTGGCGGTCGCTATTGGTGGTTATTCTAGTAGTGGACGATGTTAAGACCATCTATTTAATTAATTATAATCATTGCACATAGTAAAATAATTAATTATTTAATTAAATAAATTCAGACATTCAAGAGTCGGTTCTCAAGACCCAAATGCTGGTAAAATAAAGAGCGATCATATTAAAATGTATTAATTAAGTATGGATGTTATAAATTAAATCAAATGAATTAAATATTTCAAATAATTTAATTAATTATCGGTATGCTAATTAATTTAATTTTAATATTAAATTTAAATTACTCTAACTTAATAAAATTTAATGATAATTTGAATTAATTTTGTCTTGGTATTAAAATTTATTTATTTAAACCACAATTAATAAATTAATTAATTTAATTTAATTCAGAAAATTAAATTATTTAATTAAATTAATTCTAAATTATATTCAGAGTCTCGAAACCCTACTCTGACTCATTGTGGGTTGCGTCGAACCTGTACAGACCCGTAACGGGTCAGGCATAGCCCATGCTTTGATTATCGGGGCTAGGCAGGTCCCCCCAAACCCAAAAGTGGTCGAGAAGATCTACTCAGTCCTATTTCAAGAAAAAATAGACCCTCCCAAGGGTTTCATGGATTACCTTCACCTGGGTCCATTGCTACGAGGGCGTCAGGGAGCTGTGCCAGGAGTAGGGGGTCGGCGTCGCTGTTGTCCGGCTGAAGGGAGGCTAGAGGCTGGGCCTACTCTTCCGAGAAAAATCATGTGGTGTCCGGACCTCAGGCTGACAACGATAGCTGGGACCGTGAGCAATTGGCGGCGGGTGCGAGAGGCGTTGGTGGTTCCGACGAGGTGCGACCCTGGTCAAGATGAGGAGACACCGAGTGCGGGGGCCAACCGTGGTAGGGTGAGGTCGGAACAGTGAGCCAGGAGGAAAGAAATCTAAGGTCCAGTGTTGTCCATTTAAGGTTCCATTCCAGGTGGGAGGTAGGGGTAGAGGCTACTGAGACTGGAGTCACGCAGTTGTGGTGTTCCAACACCTGAATGGGGCGCGCAGCCGATTGCAGATCGGGAGACGACAACCGGGAACTAAAGGTGGTGGCCAGGAAGGCTCTATTGGGAAACTTGGATGAAAGATTGGTTTCAAAACCAGCATAGAGGGAGGTCATCATGCTTCAGGCGGTGTGCCGAGTGTATTGTGGTCTGGACGCAGGGAGGTCGGTGTTGAGGCTGAGTGGGCAGCAGGTGCGTGTAACACCCCGAGATTTTATGAAAAATATTCTTTTTAATTTCACTAATGTCTTGTGTTGTATGCTACACCAAAAGGAGCTTTCAAAACACGCATCCTTGACTTGCCTTGCATTGCACGCAATCGCAACCTTCCTCGATAGCGTGTGTAGTACGCAATACTGAGTTTCACTAAACAACGATATGCTATTAAAATATTATTAAAACTAGTCTTTATGAATAGTAATAACCACTTTTTAAATTTTAGAAATTTTAGCTCTCAAAATGGACTTCATTTTTGGATTCGGAGTATCGAATTTAGACTAAGGTGAAATTTTGGTACATTTCAGATAACTTTCATATTCTGATGAATAGTGAAAATTACTAAATTATAAATAAAAACAACTTTTTTAATCGAAATAATTATTAGTGATAAATTATTAATATGAGTGGTTTTAAAGTATATTTAGAATATATTTTTACAATTTAATACAATGTTGGTCATTGGATGTAATTTCACATTTAAACCAGACATAATCAAGTGTCAATCTTTTGATAGATATTGTTTCTAAAAAAAACACGCTATTTGTTTTAACAGCGGGATTTAATTATAAAATTAATTAATGCAACTTCTATGTTATGAATTTGGTAAAATAGACTTCATTTTTGAATTCGGAATATGAAATATAGCTTAGGATGAAATTTTGGCATTGTTCTGAAAAACATCAATTTTTGATGAATAGTGAAACTACTAAGTGGTAGTTAAAAAAACTGAATTTTTCATAAAACTTAATTTTACCGCTTCTGTGAATGGAATTTCAAAAATCCGAGGTACACGGTTGATGTCAATAAGTAAAATGTGGTTCAATGAGATGAAAATAATTTTTGGTGAATAGTAACTTTTTACTTTTATTTACCACGGTTAAAAGTAAATAGGGTAATTAATGGTAAAAATGATATTATTATTACCCTAACACATTTCCTAATTCTATTGGACAAGTTTATCTCGACCAAAAACAACCTTAAGTGTAAAATATTATCATTTAGGCCCACTTGGATTAGATTAGGACATTTATTATTAATTTATTTAAAGAAGGGTTAAAATAGTTAAAATCAATGTTTAATAAGTAAATCATTTTTAATATGGGGTTATACATAAGATAAATTCGACTATAAATATTCATTAGAAAGATAAAATTATTTCCTACATAATGGTATTTTATTTATAATTTTTAGACATTAAATAATTTAATTTATTTATGACACAATGATGATGCAGTAATTATATTATTAATGAAATATTGACATAATTGATGTTATAAACACCAAAATAAATGTAATTTGAGACTTTTTATGAATTCCAGTAATTTTCTAGGTTAATATGATATATTAGTGTTGATTTAATCAACTTTTTCGAACATATAATTCTTTTATGACTTTCACAAAAATCATATCTCAAATAGTGTCAAAATTGACACAAAATAGTTTTTACATCAAATATTATATTATTAATTGTTATTTTATTCCTAAAAATATAAGGTTCGGCCAAATGACTTAGATAAGGATATATGTATTAATAATATACAATTTGGGGTTCGTTTGGCATGTTATAGTAAGTTTATTAACCATATAGTAAAAGAAAACAAAAAGACACGGTAAAAGTTAAATTATTTAACTTAGAGTTAAATCTAATTGATAAGGTTACAATAATAACCTAAACTTGTCTAAATCCTATTGGTTGATAGTATTTCGACCCATCCTTACTTTATCTTCGACATAAGACCCTTTGGAACCATTATAAACCGATTTTGACTTTAATATAAAATAATATTTTGAGATATTCCTAAGGTGCCCCTCTCCTCCCTTATAAAAGGGCACCTCCTCCCCCTCCTCCTCACACCAATTTGAGCACTCAAGATCGGCCAAACCCTGCCATTTTCTCCTCTCCACTTCCCTAGAATAATCCTAGAGGTCCTGGTATTCTTCAAAGACCAATCTTAGTTCCCTAAGTGGAGGATTCAAAGAGGCGTTCCAAAGAAGAGGTAATATCCATTACCGATCTTTTCAATTTCTTTATTCTTCAACTTCTTCTTACTTAGTTGTTTCATGATAAAGTAATAACATCAGTATTTCTTATATAATGATATGTTATTATAAATATGAAACAACTCTAATTAACCTTCTATCAATCCTACGGAGAAAGGAAATCACCGCGCGTGCGTACGTACGGAATACCGTCTCCACGCCGTGGTGTAATCTATTTTCCACCACCACCTTAATTGGATGGGTATAATGGTTTAATGAGTAACTATATATGATTATTATAAAGTTATATTGATACTGAAATAGTATAAATACACTTCAACACAATTCCACGACCATGGGAACGATATCATCGCTCGTGCATACGTACGGACTACCGTCTCCACGACGCGATGAGATTCATTCTCAATGATTAACCATTCATGAATGATTATAAAGTATATATAATAAGTACTAATGAAATATATGACATAATAATGATACTGGAATTATTTATATTTATATGCATGTCATCTACTTAATTCCATTCAATTCAATAAGGAAACGAAAACAGCGTTCATGCGTACGTACGGACTACCGTCTCCATGAACGGTGTATTTCTTTCCATTTACTGATTTATTATATATGTATATTATGAATATATATATATATATATCATGTTTTATATTCTGGAATTAAGTAATCATGATCTATGTAATCATATTAATAATTACAAGTTAAAAACACGAACGACAAATGAGACGATTTTACCCAAAACGCTACTTTAACATGAATTTACAAAAGAACGGGTAATATAAAGTCATAAGTGGACCATATATGATATAATAACAATGAATATGATTCTGGAATAAGTCAATAACATGATTTAAATTATTATAAAGGAGGTTCGGACACTTACAAAGCAAGTCGGACCTAAGGTAAGGGAAATATCACAATCTTATTTTTATCCGAGATTGTTTATTCATAAGTATTTAATGGGGTGTATTTTATCATCAAAATCCATGTTTCATCAATATGTAATATTATTTCCATCCACCTACAATTGTTTAAATCCATTTTTACCCTTCGTTGAGTTTTTAGTAATATGTATGAAAGGAATCTTTTGTCGTTTTTCGTACGAGGTACTTTTTGACTTTTCCGACAAAAGTACAAGAAGAATGTTTTTTTAACTTAAACGGAACGAACGTATTTTTACGGTTTTATAAAGCCTTATTTTCATGAAGCTTCCTCCAAAATATTTCATGAATATTTTCAATAAAATCTCTTTCTTTTAAAATTTCATGATGTTTTGTGAAAAGAAATTGATTTTTAAGAAGAAATGATATTTTCCTCAAGAATTCATTTCAAGTGTTTTATCAAAATTATTTTCCATCTAAGATAATAAAGGGTTCTGTTTCTATCCATATTTTTACATTGATTTGATTATGTTGTGATGGAATTATTTTTATGAATTCCTTTATCTTATATGAATTGTTTTATGATGTCATGTTGTTTAAGAATCCCATTTTTATTACATGGGTTATGAAATGATGTATGGTTTATGATTTTGTGGAACACATAAGAATGGTATCATTATGAGATGGGTGGGACCTATATCTCCCTCCAATGCATTGGGTAAATATTTTATATCTCATGAGATAGACATGGCTGGAATGGTAGGTTATACCGGTTCAGTGAAATAGGACTGAAACGAGGGTCACTCGATTCAGAAATGGACTTTGTCCACTAAGATAGTCTTGGAAATGAGTCTTGACTAACAAGAAATGTTTCTCTATGATTATGTGTGTATGCCACAAAGTTTAATGTTTTAAGTTAGGATTATTGTGAATACATTTCACTGCCATGAGTTATCCCAGGTTATGAAATTATGATCTCTTTTGCAGGTTAAGATTTCCAAAAGTTATGTTCTTATGAATATGATGTGATTGATTTCTCTTTTGTTTACCCTTACTGAGCATTTGAGATCACCCTTTTATGTTTTCTTTTCCCCAGAATATAAAGAAATGTTTTAGGTAAAAAAAAGGGAAGACCTTTATGGGAGATATTGAAGATCTTTCACCACGATTAGAAGATTACGTTCCGAGTTTCCAAAGACACTAAACTATTACGATCCTTGTGTGTGTGTTTTTGTTATGTACTAAGTATTCCAAAAAAGTAATGTAATTTCCATGTACGTCAGGCTTCGGGTCTCTACAGTTGTATCAGAGGCAAACGAGGTAGGAATGTATCCGATCCTTGGGAACTCTCACATGTGAGCGTTGGACGAAGCATGGCTCTCCGCCCAAGGGCTTAATGAGGAAATGGCTGCCAATAGGGATGGTGGTGTGTCCCGCCCAGGGGGTGTAGCCGCCCATGGAGTGCCCTGATAGGTATCAACTATAGTCCACTAGAAGTAATTCCAGACCGTTACAGTTGGTATCAGAGGAAAGGTTTAGTCAACCTTTGGAAACTAGGATGCGAGAACTTTAGTGAGATCCCTAGAGATATTTCTAAGGTATGTCTAGGGATGTACCTAAGGTTAAGTATACGTATAGGTTATAGTACTAGAATTACGCTAACGATCATAGAATTAAACATAAGATGTTAGATATTGAAGGTACTCCCCCTTTATTATGTTGTTTTCCTTAGCATGATTCTTTCCTCTCACACTATTCTTTTTGGGGTTTAGACGATGGTTGGAACCCGAAGGAACCGTGTTGATCAATGCAATGGACAATGCAATGATTGTCCTCCTGAACAAACAAATGTTATGGGAGATGGAGTGCAAAATCTTATTGCTATACTTACACAAGCTATGAATCATTCTGGACTTCCAAATGAGCATAGAAGGGAACAATATTCTATTGAGTCCTTCATGAGGCAACGTCCACCTTCTTTCAGTGGGTCTTCTGATCCACTTGTTGCTGAACAATGGATCAGTACCACTGAAACGATATTTTCAGTTCTTCAATGTTCTGAACATGAAAAAGTCATCTTAGCAGTGTATCGTTTGGAAGGTGATGCTGATCAATGGTGGAATATTATTAAGAATACGAGGAAAAGGGATGAAATTGAGTCCATGGAATGGGACGAGTTCAAGAACTTATTTTTCAGTAAGTACTTCCCCCGTATTCTTCAAACAAAGATGGAGAAAGAGTTTCTTGAACTGAAGCAAAGGGATGATGAATCTGTTGGTAACTATGAAGCAAATTTTACAAGACTTGCAAGGTACGCTTCTGGTATTATCATCCAACCTGAAAGTAAAGTTGATCGATTTTTCAGTGGCTTAAAACCAAGTCTTCAAAGGGCATTAGCTATAAGAGACTTCAGTAGCTATGAAGAAATTTTGCGTTTTGCTATCAAGGTAGAAATGGAAGTTGGTGTTACATATCCATCTCATGGTTTTGACAAGAAACGAAAGATGGAATTCAAGGAGAAATCTCAAAATAATGGTGAAAAGAAGATGAATGTTTCCTTATGCACAAAGTGTGGAAAGAAGCATGGTGGAGACTGTCTTAAAGGTACTAGAAAATGTTTTAAGTGTGGAAAAGAAGGTCATCGAGCAGCTGAGTGTCAAAGTAATGGAAAAAGGGTTTCTAATGATGTGAATAAAGCAAACACTACAGAGAACGCACCACCAACACTTCAATGCTTCAAGTGCAAGTAAATGGGGCATTATGCTAATAAATGTTCTAATCCAAGGGTTAGTGATGATCAACATGAGCAACCACTGAAGGCAAAGGACAAAGGGAAGTCACATGCGATCACTATTGGCGATGTTGAATATGACAACGATGTGGTGGAATGATTAAGTGTTTATGTAATGGGATTCCAAAATAATATTGTATCATGGAGTATTGGAATATTTATGTATTGTTCTAATGTGGTATTCAAAGTAATTGAGATATTTTTGGAAATAAGATGATATGTGCATAATGAAGGGAAAACGAGAAAACAAAATGTTTAACAGTATTCATGAGCTCATGATTGATATAAGGACTAAGTGATATCATGGTTTGAGTATATAGAATTCTGAGGATTTTGGTATGTGGAAAGTGTTAAATTTTAACTGCATTCATGTTTACACTAAGGTTCGAGGGGTATTCAAGAGAATACATGATTAAGGACTTTGAATGTTTGGAATGTGACCAACAAAACATATCTTATGATATATTGGGATCGATGATGGTGTTAAATCTCTGGTAATCGTTTTCACTATGTTATGAGAGTGGACTGCAGTATTATGGATAAGCCTAAAGATTGGAATGGATTATGTTGGATATAAGTTAGTATTGTTTGAGGATAGAAGCTTTTTTTCGATGGGATGTTATAGTAATATAGTTTTAGAAAAAGGACAACCTGCAGAACGGGCGACAGCCCATCGCGTCGGACAAGGCTGTGGGAATCGAACCCACAACCGAAGTGCGGCTGGCCTTTATCGCCTACCATTGGCCTACAGGAAGTCCCTGTTTAGTAGAAACTAGTTTTATTATATTAAGCAGTATGATATATGAAGTATAAGTCCATTTTAGGTACCATATATGATTAATCTCACTATAGAATGACTTATGTATATTTAATAACTTTTTCTAACCTTTTGATGGAATGACCCGTCATTCTATCACATGATCTGCTAACACTTCACGAATAACAAATTCAACTTCATTTATTTAAGAGATGAAGTGGAAATTGTTAAAGGCACGAACAACGGTGAGGTTGTACCAAAATAAATAAGTATTTATTCTAATTCAAATTCTTCAACTTTAGGGAAACGATCTTGACAGCCAAAAAAAATGGTGTCCTAGTGATCTTATATCTGATTAATCGGATGGTACCTTAGATCGTCACAAATTTATGGATTTGTGATTGTTGGCTTTTCCATAGCCATGTTCTCTACCACTCTCCATCAGAACATGATGGTTAGATTTTTCTTCCATATCCATATTTTCACTTATGTGGAAACCCAGTGATTAGTTTATTTGGGTAACCGTTATGTTTTATACTTTCATTTTTAAAGATTGGTTTTGGTATTCCTTTTTACGATGTGGGTTTCTATTAAAGAAACTTTCGAATAGTAAACCATTTATAACCCCGACGAATTTCGAGGGCGAAATTCATTTTAAGGGGGGTAGAATGTAACACCCCGAGATTTTATGAAAAATATTCTTTTTAATTTCACTAATGTCTTGTGTTGTATGCTACACCAAAAGGAGCTTTCAAAACACGCATCCTTGACTTGCCTTGCATTACACGCAATCGCAACCTTCCTCGATAGCGTGTGTAGTACGCAATACTGAGTTTCACTAAACAACGATATGCTATTAAAATATTATTAAAACTAGCCATTATGAATAGTAATAACCACTTTTTAAATTTTAGAAATTTTAGCTCTCAAAATGGAATTCATTTTTGGATTCGGAGTATCGAATTTAGACTAAGGTGAAATTTTGGTACATTTCAGATAACTTTCATATTCTGATGAATAGTGAAAATTACTAAATTATAATTAAAAACAACTTTTTTAATCAAAATAATTAATAGTGATAAATTATTATTTTGAGTGGTTTTAAAGTATATTTAGAATATATTTTTACAATTTAATACAATGTTGGTCATTGGATGTAATTTCACATTTAAACCAGACATAATCAAGTGTCAATCTTTTGATAGATATTGTTTCTTAAAAAAAACACGCTATTTGTTTTAACAGCGGGATTTAATTATAAAATTAATTAATGCAACTTCTATGTTATGAATTTGTTAAAATATACTTCATTTTTGAATTCGGAATATGAAATATAGCTTAGGATGAAATTTTGGCATTGTTCTGAAAAACATCAGTTTTTGATGAATAGTGAAACTACTAAGTGGTAGTTAAAAAAACTGAATTTTTCATAAAACATAATTTTACCGCTTCTGTGAATGGAATTTCAAAAATCCGAGATACACGGTTGATTTCAGTAAGTAAAATGTGGTTCAATGAGATGAAAATAATTTTTGGTGAATAGTAACTTTTTACTTTTATTTACCACGGTTAAAAGTAAATAGGGTAATTAAGGGTAAAAATGATATTATTATTACCCTAACACATGTCCTAATTCTATTGGACAAGTGTATCTCGACCAAAAACAACCTTAAGTGTAAAATATTATCATTTAGGCCCACTTGGATTAGATTAGGACATTTATTATTAATTTATTTAAAGAAGGGTTAAAATAGTTAAAATCAATGTTTAATAAGTAAATCATTTTTAATATGGGGTTATACATAAGATAAATTCGACTATAAATATTCATTAGAAATATAAAATGATTTCCTACATAATTGTATTTTATTTATAATTTTTATACATTAAATAATTTAATTTATTTATGACACAATGATGATGCAGTAATTATCTTATTAATGAAATATTGACATAATTGATGTTATAAACACAAAAATAAATGTAATTTGAGACTTTTTATGAATTCCACTAATTTTATAGGTTACTATGATATATTAGTGTTGATTTAATCAACTTTTTTCGAACATATAATTCTTTTATGACTTGCACAAAAATCATATCTCAAATAGTGTCAAAATTGACACAAAATAGTTTTTAAATCAAATATTATATTATTAATTGTTATTTTATTCCTAAAAATCTATGGTTCGGAAAAATGACTTAGATAAGGATATATGTATTAATAATATAAAATTTGGGGTTCGTTTGGCATGTTATAGTAAGTGTATTATCCATATAGTAAAAGAAAACAAAAAGACACGGTAAAAGTTAAATTATTTAACTTAGAGTTAAATCTAATTGATAAGGTTACAATAATAATCTAAACTTGTCTAAATCCTATTGGTTGATAGGATTTCGACCCATCCTTACTTTAGCTTCGAAATAAGACCCTTTGGAACCATTATAAACCGATTTTGACTTTAATATAAAATAATATTTTGAGATATTCCTAAGGTGCCCCTCTCCTCCCTTATAAAAGGGAACCTCCTCCCCCTCCTCCTCACACCAATTTGAGCACTCAAGCTCGGCCAACCCCTGCCATTTTCTCCTCTCCACTTCCCTAGAATAATCCTAGAGGTCCTGGTCTTCTTAAAAGACCAATCTTAGTTCCCTAAGTGGAGGATTCAAAGAGGCGTTCCAAAGAAGAGGTAATATCCATTACCGATCTTTTCAATTTCTTTCTTCTTCAACTTCTTCTTCTTTAGTTGTTTCATGATAAAGTAATAACATAAGTATTTCTTATATACTGATATGTTATTATAAATATGAAACAACTATAATTAACCTTCTATCCATCCTACGGAGAAAGGAAATCACCGCGCGTGCGTACGTACGGAATACCGTCTCCACGCCGTGGTGTAATCTATTTTCCACCACCACCTTAATTGGATGGGTATAATGGTTTAATGAGTAACTATATATGATTATTATAAATTTATATTGATACTGAAATAGTATACATACACTTCAACACAATTCCATGACCATGGGAACGATATCATCGCTCGTGCGTACGTACGGACTACCGTCTCCACGACGCGATGAGATTCATTCTCAATGATTAACCATTCATGAATGATTATAAAGTATATATAATAAGTACTAATGAAATATATGACATAATAATGATACTGGAATTATTTATATTTATATGCATGTCATCTACTTAATTCCATTCAATTCAATAAGGAAACGAAAACAGCGTTCATGCGTACGTACGGACTACCGTCTCCATGAACGGTGTATTTCTTTCCATTTACTGATTTATTATATATGTATATTATGAATATATATATATATATATATATCATGTTTTATATTCTGGAATTAAGTAATCATGATCTATGTAATCATATTAATAATTACAAGGTAAAAACACGAACGACAAATGAGACGATTTTACCCAAAACGCTACTTTAACATGAATTTACAAAAGAACGGGTAATATAAATTCATAAGTGGGCCATATATGATATAATAACAATGAAGATGATTCTGGAATAAGTCAATAACATGATTTAAATCATTATACAGGAGGTTCGGACACTTACAAATCAAGTCGGACCTAAGGTAAGGGAAATATCACAATCTCTTTTTTATCCGAGATTGTTTATTCGTAAGTATTTAATGGGGTGTATTTTATCATCCACATCCATGTTTCATCAATATGTAATATTATTTCCATCCACCTACAATTGTTTAAATCCATTTTTACCCTTCGGTGTGTTTTTAGTAATATGTATGAAAGGAATCTTTTGTCGTTTTTCGTACGAGGTACTTTTTGACTTTTCCGACAAAAGTACAAGAAGAATGTTTTTTTTAACTTAAATGGAACGAACGGATTTTTACGGTTTTATAAAGCCTTATTTTCATGAAGCTTCCTCCAAAATATTTCATGAATATTTTCAATAAAATCTCTTTCTTTTAAAATTGCATGATGTTTTGTGAAAAGAAATTCATTTTTAAGAAGAAAGGATATTTTCCTCAAGAATTCATTTCAAGTGTTTTATCAAAATTATTTTCCATCTATGATAATAAAGGGTTCTGTTTCTATCCATATTTTTACATTGATTTGATTATGTTTTGATGGAATTATTTTTATGAATTCCTTTATCTTATATGAATTGTTTTATGATGTCATGTTGTTTAAGAATCCCATTTTTATTACATGGGTTATGAAATGATGTATGGTTTATGATTTTGTGGCACACATAAGAATGGTATCATTGTGAGATGGGTGGGACCTACATCTCCCTCCAATGCATTGGGTAATGATTTTATATCTCATGAGATAGACATGGCTAGAATGGTAGGTTATACCGGTTCTGTGAAACAGGACTGAAACGAGGGTCACTCGATTCAGAAATGGACTTTGTCCACTAAGATAGTCTTGGCAATGAGTCTTGACTAACAAGAAATGTTTCTCTATGATTATGTGTGTATTCCACAAAGTTTAATGTTTTAAGTTATGATTATTGTGAATACATTTCACTGCCATGAGTTATCCCAGGTTATGAAATTATGATCTCTTTTGCAGGTTAAGATTTCCAAAAGTTATGTTCTTATGAATATGATGTGATTGATTTCCCTTTTGTTTACCCTTACTGAGCATTTGATCTCACCCTTTTATGTTTTCTTTTCCCCAGGATATAAAGAAAGGTTTTAGGTAAAAAAAAGGGAAGACCTTTATGGGAGATATTGAAGATCTTTCACCACGATTAGAAGATTACGTTCCGAGTTTCCAAAGACACTAAACTATTACGATCCTTGTGTGTGTGTTTTTGTTATGTACTATGTATTCCGCAAAATTAATGTAATTTCTATGAACGTCAGGCTTCGGGACTCTACAGTGCGGGTGGGGGTGACCTGTAAAGTCCTAAACCCGCACTTCCAGATTCTGTACTAAAACATGCTTTGAATTTCTTTTTTCAAAGGATAGAAGAAAAATACATAGTATATTATACTTTTGAGGACCTTTTTAGGTTTATGTTTTGGAGGATTAGACAAACCATCCATTATCATTTACATAACATTTACATTTATTCAATTCCTTCTTCTCTAGCTTCTTATTGTCCCTTGAAAACTCTTTAGTACACATAATTACCTAAGGATATAATTCAAAAAGGGTGATCTAAAATCCCAGTAATAGGATAGATAAGAACAATATAAAAATGGGAGAGCATAATCATAACATATGCAATGGATCATGAACTTGAGAGGAATCATTAATAAAAACATGTAATGTGGCAATGCATAAAAAATAAAACATCATGTCTAAGTGGTTAACTACCACACATACTAGTGAAAAAATATAGTATCTTGGTAACACATCATCTCAATTTAACTCATGATATTAATCACATTACCCAATGCATTGGAGTCCTATATAATTATGTGTGAACCTTTAACATTTAGACATTCATATTGTGGTATATAATTCTGGGCTCTCCCGTCAAATCATAACATTATATTTATCATGTATGCCACATATATAATATATAAAAAAGTGAACATAACTAACCCATTTAAATAAATGTGTTTCATCTCATAAGAACACATTCATAAACATTGGGTTCACAAATTTAAGTTGGAATAACATAATTGAAACTACCACCATTAACATTGAGTGAGAAGTAAATGTTATGTTTTTGAAAGAAGAGTTCTTTTGGAAAACATTTGTTTAACATAACTTAAGAATAAAACATGTTTATTCTAGAAAAGGTAATATAATGATGAAAAAATTATTTTTAAGGAGTGACTATACAAAAAATTGGGTGAAAGAATGAGAACTCGAAGAATGAAAGTTGGGATTGATATTTTCTACTTTCCTTGTATCCGAAATCTTTTATCACTTTAATGTCCTATATAACTACATTTGATTCATTAATTGAGAATTCCAGAAACTTGTGTACATTAATATGGTTCATTATGGTTTCATTAAGTTATTTTATGGGCCTTTTGATGAGTTATATAGTTTAAAAAACATTTTTTGGGAATGTTTGTTTTTATGGTTTTCTTGGGCGATTCACATGTATTCATAAATGGAAGTTCGTGTAGAACATGGGTAAACAAACAGAACGAATATTTCCAGTTATTCAAGATATTACATAAGTTTAAATGATCTTATAATAAATTATATTATATAAAATATCGATGAATCATTAGATAAGAATTAAATGATGATTGTTTTTGTTAATTTGGGCAGTTATTTGACCACAACAAACTTGTTTTGTTTAATCATTTAGTAATATGTACATAAGTTAGTTACAGAACACAAAATAGAATATAATACATATAATATAATCGGGTTCAAACATAAAAATGGTTTCATGACCATATCTAAAAGTTTCAATGGAAATTGAAAACATGTCGTTCTTGAAGGTGATAAATTAACACCTCACGAATAATGTTCACTTTTTTAAAATAAAATGAAGAGGAAAACGGGTTTGGATGATATAATGTCACATTAGTATCACAGAATTAAATTGTACGTATAATAATGTATTTACCATACCATTTGGATGAATATTGGTGGGGATATATTAAGAAATGAACATGAAATTGAAAGGAATTTAAAGGAAAAAGAGAGAGAGAGGAATTACCTCTTGAATCCTCCTCTTGAGATCCTCCTTAAGGAAGCTAGGATTGGTCTTTTGATGATACCAGAAGCTATTGGACGTGGGGGGGGGATAGAGAAGATGTTTGGGCAGAGTTTAGATAAGGTTTGATGCTTGAGAGGTGTGAGGAAATGAGGGTGTGAAGGGTGGTATTTATAGTGGAGGGGAGAGAGGATTTCTCAATATAAAATTCATTAATTTATTATTTCCCCAAAATATAAGGAATAGTGAGTCTTACATGACCAAGAATAGTAATTTTATCATGTGGAACCGAACCAATTGGGATCACATCAGTAGAATATCATTCATGACTCTATAAATAGCTTATTTAGTTTATTTTGTAAATTATGGTATTTCACTATTCATAAAAATTCAAGTATTTCAGAAAAATCACAAAAATTCACCCCAACCATTTTTTGATGCGTAGAATCCAAAAATGAATTACATTTTTCAAAAATAATTTTCTAAATATGATTAATTTAATTTTTAATTAAAATCATAATTTACTTGAAAGATAAAGTTTTTAAAATTAAAACTGATTTTATAATGCTTTAAAAAATTATGTAAGGTATTATAAAATTATCTTTAAACTATAATACATATATTTTTTAATTTATGAACACATTTTATGAAAATATATTTTCTTTAAAATTAATTAATTAATTATAATTAATTATTTATGACTTACAAAAATACTAATACTTTTACTATGGTTAAATTGTCGCTTATATGATCCATAATTTTTTTTAATTATTCATGGGTAAAGTTACTATTATTTTGAATGATTTTATACTCATAAGGGTCATATTAATATTCATAAAGGTAGGTTACTATTTACCAAAAATTATTTTTTCCTTATCGGAATCCAAACATCATACTGATCACAACCATGTATATTATATTTTAAAAATTCTAAACAGAGAAGTGACAAAATTAAGTTTAACAGATAGGTTATAAATATCACATAGTACACATTAGTTCATTTAAACACATTGTGTTTCCTTATAAATTCTTGGGATGTTACATTTTTCCCCCCTTAAATGAATTACGCCCTCGAAATTCATTCATTGTACTTCTGATTCTGAATTTATATATTAAAGAAAAATATTATCTTATGTGTACCTAATTAACCATAAGTTTAAAAGTAAATTTTAAAATGACAACATCTAATCTCCAATGTTGTTTAAACTATTCATCTGATACCAATTATAAATCCCTAAACCCGCACATTCAGATTCAATACTAAAATAGGCTGTGTATTTATTTTTTCTAAAGGATAGAAGAAAAATACACAGTATATTATAAACTTGAAGAAATTTTCCGGTCTAGGTCTTGGAGGATTAGACAAACCATCCATTAACATTTAGAAAACATTTACATTTATTTAATTCCTTCTTCTCTAGCATCTTATTGTCCATTGAAAACTCTTTAGCACACATAATAACATTAGGATATACATCAAAAGGGGATGTGCTAAAATCCCAGTAAGGGGATAGATAAGAAAAATATAAAAATGGGAGAGCATAACCATAATATAGGCAAAGGATCATGAACATGAGAGGAATCATTAATAAAAACTTGTAATGTTGAATTGCATAAAATATTAAACATCACGTATTAGTGGTTAACTACCACACATACTTGTGTACAAATTTAGAATCATGTTAAGACATCATTTCACTTTAACTCATTAGATTAATCACTTTACCCAATGCATTAGAGCATTGTATAATTCCGAGAAATCCTGTCACATTTAAACATTCATATTACGCTATATAATTTCGGGTGCACCCGTCACATCATAACATTACCATTATCCTGAATGACACATAGATCATATATCAAAAATTAATATAACTAAACTATGGGAAGTAATGGGTTTAATATCATAAGAACACATTCATAAACATTGGGTTCTCAAAATTAAGTGGGAATAACATACTTGATATGATAACCATCAACCTTGATTGAGATGTAAAAGGTATGTTTTTGAAAGAAGAGTTCTTTTGGAAAAATTTTTTTTGAAATAAATTCAGTAAAAAACATGTATATCCCATAAAAGGTAAGATAATGATGAAAAAATAATTTTTAAGGAGTGAAAATACCAAAAATGGAGTGAAAGAGGGATAACCCGAAGAAAGAAAGTTGGGTTTGAGATTTTCCCCTTACCTTGTATCCGAACGCTTTCTTAACTTTGGTGTCCTGTGTAACCACATTAGATTCATTAATAGAAAATTCCAGAACCTTTTCTACATGAATATGGTTAATTATTGTTTCAATAAGATATTTTATGGTCCTTTGGATGAGTTATAGATTTTAAAAAACATTGTTTGGGAATGTTCGTTCTTATAGTTTTCTTGAGCGGTTCACATGTATTCATAAATGGAAGTTTGTGTAGAACATGGGTAAACATACAGAACTTATATTTCATGTTATTAATGATATTAAATATGTTTAAATGATCTTATAATGAATTATATTATATACCATGTGGGAGGATCTTTATATAAGAGTTAAATGATGATTGTTTGGGTTAATTTGGGTGGTTTTTCGACCACAACAAACTTGTTTTGTTTAATCATTTAGTAATATGTACATAAGTTAGTTCCATAACATGAAATAGGATATAATAAATATAATATAATCTGGTTCAACCATAAATACAATTTCATGACCATATCTAAGATCTGTAAAAGAAATTGAAAACTTTTCGTTCTTGGAGGTGATAAATTAACACCTCATGAACAACGTTCTATTTTATAAAATAAAAAGAAGATAAGAAAGGGGTTGGATGATATAATATCCCATTAGTATCATAACATTATATTGTATGTATAATAATAGAGTTACCATACAATTTGGATGAACATAGGTGGGGAGAGATTAAGAAATGAACATGAAATTGAAAGGAATTTAAAGGAAAGAGAGAGAGAGAGGAATTACCTCTTGAATCCTCCTCTTGAGATCCTCTTTAAGGAAGCTAGGCTTGGCCTTTTGATGAGACCAAAATCTCTTGGACGTGGGGGAGGGTCTAGGGAATATTTTTGGGCAGAGTTTGGACAAGTATTGAAGCTTGATAGGTGTGAGGAAATGAGGGTGTGAACTGTGGTATTTATAGTGGAGGGGAGAGGGGATTTCTCAATATAAAATTCATTATTTTATTATTTCCACTCACGACAAGAAATAATGAGTCTTACATAACCAGGAATAGTAATTTTAACATGTTAACCCGAAACAATTGGGCTTACATCAACAGAACATCAAGCATGACTCTATAATTAGCTTATTTAGTTTATTTTGTAAATTATGGTATTTCACTATTTATAAAAAAATTCAAGTACGTCAGAAAAATACCAACAATTCACCCCAACCATTTTTTGATGTGTAGAATCCAAAAATGAAGTCCATTTTTCAAAAATAATTTTCTAAATATTAATAATTTAATTTTTAATTAAAATCATAATTTAATTGAAAAATACAGTTTTTAAAATTAAAACTGATTTTATAATCCTTTCAAAAATTATGTAAGGTCTTATAAAATTATCATTAAACTATAATACATAGATTTTTTAATTTATGAACACATTTTAAGAAAATAAATTTTCTTTTAAATTAATTAATTAACTATAATTAATTATTTTTGAGTTACAAAAATACCAATACTTTTAGTATGGTCAAATTATCACTTATAAGATACCTAAATATTATTTAATTATTCATGGGAAAGGTTATTATTATTTTGGACAATTTACTATTCAAAAGGGTCATATTAATATTCATAAGGGTACGTAATTCACTAAAAATTATGTTTTTCCTATCAGACTCCAAACATCATACTGATCACAACCATGTATCTTAGATTTTCGAAATTCAAAACATAGAAGTGTAAAAATTAAGTTTAACAGATATGTTATAAATGTCACATAGTACTCATTAGTTCATTTAAACATGTAGTTTTTCCTTTTAAAATATTGGGATGCTACATGCCCGAAGATTGGGGCTGCGACGACGTTTCCAGGAAGGTGGGACGACAGGGGGGGGGGGGGGGGTGGGGCTCCCACGGGTTACTTGGTCATGTTGCTCTACTATGGTGTGTGGAGGAAGGAGCCATGGGGGTCTACAAGGACCCATTTTTTTTAAATCTTCCCTTTTTAAAAAATTTAAGTCTACCCTTCCCTTTTTGTTAAGTCAAGTCTCCCCTCCATTTATTTATTTTGGAGTTTTTCCACACACAAATTTTTCTAAAAGGCTACCTAGCCTTTTAAAATAATAATAATATTATTATTTAAATAAAATAATAATTTATTATTATATTATTATTTTAATAATAAAATAACTATTATTCTAAAATTAAATTTTTTATTTTGAATTTTATTCAATTGAAAAATTTTGATTTTCACATATATCCTTTTTTGAAACTTTTGAAAAGGAATAAAATTTTGATAACCTGAACACAAATCGCAAACATTGATCCATTCCCAAAAATTTAAAATGACCATAACTCCTTCATTTCTCATCGGATTTCCATGCGGTTTGAATGGTTGGGACCGTATTTAAACCCTATAATTAATTTTATTCTAATTAATTTAATTTGTCTCAGAAAATCTATGTGATCCATTTGATACCACTGATAGTGTCTGGGGCCCGCAGCGGAAGCCGGCGGGCCGAGGATTTTAAAAATTTTCATCGATGGGTCGATAGAATTTGTCGACGCCGACGATCTGAGCCCCTGTAAGGTACATGGATATTGCATAAATTATAAAGAAAACAAAAATTAAATGAAAACATACCCATTTAAAATCGAAATTTGTGGTTGACTGCAACTAGTCATTGGTGATCTTTGCTTAAAGGATTCATAGCAGGATCCCTCTAGATAGTCCACATGCACTTATAGAATCTATTGGAACGTTGATCATAAAATTTTTGGTGCTAGAACGACTGTCCGATAATGTATTTAATGTCCCAATGATCACCACATTGAGATCCCTATGATGCTTGAGGAATATCGTGATCTATTCTCTTGGATCAATTCCTTCTCTCTCTATGTAGCAAGAGGAGAGATAGGTTCTCATTTTTAATTACATGAAATTAATGAATAGTTACATGAGAGAGAGATACTCCTCCTTTATTTATAGTGTATTTTCTAAATACCCATTTGGGTTCTTGACCCTCATTTTTTTACGTCTACTAAATAAATAATAATGATGAATGAACTGTGCCAGTATTATTTATTATATTATCACATACCTATAATATATATAAAATATATTATCTGATAAAAAATGATTCATTTAACTCTACTCACAATCCCACTTTATATTAAACGAACCTTTAATATTAAAATAATATTCGTTCGATTAATATTATCTCGTATTTACTAAACTTGTAAATACATTAAATACATTCAATCCCAAATATTCATAACTTAAATATTAATGAATTTATTTAATTACCAATGATCAGTAACTTGGAAAATTCTCAGCCCCTATTATGGGGCCCACTATGTCCATATACATATTCATCTGAATAGGGAGGATTCTTGAATATGCTATTATGTGTGACCCTCTAGGCCCTTATCTCAATAGAAATGAATAGAATCCACAGATCAAGAGAGGAGTCTAGAAACCCATCATGACCCGAAAGAGATAAGAATAGTCACAGAAGTGACTAACAACCTATGAACACTGAATGTGTACTATAATCTCTTTGTCCTTAAATATATCATAAAGCAGGACACACAGTTGTGTCATTGTCCTTTTTATTTCTTTTTTATTTTTTGATCTAACCAGATCGATTTATCTATCAACTACTTTGGCCAAATACTTAAGAAGGTATTACCATCCTAATCAACCAGGCCTGACATATATGACATCCTAAACTGGGAAGTGAAAAATCATTTCATGACTATTCAACCAATGTCATACCATCAACGATGCCCCCAACACAAGCTACCTCACCACTATTTCAATACCATGGTTTTTTCCTTTCATCAAAGTGCACAATCAAATGATACACATTAGTAATGGTCTCATTTTAGGAGACCAATACACATGTCCATATATAGGAATAACCAATGAGAGCCAAAACATGTGGTGTTCCCATTGGTGGGTCTATCCTTATGATCTCACTACTAGAGATCACAAAGTGCGAACTTCATTGGAAGAAGTCTCAATGCATATAATCCCCAAACACCTGATAGTCAAACTTCTACTATGTCTACTAAGTGAGATGTATCTAGACCATAAAACATATATTTTAGATTAATGTCATAGTATTTCAATGTTATCAATATAGCCTGGGATCTGTTATAACCTCTCAACACGACAATTAATATTTAGACATTACCATTTCAATAGTGGATGTAAAAAAGTATACACTATAATGGTAAGAATACATCATGTATAACTAACTTTACACATAATATGATAATCAAAAGAACTGCATAGTTGGTTCTAGGGAACCCGCTATTTCAACACACTTCCCAATGCCAAAAATAACTTTTCAAGGGACGTGATCCATTTTTAAGATACCACTAGATTAATAGTCCCACTAAACTATGGGGGATTCTGATACATGAAATGATCCAACATAGGTATAGTATGGTTATTCTTCACAACCTAAGTAAGATTTCTTAATATGGTCATGATATGCATAACTCCAACACCAACTGTGTTGACTTGCTCGGTGGGGAATTCCCTATATTATATGGGGGTATTGATTCCCTTTCTTCCATTAGGCACCATCACTAAATAATGGAACACTCTGTATTATCTCATAATCATCATGAGTATTGAGCCAAAAAATATCTATAAGTAACTATTACAATTAGCATGTTTGTTTAACATCTATTTCCCAGGGTTTCTATCAAACCTACTCTGATACCTACTATAACAACCCCAAACCTAGTAGCCCAAAGTTGGTGGTTATTTTATTATTATGGAATAGAAGCAAGAGATCACATCACTAAGGGTAGATCAGTTTAATAGTCATGAAGAACTAGATACATACATGGTTCCCTTATTACATTGTTAATTAAACATAGAACATAACAAAGTAATATAAATTGCTTCCTTGACACTCATTTGAAGATTTAATCATCAAAACCTGGGGATGGAAAATAAATTAAAGGGTGAGCTAAAATGTTCAGTAAGTGTTACATACATAAAAAACATGAATAAAAAGTAATTTAAGAATAATAAATATAGAATTACTAAAAAACCATTCCATTTAATCAATAAATTTAGAACAAAAATGTACCCATAGATTTTTTCATAGTGAAAATATAATGAATAGTAATAAATGAACACTAAATGAAAGGAATGCTTAATTATTAGATGTCATGAATGGAGAACATGATTCACTACCCTAAAGACTTTCCACATGATGGTTTAATTATATGGGTATAAACTCTACTAATTCTTCTTGGAAAAAAACATGAAGGGTTTGTTGCCATCTATTTTGTCTCATGAGAGATATCGATGCCTCAAGGGGTTATCTATAATCAGGTCCCACCTTTGTCTAAGTGTCTAATGGATTCATCAAATATCGAAATGTTCAATTTAATTCAAGAAATAAATATACATTATAATTGTATATCCACATTGATTAAAAGTTATGGATTTTGCATTATTTCCCAGTTAATTAAATAACTTTCAAAGTAAACACTATATATAAAAACATGGTATACAACTTAGAAAATTGTTATCTCCATGACACATGAATTATGGATATTTAAGGGAAATATAATTTAAAATGAAAATTATCACAAAATGGTAGTAGTTAAACCACGTGAAAATTATTAGGTGCACAATACCATGTAAGTAACAATAAAATTGAGATTGAGATGAATTCCTTTACCTTATGTCCAAAAGCATTTCACACTTATCATTAATATCCTGGATAGTAAAATTAGACTTATTAATTACATAATTAAGAAATTATTAAACATATATTTTATTTATTTTAGTTTTATTTATTGTAATTTTATTAAGTTAATTTATTTCCATTTCTATGAGTTGTAATGTTTAATTTCGTTTTCCAGGGTGTGTTTGTTTCATGGTTTTATGGTCGGTTCCCTTATGTATAATTATGAGAGTTAATTTCAAAAAAAGAAAAACTATAGAAGTGTAATTGAATGATATTAATATAATTAAAATATTTTAAGTGATCCACATATATCATTTGGTTATATGGTACAAGGATGATTCATTAGATAAATAATTAATAAAAAATGATTAGTTTATTTTGGTGGTTTTTTGACAATCACATACTAGTATTGTTTTATTAAGTATTATGTTTATATACTGGTGGAAAAACATTAAATATGTTTTAATACATATATTTTAATATTTTTTAACCATAAAAAATGTTTTTTGACCAGATTTTAAGGATTTAATGAAACATTAAAACACCTTATCCACAAATTCAGTGAATCGACACCTGACAGACAGTGTTTTCATTTTTAGAATAAAAATGAGAGGAAAATTGATTTAATGATGAGTATTCCATTGAAACAATAAAATTAAAGTATATATATATTATATTACATTTATCATGAAACTTTTTATAGGGTATGTGTTTATAGGATAAAAAAATAAAAGAAATTAAAAGAGAAAGAAGAAGGATTTTACCTCTCGAATATCGTCTCCTTGAGAACCTCCTTAAAGAACTTGGATTTCATATTTTGGTAAGACCAGAAGGTCATGGCTGTGGGAAATAGTATTTGGAATGGAATTTTGAAGAATTTAGAGAAGATTTAGGGATTAGAAGTTTTGAGGAAAAGAGGTGGTATTTATGGTGGAGGAGATGGGTGTTTTTTTATTTTTTTATTCATGTCACTATTATTTTGGATCAAGACTATCAGTAGTGTTGATTCTTGTGAACAAGTATAGTAAATAGTGTATGTGAGTTATAAATAATGGGTCCATAACTCATACATACATCATCCATGACTCCAAAATTCATTTATTTACGAATAATGTTAAATAACATAAATTATCATATTTCACTATTCCCAAAAAATTCAAATATTTTGGAAAAATATAAAAAATTAACCCTAACCGTTTTTTCTCATGTAGATTTAAAAAATGGACTCCATTTTATGAAAATAATTTTATAAATATGATAAATTTAATTTTTAATTAACATCAATATTTATTTAAAAAATACCGATTTTAATATGACAACTGATTTTATGACACTTTTAAAAATTAATAATGCTCTCATAAAAATATATTATAATTATAATAAAATAAAATATTAATTTATGAATCTATTTTATGAAAATAAAAAAAAATTAAATCATTTTATTTACTATAAAATTATAAATAAATATTTTCATTACAGAAAAATATAAAAAATTAATATAAAAATTTTAAAACATTTAGTTACTTATTCCCTGATATAAATATATAATATTTTCATTTATGAGATACCTAAATTTTATTTATAATTTATTAGGTGATTTTATTATAATAATGACCATATTATTATTCTTAAAGGTCTCATTACTATTCTAATGGTCATGTTAATATTTAATAATATGTCACAGGTCATTTAAGCTCAATGTTACGAGTAATGTAGGATATCGAATAAATTGAATTTATTTAAGATGATACCAATTGTAAAATATTTGGGTGTTATAAACAAGGATACACAACATGGAACAAAATATTACTTTGTGTGTAGTCTTGTATTATCCATTTAAAATCCTTGGAACTTTCGGATGGTATCTTTATATATAAATATTATTAATCATTAACCGATCTTAGTAATATTTTTGAGAAACAAAGAACAGGAAGAAGAGATGTCTATGATAGATCAAGAACCAACTAAAACATGAAATTAATATTAAATTTGAAATTTGAAATGATCAACAATAAAACAAATAATTATAAATTTGAACATGACCACTCTCATACCACTTGAAAGTTATGAGCATAGTGGATGTGCCTTGATGGGAATTTAACAAAATCTGATGAATCATTATCAATATTTTATATGATATGAACACCATGAAAACTGAAATTTTCCCACTAGATATTTACATAGAGGAAAACTTATAACCTTGAGAGGATATTTTCATGTTAAATTTAAAATTAATTTATTTAATGTTGGAAGAAATAATTACCTTGTCTTGGAATGTTTCCCTGATAAGTCATATGTACACACAAGCAAAACTTTTACTTCCCATTTAATGAGAAATAGGGTGGATAATGGTGGTTTCATAATCATTATAGTATTCTAGTATATTGATGATACTGAATTTATTATTTTATGTTAAATACCATAGATTTGTTGGAGGTAAAATAAGAATTAAAAATGAAGTGATCGGTTAAGGCGATTACATAGCCTTTGAAACATGTCCTTTAGATCTTCTATTAAGGATTTTGGGATGGTATTTTTGGAAGAATAAAAACTCTATAATGTGGATAATAGAGTCAAGAAGATATTTTTTTGGGTATAGTGAACCTAAAAGGCTCAAAGTGGTGTGAAGAAGAGAAACGATAGGTTCCCTTTACCATAATAATGACCTTTTCACTCTTAAACTATTATAACTTTACATATATGGTGTATATTGGTTCATAAATTCCCAAGGGGTGACATTTTTGACTAACAATTATCCTTATTATCCCTTTTTTATTTTCAAATAATTTAATAAAATCTTATTTTTATAAAGTATCATTAATGTCATTTTTAACACTATTCATTTAATTTGACGTAAAATACATAAATAAAAAAAGTTAAAGTTCAATTATAATATTTTAACACTACACTATAATGTCATATTATTCTATAAAATTCATGTAACACCATAACTCATTCAAATTATATTACATTAAATATTTGTGATATCATTTGTTTTATTTTTCAATTATTTGAAGAAATACTATGTTGGTGTTTCATGTGAATTTAAGGTAATTATATAATTAATAAAATTTAGAAATATATTTTCATCATGAAAATAAATTCATTATTCTAAAAATAGACTTTTAAATTCATTCATAACTTTATTTTTTCCTTATGTGAAAAAATAAATATATTTTAAAGTAAGAGAGTGGCATTTCATATTTTTCTTTGATTTAAATATTATATAGGTCATTTTCATGGAAACGTATCCCTTAAATAGTTAAATTATTTAGAAAACGTCGTAATATTTTAATTAAATTCATATAATAATAATTATGATGAAAAATGGTGACTTTAATATTTAATGTTTACCTAGTTTAACGTGATTTACCATTTACTGAGGTGATAAATTTTACCATGGTTACTATTCATAATGCCTAAAAATAAAAGTGACCTATTTAAAAAAAATTTAAATCTTGATTCCAAATATAGAATAAATTTTATAAAATTTAATTTTTATAATTGTCAAAAATTAATTTTAACGTAGCTCAAAAAAGACGATAAAAATCAATTTTCATAAAATACATTTTTAAGCATACAACTGGATTTATTATTTTATCATATCTAAAAAAATAGTAGATGATAGATAAAAAATTAATTAAACATATACTATATAAATTTCATTAAACTAATTCATCAATATTGAACAATTTTAATTTAATAAGATAAAAATACATTACATGCATAAAAATAGTTTTTTAGAAAAGCATATCTTTTATTTTATGATTTCTATTTTCATCTACAATGAATTAATTTTATTCATATATAAAACATATGTTTTTCATAATTATGGTTTTATATTCATACCAAAAAATCCAACATCTAGGTGATAATCTTCAAATTAAATAATAATATTTTAATATTATATCACAGTTCGTTTAAGCTTGGTGTTTCATGTAACATAATTTATCAAATAAATAAAATGTATTTATAGAGAAATATTTCATAAAATATTATGTTTTTATAGTTTATATTTTAGATATGTGTTTAATATTCATCTAGAATTATGTAATATTTATATATGTTATGATCGGGTCACCACATTTAGTAGAAGAGCGCAATTCAGTTATTTTTTTGAGTTTAGGATTAAAAAGATTTCATGAAACCGTAGGGATAAGTCTAGGTATATGAAAACATTATAAAGTTGTGGTAAAGTATAGATTGTTTGTTTTATTAGAAAATACATCCCTTTCAAGATACTAGTAATTGGATGCAGTTGTGGCACAAATGCACCAAGTGGTAACAACTATAAAACGGGAATATTTTGTATTAATGTAATTATTACTCGTGCATGATGAGTAGGCATAAGACTTCACACCTGTATAGACACTCATAGTGGGTATGATTTGGTTAATTCCTATTCTTTTTGAAACCATTAATAATTATTTGAATATATTATAACCATGTTTGACCTTGGTTAAACCTAAAGTGTCATAGGTTTATAAGAATGTTTCATAGTTTAGGAGATATCTAGAATTATTTCCATTAATATATGATTGGTCACTCTGGTTATTATAGTTTAATTCTTACACCATGTTTTTTGTCTAAGTCAATGGATATAACATGAAGTAATCACATGAATAATGAATATGAAGGCTAATGAAATGACTATCCTCACGAGAAGCAAAATGTATTAGGAGGTGAGATGTAGTATCTTGTGACTATTCTCAGTCAACTCTCTCAATATATGAATTGTAACATGGAACATGTTTAGATTATGATTGCATCGATAAGGGAGAAGCATGACATTGAATCATTTATGTGACAACATCCACCCTATTCCCATGGGTCTTCTAATCTACTCTTTTTTGAAATATGGATCAATGAGATTGAAAAGATGTTGACCATTTTACAATCCATAGACCATGATAAATTTTTCATAGTATACTATTGGGTTGAAGTAAAAACAGATAGATGGATGATTATTATATAGAATACATATAATGTGGAGGAAATTATGTCCATTGAATTTTCAATGTTTAAAATGTTATTTTTAAATAAGTAATATCCCCAAACTCTTGATATTAAATGGTGATGGAATTTATAGAGTTAAATAAGAAATACGATGAATCCATAATTACCTATGAAGAAAAAATTAAAAGGCCTTCAAGGTAAAATTTTTGTTTTTTCATTGACCCAAAAAGAAATATTGATCATTTATTTAGTGTTTTGAAACCAAGTCTCAAAAGGAACTATCCATTAAGGACTTTGGAAGCTACCAGGAGACTATTCTATGTGCTCTTGATATGGAAATGGAAGTTGGAAAACATATTTAAAATGTTTTATGTGATAATAAAAAGAAAATGGAGTTTCATGGAAGCTCTAGTGGTATGTCATATGAGAGGAAGAAGTTTTAACCTCCTACATGTCAAAAATATTGGAAAAATCACTTAGGTGATTTCCTTAAAGGGACAGGAATTTTTTTCAAGTATGGGAGACGTTTCAAGTGAGAAAATTAATTTCTATATGCTGTATAGATTCCATTAAATGAAATGAATGGAGAGAAGTCCCAACTAAATACACCACCCACACTTCATTTTTTTAGATGCAAGTATTTTGGTTGTTATTCGAACCAATGACCTAATATAAGGGATATTGAGGATAATATACCTCAAAAACCTCTATGATCAATGAATAAATCGAAATATAATGAAATCAAAACTACTGATGTGGGTTTAAAGTGTGATGTGGTGAAAGTTGAACTTATTATCCCCTCTAAAATTGAAAATGTTTTACATGATTTAGGTTTTACCCACTTTTTTATAACTATATAATTTTCTAACAGTGTTACATCCACATCAAAACAGTGTGACATTAAATTATTAGGGAAAATTCGTAATGGTATGATGATTTCATTTCAGATTTATAACTCCTCTCCAATATAATATTATTGAAATTTTATTCCATTAAATCTCATTATTATTTGTATAGATGAATTTGACGTAATTTTGGACATGGATATACTCTCTCAGTATAGATCCCATATCAATTGTTGAGGAAGGGATGTTATATTTGATATTATGAATCAAAATTAATTTTTAAATCAGTGTGAAGATGAACCTAAAATACTTTGGGAAATTAATTCTATCATATAGGATTAACTACCTATGCATGAGGGATATTTATCTCAAATGGTTAGGAACAAACTCAAAATTGAATTTTTTTTATTGTTTAGGAATATGATGATGCATTTCCAATGGAATTTCTTAGTCTTCACTTGAATCATGATGTTGAGTTCTTAATTGATCTAATACCTGATGCTACCTATATTGTAAAGACTCCATATAGAATAACCTCTATTGAGTTACAGGGATTGAAGAAACAACTCCAATAGAATATTTATAATGGATTCACTCAACCTAGTAATTAACCATGGGGTGTGCCAATTTTATATAAATAAATATGGGTCAATGTGCCTTTCCATTGATTATTAAGAACATAATAAGATCACTATTAAGAAAAATTATCCTCTTCCCTATATCAATGATTTGTTTTCTCAATTACGAGGAGATAAGTATTTTTTCAAGATTGATCTTGGATCTTGATATTATCATCTAAGGGTTAAGAATAAGGATATACCCAAGATAGCCTTCTATGGGTGGTATATTCAGTATTAATTTATAATAATTTCAATTTTAATTACAATTGATCATGTTATCATAATAGATTTGATTAAAAAATTATTTATAGAATACCTTGATCAAATTTTTGTAATCTTAATAGATAATATTCTTATATATTTGAAGAGTAAGGAAGGGCATAGATAATATTTGAGGATTATGATGACGACCCAGAGTAAGGTCAATTTGTACACTAAATTTACTATATGTGAATTATATCATGATAATTTTTCATTCTTGGGTCATTTAATCTCATGTGAGGGTATATTGGTGGACCCATAAAAGATGGAAGTTGTTAACAAATAGTCATTACCAACCATTATAGCTTAGATCTGTAGTTTTATTAGGTTGGATAAATACCATTGATTCTTTTTGAGGAATTTCTTATGGATATATAATACAATAACCAAGTTGACATGGAATAGAGATAATTTTCAATGTACATATTAATGTGTTGAGAATTTCAAGGAACTAAATAGAAGGTTTGTCGGTGCACCTATACTCACACTACCATATAGTGGTAAATAGTTCCTAATCTATATTTATGGACAAAAGATGGTATTGGGATGTGTTCTTATGAATAATTATATGGTGATTGATTATTCCTAACAAAATTCTAAAATTTAGGATAAAATTTAATAGAATCATTATTTTGAGTTGGCAGTAGTAATATTTTCATTGAAAATATGGAGGCATTGTTCTTATGGTGAACGATGTTACAAATGTACTGAACATAAAATCTTGAGGTATATATTCACATATAAATAGATTAATATGCACCAAAGGATATGGTTTTAGGTGATTAATGATTATTATTGCTCAACACATTACCCCCCTGGGATGGTAAACAAGGTGGATGGTGATTTGAGATTGAAATATCATGTTAGCATATCCATTATAAGGATTGAAAGAGATATTATACATATGGATATTCATAATATGAATCTTGAAATCATGAGTAAATGGGATAGATCATATATTTCTCATATTAATGTTCAACTATCCATCCATGTAAGGATATAAGAGTTTGAGAAAGATATGTGAAGTATAAGGTGAAAAATATTCTTCAGTTTAACCATGATAATGATGTAATAATAATGTTTATAAACCAAGTACGTTCCCCATCAATACCATTCATGAATAAGGGTATATTGTAAGAATCTCATAGTTCATCATTCTCTATTTATCCTATATGTATGAAGATGTGTATATAAATTAAAGAGAATTTCTGGTGGACAACATAAAGACATATATTAACGAGTATGAATTACGGTGCTTGGTATGTCTAAGTGTTATGTATGAAATATATAAGTATAAGGGGGTGTTAAAAACATTACCCATACAAGAATGAAAATGTGAAAACATCACCATTGATATTGTCATTATACTCCCCAAAACATCAAATGGTCATAATGCTATTTAGGTTTTAGTAGATCACCTTAAAAATCAGCACATTTTATTACCATTGGAGAATATTTATCTCTTGATAATATTTTTGTGATATAAATTATGTATGTTTTAATATTACATATAGTATCACATTCTATAATTACTAATGTTGATATGATTTTTACCTCAAATTTATGGTTAATTCTTCACCAAGATCTGGATACATAGTTGAATTTTAGTAATCCTTATCTTCCAAAAATAGATGGATAGTCTATTAGAACTATTAATACCCTATAGGATATATTGATATCATGTTATTTAAATTTCAAATTTGGTTTGTATAAATAACTTTCTTTGTTGAAATATTCTTACAATAATAGTTTTCACTCATGAATTCAAATGTCTCCATATGAATCCATTTATCGAAGGAGGATCATAACTCTAACATGTTGGAGTAAAGTTTGAGAATCAAACTTATTGGGACCTTTGATAGTTAGTAAAATAGTCGATAAGGTTTTAACCATTCAACAACACATCATGGTAGCTTATATTTTACCAAAAAATATGCTAAAAATTATTGGAAGGATTTAGAGTTCAACGTTGGTGATAATGATTTTCTAAGAATATATTTGTGGAATTAGTTTTTTGAGATTTTGAAATAATGTAATGTTGATCCATAGATATAGAAACCATTTTTAGATTCTTTATTGTGCTAGGATGGTTTCTTCTCACTTGGTGCTTCCACTAAATCTCTCTCAAGTTCATGATCTGTTTCATATATCATTTTTGAGGAAGTGCATACCTGATCCTTCACATGTAATAAATTTTGTAGTTTTACCAATAGTGAATAATATTTTTGTGTGGAATAAATGATAAATTTTATAGACCATAGAGATAAATTTATATGAAATAAGACCAATCACAAAGTCATAATTTTATGGAAAACCCATCAATCTTGAGGATGTTATGTTGGAACTCGAGGATGTGATGAGGCTTTGGTATCCTCATTTATTTGTGTATAAGTAATTGAATTTTATGGATGAAATTTTTATAATGGGGGTATAATGTAACGTCCAAAGATTTTATAATATAATTTCTCTTTATTAATTTTATTCCTTTAATGGATTTCTTAACACTCAACACCGAACTTTAAGAAAACTGTGATATACTATAAAATATTATTATTTAAATGTGACCATTATAAACTAGAAATTAAATTAGAAATATGAATAATATTATCCAAATTATAAAAAATATGTAAAAAAAATATATGAAGAAAATTTATTTATTAATTAATAAAAAATAAGTACGAATTTTTTAAAAAAGTCATTTTACGGTTCAAAAATATATTTTTTCTTGAAATGGTTTTATTTCATTTCATGAGAAGACATTATAATTAATTTATTACACTTTTATAAACTATATATAAAAATTTCAGTATAATTTTTTGAAATTGGAACTTAATAATAGGATTAGGATGATTTTTTATAGAATTTTATGAAAATATTGATTTTTGGGTTAATAGTGAAAAATATTGATTCTTCAAATACTGTCACATTTATGAAATAATTATGATGTAAGTATGAATTAATAAAATTTAAACTATCAGAATAATAAAATATTTTTTATATAGAAAAATAATGATTTTAAAATAATATTTTGAATTTGGGAACCCAGTCTTGAATTTTTGGAACATAAGTTATATTTTATTTAAATTTAAAACTATTTTTAGTTCATTGAATTTAATTATATGGTTGGATTCTTTCATTAGGTTTTGGATTAATAAAAAAGTCCAAAAAACATCCTTTTTACTGAATAACCAAATAAAATTAGTTAAAACAATATTTTACTTTATTTCAATGTAAAATGTTTTTTACTCTTAAATCAAGTATTTTCCTAAAAATTGTTTTTCAATCCATTTGTATTATTATATTAAAATTTATTTAATATACCTATATAAATTTAATCTAATAAAATAGATTCCAAATTTGGTTTCATTACTTCAAAATTTGGTTTTATGGGAACTTTTATTTTTGGTCATATAATTATGTTATCCTCATCAAAAGTTAATTTATCACAATTAATGTATAAATGTGTATAAAGTGGTTTAACTAGAATATAATTCATAAAATGTGTCAAAAAATTTTATAAATATTATTGGGTTAGTTTTTTTATTCCTTATCACTTCTTATATATGAGTTTTGGTCACCTTATTTCCACATGACATGACTATGTTATATATTATATTCAAATATTTTAAGTAATTCTAAGGGTGTCATTTCCCTCATGTTTAAAATTAAACCCCATATTATCATTTGTTCACAAATTTTGAGAAATATAAATCATACAATCCATGAGTTAATACCTTCATATATTCCATACCTTTATCCTAGATCTTATCTTCTTCTCCTAAAAACATCCTATAAAGGCTTAAGTTGTAAGCTAAAGAAGATTTCTCATAGAAGTGGAAATTGTCTAACCCAACTCCTTTAAATATTATTTATTATTATACTCCCTATAAATAAGGATAATCAATCATAAAATTAGTAATAAAATATAATAAATCTATTTATATGTTATTATGATTATGATACATCCCTTTTCCATATCCTTTTCACCAATTGGGAAATGAAAGTATCGCTTATGTGTACGTGTGGACTACTAACTCCATGTAAAAATATGATTAATTTTATATCACCATATTTCATGGTTGTTTATTTTAATGGTTTTAATATTTATATGTAATATTAATGAAATAAATATGATTATTTAATTATTTGATCTTTTTTACCTACTAACCTTCACATCCATTGGAAAATGATATTGTTGCTCATGTATGCATGTGGATTACCGCCTCCATGAAGTTATGTTATTCATTTTTAATTTTCATTTTAAATGTATGGTAATAAGGATATATTTAATGAATTTATATGATATTTATGATATAATAATGATTATATAAAGTTTAATTATTAATTATATTCCTTTCTGTCCATCCATCAAAAAGTGGAAACCTCACTCACGTGTACACACGAGCAACATTATAACCAAATAAATTGATTTTAATAAATAATTGTACGTGATAATTAAATATAAAAATTATGAAATTTTTGACATTATATATTTGATTGAACCATTATCAAATTACAAGAAATATAATTTCCAAATCAAAACATTCATGAAATACAAAACAATTATTGCTCGAGACATTGATTTTAATAAATAATTGTAAATTAATGGTTTATAAGATGTTATAAGTAAATCATATATGGTATGATATATTTGAATATGTATGTAGAATATATTTATAATAAATATTTATTTATTATACATGATTTTTAAACATCTATGAATTAATATGTGACATGAGGTAACAGATTTATGTTATAATCTCATTTGTTTTTTGGATCATTTGTTTTAAATTTCCGCGGAGGGAAATTATACGATCCTTATAATTTGAAGAAAATATATTTTATCCCCATGTTCTTATTTAATGAATTTTGAAATATTTTTACCATTTTCTTCTCATTTGTACTTAAAATGGTCGGTAATGTTTTTTAAGAAAAACTGAACTTATTTCCTCTTTGGTCAAAGAACATTTTCTTCCAAGTTTATGTTCTTTAAAATGTTTTTAGGAATGTTATTTTATATAATCCAATGATAGTTAAATTACATTTTTCACTGTATTTTAATTTCTTTTTAAAGGTTTAAATATTAATTTTTACAATGTTTTGTGAATTTTTTATTTTTGAATTTTACAATGTGTGAAATAAATATTCATTTTAGAATATTTTTAATGAATATATTTTACTGACTTCATGATTTTTCGTCATTGTAAAGAATCATTTATTGGTTTTCATTTTTATTTTCAAAGAAAATAATTTTCTCAATATTCTAATTTTTTTAGTAAGAATGTTATCAAAATTAAATTATATTTGCTCATGTTTTTAAAGGTAATGTTCAAATGAACGTTTAAAGTAATTTTCATCAATGTCAGCAACCTTTAAGGATTTATATGCTTCACTAAGGTTATGATCTTATGATTATAACCAATTTTATTATTTTTTCTATTATAATAATGATAATTCATGTATAATTATATTAAATCCAATTATTTTACATGGGATGTTATGAGGAAGTCTTTATGAAACTCGTTTCTTTCTTATGATTTATGTTATGATGAAATGGTGAAATGTAATGGGATTCCTTTACATGGGTTAAGATATGATAAATTGATGAATTTTTTTAGGATATTTTTTAATAGTTGTGGTTTATAGTTATGTGATAGTTGTTTATATTTTTTCCCTCTCAGGTAATGTGTAAATATGGAAAACTCATTAGATAACTATGTTATGTGTGATCCTAATTTCCTGGCCAAAAAATTCTACACGGACCTAGTTCCATGTCCATAAGATTATGTGAGTACATAATTTATTTTCCTTAACTTATTGAGTGAACCTGTTACTATATATACATGTTCTAAATTTTATAATCTTTTGATTGTGATATATTTCTATATTTACTATATCCTCTCTTGGTTCATGATAAATTATTGATTATTTCATATTTATATGAATTTTTTATTTTTTTATAGAAAATAATTATTCTCTAAATCATGATTAATGATATTTAATTGAATGGGTATGAATTCATTATTTTATGATCAAGTTCCCATACACTTAATCTCACTTATGATCATATATTGACATCTTATATGGCTACACTAAATAAGAATCTGATATCACCCTTTTTATGTTTCAAATTTCCCTAGATTATGAAGAAATATTTTAGAGAATCTATGTTAAAGAAGAGTACCATAATAAAAGAAAATTCTAGTAGATGTTGAAGATAATTTATTAAATAAATTTTTATGTATCTAGTCCCAAAATACACTAAACCTTAATGTTCCTTCAGTATGTATATTTGATATATGTATTGCGTATTACTCTAAAATGATGTCTTTTTTATGTATGTTATGATTACGTCCATTCAGAAATGGATTAACATCAGAAAAAATTATGAAAATATAGATTTTAGGTAAAGACCCCATTTTGGATTCAAAGGATAAGTTTGTTTCTAAATATGGAATTTTATTAAAAATGAATTTATTATTTTAATATTTGGATTGGAGTATTATTATTTCTTCTTGGAATCAATTAAATCACCAAAAGAACGTTATTTATTTTGGATGAGCTATAATGAAATCAATTGAAATGAAATTATTGTCAATTTACAAGAATAGTAAAAGTCATTCTCAAGTGGAAACATATATTATTAAATTCTCCTCACCTTATAACTTTACATCCTAAAAAATAAATTAACTAATGAAATCAAATTCAACACATTCATTCACCAATAAAAGGAGTCCCTTCATAGAAAATTTTGTTTTCCAACTAAACTTGATACAAACATTCCATTTCTAAGAACGATTACCTTAATATAACATACCAATCACAAGTCTCAATGACATCAATACCCTCACAAAAATGACTAAAATAAGGCTCTTACACAATTGGTCAATTATAATGATTTAATATATTCATAATATCATTTTTTTAATGTGTGATAATTTCTCAAAACTTGTATTCATATAGTTTAAATCTATCCCATAAATAATAATATATATCATAAATATCCCCACATTAAATAAGATATCAATTTTTATATAAAAATATATACAAATGTGACCAATTTTCTCTCCAGTTAATTCCCATGATTAAACAATATTATAAAAATCTCATAAATACTTATTAAATAATGGTTTAATGTAACCACATAATCTCAACCCCGTGAAGGTTCACATGTAAAAAATAGAATCCCTCAAAAAAATCATCCTTTAATGGAAAAGTTGGAAACCCATTCCAATTAAAAATCATCTCAATAATAGGTCAATACCATCTCAGTTTAATCTTTTGAAGTATCTTAATAAACATTTATCTAATTTTAAATCATCATTCTAAGTGTCCAACTAAAAAGAAAATAAGTATATTCATTATTTAACATGTTAGACCTTTTTCACTCTAAATTTTAACCACACTAGTATTCCATGTAACTTTAGGCATTCTTCCCAGTATTCTAGAGGTTTCCAACTAGTAACATGGGTCTAGGGTAGTACCATGGGGAGACTATACCACCATATATAAGTTCATAGTAATAGAAATATAAATAAAAATCATATAAATTAATATTGATTAGGTTTTGTGAAAGTAATAAGTCACAAACATGCTATAATAAATTAATGCATTAGTAAGAAGTCATATAGACTCATGGTCATGTTTGTATATGATAATAACATCCCACTGATCTTATCGTATAATGAAATTATAAACTAATTAATTTCCTAAGGCTCTAATATATTGATGATTTTATCTCATTTATCTCCTTACTATATTATATATATCCATATGAACAATCCAAACATGGTACTTTTCCCAACTCGAACTTATGAATAGTGAATACATCTCAGGTAATCATGTTTCATAGCCACCCAAGCAAGGTGTGAGTAAAACTTTATAGGGAACCAAAAATTTGGTCCTATATATAACCTGCAAATATAGTGTATACATGTGATTTGATTATAAAATCAATACATCTATAGAAGCATAAATAAATAACCATTATCAATCCTCGGGATCTAACATGATGCCCAAGATTAAAATAGACCTACATCATGTAGTTCTACAATGCCTTTTAGAATTTTATGTAAATATTCCAACCAATACCAGTCCCATGGTCAATTATTATGAATAATTCCTAGTAAATAAAGAAGTATTAGGATCCAAATATGATTCCTTGTATAAATTTTAAGGAAATCTAAATAGAATCATGTCCATAAACTAAGGGGATTTCCTATCAAGAATCAAAGTCATCTAGAAACACATATGAGTTACATATAAAAATTATTGATTTAATTCATGAAATAAATATTCCTTATCAACAAATATCTATATTTATTAAAATATATGGATTTATCATTATTTCTAGTTAAAAAATAACATTCAAATTAAACACCGTATGTAAAAAATTATATAAAACTTGATCAATAATCACATCCACGATACAAGAAATATGGATATATAAGATAAATATAATTAAAAATTAAAAATGATCTCAAAATTATAGTATACAATCCACATAAAAATTATTAGGTGCACAATAACATGTATGTCTTAGTGAAATGGATATTTAGATCAAGCCCCTTACCTTATGTCTGAATTCTTTCCACACTTCTACTTCATGTCCTGGATAAACAAATTAGATTAATTAATTACTTAATTAATAACATCATAAATATATATTTTATTTATTACAATTTTATCAAGTTCATTTATGTCCATTTCTATGAGTTATAATTGTTAATTTTGTTGTTCTAGGAGCGTTCGTTTCATGGTTTTATGGTTGAATCCCTTGTATATAATTATGGGAGTTCGTGTAAAATAGAAGAAAAAATACATAAGTGGAATAGAATTAAATTAATATACTTCCAAGATTTTAAATTCTTCTCAAATGTAATTTTGTTATATTATATGAGGATGATTCATTATATAATATTTTAATGAAAAATGATTAGTTTATTTTGGTGATTTTTACGACCATCATGGAGTAGTATCTTTTTTTTAATATTTTTTTGATATACTTATTCTATAATATTAAATAAGTTTTAATACACATATGATAATGTTTTTAACCCTAAAAATGTTTTATGACCATATGTGAAAGTGGTAATGAAAAATTAAAACCCATCACCCATGAAGGTGGTGAATCGACACCTCACAAATTATGTTTTCATTTTTAGAAATAAAAGGAGAGGAGAAGAGATTCGATGATGAGTTTTACATGAACATAATAAAATTGATATATATATATATATATATCATACTAGTTTTAAAATTCCAATTTTTATAAGGGAGGTGTGAAGTGGATAAGAAAAGAAAATAAATTTATTGAGAAAAAATGAGGATTTTACCTCTTAGATATCATCTCCTTGAGAACCTCCTTAAGAAACTTGGCTTTGGTATTATGGTAGTACCAGTAGTAATTAGATTTGGGGATGAGGATTGGGAATGGAAATGGCTAGAATTTAGAAAATCATAAAGGATTAGAATGTGTGAGTATAAGGGTAGGTGATGGGCGGTATTTATATTGGAGAAGAGGGGTGTTTTTTTATTTTACCCATTTGTTTATTATTTTGGATCAAGAATATCAATAATATTGATTTTTTTGACTAATTATAATAACTATTTAATGAAATTTAAATCAAATGGGTGATTAACTCATCGATGCATTATCCATAACTTAATAATTCAATTATTTTCTTATAATGTTAAATAACGTAAATTACCGTATTTCACTATTCACCAAAAAATTCATCAATTTTAGAAAAATATAAAAAAAACAACCTAAATATTTTTTGATTTATAGATTTAAGAAATGGACACCACTTTATGAAAATAAGTTTCTTAAAATGATAAATTTAATTTTAATTAAAATCATCATTTATTTTAAACATACCAATTTTAATATTATAATAGATTTTACGACACATTTAAAAATTAATTATGGTCTCATAAAATTATTTTATAACTATAATTCAAAAACATATTAAATTACGAAACAATTTTCTGAAAATAAATTTTCTTTTAAATTATTATTTTAAATATAAAATTTCAAATAAACATTATTGTTTCATAAAAATACCAAGACTTATTTTTTCATTTTTAAATAATTTATTAACTTATCCCACGATATAAATATATAATATTTTCATTTATGAGATACATTAAAATTATTTATAATTTAATTGGTGATTTTATTATTCTAATGGCCACATTGATATTCCCAATGGTCAAATTACTATTCCAATGGCCAGGTTAATGTTTAATAGCATATCATGGTTTATTTAAGCTCGGTGTTATGTGCAATGTAAGCTATCGATTAAATTTAATTTATTTAAGAAGACCCATACCATAGAATATTGGGTTGTTATATTCATCCATCCTTTGAAAATTTTATCCTCAATATTTTTCATGAATATTGTCATCTAAACAGATGAGGGTGGTTCTTCTTCATAGCATCCTTAGGTTACCACATTGCTTCTTCCATTTTATGGTTTCTCCCAAGTACTTTTACCATTTTAGTTGTATGATTTCTCAATACTTTCTATCTAGTGTCAAGAATCATGATAGGCTATTTTCAGTAAGAAAAGTCATGTTTTATTTTTATTTCTTCACAAGTGAGTTCATGCATTTGGTCTCACATGTACTTCTTTAACAATGATATGTGGAACACATCAGTAACATTAGAGAGACTATGTGAAATTTATAATCCGTACGATACATATCCAATTCTTTCCGGATTTTCAAATGGTCCATTGCATTTGGGGCTCTTTCTACCTTTCTTATTGAACCTTATTACACCCTTCCATGGAGATACTTTAACAGAGACATGATCTCCCACTTGAAATTCCAAATCATTTCTTCAGTTTTCTACGTAACTGTTTGTCTTAATTTTTCATCTTTTAATATGAGCAAGGATAGTATTTACCTTTATCGTTGTATCTTCAATATGTTATGGATATATAAGTTTCCTCTCACCAAATTAATCCCAATAATTTGGAGTAAAACATCTCTTTCCATTTAATGCTTCATAATGCAACATTTAAATACTAGAATGGAAACTATTGTTGTAGTTTAACTCTACCAAAGGTAAATAATGATCCCATATACCTTGAAAGTTAAGTGATCGTGTTCTGAACATGTCTTCTAATGTTTTAATAGTCCTTTCATAATATCCATTGGTTTGAGGTTGATAAGAAGTACTCAAATAAAGATCAGTATTCAAAGTCTTTTAAAGAATCTTCTATAATTTTGATGTAAAATGAGGATCTAAATTAGACACAATAGATAAAGGTGCACCATAAAGTTAAAAAAATTTGGTAATATACAGACTTTATAGGAATTCAAGAGGTGAATCTTTTTTCATAGCAATAAATTGTGTTTTTTTTAATTCAGTCAATAATAACCCATTTCATATCATTATTTCTTGGGGTATTTGGTATACCAATGATGAATTCTATAGTAATGTTATTCGAAATCCACATAGGAATAGGTATATGTTTCATGAATCCTCTTGGATTTTGTCTCTCAGCCTTCACTTATTGACAAACTAGGCATCTTGACACATAGTAAGCAATTTCCAACTTTATATTATCCCATAAAAAATGTTCCTTCAAATATCTATACATCTTGGTACTACCATGGTGTATAGGGATATTTGAGTTATGAACATCATCTAATAGTTCCATTTTTCGATCAGGTATTTATGGAACACATAACCACTTCCAAAATTTTATAATTCCATCCTCATACATGATGTCTACCATTATTACATCCTTAATGGATTTAAATTTATTTTGAAAATTCTCATCATCATATTGAGATATTTTTATCATTTATAATAATGATGGTTTCACAATCATTTAAAAAGGAGTGATCTTTCCACTTCTTTAATAATTAACTTATCCATATTTACTATATCCATGAACATAGGATTATTCTTATTCATAATTTGGGTCAAAATTCCATGATCTTTCCTCGTTGATGTATCTTCTACCGTATTCTCTTTTCCTAGGTGGTTGTGTATTGAGAAATCATAATATTTGAGTAACTCAATCCATAATCATTTCCTCTTATTGAATTATTTCTGTGTAAATATGTATTTCAAAATCATTTAATTCATATATATCTTACATCATTCACCATAAAGATAGTGTCTCCATATCTTCAGATGAATTATTATGTCTGTTATCTCAAGATCATGAGCTGGATAATTTTGGTCATTAATATTCAAATTACTTGATGAATATGAAATAAATTTCTCATTTTTCATTAAGACACAATACTTTCCTTTCTTTGATTCTTCAATGTATATTACAAACCCATAATTTCTTTATGGTAGAGTCAAAATTGATACATTGACTAATATTCTCTTCAATTATTCAAAACACTTTTCACATTGTTTTTTCCATATGAACAAAACACATTTACATGTGTTCTTGGTTAATGGGTAACCAATTGGGAAAACTTCATAATGAAATTATGATAGTAACATACTAAACCAATGAAACTATGTATCTGGATTATGTTTGTTGGTGTAGTAAATTATTGTATTATATTTTTATTTACAAGATGAACTAAGATTCTATCCATAGAGACAATATAGACAAAAAAATAATTCCTAAATAAATGATTCACACTTGCTAAATTTTCCATATTACTCTTTCCTTATGAGAGTCTGAGGAATAGTTACCAAGTGATTCTCATGATCTTCATATGTTTTAGAATATTCTATAATATAATTAATGAATACCAAAAAAATTGTCAACATATTTCTTAAATATTTTTTTCATTAAACCCATAAAAATATAACATGCATTAGTCAATAAAAATGGAATTACTATAAACTCATAATGTCCATAACTCATCTAAAATGTTTTCTTCATAATATCATCCTTCTTTACATTATAATGATGATACCTAGAAAGAATTTCAATCTTTGAAAAATATTAGCTCTATGAAGTTGATCACATAAATCTTAAATATAATTCAAAGGATTGTTTTTTTATTGTAAGATCATTGATTTATCTATAGTCAATGCATAGCCTCATGGATCCATCTTTCTTCTTATCAAAGAGAATAGGGGATTTCGATAAAGAAATACTCGGCATAATAAATCTCTTATTACTCAACCCCTTTGATTTTTTATTCAGCTCCATGAATTCTACAATGTCCATTCTATAAGGATTATTTGATATTGGTCTTGAATCAGTGATTAAATCAATTGTAAAATCAACTACATGCTTTGGGGCGTGTCCAGGTAATTCCTTAGGAAATAAATCAATGTATTCATGTATAATAGGTGCATCCTCAATTTAAAGATTACCTTCTACATCCCTAGATGTTATTTTCTCTTCCTCTATAAGAATTTCATTTAGTATAACTACTAAGGGTGTGTGTAGATAATTATTAAAGGATAATGCTTCTACTCTAAAGATAAGGAATTATACATCTTAAAAAATCATAATTTCTTTCTTCATATAATACAATTTCACATCATATTTTTAAATCTAGTCCATACTGAGGATTATATCAGTGTAAATAATATTTATAATTATAATTTCAATAAATAAATCATGTTTATATTTTATAATGGGGACTTCATGATATATTTTTGTTGCAATGATACTTACCTTATGAGTTTTGACTTTAAAATCCCTTATTAAATAAAAATGGAAATATCTAATTTTATTGGAAAACTGGGTAGATATAAAAAGTGTGATGATTTGAAATCATATGAAGCATTGGATAAATTTTATTATAGGATTAATGTACCTGACACCACATCATTGTGAACATCTACTTTAGTTGTAGTGATCGCATAATCTTGTGCATCTCCCCTTGGCCTCTTCTATGGTAGATTCCCTTGGTATTTGGGACATTGGTTTGAATAATTACCCATTTACTTATAGTTTATGAATTTAAAATCATTGATTTTTTATTCACCTTGCATTCATTAGCTCAAAAAACCCTGTTCTCCACACTTAAAATAAACTCTCATGCGTTTCAATAATTTCCAATGATGATTCTTTCCATAATTTTAGTATAATATGAATATTTATTGTTCCCCTATTCTTATTTGATTATTTACCTTTTTCATGGTTATCATAAGACCTATTCTTCTCCTGATTTCAATTGAATATATAGGATCTAGAAATTTATTTCTCCATTTTGATGGCACATAGTACTATTTCATCAAATGATGAAAATATTTGAAAATCCAGTGACCTTTGGAGACTTAGCTTAATAAAATAAAATAAATTATCAATATTATTTTATAAATAATGTATGTAATCTATATAATACCATTATAGTCTTGTGGAGATAGCCTCAAACTCCTCAATACTCACTTCTTCCTTTTTATTTAATCTACGAAATTTCCTCTTTATTTTAGGTCATTTCTCATGAGGGAAGTATTTTTCAATGAATTTTTATTTAAAATTTATCCATTACATGTCTTATATTTCATCTTCTTCCTTAGTATTCTAGATCGAAGACCACCATTGATCAACATCATCATTGAGGTGATATACCTATAGTGCTACCTTTTCCCTTTCATCACATCTCAATTCCAAAAAAATCATTTCAAGGGACTTGATCCATTTCTCAACTACCAATGGATTAATAGTCCCAATAAATAATGGGGGATTTTTCTAAATGCATCGATCCAACATATGTATAATATGTCTATTCTTCATAACGTGAGTAATTTGTCCTAATGTGGTCATGATCTGCACAACTCTAACACCAAATGTGTTGACTTGATCAGTAGGGAATTGACTATATTATCTATGGGTATTGATTCACTTTCTTCCTTTAGGAACTATAAATAAATAAGGAAACACTCAATATTATTTCATAATAATCAGGTGTATTGATCCCAAAAAATATCTATAAGTAATTATTATAATTCTCATGTTTATTTAACATCCAATTCCCAAGGATTCTATTAAACTTTCCCTAGTACATACTATAAGAACCCTGACCCTAATAGCCCAGAGCTAGTGTTTATTATATTATAATGGCATAGATACAAGAGATAAAATCACCAAGGATCAATCATTTTAGTAGTCTTGCAGGACTATATACATACATGGTTCCCTTATTACATTGGTAATTAAACATATAACATAAAAAAGGAAAATAAAGTGCTTCCTTGACACTTATTCAAATATTTCATCTTCAAAACCAGGGGACAAAGAAAAAAATAAAGGTGTGATCTTAAATGATCAGAAAGTATTACATACATAAAATACAAGAATCAATAGTAATTTAATCATAATAAATATGGAATTACCTAAGAAAAATATTTCATTTAATCAATAAACTAGATATGAAAATGTATCCATATATTTTGTTATACAGGAAATATAATGAATAGTAATAAATGAATAATGAATGAAGGGAATGCATAATTATTTGATGTCATACATCTAGAACATGAATCACTACTATAAAGTCCTTCCACATGATAGTTTAATTCTGAGGGTAGAAACTCAACTGATTCTTCTTGGAAACAAACGTAAAGGATTTTTCACTAGTTGTTCTGTCTTATGAGAGGTGTCGATGCATCGAGGGGATATCTACAATCAGGTCCCACCCATGTCTTCATGTAAAAATAATTCCTCATATAACAATATGTTCAATTTAATTCAGGAAATAAATATTCATTATCAATGAATATCCATATTGAGTAAAAGATATGGATTTAACATTATTTCCTTATTTAATTAAATAACATTCAAAGTAAACACTATATAAAGAATGGTATTTGACTTAGACAATTTTCATCTCCATGATAACAGAAATATGGACATTTAAGAGAAATATTTTCAAATTAAAATGATCTAAAAATGGTAGTAGTTAAACCACATAAAAATGATTAGGTCCACAATACTAAGTAAACCTCAATGATATTGAGAATGAGATGAAGTTCCTTACCTTATGTTCAAAAGCAATTTGTACTTGTACATAATGTCTTGGATAATAAAATTAGATTCATTAATTACTAAACTCAGAACCTATTCAACATATATTTTAATTATTATAATTTTAATAACTTCATTTATCGCCATTTCTATGAGTTATAATTTTTAAGTTTGTTGTTCGGGGAGTATTTGTTTCATGGTTTTACGGTTGGTTCCCTTGTGTATAATTTTGGGAGTTCTTTTTAAATGGAAGAAAAAAATACATAAGTGTAATGGAATGATATTAATATAATTAAAGGATATTAAATTCTATTAATATATCATTTGGTGATATGGTATGAGGATGATTCTTTAGATAAATCGTTAATAAAAAATGATTATTTTATTTTGGGAGTTTTTATGACCATCATAGACTACAATCATTTTATTAAATATTATGTTTATATACTAGTTTTAAAACCTTAAATAATTTTTAATTAAAATATTAAAATCTATTTTAACCATAAAAAATTATGATCACCCTTGAAGGCGGTAATGAAAAATCAAAACGTGACATCCATGAAGGCGATGAATCAACACCTCATTGACAATGTTTTAATTTTTAGAATTTAAAGGAGTAGAAAATAGATTTTATTATGAGTATTCAATTAAAAAAATAAAATTATATTATATATATATATCATATGGGGGTTATCATGCCACTTTGGATAGGGTAGGTGAGTAAAGGATAAGAAGATAAAATAAATTAGAAGAGAAAGAAAGAGTATTTTACCTCTCGAATATCGTCTCCTTGAGAACATCCTTAAGGAACTTGGCTTTAATATTTATTTAAGACCAGTATGTATTGGAAATCGAGAATAGTCTTGGGAATGTAATTAGAAATAATGTAAACAAAATTCATGGCTTATAAGGTGTGAGGAAAAGGATTGGTGAGAGGTGGTTTTTATAGTAGATGAGGAGTGTTTTTTTATTATTTTATTCATTTCTTTTTTTTTTGGATTCAGACTATAAATAGTGTTGATTATTGTGACTAATTACTATATATAGTGCATTTGGTTTTGAAATAATGAGTGATTACCTCATCCATACTTCATCCATGGCTCAGAAAACATTTATTTACTTATAATGTTAAATACCGTAAATTGTTGTATTTCACTAATCTAAAAAAATTCAACTATTTTAGAAAAATCTAAAAAATTAACCCTCACCATTTGTTAAATGTATATTTTAAAAATGGACTTAATTTTATGAAAATAAATTTATAAATGTGAAAATTTTAATTTTTAATTAAAAAATCATTTATTTGAAAAAAACTGATTTTAATATTATAACTGATTTTACGACACTTTTAAAAATTAATTATGATCTCATAAAATTATATCATAATTATAATGAAATAAAATATTAATTTATGAATATATTTTATGAAAATAAAATTTCTTTTAAATCATTATATTAATTATATTATTATAAAAAACATTTTCATTTCATTAAAATGTCAACACTTAATTTATAATTTTAAAAAAAAAATTATTTACATATTCCATTATATAAATATATCATATTTTTATTTATGAGATACGTAAATTTTATTTATAATTTCATAGGTGAGTTTATTATTATAATTACCATAATAATATTTATAATGGTCAAATTATTATTCCATTGGTCATGTTAATATTTAATACTCTATCACGGTTTGTTTCAGCTCGATGTTGCATGAAATGTAGGATATTGAATAAATTGAATTTATTTAAGAAGGTAGATATTGTAAAATATTTTTGTGTTATAAACAAGGATACAAAACATGTAACAAATGAGTACATGTTGTGTAGTATTTTATTATCCATCTAGGATCCTTGGAAATTTCCGTTGGTATCTTCATATATAAACTTTATTCATCATTAACCGATCTTGAAAATATTTTTGAGAAAAAAAAGGAAGAAAATATTTCAATGATAGATCAGGAACCAATTACAACATTAAATTATTATTAAATTTTAAATTTTCAGTGATCAAAGATCAAATAAATACTTATAAATTTAAACACGACCACTATGATACCACTTGAATGTTATGAGCATAATGGAAGTGCCGTGATGGGCATTGAACAAAATATGATGGATAATTTTCAATATTTTATATGATATGAACACCGTGACTAATGTATTTTTTCTACATGATATTTACATAGATAAAAACACAAAACCCGAAGGGGATTTTTGATAGTTAAATTTATAATTAATTTATTTAAGGTTGGGATAAATAGTTACATTGTCATGGAATGTTTCTCTAATAAGTCATATGTATACAAAAGCGATACTTTTACTTAAAATTTAATGAGATAGAGGGTGTATAATAGTGGTTTAATAATCATAATAGTATTTTAGTAGTTTTATGATATTGAAATTATAATTTTATGATAAATACTATATATTTAGAGGAGGTAAAATAACAATTAAAAAGGAAGTGATCAGTTAAGGAGATTACCTCTTCTTTGAAACAAATCCTTTAGATATCCTGATAAGTATACTAGGGATGATCTTTTGGGAAGAAAATAACCTATAGAATGTGGATAGTAGACTATAGAAGATAATTTTTTAGGGTTTGGTCAATCTAAAAGGCCTAAAGTGGTGTAAAGAAGAGAAATGAGAGGTTCCCTTTACCACAGTAATGTCTTTTTCACTCTTAATGTGTTATAATTTAACATATAAGGTGAAAGTTGGTTCATAAATGGATAAGGGGTGACATTTTTGTGCAAAAATTATTCTTCTTATCCTTTTTACTTTTTTTAAATCATTTAATAAAATATTATTTTGATAAAATATCATTACTGTAAATTTTGACACTATTCATTTAATTTTACTTAAAAGATGTAAAGAAAAGGATTAAATTTGATTATAATCCATTAAAAAACACCAATATGTCATATTATTCTATAAAATTCATGTTACACTATAACTCATTAAAATTATATTACATGTTATATTTGTAAAATCGTTTGTTTGGTTTTTCAATATTTTAAAGAAATACTCTCTCAATGTTGCATGAGAATTTAAGGAAATTGTATAATTAATAAAATTTAGAAATAAATTTTCATCATGAAAATAAATTCATTAATCTTAAAATTGACTTTTAGATTCATTCATAACTTTATTTTTTTTATGTAAATAAATAATAGTTATTTTTAAGTAAGAGAGTGATATTTCATGTTTTTATTTTACCAAAAAATATATAGATAATTTTCATGAAGAAGTGTCCCTTAAATAATTATATTATTATTATAAGGTGATAATATCTGAATTAAATTCATACAATAATAATTACGATGAAAAATGGTGACCATATCAATTAGTTTTAACATAGTTTAACCTGATTTACCATCAACTGAGGTGATAAATTTTACCATGGTTACAATTCATAATTCCAAAAAATAAAAGGGGCCTATTTACCAAATATTAACCAATTGATTCCAAATATATAATCCATTTTAAAAAATTTAATTTTTATAAGTGTCGGAAATTAATTTTAAGACAATCTCTCAAAACACGACAAAACCCGCTTTTCTAAAAATACATTTTAAGCATAAAATTGGATTTATTATTTTATCATATATAAAAAATATAAGATGATAAATAAAAAAATTATTTAATTTATAATATATAAATTTCATCAAAATAATTCAATAATAGTGATTAATTTTAATTTAATAAGATAAAAACACATTACGTGCATAAAAAAAATTCATAAAAACATATAATTTATTTTAAAATGATTTTTATTTTCATTTAAAATGAATTATTTTTATACATATATAAAACATATGTTTTTTATAATTTATTTTTTTCTATTGATACGCACAAATCCAACATCTCGATGATAATATTCACATTAAATAACAATATTTTTATAGTATGTCATAGTTCTTTTAAACATAATGTTTCATGTAACACAAGCTATCAAATTAATCAAATTTATTTATAGAGAAAGATTTCATAAAATATTAGGGTGTTTTATTTTATATTTTATATATGTGTTGAATATTCAGTTAAAATTATGCAATATTTATGCATGCTATGCTTAGGTCACCTCAGTGGGTATCAGAGGACAATTTAGTTATTTTTGGAGTTTAGGATTTAAAATTTTTTGGTGAAAAACTATGGATAAGTCTAAGAATATGAAAACATTCTCAAGTTGTGGAAATTTAGAGATTGTTTGTTTTACTAGAAAATACATCCCTTTCAGGATACTAGAAATTAGATGAAGGTGTGTCACAGATGCACCAAGGGGAAACAACTCTGAAAAGTGCATATTTTGTATTAAATCAATCGTCAATGGTGCATAATGAGTGGGCCTAAGACTACACACCTTGATAGACTGTCATGTGGGGTATGATTTGGTTAATTTATATTCTATTTATAAACCAATAAAAATTATTTTACTATACAATGACAATGTTTGACCTTGGTTAAACTAAAAGTTTCATAGGTTTATAAGCATGTGTCATAATTTTGGACATCTCTAGAATTGTTTCCATTAATATATATTTGTTCTCTATGGTTATTATTATTTGATACATACACTATTTTTTTGGTCTTTGTAAATAGATAGAACAAGAAGTAATCACGTGAAAAATGAATATTAAGGCCAATGAAATAAATATCCTCATGATAAAAAAAATGTTTTGGGATGTGATATTCAATATCTTGTGACTATTCTCAATCAAAACTCTTAAGATATGAATGGAAACATTTAACATGATGAGATTATGATTTTATTTAGGAGGGAGAAACATTCCATTGAATCATTTAGGTGAAAAAATCCACCCTATTCCCATGGTTCATCCGATCTAATCATAGTTGAACTATGGATCAATTAGATTGAAAATATATTTTCTATTCTATAGTCCTTAGACCATGAGAAATTTTCTTAGTAGACTATTGGTTTGAAAGAAAAATTTTGAAGAAAAAAAGGATCAAGGGATTAATATTATCAAGAATACATAGAATTTGTAGGAAATAATATCCATTAAATGTGAGGAGTTTAAAATGGTATTTCTAAACAAGTACTTTCCCTGAACTCTTGATATTAAAATGGTGAGGGTCTTTCTGGAGTTCAAGAAGAATGATGATGAATCCATAATTACAGATTAAGAAAACATTAAAAGAATTACAAGGTATTGTTCTGGTTTTTTCATGGACCCAAAAAGAAATATTTATCATTTATTTAGTGTTTTGTAACCAAGTATTTCAAAGGCAGTATCCATAAAGGACTTTGGAAGACACTAAGAGACAGTTTTATGTACACTTGAAATGGAAATGGAATTTTGAAAACCTCATTTAAATGGTTTTAGGGATAAGAAAAGGAAAATGGAGTTTCATGGATTCTCCATTGGTATTTCACATTGAATGAAGAAGTTCTAACCTCCTACATGACAAAAATGTTGGAAAAATAACTTAGGTGATGTGACGACCCATCCCGATGGGGCCCGCGCCGCGACTCCCCAAGCCCACCCCAAGTAGGCCAGGGGTTGGTGACTAGTACTGAGTAAGGCATATTACTAACATGGAAGGCATTACCTAAGTACCTTTACACACACACACATCTCCAAGCCCACAAATGTTGAAATGAAAAAAACCATTAAGGAACAAAATGAATGCATACAACTAAACCCAACCAAACAGAGTATGAAGGAATGTAAAGTATAGAAAGTAAACTAGGCTAGAATACAAATCCACAAAAAACAAGAGACTATAAACTAAAAAGTCCAACATGTAATCACAAAGAGGTACTGGGATTGCTGCTCGTAGCCATGGGAACACCTTGGCCTATAGGGAACCCAAAAAGCCCGGTCCTACCCCAGTCCATCCTAGACTTTGTTAAAAGGGCACTCATCTGCACAAGACATGACACATGTGGGAAAAGACCATGTAGGGGTGAGTATAACAAGACTCAGTAGAGGTCCCAAAAGACCACAAATAAATACACAAAGTAATGGTATATTCATCTCTACATAGTATATGTCTACTGAACATATAACAAGAAAAACACAAACCAGATATACTCAAAACCTAGACATGTAGTCTAGGTACAAGTGACACAACAACATTCCCATGCTAGGGATTCAGTTAAAAGATTTCCACAAAGCGCTTGTATGGGAGAACTCACACCATGAGCCTAATAGCTCTGATATCGTCCGTCCTAGGTGTACTGTTCATCGGGAAAATCCATGACAGATAGATACACTCATTCTGAGAGAAAAAAATCTTAAGTGTGGAAAGATCACGATACACAGACATGGATAACTTCCAGGGACTTGGTAGATACTACGACTCATCTGGACTCACCTACTAGGTAGTGGATCGGCATCCTGTAAGAGTAGTCACGTCAATACCTAACTCTACATAGGGTCAAGAATGGATAGAGGATCTCACTCCAGGCCTCTCGGGGGGATAGCTGGCCCTATCTTGGGAGGTCCTATTGAAGGGATCATACTCTTGTAAATGGAAATGATACCCGACCATCAGAGGAATGAGAAAAAGTGGCAATAAGCCACATAAAACATGCCCATGATACTGTACACAAGAGGATCAAGCCATGTTCTTAAAAGTAAACTACGTGTAGAAGGGTCACACATTGTGTCCTTTGACCATGCGCACTGCACGTGTACAACGATCCATGTTGCAGGGATCATTGTGTAGAAGAAGGTATACATGACATGTAATATAGTTACATGTAAAGTTTCTATACCTGGGGAGGACTCCATGTATGCTATCCATGTGCCAGTACACAGCTTTAACTCATGTGTTACAACACGTGTAACTGGTACAAAGGGTAACCCATGCAGTCGGCCTTGTCTGGCCATGTGGTGGAGTACATGACTATGTTCTCCACCCTGTGTCCTTGTATCATCCAAGATACATGGAGAGTCCCTCATATGGACCCACACACTGTGTTCTTCGAAGAATATTATTTTTCATCACTTCGTGCATCCCGAAACCATATCTGCTATTGGGATGATCCCACACAACATGTTCTTTGGGATACATGCCGTGTGTTTCGTAAATTCCCAGAATCGCGAACCTCCATCACCATGCCGCAGGTGATACTCTGTTCGTCAAACTGGTTGTCTGATATTCACGATACTCAAGTCCCTGAGTCACCCCACCATGCCATCGATGTTTTGGGAGGTTTCAGGCATTCGATCGACCCCCCAAAAACTCGTTTCTATCATCTGTGCAAAGAATGGTCAAAGAACAATTTCTCCCGAACTTGGTCGATTCATCTAACACCATCATCATCTCACCTCTGTTGATTCTTCATGATATCGAATCTAAAATTTTGGATCTTTGTGTTTTGAAACGAATTCACAACAATCCAATGTTCATAACCTCATGATGAACATGGGTTTAAAAGAAGGGAGAAAAATCACATAAACCATTCTGAGGAAACAACCTCCACCGTTGTTCAACGCAGAATTGACCCTCTCCTATTAGAAGGATTAAACATGGAAAAATAAAATGATGCAAAAACATATATCTCAACAATATTATGAATCAAACCCCAAAGAAATGTAAAATAATAACCCTCCCTCAAGAACACATGATTCGCGGGTCAAACTATTTGTGGGTTGATCCACGTTTGTCTTTTAGACCAAGAATAGGGTAAAGGAAGAATCAAAATTACATCCCCTGCCTCAATCTTGTTGAAGAAAGATCACCGCGTCACATTCATTGGCGAGGTTCATCGAATCCAAGATGCATCGATCAATCGCATCGTCGTCGTCCTCCAATGGTTTCTCCTCGAAATCTCTAAATGGAATCCTCAATTCGTAGGGTTATGTGGATAACCCTGAAAACTTTCCATAAGCAGGTATTAATAGGGGAGGATTAGGTTGCTACGCAAATAAGAAACATTTAAAATAATATAAGTTATTAATTTATTTTTTATCCATTAAAATGTATGAAAAATATGTTTCACAACTGACCCTCACTAGTCGATGTTAGGCCCCGCCTAAGGTAAAGTCACTGATTTGAATGTAATGGTGCCCTTTTATTTTTTATATGGACACCCGTTTATAAGTTCTTCCACTTTTTTAGGAAAACTGCTCGCACATGCTGTTTAATATTTAATTAATTTCAAACATTGATTCCAAGAACTCCAGGGCTCAGAATCGTACGAATTTGAAAGGTATAGTCTCGAAATAATTCCATATTATATTTTAAAAAATAATACATGAAAAAATCTGAGTCATTACATTCTACCCACCTTGGGGCTTTGCATCCCTGAAAATCCAAAATAAGGGCTAGTAAAAAAGATATGGGTATTGGGCATGAATATGAGTCTCCCACTCCCACATGCTCTCCGGAAGATTCCTGTGCTACCACCAGACATGAACCAAGGTAATCGATCACCCATGAAGTATCCTCTCATGCAGATCCTCGATATCCACTTGCTACTCATCAAAGGTCACTCCATCCTCGATGTCCAGCTCACCCCAGTTAATGATATGCAATGGGTCATGTACATTCCTCCTCAGCAGCGACACAAGGAAGAAATCATGTTCCCAGTGCAAATATGGTGGTAGAGCCAGTCAGTATGACACCTCTCCAACTATGTGTAGTATCTGAAAGGGTCTGATGAACCTTGGAGATAGCTTTCCTCCATATCCAAATATATGTAACCCTCATCGATATGAGACCCTAAAGAAGAAATGACCCCCACCTTGAACTTCAGAGGTCTCTGTTGTCTGTCAGCATAAGAATTCTACTAACTCTGTGTAGTCTTCATCTGCTCTCGGATAATCTGCACCTTCTCATTGGTAGGTAACACCAACTCTAGACCCATGAGTGTTGACTCTCCGGGGTCGGTCCAACAAAGCAGTAACCAGAAGGGTCTCCCATATAATGCCCCGAATGGTGCCATGCCAATAGTGGAGTGGTATTTTTTGTTATATGAAAACTCCACCAGTGGTTGTTGGTCCTCCCAACAGCGAAAAAAGTACAAGATACATGCCCACAAAATATCCTCCCAAACATGAATGGTCCTCTTTGTCTGACCATCTGTCTGTGGATGGAATGATGTTCTCAATCGTAGCTGTGTCCCGAAAGGCTCTTACAATCCCTTCCATAGTCAGGATGTGACGCGTGTGTCTTGAACCGTGACTATTTTTGAAGGTACACCATTAAGCCAAACTGTCTCCTTCACGTAGAGGCTTCCCAAGCTCTCTACAGAACTTTGCTCCCTGGTATCTAGGAAGTGGGCCGACCTAGTGATTCAGTCAATGATCACCCAAATCGAATCATGCACTTTGGAAATCCGTGGTAAGCCCATCATGAAGTCCATAAATATTACATCCTACTTCCACTATGGAGCTTCCTTTGGAGAGCTAAACTCGCTTGAACCTAGTGCTCAGCCTTCACCTACTAGCATATATGGCATCGAGAAACGAACTCTGTTGCTTCCTTTTTTATGCTTGACCACCAGAACTATTGTCGGAGATCTTGGTACATCTTTTCCACTCCAGTATGTAACACCAATGGAGATGCATGAAAATCCCTTAGGACCTCCACTCGAAACTCCACTAGTACAATAGTGTGTCTTCTGAAAAGAAATATGTGCTCCCACATTGCGAATATCCATCAAGGGCATGCCCTGAGGATAACTGAGCATGTAAATCCTCATAGTTGACATCACCAAGTTGTGTTTCCCTAACACGGTGTAAGAGTGGAAGGATGAAAACCATTGACTGAAGGTAAGATGCATCCTCTATGTCCATGAAGGATAACTGTAATAAAGAAAACTGTTTTGTCGCCTAACTGAATAGTTACGTCCTCAATCTCATGATAAGAGCATCTTCCACCTTTTTCCCGTTCCCAGGATTATATATGATCTTGAAATCATAGTCCTGGAGGAACTCTAGCCAATGCCTCTATCTCAGATTCATATCCTTTTACGAGAATATGTACTTGAGGTTCTTATGGTCAGAGTATACAATGAACCACTCGCACATAAGTTAGTGTCACTACAACTTCAATGCGAAGACTACCACTGCCAACTCGAGATCATGGGTTGCATAGTTCTGCTCATGTGACCTAAGATGGCGTAAACCATAATAAATCACTTCTCTTCTCAGCATTAGGACATAGCCAAGCCCAATCCTCGATGTGTCGCATAAAACTACGTACTCGACACCCCCTCTGGAAATCTCAAAATCAGGTCACTCTTCAAAATCCATCTCAACTAAAAAAAATCCTACTAGCACATCTCTGTCCACATGAATGGTTTCCCATTTCTGGTCAAGGCTGTTATTGGTGATGATATTTAGAAGAAATCAAGGATGAATCTTCAGTAATACCCTACCAACCCAAGGAAGATCCACACCTCCGTCACACACCGAGGTGTCTCTTATGATAACACTACCTCCACCTTGGATCGTTCCATAGCTACTCCATCTAATAAGATGACATGTCCCAGAAAGTGGACCTCCTGAATCCAAAACTGGCACTTTAAGAGCTTCCCATAAATATGGTTCTCTCGGAGTAGGTCTAGAACCATTCGTAGGTGACTCGCATGCTCCTCCTCTAATGTCGAGTACACAAGGATGTATTCGATGAAGACTACTACGAACCGGTCTAAATATGGCTAGATGATCTAGTTCATATTCCCCATGAACACTGCGGTGGAGTTCGTCACACCGAAAGGAATCACCAAGTACTCATAGTGAACATTGCAGCATTTGAAAGATGTCTTTGGTGTATCCTCATCCCGTACTCGTAACTGGTGGAAACTTTATTGAAGGTCAGCCTTCCAGAACCACTGTTCCCCACTTAGATGATCGAAGAGATCATCGATCCATGGTAGTGAATACTTTTTCTTCGTCGTTACCTGATTCAGGCATCGGTAATTCATGAACAACCTCAAACTCCCGTCTTCCTTCTTGGTAAACAAAACTGGGGCCTCCTAGGGTGAAATGATGGGTCTTAGAAAACCCTTGATATGAAAATATTCCAACTGCACCCTCAGATCGCGATACTCTTTGGGAGACATTAAATATGCTGGTGAAGAAATCAGTGCCATCTTCAGGCGTAAGTTGATGCAGAAGTCAATTTACCGGTGGGGAGGTAATCCTGGGACATATTCAGGAAAGATGTCCTTGTACTCATCCACTACTGCTAGGAACTAGAATCTCACAACATCTACTACTATGAGGGTAAGGCTATCTGACTCATGAGTGATTGGCTACACCTCCTATGCAAGAGCCCATTATGTGTTGTCTAGGTATTCTTTTCAGCGACAAAGGAAAACCACTTACCATTACTACGTACACACCACACTCTTCAGCTAAAGCAGTAAATCTAGGTATGGACCGAAGATAACCAATCCATATCGAGAATCATGACACAAGGCCTCGACGCTTCTACCAAGTGCTTCCAACCAAAACTCTCACCTCCATGGGTAAGATCACACTGTCTGCAAAGGTGTGTGATCATCGAGCCTCCTCCCACATGTCTCATCAAGAATAAGGGTCGAGTCAACAACTCTACAAAAATCTCAAGGTTTCTCACAAGACATGTTGCGAGGAAGGAATGACTGACACATGTGTCTATAAGTATGGTATCAATGGTAGAAAAGACACAGATCATACATTAGATCATCCATGGTGTCCATGGGTCGTACACCTCGACCACATGTAGTTGTCCCTGCCCATATCCCCCAACTCCCCGATCCTGGTGCGGACATCCTGGGGGTGGTGGTGGAAGTAGATCGAAGCGTATTCCACAAACTTCATCTCTCCATGATCATCTTCTACGTCTTCCTCCTGGAGGGTCTGTCTGCTCCACTCTATGTCTATGCCAAGATAGTCTATCCATCGCCTCCCTGCAAGCAGATCAACGGGTTGGACAATCTCTAGCGATATTTCCCCTACCGTCGCATGAGTATCAATACCTCTCCTTAGGCTGACTGGATTTTTCCTAAGAACCATGGACTTCCGAACCACTATATTGGGTCCTCCTATGATGTACCCCATGTCTTGATCCCTATTCTAGACGTTGGCTCCCTACTGTCGAGGTCTCCACACCGGTATACCTACTACTGACTACTGTCAGCTGTCTCTGCTCCACCAAGAAGCTCTCAATCACCAAGTATCACTCGAGCACTCCAACATAAGTCGAGAATCATAGAGGCACGACACTAGCTCAAATGTCCCGTCATAGACCTTGGTCAAAGGTCTGATCTTTGAAGTACTAATTCCTGACCATATCCATTGAGTACATGGAGAGGTTGGTTAACCTTGATGAATATTCAACTGTCATCAAACTGCCATTCTGGAGCTGAAGAAGCTCCTGGATACACACTTCCCCCAGCATAACTAGCGATAAATCCTCCCTAAAGAGTCTCTCAAACTCTGTCCACAATATATTCTCCTCATCATGAGTCCGTGTGGTAAAACTCCACCATCATCCTACTGAACCCTAAAGAAGGATTTCTCATAGGATCGCCATCTGGTCTGTCGGTGTCCTCACGAGATGGAAAACACTAGTCACCACCTCAAGCCAGTCCTCAGCTGCTTAAGGGTCAAGCTTGCCTTGGAACCTGATGGGTCTCTGTCTCTGGAACTCATGGAGAGCCCTTAGCCTATTCCCCTCATCTGTCGGTACTTCAAGTACCACATGAGGCTCCACTGGTGGTATAGTAGGTGCACTACCTGGAGGTAATTCTTGGGGAACTGGTCCCTGTATCAAAAGCACCATCACTGAGGGGGTCATCCTCATGATCGCGCTGCTGAATCCTAGTAGATATGCATTGCGGAGGCATCCTATAGGGAAACAAGATGTACCATGGTCAATGAGTATATATGGATAGATGACACAAATGATATGGAAAACAAAACCCATTTCTATACGATGCATGTACCAATCTCTTATTTCCCCAAAACTAGTGTTTTCATGTACCGAGTCGAAAAGCAAGTTATCGGAGTCCTTCTGTATGGATACATCGGCCGCCCACAACAACACTGGAATCTATGGCCTGAAAGCCGATCTCGAAACACTAAACACTATTTCCCCAAACCAATCTCACAGAGTCTGGGTTTGAAGGTAGAAATGACCACCTATGATACCACTCTGTCACGACCCGTCCAGGTGGGGCCTGTGCCGCCACTCCCCAAGCCCACCTTCAATAGGCCAGGGGCTGGGGAATATCACCGAGTAGGCATATTACTAACATGAGAGTAATTTCCTATGTACCTTTACACACGAACACATCGCCAATCCCAAAAATGCTAAAATGAAAAAACCAATAAAGAAGAAAATACATGCATAAAACTAAACCCAACCAAACAGAGTACGATGGAAGGTAAAGTACTGAAAGTAAATTGAGACAGAATAAAAGCCCATCAAAAACAAGAGACTACAAACTATAAAGTCCAACATGTAATCAAAAATATGTATTGGGACTGCCAATCATAGCCATAAAAACACCTCGTCCTGTGAGGAACTCAGAAATCCCAGTCCTGCCTAGGTCTACCCTACACTCTATCAAATGGGAGCTCGTCTGCACATGATACGACACGTGTAGGCAAAGCCCGTGCAGGGGTGAGTATAACAATGCTCAGTAGAGGATTTAGAAAAACACAAATCAATAGAAAAATTAAAGGTACAGTCATATCTACAATGTATATTTCTACTGAACATATATAAAGGGAAACACAAAACAGATATACTCAAAACCTAGACCCGTAGTCTAGGGACAAGTCACACAACCACATACCCATGCTAGAGATTCAGCTCAAAGATTTCCACGAAGCACTCATTTGAGATAACTCATTCCACATGTTTGAAAACTATGATTTCGTCTATCTAAGAAGTACTATTCGTTGGGAAAATCCATAAGAGGTAGATACACTCATTCTGGGATAACACACTCCTAAGTGGGGAACGATCAAGATACACACATGATGATCATTTCCAAGGCCTTAGAGGATACCGTAGCTCATCTAGACTCATCTACTTGGTATAAGATCAACTTCCTATAAGAGTAGTCATATCAATACCTGACTCTACCTACAGTTATGAATGGATAGAGGATATCACTCCGGGCCTCTCGGAAGGATACCTGACTCTATCTCGGGAGGTCTTGCTGAGGGGATCATACTCCTATAAATGGAAATGATATATGACCTTTAGAGGAATGATAAAAATTGGAACTAACTAAAATGAAACATGTCCAAGATATGGTGGAACATAGGATCAATCCATGTTCTTAATAGTACTTGGCATGTAGAAGGGTCACACAATGTGTCCTCTGACCCTAGGTGCTGCCTGTGTTCAACAGACCATGTCGCAATGCTCGTCGTATAGAAGATGTTATACACAGAATGTAAGAGAGTGAAATTCAATGTTCATCCATTCGGGGAGGACTCCGTGTATGCTATCCATGTGCTCATACATGACTTTAACCCATGTAACTATTACATGGGGTAACCCATGTAGCTAGTCGGGTCTGGCTATGTGGTGGAGTACACAACCGTGTACTCCACCCCGTGTCCGTGTATCATACAAGATACATAGTGAGAACCTCTAAAGGACCCACATGTCGTGTTCTTCGAAGAACATGCAATTTCATTGCTTCGTGCATTCTGGATCCCTAACTGCCGCAGGTCCGGTCCCACATGATGTGTTCTTCGGGATACATGTTTTGTGTTCCAGAAATTCCCAAAATCACGAACCTCAATTTCCATGCCTCAGGTGATACTCTGATCCATGATCCGGCCTTCCGATCATCGCAATTATCAAGATCCAAGGTCTCTCCACCATTCCATTGATGTTTCGGGTGGTTTCAGGTGTTCGATCGTCCCCAAAAACTCGTTTCGATCATCCACACAATTAATGGTCGAAGAATGATTTCTCCCAAACTGGTTCGATTCGTCTTCTACCATCGTCATTACACTTCAATTGAATCTTCACGATGTCGAATCTAAAATCTAGGATCATTCTATTTGGAAAGGATGTGAAATGATCTGATGTTCATAACCCCACGAAGAATGCGATGAACGCAGGGTTAAAAGAGGGGAGAAAATCACATAAAAAATCAAAGGAACGAACATCCACCGTCGATCATCACGACATTGATCTTATCCCATTATAAGGATTAAAAAGGGAGAAATAAAATGATAAACAAAAAAATATCTCAATAATCATCCAAATCAAACCCTAAAAAAACAAAAAAAATAATAACCCTCCTGCAAGAATTCACGATCCTCTAGTCAACCTATTTGTGGGTTGATCTGCATTTGTAATTAAGTATAAGCACAGAGGAAAGGAAGAATCGAAATAACAACCCCAACCTTGATCTGGTTAGAGAATGATCACCATGTCATGTTTGACGGATAGGTTCATTGAATCTGAGATGCATTGATCGATCGTGTCGTTGTTGTCCACCAAAAGTTTCTCCTCCAAAGATCCAAAGGTTATCTTAAATTTGTAGGGTTATGAGGATAACCCTTCTTACATTCCATAAGAAGGTATTAATAGGGAAGGATTAGGTCGCTGTCCTAAAATGAAAACATTTAAAATAAATTAATTTAATAATTTATTTTATTTCCATTAAAATTTCCAAAAACATACTTTTGCAACTGAACCGCACCGATCGATGTTAGGCCCCACCGAAGGTAAATTCACTGCTCTGAACGAAACAGTGCCATCAGATTTCTTATCCATACAACCATTTAAAAGTTATTCCACTTTTTCTAGAAAACTACTCGCGTGCACTGTTTAATGTTTAATTAATTTTAAACATTGATTCTAGACACTCTGGGCCTCAGAATCACCCGCCATCAAAAGGTCTAGTCTAGAAATAATTCCATATAATATTAAAAAATAATAAAATAAAAAATATGAGACATTATAGGTGATTTTATAAAGGTAACAAGAATTTATTTCAAGTGTGGGAGGCATTTCCCTTGATAAAAAAGAATTTCTAATTGATGTAAAGAGTCTGTTTAATGAAATAACTACTGGAAAACTAACCTTTACCAACGGTTTTGAACCGTTGGTATAGGCCTCCAAACCGTTGGTATAGCCTATACCAACGGTTTGGAAGAACCGTAGAAAAGTAAGCCGTTGGGATAGGTCTATACCAACGGTTTTCCAAAAACCGTTGGTATAGACCTATACCAGCGGTTTTGGAAACCGTTGGTATATAAATTCCAAAAATAAAACAACCGCTGGGATTTGATCCCAGGACCCCTCGTTTATCATTGAACGACTCAACCACTAACCTAACATGACTTTTGTGATCATAATTACATAAATATATATATGTATTCTCATAAATATTTTAAATTTTGATTTATATAATGTTCTCGGTACGAAGGTCTGATACAAAATGAAAGTACCTATACCAACGGTTGTTAAAACCATTGGTATAGGTAGTTGGTTGTGATTTTCATTCTGTGTAGGATGTTGAATTTTTGGGCCACTTTTCCCAACGGTTTGGCCAAACCATTGGGATAAGTGGCATATTTAGGGACCTTTCCCAAGGGTTTGGCCAAACCGTTGGGATAGGTCTACCTTTCCCAACGGTTTGGCCAAACCGTTGGGAAAAGTGGTATATTTGGGGGGCCTTTCCCAACGGTTTGGCCAAACCGTTGGGATAGGTCTAACATTCCCAACGGTTTGGCCAAACCGTTGGGAAAAGTGGCCAATTTGGGGGCCTTTCCCAATGGTTTGGCCAAACCGTTGGGAAAGGGGACCTATACCAACAGTTTTTTCAAACCGTTGGTATAGAAGCGTTGGGAAAGATTTAATTTTCAGTAGTGAATAGATGGAGATAAATCCCAACTAATAACACCAACCACAATTTAGTGTTTTAGAGGAAATTATTTTGGGAATTATTAAAAATAATTCTATAATATATTGTATATTTAGGATAATATTCCTCAACAACCTCTAAGTTAAATGGAAAATTTGAAATCTTATGAAATCAAAACTGCTGAAGTGGGTTCCGAGTGCGATGTGGTGAAAGTTATACTTATTTACACTCCAAAATTTAAATTTTTTTACTTTATTTAGGGTCTACCCACTCTTTTATAGCTAAATAACTTTCTAAGGGTGTAACATCCCCATTGAAACGACGAGACAATGAATTATTAGTGAAAACATATAATGGTAGGACAATTTAATTTCTTGTTTATAACTCATCTCAAATATAATTTTATAAAAAAAATTTTTAATTTAAATCACATAATTATTATCATAGATGAATTTGATGTAATTTTGGGCTTAGATTGTATCTCTCAGTACAGATCCCATATCAATTATCGAATAAGGGAGGTTATAATTGATATTATGAATCAAAATGAAATTGTCCATCAGTGCGAGTAAGAGCCTAAAATCCTTAGGGAAATTACTTCTATGATATGGGTTTTACTAAATATGCATGAGATATATTTATCTCAAATGGTCAAGAAAAAACTCAATATTGATTTTTTTTTCTATTGTTCAAAAATATGCTAATGTATTTTCTATGGAATTTCCCAATCTTCCCTTGAATCGTGATGTTGTGTTTTCAATAAAACCCATAATTGATGCTACACCTATTACAAAGACTCAATATAGAATAGCCTTGATTGAGTTACAAGTATTGAAGAATCAATTCCTAGAGGATCCTTATAATGGATTCATTCAACATAGAACTTCACCATAGAGTGAGCCAATTATTTTTTATGAAGAAATATGGGTCGATGTGTCTTTTCATTGATTATCAGGAATATAACAAGATAAATATAAAGAAAAATTATCCTATACCCTATATGGATGATTTGTTTTCTCAATAACAGGGAGATAAGTATTTTTCCAAAATATATCTTAGATTTGGATATTATAATCTAAGGGCTGGGAAAGAGGATATGCATAATATAGCCTTCTATACGAGGAATATTCATTATGAATTTTTAATAATTCCATTTTGACTTACCATTTCTCATGTTATCATAATATATTTAATGAATATATTTTTTATAGACTACCTTGAGTAGTTTTTGGTCATCTTAATTGATGATATTTTTATATATTTGAAGAGTGAAGAAGTGAATGAAGAATATTTGAGTATTATGATGATGACCTAGAGTAAGGATAATTTGTACACTAAATTTACCATATGTGACTTCTAGCTTGATAATTTTTCATTCTTGGGTCATTTAATCTCATGTGATGGTATATTGGTGGACCCTTCAAAGATGGAAGTTATTAACTAATAGCCTATACCAACCATTGTAACTAATATCTATAGTTTTACTAGGTTTGATAGATACCATTAATGCCTTGGGAGATATTTTTAATGGATATATAATCCACTAACCAAGTTGACATGGAATGGAGATAAATTTCAATGGATATATTAATGTGAGGATAATTTCAAGGAACTAGATAGATGGTTGGTTAGTTCACTTGTACTCACACTACCCTGTAGTGGTGAATATTTTATGATCTATAGTGATAGTTAAAATAATGGATTGGTATGTTTTATTATGAATAGTTATATGGTGACATATTATGCCCCAAAAAATTTAAAATTCATGAATAAAATTAACCAACTCATGATTTGGAGTTTGAAACAGTAATGTTTTCATCTAAAATATGGATTCATTATCCTTATGGTGAAATATTTTATATATATATTAAACATAAAATCTTGAATTATATATTCACATATAAATAGATAAATATGCACCAAAGGAGATGGTTTTAGGTGACTAAAGGTTATGACTGCTCAATACATTACAACCCTAGGAAGGAAAACAAGGTGGATGATGATCTAAGTTGGAAATATCTTGTCAGCTTATCCATTATAAGGATTGAAAGAGATCTAATACTTACGAATTTTTCGAATATGGATCTTGAAATCATGAGGAAAAGGTATTGATCATATATTTCTCATACTAATGTTCAACTATCCATCCATGTGAGGATTAAATGGGTTGATAAGGAGATGTGGAGTAGAAGGTGAGAAATGTTCTTGAGTTCAACTATGATCATTATGTAATAATTAGGTTTATAAACCTAGTATGTGTCCCTTCAATACCAGACATGAATAAGGGAATATTGGAAGAATATAATAGTTATTCATTCTCTATTCATCCTATAAGTATGAATACATATAGAGAAATGAAATAGAATTTCTGGTCGGACAACATAAAAAGATATATTCAATAGTATGAATCACGGTGCTTGGTATGTCAGAATTTTATGTATGAGAGATATTATTGTAAGGTGGTGTTATTACCATTACCCATACTAGAATGAAAATGTGAAAACATCACGATGGATATTTCCATTAGACTCCAGAAAATATCAAAAGGTTATAATGGTTTTTAGGTTTTAGTCGATCACCTTCCAAAATCAGTATATTTTTTTACCTTTTGAGAAGATTTATCTTCTTATAATATTTCCAATATATACATTATGGATGTGTTAAGATTACATAGAGTACCATTTTCTGTAATTATAAATCATGATATGAGTTTTACCTCAATTTTATAGGGAATTATTCTGTAATATTTGGATATATAATGGAATTTCAATACTTCTTAACTTCCTCAGATAGATAGATAGTATGATATAACTATTAAAACCTAGAGGATTTACTGAGATCATGTTCTATAGATTTCAAAGGTGGTTTGTATTAATAACATCCTTTGGTGAAATCTTCCTACATTAATAGTTTTCACTCAAGAATTCAGATGGCTCCATATGAATCCATTTATGGAAGGAGGTGCAGAACTCCAACATGATGGGATAAAGTTGGATAAACAAAGCTATTGGTACCCAAGATAGTTATGAAAATGGTGGAGAAGGTTATAACTATTTGACAACACATCATGGTATCTCATATTTGACAAAAAAATATATTGATGATTGTCGGTAAGATATGGAGTTTGAAGTTGGTGATAATGAGTTTATATGACTATCATTGTGGAATGAGGTTTTGATATTAGTAATGAAGTGAAAGTTGATCCATAAATATATCAACAATTTTTAGATTCTTTATTGGTTTTGGATGGTTTCCTATCACTTGGTTTTTCCACTGAATCTCTCTGAAGTTCATGATGTGTATCATATATCATTTTTGAGGAAGTACATACCTGATCTTTCACATGTACTAAATTTAGAGGTTGTATCTATAGTAAATAATATTTATTATATGGAATAAATGATTGAGATTCTAGATAATAGAGGTAAATTTCTATGAAATAAGACCAATCCCTAAGTAATAATTTTTTGGAAAACCCATCAATTTGAGGATTCTCTGTGGGAACTCGAGGATGTGATGAGGCAAAGGTATCCACATTTATTTGTGTATAATTAATGGAATTTTGAGGCTAAAATTTTTATAATGGGGGTAGAATGCAACATACCTAGATTTTATAAACTAATTTCTCTTAATTAATTATATTCCTTTAATGTCTTTCTTAACACTTAACATTGTGCTTCATGTAAACTGGGATATACTATAAAAATATTATTATTTAAATGTGGCCATTATAACCTAGACATTAAATTAAAAGTATCAATAAAAATAAACACATTATAAAAAATATGTATAAATCTTTATATAATGAAAATTTATTTATTATTTTATAATAAATAAGTACTCAATTTTTAGAAATGTCATTTTATGCTTTAAAAATATATTTTCCTCAGAAATGGTTTTATTTTATTTCTTGAGAAGATATTATAATTAATTTTTTACACTATTATAAACTATATTTAAAAAAATGGGAAACATTTTTTTTAAATTGGAATATCATAATAGGATTTGGAAGATTTTTTTATAATTTTATAAAACGATTGATTTTTTGGTTAATAGTGAAAAATATTGATTCTTTAAATACTCTCACATTTATGACATTATTATGATGTAAGTACGAATTAATAAATTATAAAACCTTTATCATAAAAAAATATTTTTTATAGAGAAAAATAAGTATTTTAAAATATTATTTTGAATTTAGAAACCCATCCTTAATTTTTGTGAACATAAGATATATTTTATTCACATTAAAAAAAATTAGGTCATTGCATCTAATGGTATGGTTGTAAAATTCCATTCGGTTTTGTGTTGATAAAAATTATAAAATCCTTCCTTTTTTAATAAATGACCATATAAAATCAGTGAAATCAACATTTTACTTGATTTCAATGTAGAATGTTTTTTACTCTTAAATCGAGTATTTTACTAAAAATTGTTTTTCATGCCGTCTTTGTTATTATATTAAAATTAATTTATTATAACTTTATAAATTAAATATGATAAAATGAAATCCAAATTTGGTTTAATTATGTAAAAAATTGGTTATATGGTCACTTATTTTGGGTCATATAATTATGTTATCCATGTAAAAAGTTAAGTTAACACAATCGAGGTTAAAATGAGTTTAATGTGGTTTAACTAGAATATATGTTTTAAAATGTCTCCATAACTTTTATAAATATGATTAGATTAGTTTATTTAGTCCCTATAACAACTTATATATGAGTTTTTTGCACCTTCATTCAACTTTACATGACAATGATATATATTATATTCAAATATTTTAAGTAATTCTAAGTGTTTCCTTTCCCTCACATATAAAGTTAAACATCCTATTATCATTTATTCACAAATTTTTAGCAATATAAATAATATAATCTATGACTTAATACCTTCCTAGATTCCTTCCCTTATCCTATTAATTTAGACTTCTCCTAAAACCATCCTACAAAGGCTTACATTGTAATCCAAAGATGGCCTCTCATAGAAGTGGTAATCGTCTTACCTAACTCCTTCAAAGATTATTTCTTCTGATACTTCATATAAATATGTGGAATCAATAATAAAATTATTAATCTAGTATAATAAATATATTTATATGTTATTATAATTATGTTACATACATTTTTTATATCATTTCCACTATTTGGGAAATGAAAATATATCTCATGTGTTTGTGTGGACTACTAACTCCATTTAGAAATATAATTAATTGTCCATCACTATATTTCATGGTTGGTTATTTTAATGGATTTAATATTAATATACTATATTTATGAAATAATTATGATTATGTAACTATTTTATCTTATTTACTTTCTTACCTTCTCATCCCTTGGAAAATGATATTGTCGCTCGTGTATACATGTGGACTACCACCTCCGTGAAGTGATGTGATTCATTTTTAATTTACATTTTATATGGGTGGTAATAAAGATATATTTAATGAATATATATGATATATATGATATAAAAAGGAATTTATAAAGTTTAATTATTATTTATCTTTCCTTCATTACATCAATCAAAAAGTGGAAACATCGATCACATGTACACCCATGCGACGTTATAACCCAAAACATTGATTTTAATAAATAATTTTATATAATGATTAAATATAATACATATGAAAATTTTAAAATTATAGATATGATAGAACCATTAACACATTACAAGGAATATAATTTCAAAATTGAAACACGCATGAAATAAGAAATAGTTATCCCCCATAACATTGATTATAATAAAGAATTGTAAATAATTAGTTTATAATATGTTATAAGTAAATAATATATGGTATGATGTATTTTAATATGGATCTATAAGAGATTTATAATAAATCTATATTTATTATATATGATATTTTATCATGTATGAATTAATATGTGACATGAGGTAACATATTTATGTTTCAATTTCATTTTTTTAGGATCATTTTTGTTAAATTTCCATAGAGGAAAATTATATGACCCTTATACTTTGAACACAATATATTTTATTCCCATATGGTTATTACATGAATTTTGATGTATTATTACCATTTTCATCTCATTGGTACTTAAAATGGCCAAAACGTTTTTAAGAAAAACTAACCTTATTTCCTCATTGGTCAAAAAAAATTTTCTTCCAAGTTTATGTTCTTTAAAATTATATCAAAAATGTTATTTTATATAATCCATTGATAGTTTAATTTAATTTTAAACCAAATTTTAATTTATTTTTAAAGTTTTAAAAATTAATTTTTTCAATGTTTTTTGAATTTTTAATTTATCAATTTTTACAAAGTATGAAAAACATCTTTATTTTAGCATATTTTGCATGAATAGATTTTCCTACCTTCATTACTATTAATACTTTTAAAAGAATAATTTATATGTTTTCATGATTTTTTTCAAACAAAATTATTTTTTCAATATTCTATGAATTTTTCATTAAGATGTTATTAAAATAAAAGGATATTTTCCTGATGTTTTTTAATAACTATACTATTGATCTTTTAAAGTAATTTTTCATCTATGTTAGCAACCTTTAAGAAATTATATTCTTCACTGGGGATATTATATTATGATTACATCTAATTTAATTATTTTCATGTATTATGATGATGATAATTCAGGTATAATTCTATTAAATCCATTTATTTTCCATGGGATGTTATGATGAAGTCTTTATGAAACCTGTTTCTTTTGTATGAGTTATGTTATAATGAAAGGATGAAATGAAATGAGTTTCCTTTACATGGGTTATGATATGATAAATTGATGATTTTTTATGATATTTTGTAATAGTTATTTTTTATGGTTATGTGATGGATGGTTCTATTATATCCCTCTAAGGTAATGAGTAAATATGGAAAACTCATTAGATAACTTTGTTATGTGTGAACCTAATTTCATGTTCACAACATTATATATAGGTGTGGTTTCATTTCCATAAGATTAGGTGAGGACATGATTTCTTGTCATTAACTTATTGATTGAATTGTTACTATTTATACATGTTCTAAATTTTATAATATATTGATTGTGTTGTTTTTCTATATTTAATATATTCTCTCCTGGTTTATGATAATTTTTTGATGATTCCACATTCATTTGAATTTTGTCTTTTTTTTGGAATGTATTTATTTCTTGACTCAAGATTAATGATATTTAATTTAATAGGTATGAATTTATTATGTTATGATCATGTTCTCATACCCTTATGCTCACTTATGATCATATATTGATATCTCTTATGTTTACCCTTAATGAGAATATAATATCACCCTTTATTACATTTCTATTTTCCATAGGATATTAAGAAAATTTTTAGATAGGTTATGTCTAAGAAGAGTACTATAATAGAAGAACATTCTGGTAGATGTTGAAGATAATTTATGAAATAATTTTTTTATATTCTCCAAAGACACTAAACCTTTATATTCCATGAGTATGTATATTTGTGATATGTATTGAATATTAATATAAAATGATTTAATATTTATGTATGTTGTGATCAGGTCCACTCACAAATGGATTAACATCATACAAAAAATATGAAAATATTGATTTAATGGAAATTCTCCATTTTGTATTCAATGGATAAGTTTGTTTCTCAATATGGAATTTTATTAAAAATAAATTTATTATTTTAATATTTCGATTGATGTATTATTATTTCCTTTTAGAATAAATTTAATCACCAAAATAAAATTATTTAATTAGAATGGGAGATAATTAAATCAATTGAAATGAAATAATTTTTGAGTTAAAAGAATAGTAAAATTAATTCTCAATTAGAAACCTATATTATTAAATTCACCCCACATTATAAATCCCCATCCTCAAAAATAAATAAACTAATGAAATCCCATTAAACACTTTCATTCACCAATACAAGGATTCCCTTTATGGAAAATTTAGTTATCTAACTAAACTTTAGAAAAGAATCACATTTATAAGAACCATTCCTTTAATAAAAAATAGCAATCACAAGGATCAATGACATCAATACCCTCACACAACTGAATAAAAGAAGGCACTTACACAATTGGTCAATCATTTTGATTTAATATATTTATAATATCATTTTTTAATGTGTGATAATTTCCCAACACATTTATTCACATTGTTTAAATCTATCCCATCAATAATTATAGTGAGTATCAAGATTACCACTTTAAATAAGATCTAAATTTTTCTATAAAAATATATACAACTATGAAAAATTTTCTCACAAGTTAATTCACACGATTAAACAATATTACACAAAGCTCATCAATACTAAATAAAGAATGGTTCAATTTAACCACATAATCTCAACCCCATTAAGGGTAACATGTCAACATGTAAATCCTTCAAAAAACTCATCCTTTCATGGAAAAGTTTGAAACCCATTGAAATTGAAATCCAATACAACAATAGGTCAAAGCCATCTCATTTTACACATTTAAAGTATCAATTTAAACATTTATCCAATTTTAAATCACCATTCTAAGGGTCCAACTAAAAATAAAATAATGATATTAATTATGTAACATCTCAAACCCTATTCACTATAAATAGTAACTAGACTAGGATTCCATGTCACCATAGGCATGCTTACCTTTATGCTAGAGTATTTAGACAAGTAACGTGGGTCTAGATTAATACCATGGGGTGACTATACCCCCATATCTAATTAAACAGTGTTAGAAAAATAAATAAAACATCATATAAATTAATAATAACTAGGTTTTTTGGAAGTAGTAAGTCATGACCATGCTGTAATAAATGAATACAGTAATAAGAATTCATATACACTCATGGTCATCTTAGCATATGACAATAACTACCCCCTGGGATGATCATAAAATGAAATTAAAAAAATAATGAATGTTATGAGGCTCTGCTATATTGATGTTTTGTACCTCATTTATCTCTTTAAAAAATTCTATATATCTATCTGAATAATACAAACATATTATTTTTCCAAACATAAACATATGAATAGTGAATACTACTTAGGTACCCATGTTTCATGGCTACCCAAGAAAGGTGTGAGTATAACTCATTAGGAAACCACCAATGTGGTCCTATATATAAGCCGTAAATATAGTGTATACATGTGATTTCATTAGAAAATAAATAAATATATGGAAGAATAAATAAATAACCATTATTGGTCCTCAGGCTCTAACATGATACCCAAGATTGACATATACCTACATCATCTAATTATGATCTATCTTTTAGTATTTTATTCAATTTTTTCAACCAATATCAATCCCAGGGTCAATTCTTAGGAATAATTCATAGGAAGACTATAACTTTTAGTCTTAAGAGATGATTCCGAGTATAAATTTTAAGGAAATATAAATATATATTTATTTTAATTTTTTTAAAATAATAACCATTAAATAACTCAAATAATTTTATAATCCCTAGAACTAAAGGTTCAGTGTCTTTGAAGAATAGATCCAATATTATTTTCATCCAAAAGGTAATTTCATCTACTATACTATTATTTATTTTTTATGTCTTTAATATATCCCATAAAGAATATCTACATCAAAATTTATTATAAATATAGTCTTGTATAAAATTTCATTCGGGAAAGGAAAAAAATAAATGGTAAGCTCAAATGATCAGTGAAGGAAGATCCTTCCAAAAATCCTCAAGGGTTAAAATGTAAGTATGGGAGAAAACATAAGCATGCGAGAAATATCTAACATAATAGATTTATAGAAAAATTAGAGATACCCATCTTGTATAATAAAATTATGTATAATATTAAATGATCAATCATATACCAATTATTATGGGTATAGAAATGTGAGTTAATATACATGAGTTTTGGTTAAAGTCACAGAAATATAACATATAGATGTTTCTAGACATGAAAATAGAGAACCATAAAGAACATAATCACACACATAATCATCATAACATTGTGACAAAATTTATTCATTCCCACACATTATTTTATGAACGAAGAAAATTTCCACACCTAATATTGAGAACCAAAAAAATGTCAATGTATCATGTTGTGAATGAACAAAATGCATGTGCGTTTTGTTCTAGATATATAAAATTATAATGCTTCATACTGGGAATATAAAATTCTCATTCTTTGTGTTATGGATAACAATTACCATGACTAATATCATTATCTCATGAGATATATATCATTAAACAATGAATTATACATTGATAAAGGACACCACCCATAATCCACCATATAGATGTGTTCCATATGAAAATAATAATATATATTATATAATGAAAAACTTATGGAACAGAAATGTGTTTTTTAACATTTCCAAATAGTTTCATAAAAATGACTTCCAGAATTAGTTTGGTTGATATTGAAGATTCAATAAACCAAATGAGTATTTCATAATGTCATTTATAAGTTGATTCATAACACATAACTCTATAGGAGTTAGATCCTTTGAAAAAAGATATGAAAATAGAATCTAAATAATAAAATGAGATTTCTTAAAAAAAATATTTTCAAAAAAAATATAAAATATAAATTTACAATCTATTTTTTAAAAAGTCCATTTTTTAGAAATTTAAATGAGATAATTTTTAAAACATTAGATGGAAAAACTATTAATAATTGATATTATGAAAATAAATAAATATTTTTAATGGAAATGTGAAGCTGAATATAAAACATATGATAATTAAAGGGAAAATATTTTTAATATTTTAAAATATATTTTTTTAAATCACACATAGTAAAAAGGGTAATAATTTTATTTTTTAAAAGATTTAAATTAAAATATAAATTTAACCATAAATAAAACATATTTGAGTATTTAAATAAGAATGGAGAACATTGGTGGGACTAGAAAACATGGTTATATAACGAAATAAGCTTATTTAGAAAGGATGAGAATTATTATGAACAAAATTGTACATTTATAAGAAATAAATTGATGATGTAAATTTTTTTCCCTAGAGATAATGATAAAATAAAATTTTTTAGTGGAAGAACACAAATATGGAAGAAATAAATTCATGAATAAACATCATAGTTAAAATAAATATTTTTTGAGTTATCAACATCATTTAAGGATTTGGTATCACCTGAATCAAAAACATGAAAAATAAAACATGGGATAGATTTCAAAATCCATTAAATTTCATGATAATTATTATAAAAGGATTAAATAAGGAATTATTTACACCACATAAGAAGAAAAAAGTGGTTAATATGGCATATGTCTCATAGAATGAACATGAGATGAGAAAATTCCTTACCTTTACTCTTGACTTCCATGAATGCACTTTAACTTATTGTATGATAAATATAACCCACTTAATCACATATTTCATAACCTTATTCATATATATAACCTTATATATTCTTAAATTATATTAATTTATTATACATTTATTAGTTATTTATAGTTTATTTTCATCATCAGATATTAGAAATATCAATTGTTTTGTTCTTGTTTAAAAATTTGGATGTTAATATCCGTTATTTTATACAAATTTCATAATTTTTAGATTATTTATGGTAATTTAATATATTTTAAATAATGGTTTATAAATTTATAATTCTTTTATATGAGAATTTTAGTTATGAATTGTGAATACAGAAATTGATATTAGATTGTTTTAGTATATTTTTGATAAAAAAATGTGATACCTTAGTTAATGAGTTATATATTAATATTACCATTATAAAACCCCCAAGACCATCATTTTTTATTAATAACCAATATAATTTATAATCATGTTTTCATATTCATCCATGAAATAAATTTATATAATTGATCATGTAAGTGGTTAAACAGATCCAATCAATTACATATAATAATAAAAGAGTGAATATGGTTATGAAAGTTATTCTTTTGGAATAATATAATTAGTATAGAAGTATAATGATATTATTTATATTTTTTAAGGTACTGAGCCTTATTTTTTATTTTCGGTAGAAAATAGAAAGGTTGGAAATAGTTATTATTTTATATAATCATAATAATAATATAAATAACATATTGTTTAAAAAAATAACTATGTTTAACCAATCATTTAAGGTGGTTTTGAAAAACAAAACAAGTCACTTATGAAGGTGGTAATCCGTACATATGCACAAATGGTGTTTTGTTTTCTAAGGGAGAACAAAAATGTTGGATAATGATTGGTATATCAATATAATATCATTAATTAATAAAATAATACTAATATAATTTTATTACAATAGAAAATTTTATTTGTAAGAGAAGTATAAAAATGGAAAATAGTTTAGTGAATGATTAGTACTCGCATTGAAAGCATGAGATTTCCCTTAGAGGAATTATTGAAAATGGGGGACGTAAGAAAAATTATAGTGATAGGAGGATTATGAACATGCAATTGGATTCTAGGATATCTGAAATGGGTTGATATTTAAGGGGAATTTTAAATTTTTATGGCATTGAAGGGGTGGTGGAATGTCCCTTTTATAAGTGGACGGAATAACAATTTTGTAATTATAACTTCTTATTATAAATGGAAGACATGTTTAACATATAAAGTTGTATCCAAAGTGCAAAATAGTGGATAAGATATATTTGATTCCCTAAAAACCTCAAAAAATAATTTTAAAAAAAAATTTAAACATGTTTATCTCTTTAAAACTTAGTTATATTCTTTAAACATCAATTTATCATTATCATGGTAACTATATTTTTAACCTCAGTAACAAATTTTTATGATTAAAAATGAGAATATACTTATTATCAATTTTTTAAATTGAAATTTCAAATAGGGAATTAATTTTTTCAATAAAATTTATAATGGTGGGGAAATGTAAATTTACTAATTTTTCACATTATATGTGAAAAATCATTTTTAGAATAAGGTTATTTTTAATCATAAAAAATTTATTTTGTTAAAATTATCAATTTTTTGTGTTTTTTATGAAATTATTTGGTTTATTATTAAATAAATATGTTTTGTGTGGTTTAAAAATTATTCCAAAATATAAATCTACCTTATTAGAACATTATCAAAAGAAAAATTTGAAAACTGATTTTTATTGGAATAAAAGATTACATAGGTTTGATAAATTCAACATAGGATTTTTAATGAATAATTTTACTCCAAAAAAACATTCATAGTGATTAAAAATGTATTAATATTCATTATTAGATCATGATAATGACAAAAATGCTATGGTATAATAAATATTAGATTTTTCACTATTCACATAAAAACAAATCTTTTTAGAAAAATACTATAAATGAAACCTAAGATAATTTTTCCATAACAAATTAAAAAATGAATCTAGTTTCATCAAATTGAATTTATATAACTTAAAATTTTATTTTTTAAATTAATATACATAATATAATGAAAATTATTTTTATAAATAAATAAACATTTATATTTTAAATTCATTTAATCTTATTTTATATAAATTTATAATTAAAAATGTTTTAATATATTATTTTGAAATATTAATATTTATTATAATCATATTTTTAAGTGATAAATAAAATTTATTAGGTAAAATACATATCACTTTAAAAAATAGTTCATTAAAAAATTTAATTTTTTATATTTAATAGTTTTAATCAATTTTAATGAATTATTTATCTTTTAACCATTAAATTTAATTAATAAATATATAATTATATAAAAATAATTATAATAGGTAATAAATTTAATTATGTGTTTTTATTATAACGCAATCTATTATCATTATATTTTTTCAAAAAAATATTTTTAATGTAATTTTCTTGTTGATGTTGCACATCATATTGTATTATTTAAATAATGCATGTCACAGTCCATTTTATTTTTGTGTTTTGAGTGAATCAATATATTGAACACAATATATTTTTTAAAGGAAATATATATAGAAAAATATTTTAGTGTAACATTCTCACCCTTAAATAAATTGTGACCTCAAAATTTTAATCGTCAATTACTGGTGAAAATAACTAACGGTGTCTAAAAGATACACATAACTAAAGATAAAATTTCTAGAGAGAAATCAAACATAAAAAATTAGGAAATAAATGTTTTTCTCATATAATAGGTCAATCATAATATTTATTTTTTCTCTAATCATTGGATATAAGAATCACTCATGATTAGGTATAATAACTAATATAATAGAATTAGTTTTCCAAGAGAGCCCATAATTGTAGCATCCCAGTTCCGGAAGATGCTCAGAGGTTCCCCATACCCGATTGGTCACATGGCCTCAAGAGCAATTCCCCGAATTCCAGAGGCTTCCAACTAGTAGCGAGGGCCATGGGTGTGATAGTGGGGAAATTGTTCCCTCATTTTGCAGAGTAAAACAACGGAAGTAAAATAGATAGTAATAGAAGAAGCAGTAAAACATGCAATAAGTAAGTAGTGGAAGTAATAAACAACTAGAGCACACACACACACACATATATATGATGCATGATACATATGTCTAGGAAAAAAACCAAATAAGTCATAATTTTGTAATACAATACTAAAAAAATGTAAAATAGAAAACAAATAAAATGCTCCCCAGCATCGCAAGACTTAGCTTGGTCCCATGCTCCCCAGCTCCGTAGCAATCAATTACCTGAACTAGAAGGGCGCTTTCCATTATCTATACCTGCAGTAATATAATCAGTTTGGGCTGAAATGTATGACCCAAACAGGGTGTGAGACTAAATCCCAATAGGCAACCACCCAAATATCAATTACTAATAGTCAGTGAATATATAAGGAATGCTATAATCAAAATTTATCAGTAAACAAGGAAGTACTAAAATGTAAACAATCCTATAGTTTCCAATGCATTCAATTTTCAGATATCAAGTAAGCATCAAATCATAGGAAGGGAACCCTGTGGGTTGTAATCACAGCCTAACCCATCTGGTGCAACCAAAACAAACACAAGCAACCCTCTAGGAAGTACACACAATCTAACCCCTCGGGTTCAGCTTTTGCACAGACTCTCATTGGAAGAACTCACCGTCAATTCCCCCTATAGTCTCATATCAGTCAGCAAAAGGCACTCTGGATAATCAATAAACATCCAATTCCCCATGTGGCTCACATCGTGGAACTACAGACATTCTGAGGAAGCACTTAAATTCATTCCCCCTATGGTCTCGCATCGTAACAGTAAACATACACTTTGGAGAACCCCTAAACGTCCATCCTACCTATGGTCTACTACACCAGGTTCTCATAGTCCTGTGTAAGTCAATAGATCACAATGATATATAACGGCCAAAGTATACCTTAAGAACTACTTGGCTAAACAGTCTACAACATAACAACATGTCAGATAAATAATATCACTTCATCCTATCAACACTAGGAATGTAAAGCAACCAGCCAAATAGGCTAAGCAAGACCAAATGGTCATAAAAATTACAAGCATGGGCAAGACATCCATAGAATACCAATTAACCATATTCACACTCAATTGACCTCTACTCAAAGACTATCTATAAAAAGGCACAAACCACCTACCTCGGCGTTGTATGATCAATATACTCTTGATTCAGCCCATGGATCGACCTAGAACGTGGTAGATCTAAAAAACATCTAAAACATTTAATAGAGGATAACTCATGAGAGAAGAGACATCAGGAAATGAGGTTCAAGAAGAAGAGATGACTCACTGATGTGATTCCAACGCAACCAAAAGAGTTTTTTTCATAGAATGGATACTCGATCAGGGGCTTGAGGAAGGATCAGCGTCATACGGACACTCTTGGTTAAAGAAGGTGAAGAATAAGACACTTCTTCTAATTAGACGCGACTCTGGTCCATTTAATGAAAAAAAGAAAGTACAAAACGTGTACTTTAGAAGTACACGGCGTGTACATGCCCTTACTCGCCCCTACATAAGGTGATATCTAGGTCACCACACATGGTTGTGTGCTCTACCGTTACATGGGCAACACATGGCCACATGCAGGAAAAGAGTACATGGTGTGTACTTAAAAGTACACGGCGTGTACTTCAAAAATTTCTTGAAACTCTTCGTTTTATCAAAAAAAAGAAAAAAAAGAAAAAAATACCTGAAAATAATATCCGAGTTCTTAAAAACATCACCCTTAAAAAAATTCATCCCTGAATTTCCCTAGAAAGGAAGCGTAGAAGAAGACTCCTCAAAAATCCTTGGCTACTATGATCGTACATCAGCCTCCCTCTCTCAGGTCTCATCGTCTACTCTCCTGTGCTTCCATAGCACTCGTACCAGAGGAATAGACCGTCCATGACGAACTTTCGTACTTCAATCATAAATCCATATAAATTCTCCTTAAACAAGGCGTCCATCTCTAACTCAACCTCTGCGGTTTGAAAAAAACGAGATCAGTCTAAGAAGTAACGTCGAATCCGAGAAACATGGAAGATGTCGTGCATAGCCCGGTACCTATGAGATAACTACAACCGATAGGCAACCAGCCCAACTCTCTCCGACAACTCAAAAGACCCGACGTACTTCTGTGAAAGCTTACACTACCTCCTAATCCTCTTGTGTCGCAACCTCAGTGTGACATGTTGGAAAACCTGATCTCTGGCCTCGAACTCGAGAGGTCATCTCCATCAATCAGCATAAGACTTCTGTCAAGACTGTGCAATAGCCATCCTCTTCTGAATCAACTCTATCTACTCTGTGGTCTCCGGGACAAGACGAGGTCCCACCATAGCTGCCTCTTCTACCTCCAGTTAGCATAAGGGTGATCTGTATGACCTACCATAGAAATCCTCAAAAGGTGCCATCTGAATAGGTTCTTGAAAACTATTATTGTAGGCAAACTCCACAAGAGGTATGTGCTTCTCCCACAAACCTTCCAAATCCCGGATACATGCTTGAAGCATGTCATCAAGAACCTGAATTGTATACTCGCATCAGATCCTCACATATGTCTGCTCACACCCATCGTGCCCGTGAAGATGCATGTTCTCGTCCTCGCATATGGTCCATCCAGGAATTGGGTCCTCTCCTGACACACTTTCCCGTAGGGCCAGGCCTTCTGAATCTGATAGCTTCCTCATTCTCACATGATCAAGTAGAGTTGAGGTAATAGCTACAAACGAAAGAAAATTCTACCCCTGCTTGTCGTGCACCTCCAAATTCATCTCAGAGAATAAATCCATAAGCTTCCACTCACTGCTGGCCTCCTGAAATGCATGTATCTGAGTCCTTCTTCTCAACACATCTGCCACAACATTTCCCTTCCCAAGCGTGTAGGAAAGACCAAATTACAAATATTAAAGGTACTCAAACCACCATTACTATCTCAAATTCAGATCACACTGAGTTAATATATACTCGAGACTCTTGTGGTCAGTCAAAACCAAAAAATTCCCTCCCAGAAGATAATGTCTCTAACAACGTAAAGCATGAACAACTGCAGCCAGCTCAAGATCATGCGTCTGGTAGTTCCTCTCATGTGGCCTCAATTTCTAAGACCTATACGCAACAACCCCTTCCCCTTGCATAAGCACTACTCCCAGACCGATACCCGATGCATCACTGATAACAGTATAGATCTTTCCAGGATCTAGAAATACTAGTATCGGTGCTAAATTCAACCTCCCTTTCTGTTAGGTCCACAAGGCTGAATACCCTGAGAGGGGGTGAATCAGGGTATGAATAATTTAAAATTAATGTCTGTTCTGATCTTGTTTCGCTGTTTAGAAAAACACTCTTCTCTATCGTTCCTATTGTTCAATATAAACAGAAAGTAAAGCAAGCTCCTAACACATCAATTTTACATGGTTCACCGCTAAGGGCTACGTCCAAGGAGCATACGTCAGCAGGTTTTCGGTCATAACAAATTCCACTAAACTTCACAAGCTGTGTATTACAAGGTTCGGGCACAATCACTCTTTCCTAGTCTCACTGCCTTTACAAGGTTTAGGGTCATCTCACTACATTCCCAAGGGTTACTCCTTGTTTCTCTCTCTCTGGCTCACTACCGGTGGAGAGGATCACCTTCTTCCTCTTCCTTTTCTCACTGCTCTAGAAAGGATCCACTCACAGTTTATAGACATGTAGGTCTCTTCATCATCACTAATGAATGCATACTCTGTTGTATGTAGAAGCTCTGTTGAAGTCCAACTTTCACCAATAGATGAATCTATCTTTGCACCGATGGTATCAGGCAAACTTCCAGCTTCCACATAGCCCGAAAACACTATCAGGGAATCAACCTTACTTGGTGCACAAGTCTAATCCGATGCACAAGTATTGGCGCGCAAGTCACAACTGGCATGCAATTCCACCTTATACACTTGCGCAACACAAGCTTCTGTAACTCCAAACTTTCACAACTCACTTCCCTTTACGCGCAAACCAATATTGGCGCACAACTAACAACAACCGCGCTTCTTCAAATCAGGCGTGCAAGTCCCACTTGCGCGACCCACCACCACTTGAACCACCACCACACCTGCATGACAAGAGCTCTCATTTTTCAAAGTGTTGAACTCCATTGAAAATTGGGAGGGGTGGTCTGGTATTTATAGGCATTTTGAACACCCTGCGCGATGGCGTGCAATTCAACCCTCGGCGTGCAGGTCTCTTCACCTGCAAGTCACTTGCGCGAACCACTTCCAAAGTTGCTCGAACCTCTTTCCATTTCCATATTTTGAAGTTATGATCTTGAAAAACAAGAGGCACACAAGTTCACAATCCTTCTAGGAACCGGCGCACATGTCCTTTCTCTTGGCGCGCAGGTCACCTGTGCGACCAACTAAATATTTTTGCGAACCTTATCCCTATGCCATATTTTGATGATCTGATCTTGAAAAACATATGGCACACAATTTTTCAATCCATCAAGTACATGGATCTCAAGTCCCTTTTCCAAAAACCACATTTATTCATTTGTCGATTTTCAGGCCAAAAAATATGGCAAACACTAGAAAATAGCACCACCTTTGTATCTGTTCTTTTTGTACTACCTCGAGACCATCCATTCATTTGTCGAAGTTCTTGAATCAAACATTGATCGTTAACCACATCTATTGAACTCTACATTCCACAATGAAATCCCCTTTTTCAAAAAAAAAATTATGTCATGGTTTTCTTTGTCAACAATCCCAACACAGATGTCCACTTTGTCAACAAACACATTCACCTTAAAAATGATTCAATGATACCTTGAGGTATTTTTTCCAACACTTTCAGCTCCTAAAAGGATGAATCGCAAGAATATAACCACAATAACATTTCACCCTTCATATTCAGGCAAGTCAGTGGTGCTTCTTAGAATGAAAAGTCCTATATGAAACATCTGTAGTAACCATCCAACCCTAGAAAAATCCGTACCTCAAAGACCTTCTTCGGCTGCTCCTAGGGAACTACTGCTCTCACTTTCTCTGGGTCAACTAATACTCCTATCTCTGAGATAACACGGCCCAATAAGTGAATTTGGTCCATCCAAATGTGGAATTTTGAGATCTTATCATATAATTGATTCTCTCTCAGTGTACTGAAAACGATCTCAAGATTTGTGGCATGGTCATGTCGAGTGTGAGAGTACACAAAGATATCGTCCACAAATACTACCACAAAAGAATCCAAGTATGGATGTAAGACTTATTTCATAAATGCCATGAAAACTTCAGGCATGTTCGTGATTCTGAACGACATAACCACATACTCATAAAGACCATAACTGCTCTAAAAGGATGTAAGAGGTACATATGATGGTCTAATGTGAAACTGATGTTAACCGGATCTCAAGTCAATCTTTGAGAACACCTGGTCTCCTCAATGTTTATCTAAGATATCATCAATCCTCTTCAAGGGATATCAGTTCTTGACGGTCAACTGGTTCAACTTCTGATAATCCAAACAAAGTCTGAGGGTACCATCCACCTTCTTTGCAAATAGGATAGGTGAACCCAAAGGAGAAGTACTGGGTTGGATGAAACGCGTTGCCTGCAACTCCTCCAACTACCTCTTGAGCTCTTATAACTCTAGTTTAGCTATCCTATAAGAAGGAATAGACAACAATTCCACTCCTAGCACAAGCTCGATAGAAAAGTCCACCTCTATCATTAATGGAAAACCTGAATTCCTTTGGAAATACATCCCTAAAATGATCCACCACTAGAGGAAAGTCTTTCTATGAAGTCCCCTAGTCATCCAGATAAAGACTAGAAATATGGGCTATAAATCCACCCAACCCATGATGCTCAGGTCCCAATATCCTTGCATGGACATCCCATTCACCATTGTGAAGAAACGATCTGCCCTCTGGTGATGTGAAACTCACTCTACAACAATAGAAATCGACAACTGCCTGGAAGGGAACTAACCTGTCCATTATGAGAATGACATCATAGCCTATCATCTCTTGGACATAAAGGTCCCATAAGAAGTGACACCCACCAACCTTTAGAGGGAACTCCTTGCATTGTTGTACTCTAGATGTTCTTGACCCTAATAGAGTGTCTAGTGTTAAGATATCAGCATATGAAAAGATAAAAAGTCCAAGACTCTCCACAAAAGCAACAGATATAAAACTTTGGGAAGCCCCTTTATTAAAAAGAGCATAAGATAAAACTGAGGAAACTAGGATCATACCTCATAATGTTGAGGGTCTGGGATCCTTCTCCATCAAAATATTTTGAGTTGCACCATGTCCCTGCGACCCTACCTGACCACTCTAAGCTGATCCACCCTATTTTCGCTAAAAGGTGGGAGACTTGCTACCACGTCCATGACCTCCACCTCGGCTTGAGCGGACAGAAGAAATATAGTTCTCTTATAGATGAGAAACTTGTGGTGTTTCTTCTAAATATAGAGTCATAGAAGAACCCATGTCACCAGTTGCTTGTGAGAAGAACTGACAGAAGTGCTGAAGATGGACCATCTTGCTGCATGATCGGTACTCCACTGGATCTCTTGGGAAATGTGGCCTTGTATGCTCACTCTTTCCACACTGGTAGCACACCACCTGCTACCAGAAGAAGTTTCTCTCCTCCTATGATATCCTTTCATAGACTCCATGTGGCACTTACGGCTGTCAGTAAGAGGGATAACAACTCCGGATGTCAAGACGCCCTGGCTCACAACTTTAGAATTCCTCAGATTACGCTCTGTGATTAGTGCCTAGTTTACTATAGAAGTGGTGTAAGTCAACCTGAAGATGTTCACCTATGATTAGATGTATTGAATGAGACCATCCTCAAACTTTATTTCCATAAATAACTCATTACCTCCTAGAATAGGTGTAAAGCGTAACATCTCTGTGAAGCAAGAAGAATACTTCATAACAGAAAGAGTACCCTTTTCTAGACTCATGAACTTTCAGGCTCGATCATCCCTCAAGTTCTATGGGTAGATGTAGTCATAGAGGGAACGTTGGAAATCATCCCATGCCATAACCTACTGGTGTCCCGACCATGAGATCACATACCACCATCTCTCGGCAAAGTCCTGAAGCATATAAGTTGCAAGATTCACCCTTCTCATTAGAGGGGTCTCCAAATGCTCGAAGATTGTCCGTATGGCTTCTATCCACAACTATATAGCCTGGGGTACTCCATACCTTGAAAAAGTGGGATGATGCTACTTCTGAAAGAGCCACGTCAGTTCTAACATAGAGGGGGAAGGATGCATTACTCCTCGGAAGTTATGCATAAACCTCATAAAGCTCTCTCGGAACTGTGCGTCAACACCTATGTCTAGAAATGACGGTTGGTTCCATGACTAGCACAACTGGAGGATTTCCTGGTAGTCCCTAATCATCCATATCTAGTGTCTGATCACTTCCCTATAACTGGCGTACAATCAGAGGACGTCTCGGTGGCATGAATATACAAGGTCAAGTGACCACCTTAGATCAAGATTAACAAGGGATTAAACTTAGAAGTGTGAGATGGGATCAATAAGAAGAAAGAATTCAAGGTTTTCTAAAAACATAGATACATGACGTGTATAATGACTACACGATGTGTTCCCTTAAGAATTTAAATGGGTGTGTACTTCTGCCAACCCAGATCGTGTAACACCCCATACACGACGTGTTGTCTTAACAAACGGATTGTACTTGAATCCTCTTCCACTTTCAAAGTTCTTCTACACGATTAAGACACACAGTCCTCCTAGAAAAAGACTACATTTTGTGTTAGTTCCAAACATGATGTGTACCAGATGAACTTCACTAACCCGTGTTGTTAGTCACACGGCCGGTTACATGACTCACTCTACATAGCATGTTTGTTCCAGACACGGCGTGTACAAGAATGGTTTCACTAAACCATGTTGTTTTATACACGACTGAATACCTGGGATACACTATAAAATCTGTTAAGACATTACATAGCATGTATAACTTATGATTTTATCCATCTGTGTCATTAGTCACATGGGTGGGCACAAGGTCTACACAACACAATGTGTACAAGCGGTACACAGTGCGTTCCCCCAACGATTTCTCAACCCTGTGTCTCTTCCCACATAGTCAGTGACCCGGTTAGAGACTAAACGGTGTGTACATATTTTACACGGCGTGTACTCAAGAAGAATAGTTCCTTCATTAACAGAAGGACACATGGCGTGTATTCATCATTACATGTCGTGTATTCTGGGTTCTTCTAGACAATAAGCCGTAGAAACTACTTTGGAACCCATAATAACACTGAAAAGAACATTGAAGTGCCAAATTATGATCTGTGTGGGCTCATAATCTCCAAGAATCAATGATTGGCATCTTATACATGTCATATTCAAGGATAAAAGTGTAATGATCCACCAAATTTCGATCCATGGGAACCCATAACACCTTAAGAACCAATGTTTGGTGTTCATTAAAACTAAACCATACACAACCGATATCTTATAAAAAATTAGGTATTCTATCATGGAATCTATCAATAAATCATGCATATCCAACATAACCTCTATCATAACAACATGAAATCACTAATTCACCATTAATGGTATGGCAGGAATGCATGACATGTTATTTCTAACAAGTGCCTATATGATTCTTTATATGGTATACCCTCATCTCATCAGGTTTAAATAGAAATATAACTTTAATAATATCAACGATAACAACACATATCATGTGAATCACCCAATGATGAAATCAAATCAACTGTAGAATTGATAAACCATAAAAATTGCAATAACGAGATAGATTGGATTTTCCTTGTACACGGGTTAGCTACTCATGGGCATAGCTTATTACCAAGTACCTATTCTTTCCTATCCCTAACTATAGGCTCCAAATAGTAAGTAAAGAAGAAAACAATACCTCTGATTCCACTTTGTAACATCTAGTTCTGGAAGCCACCCAGAGGTGCCACGTATCTAGTTGGTCACATGGGCTCAAGTGCTTTACCCTGAATTCCAGAGGCTGCTGACTAGTAGAGGGGTCCTTGGGTGTGATAGTGGGGAAAATATTCCCTCATTTTCTGAGTAACACAGCAGAAGTAAAAAATAGCAATAGAGAAAGTAGTAAGACATGCGATAGGTAAACAACAGAAGTAATAAACAACTGGAGCACACACACACACACATATATGATGCATGATACATATGTCTAGGAATAATTCCAAACATGTAACAATTATGGAATACAATACTAAACCAAAGTAAAATATAAAACAAATAAAATACTCCCCAGCATCGCAAGTCTCAGCTTGGTCCCATTCTCCCTAACTCCACAGCAATTAAGTACCTAATGTAGAAGGTCCCTTATCCTTATCTATACCTGCAGCAATATAATCTATTTGGGCCCAAAATCATGACCCAAAAAGGGGGTGAGACATAATCCTAGTAGAAAACCACCCAAATATATGTGTCTAATAGTCAATGAATATATATGGTAGGCTTTAATCAAAATGAAGTAGTAAACAAGGATGTACTCAAAAGTAAACAATCCTACACTTTCAAATGCATTCAATTTTCAGATATCATGTAAGCAGCTAATCATAAGCAAGGAACCCTATGAGAAGTACTCATGGCCTAACCCCTCTGGTCAAACCAAAACAAAAAACAAGCAATCCTCTGGGAAATACACATAGTCTAACCCCTCTAGTTTAGCTTTCACACAGACTCTCTGAGGAAGCACTCACCGTTAATTCCCCCTATAGTCTTGTATCAGTAACAAAAAGGAACTCTAGGGAAGCACTCAACGTCCAATTCCCCCTGTGGCCCATATCGAGGAACTATAGACACTCTGAGGAAGCACTTACTTCCATTCTTCTAACCCCTCTAGTTCAGCTTTCACATAGACTCTCTGAGGAAGCACTCACCATTAATTCCCCCTATAGTCTTGTATCAGTAACAAAAAGGAACTCTAGGGAAGCACTCAACGTCCAATTCCCCATGTGGCCCACATCAAGGAACTATAGACACTCTGAGGAAGCACTTATTTCCATTCTACCTATGGTCTCGCATCGTAATAATGAATATACACTCTGGAGAAGCCCTCAACGTCCATTCTCTAAACGGTTTACTACACTAGGTTCTCATGGACCTGTGTAATTCAATCTAGCACATCGATATATAACGACCAAATTATACCTCAACAACTACTTAGATATATAGTCTACAACATAACAACATTTCAGATAAATAATATCACTCAATCCTATCAACACTAGAAATAGAAAGCTAGTAGCCTAACAGGCTAAGCAAGACCAAATGGTCATAAACAATAAAATCCTGGGAAATACATCCATAGAATAGAAATTAAACCTATTCACATTCAATTGACCTCTACTCAAGCATATAAAACAAAGCAAGAAAATAACTGGGTTAAAACTCTAAACATGCAACAACCTGATCAAGGATATTGGGAACTTTTGCAAAAATAACTCAAACACTATCTAAGAAAAGGCACAAACCACCTACCATGGAATTGTATGATCAATATACTCCGGTGTCGGCCCTTGGATATACTTAGAATGTAATAGATCTACAAAAACATCTAAAATTTTCAACCGGGGATAACTCACGAGATAAGAGAAATCAAGAAACGAGGTTCATAGAGAAGAGATAACTCACTGATGAAATTCCAACGTAACTGACAGAGTTTGATTCAGAGAACAGATGCTTGGTCGGGGGCTCGGGGAAGTATTGGCACCGTATGGATGCTCTATGTCGAAGATGGCGAAGAAAAGGACACTTATGACAATTAGCCATGACCCCATTCCATTTAATGTAAAAAAAGAAAGTGCACGGCGTGTACTTTCCCTTATCACCCCCCATATATGGAGGTCTCTAGGTCACCACACATGGTGGTATGCTGAGCCGTTACACGTACAACACACGGCTACATGTGGCAAAATAGTACATATTGTGCACTTATAAGTACACAACGTGTACTTCAAAAATTTCCAGGAACTCCTTTTTTCTGAAAAACACCAGAAAAGAGAAAAACATACCTGAAAAGAAGATCTGGGTTCTTATAATAATCACCCTAGCACTGATTGATGACCATAGGTTTGTTTGAAATATGAAATTTGTGTTCTCAATTTTTATATTAATATGGATTCCATGTCAATTCAACCAATACATTTCCAAAATAACATCAAATTCATCTAATGGAAGAATAATAATACTTTTATAAATCATCATCCCACAAACATTGAAAAATATTCATATACCTTGGGTAAAATAATGATATAACGAAGTATTATTATTTATAATTGGAAATATAATATTTTGTGAAAACATACATTACGCAATACATCTACAAATATAGAGTAAAGAATAATTATATCTAACACTACATAATTATTAATATCCACTTTAATAGTAGTAATTGTAAAGGATTTTTAAAATTATCATGGTCTAAGAGGTTGTTGGTGTCGATTTTCATCTAAATATATTGAATTAGTTCATTGTTTTTTATATTTCCTGAATTCATCACATCTAAAACACTGAATTGCTAGTGGATCCTTAGGAATAACATTATTTTTCGCCGTCGTATTGACTAAAAAAATTCCTTTTTCCACATTATCTTTTTTACTTGATGCCATAATTTATGATAGATAAAACATCTTATATCCTGCAATGTCCCTAAGGACTTTATTTTTTATTGATTTTTTGATAATTGACCTTTCAAGGGGCGATGTGGAACCCTAATAAGGCATGTAGGCATAAGTATTACATGACCCGTAGACATTAGAGAAATTCATTACCCGTAGGCTTCAAACAATACATACAAGACAAACTAACTACTTGGAAATGCTTCTCCCCACTATCTTCATCGTGAAATCATCTCTCCACCTTCACATGGCTAATTGGCTAGGCTTTTCTATGCAAGCACTGACTTGACCTGATGGCAGGTGTCATACCCTTTCATTCTTGCAATCCGTTTAGCTTTTGCTATGGTGAAAGTTCCTTGCTCATCTTCCTTTTGAATCTTGTTCCTTGCTCATTCAACTCGGTTCTTATTCTAACATTTTTGAAACATAGTGTAACATCTTGAGATTTTATTACATATATTCATTAAAATTAATTTAAATTCTTCAACAGATTGTATTGCATGAAATTCACAGTCCAGATTTCATCCCACAAAACACAATATTTATCTTTTATTGCATATAAAATTGATTTTATTAGATAAGTTTTGTTACATGAAAGATCTAGTTTTATGAAATAAAAATATACTATTAATATTTAATATGATAGTTCTCACCTAGCTGCTGGAATGGTGGGAATTAATAAGATTAACTAAATTATGAATATATAGTTTAAACATGTTTATATAATGAATTATAGGGAGACCAATTAATTATAAATTAAAATTATAATAAATTTAATATTAAGGAATATTTTTTACAACAAAACATAAAATAAGGACAAAATAAAATAAGAAAAAAATCCAATTTTAAGCATAAAAAAGATTTATTTTTCTAAAAGGCAATTTTACCACCTTTTAATGACTGACTTGTTTTAAAACTAAATTTTTAAACTATTATAAATATTATTTTTAAAAATAATATTTTTTTTAATGTGGAATATCAAACTTTTCTTTGGGTGATTTTTTTTTATTTTTTGGAGAACTTTCATATTTTGATGAATTGTGAATAATATTGAATTTTAATTGAAAACTGGATTTTCATATAAATATTTTATAATGTTAAATTTTATTTTTTATTGGTTTTAAATACAATATAGTTCAATTATACATATATTAATCCAATTTATTTCATTTGAATTTTTTTGATATTTAATTTGGATATAAAAACTTAGTAAAATATTGGACATTTTCACATTAAAAACTCGCTTTCTGGTTCTGTCTACAGGATTAAATTTAAATTAAATTATTCCAATTATATGATTTTAATTTTGAAAAATGTATTAAATATTTGGAATCATAAAAATAAATTATTTCTAGTAAGGTAAAAATATTTTTTACCAAAAATATTCGTTAAGGAAATTAAAATTAATTACAACAGTTAAAGTAAAATTGAGTTTACTTAGTGGATAAACATTAATATTAATGGGATAAATGACCAAGAATCTTTCCTAAATTCCATTTTCTTGAAATATTTCTACCATATACCCTATTTTATTGATTTTTTTATTTTTGGAGGAACATTATGTAAGGTAGACCTCCCAATAGTGTATGCCTTTTTATATTTACAAGAAATCCACTCCTCCAATATAAAAGGGAATTCACTATCCCCATCTATTAATACATATAAATCCCTTTGTGTTCCTTAAATAACGTAAAAATTAAAAAAATATCTATAATCTTGTCATATAATCCTATCTTTGGGAATAAATCAACCCAAGGAAGTCTTTTGTTTAAAATAAAAAGGAGTTACCTGAAGAAGAGTCAACGTTCTTCAAAGAGAACTTTTGTTTTATTTATTTATACACCCATTAAATTATTATTATCACCTGATTTTCTAATAAAATAAGTATAATAAATATAATAATATGTTTTTATGTCAATTTAATTACCTACACCTACTAACACTTACATCAAATGGGATAGGCAGTCATCGTTCTTGCGTACAACGGACTACTGCCTCATGGACTGATGTCATTGGTTCTTTCTTTACCACCTATCAATGATGGGAATAATTGTGGATTTATAGTTTATACATGATATTTATAACATTATACTACCTATTTTTTTCAATATATCATATAAACCCTTTGTACATTTCATACTTTTGGGGATACATTAATGTTACTCATGTGTACGGTGCAAAACCACCTCACGAAGCGATGTGAAGAATTTTTTACTAACATGATACATAGTGAGTAATAAAGAAAAATATTATAAATATATATGATATAAATGAAAAAATTATTATCTTCATGAAATAATTACCTTTTGTAGATATAATATATCATTTTATTTATTACCATTTCATACACTGAAAAAGTGATAACTTCGTTTGTGGACGTGTGGACTACCGCCTCGTAGAAGCGATGTGATTCCTTTTACATCTCGAGGATTACATATATAAGTATATATTATTAAATAATATTTTATTTTCTTATATAATTATAATTATTTATAGATAAATTTTAATTACCTTATTTACATAATGATCATTGGAAAATTGGAATGTTACTCATGCTTAGGTACTGTTTACCGTCTCCATGATTGTAATGTTGGATCATTTTTCATAAACATGTTTTATGATAAGTTTTAAAAGTATAATTAATGTATAAATATGGTAATTATTTCATTAATATTTTTCTTGATATTTTTATATAATGACCTCCTTGACCATAGTCAACTAATCTTAGTCATTTTTGACAAATAATCTGAATATGGTCAAAACATCAGACCTAAACATAATTGATTAAGTAATTTTATATAATATGGTAATAATTTGAATAAGATTAATAATAATATTTAAAAAATTTCCCAAGAAAGTAAATAATTAACATAATTTTATCATTTTGGGAGAGAAATAACAATCATGACGAATCAGACTCAAGTTAAGGGGATTTCTAGTCTCACTTTTATTTCTGAGAGTCTTACATCATATTCACCAATCATTTATTTTTTGTGGTGAAAATAATATCCAATAAAATTTTGTATCATGAATTTAATTTATTTAATGATATTAACAATTTTAATTTATTTTATTCTTTCAGGGATCTTATAATTCCAAAGTTACTCAAGTAGTAAGGCAATTTCTAGTCTCACTTTTATTTCTGCAAGACTTATTCCATATTTAGTAATATTTTTTTTGTATATATACTTCTCAATAATGTATTATATGATTATTATAATTAAATTTATGAGGATTTAAATATAAATTTTACGATCTCACTTTCATGGGTTTTACATTTTCAAATTTACCAAAGCTGTAATGGATTTTTTGTCACACATTGCCTTCTTTGAGATGTTTGTTATGTTTTACACCTATCTATTTTAGGAGGTGTATATATTGATCCTTTTAAATGTTATATGATGAATATATTAATTATAATTATATTATAATATTGATTTAATGTTATTACTTCCTGGGGATTATGATTCAAAGTTATTCAAGTGGTAAGAGTCTTTTGTTACAATCTCATCTTTTATCGAGATTGTGTATGATTATGTCTCCATTGTTGACATATATAATTCCTAGGAATAATATTTTTCTCTTTTATTCATGAAATTTTCACGTAATAGTAACATTTTTACACTATTTTTTACTTATTATAATTGTTAAAATGTTTTTAATGAAATATGACTTTATTTCTATTTTCAGTCAGAATTCTATTTTCTACCAAAACCATGTTTTCTAAAAATGATTTCATAAATATTTTTAATGATATTTTAATTTCATTTAGATTAATAAATTTAGAAATAACTTGTTTTTAATTTTTATATAATGGGTATATTTTTTAATGATAAAATCCACTTTTTTATGGATGGATTGAGATTGTTTCAAAGAGATTGTTATGGATCTCAATTGTTTTCCATGAGTTAACCATATCTGAAAGAGATTTTTATAGAACCTATTTATTTTACATTTTTTAACCATGTTTCAACAATATTTTTACAGAACCTATTTATTTTCCATTGGTTAACCATGTTTCAATAATATTTTTATGGAACCAGTTTCTTTTCCGTGGGTTAACCATGTTTCAAAGATACTTTTATGGAACCTGTTTCTTTTCCACAGGTTAACCATGATTCAATGATATTGTTATGGAACCAATTTCCCTTCCATGGGTTATTCATGTTCTAAAAATAATAAAGGTTTTTTCAATGAGTCATGATGAATTTAATTCTCTATGTTATTTATTCATTATTCGCTTCTTAGAAATTATAAGGGATGGGTGCGCCCAGATAGCATTACACCCATTATAACATATACAATGCTAGCACCCAGATATTTTTTGAATTAATTGGGTAATTATAATGTTCTATAGAGAATTATATTGGCAGTTTTACATATGTTTAATCTAATTTTTAAGTGTTCTTCATGGTTTTTGTAAGGATCCAATGAGATGATGTTCCAAAATACCAATATGTTTTATCTATACTTGTTATAGATTTATAATGTTTCCCATGATCAAGATTGATATCACAGGGCTCATAATTATTATTTATAATAACTCATTCATCTTCCATGTTTTCATATTTTATGATTCTGATATTGATGGGTATGAGTTCTTTTGTGATTCTTTACTATACTATGATTCTTTCTCCATCCCTTATGCACTCCTTTGCTAATTAATGGAATTTATTTGATCATTATTATGTTTAACCGTACTGATTATTAGAGCTCAAACTTCTTATATTTCATTTTCCCCATTTTTTATAGAATTATGTTGAACTCGTTATGTATATAAGGAATTTCATACGGATGATGATGATGTATTAAGGTGAAAAAAATTGGGTTAAGTTAGATAAATTATCATTTAATGTCATGTAAATTATTTATGTAGGAGTTTTTACTAATTCTCTAAAACTCTAAAACTAAAAGTTCCTCCATAATATAAGTTATCGAAATCTTACTTTTGATGTTTTAAGTTTTAGATGAAAATTTTGGGTTACAATTATCAACATAAATGACAAGAATTTAAAGTAATGGATTTCAACATAGTATCTATTATTGTGGGTTTTGGTCTATTATAATTGGTATCAAAGGCCAATTTAAATAAATTCGGATATTTGGATGTTTTCATGTGAGGTTATATAAAGCCTTATGGATAACTTCTTAGATATATAAGATTAATAATGATCATATATTTAATTTATTAGACACCCATTTAGATTCTAAGTGATAAAGTCTTAAATTGATTAATGAAATTTTTTGGGAAGTTTTTTTGGTGATGTATTCGTAAAACCTAGGATAATAATGAAGTATTTTTAGAGAGGATTTAGTTTTCAGGATTAATGAAAATAAGGGGGGACAACCCATGTTTCCTGTGACAACCCGTCACATCCGGCAATGCGGTGGGGATTAAAACTATGACTTAAGGATGATAAGGGTTTCATTCCTACCATTAGCCTATGTGATTCCCTATTTAGTATGAAATTATTAGATGTTAAGTATAAGTTTATTTAAGAAACATATATGATTTTATTTGAGGAATAATTTTTAATTTATCTTGGAAGAACATATAAAAAATCCTTATAATATTTAGGATTCAAACATAGTAAGAAAATGTCTTAAGAATTTTAAGGATAGTTATTTAAGGAATAATTTAGATTCAAAATTGGTTATTATATTTGAATATTTAGGTATCATATTAAATTTCATTCATTTTGGTAATTATTTTACCATTTGATAACCATTTTTGTTCTAGTTAATTTCTAAAGATAAGAGGAATAGGTTGTTATCCCTTTTATGGTTATGTGGTCTTTAAAATTTTAATTTTTGTACTTTAGGAATTAAAAATTAATCTTTAATACTCATAGTTTGATGAAAAATATTATTTTTTGTGTAAATTAACTATAGGATGAAATTATACTCATCAATTAAGTATATTTACTTTTTTCTCTTGGTCAATATGGTAAGATAATTCTTTAACTCCATGAATAATATCTTGAAAGAAAAATTATTATTATAGTACCTTCAATTTTGATGAATAAATGGTCTTTTTGATCACCATAGATTTATGTTTTATAGGCCCTTAAATTTCCATTGATCATTAAATTTTTTGTTATCAATGACCTCAATCACTCTCTATAATTATTTACATTTTCCTCCATTCCCACATATGTTCTCCCTATATGGAATCCTAGTTATGTGTAACTTCCATTGAACATTATGTTTCCAATTTTACCATTATAATTTTTTTATTAACACTTTATATTATGTGGGTTTAAATAATGTAATTATGAAAATGTTAATCCTTTGATAACCAAGTCAAATTTTGAGGGGGAAATTCATTTTAAGAGGTGTAGGATGTAACATCCTGGGATTTTATGAAATATCTTCTTTCAAATTAATTTAAATTATTCAATATATTATGTCCATTAAACACATAATCTATATTTAATTAAAAATAACACCAAGTTTATATTTATTTGAATGTAACATCGAGTATCTTTGATAATATGTGTTACATGCAAGATCGTGTTTTAAAAAACAACAATATATTATTAATATTTAATATGATAGTTCTCACCAAGTCGTTCGAATGGAATGAATGAATTATATTAAATAAATCATGAATATATGGTTTTAAAATTTTTATATAATGATTTTTTGGTGAACAATTAATTATAAATGAAAATAATAACCTATTGAATATAAAGGAAATATTTTTTACAAAAAAAACGAATTTTATGCCCAAAAAGACATGTTATCTTAGTAAATTTAATTAATAAATATTAAAGAACAGTATAAATGAAATTTATATGTTTTATATTCAAAAAAATATTTTTAAATTGTTCCAAAATGTTTTATATGTATAAAATAAGAAAAAATCCAATTTTGTGCATAAAAAGCTGTATTTTTTCTAAAAGGTAACGTTTCCTCCTTTAAATGGAAGACTTGTTTTATAACTAAAATTAAAAGATTTTATAAGTTTTATTTTAAAAAATTTACTTATTTTTTTGAAATTTTCATCTCAAAATTTACTTTGGGTGTTTTTTTAAATTTTTCAATGAACTTGTATATTTTGATGAATAATGATGAATACTTAATTTTAACTAAACACCGACTTTTTTTCATAAATAATTCGTAATATTAAATTATGTTTTAAACATTTTAAACTTAAAAATTGTTAAATAATACATCTATTAATCCAATTTAGGTCATTTTAATCCTTTTTATATTTAATTTTGATATAAACAAATAATAATCTTTTGGATATTTTCACTTTAAAAACCCGTTTCCTCGTTCCGTCTATGAGATTAATTTTAAACTAAATTCTTCCACCTCCATGATTTAAATTTGTAAAAATTGATTAAATATTTATAATAATAATAATTTATAATGTATATTAAGGTAAAGTTATTTTTTGACAAAAAAATTTAGTTATTGAAATTAAAATTAATTACAACGATTAAAGTAAAAATAAGTTTAATTAGTTGTTAAATTTTAATTTTAAGGGACCAAATGACCTAAAAACATGTATAACCCCCATTTTATGACTATATTTAGACTATATTCTATCTATTATATAATATTTTTCATTTTTCAAATCCCATTATATAAGGGATACCTACCAATAGTGTTTACCTTTTTTTATTTACAAGAATGTCACTCCTCCTCTACTATAAAAGGGCATTCACTATCACCCTCTTTTAACACCAGTCAATCCCTTTAGGATAATAAAAAAACTGAAATAATAATGTCTAAAAATACATAATATTATCCAAGAGGCCTCAATTTTGGCATAAATAAAACCATTTAAGTCTTTTGGTGAAAACTAAAAGGAGTTACTAGAATAAGAGGTAACATTCTTCAACAAACACTTTTGATTTATTTATTTCTCCACATATTCAATTGTTATTATTACAAGATTATATTATAACCTATGTCTATTAAATATAATGATTTTTTTTTATTTTAATGGTATGACCTACATTCAAAGACACATCCATCAAATGGGATACACAATCATCATTCGTGTGTACAACAGACTATCGCCTTGTAAACCGATGTCTTTAATTCTTACATTATCACCTCTCAAGGTTGAGAATATTGATAGATTTATAGTTTATACATGTTATTTATTATATTTATTATATTTATAGCATAATAATACAAATTTATTCATTATATAATATACACTCTTTTTACATTTTATATTGTAGGGGATACGATTACATCACATGTGTGTATGGAGGACTACAGCCTCACGAAGCAATGTGAAGTGTTTTTCACTAATTTGTTACATGGAAGTTAATAAGGGTAAATATAATGAATATATATATGATATAAAGGATATAATTATATTATTTATTACAAAATTAAATGTCTATAAATATAATATATCATTTTCTTTTTTACCTTTTCACACGCTGAAAAAGTGATAACGTCGTTCGTGGATGGGTGGACTACCACCTCTTCAAAGTGATGTGATTAATTTTAAAGAAAAATAATTATATATATATTTATATATGATTAAATAATATGGTATTTATGAAAAATTTATAATTTTGTAAAGTTAAATTTTACTTACATTCTTTTCATAATGATCATTGAAAAATGGGAACATTATTCATCTATATGTATGGCCTACAACCTCCATGATTGTAACGTTGGATAATTTTTAATAACCATTTTGAATTATTGTTATTAAAAGTATAATTTATCTATAAATATGTTAATAATGTCTTTAATAGTATTCTGTATCTGTTTATATAATGACTCCTTGACCATAGTTAACCAGCCTTGGTCGTTTTTGACACATTGGTGGAATATGGTAAAAACATCTAACATAAACTTAATTGGGTAAGTACATGTATATAACAAGGTAATAAGTGAAATAAAAATAATAATAAAATTTAAAAGGTATTACATGATATTAAATAATTAAATTAATTTTATTATTCAGGAAGCTAAAGAACAAACGTGATGAATCATACTCAATGTAAGGGGATTTCTGATCCCAATTTTATTTATGTGATACTTATTCCACATCAACCACTCATTTATTTTGAGTGGTTTTTATACTTAAATTTTATATTTTTTAACATAAATTTAATTTATTTCATGATATTTAAAGTTTCAAATGATGTTATTCTTTTATGGATATCACGATTCAATAGTTACTCAAGTTGTACAGGAATTTCTAGTATCACTTTTATTTCTGTGAGAGTTATGACATATTCACCACTTATTTTTGTTTTTTGTTGTATATAATAACCCTGAATGTATTGTATGATTATTATTATTTAATTTATGGAGATTTATATGTCCATTTTATGATATATCTTCCTTGCGGTTTATAGTTTCAAAGTTACTAAAGCAGCGATGGATTTTTATCACAATCTTCCTTCTTTAATATGTTTATTATGTTATAAACCTATCTTTTTTATGAATTGTATATAATACTCATTTGAAATATTATATCATGAATATAATTATTCTCATTATATTTTATGTTTAATTTAATTGTATTCCTTAATGTGGATTATGATTCAATGTTACCAAAGTGGATAGAGTATTTTGTTACAATATCATCGTTTATTTGGATTGTGTATGATTAAGTTTCTATTGTTGACATATTATAATTATCATGAATAATATTATAGTCTAGTTATTCCTGATATTTTTATTTAATTATTCCATTTTTCTCTATTTTGAACTTCAAATAATTGATAATTTGTTTAAGTAAATCCAACTTTATTTCTCTCTTCAATCGGAATTCTATTTTATTCCAAAGCCATATTTTTTAAAAATGTTCTAAAAATGTTTTTAATGATATTTTAATTTTATTTACATTCATAAGCTTCAAAACCCCTTTTTTTAATTATTCTCCAATGGGGATATTTTTTTATGATACCATCCTAATTCTTTTGTGTATGGATGGAGATTGCTTTAAATAGATTTTTGTGAAACTCATTTATTTTCAATGGTTTAACCATCTTTCAATGAGATTTTCATGGAACCCATTTCATTTCCATAGTTTAACCATGTTTCAAAGATATTTTTATGTAACCCATTTATTTTCCATTTGTTAACCATGTTTCAAAAATATTGTTATGGAACCCATTTCTTTTCCACATGTTATCAATTTTTCAAAGTGATTGTTATAGAACCCATTTATTTTTTATAGGTTAATCATGTTTCAAAGAGAATTTCATGGAACCTTTTTTCTTTACATAGGTTGATCATGTTCTATTTTTTTAAATTAGTTATGATGAATTGAATTCTCTATGTTATTTATTCATTATTCAATTATTGGACATTATAAATGATGGGTGTGCCTATATATCATCATGTGATACCATCATAGCTTATATGATGGGTGTACCCAGATAATGCTCCAATGCATTGAGTAATAATTATATTAAATGGAAAATTATATTGAATGTTTTCCATATAGTTATTCAAATTTTTAAGGGTTATATAAGGGTTCTGTAAGGGTTTAATGAGATTATGTTCCAAGATACAAATATGTTCTATCTATAATTTCTATGGATTTATAATGTTTCACATGATGAAGATTGATATCACATGGCTCATTATTATTGATTCTAATGAATCTTTCATTTTTTATTTTTTCATATTTTATGATCCAAGTATTGATGGGTATGATTTATTTTATTATTCTCTCATACACTGTGATTTTATCGCAATACCCATATGTACTCGAATTATCATTGATGAAATTAAATTGTTAATTATTATGTTTACCCTTACTAAGAATCTGGTCTCACCCTTATTATATTTCATTTTCCCTAGGTTTTAAATAATGATGTTCAATAATTTATGTCTATAAGGGATTTCATATGTATGATAATGGTGTATTAATTTCAAAGTGAAAAGTTGGTTTAAGTGGGAGAAATGTTCATTTAAAGTCATGTAAATTGTTTATGTAGGAGTTTTTTCTAATTCTATACAACTCTAAACCTATAAGGACCTCCAAAATTTAAGTGATCTAAGTTTTCCTTTAGTTTTTTAAGGTTTAGATGTAAAATTTGGGTCATAATTATCGACATCAAAGCTGGGAATGTAAAGTTATGGATTTCAACATAGGATTTGGGAGTGCAGGTTTCAGGTTTTTATGCATAGTAAATTTAATCATCATTAAATCAACATTTTTATCACTTGATATCATATGACACACCATCCTTACATTATTGGGTGTCATCAAAAATTTTAAAAGACTCAATTTTTTTTATTATAACTTGAGATATTTGTGTGAAGATAAATATAATATTTTTAACAATAGCTTATTTCCCATTCGGTTTCTCATCATGTTCATCACAACACTATCTATCATATCTATTATTAGTATTGTTCTTATGTGCTAAAGATATTACAAAAAACAAAATGCTTTAACTTGATTAATGGATAGTTAACATAATAGTATAATTAATATAATTAATAACATGAAAAACTCAACCTCAAAATTCTGTACTCTTTGACATCATCATGTTAGTTTTTATTTAAACCAAAATCACACTTAATTCAAAATAGGTTTCTTTAAGTTTTATTTTCTCATACTTATTGGCCTATTTATAGGTCATAATAAAACCTTCATATGGGATCATATTGATAATATGATCATCCAAATAATATCCTTAGTATAATAGCCCATACTTTTCTTACATAAATACTATATCATATTTGCAGAAAATCCATTACACATCAATGAAATCTATTCCAAAACTATAAATTATTAGTGTATTTCTTTACTCGGATACATAGAATACTGGTAAATAAAATATCTACATCATATCACACTTATTTATTCACAACTATCACCCTTTTTATACATATCATACTTAAAACCTTTCTTTATATCCCGGGGAAAAATAAAATATAAGAAAGGATGAGCATAATTGCTTAGTAAGGGTAAATAAGGGAGAAATCAATAAATAATAATAGGTGAGAATAAGATAATCATAAGGGTTTGAGAGCATGATCTTATCATTATAAACTCACATCAAAAAATTCATAGATCTTAAACATGAATCATTGAATAAAGCTTTGTTAATCGAAAGACTTAGTACATAAGAGTGAGGAATCAACAATCATGAGCCAAGAAAACATATCATATGCATATGAAATAAGTTTTTGGAATTAACATAATCATATAAAATCTCTTATTTAGTCAAGTATCACTCTCAATATTATCATTTTAGATAAAGAACCATAATAAAAATGCATACCCGATCATTTCCAACATTCTCTTAAGAGTAACTTCCATCTAGTTAACTTCATCATCTATTAGGAGTTTGTTAACTCCATAATATATTAGGAGTTTCTAAACTCTATCATCATTGCCCAATGAATTTGATAGATATAATTAACCCAACCATCCTTATTTTATAATTTAACCACTCATCCTAGGTTTATAATAGAACCACAACTCAGATAATCATAATTCATTCATATGTAGGCCATAAGATCATGAAAACATTTATCATTACAAAAATGATTAACCCATGTAAGTAAAATGGGTTTCATAAACATTTTATTATCATAATCATAAACCAATCATGTCATAACCCATCCTAGTGGGTCATGTTCCATGAATAAACTATGCCCGCCTCCGATAGGCCAGGGGATGGTGACTAGCACCAAGTAGGCATTTCCCACAAATTGGAGGAATTAGACTAAAGTACCTATACACACATACAAATCTCAATGATAAGAAATGTCGAAATGTAAAACAATTAATATAATGAATCCATATAACTAATATCCCACAACTAATGTACAATATGAAGTAATGGAAACCATAGGGCCAGATACAAGCCCACCATAGAGAGTCTGTAACACAAGTCTAACTGAAACTGTAGAAGTCCATCCTTATAAAATTTTGAGGACTACATCAAAGGTATGCTCCAGGTAATCACCTTGGAATACCAATCTCCATATATGCTTCACCCGCTCCTAGTATTATGTGGACATTGTAAAAAGCTCCACCATCTGAACAAGACATGTAACATACGGGAAAATCCCATTCAGGGGTGAGTATAACAATACTCAGTTGGACACCTCGAAAACACTAAACATGAAGTACCAAGTATAGTAAACTCCATAAAATATGTAACACTTTATAATAGATATATGAATAAATGAAAAACCATATATACTTAAGAGAGACTCCACGCCATCAGGAGGTCATAACCAACTACCATCCAAAAGAATCTGTTCGAATAAACGCTCATTCCGAGTGATCCCACTCCACGATCCATGATTTCATAAAAGACATTAGATAAAGAAGTATATATCATTTGGGACCCACCCAAAAATAATGCACTAGTCTGAGAAGAATATGATACACAGAGATGGGGTCACGCCTTGAAGCGATGGGGGACACCACAAACACAATCTCGATCAACCCACTATGTAGGGGACCGTATTCCAACGATTCCAAAAACCCTAATGAAGTAGACCTCTAGATGGAGGATCAATTCTCTACTCAAGGAGGTCACACTGATTCCACAAACTCCACTGGGGATGATATAGGATCACACTCTAGTCTCGTGGAGGGACACCACAACTCTATCTGAGACTCGACCTCTATAGGGGATTACAATCTAGTGATGTTGATGTAAATTATAATTGTACCCTCAAGTAATGTATTAAGGGAAATAAATCAACCCATAATAGTCCAAAATAGGAAATAGAAGAGCCTCAAGCACTCCTAATTTGAACCTGCTGCTCGAGAAGCTACCAACAGACTCACTCAGGCCTACGAACGGACAGTCACTGTCGGTATACCAACCGTGCAGACTAGTCTTGGGTTCCCTATGCCTATAGAATCTTGATTTCTTGTGGTTCCATGAGTGTCCTCCATGGTCAACCCCAATGGGGATCCACCTCGGTTTCCCCAGATATGACCTGGGCCCATCTCGTTTGACCTGACCCACCATCCTGACCTGTCCCACATACCTAGCCCGACCCACTGACCTAGTCCAGCACACCACCATGGCCTAGCCCACTTGCAAGCAGCCCACCTGGCATATCCCACTCAACATCTGTCATTTCTCTTGCATCTACCATCGCCGATCCTGACTGCACCTTGCGTTTGACACCACCGATCTTGACTGCACCCCGGTGGTCCCTTCCATGGACCACCATGCCTCCTCAAATTCCCAAAAGAAGAAATGATCATATATCTGAGATCCTTGGTTACTGATATACACTAATCTAGCCTTAGTTGTTGATTTTTCTCAAATCCAGGGGTTCGATCAAGTTATGAATTACCCAGAAACATCGAGTCGGGACTACATGGATCCAACTGGATGATAATGCAAGAAAATATGGATAAAGGAACAATTGAAAAGGTTTATCATCATTAGAAAAGTATTATTGGAATATGATCAAGAATAAAAGATTTGGGTCATAAAACCATATCAAATAAATCTTGTGGGATAAATCTCATCTCACAATACACACAATCTGTGAATCAATCCATTCATTGATTGATTCACATTAAAAGTAGAAATAAATAATGGGGAATAAACCAACTAAATTACATGAACTACCTCAATTTGGACTGATCATTGAAGAAGAACAAAGCTGTGTTGCATTATTTGGAAGGATTCTTCAAAATCAATGTGCAGCGATTGTCGATCCTTAATCTGTTATCATCTCTCAAAAAGGATTCTCAGCGCTCTCTCCAACATTTCTATAGAATTAATTGGGTTATGCAGATAATCATATAATTCTGAAATAAGGATAAATTTAAATAAAAACAAGTCATTGTGTAAACACAATGAATTGAAATAACTTTATATGTTATTCAGTTTATGCTCGTGACAAATTTTCCAGAAATGACCCACGCTGGCCAATGATAGGAAATTCCTTGGGTAAAACTATTATTTTGAACTCAATGGTGCCCTCAGATATTTTATCAGTTCACCTTTTTAAGAGTTATTCCACTTTTTTAGGAAAACAATGTGTGCGTGCTATTAAATATTTTTAATATTTTATGAACATTTGTTAGCACACTGGGCCTCAGAATAACATTCGGTCTCAGAACCTGGTCTCGAAAATAATCCATATAATATCTAAAAATAATTAATAGAAAATTAAAGATTTTACGTTTTCCACATCCTAGGGATTATGTCCATGAAAAGACAAAATAAGAGTTACTCAATTAGATGGGGGTACTGAGCATGAATCTGAGCCTCCATCTCCCATGTTTTGTCGTAAATATTCATATACTCCCACAAAACGTGAACCTAAGGAATTGATCTCCATTTAAGGATCCTCTCCTACTGATCCTTGATTTCTATTAGGTACTCAGGAAAGGTCTCCCGGTCCCTGATGTTCATCTCGCCCCAATCGATAATGTGTGATGGGTCATACATTTACCTCCTTAGTTGCGATAAGTGAAAGATGTTGTGTACCTGGTCTAACTGTGAAGGTAGATCCAAGTGGTATGCCACCACATCAACTCTACATAGTATCTAAAAAGGGAATATGAACTTCATAGATAGCTTTCCACCCTAACCAATCCTCTGTAATCCCCATTGAGTTGAAACCCAAAGGAATACATGGACTCCTTACTCAAACTCCAAAGGCCTATGTCGCCTGTCAAAATAAGACTTATGATGGATATATGCAGTTCCCATCCTCTCCTAGATGATATGAACCATTTTCATAGTATATTTCTTCAACTTAGGGCCCATGAGTGTTGAATCTCTTGGGTCAGTCCAGCAAATTAGTGACATAAAAGGTCGGATGTATAAAGCCTCAAACGTTCTCATACTGATGTTGTAATGGTAGTTGTTTTTTATGAAAAATCCACCAGTGATAGGTGATCCTCCCAGCTACGACCAAATTCTAACAAGAAAGCTCAGAACATATCCTCCATAACCTTAATGTTCCACTCATTATTTTCATTCTTTTGTGGGATAAATGATGTGTTTAAGAGTAATTGGGGCCCAAACACCTCATGTAGTCCCTTCCAAAACCATGATTTAGAGAGATCATCATGATTAGAAGTAGTCATCGATATAACTCCAAGGATTCTAAAAATCTCCTCAACATAGAGGTATTTCAATATTCTACTAAATTATACTCTTACATAGATAGTATTTGGACTAACTTGGTGATTCAGTCACCGATCACCCATATAGAATCATATCCCCTAAACATATGTGGTAAACCCATAACAAAGTCCATGGAAGTTCATTCCCACATCCATTCTGACACCTCAAGGGGTTGAGCTAAAACTGCTGGAACCTGGTTCTTAGCCTTTAATTATTGATGAGTAAGGAATTGAGAAACAAAATCTGCAACTTCTTTCTTCATACCCAGCCACCAAAACTGACTTCGGAGTTCTTGGTACATATTTTCCACACCTAGATGTACTTCCCAAAGGGTATATATTAAACTCCCATAAAACCTCCTCTTGTAATATCACTAGTATAATCATTCATCCTATGAAATGAACGACGTGCTCCCCACCTTTTGAATATCCTTCAAGAGTATTCCCTATGGACATCTAAGCATATAGGGTCTCACAATCAGTATCCCCAAGATATGCCTCCCTAACTCGCTATAAGAGTGGATGGGTAACAACCATCGACTGGAGGTAAGCTACTCCATCTCCATCCATAGAGGATAACTTCAATGAGTCCAACATCTCTAATTACTCATTTAGAAACTGCAAACTTGTTCTTCAACTGAGAGAATCCACCATCATGTTCCCATTCCCATGATTATAGAAAATCTCAGAGTCATAGTCCAATAATTACTCTAGTCTTCACTTTTGTCTCAAGTTGAGATCCTTATTTTATAAGATATACTTGAGACTCTTATGGTTGGAGTAGATAATAAACTTGTCTCCCATCAGAAAGTGCCACCATATCTTCAATGATAATATTACCCTTATTAACTCAAGATCATGGGTCATGTAGTTATGCTCATGTGGTCTCAACTGGCAAAAACCATCGGTAATCACTGCTTTCCTCTATATCAGGACACAACCAAGATTGGTTCCTGATGCATCACAGAACACTACATACTCGAAACCCTCATCTGGAAATATCAAGGTGGGAGTGCTTGTCACTCTCTATGTCAACTACTAAAAAGCCTACTGGCACTCTTATTTCCACCAAAAAGGTTGTCCCTTTCATGTCAAAGCCTTAAAAGGTGATACCACTCTAGAGAATTTTGTTATAAACCTCAAATAGTACCCTTTCAATCCTAGGAAGCATTTCACCTCGGTAATACTCTTGGGTGGCTCCTAAGAAAGAATTACCTAATCCTTCACTGGATCCCCTGCAACTCTATCCTCTAAGATGGTGTGTCTTAGAAAATGGACCTCTCAAATCTAGAACTAACACTTTGATAGATTTATATAAATATTGTGCTCTTAGAGTGTGTCTAGAACTATCTTTATGTGCCTCACATGCACTTCCTCCGATGCCAAATACACAAGGATTTCATCGATGAAGACCACCACGAACCAGTCTAAGTAATCCTAAACGATCCCATTCATGAGTCCCATGAATAGTGATGAGACATTATTCATTACAAAAGGAATCACAAAGTACTCATATTGACCGTAATGACATATAATGTTCTTCTTTGATATATCATCATCCCGTACTCATAGCTGGTGATAACTGGATCTGAGGTAAATCTTTGAGAACCATCGCATCCCATTCAACTGATCAAAGAGATCATTGATCCTTAATAGTGAATACTTTTTCTTTATGGTCACTTCTTCAATTATAGTAATCAGCACATAACCTCAATCTCTCATTTCCTTCTTGGAAAATGAAAATGGGGATACCTAGGGTGTAATACTAGGTCTCACAAATCCCTTCATCTACAAGTCCTTCAATAGTATCCTCAACTCACAAAGATCTGTGGGATCGATATGATATATAGGTGTAGATATTAGTGTAATAATGGGATTTAAATTAATTAAATAACACATTATACCTTGATTTGGATCAATCTCAGATGAAGAATGAAGTTGTGTTGTGTTCGTTGATGATATCCTTAAAAATCTATGCGCAATAATTATTTATCCTCGATTTGTTGTCGTTTGTCAGAAAGGATTCTTAGAGCCCTTTACAATGATCCTCCATTAGTTCTATGGTTATTTGGATAACCCTTGAATTCTAAAATAAGGATTCATTTAAATAAAAACAAGTCACTATGTCAAAAAGAAAAATTAAAATAATTTTATTAAATAATTTTATTCATTTTACGCCTGCAACAACATTTTCACAAATGACCCACTCCAACCAATGTTAGGTAGTACCTAGAGAAAATCTACTATTATGAACTCAACTATGCCGAAATATTTTTGATCTGGGCACTCATTTAGTACTTATTATACTTTTTTCGGAAAACTACACACATGTGTTATTAAATATATTAATATTTTTCAAACATTGATTCTTGGAACACTGGACCTTGGAATCACACATCGTCTAAGCACCTGGTCTAAAAAATAATACATATAATATCTAAAAATAATACACAGAAAATATGAGTCTTAACAATTCATATAAATAATAAATATGGAAACATTTCATCATATCCCTAATAAATAATAAGAACCCTTAAAGATGTTTTTATATATGAAAATGCCATTAAAAGATCATTAGAACATTTCTTGAGGAAAAAATATTTTCATTTTGAAATAACTTATTTAAAATATAAAAATATATAAAATATTATGTAATTTGTTTCCATGAATATAACTATACATTTCTTAAGGAAGATTTAAATCAAATAAAATATATGATGGGTAGAAAATTAATTCATGTGGTGTATGTTAAAAAAATTACTTTCACATTTTCAATAATAACATAAAATTAAAACATTTGGAACATGGTAATAATATTAATTTTAAATATTGCTAAATAAATTAAAATATAGTTAAAAATAGATTAAATAATCTATGTAGAAAATTAAAAACACACTTAAATACATTTTAAATAAAATATGAAAAATAGAATAAAAAATTTCTAATTTTATAGGAAAACAAAGTCAGTTTTCTTTTAAAAAATTATTTTAGTAAATTGAGTACTTAAAGAGAGAAAAATGAAATTAAATCACATGATCTAAATATATAATCAAAGGATAATAAGATATATAATACTTTGGAGTGATAGATCATATAATTTAACAATCATAAATTTAAGCATAAACAATCTCAGTAAAATGATATTGTAACATAAATCCCCTTCCTTATTTGAAAACATTTGATTCGTAATTCCTATGAAAGGGAAAAAAATAAAATAAAACATTGTAAACCATTAAAATAAATATATTAATGAAAAACATATAAAACGGGTTGTTTATACACCCAATAAAATAAGATATGTGTATAATCATAACATATGTCTCAAAAAAGATGATTTCAGATGGTAAACCCTTACCACATGGTTAAATTTGGGATAAAACACCCTTAGATGAATTAATTTTAAGTTTAACATTAAATACCATGAATTAATAGGTATAAATGATATAAAATGTAAAATCATCAGTATATAAAACTCATAAAAATAAATATGTTCATAAATCAAATATGACTCAACAAAACAAAATTTAGACGATGAACCCTTACAACATTAGTAATTTTTGAAACGAAAGTAATTATAAGATTAAAAATCATATGGTTTTATAAATACCATGAATTAAATAATATATTGTTAAGAAATACATTTTTTTGAATTATATAAACTATATAAATATGAAATTGGTGTATATCATTAAAACATGTCTCAATAAAGATATATTTAGATGAAACCCTTACCCCAAGACCATCATGATTATTATGAGATATAAAATTCTATATAAAAAATTTAAATTTATTATAATTATATAAACGAACAATAATAATACCTATAATACAATTCATGGTTTACTTATAACATTTTATCACCCATTTATTAACAATATTCCATTATCATCACTATTTAGGATGTTAAACGCTTCGTTTTTCATGTATGTTTTAGGTCAGTAGTTATGGTCCGTGAAATTTGGACATGGTTAATTCATATATATAATGTTAATATTGATATAAATATAATATATATTCATTTTATACATATTTATAACCATTAATATAAATATATTATGAATATTTTATCACATCACTATATGGAGATGATAGTCCGTACGTACAAACAAGTGGTGATTCCATTTTTTTGTTGGATGAAATGAAAAAATGGTAAATAATAATTCAGATTTAAAGAACCATTAAAATTTCATAAATATAATATATAAATATTAAATATAACATAATAACCAACCATGTTCGTAAGTGAAGGAAAATGACATGTTTATTTGTGGAGGTGGTAGTCTGCACAACACACGATTTATGTTTTTGTTTTTTTAATTGAAAAAGAGAAGGAGTTTAATGATTTTAAATTAATTATAATAAAGTAATAGTATAAAAAGTATACTGATGTTATAATTTTAATATGGTTAAATTAAATTTTATGAATAATAAAAGTGCATAAATAAATAGTAAAAAAAGAGATATTAAGAACTTATACCTCACTTCTTAGATTATCATATTTGCAAAGGGGATTAAACCATTAAGGGATGGTCTTTTGTGAAGACCAAAACCTTCTTAATGTATATAAGAGTGTGGAAGAGAGTGTTTTGAATATTGTTTTCTGAAATTAATAGCTTTCATTATGAGGTGAAGTTATAAGAGGAGTTCCCATTTTATAAGTGAAAAGCAGTAGCATTTTTTTAAATACACAAATGTTTTTAAAAATAGGCAGTCACAATCAAGTACAATGACAAAAAATTTGAAAAATGATATAATTTATTGAATAAAATATTGATAAAAACCTCCACAATTCAATTAAAAATAAGTTTTTAACATGTTCATCTCTTTAAAACTAAGTTTACTAACTTTTACCTTTTTGGTTTTAACTGTGGTAACTAGTTTTTTACCTAGGTAAATAATCCTTTAAGCCCAAAAATAAAATGGTCATTATTACATAATTTGGACCTAATGATTCCAAATTTTAAATCCAGTTTTTTCAATTTTTAAAGGTGGTAAAAATAATTTTAAAATATTAAATGTCTTATGTATTAAGAACATTTTTTTCAAAAATATAAATTAAAATATAAAATTTCAAATATGGGTTTATAAATTAAAAACAATATTTTATAAATTATAAATTAACTTATAAAATATAATTTTTTATATAAAAATGTTTTAAAATTTTCCAATTCATACGTATATAAAAATAATGTCATCAAGTTTGGATTATTTATCAAAATGGTATTTTCACTCTTCACCTTAAAAATCAATTTTTTAGAAAAAACTCAAAAAATTAATCAAATATAATTTTGAAATAATGATGTAAAAAAATTTATTCATTTAATCAAATAAATTTTAAAAAAATGGTATTAATTAATAATAATTTTCTTGCATAAAATACAATAAGATTCATTTTAAGTATATTTTTGAAGCATAAACTGTCTTTACTGAAAACTAAGTACTTATTTATTGTGAATTAATCAATAAATTTCAATTATTTTAAACCTTTATATAATATGGTTATTATTATTTTTACTATTAATATCTAGGTTTAAAAGGTTTACTATATCATGGTTATTTCGACATGGGGTTGCATTTAAAGAATGTTATTTAATACTTCGCATTTATTTCAAAGGAAATAAATACAAAGTCATAGGGTGTTACATTTTACCCACCTAAAATTTACTTTATCCCTCAAAATGTTGTCTCTATGATTCAAAAAAATGAGGTTATATATTCTTCATTGTATCCTTAGGTTTCTATGTATCTTTCTCAAATTTTAGATTCCTGTAAATAATTTGACCAGATTAGTAGTCTTATTCCATAGAACTTTGTCTCTAAGATCCAAGATTTATCCCAATTTTTATTCATATAAAATACCAATCTCCACTAGTACAACCTATACGTTTAGTACATGTGAAAAATAATTTATGTACTGCCATAGGATAAATACATAGAACACATTATGAACTTGAGAGAGGTTCAGTGGAAGTATAAAGATATAAAAACCCATCCTAATCCAATAAATAATATTGATAGGAATATTATACATAGGGACCATATTTCCCTAATTTCAAAATCTCATAACCTTCTTCTATGGAGAAATTCATTGAAATACCTTCTCAAAAACATCTAATTCATGATCTACCTAAATAATTTCTTCATAACTCTTTTATCAACTATGAGTTTTCTTGATGTTCTGGTGGATGGATCTAAACTCTACCATTTCCTTATCTTTCTCAAGTCTCAATAGATTTCATTTTCTAACATCATCCCATTATTTAATATTTCTTCACTTATTTCTATATAGGGCCTCATAAGGTTCCATATGAATTCTTGAGTGAATGTTATTATTTTAAGAAAACTTAACTATGGGAAGGTGTTAATCCCAACCACATTTGAAATATAGACAAAAGGATATCAACATATCCTCTAGGATTTTAAGGGTCCTCTATGAATGACCTTTGATATAATTATGATGGGAAGTATTGAAACGTAGCTTTGTGTCCATAGATTACTGAATACTTCACGAGAACGTTGAGGAAAACCTCAAATGTTGATCAGGTACAATAGAATGTGGTACTCTATGAAACCTTAACATTTACATAATATTTATCCTATAAATATGATAAATAGATAAATATTATATAGTAAAGTTTTCATATTTCATAATATTATTGACTATAACTCAAATTGCTTTATAGTGTTTAGATGTTTTAGGGATTTTTATGATAAAATTCATGGTGATGTTTTTCAATTTCTATTCTAGTAATTGTAACAGTTATAATATCCCATTAGAATTATATCTCACAGCCTTAACTTTCTAAAATAACAATAACTGAGATACATAGTCTATAATATCTCTCTTTATGTTGTACCACCCAAAACACTCTTTCTAATCCCTTTACATCTTTGTAATTCCACAATGAATAGAGAATGGTGAGCTTTGAGATTTTTCCAATAACTCTTTATTCATGATTGGAATTTATGTGACATATAATTGGTTACTAATCCTTATCATTGCATCACAATAAATGTTAAACTCAAGAACATTTCTCACCTTCTTTTTCATAAATATATCCTCTATTTACACCTCTTTAATATTCATATTTATATATGGTTGAACACTTATTTTAGAAATAAAATATTTATATGCTTCAATCAATATTTTAATTCCCACCCATAGAAAACCCATAAATATGGATCTCTTTTTTTCCTCATAATACATAATCTTACATGATCCTTTTGACTCAATGCATCATCCACCATGTTCTGTTTTCTAGTGTAGTGATGTATTGAGCAGTCATAATCATTAATCAACTCTAACCATATTCTCTGGTTCATATTCAACTCATTCTAGGTGAATATATACTTTAAAATTTTATGTTTAGTATATTTTTTACACCTTTATCCTTTACGATAATGCCTAAATATATTTAATGAAAATATTACCACTGGTAACTCCAAATAACGAGTTGGGTAATATTTATCTTAAAACATCTATTGGTGTGAGGAAATAATATCAACACATCATTTTTCATTTGAACACATCCCAAACCTTTCTTCGATGCATCACTATAAATAACAAACCTTTCTCCACTATAAGGTTGTGTGAGAATAGGTACATTGCCCAACATTCTCTTCAATTACTTGTAATTTTCATTACATCCATCAGTAAAAAGAAATTTAACTCCCTTATAAGTTAACTTAGTAAGTAGACTATATATCGATGATAAATAATTAATAAATAATTGATCATTTCACACTAATACAAGAAAAATATAGATCTTTTTCACATTGGTTTTTTAGGCCAAAATTCAATAACATCTATATTTTAAGGATCCACTAATATACCCTCTATTGAGATTATATGACCAAAAATGAAACTTTGGTTAGCTAAAATTCAAACATGGTAAAATTTTCACACAAATTCTCCTTCCATAAGGTCTTTAGTACAATTTTAAAGTGACCATTATGAAATTCTTTTATTTGGGAATATATATTTATATCATAAAAAAATAAAATCATAAATAATTCAAGGTAATCTCTAAAGTCTCTATTCATTAAATCCATGAAGCTAAAAGGGGCATTAGTAAGACCAAAAGGAATTATAATAAATTCATTATGCATATACCTCGAATGAAAATTTTTATTGGGTATGTCTCCACTTTTGACCCTCAACTAACAGTATCCCGATCAAAGATCAATCTTGTATAAATATTGATCTCTTTGTAATTGATAAAAAAAATTATTAATATGGTGGAGAGGAAACATAATTTTTATCTTGATCTTGTGAAGTTACTGATAGTCAATGAAGAGTCATATTTACCCATTTCTGATTAATAAATAAAATAAGTGAATCCCAAGGTGACACACTTGGATAAATGAATTCATTATCATGATTCTCTTAGAGTTTCTTCTTCAATTTTGTCATCTCAATTAGGGAAATCTATATAGAGTCTTTCAAATAGGTGCAACATCGGGTATGTGTTATATTGAAAAATCAACTTCAATATTTTGTGGATGACTAGGAAACACTTTCATAAAGACATAAATAAACTCACATAAAATATGAATATCATAAATATTTAGTTTCTCCCTAACCATATAAAATAAATACTCTTTTTGAATAGGAACCAATATCTATACAATGGATTTAATTTCCATTGGATGTGTATAATTATCCTTACTCTGACTGACGAAATAAGTTGGTTTGTAATATCAAGTATGACTTCCCTTCCTTGAAAATTGATATTGTATTTATATAAAGAAACACAATAATATAAAAATATTACATAAAAATAAAATAAAGGAATAATAATAAGATTTTTAGGAATCATATACCAAAAAACTTCAATTAGGGAAGAATCTTATTCTTGAGATGAAATAATCATACCATTATGAGTTTATACTAATAATTAAACATCTATTCATGGAGGTGTTAATGTGATAACCTTATAAAATTATTTATATATAAAAAAGGGTGTACAACCGTATTCAAATAAGACATTAATTTTTATAAAGTGGATGGTAATTATACCTTTCACCACTTCATTATCATACCCAAAATTAGTAATGGAGATCACATCAGATTTCCCTTTTTATATAATCTTAACAGGTTGTTGACATGTATTGCAACACCCCGACCCCTCTAGGCTAGATCCGATGCATTAATTGTGATATTGACATGGTTATAAGGAATTAAAATCCCAAAGTAATGATCAGTTTCGTAGTTAAAAAAAATAGATACATAGATGTAACACAAATTACATTGAAGAAAGGTTACAAGGTACAATACGTAACAAAACTAGAAGCTTCAACCACATGAACTCAATAAATGATCTTATCTTATTCATCTGTTGAAGGTAAAAAATGAAAGGGGTGAGATCAAATGCTCAGTAAGGGTTACAAACAGCGGAAGCATGAGCACAATAATAATTGAATCACAATCAATCTGACATAATCAATATGGCATAGTGAATAAATGAATAACTAATTCCATTAATAAAATGAGAATGAAACTGCATCCATAGATTTTTTCATAGTGAAAACCTCATGGATAATAATAATAACTGATAATGAATAAATAGAATTCTTATTAATTGGACATCATGTATCTGGAACATGAAACCGTAATACTGTAAAAACGGTTTAGTTCTATGTGTAGAAACCCGTCTAATTTTTTAGAAACAAACTCAAAGGGTTTGTCACAAAACGGATTTGTCTCATGAGACCTACCGATGCATCGAGGGGCTATAGCAGCCCCCACCCTACGTTGAATTTCCAAATAATTATTTATACATTTATTCAATAAAAGATAAACATTCCTTTTCAATATCCGTATAGAGTAGAGTATACAGTTTCATCAATATTTCCTTAACTAAAATAACTTTCCAAATAAACACTGTATTTAAAATGGTATACTGTTTAGACAAAAAACATATACATGATATGAGATTATGGATATCTAAAATAAATATAATTTAAAATGAAAATTTATCTCAACTGGGCATTAGGTACACCATGTAAGGATTATTTATTACACTATACAAAATTAGTCACAACCAAATTGAAGTTGAGACAAAGTCTCTTACCACAATGTAATAAGTAGAATCGTATGACTAGAATGTAATGAAAATCATTGAATCATTGAATAACATGAATATAAAGAGAATAATTTTATTTTATATCAAATGGAATTACACATATACAACATACATGAAATAAGTTGCGAACAATGAAAATATCACAGAAATGAAAGTGAGATGAGAAACCCCTTACAAGCATTTTGGCATGGTGATGAGTGTTATTGCGAGGGATTAATGAGAGGTAAAGGGGTATTCCATTATTTATATATCATAAAGGATGTATGGGGAAGGTTAAAAAACATACCCCATCATTATGAACTAAAATTAAAAGGGCACAACATAGGGGAGATTCTTGAAAAAAAGTGAGAGAGAGGATCCCTTACCTTATGCTCGAAGGTGTTCTTGATTATTCTTAACGACCTGAATAATTAAATATAGATTCATTATTTAATAATTCCAGAACCTAATAAACATTTAATTGATATGGTATAACATTATAAAGTTCATTAATGGCCTTTTTTATGGGTTTAAGAGATTCAATTTTATTATTTTGGAAGCATTTTCTTACATGGTTTCATGATTTGTTTAGTTGTATTCATGAATGGAAGTTGGTTTGAAATATGGTTAAAAAATAAAGAATTGTTAATATAAATTATTAGTGACATTAAATATATTTAAATGATCTTATAATGATTCTGGTTATATATCATGAGGATGACTCATTCCATGAGTTAAAAATAAACGCTTGAATTTGGCTTGGTAGTTTTGTGCTCAATAAACATGTTTTGTATTATTATTCCATATTATGTACATGTAAATATTCAAAAACATTAATCAAGAAAAAATACATATATTATAACCTATTTCAACCATAAATATGGTTTAATGACCAGTAATTAATGAACTATTCAAGAATGAAACTTCGTCATCCATTAAGGTTATAAATTGGAACCTCATGGACGTTGATTTCGTTTCTAAAAATAAAAGGGAGGGAGTAAGAATATTGATGATGGTTCTTCCATTCAAATGATATAAATCTAGTATAAAGATGATATTAGAGGTATCATGATCATTTGGATAGAGGAGGTGATGAGAGGATAACAAATGATGATAAATTCAAATGAAACTAAAAGAAAAAGAAAGGTGTTTTACCTCTTGGAATAACTTCCTCGAGAACCTCCTTAAGGGAAGGGAATTTGGTCTTTTGGAAAGACCAAGAGCTTCCTGGTCGTGGGGAGTTACTAGGAAAGGGTATTTGGGCAGAACTTTTTTGAGATTCAAAGCTTAGAGGAGTGAAGAGAAGAGGGAGTTGTGAGGGGTTTTTATAGTGGAGGAGAGGGGTAAATTTTTAATATTTAATTCGTTATTTTATTATTTCCCTCAAGAAAACCAATATTGTTGTTTCATTTATCCCCTAATAGTAATAAGTGCATGTGAGTTCGATCCATGTTACCTTATAGAAATTATGATGTCATAAATAGTGTATTTAACTAATAATTTGTATATACGGTATTTTATTGTATTTTACTAATCATAAAAAAATCTAGAATTTCAGAAAAATCACAAAAATTTACCCAAACCATTTTTGGACATGTAGAATTTAAAAATTAACTCCATTTTTTCAAAATTAATTTTCTAAATATTATTAATATAATTTTAAAAAAAGTCTTAGTTAATTTGAAAAATAACAATCTTAAAGGTGCAATTAGTTTTATTTCTAATTGAAAAACTAATTAAGATATCATTATCTTATTTCCTTAAGAAAATAAAATAATATTATTATTTACTATTCATAAGGGTCATATTACTATTCATGTTAATATTCATAAGGGTATGTTACTATTCACCAAAAATCAAGTTTGTTCTATCAGACTCCAAATGAATTACTGATCACAACTCTAGATGACCATTTTTTGAAATTCAAAACATAGAAGTGGAACATTTATGTTCAATGGATAGATTATAAGTTTCATGTATAATGTTTTGATTCAAAAAAGACATATCACTTCAAGAAATATAGGATAAGAATAGAATGTATTTAATAGAAGTATACCATAAAATGTTTGGGGTGTTATATTATTCCCTCCTTCGGAAATTTCTTCCTCAAAATTTTATGTATAAAGTCCACCAAAAAGATGTGGTTGGTTATTCTTCATGAAATACTCTGGTTACCATGTTGCTTCCTCCATATTCTAGTTTCTCCAAAGATCCTTTACTAGACGAGTTTTTTGATTTGTCAATACCTGCTCACTTTTGACAATAATCCAGATAGTCTTTTCACAGTATGAAAAATCAGGTTCCGGTTCTATTTCATCATATGTGAGTACATGCGTTGGGTATGGCATGTAATTCTTTAACAATGATATGTGGAAAAAATCATGAACTCTGGAGAGATTTTGTGGCATTGCTAAATGGTAAGCTACATCACTGATTCTTTCCAGAATTTCAAATGGTCCGATATACTTGGGGCTCAGTTTCCCTTTCTTACCGAACCATAAGACACCCTTCCATGGAGATATTTTCAAAATTACATGATCTCCCACTTGAAATTCTATGACCTTTCTCTGGTTTTCAACATAACTCTTCTGCCAAATTTGGGATGCTTTAATATGGGCCTATATTTTCTTCACCTATTTCATGGTCTCTTCAATAAGATATGGTTCTATACATTTCCTCTCACCAACTTCATCCCAACAAGTTGGAGTTAGACATCTCTTTCCATATAATGCTTCATATGGAGCCATTTTAATAATAGAATGGAAACTATTGTTGTATGAAAATTCCACCAAAGGAAAGTATTGATACCACATACCTTGGAAGTAAAGTGAACATGACCTCAACATATCTTCTAGAGTTTCAATAGTCCTTTAATATTGTCTGTCGGTTTGGTGGTGTATGCGGTACTCATCTGAAGCTCAGTATTCAATGCCTTCGGGAGACTTTTCCAGAATTTTGATGTAAACCGGGGGTCTTGGTCATAGAAAATCAATAGAGTTTCACCATGAAGTCTCAAAAATTCATTAATTTAAAGTCTTGATAGGCACCCAAGTGGTAAATCCTCTCTTATTGGAAGGAAATGTGCTAATTTAGTGAGATGATCAACAATTTCCAATATTGCATCATTCCTTCTAAGTGTCCTCGGTAGTCTAGTGAAAAAATCCATTGTAATATTATCCCACTTCCACATAGGAATAGGGAGAGGTTGCATCACTCTTTTTGGATGTTGTTTCTCCACCTTCACTTGTTGACAAACTAGGAACCTTGACACGTAGTCAGCAATTTATCACTTCATATTATCCCACCAAAAATATTCCTTCATATCTTTATACATACTGGTGCTACTCGAGTGTATAGAGAAATTTGAGCTATGAGCATCATCTAATAGTTCCCCGCTTAGGTACTGATTTAACACAAAACATCTTCCCAAATTTTAGAACTCCTTATTCATACATGAAGTCAGTCGTTCTGCCATCCATGACTGCATTAATTTTCATGTGCAGATTCTCATCATCAGATTGTGAACTTTTAAACTTCTCTAGAAAAGATGGATTAGAAATCATTTGAAAGAGGATTGATGTTTCCCCTTCCTTAACAATTTACATATCCATATTTAGTGGATCCATGAACATAGGATCTCTTTAAATCCTCATTTAAGCCAGAAGTCCATGATCTTTCCTACTTAATACATCTGCCACATTATTTGCCTTTCCTGGGAGGTAGTGTATCAAAAAATCGTAATCTTTGTGTAACTCGAGCCATCTTCTTTTCCTCATGTTGAGTTATTTTTTGTGTGATAATATATTTCATACTCTTGTGGTTCGTATAAATCTCACATCTCTCTCTTTGGAGATAATTCCTCCATATTTTCAGAGCAAGGATTATGGCTACTAACTCAAGATCATGAGTTGGTTAACATTCCTTATGAGTTTTCAACTATCTTGATACATAATCAATAACTTTATCATTTTTCATAAGGAATCAACCCATTACATTATTTGATGCATCATTTTATATTAAAAATCCATCACTTCCAGATGAAAGAGTCAAAATTGGAGCATTGAAAAATATTATTTTCAATTCATCTAATAATTCTGTACATTATTTTTTACACAAAAACATAACACCTTTACATGTGAGCTTGGTTAGCGGGTTATCCAGTCAGGCAAAATTCTAAGTGAAACGCCAATAATAACCTACTACGCCAATAAAACTGTGTACATCAGTTATGTTTGTTGGAGTGGTCCAATCATGGATTGAATTTGACTTCGCAGGATCAACTAGGATTCCATCCTTAGAGACATTATATCCCAGAGAAGAAACTGATTGAAGCCATAATTCGCACTTGCTAAACTTCCCATATAATTTATTTGTTCTAAGAGTTTACAGAATGACCCATATGTGATTCTCATGATCTTCATAGATTTTTGAGTATATGAGGATATCATCTATGAATACCACAAAAACGTTATCAAGATACTCCTTAAAAAATCTATTCATTAAATCCATGAAATCAGAAGGTGAATTTGTCAGTCCAAAAGGCATTACTGTAAACTCGTAATGCCCATACCTAGTCTGAAATGTTGTCTTAGGAATATCTTCCTTCCTCACATGAAACTGATGATATCTGGATCGAAGGTCAATCTTCAAAAAGTATTGATCCCCATGAATTTGGTCAAATAAATCATCACTTCGGGGTAGAGGATACTTATTCTTTATTCTAATAGCATTGATTTCCCTATAATCAATGCAAAGCCTCATGGATCCATATTTCTACTTGATTAAGAGGACAAGGCCCCCCATGGAGAAACACTACATCAAATAAATCCTTTTTCACTCAAATCCTCTAGTTGTTTCTTTATCTCTACTAATTCCATAGTAGCCATTCTATAGAGAGTCTTTGATATAGGTCTTGCATCAGGAACTAAATCAATAGAGAACTCAACTTCCTGCTCTGGATGATGTACATGTAAATCCTCCAGAAATACATCAATTTACACTTTCACTGTGTTCACATCTTCAATTTGAAGATTTCTTTCCTCTCCCGTAGATATTGGTTTATCTTCCTCTCCAAGCATTGCATTCAGTAGAGCTACTGGGGTTGGTTCTACATAATAATTAGGTGGTGAGGATTCTGCACTAAAGACGAGGGATTATACACCATTTTCAAAAATTGTAACTTCCTTATTCTTACAATAAATCATCGCATCTTATTTGTATAGCCAATCCATTCCGAGAATTATATCAAATCCAGTCATTGGTATGATGATAAGGTTAGCAACTAGGGCACATTTTGGTGTCTAGAGAGAGACTAGTCGACATGCCTTGCTTTCAATGATACATCCCCTAGGAGTTATGACTGACAACTCCTTTATTAAATCAAATTGGAAATATCTAATTTTATTGGAAAATTAGGATGATATAAATGAACGCGATGATCCAGAATCAAATAAAGTGTTGGCTATGTTTGAGGAAACAATGAAAGTACCTTCCACCACATCATTAGGAACTTCAACCGCAGTGGTTGTAATCATATAGGCTATCCCTTTCTCTTCTTTGGTGTTTCAGATTTTTAATTTTTATCTGAGTACCGCTTCTTATCTTTTTTCCTTTGAAAAGTTTTGATCTAGGAAATTCCCTCTCTATTTCGATGGCACTTGATATAATTTCATCATATGATGAAAATGATTGAGAATCCAGCGCCCTTCAAAGACTTAGATTAAGACCTTATATGAAATTATCAATCTTGTTTGCCGAGTCACATACGTGATCCACAACATACCTATCCCGCCTTGTGAAAGTAGCCTCATACTCTGCAACTCTATCTTCTACCCTTTGTTTTAGGCTAATGAATTTTCTCCTCATTTTAGTTCGTTTCTCATGAGGGAAATATTTTTCAATGAATATTTCCTTAAAAGTCCTCTATTCCATATCTTTTATTTCTTCTTCCTTCGTGGTATTCTGAATCAAGGACCACCATTGATCAGCATCACCCTTGAGACAATATACTTCCAGTACTACCTTTTCATTTTCATTTCATCTTAATTCCATGAATATCTTTTCAAGGGACTTAATCCATTGCTCAGCAACCACTAGGTTAGTATTCCCACAAAAATATGGGGCTTCTGCCACATAAAACAATCAAACACAGGTGTGGAATGGTTATTCGTTACAACCTCAGGATGTTGTCCCAATATGGTCATGATTCGATCTACTCCAACATTGACTGTGTTGACTTGCTCAGTAGGGAGATCCCTACCTTTCCCATCAGTATTGATTACCCTTCGTCCATTAGACTCGATTTCTAAATAATGGGATACACCAAATTATTTTATTAATATCAAATAGAAATTCACTCAACATCAATTGAAATTCTTTTCATAGATAATCTTATAAACATGATTTCTCTTAAGAAAAATTTACATTGAACTCCTTCATAATGGATTGTAAAGAAAATGTGAATTATTCCTAAGCATATCCCCTCTGAGTGTCATAACCACGAGTGTATCAAGGCTCGTTGTCATGCACTAGTTCCCATTCGATTCTAGCTCAATGTTGTGTTTTCGGGTTTTACCCCTAGATACATATGTGCCAGAGCCGCCTCTAAATACTTGTATCCAGACAGGGATGCATTACTTAAAATATCCACATAATCTATTCCTTACCAAAATACCAGGACATTCTTGTATGTTTATCCTAAAATACTACCTTTGGGATTTGTTCCCTACTATACATTCCATACTCTAGTGTCCAGGTTTTCGACTAAACTTCCTTTGATACCAACTGCAACACCTCGACCCCTCTAGGCTGGAGTCGATTCATTACTTGTGATATTGGCATGGTTAGAAGGAATGAAAATCCTGAAGGAAGGATCAGTTTAGTAGTATTGAAGAAACTAGATACATAGATATAACACAAGTTACATTGAAGAATGTTTACAAGGTACAATACATAAAAAAACTAAAAGTTGCAACCACATGAACTCAATAAATGACATTCTCTTCATCACCCATTGAAGGTAAACAACGAAATGGGTGATCTCAAATGATCCATAAGGGTTAAAAATAGTGGAAGAATGAGTACAATAATATTTGAATCACAATCAATTTGACACAATCAATATGGCATAATGAATAAATGAATAACTAATGCCATTAATAAACTGAGAATGAAACTACATCCATAGATTTTGTCATAGTGAAAACCTCATGGATAATAATAATAATTGATAATAAATAAATAGAATGCTTATTAATTGGACGTCATGTATCTGGAACATGAAACCATAATACCCTACAAATGGTTTAGTTTTATGGTTAGAAACCCGTCTGATTTTTTGGAAACAAACTCGAAGGGTTTGTCGCCAAACTGATTTGCCTCATGAGACCTACTGATGCATTGAGGGGCTATAGCGGGCCCCACCCACCACTGCATGTCCAAATCATTCTTTATACATTGATTCAATACAAGATAAAAATTCCTTTTCAATATCCGTATAGAGTAGAGTACATAGATTCCTCAATATTTCCTTAACTAAAATAACTTTCCAAATAAACACCATATGTAAAATGGTATATGGTTTAGACAACAAACATATCCATGATATGAGATTATTGATATTTAATATAAAAATAATTTCAAATTAATATTGATCTCAAAAGGGTAGTAGGTACACCACGTAAGGATTATTTGGTGCACTATACAAAGTTAGTCACAACCAAATAGATGTTGAGACAAAGTCTCTTACCACAATGTAATCAGTCAAATCATATGACCAGAACGTAATGAACATAAAATGAATATTAAAAGAATAATGTTATTTTATATCATATGGAAGTACACCTATACCACATACAAGAAATAAGTGGCGAAAAATGAAAATCTCACAGAAATGAAAGTGAGATGAGAAACCCCTTACAATCATTTTGGCATGGTGACGAGTGTTATTGAAAGGGATTAATGAGATTTGAAGGGGTATTGCATTATTTATATGTCACAAGGGATGTATGGGAAGTCATTGAAAACATACCCCATCATTAGGAATTAAAATAAAAGGGGCACAATATAGGGGATATTCTTGAACAAAAGTGAGAGAGAGGATCCCTTACCTTATGCTCGAAGGTGTTATTCATTGTTCTTAAAGACCTTAATAATCAAATTTAGATTCATTAATTAATAATTCCAGAACCTAATATACATTTAATTGATATGGTGTAACCTTATTAAGTTCATTAATTTTCTTTTTATGTTTTTAAGAGATTCAATTTTATTGTTTTGGAAGCATTTTCTTACATGGTTTCATGATTTGTTTACTTGTATTCATGAATGGAAGTTGGTTTGAAATATCATTAAACATCCAGAATTGTTAATATATATTATTAGTGAAATTAATGATATATAAATTATCTTATAATGATTCTGGTTTTATATCATGAGGATGACTCATTCGATGAGTTAAAAATAAACGCATGAATTTGGCTTGGCAATTTTGTGCTCAATAAACTTGTTTTGTATTATTATTCCATATTATGTATGTGTAAGGATTCCAGAACATTAATCAAGATAAAATAAATATATAATGACCTGGTTCAACCATAAATATGTCTTCATGACCAGTAATTAATGAATGATTGAAGAACAAAACTTCATCATCCATGAAGGTTATAAATTGGAACCTCATGGATGTTGATTTCATTTATAAAAATAAAAGGGAGGGAGTAAGAATATTGAAGATGGTTCTTCCATTCACATGATATAAATCTAGTATATAGATGATAATGGATTCATCATGATCATTCGGACTAAATAGGTGAGGAAAGGATAAAAAATGAAGATAAATTCAAATGAAACTAAAAGAAAAAGAAAGGTGTTTTACCTCTTGAAATAACTTTCTCAAGAACCTCCTTAAGGGAAGGGATTTTGGACTTTTGGAAAGACCAAGAGCTTCATGGTAGTGGGGAGTTACTAGATAAGGGTATTTGGGTATAACATTGTGGGGCTTCATGTATTATAGTTGTGAAGAGAAGAGGGAGTGGTGAGGGGTTTTTAGAGTGGAGGTGAGGGGTAAATTTTGAATATTTAATTCATTATTTTATTATTTCCCTCAAAACAACCAATAGTGTTGTTTCATGTGACCCATAATAGTAATAAGTGTATTTTAGTTAGAACCCATTGTCCTTAAATCATTTATGATGTCATAAAAAGTGTATTTAACTGATAATTTGTATATACGGTATTTTATTGTATTTCACTATTCATCAAAAATTCTAGAATTTCAGAAAAATCCCAAAATATTACCCTAACCATATTTCGATGTGTAGAATTCAAAAATGAACTCCATTTTTTAAAATTAATTTTCTAAATATTACTAATTTAATTTTTAAATAAATTCATAGTTAATTCTAAAAATAACATTCCTAACTGTTCTTTTAGTTTTATTTCTCATTAAAAACAAATTAAGATCTCATTATCTTATTGCCTTAAGAAAATAAAATAATATTATTATTTACTATTCATAAGGGTCATATTACTATTCATATTGATATTAATAAGGGAATGTTACTATTCGCCAAAAATCAAGTTTGTTCCATCAGACTCCAAATGACTTACTGATCACAACTCTAGATGACCATCTTTCGAAATTCAAAACATAAAAGTGGAAAATTTATGTTTAATGGATAGCTTATAAGTTTCTCCTATAATGTTTTGATTCATAAAGGACATAGTGCTTCATGAAATATAGGCTATTAATAGAATGTATATAATAGAGGCATACTATAAAATGTTTGGGTTGTTTTATGTATTATAATCATAAACCTTATTATTCAATCACTAGTTATCATAATTCTCACACTACTTGCATTTGAAACATTTGAGTGTGGGTGGTTCATTATTTTGGGATTTTTCATCAATCATTTTATCGATGAGCCTATTCACATCACTTAATCACTATTTTACTCAATAACCGTACTTTTTCTCAATTAAAGTTACTACTAGTTCCCATAATTCAATTACATCCATGTTTCTTTCCACACATTCGACATAAAGGAAGGATAAACTTCTTCTATATATAGTTTTAATTATTATAATTTTTTTTGAATTTTATCTTTATTTTCTTATCAAAACCATGAGATTTATTAGTTACTCTAATCTCCATCAATACCTTGATAGAACATAAAATTATTTCATCATAGAAACCAAATTATCATATAGAAAAATCCATTTAGATATCTTATTTTAAACCATTGAAGAAATAATCAATCATACATTCTAGTTAAATGATAATAAAACAGTTATACCTTAGAAGACTTGTATGATTTTCCTCATAGGTACCAACGGTTTCATCGTATTTCTTATTTTTCTAAAGGAATTACTTCTAAAATTTTTTATGAATAATAAAGGGAAAGTATTTATTGAAAAATAATCTCTTAAACTCATCTGACTCTATAGAGTCAATTTATTCCCATTACCTCATATTCTTAATATGATTCTACCATTGATATTCTTCATCTTCATAATGATAAAAACTCAAGAAAACATTTTCATGTTTCAAGCACTAGAGAGTGGAAAATATATTTTCATTGGTACAGACCCATTATTTGATAATTAATGGATCATTTGAGCCATTGAAAGAAGGTAAATGTTTCTTTATGAGGGAATCAATAATACATTATTCCCTCCTTTTCTCATTTGTAAGCTTAGTATGATTCTTGGCTTCATAAAGTTACATAATAATAAAAATAATATTTTTCATTCCATATCCCATAAAATTTGGTTTCTCAAAAAGAAAATCATTTCATTTTCTATTAGATTCAGCATTAACAAGGTTCCTTCGGGTTCCAGCCAATGAATGAAACCAAAAAATATAGTACGGACAATAATAATCATATTGGTATATCGTAAAATCATGAAAAAATCACTCATATGATGTTTAAATAATTACACCTTCTTTTCAATCTATGACACCTTATGTTTAACCTAGGTCATCCATGGTCATTATATACCCAAATCCTTCATAATGTCGTTGAAATAAAATGTAAATTAACCACATATTATCCCTCGAGAGTGTTTATCTAGGTGTACAGTATTAGTCCCACTCATCTTGTTTTTTTGAAGATAGATTTAATATCCAATACACCCCATTCAAAAAAATTACCCCTAGGTGAATCTACACCACAACCGCATCCAAATAATAGTATATAGAGAGGGCTGAATTTTCTAGGAAAACCACACTCTTTTATTTACTAAAACAAAGGAAGTTATTCTATACTTACGCTTATCCTAAGTTTTATCAATAAATATTTCTCATCCTGGTTCTCAAAGGCAACTAAAACTTTCTCTAACACCAACTATAGAGACCCATACTTTATATACATAAATACTATATCTTATTAGTGGAAAATTCATAACATATAAATATGATTCATCTCAAAACTATAAAGGTTTAAAGGCTTTAGAAAGAAGGATACATAGAAAAAATAGTAAAAAAAATATCTACATCATCTCCCATTTATTTCTTCACAACTATCGCCTTTTTAGTCATATCATACTTAAACCCTTTATTTATATCTTGGGGGAAAATAAAGATAATAAAGGGTGAGCTCAGATAATTTTTAAGGGAAAATAGGGAGATATCAATCAATTATCATAAGTGAGTATAAGATAAGCATAAGGGTATAAGAACATGAGTTTACCATTAGAAAATCATACCCAAATATTTATAGATCATAAACATGAATCATGGAATAAATCTTTGTCAGTCAAAATAAATAAGACATAAGAGTGTGTAATCATCAATAATCAATCACGATCCAAGAATAAATATCATAAGCATGAGATATAAGTTTGTATCATTCACATAGGCATAGAAAATGACTTATTAAGTAAAGGATCACTCCCTAGACTATCATTGTAGACAAATTCTCATAATTTAATTTCCTACCTAGTCATTTAGAACATTCTATTAGGATTAATTTCCATCCATATAACTTCTTATTCTCTTACGAGTTTGTTAACTTTGTCTTATCTTAGGATTTTCTCAACTCTATCATAATTACCCAATTCTTTGGGTGGATATAACAGACCCACCAATCCATGGTTTATAAAAAAACCACCCATACATGGTATATAACTGAATCACCCATCACATAATCATAAACCATCCATCTTTATTCCACAACATCATAAAAACATTTATCATTACGATAAAGTATAATCCATGGAAATAAAATGGGTTTTATAAACATTTGGTCATGATGTTCATAAATAATTAATATAAATAATAAATATGGATTCTTTGGATCATATCCCTATTAAATCATAATAAATGATATAGTTTGTTGTTATAGATGAAAATACATTTAAAAGATCATTAGAATGTTTCTTGAGGAAAATACACTTTTCATTTTGAAATCACTCATTTAAAATCTAAAAAAGTTTCAAAATATTATATAAAAAAATTTATTTGAAGATAACCATGGAATATTATTAATTAATATTAAAACAAAATATAATATATTACATTGGGAAAAACCATTCAAATATTGTACACTAAATCAAAAATTCTTTTCACATTTTTAGAAAAAAATTAAAAGCACATTTTTTGGAAAATGATAAGAATATCAATTTAAAACTATTTAAATAAAATAAAATATAGTTAAAATTTAATTTAAATAATATTTTTATAATATTTATTAAATTATTGAATTTTTTTAATGAAAATATGGATATAAAATAAAATATTCTGAACGAATAGGAAAGCATGGTCGATTTTCTTTAAAAACATTTCTTCATAAGATTGAGTACTTAGTGAGAGGAAAATGAAAGGAAAACATACAATATAAAGAAAAAAACAAATTATAATAAAATAAATATTAATTTTTAATGATAAATCATATTATTTTATCATCGGAAATTTATGCATAAACAATCCTAGTAAAATGATACTGTAACATAAAAACACTTATACTTTTAAAAGATTTTGATTTGTAATTATAATGAATGGAATAAAATAAAATGAAACATAAGAAACCATGAAAATTATAATATTCAATACACTACATATAAAATGTACATTAGGTACTCCTCGTAGAATAATATAAGTGTATAATTATAACATATGTCTAAAGAAGATGATTTAAGATGATACACCCTTACTAATTTGGTAATATTGGAATCAATCCCCCATTGATTAAATAATTTCAATTTTCACATTAAATACAATTAATTAAGAATTATAATTGATAAATAAATGTCAAATTATCAATACATATACCTCATGAACATAAATAGGTTCATAGATAAAATGCCTCCCAATAAAACAAAATTTAGATGATGAACCCTTATGGCCTTACTAATTTTTGAAATGAAATCCATTGGAAGATTTAAAATCATATGGTTCAATAAGTCACATTAATTGACTCATGTATTACTAATGAATAAATCCTTTGTGATTATATACACTATAATAATAATAAATTATTAAATAACATTAAAACATGTCTCGATGAAGAGAAATTGAGACAAGACCCTTACTTCAAGTTCATCTTTCGTTGTAAGCACTATAACCTTTTGAATAATAAGTTTAAATTTATTATAATTATATAAAATAACCATAAGAATACCTAAAATACCATTTATATTTAACTTATAACATCTAATCACTCATTCATTAATAATCTTCCTTTATCATCATCATTTTGGGTGATAATCTCTTGGTTTTTCATGTATGTTTTAGTTCGGTAGTTATGGTCTGTGCTTGTTGGCCATGGTTCCTAAATCTATAAAATTTCAACAATGGTATAAATATAATATATATTAATTATATACATATTTTTAACAATTCATATAAATTATTTATACAAAATGAATTATATCACTACTTGGAGATAGTAGTTTGTATGTATGCACGAGTGATGTTTCCATTTTTTGTTGGGTGAAACAAAAGATTTGTAAATAATAATTCACCATTAAATAACCATTAATATATCATAAATATAATATATAGACATTAAATATAACATAATTACCAATAATTTTTGTACATTATTTAAAATTACAAGGTTATTCATGGAGGGGTTAGTCCTCCCAATACATGATTCACATTTTCTTTTTTCTTAATAGAAATGGAGAGGGTGGATGATGCTTGTACCATAATTATAATAAAAAACATTATAAAAATTATAATTATATTATCATTTTACAATAGTGTAATGAAATTTTTTAAAGAATAATATCACAAAAAGAAATTGGAAAAAGGAAAGGGAGGTTAAGCACTTATAACTCACTTCTTGAATTATCTCCTTTGTGAAGGGGATTAAACCTTTAAGGGATGGTATTTATAGAATAAAATAACCTAATTAAGGTATATAGTATTGTGTATTATATTTTTAGGTATATTTATTTCTAAAATTAATATGTTTTGGTGTGATAGTAAGTGTGGATAAGAGTTCCAATTTTATAAGTGAAAAAGCGTGGAATTTTATGTAAATACCCAAATGTTTTCAATAATGGAAAGTCACCCTCAAGGAATGTGACTCCAAAATTAAAAAATAATTAATTTTAGAGGATATAATTTTGATCCAAACCTCCAAAATTCAAATATAAGCTTATTTTAAACATGTTATTCCCTTTAACTCTAAGGTAACTCATGTTTACCATTTTTTGTTTTCACCATAATAACCAATTTTTCACACAGGTAATTTATACTTTAATCCAAAAAATAAGGTGGTTATTATTATAAAATTTGAACCAAATTATAAAAAATTATAAAGAAATTTTTTATTCAATTTTTAAATCTGATAAACAAATATTTTAAAATACTCTACGTTTAATGTACTAAAAAAATATTTTCAAAAATATAACTTTAATTTAAAAATGACAAATTTAGGTTATAAAATTAAAAATATATTTTATTAAATTATAAATTAAATTATAAATTAAATATTTTTTCTTATAAAAGTTCAATAAATTTAAATTTCATATTTATATATTAATACCATAAGAATGTCTTGTATATTTGTGATAACAGTATTTTTCACTATTCACCATAAAAATCAATTTTCTAGAAAAATATCAAAAATTAATTTCAAGATAATAGTGACATGATGATTTAAAAAATAATATGAAATTCCTAAAATAAAATTTCTAAAAATTTAAAAATTAATTATAATGTTCATGTGAAAAATGAAATAAAAACCAATTTTGAAGAAAAAATATTTTAAAAGCTTAAAATGAATTCACTAAAAAATATGTACTTTTTTATTATGGATTATTTTATATATTTCTCTCATTTAAAACTTTATATAATGTGGTATTTATTATTCATAACTTTAACAACTACATTAAAACATTTTACTATATCATGGTTTATTTAGACATGGGGTTGAGTGTAAAGCAATTTATCGAATACTTCAAGATTATTTAAATTGAAATACATATAAAATATTTGGATATTAAAATGAGATTATAAAAAGATGTTTTTAGTTAGGAATATTTTTCATAAACAAGGTTATGATCAATTTATTACCCAACTAGTTTTTTTCGGGTTATCAACCATAGTTTCATCTATGCTAGAGCTCGCATCCACTACTAGTATACAGATGAGGAATTAATTAATAGGAAACCAAAAAATATATAATTTACCAAATATTTAGTATGTTATACTATAATAGATCTTATCACTATAATTTTCACTAATTATATCCCATCCTAATCACAAAAATTATTAAAGTAATCCTTTAAAAAACTGAACCTAACATTGTTGCCAAATAAGGATAGGGGTGGTTTGAGAAGGAAACGCAAGAAGGATTATTCCAGCTTACAACCCCCAATGGAAACTTGGTCTTCTAGGAAAGAAAGTAACAATAAGGAATCCCTGGAAGATGTGGTATTGCAGCCATCAAGTGTTCAGGGTGAGCAATTCTTGGACCTTTTATTGATCAACGAAGAGGAAGTGACTGAGCAAGTGTTGTGGCTAAACTCTTCAGAAGAGGAGGCAGCTAAAATGATGGGGAGGACTTTAAAAATGACACTTACTGAGGATAAATATTCTTGGATGGAAAAGAAATACCTTATCTTTGTTGGGGGATTTAACAAAGGGAAGATTATCAATGAGGAGTATATTCAAACTTGGGATCAAATGGCCTCGGAGCTAGAAAAGTTGTGGTCAGAGTCTCCAAACATTCAGGTATCCTCCTTATATTGGAAATTTTTCAGGGAAATGTAGTATGTTAAGATCAAATTATCCTTTAATGTTTCTAGTTAATTGTTGGTTCCTTTTCTCTTGAGTTTTGTAGATTCTGACCTAGGTTTTAGGACCCGGTTTGTGGGTTTGGTGTGCTTTTTTGTTGAAGTTCACCTTGCATTTTGATAGGATCGGAATCAGATGGGCTAGAGCACTCTCCTGTCACATTTTCAGGCCATTTGGGATTAGGTTGACTGAGAGGGATGGCTTTGTCATCAAGAGGGACCTTGTTTGCATGGGATTTTATGCGTGGTCTTGTATTAGGGATGGTGGTTGTTGCTTATTCTATGAAGAGGCAGATTCTATTTTTTTCTTGGGGTTGTTTGGGTGTTATGTTGAAATTTATGGTTTCTCACTTTTCCTGAAAAAGTGTTTTTCTTAATAACAAATAATATTGAGTCAGTCATTGAAACAATCATAAGATTATTACATAGAGATGTTGCAAGACAAGAAAATTTATCATAATCAATAACTATAGTACAAACATATGCATCATAAAATTGTGAGAAAATTAAATCATTACAAAACACAAAGTTATGAATAACAAAAATATCCATGCATCATATCGCAAAAAAACAAAATGTGCAAACATAATGCTATGAAGAAATAAATTCCCATTATTCAAGTTGTTAACAAAACAAATGGACACACACTGTGTTGTGAACAAACAAAATTCCAATTCGTAACTAAATTATATCACGAGATATATATCCTAAAAAAATCATTGAACGTTGATAATGGACCTCACCCATCACCATCCATACATTTTTTTCCAATAAAAATAATCATATTTCTTATAATGGAGACCCTATATAGAGAAAATGGGTTTCGTAACATTTCCAAATAGTATCATATAGAATAACTTGTAGAATTAGTTTGGTTGATACCAAAAATTAAATCATCCAAATAAATTATTTCATAAATTAATTTAGAATGTCGGTCAAAACAGATTACCTCCTAGGAGTTATATATATTAAAAATTGATAGGAAAATGGAAGTGAAATCATAAAATGATATTTTACAAAAACATTTTCAACAATATCGTTAAAGATTAATTTATAAGGAATTTTTTAAAAATATAATTTCGTATAAATTAAAATATTTTTTTAAAACATTATTTGTAAATAAATATTTATAAAGGATATTTTTAAAATATTTATAGGCTTTTCAAAGGAAATGTGATGAGAAATATAAAACATACATCCATGAAAGGGTAAAATCCCTTTTTTATATTTTAAAAACCATTTTTTAAATCACAAATCATAAAAATAGTAAAAAAATAATTTTGAAAGGAGTAAAAATAAAATATTAACACAAACAATAATAAAACATATTTGAGTATTGAAATAAGAATAGATAACATTTTTTAGAATAGAAAACATGGATATAGAAGACAAAGAGATTACTTTTAAATGATGGGAATTATTCTAAATATTGTTATAATTTTATGAGAAATAATTTCATCATGGAAATTCATTATTCCACATAAAGTACTGTAAAATGAAATATAATAAAATTTTTTGGTGGAAAAACCAACGTATGGAATAATGAAGTTCAAGAAGAAATATATTAACTCAAATAAATAATTTTTAAGTTATTAAAATCCTTTATGAATTTAGTATCATCCAATTCGAAATCCCATGAAAAGATAACTTAATATTTATTTGTAAATAAATTTAATTTAATGAAAATTATGATAAAATAAATCTATACAGTAGTATATATAAACCACAAAATAAAAAACAAGTAGTGAATATGGAATATGTCTCTAAGAATCGAAGTGGGATGAGAAAATCACTTACCTTTACTCGTGAATTCAATTAAAGTTATTTAAATTCATGTATAATAAACATAACCAACTTAAAAAATTATTTAAAAAATTATTTATATATTTTTCCTTATATAATCTTAAATTATAATCATTTATATACAATTATTAGTTTGTCATATTTTATTTTCATCATCGGATGTTAGTGATTTTGTTTGTTTTTTGCTCTCTTAAAAATCTCGACGTTGATACCCATTCATGGATACTAAGTTAATAATTTTAATATTATTTAAGTTACTATAATATATGTTCCATAATGTTTTATAAATTTAAAATTATATTCAATGAGTGTTTTAGATATGATTTTTGAAGACATAATCATTAACGAGACTGTTTCGGTAATTTTTTACTAGAAAAGTCGTATTTTAGTTAATGAGTTAAATAATAATGTTACCATTCCAAAAAAATATTATTATTTTATTTTTATTGTAAAATATAATCATTAATTATTTTTTCCTATTAATACATGATATAAATTTATAACATTGTTTGTGTATGTGGTTAAACTGACGCAAACATGAACATGTTATAATTGAAGGGTGAGTATGGTTAAAAAAGTTATTTTATATAATTATAATGTTGTTAAAAATAATAATGATATTATATGGGTTAATCAACGTTTTGAATAATATTTTAAATGATTAAAATAGAAAAATAAAATATGTGAGAGATGGAAAACAAAATACATCACTTCATGGAGGTGGTAATTTTCATGTACAAACAGATGATGTTTTTGTTTTCTCTAGAAGGGGAAAACGTATAAAATGGTGTTTAGTTTCCATAATATTAATCATGATATAAATAACATATTAGTTCATTAACTATAATTTTTTAATCATCCATGTAATATGGCTATAAAGAGTTGAACATGTCACTCATGGAGGCGGTAGTCCATACGTACACATGAATGTAATTTTCATTTTTTGAGGGAAAATAGAAAATGTGGATAATTATTATTATTTCAACATAATAAAATTCACTATATAAATAGTAATTATTTAATTATATAATAATTGGAATATTATATTATGGAGATAAAGGTTGAAAATAAAATAGGTTATGGATTAATTAGTACTCACATTGAGAGCATGAGCTTTTCCATGAAGGACTTCTTAAAAATGGAGAACTTAGGCCAACCTCTAGTGACCATATGATTATTAAATTTCATGAGGAATCATGGAGAAGTGAAATTTTTATTTATTATTTAGGAAATACATTTTTGGGCTCTAAAGGGGTAGTGGAAGACAACTTTTATATTTGTAGGGATTGTCGTTTTTGTAAATATAACATCTTGATATAAAAGGAACACATGTTTGATAAGGAATGTGCAATATAAAATGTGTAATAATGGAATGGAGATGCGTTTTTGTCAATAAAAAAATAAAGAAAACATTTTAGTACATGTTTTATACAAGTTTTATGTCCTTTACCCTAACTTAAACTCTTTTTTTCTTAATTTACCATTACAATGGTAACTATATTTTTTTCGTCGATAACTATTTTTTATTAATAAAAATTAAATAAACCATATTATATAATTTGAATATTATTATATAAAATATGGAAACCATTTTATCAAATAATATTTCTAAGTGTGGGGAAAAGTAATTTTAATATTAGTGCACTATATGTATAAAAATCCATTTTTAGAGAAAGTATATTTTGAAGTATAAAAATTGTGTTAAGGATAAAATTATTTATATTATTGAATTAAATGAATTTATTTGGATTATTATTATCCAAATAAGGTTTTTTTTTGGATTTCATAGTAGGTTAAAATATAATTCTACCATGTGAAAACACTATTATAAGAAAATGATGAAAAACTATTTTTTATTAAAATAAATTATTACTTATGTTTCAAAATGATAAACATGGGTTTTATAAATTCAAAATAATATTTTTAAATAAATAATTTTAATAATTAAAAAAATTAATGGTCACAAATTTTTTTTCAAAAGTTTTAATTCATGCATAGATCATGATAAATTAAAAAACACTATGATATTAACAAAACTGAATTTTTCACTATTCACTTAAGAAATAAACTCTAAGAAAATTTCCCAAAATATCACCAGAATGTAATTTTGACATCATAAATTTAAAATTGAGGTAAATTTAATTGAATTTATAATTCTAAACTTCATAATTTGTTATTTTAAATGAAGATAAATAAAAATAAAAAATGATTTTTAAAGAAAAATAATTTTTTAAACTTTAGATGTTATGAATCTTATTTCATATAATGTTTTAATAAATTGGTATTAAATTTTTGGTTTTAAATATTATTTATTATGAGAATCATGTATTAAAATTATTCAATTTCATTTATTAAGTAAAATAACAATCACAATAAAAATTGTTCTTTGAAAGATATCCCTTTTTAATATTTAACAATTGTAATAACTTTTAATTATTTATTTACCATATAACCCTTAAATTTAATCACTACATTAATAATTCGTTAATAATTATAATTATATGTAATTAATTTTAATATATATCTTTATAATAAATTAATTTATTATCTTTTTATTTACTTGAGGTTTTATTCGTATTATAATTTTCTAATTGAGGTTTTACCTAATATTGCATTATTTTAATAAGGTATGCCATGATTCATTTTATTTTAGTGTTTCATGTGATGAAAGATAAATAACACATTAGATTTATTTAAATAAATTATATATACTAAATTTTTATCGAGTTACAAAGCATCATATCATTATAGTTACTGGTTTTAATATGCTAGGTCCAAGGAGAACATCCAAGGTATCTCATATGTAATGTCTCAGATTTTTCCGTTTATTATTTTAAATATTATGGAATTATTATGAGACCGGGAGTGAAGACGGCACATCATTCTGGTGTCCAGTGAGCCCAGAATGGTGGATTGAACTTTTTTAAAAAAAAAAGTTAAGTGAGTCGACGCTTGTGCGCAGTTGTGGCAGTTTCCAAAAGGATGCCCAGATTAAAAATCTGAGGGCACCGTTGCATCCGGGACGACGAATTTACCTCAGAACGAGCTTAACCTCGACCGATGCGGGTCGAGGGAGAATGTTTAGTTTCAGACATTTTATGTAAAATAAAATAAAATAAATTAACATGATTATTTTATTTAAGGAAATATCCGCTACAGCGCGGCAACGGCACAACTATTTCCTAAATTAATGGCGCATCATAATAACATAAAAATGGAGATTCGAGTTCATTAATGCTACCGCATAATTAAATGACAACATGTTTCTATTTTTAAATGGGTTAAGCAATTATTGATCATTGGAAACATTTGAGAGGAATCTCTGCCGAATCCGCGGCGCGTTGGACAAAACTCTCGGTAACGAACGACGAAGGATCGAAGTCGAGAATCGCTACGCCAACAACGTTGAAGGATCTTAATGACAACAGCAGCACAACACCTTCATCAATGATCGATCCTTTTAAAAGTTAGGGGTTTGTTATTTCAATTTCCTTTCGTCGTTTTTGAGTTTAAACCACGAACGCGAATCAACCATGAACAAGTTGATCCGAGGATTCGTGCATTCTTGCAGGAGGGATTTTATTTGGTATGATTTTGGGGAATTGATCATTTATTTATCTTGTTGTCGATTATTGATCCTTTTATTCCTAATAATGTGAGTGGATCAATGCCATAACGAATGACGACGGAGGTTCGTTCCTCAATTTTTTTATTTGGATTTCTTCCCCCTTCTTCCCTCACACATTCTTCACGTTCTTCGCGGGGCGACGAACAACGGATAGTTTCACATCTGTTCTGCAACAAAACGATCCCAAATTGAATGTTTGACACTGAAACGACCTTGTGGAGGTGTGTCAACGATGGCGGATGATGAATCAGACAGGATCGGAAAGAGCGTTCTTCGAGCATTCTTCGTGAGGGAAGATAAAAACATGTTTTCGGAGCCGATCAGACGTCTGAAAACACCGGAAGCATCTTCATGGAATTGGGGCGACCAAAACCTAACAACTTTGTGGAGATCGGATGGCTGGATCAATGATCAGAGAAGCACAGCAGGCGCACCGGTGAAGAGCGTCGTTTTAGGAAATTTCCAGCATACACGGCGTGTACCTCCGAAGAACACGCCGTGTAGTACTGACGGAAGCGGTTAGGGTTTCGGGGTCAGATAAGAATCACACAGCGTGTGACCCTGGTCACATGGCATGTTGAACCTTCCCCGAAGCTCGGCATGTATTTTGGGTAGTACACGGACATGGGATGATCTACACGGCTTCAGGAGACACTACGTGTACAACTTGGTAGAACCGGCTACGCGGGACTTGGCATGTATCTCAGGGATACGCGAACACGGGATGAAGAACACGACCATGTACTCCATCACATGGCCAGGCGAGGACAACAACGTGGGTCCCCCAGTGTGCGGGTTACATGGGTTGGAGTGCACGGGTTGATGACCGTGTACGAGAACATGGCCAGAGTACATGGAGCCAACCCCAGTAACCCAGACACGACATGTACACCGTACTACACACCGTGTACGTATTTTTTCCAACACGACCAGCCTATGACACGGGCCGTTGTACACGGGCAGTACCCGGGGTCCGACAACACGACGTGTATCTTTTCTACACGCCGTGTACTTTTTGGAGAACGGCCTAGTCCTTTAATTCACCGTACCTTGGATATATTTCGTTTGGGTGAGTTCCCCTCCTTCTCATTCCCCTGAAGGTCAGGCTACATTTCCCACTCATGAGTGCGATTCCTTCAGCAGAACTTTCTGTGATAGAGTCAGGCATCCATCCGAGAGGCCCAGATCAAGATCCTATATCCATTCTTGACCCTAGGTAGAGTCAGGCATCAATGTGACCAACCTTACCAGGTGTTGGTCCTCTACCTAGCTGGTGTATCACCTAATTGGTGAATCCGGATGAGTCGCGGTATCCACCATGGCCCTGGCAGTGATCCTCATCTCTGTATCGTGATCTATCCTACTCAGGAGTGTGTATCCCGTAATGAGTGCTTCAATCTATCGTAACCTTTCCACTCAGGAGTGTGTCTCCCGCAATGAGTGTAGCTATATCTCGTGACGATTCCTGATGAACAACACTTCTCTAACGGATGTCACCAGAGCTATAAGACTCGTGGAGTGTGTTCTCCCAGAAATACTGCATCACGGAATCTTCGAACATAATCCCTTATGGGGGTATGCAGTTGTATGACTTGTCTCCAGACCACGGGTCTAGGTTTTGAGTATATATGGTTTGTTCTATATGTTCTGTAGATATAAATTGTGCATATCTGACGGTACCTTTACTTTTTGTACAATTTTTTGGTTATCGGGGTTCTCTACTGAGTATTGTTATACTCACCCCTACACGGGCATTGCCCGAACGTCTGGTGTCTTGTGCAGACGAGTAGTCTTTTGACAGAATCCAGGGCAGACCAGGACATGACCGAGCCTTCTGCGTTCCCTACAGGCTAAGGTGTTCCTACGACTACGAGCAGTAGTCCCGGTATCTTTTGTGCTTACAGGTTGGACTTTGATGTTTTCAGACTCTTGTTTTTGGTGGGCTTGTATTCTGGCCCATTTTACTTTTACAGCACTCTACCTTTCATCGTACTCTATTGGTTGGGTTTAGTTGTATACATGTATTCTTTTCCTTAGTTTTTTTTACATTTCAGAATTTGTGGGCTTGGAGATGTGTCCGTGTGTACAGGTACTTAGGAAATTCCTCCCATATTAGTAATATGCCTACTCGGTGCTAGTCACCATCCCCTGGCCTATTGGAGGCGGACTTGGGGAGTCATGGAACGGGCTCCACATGGATGGGTCATGACAGAGTGGTATCAGAGGTTTTTGGTTCTACCATAGGTCCAAGAGTCTGTGAGTTTTGTTTTGGAGAAACAGTGTTGAGTGTTTCGGGTTCGTCTTTCAGGCCAGAGACCCCAGTGTTGGTGCGGCGGCCGACGTATCCATACACTAGGACTCTGATAACCTGCTTTTCAACTCGGTACACGAAAGCACTGGTTGCGGGGAAATAAAAGGTACATGCATCATATAGGAATGAGTTGTGTTTTCCATGTTCTTCGTGTCAGCTATACAGATATACTCATTGACTATAGTACATCTTGTTTTTTTTATAGGATGCCTCTATGACACATACCCGCTACGGTTCAGCAGCACGATCACGAGGATAACCCCCTCAGTGACGAGGCTTTGATACATGGACCAGCTCCCCTGGCGTTGCCACCAGGTGGTGCACCTTTTATACCACCACCAGTGGAGCAGCCAGTGGTACCTGCAGTACCGACTGGTGAAGAGCATAGGATTAGCGTGCTCCATGAGTTCCAGAGACAGAGACCCCTCAGGTTTCGAGGCGAGCCTGACCCTCAGGTGGCTGAGGACTGCCTTGAGGTAGTGACCAGGGTTTTCTGACTAGTGCAGACACCAGCACACCATATGGTGATCCTAGGAGCGATCCCTCTGCAGGCCTCGGCCGGACAATAGTGGAGTCTGACCACACATACTCATGATGAGGAGACTCTTTCATAGACAGAGTTTGGGAGACTCTTCCGAGAGGAGTTATCTCTGGTTATGCTGAGAGCTATACACATCCAGGAGCTTCTTCATCTCCAACAGGGCCGTATGACAGTAGCTTACTATTCATCGAGGTTCACCAACCTCGCCAGGTACTCGATGGATATGGTCAGGGATCAGTACATCAGATCTCATAACTTTTAATGATGTCTACGGCGTGAAATCATATCTAGTCTTTTGCATCTATGAATTTCCACGTATGCTAGAGTGCTCGAGCGGGCCTTGGTGATCAAGAGCTTCTTGGCGGAGCAGAGACAACCGCCGGAAATCAGCAGCTGGCAGACAGGTGTAGAGACCCCGGCAGCAGGGAGCCGACATCAGGAATTGGGATCTGGATGTGGGAAACGTCATAGGAGGACCCAGGACAGGGGATCGACAATCCATGGCTCTCAGGCTTGATCCAGTCCGCCTAGGGAGAAGCAATTCTATTCATGCGATGGTAGGGGAAATCTCACTAGAGATTGCCTGTCCCATCGAGCTGCTAACAGGGAAGCGGTGGATGGACCACTGAGGCAGAGGCAGAGAACAGATCAGGAAGACCCTCCAGGCGTAGGATGTGGCAGAGGATCAGGGAGAGCTACAGGTGGTGGTATACGCTTCAACTTACTTCCACCACCACGCCAAGAGGTCCGCAGCAGGCTCAGGGAGCTGGGGGACATTGGCAAGGACAGCGGCATGTGGTCGAGGCATACGACCCAGGGGCACCATGGATGATTTGAGGTACGATCTATGTCTTTTCTACCATAGCTGTTGTACTCATAGACACAGGTTCTATTCATTCCCTTTTAGAAACATGTCTTGTACAAAACCTCGAGATTCGAGTATAACTGTTGACTCGATCCTTACACATGGAGACACCTACGAGAGGAGACTCGATGATCACGCACCTTTGCAGACAGTGTGATCTTACCATTGGAGGTGATAGTTTCGGTTGGAACCTCTTGGTGGTATAATCGAGGCCTTACGACATCATTCTCGGTATGGATTGGTTATCTTCAGTCGATGCCCAGATTGACTATTTTAGGCGAAGAGTGTGGTATGTCCGCGGTTATGGAACGAGGTTTTCCTTTGTCGGAGAAAGGGAAACCCAGGAAGCACAAAATGGGCTCATACATAGGAGGGTGTAGCCGATCACTCATGAGTTGGCTAGACTTACCCTCAGAGCAGTAGATGTTGTGAGCCCTCAGTTCAAGCAGTGGTGGTGGATTATGAGGACTTCTTTCCTGAAGATGTTCCAGGATTACCTCCCCACCAGAAAATTGACTTCTACATCAACTTACACCTCAGGACGACACTGATTTTCTCATCAGCTTATCGGATGGCTCCCGCAGAGCTTTGCGAGATGAGGGTGCAGTTGGAGGATTTCTAGAGAAAGGGTTTCATAAGACCCAGCGTCTCACCCTGGGTGGCCCCAGTCTTGTTTTCCAAGAAGGCAGACGGTTGTCTAAGGTTGTGCGTGGATTACCGGCGCCTGAACCAGGTGACGGTGAAGAACAAGAATCTACTATCGAGGATTGATGACGTCTTCGATCCGCTAAGAGGGGCACAGTGGTTCTCGAAGGTTGACATTCTATCAGGCTATCACCAGCTACGAGTGTGGGATGAGGATATAACGAAGACGACATTCAGATGCCGCTATGGTTACTATGAGTACTTGGTCATGCCATTTGGCATGACGAGCACCCCCGCAGTGTTCATGGGGCTGATGAACCGGATCTTCCATTCGTACTTGGACCTGTTCGTAGTGGTCTTCATCGACGACATCCTTGTGTACTTGGCTTTAGAGGAGGAGCACGCGAGACACCTGCGGATGGTTCTAGACATAATTCGGGAGCACTAGCTTTATGGGAAGCTCTCAAAGTGCCAGTTCTAGATTCATGAGGTCCAATTTCTGGGGCATGTCATCTCAGTAGATGGAGTGGATGTGGACCTAGCCAAGGTGGAGGCTATGTTAGCATGTGAGCCACCTCAGAGCATGACAGAAGTGCAGATCTTCCTTGGGTTGGCAGGGTATTACTGGTGATTCATTTCTGACTTCTCCTAGAAATCAGCACCAATGACAGCCTTGGCCAGGAAGGGGAAACCCTTCGTGTGGACAGAAAAGTGCCAACAGGCTATCGAGAAGTTGAGACAGAGTTTGACGAGCACCCCAGTTTTGAGATATCCAGAGGAGGGTGTCGAGTACCTAGTTTACTGCGACACATCATGGACCGGGCTCGGATGTGTCCTGATGTAGTGGCATGCAGTGATTGCTTATGGTACATGCCAGCTTAGGCCACATGAGCAGAACTCTCCGACCCATGATCTCGAGTTGGCAGCGGTAGTATTCGCATTGAAGATATGGCGGCACTACCTTATGGGCGAGCGGTTTATTGTCTACTCTGACCAAAAGATCCTCAAGTACATCTTCTCGTCGAAGGATCTAAATCTGATGCAGAGGTGTTAGATAGAGTTCCTCCAGGACTATGATTTTGAGATCATTTATACTCCTGGAAAGGGGAACAAGGTGGAAAATGCTCTTAGAAGAAGGTCTATCTCACAACTGTTGAGTGAGGTGACACAACAGTTAGCCGTGTTACAGTTATCCTTCATGGATGGAGAGGATACAGCTTACCTATAGTCGATGGTTGTCACCCCTCCACTCTTACAGTGATTTAGGGAGGCACAACTTGGGGATGTCGAATGTGTAGCTTTATGTGCTCAGTTAACCACGGGACATTCACCTGATATACATTCTCATGGTGGGGAGCACGTAATCCTTTTCAGAGGACACACTGTTGTGCCAGTGGAGTTCCAGGATGAGGTCTTGAGGGAGTTTCACACATTCCCCCTTGGCAGTATATCCTGGAGTGGCAAAGATGTACCAAGATATCCGACAACAGTTCTGGTGGTTAGGCATGGAGAGGGAAGTAGTGGATTTTGTTTCTCAATGCCTCACATGCCAGCAGGTGAAGGCTTTTCACCAGGTTCTAATGGGATTAGCTCACCCATTGTATGTTCTAGAGTGGAAGTGGGATGGAATATCAATGGAATTCGTGATGGGCTTACCACAGATGTCCAAGGGGCATGATTCCATCTGGGTGATCGTTGACAGACTCACCAAGTCGGCCAACTTCCTAGCTATCACGGAGAAGAGTTCTGTAGAGAGCATGGGATGCCTCTACGTGCAGGAGATAGTTCGCCTTCATGGATTCCCCTTGACTATAGTCTCAGATCGGGATTCCTGCTTCAGATCCCAGTTGTGTAAGGGATTTCAGGAGGCTTTTGGGACTCAACTACACTTGAGTACAACATTTCATCCCCAGACGGATGGTCATACGGAGAGGACCATTCAGGTTCTGGAGGATATGTTACGAGCATGTATGTAGGACTTTGGTCGTAGTTGGGAGGACCACCAACCACTAGTGGAGTTTGCGTACAACAACAGCTACCACTCCACCATCGGTATGGCACCATTCGAGGCCTTTTTTGGGAGACACTACCAGTCACCGCTTTACTAGACCGACCCCAGAGAGTCAGCACCCATGGGTCCAGAGTTAGTGCGAGCCACCACAGAGAAGTTTCAGATCATCCGGGAGTGGATGAAGACTGCACAGAGCTGGCCGAATTCTTATGCTGACAGGTGACAGAGACCTTTGGAGTTTGAAGAGGGAGACCACACCTTTCTTTGGGTCTCACCTCGACGAGGGTTACAGAGATTTATCTGAGGCGGAAAGCTATCTCCGAGGTTCATCGGACCTTTCCAGATTCTGTGTAGAGTTGGTGAGGTGGCATACCACCTAGCTCTAATGCCACAGTTGCATCGGTTACATGATGTCTTCCACGTGTCGCAACTGAGGAGGTACATGCACGACCCATCACACGTCATCGACTGGGGCAAGCTGGTCATCAAGGATGGAGTGACCTTTTCTGAGTACCCGATGGAGATCGAGGATCGGTAGGAGAGGATCCTTAGTGGGAGATCGATTCTTTTGGGGAGCATCTGGTGGCATCACGAGAATATTCAGGAGAGCACGTGGGAGCGGGAGGCTCAGATCCATTCCCAGAACCCTCATCTTTTTGAGTAGCTCTTGTTTTGGCTTTTCGGGGATGTAAAGCCCCATGGTGGGGAGAATGTAATGTCTCGAATTTTTCTGTTTATTATTTTAAATATTATGGAATTATTATGAGACCGGGAGTGAAGATGGAACATCATTCAGTGGTCTAGTGAGCCCAAAATGGTGGTTTTAACTTTTTTAAAAAAAATTATGTGAGCCGGCACTTGTGCACGGTTGTGGCAGTTTTCAAACGGATTCCCGGATTAAAAATATGAGGGCATTGTTGCGTCCGGGACGATGACTTTACCAAAGAATGAGATTAACCTCGACCGGTGCAGGTCGAGGGAGAATGTTTAGTTTCAGACTTTTTAAGGAAAATAAAATAAATTAAATTAACAAGTTTATTTTTTTAAGGAAACAACCACTGCAGTACAGCAACGGTGCAACTACTTTATAAATTAATGGCGTGCCATAATAACTTCAAAATGGCTAGTCGATGTCATTAATGCTACCGCATAATTAAATGACTACATTTTTACCTTTTTAAATGGGTTAAGCAATTGTTGATCATTGCAAATGTTTGAGAGGAATCTCTACCGATTCTGCGGTGCATTGGAGCAAACTATCGACGACGAACGACGATGGATCGATGTTGAGAATCGCTACACCGACAACGTTGAAGGATCTCGACGACAATGGAAGCACGATACCTTCATCAATGATCGATCCTTTCAAAAGGTAGGGGTTTTTTATTTCAATTTCCCATCCCCATTTTTGAGTTTAAACCATGAATGCGGATCAACCACGAACAAGTTGATCCGTGGATTCAAGCATTCTTGCGGGAGTGATTTTCATTGGGATGATTTTGGGGAATTGATCCATGCTTTATGTTGTTGTTGATTCATGCTCTGTTTAATCCTATTAACAGGATCGGATCAACGCCGTGATGAACGAAGGTGGGGGTTCGTTCCTCAATTGGTTTATTTTGATTTCTTCCCATTCTTCCCTCGCGAATTCTCCACGTTCTTCATGGGATGACGAACAACGGATCGTTGCACATCTGTTCTGTGATGCAACAATCCGAAATCGAAGGTTCGACACCACAACGACCTTGTGGAGGTGAAATGGCGGATGATGAATCGGACCGGATCGGAAAGAGCGTTCTTCGTGCGGGTAGATCAAAACCCGTTTTAGGAGCTGATCGGAGGTCCAAAAACACCGGAAGCGGCTTTGTGGCATTGGGGTGACCAAAACCAAAAGGTTTTATGGTGATCGAATGACTGGATCAACGATCAGAGCAGCACGGGAGGCATGCCAGTGAAGAGCGCCGTTTTAGGAAATTTCCAGCATACACGACATGTACCTCCGAAGAACACACCGTGTAGTATTGACGGTGGTGGTTAGGGTTTCAAGGTCAGAGATGAATCACAAGGCGTGTGACCCTGGTCACACGGCGTATTGAACCTTCCCCGAAGCTTGGCGTGTACTTTGGGTAGTACACCGACATGGGATGATCTACGCGGCTTCAGGTGACACAGATACGTGGGACTCGGCGTGTATCTTGGGGATATGCAGACACATGATGGATTACATGACCATGTACTTCATCACACGGCCAGGCGAGGCCAGCAGTGTGGGTCACCCCGTGTGCGGGTTACATGTGTTGGAGTACACGGGTTGATGACCGTGTACGGGCACATGGCCAGAGTACACGGAGCCAACCCCAGTTACCCAGACACGGCGTGTACAATGTACAACACACCGTGTACATAGTTTTTCCTACACGACCAGCCTATGACATGGGTCGTTGCACACGGGCAGTACCCGGGGTCAGACAACACGGTGTGTATCTTTTCTACATGCCGTGTACTTTTCGGAGAACGACCTGGTCCTTTCGTTCACCATACCTTGGACATCATTTTTTTGAGTTATTTCCCCTCCTTCTCGTTCCCCTGAAGGTCGGGAATTATTTCCCTCTTAGGAGTGTGATTCCTTCAGCAGGACTTTCTATGATAGAGTTAGGAATCCATCAGAGAGGCCCGGATCGAGATCCTCTATCCATTCTTGACCCTAGGTAGAGTGAGTCATTGACATGACCAACCTTACCGGGTGTTGATCCTACACCTAGCCGGTGTATCACCTAACTGGTGAATCTGGATGAGTAGCGGTATCCGCTATGGCTCGGGCAGTGATCCTCATCTGTGTATCGTGATCTTTCCCACTCAGGAGTGTGTCTCTCGTAATGAGTGCTTTTATCTATCGTAACCTTTCCACTCAGGAGTTTGTCTCCCATAATGAGTGTAGTTATCTCTCATGACAGTTCTCAATGAACAGAACTTCTCGGGTGGACGTCATCAGAGCTATAAGACTCATGGAGTGTGTTCTCCCAAAACGAGTGCATCACAGAATCTTCGAACAGACTCCCTTATGGGGGTATGCAGTTGTGTGACTTTTTTCTAGACCACGGGTCTCGATTTTGAGTATATATGGTTTGTTCTATATGTTCTGTAGACATATACTGTGCATAGCTGACTATACCTTTACTTTGTGTACTGCTTTGTGGTTTTCAAGGTCCTCTACTGAGTATTGTTATACTCACCCCTGCATGGACATTTCTCGCACGTCTAGTGTCTTGTGCAGACAAGCAGCCTTTTGACAAAATCCAGGGCGGACCAGGATAGAACTGAGCTTTCTGAGTTCCCTACAAGCTGAGGTGTTCCTACGGCTATGAGCAGCAGTATCAGTACCTTTTGTGCTTACAGGGTGGACTTTGAAGTTTTCAGACTCTTATTTTTGGTGGACTTGTATTCTGTCCCAGTTTACTTTTATAGCACTCTACCTTTCGTCGTACTCTGTTGGTTGGGTTTAGTTGTATGCATGTATTCTTTTCCTTAGTGTTTTTTACATTTTAGAATTTTTGGACTAGGAGATGTGTGTGTGTACAGGTACTTAGGCAATGCCTCCTATATTAGTGATATGCCTACTCTGTGCTAGCCACCAGCCCCTTGCCTATTGGAGGCGAGCTTGGGGAGTCATGGCGCGGGCCCCACTTGGACGGGTCGTGACATCATATATCCCAATACATCTCAATGAGTAGGGTGTCCCACACCAACCATCACATAATGTTCATCTAGATGGGATTACTATATTTTGAAAACCATCATTAAAATATAAGGTTGACCACTTAAGTATACAATCCCTAATCATTATAGTCATAACAGGCTCACATCATCGATTTGGGTTCTAAGGTGACACTCACAATCATCACTAACCATTTCCTTTACACACCCACTACAGGGTCAACATACCACTGGGTCACTCACCATGGTCTCCTATGTAATTTTATATCCATGAAACCCCACACATGCTCCTCTATTTTCATCACGTCACAAACTCATTTGACTCATCTAACAAGAATCATTGCAATTGGTCTCAAGAAATTGAACATGACTATATCATTTTTGAGGTCATGTTAGATTATCCATATCAATCAACCCATCCAAAATATTCCTAGGTTAATCCTACCAATGTACTCACATCTCAATGGGAGGATCACTTTTCCCATTCTCATCATAGATATCCCTAACGCTTCGAGGAATCTCAAAATTCTCACATGGCCTATTTAGGCCAAACGCTTTATCCCAATGCCTCTTCTACTTAGATGCCACTAAGGAAACCTTTAACTAGGTCTTCTATGTATCATTCATTTAATTTTCACCCCTTAGGGTCCAAGTTTCACAAGGAATACATAATCATAATAAATTCCCTGTCCATCAGTGTTCGAGGAATAAAGTTAATGAACAAGTTCCTTTATGGCCCTTGAAACATTGTGTAACTCATTTATTGGCATTCATTTGTACTTAAATAGATTATAAAATTTAAATAGTTCAATAAACTAAAGTGTCAAGACCATACACATCACATTCTATATAAATAAATCATAATACCGATGGGGTTCATATGTAACAGCCCATGAATTTTCTAAAAGATTTATTATAGAATGCATAGATCACTAAGTCTCTACAAACAGAAATTTGTTATAACCTAGCCATGTAAACCTAATTTTGTCACTTCTATGATGTGAATTTTGAAAATCTAACATACATGGCTGCATAATGTAAGTTATTTGGAGTCCAATAAGAAAAACACAATTTTAGTGAATAGTAACCTACCCTTATGAATAGTAACCTACCCATATGAGTAGTAACGTTCCCTTATGAATAGTAATATGATTCTTATGAATGGTATCCATACCCTTGAGTGTATAAATGAATTTAGGCACCTTAAAAATAAAGATGAATATTTTAAGTGTTTATATTCTTCGATTAAATAATGATTTTAATTAAATATTTAATTAATCATATTTAGAAAATTATTTTTGAAAAATGGAATTCATTTTTGGATTCTACATGTTGAAAAATGGTTAGGGTGAAATTTTGGGATTTTTCTAAAATACTTAAATTTTTTAGGAATAGTAAAATGTGACAATTTATGATAAATGGTAAATAAGGAATTTATTGAATCATTGATGATGATATGCTGATGTAATCCCAATTGGTTTGAATTCACATGCATATATTACTGTTCTTGTTCATGCAATACTCACTATTGGTTGTCTTGAGAGGAAATAATAAATTAATGATTATAATATTATGAAAACTCCTCTCTCCTCCACAATAAAACCCCCCTTCACTTACTCTTCTCTTCACTCCTCTCAATCCTTGTGCCCTGCCAATATTCTACCCAAATATCTCCCCAAGATCCCCCCCCCCCCCGTCAAAAAGATCCTAGCCTCTTCAAAATACCAACACCTCTCCCCTCAATAGGTTCTCAAAGGACGAAGTCTCAAAAGGTAAATTCCTCTTTCCAATTCCTTCATTTCTTTAAAGTTCATTTCTTTTTGTTTCTTTCCTTAGCTTCCATCACCCAAATAGTATGATAACTCCAGTTACATACATGTACTAGATTTTTTTACGCTAATGGGATATTTCATTATATTCTCTCCTTTCCACACCCATTATTTGAAATAAATGAAAGCAGCATTCGAGATGTGCTAATTTAGCACATTCAAGGACAAAAGTGTATCAATTTATATTATAATCTTTAATTTTGGTCATGAAACCATTTTTGTTATGGTTGAACCAGATTATTATATATGTAATATATACTATTTTTAGTTCTATAATCCTTTTGTTCAAATGGTATTATGTTATAAAGCAAAACATGTTCATTGTAATCAAAGCCATCGATTAACCAAAACGGTTGTCTATAAGGTTATATATATAATAATTCGACTTCAATCTAAGTAACCATATTAAATTTTAAACTGCTTAATCTCCATAATGTTCACTAATAGCATATAGATCCATTTCTGGACAACCACATCCATATTTCATATTTATCCGAACTTGAATATAATTGAACCGATCTTTTAAAACCAAGTAAACAAACGAGCCCCAACAATGAAATTGAACCTTATAACTAATAAAAAAGGCCTTGAATGAACTAAAAAGGGTAATAAGAAATATTTTACATATATAATAGGTTCTGTAGTTATAAATTTATATTCCAAATTTGTTTATTCAGGTCTTAAATAACAAGTCATGAACACCTTCAAGTATAAGGTAAGGGATTGCTTAACTCAATTTTTATTATTTGGGTTAAACATCTATTTCATTGGTTACATTGTTCCCGGAATATGTGTGAATGTCATTTCATTTTTTATAATGTATATCCACTTATATTTTGTGTATTTTCATTTGTCACAAATAAATATTTCATTGACTTGTCCTTACTATAATGGTACAATCTTTGTAAGGGATATCATAACTCAATTTCCATTCGTTGAGTTAAAAATCAATGTCATTGGTTTTTTATTTTACCAGAATATGTGTGAATGACCTTGATTGTTTTATTTTATATATCCTCCTTCATTTTTTTTGTTTATGTTTCTCACATATAATTATTTCATTAGTTTATCCTCAATGTAATGATACGTTCTTTGTAAGGGATCATCTCTATCACTTTTGTTCAAGAATATCCCTTACATTATTCCCATTTATTTTTAATTCCTAATGATGGGGTATGTTTTAGAACATCCCCCATACTTCCCTTGTGACATATAAATAATTTAATACCCCTTTACCTCTCATTTATCCCTTTCAATAACACTCGTTACCATGGAAAAATGTTTGTAAGGGTTTTCTCATCTAACTTTCATTTCTGTGATATTTTCATTGTTCGCCACTTATTTATTGTATTTGGTATATGTGTACTTACATTTGATATATAATAACATTATTCTCTTTATATTCATATCATTCAATGGTTAATTTGAGGGTTATTATGTTCTGGTCATATGATTCAACCGATTACACTGTGGTAAGCGACTTTGTATGAACTACTATTTTGTTGTGACTAACATTGTATGGTGAACCTAATAATCCTTATGTGGTTTGCCTACTGACCATTTGAGATCACTTTTAATTTGAAATTATATTTATGTTAAATATCCATAATATAATATCATGGATTTGTTTTTTGTCTAAACCATATACCATTATACATATGGTGTTTATTTGGAATTTTATTTTAATTATGGAAATATTAATGAATCTGTATACTCTACTCTATAAAGATATCGAAAAAGACATATTAATCTTGTATTTAATCAATTTATAAAGAATTATTTGGACTTTTATTGGTGGGTGGGGCCATCTATATCCCCTCGATGCATTGGTAGGTCCCATGAGACAAATCAGTTTGGCGACAAACCCTTTGAGCTTGATTCCAAAAATCAGACCGGTTTATACCCATAGAACTAAACCGTTTTAACGGTATTTTGGTTTCATGTGCCAGATACATGACGTCCAATTAATAAGAATTATCTTTATTCATTATCAGTTATTATTATCCATGAGTTTTTCACTATGAAAAATTCTATGTATGTAGTTTCATTCTAAGTTTATTAATGGAATTAGTTTTTCATTTATTCACCATTCCATATTGATTATGTCAGATTTACTATGATTCACTTATAATGGTATTCATGGTTCTGCTATTTGTAACACTTATGGAGCATTTGAGCTCACCCCTTTCATATTTTACCTTAAAATGGTGATGAAGAGAAGGTCATTTATTGAGTTCATGTGGTTTCAGTTTTTAGTTTTGTTATGTATTGTATTTTGTAACCTTTTTCAATGTAATTTCTGTTACATCTATTTATATAGTTTCTTCTTGACTACTAAACTGATTATTCTTTCAATATTTTTCATTCCTTCTAACCATTCCAATATCACAAGTAATGAATAGGCACCAGTATAGAGGGTTTGAGGTGTTACAATATATAAGGGACCACCTAACGCAATTCTAGATTTATTTCCATTTTAAAGTATATCATCCACTAACATCGATATTGTCCACGATCAATCGACCATTATCCATCTATGAAAGGACCTAACTTAATCCAAAACATCCAAATTAATTAATTAGAAACTTTTATAATTAATTAAACAATTTACAACAAATAAAAAATTTATTTCAATTAATCATAAATGCATAATTACCCATTAGGCTCTCTCATCACACTGGAACAACAACCAACCACCCACAAAAGGTCCACAACGTACTCTCATGGCTATCCTAGAAAAAATCTGAAATAATCAAAACCCAATCAATAGAAAATTTATTTTAATTTATGGAAAACCATTAATAAAGACATACGATGGTATTCCATCATCAAAATGGCTGATAAAGTGTGGAATCACTATCATGGGATATCCTCTACCCATCACATGAAAAATTCCAATCATATTAGAACAATTACACTATAACTACTACAACCTAGCCCTTTATCAGCGATAAAAACTGGCATTAACAGCGCTAGAAAAGCGTTGTTAATGCCGATGTAGATAAAGGGGGGGGGTCCCCTTTTTCTGCGCTTTTCGGAGCGCTGATAAAGGACCCCTTTATCAGCGCTTCTTTTAGCGCTGATAAAGGTCTTCTATATTGGCCCTTGACGGAGCGCTGATAAAGGGTTCCTTTATCAGCGCTAAAAAAGCTCTGATAAAGGCCCCATCGCCTGCACCTACAAAACAGTACCTGCACACCTGCACACCAGAATACCTGCACAATGTAGCACATGTACACCTGCACACCATAGCACCCCCACCCAATATTTTGACCAAAAACGGTATATACATTTACTTAACATCATGAATAAAAAAACACATTACTATATAAATTTAAAACATTGTTTTACATGGTTACATTTAAAATTATTCAAAAACAGTTATAAACATTCATGTTTCATCCTTTGATATCCGTGATCCGCTCTCGACGATATTTGTTGCCGAACAAAGCATCCGAACTCAAGGAAAAAAATTCACCTATATAAGAAAACAAATATTATGTTAGTAATGCAATAATGAAAGAAATTAAAACAGTAATATGAAAGAATACATTAATATGGAAATGTGAAACTAAAATATGAAATTTTAAACTCAAAAGTTTTCATTTTCATAACAATGAAAGGGAATAATGTAAAATTAATATGTTTTTGATTGATTTATCTCATTTAATAAATACTGATTCTTTATCTAATGAAAATCTTTACCGGTCACACCGTGCGTAGGTCGGATTGAGGTGCGGTCGATTCAAACACATCACAAATGAATCGTGGATCGTTGTCCTAAAGTATCAAAACAATCCGAAAATGTTTGCTCGGTTTGGCGCATGTCATTGGTGTTGTTTTCCAAAGTTTATCTCAATTTGAAACTGATATCAGACACTTTTAGCCATACCGGTCACATCGTGCGTCAGATTGAGGTGCGGTCAATTTGTACACATCAAAAATTACTCGTGGATCATTTTCCTAAAGTATCAAAACAATACTAACGCATTTGATCGGTTTTCCATTTGTCATTGGTGTTGTTTTCCAAAGTTTATCTCAATTTGAAACTGATATCAGACACTTTTAGCCATACCGGTCACACCGTGTGTCGGATTGAGGTGTGGTCGATTCGTACATGTCACAACTGACTCGTGGATCGTTGTCCTAAAGTATCAAAACAATCCGAACGCGTTTTCTTGGTTTGGTATATGTCATTTGTGTTGTTTTCCAAAGTTTATCTCAATTTGAAACTGATATGAGACACTTTTATCTCTACCGGTCACACCGTGTGTCAGATTGAGGTGCAGTCGATTCGTGCCCATCCAAAATGACTTGTGGATCATTGTCGTAAAGTATCAAAACAATCCGAACGCGTTATATTGGTTTGGCGTATGTCATTGGTGTTGTTTTCCAAACTTTGTCTCAATTTGAAACTGATATCAGACACTTTTAGCTATACTGGTCACACCGTGCGGTCGATTGAGGTGCGGTCGATTCTTACACGTCACAAATGACTCGTGGATCGTTTTCCTAAAGTATCAAAACACTCCGAACGTGTTTTCTCAGGTTGGCATATGTCATTGGTGTTGTTTTCCAAAGATTATCTCAATTTGAAACCGATATCAGACACTTTTAGCCATATCGGTCACACCGTGCATCGGATTGAGGTGCAATCAATTCATACACATAAAAAATGATTGTTGTATCGTTTTCCTAAAGTAAAAAAACCATCCGAATGCGTTTCCTTGGTTTGGTGTATGTCATTGGTGTTTTTTTCCAAAGTTTATCTCAATTTGAAACTGATATCAGACACTTTTAGCCATACCGGTCACACCGTGCGTCGGATTGATGTGCGGTCGATTCGTACACGTCAAAAATGAATCGTGGATCGTTGTTCTAATGTATCGAAACAATCTGAACGAGTTTCCTCGGTTTGGAGTATGTCATTGGTATTGTTTTCCAAAGTTTATCTCAATTTGGAACTGATATCAGACACTTTTATCCATACAGGTCATACCGTGCGTCGGATTGAGGTGTGGTCGATTCGTACACGTCACAAATGACTCGTGGATCATTTTCCTAAAGTATAAAAACAATAGGAACGCATTTTCTTGGTTTGGAGTATGTCATTGGTGTTTTTTTGAAAGTTTATCTCAATTTGAAACTGATATCAGACACTTTTAGCCATACCAGTCACACCGTACGTCGGATTGAGGTGCGGTCGATTTTTACACGTCACAAATGACTCGTGGATCGTTTTCCTAAAGTATCAAAACAATATGAATGCGTTTTCTCAGTTTGTTGTATTTCATTGGTGTTGTTTTCCAAAATTTATCTCAATTTTAAACTGATATCAGACACCTTTAGCCATACTGGTCACACCGTGCGTCGGATTGGGGTGAGTTCGATTCGTACACATCAAAAATGATTTGTGGATAGTTGTCCTAAAGTATCAAAACAATCCGAACATGTTTCCTCAGTTTGGCGTATGTCATTGGTGTTGTTTTCCAAAGTTTATCTCAATTTGAAACTGATATCAGACACTTTTAGCCATACCGGTCACACCGTGCGTCGGATTGAGGTTTGGTCGATTCTTACATGTCACAAATAATTCGTGGATCATTTTCCTAAAGTAACAAAACAATCCGAATGAATTTCCTCAGTTTGGAGTATGTCATTGGTTTTGTTTTCCAAAGATTATCTCAATTTGAAACTGATATTAGACACTTTTAGCTGTACCGGTCACACCATGTGTCGGATTGAAGTGAGGTCGATTCGTACACGTCAAAAATGACTCGTGGATCGTTTTCCTAAAGTATCAAAACAATTATAATGAGTTTTCTCGGTTTTTCGTATGTCATTGGTGTTGTTTTCCTAAGTTTATCTCAATTTGAAACTGATATCAGACACTTTTAGCCATACCGGTCACACCGTGCGTCAGATTGAGGTGTGATCGATTCTTACACGTCACAAATGACTCGTGGATCATTGTACTAAAGTATCAAAACAATCCGAACGCATTTTCTTAGTTTGTCGTATGTCATTGGTGTTGTTTTCCAATGTTTATCTCAATTTGAAACTGATATCAAACACTTTTAGCCATATCGGTCACACCGTGCGTCAGATTGAGGTTTGGTCGATTCGTACATGTCACAAATGATTCGTGGATCGTTGTCCTAAAGTATCAAAACAATCTGAACGCGTTTCCTTGGTTTGGTGTATGACATTGGTTTTGTTTTCCAAAGTTTATCTCAATTTGAAACTAATATCAGACACTTTTAGCCATACCGGTCACACCGTGCGTCGGATTGAGGTGTGGTTGATTTGTACACATCACAAATGACTCGTGGATCGTTTTCCTAAAGTAACAAAACAATCCGAATGTGTTTCCTCGGTTTGGCGTATGTCATTGGTGTTGTTTTCAAAAGTATATATCAATTTGAAACTGATATCAGACACTTTTACCCATACCGGTCACGCCGTAAGTTAGATTGAGGTGCGGTCGATTCGTACATGTCACAAATGACTCGTGGATCGTTTTCATAAAGTATCAAAACAATCCGAACGTGTTTGCTCAGTTTGGTGTATGTCATTGGTGTTGTTTTCCAAAGTTTATCTCAACTTGAAACTGATATCAGACACTTTTATCCATACCGGTCACACGGTGTGTCAGATTGAGGTGAGGTCGATTCGTACACATCACAAATGACTCGTGGATCGTTTTCCTAAAGTATCAAAACAATCCGAACGTGTTTTCTCGGTTTTCCGTATGTCATTGGTGTTGTTTTCCAATGTTTATCTCAATTTGAAACTGATATCAGACACTTTTAGCCATACCGGTCACACCGTGCGTCGGATTGAGGTGCAGTCAATTCGTACACATCACAAATGATTCGTGGATCATTTTCCTAAAGTATCAAAACAATACGAACACGTTTCCTTGGTTTGGAGTATGTCATTGGTGTTTTTTTCCAAAGTTTATCGTAATTTGAAACTGATATGAGACACTTTTAGCCATACCGGTCACACTGTGCATCAGATTGAGGTGCGGTCAATTCGTACTCGTCACAAATGACTCGTGGATCGTTGTAATAAAGTATCAAAACAATCCGAACGCATTTCCTTGGTTTGGTGTATGTCATTGGTGTTGTTTTCCAAAGTTTATCTCAATTTGAAACTAATATCAGACACTTTTAGCCATATCGGTCACACCGTGCGTCAGATTGAGGTGCGGTCAATTTGTACACGTCAAAAATGACTCTTGGATAGTTTTCCTAAAGTATCAAAACAATCCGAACGCATTTTCTCGGTTTTGCGTATTTCATTGGTGTTGTTTTCCAAAGTTTATCTCAATTTGAAACTGATATCAGACACTTTTAGCCATACCGGTCACACGGTGCGTCGAATTGAGGTGCGGTCGATTCGTACATGTCAAAAATGACTCTTGGATAATTTAACTAAAGTCTCAAAACAATCCGAACGTGGTTGCTTAGTTTTTCATATGTCATTGGTGTTGTTTTCCAAAGTTTATCTCAATTTTGAAACTGATATCAGAAACTTTTAGCCATACCGGTCACACCGTGTGTTGGATTGAGGTGCGGTCGATTCGTACCTGTCAAAAATGACTTTTGGATCGTTGTACTAAAGTATCAAAACAATCAGAACGCGTTTTCTCGGTTTGGCATATGTCATTGGTGTTGTTTTCCAAAGTTTATCTCAATTTGAAACTGATATCAGACACTTTTAGCCATACCGGTCACACGGTACGTCGGATTGAGGTGCGGTCAATTCGTACACGTCACAAATGACTCGTGGGTCGTTGTCCTAATGTATCAAAACACTCCGAATGCGTATGCTAAGTTTTTCGTATGACATTGGTGTTGTTTTCCAATGTTTGTCTCAATTTGAAACTGATATCAGACACTTTTAGCCATATCGGTCACACTGTGCATCGGATTGAGGTGTGGTCAATTCATACATGTCACAAATGACTCGTGGATCATTGTACTAAAGTATCAAAACAATCCGAACGCGTTTGCTCGGTTTGGCGTATGTCCTTGGTGTTGTTTTCCAAAGTTTATCTCAATTTGAAACTGATATCAGAAACTTTTAGCCATACCGGTCACACCGTGCGTCGGATTGAGGTGCGGTCAATTCGTACACTTCACAAATGACTCGTGGATCGCTTTCCTAAAGTATCAAAACAATCCGAACATGTTTTCTCAGTTTTCCGTATGTCATTGGTGTTGTTTTCCAAATTTTATCTCAATTTGAAACTGATATCATACACTTTTTGCCATACCGGTCACATTGTGCGTCGGATTGAGGTGCAGTCAATTTGTACACATCACAAATGACTCGTGGATAGTTTTCCTAAAGTATCAAAACAATCCGAACGTGTTTCCTCGGTTTGGCGTATGCCATTGCTGTTGTTTTCCAAAGTTTATGTCATTTTCAAACTAAGTAGAAGGAATTCACTAATCTAAGGATATGAAACATAATAAAGGGAGATCATAGATTCTCAACAACTATAAAGGGAGATATCAATGACCATATAAAGATAAAAAAGTATTAGTAATTCACCTTCATTTTCCTATTTGTTTACATTCTTCCATCAGGTACGATGCCTATTCGTTTCTAAAGACATTTATATCATCTTCTGAATAGGAGTTTTTGCGAAAGTCATAGTAGTACTGAAAAAATATAAATACACAAAGGATTAATAATTATTTTAAATAAATTAGTAATTATTTTCAAAAATACCTCTTCAGGGATGCTAGTTTGTTCATGAAATATGATCTCTTTCATAAATTTACAAACATAATAACCGTAGTCCTTGTCATTTGTTTGTTTCAGACACTGCAGAAACATCGAGAAAAATATATAATTTGTTTTGATATGTGTTTGGATTGTGAAATATAATTATATATACCCAGATACTTCTCCATTTGTAGATCTTGTGGGCATTGTCGTCCTTATGCCCTGGATTCATTCCATCCTTTATACGATATTCATACACCGCCCTATCATAAAAAAATCCTCATTAAAAGATACTATAAATTATATAACTAGATATTTAGTTATAAAATGTTGGGTCTAGTGTATTACAAATTGAAAATCGCCATCATCTGTGGTCGGTTAGTTGGATATCCATGCAGTGAATCCAGAAAATAAATCTTTGGAGTATCCAAATTGACTGCAATGAGCATCCAATGTTCCCTAAAAACAAAAAAAGAAATAATTGCTGATATAAATGAAAATATAATTGATATGATTACAATGTAGAGTTTTACCCTTGCATCGTTGGTATTAAAAAGAGCATGACAGTCGTAATTCTTCTTTGAAAAGTTCTGAGCAGATTTGACATTAATTTAGCATGAAAATTAGAATCTATTTCTATTCGTTGTGTAGAAATGGTGTGAGGACTAACGAGTCCAGATTTTTATTCATGGGAAAATCCCTTCAATTGTTTTTCATATATATGCCTGTAAAAAATAGGAGATGTATTTATCCATAACTATCAAAGTATATCAGCTTCTCTAAAATCAAATCATGAAAACATACCTCATGTATACATTTATAACTGAGGCTCATATCCAGTCGTATGTGATGATCTCAGAAATAGCGTCTTCACTGACGAAATCTATTGTTTCCTCTCCATACATATCTTTTTCACAAACAATTTTATGACTCTTTCCGTATTTCATTTTTGTATCCACATGAGCTTGCAATGATATTAAATGTGGATATAGAACGGGCGGGGTGAACACGCTCTCAGTAGATCGTTTTGATCGGTTGGTTGATCCAATGATGGATCCGCTCTTTCGTTTTAGCTTCTCCATTTTATCCTTCTGTAATAACATTCATCAGTTCAGCCATTTTATAATTTAATGTTAAAGGTTCTGCTTGAAAAGTGAACTGGAAATGAATACATCCTGCTTGACATGTTTTTTTACAAAATTTGACGGCCATGCAACGAATGTTCAAACAGCTTTTTCCACCGTATGAATGTCGTCATCATCATTTGGAATGGGTAGCTCGGCACTCGGCTCATGAGCTATGTTAATCGACACTCTGACATGACCGGTTGGAAGTGGTCTGGAGTGTAGTGTTTCATTCTGCATATTGAACACCGTAGCCCTCGCTACAAGGCGATGGGTGGGAGTTGACAGATATAAATCACAATCATTTTCACCCTGCAGAATATCATTACATGAAAGGTATCAGTGTCTATGTGATTCACATCTCACAAAAAAGAATATTATAACATTGATTACCTCGGTTAAGTCAGGTCTTTGAGGGGAATGGCTCGCCTCAAAGATGGTGAGGGGTGGATCTTCTCGCGGGGGTTGTTCTTGAGTTGTTTGTTCTCTTCGCCTCTCCTCCCTCAAACTCTTTAGCATCTCTCCCTGAGTTTGGATTAGTTCTTCAAGTGTAGATACTTTATCTCTCATTACATGCAATTATTTAGTTTGTTTATCCTCTTTTTTTTTCTGAAAATATGTCCGTGGTGACACCCCAAAACCCACACCTCTGACACGGCCATACTGTTCTGGCTGTTTCAAGGCCGCTGAAAGTATGTCTCCATCCGGTGCGGGTGTTGTTGATTCCTGTGACTATTTCAAATAGAAAATATGAAAAAATAAGTAAGCATCGTTATGTAATAGTGATTTAAAGCAAATCAAGTTTATATTATGTCATACTTACACATGTTTCCCACACATTTTGTGTGTTTTCATCTATCAATTTCCCCTCTTTATTAACACGAGCCTCCTTCCATAGCACATGGCATGGAATGGATGTGACTTGAGATTTTGCTTCATCAATCTGCATATAAACAGAGAAACATGGTTACAATGTTGTTTTATGTCACATAAAATTATTACAGTACTTTTAAAATACATACCAATTGTTTTTCAATTGAAGCGTACCCCAACCTTTCTTTACAGTAGGGGTACGCTGGTTTTGCTACCCGTTCTTTATTTTCAGCACTAAGTTGTTGTTTCATAAATAAAAACCTATCAATCAACGTGATGAATACAAGAAATGTTACACAACGTGTAACCAAACACAATGTACCTGAAAATTCTGTTCCACACAACGGTTGCAAAATTCATCCCACATTCCTTGGGATATCAAGTGTGCATAAAGAGGAGGCGGGTGCGGCTTGATTTTCCCTTCGGCGTCATTCAGATAATGTTTCGTTAAAATGGTGCGAAATCCTCTATGAATCCTTCCTGCCAGTCTAAAAACATATTCTTTGTGCGAAACATCTACTATAAATGCACTCTGCAAGAGATGATGAAGCGTTAGTCAATATTTCAATATTTTATTTTATTTTAATAAATTAAATAGATGATATAGTAATGTTACTGTAATCTCTTCCCACATCAGTGTTTTCAACCCGCTGACAACATGGTTCCACGACTCTACGTCAATCGGCACATGTTGTCGAGTGACGATTCCAATTTAGCTACTAAACATGGCTTTGTTGGGGTTTATATGCTGGCCTAGCTTATTCCATCCCACCTCATATTTGATGCCTTTTTCTTTTTCCTTAAGGATTTTTGCTAAAACCTTCAAACTACGGCGCACCTATTTTTTTGTGTCACTGGGGTTTCATCGCCTACCATTTCCTCATTTTCTGCATCATCATTATGTTTCTCCAAAGTGCTAGCATCGGCACTAACACCAGCTGCAACAAGTTGAGAGACCTGTTGTATGTCAGTAGTGGGACCAGCTGCAACAGGTTGAGAGACCTGTTGTCTCTCTGCAGTGGGACCAACTGCAACAGGTTGAGAGACGTGTTGTGTCTCGAGATTGGGTGCATCAGCAGGTGAAGAAGTCATTATCTGCATAACTGGTTTAGAATTTAATTTAGATCACATAAAAGCAGCAGCGAATAGATAATAACATAATGTAACACAATCTATATTACAATAAAAATCAATAACCTGATTATTGAACTCCCATTTTTTTAAAGGATGAAGGGATTTGACCCCTCTATCAATTATCCATATCCCTTCATTGTGGTCTCCTATGACATACAAAACGTCTTCTACATTAGGACCACTACGAAATGATTGCGAAGTCCCAATGAAAGGGTCATCTTCCGTTGAATTTTCATCTGACCCTTCAGCTGTTTTGGTCGATAACAGAACAATTGACCAGTTTCGGTTTGTGGGATCTGGAACATAAAATACTTGCACTGCCTATGATGCCATTATAAATGGTTCTTCTTTCTCCCCTTCCTTACTGAAATTAACTTTCACGAATCCCAAATCATCTATTTTAACAGCACTCCTATTATCAACCAACTTGCATTGAAATATCAGAACATGAAATTCCATATAATCCAACTCCCATATTTGTTTGATGATGCTAGAGTATGACATATTTGCATAAATTTTATTTCTGTTCTTAGCACCGGAAACATGCATCGCTTCAGCCACAAGTGTAACCCCACTATTCTGCATGGTACTGTCTTCATCATCATCATTAGTATAAAATGTATAACCATTAACTACATAAGAATTGTAAGATAATTCATACACACTTGGTCCTCCAGCTAGCCATCGAAGTCGTTCTGAAATTGACTTTGGATTTTCATCTGACTTCTTAAAAATATGATCTTGAAACCATCCTATAAACTGTCGATTATGTGTATCTGATATCCATTTTTCAGCACTTGATGGATTCAAATGCCTATGAATTTCTTTGTGGATTTCAACATATGGGTCAACGTCGAAACTGTTATGCAAAACATAAAGGTGGGCCTGCTCCAGATCTGCAAAATTGATTGTGACAACATTTATTCCATTAAATCCTTCACCCTCAAGCCACCCAGTGTGACGAGATTTTGGTAAGCTAATTCTTTCCACACCAGACAAGTATTCATTACAGAATTCAATGGCTTCCTCAACAATATATCTCTCTGCAATACAACCCTCTGGTTGACTTTGATTTTTGATATACCCTTTCAAAATCTTCATATACCGTTCAATGGGGTACATCCATCTATAATGTATAGGACCACATAGTCGAATCTTTCTCACCAAGTGGACCATCAAATGAACCATCATATCAAAAAATGAAGGCGGGAAGAACATTTCTAATTCACATAATATGACATCAATTTCTTTTTCCATAGCTGGCAAATTCGTTGGGTCTATAACTTTGCTGCATATAGATTTGAAGAAGAAACACAGTTTTGTTAATGTATGGCAGACATTCTTGGAAAAAATGCAACGTAAAGAAATTGGAATTAGATTTTGCATCAAAACATGACAACCATGTGATTCCAGCCCTTTTAACTTCAAGTCGCTCATTGACACAAGGTTACTGATATTTTACGAATTCCCCTCTGGAACCATTACGTCATTCAAGAAGTTGAAAAACATATATCTCTCCTTCCTGGAAAGAGTGTAAGCAGCAGGAGTAAGAAATGTTCGTTTTTCACCCTTCACCGGTGCTAACTCTTCTCGTATTCCCATCTCAACCATGTCCAACCTAGCCTTAATTCCATCTTTTGTTTTTCCAGATGTATTTAGCAACGTTCCGATAACACTGTCAAATACATTTTTTTCTACATGCATAACATCAATAAAATGTCTTACATAAAGACAATTACAGTATTGTAATTCAAAAAAAATTGATCTCTTTTTCCAACCGAATTTCTTAAGGTTTTTCAAAGCCGGTTTACCAAAAGTAGTGTCCACATTTTTAAAATTCTCAAACAATTGATCGCCTGTTAGTGGAGACGGTGTTGTACGTTCTTCCGAACTTCACTCGAATGATGTCTTCCAAGAACGGTTCTTATGTTGTCGCGGTAGAAATCTGCGATGTCCTAGAAACACGGTTTTCGATGAATGTTTCAACCTAATTGATTGTGTACCTTCTTCGTAAATGGGACAGCCTTGAGTTCCTTTAATGCTATATCCTGACAAAATTCTATAAGCAGGGAAGTCATTTATCGTCCCATACAACATGACTCTCAAAGTGAAATCTTCCTTTCTGTAAGCATCATACAATGTAATACCTGAATCCCACAATAATTTCAAATCTTCGATCAATGGAGCTAAATAAACATCAATATCATTACCCGGTTATTTTGGTCCTAATATAAGCATAGATAACATGATGTATTTTCGTTTCATGCATAACCACGGTGGTAAGTTATAATTTATCAACATGACCGGCCATGTACTCTGATTGTTGCTTTGAAAACCAAAAGGATTCACTCCACTTAACATGATATTAGCATGATCCAAAGCTCATTGAACATGGAGAATTAGTAAAACCTCATTGAAATTGAATTATAATGAGTAAACCATCATTGAACTTGATGTATCATGATACTAATCTTTATCCAATTCATTAGAGCGCTATTAGGGTGCACCCTTCTTAATCATTTCCTTTCATGCATAAGTATGCCACATGAATCATATAAAATTGATTAATTAAACATCATAATTTATTCCAAGATAAAGGAATGTGGATTTAATACACGAAACTATATAATCAATAAGAAAATGTGCATAAAGGTTAATACCTCTGATTGATAAATGGACATGGTATTCACTACATAATGACTTTGTATTTGAAAATTGCGGTGCCATTTCGACAGCATAATGACATGACATAAGAATTCATAAAAATGGTTGACAAGAGAGAAAGGGGTTTCTAATCATATGTACATGAAATGTAATGTAATTGTGTCATATAGATACATTTCCAAACATGTGTAATGGAATTTAGATTCATAATAAAAAATAATTTCATGAATGTAAATGAAAAGAGAGAAACCCCTTACGGAATTTTGGCATCATAAGGGGTGTACATTAGAGGAATTAATGAGAGAGAAATTGGTATATCATCATTAAAACATAAGGATGGAAGTATGGGGGTGGTGATAAATCATACCCCACCATTTTTAATTGAAAATAAAAGGATATAACAGCATTAATAAATTTGGACAAAAATGAGAAAAGAAGAAATCCCTTACTAAGAAGTGTGATCCCAAAGGCTTGGTATGGGATTGAGAGAGGATTAGATGGAGAATGGGGAACCTTGGGAGTATTTTAAAGAGAGGAGGGAAGGTTAGGGACGTTATAAAAGGTTTTTGAGTGAATAAAAGTGGTATCTTGGGTGGATTTGTTTAGGAAAAGAGAGGGAATTCTTTATTATATAGGTTAAGGACACTACACATTAAACTAATCAAACACACAAACCTACCCATGTTTCATGCCCATTGTTTATTAAAATGGGAGAGGAAAACATTATTTTATAAAGAAAAATGGTCTAAGTTAATAAAATATTATGCTTGATTATGTCGAGGTGAGTCACACTCTCAAGGAAATCATTTTAAAAACGTAAAATGTTTCATATGTCTTGGAGGGTCCATTAAGGAACCATAAAATTAATAAAACAAATATAAAATAACATATTTTTAATGGTAAAATATATATTTTTCGAAAATCCATTTTATAGTATTTTATTATATCAATATTGGGTCATTATGATGTCATAAACCACATTATATATTTAAACGGTATTTAATTTTTACCCAAAAATTTGACTGTCTCAGAAAATTATGAAAATATCACCATTGGATAATTTTTACATCCTAATTAAAAAAATGATATTGATTTTATCTAAATAATTTTATAAATATGTGAATATTTACTTTTAAAATAAGAAATGAAATTTATATAAAATTCATGGTTTTTGACAAAAACGGCTTTGAACCCTTAAAAATTACAATTGTATTCATAAAAATTATATAATCATTTATATTTAATAAATTGTAATTTAGTAATAATATTTTATTAAAATATTATATAAATAAAAAATCCATTAATTCATTAAAATAGATTTCTTAATTGAATATTAACTAAAAATACTATTTGTGATTTAAAATCTATTTACAAAGTAACAATAATAAAATGAATGTATATTCTCTATAAAAAAATGCACATAATCATAGTTCTAGGGTCTTGTTACATTACCCCTTAAATCACCCACATAATACCTAAGGTTACGGTGTGCAATGGTGACAGACTCTTGGGGTGGCTCAGATAACATCGCTTGGTTGTTAATCTCTATCAACTTCCACTTCTCATGTAGGTGGGTCCATTCGAGCTTAACATGTTGAAACTTGTCTCAGGATTGGTCAAGAGAAAATCCCAGTGACACTACCTCCTTTCTAAGAATCAACAACTGGGTTTATTATGGAGAAATTCTACTAGATGAGGATGTCCCTTCCTTTGTCTGAGTAAATTGGATTTGTTAAATACTTATATTTATACTAATAAATTGATCTATGTTCAATGGCTATACTAGAAATGGTAATAATTTTTAATGGTATCATGTAATTCATAAAGATAAAACTAAGGATGTTCTTATTTTATATAACCATTTTACATAATAATACATTTAATTAGAACAAGAGTAATTTCTATTAATAAAATTTTTGGGTCGTTACAGTGGATGCCCGAACCCCCACACAGACGATCAATAGATGGTCGAGGGACTTCCAAGGCATAGGCATAGGTTCGAATAAGAAGGTTTGTATGGAGGCAGATGTGGTAGGGGATCAGGCTGAGTGGTAGGCGGTGGACGACAGTTCAAGGTGCTTCCACCACCTCTAATTGGTCCACCATGGGCTTAGGGAGCCATTGGAGAGGGGCTAGTCCATCTTTAGGCAATGGAGACCTAAGACCATGGCTCTCCAAATATGATTATATGTATGATCTATGTCTTTTATAACTTAGTTTCACTTCTTATAGACACAGTTTCTAGCCACTCTTTCCATTCCACAGACCTCATTTGGGGATCAGAGGTTCCGATGGATCAGTTGGCTTGATCCTTACAGTTAGAGACACAAACAGGAGGGGATTCGACGATTACACACTGGTGATGGTAGTGTGAGATTACTATAGGAGGTGAGAGATTTAACTAGAATCTCCTAGTAGTTGCGTCGATGCCTTATGATGTCATCTTGGATATGGATTGGTTGTCTACAGTCCATGCTCAGATCGAATTTATTAGAAGCAAAGTGCAGTGTGTCCGCGATGATGAGACCATGTTTTCCTTCACTGGTGAGAAGGGAAATTTTGTAGAACAGGATGAAAATTCATAAAGTTGGGTTTAGTCTATCACTCACTAATTGGCTAGCCTCGCCCTCAGTGCAGTGGACAGGAGGAGTCTAATATTTCCTGTAGTGGTGGAATAGTATGAGGATGTCTTTCCTGAGGATGTTTTGGGACTATCTCCTCATAGGGACTTAGACATCGGCTTCAACCTATACCTCAGGACGACCCTGATATCCACACCATCATATCGGATGGCTCTCATGTATCTTCTTGAATTGAGGGCACAGTTGGAGGACTTGAAGTAAGAGGGCTTCGTGAGGCCCAATGATTCACTATGGGCATCCCCAGTGTTGTTTTTCAAGAAGGCGGACGAGATATTGATGTTGTTCATTGATTTCCAGCACCTAAAATAGGTCACCTTGAAGAAAAAGTATCCACTTCCATGGATTGATGACCTCTTCAACCAACTGAAGGGAGCGAGGTGGTTCTTGAAGATAAACCTCAGGTCAGGCTATCACCAACTTCAGGTATAGTATAAGGACGTATCGAATACATCCATCAGATGATAGTATTTCCACTATGAGTTTTTGGGGATGCATTTAGGAATGAACAATGCTACATTAGTTTTCTTGGGACTCATGAATTGGATCTTCCATACTTACCTTGATCGTTTCATGGTGGTATTCATTGATGACATCATGTTGTACTCGATTTGAGAAGAGGAGCACGCTACGCACCTGAAAATATTCCTAGATACACTCCAACCGCACCAGCTTTATGTTAAGCACTCGAAGTGCAATTTATGGATTCACGAGGTCCAATTTATGGAACACAACATCTAATAGGATGGATTTTTAGTGGATCCAGCAATGATATAGGTAATTCTGGATTAAAAGCAACCCAGAAGAATGACTAAGGTGAGAAGTTGCTTAGGTTTGCATGGAAACAATCAGAGGTATGTGCCTGACTTTTCTATGGTATCAGCACCATTATCAGCCTTGACATGGATGGGAAATCCCTTCATGTGGAACAAGAAGTAAAAACATAGTTTCCAGGAGCTGAGGCAGAGATTGATGAGTGCCCCTATCTTGAGACTACCAGAATAGGGTATTGGGTGTGTAGTCTTTTGTGATGCATCAGGGAATAGACTGTGTTGTGTCCGGATTCAGGAGTGAGTTTTCATCACCTATTGTAACACCCGAGACTTTTATGTTATATAAATCATCAAATGAATCTTTTTCTACACAACACTTGCTTGGCTTGCTTTACACGAAATCGCGACCTTCCTCGATAGCTTGCGTCGTACGCAATACCGAGTTTCACTAAACAACGATATGCTATTAAAATATTATTAAAACTAGCCGTTATGAATAGTAATAACCACTTTTTGAAATTTTGTAAATTTTATTTTTCAAAATGGAATTCATTTTTGGATTCGGAATACCGAAATTAGCCTAGGGTGAAATTTTGGTATTTTTCTGAAAACTTTCAATTTTTGATGAATAGTGAAACCACTAAGTGGTAGGTTAAAAACTGAATTTTGCATAAAACTTAATTTTACGGCTTCTGTGAATGGAATTTCGAAAATCCGACAGACGCGGTTGATATCAGTAAGTAAAATTTGGTTCAATGAGATAAAAATAATTTTTTGGTGAATAGTAACTTTTTACTTTTTTTACCGATGTTAATAGTAAATAGGGTAACTAAGGGTAAATATGATATTACTATTACCCTAACACATGTCCTAATTCTATTGGATAAGTGTAATTCGACCAAAAAAACCTTATAAATATAATATGACCATTTAGGTCCACTTGGATTAGATTGTGACATTTAATATTATTTTATTTAATGAATAGTTAAAATAGTTAAAAATCAAAGTTTAATAACTAAAACATTTTTAATATGGGGTTATACATAAGATAAATTCGATTATAAATATTCATTAGGAATCTAAAAAGATTTCCTACATAATGATATTTTATTTGTAATTTTTAGACTTTAAATAATTTAATTTATTTATGACATAATGATGATGCAGTAATTATCTTATTAATGAAATATTGACATAATTGATGTTATAAACACGAAAATAAATGTAATTTGAGACTTTTAATGAATCCCACTAATTTTCTAGGTTAATATGACATGTTAGTATTGATTTAAGTAACTTGGTTCGTACTAATAATTCTGTTATGATTTTCACAAAAATCAATTACTAAATAGTGTCAAAATTGACATAAAATAGTTTTTAAAACAAATATTATATTGGTAATTGTTATTTTATTCCTAAAAATCTATGGTTTGTCCAAATGACTTAGATAAAATTATATATATTAATAATAAATAACTTGGGGTTCGTTTGGCTGCTTATAGTAAGTTTATTAACCTTATAGTATAAGAACACAAGAAGACATGGTAAAAGTAAAATTATTTAACTTAATGTTAAATCTAAATGATAAGGTTAAAATAGGAACCTAAACTTGTCTACATTCTATTGGATGAGAGGATTTCGACCGATACCCACCTTAGCTTCTAAATATATCAATTTGGAGCTATTTAAAACCGAACTTGACTTTATAATAAAATAATTTTTTTAGTTATTCCAAAGGTGCCCCTCTCCTCCCTTATAAAAGGACACCTCCTCCCCCTCTTCCTCACACCACTTTGAGCATTCAAGCTCGGCCAACCCCTGCTAATTTCTCCTCTCCACTTACCTAGAGACATTCTAGAGGTCCTGGTCTTCTTAAAAGACCAATTTTAGTGCCCTAAAAGGAGGTCTCAAAGAAGCACTTCAAAGAAGAGGTAATGTCCGTTACCGATTCTTTCATCTTTATTTCCTCTTCCACTTCTTCTTCTTTAGTTGTTTCATTATGAAGTAATAACATCAGTATCACTAATATACTGATATTTTATTATAAGTATGAAACAACCTTATTTCATCATCTATCCATCCTATGGAAAAAGAAATCACCGCGCGTGCGTACGTACGGAATACCATCTCCACGCCATGTTGTGATCTATTTTCCACCACCACCTTACTTGGATGGGTATAATGGTGTAAATAATGACTATATATGACTATTATAAAGTGATATTTATTCTTAAATAGTATACATATACTCCAATACAATTCCACGATCATAGGAACGATATCATCACTCGTGCGTACGTACGGAATACCGTCTCCACGATGTGATGCGACTCGTTCTACATGTTCTTCATTTCATAATGATTATATAAATGAATTAAATGAATGAATATGATATATATTTCACTAATACCATTCTGGAAATGAGGTATCTATAACCTAAAGAGAAGAATATAAATTTATTCGACAAAACACGCATAAAAACATAAAGTTATAAACACCCGAATAACAAGTAGCAATGAGATATTACTACTAAGAAGCTAAGAATATGACCATATATGATATCATAAAAATAATTATGATTCTGTAATAAGTCAATAACATTATTTAAATCATTATACAGGAGGTTCGGACACTTACAAATCAAGTCGGACCTAAGGTAAGGGAAATATCACAATCTCACTTTTATCCGAGATTGTTTTTACTTTGGTAATTACTGGGGTGTATTTTATCATCCACATCCATGTTCCCTCAATATGTAATATTATTTCCATCCTTCTACAATAGTTTATATCCAATTTTACCCTTCGGTCTGTTTTTTGTAAAAGATATGAAAGGAATCTTTTGTCGTTTTTCGTACGAGGTACTTTTTGACTTTTCCGACAAATGTACGAAGAATGTTTTATTTAACTTATACGGAATGAATGGATTTTTAAAACATTATTTCCAAGAAGCTTCCTTTTAAAGTTTTCAAGTTTATTTTTAATCAACTTCTTTTAGTTCAAAATTTTATGACATGTTAAGAAAGGAAAAGTGTTTTTGAAGTAAAAAAAATATTTTCCTCAAGAATGAAGTTCAATTGTTTTAACAAAATTATTTTCCATCTAAGATAATAAAGGGTTCTGTTTTTATCCCTATTATTACATTGATTTGATTATGTTGTGATGGAATTATTTTTATGAATTCCTTTATCGTATATGAATTGTTTTATGATGTCACGGTGTTTAAGATTCCCATTTTTATTACATGGGTTATGAAATGATGTATGATTTATGATTTTGTGGCACACATAAGAATGGTATCATTATGAGATGGGTGGGACCTATATCTCCCTCCAATGCATTGGGTAAATATTTTATATCTCATGAGATAGACATGGCTGCAACAGTAGGTTATACCGGTTCAGTGAAACAGGACTGAAACGAGGGTGACTCGGTTCAGAAAGGGACATTGTCTACTAAGATAGTCTTGGCAATGAGTCTTGACTAACAAGAAATGATTCTATATGATTATGTGTGAATTCCACAAAGTTTCATGTTTTATGTTATGATTATTGTGATTACATTTCACTGCCATGATTTACCCCATGTTATGAAATTATGATCTCTTTTGCAGGTTCAGATTTCCAAAAGTTATGTGCTTATGTGTATGATGTGATTGATATTTCTTTTGTTTACCCTTACTGAGCATTTGAGCTCATCCTTTTGTATGTTTTCTTTCCCCAGGTCAGGAAGAAGGTTATTAAGTAAGATATGCCAAAAGGGACTATAGATATGATGAAATAAATGGGAGATAGTGTAGACGCTTTATGAACTAGTTGTTTATGTTTCCCTATTTCTAAAGACACTATACCTATACGGTCCTTTCGTGGTTTTGTTATATGTTTTAATAAGTATGCTTCAATTTTTAAGTATTAACAATGTATGTAATGTATGGGTCGTTATAGTTGGTATCAGAGGAAAGGTATAGTAAACCTTTGGAAACTAGGATGTGAAAGCCTTAGTAAGAACCCTAAGGATAAGTCTAAGCATAGAACACAATCTTAGTGTTTTAGAAATGGCCATGAATAACCTAGGATAAGACCTTAAGTGTGAAATTTTATTCTTGATTATGTGGTTTTCCTATTATAATTAGTGTTGCTCACACTATTATTCTTGGTTTTAGTCAATGGCTGGAACCCTGAAGGAACCGTGTTAATGCGGAATGCGACGGGAAATGCAATGATTGTCCCCCTGAGCAACCAAACGTTATGGGAGCTGGAATTCAAAATCTTGTAGCCATTCTCACACAACTTTCTCAAGCTATGAATCATGCAGGACTTCCAAACGAGCAAAGGAAGGAGCAACATTCTGTTGAATCCTTCATGAGACAGCGTCCACCTTCTTTCAACGGGTCTACTGATCCATTAGTTGCTGAACAATGGATTAGTACTACTGAAAAGATATTTTCAGTTCTTCAATGTTCTGAACATGATAAAGTCATCCTAGCAGTGTATCGTTTGGAAGGATATGCTGATCAATGGTGGAATCTTTTTAAGAATATGAGGCAAAGGGATGAAATTGAGTCCATGGAATAGGACGAGTTCAAGAACATATTTTTCAATAAGTACTTACCTCATATTCTCCGAACAAAGATGGAGAAAGAGTTTCTTGAACTAATGCAAAAGGATGATGAATCTGTTGGTACCTATGAAGCAAATTTTACAGGACTTGCAAGGTACGCTTCTGGTATTATTATCCAACCTGAGAGTAAGATCGATCGATTCTTTATTGGCTTAAAACCAAGTCTTCGAAGGGCATTATCCATAAGGGACTTCAATAGCTATGAGGAAATCATTCTATGTGCTCTCAAAGTCGAGATGGAGATTAGAGTAAACCATCAGTCATATGGGTTTGATAAGAAGAGGAAAATGGAATTCAAAGGAAAATCTAAAGAGCACACTGAAAAGAAGATGAGCTTTCCCTTATACTCAAAGTGTGGAAAGAAACATGGAGGGAGTTGTCTTAAAGGGACAAGTAAATGTTTCAAATGTGGAAAGGAAGGTCATCGGGCATTTGAATGCCGCGATGATGGGAAGAAGATGTCTAATGATGCAAACAAAGGAAGGGATACCCAGAATGAACCTACTAAACTTCAATGTTTCAAGTGCAACGAGATGGGGCATTATGCCAATAAATTCCCTAATCCAAGGGTTGATGATGATGGTCGACGTCAACAAACTCTTAAGCCTAAAGGCAAAGGAACATCACATGCAATTTCTATCAGCGATGTGGAGTACGATAACGATGTGGTGAAAGGTACACTTACCATCCACTCTAAAGTAGAAAATGTTTTATTTGATTCTGGATCCACCCACTCTTTTATTTCTGAAGAATTTTTTAAGGGTATCACCGTATTACCTCAACAATTAGATGTTGATTTAGCTGTGACAACACCTAATGGCACAAAAGTCGCATCAAAAGATTATAATTCTTCTCCGATCGAAGTTTGTGGGAAACTGCTTCTTGCAAATCTTGTGATCATTCCTATAGTGGAATTTGATGTGATTCTTGGCATGGATTGACTTTCTTTATATGAAGCTCATATCAATTTCCAAAGAAGGGAAGTCATATTTCATATTCCAGATAAATCTATGATCGTCTATCAATGCAAGGATGAACATAACCTTCCAGTGGAAATTTCTTCTATCTTATGGGTCTTGATTCCACTAAATGAAGGTTATTTATCTCAAATGGTTGGTGAGAAACTCACGATTAAGAATATTCCCATTGTACGGGAGTTTGATGATGTATTTCTGGAGGAATTACTGGGACTTCCACCAAATCGTGAAGTTGAGTTCTCAATAGAACTCGTACCGGGTGCTTTGCCTATTTCAAAGACACCTTATAGAATGGCCCCAATTGAGTTGCAGGAATTGAAGAAGCAACTCCAAGAGAATCTTGATAAAGGATTCATACGCCCTAGTGCGTCACCTTGGGGAGAACCTGTTCTATTTGTTAAGAAGAAATATGGATCAATGAGACTCTGCATTGATTATCGAGAACTTAACAAGATCACTATCAAGACCAAATATCCTCTCCCGCGCATTGATGACCTATTTGACCAACTACGTGGAGCTCAATACTTTTCCAAGATTGATCTTCGTTCAGGGTATCATCAATTAAGGGTCAAAAGGGAGGATATACCAAAGACGGCTTTCCGTACAAGGTATGGACACTATGAATTTATAGTGATGCCATTTGGTCTTACTAATGCCCCTGCTATCTTCATGGATCTGATTAATAGAGTCTTTAGAGACTATCTTGATCAATTTGTGGTAGTCTTTATAGACGATATTCTTGTCTATTCAAAGAGCAAGGAAGAACATGAAGATCACTTGAGAATTATATTGAAGACCCTGAGAAAGGAGAAGCTTTATGCCAAATTTACCACGTGTGAATTTTGGATTCAAAAAGTTGCATTTTTTGGTCACATAATCTCAAAAGAGGGGATATCTGTGGATCCAGCAAAAACATAGGTTATCGAAAGATGGTCGAGACCAACAACAGTAACTGAGATCCGAAGTTTTCTTGGTTTTGCTGGATATTATCGACGTTTTGTGAAATATTTTTCACAATTATCTAATCCACTCACCAAGTTGACTCGGAAATGAGTTATGTTTGTCTGGACGGAAGAATGTGAAGAGAATTTCAAGGAGTTGAAAAGAAGGTTATCCAGTGCACCTGTGCTCACACTGCCTTGTAGTGGAGAAAGGTTTGTGATCTACAGTGATGCATCCAAGAAGGGATTTGGGTGTGTTATTATGCAAAATGATATGGTGATAGCTTATGCCTCACGACAGTTGAAAATCCATGAGCAAAATTACCCAACACATGATTTGGAGTTAGCTGTGGTAATCTTTGCATTAATGATTTGGAGGCATTACCTTTATGGTGAAAGGTGTGATATTTATACTGATCATAAAAGTTTAAAGTATATTTTCACATAAAAGGAGCTGAATATGCGTCAAAGAAGATAGTTGGAGCTAATTAAGGATTACGACTGCTCAATCCATTACCACCCTGGGAAAGCAAACAAGGTGGAAGATGCATTAAGTCGACAAGGCCATGCTAGTTTATCCATGATAAGGATCACAAAAGATCCAATATTTATGGATTTACAAAGGATGGATCTTGGAATTATAATGGAAGGGGAAAAATCTTATCTTTCTCAAATGAATGTTCAACCATCTATAAATGTGAAGATTAAAGAGGCACTGAAAGAAGATGTCGAGTTACAAAAGAAGGTGAGAAATGTTCCTGAGTTCAACCTTGATTGTGATGGGATAATAAAGTTCAGGAATCGGGTTTTTGTTCCTCCCATCCCCGAATTAAAGAAGGAGTTGCTGGATGAGGCTCATAGTTCTTCATTCTCAATTCATCCTGGAAGCACGAAGATGTATAGGGATCTGAAAGAGTACTTCTGGTGGGATGGAATGAAAAGAGATGTTGCTGAATATGTCTCTCGGTGCTTGGTTTGTCAACAAGTTAAAGCTGAGAGACAGAAGTCCAAGGATATGTTACAACCATTACCCATACCCGAATGGAAGTGGGAAAACATCACTATGGACTTTGTCATAGGACTTCCTAAAACATCCAAAGGCAATAATGCTATCTGGGTCATAGTTGATCGACTTACAAAGTCTGCACACTTCATTGCTATTAGAGAGGATTTCTCTCTAGATCAGCTTGCCAGGATATATGTAAAGGAAGTGGTTAGATTGCATGGAGTACCACTTTCTATTATATCTGATTGGGATCCGAGATTTACCTCAATGTTCTAGCGAATTCTTCAGCATACTCTAGATACAGAGTTGAGTTTCAGCACTGCTTATTATCCTCAGACAGACGGTCAGTTTGAGAGAAAAATTCAAACCCTAGAAGATATGTTGAGAGCTTGCTCTATGGATTTCAAAGGAGGTTGGGATCAACACCTACCTTTGGTGGAATTTTATTATAATAATAGCTTTCACTCCAGTATTCAGATGGCTCCTTATAAAGCTCTCTATGGAAAGAAATGCAGGACTCCAACTTGCTGGGATGAAGTTGGGGAAAGAAAGCTATTAGGACCTGATCTCGTTGATGAAATGGAAGAAAATGTCAGATCTATTCAACAACACATAAGAGCAGCTCAGAGTCGATAGAAAAGTTATGCCGACAACCGAAGAAAAGACCTAGAGTTTGAAGTGGGTGATAAAGTGTTCTTACGAATATCTCCCTGGAAGAGGGTTATGAGATTTGGAAAGAAGGGGAAGTTAAGCCCTAGATATATCGGTCCTTTCGAAATACTGGATCGTGTAGGGAAGCTAGCTTACCGATTGACGCTTCCACCGAATCTCTCTCATGTTCACGATGTGTTCCATGTATCTCTCCTGAGAAAGTACATACCTGATCCTTCACATGTACTCAGCTCAGAAGTTGTACCGCTGGACCAGGATCTTTCTTATGAAGAACAACCGATAGAGATTCTGGATCGTAGCGAAAAAGTCCTACGAAACAAGACCACTCGATTGGTGAACGTTTTATGGAGGAACCACCAATTAGAAGAAGCTACATGGGAGTTTGAGGATATGATGAGGGAGAGGTATCCTCATCTGTTTGTTACAAAGTGACGAATTTCGAGGGCGAAATTCATTTTAAGAGGGGTAGAATGTAACACCCGAGACTTTTATGTTATATAAATCATCAAATGAATCTTTTTATACACAACACTTTATTGGCTTTCTTTACACTAAATCGCAACCTTCCTCGATAGCTTGCGTCGTATGCAATACCGAGTTTCACTAAACAATGATATGCTATTAAAATATTATTAAAACTAGCCGTTATGAATAGTAATAACCACTTTTTGAAATTTTGTAAATTTTATTTTTCAAAATGGAATTCATTTTTGGATTCGGAATACCGAAATTAGCCTAGGGTGAAATTTTGGTATTTTTCTGAAAACTTTCAATTTTTGATGAATAGTGAAACCACTAAGTGGTAGGTTAAAAACTGAATTTTGCATAAAACTTAATTTTACCGCTTCTGTGAATGGAATTTCAAAAATCCGATAGACACGGTTGATATCATTATGTAAAATTTGGTTCAATGAGATAAAAATAATTTTTTGGTGAATAGTAACTTTTTACTTTTTTTACCGCGGTTAATAGTAAATAGGGTAACAAAGGGTAAATATGATATTACTATTATCCTAACACATGTCCTGATTCTATTGGATAAGTGTAATTCGACCAAAAACAACCTTATGAATTTAATATGACCATTTAGGTCCACTTAGATTAGATTGTGACATTTAATATTATTTTATTTAATGAATAGTTAAAATAGTTAAAAATCAAAGTTTTTTAACTAAAACATTTTTAATATGGTGTTATAAATAAGATAAATTCGATTATAAATATTCATTAGAAAGATAAAAATATTTCCTACATAATTATATTTTATTTTTAATTTTTAGACATTAAATAATTATATTTATTTATGACATAATGATGATGCAGTAATTATCTTATTGATCAAATATTGACATAATTGATGTTATAAACACCAAAATAAATGTAATTTGACACTTTTTATGAATACCACTAATTTTCTAGGTTAATATGACATGTTAGTATTGATTTAATGAACTTATTTCGAACTACTAATTCTGTTATGATTTTCACAAAAATCAATTACTAAATAGTGTCAAAATTGACATAAAATAGTTTTTAAAACAAATATTATATTGGTAATTGTTATTTTATTTCTAAAAATCTATGGTTCGGCCAAATGACTTAGATAAGGTTATATATATTAATAATAAACAACTTGGGGTTCGTTTGGCTGCTTATAGTATGTTTATTAACCTTATAGTATAAGAACACAAGAAGACATGGTAAAAGCAAAATTATTTAAATTAATGTTAAATATAAATGATAAGGTTAAAATAGGAACCTAAACTTGTCTAAATTATATTGGATGAGATTATTTCGACCCATACCCACCTTAGCTTCTAAATTTATCAATTTGGAGCTATTTAAAACCGAACTTGACTTTATAATAAAATAATTGTTTTAGTTATTCCAAAGGTGCCCCTCTCCTCCCTTATAAAAGGACACCTCCTCCCCCTCTTCCTCACACCACTTTGAGCCTTAACTCTAGGCCAAACCCTGCCACTTTCTCCTCTCCACTTCCTTAGAGACATCCTAGAGGCCCTGGTCTTCTTAAAAGACCAATTTTAGTGCCCTAAAAGGAGGTCTCAAAGAAGCACTTCAAAGAAGAGGTAATGTCCGTTACCGATTCTTTCATCTTTATTTCTTTTTCCACTTATTCTTCTTTAGTTGTTTCATTATGAAGTAATAACATCAGTATCACTCATATACTGATATGTTATTATAAGTATGAAACAACCCTATTTCACCATCTATCCATCCTACGGAAAAAGAAATCACCGCGCGTGCGTACGTACGGAATACCGTCTCCACGCCGTTGTGTGATCTATTTTCCACCACCACCTTACTTGTATGGGTATAATGGTGTAAATAATGACTATATATGACTATTATAAATTGATATTGATTCTGAAATAGTATACATATACTCCAATACAATTCCACGATCATAGGAACGATATCATCACTCGTGCGTACGTACGGAATACCGTCTCCACGATGTGATGCGACTCGTTCTACATGATCTTCATTTCATAATGATTATATAAATGAATTGAATGAATGAATATGATATATATTACACTAATACCATTCTTTAAATGAGTTATCTATAACTTAAAGGGAAGAATATGAATTTATTCGACAAAACACGCATAAAAACAAAAAGATATAAACACCCGAATAACAAGTAGCAATGAAATATTACTACTAAGAAGCTAAGAATATGACAATATATGATATCATAAAAATATGTATGATTCTGGAAGAAGTCAATAACATTATTTAAATCATTATACAGGAGGTTCGGACACTTACAAATCAAGTTGGACCTAAGGTAAGGGAAATATCTCAATCTCACTTTTATCCGAGATTGTTTTTACTTTGGTAATTACTGGGGTGTATTTTATCATCCACATCCATATTCCCTCAATATTTAATATTGTTTCCATCCTTCTACAATAGTTTATATCCAATTTTATCCTTCGGTAAGTTTTTTTTAAAAGATATGAAAGGAATCTTTTGTCGTTTTTCGTACGAGGTACTTTTTGACTTTTCCGACAAAAGTACGAAGAATGTTTTATTTAACTTATACGGCATGAATGGATTTTAAAAAAATTATTTCCAAGAAGCTTCATTTTAAAGATTTCAAGTTTATTTTTAATCAACTTCTTTTAGTTTAAAATTTTATGACATGTTAAGAAAGGAAAAGTGTTTTTGAATTAAAAAGGATATTTTCCTCAAGAATGAAGTTCAATTGTTTTATCAAAATTATTTTCCATCTAAGATAATAAAGGGTTCTATTTTTATCCCTATTATTACATTGATTTGATTATGTTGTGATGGAATTATTTTTATGAATTCCTTTATCGTATATTAATTGTTTTGTGATGTCACGATGTTTAAGATTCCCATTTTTATTACATGGGTTATGAAATTATGTATGATTTATGATTTTGTGGCACACATAAGAATGGTATCATTATGAGATGGGTGGGACCTATATCTCCCTCCAATGCATTGGGTAAAGATTTTATATCTCACGAGATAGACATGGCTGGAACAGTAGGTTATACCGGTTCAGTGAAACAGGACTGAAATGAGGGTGACTCGGTTCAGAAAGGGACATTGTCTACTAAGATAGTCTTGGAAATGAGTCTTCACTAACAATAAATGATTCTATACGATTGTGTGTGAATGCCACAAAGTTTCATGTTTTATGTTATGATTATTGTTATTACATTTCACTGCCATGATTTACCCCATGTTATGAAATTATGATCTCTTTTGCAGGTTCAGATTTCCAAAAGTTATGTGCTTATGTGTATGATGTGATTGATATTTCTTTTGTTTACCCTTACTGAGCATTTGAGCTCACACTTTTGTATGTTTTCTTTCCCAAGGTCAGGATGAAGGTTATTAATTAAGATATGCCAAAAGAGACTATAGATATGATGAAATAAATGGGAGACAGTGTAGATGCTTTATGAACTAGTTGTTTATGTTTCCCAGTTTCTAAAGACACTATACTTATACGGTCCTTTCGTGGTTTTGTTATATGTTGTAATAAGTATGCTTCAATTTTTAATTATTAACAATGTATGTAAAGTATGGGTCGTTATACCTATGGCTTAGGGCAGTTAAGGCATCATGAATATAATTATGTGACCCATGACCTAGAGTTAGAAATAGTGGTCTTTTATTTGAATATGTTGCTTTACTACTTGACGGTTGAACGATTTACCATCTACTCAGACCATTAGTGTATAAGGTATATCATCTCACAGAAGAACCTGAACATGAGATAACGGTGATGGATGGAGTTCCTATAGGACTATGACTTTGAGATAGTCTATACTCTTGAGAAGGGGAATATGGTGGAAGATGCGCTCATCCAGAGTTCTGGTTTACAGCTATTGAGTAAGGCTACTGAGTAGTTAGCTGCAATGTAGATATAATTTTTGGATGATAAAGGATAATCATACCTTCATTAAATGACTTTCACTCCTCCACTCTTACAGTGAGTTAAGGTGGCACAACTTGCGGATGTTGACTGTGAAACCCGACGATGTGCTCAGTGATACTCGGGACGAGATCCTTATGTGTTTTTGATAGGTGGGGATCCTTTTTAGAGGGCACACTGTAGTACCAGTGATGTTGTGGGAGCACGTGTTGAGGGAGTTCCATACGTCCACTTTAGAGTACATCTTGGTGTGGCGAGGATGTAACAGGACCTCTGGTGCCAGTACTGGTGGGACCAGTATGAATAAAGCAGGGCAGAGTTCGTTTCATGATGCCCCACTTGTTAGAAAGTGAAGGTTGAGAATCAGGTTCCAGAAGGATTGGCCCATCCACATGAGGTAACGGAGTGGAAGTGGGATGGTATCTCAATGGGCTTTCTGAAGGTATTTCCACACACGTCCAAGGGCAAAGCTTCAATCTGGGTGATCGTTGCTCAACTCACCAAGTTGTCTCACTTCCTACATACCCAGAATCATAGATCAATAGAGTTATTAGGACGCCTCTAATTCTAGGAGATAGTGCAGACACCCGGGGTTCCTTTGACGATTGTCTCAGACCATGACACTTGATTTGCATCCTGGTTGTGGAAGGGATTGTATGAGGAATTTGGGACTTAAGATCGCTTGAGCACAGGACAAATGGCCAGACAGAGTGGGCCATACAAACCTTGGAAGAAATGATTTGTTCAAGCGTCCTTGATTTTGGTCACAGTTTGGAGGATCATTATCCACTGGTGGAGTTTTCATACAACAAAAATTATCACTCCACCATTGGTATGGCACCATTTGAGTCCAAGTACGAGTGGCCATGCAGATCACCTCTATGCTGGGTAGACCTAGGGGAGTCAGCACTCATGGGTCCAGATTTGGTACAGGCTACCATTGAGAAGGTCCATATCATCTAGGAGTGGATGAGGACTGCATAGAACAGATAGAAATCTTATGCAGATAAGAGATGAATACCCTTGGAGTTCAAGGAGGGAGACAATGTCCTCCTTCGAGTCTCACCCTGATGGGGATTATGGATATTTGGCCAGGGCAAAAATTTATCTATGAGGTTCATTGGGCCTTTTTATATTCTTAGCAGAGTTGGTGAGGTGGGGTACTGCCTAGCTCTACACCCACAAATGCACAGGGTAAATGATGTTTTTCATGTGTCGCAGTTGAGGAGGTACGTGCATGATCCATTGCACTTCATCAACTAGGGTGAGCTGGATATTGATGATGGGGTGACATTTGCAGAGTTTTCAGGGTAGATAGAGGATCGACATGATTGGGTCCTTCATGGAAGGTCGATTCCGCTGTTGCACGTTTGGTGGCATCACAGGAATCTTTAGGAGATCACATGGGAGTGGTAGGTTCAGATTCGTGCTTAGTACCTCCATTTGTTTGTTTAGAATTTTTTTGGATTATGAGGATGTGTATCCCAAAAAAGGGGAGTAATTTAATGTCTTGGAAATTCCATGTAATGTTTTTAAATTATATTGAATTATTTTGAGACTAGATGATTTAACGAAACCTGATTCTGAGGCCCGGTGAGCCCAGAATAGAATTTTGATCACTTTTTATTTCACTTAAATAAATGTGTGAGCGAGTTTTTATAAATATTATATAGGTTCTCAGATCAAAAATATGAGGGCATCATTGAACTCAGAATGACAGGATTCTCCTAAAATAGACTTAACATTGACCGGAAATGATCGATTGAAAAAGATTGTTTTTAGACTTTTTGTAAAATAATAATATAACATAAAAAGTTATTTTCTTTTCTTTTCTCATCATTGAGTTGTGGAACACCAGCATTGTGGTGTGTTGACGAGGTGGTGACAAGCCCCTTTAATGAGACTCCTTAATAGAAGAGAAAAAGACACACTGTTTCATTAATGAAACAATGTAATGACGTGGCGATGCAGTGTAACGAAAACGCTATGACATGTTTCTCTATTAATGAGATAACATGTTGGGGAATCCAACATAGAATTACTCTAAAGAACCTATGACAAATAAACTCTCCAATGAATAATGACGAACAACAGTGAATTTTTATCAATGTCAATGCACCACGAAGAATGGGACCAGATTGCGATGAACATAGACAACTTCAAAATAAAATTGAATCATTGTGGAAGAGCCACTTCAAACGAAGAACACCTTTGAGGTAGGGGTTTATTTTGTTTCAAGTTTTCCCATCCTTTATTCTGAAATGATGAATTTGGATCAACCCACAAATAGGTTGATCCAAAAATCACTCGTTTTTTCAAGAAGGTGTTTTTATTTTTTTTATTTAGCATGATTAATTATTTTGTTTATAAAACCTCAATCCCAAACCTCCCCATGTTTAAAAATATAATGCAGTGGGTGTGGGTAAACACGAACAAGGATCAAGCCCCTCTGACTTGTGCGTTATTTAGGTCCAGACCTTCGACTTGGAATCAAGAAGGTTTTAAGGCCTTCGTAGGAAAGGTGGCATCCCCCCAGAGGCCATAGGCGCACGAGGCACGAATAACGGACCACCAGAGTGGACCTGGTGGTCCGTAGAATAACCCACCAGTATCAGAGGTTGTGGGTGTGTGGCAGCACACCATAATGGGGTGATAAAGGCAGAATCCATGGTCGGCATGGGATTTGGCGAAGTGGGAGGAGCCACCAGCTGGGCCGGCAGCTGGAAGAGGGACGAGGCCCTTCAGCCACGTCAGTGGAGTGGCTCGTAGCTATGGGCCTCAGCATCATCTGGCACGCGGTCCCCTGAACATGTGTGAAACCAAATATTCCAGGTTTGAATGACCCTTTGACACTATCTTGGACACACTACATGTCCGGGCTAACAGAAGTTGGTCCTCCAAAGGTGGTCTAAACTCACGCCCAATGAGTTGGACCCACGCTCCTCCAGGTCGTGTCCATCGAGGCCTAATGGCCAAGCCAGAAAAGCCCAAATCAGACCTGAACTGGTTCAGTTGGGTCAGTTGAACTAAACCCGGGCATATGGGGACCCAATGATAGATTGGGTGGGTGGGTTCTTCAGGGTCAGACCAGGCCCAGATTCAACCGACCCCTGTTTACTAAAACACCAATAACATACAAACCAGGCATCTGATTGTCAAGCCGATTATGGCGTTGGAACTCTAGAGATGAGGTAGATCTTTTTCCATACACTTTGAATGTTTTCATGTCAATTTAAATATGATGAATTTCTTGAGGATTGGTTCTCTCATAATTAAGTTCACTACGTAAAGAAACCCTGCAGTTGGATGAGACCTGAAGAATGATGACAAGAGACCCTTTGTGGATCAGCTACAATGGCCTAATGGGAAGCATCTTTATTTGACCCAGCAGGCCCATAGTGGCGAGTGGCTCTGTGTGATCTGGTTGAACCATGGTACTCGATAGGAGGATTACCTCAGTATGGCCAAGGTAGGAAGAGGCTCTGTATCACCTGACATGCCCATGGTGGGGAGCGACATCTGTTTGACCCAGCATATCCATGGTACTCATCAGGGATGAGTAGCATAGTATTCCAAGGTTATGGGGAAGTGACTTTTGTGTGACCCAGAAGTCCCACTGTACTCATTGAGGAGGAGTTCTCTAGTATCCAAAGGTGTTCTATGAAATGACTGATAGTCTTACTTCACTACTCTAGATTATACCTAGTGTGATCTGTCTTACTTCGTGGGTTTATTTGTGGATTTCATTGAGGTATTTACTTGTTGGCTTGGGGTCCCAATTAAGTATATTGTTATTCACCCCTGCATAGGCTTCAACCACCTGTGTTGTATCTGGTGCAGATGAATGCTGCCTTCATGGAGGACTTGGTGGCCTGGGACCTGGTGGTGCCCATTGAAACCAGGTTGGTAGGGCATAATTCTACAGATTATAGCAGCTACTCTATACTCTGACATCATGTGTGGTTTTCAGTAGATTGATTCTAGATTTTCCTCGTACTTTCTTATATTTAGTTCATCTTTTGTAGGGTTTTTATTCTTTCTCATTTGACCTACAGTTTTTAATTTTACTCAGTGGTTGTTTAGTAGCATGCTTGTTTACCTTTTTTGATTTTGGTTGTGGTTGTCTATGAATATGTGTAGGTACTCAGGAAATTTCCTCCCACATGTAGGTTGATGCCTTCGACACTATTCACCAACCCCTTCCCTTCAGGAGGTGGGCTTTGGGATTTCAAGGCATGGGCCCCAGGGGATGGGTCGTGACACAACTACTCCATCATACAACTAAATTACAGATCAATCTTGTGTTCTTAATTAAGTGAGTACTTCTTCATTTTGGATTAATTACCTTCTCTTATCATTAATAAAAACTAATTTGATCATCCATTTTTGAATCAGATATAAGTATTTGAGATTTTTTTAACAAGGGTTTTATCAATCATTGATAGAATTATCACCCAGATTCAAGGATTTGGCATCTCCACATCAATATAACCTATGTTTTAGTTGATTTAAATTCATATCAGGAGGTAATTATTATATTGACCAACCGTTTTGGTGTGGTTTCATCTCACCCTTGATCTAATTTTTTTAAATCATATCAAATAATGTTTGGTTCTAGGATTTTATGGTGCTTTTGGACTTGTATGAGTACCTTATCCCTTGATCATTATTTCACCTGAGGTAGGAATATTTTTACTTCAGTACATATGTTATATAGGTTTTTGGAATTATTTTTTAGAGTGAGTGTGTAGCCTTGTCAGACATATTTTTTATGTTTGATCATATGAGGTGTATGTTCATATCTTTGTTAGACCAATGATTTGTTTATTTCATTTTATTGTGATGATCATGATACTTACTTGATTTTATATTATGTTGATATGTAATTTTTATCTTGTATCATATATGTTTTTAATCTATTTGATTCAATTGATGTAGGTTAACCCATGTGGAATATCCACTAAAGGGGATGTTTTAGACATTTTTTTGCATGTTCATGGGCTATCCCTTTGAGGGGGTGTCAGGAAATTTTATTGGAAATCTCACTAAAGGGGGATGTGTCAGACATGATTGTCGATGTTCCTTTAGGAATAGTGTTGATGTAGGTATATCAGATCTCTGAGGACCCAAAATATATGTATTTATTTTGGGGTATATCTGTTTCTTACCTATATCCTATTTACTTTCAAGGCATGTACCGATATATCTTATGAACATATGTTAAGGGTATTTGGGGGTGTTATACTAAGCCATATTCTCACACCCTACTCATGAATTTTAGTGTTCTTGTAGATTTTATTCATAGGGATCCAGTGAAGAGAAATATCCCTATTGTTGACGATTGGATAGGTTTAAGAAGAGGAATCAGATATTTCTGCATGGATTTCAGGCTGTATTTCTATTACTTCTTTTTTTTACTATCTTTATCTCATAATTTGGATCCTTTGTTTAGTTATGTTTTATGTATCTGACATGCCATATTAATACTTCATTGACTGGAATTAATTTTCTATGTTTCCACTCTGATGGATATTTATTTATTTATTATTTTTTGATATTTTTATCACTTCCATTATTATACACTGATATTTACCAGTTACTGAGGGTATAGTCTCTCCATGACATTCATTACTCCCTCACTAATAGTTGGAAACCTATTTAATATAGGGAGGTATGAATGAGGTCATGTGACAACCTATATCAAACCTTATGGTTTGGGTTAGATTTTTAGACCCATCAATGAGGTTTCCATCTCACCACACCCAAATATAGGATAAAAAATAGTTGAATCTTCCCCAATGGACCTTTCTCAAAAATACTAGTCCACACTCATCAATGTGCTATCAAGTTACTCAATATCGATGGAGAAATCACTGAATAAATATTGAGATCATTCAAACACTCACACCTAAGTATAAACCTGAATCTTTGTGTAATAATATTATTGGATCCTCAAACAACTAAATTCATTGTCAAACTTCAATCACGAGTATCATCATGTATCTAATCAAAATCACTCTCAGATCACATCCAAAATATCTAGATCCAAATTTCAATGCATGGGCTTTATAAAAAATCACATCTAAATATAAAATATGGTAATCACAATGGAACCAGATAAAATTGGATTCACCTACTCACTAATATATAAATTCCACCTCAATTATCTAATAAATGGTCTTATTACACCCATGACCTTACTTGCATGATATTTGTGTCTCAATGTCCCATGATCCATTTATTATCATATGTAATTATTGGACATGTCTTCCCTACTCATAGCCAAGCTCAAACGTAAAGTATTAGCTGTCACCCACTCTCAATTCATAAGAATCATTATCTTAAAATCCCACCCAAATTCATCAATAATGAGGGTCACACGCTCCATTTCCAATGGTGAACTCTCCACCATATGGATAACCTTATACCACTCCTAGATCTTAACCTGAACAAGTTCCATAATCATGCATGTGTCACTCCCCTAGAGACAAACTCACCCATATTTTCAATAGATTCCTTTAATCAACCCGGATCAGTTGTGTCACCACACCTAATCCATTTATGATGTATTTTCTCACTCTAAATGGGAATTTACATTTCATCATAAGTCTTGGAAATCATTCCTATACAAGATTAATCTTACAATCGATCCTCGACCTACATACATTCACTCATTGATTAATATCAATTCCATCAAAACCCAATGGGCATACATTCTCATACAACCCATTCACATAACCTGACTCGTAATCCCATGATTCTTACATTTTTGATGCCTAGTGTCATACACCTAATTCATTTACCATTCTCCATAGTATTTCAATCACATCTATTTAGAAACATCCCCAATGCACCTCTTTAAAATTGGGTGTCTCACCTATTCTATGGTCTATAACATGATCATTAATCAAAAAATGTTATCTCAAAATCACTATAATACACCCATGTTATCACCATTGTCCCATATGTGTATCTCAAATTATTAGGGTTACGGACTTGACCGTCCCTACCCTCCAATTCCCAACCTCGATACCAGAGAAATGACACTCAAGGTGCTCAATCTAAAAGGTCTAAGGCATCTCATTTCCTAAAAATTATACCCATTAGAACCTCCCAAGGATCGATCTCATAACCTAAATCATTTTATCATGATTATTATCTCTATGGAATCTATAAACCCAAGATAATACCTCACTTTTGTTACCCTATCATATCATAACTATTCTCATCCCTAATACATGACTCACCAATATCTTGAGCCATATCTCAAAAGAACTAGGATATCTTACCTAACCAATAGGTCATATCCCATGTAAGACACAAATCACAAGAAACACCACCCTTTCCCCATATCAAAAATTGCATGGAAACTCTCATTCCAAACATCCCACTCTAGGGTCATACACCCATCAAAAATCATATTCAAATTCATCCACCTAATTGGGAACTAACTCTCATTGAGTATTTAGATACTAGAATACCCCATTGAGAATAAATAATACTAGTCCAGTCCTCACCAAGCCTCCACATATGGGAGTTACACCCTAAAGAATCATAATCTCATTATTCAATATATACATATATAATGGTATCATTCCTAGATGATTTTTGTCAGGTAACCCATAGTCATATAGTCTGGATAAGTAGAATTCCACCAAGAAGTTTTATGGGAAGACACTGTATAAGATATTATTGACAAATTAAATAAAAGAAACTATTTTTCCCTCCAAATTAGTACCCTAGACTCCCATAATGGGTATATCACTAAGGTATAAAATTCTTGTAAAAACCTTCTATGTTAACTATACATCCCTTACAAGAGGGACTACATAGAATTAATCACTATGCATCCCATCATAAGAACAACATTACACATTATCATATGAAATATATAATATATTCTAGATGAGTAGAGTTACTCTACAATGTTACATGGGAAAAATACAAAAAAATTATTTTCAAATACTTTAAAAAATGGAAAACATTTTCATCCATAAAACCAATCAAAATTAGCACATAAATTTCATGTCAATCATACATGTTAAGAATAATGCAAGTATACAAACTCTTTTCAAGGGTGTAAGATGGAAAAAAATAAATAATCAATCTCAAAACTCATGTGTGTTAAAATAAATGAAATCATTTGACTAAAGAATCAAAAACCAAGAAAAATTCAAAATCCCTAGTATGATGGATTTTTTACTGGGGAATGTGTTGATGATGAACCTCTATAATATACATAAAAATCTATGAAATGTTACTATATCATATTCCTACCATATAAAAAATAGTAATACAAAAACTCTGATAAACATTGTGATATCAGTTGCCTAAAATCTTAGATACCACCTTTTAATGTTCCAACCGCTTGTTCACTATAATGATTAGTTGAACCATATTTTCACAACACCTCAAGAAAACCTCTTCATATACTAAATTCAACCCAATAGAAACAATGTCCTATAGTATTACCATGGAAATACTATACCCCATATCAAAGTACACAATAGTAGATAAATAAACCAAACATAATCCACAATAATAATCATCAGGGTATTCATAATCTATAATTCAAACCCCTATTATATTAAATGAATGTTATAAAAATTATTCATAAATGCTCACAGTCATGACAACATACAACAATAACTACCCATTGGGCCAAGATCATAATGAAATAAATAATGTAATGAAATAAAAGAGGATATAAAATATCACCAAGTCACATATTATCCGTCTCTTGACTCCATCCTTGATATCTAACTAAAAAATTCAAACCCAAGCCTATGTCAAACCTAAATGTGCATACAATAAACACTACTTGGTTACCTAAGATTCGTGGATTCAAGAGAAAGGTGGGAGTAAAACTCAATAGGGAACCACTAACATCATCTCATACATAACCATTAAATGAATCATATACATGTGATATAATTAGAATAAAAATATGGTTATATAAATGTAAATAAATAACCACTATCTATCCTCAGGTTCCAATGATACCCATGATCGACCTAAAACTGATTTGACCAATGCCAAAGTTTCTATGATCACATCATGTAACCATTCCAACCAATATCAGGCCCATGGATGATTATTATTAACATTTATAAGTAAATATATTAGTATCAGGATCAACTATTAAACCCTAGGAGAAAGTCCTAAGTAATCAAAATTGTATCACATCAATAAACTCAACGGAGTTCCTTTATAGGAATCCTAGTCATATGGAATCTTAAGGGACCTTCTTATTAGGAATCGAAGTTACCCATAAACTAATGGGGGTACCCTACTAGGAATCCATGTAATCTAGATCTCAATGTAGTTACCTACTAGTAATGAAGGTAATCCATAAACTCATGGGATTTCACTTTTAAGAATCCATTACATGGATCCAAGGGTGTTAGTTTCTCCTACAAAGCATCAAATCATCATAGTAGAAGGAATAATGTTTTAATTCAAGGAGAATATCCAAGTAATCCCATGTACCTAAATATATCCCAACGGGAAGTGCTTCCCTCTCAAATAATCACATAATATACATCTCAATAGGTTTTCTGTTTTTCAAAACACATACTATAAATCCATGTTTGGACTCTTAAGTACATGACCCATAATCATAAAAACAATAGTAGGCCCACATCATTGATTTGGGTTCTAAGGTGACACCTACAATCATCACTACCTAATTCTCATACAAACCCTCTTTATGGTCAACATTTTACTAGGTCACCTACTAGGGTCTTGTAAGACACTTCATATCCTAGTCACCCTATATGGGCTCCACTTTCACATTCTCATATACCAAGTCAACACCTGTCCCTTTGAGAGAATCACATCCCTCAGTATCATATTCATCAAATCATGAACTTGTTTGCCTCGTTAGAAAAACCTCACTAAAATTAGCCTCAAGAGATGGTATAATGCCATCTCACCTTCCAGGTCATATCTGGTCGGTCCTCTCACTTAACCCATCCACAATATCCATAGGTTCTACCCACCCAAGTACTCATATCTCAAGGGGAAGGATTTCTCCCCCCATGATCATCCCAACTAGCTTAAAGGACTCAAAGAATTGTGAGGTTCTCATATGGTCTACTGAGCTAAAACACTCGATTCCAACACCCTCCTCCACCCAATGGTCACTAAGGGAATCTACCACTATGTTTTTTACATCTATTTTATTTAATTCTCACCCATTAGGGTCCAACTATCACAAGTTATATATATAATCCCAATCAAGGTAGTGACCATCAGTGGTTGAGGTATAAAACTAGTAAATAAGTTTCCTTTGTGGCATATGGAACTTTATGAAACTCATTTATAGGAATTTAATTTTACTTTAACAACTTAATAAATATAAATAGGTTCATTTCTCAATGTATAGAGACTATACACGTCATATACATTATAAATAAAACATAACACAAAATGGGTATATATGAGGGACTGCCTACCTCAAATTTAGAGTTATTTATTTTTTAATGTAGATTTCCTTCTCTCTCGATGATTCCCAAGATTAACCAACCGTATTCCATCTATGACAGGCCCTATATCAAGCCAAAATATCCACTTTTCAATTATAAACATTTATAATTAATTAATAAATTAAAAAATAATTAATCAATTTAGGTCAAATTGGAATAAATTCCTAATTACTCAGTTGGATCTCTAACCTCATTAGAACTGAAACTAATCACCCATAAATGGCTTGTGATATACTCTTTCCACTATTCTAAAAAATGATTATGTAATTGAAACCTAATCAGTTGCCAGTTTAATTTAATTTATGAATAACCATCAATAAACACATACAATAACTTACCTTTATCAAAATGACACATGGTCGGAAAAAATCACCATCATGGGACATTCACTGCCTATTACATGTCAAATATCCATCATGTCGTGATGATTCTACCATGCTTCAGTGGAATCATCCCAAGAACCCTAGCTGGTGACATTGAAAATTTGTGTTTAATCAATGTAATGAATAATGAATGAAGAGAAGGAGATAACTCACCATTAATATCTGAATAAATCACACTAAGATCTAATCCAAACCATATAGGATCAAAGATGTAAGGGAGGAGACCCTCCCTATTATTCCACGTGTAAGAGAAGAAGAAAGGAGGGTTATGAGACCTTAAAATTTGGTAGGGAAAATGGGTTTTCCCCATTTTAAAACTACATTGGGTAAAAGAAAACATGCACCATGACTTGTGTTTCACAATAGTATTCCTCCCAATAGACCCTTGATAACCCTGACATTCCCAACTCTATTTTAATGCCACTTTTGGATCTCCATTTTCCACTATTGATCCTCCCTGGCACCACGACCCAGATCAATGGCATAGTGGAGTTTAATTTTGTGTTTTTATGCACTATAGTCTCTACTATTCCCATTTCAGGCACATCATTTCTGGTGGGTGTGACACCTAGGAACACACTCATCGAAAAATCCATTCCTTTAGGTCTAGAAGTTTCACCCTCCACTATATGGTCACCAATTACATAGTCCCAACCCATAGTGGTGAACCTATATAAAAAATGGATGCAGTTGCTCTTAGACATTCTCCAACGGAATCTCGAGAACAGGAAACAACTCTCCTGACTTGTTCAACTTCCATAAATATATTCTTAATATGTTAAAACATTTATAATATCAATTAGAATATTATTTCTCAAAGTGAACATATAAAAAAACACAAAAATTCAAATTCCTCATGAATTTACCAACTCAAAAAGGACACAATGTTTGACACAATACCTTTATAATGGAACCAATTAACAGATATTATTAAAAGAGTCAATATAGAAATCAACGATAGATTCTACAAACACAAACAAATCTCTTAGAATAATTTAATTATAGATGAAGATATTTAAAAAACCTACCATGTCAAATCACTCTAAGATTTTAATCATTTCCTCTTATACATCATGAAAGAAACTAATTATTACATGACTTATCACTAAATCCATTGATAACATCTAATTAACTCTAGATTTTATTTATGATACATTTCTAAACTAAACTGAATTATTTCATCAAAAAAATATTTTTATATATTAGATACTTACTTCCAATTTTTAATGACAACTTTATTCCATAAGAAACATGCATTAATCAAATAAGAAAATATTACTTTTAGTTACTCCCATCTGAAAACCTGGTAGATGATATAATTAAACATAAACTCTAAATTTTATTTAAATATAAATATTCTACCACCTCTCTTCACCACCATCATCACACTAACACTTGACAACTGTTATCTTTTTACCACTTCATCAACTCTCTAATTTCACAAAATTTATATACCCCAAACATTATCCACTCAATATTTCCTCAATACGCAAAGATAAGGTTAGGTCATCATCACTTTTTTGTGGAAGCTACTATTAATGGAGCCTCACATATATACCCTTATTATCCAAACCATTTCATATAATGGTTGAAAGTTCATCAAGATCCATATCATCACATCTAAATAAAATTTCCCTATCCACATAAAAATGGTCACATATGACCTAGTTCAAACTCTAGAAAAACACCTAACTATAGAAGAGTGACACTAAAGAATCCATTAAAGGACTCAACACTCATATCTGTATAATCTACACACTAATATTCATAGTGAATTACTAATAATATCACCAACCCAAACCAAAGGATAGTCTTTAAATTAATGTGGAACATCATTATATACTTCCACGTGGTATCCAATCATCTAGAAACACATAAAAAATACACCATTTTTTATATTTTTAGAGAATTACTTATAAATATTAACCATTCCAAATTCACTATTGAATGGATATTCATAAGAACATGCATTTATACTAGATAACTCCAAGATTCAATTATTATTATGTTGTGATACCTAAATCACACATCCGAATCACCTAAAAGTGGCACTCAAATTAGTGAAAACTCAATGGTATTACTCCTAAAATCACATAAATGTTCCTAGAAAATAAAATATCAAGAATTAACGAATTAAAATTTTAAACAAAATCACAACATGAATGAGAGAAATTATGAAGACATTAATGGTTTTTTTATCATATTACATGGAATGGACATCAATATATAACAAGACTATTGTGTATGTCTGCTTGGGTATTTTTAAATTCTTTATTTGGAGCTATGGAATAACATAGAAGGTACTATCTCTATATTAACTAAACATTACAACCCCAATAAAACAAATAACATAATTATATCTAAAATCACATACACTATATCCATGAAAACATCAATATCTTAATATCATATAAAATTATGTAGATATCTATAAATCTACTACAAATATGGACCATGTATACTTGCAGAAGATTCAATAAAATATTTAATAAAACATAATAATATTACCTAATTCTAAATTATATATATTCCATATCATTTCAATCCCAGTAAACTTACTAAGGTCTCAGTCATGCATCATTAGTATGTGTAATTCTATAAAATAGATCAACCACCACATTCTTCACAAAGTCCTTTATTATGATGACATGAAATATTTTCACTTAGTATGAATCAATATAACCTACCCTAATCAACCCTGAAATGTGACCAACTCTAAACTTCACCCTATGGATTTGATACCAATTTTACACGTCCTCCCTATGCCCACCTCAAATAGGCCAAAGGATAGTGACCATCAGAGAGGTGATAGCATAAATGATGGGAGGCATTGCCTCTCTATACAACTTATCACCTGCTATAATGAAACCCCATCCAAAAGACCTAGATGAAATAGAAAATAATAAACATAATATATCCATATATAACAAAAAAACTCTATGATACAATGTATGATAATACAAATTAAATAACCAAATATAACTGAAACATCCTAAAAAATATGTAAGATCAATCACTTATCAAATGAGAGTGGTTATCCTTCATGAACTAGGAACGGATGCCATCTAACCCAACACCTGACCGAGTCAATGATAATGGTTAATAGGAATTCTCGATCCTCTCGAGTTTCCCACTAGTGCAGGGTATCAAAGATATCATAATGGGAATGATTTTTTCCAATAATAACCAGGATCATATATCCAAATATATCCCACAGTATAAACCAAAAATAATAGATCATCAATAAATTCATAACCATATCCAGATAAAAAAAGGTGAAAAAATAAAAACTGAAAAAAAAACTAAAACCAAACTGATCCGACTCTATCTCCATGTGACCACTTGGTCACCATTATCAATAAAACAAAACTTTCCAAAGTTAAGGCAATCCAAAAACCATAAATTGATAAACAATATGGGTCTACCAAAACCAAGTGTAATAAGTAAGGTGTGAGCATAAATAGCTTAGTAGGTAAGCACCACAGATTCCATACATTTCCTTTCCTAATATAGTCCATAAAATTTAGTTTGAAATACATTTATAAAATAGGGTTTTTCATTTTAAAGAACCAAACATATATTTCCAGATATCCACTTTTTTATAGAAACACTCACACTATTTCCCCCTTCTTGAAAAATATGTGCTTTTTAAAACCCCGGTTCAATCCAAATCACAATGAAGAGAGTCCTATCGAAGTGAACAAGAAGTTATTCCTGAATGGAATGAGGGCCTTCATTTTTTATCCTATTTTTATAATCCCCCTTTTACCGTATGAATGGGAACCCTAAAATTATATTCCCATAGGATTCATGACATTACATTACCCAAATATCTTAAAGGAATACATCTCAGACTATGACTACTTTGAAACTGCCCCTCCCCAGCATTTGCATTATGATCAACTCTCCACTATTGCATGGCTGTTCAAATGGATGTCCAGGGAAAGGATTCACAAACCTGGTTCTGATGGAAAGTTTCATATCATTTCATTATTCAAAATTTAATATCTCTTCTATAGTGAATGTGCCTACTCTAAAACATAATCTAGAGCATGTTCCTCATAAAATATGTATGGTTTTCAGAAGCACATCAGGTGGCCTGAAGGCCTTGAGGTGGCACAAAGGCTTTTAGGTGGCCCAAAAGCCTTAATGTTGCCTGAAATCCTTACTGACATGATGTCATGGGTGGCCCAAAGGCCTTAAGAACTCCAATCCCAAACCAGTGGCCCGAAGGTGATTAGTTCTAGCTACTATAGTACCGAATGGTACATACTGCAGTAACTGCTACAGTATCTACTACAGTAACCTATAAATATGACTCTACCCATAATCTAAGCTAGGTCTCATAGATTCACTTGAAGATTCATCACCAATCAGGTTGAGAATCATGTAAAAACAAGAATTTATTCCTATAATAAATGAAATAGCACAAATAAGTAGATGCCATCAGAATATATAATCATGTGAAATATAATAAAATAGAATTTACATATATAAATCATGATAATTTCATAAACTTCTCTAGAATAAATATCTGGATGTAATCAGATCGGACTCGCCTATCAGTGTATGGCACAAATCCATTGTCAATAACCAACTAGCTACTCTAAACTAGCCTCGCCAGTGGCACAACCCACCTAGACTGTCAATAATTCATGGGGTACCAACCATTATAATTAGGTTAGAAAATCAACCGTCACTCAACCCTCTAAATGACACCTATTAATCCTCAAATAATAATAAATGGATAATGAAGAGGTCATCACATGAATGACATAAACTAATAACCCAAAAATTTCATTGTTCTTACCGAGCCCAAACTCAAACACCACCTATGCATAGGCCCTCTCCTCAAAGTGAATCCCATTGTGGTTACCTTCATAGATCAATCCATACATAAGTTCTAATCTATCCTTCACATTAATTTTTTTAAAACCAATTTCAAAACATCACAAGGTACCAATCTGGCCTCATCACTTATGTTTCCAAAACTATTTCTAAATCATTTTCTTAAACCAAGGTAAAAACATAAAACAAACAAAAAAGTGCCAAAGAGGCCTTTATTACCTTTAGAAACCAATCCACTCTTTAAGATTCCAAATGGATCAAGTTTTATGAAAATATATTAGGAAATAAAATTTGAGTCATTTTGAAACCAAGGATCCTTTTGAGATGAGGAGGGTTATGGAAAAGAAGAAATGGAATGGGTTATTTTTGAATTCTGGGTTCAAGAGAGATATTTTCTAAAATAAACCATTATCATTTGTGAGATTATCCATATCTGCACCCCATGATCATATGAATATTCCAACATTCAATGGACCACTTGATAAAATCCATAAAAATTATTTTTTCATTTAAAAATCACAAAAAAATTACATTTAATTACAAGGGTCCAAACATATGCACTAAACCATAAAAGTCACCCCAAACCCACACACAAGCCTCAAATAACAAACAATTTCAAACTAACAAAACCTAACCAAGGGAAAACACCACCCAATGTGATCAATTATATTTTTTAAAACCAATTTAAAATTTATCAAACACTTTGCAAAAATATATTTATATATATAACTAAGAGTATGACCTTTGAAACCCATTTATATCAAATTTCCACTATAAAACATGACAAAATTCACACCAAAACAAAATAATAATGTATAAAACATTTATAAATTTATTAAAAAATTTCAATAATACCAGGGAATATTTCATAAAGTAAATTGATAGAGATAGGTACCTCAACAGCATGAGAACTAAACAAAACTCTTAAAGAAGGATGAACATGCCCCAAGAGTCAATCTGAACACCCAGACAAGAATGGATACGGCTAACATTATCCAGCCCTCACTTTAAGGCTTGGTCAAGAGGGATCCAATCCAAGAATAACAAGAGATACAAGAGAGGATGTGGAGAATAGGAGGAAAACACCCAAAAACCAGGAATAACTTACCTATAAAGCTTGGAGAGGCAACCAAGGAAGGAGAATCAAGGGATGAGGGTTTTGGGAGACCCCTAGTGTACCTTATCTAAATGGGAGAGGAAAAACCCCAAATGGGTTAAAAGGGGGGAAGGGTAAAATATGAATTTACTCTTATTAATGAACCTGGGAAAATATGATTGTTTGGAATCACGGTCTGAAAAACAGTGTGCCAACTGTGTGTACCCTACTAGAGAAGGGGGTACTCGTATGGGTTGGTTTCATGGTTTACGAAACCATGTTCCAACAATAAAAAATGGTTCAGTCAAATGATAGAGCCGCCTCACATGCTTTCTGCACGGTTTCTCCTAACCATGTGCAAGTTCTGTGCCTTATCCTAGACACCACCTAATATCCACATGGTTCTTCATTATCCTTACATTGTTTGCCCCAAACCATGCACAATCTGTGCTAATAAATTCATGAAAGAAAAAGAAAAACTAAAAACACCCCTACTATAAACAGCCACATGGTTTCTCCCCAAACCGTGCACAAAAATTGTGCACAAGGGAAAAAACCACCAGAAACCTTCAAAACTCAAAAAATTTCATCCTAAACTTAACCCGGCCCTTGAACAGAAGAACAAACCATAAGAAAATAATGAAATAAAAGAAAATTTTTGTTTAGGGTGTAACAATTATCTCCACCAAAACACTTTATTCCCATATAAATTCACCCATCTGAATAACGAACCAAAATTCAAGAGAAAATGAAATGAAATGGAATGAAACCATGCTTCCTAGTGTGACCTTTCAACTCCACAAGTCACACCTAACCAACTCTATTAAAAACGAAAACAAAGAGAACCATAGTAAAGGATAAGAAAGGGTTCTACCCACCACAATAAACCAGTTAACACCACAGAACCCACAAGGTGAGACCAACGTGAACTAACATGGGAACTACCCACATAGGCCAACCGTAACCACAAAGGTCCCCAATGATAGAAACTCCAAACTAAGTGGTAAAATAAACCAAAATTAATCATTTTATCAAGACAGAAACATCTCTAAAATGATCAAAACTACAAACCAAAACCACCCCATGAATGCTAATCACATAGGTTTCTCAAAATTAAGCATAACTAAAAATATAAAAGTGATGAGGCCACCAACCTGCTAGAGAAGGGGTAACTTACAAAATCAAAGAAAAATACAATTAAGAAACTTTAATCATATCCACAAAAATATTGGAGAAAAAAGTTGGACCAAGAACTCCCCCATACCACAAAAATCCTTACTCCTTGAAAAGATACACTCGGAGGCCTTTGGATGGAGCCCTATTTCCTTGAATAATATGTTTCATAGTAGTCAGGATATGAGAAAATCTACCCAAGACTTATTCTTCTATAAATGATTCTCACATAACTTCTTCATATGACCCAAATATCTTTTTAGACAACAATACTTAGGAGGATTACATAAAAATAGCTTCAAATTCCCTAGTCAATCACACTGTACGCACATAAATGAATAGCCTTATGAACAAGAATCCAAAATAAAAAAGGAGACTCCTCACAGATAGCTTCCTCTAGAATCCACCTCTTACCAGACGGGGAACCATTATGAGTTCCAAGAAAAACTATATTTCCAACAACCACAAAATGTACTCCAAGGACCAACTCAGCTAGAAATGCCTCATCTTTGAGCTTCCCAAGCAGAACTTCACTTGATAAAAAAACTCAATATTTAATTTCTAAATGGAGAACCTAAACTAAAATAGGGGCCTTCAGCTGATTCTTTTATGTTATCTATAATGAAAAGGAATCCATCTCTTTGAAGTGATCAACATAGACCTTCACTATTCATTGACCTTGCTGAACACCCAACAGCTCTTCCACTATCCTCTCCATAACCTCATCAGCTATAAACCATTGGTTAAAGTGGTCCAAAAGACTTCCCAAGACATCCCATCTTATAATGATGATATAATGATCACCTTCCATTGATCCATTCCCAAACCTTTAAACAAACTTAAAAAACCACACAGTCTCATGGATTTGGGAGTTCCTATTGACCTGAATATTATTTTGACATTCTCAATTCAATACACAACCTATAATCAACCTTGATAACCTCGAGATACTGGAAAAAACTAAGAAGAACGTGCCTATTCCATTCTACATGGAGTTTGGAAGGGCCAAAAACTGAATAAAACTCACTAGAAACCATGGGAGCCTTTCCATGCTACATAATATAAATATAAAAAATATACAAAACCAAATCAAGACCCAACCAAAAATAAAATCCCAAGAAAAACATCTAACTCATAATCCAAAAAACACAAAACAGAGTCAAAATCCTCTTTCAAAAAATTCCGCTATCATTTGAAATCCACTTCTCAAATTACCTAACTCACCTTTCAAATTAAATTGAAGCACCAAAGACCACCTTTTTAAAACAAAACCCCACCTTGAAATCATTTTTTTAAACCATTTTTCCCAAAATCTATTTCCCATTTGAAAATCCACTCATGCCATCTAAAAATAATCCAAAGAATAATTCACACCAAACACATGAAATATGGAACTAATGTCTATGAATAACATAAACATGTGATTTAGTGGGCCATGACCTAGGTAAGCACCAACCACTAAAAATATCTTAAGCCATGCACTCATCTTTACACGAGTCACTACTCCATGTAATACCATCACACAACACCATATCAATTCCATTGTCATTATGTATTCACATAGAACAAAAAAAGATGAAAATCCTAGAATAACCCTATAAAAATGAGGCTCAAGATGAGAAAGGGTTAATGATGTACTTCCCACACCTACCCCTCATGTACCAACAATGCTAATCTCCAATCTAACTAACACATGAACTATGCTCGATTATCATCTAACTCAACACCCAACCCTCTATGTGATATGGCCCGAGAGGTTTTCTCAATCTTACTGGGATGTAGACTGGTATTATCCATCAAATATATAATAATTGGAATGATTTATCCCAATAATAACTTGGATCAAATAACTAATCATATCCTGGAGCATAAATAAAAAATAATTGAACATCAATAAATACATAACCATGTCTAGATAAAGATTAGTCGAACAAAATATAAACATAAATAAAACTAAAACCAAACTAATTTATCTCAATATCTATGTGATATCATGGTCACCACCATCCCTAAAACCCAACCTTCTCCAAAGGTAACATGTACCTACAAAATATCTCAGATCTACCGATTTCAAGTGGCACAAGTAGGGTGTGAGCATAAACTGCTCAGTAGGTAATCACCACAGAGTCGGTACATATCCTTTCCCAAAAAAGTCTATAAAAACTGATTTGAAATACATTTATAAAATATTTTTTTATAATATTAAATTACCAAACACAGCATTCCAAAAATACCCTTTTTTATAACAATAAACACACCATTTTCCACTTTTAAAAAAACATTTTTAAAAACCTATTTCAAACCAAATCCTAATGAAGAGAGTCTAATCCAGGTGAATAAGTAGTTATTCTTGTAATAAAATAAACAACAAGAGCAAGAATAAGCTAGTATAATAGAAACTAGTTCAGTAGAAGAAAACACAACATGAAAATACTGATCATGGGAATTTCCTAAACATCTCTATAAGAAATCCCTAAACATAATAACATCAGAATCACATATTGGTGTATGGTGAAGCTCTATATTCAATAACCAACAAGATTCTCTAAAATAGCCTCACCAGTGGCCCAAACCACCCGAACTCTTAACAATCCAATGGGTACCAACCTATCTAATCGTGGTCAGAAAGAAACCATCACTCGACCCTCTATATGATGCCTATGAATCCCATGATAATAGTACATAGAAAATTAGGAGGTTAGCAAACATATGTAATATAACAATAAACATATACTCCATAATGCATTCCTCATCCAAACTCTAAAACCACCTATGCAGAGGACCTCTCTATGGAGTAATAACCATAGAGGTTCCCATCACACATAAAGACATACAAAAGTGCCAATAGGGCCTTCACATCACATGTGTTTCAAAACATCTTTAAAAATATCACATGGTACTGACTGGGCATGAGAACATATATTTAAAAAAACTATTTCTAAACCATTTTTCAAAACCAAGGTAAAAAAAATAAAATATAAACAAAAAGCGCCAAATGATCCTTTATTGAATTTAGAAATAAAACCAGACTTCAAGATTCAAAATGTGCCAATATTTAGGGACAAATCATTGGAAATCACATTTGATTCATTTTGAAACCAACGAACCTTTTTATGAGGATGGTTATGGAAAGGAAGAAATAGAATTGGATAATTTTTGAAATCCAAGTTCAATAGAGACATTTTATAAAATAGAAAATTATTATTTATGAGATTATCCATATGTGCACCCCATGAACCTATGTGCATTCCAACATTCAATGTAATACTTTTTTGAAATACATAAAACACCAAATATTTCAATTAAAAAAACAAAAATAGATTTCCTTTAATTAAATATATACAATTCTACCTAAAACCACACACAAGGCAGAATTCACAAACATTTCAAAACTACCAAAACATAACAAAGGGAAAAACCACCCAATGTTCTCAATTCAATTTTTAAAAACAGATTAACAATTCATCAAACACTTTGAATGAATAAATATGTATGTGTAACTAAGAAAATACCCTTTGAAAAACATTTCTATCAAATTTCCACCATGAAAAACCACACCAATTCATACCAACACATCATAAGCTTATATAACACATTTATAAATTTATTATAAATGATCAAGAATCACCATTTCTCAACAATGTGTGAATGAAATGAAAATCTAGGAGAAGGAAGAACACTCCCGAAGATAAAATCTATACACCCTAAAATAAAAGGAAACAACCCAAATTAGCCAAACTTCAGTCTTGGGTTTTTCTAAGAGGGGTCCAAGACAAGAATAACAAGATAGTTAAGAGAGGAAGAGGATAAGATAAGGAAAAACACATAAAACTAAGAAGAGCATACCTATAAAGATTGGTGAGGAAACCATGAAGAAAGGAAAAGTAAGGGAGGATGGGTTTGGGATCCCCCAAGTTCACCTCAGCAAAATGAGGGAGGAAAAACCCAAAATTGGTTTAAATACGAAAGGTGAAAGAGTAATCTCCACTTTTTAAAGAATATGGGAAAGTCACACGGTTTGGCCGCACAGTTTAAAAAATGGTGCGCCAAACGAGCACACCCTATTACAGAAGGGGGAACCCACATAGTTTGGATACATAGTTTGGAAAACTATGTTCCAACCATGAAAAATGTTTCTATCAAATAACAATGCTTCCTTTCACACTCAATGCACAGTTTCACCTAACCATGTGGAATTCAGGGACCTTGTCGTAAACACCAACTAAGAGCTACATGGTTCCTCCTTGGCCTTGTATGGTTTACCCAAAATAGTTAAAATAATTCCAGTAGAACTATATAAGAAACAAATGAACTAAAACCACCCTCTTCATTAGATAGTCACATGGTTTCTCCCCAAATCTTTCAAACTAACCGTGCATGGGGAAAAACCACCCAAAACATCCAAAACTCAAAAACTCTCAAAGGAAACTTGAACTGGACCTCAACCAAAATATCCAACCCCAAGAAAAGAATTAAATAAATTAAAAAAAATGGTCAGAGTGTGAAAATGTAATAATTAAAAATCCACTGCATCAGGATTCATATTAATTATCCACATATAGCCTCCTTAAATCATCCTCTAAATGCATTTGTTTATCTGAATAGGAATAAATAGAAAAACTATGAATTTTTCATTCATGAATAAGATACAATTATGTGTATTATTATATAAAGAAATGAGATAAACCCAATAACACCTGGTGCCCACATGCACCAATGATAAATAAAGTGTAAACAATTGATTCCACTATACATCATCATATGAAATATCAATATTCAAGATCAATCCTTATCAATATATGAATATCTCACTTTAATTACACTCAAAAAATAATAGTGAATAATTAAATATTATATTAATTATTCTTTATAAAATAATTTTAAGGTCCCTAATTAACTAATTCCTGCTAGAGTGTCACAAGCTCTCGTAGCTTGATTTGGAATCCCTATCACTAGATATGAAAACTTGAGAACTACCCTAAATTTTTTGTTACCATTGTATGTTAAATTTTGTAACTCAACCACACCACATGTGAATGGTAGTTATGAAGTACAAATAACATCAAAATTAATAATATAATATCACATCATTTATAGATTTCTAACTCTATAATTCACCCAATATGCACTTATCACTGATATGCTTGAGAAAATACTCGTCTATACCTATCTATAAATTGATATAGGAAATAAAAATATCGATATATAAATATATATATATATATATATATCCAATTTTTGGTGGAAATACATGTTACCAAATCTAAATGTGTGTATATAGTTCTCCCAATTACATTAAATTAGTGGGGGAAGAGGTAATATTTTTTTCCTCATCATTCACCTTGATTCTAGAATAGTGGGCCATAAAGAGTATTAACACTCATATATCAAATTCTCTTATCTAATATGTTGGAGGAACTACTCATCTCCTAATATCCCTTACTAAATATTCTAGAATAATTAATCATATCCACTTATCTCCTAGACAATATATAGTATGTCTCAACATAGGGATATGGGTGAGTAGGGATAGATATATGTTTGAGTAATCACCAGTCTAAACATGGATTAATGTTTAGAATATATGGTATCAGTCATATAACAATATCTCTAGTCAAAGTGTGATTTTAAAGTAAACACAAAAGTATCCCATAGTTGTAAATATTTATCCATCATAGATTTGATCAAATCTTATAGTAGGAAAGTACATAAAAAGATAACCTCATTTTCCATTTAAAACCCACTTTTCAGTCACAAAAAACCACTTGAGTAATAATCTAGAGTATCTATATCATACTAAAATGATTCCTGCTTTCCAAACCCATGGGAAGCAAATTATCATTCAATAACTAGTAAATATTATTTTTTTAGTTATTTTGGTAGCCACCTCAAAAGATGGTATGTATCACTCCCCACATTATAAACTATGTTCATATTATTTTAAGTGACCCAAATTACTTCTACTATATTCCAAAGTCTATGCCAATGTTATTTAAATCATTATAAAAAATATTCTTCCACTTTAGACTTTAATGTTTCTGTCATCATTCCTCTTTATATATTAATCATTTATAGAAAAATTCATTTATTACTTCCAATTCATTTTTTATTATATCTCATTATCTAGGGAATACTTATTTATTAGAGCATTTCCATTATATCATCCCATTTATTAAATTAAAATACTAATCATCATTAACATCCATAATAATCCCAATTCATTATCCACATTAATTGGTTTCAATAAATATTATATCATAATATAATTAAATACATTTATATCAGTTATTTATCTTTGTAGATTTATATCTTGAAATTGCATTTATAGTAATAACAATTTTCCATTAGTATTATTTTTTGAAGGATTTACCTTGAAATTTTTATAATTTATTTAACATTATGTTAGACATCCTCTTAGTATTTATTCCAAACTTAATCTTTTTTACTTCAATTTATCATTTACATCACTCGCCTTTTCATTTAACCATTCCCTAGAATCAATTTTTCCATAATGAATTGAATAATTTTATTCAGTTTCATAATCTCATTACCAATAAAATTATTCACATTATCTTAGGTAACCACTTATTTTATTTACTAACAACAATATTACACATCTTATCCAAATGTTTGGTTTATTACTGTAACAACCCATACCTTCTGACCCATTACATTACCAAACATTTAATGATTGAAGTGTATGAGGGAATTCTAGGGTATTTTGAGACACGTTAAACATTTCTAACGATGATTATTATCTGGTAGTGAGTCGTTCTGGGGGGTAGGTCATTCTAGCGGTGATTCATTTTTTCTATTGATTCATTATGGTGATGAGTCATTTTGGTGGTAAGTCATTTCTATCGATGTTTCATTATAGATGAAGGTCACTCTGACAGTGATCCACTTCTAGTGGTGAGTAATTCTGGTATTAGGTTATTCTGGCAGTGAGTAATTTCTGGCGGTGAGTTATTTTTGCAGTAGGTCATTCTAATGGAAATTCATTTCTAGTGGTGAGTCATTTCTGGTTATAGGTCATTCTAGCGGTGAATCATTTTTAGTGGTGAGTCATTATAGTGGTAGGTCATTCTTTTTGTGAGTCATTTTTGTGGTGATCTATTCCGGCGGTAGGTCATTTATGGTAGTGATTCATTTCTAGAACCATGTCATGAACAATGTTTCCATTTTTTCCGAAAAAAATATAGAATTTTAATTTTAACTTATTTTATGATGAAAATTGGTTTTAATGATTTAATTAAGGGTATTTAAAGTCGTTTAAAATGATATTAATCATATATATAATTTATAAAATGTTTAAAGACATTTTAAATTCTTAAATTGCATATATTGATGGGATCCACCTTTAATCATCAGTTAAAACTGTATACAATACCCTTAGTATCAAATATATTCACTCTAAAGAGAATAAATTTCATTCTTTCCTTCAAGATTAATTTCTATTAAGATTGTAGGTCCTAAATACTTCTTACCTTGGATCTATTAAATTTTTTTTCTACAGTTGGATCGAGTTCCCCTAAACAGGTTTCCTCCTATATGTGCACCCCCTATATTGGTGCAGCAAGTTTGGGAAAAGATTCGTCTTCCAAGTAGGAATTCCTTCAATTATCTTAATATGTATAGTGGGGGATAGTCTAATTATTTTCATCTATTGTGAATACAGTTTTATCTAGATTAATAATGATAATTGATCTACTTTAAATAAAATAAAAATGGGTAGGGGAAAGTGAAGCATGATTTTATAGACTTTTTTATTGTTTTAATATGGTGAAATTTATGGTCTGAATATATGTTGAAAATATTAGCCTTTGGGTGTCCTTTATTGCAATTTTATGATGTGAATTGTAAAATGCATGTTATGTTATTATTACCAACACTTAAAATTTAATTTGATAATTATTTATATTTGGTTAATGAATTGGATGTCCCATGATCTTATAGTTTTTTTTATGACACACATAAATAAAGAATTGGAATAGAATCAGATCCCCTTTTTAAATATAAAAATGTGTTTTGATTTTTTATGTGATGTGATGTATAGAATGGGTTCAGTTTTTTTTGTGTGGGGAATATGTTATGAGATGAACTGTCCTTGGTGTGGTATGTGATGTGATGTGCAGATTGAAGGTGGAACTGAATGTGGATGTCGGGCTATTGAACCGTGTTTTTTGTTGTGTAAAATGTTTTGTTAGTTTCCAGGTTAGTAATGTGTGGTGAAATGAATAATAATATTGGAAATTTTTAACTAATTAATTAACCAAGGGATGTGTGGATTAAATGGTCAATTTTTATATATGAATGAGTGGATGGAAATAAAAAAGTGCATATTTTTAATACAATTTGTTGGTAATGGAGAATCTAAAAATTTGATTAATTGTAATTAAAGAATAGAATAGTGATTTGTGGATTTTTTCTTGTGTGGTATAATGCATTTATCCTTGGTAGCATAAGTCGAGTATCCTGTGAAATTTTTTATACATTGGTTGTGAACCCTTAGGAAGGGGCTTATGTGTTGTTTGTCTATATATACATTCCCATAGGATGGGTCAAGTGTTTCATTTACACAGTGAGGCTAAAATGGAAGGTGGAACTGGATGTGGCTGCAGGGATATTGAACTGTGTTGTTTTTTCTGTGATATTTTGTGTTAGTTGCTTAGTTGGTAATGGATGGTGAAATGAATAAAAATATTGGGCATGTTTAATGAATTAATTAATTAATGGATGTGTGGATTAAATGGTCATTGTTTATATATGAATGAGGGTATAGAAATACTAAATAAATTGTATGTTTTTAATTCAATTGGTTGGTAATGGAGAATCTAGAAAATAGATTAATTATAATTAAACACTATAATATTGATTTTCGGATTTTGTTTTTCTTATGCGGGGTTATGCATTTAGCCTTTGCATGATAAGTGGAATATCCTGTGAAATATTTTATACCTTGGGTGTGAACCCTTAGTATGTGGATTGTGTGTTGTTTATCTATATATACATATCCTATATATTCTTTTCATTTATATATGCACCCCACCCTCATCGAGCACTATGTTTCGACACCCGCATAGTCACATACGGGGTGTTTTTTCAACATCCTAGTGGGAGGATGGATGGTAGGCTACCCACTCTTCCATTCTCCCACTTCTGGGAGATAATAAGGACATGTATGGGTTGTGATGGTTAGAATTCAAAAGTGACACTTTTGAGTTGTGATATGATGATTTGTAATGGCCTAGGTGTGTTAGAGCAAGATGTAGTGATATGGATTATAGTGGGGGTCATGTGTTGTAGGAGGAGGGAACAAGGTTGATTTCCTTCAGTTTCATGATACCCTACTACCCTGGTTATGACATGTGATGTGATGTGATGACTCATGTTTCTGAGTGTTGTATTTGATGTTATATGGTGTGATGTTATTCAGAAGAGGTGGGAGAAATAGGACTTATGATGTTGGGGTCTGAGAGGGGAAAATAAGTGAGAAAGTGGTGTAGGTTACACTATAAATTATGTTATTTATATAATATTTTTATACATGGATGTGTTATTTCATGAGTGAGCTTTTGTGAGGTTGGGGTTTTGGCCAGTATACCTATATAGGTGTTGTTTGGATCTGTTATTTTTTTCATGGGTGTATTATTATTATTTTTTCACAAATTCATGAGAGACATTAATTTTCCTACTGAGTATACATTTATTCTAAACTTATGTATATAAGACTATTTTCATGATTCTAGGAGCATTTCATAGACTGTGATGGACTTTAAAATCTTGGACCTTGGGACAATTGTTGTGACAGTGATCTAGTTTTTATTTTGGGTATTTACTTCGGAGAATTTTTATCTATATTAGTTACAAATTCATCATGGTATGGGTTTTTTAATTCTTATATATATATATATATATCTTTGTGTGTGTGTGTGTGTCCCCAGGGTGAAGCTTAGTGGTATCTTCCCATGTGGGTCTCAGTGAGGTCTCGAGTTCAAGTCTCGCTGAGTACATCCCTGCATTTTATTTTTCCATATCTTATTTGTAATTTATCCACTTTCCCCAAATAAATTGAGGATTTGGACTTAAAATATATATATTTGTGTGTATGTGTGTGTGTGTGTGTATTTCATGGAGTTTATTATGGTTGATTCATCTATTCTCTTTATCATATTTATATTATAGAGGGTAATGTCTCCCATATATGAGAATTTTATACCCTCAGGGCGAGTCGCCAACCTGAGGCCTGTTGGAGGGGGGACTCAAGGGTCATTATCTCTCTCCCCTAATTACAATATATTTGGAGGGAGGGTTAATGATAATTACATAGACAAATCACTCTATTCATTGGTTATGTAATTCACATAATTGATTAGCCCAACTCCTCATTTCAGTTTAACAAAATCTCACTACATATTATTAATATAAACTAATAATAATATATATTAAAAGTTTAAAAAATATAAACATGGAATCATGGTTTGATAATTCATATACTCTAAAGTTTATATAACTTATTCAGTAAATAATAATATATATTAAAGATGAAATAGTTCCATTGAAATTATAATAATGCCAAAAAAATAATATATTTGTTGGTCAAAATTATTAGCAACAGATTCATATGACCTATTTGTCTGTTAATAATATTACTACCAACATTTATCTTTTTACCAGTAATATCATTTGAAATATTATTTTATTTGTTATTATAATCAATACCCCAATTAATATCTGGTTATAAATTATTTTTTAAATAAAATATTATATGTAGATATTCAAATATTTTTTGCTAAAAATTTATATTATATTAATTAATATAATTATATATTGAATATTTATTATACTACAGTTATGAATTTACATTATATATAATTATAATAAATTGAATCTTTAGTTGACATGTTGAAACTCCATGTAAAAACATAAACGCCAAGAAATATTTGATAAACATGTTCAAATTTAAAGAGAAACTACCTGAAACTCCATAAAACATCATCTCAAATTTGTTTCTCTAACACATCGACTATCGCTGCAGTGATTCACATAGAAAATCTATTTCTCCCATGCCTCCAGAAATATTAAAATAACACTTCTCAACTGAAAAAATAAATATAACAATAGGATATCATAGTTAAATAAAAATCCAATTTCATTTCATTTAAATTGTTAGTGCATGTGGGAAATAAAGACTTACATTTTTGAATGTTTTGCAGAACCTGCAAGTGCAACTAACTCTTCCAAGAGGGAAACAATCATTACAATTTCAATTCATTTTGAAAAGGAAAAAATAAATTTAAAACCAGGTGATATATAATAAAAATATCCTACAATTAAAGAATTCAACACTAACTAAGCTGAGTGTATTGAACTGGAGATTGAAACTTTTCAAATATGGGATACCATAACACTGTGATAGAATTGACAAAAACCTCCAAAAAGAACAACATATTGGACCTCCAATATCTATCTTACATCCTTATCATTATAGAGATATTAAACTCTCCCCCAGTATCTAGCTTCATAGATTTATAAAATCAATAAATTCAAAAAAACCTTGAGAAATAATTTACAAAAAATACATCACTATTCTAGAACACCCACCTTGCACCTCTCTTAACAGATCAAAACTAATACCAAAAACATCCAAGATGACAAGATAGTACTCAAATTTCAGTATGTTCAAGATTATTCAATCAATTATATAAGTAAAATAAAGAAAAACCCAATAAACCACATTGACTATAACTAGTAAATTAAAATAAGGTAAAAGACCCCAAGACCATGGAAAGAATGGGTTTAATGGTGCATATAAAAGAAATATTGACCCATCAAAACACTCCCTTCACATGGAGACCCAAATCATAGACAAATTCCATATCCACCTTAGGATTCCCTACTATAGTGATGATCAAACACCCACAACCCAAAGTCAAAATATACTAGTCTCCGTTTTTCCCCTTTCATCACATGGATTTAGAATCCAATCCACTAGTTTCTACACTACACCACAGCAATAAACCCAAAAATAACAAACACTACAAATAATATTCATACCTCTAGAATAACTATCCCTTGAATAATGGGTGTGAATATAGTGTTCGTGACTCCATAAAAACATCATCATGCCACTGAAAACCATCCATCAAATCCAAAGTGCACCTAAAACCCATAAGAAGAACCATTAATGAAAAATAAAACATGAAAAGAAATACAATCTCAGCCTATCATAAACCATAAAAAACATCTAACAGGTGCATCATTGGTGGTTTATCAAAGGGAATTCCCTCTATTTTTCGTACCAAATAGTACATGAAAAGAGAGATCATGAATAACCAATTTTTCTACAAACTACCATTATCATGATAAAATATCATAATTTAAGTGATAAAACCTTCAACCTAGAGATGATGAGTGACCATGAAGAACATGAAAATTCAAATTGAACCAAAAAAACATGATGATAAATATCCAAGAAACTAGCTAAAACCAAAAAATAATAAATAAAATAGATATCCTAATCAAGCATACATAATCTATTTAAGTCATCACTCAGTGACCAAGAGACAATGATTATAGAAATGATTTGATAAATCCAAAAAATATGGAATATCTAAATTATTTATTAAGATAATTTTCAAATTTAGAAAATAAATAATCAGTAAAAAATCTATAATATATTCCATTCCATAGAAGTTGAAAGAAAACTATGGAATAAAATACAAAAATTATAACTTAGTTTTATTATCAAGTAAAAAAACCATAAAGATTGATTCATAGTTTCAAAACCAAAAATTGGACACATAATTTTTAATTCAAGATAATATTCATAGTAATATCAAAATAGTTATGATTCAATACAAAAAATCAAATGATCTAAACAATTTTGGATTGGTTAAAACAAAATATATAAATCTTTTATAAAAGAGAATCAACATTATGAAAATTAAAATTTGAAAACACCAAAAGAATCATAACCATTTCAAGGAAAATGAAACAACATAGATGATAATAATTGAAAAACCAAGAAAACTATCATGGAAAAAGTTCTTGAGAAATCAGAGGCACATAGTTAACCCAAGCTTGAGATATCAACATATACACCCACCTTATACTGACTCTTTCACACAGATATCAACATATACACCCACATATTATTTTTGATATTTAATGATCTAGTTTCTAGAATGTAATAATGGCCTTTCAAAAATGGGAAATGAAATGGAAAATATCACAAGATTGATAGATAACATCACTAGTAAGTATTAAAAATAGCTAAATTCTAAGTAGGGAAGTACATGGATATAGTGATAATCTCAAGCTACATGAGTTTGTTACACAAGAATGATTTCAGGCTCAATTTTTATTGATCTTTAGATTGATATACTCGAGAAATTAATCATTTTGACCTTAAAAAATTGATAAATTCATGAACATAATGGATGAGTTGATATTTAAAGATATAAATTAATGTTGATATATATTTATTATTTAAAATATTTTTAACATCCATATAAAATTGTTTCTATATATTTCCAATTTCATATATGTTTTTATATCTTATTTACAGAATCAATATTAATCAAGTGATCTTGACTAACTTGGTTTAAAATTTGTGTATAGTTCAAGCTTAAAAGTCATTATTCTAGTTTTAAATGAGCTTCAAGCTAGAGTTTAAGCAGTATCATCTATTTACCTGGCTCAAATCAATTTGATTACACCCCCTACCAGGGAAGATGAACTCAATTTTAGATATCAGCATATAAACCCACCTTATACTGATTAATTACATAAAACATGGGATGTTTATATGTTATTTATTTATAATTAAACTATTAATGTCATTATTTCCTTTGGAAGGGAAAATTATCTAAGTGGATCTATCTAAAAGCTGAGAAACAAGACAAAAGAGGGATAAAGAAGCATCCTTTTCACATTTATGTAACCATAAATGTATACAAAAAGTGATGTGTGGTTACCTTTGGTTGAGATAAATTTAGTCACCTGATCATTGTGATGTGATTTGATGAACCAAAATTTACCACATATGATGTGAGGTTAGAATGATCACCCACAAAACCTAAAACCATTAACAAAATACCTTGTAGAACAAAACAAATTTGACGGATTTTTCAAAAAATAAAGAAAATTATATTTTTTAAAATAAATCTATGAATAATTACCGCAACTATCTTTATTAAAAAATAAATTTCCATATATATAAAAAAATTCCAAAGCATGCCATCTATTGGACACCGTGCTTGCAAAAAGATCTATATCACACCCAAAAATTTAAATCCACTTCCATGACATGATCACTACAAGTAGCCTATTTGATAAGAATTCATCCAAACTATTTTTATCAAATAATAAGTACTTCCCTATACTATCAATTATTTAAGATGATTTATTCCTGTAACATAACATTGCACAAAAAAATTACTTATTTTTGGAAATTTTTTAATTTAATTTTCAATTAATGTTATCATTTACTATAATAAAAATTATATATTATAAAAATATATGTGGTGATATATTATCATACCAGTAAACAATTTTTCACAAATTCCACTGCTCGAACACTTCACTCAATCTCCGAAGATACCAGTGAAATTTCAAAAGGCATTCCAGCGGTGGGCTCAAGAATCGTTATTTAAAGATTTCCTTTCCTCATGAGTTACTTGATTAAATAAAAATTTCCTTAAACCTAGAGAAAATATACAAAGAGACCCATGTAATTAATATCTCTATTAATCATTATCACCACAAACATCATATTTAGCCACTTGACAGGCTCCATAGCATCTTACGAACAATAAACAAGACTGACTATCGTAATCTATGATTTATAACTAGAATGATACATGGTGACGGTCATGGTAAAGAGAGAACCTACTTTGTAGATACATAATGATGAAACCATTCTCAATAATCTTCTAAGGAGGTCCAAGAATGTGCCCATTAGTAGCATGCACTCTAAATTTGGAACCATTACATGATGTGGCCTGGAAATTTTGACCTATCTCTAGATACATGGAATATATGAAAGGAGAATACAAATTTTATTTACCATTAGGAGTAGTTATGAATTTAAAATTCTTGAAAATTTCATAAATAACCTAAGTGGTCAAATGAAAGTGGATCAAAGATATGAGTAATGTGAATCACGTCAACATCGGAAAGGATACTCAGTTGAAAAACCTTGAAAAACATTCTGGACCCATCATAAATCTAGGGAAAGTTGAATCAAAGTTCCCCAAAAATAATAGATTAACCAGAAAATGAATCCACTAATATTTCATAGCCACTTGTTACCCACTAGTTAAGTCATATTTAACACGTCTATAGTGAAAGATGTTAATCTCGAAATTTTCTCTTCAAATTTTTCTCAAAAACAACCCTACAAAATCTAAAAATTGAGTAAAAACTGATATTGTTCTTGAGTGATAATGATTGTTACCCTCCAATTCAACCATCTTAATAACATATTTAGAGAAATAAATTCATCCTATAGTTTTATCTTCATAAATTTTCACATCAATGAAACCATAAAATCTGCAAGTTGAGTAGAAACTAATGGGTGAGAATGATTGTAACATTTCTCAACAATTAATAACAAGTTATAAGTGTAAATTACAAAAATAAACTAATGCATGTTGAGATAAATCTAATTTTGTTTCTGAGTGATAATCAGTTTAATGTTGCTCAATAATTAATAAAAATCCATAATTGATTATTAACAAACAATACAACATTCAAATAACACATTTGATAATTCATTTTAAATACTAATATATTGTATGATTCATTAACAAGAAACACCACTAGTTTATAGTGACATAAAAATATCATTGTAATGTTCAAAATATAAATGAAATTTAATATATATATATATATAAAAAATTTATTATGAATATTTCAACAAATTAACTCTATGGACATATGGAAAACATTGTAAATACTCAAATAAGTATAAAATCTCAATGTTAAATTCAATATTATGCCAAATGATTAATGTAATAAAATTAATACGATTCCTTTACTCATCACACTAAATGGGAATCATACCTCAATAATGAAAAATACAACATTGACGCATTCTACACACAAAATAAAAAATGAATTGTAACTAGATACAAAATGGAAAAAATATTCACAAAAGTAATAATGAATCCTCATCTAATAAGATGATTGAGTGTGCATTCATTTGTAAAACATTCAATATCTTCCAATTAAAGATGTAAAATTTCTATATGGATTTTATGTTTTACTGTGATGTATATAATGAAAACATTTTAGTTAAATTAAAATATAATTTGTACCTAGAATGAGACTTACGAAGGTGTCTGATAAAATATAGATTTCAATGAAGTAACCATTCATCATCATGGTGCTCTGAAACCTATTCAGAATTAAAGATAGTGTGAAAAGAGTAATTTTCATGAGTAAAAAGGTGAATTTCTATTCCATGTGACCATTATATTAGCATTATATAGATAAAAACCACTCTTTAATAGTTACTACATATAAGGGGTTCATCAATTTTATGACTAAAAGCATGTTATTTTTATCTTTGAGTGATGAAAAGTAAAATAGAGGCATCTAATCAATATTCACACACCAAAATTGGGAACTAGTGATAGAAATTTCAGAAATTGATGAAAAAAATAATAAATTACCTCTAACTTGTTATGAAATTGCAGTTGATGAAAGGAAATGTAGTTGGAGACAAATAGTGTGGCGATGAATCGAAGGGTATTAAATTGTTACCAGATTTATCGGGAGGAAATGGGGGTGAATGGGTAGCATATTTGGTGGGTTAATAGAATTAGGAAAAATTGAATGGGGTAAATGTGTGGTGATAGACCAAAAGGGTAATTATATTCTAGCGACATGATGGTTGTTGGTAAAGATAATGGTGATGAGCTGAAGGATGATTTAAGGTTTTCAAAGGGAACCAATGAGGTGAGGTGGACCTACATTTGACAGTCACAGGAGGGGGTTATTTTATCTGGATGAGATTAATAAATAATTAATATAATAATTTTTTTATATTTCTTTGTAAATTAGTTATCATCAATTCATACACCTTCTTGTTTTGTTTTTTCTTTGTAATTTTATAATTTATATCATTAAAATCAACAAAAAATTGATTATTTATTAAAATCTTAATTATATATATTAATTTCATGAATCATTATTAAATTATCAATATTTTAATTCAATATATAATCATATATTTTTAATTTTCCAGTTATATGTTTGTGTTAAATAATTTATAAATATATATTGATTTATTAGTAAAATATTATTGATATTTAAAAATTTGTTGGACCATATATTTATAATGGGTAAAAAATTGTTTATTATATTGATTAATAAAAATATATTTTTCTGTTGATATAATAATTTTTATTATTAGTATAATATAGTTGTAGATTTAATTTTTATTAATGTATTTGTTGGTATTGAAAAATTAATATTGGAAAATATATCTGTTGCTAAAAATAATTGTTAGTGCCTATAATGAATACAAACAAAAGATAATATCTATTGAAATTAATTATTTTTACCAATAGATGTATTATCTGATAGAAAATTTGTGTTTCTGTAAATAATTTTGGTTTTAGTGGACATTAATACCCATCTATTTCATTAGTTATTCAGATAATACATGACGATGGAAAATTCTATAGAGTTATACCCTTTTTATTATGGAGAGAATTCGGTGATGGAGTACACCGACTGTTTTTCATTGTTGGTTTGTTTTTCTCCAGGGGTGGTGATGAATGATAATATGAAGGGTCAGAAATACCTACATGGATTGAAATATGATATCCAATCACTGGTCTATATGATAAATCTCACCACCTATACTGAAGTGGTTGACTAGGATATGGTGGTAGAGATTGATATGGCGGGAAAGATAAGTTTTTTTTGGATTTTATATTCCACAAAGTGGAAATTTCAATGGTGTTCATGGGAAGAAGAGGAAGTGGAATGATAGTCACAAGGGAGTTGGAGGTAGTTATCCGTATCATGCTTCAGCTACCCCATCATAAGAATCCACTATTGTATCATTGACTTACTTGTGATTTTTTAAGGTAGGGCACACCCGATGATTATCCCCCACACCTCAAAAGAACTATAGTACATGTGGTCACCAAGGAAACCTATAGATATTCTACTAAGATATATTTATGACTTGATATGGTTAGGCATAATCAAATCCAAAGTTCACTATGGTGCAATCAGAAGCATTAAAGTCAACAGGGCTCTAGCCACTGGCCACTAGAGTGAAGCAATTTCAATTAGGGGAGGTTTTTTCTGCTAAAGATTATGGAGGCCATGATATAGTGAGAAGTAATATTTTTTTCATATTCTATATAAATTACTATTTTTTATATATCTTTCACGAAATCTTTCTTATCTATCAATTTTTTATGTGTGAAAACTTCTAATGGATGTTATGCCCTTTATTATAATGATAACAACACCTCTTGGTAAGAGAAATTAGAATCAGTTTTGTTATCCTTCATGCTGTCTTTCAATAGAAAATACATAGTTAGTATATGACTTTTTTGTTCTCTATATATATCTTTTTATTTCATCATTGGAATGGGTAAGCTAGTTTCTCACTGAGCTGAGATTGATTGTAATCATTGGTCTATTTTATTCTTTGTTGTCGATGGGAGCTCCTAGGTGTTTCTAGGAGTGTGGGATCTGAGGTCCAGTCATGCATGAAATTCTCACTCAAATCCCAAAAACATATTTCTTATTCTAATAGTTCATCCTAATTATGTTTCCACTTATTCTGATCTTTGATTCTTTCAGGATTTTCTTGAGTTTTTCCTAGATGAATTTTTTGATATTCCTCTAGAGAGGGAGGTAGAGTTTTTCATCGATATGATGCCTAATACTCAACCACTTTCTATACCCTATTATCACATGGCACTTTCTATGTTGAAATATCTTAATATAAATATGTACAACCAATTAGAAAAGGGATTTGTTCATCCTAGTGTTTCATTATGGGTTGCCCCATTATTTTTTTCAAGATTTTTTTTTGGATTTTTACGTATTTGTATATATTATCAGAAGATGAAGTAGGTATAAATTATGAATAATTATCCATTACCCCATATCAATGAAATATTTGATCAATTAATGGGGTTAAGGTGGTTTTAGAATACCAATCATCATCCAGTTTATCATCAACTCAGGGTTAAAGAATCAGGTGTCTTGAAGTACACTTTCAGGAGTAGATATGGATACATTTAATATCTTGTGATTCTTTTTGAAAAAACTAATAATCTTGTAGTGTTTATGGAATTGATGAACCATATATTAAACTTGTACCTCAATATCTTTGTTTTGGTATTCATGGATGCTATCCAATTTTATTCAAGATCTGTGTGTGAGTATGACCACTATATGAATTTGGTTTTAGGAATCCTGATGAGTCACTTCCTTTATAAGAAGCTATAAAAATGAAATTTATGGATACAATAAGTGAATTTCATAGGGGACATAATTTAATAGCATGGTCTCTTAGTCAATCCTGAAAAGGTGAAGGCTATTTAATCACGGGAAGAACCATAAAACAACTTTAAGATATAGATATTCCTGGTCAAAGTAGGGTATTATTAGCGTGTCATCAAGCATTTATCAAATCTAGCATCACAATTGAATGCTCTTACTAATAAATGGGTGAAATTATCATGGGATTCTTACTGTCATGCCTCATTTTATCAGTTGAAATAATGTATAACATCATCTCCTATTATCATATTACTGAAAACTAGTAATAGTTATGTGTTATATTGTGATGATTTTATTTCTTATCTGGGTTGTTTGCATATATAAGATAACCATATTATGGAATATGGTTCTTTTTATCTTCAACTATATGAGAATAATTATCTTATTAATTATTTGTATCTCACTACTATTATTCATGCTCTTAAGTGTTAGTGATACTATATTTTAAGGAAAATGTTCCTGGTATTTTCAAATCATAATAGCTTGGGCTATATTTTTTCTTAGAAGGACCTGAACCTCAGGTAGAGGAAATGGGTGTATTTCCTCTAAAAGGTTGAATTTGATATTTTCTATACCCTAGGAATGGTTAATATCATTGATTATGCTCTTAGTATGAATTTACCCTTTAAGGATGTATTTCAAGTTAAAGTGGAGTGGAAATTTATATGAATAAGAGGATAATGCAGGTATATTTATGACTAGTGTTTAGTTGTCATCATATCACTTTCAGCCAATTTTGTAGGACCAGTGGATGGATGATGAGTTTACAGGAATTAGGGAATCATTATATGGTGAGGAGACCATTCTCAACTATTCTCTCCCCTTTGAAAAGATTCTCCTCTTTGAGAATTGGTTTTTCATCCCATTATCTATAATGAATTCAATATCACATGATTGTCATAGATTTTTATAGGTTGTTCATCTAGGAATTAAAAATATGAATTATGATATTAGATGATGTTTTGGTATCTAGGTATGAAGCATGAAATTATTGATTATGTGTCTGGATATAACACCTTATAGTTAATTAAGGCGAATCACCTAAATAATTTTGATCTACACTAGCCTCTTATGATTCTAGTAAGAAATTGGATGAGGTGTTAATGGAATTCATTGATGGATTACCGTTGACACCCCTAGAAAATAATGTTATCTGGGTGGTGAATGATCAATTAACAAAATCATCTCATTTCATTGAGATTAGGGAACCACCAAGGTTGAAGATCTGGGTAAGTTGTATGTGTAGGAGATTGTGAGGTTTCATAGAGTCATCTATAACATTGTCTCTGGCAGGGATTGTAGTTTTACCTATCATTTCAAGAGAAGTCTTTAAGAGGTGATGGGGAATCCGATCAGATTAAGTATAGCCTATCATCTATAAATTAATTTCCAGATAGAGTGTTCTATCCAGATTCTGGAAGATATAATCCTTTCATTTGTCTTTGATTTCAATGGATCTTAGGATACCCATATGGGAATAGTCAAGTTTTCTTATAATAATGGTTACCTTTTCTCACTCTTAATGGCTCCCTTTGTGTCTTTGTATAGTCACCCTTATATGTCACCTCTTTTTTGGTCAGAGGTGGGTGAGTCCTCTCTTATAGGATGAGTATCATTCAATATATGTTTATTATGATTCAATATATACATCAATTATTACTTATATCTTAGAGTTAGAAAAATATTATGCAAATCATCAACACCATCCTTTGTAGTTTTCCATTGGTGACCTAGTATTCTTGAAAATTTCTCCTCAGTTGGTTCATCATTGAATTGGGAGATAGTTGAATTTGGATGCAAGATATGTTGGAATATTTGATATCACTAAGCAGCTTGGTTTGGTAGGTTATTTTTTGGCATTACTGGCTTATTTGAAAGGTATTCATGATGTTTTCTATATATCTCAACTTAAAAAATATCATCTTAATCCTTCCCATGTTTTGAGTTTGGAAGAGATTGATTTTGATCCATATGTTTTTGTTGTAGAATATTTAGTATAGATTGTTGAATCTCATATGAATGTTCCACATGGTAACTAAACATCATTTGTCAAAAATTATGGTAGAACATTTCAGATTATCATGAGGCTTGGTAGTGAGAATCATAAGTGAGGGAATAGTGGACTCACCATTTTATGGAGCATCCTTCTTTCATGTGACTTTATAGGGATAGAACGTATTATGGGGATATATTGTAACATACCACTTTATCCTCATGGATGATCAATTTTATATATCATTTTCTCCTAAATCGGTTTTTGGGTTTTTTGGAGTAGGGGTGAAGAAACATTGAGCTGAATGGTCAATAAAGAAGGCCACTAGCCGGCCAATAGAATCTTGGAATATTGGATTTCCTACAAAGAATCCGCCATCCTATAGGTAGAAGTACACCGACTGGTCAGTATGACTTCCAATTAAGTAATCATACTACCTTCCACCACATGCTAGTTGGTGGACTTGGGCTAGGCTAGATTAAAAAGGGGTAGTTACAATGTTGTGACCCTAAAATCTCTATTTAACACCTCTAATAACCTCATTCACCTCTAATTTTTCTTTAACGAATCCATGGGATCTCTAGGATTGTCATGGTCTCTCTCCATCACCTTTTTGTATCACTTTTATCTTTGATTGATCAGTTGTTCCCCCTTTGGTATCTTTGATCAAATCTCTCTCATTACCTCTATTTCTCTTGGAATTGTCATTAGTTCTAGAATTTTTTGTTATAATATATTTATCAATTTTTTATCCCTCTAAACCCCTTATATATTAATCATGTGTTTGACTTCTGGAGGATGTATATCTTATTTATTATAGTGTGTTATGTGTGTTCTTTGAGGTATGTGATGATCTATATTCTCCACTGACTATTTTCTTATATAAATTTTATTATAATATGAGGGAATTGATATTTAGGAACACCTTTGGATTTACCTAGTGTTTTATTTTCTTCCAATGTGTAGATCTTATTGTGGTTAGCATTTGACCCAAGTGTGAGCTAGGAAGTTCTGTATCTATCCTATGTTTGATGAATCATGAGTTCTCATATTTTTCTAAATATTATCATAAATTATAATTGAAATAATACTTTATTTATTTTATATATGAGAATAAATTGGTTTTTGATAAATTGGTTTTCACATTTATATCAAAATCTGGGTGAACAATTCCCCTTTTCATAGTTTGTACACAAAATCCAGATAATACAATTTCAAAGAACCTTTAAAATAAATAATTTTACATTTATCAAAGCATGTATCATATATTATATGAAATCCAAAATAATTAAATCCAAATAAAAAAGGATATAACCCTTAGGATACCATAGGTTCAGGTAAGTTAGGTCACTCATACACAATCAATCAAAACTAGTAGGAACATCAAGTCCATAGAGACATATTATGAAATCCAAATAAAAAATGATATAGCCCTTAGGATAACATAGATCCAGGTAAGTTAGGTCACTCATACACAATCATTTTTTTCATATCTTGAGTGTATTGAGATTGTTTTATAGAGACTTATTATGAAAAACTTGAGTGGGATCCTACTAATCCTATTTATCTTAGACCCTACACAGTTTCTTAGGGGTGTGTGTACATTTTTTATTATAATACTAAAATGGGAAGGGTGTTGTAGTGAGGAGGTGAGGTTTATGTCAATTGGTAATGGGTGGATAGTGGTGAGATAGTGAGATATTTCCCACATATCAGACAGAGTAACTATTTCTAGATTTGGGTTTGTCTTTTTGGTTTGTTTTATACATTCACTCTAGTTTTGGTTTGATGTTTCAATTATTTCTCTACTGTTGTTGTTCTTTTTTATTATGGAATATTTATTTCCTTGTTTTATTTCTCTATTTGAATTCCATGTATCTAGATTCATGCTAGGAAAATCATTCCCTTTTTTTATTGATGCTTGGGTGCTATCTGTCGGCCTGTGGGGATTGGGAACTCCCTTCACGTTATGTAGCAGTCTAGTTTGGAGCCTAGTTGGATTGGCTATCTGGGTTGGGTCATGAAAATTATCTCATTATTTTCTAGTAAAAATTTATTTCAACTATAGTATATTTGTCTCTATAATATATTCCTAATGATATATGAAAATTTTTAGGAATAATCTATATGAAAAATTTATCAATATATTTTTAAAATCGTTCCTAAAAAATATCTCTATGTTAACATGGAATCCCTGATTTTGATTTAGATAAATATTAAGGTCTTATATTCAATGGATCATCGGGATCATGGATGTAAAAAGTTATAGTCAAATTCAAAAAATAAGTCCATAAAATTAACGAGATGACTTCTAAATGTATAAACTCCTCTTTCTGATTTCACGTAATCTACGTCACAAATTTATAAGATCCTTATTACATTATAAATGTATAATAAAGGCAAATAATATTTAAAAATTAATTTAAAATTATTAAAGAATAATAATAAAATTAGAAGAGAGATGTTTTATCTTGAAAATGATGTGCTAGAATCAAATAACCATACCTTGACCACAACAATACATTGATTTATATCTAATAACCCCCCCACCAACAACTAAGTTTGATTTGGTGGAATCCACTTTAAACCTAATCATCCCTACCTTCTCCTCTAAAATAGGTATATAATTGGGGTGTCTAGGTCAAATGATCATTTACTAAACCATTATTTATCCTTGAAAAACCAAAAAAAAATTGAATCATTCACAACACAATTCTCTAACATCATAAAAAAATATCAACTAAAAGGAAACACACCATTATTGATTTAATGGAGAAGTTTATTCCTCAATCAAACATTATGTTATGAATGAATTTATAATATTACCCTTTTAAGAAAAAATTAGTATATCAACTTAAAAATTCTTGTTGTGATTTAATAAGACACTAAAGAACATAATTTAATTAAAACGAGTTTTATTAAATTCAATAATAATGAATTGTCCATTAAATTCTAAGCACATAAAAATTAATTTATGGATAAAAAATCATACCATTAAATGATACTCTTACAAATTGTCTTCTATAGAAACCAACATGATAGTTTTGACATCCAATGAATCCTTCTTATGGTTTTGATAAATATTGAGATCTAATAGAAGAAAAACATCACTAGTCAATTTATAGAAATGAGATTCTATAATATATAAAAAGTTTCATATTTCATGAGAACTATTCTATATTTTTTAAACTAGTCTAATAATTATCTTCTATTATAATTCCCATTTTCTAATAATGATCTTAAAGTTATGTCGGATGATGATTACTTTTTATCTATAACAAAATATTTTATCATATGAGTATAATGTTTTACTATAATTTAATATGGAATTTTAGTAAGTATACTGCCACTAAAATGATAAACCCTTTTAATATGAATAAAATATATTAGTAGGTAAAGATCAATATTTCACTTAAACATTGCGTATAATTTTTTGGTTTTCTTTTAAAATAGGTATTTAGGAATAAAATCAAATCAATCATTTCCTGAACCGAATCTATTGTCCATCAAAACCGACACCCGACCCAGACCGTGGCAAGGCTCGAAGGGCGTTCCCTATCCCCGCGGGCTAGCACAAGTGCCCAGGTATCATAAACAATGGTTTTTGAATGGTTTACCCAAGTTAGGATACAAATTCATGCCAAATCAGCCTTAACTAAAATTCAGAACATAATACTCTGTTTTTAACATGACACAAGAGGTCAAAAACTACAAAAGTAGTTGTAAAAACATCCCAAAGGCCACCACATGATACGGAGTCATCACCCATGAGCCGTCTCCACAACACTACACCACGGAAGCAACTAACAACCTGAACCACCGTCTACTAGGGCCTTTCCCTTATCTTTGTCAAACATAATCACGTATACTTACACCCAAAGGTATAATTAGGGTGTGATACTAAGCCAAATAAGATACCACCCAAATATTCCATGTGACAAACATTATAGTTAAAAAAGCATGCAAGTGTTGTAAACAAGAAATGGTAGCAATAACTTCTAAAGGATGCAAACTTTAAATAAAAAAAGTTATCATGGGGTAACATTAAGGAATGAAAACTTTTAAATAAAACATGCAAGATAGAAAATTTTCCATCCAAACACACCATACGACAAAGATAAATACCATACCGTCAATGATCACTAAACCATGGAACACCGCTAGGCATTAGTAAGTTGTGAGCTCCATGTACCTCGTATATCAGTGTGAAATTAACCATAACAATACTCATTATCATGCATGATCCAATAGTATAGAATATACCCATAACCTAGTAGTCCCCAATAAGCACAAATATATTTTTTTTGGTGTGTTAAATGTTAAAATTACTAAGTGAAATAAGGACAAATATACTCTGGATCACTAGTGTACTAGTACACATCTTTACAACTAGATACTTAGGTTTCCCACTTTGTGATGAAACTATTTACACATGCTACAAAGTTCCATTTACACATAAAAACACCAGTTATGGTCATACATACTCAAAACAGTAGCTAAACATTCTTTTCACCATTCAAAAAACTCAACTAAACACTTAGAATTTTCATAAAATAATTTCACAAGTTATAACAAAACATTGCAAAAAAAAACACCTAAAACCCTTATTTTAAAACCAAATGCATATAAATGTTACAAAAAACCATAATTGGTATAACTAAAACATTTTCATAAAGTCATTCCCTGAATTAAAAAACAACACCAATTGGTACAACATAGAATGCACATGTAAAACACACATTTTCACACCAAATTGGCACTTAAAAATCCAATGCTTATCAAATTATCCCAAAAATAGTTTTTGAACCCAAAAAAATAAATAAGATTATAAAAAAATATGAATCTAGAAAGATAACTCATTCTACAATGCTTACACATGGAATCACCTACCAAAAGTGTCAAACCCCCCAAATCCTTGTGTGGAACTTCAATTGCACCACTGCTGCACCACAAGGGAGTGAAAAAGAACATAAAACCACATTATTGGACCAAGAAACTAAAAAAACCCTAGTTATGAATCCATAGTTTCTAGACATTTGAAACTTCAAGGAGCGGAGAAATTCTATGGAAATGGAAAGACCAAGAGAGAGATTCACTTATTTTAGAAAATTTGAAGAAATCACCCCAAATACAGCCATAATTGAATCTCCAAGTAGCCAAAATTGACATTGAGGTTCAAATAAGGAGTAGGAGGTTTATTGGGGACATAAATGGGATAAATAGAGTTAAAAATGAATGATTTATGAAAGAAACAAATTCCCCTTGAAAATATGGATTATTTGAGAATCCTTGATAAAATTCACCTTAATCCACATTGAATATGAGATCCGAAGAGGAAAAATGGAATGTGGGGGTGCACCTAGGGTTTTAGGGCTCTATTAAAAGGAATAATGATAAAAAAATGTAAAAAATTAATGATATATAAAATAAATAAATTATTTCCTTAAATATAGAAATGGGATCACTGGTTGGCATAATTCCGAAATAAATCACCCAAACTCACCATGATTATGTGTTACTAAAGGGTCAAAATGGATATTTTGGTTTTAATAGGTCATGGTAGTACAAGTGTTAAGTGTAATTGGTGATAAATGTTAAAAAAGGAGTTATAATAGAAAAAGAATTGTTTTTAAATCTGGAAATGGGCTCACAGTTTGTCCAAAACCTTGATGATACCGCCCATTTCTCCAAAAATTCTTGGGAAAACCCCAAAAAAAATAAAAGTATAGAAAATAAATAAAACAAATACCTTTTAAAGATATAATTTGTGTAACAATTATACCAACCATAAAAACATTCCACCCTAAAAAAGTCAACTTAATGCCTGATCAGATAAGAGAAACGAAACTACTCTTCGACCCAAGACTTTCGCACCCTTGTCTCATGCTCATCAGTCCCATGCTTCCAGAGGAATCAAACCAGAGGAATATTCTTCCCTAAAAGAAAATTTTATTGGGATACCACAATATGCACCAGTCTCTCAACTACAGACAGATCCAGTTCTAACTCCAACTCTTACCAACTCAAAACATGGGACGAGTCTGGATTGTATTTCTTTAGTTGGGAGATGTGGAACACATCATGGATCGAATTAAACTGAGAGGGAAAAGCTAACTGGTAGAAAACCTTACCAATCCTATCAATGATTTCAAAAGGTCCCACATAATTTGGTGTTTTCTTCCCTTTCTTACCAAGATGGTGGTGACCCAAGCGAGGTGCCACTTTCTAGAATACCCGGTCACCCACAGGAAAATCCAAAGCTCAACACCTCTGATCGGTATAAGACTTGTGTTAACTTTGGACTATAAAAACCCATTTTAAAATCAACTTAACCTTTTTTTACATCTCTTGATCATTAATCAGACCCAACAGTGAGGTCTCACCCACCTCCACCCAACACAACGAAGGTCGACATGGACGACCATAAAGTGCCTCGAACGGTGCCATATTGATTGATTATTGGTAGAGATTGTTATAGGAAAACTATAACAATCACAAATGGAAATCCCATAATCCACTGATATCCTACACACAAGCCCGAAGCATGTCTTTAAGAATCTGATTATCCTGCTCCATCTAACCATCTGTTTGTGGGTGGTATGTCGTACTCAACTAAATCTGTGAACCTAATGCCATCTAAAGGACACAACAAAACTGAGAGGGAAATGAGGTTCCCTACCTAAAATAACGGATGATGTTACACCATGGAGCCTCAAAAAATCCTTCATATACAACCAACCCAATTACTCCATTTTTTATGAATCTTTGATCAGAATGAAAAGGGCTAATTTGGTCAGATGATCAATCACCACCCAGATATCATTCTTTCTCCGAGGTGTATGAAGCAAACAAGAGGGCCTATGATGCTCTTCTTTCACCGGCTGAAAAGTATAACATCTCAATAAGATGTCAGTTGTGTCCCGTCTCATGCATGGCCACCAGAACTAGCAAAGAAAATTATAATACATCTTGGTACCACCAAGATAGATGGACCACTGAGACCAGTGGATATCCAGGAACACAACCTTCTGTAGAGACAATGGCACCACTCCATGGCCCTTTAATCACAAGATACTCTCAAAAGATAGAGACCAATCTAAAGAAGTCTCCTTACTATGAAGAAACTACCTTGACCATTATAACAACTCATCATTGGGATTCTCCCACTAAATAAACTCTAAAAGAGAAGGAGTAAAATTAATGCTCACCAAGAATGAAACTCCACTATTCTCATTGGTCTCCATGTGCATATGAGAAAAGTGCCCCATCAGAGTACACTCATCACTGGGCTTCCTCAAATCCTAAACTAGTACTTTTCTTCTCAAGGTGTCATTCACCACATTAAACTTTACTAGGGTGTAGATGATATCAAATTCGAAACCCTGAAAGTACTAGATCTAATGCCGCTACCTCGGGTTGAGATCCTTCTACGAGAATATGTAGGCTAAGATCTTTTGAACATAATAGACCACAAACTTCACCCCAAAGAGGTAGTGATGCCATGTTTTTAAATAATACATCACAACTTCTAGCTCCATATTTTGGGTTGGGTAATTCTTTTCTTTTGGTTGGAGTTGGTGGGATCCATACGCCACCATGTGATCATCCTACATAAGCACGCACTCGAGACCAATACCTAAAGAGTCAAAATACACCACATATCCCTTTTCTAAATTTTGGAAAGATCAACACGGGGGGGTAGTCAACCTGCACATGAGCTCCTCGAAGGATGCCTGACATTCAAGGCCCCAAAAAAACTTCACCCCTTTATTGGTGAATGTGGTCATGGTAGAATCAAGATGAGAGAAATCCTGAAAAAAACCACCTATAATATCTTTCCAAGATAAGGAAACTCTTGATCTCAAATATGTTCTTCAGATTCCACAATGACATAATTGCACTGATCTTTTTAGGATCCACAGAAGCTCCCTAATCCGAGATCACATTCCCTAGAAACATCTCCTCCCTAATCCAGAAGGTGCACTTCGATAACTTTACATAAATGTGGTGATCCTGCAAAGTGTCCAACATGAACCGAAAATGATGCTCAGGATCCTCCTCAGATTCATAGTAAACTAGTATGTCATCCACGAATACCACGATGAAAGAGTAAATATACTAGTAGAAAACCCTATTCATTAGTTCCATAAAGATCACTGGATAATTGGTCAATCCAAAGGGCATGACCAAGTACTCAAAGTGTTTGTACCTACTTTGAAAGGTTGTCTTTGGGATATCTGCCACTTTCACCCTGAGTTGGTGATAACCCAATGGAAAGTCTATTTTAGAAAACCATTTCCCCCATTTAAATGATAAAATTAGTCATATATTTGGGGAAAAGGAAATTTTTCTTGATGTTTACCTTATTCAGCTTCCAATAATCAGTACAAAACCAGAGGGATTTGTCAGCCTTCTTCACAAATAGAATAGAAGTGGCCTAAGGAGAGATTCTCAGTAGAATGAATCCTTTGGATTATAAATCATCTTGCTATATCTTTAACTCCTTCATATTGGTGGGGTCTATATGATACAAGAGAAGAGATATATGCTTTGTTCCTAGTGCAAAATCAATCGAGAACTGCACATCCCGCTCTGGACGCAAACCTGAAAAATCATCTGGAATTACCTCAAGGAACTCATCCACTACATGAGTTAATCCACCATAAAGAGCACTACCATAATACTCTAGTGAGAGAAATGATAACTGTAATATAATATTCCCCAACTCTGGGAGTGGAGGTCCCACATGACCCGGATGAGGATCTCATTCCCCATGAAAAACCTACAGACTGCCATCAGGTGTCGCGAAACTCACCCGCTGCCTATTACAATCAATGTGCACCTAAAAGTGGACCATTCAATATATTCCAAGTATTACATCGAATATATCCATATCTAAGACCATGAGGTACCACTCCATCTCAACCCCTGACACCTAAAGCGCACACGACGGGCACCTGAGACCCTGCTTCTTCTTCTTTCCCAATAGCATCACCAACTACATCACGAAAGATAAAATATCAGTTGGAAAATTCAGCATGTTCATAATAAAGGAAGAGATAAATGTAATAGAATCACCAGTATAGAAAAGAGAAGTGTACTAATAATATGCAATCAAAATGGTACCTCATAAAAACAATGGCCCTACATATGATCCCACTGGTGCATACTCCCTGGTATGAAGATGCCTCATCTCTGCCTGAGAATGGATGCTCACTAGTGGCTCTTCCCTAAACTGTATTTTCCTAGAAGATGATCTGATCCAACCACCACGACCACCAAACTTAGATCCCCCTGTCCTCGATGGCTCTGATTGATTTGGAACTCCTATGGAATCCACTGATCCTGCCCCACTCTGAAATGGACATTCCATCCTGCAAAAGCACTACAAGTGTCTCATACCTCCAAACTGATAATAGGGCTTCATAGGAGATGATAATTTTGGTCGGATGTGCCTCATCCTCCCACATTGGTGGCACATGAAGGAACTCACATTAAAATCCACATATGAAAGCTGCATGGAAGAGTACCCTAAACTACAACCTATTTTATTCCCCTACTCCTCCGGATTACTTTTATATTATGATAAAGTACTACTTACCATTATTGATACTTTACCAGAGAATCTAGACCTCCCCTTGAGGTCAATATCCACCATACATTCCCAGTCAACCACCTTAGCATATGTCTTCAACTTAAACAGAAACACTTGAGAATAAATCTCTAGCCGCAAGCCCCTTTCGAACTTCTAGGCCTTTATCTGCTCTTTGGAGACCACTTCGGGTGAATACCGAACCAAATCTACAAAACAGTTGGCATACTCCATTACTAAAAGATGCCCCTAAAAAGGTTCCATAAACACTTAGGATCTAGAATATGCCAAGACTTCATGGTAGTACTGGTCATTGAATACCACCTTAAAGTCCTTCCAGCTCACCTATTCATGCTTCCCAGCTTGAAGCACTGATTCCCACCACCTGTGGCTGGGACCCTCTAATAGAAAAGAGTCACATTTCACCCTAAACTCCTCAGTAATGTCATGGAACTAAAACATGTGCTCGATCTTTTTGAGTCATTCCTCTGCTTCCTAGGGTTTTGTTCTACCTCAAAAAGCAGGAGGCCTATTTTTGAGAAACACTTTGGCTTTGTCCTTCCTAGGACTAGGTTCATGTTGTCTAAATAGAGTAGGAACAAGAGTATATCCTTGTACTAGATCTTGTAAAGCTATAAGCACAACTTCCACTAACCTCTAATCAAGTGGTGAGAGAGAACTCTCCCCAGATTCTTCTTGTGGGTGCATGGGAGCTTTCTAGGGAGGCGTGTTGCTACAAAAGAAATCCGTCACAATAGAAATCATTAGAACAATAGTTCTGAAAAATTTCGGTAACAACATAAGATATAAATAAATCAAACTCATCACAAAAATAAAATAAAAAACCACTTCACTCACACTAAATGTCCATGTGTAGTCTGAAACCCGCACGTCCCACCTGGAGGAGAAATCAAGAAAACAATATCATCATCCCATGGTGACTCGAGATCTGTTATAAGAGGTGTGGGATAGGAACCCCACTTTTGTCAATAACTCTGAGCCCCGACAGTCCTAGATCTTATCTAAGCATACTCCTCCCAAAACAATAATATCACCCAAAAATATAACCTCCTTTGATACCATATTTTTCACAAACCGATTCAGGTCGCCATAAAAATTGGCACACGACCCGGACCATGGAAAGGATCTAAGGGCGTTCCCTATCCCCATGGGCTGGAACAAGTGCCCTAGTATCATAAACAATGGTTTGGGAATGGTTTACCCAAGTTAGGATATATAAAAAAAACCAATAACAAAGAATAAAACCAATCTGAAAATTCATGCCAAAACAACAATAACTAAAATTCAGAACTGAATACAAGGTTTTTAACGTGACACAAGAGGTCAAAAACTTAAACAATTTGCATAAAAAACATCCCAAATACCACCACACAACAAGGGGTCCTCACCTATGAGTTTTCTCCACAACACCTCACCATGGAAGCAACTAACAACCCGAACTACCATCTCCAATGGCCTTTACCTTACCTGTGTTAAACATAATCAAATCTACTTACACCTAAATGTGTAATTAGGGTGTGATCCTTATCACAATAGGATAACACCCACATATTTCATGTGACGAACATCATAGATAAAAAAATTTCAAGTGTGGAAAACAGGAAATGGTAGCAATAATTTCTAAAGCATGCAACCTTTAAATGAAAATAGTTTTCAAGGGGTAACATTAAGGAATGAAAATGTTTAAATAAAACATGAAAGATTCTTAATTTTACATCCAAAAAAACCATGATATAAATATAAATACCAAATATTCAATGAGCACTAAACATGTGAACACCACTAGGAACTACTTAGATGTATTCCCCAGGTACTTTGTATCTCTAAGTGAATGTAACCATAAAAATATATGTTTTCAGGCACGATCCACTAGTATGGAACATACCCATAACCTATTGGTCCCCAATCATCACCATTATAGTTTTGATAGTGTTGTCAATGTCAAACTTGCTAAGTAAAACAGGGACAAAACCACTCCAGATCACTAGCGTACTAGTACACGTCCGCCCACCTAGATACCCAGGTTTCCCTCTTTATGATCAAACAAGTTACACATGCTACCAAATTCCATTTACACATAAAAAACCATTTATGGTCATACACACTCAAAATAGTATCTAAACATGATTTTCACCATTTGTATAACTCAAATAAACACTTAGAATTTCCATTAATCAATTTCACATGTTATAACAAAACCTTGTACGAAAAATCCATTTAAACCCCCTATTTTAAAACCGAATTCATACTAATATTACACAAAAACATAATTTACATCACATAATTTTTTTTATAAATCCATTCCATGAATTAATATACAACACTAATTGGAACAACATGGAATGCACATGTAAAACACCCATTTTCACACAAAATTGGCACTTAAAAATCACCTACATAAAAAATGCTACCAAAAATATTTTTCAATCCCAAAACAATTAAATAGGAACCTAAAAAATATAAATCCAGAAAGGTAAGTCCTTCTACAATGATTACACATGGAATAACCTACCAAGAGTGTCAAAACCATCAAATCCTTATGCATAACTTCAACCATACCACCATAGCACCATAAGGGAGTGAAAACGAACCTAAAACCACAATATTGGACCAGAAAAATAAAAAACAAACCCTATGTATGAATACCTAGTTTTTTGGAATTTATAACTTCAAGAATTCTAGGAGAAACCCTAAGTAAATGGAAGGAACAAGTGAGGAATTCACTTACTTGAGAAACATTGAATAAATTTCCCCAAATACACCAATAGGTAAATCTCCAAGCATCTAAAATTGAAAGGGAGGTTCAAATAAGTTTGAGGAGGTAAAGTGGGGACTAAAATGGGGGGAACATGGTAAAAAATGAATGATTTTTGAAATAAACAAACTCTATTTGAAATCATGGATGATTTGAGAAACCATAAGGAGATTCTTCCTAATCCAAAATGAAGATGATCTCCAAAGAGGTAAAATGGAACATGGGGGTGTTCCTAGGGTTTTTGTTCTCTTGTGAGAGGTCAAATGACTAAAAACAGTTAAAAATGAATAATATATATAAGAAATAAATTATTTCTTTAAATCTGGAAATGGGCTCATGGGTTGGCCCAATTCCAAAATAAATCACCCAAACCCTCCATTATTATGAGCTCTTAAGGGGTCCAATTGAATATGGAGGTTTGAATAGTTTAGGGTAGGATAAGTGGGAAGTAGAATGGGTGAAAATTTTTAAAAAAGAAGGAGTTATAAAAGAAAAAAAATTGTTTTCAAATCTGTAAATGGTCTCACGGTTTGGCCCAAATCTTAACGAAACCACTATTTTCTCCAAAAATGATTGGGAAACCCCCAGACAAAGCAATAATAGAATGTACATGAAAAAATATTACTTTAAAATAGGTCTTGAATGTTATAATTAATATAATATATGAATAGTATATGGTTTAGTGGATAAATCCTTTTGTAAATTCACCATATAGACCATCTAAAATTCATTCATCTTGTTACCTGAATTTTAGGGTTACCTAGTTAGATGTTACTAGACATGATGAATGTTCCTGACCACATATGATTTATAGGAATTCCTATGAATATAGTTTAGTTTAAGATCTATTTTTTTACCTATTTTAAAATTGGGCCTAAACATACAAACAAAATTAAACCTATATCTACATATGAAAACCCACCTAGTCACTCACTAGCCAACTAACATGTATGCATGAAAGTTTACTTCTAGAGTATTTGAACCTCCACCATGCCACTTAAATTACATAATATTATGTGAATATTTTATTTTTTCATAATTTTTTTAATATTGGGTCTACGCATACACAAGACCACATCCTACAAACATCGTTTTTTTACTTTCTTATTTTGCATTTGTTTTTTCACTATACTATTTTTCTAATACAATCCCACACGAAATCCAACATGTTTACCCAAGAGTAAACTTTATTCATATTTTTTCCTTTAATTTTTAAATTTTGATTACATTTTCAAGTGGGAAAAATATTTTAAAATCTGGTAGATTAAGAGTTTTGAGTCACGCTGAAATGTTCCTAAAAGTATCCTTTTACCAATCACCTTGAACTAAAATTTGTTCTATAAATTCAATATATATATGTGTGTATATAATAATTTAATGGGGTTGTATATATACATAACTTTTAGTTCCAATATAGTATGAAAAAGGGATCAAGATTGTAAAATTTGGACTATATAAGAAATAGTCCCAAATGGGTATAAGCAATATGACCCCAGGCCCATATGGGTCATTAACATTTAGGCATGATTGACCCATTTTTAATTACTAAGTGTATCTCAAATATCATAATTAAATGTTCTTACCAAACATTTAGGGTAACCAAGATTATGTATTCCTAACACAATATAATCCATGAGCACCTAACTTTTAGGGTTACCCTTATTGAATGATTGAGGTATTAACACGTTTTTACTTTAGATGGAATGAAAATTTGTATTTTTTTGTGGATTATATATTATTTCACCATATTATATCATTAATTCCCTACATGTATGAATTCATCCAATGTTTTAATTTTTATATCATATACCTTAAAACAAACTAATATATAAAAAGAATATTATTTTATGACACTCTATACAACTAATGATATTTGTAACTCACTAAAAATAAAATTCAATCATATTAAAATATATCTAAATACATACCAAGAATAAGATACATGAAACCCTTTCATATTAAGGTTTAAAATAAAAGGTAACCAAAATCATAATCAAGGGAATGTATGGTATACCTGGTATCCAACTAATCACTTTTTTAATAGAACCAATGTTCCTAAACCAGTGTAGAATGACCCAAAGTCCCATTATCCATATATCAATACTCAAGAGGGGTATTAATTATAATAAATTCCTATCACATAATATGAATATGTCACAATTTTATATTATTATTTAATTTATACCCCAAAAATAAATCATAGTCTTCATTGAATAGATTTAACTCTTATATCCTAATTAGAATTTAACACCTTATATACATGGTATGAAATTTAAAAGAAACTATTTAGAAATTTTAAACTAAAGAATTTTTCCATTGAATATATAAACACATAATATTTATAAATAATAAAAAATGGGTAAAAAAACAAATGAAAATTCATATATTTAAAAAAGATATATAAATTTATGAACATTCATAAATTAAACATTTATAAAAAATTTATATTTAGACATTATTTTAATGACATTACATAAAATATAATTATAAAAAATTATTATTCGTATTTCAATGTAAACTCTTCATATTTCTTCATTTACTTGGAAAATATTTTAACTCCATATTAAAATATATAATTCTATAAGAAATGTAAATAGTTCATGTCCCATAATACATGAACACTTAAAACTAATAATATAAAAAATTTACATTATTTTAATATAATAAAATTTATACTTTTTTAAACCAATAATCAAATCCCCCAAAACCATTTTTTATTAGTTTAAATAAATTTATAAAATTATGTAATTAATATAAAAAATTCATATTATAATTTATAGACATTTTATAAAACAATATAAACACATTAATATTTATCATAATTTTTTAAATTACAAAAAATAAACTAATTTAAATTTTTTATAGAAGTACTTAAAATTATAAACATAAACAATGTAAATTTATTTTAAATCAATATAAAATCAACAAATATAAATTTTTTTATTGTCTGAAGCCTATTTCAGATCCCAAACCAATGATGGTTTTTGATAATTATTAATTTTTTTAACAAATAATATAACATTTTCAGGTTTCTATTCACCATGATGTGGTTATTAACATGTGGAAATGAATTTCAATTTGAATACCATGATGTTTTTTCTCTACAAAATATATTTCAGGAAGAGACCTCAATGTTCAATCCTTTATACCATGACATGTTGCTATTCAACAACACCATGGTTTTCTACATGTATGTAAGAACACATTTCTTATTCTTGAGGTACGGGTTTCTTCTTTTCTGTTTTCCTTAAGTGTTTTGAAAAAATAAGGGAAGTGGGGAAAAATCCAAAATTTTATGGGTACACGCAGTGTACTTTTCCACACGCCGTGTACTTTGGCCATTTGGGATGAGTACACATGGCGTGTAGGCCTGTCGGCGATGAAGGGTGTAAAAACTGACTACATGCCATGTACTTAGTATATACACGCTGTATAATCTATCAGTAGGTGAATAGTAAGGTGGTGAAAGTAGCCACCAGCAGAGTGATAGTACACGCCGTGTATGCAGAAATACACATGATGTAATCATGTCGACAGATGCACAATGTGGCGGTGAAAAGTAGCCGCCAAAGGAACAGATAAAAAATTAAAAGTACATGTCATTTACATGAGAGTACATGCCATGTAGTTTGTTTTTTCTCTTAAAATGGAAAGTAGCCTCCTCATTCAGTAGAGGAGGTAGTGGACGCATTTGGAGCACCGGGAGAGAAGTCTGGAGCTTAGAGGAGCTCTCGACTGCACACCGAAACTCAGATTCCTTCGTCGATGGTCTCTATTTAACCACGCGGGTGAGTTCTTCACTCTTCTTGAACCCTTCCTTCCAATTATCTCCCAAGGGGATGTTATTTGTGTTTGAATGAATTTTCGTTTATCCCAGATCTACATCATTCTCAGACGTTTCAAAAGGTACCGTTCACGGATATTGATCAAATGAGTTCAAGGTAGGTGGTCTGATGTTTAATTCCTAATGTCATACGGTTTTTATGTGTCATTGTGCTACTTTCCCATATTTGGGGTGTTATATGGCTGAGGAATCAATTAATTAAAGACTTATAATTTCATAGGTAATTTAAATGTATATGTATAACTGCAGTTTGGGATCGTTTCCTTGATCCAGGTCCACCCCATGGGTGTGTTCCATTGTTTATCCATTTGTCTAGGATTGCCGAGCGTATGCCGTGATTTAGCATGCTTTCAGTTTTCTTGAGAGAGAATGTATATAATTTCTTGCTATGTGTTGGGATCGTCCCGGTTACTTGTTTAGCCTCAGGGAAAGTGTTTTTTATCCTGATGGAAAGTGTTTGTTTAGCCTGAGGGAAAGTGTTTCATTTAGCCTGAGGGAAATGTTTCATATTCCTGAGGGTAGTCTCTTCTGTGCCTGAGGGAATTATCTCCTACGCCTGAGGGAAATATTCGTTATGCCTGAGGGCAATCACCTGAGGGTTTCTAATCTGATTATCCTGAGGGTGTGGTTATGATTACCTTAGGGTATGTTTTTTCATGTCTAAGGACTCTGTTTAATTTTCATAATCCCATTTGGTGATTTCACATGTTATGTCAGCCAAGATAAAGCATAGGCTTGGTATTGTTTATCTTGAACTTGTTAAATAGCTTGTTGTAGTTCTTGTTGTGGCACTATATAGGAGAATTTCGGCTGAGGCTGAGTCTCAAGAACTTATAATTTAGTTATTTTTAATTGATAAATAATGATTAATGGAAATGGAACTGGTAGGAGTAGTTTCTTTTGAATACTTCATAGTTTACTGCATTTTCATTTCTGTACAATACTGTTGCACAAATTCACTGACAGTTGGGCACATGCCTTTGGTGGTTTCCTATTGATATTTATTTCTCACACCATTTTTGGGTCATGTCTTGGTCCCAAACAGAATATATTGTTGCATGTGTTGATAAAGGAAAGAGTCCCTTTACAGTTAATTGATTGTTGTAGAGGAGTAGGAGAGCATGGGAACGAGCTTTGGCTTACGATGCTGCTGAGTTCCTGTTGCACTGTTTTATTTTTCTTTGTTGTATTTTTCCCTTATATCGTATTGATCCATATTGCAGTGTATCCTGTTTTGGCTGTTTCCTTAGACTTAGGGACATATTTTATCTTTATATATGATTGTTGGTATTTTCTTTACTTCATTACTGTGTCCATTTCAGTATTAGTATTGTTTACATCTTCCATTTTTGTATGCTTGTATTTTGTTCCACTGTGTTATACTTTGAAAAATGAGGGCATAGTATCCCCACTATCAGATCTAGGCCCTCATTGCTTGTCGGAAGCCTCTGGCGTTTGGGGAAATGTGCTTGAGGTCATGTGACCAACCGGGTTCGGGGCACCCATTGAGTGGCACCCTGATCCGGGACGTTACAAAGTGGTATCAGAGTATTTTCTTTTCTATGAGTTATTTTATTATTTGGTGATGACAGTAAGAGATATATTTCTAAGGGATTTGGTAATAATTGTGCCTGGGAGTAGCTACCCCGTGTACAGGTAAAGGCCGGATTGCCTCGTATTAAATTGTGATTTTCTGTTTATGATTATTACAATTGAGTGGATTTTCACCATTGGGTGACGCACTTGTGGTGTTCTGTTATATTTTTATACTTGGGTTTTATTTAGTCGCAACGTGATGAGATGACGGTATTCCATCTCATGCATAATTTAGGAACATGTTAGAATCACATTCCATGAATAGTTTACATGCCATGTAGGTGGATTAGAAGTTTCATGTTGTTTTGATATATGTTGTGCTAGTAAATACATCATGTTGTTATAGTTTCCTTGATAAAATACATGTTGCTTGATAGGGTATTGTTCTGTATGGTTTTGTAGAATAAACGCCAAACTTTGTTCTTGAAGAGTATGGGCCCTCATTGACCGGAATTTAGTGGATCATAAACTTGTGTACTTTTTTTATAACATGTATAATATTCCAAACATTGATTCGCGGGGAGTATGGGCCCTCACGGATTGGAATATGGCACTTAGGTGTTGGTTTCATTGTTTTCTGGGCTCCAGAGAAGTTTCTAAGGCTTCCTGTCCGGAAAAACCCAGAATACATGTCGTGTAGTTTTGACTACACGCCATGTACTCTTTTATTAGGGAAGAAAGTTAAAATTTTTAATTATATTCTGTGTATTGTGTATACACTCCATGTAGTTTCTACTCGTGTCATAGGCCATTTGGGAAGAAACACGGGATAGAGAAACTTTGAGGGCACACGTCGTGTACCGATTGTACATGTCGTTTCGTTTTGACCCTGTGTCTGCCTGTGTAACTAATAACACGGATGGAGGAACCTTATATTAAACACGGTGTTTCAATAAAGTACACCCCATGTATTTTAAAACGGGGAATCTAACCATGTAACTAACAAACACGGTTCGGCATTATCCTTTCACGTACACGTCGTGTACCTGTGGAACACGTTGTGTAGTCTTGACAGGTGAGAGATCGTGTGGAATTCGCTGTGTGGATAGGGAAATGGGGTGGTGTACACACCGTATGCAGGTTTAACATGCCGTTTAGTGTCAGCAGAGTAGTCAACAGTGTCACTAACAACACGGGCAGTTGGAATCTATGCCGTACACGCCGTGTCCATCTGGAACACCCTGTGTAGTGTGAGCTGTGTACCCGGTCGTGTCACGAACAACATGGTTCATTGAATCTAATATAGTACACACCATGTATACCTTATACAAGAAATTTAGTATCATTCAGAAGAGAGCAGTGTGGCTTAGTTGTGTAGAATAAATCGAGCAGGGGAAGATAATTCAGTCACACACCGTGTGTTTCAGGTGTTACACGACCAGTTCTGGTATAGGTACACGCCCATGTGAAAGGCTTACGAGAACATGCTGTGTAGTTAATATACACTCCATGTAGTCTTGTTTTGTCAAACTTGGATTTTTTTCTTTCTCCTATTCCCTTCTTATGTTTCCAGTTCTTGGTCCCTAAAAATCTTAATCTAAGGCATGTGTTTGACCATGTATAGTCATGCCACCGAGAAGTCCATGAGTTGTTCACTAAGATAGAGGCAATGATTATACTATAGAGACGGTAGGCCACAGTCTAACGATGGATCCTCCAGCAAGGCCAGATGCGGTGCCAACCATTATACCAGATGCAGGTGCGGATGCGCAGTTCTGTGAAGGCTTCATGTGGTTTATACAGACCTTCCGGGGAGCACCGCCGGCTGCCACATCTATGGCAGAGCTGACATGGATATTCCAGCAGCAAAATCCACCTACATTTATAGGGGATGGCAGACCACAGGTTTCAGAGTCATGGCTGGATTCATTGAAGACTATCTTTGATCTTCTTGAGACGCCTCTAGGGAGGAGGGTCAAGCTCACTACTTACATGTTGTATGATTCCACCAAGATATAGTGGGATGTTACCACTGAGACTGAGCATCAACGTGTAATGGAATGGGAATACTTTCAAGAATTTTTCTATGACCTTTTCATTCTAGAGATGCTAAGGGAATATCGATCTCTAGAGTTCATGAATCTGCAACAGGGCGCAATTTCAGTGATGGATTATTCTGCCAGTTTCACCGAGATACAGAATTTCTCACTTGTTCTTGTGGGAGATGAGACGTTGAGGGATCGATGATTTGAGGATGGTCTTCGATATGACATCTGATCGCTGGTGAATGGTTTCAAGTTGCCTACAGTGCATGTTATTATGAACCAGAAACTGATTACTAAGCGAAACCTGTGGGATGTTAGTGGTGTGGACCAGGGTGATTCAGCACCGGTTTCATGTACTATTGATACTGGTAAGAAGAAGAAGAAGATGGATTTCTCTCACGGTGGCAGTACTATGATTAGTATTCATCCAGTTTTTCATGCAATTTGTTTCTTGAGACTCATTCCCCACCTCTTATATGTTTCTTGAACAACTATGATTAGTATTCATCCAAAATGATCACCAATACCCATAATGGTATGACTTTCTATTAGTTTAGTTCAAGAAATATAGGTATATGTCCCTAAGAGATGGGGGATGAGTGTAAAGAAAAAAAACAATAATAACTATTTAGAAGATAAAGCTGTTGGGGATGATGGATGTCTATAACTTTCACCATTGTATGAAATCATTGGATAAAACCTACCATAATGGAATAATTCATTACTTAATTTAATTTACCCATTTCGTTCAAAGCATATTGAAATTATTTGAAATAATAAAATGTTGGGTTCCCCTTATTATAATTATCTATAACTTTCACCTTTGATAATGGATATCTTATGTGTAATTATTTATTTATTGTACAAAATGAATATTTTATGAACCTAATAGGATTAATATGAATAAAAAATGGATGAACACTACTTTTTTTTACAAAAAACTATTAATATGTAGTTAAATAATTCATCAAGTTTGAAATAGAGAATGAATACGAACATTCTCAAATCCTTCTTTCTTGTTTACATTGTTTTTATTCAAGAAAAATTAGTCTAGAATAGTTGGAAGAATATTTTATTTTTAAAAAATAGATCATAGCTATAAATGTTGGACTATACATGGGTAAAAACTGAACATCCACACTGATTTGGATTATATTGCATTTTATTGATCATTTGATATGAATACCAGTGTAAATGATGATGAAGATTGAATGGAATAAAAGACCATGGAAATAGAAGATGACCTTTGTGATTGTCTAATGTTTTTTTAGAAGTTAAATAGTAGTTCTAATAGACCATTGTATATTGATTTTAATAAATACACAACATTTTCAGTTGTATTGCAGTTATATAATTTGAAAGATGGCAGCAGATGAAGTGACACTAGTTTTACAGAACCACTTGGTCAACTGAATAATATGCTTCTCGAAGAAAATAAACATCCACGTAGAGTATATGAAGATAAAATAATGCTAAATTCAATGGAAATTATATATAAAAAATACATTCTTGTCCAAATGATTTCATATTATTTCACAAGGACCATGAATCACTCATAAAATGCATTAAGTGTGGAATGAAACGATACAAGAAAAATGAATCAAGTCCTTTGAAAGTTGTATGGTACTTTCATATCATTCCATGATTTAGATGGATATATGGATTTTAGGAAACCGTGAGACAATATACATGGAATATGGATGCATGAATAAAAAATCGAAACCTACTCTATCTAGCAGATTCTCCTCAGTGAAAAAAATTGATTATGGGTATCTTAAATTTGGAAGTGAGAAGAGAAACTTTCATCTTGCATTATATATAGATGGAATTAATCCTTTTGGTGTATAGATTATTACTCATAGTACATGGCTCATCATTTTGGTAAATTATAACTTTCCACCATGGTTATGTGTGAAGCGCAAATAAATTATAATTTTTTTTTCTTATATTTGTACCAATGAAACCCAATAATTTTATTGATGTCTATTTGGATCCATTGATTAAAGAACGGAAATTGATATGGGATATAGGTGTTGTGGTGAATTATACACATAGAGATGAATAATTCACCTTGAGGTCGATGTTTAATGGGATTATAAATGGATTTCATTCTTATATAAATTTATTAGGCTATAACATTAAAGGAATATTGGGGAGTCCCATTTGTGAAGAATGCACACACTCAGTTAACATTCCTCGAAGACTATGATTTTAGGATATAAAAAATTTAACCTTGAAGAAATAAATACTAATATTGGATGATAGTATTCAATAGGAATATAGAACAAGGTACAGCACCATCTTCACTAATAGGTTATCAACTATTTGATAAAGTAAAAGATATTAACACTTTTTTTGGTAACACATTTTCAAAAAACCATATGAAATCTCATTTTAAGAAGAGATTGATTTTTTTAAATTACCTTATTGGAATTTTTTGTACACCAGACATTATCTTAATATCATGCATGTAGAATAAAATGTATTTGATAGTGTTATTGTCATGTTACTAAATGTTCCTAGAAAAAAGAAAGATGGAATCAAGGATATGTTGGACATGATTGGCATTTGGATAAGAGAATAGTTGGAACCAATGATGGGTAAAGGGTGGAATTTTCTTCCTCTAGTAGATTACACTATATCCAGACAGAAAATGTTATAATTTTTCTTTTTCCTTAATAGTGTAAAATTTCTATAGGGGTATTCATAAAATATCAATAGAATCGTTTCAATGAATAATTTGAAGTTACCGGGACTAATATCACATGACTATCATGTTTTGATATAAGATTTGAAGAATGTTTCTTTTCATTGCATTCTTCCTATAAATGTATAGCATACATTAACCAAACTCTGCTTCTTTTTCAAAGCCATGTGTAGTAAATTTATAGACCTGAAGAAGTTTCCAATCATGAATAAGGAGTTTGAAGTCATATTATGTGAATTATAGATGTTCTTCATTCCATTATTATTTGATATAATTTTCTACCTAATGGTTCACTTGGTTATATAGGTTTAATTATGTGATCTTATCCATTATAGATGGATGTCCCACACAATATGGTATATGTAGATTATGAAAGGGTATGTCAAAATCAAATTTGGATAGAAGGTTGTGTTGAATAATGATATATTTTTTAAGAAGATTTTGAATTTTTTACTGATTACCTATCAGATGTTGAAAAACATCGGTCTCCCAAAGTCTCGTCATAGAGGATTCCTGATGGGAGAAGGGATTTTTGGAAGATATGTTATTAAAATTACCTTAATAAAGTAGAAGAAATCACACCTTCACATTTTACATAATGATGAAGATGTTGATCCATACATAGAATCTCACAAATCAATTATTATAGATTTTAATCCATCAAGGGATGAAGGATGGATATCAAATACACATAATAAATAGTTTATAAGATTTTTCTGAGATCAAATATATAAAGAGTTATCTAAAATTCAAAATTCAATTATTGAACAACTTCAATGGATAGCTACGTGATCAAATAAATATGTTATATCTTAAACTGGTTTTGTAATCAATGGTTATATGTTCTATACAAAATAACATGAATAATGAAATATGATGAAAAATAGTGGAGTTATGCTTATGGAGGAAGTGATTCCATATCTGATTCAAAGGATATAAATCCAATTTATGAAAATATGTCATATTTTGGCATTATTGAACTAATATATGAGTTGTACTATACAATATTTCAAGTGATGATTTTCCATTTCAATTGTGTTGACAATAAAAGTACAGTGAAATTTGATAAAGTGGGATTCATGAAGGTGAACTTCAGAGGGGAAAGGGGGAAAAGATGATCAATTCATAATGGAATCACATGCGGTGAAATTATTTTATGTCTCTGATCCAACAAATAATAATTGATTATTTACAAGTACAACACATTCATTGGTAGACCACAATCATTTTATATCACTCCCAAAGTAGATAGTTTATTGTAGGTTAGAGGGGGTACAAAGATGGGATTTGAATTCTTGATAAAGGATCCAAATCCCTAAAACCATCAACAAAATAAAGTGAGTTCAATGAGAAGGTAAAAGTTTTTTTTAATATACTATGTTTTTATAACAATATTATCTATTATCTACTACATTAACATAATCTAAATTAAATGTTTGAAAATTCATACAGACAATGTCTTCTATACATGATGATGTTACCAATCCCATAGAAGAATAGACTATAATGAACGAAACCCTTTGGGAATATGTAAATGTAATTTTATGATATAAATTCTCTATTTTACCAAAAAATTATATAATGAAACATAGGGATCATTTCCCGAACCATGTAAATCATTGTGTCTCATGTTATTCTTCTTTTTTTTACCTTTTACACTTCTGTGAATAGTTTTTTGCTTCATTTATCCCAGTTTTTCCACAACAAGGGTCTTGTACATGGTGTTTTGATAAAAAGGCAATACATGGAGCTTCAAAGAAGGGGTGTTCACAAGATAGGGGGCTTGTGCACAAGGTCAAGGCTTGCATGCAAAGTCAAGGTTGTTCATAGGAAAATAACTTCTGTGCACCTGAATTACGAAGATAAGGGATGTGCAAGGATTACCGAACTATGGGTCCACTCAAGGGAGGACCCACAAGGAACTCGTCATGCAATATCTCTACCATGAGGATTTCATTATTTTGTGATGTTGTGGAAGATCATTATTAAATGCATCATAGCAGCAGTTTGACTTTCAGAGGATCACCCTAAAGAAGGGGGTGACCTTATTATTATCGAAATCCACAATTATTTCATGGAAGATCTTGGTTGCAGAAAAGGTATTCCACACAACTGCATCCTTAGACATGGTGGGAGAGCACACACAATTCAATTTGACATCGCATTTGGTGTGTAAGAGTATTGCATGTGGGTCAGCAACTTGCATGAAACATTTCCAACTTACGTGAAACCATTTTGAATGGGCTTCATGAAAATGGAAAGAGATACATCATATTTTCAATGAAAGAGTCTTCCACGCTAATTTCAATCTTTCGTGCGCACCTCAAAATGTATTTGCACCTTCCTCCACTTTCTTGTAATGTTATTTTGTGTTGGATAATGGATTTGGTTTACCTAAATATGTCCTTTTGCAGCTTCACGTGGAATTCATTACTAAAAATTGACCCCCTTAAAATTTGGTCTGAAAAGGGAACAGAAGGTTGGGTCCTAAGGGAAATGATGAATTCATGGTTTGATTCCCATGGGCGTTCACAAAACATATTCGTTGGAATATAAGAGACTTGTGTGGGAATGGAAGGTTATGCCCATGTCAATAAATTAGTAGAGGCAAATGCTTTGTACCACACCTTGACTTTACGAGTGATGTGAAATTTTCTGTCATGCATGAAAATTCAATCCTACTACATGAAAAAGTGAGTTTCATCCACTTCTTTCACACAAATTATGCTTCTTTCATGATTTGGAATTTATGAGAAATTGGTAATTTGCATGACCGGTGCCCGATATTTCATGCAAAAACACACTTTTTCCATTGAAACTTAAATCTTTCATTCTTCATCATTAAAATTTTCATACACATTCAAAATGAACGATCAATAGTATGATTATCATATTGATGTTTTTGGTACAGTTTGGAGAGAAAAAAATGACTAGAAACCCTCATATCCTTTAGACCAGGAGGGTTGTATCAGAAAACCAAATTCTTCTGGACATGTTGATGAAATCACATAGGGATTATCCTATGAGTGGATATATTCCCTTGTGGAAGTTTGGGCTACTGGAAAAAGTGATCATCCCAGCATTTGTGGTTGATTAACCATGGTTGTGGTTCACACGTGAAGATGAGATTCAATGTGAGAACAACACCATTTAGAGTCATGCCAGTAGAGATCATAGGGACGTCACCATCTATACACTGAAAGGGAGGATGAATATGGTCATAGGGGATCAACCTAAGGAAGAAGAGATCCCAGCCCATTACGCTACTATTTCCAGAGTATCATGAGAGACAATAGAAAGGGATGGAAGAAGTATTGGGACTTGATGTCCGATGGCCACATAACAAGTGAGTGGGTGTGGGAGTACTGGGTAAGCTTCACATGTGAAGAATATGGGGTAGAGTAGTTCAAAATCAGGATATATGGAGTGGTATGAATGTAAGAGTTCCATTTTTACCATTAACAGGAGATAGTTCGGGAGATCCTCATCTGATGGTCCTTAGATACGAAAACATTTCACCTCCATTGTAGGGAAGTCAACATCAGTCTTTGGGACATCCTATATAGGGGGAATTCCAATAAAGGGATTCTAATAAGATGAGTTCCTCTTGAAAAAGAATACATAAAAGAACAGTGAGTAGACCCCTATCCTTGCACAAAATCTCTTAGAAGGGATGAAGGAGAAGCTGAAATTCATGCCCATTTTCTAAAAGGATGTAGTGTTTAAGGCATGGTTTGACCTATTCCTCAAGAAGGACATGAAGGCAATGATGTCGGTTCATGGGAAAAAATGTCCAATCGCATCGTAACAGGGGAAGGAAGGATCATACTAGTTCATCCTAGAAGATGGATAATATCATACATGAGGGTACATCATGATAAGAGTTTGGGACTCATTAGTTTGCTACACTGTCTTTCCACTTTTATGAGTGGGTGGATACTACTATTGATGGACATGAGGATATGAATATGTATAGGGGAATTAGTTATATTGGTAATACTATCAACTAGAAATATGGTTATCCTAGGAGTGCCCATCCCAGCCATACTTTACAGTATACTAGGCCACGTTGCAAGGGGAAACACACCAATAATGATATATGGTTCATTCCAGTTTCTACATGGATGGATTGCAACACACCTCGGGGGCTATGAATTCCCAAATTTCATCAGTACTGTGAATAATAGTATGTGTTTTTCCCTATTGAACATCGCTGGAGTCAGACCTATGACACTTGATGAGCCCAAGATTGTGTTTTAGATTGGAAACCACAAAAACATCAAATTTTATCCCTTTTTTGACTCTGGTTGGTTCAATGGTGGACAACATAAAATGTTCATGGGGGAAAAGGGAGTACCTTCAAATCTTTAGAGGTGGGTTACTGATGGCTCAGATTGATGGAAAGGATTATTGTGATATATACATGTTGTATCGTTTGTAAAGGATGTTTGGGTGCCTTCAGTGGGTTGTGAAGAGTGTTTACATGGGGGTCTGTGAAGAACGACACCCCTGTATCCTTCTCCAACTGTGGCACATGCTGGTGATAGTGGGATCCAGTGAAACCACCATACTACCGCCAACCAAAATTTATGTTGGCCTATCGATGGAATATTCTTGCAACTATAGGGAAGCATACCCAATGTAAATACTTTAAAAGTGCATTCATATGATCTAATAAGAGAAAAAGGTGCCATAGTAGAAAGGAATCATATGGGAAGCCCCATATGAGGCAAGCCAGGCATATGGGGTGGCTTAATCTGGAACTGCAATGGTGGGAACATCACAAGGTGTGGTTTCACCCCTTCCTCCCAAAGGATATTATCTTGGAAGTGACCCTAGGGAATGGCAAAGGAGTCTCCCAGGAAGAAGTTTAGGTACCTTCTTCAACCAGTTGTTGATGTTTTCTTTCCCTCTCTATGTTATACTTGGAGGAAATTGAACAAGTCATTACTGATAGAGAACTTATAAAAGAAGATGAATCGGGGTGGAATTGAACTACTGTATGTCGAGAACATTCAGGTTGTGGATAGGGTGAAATTCCATTGGAGAAAAACATATCTAACAACTATGGATGTTTTCACATGCCAGCGGGGGAATTACGAAGCACCACCCATTTTGGAATAAGTGATGTTTGGACAAGAATCGTATTGGGAGGAGACATCACTAGAGGAAGATGATGACAAAGAGGAGGAGGGGGAGGAGGAGTCTGGTGATGGGGGTTCTAGGGGTAAAACTAATTATCAAGGGATTCCCCTATAAATTAGAAATATTATAGACTCTATAGAAATGTTATCCAAGTATCTTGTAGTAATATTAACTTACTCAAGTCTTTCTTTGATACTTCCCTTTCACTACTCAGATTGAATAATCAAAACATATATTGTACAGAAATATCTCGATAGTGAGAAAGGGTCCCCCACTACATGGGGGGAAGATGCACCAACGGGTGTGGAGGACCATACTCTAGTGTCTACACCTAAGGCTATGGCAGGTGGTGACCAAGTCGAGGTTAAAGTAGTCCGGGTGACATCTTCAGAGTCTCAGTCTCTCCCCAACTTCTATGGGGGCCAAACCTAGGTATACTAATGGTTACAACCACTACAGGGAGTTAGCGCACCCAAGGTGTCTTATCATAGAAACCCCCTTTAATGTAATAGAGTATTCTAAATCATTTGGACATAATTAGATTTTCATAGATCTTTAACATCAACATGTTTGCATGTCCAATGAAGCTTCTTCCCAAATTATGTGAGGGGAACTGATGTCATTAATTGAAATACCCAATGTCTAAGGGTCTCCCATGGTGGAATCTCATATCATGACTCGGTATCTTGACTTTTCAATGCTCATATCTGATATGTATCTCATCTCACAAAGTCATACTTATCATTTTCTAATAAGATTGATTTGGTCATCCTCATTCCAAGAAGTTCTCGAGAGGTTTCATGGTCGAATATTGGATGATGTTGGGGTATTTGGGCAATCTATTCTAATGGTCTATTAAGTTCATGAGGATTCAGTCATTTGATTCGATCTGTATTTAGTGGTTCTAGATGAAAATGTGGTTGCAGCTTCGTGTGACACCACTGGTGGGGAATAACTCGCAACTGGTAGGTGAGAAGACACTGAAAAAGAAACAAGAGAGGACGGATTCGCTCATGATTTGGAGTCGATACCATTAGAGAAGATACTGAAAGAATATCCTACTTCATAACTCCTTGCAGCCTCTCCTGAGTACAAGCCTGTAGATCCTAAAGAGCTAGAAAACTTTGACCCTGATGTGGATGTAGAGAACCACGTCATTCGATGAAGGGGATAGAAATTTATGCAACATTTCATCAACCAAACTCTATAATTGCGACTAGTGGGCTAGATGGGGTCTTTTCACCACTGGATGTTCAACCTATGTTATGGGGTAATATGCTTGAGGTATTAACGCATTGGTTCATGACTTTCTTTCCAAAAATATTCATGAATGAATCCATCACATGGACATCACCTAGAATCAGGATAAGTCCAACATCATTCAAAATCTCCATGAGGTAAACCAAGAGATCCAATGGATAGAAGAACAAATGAATGAGTTTCATTCCTTCATTGATACTGAATCATTCCCATTATTCATTTGAGGGATTATATGGAGGATTCTGAGGGGTAGAGTAGGTAGGAAATACATTAGTTGGATGATATCATGGCTGAGATGGACCAAGTATATATCAGGGATAACCAACTTCATCCATTGGATGATGAGGAGGAAACAGAGCTCCAGAAGCAGTAGCATACCCTAGAATCCACACGTCAAAGTTTTGAGGAGCTAAAGCACTCCATCATCAGAGCAGAACTATAAGGGCAATTTTTTCAGAACTCATAAGAGGTTCCAACATGTGGATATCCTCTAATACTTATATAAAATTCTTAGTTTCTTTTAAAATTTCTTGTGTGCATGGACACATTTATTTTCATTGATTTAATTATCCCACTTTAATCATATTTTTGAGGCAACCAATGATCAATCCATATGCTCATGTTGGTCATGCCCGGTGTGAGAAACAAAATATGACCACATGATTGCTCATTTTTATGAGAGTGTCAGATAATCATCTAACACTCAGGGACTGCTAGTGTTGACTAATAACTGAGAGTGTTTGGGCCGAGAGAGGTTGTGGTTGGAGAATATGGCTCTTCGAATAAACAATTGGATTTTCCGATGTGTGTTAGTGCACATGCATGATAACTTCAAGGGTGTTGGAATCTATTCGAAAAAAGGGGAATGAGAAGTGTGAAATATAATGACCAACATTTAGAACACAAGGAGAATGGTATGGAGATACAAGATAACTACTAACCATTTTTGAATCATAGAATCTGTATCGTTATCTTGGATTGGGGAAAAACAAACAATAGTCGACTGCTGACCATGTTCGAAACATGAAACCTACCTTGAAATTTCATATGAAGTCTTCAGGAATGTTGGCCCATGATAGTAGGTGAGACAAAATGGAATGGGACCAGGCCATTAAGGGGTCCTTTCAGGCATGGAAGAGGATGAAGATCCAAATAATGGGGCATGTGAAGCATGGAAATAGAGTGATGGTATTTTCAAATGTATTCCAACACTTTTATAATTACTCCACCATATCTTAAAACACATTAGTTTAAGTGTATTGGTCTGAAAAATGATCAAACTCATATTCCAGGGGAGGATTATCTTGGATACTGATAAATAGTTTAAACTACGAACAATGCGGTAGATAACCATTGTTGAAAAAGAGAACCTCTCAGGAGAGGCCTTGAAATGTTTTCAGTTTCATGTCATGTAACTGACGATGATAGACACACATTTTTATTTCATATGGTGATGAGGTCATACACATATTTTAACATCATATAGTGAGAAAAAAGCATCATACATTATAACATCATGTGATCAGGATTTATCACACGGTTTAACGTCCTGTGAATAGGATGTTGTACATGGTTTAAGGATATATTTCATAGACCCTTACCAATGATTTAAAGTCTCTTTGATTAGATTGTAATCTTCTTATTTTAAGATCATAGAGTTTGGATCTGGGGAAGAGGGCTTCCCATGATGGGCATATGTGGTGCGATGAAGTGACAAACCCAATGTGAATGAGGACAAAGGGGGCCATGCCACACCACACTTTCCCAGTGAAGATATTTTTTTATAGATGTAGAGTTTAGACCTAGAGTCCCTCATTTGGATCTACCAAATCAATATAAAACCCACCAGAACTCCTAATACCATGTGATCCATGCTTATTGTTGGAAATAAGGAATGGTACATGGGGTCTACCTATCATGTTAGAGCCTACATTAGGGGTGATACCTATGATGTAATTCCACTATGATACAGTGGAGTATGAAGGAATTAAGTTGAGGATTCCAATGTTTGGATAAAGGGGAGACTAATGATTAAGGATCAACCATTGACCATGTTCAAAATTGAGGGACCAAAACCACACCAGTCAATAATGTGGCTAACAAACACATGAGCAATGATTGACCAAACTCAAAATATGGGATCTATTGTTTTCTTCTAAAGATACATTACTGCGTTTGAATAACATTGGAGGTGACCGAAATTGGCATGATACCATCACTGTTAGGAGGTCTTTCTAGATTTGAAAGATGATGGAAACCCAAACTGATTAATTCCCAGAGTGTGGAGTGGGGTGTATCAGAAAATGGGATTCAAGATAGATCTTTGCATATAGTTTAAATTTGTATTACATGGACCATGGAATACATTCTAGAGTCATCTTTCTTGAAAAATAGGTTCTTATTCTAAGGTCATAGAATTCAGACCAAATGAGGAGTTTCTAAGGAGGATATGTGTAGTGTGGTTTCATGATAAACCCAATGTGAATGAGTCCAAATGGGGCCCATCACCACAAAATGATTTCCATAAGAGGCTATTATACAATTTAAAGTCATGAGTATTAGATTATAACTAAGGCCATGTGGATAAAATATTGATGAGCATATGGATGGACCAAAAGACAAAGTTACTGGTCATCACTATGTATACCATAAGTATTGGAATCAAGAAACACATAGTTTTTGAAATATAGCGCAATTAGAAACAAACTCTGGTGGAGAAAATTCTCTCTAGAGAGGGAACTGAGGCATCCCGTGATTATCATGAGGTAGCCTAATGTTGTTCAGGGTGGAGTCACAGTTTAATTTCATGCGTTGAGGACATAATTTCCTAGTTTAAGGTCATAGAGTTTGGGCCATAATGGGTGAAATGATTCAAATGGGTATGTATTGTGTGGCATCCTAACAAACCCAACATGAATGAGGTGCTATGAGGCTCAACACCACACAACACACACTAGAGGAAACCCAAATGAATTTTAAATTCATGATGTTTGGACTTGGTGTGGACAGCTTAAGGCCATGTTTATTGGACCATCATCTCTTAGTTTAAGTTCATAATGTTTGGACTATCACCTCATAGTTTAAATATGTAGAGTTTGGACCATGGGCTGTGCAATCTAAAAGGGATTATGTGTAATTTAGTGGCATAACATCCTTGACATGAATGAGGACCAAGTGGCCCAATACCACATATGCATTCCTAATGAGGGTTTTATATAGTTTAGATTCATGATACTTTGACTAAACTGAGGATAAGGGGAAAATGATTTAAGGATTTGTGGTTGGGCCTATATATGAGAAGTCTGGGAATTTCTATGTATCCCTTAAAGATGGGAATGAACCCACACATAGTTCTTGAAGTCACATGAAGTTTAATATCATTAAGTAAGAATGAAGATGAACATACGTGAAAGAAATAAAATGATGAAATTGTTCATGATATTAAAGATTTGGGTGTCACTAGATATCTCATAATGATGGGAATCAAGAGATATGTAGTTCTTGAAGAAAAATATCCCTACATGGGTCTGATATATGCACAGAGAGGGGAATTTTTTTGTTTTTGGGGTGGCTGGATTGGGATAGAAAAATCCAAGTGTCACTATATATTCCATAAATATGTGAATCAATCTGTACGTTGTTCTTGAAAATGGAGTGGTGAGAGACCAGCACCATGGGTGATGTCCTCTCAGGTGAGGGCATTGTGGTGTCATGCAGTTTGTCATTGTATGTCCAAGATTATGGTTGTTACGCATTTTAACATCATGCGACTGATATGGAAAGAGAAAATCATTCCAAGGGGGGTGAGCATGGAACAACCGCTATAACTTACCGGGATGAGTACCTAGGAGGTATCATGCCACACCACACACTCTAAAAGGAAGCTTCCACACAGTTTAAAGTCATGATTCCTAGACTTGGACTATCAGTTTAAGGTCATGTATCTCGAAGCCTGTTCCTAGTTTAAGTTTGTGTTCTTGGGACATGTGTTCCTTTTAAAGTCATGAGAAAAAGGACCGTCAATACTCACATTTTAAGGTCATGCTTCTTAGATGCTAACTCTACTCATTTTAAAGTCCTACATGTCAAAATATATGGGTTGAAAATAGTTTATGTTCATAATTCTTGGACCTAATAAAAGCAGTTTAGGGTTGTTTCAACTAAACCATGGGATCTTAGTGTATGTTTATAGATATTGGACCATGATATGAGGCTTCTAAAGAGGATATATGTAATGCAGTGTCATGAAAAAATCGACGTGAATCATACCGAAGGAGGCCCATCACCGCACAACACATTCATGAGAAGAACTCACACACAAATCAATGTCGTGATGCTTGGAATATGGATATTTAGTTTAAAGTCATACAACTCGGACTATCAAGGTCATAAATGAATTAATACTTGAGATAATTGGTGTCAATTAGAGGATTGATGCGCTCTACATCCATAGTGATCAAAGAGTATGGACCATTGGGTTAAACCTTCTGAATGATATAAGGTCCTTCCCACTTGGAATCTAAATTTGGCGACTTCCTGCCAAGTATCATCAATGTACTAAGAGCCAGTACAGTATCACCCTAGAAGTAGTGGAGGAGAACCTTCTTATTGAACACCCCTGCTATCTTGTTCTAGTTCCTCTCAAGATTGTGCAACGTCTGGATCATGTTTTCTTCGAGGGATTCCAACTAAGCTAGATATACTTCTTCCATTCTTTCTCATATATTCTAGTCATAAACAACTATTCAGAGTGATTGAAACTGAATCTCAATGGGTGATACTGTCTCTATTTTGTACACCATGGAATATAGAGTCACCTAGGTGGAATTTTGACTCATCATTTGATAAACCCAGAGAGTGTTTTAGAGCTTATCCAAACAATTTTTCTTATTCTGACCCACCATTTTTTGTAGAATGTTGGAGAGGGTATTTCTGAATGCCTCGACCTATCTATTTGCCTATTCATGGTGGCAAGAAGTGTGGTTAGACTAGATGTTGTACTTGGAAAACAAATTCTTCATCTCAGTTACCCAAAATTTGGTTATTTTTTGGTGAGAATGGTGTGAGGGTCTCTAAATCCATATATTATATTGGAGATCAGTAATTCAACAACTGATCAGGACTTGAATTCCTTAAGACAAATCGCATCTTCCCACTTGGAAAAGAAATTTTTCACAGTCAAAATGAACCTATATTGGTGAGTTGTCACTAGTTTATATGACCCCACAACATTGAGTCCCCAACCTATGAAGGACCAAGAATACTTGGTCATATAGAGGGGCTCTGTCGGTTGATGCATAATGTTGTCCTGAATCTGACACATGTGGAACCTCTTAGAGAACTCAATACATTCATGGACTATGGTGGGATAGAAGTATCCCAACCTTCAAATCTGGTGGGAGAGATTCAACCCTATCTAATGAGAATCATAGGACCATGCATGAACGTCCTGCATAACCAAGGGAATATCATCTTCTTTAATGTAATGAAGAATAATTCTATCAAACCCATATTTGTAGATAGTGTAATCAAGGTTGGGTACACTCTAGAGGGTGAACAATGTTTCACGTCGATGAATTCACTCACATTCAGCTTTGTATAGTGGGAGAACACCGTGCTGGAGATACTCAACAAAAGGTGTTATCCAATTAGAGGTTTCTTCAGTCGTGGGAGGATCTAGAGGTCCCAATGTACATGCACAAATAGTTAGGTGGTTTACCTTTTGGCTGTCATCATCTCTTGGGATGACGGGAGTAAAGACACTTTGGTACACCACATGGATGAATAGGCCGTCATGGTCAGGCTCTATTAGAGAAGCGGCCAGAATTTCCAAGACATCAGATTGACCATTCAACGAATGGGAAACATGATTAACCTCTAGATGAGAAGAGAATTGGGCCATCAGCTGAAGTGTGAGCTCTATAAAGGGAATGATATTGGGCTTCCTGGAGATGTAATCACCATCGATCTACTTGATGACTAATTCAGAGTCTCCCTTCACATAAAAGAGGTGAAATTCAATCTCAAGGGCCATCTCAACACCAATAATGAGATCTTAATACTCTGCCTCATTGTTGGTGCGGCCTTATGAAAGCTGGAATGAGTTGGTAGAACATATTATGCAGGGGTGATAATGAAAATCCTCAATCCTACTCTGTTGAGCTTGGGATTTTTTAGACTTCTGCCAATTGGGCTATGGGAGGCTCCATTGAAATGAATCTACCAGAACGGAATAGCTTACTCTACTGAGAGGATTGCATCATCTAGGAAATTCACAATAAGAGATGATTCTTCAAGATTCGTGTGGGAATCTATAAAGTCTTCCAACACTTGACCCTTAATGGAATTTTGTAGAATGAACCTGATGTCAAACTTCTAAATAATCACAGAATAATGTGCTAAACATCCAGTCAACATTGGGTGATTCGGGATATACTATAGCATATCCACATAGCACACTAGTTGTATCTCATGATGCTACAAATAATGACACAACCTCTTCACTATAAAGACCATTGCGAGGTAACTATTCTCAATATGAGAGTATCTGGGATGTTTTTTGAGGAGCATGTGACTTAGATAGTATAAATTGTTCATTGTCCCATCATTTTTCTTCTATGTGAGAAGGGAACCAAGGGATCACTCTTGGGCGATCACATAAATGACCAAAGAATTTTTTAAGATCAGTGACATCAGAACCGGAATCTGTGGAAGATACTGCTTGATCACCTCAAATGTGGTCTGACACTCTTCACCCCGATAGATGACAGTACCTTTCTTCATAATCTTGGATAAGGGATTATACATTCCAACTAGATTCACAATGAATCAGCATATCCAGGCTTAGTATCCATAAATTCCTCATAGCACTTAGAGGTTTCTCATAAGAGGAATTTGGTCGATGGAATTGATATTATCTAGGTCGATCTTGATGCCTCTATATCTAATGATGAGGCTATGAAAATTCCCAAGTGTGACCCTAAATGCACATTTCATGGGTTCATCATCAAATTTTGGGAGTGTGGGAAGCCAAAAAAATTCTCAAGATCTCTAATATGGTCCTGACAATGGCAGTATTTGACCACCAAATCATCTATGTTTCATGCCACTAGCATCCCAATGATAGGTTTGAACATTTAGTGCATAGATCCCTAATAAATGGATCCTACATTTTTTAGGACGGAGTTCATTACCTGGTAGCATAAGGTTCCCTACAGTTCTCTAAAGTTGGTAGTTTCCTCATCCTTAGGGTCCATATAGATCCGGTTGTAGTAGAAATATCCATCCATAAAGGAGAGATCCTAGAACCTAGTTATGGATTTGATCAAAAAATCTCTCAATAAACAGGGAAACCAACCATTTGATAGTGGTGGTTGAGATTTTAGAAAGCGATATAAACACTGATCTACCCATTCTTCTTCCTAACTAGAACAATGTTGTCTAACCACTTACGGTTCTAAACTTCCTTGATGAAGCTAGATTTGATAATATTATCAATTTTTTCCTCAACCATGGATCCATGAGAGGGGTTCATTTTTCTGGAAGGATACTTGAACCTGTGATGACTCACCGGGAGACAAAGATAGTGGATGGAGACTTGAGGTTCTAGTCCAATCATCTCATTATAGCTCTAGGAAAATGAATCATAATGTTTCTTTTAGAAATCCACATATTGTTGTTGTTCCTATTCATGCAGGGCTATAGTGATCAGTGTTGAACCCAGATCTATCTTGGTAGCAAGGTTTAGCTAAACTAGATCATTGAAGGTGGTGGAGACACCCTATTTGAATGTGGGAGGAGCATCTTCTAGATCCTATTCATCATCTGAGGTAGGGGAATCAGTGAGAGGATATAGCTCATCCGAACTGACAGATTCTAGAGGAACACTGGTGTCGGCCTTGGTGGATATAGATTACCTACTAGGGGACTCTTACTCTGGTGAAACCATGGTGACAAAGGTTTTCATTCCAATTCCATGAGGCCTTAAACTACGTGGTTCATGGTTGATGTCAAATCGATGGTGATTGGTTAGTTTGTGTTGATTCACCCCAACTCAGTGGAACATGCGAGTATGATACACAGTTGTAGAAATGGGGAAAATATATTAGTACTTCACAGGGGTCAAGGGTTCTTGTATCACCCGAGTCTATCTTGTTTAGGAGTACAATATAATATTCTTACATTCATTGTACTTAGGAATGCAGCACCCCTTCCTCCCAGAAACGAAAAATCCATTCGCCAAGTCTAGTTTTGTAGCCTCCAACAAGTGAATTGGGAGGAGGAAATCATCATCCAAGTCTATCCATGAGCTGGGTGAAACTGTGGTGTGCTCGACCTTATAGGACTAAAACTTCTTCTATATGATCTTGTAATAGTTGGTGTCTAGATTGCAGGTTTCATAGGAGTCAAAGGGGGGTGAATCACCTTGGATCATTCCTACATGGATGTTAATGGAGTATTTGAGGCATTGGTGATACGAGGAGGGGAACTGATGTTTATAGATAAAGCTAGAGACTACCCATCAGTGTGTTGTAAGCGGTGTCCTATGATACAAACATGAATTCAGTGTTTGCTACCAAACCACCAAACCAGGTATTCAAACAGATACTATCACATGGTCTCTATTCAGTACTATCATAATATTTAATATTTAGGTCAGAGGGTCTCAAATATGTTTCAGTGAGTCCCATCCTATAGAGATTTTGGGTCAAGATGAGATTGATATAGAAACCTATGTCGACTAAACAGTGATGAACTTCCACACCATTGACATGTCCAGTGATGTACAATGGGTGAATGTTCCCCTACACGAGGGATCCCTCATCTTATCTGGAGAATGAGATTATGTCTTAGAATTCTACTTTCTTGAAATCCTCAGTAAATAAGGTTTCAGCAGACACATCCTCTATTTCAAACTGGATGGGGATTTTCAATACTTCTATGAGATCTGCATGCTTCTCTTCTAATAGGCGGAGGGCATAGAAGATCAAGAGTTTCTTAGGGATGCTAGTGAGGTTCTTCAAAACATCATACTTACATGACAAATGAAAATTTCTTCCCATAGGGGGTAGCTCATTTATAAGAGGTGTGAAAAGAACTATTGGATGAACAACTGGATTTTAGCTGGTGCTAGAAACATCATGGATGATCATCAGATAAACTACCCAGAACCCCCACTGGCTGACTGTTGACTAATTAAGGCCTGTATTTAGCTAGATGTGGATGATCATGGTGTGTTCATAGTTGTTCTTCATGGTATATTATCATGGCCACCCGTGGTAGTGTGTCTGATAGAGTGGGTTGGGAGGACTATTCCTACTGAGCTCTGTACAACACTTATTGTCTGGTCTCATTAGCATACACAAACTGGTTTGAAGCACTAGATTGAGCATTTTGATGATTTTCATGTCCTAAGACTCTTCTTAAACATTATCAAACAGAGGCACTCAGAGAGATTTTCTGATATTCCTCATCATTGGGGACAATTTAGGGGTCCACTAATTCAATAGCTTTTATTGAGGTATACTCCTGGCCATCGTCATAGGAGAAATCTAATACTGAATGTACCTTGGGTTTGATTCCCATTTCTATAGGCATGAATCCAATGAGATATCAGGAAGTCTTTATCACTGGTAGGGGACTTTTCGTTCCCTTTCATTATTGGCACCTACTTTTCCCAGACGTGGAAGGTTGCGAGGTGGATGAAAAAGTGGCAGCTGAAGAAGGCATAATGACTTCAGGAGGTTCGGGACGACTTAAGAGGGAATGAAGGACACCATGGGAACAAGTGACTGCTCTGCAATCAAACCATCCATCACACCTCTATGTCCTATGGTTGGAAACCTATTTCCATTCATGAGAACTCTCATTGTCACTATCTGTCTCAGTAGAGATATGTGCCACCTGTGTTGGGACATGTCCCAACTTGACCACACCATTGTATACTTTGTCGTGAAGCCAATCCTTGAACACATAGAACATCTTGATGGTATTCCTATGGATTCTATGGTAATGGTAGTATCCAGGTAAATCAGGGAGCTCATCCTCTTGAGGATTCATGCACTCCAAAAGCTTTATAATCATCTGTTCCAAGGAACTTTGGAAATAATTGGGAACCTGTACATCCTTAAAAGAGTAGATTAATTTTCTATTATTTAGTAAGGGGGTTCTTGGAGCTTGGCCCTAATGAGGGGATGGGGCCTGATGAGGGGTTAGAGACACATTCTCTCGCCTAGGTAGCGGTGCTTGACAGGGAGGTGTATGTCAATTCTTCCCTTGGCGAGGCTGAGCTTAATAAGGCTACTACACTCGATGAGGCTATTCTTAGTGGGGCCCCATTAGTAACAAATCTAGCAGATTGGGGGCCTCAACATGTACATTGGTGGAAGTATCTTCCTTGATGGATTTTCCTGTAGGAGCTGGGAGAAGTAATGGATGTGTCTTCCTAGCTTACTATAAGGCTTCTTCCATACGCTGGGATTTTTCATAAAAATTATGGAATCCTCCTAGGATTTTTTAAGGAATGAGGGTTGGTACTAGATTACTATTTACTTTCCCCAAGCACATCAGCATATACTACTCTTAGGTTAGTGGTATATGGTGTGAATATGTTATGCACTTCCACCTGGAAATAATTTCTATGATTTTCTCATCTAGTAGTTTCTTGTTCTTGAAGAGGTCAATGATACTTATCTTACACATGGTGGAGCCGAACTGGTAGATAAACTTCTTGTGTAGGTCTTCCCAACTATTTATGGATCCAATGGGTAACTGGTTATACTGGAAGAATACAGGCCCATTCATGTTATGGATGAAACATCATCTCGCAGTAGCCTACTTCTTCTCTGGAGTTCCCAACAAGGGACTACATATCAAGATGAATTGGGTCAGATTTTGTAGTGGGTAACTCTTACCATTGAATGGGGAAATATAGGATTCCTAAAATCTAGGGGTTCCCGCTTGTCATCCACCCATGTCAGATACAACTTGTCATCAAGTGGGATTTCCACCTATCACATCTCCATGGATTCGAGGCAAGCAATGAGAGTAGTTATCTTGTCCTGGTAAGGGTTCATGTCTTGATGATGATTCATGACCACCAAGGAATCTATAGGTTAATAAACAATGTAAGTAGGCTCAAAGGATTGTGGGGAAACTTTTGGAGCGGCTTATGGAGCGACTCGAACCGGGTCCTGAGGAAGATTATCATAATGTTTCGGAGAATTGGGTGACGTATACCATGGTTGCTTTCCATACACTCCCACCTCTACTCTTTTAGGATGAATGGAATCGCCAGGATTTATCGGGAGCATCTAGATGAGAATGAACTGAGGCTTCCCCTTCAACCCTAGTGGTGGAGGAACAAAATCCCTGTGAGGAGTTCCATAATCTGGGCATCGTTCAACAAAGATGTCATCAATAATCTTCTTTTGATCTATGACCTGTTGAAGTGTATTTTCATTCATAGGATCAACCTCAGTATTTTGAACAACATCATATGGATTAGAGGGATCAAGAGGTCTCTCAAACTTTTTTGTGTTCCGACCATTGGGAAATAATGCAAAGGGTTCTCCAAGGCCAAGTGCCTACATTTTTATGTGAGTGTGGACACCTTTTATAGGGTTCCACCTGGTAATTCACTTCCCCATGGGGGGAAGGTTCTATCTGTCAAAACTTAAGCTAGTGAACCCCTCCTTGGACAACACGAGATCATCCATATTCACCATAATTATACCCATAGGAATATCCTCAATATTAAATGTTAAGTTAAGGTATCATAGTATAGGACTGAGGTGGAGAGCAGTGTACTACCCCCAACCATAGATTAGCACATGTGGAGACACATATTCATTGATTTTTTGGATCATTATGAAGCTATTAACGTATCTTTGTTGGAGGGTCTGGTGATAGTTTGGCGACGCAGGATGTTGGGCCACTGGGATTGTTGTCAACTCAACCATGAGGCACTACCAATCAATGTCGTAGAATTGATCATATATCCCTCGATGGACCAAATGATGGTCACAGAGATGAAATTGTATCATCTAGATGCTGTGGAGAGAACACATGACATGTTCCTTGATGCGGGACTTTGGGATGTCAAAATTGATAACCACATTTGGCCATAAAACCACTATCAAATGATTGAAAACCAGAGTATCCCATATTCTCTCATACGTTTAAGTGGATCTCGTCTCATGGTTGGCCCAATAATAGATCAACAATTGACAAGAGGTTGGTGATGGCACTGATGTGGATTGGTGTGGTGGTGGACTGGACAGTGGAGGAACCACTGTGGGAGATGACTAGTCACTACACACTGGGTTGTCTCTCAGGGGTGGTGTTGACCGTATCATCACATCCTTGTAAGAATGGATGCTTACCAATGACTCATGTGAAAGGGAAATTGTATTCATTAGTGGGTTTACTACATGATCCTCATCTATCATACTACAAAATAACTCTCTATGATCTCAGGTTGAGGTAGGTAATTAAACTGATGATGACAGAGATGATTGTACCGTAAGACCCTAGAAGGGAGCCAAATCATCCTCCACCTTCATATACATGTGAAGGAATTCAGGAATCTTGTGGAAATCACCTTCCAGGGTAGAAAACATCACCTATCAGGCTCTTTCCCCATACTACAATGCAAATGATTGGGGTGAAGGCTACATCATCAAATCACATTCTCCCTTAGAATATGAGAGGCAAACCGAATGGACAATGACTTGATGCTTCCTAAAATTATACTTTTAGTGTAAGTGGATCACCCCTCTTCCCTGAGAAGATTCTTTAGGGATGGGAAATTCTTCAAAATATGTAGGACCTCTAGGTTGATAGATAATGGCATGGGGAGGACCTCCTCTGTGATTAGTCGGGATATGTGGAGGACCTCCACATCGGTTTTCATCAAAGTGGGGAGGACCACCACATGGACTATTGTAGGAGTGGGGAGGACTTCCACTATGGTTATTGATGTAGTAGGGAGGTCATTTTCTTTGTTCAATAGGAACATAAGGAGGACCTCCATGTTTATTATGATAGAGGGTAGGACCTCCACTTTGGTGGGTTAAAGTTCAAAGAGGGCCTTCACATTGGTCGAACTGGGCACGGGGAGGACCTCCATGTTGAGGGTCCTGAGTACGAGTAGGGCCTCCATACTAGTTATTGAATTCATGGTGAGTACCTCCATTTTGTCTGATTTAAATAGGACGAGGGCCACCATGTTTACCATTAAAGGAGTAGGTAGGACCTCCACTCTTGTTGGTTGTGACATGGGGAGGACCTTCATGTTGGCCAGTGGTGATAGTATGAGGACCTTCATACTAATTTCTGATGAAGTGGGGAGGACCTCTACATTGATCGATGCTAGAGTGATTAGAACCTTCACTTGAGATGGGAACAACACTAGGAGGACCTTTGTGTTGATGATATGTGACATAGGGAGGACCTCCATATCAGGAACCATAACTACAGGGAGTACCTATTCACTATATGTCGATAAAGAGGGGGGGGGGAATTTTCTTTGATCGATATTGGGAACATGGTTAGGTCTTCCATGTAGATGATAAGAGAAGGGATGGACTCCTCTTCATTGGACGACTGTACAGGTAAGATCTCCGTACTAAATCTCATCATCACAGACTGGCCTGTAATGGCTGCTGATGATGCCAGTGACTAACAGAGGCTACCCAACCACCCTTTTGGGTGGTTGAGGTCTTGATCCTTGTCAGGTGCTGATGGGTCCATATTTTGAGGTGGTAGGGATCTAGAATAATATGATGGGGTGGAAGGATCCATGGGAGTTGTAGAAAACAATGACCCTTTTCAGGCATCCTCTTGATATTACACCCGACACTGGTGTTAGGTCATTTGGACTGGGGATAGAAAAGTATGCGTATAGTCAACCAATTTTTCATCCTGGGGGATTGATAAATTCTGGTGCTAATGAGGCTTAGTGGGAGCCCAACTTAGTGGCTCCCAGGTGGTAGACATTATCAACGTGTCCCAGGAGTCCCCTACCTCCTCAGTGTAGGGGAGCGAGTCATATGATAACTCGAGGGAGAGGTTCATGACGCGATTAATCAATGGAGTGGGGAGAAGTGGATCCCTATGTGTCCCTTGGGGTTGGTGGTTTCGATGAGGTACAAGAAGCCTCTAGTTCCTAGAAATCCATATCCTTCTTCAGAATAACTCCCTCCTTCTCATACCATCGTATAAAGAAATCGATCACCATACTCTGAATTATCATTGAGGGTGATATAGGGTGTGGGAACCCATTATATGGTGGTGTAATGGACGTCGTGGTGGAGGTGGGGTAATGTTGGATTACAGCATTGAAATTTCTACAGTCCCTACCTCTATGGCTGGTGTGTTGTTGGTTTACAATTTATTTGTTCCTACAAAGTAGGAAAATTCATCTATCAGTACCTATTCTAGGAAATCAATGTTCAGTGCCCCAACATTATCCAATCTTCCAAAGGTGAAGAGAGAGATCCGCACTAATGATGTTGTAGAATGGAATGTCTAATATTTAACATCCACAATTTCTATTGAGTTCTATATCGATCCAAGTATTTTCTTAGTTGGCCCTAATACTAGATGGCTAGATCCAGTGACATGCTAATCTAAGAACAATCCTTAATCTGATGACCAACATGTCTAATCCCTATGGTTGAAGGAGAAAAGTTTCACATTAGGTTCACCAATTATTTTTTCAATGGTTTCACCATAGAACATGCCTCTCATGTCATTGTGTGTTGGCATTCATTGTTACCCCGCATTCCCGCTTTCCAAAGGTGGGTGATATTCATCACTTTCATCGGTTATGTCTACTCCCTGATCGAAATGGGCTGATGGGATGTCAGTTCCCCCTTATATGGATTTATCCTTAGAACTCATCACCTAGTCCATGTCTCCCTCATTGATTAATTCATGTTTTTTAAACTCATTCTTAGTTTCATCTCTTTGTGGACAATATTTAATTACATTTATTATGTCTGTAAATTCCAAGGTTTCATGAAAACGCAGTAACCTTCAATCTGGAGAGTAGTCACATTGGGAATCGTTGTCATGTCTAGACATTGGGAACACTAGTCACCTGTATTGTCCCTCAAAGGGGGGCATATCATGGAGGCATCTTTAGGTGTGGAACCCAAGGTATCTCATATTTATCATGAGGTATCTGATGCCAAATGCATATCTTCCAAGGGTTTCACCTCGGGCACCCCATGATTAGCATGAGGTAACTCACACAATAGTAGTATATCTTCAAAGGATTTCACCTTAGGCATCCTATATTTAACATGAGGAAGAATTATGAGATAGGTCACAAGTTTAACATCGTGTGGAGATGAAATGAGGCTGATCAGAATGTCCCATGGAGGTGGATCAAGGATGCATATCCCTAGGAGGGATCACTTGAATGATTTATCAGATGGATGGATAAGAATGTCCGGCAGAAGTGGATCCATGAGGTGTTTCTTATAAAGGGATGATGTCACACTGTGAAGTTTTATCAGAATATCCTTGAAGGTAGATCAGGGAGGTGTACCCCTAGGAGGGGGGAACTAAGGTATATTGTTGGTTGGGATGGTACCTTAGAGATTAATCATGTGTACCCTGCTTAAGAGATAGTGATCATAACTCACGTAATTTTATTAAACAATGTATGGTCATGTGACCAGAATATTCCATTCTGTTTAACGTCATGCGTTAAGGATACTCGCACTATGAAAGGACCGCCAGCTAGGGATGGTATGGTGAATACGCATGGAAGATTCCCTTCGAAAGAGTATTTGTCTTTATTGGATTGTCTGGGGATTATAAAATGGTTCCACACGGGGTACTTCTATGAAAATAAATAAAATTTTTTGGGCTTATTCTTGGAATATTTTTTAATGGACCTGAAGGAGATATGATCTCTAGGTATGGGCATGATCTTACCAGAATGTGGTGTCCCGGGTAAAGATCAGGGTGTATGTGAATGGAGTGCTAGTTGGAATGGATGGAGTGGATAAAATGATGGTTTTTGGCCTTATATGGAATTCTTACATATCCCAGTTAGTTAGGAATCAAATCCCATGTAGTTATAAAATAGGGAATTATGGCTTACACCAAGGAAGGAGACTTGTGAGAGTGGAAAATATGGTATGAGGTGTATGCATGAGATTTTCCCTTAAAAAGGTGAAAGTTGGGTCCTATTCCAAGAGGGATACCCATATGATTGGAGTTTGGATTGGTGGCATGGTTTCTATTGACCTCTAAGACCATAAGAATCATGATCGATGTGAGAAACAAGAGGAAGTAGTAGACTCGACGATCATGTTATGAATGATGTGCCAAAAATAGATGATGTTGGGGTTACACATGGAAGCTTCTTGAGGAGGATTTCATTCCTTGTATAGAGAACCTAATTCCATGAGAGGAAGTTGTCATTCCTTGTGAGAAATACATGGAGCATCCTGTTTAGGGTATGTGGGGATTATGCATAGAAGATGCCCGTTTTTAGGGTTATGTGTCCCGCAGTGGGAGAAGATGGCATCCCATGATGGAGATACATAGGTTATCCCATGTACATTGCATATGGAAAGACTACGGTTTAATGTCATGTGATGAGGATGTGGGTTCTAGGAATTTTTACATCATGCAGCGCAGATGTGGGGGGATCAATCTTTACCACTTGCACTTACATAACCATCGCTCATGTGCCTTTGGAAGGGGAATGGATTTAGAAATACCAGTTTTGAATGGTGTTTAGGAGTGTTTGATCGGGATCTATTATTGTTTCCCTATGATAATAAGAAAAATTCATTAGCATACCTCTATTGAGAATAAAAAGGTATGTCAATGCATGCACTAGAGGCGTAGGAGATGGCTTGCGAGGGACCAAGAAATCACTGCACGCCATCCCAGAGGGTTGGTAGCTAGAGGGACATGTAAGGAATGGGGGCTTGTGTGTAAGGTCAAGTCTTTCACATAACTTTTAAGTGTTGCATGAAAGATCAAGGTTGCATGCATGACGATGCCTTGCGTGCACATGATATAGGCTGACAGAGGTTGGGAAAGGATTGCACACTTGTGGTCCCACTCAAGGGAGGAACCACAAATAACCTATTGTGCAAGATCTCTACCTTGAGAATTTTATTCTTTAATGATGTCAAGGAAGATCATTCATATGAACAGTAACAAAAAAATTTGACTTATGGAGGATCACCCTAACCAAGGGGGTGGCCTTCTTCTTATAGTCAAAATACTTAGTGATGTCGTAGAAGATCTCGATCGTGAAAGAGGTCATCTGCATAGCTACTTCCTTATCCTTGGAGGGAGAGCGTGTAGGGTTCAATTTGGAATCACATTTGGAAATAAATATTCTTGTATGTGGATTGGCGTCTTGCACACAACATGTCCATCTTACGCACACCTGCCTTATCCATTTTGAATGGTATTTGTGGAAACAACAATTGATATGTCATATTTGGTGTACAAGAGTATTCTATATAGATTTCAATATTTCATGAAAACCTCTAAAAATGTGTGTGAATTCCTTCGTTTTCCTATAATGTTAAATTGAGTCAAATAATGGATTCGGTTTACCCAAAGTTGTCTATTTTTGGCTTCATGGGGAATTTTGTGCCAACATACTAATTTAGTTAATTTTCACAGAGATAATTCTTGAATGTGAACAAGAAATGGTATGACGTGTAAGAATCAACCAAAACTCAATCTGATACACAGTTTTCCTGATATGACTCAAAGTTTAGTATAAATTAACAATTTTTGATTAATTTAATTCTTTATATTTTTATTAAAATAATTATTATTTTCTTATACAGGTGTGTTATTTATCTCAAGCAGGGGTGGTTTGTTTGGTAATAGCATGAGTCGGAGTCAGGGGAAAAATACAAAGGAACATTGATGTTTTTAATGTATGTAATAATTTTTAGTTACTCATGTAATTTTATAAACCAATGTTTGAAATTTCTCTAATATAGTGTTTTTTCTTGTAATTTTTTGTCAATTGTATTTCACTAAAATTTTGAATTGGTACTTTATTTTTATGTTTTCTGATATTTTTTGGTGGTTCGGTATGATGTTACAACACATTGTTGTATATCCCTTTATCAGTGCTATAAAATGTGCTGATAAAGGGGTCTTTTATCAATGCTAAATAAAACCACTAATAAATGGGGTCCTTTATCAACTCCTTTTTTATAACTAATAAATAACCCTTTTATCAGTTCTTTTCTATCACTGATAAAATCCTATGGTTTTTAATCACACATTGGTAGTCAACACTACTCTAACGCTGATAAATGTCATTTTTAGCATTGTTAATGGTCTTTTTTGTAGTAGTGTTAATCTTATTTGGGACACCTAATCAAGTGTAGAAAAAATTTATATCAAATATAGGAACTTGATTATAATAGGGTCACCCATATTATACTCACCTTACATAAGATAATTTATGGAAACATAATCCTTTCAGAGTTAACTATATTGAATGATTAAGGTCATGATGAGTATTTACTTTGGCACATGAGCCTCAGCCCAGTTGGTGAGGACTCTTATGTGCATCAAGGTGACCTGGGATCAAATCCAGGTAGAGGAACAATTTCTGATACTGTAGTAGTATTGTAGCTGGTACTGTAGCAGGTACTGTAGCGGGAACTATAGAAGGAACTATTTGGACCTGTAGCAGCTGGGAATTTTCCCCTGTTTGGGCCTTCAGGCCACCGATTTGGTCCCCGAGTCCTTTAAGACCATCAGGCCAACCAAGCCTTTGGGCCACCTCAAGGCCTTTAGGCCACCTTAAGTGCAGATGCAAACCAGACGACCTTCAAGGAACAAGCTCTTTAAGGAGGATGAGAAAGGAGCTTTCACCACAGCAGAAGCTACACAGATTGCAAGAATGAGATGGTATGTAACCTGCAATCAAGACAAGAATGTGCATGCATGGGATAGCCATGACGAATAGCCATGCGAAGCTAGAGAACTGATTTCATGATGAAGATGCTGGGGAGGAGTAGTTCCAAGTAGTTAGTCTAGGTTTTATGTAATGTTTGAAGCCTAGATGCAATGAATTACTCTAAGGCCTAAGTTCCATGTAATACTTACGCCTACGGGCCTTGTAAGGGTTCCACCTCACCCCTTGAAAGGTGGAATATCAAAATCAATAAAAAATGAAGGCCTTCGGTCCATTGGATGGATGGAGTATTTACTTTGGAAGGTTTCTAATAACTAGTATTTTTAGGGTATTTAACATACCATCTAAATATATATACATATAACGTATATTTTATGTCATTATTTTTCATTATTTTTATGCACGATTCAATTTGATTTAACTTATAAAGCTCATATTTATCAATAAAAATAACTTCATCCAATCATGTTAATATATATCTATTTATACAATTCATAATTGTCTTATACATCCATAATAAAATTTAAATTATAAAATTCAAGAAATATATTAATGCATATTATGAAGTTGATAAATGAAACTATTTCATTTTAAAGGAGAAAATCATAAGAAACTTAAGTCATACTCAAGGGAACATATGGTGTGACAGGTATCCAACACTTCCTTTTTAGATAGAACCATTTTCAATAGATTAACACTCAACGTTAATTCCAAATTTTAACATGATTTAAACCCTATATATTAATGAATAATTATAATAAAATTTTTATTTTAGAATTATGACTAAAAAATCACCAACATTGGTTGAAATATATTAACACTATGTTATAAATTAACATAAACTCTTTAAATGTCTGGTATAACATATTATAAAAATAGTTTATATAATTTAAACTTACATTATATATATTCATGATATAAAAAATGTATATCATGAATATGGTAATAAATAAATAAATCATAAACTTAGACATGAGATATTATTAATATTTCAATAAATATAAATATAAACAATTTATAGTTACTAATAAAGTAATATATACTTTTCATATAATATAAGAATAAATATATTATATTTATATTACAAATATAATAACTTCATTTTTATCATTTACATGACATATATATGAACAATTTCATATTTAATATATATAATAAAAAAACATGTACTTCTGACATTTTAAATTCAGATGATCACTTTATATTAATAAAGTAGAAAATTTACAACATTTTAATGTCATTTTCATTATATTTATTTATACCTTGGACCATATATACCAAAAATATTCTATCATAGTTTAAATAACATTCAAATATATGAAATTAATATGAATATTTTATATTATAATTTATAAACATTATATAAAATTAAAACAGAAACATTATATTTTACATATTTCGTAATTCATAAATACTTTATAAATTAATTTTATAATTTCAATCTAAACACATTAGATCGATATCCTAAATTAAATCTCATGTAAATCAAGGAATTTAATATTAAAATATTATTGATTAAATGTTTTATAAACATAAAATAAATAATTATGATGAGTTCATAATTATATGTAATTTATAAACTATTAATAAATTTAATAAATACTTATAATGATTTTATTATAATTCATAAATATTTTACAGTTTATATAATCATTTTAAAAATTGTAAAAATCTTTAAAATATCCCTTATATTACAAACAATGATATACATTATATCATTGTGATATAGACATAATTGATTTGCGCACAAATTTTATGTTATAATAACACATATCACTCACTCTATAACATGTTGTAATATACATAAATTGTTTGTAATGATATAGTAGTTAAGTTATCATATAGTAATCACAACCTAATAATTCCCCACAATTTCAACTTCCATTTACAAGATGCATTTCACAAAAAAATCATTTTTTAAATTATATCCTGATAACAATAAACCTATATTGAGTTTATGACACGAACCTCTATTTCTAGTATGTGAGAATAGTGACTTATCATGGAAAATGATATATTATATCATTAAATGTGATACCATGATGCAGGACAATTTTTTCCATGTATACTCTTTTTATCACATAAAAAAATATCAACATATTTATACGTATGATATTCTTGTTCATCATGAATTTATAAATTTTCACAAAAATTAGAAACATATTTTATAACATAGAAAAAAGAATTTACAAACCCCAACATTAAAAGATCTTCCATGAGAGTTTCATAATAATAATGTAAAAACATGAAGAATATACATGCTATATTAATAAACCATCTCTTACATTGGCTGACAATGATCTCTAAACAAATGTCAAAGGGATCTCACCTCCTTAGGTATCTATTTGTTGTATGAATCATCAAGAACGTCCCTTGGAAAGATTTACCTCACTCAAAATATTTCTACAACTATGGTTTCAAGGATAAAGAGAAATCTTACAGAGCTTTAGACACAAATTCCTTAGAATAAATATACATGCCTATGGTTTAACCTTTATAGTGTGTATTTCCAAACACTTTATGAATGTTTAGAACTTAAACATTAATTTTCAGGAATTTTTAATCTATAAATACACTTATATAATATTTATCAAGTAGTTGATAAATTTTAATATGGAATAATTGAGATGATTGTACATGATATCTCAAATCACATACATATAACAATGTAATTTTCCCATATCACATCCAATGATAAGAACAAGATAATTGATCCTCTCTATGAAATATGTCTCTATCACTCTAAATGATATGATTCTCACATGTATATCACTATATGTCGTATAAAAATATTTTATAACATAAATAAATCACATATAGATATATGTCACTACTACAAAAAATGCTTTTAATAGTGTTAAAATTAGATTTTATCTGCGCTAGAGAAGTGTTGATGACCTTAGCATGGTTAATGTCCATGACTTTTATCAGATCTAAAAAAGTGTTGATAAATGAGATATTTAGTAGTGCATATAAAAGTAATTATAATGATACAATTATCAAAGTTTTCATTTGGCGTTGATAAAGAAAACCTTTACCACTGCCTTACAAAATGCTGATAAAAGTACGATTTATTAGAACTTTTATCAGCATTGATAAAAGAATGATTTATTAGCACTTCTTAATGTGCTAATATAGATTGACTTTATCAACAAATTTATAAGTGTTGATAGAGGTGAAAATTGTAGTGTGTTGCAGCAGCACACTGCATTACCAGAAATAGGTGTAGTGTGCTACAACAACACACTGTATCAATAGAAACAACAAAACATTTTACCAAAATAAGAAAAAAATACCGAATTTAAAGAAAATAAATTTTATAACACAAATACAAGATAAAGAAAACACTATTATAGAGTATTTCAATTGTTTTTTATGGAAATGAATGTAACTTTTGAATAAAAAAGGCACACATAGAGTCATACAGTTCACACCGTGCATCAAATTGAGGTGTGGCTGATCCCTACACATCAAAAATGACATATGGATCATTTTACTGAAGTAATAAAACAATATCAATGTGTTTTCTAAATTTTGTATATGTTGGTTATTTTTTCTCATTAACATTAATGTCAGTTTTGAATAAAAAGACACACTTGGAGTCATATCGGTCAAATTGTGCGTCTAATTTAGGTGTGGCAGAATGCTACATGTTCCAAATGAATGATTCATCATTTCCCAAAAGTATCAATACAATCTGAATTTTTTTTCTCTGTTTTTATATGTTAATTTTTTTTATTAAAATAAATATTATTTTTTAATAAAAATACACACTTTGAGTCATACCGGTCATACCATGTGTCAAATTGAGGTGCGGATGATCCCCACAAGTCGAAAATGACGTATAAATCTTTTTCCAAAAGTACCAAAACAATTTGAAGGTTTTTCTAGGTATTGAGTATTGTAGTTGTTTTTTTGATTAAAATGAATGCCCGTTTTGAGTAAAAAATATGCACTTGGTGTCATACCGATCACACCGTGCATCAGATTGAGGTGCGGATGAATGCTACATATCCCAAATAACTCATGCATCATTTTACTAAAGTATCAAAAAAATCATAAGGCATGTGCTCAGTTTTGAGTATGCTAGTTGTTTTTTTGATTAAAATTAATGTTAGTTTTGAATAAAAAACACACTTGGAGTCATACTGGTCCCACTATGTGTCGAATTGAGGTGAGACTAATCCCTATATGTCAAAAATTACATATGAATCATTTTACTAATGTACCAAAATAATATGAATGATTTTTTCTCGGTTTTGAGTAGGTCAATTGTTTTTTTATTAAACTTAATTTCAGTTTTGAATAAAAAAGATGCACTTGGAGTCATACAAGTCACACCGTGCATTAGATTGAGGTGTGGCTAAATGCTACACGTCTCAAATGACTCATGCATAATTTTCCAAAAGTATCAATACAATAATAATGTGATTTTTCAGTTTGGAGTATGTCAGTTGTTTTTTTATTAAAATTAATGTCAGTTTTGAATAAAAAGACGCACTTTGAGTCATACCAGTCACATCGTGCATCAGATTGAGGTTTGGTTGATCCATACATGTCAAAAATGTCATATGGATCATTTTCCTAAAGTAAAAAAACAATATTAATTTCTTTTCTTGGTTTTGAGTATGTCAGTTGTATTTTTTTGATTAAAATGAATTTCATTTTCAATGAAAAATACACACTTGGAGTTATACCAGTCACACCGTGCATCGGATTGAGGTGAGGATAAATGATATACATCCCAAATGAATCATGTATTATTTTACTAAAGTATCAAAACAGTTAGAATGCATTTTCTCAGTTTCGAAGATATTAGTTTTTTCTTGATTAAAATAAATGTTATTTTTGAATAAAAAAGACAAACTTAAAACATAATGGTCACATTTTATATCATATTAAGGTGTGATTGATCCCTAAATTTCAAAAATGATGTATGGATCATTTTCAAAACGTACCAAAACAATATGAATGTTTTTTCTCTGTTTTTAGTATGTCATTTTTTTATTATCATTAATGTCAGTTTTGAATAAAAAATATGCACATGGAGTCATACAGGCAACAATGTGTGTCAGATTGAGGTGTGGATGAATGCTACACGTCCCAAATGACTCATGTATCATTATCACAATGTATCAAAACAATCAAAATGTTTTTTCTTAGTTTTGAGTATTTCAATGGTTTTTTTATTAAAATTAATGTCAGTTTTGAATAAAAAGACAAGCATAGATTCATACTGGTCACATTGTGGATCATATTAAGGTGTGGTGGATCCCTACATATCAAAAATGACATATGAATTGTTTTCCTAAAGTAAAATAACAATATTAATGTGTTTTCTTGGTTTTGTGTATGTCAATTGTTTTTTTATTAAAATAAATGACAATTTGGAATAAAAAAGACACTCTCAAAGTCATACCAGTCACACCATGTGTTGTATTGAGGTTCGGCTGAATTCTACACATACCAAATGACTCATAGATCTTTTTCATAAAGTTTAAAAATAATTAGAATGAATTTGCATAGTTTTTAGTATGTAAGTAATTTTCTTATTAAAATGAATGTCACTTTTGAATAAAAAAGATGCACTTGGAGTCATACCAGTTACACCATGCATCAGATTAATGTGAGGTTGATCCCTACACAATAAAAATGATATATGGATCATTTTACTAAAGTAACAAAACAATATAAATGTGTTTTCTTGTTTTCTAGTATGTCATCATTTTTTTATTAAAATTAATGTCAATTTTGAATAAAAAAGATGCACTTCGAGTCATACCAGTCACACCATGTGTCGGATTGAGGTGAGGCGGAATTTTTCAGGTCCCAAATGACTCATGGATATTTTTCCTATAGCATCAAAAAATCAGAATATTTTTGCTCGGTTTTTAGTATGTTAGTTGTTTTTTTATTAAAATTAATGTCACATTTGAATAAAAAAGACACACTTAGAGTTATACCAGTCACACTGTGCGTTATATTGACGTGAGGCAAAATGATACATGTCACAAATGACTCGTGGATCATTGTCTTAAAGTATCAAAAGGATCATAATGTGTTTTTTCAATTCTGAGTACGCCACATGTGTTTTTTAATATAATGAAAATTTAAACTAGAAAGACACACAATATATCTTATCTTAAGTGACAAGTATTGTGTTTACTTTTAAAAAAATGTTCTAAAAAAATCAAGTTATTATCCTTATTATACTTCATTTCCCAAAAATTTTATTATTTTTAACCCAGTGCTTCTTATCCTCCTCCACCTCAGTCTCCACCTCGGTCTTCACCTCTGCCTCCTCCTCCACATTGGTCTCCAACTCCAAATTTGCCTCTGCTATTACCTCCACCTATGCCTATTACATCACCACCACCTACACCTCTACCTCCATGTTTTCCCAATAATTTTATTTTTTGTAGGTTAACACATCTAAACAAATTTATTTCCTCCATTAATCTTCTCATTGAAAAAGATATTAAGAATAAAATATAAGAATTCTAACACTAATGATTCACACCCCAAATATTTTTCGATGGTCATAACTCGTACAGATAAAAAACATAGCATGTAATCGACTAAATTTGTTGACGGCATACATTATGTCAAAAATTATGCTACCCACTCATCTATAAAAGATATGATTTCTTCTTTTGAATAAATATTTTATTGGAAATCATGATAGTACTGAGAAAATATATACAAACAAATGCACATGAGCCTCATCCCGGTTGGTGAGGACTCTTAAATGCATCCAAATGACCTGGGATATAATCTTGGTGGATCCACACTTTTCTGGGGGGGACTTTAGTAGCACTGTAGTAGGTACTATAGCAGTATTGTAGCGAGAACTGTAGCAGAAACTGTGCATTATTGTTGCAGGTATTGTAGTGGGACCTGTAGTAGGCACTGTTTGGAACTATAGAAGCAGGAAATTTTCCACCGTTTGGGCCATCGGTCTACTGTTTTGGTCCCAGAGTCCTTTAATTTCTTTGGGCCACCAAAGCCTTCATCCTAGTAAGGCCTCCAGCCCACCTCAAGGACTTTGGACCACCTTTACTGCAGATGAAAACCAAACAACCTACAAGGAAGAATATCTATAAGGAGGATGAATAAGGAGATTCCACCATAGCAGAAGCTACACAGATTCCAGGAATGAGAGGGTATGGCACCAGCCATTAGGACAAGCCTTTTCATGTACGAGATAGCATATCCTAACAACCATGCGATGGTGGAGAGCTGATTTTATGATGAAGATGCTGGGGAGGAGTAGTTCTATGTAGTTAGTCTGGGTTGTATGTAATGTTTGAAGCCTACGGGCAATGAATACTTCTAAGGATTACGGGCCATGTAATACATACACCTATAGGCCTTGTAAGGGTTCCACCTCACCCCTTAAAAGGTGGATTATCAATAATCAATAAAAAAATGAAGGCCTTCGGGCCATTGAACTGAAAAAAACAAATTATTATGAAATATATTTAATGAAATTGTAATTACCATCAGAAATTACCTATATGAGGATGTTTATTTTTTCATGTTGTATGATTTATCTCATTTATTTTCAAATATAATATACATAATTGATTTTATTATCTTGTTTCGGGCATTGAAAAAATATTTAACAAAATAATATATTTTTCTGAAATGTTTTGATATTTAAATATTTCTATATAAACCATATTTTTTTTCCATTTCTAGTAATCCATAGACTTTATCTTTTCAGATTCCGGTCTCATTCCATGATTTAGAATGTATTTAGAGACCTCGCTATCATAAAAAAATTCTCATTAAAACATAGACTGAACATATAATTCAGATTTTATCTATAAAATGTTGATTGTAGTGTATTATATATTTACAATACACATCATGTGTGGTCGGTTGGTTGGAATTCCATGAATTTAATCCAAAAAATAAATAGTTGGGGTGTTTATGTTGACTAATATCAGCATCGTGTGCTTCCTAGAAAACAAAAATATTTAAGTAATGCAAAAATTAAAAATACATTTGTTGTGATTATATCACATAGTTTTACCCTTGTGTTTTAGGAATAAAAAATTGTCTATGATCTGATAATTTTTTACTAAATGGATGGGGTATGTCATCTCTTTTCTTATCTATTTCTTTCTTATCCAAAATAATTTAGGCTGTAGAAATGATACTAGGATCAATGAATCCAAATCGGGCTTCATGTGATCTTACCTTTATATAGTTGTAATATAGACATCTATACAAAACATGAATAGTTATTAACATTAATAAACATATTTAGCTCACTATTTGGAGAGATGTATTATGAAAATGTACCTTATATGTGTGTTCAGAACCGATATATCCAGTCATTCATGCTTTAGAATCTCATTTAGTGTCTCGAGACCAATTGCATCCATAATTGAAACTACAAATATTTCTTCTACATAGTGAATGAAAGACATAGTTTTATCTTTAAATTTGGTCTCTATATGAAGTTGTAATGCTATTAAATGTTTCTCTGGAACTGACAGAGAGAAGGTACTCTCAGAAGTTCTTTTGTTTTTTTGGCTGACTCAGTAGATTTTCTTGATTCTTCCTTTCGTTTCTCCACTACTTTATCCATTTGTAATATCATACCACACTTCGGATCTTTTATCATCAACTGTTACATGTATTTCATTTGAAAAAATATTTTAAAGATGTACCTCATGTATCTTTATAATATTAGTTGACCATGTTATGAAATCTTCAACAGCATCTTGGACTGATGTAATATCAAGATCATAATGTAGAACATGAAACTCAGCAGTCAGATCATAAGATATCTCAATCCCCACTATCATATGATCTTTTGGGAGGGGTTGATTATTTATATGGTCTCCCAGGATCTAATACATTATACCCCTCACAACACAAAAGTACATCGGTGTTGATAGATAAAGATCACATACAACTACACCCTATATAATTTTAGTAATATTAAGTTATTGGAAGTTGATTGATTCAAATTTAGAAGAAATATTAATGAAAAAATTGTTTACCCCGGGTAAGGTTTTAGGGTAATGACTAGCCTCAAAGATAGTGGGAACATTTGGATCATGTGTGGATCTTTGCTCCACCATCAGTTTCCTATGGTCTTTTCTTATACATTGTTCTTCCAAACCAAACCACAAAATAATGTCTTATAGTGAGTTTATTTGTGTCCACCTTCATCTAATTATATTATATGTATCATTATGTAGTTTTATATTCTCAAGATATGTTCGAGGAGAGAGTCCAAAACCTAATCCTCTAACGCATCCATATTGTTTAGGCCGCTTAAAAGCTACTAAAATTCACTTATCTTCTGGTACGGTCATTGCCGATTCTTGTGTCTAAACCATATAAAAACTATGAACATACATATTTTATGTAATATTTTTATAAATCATATTGAATTAAAATTTTTTCATACTTACACATGCTTCCCATACTGATTTTTTTTCATCAACTAATATATCATCCTTATTTACAAAATCCTCCTTCCATAACACATGATGTGGGATGGAAATGGAATCATATTTTTATTCGTAAATATACATATAAAAATATGAACATATGTTGTTTCATATAACATAATTAAAAATTTATTATTGATTTAAAATTTATTCCAATTTTTTCTATAATGAAACGTATCCCATCCTTCCTTTGTGATAGGGGTACGCTGGTTTTTTTCATGTTTTTTATTTTTATCACTCTTTTTTTGTTTCATAAATTAAAAAATTTGAATCAAGTTGGATAAAATAAATAATGTAAAATAATATATTATCGACCACAATTCACCTGGAATGATTCCTCATTGTAACAATTTTTGAAAGTAGTCTATGTTTTCTACTTTATAATGTGTGCCTAAAATGTGGTGGATGGGGCTTTATTTTCCCCTCAGCATCCCTAAGATGTAACTTCATTAGAAGATTATGGAAGCCTTTATGGGATTTTCCAGCAGCCATTAAGAAAAATCTATTATTGAAATATTCAAAAATAAACAAATTCTACAAGGAATAAAGAAAACTAAATCAACATTTCATTATATAATTTTCATTAAAATAGAGAAAGTATATCGTAACATTACTTTTATATCCTTCCAAAGGATTTTTTTGTAACGAGTTAGACAAGATGCAGTGAGTCAATATTAATCGGAACATTCATCCTCATTTTGACCCCAGGATAATTGATGAATGTTGACTTGTTGGGGTCAATAGGTTGGTCCCATTGATTCCAACCAACCTCAAATTTTACACCCTAACTTCTTTCCTTGATAATTTTATTCAAAACTGTGATGATGTGTCAATCTTGATTTTTTTGTTTTTTTTCATCAACATGTTGTTCATTCCCTAATAATTCTGTAGTTTCATTATCAATAGTTTATTCTTGATCGAGATTGGAAACATAATCATGTTCAGGATACATTGTCTGCATGAGTAGTCAAACATTTAACTTCTCTTGAATAACAACAACACAATACACTCCATGCATAAAAGTCCAAAATTTCATCCATATTGCATGAAAAATGTTACTTTCTTGAACAAAGATATAATAATTCAATATTTCATTAAAACTATCCTTTACTACCTTTATTTAATCCATCCTCATATTCTTGATTATCTTCCATCTATTGATGATGGATTTTAGGCTACTCATTCCCTCTTTCAAACCAGACTTCCTACCATCACTGTTCGGGAGGTATGTCACCAATGTAATTTGGAACAACAATGATGGGAGGAAATCTAGTTTTAAAGAGGGATTCCAATCCATCATCATGATTTGGAATACAATCAAGAGTTTAATAATTAATGTGTCCTAGGAACCTACACTAATGGAATCACTAAAAAATTATCCTAAATTGAAGAGGAATTGGAATACCTTCACTCTAATGGTCTTGTAGAAATGAATCTCACCCCACCTACATTGGAAATCACTTATTTCTACTCAATAGTTCCTCACCTTAAAATTTTGGATATTTTTTAATCCACTATAATATCCCTCCAATAACATTCATCCCTTTAATGGGTGAGTTTTTTTGACTTATGATCAGTATTGATCTAGAATTTTTTTCTTCTTATAAATGAAATGAATCTATTAAATGAAATCCTGAATTTATTATTATCATATAGAACAATAAAATCTTAGATAGGAACCATAGATACTTCACGTCATTGAAAATTATACCACATATCTTGAAGTAGATCTAAAATTACCTCTAAGAACATCCTACTTTATGACTGATAATGATATTATCGGTTGTAAAATATAATATTGGAGAAAGGTATCCCAAGAACTCAATAATATTCTATGATAAAACATTAATCATATTCCATCACTGGTTAAAGTTCAATAATAATCTAGAATTAATTAAAAAACAAAACAAAACTCTCACATCATGCATCACTAAAATAATTTTTGGAACGTGACTAATTAATTCAATATTTTTTTGAATTCAAAAAAAACATTATTCATCAAAACCATAAATATAAATAACCATTTCACGATTTAAAAATTTGAATGAATAACCATAATCCAAAAAACATATTTTAATGATTTTTACACTTACCTTGGTCCCCATATGTTCATCACCCATAAATGAGGGCCACAACTTGGTATCCCATAATCCTTAAAAACCCTCATAATTAAACCATTATAATCTATAATCAAGTATATAAGATGAATTAAATTATAGAAACTACCAATATTTTGAAACTCTATATTATTCAAATGAAGAGAAACCCAAGGGGGTGAGAAGTCTACTTGTTTTTTGTTAGGGCCAATAGGGGCCTATATACCCTGAGAGGGGGGGGGGGGGTAAATCAGGGTATGGATATTCTTTTTCAAGTTCTTCCTGCCCCACAGGATCTTGACCTCTTTGTTGCAAGGGTCACTTTGTTTGCACTTATGTGGTTAATATGATCACTTGTCTCCTTTACGTGATGATGATGCTTTGAATGCAATTCAGGAAAGTAAGCAGGCAGACACAGTGATTTTTACTTGGTTCACCGCTAAGGGCTACGTCCAAGGAGCATACGCCGATAGGTTGCCGGTCGTACCAAGTCCACTAAACTTCACTAGTTGTGGATTACAATGTTCGGGATAGATCACTTCTATGCCCAGGCTCACTGCCTATACAAGGTTTAGGGTTAGCTCACTGCTTTCCCAAGGGTCACTCCCGGTTTCTCTCTCTCTGGCTCACTGCCGGTGGAGAGGATCACCTTCTTCCTCTTCCTAAGCTCACTGCTCTGTGAAGGGAATCCAATCAGAGTTTATAGACCTGTAGGTCTCTTCATTTCCATTAAGGAATGCATCTTTCTCTGTATGTAGATGCTCTTTTGAAGTTCAACTTTCACCCGTAGATGAATACCCATTTGCCACTATCCATTGGGCAACCAACCTTTGGAAAGACCTTCGCAAAGCACCCTATAATGCGAGGCTCCCAATTTCGCGAAGCTCAAACAAGCCTTCGCGAAGCTCCTGACTTTTCGCGAAGCTCACTCGCGAAGCTCCTTCGTGAAGCACTCTCGCGATGCTCAAGCCGTCGCAAAGCAACAACCCTCGCGAAGCTAAGTAAGACAACGCGGAGCTCGCAGGTTTCGCGGAGCTACAATAGCCGCCGCGAAGAACCTCTTTCGCGAAGCACACTGGCTCCGCGAACCACCTTCGCAAATCGAGAGCAAAGTATTTTCTCTGAAAATTCTCTCTACTTCGCCTGAAGGGGTCGGCCTCTATTTATAGGAGATTCCACCGACCCTCATCCTTTCCGCACGAAGTCAACGCCACGTCATATCAAATCGCGAAGCTCCAAAGTTTCTGTCAGAATTCTGTCCAAATCGCGAATCTCCACCGTAATCTTCCGTTCGCGGAGCTTGACGTAGTCGCGATGAATCACCGTCAACTTACCTTCGCGGCTCGCGCCTTCGCCGCGAAGCTCCCTCGTGAAGCCCAACATTCCTTCGCACCTTCGCCGCGAAGCACTCTCGCAAAGCTCTTCTCCGCCGCGATGCGCTTCAGCATTTGCCGTTCGCGAAGCTTGACGTAATCGCGAAGCATCACCGCCTCCATTCTTCTGGTCTTCGCGATTTCCAAACCATGCATCCTATCTTCGCGAAATTCATGCCTTTGCCATATTAAATTATGCTCTTCATTGAAATCCTCTTTTCGCGATGCTCACCAAACTCCAAATTTTGGACCCCAAAAATTTGGCAAACACTGGGAAACGGAGCCACCTTGTACTGCTCTTTTTGTACCTCTTCCAGATCGCCTTTTCCTTTGTCATCGTTCTTTGTCAACATGGATTGTCAACAACTTCACGGGAACTCGACAAATATCCATGAAAACCTGCTTTTTCAACAAACACAATCAACCCAAAAATACTTCAATGTTACCTTGAGGGATTTTTGCCCAACAATCTCCCCCTTTGGGTTTGTTGACAACTCTTCACAACTCTGCTCAGAAAGATTTTCTGCACTTTGATACCTCACTGAGTCTTCTTCCAGCTGCTACCACCATTCGCCTCTTGCGATTGTGATAGTGTTCAAGGATTCACTTAACACGTACTCTAAGCCCACATGAGCAATGCTCGGCGTGAGAAACAAGAGTAGTATGAAAAGTTCATCAATGAATCACTTCATGTCAGACCCCAATTGTCGATTCCACCCTGATACCACTTCTTAAAATAAAACCAGTTGTCGAACCACACTGATACCAATTGGTGAATTCTTGAGTTGATACCAATTGTTGATAGCTGGACACTGTCTCACACCATTCCAACACCACTGTTCTGCTTTTATCCCGATCCTCAACTGTCGTGATTTTTATGATTTGATCGATCACTTCTAGAATCATCAGATTTAAAATACTCTCCCCCTTTCTCCTTGCTCCCCCTTTCTGGCTGCTCCACCTGTCAGCTTCTCCCCGTATCAATTATGATTTATCAAATATCCACACGATTTTCTCCCCCATTAACAAACACTTTTCTCCCCCTTTGTCAACGAACCCAAAGGTCACTCCTTTGTCGTCTGTAACAGAGTAGAGAACACATATCAGCGCATTAGGGAAAAACACATCATTCCTCGGGGAGAGGGGGGGTACCCACATCCACACTATTTCAAGTGCGGGGAATCGACTGAACTCCCAGAGCCAGTCGATGCCTCTCAAAAGCTTCCTTGGGTAAGGCCTTTTTCCGAATGTATGCAACCTGTAGCTCTGTAGGCACATACTCCAACTTCACGATTCCCTGCTCAACCTTCTCCTTGATAAAATGATACTTAATCTCAAAGTGCTTTGTCCTTGAATGATGAACGGGATTTTTGCTAAGATTTATAGCACTTGAGTTGTCACACTGGATTCCGATCGGAGACTTCACTTCAACTCCCATATCATCAAGCTGATGCTTCATCCACAATAATTGTGTGCATGCTTGAGTGGCCGCAATATACTCAGCTTCTGCGGTGCTCAATGAAATGCAATCTTGTTTCTTTCTTAGCCAAGAAATACACAATCCACCAAGATAGAATGCACCACCTGACGTTGATTTTCTATCATCTGTTGAACCAGCCCAGTCTGCATCAGTATATCCCAATAACTCTGTCTGAGATTTGTCGTTGTATGTCAAGCCGAAGTCCACCGTGCCCTTGATATACCGAAGTATTCTTTTCACTGCGAGCATGTGACATTCCTTGGGATTACTCTGATACCTCGCTGCTTGGAATGTGGCGAAAACAATATCAGGCCTTGTTGCGGTTAAGTACAACAGAATTCCAATGATTTTCCAGTATTATGTGATATTAACTGTCTTGCCATCCTCATCATCCTTTGATTAGTCTTTATCTGTGAGTCTCCTTTGCACATCAGTCGTTCTTTGTTCCGAATCATCATGCCATATTCATTCATCTTGTCTTGATAGACCCATTTTTTTTATGACATTTTTATCATCTAGCCTCGAAACAATCTCCCACGTCTGATTCTTCTCAAGTCTGATCTATCTCTTCATCCATGGTATGATCACAGTTTTCATCTTCAGTTGCATCAGCAAAGCATTTCGGCTCAACCTGAGATATAAAAGATGTTTTCTGCAGTGATTTCATTCTTCTTGTCTAAGCTAGAGCTAACTAATCACCAATGATATTCTGCATGTCAATTTCAGCTCAACTCTTTGACTGTTGTGCAGATGAGGATTTTTACTTCCTTGTACTCACAAACTAGACACTTTCATGTTCATCATTGGTGTCTTCTTCTGAATCAGCATAAGCCACTTCTGATCTCCCTATGTTGCTTTCTTCCTCAATACTTCCATCAGGAAGTTGTTCACTGACTCATTTTTCAGTGGCTTCATTTCTTTCAGCTAGGTTTCTCAAATTTTTGTTGAGACGCCTTTGATTTTCTCTTGCAGCTTCTTGGTATCCTAAAAACAGTCAGCTGATACCATATTGTTAGAGCAAATAGATAAGCATAAAATGCATTGTTATTGCTGCTTCTCCCTGTGTGTCTTTCTTCCCTCGATAGGAAACACCTGAGCCGAGTCATCCAATTATTGCATTGATGGCTCTTGAATATGATTTGGATATAGAATGCCCCCCTGTATTATGCAACTCTTCCAGTTGTTAGGCCCAACAGTTTAGACCCATAACACGTCTTTTCCTCCTGCATCATTTGTTCTCATCTTCCACTCAAATTTGAGCCATTAACAAAATCTCTAAGCCTACTGAGTTGGAACTCGGTGTAGGAAACAAGAGATAAAGCTAATAACACAGTCACTTTTAATTGTGCTCGGTTGCATCTTTTCTTCTTCATCCCTAGTTCCTGATTTGAATCAATTGAACCTGTAGAGCATATCAGATCTCCACTTCGCATCCTTAGATGCCACTTCCCCTTGGATCGTATCTCCCTAAAACCTGAAACACATCAATCATCAGTTAATAGCATTTATATACATAGGGAGAGGGGTATCTTCTGGAATCCTCAACATGAGGATGATGGTTGATCCTGATGGGTCAACCCTTTGATTCTTTCTTGGAGCGCATCACACTCCTTTCTTGCTTCCTCCAACTGCCTGACCAACTTCAACTATTCTGGCCATATGACTAGGCATTCTTTGCTCACATTCTGAGCCTTTTTCTGATATGAATATTCTGCAGACTTTGCCTTTCTCACAATCTGGGGTTTAGACCAACTGGTACACATTTCGATCTTTGATGTTCTACCGAAATTCCATTTCCCTTGATTGTTTCTCGGTGTAGGAATCTCCTTTCTTGTCATCTTCCCTGTCTTCTTTTTCCATTGTAGGGATCTGCCTTTTTCTTCCACTTCTCGTTGCAAAACACGACATGTGGATTTTTCGTTGCATTCTTTGCTTATCTGCCTTTTATCAGATTTATGAGTCACCACCCTATTTTTCATTGGTGGTGGGTCCTCCATTGAACGTCCCTTCTTCTTTATCACCGCTAGAGTAGATCTCCCCTTAATCTTCCAGGTTTGCTCACATTCTCTCCTTGAGAGCTGTTGTGAGTATGACAGAGGAGGTGACTGATACACCATTCGTTCAGCTCCATGTGATGGAGATCTCTTTTCTTGTTCCTTTCCCTTTCCTGTTTTCTTCTTACTACAATTTTTCGCCATGTGCCCATAGTGAGAACATATAAATCATTTTCCCTCAAAGGCATACCTCATTTTATCATCTCTCTGCTGAGATGTTGATGCACCTTGAGTTCTTCCTCTGATATTGTTCTCCTGAGCTTTCTGACACATGCTCATGGTGTGTCCCATTCTTCCGCAGTAATGGCATCTAATATATGCTTTCATCTGAGAAGCTCTTCTTTCTAATTTCTCATGATGCTTCTTCCTGTTCTCAGATTTATTAATGTTTCTCTTTTCACAGCCTGAAATGTACTCTAGAGCCTCTGTACAAAAGCTTGATGTGTGGCCATGAATCCCACAGAAATAGCACATGTCGTCACTTCCTTTTGTAACTGACCTCTTAGGCCTATCTCCAGTACCTACAGGTTTTTCTCCACTCCTGGAACTATTCACGACTCTCTTCTTATCATGCATGGGAGGGGATTCATAAAATCCAATACCAGCTTTTCCGAAACTTGCTGGTCTTTGAGCTGAGAAAATATTCTGTTGTTTCTCTTCAAAAATAGCATATTTGTTCTTCATTTTATCATCACTTGTCGAAGGATGATCAAATAGTAAATTCAAGGCATCCTTCATTTTAGGCTTTCCTTTGGATTTAGACTTCTCTATTTCCTTCTTGACTGATTCTAGCTCTTCTACCAACTTTTGAATCTTCATATCCCTTGATTCAAGTTGGACATCAAGTTCTTCCTTGAGAAGATTCCCTCTACTCACCTCATCTTCCAGTTCATGCTTCATCTTATCAACCATGTCATTTTGCTCCTTTACCTTCAATTTTTCTTGAGCGACAGAGTCAGAGAAACATGCATTCTCTTGTTGTAGCCTTTGATTCTTATGAACTTCTGCAGACAACTGTGCTGCTAGATAATTATTTCTGGCTTTAAGATTTTGTGCTTCATCTGACTTTTGACTCTCTTCATAATCACCAGCCTTTTGTTTTCCTTTCATTCTAGCCATCTTCTGCAGCTCTTCAGCACGTGAATCATTCTTCTCTGTTAGGTCAGTAACTATATCAATAAGCCTTTGATTTAAGCATTTTAGCTTGTTGACCTCAATCTCCAATCCATTGATCCGGATATCTTTAGATTTGGCTTCTTCAGTGTTTCCAACGTCACTTGGAATATTCGGTTCATCGATGATTTTGAGTTGATCTTTCACTTTTCTATTCAAGCCATTGATCTCCCTTTTCTGTTCCTCAATCTTAAGCTTATACTCACTAACTGATTCTGAGTTCTCTGGTGCTGATAACTTGAGTTTCTCAAATTTATTTATCAACTCAGACTTCTCTTCTTCCTGCTACTGCATATAGAGTTTGGCATCGCGAACAACATTGTTAGCATTCTTGGTTTTGGATCTCCAAACATCTATATCTTCAAGAGAAGCCTCTAACTCAGCTCGCATATCTATTCTTCCTTCAATTTCTTCTTCTGTTTCAGTTTCACTCTGATGCTCATGTACTTTACTCATTCCAACATCATGATTGAGTGAATCAATCTTTTCCCTTTCTGATTCATCCAAGCCTTCCTTCAGCAAGCTGTTTGATTCCTTTAGTTGAATCACACATTTTCCATATACACTCCCACACTGAGGAGTACCACCTGACTTATGCTTATTCATGGATGTTTTTCCCTTTTCCATGGCAGATTGAGATAAGAGAAGACTGATTCTTTATCCACACAGATCGACTACACCAAGTTGGAGCAAACAAATCTGATAACAGCAACCAGTCCCTCTGATACCAATTGTTAGGGCCAATAGGGGCCTATATACCCTGAGAGGGGGGGTGAATCAGGGTATGGATATTCTTTTTCAAGTTCTTCCTGCCCCACAGGATCTTGACCTCTTTGTTGCAAGGGTCACTTTGTTTGCACTTATGTGGTTACTATGATCACTTCTCTCCTTTAAGTGATGATGATGCTTTGAATGCAATGCAGGAAAGTAAGCAAGCAGACACAGTGATTTTTACTTGGTTCACCGCTAAGGGCTACGTCCAAGGAGTATACGCCGACAGGTTGCCGGTCGTACCAAGTCCACTAAACTTCACTAGCTGTGGATTACAATGTTCGGGCTAGATCAATTCTATGCCCAGGCTCACTGCCTATACAAGGTTTAGGGTTAGCTCACTGCTTTCCCAAGGGTCACTCCCTGTTTCTCTCTCTCTGGCTCACTGCCGGTGGAGAGGATCACCTTCTTCCTCTTCCTAAGATCACTGCTCTGTGAAGGGAATCCAATCACAGTTTATAGACCTGTAGGTCTCTTCATTTCCATTAAGGAATGCATCTTTCTCTGTATGTAGATGCTCTTTTGAAGTTCAACTTTCACCCGTAGATGAATACCCCTTTGCCACTATCCACTGGGCAACCAACCTTTGGAAATACCTTCGCAAAGCACCCTACAATGCGAGGCTCCCAATTTCGCGAAGCTCAAACAAGCCTTCGCGAAGCTCCTGAATTTTCGCGAAGCTCACTCGCGAAGCTCCTTCGCGAAGCACTCTCGCGATGCTCAAGCCGTCGCAAAGCAACAACCCTCGCGAAGCTAAGTAAGACAACGCGGAGCTCGCAGGTTTCGCGGAGCTACAATAGCCGCCGCGAAGCACCTCTTTCGCGAAGCACACTGGCTCCGCGAACCACCTTCGCAAATCGAGAGCAAAGTATTTTCTCTGAAAATTCTCTCTACTTCGCCTGAAGGGTTCGGCCTCTATTTATAGGCGATTCCACCGACCCTCATCCTTTCCGCACGAAGTCAACGCCACGTCATCTCAAATCGTGAAGCTCCAAAGTTTCTGTCAGAATTCTGTCCAAATCGCGAAGCTCCACCGCAATCTTCTGTTCGCGGAGCTTGACGTAGTCGCGATGAATCACCGTCAACTTACCTTCACGGCTCGCGCCTTCGCCGCGAAGCTCCCTCGCGAAGCCCAACATTCCTTCGCACCTTCGCCGCGAAGCTCTCTCGCAAATCTCTTCTCCGTCGCGATGCGTTTCAGCATCTGCCGTTCGCGAAGCTTGACGTAATCGCGAAGCATCACCGCCTCCATTCTTCTGGTCTTCACGATTTCCAAACCATGCATCCTATCTTCGCGAAATTCATGCCTTTGCCATATTAAATTATGCTCTTCATTGAAATCCTCTTTTCGCGATGCTCACCAAACTCCAAATTTTGGACCCCAAAAATTTGGCAAACACTGGGAAACGGCGCCACCTTGTACTGCTCTTTTTGTACCGCCTCCAGATCACCATTTCTTTTGTCATCGTTCTTTGTCAACATGGATTGTCAACAACTTCTCGGGAACTCGACAAATATCCATGAAAACCTGCTTTGTCAACAAACCCAATCAACCCAAAAATACTTCATGTAACACCCCAAGATTTCATAGTGTGTTATTTCTTCAAAATAATTCTATAACTTGTACTACACGCAACACCGAGTTCAAGCGCACCATGACTTACCAAACAAGCCGTTCAAAAAAGGTTATGAATAGTATTAACTAAATTTTAAACTTTATATAATCCTTATAATTTTAGAATCCATATTATGAGTTTCTTAGACATAATGTAAGAACAAATTCATCTTCAGTATTGTAGTTTTACCAACTTTTAATAGTGAACCCTTTTTAAATAAAATATTTTAAACTTTTTGACTAAATGGGTACATCAAAAAATTTAAAATAAAACATCCCAAGCTTCCACGGTACGCTTTCCTTTGAATAAAATAGTAGCGTGTGTTGTACGCAACTTCGAGTTTTAACACACACCACAACCGATCAAACTAGCCGTTATGAATAGTAATACTTAATTTTTTGAAATTATATATATTTTATATTTCAAAATGGACATCATTTTTGGATTCGGAATATCAAATTTAGCCTAAGGTGAAATTTTGGTACTTTTCGGATAACTTTCATATTTTGATGAATAGTAAAAATTACTAAATTTTAATTAAAAACAACTTTTTTAATCAAAATAATTATTATGATAAATTATGAGTTTGAGTGGTTTTAAAGTATATTTAGAATATATTTTTACCATTTAATATAATTTTGGTCATTGGACATAATTTTACAATTAAACCAAACATAAACAAGTGTCAATCTTTTGATAGTTATTATCTCTTAAAAACACGCTTTTTGTTTTGACAGCGGGAATTAATTTTAAATTAATTTCTGCCACTTCTGTGTTTTGAATTTAGAAAAATGGATTCCATATTTGGAATCAGGATGTTCAAATTGTTTAAATAGGTAACTTTTATTTTTAGACATTTTGAATAATTACTGCGGTAAATATTTTATTTACCATGGTTAAGGGTAAATCCGGTAAATAAGGGTTAAAAAATTATATTATAATAATACTAAATTACCCTAAAACGTGTCTTAACCCTATTGGTTGATACATGGTAGACCATGGGCATCTTTGAGTCAATTTTGGGACCCCATTGATCCACTTGTAAGTGATAATGACACTTTATTTTAATTAAGTTAAAATGAATACAAAAATGGCATAAGCTTACATCTTTTAAAAGAACAATTTTTACATAGGGTTATACATGTTGGATTTTCGATTATAAATATTCATTAGAAAGATAAAAAGATTTCCTACATAATGATATTTTATTTATAATTTTTAGACATCAAATAATTTAAATTATTAATGACACAATAATGATGCAATGTTTACCTCATTAATAAATCATTTAAATAAATAAGATTATAATGATTAAAATATTATCTAAAACCTGTCCAATTCTTATTGGTTGATGTTATTTAGAATATGAGTCATCTTATCTTCGACCTCAATGATTTTTGGACCATTATAAACCGAATATAATTATATTATAAAGTAATACTTTCACTCTTTCCTAAAGAGCCCCTCCTCTCCCTTATAAAAGGAGACCACTTCTACTCATTCCTCACACCTATAAAGCCACTTGGCTTGTCCAAAATCTGCCCAACTAAGCTCCCCACATCCCTCTAATCCTCCTTGAAGCTTCCCCTTAGGCAGAAAGCATTTCAAGAAGTCCTTTGGTTCCAACCAAAGTGAGTTACCTAAATTAAAGGTAACATTTTCTCTTAAATTATTTTCAATTATTTTGCTTCTCCAACCCCCAAACTCTGTTTATTTCCTTTATTTTGTAACAACACCAGTATCCAAAATATACTAGGATGTTTTTATAAGAAGGATTCAAACTACACATTCACACAACTCCATCTAATGGATGATGAACATAATGTTTCTGTGGATGGCAAACTAACGCCTCACGAAACGATGATTGTTCAAATACATCTTACCGCCTCTCATGGTGGCCATTAGGATGGCACTGTAATTAAATATGATATTAATGATATATATTTTATATATAAGCTTCTATAATTCCATTTTATTTCATACAATTATTCGTTTCATGTTGTATATACATACGATAATTTCATTTGAGGAAGTGCGGACTACCGCCCCCTTAAAATGATATGACTCGTTCATACCACACATGGAACGTATAAAGGATGGTGTTAATGAACTTAAGTAAAACATATAAAATATTATATTTTACTGGAATAGTAATATACCTATGTATCATTTGGATTCGATTCTTTTAAAATAAAAATTAAATGGAAGTAGCATTCGTGCGTACGTACGGACTACCGTCTCCACGAACGCGATGAGATTCATTCTCCATCGTATCCATTCAAGTATAATTATCATTTGATGATTTAAAAATGATGTTTAAGGACTTGATACCATTCTGGATATGAATAATATACATCCCAATAATAACGAATATGGCTCACATAAAAAAGAATGTAAAGTAAAATGAACCCGTTAACACCTGAAATGACGATAATTCTAAGATATTATTAACAAATCAATGTTAAAAGATCATATATGATATCATATTAAAGTAACTGATTCTTTTATTATTCAATAACAATTATTTCACCATTATACAGGAGGTAAACCTACCATCGACCAAGGAAAAAGTACAAAGTAAGGGATTTTCTTATCTCACATTCAATTCTGTGAGATTTCCATTATTCGCCACTAAATTATTGAAAGTGGTGTATTGTGTACTGGAATTTGATATATATTATCATGATTATCTTTATATTCATGTTATTCTGTAAATAATTTGGTGGTTATTAAATTTTGGCCATACGACTCAGTTGATTAACGTGGTAAGGGGTTTTCATCTCACTCTTTATTTCCGTGAGATTCATGCCATATATCCACTATTATCTTTTGTGTGGTGTATGTACTGCCCATAATTGTATTCTTTGTGTAATACACTTTACCTTATGTGTATTTACATTTTCATTGTATGATACCTCTTTCATGGGTTGTATGTTTCATAATTTACCAAATTGGTAAGGGTTATTTCACAATCTCTTCATTATCTGAGGTTGTTTATATGTAATAATCTACTGGGATCTCTTTATCATCCACATCCATGTTTCTTCAAAATGCATTTCAAAACATTTTTATTATTTACAAGAATATGGGTTAAAGTCATTTATACCTTTTTTTGACTTTTTATAAGAGGAATCTTTCCGTCGTTTTCAAAACAAGGTCCTTTTAACCTTTTCGACAGAATTAAGGTGAGAATGTTTTTTTTAACTTATACGGTGGGTGTGGTTATTTTCTGCCGTTATAAAATCTTCGAAGCTTTCATTACAAGTTTATAAGGATATTTTCAAAGTAAATGTTTTCTTTTATAATTATGTTACTTTTAAATGATTTCAAAAAAAGATATATTTCTCTCAAAAATATGAAAATCCAGTGCAAATGTATACGTATTTAACGCAAGCTTAAAAATGTTTTCAGAAAACCCGACTCTCGAGTGTGGTAGACAGGAAGGGATTGGGAGTGGACCCATCATGGCCTGTAATTAATCGAGTAGTCTCAGAATTAGTTATTTTTTTTCATAAGCTTGCATAATGTTTTCAGAAAAACACTGGAGTATATTTTAGCAATTTTAAATGTAAGTATCTTCTAAAAAAATTGCATCGGTAGGTCTCATGAGACAAACTAGTATCTTGGCACAAGGCCTTGACAAAATCTTATTTGTAGTCTTGGCACGAGGCCTTGGCTATGTGGTTATGATAGTCTGGCATTATGCATTCCAACATTATGAAAGTGGTTATTGATTTTTTCATGTGATTATTCGATTAGTAGAATATCCATGTGAATAAGTAAATGGAATTATTTCATTTTATTTATGCCATACCATGTTGAAAGTTCATATTTAAAAGGCTTTTGTTTTAGTTATACATTGCCTTAAATGTTTATTCTTATTTATGAAAGTTTCCGCTATATTGTCATCCTTACTGGGCATTTGAGCTCACCCCTTTTCTATGTTTTATTTTTTCCAGGATGTGAAGGAGTAAGTTATGAATGACCTGCAGGGATTTTTATGAGGGGTTAATAGTGTGGATTGTGGAAACATTATGTTGTTGTAGTAGTTTTTCATTTTATGATGTAATGTAAAACTTATGAATATATCTAGTGTTTTCAAGGCTACTAAACCAATCGGTCTTTCGAGATTTGATCTTTCCTGTGATCATGCCAATGTTACGTAATAATGCACCGACTCTGGGTAACTGGGTTCGGGGCGTTACAGTTGGTATCAGAGGAAGTTTAGTACAAACCTTGGTAGCTAGATTTAGATAAACTCTGATTAGATCATGTAGACCTAAGATGAACTTTGAGGATTAGTATAAAAGAACTTCCTAGAATTTTGGTATTGTAGAGATTTTGTGAGTTTTCCGAGCAATACATCCCTGTCTGGATACGAGCAGGTAGAGGCGGCTCTGGCACAGATATACCTAGGGGTAAAACCCGAAAACACCGCTTTGAGCAAGAATCGAACGGGAATTGGTGCACGACAACGGGCCTTGCTGCACTCTTGGTTACGACACTCCCGGGGGATATGCTTAGGATAATTTACATTTTCTTTACAAACCGATTTAAGTAATATATACATAAGATGAGAGTAAATGACCTTGGTTAATCCTATTATGTTTCAAATTGAGAATATGGGGACATTTTAATCTCTAAATGATTTTATGACTACTATTACTCACACAATGCTTTCTGGTTTTAGTCAATGGATGGATTCCAAGGAAGTCATAGTGACTTTGAGAATGATGTACAAGGTGGGAACGGTGGTGGAAATGAGCAACAAAATGGAATGTTGATAGGCGTAAAAGATATCGTCTTTATGCCAAATCAGTTTTCCAAAAATATGATCAACAACATATATATTAACCGACTCCCAGACTCAACAAGGAAGAGAAAGGTGATAAATGATAAGATCTCCAGCAATGGAGACCATGGAGAAAAGAAACCTCAATTTTCATCATGCAGGAATTGTGGAAAGAGACACCCAGGAAAGTGTCTCAATGGGACAACGAAATGTTTTACGTGCGGGAAGGAAGGACATAAAGTGAAGAATTGCCAAAGAAAAATGAAGAGTACTATGGAAGAAGATAAAAATGGTCCCAAGAGTCCATTTACAGTCATTTGCCGTAAATTTAGGGGACCTGGCCATTACCCGAGTGAATGTCCTATTTTATAGGATGTTTTCTTGCTCAAAGAAGAAGCTATGCGGAAATAAATGGTTGGAGAAAAATTTAAAAAGTATTAGCACTCCTTGTTGATGGGTTTACTTTGGAATAATTTTCTCTTGTATTTGTAACCCCTCAGTTTGCCATGTGAGAATGATATTTGAGGAATAATTGTCTCTTCTCTTGTGGATATAGGTATAAATAACCATTTGGTTTTATATGATCATTGGGGTTTGAGAAAATGATAAGTTATTATAATTTGGGATGAAAATGCAAAGTATGATATAACATTTGTGGTTAAATTATGTTATTTTGAAAAATTTATCTCATTTTGGTAATATTATAGAATATAGTCTTTGAAAAAGGATAACACGTAGACCGTGTGACAACCCGTCGCGTCGGACAAAGCTGTGGGAATCGAACCCACAACCAAAGTGCGATTGGGATTTATCTCCTACCACTGGACTACGTGAAGTCCCTGGTTAGTATGACTATTTTTTTTGTTAAATGATTTTATTGATCAATAATAAGATGATTTGGGTTCTTATGTCTTATCAAATGAATACCCTTGGTATAGGAAAATGATTTGGTGATTAAGTGATAAATGTTATTTTGGAAGATGTTCGTTTTGTTAGGAACACTATATGCCCAAGGAAAATAGAATACAATGAGGTTTCATTTGTAGAGTAATGGTGGATTTTTATCTACATTTTTGTTGTTGATTTATAGTGATTTGGGTTATTTATGGAAATGATTAACCTATAACAGAGAATATTTGATGATGTTAATTACTTTTAAGTATGTGACTTTAAGAGTAATTGATGTCATTTGGAGATACAATGTAACATGGGAGACTACATAATCAAATTCTTCTATGTTTTGGGTTTCAATATTAGTTTGGATTATATTAAAGGATTTTAAGGACAATTGGTTATTGAATGGTATCTATTTAACTTTGGGGTATTGTTGGTTTAATTTTAGAAATTAAGATTAGTGCATATTTATCTCAATGAATATCCTTTTGGGGGATCATTAGATCATTCACTAACCATTTTGGTTTTGATTAATCTTCAAATACAATGTAAATATATGGTTTATCCTGCATGGATCATGTGATTCTATAGAAGTTTATTCTAACTCTTCCAGTGTGACCAAGTCTTCTTGAATACTCATCGTTTAAAAAAAATTGATTTAGTGGTGGAAATTTATTAAAGAATGAAAATCTACTTAAAATTTAAGTATATCTCATAATTTTCTTAGTCAATATCATAAATGAATTCCTCTTCCTTATGTAATGTAACTTAAAAAAAAAAATTGTCCTAGATGGTACCTTAAATCATCACTAATTTATGGCTTTGGGATTGTTGGACTTTTTATAGCCATGTTCTCTACCACTCTCCATCAGATAATTGATGGTTAGATTTCTCCTCCATATCCATATTTTTCTACATGGAACCCTAGTATGTGTTATTTTCGGTAATCTTCATACTTTCCACTCTTTATTTTAAATAGAGGCCTCATTAATTCATTTTTCGATGTGGGATTTCAACTAAGATATTTTGAAATGTCAAAAATGTGTGATCCCAATACCCTATATTTTGTTGAACCGATGGTACTTAAAATCATCATAGATTGATGAGTTTAAGGACCTCAATTTTATACTTGTTTGTAATTGATGACCTCAACCACTACCTATAAATATTTACGTTTTTCCTCCAATTATATGTCTCTAATTGCCACCAATGTTCTCCTAATCGAGATCATAATTTGGTGGTGACCCTTTCATTTCTCTTTTCCTCATATTAAGACTAAATTTTAGTAAACCAATTTCCGATGTGGGTTTTCCCACAAATATATTTTCTATTTTCAACCTTTTATTTTCGAAGAACAATTTCAAATTGCGAGGACGCAATTTATTGAAGGAGGGGAGAATGTAACACCCCAAGATTTCATAGTGTGTTATTTCTTCAAAATAATTCAATAACTTGTACTACACGCAACACCGAGTTCAAGCGCACCATGACTTACCAAACAAGCCGTTCAAAAAAGGTTATGAATAGTATTAACTAAATTTTAAACTTTATATAATCCTTATAATTTTAGAATCCATATTATGAGTTTCTTAGACATAATGTAAGAACAAATTCATCTTCAGTATTGTAGTTTTACCAAATTTTAATAGTGAACCCTTTTTAAATAAAATATTTTAAACTTTTTGACTAAATGGGTACATCAAAAAATTTAAAATAAAACATCCCAAGCTTCCACGGTACGATTTCCTTTGAATAAAACAGTAGCGTGTGTTGTACGCAACTTCGAGTTTTAACACACACCACAACCGATCAAACTAGCCGTTATGAATAGTAATACTTAATTTTTTGAAATTATATATATTTTATATTTCAAAATGGACTTCATTTTTGGATTCGGAATATCAAATTTAGCCTAAGGTGAAATTTTGGTACTTTTCGGATAACTTTCATATTTTGATGAATAGTAAAAATTACTAAATTTTAATTAAAAACAACTTTTTTAATCAAAATAATTAATAGTGATAAATTATGAGTTTGAGTGGTTTTAAAGTATATTTAGAATATATTTTTACCATTTAATATAATTTTGGTCATTGGACATAATTTTACAATTAAACCGAACATAAACAAGTGTCAATCTTTTGATAGTTATTATCTCTTAAAAACACGCTTTTTGTTTTGACAGCGGGAATTAATTTTAAATTAATTTCTGCCACTTATGTGTTTTGAATTTAGAAAAATGGATTCCATATTTGGAATCAGGTTGTTCAAATTGTGTAAATAGGTAACTTTTATTTTTAGACATTTTGAATAATTACTGCGGTAAATATTTTATTTACCATGGTTAAGGGTAAATCCGGTAAATAAGGGTTAAAAAATAATATTATAATAATACTAAATTACCCTAAAACGTGTCTTAACCCTATTTTTTGATACATGGTCGACCATGGGCATCTTTGGGTCAATTTTGGGACCCCATTGATCCACTTGTAAGTGATAATGACACTTTATTTTAATTAAGTTAAAATGAATACAAAAATGGCATAAGCTTACATCTTTTAAAAGAACAATTTTTATATAGGGTTATACATGTTGGATTTTCGATTATAAATATTCATTAGAAATCTAAAAAGATTTCCTACATAATGATATTTTATTTATAATTTTTAGACATCAAATAATTTAAATTATTAATGACACAATAATGATGCAATGTTTACCTCATTAATAAATCATTTAAATAAATAAGATTATAATGATTAAAATATTATCTAAAACCGGTCCAATTCTTATTGGTTGATATTATTTAGAATATGAGTCATCTTATCTTCGACCTCAATGATTTTTGGACCATTATAAACCGAATATAATTATATTATAAAGTAATACTTTCACTCTTTCCTAAAGAGCCCCTCCTCTCCCTTATAAAAGGAGACCACTTCTACTCATTACTCACACCTATAAAGCCACTTGGCTCATCAAAACTCTGCCCAAATAAGCTCCCCACATCCCTATCCTCCTCCTTGAAGCTTCCCCTTAGGCAGAAAGCATTTCAAGAAGTCCTTTGGTTCCAACCAAAGTGAGTTACCTAAATTAAAGGTAACATTTTCTCTTAAATTATTTTCAATTATTTTGCTTCTCCAAGCCCCAAACTCTTTTTATTTCCTTTATTTTGTAACAACACCAGTATCCAAAATATACTAGTATGTTTTTATAAGAAGGATTCAAACTACACATTCACACAACTCCATCTAATGGATGATGAACATAATGTTTCTGTGGATGGAAAACTAACGCCTCACGAAACGATGATTGTTCAAATACATCTTACCGCCTCTCATGGTGGCCATTAGGATGGCACTGTAATTAAATATGATATTAATGATATATATTTTATATATAAGCTTCTGTAATTCCATTTTATTTCATACAATTATTCGTTTCATGTTGTATATACATACGATAATTTCATTTGAGGAAGTGCGGACTACCGCCCCCTTAAAATGATATGACTCGTTCATACCACACATGGAACGTATAAAGGATGGTGTTAATGAACTTAAGTAACATATATAAAATATTATATTTTACTGGAATAGTAATATACCTATGTATCATTTGGATTCGATTCTTTTAAAATAAAAATTAAATGGAAGTAGCATTCGTGCGTACGTACGGACTACCGTCTCCACGAACGCGATGAGATTCATTCTCCATCGTATCCATTCAAGTATAATTATCATTTGATGATTTAAAAATGATGTTTAAGGACTTGATACCATTCTGGATATGAATAATATACATCCCAATAATAACGAATATGGCTCACATAACAAAGAATGTAAAGTAAAATGAACCCGTTAACACCTGAAATGACGATAATTCTAAGATATTATTAACAAATCAATGTTAAAAGATCATATATGATATCATATTAAAGTAACTGATTCTTTTATTATTCAATAACAATTATTTCACCATTATACAGGAGGTAAACCTACCATCGACCAAGGAAAAAGTACAAAGTAAGGGATTTTCTTATCTCACATTCAATTCTGTGAGATTTCCATTATTCGCCACTAAATTATTGAAAGTGGTGTATTGTGTACTGGAATTTGATATATATTATCATGATTATCTTTATATTCATGTTATTCTGTAAATAATTTGGTGGTTATTAAATTTTGTCCATACGACTCAGTTGATTAACGTGGTAAGGGGTTTTCATCTCACTCTTTATTTCCGTGCGATTCATGCCATATATCCACTATTATCTTTTGTGTGGTGTATGTACTGCCCATAATTGTATTCTTTGTGTAATACACTTTACCTTATGTGTATTTACATTTTCATTGTATGATACCTCTTTCATGTATTGTATGTTTCATAAGTTACCAAATTGGTAAGGGTTATTTCACAATCTCTTCATTATCTGAGGTTGTTTATATGTAATAATCTACTGGGATCTCTTTATCATCCACATCCATGTTTCTTCAAAATTTATTTCAAAACATTTTTATTATTTACAAGAATATGGGTTAAAGTCATTTATACCCTTGTTTGACTTTTTATAAGAGGAATCTTTCCGTCGTTTTAAAAACAAGGTCCTTTTAACCTTTTCGACAGAATTAAGGTGAGAATGTTTTTTTTAACTTATACGGTGGGTGTGGTTATTTTCCGCCGTTATAAAATCTTAGAAGCTTTCATTACAAGTTTATAAGGATATTTTCAAAGTAAATGTTTTCTTTTATAATTATGTGACTTTTAAATGATTTCAAAAAAAGATATATTTCTCTCAAAAATATGAAAATCCAGTGCAAATGTATACGTATTTAACGCAAGCTTAAAAATGTTTTCAAAAAACCCGACTCTCGAGTGTGGTAGACAGGAAGGGATTGGGAGTGGACCCATCATGGCCTGTAATTAATCGAGTAGTCTCAGAATTAGTTATTTTGTTTTCATAAGCTTGCATAATGTTTTCAGAAAAACACTGGAGTATATTTTAGCAATTTTAAACGTAAGTATCTTCTAAAAAAATTGCATCGGTAGGTCTCATGAGACAAACTAGTGTCTTGGCACAAGGCCTTGACAAAATCTTATTTGTAGTCTTGGCACGAGGCCTTGGCTATGTGGTTATGATAGTCTGGCATTATGCATTCCAACATTATGAAAGTGGTTATTGATTTTTGCATGTGATTATTCGATTAGTAGAATATCCATGTGAATAAGTAAATGGCATTATTTCATTTTATTTATGCCATACCATGCTGAAAGTTCATATTTAAAAGGCTTTTGTTTTAGTTATACATTGCCTTAAATGTTTATTCTTATTTATGAAAGTTTCCGCTATATTGTTATCCTTACTGGGCATTTGAGCTCACCCCTTTTCTATGTTTTATTTTTCCCAGGATGTGAAGAAGTAAGTTATGAATGACCTGCAGGGATTTTTATGAGGGGTTAATAGTGTGGATTGTGGAAACATTATGTTGTTGTAGTAGTTTTTCATTTTATGATGTAATGTAAAACTTATGAATATATCTAGTGTTTCCAAGGCTACTAAACCAATCGGTCTTTCGAGATTTGATCTTTCTTGTGATCATGCCAATGTTATGTAATAATGCACCGACTCTGGGTAACTGGGGTTGGGGCATTACACTTCAATGTTACCTTGAGGTATTTTTTCCCAACATTTTTTTAGATAAAAATACATATCATTAATGACTAAAATCAGCAGAAGTACAAGAACAAATCCAATCAGGGAAATTGTCAAGCAAGAGATGGATGGAGTCAAAAGGTCTTGAGGCTTCTAGCTAATGGGTTGCATTGTTTCCTTCCCTTTTTGTAAAGGATAAGGTGCATGAAGAGAAGCACTGGCCAAGTGAGAGAATCCTTCTAATGATGGTACCAAAAGGCTGGAGTCCACCATAGTTGTTGTTGATAGAATTAATGACGGTAAGGTAGTTAGACTCTGCAAAAATGTCGCTCCATCCAAATTCCAAAGCGAATAGCAAACCAGCAAGGATGACCGTGGCCTCAGCAACTGCTGGTTCCCAAAAAGCCTGGTGTGTATCATATTTTGTAACAAGGATTTGCCCCAGATGATTACGGGCCAGAAGGCCGAGGGAAACAAGCCCATCCTTTGGGAGAGATGTATCCACGTTAATTTTAAAAATACATTCCAATGGGGGGTTCCACGAAGAGGGTGGGATGAGGGAAGATCCTATCATAAAATGGTCCTTGTTGTATTTCCAGCCCTCAATCCAAGAAGAATCCTTGTCAATCCAGAATTTGGGAGTTTTATGAGTTTGAAAAAACACGACATCATTGCATTGAATCCAAATAATCCAGGCCAGTGTGCAATGAGAACATGAGAGAGCCAAGGGAAGAGAGGAGCACCAACGCGTCAGAATATCGAAAAGGTCAGAGGCCAAATCCAGTAAATCGGTAGAGGACGGGTCCCATTTACTCCAGACTTTCTTAGCTCCCGGGTAGTGAATGATGGCGTGCAAAAAGGTTTCAATAGTGCTCAGGCAGAAAGGGAAAAAGGCAGAACTAGCCATATGTCAGTAAGCGAGAAGGCTCATGGTTGGGAGGGTACCTGTGCAACCCTGCCACCAAAAATGGAGAATTTTAGGGGGAATGTTGACTGTCCAGATCGATTTCCAAAGTCCCTCATCCTGGCCGACAGGGTGGTGGCCAAGGGCTAGTCTGTAGCTGTACCTCACTGTGTATTCGCCCATGATGTCATTGGTCTAGAAAAGGTGGTCGGGACCTGCGTCAGGGATCCATGGAATGCTAAGGATGATTATTTGGTCCCTTTCGTTAAACCAATCAATGATCTTTTCCACACAACACCCTTGTCCTTGGTTAGAAAAAAGGTAACTGACAGTGGCATCTTCAAAACCTGGTTGGACGGGGGATGTAGCCCGCTTACCATCCTTACTGATAAGCCAAGGACCAGTCTAGATATTGACCGATGAGCCAGACCCAATCCTCCAGCACAATCCTTTATCCAGGAGCCTTTTTCCCCCCAAAATGCTTCTCCATAGGAAGCTAGGGTGGGGACCGAGAGAGGAAGCATGGAAGTCCGTGTGGGGAAAGTACCTAGCCCCGAGAACCCGTGCACAGAGAAATGAAGGACGGTTAACCAGGCACCATCCTTACATGGACAAAAGAGCATCATTGATGAGATGGAGATTTCGGAAACCCATCACTCCCATTGATTTGGGTTTGAAAAGTTTCTCCCATGCCATCCAGTGGGGTCGATTCCTTCAATCATTCCAACCCCACCAAAAATTGGCAATGCGTGTGTGGATTTGGTCGACGATGAATGACGGGAGCTTAAACAGGGACATAAAATTGACGGGGATGGACTGGATGACAGCTTTGATGAGTGTCTCTTTTCCAGCTTTAGAAATTCCTTTAGGGGACCATCCAAGAATTTTTTACTAAATTCTGTCAATAAGAGATCCGAAGATTTCTTTTTTTGAGCGGCTGATCGTCGTGGGAAGCCCAAGATACATCTAATGCTTCAAAACCATATGAATACCAGCTAAAGGGCATAGCTCCTCCCTCTTAGAATGAGCCACCCCTGCATAGAATGAAATTTCAAATTTTCCATGATTGATAGACTGGCCAGACGCCCTCTCATACTGGTGGATTGCATGGAAAATCACCTGACATTCGTTAACTGTGGCTCTGGAAAAAAGGAGGAAGTCATCGGTGAAGACGTCAGCCACCAGGATGAAAAGAAAAGGGGAGAGAGGATCTCCCTGGTGGAGGCCTCGGGATGGGGTGAATCCTCTGGTGAGCTCCCCATTCACCTTGATTTTAAATGACATGGTCGAGATGCAGTCCATGACCAAATCTGTCCATTTAGCCCAGAAACCCATTTTTAGCCTAACGACATGAAGGAAGTCCCATTCTACTCTATCATAGGCCTTGGTTATATCCAATTTCCAGGTCATGGTTCCTCTTTTCGCGGTAGAGCGTGACTTCAAAGAATGAAACACTTCATGGGCCACAATCGTATTATCTGTAATCAGTCTCATGGCCACGAAAGTGATCTAATTTTCAAAGATAATATAAGTTAGCCAAGGTCATAGCCTATTGACAAGGATCTTTGAGAAGATATTGTAAGAGACATTGCAGAGGCTGATAGGTCTCAAATCTGGGATCACCAGGGGTTACGTAATTTTGGGGATGAGGACAAGGACATATTCATTGATGGAAGCAATGCTCGTCTTCCCAGTCTAGATATTTTTAATCATGGTGCAGATGTCGGGACCAATAATGTGCTAGTATTGTTTAAAAAATAGTGCGTGGAACCCATCCGGTCCCGAGGCCTTAGTGGAATGAATATGTTTCAGGGCCAGGTGTATTTAGTCATCTTTCAAATCTTTGGTGATCTGCCTATTAATCTCCTCGGTGATCACAGGTCTAATACAATCTTCCACCTCAGCGGACATGAAAGGGGTTCCTACAGTGAAGATGTTCTGAAAATAGTGAATCAAGGCCTTGTGAATACCACTGGAATAAGAAACATTGCTTCCATCAGGTTGTAAGATGCAGGTAATAGAGTTCTTACGACGCCTGGCTGAGGCTTTTTGGTGAAAAACCCGAGTATTAGCATCCCCTTCTTTAATGTGGATATCCCACGCCCGCATATCCGACATGATTTCCTTAATGTGCAAGGTCGTATCCAACTCTCTTTGTGTATCTCCAATCAAAGATAGGATGCGGTTAGATGTGGGTTGTTTGAGGAGGGTGTTCAGTATCCTTTCAAGGACCTCATAGTGCCGGTCGGGGTGGTGAAATTTTTTATTGCTCCAAGACCTCAACTTAGAGGTGATCTGTTGGAGGATAAAACGAACATCCACAAGGGTAATTTTCCAGCAAGATCGGATCACCTCTTCACATTCTAGGACTTTTGCCTCGAATATCTCAAACCTGAAGGGTCTACTCAGTGTTCGATTATGTATGCCTCGCGTAAAATCAATGAGAATTGGACAATGGTCTGAACAGTTAACGACCATATGGCCAACATGAAACCTACTAAACAGATTAATCTAATCAGAGGAACCCAGAAATCTATCAAGCCACTCTGCAATGCGGTTTCCTTCAGTATAGTCTCGGAACCACGTAATATGATTACCTATGTACCCCAAATCGACCAGGTCTGCCCGAGAGACTACATCCTTAAAGATTGACATCAAAGCTGCTGGTCGGATGATTCCGTCCCTCTTTTCCTTATGAAACATAATCTCATTGAAATCACCTTTGAAGAGGATAGGGCTCGGTTAAACTTGTCTAAGTTTGCAAAAAAGTTCTCATGACTTTACGTTATCATTTTGGGACAACCAACCATAGAATCCCACAAAATTCCAGGATTGGTGAGAGTCTATTTGAATAGTCATTGCCACATGGTGTGAGGAAAAGGACAAAATTTTGACGTCGATATTGTCCTTCCAATGGAGACAGAGGCCCCCCGAGTGGCCTTGTCTAGGCACTAGAAAGCATCCTTGTAAGCCACACTTCAGATCAATACCAGTGGTGTTCTTGTTTTTCAATATGGTCTCGGATAGGAAAACCATATCAGGGCGACTTTGAGCGCAGTTGTGCTGAAGCATGCAAACCATTCGTGGGTTGCGAAGCCCACAACAGTTCCAACATAAGGCAATCATTGCTCTAGGCGGGGCTGGGTCTCGCCCGCCGTCACCTCTGGTTCCTCCGGACATGCTTCTTCATTTTTCTTTTTCCATTTTTTGTGGGATTCCTCCCTGATTGATATGCGACAAATTGTATTTTGCTGGCTCCTGGTTTAGGGTCTTCTGCGTACCCATCACTTGTGCCTCGTTGCACCCTTTTCCACGTTTGCCGATTTATTGGGCCCAGTATTGGAGATCCCGACATTCCCTGGGCCTCCATTGTATGAATTTCTGCTACGATCGATTGTGGGTCAGGATCCGGATCTGGTGGTTCGACGTGCATCTGCATTGGCGTTGAGCAATGTGATGGTGATTCTTTTTTCCTCATCAAAATCTTTGTCGATGTTCTATTAATTTCCTTCAGGGGTGAGTGTGAACTCTAGCTTCTTTATGAGTGGGAGAGCCATCACATGAGAAGTCCATTGGTCCAAGCAGAAGGGTTTTTCAGCTATGGGTTTCACCTGACTTGAATGTGCCATCGTGAGATGGTCACAATCTTTTTGTTTTTCCATCTCAGGGATGAAAGCATATTTGTTTGTTTTTGCATGGAGCCAAGTACAATATTGTAAGATAATGTTGCCTGCTCCATTCTTATATTTCATGGTGCATGTTCTTTCCAGGTGGCCAAGGCGGTCATAGAAGAAGAAAAATATTGGATGTTTCTCGAACTCGAATGATATCAAAGAATTGGTTTCTTCAATTTTCAAGAACATTCCCCTCATCAGTGGCTCTGACACTTCAATCTATGCCTTGATCCGAACCTTCGGGCCCCATTGTATAGGGTCTAAACTGTCCCAGTCAAGAAAATAACCTAAACTATCCCCAATTTCTCTCATGGTACGTTTCGTTCTTGCATGGAAGGGGATTTCTTTAATACGTATCCAGAAGGGGGAACGGGTTAAAATAACACGTTGGATATCGCCCCCCCCCCTTTGAATTCTTCCATGAGGAGGAGTTTATTATCAAAGTACCATGGTCTACCGCGCAAGATTTGGTCTCTATCTTTCTCGTTGAAGAACTCAAAGACGAAGCGGTTGATCCCCTCTTCCCGAATAGCCACTCCTGCATCAAGTTTCTAGATGTGTTGAAGAGTGTTTTTTGAGAGCCCCCTGATTAACCGAAATACTTTCCACGAACTTTCCCACCACGAGCAGTGACAAACGCATATCCAGCTGAGTGTCCTCATTTCTCTGTGCCTCAATCGTCACCTTTTCATTGTCTGTCAGGGACAACCGCTTCCACTGATTAACAAATTCTGCATCCATAGTGTAACAATGAAAACAGAAACCTCCAACAGGGTCGGCGCCCTTGCAGTCCCCACGGCCCTCACTTGAAACAAGCCCAGTCCACCAAGAAGTTTAAAGAACCGGATGCCCCAATGTGACCACTAGCCACGAAACACATACCGAACCAAAAACCATGACCTATACAGTCAAAGAATCCTCAAATGTGGTCGTGTTCTGGAAACTCTCACTGCGGCTCACACCAGACTTCGCGGAGCAACCCCTCGGCAGACCCTCGACCTTCACAGCACAATAGGTTCTTCGCGGAGCCAAATCGCACAACAGGCCCAAAACACGGTGGTTCCTCGCCGGAGACCCTTCGAGAGTCAGTCCACTTCGCGACAACCACTGCGCGAATGCACAACGCGGTGCATCCCCGCGGGAGACACTTCGCGAATCAGATGGATTCGCGGCTGCCACTTCACGCTCGCACAACGCTGAAGATCCTCGCGGAAGACACTTCGCGATTTACACCACGTCGTTGCTTCCCCTTCGCGGTATCACAATGTGGGGAATGATCATGGAAGGAGATTTGCGAGGCAAAACCACTTCATGGTGGAAACACTGGGAACCAGCGAGATGGGATCCGATAAGAGAACCACACCCACATCACAGCAGCAGGAAGGGAAAGACAAAAAAGAGGTAAAACCTCAAGTGCTCGTTTGGCTGCAATCCAATGGAAGGAAAAGAAAAGATATGGAACGATGGAAATCCGTTTCCCCTGTTTGGCGATCTTAGAATGGCAGAGAGAAATGCAGAGCGCAGAAATGGAGAGAAACGGATTTCTCCCCTGTCCATGTTTTATTCGCATTTCGAATCGTCCCAAAATCGGGACGATTCCGACGGAAACCCTCCGCCATTTTAGATATTTTATAAATTCCCCATATTATCTTTTTTTATTTATATAAACATATTCATAACATAATTTATAAATAATAAATAATGATTTTTCTAAATTCAACTTAATTTATAAGTAATACTAAAAATCAGATTTAAATTTTTTTATAATGTGTATATAAAAAAAATTATTATAACTAATTATGTGTATATAAATAATCATAAACAATTTATAAATAATTTTGATTATAGATAATTTTGATTATGAATAATTATGATTATCTTGTATTAATAGTTTATATAAATAATTTTTAAATAATTTTGAATTAATAAATATTTTGATTAATAAATCTGGATTAATAACTATTTTGAATTAGTAATTATTTTTAAATAATAATTATGTTGAATTAGTAATTTTCATTACCTTGAATTAATAATTTTAAATTAATAAATTATATAAATAATTTTGATTATCTTTAATTAATTTTTTAAAATTTTAAAATTTGTATCAACATATGTTCGTAGTTTAATGTATACCTAATTTTGACGATATGAAATATAATGATTGATTAAAATCAAAATAATTATTTTTTGATTTGTTATAAAAAAGGTAATAGAAATACATTTTTTTTAAATGTTATTTGTGTCATTTAACATAAATTGTTGATGTCGGGCAAACATGCTGGCAGGTGTGGTGTTCGTGGGGATCTAATATATGGTTGTTTTTTTTATCTTGAACAAGTATGTCTCTTCATCCCGTGTGTATGTATTATTTTTTAATAAAGGTTATTTATGTCATTTGCATCAAAAGTGTTTCTTTTCTTTTCCTTTAAAAATTGTCACCAAACATGACAAAGATAAATCCAAATCATTTATTTTCTTTTACTAAGTTATTGATCCAAACACAATGAGAGAAATCACAATCATTCCTTTTCTTTTCTTTTCTTTTATAAACTATCAAATCATTTCTTTTCTTTTACTAAAATCTCACCAAACGTTGTGCAAGCTCGGGTGTGCCTCGAGACCCGGAATACACGGATCTGAAGCCGAAAGGGAATTTTCGGTGAGGAGAAGGATTTCCTCATCCACTGGAAAGTCCTCGAGAGAAGAATCGCTCGGATCAAGAGTGCCAAAGAAGAAGAGAAAGGGGAACTGGCATCGTGTTCCTCTCACAGATCTGACTTTGTCGAGGAATTATGGTGATGGAGGGAGCTTCAGGAACCTGGGGGAGGCACGATACAACGCTTGAGGTCAAAGTCAAGCCGATGAAGAAGAAGAAACCCGACTCCTTCCAGAACGCAGATGGCAGGAACCGAGAGAAGGCGGAGGAGAGAAGATGCAAGGAACACAGATTCACACCGCGGAAAATTGAAGACCAAAATAGGAAGGAAGAAGGGAACCGAACGCACCAGAATGAGGAAAGGAGAAAACTACGCCGTAATGAGACGGGGTGCACGGAAGGACACGGCGCCGCCGGAACCCAAACGGACCAGGAGACTGGAAACCTAGGAAAACCTAGGAGAGAGATGCTCTCACGGAGGAGAGACTCATGTGTTCTAGAAGTCTACTTGTTAATGTCAAGAGTAGAGTAAACCATCTATGTGTGTCTCTTGGAACAAATGGGATAGACACTCAAATACTTATGAAAGGAGAAGAAGAAATAGAACTATTCTCATTTTCTTTCAGTAGTGACAAGAAGAGATGTAGAATTCATCATTTTTAAGAAAAGAACAAAAACAAAAAACATGGAATCCAAAACATCAAAAAATAATAGAGGAAGAGTAGGAAATAACATACAATGGATTCTAGCCTTAATTAATCTAAGGGAACATCGAGGAGTCACACTAGTAGCAGATGAGCTCCGTGAGAGCTTGAGAAACATGAGTGACTAATTCATGGTCAGTGTTTTTATAAATAGATCATGGACACTTTTAACAATGCTTTCATAAAATCACTGATAAAGATGCCATTAATCATCACTAAATTTATAAGTGATGATAAAATAAGTATTTATCAACCTTTTTTATCACTGATAAATATAAAACATTATCATCACTAAAAAGTTGTTGATAAAAGACATATTTATTTGTGCTAACATTTTATCACTGATACATATGTCTTTTAATAGCGCTCATAAAGCACTGATAAAGATTGATCTTTATAAGCGCTATTAAAGAGCTATTAAAAGTTTTGTAAATATAATTATTTAAATAACTTTATTATTGTTTTATTATTATTTTAATGTATATAATTAAGTATTAATAATTATATAAATACTTATATAAAAATAATAATTATTTAATTATAATAATTATTTATTTATAATTATTATTAATATAGAAAATATTAATTTATAGATATATTTATTTCTAAATATTTATATACAAATATATTTTTAACATTATTAATGGGTATATAATCTAAAATACATGCATTTTAAAAATGAGTTAAATTGAATAATTCAAAATGAGTACACATTAAAAATATTGAAAAATGGATATATTTTATTAATTAAATATAAGTTATTAAAAAATTATGGATATATATATATATATTTATGTGGATGAATACACATTGAATATACTAAAACATAGTAAATAAGTATATATAAATAAAAAAATTGATCAAATTCAAAAATAAAAAATAAAATAAAAAATATTAAAAATGAATACCCTAATAGTAGTATATTAAAAACAAATAAATACAAACTATCGATTAAAAACATAATATATATTAAATGTATCATATTATAATTACATTCTAAAATATACAAAAATTTGAATAAATTATTTAAATATTAGTTGTATGTGTTTCTATATATTGCGTAATATATTTGTTTGCATGTTTGTGTATACAAATGAATTAACTTATATATATATATATGTTTGTGTGTGTTTGTGAAATAAATGAAACACATGATGTTTAATATAAGTTAAATTGAAAATTAAAAAAAACATTAAAAATGAATAAGACATTAATATGTCTTTAATTAAATATATATATATATATATTATACTTATTCATTTTATATATCTTTATTTAATATATATTATTTATTTATATTTATAATATATATATATATGTCTAAGAAATTTATTCATTTTTATCAATAATTAATTAATTAATAAAATGTTTCATATTTTTCTTAATTTACTCATTTTATTTTTATTTGTATAATTTTTCATTTTCTTATGGACCTTTATCACTGTTAAAAAAGAGTTGATGAATGGAAACTTTTATCACCACTAAAGATACACTAATAAAGGGTACCTTTTATCATCATTGTAAATAAAGCACTAATATAGGTTTCCTTTATTAGCGCAAAAATAAAGTGCTGATAAAGGTTACCTTTTATCAGTGCTAAAAAGAATCACTGAGAAAGGGTGCATTTTATCAGCACTTTTTTAGCGCTATTTTAGTGCTAATAAAGATGGACTTTATCCAAAAAAAATTCAAGTGCTGATAAATGCCAATGTAGTTTTAGACGGGTTTTGTAGTATATCACAAACTCAAATAGATGTTTTAGTGGACACAATATATTTCACATATGTCCAAACACATTTTATCAACAAAAAATTCATAAGGTATGGGTCGCCATTAATATGAATGGATATTTTAATATATCATGACCAATTTAAATAGAGATAAACTATTTTTATATTTTCACCAAATTAAAGTCAATTATCTTAGAATCATCAATTGATTCTCACATGGATATATTTTGTATTGAATTAATCAAGATATTTTGTGATATTAATATAGAATAAAAATATTTCCATAATTTGGGATAATTTGTGTACCAATAATTTTTTTATTATTTTTTAATAGAATAATTTTTGTTGACTAGTATACTTACAATACTATCCAACATACAAAAAAATTATATATTCTTGAAAAACATCAAACCATTCTAAAAAACTTAAAAATGTTGAAACTATGATCTATTTTGAGATACCATTCAAGGTGACAGTTATCCCACTCTGGCTCCTTTTATATGATATCCCAAAATAGGGATGTCATCTTCTCCTAGGTCATAAGATACTCCCCAAAATTGATCCTATTTTCATTAAATATATGTAGAAGAATACGATCTCGAGTGTCAATATAATCGGGTTTTTATTAGTTTTGTGATGGACTAGACATTCAGACACATTAATTTGTGGGAATTATAATGGTATAGGTGTCTAGGGGAGTCTATAGGATTTTTTAGGGGAAAAGGAGGTTATGGATTTGAGATTTCATCTCATGAGGTTTTTATGTGGTGGAGTGATGGGTTACATCGTTGGGGTGGTTGTTGTGGCGCGGAGAGGCTGGTTGGGGTGTAGGGACCCCATGGGAGGTGTTTTTGAGCTATTGGTAAATTTTCTATAGTTGTGGCATGGAGCTTGTGGTTGTGTTTTAGGAAAAGTTTTTTTGTCATGGAGTATCCGACTACAGCATCGGGGGGGGGGGGGGGGCTCGGAGGTGTAGTTTTGTGGTTATTCTATTTTGGGGGTTGTTTCACTATGGTGATGGGTTGTGGAATAACCCCCTTTATTGTTTGTGAGTCCTGTGGTGTAGTGGATTTGGATACACCATAGACACTTTATAGTTATTAGAGGTCTAAAACACAATGGCCTTGTCTGCACCATGGCCTTCTCCCCCTTTTATTGGATTTGTGACATAGAGATAGGCTTAATTTTCTAAGGCCAGTTTGACCATCCAAGATTTAACATGGTACTTCCCACTACGCCACAATCCCCTTCATTTTCTGTAGTTTTATGGTGGAGTGGTAGGGGTTGTGTTGTTATCTTATATTTTTCAAACCACCTATAAATTATAAAATCCCCCCAAACCCTATCTTTAATCTAGCCCTTATCTCATTTCATGGGTGACCCAAATACGTCTCATGGAGGCCTTTTATCCCCCTTTGGGGGTATTCGACTCTAGAATTTGGGGTTTTATCTATGGTTGTTTTAGGTAAGTTTCCACCTTCCCTTCCTTGTTTTATCCCTATTTCTTCGCCTAAGGATGGGTTGTTGTCCATGAAATCAATGGTCTTGGTGTTGTTTTAATGGGATAATGATGTGGTTTTTTCTGTTTAATGTTTGTAAGGGTGTTCTCTTTCGTTGTGGTGATCGATGATGGAATCCCTCTTTCATCAACCTTACTCATGGAATTAGAAAGCTCATTTTTAGGTAGTGAATATTTTGTTTCTCATCAATTCATATCATTCATGCGAGTTTATGCTCTAGTTTATCTTTTGGAATATAGTTTTCACTAACCTAATAAAGATAATGAATTAATTTAATTGAAAATCGAAAGGGTAGGAGAAAGAAATTGTATGTTTTTCATCCTTGAATATTATTTATATTGTGATTGTACAAGCTTGATATCTTGTTAAAAATCATGGTTGTTGGGGGCCTTGTTTTCATTGTGGTTGTTATGACTATGGAACCCTTGTTGAGTGGTTGTTTTTTGTCACCATGAATGTAATTTATATAACCACTTAAATCTAGTTAATAAAATAGTTTCCCTATAAGATTTAAAAATTATGTGATAATTTCCTTGAATAAATAAGTGGAATGTTATGAAAGATCATTGCTAAATCAGAAATATGTCATGTGAATATATGATGTGTGGTTATGATATGTGGTTGAGATCTGTGAATTCTGATGTGTGTTAATGATATTTAATGTGTTTTGATATGGGGGTGGATGTGTTAGAAATTGGTTATGATGTGTGGAATTGATGTGTGGTTATGTTATGTAGTGGTGATGTGTGGGGTGCACTAGTGCAGAAAACATTTTTTACGTCGGTTATTTTTCATTATTTACGTCGGTTTTTAGGCGATGTTAATACGGACGACGTTATAAATAACGTTTTTTACGTCGGTTATTTAAAACCCGACGTAACATCCCTAACATCACGGTGTTTATCACGTCGGTTCATTAATAACCGACGTGATAAATATGCGCGGGGGGGGGGGGGGGTTTATCACGTCGGTTATTTTCTAAACCGACGTGATAAAACTCCTGGGATATCGTTTATCACGTCGGTTATCCAATAACCGACCTGGTAAATCGATTCCCAGGCCTTTTAGCAGGTCGGTTATATTAAGAACCGACGTGATAAAAGGCCCGGGAACGGTTTATCACGTCGGTTCTTGAAAAAAACCGACGTGATAAACCCCTACCGATTTATTTACCACGTCGGTTATAAAATAACCGATGTGAAAGCGATATTTTTTTAAAAAAAAATAATTGCACTGCTCTCACCAAAAAGCAACCAGAAACCAAACAACAAAAATAACCATGCCAGCCCTCCCCCCAAGCCCCAACTGAACCCCACCCTCATCTATACCCACCTAACAACCTGGCCATCCCTCCCCCACCACATTGGAGCCCCACCACAACCCTTGGACACCCCCCACCCCTTGGACAGCCCCCCCACCCTCATTTACACCCCCACGGCCCCTAGTACAGCCTCAAACACCCATTGGACACCCCTCCCATATCCCTTGGACACCCCCACCCCTTGGACACCCCCCACCCCTTGGACAGCCCCCACCCTCATTTACACCCCCAAGACCCCTAGTACAGCCTCAAACACCCCATTGGACACCCCCCCACACCTTGACAGCCCTCCCAGACCCCTTGGACACCCCCCCCGACCCCTGGACACCCCCCCCCGAGCCCTTGGACAGCCCCAAACACCCCTTGGACACCCCTCCCATATCCCTTGGACACCCCCACCCCTTGGACACCCCCACCTCATTTACACCCCCCCGAATACTAGGACAGCCCCAAACACCCCTTGGACACCCCTCCCATATCCCTTGGACACCCCCCACCCCTTGGACACCCCCCCACCCCCTTGGACAGCCCCCCACCCCCTGGACACCCCCCCCCCGACCCCTTGGAAACCCCCTACCCCTTGGAAACCCCCCCATCCCCTTGGACAGCCCCAAACACCCCTTGGACACCCCTCCTATATCCCTTGGACACCCCCCCCCCCACCACTTGGACACCCCCCCACCCCTTGGAAAACACCCCCCCACCCTCATTTACACCCAACCGACTCCTTGGACAGCCCCAAACACACCTTGGACACCCCTCCCATATCCCTTGGACACCCCCACCCCTTGGACACCCCCCACACTCATTTACACCCCCCCCGACCCCTAGGACAGCCCCAAACACACCTTGGACACCCCTCCCATATCCCTTGGACACCCCCCAAACACCCACCCACCCCCTTGGAACCTCTCCCCCATACCAAAATCCAGACCAGAAAAACCATCAACAGTAGACCAAAGAGAAAAATTAAACATTCACTTATATAACATTCAAAACTTACACTGTCAACTTCAAAAAAAAACTAAATCCAACCTAAACGACTACGAAATACACAATTACATTGACAATATTCAAAATTACATTTTACATTACAAACAACTAAAATTCAATCAAACCTGTAAAATAATTTGACCACTCTACTTTTAAGTGTTTGATATCTTCAGCAGTAAAGTGTTGAGGGTCATCAAAAAGCTACAAAGGAAAAGGATAGTAGTCAACGTGTATAATGAATAAATAAAATTGAAATATTATTTGAAAGAGGAAATCTTACCAGGTCAAAACTCAGAACTGTCCCAGTTGTTATTATTTCATACATAAATCTTAACATGTAATATCCGCATTCGATGATGCCTTGTTGCTCATGACATCTGTTTGAATGAGTGTAAATTCAATATATTATTTTTATGTAATAAATCAAAATGTACAAATTATAAATGGATATTTACCTTCGCATGTACATATTTGATCTTGAAATTCCTTTTCTTTGCGCTTTTTCAAAAGTGGACCCATGCCCTGTTAGAAAATAATACGAATGGGGTAAATTTAAAATTCATTATAATATATAAAACTATTGTGAAATTGAAACTTACGTTTCCAATATATTCTTAAAACTTTCTCGCACATCATCATGGAGAGAGCATATCCAATAAAGTGTTTTCTCCCTAGGGCAAAAAACCCCTAACATCCAATGATCCCTGATAAAAGGAAATTTAACGTTAGTGGTTTTTTATGTTAAAAGATAATTAACTCTTTGAGAGGGATGTGTTTCATACCTCTCACAAAAAGGCATCATCCAACACTGTGTGATTACATTCTTTTCAAATCTATCAGTAATATAAAGCATTCTTTGTTCCTCATCCAATGCACATGCTTCAGGGGAAATCAATTGTGGGTCCACGAATCCATATACATCTGTCAGCTCATTCCTCTCACAAATTTTATACAGATACCTAATACAAAGCAGACATAAGTATACATTTTTAATAAATATAACGCAAGGAAAAGGTGTTAAGACTTACATGATAAAAATTTGCACCACGTTGATGCCCAACTTATCTCCAGTGACAAACTCCATGATATCAGTTTTCATAATCCCCACACTTAGTTCACGTCCACAGACATGAGCTTCTATTGTAAAGTCATAATGATCCGCCAAAAAATTTGAATATCTTGACAATTTGTCAAGACTGCTAGTATCTGCATCTGATGTCATAGATATCTGTCTTTGTTGTTGTCTATACAGTATTTCTTTACCTTTGAAGTATTCCTGTAAAAATAAATTGAAAAATATATTAGTTTTCAAATGATAAAACATTAATAAAAATATAAAATATAAGATATAACATCCATACCTCTATGGTAATGAGTCGAAGAAGTCTGGATGGCCAAAGTAAAAAAAAAATGTCCGATACTATGTCCAACTTGTCGTCACCTCATCTGTAGGTAATGGTATCCGAGCTGATCTATCTATAATCATCCTGTACAGTGACCCTCTGATTCTCTACCTCTAACTGTTGATGATGAATTGTATCTCCTATACAATATACCATCCCATATGAAACTATATGATGTTGAGGATCATCAACATACAAATCACAATAAGTAGGGTAGCTGCGGCGGAGGAGGAGGATCAAAAATGGGGTCCGCGGGCTGAGGTGGGGGAGTGGGAGCTACTGGGAGAGGTGGAGTGGGAGCTGCACCCTGAAATTGTCTTTGCAAGTCTGCAAACATAAACTGCACCGATGCTCTAATCTTGTCCTCCATTGTCGCATTAATATTATGGACTTCAGCCTCCAAGGATTCTATTTTTTTATAAACTCCCTCAACGTTAGAAGTTGAGGAAGGTGGCAACACTTTTCTTACCGATACACCTGCCGGATATCCTCTTACACGGCCAGGATGTTCGGGCTTTCCCAATGCCACAGATAAAATATCTTCCCTCCCAGATGGTGTAAATGTCCCCTATGAACTCTGCTCCTCAAGAGAGTCCTGTAATAATTAATTGAACATTTCTATAATGATTGGAAATATATGACGAAAATAGTAAAACTTAAATAAATAAAATAGATATCTTACAATCCTCTCAACTACGAGTCTCGATTCTTCCGAAAGATATTGTCCTTTTTTGCCCTTCCGAGCTCTTTTCCATTTCTCATGTCTAGATGGAGGGGATGGAGGGGCCACCTCTCTAGAGCTTGAAGACTCAGCTCTTAGTTGTTGAAATTTTTCTGCCATCATTTGTTCTTCCAATAATGCATACCCTCCCCGAGATAAACTATGAGGGTATACATTTTTAGATTGGATCTCTTGATGAGCTTTCCTTGTTTGCTGTAAATTAAGAATAAGAAATTCATTAACAAAACAATAATAAGATCATTTATATAAGAAAGCTTATAAAAGTTTACATTTCCCTTACCAAAAATGATTCTTTTCTTCTACTTTCAAAAAAATTGTCTCCATGTGTCTTCATCTATAAAAGGATATATACGACATGGATTCTCACGACTCCTATGACCATAAATGAAATCAGATGAGAGGGGTTGATTTGAAATCCCTCCATCTCCTATCAGCCAATGATAAGCATTTCTTCCTGACTCCTCCAGTCTCAGGAATATCAAATGTCATCTGATAAAAAAGAGGTTAAAAATGTTATATATACTAGAAACATTTAAAGAACAGTCAAACAATAGAAAAAGATCTTACCAAAATGGTCTCCCACAGTTGAGAAATTATCGCCTTATCCATACTTCTCCAATCATCATAGAGAATGCTTACTTTTCTCTTAGCCTGAGTTGCTACAAAACCCTTAAAATCTTTAGCATTTGGACCTCTAGGAAGATCATCATCATAAAACTCCACGACTATCCTCTCCTCCTTCGTACGGGCAAGTGATAATTTTGGTAAACGTGTGCACCCACGCTTACCAACCTTTGAACTCTTTTTCGTAATAGGAGCATGTGGAATGTTCCTCCCAGATGTATGACCAATATGCTCATCTCCAGAATCATGTGGCTGATCAACTGATTGATCTGTCATTTTCATTCAAATCAAAAAAACAAACATTAGTTCACAAATATACAAATTCAAATATTGTAATACTACTTAATCAGAAAATAGAAAAGTGTACTAAATTACATAATAGTAAAACATTGGTAATATGGTAAGCATGTTTAAAAAATGATAAACATGGTAAACAAAGTCTGTTGTACCCCTCTCTTTTTGGATTTTAATGATCACAATCACTCTTATTATGTTCTAACTTGTTTTCAAGTGTTTTTGTTGATAGGCAAAAGGTTTCCAAGGAGTTGGCCCAAGAAAGCTGAAAAGTGGACTCACTGAGTCCACCGGTCAGCTGGTGTGAGCTCACCGGCCAGCCGGATGACCCAGGCAGTAGACTTGCCCACTGCCTGGTGTCACCGGCCGGCCGCTGGCTCACCACTGGCCGGCCGGTGGACCCAGACAGAGAGCCTTCCTCTGTCTGGACCACCGGCCGGCCGCTGGATCACCACCGACCGGCCGGTGGACCAGACAGAGCTTTGCTGTCTGGACCACCGGCCAACTGGTGATCCACCACCGGCCAACCGGTGATCCACCACCGCCAGCCGGTGCGCCCAGGACTTCTCCTCTTTACGGTTTTTATTGTTTTATCATTTTGGTTTGATACATGTTTTAATAAGTAAAAAATTTACAATATCTAACATTATATGAAAAAACTAATGTAAACAAGAAATAAACATGTGTTACCTGTAATTTTAGGAATGTACAGTTGGATTGTTTTCCCAAATTCCTTCGTCGTGATCGTTCCTTATGGCACAAACCATGTCTTCAACATACTCATCATTATGTTCTGTTAATCTTTCCATGGAAGTAGGGATCTCACATAAATCAGCATCTTCATCAAATTCATCCTCACCAACATATTGTTTTTTCCCTTGTAAAACAACAGCCCACTGCATATCTGGTTGATCTACTACATAGAAAATTTGTTTGGCATGTGTTTCCATTATAAAAGAATCAGCTGTGTCTTCCAATCTATTCAGATTAACAAGTGTCATTCCAAATTCATCGTGTCTGACACTGTTGTTACCGATAAACCATTTACAGTTAAAAACAGGAACTTTAATTTTAAAGTAATCAGCCTCCCATATGTCTTCAATCACTCCATAATATGCACTTGATGCCGAAATTGGGTTTCGGTCCTTAGCACTCGAAAAATGCATTGCTTCTGCAAACACCAATACACCACTATTCTGAACTGCACTTTTGTTGTCCTGAGCTTTCGTATGAAATGTATAGCCATTAATGTCATAAGCAGACCATGTTATCACATTTAAAGATGGACCACCCCACTATCCATTTTAATGTCTCTGATACATCTAATCTACCAAGCAAGGTGTTTTTTAAACCATGGCAAAAAAGTTTTGTTGTGCTCATTCAAAATCCACATTTCTTTCTTCTTTGGATGACATTGTTTCAACTCATTAATATGAAATGTGATATACGGTTGAACATCAGCTATGTTATTCAAGATGTATGATTCTAACTTCTTCATCTGTTCAGCTGACAGTGATTTGACTTTCAAGCCACGAATCCCCTTTCCCTCATTATTAAACCCGTTCATGGAGAGATGGAGGTAAACCTATGTGTTGCGCCGTAGCCAAGTAGCTCGTACAAAACTCTGCTACCTCCTCAGAAATATACATTTCAATAATGGAGGCTTCAGGTCGATATGGATTTTTAACATATCCCTTTAATATTTTCATATACCTTTCAAAAGGATACATCCAACGAAGATATACAGGTCCACAAAGCTTTATTTCTCGAACCAGATGAATCATTAAATGCACCATCATATCAAAAAAAGTTAGAGGAAAATACATTTCCAAATGACAAAGTATAAAAATTGCATCCTTTTCCAAAATGTTCAAAGCATTCACATCAATCACCTTGTTACAAATTGAATTGAAAAAATAACACAACCTCATTATAGTCTTTCTGACACGGATGGGCAATATTCCACGCAGTGCAACTGGTAGAATTTGTTGCATCATGACGTGACAATCATGTGATTTCATACCCTATCAACTTCAAGTCTTTCAATGAGACAAAATTTTTTACATTTGAAGAATAACCTTGAGGCACTTTGATATCATGAAGACACTGACAGAAGCTACTTTTCTCCCTCTTCGATAATGTATGACAAGCCGGGGGAAGAAATGTTCGTCTTCCTTTAGGAGTGGGAGCTAACTCCAAACGTATTCCCATTGATAGTAGGGTCTAACCTTGCATTCAACCCATCTTTTGTCTTTCCTTTAATATCTAGCAATGTTCCGATCAAAGAATCACAGATATTCTTCTCCACGTGCATGACATCAATATTATGTTTGACTTCATGATACCTCCAATATGGTAGCTCAAAAAATATTGACCTTTTCTTCCAAATATGTCTATCATTACCATATTTCTGTGTCTTTCCCAATGTCACATCAAGGTTTTTCACCCTCTCAAAATACAAATCTGGGGATAAAGGTTTTGGAGCAGTATCAAATTCTTGTGAGCCATTGAATGCCTTTTTAGTCTTCTATAAGGGTGATCCATAGGCAAAAACTTTCGATGACCCATGTACACTGTTTTCCTCCCATGATGCAATTGACAATATGACGTCTGTTGTTCGCAAATTGGACATGCTTTATGCCCCTTTAACACTGTATCCAGACAAATTTCCATATGATGGGAAGTCATTTATAGTGAATAGAAGCACTGCATACAGTTGAAAATATTCCATTTTATAAGAATCATACACCCTAATACCATCATACCATAACAGTTTCAAATCATCAATCATCGGTGACAAGTATACATCAATATCATTGCCGGGTTGCTTTGGACCAGAGATCATGATACTCAACATGACATATTTGCGCTTCATACAAACTTCAGGAGAGAGGTTGTAAATTACCAATAAAACAGGCCATGAACTATGTGTGCTACTGAGGGTTCAGTATGGATTCATTCCATCTGTACACAAGCCTAGTCTCATATTTCTAATTTCATTTCCAAATGTAGGGTACTGGGCATCAATTTTCTTCCATTGTGGACAATCAGATGGATGACGTATTTTTCCATCACATACCCGCTCATCAGCATGCCATCTTAACCTTTTTGCATCATGTGAATTAGCAAATAAACGTTTGAAACGAGGAATTATAGAAAGATACCAAAATACCTTTGAAGGGAGCTTTGTAATCTCTACATCAGCTTGTGATTTTTCTTTCACCTTATACCGTGATGTCCCACATTTAGGACACTCTTTCAGAAATTCATATTCCTTCCTATATATAATGCAGTCATTCGGACATGCATGTATTTTCCTGTATCCCAATCCCATCGGGCATAATATTTTTTTGGCCTTATAATGTGAATCTGGAAGATCGTTATCTTTTGGACGAATGTCTTTCATCAATTGTAGCAGCTCTGTAAAACTTCTGTCACTCCATCCATGTTTCGCCTTCAGGTTAATCAATCTTAACACCGCCGACAAAACTGTAAAATCTGTACAACCAGGATATAATGGGTTTTCCGGCATCAACCATATAGACGTGCAACTATCGGTTCTATCTCAATTTGTTCTGCTACAATATCGCGAATCATTTCTTCAATTCCATCGGAGTTACCATCTTGCGATTCATTATCATCAGTGACATTCTGTCCCAGTTTTGACATGCCAAATCCAAGGGTTGTAACTCGGATTGAAACCATGACAAATCAGATGATCTTTTATCTCTCTACTTTTCAACTTCTTCATATTCAGACATTTCAGGCATGGACAGAAAAAAATGTCACTACTTGGAACATTTCGTTTAGCAAATTCCAAAAAGGCATCAACACCTTCCTCATATTCATTGCTCATTCGATGTGCCGTAATCCAACTTCGACTCATTATTACCTATAATAAATAGCAAAAATATATATATTTTTTAGATAAGACAAATATATGTTTATATGAAAAAAATCATAATTTGAATGTAAACAATTTTGAAATATAAAACAAATCGATGTGTATTTAAAAAAATATGCTTGAATATTATTTTTTAAACAAAATATAGTAAGATATAACACCCCCCCTGGACACCCCCCGACCCTCTGGATAGCCCCCCACCCCTCCTGGACCACCACCCCCCACCCCCTACCCCCTTGGACAACCCCCTGGACATCCCCCAACCCTCTGGGCAGCCCCCCCCCCCCCCACCCACCCGGACAACCCCAAATACCCTCTGGAGAGGCCGCCACCCACTTGGACAGCCCCCCACACCCATCCACCCCCTTGGACACCCCCCCTGGACACCCCACCGACCCCTCTGGACAGGCCGCCACCCCCTTGGACAACCCCCTACACCCACCCATCCCCTTGGACACCACCCTGGACACCCCCCGACCCCTCTGGACAGCCCCCCGACCCCTCTAGAAAGCACCCCCACCCCTCCTGGACACAACCCCCCACCCCCGACCTGCTTGGACACCCCCCTGGACACCCCCCCAACCCTCTGGACAGCCCCCCCCCCCCACCCCTCCTAAACACCACCCCACCCCTACCCCCTTGGACACCCCCTGGACACCCCCCAACACCCACCCACACCCTTGGACAACCCCCCACACCCACCCACCCCTTTGTAAACCCCCCTGGACACCCCCGACCCCTCTGGACAGCCCCCCGCCCCTCCTGGACACCACCCCCCACCCCCCTACCCCCTTGGACACCCCCCTGGACATCCCCCAACCCTCTGGACAGCCCCCCCACCCACCCGGACAACCCCAAATACCCTCTGGAGAGGCCGCCACCCACTTGGACAGCCCCCCACACCCATCCAACCCCTTGGACACCCCCCTGGACACCCCACCGACCCCTATGGACAGGCCGCCACCCCCTTGGACAGCCCCCCACACCCACCCATCCCCTTGGACACCACCCTGGACACCCCCCGACCCCTCTGGACAGCCCCCGACCCCTCTAGAAAGCACCCCCACCCCTCCTGGACACAACCCCCCCCACCCCCGACCTGCTTGGACACCCCCCTGGACACCCCCCAACCCTCTGTACAACCCCCCCACCCCTCCTAAACACCACCCCCCACCCCCCTACCCCCCTTGGACACCCCCCTGGACACCCCCAACACCCACCCACACCCTTGGACAACCCCCCACACCCACCCACCTCCCTTGTAAACCCCCCCTGGACACCCCCCGACCCCCTCTGGACAGCCCCCCACCCCTCCTGGACACCATCCCCCCACACCCTACCCCCTTGGACACCCCCCTGGACACCCCCAACCCTCTTGATATCCCTCCCACCCCCCCTGGAATCACTGAAAATTTACCATAACAAGAAGTTGGGCCATTCAAAGAATGTTTTTAGGTGTGGAGGAAGAACTGAGTTTCAATAGATAGAGAAGGAACTCGACATTAGGTTTTCTATTCCAGGTGTGGATTTGAAGGAGTTAATGTTTGTTCAGTGACCCAAGAGATTGAATCAGAAATTCAGATGTTGTCCCATTTTCTCATGATGAGGATGAATAATTGGTGGGGTTTGACTTTTATTTGGAGAGCTTAGCAGACCATCATATTTTCTATAGATCAGTAAAGGATGTTAGCATCGAACATAAGGCTTAAGGGATGCTTTAAGATCCAAATATGTATGTTGATGGATGAAATGGATCTAGTAGAGGTTCTAGAAAGAATGGTGGTTTTATTTGTTTAGGATAAGTAGTGAAGAAAAAACTAGTTAATTTTTTACTTGCTCAAAAGAGGGTATCTAAAATTTTTAACATGCCGAGGGGAAATCTGGCGAGTCCTCCTCATGAAACTTTGTTTGCAGGGGGGTGAAAATGGTGATGTGATCCCAAATCCATGCACCTATTCCATGGTTGTGTGTGAATAAAGTAGTAACAACTGTAAAAGGGCAACCCATCCAAATGGACACGCCCCAACCCTCTCGGGGATTTATAGAAAACGATGAAAAATTAGTGAAATCATAAAATTAGTCAATATTGCAAGTCGAACTAATAGATCTAGGGATGATAAATAAGATTATGGTGCCAAAACGAGTTAAAAGGGTTCGCAATCAAAGAATCTTAGCTAGTTTCAACAAAAAAATCACAACACATATATATATACTATCCGCGAAAAAAACGAACGAGTGGGAGGATTACCTGAGTGCTGCGAGTTTAGGATGATTGATCCGAGGAGATTAAATATGAGAAATGATGATCGCAAAAACGAATCTAAACCAACGAAATGGACGAGCCGATTCGGGTTTACGCGCGAGAGAGACGAGTCGCGACTGTCGAAGGTAAACTTGCGAATGAAAATCCACGGGTCTGGGTAAATTTTAAATGAGTTATCATGTCAGTTATTCAATAACCGGTGTTATAAGTTTTTTAAAAACATTTATAACGTCGGTTATTCAATAACCGACGTAAAAACCTTCCTCCGATTATTTTTTTTACGTCGGTTATTTTATAACCGACGTTATAAAGGGCTCAAAATCCGCGTTTTATTATGTCGGTTATTCCATAACCGACGTCAAAAACATCTGCGGATTCTTTTTTTACGTCGGTTATAAAATAACCGACGTAAAAAGGCCTTCAAAAACCGCGTTTTTTATGTCGGTTATTGAATAACCGACGTAAAAAATGCCCCCCCGCTTCTGTTTTTTACGGCGGTTAATGTATAACCGACGTAAAAAATGAAGCCGTGCGATTAATAACGTCGGTTATAAAAATAACCCGACGTTAAAGGTGTACTAAACACAGGTTTTTACGTCGGTTATTAAATAACCGACGTAAAAAACCTCGTTTTTACATATTATGACGTCGGTTTTATATAACCGACGTAAAAAATGGTGACGTAAAAAACGTTTTCTGCACTAGTGGTGGATGCATCAATATCTGGGCATGGTTTGTGGTGGATGTGATTAGAAGTGGTGGTGATATGAAATGATGGAAATGTGGGGCTTGTTGTGTAATTACCAGACCCCAGTTTCCCAGAGCCGGTGAATTTTTTTATTACATTTGTATTATTACAAGAAATATGTATCCCAAAGGAATGAATAGTGTAGTAGTGTTGGAAAACAAGATACAAACAAAATTTCAACATTATAACTTGAAATGAAATATATAATAACAATTACACTAGAAGTATATATGAATCCTAGATTATCCCTGCAAGTAATTCATAATATTCATATTCAAAACATGGGAAAAAATAAAACATAAGAAATGGGTGAGCTTAGATGCTCAGTAAGGGTAAGTAATACAGCTAAAGTTATCATATAAATAAATTATGGGCATGGTGAACAACTAAAAACATAGACCTTTAAAAAATATACTTGAGAATTATATGTTAGGAATAAAAATAGATTAAATATGGCTATATAAGTGATAATAAAAGAATGATACATAACCATTGATATTCTACTAGATGAATAATCACATGGTTTATCAATTACTAATACCATAATGAGAAAACGCATAATGTCAGACATCTGAAACATATTGTCAGGGCCTCATCCAAGACATCTGAAAATACTAGGGCAAGGCCTTAGCCAAAACCCAATTCATTTTGTCACATGAGAACTACCGATGTATCTAGAGGCTATAGCGGTCCCCATACATAATTTTCTAAGTCCAATTAATTCCACATATGAAAGGGGATAAACACAAACAACGTGAACATATGAAATAACTTTTCCCAATCTATACACATAAATACTCACCATTCTGATTTGTATGGTGAATGGTATCATGATAGCACATCCAGAGTCAAACTGATCATAAAACATTTAATAAAATATGGTATAAGATAAAAATAATATATTAACCTCAATAAGACATAAAATTCAAAAAATTTGTTAAAATAGTAAAAAATACTCTAGTACAATCATGGAGGATTTTTTTTGAGAGAAATACACTTTTCCTTTAAAAATAAGAGTTCTTTTGGAAAAATATTTGCATAAAACCAAAATTAACTAAAGTTGTTTAAATGATGAAATAATTGGTTTATAAAAATAATTTTGTCTTAAAACAGATTATATAGTGTACATAAAAATAGGTAAAAATTTGAGAAGTTCCTTTGAATCAGTCATGTTTATCGGGAATAATTGCAAAAAGATCTTTATAAAATATTTAACTCCCCATAAAATAAATAAGGATTATGATTAGTAAAATTATATAGAATATTCACATAGAATTTATTAGTAGTATATAAGAATAATTAATAATTTAATTTAGATTATGAGAGACAAAGAGTAACCCAAAAAAAGGAGGTTCGAGTGGAAAACCCTTACCTTATGTCTGGACGTGTTCTGCACTTGACATTGAATTCAGGTATAATAAAATTAAATCTATTAATTAAACTAATAATAACCTTATATAAATGTATTTTATCTATTAAAATTTTATTAAGTTCATTTATATCCTTATTGATGAGTTATAATATTGAATTTTGTCGTTCCAGAGTGTTTGTTTCCTTGATTCCATGATTGGTTTGCTTGATTATAAGTAATGAAGTTCATTCAAAATAAGTATAATTATCCAGAATTGGAATTACATGCTGTTAATTATAACACATAAGTGTAAATGGTTATATATATATATTTTGGTTACATATTATGAGGATAAATGATTAGATATTACATTTAATGATAATTCGTTAGATTATTACGGCGGTTATTTATCACAAGGAACACATTTTATTTTATCATTTAGTATTTTGAAAATATATTGCATCCAGGACATATAAAGGGTTATATTATACATTTTAAAATCTTTATCAACCATTTAAATGGTTTCATGACCAAATTTTAAGAATAATTTGAAGATTGAAACTTCATCATCCAGGAAGGTTGTACATTGGCACCACCCAGATAGCGATTTCATTTATAAAGAAAAAGAAGGAGAGTAAGAAGATTGATAATTCTTTTTACATTAACATTATATAATTATAGTATATATATGATAATGGGGTAATCATTATCAATTGTATAGATGAGGTTAGAATATAATAACATAATAAGATAAATTGAAATGAAATTAAATAAAAAAGGAAGAGGATTTACCTCTTGAAATAACATCATTGAGAACCTCCTTAAGGGAAAGGTTTTTGGTCTTTTTCCAAGACCAATGGCTCTTGGAAGTGGGGAGGTAGTAGGGAAGAGTATTTGGGTAGAACCTAGTGAATATTTAAGGCTTAGAGGATGGTAGAGAAGAGAGAGTGAGGGGTGGATTTTATAGTGGGGGAGAGGGGTGATTTTTGAATATCTTATTCATTATTTTATTATTTTTATCAAGACAAGAAATAGTGTTGATTCTTGTGACCAAAATATTAATAAGTTCATGTAAGTTAAAACCAATGGTTACATTATAAATGACTCAATAATGATTCCTAAATTCATTTATTTATCATTTTTCATAAATTATCAAATTTCACAATTCACCGAAAATTCAAGTATTTTAGAAAAATACCAGAAATTCACCGTAACTATTTTTCAATGTATATAATTAAAAAATGAACTCCATTTTATCAAAATAATTTTATAAATAATAGAAATTTAATTTTTAAATTAAACCATTATTTACTTGTAAAATACATATTTTAAATTTAAAACTAATTTTATAATACTTTCAAAAATTAAATGAGATCTCAAAGAATTATCCGAAAATATTTGGACAAAAAATGTTTATTTAGGAATAATTTTTTTTTGAAAATGATTTTATTAATTTGTTAATTATGAATTGTACCTAAATATTTATTACTCATAAAAATATCAACACTTAATTATTAATTTTTAAAGTATTCACTCTCATTTATATCGTGACTAAATTTTATTTATACTTACATGGATGAGGTTACTATTTATAAGGGTATAATAATATTCATAAGTGCGATTTACTATTCAAAATGGTAAGTTAATATTCACCAAAAATATAAGTTGATCCTATCAGACTCTAAATATCATACTAATTGCAACTGTGTATGTCCATTTTTTGAAATTCAAATCTCAAAAGAGAAAAAATTATATTTAACGGCTAGAATATAATAACAATGTTTTATTTTTTATAGAGAATCAATGTTTCATGCATTACATTCTTTATTAAATATATGTGTAAAACCATGTGGAGTTACATTCTTTCCCCCTTAAAAAAATCCATCCTCAAAATTTCCAAAATATTACCTCATAAAAAGATTTGTGTAGGTCTTCATCATAAGTTCATCGGGCTCCCACATTTCCTCTACAATTTTTTGATTTTTCCAAAGTACATTTACAATCTGAGTCATCTGATTCCTCAACACATGTTCTTTAATGTCCAAAATCAGTATAGGCTCTTCATAGTAAGATAAGTCAGGTTCCAATTACATACCTTTAGAAGATAGTACATGTCTTGATTTTGGAATGTACTTTCTCAATAATGAGACATGGAACAAATTTTATACCTTACAAAGGAAAAGTGGAACTTCCAAATGATACGCCATAACTCCTATTCTCTACAAACTTTCAAAAGGTCCAATGTTCCTAGGGATCAGTTTCCCTTTCTTCCCAAATCTTATAACACCCTTCCATTGAGATAATTTCAAGAAAACGTGATCTCCCTCTTGAAATTCCAAATCCTTCCTTCGATTATCAGCATAGCTATTTATCCTTCTTTGAGATTCTTTGATGTGGGTTTGAATATTATTTACCTTATTTGTTGTTTCCCCTACAAGATCTGGGCCTATAACCTTCCTCTCACCAACTTCATCCTAACTGTTTGGTGTACGACCTCTCTTTTTACACAATACTTCATATGGTTCCATTTGAATGCTATAATGGAAACTATTGTTGTTGTAAAACTCCAAAAATGGTAAATACTAATCCCACATACCATGAAAATAAATTGAGTATGGTCATCTCAACATATCTTCAAATTTTTGGACTTTCCTTTGTGACTACCTGTCAGTTTGAGGATGATAAGTAGTACTCAAATGAAGCTCAGTATAAAATTTTTTCTAGATAATTTTCCCTAATTTTTATGTAAATCATGGATCACAATTAGAAAAAATTGAGAGGTGTTCTCCATGAAGTCTCACAACATCATTGATATAGAGTCTTACAAGACACTCCAGTGGAAAATCTTCCCTTATACTAAGGAAATGTGCATATTTGGTATGTCGATCCACAATTTCCCATATTGAATCATTTATTCTTGGAGTTTTCGGTAATCTAGGGACAAAATCCATGGTGATTTCATCCCATTTCCATGTATGAATAGGTAGAGGTTGCATGACACCTCTAGGATGTTGTCATTCAGCCTTCACCTATTGACAGAGTAGGCATCTTGATACATAATCAAAAATTTCAAACTTCATGTTGTCCCACTAGAAATTTTCTTTCAAATCGTTGTACATCTTAGTGCTACCATGGTATATTGAGAAATTATAATTATGGGAATCATCCAGTAACTCCCTTTTTATCTTTGGTATTGAGGGAACACATAACCTTTTCCCAAATTTCATAATTCCATCCTCACACACGAAGTCAACCAACTTCCCATCATTCACATATTTAATTTTATTTTATAGATTATCATCATCAGAATGAGAAGTTTTAATCCTTTCTAATAAATATGGTTGGGCAACCAATTAAAAAATTAATTATGTTTCACCTTCTTTGATAATTCTCATATCCATCTTTACTAGATCCATGAACATAGTATCTTTCTCAATTATAATTTTTTTGAACTCCATGATCCTTCCTTCTCAATTCATAAACTGCCTTATTTTCCTTTACTGTGTGGTAGTGTATAGAACAATCATATTCCATGAGTAGCTCGAGTCATGAATTTTTCCTCATGTTGAGTTCTTTTTGTGAGAAGTTATACGTTATGCTCTTATGATCCTTATATATATCACATCTTTCTTCATAGAGATAATGTCTCCATATCATCAAAGAAAATATTACAGCATCCAACTCAGGACTATATGTTGGATAGTTCTGTTCATGAATTTTTAATTACCTTTAGGTATAAGCAATAACTCTATTATTCTGCATAAGGATGCATCCATGTCCTTTCTTTAATGCATCACTATAAATAAAAAATACACTATTACCCGATGGTAGAGTCAATATTGGAGAATTCACTGACCTATTCTTCAATTATTCAAAAAATTCGTGACTTTATTTTTCTCATATGAACTTAATCCCCATACAAGTAAGATTGGTTAATAAGTTAGCTAATAGGAAAACATTCTGAATGAAACACTGATAATAACCTTCTAAACCAATAAAACTACATACCTCAGTTACATTTGTTGGTGTAGTTAATTCTTGAACTACATTTTTATTCACATGATCCAATAAAATTCCATCCATATAGACAATATGGACAAGAAAATAAATTGTTTGAAACTAGAATTCACACTTTCTAAACTTCCCATATAACTCATTCCTTTAGAGAGTCTTCAGAATAATGTGAAAGTGATTCTCAGGATCTTCATAGCTTCTGGAGTATACCAAAATATCATTAATAAATACCACAATGAATTCATGAATATATTCCATGAAAACTCTATTCATTGGATCCATGAAAAGATAGGGTACATTAGTTATTCCAAAATGCATTGTTGTAAACTCGTAATGCTCATACCTAGTTTAAAATGTTTTCTTTGGAATATCTTTATTCCTCACAGACAACTGATGATATTCATATCGAAGGTCAATCTTTGAAAAATATTGGGCTCCATGATGTTGATCGAATAAATCATTAATTCATAGAAGAGGATACTTGTTCTTTATGGTAATAGCATTTATCTCCCTATAGTCAATGCACAGCCTCATAGATCCATCTTTCTTCTTAATGAAAAGAACAAGATCTCCCCATGGAGAAACACTAGAAAGGATAAATCCTTTATCACTCAATTCCCCTAGTTGTTTTTTCAGTTATACTAATTCCACTATGTCCATTCTACAGGGGGGTCTTTGATATATGTCTTGAACTATGAATTAAATCAATAAAGAAATAAACATCACGCTCTAGAGGATGTCTAGGTAAATTCTTTAGAAATACATCAATGTATTCATTCACAATAGTTACATCCTCAATTTGAATATTGCTTCCCTCAACCATAGATATTTCATTCTCTTCCTCCCCATGAATTGAATTCAGTAGAGCTGCTGGGGGTGGATCTAGATAAGAATTAAATGGTGATGTTTCTACTCTAAAGATAATAGATTCTACATCTTCCTCGCAAATCATAATTTCCTTCTTATAATAGATTTTGGAATCATATTTTGAAAGTTAGCCCATGCCAAATATTATTTCAAAGTCAACCATAAGTATGAAAATAAAATCAACAGATAAAGTACATGTATATGCCATAATGGGGAATTCCTGACATATCATTGTTTCAATGAGACCTCTCTTAGGGGTTTTTAATGACAACTACCTTACTAAGGAGAATACGAAATATCTAATTTTTAACAGAAAACCCAGAATATATAAATGAATGTGATGATCCAGAATCAAATATAGAATTGACCAAGTTTGAGGAAATGATTATAGTATCTTCCACCACATCAGTACAAACATTAGCTTTAGCAGTTGTAATCACATAATCTTGGACTTGCCCCATTGGTCTTCTCTGGGGAATGTTTACTTAATTCTTTTAACCATAATTGGAATAACGTATCATCTCTTTACAATTATAGCATTGAACATTGGTAGATTCTTTATTTCCCCTGCAATCATGAGATTTGTGGACTCTTTCTCCATATTTATAACAGACACCTTTTCCTTTTAAGCGGACTCTATGGTTTTTCTTTCCACAAGTATCACATGTTGGAAAACACCCCTTTTTATTCCTCACTTTATCCATTATTTCCTCTATCACAGTATTCTTATCTTAATTTCATTTAAAGTCATATGAATTAGAGAATTATTTCTCTTTCTTGATTTCACATGAGACTATATCTTTGTATGAAGAAAATATTTGGTAAACCAATGCCCTTCGAAGGAATGGTTTTAAACCATGAAACATTAAATAAATATTTCTCCTCGGATTATGAATGTAGTCTAAGACATTCCTTGCTAGCCATGTAAAATTGGCTTCATAATTTGAAACACTTTCATTATCTTTTTTGTTTCAAAATCAAGAATTGTCTCTCTATATCAGCTCGTTATTCTCGAGGAAATTTTTTTCTGAGAATATTTACTTAAAGTCACTCCATTCCATTTCATTTACTTCCTCCTCCTCCTTTGTGTTTTGAATTAACGACCACCCCTGATCCGCATCTCTCGATAGACAATAAAATGACATGACAACCTTCTCCCTTGTGTTACATCCCAAAGTGAGAAATATCTTCTCTAAGGAACTTCTCCACTGCTCAAATATGAATGGGTTTATAGTCCCATTGAATTATGGAGGTTGTTGTTGCATAAAGCACTATAAAATTGCTTCTACATGTTGTGGATCGGGATACTCCATACAGGTATGGTTATTGTTCATAACCTGAGTCAAATGTCCCAATATAGTTATAAGATGCCCACCACCAGTTTCAAATCCAATACAAATGTCATAATCTTGTATAAGAGGGCAATCCCTAACAGAGATACATGTGTTCATATGGTTTCCATTCCTTCTACTAGGATCCATTTAAAAATTATGATATATGCTAAATTAGGTTATGAATAATATTGCATAATATAAACTAGCATAATACTTATCATAAATTGAAATCCCATGCATAGCTAATCCCATAATCATAAACATAGTTACTTTGAGGAAACATTTACCTGTAAATACTTCATAATTGATTGTAAAGAAGATATGAATTATCATAAGCATATCCTCAAAGAGTGTTAAACTAGGTGCGCGGTAAGGACCATTGCTGTGTACCAAGTTACCCCGAGTCAAGTCTGGAACACCTTGTTGGAGCTGTTACTCCTAGGCACATCTGTGTCTGAACCACGTCTATTTGTAGTGTATAGATAGGGATGTATTTTCTAGAAATATAAACATAATAAATACCTTACCAAAATTCTTGGTTGTTCTTGTATACTCAACCTCAAAGTATATCTTAGGGTTTTGTTCCCTAATCTATGTTTTAAAAATCTAGTTTGTATGTTTTATACCAAACATCCTCTAATACCAACAATAATGCCCCTACCCTAGTTACATGGAGCCGGTGAATTATTTTATAATATTGGAATTATTAAAATAATTTCTTATACCATATAAATGGATATTTTAGTAGTTTTGGAAAACAAGATACAAACATAAGTTCAAAATTACAACTTGAAATGAAATGCATAAGAGAAATTCCATTGGAAACATCTATAAATCCTAAAATATCCCTATATGTCATTCATAATATTCATCTTCATAGCTTGGGGAAAAATAAAACATAAGAAAGTGGTGGGTTCAGATGTTTGTTAAGGGTAAGTAATATAGTGAAAGTTATCATAAAAATAAATGCTATGCATGGTGAACAACTAAAAACACATGCCTTTAAAAATATACTTGTGTGTAATATGGTAAGAATGAAAGCTGATTAAATATGGCCATATAAATGATCATAATAGAATGAAACATAATCATGGATATTCTACTAATCAAATAATCACATGCTTTATAAATTACAAATACCATAATGAGGGAATTCATAATGTCGGACATTTGAAAAATATTTTCATGGCCTCATCCAAGACATTTGAAAATACTTGGGTAAGGTCTCGACCAAAACCCAATTCTGTTTTGTCCCACGAGACATATGGAAGCATCAAGAGTATATTGAGGGATCCTCCCATAACTTTATAATTCTAATTTATTCCTAATATGAAAGGGGATAAACATAAACAACATGAACATATGAAATAACTTTCCTCAATTTGTACACAAAAACACTAACCATTCTGAGTAGTTTGGTGAATAGTATCAAGATAGTACATCCATAGTAAAACTGATCATAATCCATTTAATAAAATATTTTAGATGATAAAAATAATATATTAACCTCAATAAGACATAAAATTCAACAAAGGTGTTGAAATAAGAAAATATACTGTAGTAAAATCATCGAGGAACTTTTGATAGAAATACACTTTTACTTTGAAAGGAATAGTTCTTTTGGAAAAATTATTACATAAAATCAGAAATTAACTAAGGTATTTTTTCCATGATTAAATTATTCGTTTTATAAAAATAATTTTTCCTTAAAATATATTATAGAGTGTACTTGAAAAAATGTAAAAATTTGAGAAGTTTCCCTGAATCGGTCTTGTTTATTAGGAAGAATTGCGAAAGGTCTTTATAAAACATTTAACTCCCCATAAAATAAAGAAGGATTCTGGTTAGTACACATATAAAAAACATTAACAAAGAATTTATATTTAGTAAATATTAAAAATTAAAAATTTAATTTGGATTAAAATATACAAAGACTAAACCGAAAGAAAAAGGAGGTTCTGGTAGAAAACTCTTTCCTTATGTCCGAACATGTTCTGCACCTGACCTTAACATCTTGAATAATCAAACTAAATCAATTAATTAACTAATTAATAATATTATATACATTTATTTGATCTATTATAATTTAATTATTTTAATTTATATCCTTATTTATGAGTTATAAGATTGAATTCTATCGTTTCAGAGTGTTTATTTCCTTGATTTCATGATCGGTTTTCTTGATTATAAGTAATGGAGTTCTTTCAAAATTGGTATAATTATCTTGAATTATAATTGAATGTTTTTAATGAGAATAAAAAATTTTAAATGGTCATATTTATCATTTGGTTACATATTATGATGATGAATCATTAGATAATACATTTAATGACAATCATTTAGATTATTACAGCGGTTATTGATCACAACGAACACATTTTATTTTATCATCTAGTATTCTGTAAATATGTTAATTAAAAAAACTAAAAAGGGTTATATTATAAATTTTACAATCTCTATAAACAATTAAAATGTCTTCATTAATAGTTTTGAAGAATAATTTGAAGAACAAAACATCATCATCCATGAATGTTGTAAATTGGCACCTCCCGGATGGTGATTTCGTTTATAAAATAAAAGAGAGAGATTATAGAGATTGGTAATGTTTATTATATTAACGCGATATAATTTCAGTATATAAATTATAATGGAGTAATTATCATCATTAGTATATAGGGGGTTAGGAGAGAATAAGAAATGAAGATAAATTGAGATGAAATTAATGGAAAAAGGAAGAGGATTTTCCTCTTGAAATAACCTCCTTTAGAACCTCCTTAAGGGAAAGGGTTTTGGTCATTTGGAATGAACAATGGCTCATATATTTGGGGATGGTATATGGAAGAGTATTTTGGAAGAACATTGAGAAGAATGAAGGCTTTGAAGAGTGAATAGAATAGGGAGTAAGGTTGGCTTTTATAGAGGAGGAGATTAGTGATTTTTGAATATCTTATTCATTATTTTATTATTTTTCTCAATAAAAATAATAGTGTTGATTTTTGTGAATAACAATAGTAATAAGTGCATATGATTTCAAACCAATGGCCATTTAAATCATCCATGACTCAATCATGACACATAAATTCATTTATTTAGCATATTTCGTAAATTATCAAATTTCTCTATTCACCAAAAAATTCATGTAGTTCAGAAAAATCCAAAAAAATCACCCTGACCATTTTTAGACATGTATAATTCAAAAATGAAGATCATTTTATCAAAATAAGTTTCTAAATAATAGAAATTTAATTTTTAAATAAAATCATTATTTACTTTAGAAATACAAATTTTAAATTTAAAACTGATTTTATAATACTTTAAAAAATTAATTGAGGTCTCATTAAATTGTCCTAAAATCATGGGACAAAAAATTAGTTTTTAAGGAATAATTTTATGAAAATGAGTTTTATTAATTTAAAATTGTAATTAAATATTTATTACTCACAAAAATACCAACACTTAATTGTAATTTTTTAAAATATTCACTCTCTTTTATATGGTGCATAAATTTTATTTATAATTACATGGTTGAGGTTACTATTAATAAGGTTATATTACAATTTATAAGGGAATGTTACTATTCATAAGGGTAAGTTATTATTCGATAGAAATATAAGTTGATTATATCAGACTCTAAACAACTTACTGATCACAACCGTGTATGTTAGTTTTTCAATTTCAAATCTCAAAAGTGTAAAATTATGTTTAAAGGGTAGGTTATAATAACAAAGAGTTGTTTCACAAAGAATCAATGTTTCATTCATTACATTAGATATTAAATTTCTTTATGAAACCTTTTTGTGTTACATTCTTCCCCACATACAAAAGTTTCATCCTCAAAATTTCTTAAATGTTACCTCATAAAAATATTTGGGTAGGTCATCATCATATGTTTCTTAGGCTCCTACGTTACCTCTTCAGTTTTATGATTTTCGAAAGTACCTTTACCAGCTGAGTCATTCGATTCCTCAACAAATGTTCTTTAGTGTCCAAAATCTAGATAGTCTTTTCATAGTATGTTAAATCAGGTTCTAATTCTATACCATCATAAGTGAGTACATGTGTTGGTCTGGCATGTGCTTTCTCAACAATGAGACATAAAACACATTGTATACCTTTAAAAGGCTAGGTGGAATTTCCAAATGATAATACACAACTCCAATTCACTCTATAATTTCAAAATGTTCAGTGTACCTGGGGATCAATTTCCCTTTCTTACCAAATCATATAACACCCGTCAATGGAGATACTTTCAAGAAAACATGATCTACCACTTTAAATTCAAAAAACTTCCTCGAATTATCAGAATAGATCTTTTACCTTCTTTAAGATTCTTTGATGTGGGTTTGAATAGTCTTTACCTTCACTGTTGTTTCCTCCAAAATCTCTAGGCCATCAAGCTTCCTCTCACCAACTGCATCCCAACATGTTGGTGTACAACATATCTTTCCATACAATGCTTCATATAGTTCCATTTGAATACTAGAATGGAAACTATTATTGTAGAAAAACTCCGTCAAATATAAATACTGATTCCACATACCTTGAAAATCAATTGAGAATGATATCAATATATCTCTAATGTTTGGATCATCCTTTCTGGCTTCCCATCAGTTGTAAGATGATAAGCAGTACTCAAATGAAGCTCAATATTCAAATATTTCTAGAGACTTTTCCAGAATTTTGATGTAAATCATGGATCATGATCAGACATAATTAAGATAGGTACTTCATAATGTCTTGAAACTTTATTGATATAGAGTCATGCAAGACGCTTTAGTGACAAATCTTCCCTTGTAGCAAGGAAATGTGCAAATTTGGTAAGCTGATCAACAATTACTCATATTGCATCATTCCTTCTTAGAGTTTTTGGTAATCCAGTGAAAAAATATATGGTGATGTCATCTCATTTCCATTTAGGAATTGGTAGAGGTTGCATGAAACCTCTAGGATGTTTTCTTTCAGCCTTCACCTGTTGAAAATCTAAACATCTTGATACACAATTAGAAATTTCATGCTTCATGTTGTCCCACCAGAATTGTTCTTTCAAATATCTATACATCATAGTGCTACCAAGGTGTATAAAGAAATTAAAACTATGGGAATCATCCAATAACTCCTTTTTTAGCTCAGGTATAGAGGGAATGAACAGCCTTCTCCAAAATTTCATAATTTTATCCTTACACATGAATTCATCCAACTCCCTATCATTCAAACCTATAATTTTCTTTTAAATATTATCATCATCATACTGAGAAGTTCTAATCCTTTATAATAAATATGGATGGGATAATAATTGAAAAAGTAGTGATGTTTCACCTTCTTTGATAATTCTCATATCTATATTTACTAGATCCATGAGCATAGGATCCTTCTCGATTCTTATTTTGTTTTGAACTCCATGATCCTTCATACTCAAGGCATCAGCTACCTTATTTTCCATTCCTGGGTTGTAGTGTATAGAACAATCGTAATCGTTAAGTAGTTCAAGCCATCGCCTTTGACTCACGTTGAGTTCTTTCTATGAGAAGATATACATTAAGGTCTTGTGATCTGTATATATATCACATCTTTTTCCATAGAGATAATGTCTCCATATCTTCAAATCAAATATTACAGTTTCCAACTCAAGACCATGAGTTGGATGTTTTTGTTCACTAATTTTTAATTTTCTTGATGCATAGGCAATAAATCTATCATTCTACATAAGAAAGCAGTCAAGTCCCTTCATTGATGCATCACTATAAATTACACATTCGAAATTTCCCGATGGTAGAGTCAAGATTGGAGGATTTACTAACCTCTTCTTCAATTCTTCAATACATTCTTCACAACATTTTTTCCATATTAAATTAATACCATTATGGGTAATCTTGGTTAACGGTTTATCTAATCAGGTGATGTTTCAAAATAAATGTTGATAATAACCTACTAATCCAATGAAACTACATACCTTGATTATGTTCATTGGTGTAGGTCATTCTTGAACTACCTTTTTCTTCACACAATCCACTAAAAGTATATCCTTAGAGACAATATGTTCAAGAAAATAAATGTTTTGAAGCCAGAATTTACACTTTCTAAACTTCCCATATAACTCATTTCTTCTAAGAGTCTTCAGAATAATGTGTAATTGATTCTCATGAACTTTTTATCTTTTTTTATTATACCAAGATATCATCAATAAATACCACAACAAAGTCATAAAGATATTCCTTAAAAACTCTATTAATTAGATCCATGAAAATAGATGGTTCATTAGTCAGTCGAAAAGGCATTACTGTAAACTTGTAATGCCCATACCTAGTTCGAAATGTTATATTTGGAATTTCTTCCCTCCTCACATGCAACAGATGATATCCAGATCGAAGTTCAATATTCAAAAAATTTTGTGCTTCATGAAGTTAATAAAATAAATCATCAATGTGAGGAAGAGGATACTTGTTATTTATGGTAATAACATTGATCTACCTGTAGTCAATGGATGGCCTCATAGATTCATCTCTCTTCTTAACAAAAAAAAACAGAAGCTCCCCATGGAGAAACACTAGGAGGGATAAATCCTTTATCACTAAATTCATATAGTTATTTCTTTATTTCTACTAATTATACTATGGCTATTATATAAGGGGACTTTGATATAGGTCTTGGATCCGGACTTAAATTAATAGAGAACTAAACTTCCCACTCTGGAGGATGTCCAAGTAAAATCTCTGGAAATACATCAACTCATTTTTTTCACAATAGGTATATCCTAAATTTGAATATTTATTATCTCACCCATTGATATTTCATTCTATTCCTCCCCAAGAAATGAATTCATTAGAGCTACTAGGGGTGGATCCAGATAAGAATCAGATGGTGATGTTTATGCTCTAAAGATAATGGATTTTACATCTTACTCACAAATCATAATTTTCTTCTTCTTACAATATATTTTCACATCATATTTTGAAATTCAGTCCATGAAAAGGATTATGTCAAAGAAAACCATATTTATGATGATAAAATTATCAGATAAATCACATTTAAATTCCATAATGGGGACTGTCTAACACATCTTTATTGCAATGAGACTTCCCCTAGGGGTTCTGACTAAAACTCCCTTAATAAATAGAATTGGAAATATCTAATTTTTAAAATAAAATTGGAAAGATATAAAGGAATTTGATGTTCTAGAATCAAATAAACCATTGTCCAATTCTGAGGAAATGATTATAGTAACTATCTCCACATCCTTAAGAGTTTAGTTTCAGTAGTTGTGATTGCATAAGCGTGGAATTGCTCTATTTTCCTTATTTGGGGAAGGTTTTCTTGATGTTTAGGACAATCATTGGAATAATGTCTCATATCTTTACAATTGTAGTATTGAAAATTGGTAGCTTCTTTCTTTCCATTGAAATCACGATAATGGTGGCCTCTTTTTTTACATTTTAGCAGACACCTTTTCCTTTTATGTATGCTACAAGGTGTTTCTTTCCATAAGCATCACAAGTTGGAAAACCCCCTTTTTATTCTTCCCTATATCCATTATTTCCTCCATCACCATCTTCTTCTCTTGTTTTCCTTTAAATTAACAAGAAATATAGAATTATTTCTCTATCTTGATTTCATATGAGACTATATCTTTATATGATGAGAAGTTTTGAGAAACTAGTACCCTTCAGAGGAATGGTTTTAAATCATAAAAGAATCTATAAATTTTTCTCCTCTAATTACGTATGTAGTCTATCACATGCCTTTCTAGTCTTGTAAAATTGGATTCATACTTTTCAACACTTTTATTCTATTTTTTTTGAAACTCAAAAATTGTCTCTCCATATCTGTTCACTATTCTCGAGGAAAATATTTTTTAAAAATATTTTCTTAAAGTCCCTTAATTCCATTTCATCTATTTATTCCTCCTTTGTGTTTTTAATTAACGATCATCACTAATCAGTATCTCCCAATAGATGACAAATTTTCTTGAGAAACTTCTCCCTTTCGTTACTTCCCAAATTGAGAAATATCTTGTCTAAGAAACTTATCCACTACTCCGATGTGAATGGGTGTTTAGTCCTATTGAATGATAGAGGTTTTTGTCGCATAATGTGGTATAACATTTCTCCTCCACATTGTGGATTAGGATGCTTCATATGGTCAAGGTTATTGTTCATAACCTGAGTCAACTATCCCTGTATAGTTATAAGTCTCCCAACAACAGTCGCAGCTCCAGTACCAACGTCATTATATTGTATATGAGGGAAATCCCTACATGGGATATGTGCGTTCATGTGTTTTTCATTCCTTCCACTATGCATATCTAATCCCATAATCATAAACATAGTTTCTTTGAGAAAAATTTTACTTTTAAATACTTCGTAATGGATTATAAAGAATCTATGAATTATCCAAATAATATCCCTTAAGAGGGTCAAATGAGGTGTAGTAAGGCACGTTGTCGTGTACTAGGTTACCCCGAGTCAATCTCACAACACCTTGTTGGAGTTGTTACTACTATATACATTTTTGTGAGAACCACACCCACTTGTAGTATCTAGACAAGGATGTATTTTCTAGAAATATCCACATAATATATACCTTATAAAAATTCAAGAATGTTATTTTATACCCATCATAAAGGTCTATCATAGGGTTTTGTTCCCTAATTTGTGTTTTCTAAATATAGTTTCCATTTTTTCTAATAAACTTACTCTGATACCAAATTTAACACCCCAACCCCAGTTTCCCAGAGTCAGTGCATTATTTTATTACATTGGAATGATTACAAGAAAGTTGTATCCCAAAGGAAAGAATAGTTTAGTAGTGTTGGAAAATAAGATACAAACACAAGTTCAACAATACAACATGAAATAAAATACATAATATCAATTCCCCTGGAAACATCTATGATTCCTATATTATCCCTTCAATCCATTCATAATATTCATCTCCATAACCTGGGGAAAAATAAAACATAAGAAATGGGTTATCTCAGATGCTCGATAAGGGTAAGTAATATAGCGGAATTTATCATAAAAATAAATGTTAGGCATGGTGGAAAACTGAAAAAGATGCCTTTAAAAATATACTTGATCATAATATGGAATGAATGAAAGTTGATTAAATAAGGATATATAAATGATCATAATAGAATGAAACACAACCATTTATATTCTACTAGTTTAATAATCACATGGTTTATTAATTACTAATACAATGATGAGGGAATGAATAATTTCAGACATCAGAAACATATTGTCAAGGGATCATCCAAGACCATTAAAAAAACTAGGGTAAGGCCTCAGTCAAAACCCAATTCTTTTTTGTTTCATGAGACCTACTGATGCATCGAGGAGATATAATGGGACACACCCATCACTTTCTATGTCCAATGAATTCCTCATATGAATGAGGCTAAACATAAACCACATGAACATGTGAAATAACTTTCCCTAATCTGTACACATAAACACTAGACATTCTGAGTAGTATGGTGAATGGTATCAGGATAGCACATCCATAGTCAAACTGATCATAACCATTTAATAAAATATGTTATATTATAAACATAATATATTAACCTTAATAAGACATACAATTAAACAAAGGTTTTGAGATAGAAAAAATATAATCTAGTAAAATTATTGAATAATATTTGAGAGAAATACACTTTTAATTGAAATATAAGAGTTCATTTGGAATTTTTTTCATAAAACCAAAATTGAACTAAAAATACTATGGTAAGTCCTTGGTCAAAACCCAATTCTATTTTGATTCATGAGTCATACTAATTTATCAAGGTGATATAATGGGCCACAAACATCGCTTCTTATGTCCAATAAATTACTCATATGAATGAGGCGAAACATAAACAACATGAACGTATGAAATAACTTTCCTAATCTGTACACATAAACACTAACCATTCTGAGTAGTATGGTGAATGGTATCAAGATAGAACATCCACATTCAAACTGATCACATACCATTTAATAAAATATTTTAGATTATAACCATAATATTTCAACTTTTATAATACATAAACTTCAATAAAGGTGTTGAGATAGACAAAAATAATCTAGTAAAATCGCTGAAGAATTGTTGAGAGAAATACACTTTTACTTTCAAAAGAAGAGTTCTTTTGGAATTTTTTTCCCATAAAACTAAAAATGAACTAAGGTAGTCTTTTAATGATAAATGATTTGTTTTAGAAAAATAATTTTGGCTTAAAATATTTTATTGAGTGTACTTGAAAATGGGTAAGAATTTGAGATGTTCCAATGAATCGGGCTTCTTTATTAGGAAGAATTGTGAGTGATATTTATAAAACATTTAACTACCCATTAAATAAAAAAGGATTCTAATTGGTACACATATATATAACCATAAAATATAATTTATGTGGAGTACATAAGAATAATTAATAATTTAATTTGGATTTAGAGAGAAAAAGAGTTACCCAAAAGAAAAAGGAGGTTCAGGTAGAAAACATTAACCTTATGTTTGAATGTGTTCTACACTTGACCTTAACATCCTAGATAATCAAATTAAAACCATTAATTAAAAAATAAAGAACATTGAATACATTTATTTGATAAATTATAGTTTTATTAAGTTTATTTATATCCTTATTTATGAATTATAAGATTTAATTCTGTCGTTGGAGAGTGTTAATTTCCTTGATTTCATGATCAGTTTTCTTGATTATAAGTAATGGAGTTCATTAAAAATTGGTATAATTCTACAGAAATGGAATTTCATGTTGTTAATGTGAATAAATAATTTTAAATGGTTATATATATCATTTGGTTACATATTATGAGGATGAATCATTAGATAATACATTTAATGATAACTGTTTTAATTATTACAACAGTTATTAATCACAAAAAATGCAATTTATTTTATCGTTTAATATTATGTAAATATGTTAATTAAATAACATAAAAAGTGTTATATTATAAATTTTTAAATCCATATAAAACATTAAAATGTTTTCATGAACTATTTTAAAGAAGAATTTGAAGAACAAAACTTCATCGTCCATGAAGGTTGTAAATTGGCACCTCCTAGATGGTGATTTTGTTTATGAAATAAAAGATGGAGAGTAAAGAGATTGATAATTTTTATTACATTTACATGATAAAATTCCAATATATATATGATAATTGATTTATAATTATAAATTTTACAATTTAGGTTAGGAGATAATATGAAAATTAGATAAATTTAAATGAAATTAAATGAAAAAGGAAGAGGATTTACCTCTTGAAAAAACATCTTTGAGAACCTCCTTAAGTGAAAGGGTTTTGGTCTATTTGTAAGACCAATGGCTCCTGGATGTGGGGTGGTAATAAAGAATATTATTTGGGAAAAACATTGAGAAGATTAAAGGCATAGTGGAGTGAAGAGAATAGAGAGTGGGGTGGCCTTTATAGTGGAGGAGAGTGGTGATTTTTGAATATCTTATTCATTATTTTATCATTTTTCTCATGAAAAGAAATAATATTTATTATTGTAACCAAAAATAGTAATATGTATATGTGAGTATGAACCAATATCCATTTACACTCAGCATGACTCAAGCATGATGCAGAAATTCATTTATTTAGCATATTTCGTAAATTATCGAATTTCAATATACACCAAAAATTTAAATATTTTAGAAAAATCTCAAAAATTAAACCTTACCATTTTTCAACGTTTAGAACTCAAAAATGAACTCTATTTTATAAAAATAATTTTATAAATAATTTAAATTTAATTTTTTAATAAAATTATTATTTATTTGAAAAATATATATTTTAAATTTAAAACTGATTTTATAATACTTTCAAAAATTAACTGAGGTCTCATTAAATTATCCTACAATCGTAGGATAAAAAATTATTTAATTAGGAATAAATTTTATTAAAATTAATTTTATTAATTTATTAATTTAAAATTGTAATTAAATATTTTTTACTCACAAAAATATCAACACTTAATTATTAATTTTTAAAATATTCACTCTCAGTTATATAGTGCCAGAATTTTATTTATATTTACATTGGTGAGTTTAATATTAATAAGGGTATATTACTATTCAAAAGGATATATTACTATTCATAAAAAATGTATGTTAATCCTATCAGACTCTAAATATCTTACTCAACACAACCGTGTATGTCAATTTTTCAAAATTCAAATATCATAAATGACAGAATTATGTATGGCTAGGTTATAATAACAAAGTGTTGTTTCACAGAGACTTTGTGTTTCATGCATTACATCGTATATTAAATTTATTTGTAAAGCCTCGGGGTGTTACATGTTTCCTTGGGAAAGGTGGATGGTTTATTTAGTCATGATGTGTTGGGAGCACAGGAAGTAATGGAATTAAATGTAAATGATGAACTGAAATGGAATGTGTTGAAATGAAAAATGAATGTTGATTAAAGTAAGATGTGAAGTTTAAATGGATAATGCATAAATGTGTGGTTTAAATGGTCTAAAATGATGAAATGAATGGGATGGAAAATGGACGACCTTAATGACTGAATTGGGTTAGAAATGGGAAATCTAGAAATTGACATGACTTGTAATGAAAGGTGTAATGTGGTTTGTGTCTTGTCGTTTTCTTGTGTGGTGATGTGCATTTATAATTGGTAGTGGAAGTGTCATATGTTGTGAGGTTGGTTGTGATTTTGTGAGTTGGGATAGTTCTTGTTGTGAACCCATAGTTTTTCCTTGTGTGTGGCTATATGTATATTTATAATAGTTTCGAGGAGGGGAAGAGAACAATGAAAATCATATAATAATTCAATAGGAAAGCACTCGGTGAGACTCGAACCCAAAACCTCATCGAGACCCCACATGATCACTACCATAGAGTTGGTCCTTAGGTCGTGTGGGGCTATATATATACATTGTATATTCCTTGTGATTTCTATATGAACCACACCCATGTCGAGCACCTCGTTCCAATAACCAAATGTTTTTTGGGGTATTTTTTCCAACATTCGGGTGATGAGGATGGATGGATAGCTACTTGCACATCCCCACTCTCATTCAAAATTTATTTTTTTATTCCACCATCAAGAATACCATGGACCTCAAGGAGGTCTAAAGTGGTAAATCCCAAGGGCGTCACTATGTATAATAGTATTACAATCATGGGGAAGGGCTCCTATGCAAAAGTACTAGATGAGACCATCAGAAATACTGCCTTTGATAGCAAGGAAGTTAGCCACAAAGTTCCCCTCCCTCATAGTGTGAGATACCACTATTACAAAGACAATGATAGATTTGAATCTTCTAATCAGATAAACAAGGTACCAAGGAGGATTTCTACTTTCTCAAATAATTTCTATGAAAAGATTTATGTCTTATTCCACCTCTATAATATTAATTTTGTATATCTTACACAAGTAATGACCACAAAAAATCACTCTAGTGGGGGTTATGCATGATAGGGGAGGGAACGTGGTTGATGTTCTTCATTTTCACGATACCCTACTACTCTGGTTATGTGATGAGATGTGATGTGAACATTTAGTTTCCTATGAGAAAGATGTAATGAGAGGACCTAGGTTTCTACGAGTGAGATGTGATGTGATTTGATGTGATGGATCAAGTATCAGCAGACGAGATGTGATGTGATATATACAAAAGAGATGGGAGCATCAGGGTGTACGATGTTGGGGTGTGGGAGCAGAAAATCAATAGTGAAGCGGTGCGAGGTACCCTTTTTATCGATATGATTTTAATTATATTATTATACATGGATTCTTTATTTGGTGAGTGTCCCTTAGTGAGGATGGGTTTGGTTAGTTGGCATGTTTAAGTGTTTTTGGTTCTGTTGTTTACTCACTGATGTAGTAGTATGATTCTTTCACCTATACATGAGAGACTTTGGGTATCCCACTAACTATCATTCTATGCTCACCCATGTATGTACAAACAAATTTTCAGGTTTCCCTAAGGACCTCAAGGACCATGCTAGGCATTACGATCTCAGACCTTTGAAGCTATTATTGTGTCTCTACCTTAAAATTTTTATTTTGGGTATTTATTTGGAGACTCTTGTATTGTTTACCTTAGACATGCATTTTGAGATGTTTTTGGTTAATTTTATATTATGTCATGAAGTTTCTTGTAGTTTATTTATCCTATCTACTGATCCTATTATTATAGAGGGTATTTCCTTCCATTTGGGAGACTTTTATTCCCTCAGAGGTAGTCACAAACCCAGGGCCTACTGAAGGTGGAACTCAGGGGTCATTATATTTATTCCTTCATTATCAATAGAGGAGGGATACCATTGAAGGTAGGGGGTCATGAAAAATTTATATAAAAGGTTTTAGTTGAGGGGTGGATGTAGTTTGGAGTTGGGCGTAGTGAGGATTTCATGATGTGGTAGGGAAACAACGTTAGTTGGTATTGGTGTGTGACATAGGTTAGGGAAGACCAACTAGGATATGGGATTTTAGAGCCCCTGTGATCTCATGTAAGGACTCTATGACTATATAATGAACAAGTGACGAGACGTCTCTTGTAGGGTAGAGGCCTTGGAAATGTTCATGCTTCATGAATGACTTGTGTTCTTATTTGAATTGGGTGGGTTTGGGAAGTTAAAATGAATTAAATTAATTTTAACAAAATTTAAAACTACTATCATTTGGAAATTTTAATTTCCCTTTCATCTATGGATCCTGGTCATCATCTGTGTGTGGTTTAGGATGAAAAGGTTCAATTGGATGATCTATTAGATCATCAAAGGGTTGATCTGGTTGAGAATTATGATCATTAGTAGAGTATGTTGTGGGAATTTCAACCGAATTCTTTGGGGAAGTACAAGGGGAGCATCTCTGATCTGCAGATAGAGAGCTAGTTGGAGGAGCTCGAGATTTATTTCAGTTTGATATGGGCCCTAGCATAGTTCTAGGTCCCTTTGGCATCTATTCATATGCATGGAGTTGCGCATTAGTGGTGGATATTGTATATTGGTGCGTAGAAAGAGACAGATGTTTTGTCAGTTGACTTTCAAAAAGAGTTTGGAGAAGAGTTTCTCTCATCAACCATAAAGGCATTAAAGAGGCAGGGTCTACTCTCTCTTCTGTATGGGAGTTTGTCTGTGTGGGAGCTTGGGATCAATTTCAAGGACCTTTTTTGTTTTCCCTCTATCTTTCTCCTGATGAGAATTCCTAAACGAGGCAACTTGAGGAGTCACTATATCATTTGACCCATCATGATGTTACTCTCTTTACTTTGTCAATGTTTTTTGAGGCTTAATAGTAGGTGGAGGTGATCAAATTAATTCACTCGCAAGGAGTTTTAACGCGATAGGGGAACCATCAGGGTTACTTTAGGAGTCGAGTTATCAATGGTAGGTTTCAGGTGCAATGTCCTTTGAGGTTTCGACCAGCAGGGAGTCGACCTCAGTAGCTTTCTTTCTGGCCTTATGGGACCAGTGGTTTTCATGATTTTCCTGGAGGCCTTTGGATAGTGTTCTTTGCTTTTAGGGGTTGTGGTCATTGTCAAAATAGGTCCTAGAGGTTCTTGATGCTTATTATAGTGGAGGTGGTCTAGTTCATCATCTACCTTAGCATCCACAATAAGTGAGGCTGTTTTAGCAGTTGGGTCAGCAGGTTAATGCTCCGTCAAGAGGAGATGGAGCAGAAGTAGGATGACCTCAGGATGTTCCTGTTCTTCAGGGACCCTGACCTAAGTGTGTCCATGGAGGTGGATGTTAGTAGAGAGGTAGAGGATATGGGCATGGTCTATTGTATGCAGTGGAGGTGGCAGTGCCAGAAGGGCCAGAGATCACTATAGGTACGACCGGCTTTCCATCTACAATTGTTTGTGCTTTGTTTAATTCATGAACTTCACACTCCTTTTTTTCACCCACTCTAGTCCATACTCTGGGACTAAACGTAGAGAGTCTTATTGTTTCTCTAGTGTTTATTATGACAGTCAAAGACTAGACCGGTTTTTTTGATGTGTGTCAGGAGTGTAGAGTAATTATGGGGCCGCATCAGTCATGTGGGGATTTTTTTATGAAAATCTTGTCTTATGATGTCATTCTCATCATCGAATGGTTGTATTTGGTGTATTCTATTATCGATTGATTTCAAATGATAGTCGTGGTCTTGGATGTGGATGGACAACATGTAGTTTTCATTGGTGAGCAGAGTTGTCAAGTGGAAAGTATATGTGTAGAGCCCATTATTTATTTGATGGTTGAGTTGTCTAAGGAATCAGTGGATACTGGAATGGTGGATGTTCCCAGGAACGATGGGGAGTTTTTGGATGTTTTTGTCGAGGTGGTGGTGACATTACAACTTCAACACGATGTTGAGTTTCGGATAGACTTACAACCTTGTGATTATCTTATTTCGATAGATCCTTATTTGATGAAACCTCTTGAGTTGCTGAAGTTGATGATTCAAATAGATGATCATATACAAAAGGATTTTATCCGGCCCAATGAGTCATCATGGGGTGCCCTAGTGTTATTCTCCCAGAAGGTGGATGGTAGTCTAAGGCTATGTATAGACTACTAGAGGATGAATCAGGTGACAATCAAGAATCATTACCCTCTTTCAAGGATCAATGATCCTTTCAACCAATTGAAAGGTTCAAGATGTTTTCTAAGATCGATATACAATTTGAATATAACCAATTGACAATGAAGGGGGTGATATATTGAAGAATGCTTTCAAGTGAAGATATGGGAACATAGAGTTTATGGTTATGTCGTTTGGTGTCACAAATGAACCATCTGTGTTCATGGGTCTCATGAACACGACTTTTCACCCTCATATGGACGGTAAGACAGAGCGGGCTATCTAGAAAATGGTTAACATGTTGCGGGTGTGTGTCTTGGACTTCGATAGATATTGGGAAATGCACTTAGTTGAGTCTGTTTATAACAACTATCACTCATCTATCAGAATGACCCCAATTGAGTCTTTGTACAGGATGTCGTGTCATTATCTGTTTTGTTGGACCAAGGTTTGGGAGTCAATTGTTCTTAATCCCGATGAGGTTCACAACAAGAAAGATAAGGTTTAGGTTGTTCATGATAGGATTAACATAGCACAGGACTAGCAAAAGGATTATACCAATCGCAATAGGATGCTCTTATAGCTCGAGGTTGGAGACTATGTGTTCTTGAGAGCATCCCCTCGATGTGGGGAGAAAAGGTTTGGCAAGGGGAGTAAGCACTTGCATAGGTTTTTTTGGGTCTTTCAGGTGTTGGGGTGTGTTGGTGAGGTGGCTTATCAGTTGGTGATCCATCATGACTGGACCGAATTCAGGACGTCTTCTACATCTCTCAACTCTTTTGGTATCTACAAGATGACTCTCATTTTACTGACTGGGGAGAGTTAGATATCGAGGGAGACACGACACTCATGGAGTGACATGTAGAGATCTAGGATCATCGAGAGAAGGTGTTTCATGGATGAACCATTCCATGGGTTCATGTGTTGTGGAGGCATGGTGGCATGGAGGATAGTACATTGGAGCAAGAGATGTAGATTCATGTCAGGTACCAATAGTTGTTTTTTGTTTTTCCTTACTCTATTATTCTTTGATGATGTGATTTTTAGAAGAGGTGGAAAATGATTCTTAATCAATACACATTATAATTTGAGATGATTAAAAATATGTGAGTGAATCAACGCCACCCAAAATAGATAATATTTTGACATGGGATATGAAATTCATTGAATTTTGTGATTGGGGCTCTATTGTGTGGTGGTTGTGGTAGTCGTTGGTTTGGGTTGTGTAGAGGATGATATGGTTGTAGGGATGGTTATGTGTAATAGATGTGGTTTTTGGTTGGTATGAAATGGTTTGATGTTCAACCTAGTGGGAGGATGGTTAAATATGTGGTTGTGCGAGTTGTTTGGTGAGAATTCTCGGCATGGCATGATGTGTTTTATTGGATTATTGTAACAAGATCCATGAAAGGTATCTCTTGATATGATTTTTCGGACCTCTTTTCTCATTTTCTTTATAGGTTGGTTTTCATTCTCGATGATGGGAATGGTTTGAGAGGTATCTGATGTAATGGTCTGGACCTTCCGATCAGTTACTTTTTGGAGAATTTTGGTAATAGAAGTTTTTGGGGGGAGTCCCAATGAGTTTGGAGGGGAAAAGGATGAGTAAAGCTGAGATTTCATCTTAGGAGGGTTCTATGGTATGGAGTGATGGGTTGTGTCAAAGGGGTGGTCGATGCGATGTGGAGAGGACTGTTGTGGCGTAGGTACCCAGGAGGTGTTTTTGATATACTGCCAATTTTGGAATAGTTGTAGCATCTCATTACGGATATGAAAAGTATGTCTTTAACCATGTCATGGTTTTTCATTGTCTGTTGACTGGTTAGGGTTGGGAATGAATTGGGAGGATACATATAATGGTGAAGTTAGAGATTTATTGGACTCTCGGCTTTAACCGACCTTTTCTGCAAGCTGCCAGAGGGTTACACGCCGTGTAACTAGGTTACATGGGGTGTAATGGTCTCTAGGTGTATGTCGTGAGAAGATTCACACTGTAAAAGGTTACACATCGTGACTAGACTTTACACGTTGTGAGTTATTTAATGACAAGTTTTTAAATTTAATGTGACGCTTTTTTCGACGGTTAGGAAACTTAAATATTTCACGACGTGTAATGGGATTACACATCGTGTAATACCCCAACTATGGTTTTTAAATGGGAATCATGGATGAGAACTTATTTAACCCTCCTCTCCAGTTTCATTTCTCTAGAGCCAAATCCTTACCCAGACAATCTTGGAACCCTCAAACACTTTTGGGTTCCTTTGTTCTACGTTTGATCGTCATTTCACATGTGGTGTGGATTCCTGGGTAAGTGTTCCCTTCGTTCTCCATATTTCTCTATTTCCCCCCTAGGATTTCAAAAAATCATCTTAAAATTTATGGATCTATGATCCATACTATTGGATCTCACTTCTAGGTTGAGTTTTGAGGTCTTCTACACCTTTATTCTCATTGAAGGGTTCTGTTGGAACTGTTGGTTTTCAGGAAAAAGGCAGTTGGTTCCGTTCGGTTTGGCCAAATTTATTAACCTTGAATTGCTTGATTATTTCAATTGTTGAGTTAAATCCAATTGTCCAAACTTTCTTTTAATTTATTTTATAAAACTCAATTCCAATGAATTGGGAAATTTGAAATGGGTTTGACATGAAAATTGGGAAAACCCCCCAATTCCATTGAATTGAGGATTGTTTGTAGAAATTGGTTGATTTAAATTGTTTGATTTAAATTATAAATTTTATGGAAGTTATTTCAATTAAAATTTTGAATTTAATTATAGAAATGGATTGTTAAATTAAAGGAATTGGTTTTGAATTGATTTAAAACATGTGACATAAAAAGTTTTGATAGAAATTTAGTTGTATTATCTTATTAAATAGGCTTGTTTTTTATTAAAACATATTTTCTTTTTAAATTAAAAATTGGCATTTAAAATGGGGGAATGAGATTTAATTGTATTTTAAGCAGTCTTAAAATAAATTTTTCCTCATTGATTGTGTAAGAGCGCATGCAAGTATTAGGTATTTTGTGAGTTATTTGGACACACTCTCCGTTTACAGAACATTCTAAAACATAAATGCAGCAAGTCACATCCCCAACGGGGTGGTGACGAGTCACCTTTGGCTAGTGTCAAAAGGACGTGTGTATACAAATATTGTCATGATCACTTAGAGAGCGTACATCCTGTAGGCTATAACTTTCATTCCTATTTGGAAGATGACCATGTTTCTCATTTGTATTATATTTGAGACATAAATATATGTTAATGTTGTTGAATTGATTTACATTACTTTTAGATTTATATAAATTGTTTTATGTAAATGTTTTATTTAATCCATTGTTTTAGAAATATTTTATCCCTTTTAAATTTGTTGCTTAATGTATTTTTCCATTATTTTAATTGTAGATCATGATTTGTTTAAATATTCTTTAAAATGTGAAACCTATTTATTAAAAAATTGAAAGCATTCTTTTGGTTAATCTATTATTGTCATATGATATGAAATACTTACTGAGACCCTACTATTATTTTTATCTCACACCCTACATCTGTCTTCGGGTGTTTGTAGATTATCTTCTTTCATGTTCGAGTAGGGGGAAAGGATATTTTGGAGGTGGATCCAGCTGCTAAACCACGTACATGGTGAGTTGTTTCCTTGGGGATATGGGTTGTTTTTCATTGTTTGGGACTTGGGTTGTAGTACTTTGGGTTTAATGTCTTGTTGACTTCTTGTACATTAATCCCAATAGAGTTTCTTTTGCATGTATATGGACATGTTTTTCTTTCTTCCACTATGTTTTGTGGAAAATTAGTTCTCACTTGCATGTTGTATGATGTCAGCTGCTAGTAACCAACCCGTGGGGATTGGGAATGCCCTTCAGGATAAATTGGGGTCGGATCGATTATCAGGTTACCAGGGTATCTGGGATGGGATAGTTTTTTACAATAGTTGTTGTGTGTAGCTTGTGGTTGTGTCTTAGGAGTCATTGCGATGTGGAGTATCTAGCTATAGCGTAGAGATGGGTCGAAGGTGGAGTTTGGAGGTTCTTAAATTTTGGGGGTAGCTGCACCATTGGGATGGGTTGCGGCATATCCCCCTTCGTGGTTTTGGTTCCTACGGCGTAGTGGCTTTGGCTGCATTTCTAGTTATTGAAGGTATGGGGCGAAGTGTCCTTATTTTCATTGTGGTATTCCCCCCCTTTTATCAGATCTACAATGTGGAAATAATTGTAGTTTTTAGAGGCCACTTTGACCAACCAGGATACGTCATGGTCCTTCGCAGTACGTCGTAGTCCCCTCCATTTTCAACAGTTCTGCTGTGTAATAGTAGGGGTTGTGTTGTAGTCTTATATTAAACATACCAAATAAAAATTCTAAAATCCCCTCAAACCCTCTCAGTCTTTCTCTAGTTTCATAGGCAACCCAAGTGTGTTCCAAGGAATCCTTTCAGCCCCCCCTCCTCTAGTGGATTTCGACCTCGACCATGGGGGGGGGTCTCTCTGTGGTGGTTTAGGTAAGTCACCTTATACCATTGTTTACTCCCTGTTTCATCACCTAGGGAAGGGATCTTATCAATGAAATTAGTGGTTTTAGTGTTGTTTCGATGGAAGAATGATGTGGTTGTTGTTTCTATGATGGTAAGGGTGTTCTCCTTCTTTTTGCTGATCGAGGTGGTCTCCCTCTTTCTTCTACCTCATGAAGCGAATCAGAAATCATAGTTTGAGGTTGAAAATCCTTCGTTTCTCATTGAGTTATATCATGTGAGGGGATTTATGATCTTGTTTTTCATTAAGAAGATAGTTTTCACTAGACTAATGAAAATAATTAATTGGTTTAACAAAAAATTGAATGGTTAAGGGAAATAAATTCCATGCTTTACAACCTATGATATTATTGATACTGTGATTGTACGAGATTGATGTATTTCTTAAAATCATGGTCATTGGTAGCATTGTTTGTATAAGGCCCCAGCCTTAAACCTTACTTAATCTTGAGTTATTACAAGATTACACATTAAGGATCTTTTCGAGTTTAGAGTTTTAGAGAATTAGATCATAAAACTTTCATTACATTCCACATATAAACAAAGTGGTTACAGAAAGATAGTATTCTTCATTCCCATCAATGGAAACACATTTAAAATAAAACATGGATTATTTCTTGACACATCCTTGACTCTATCATCTTATCATGTACCTTTCCCTTGACCTGTGAAAAACATTTCAAAAACATGGGATGAGCATAAAAACTCAGTATGGGTTATAAAAAAAAACATGGAAAGGAAACATGAGTTCATATATACATAAGAATTAAATCATACTTTACCCATAAAACATAGTCACTTTAACATACCTCATAAAATCATGAATAAATCATAGAAATCATAATACGTAAAGGTAACTTGAGGCATTCATAACATTCTTACGTAGGGAGTAACCCTCTTGGTTACGTTTGGAATACCCATCACAGTATATTCCCTAAAATATCTTCGGAGAAACCTTAACGTTTCACTCCTTCGCGTTACCCAATGCATTGGAGAGCTATAACGGGCTCACCCGCCCTTAGTTTATCACGGAACCACCCGTCTTCATAATAATGCCCAAGAACCATAACATAATCATATCACATAAAACATGCATAAAGGAAACATAAAATTTCCACATTTCAATCACGAGATATCAATACAACACATTGATATAAAAACATTATGAAAACCATTTTCAATACTAAAAGAAAAGAAAAGTAAAACATGGTATTTATTTTTCTTTTAAAAAGAAGGTATGGCTTGTAGAGGATGCAGAAACTCAAATAACGGTCACGACGGCAGAGAAGTCATTGTCGCCGCATACGTACGACAAAAACATTCCCTTTTGTCGTTTAGTAAACGCTTCGTATAAAAAATATTCCTTTTGAATAAACGTAAAAGTCAAAGGGGCTTATACACCGTATAAAAGAAAGTTGTGTATAAAATAAAATATGCCTCAATGAAAGGAGATTGAGACGAAGTCCCATACAATGATCATTTTTAAATAAAATAGATCTATTATGTGTATTCACTATATGTACACATAAAGAAAGTATAAACACAAGATAAGACATAATAATATCAGGACATAATTTGAAAGAAGGATATTAACCCGAAGAACGGAAATTGGGTTAAGAAGTTCCCATACCTCGTATCCGACTTGACCTGACCGTTCTTTAATCTCCTGAATAATAAACTTGAGTTAATCTCTACTTGCTTATGAATCTTTTTCAAGTTCATTATTCCTTTTATACCATGTTATGAACATCATGTAATCAGTTAAGTTAATAATGTTCATTTTGTCGGTATTTGGTTTTTTAAGTCAAAAATAGACTTATTACACTTACATGTTGTTAATTTGGTCAAAGGTTCATTATATCCAGAATGGTATTCATGATGTATATATCATATATGTCATATATATCCATTACATACATTCATTTATAATATTACATAATCATTTAGAGGTAAGAAATGAAATGCACCGTTCATGGAGACGGTAAGCCGTACGTACGCATGAACGCTACTTTCATTTCTATTTCGTATCTTATAGAATGGAATCATAATGATATAAAGGTATATTATAATTCCAGTATAATATCATATATAATATCATAGTTCCATCCTTTATATGTCCCACATATGGTATTTAACGAATCAAATCACTTTGAGGGGGCGGTAGTCCGCACTTCCTAAAATGAAGATATCGTGTTTACCCATAATGGGAACCATAAAGTTATGCCCAAAATGAAATAAAAGAAGCTTAAGGAAAACATAAACATATTATATATCATATATAAAAATAGTGACATCATAATGGCCACCTTTGAAGGTGTTAAATGAGTATTGAACAATCATCGTTTCGGGAGGCAGAATTTCGCCATCCACGGAAACCGTATGTTCTTTAACCATTTGATGTAGTTGTGTGAGAGTGTAGCTCAAATAAATATTATAAAAACATCCTTGTATATTTAAGATACTGGTTTTGTTACAAAATAAGTAAATAAAAAGAGTTTAGGGGGTTGGAGAAGAAAAATAAAACAAATGAACATGAGAGAATGAATTACCTTTAAAAGTGTAACTCCTTTTGATTTGAGCCTAAAGGCTTCCTTTGAAAGGATTCTGCCCAAAGGGAATCCTCTAGGATGAGGAGAGGGATGTGAAGAGAGTAAATGGGGAGGGTTTGGCCGAGCCAAAGGCTTGAGGAGTGTGTGAAATGAGGTAGAGGTGGGGGCCTTTTATAAGAGGAGAGGAGGGGCACTTTTGGAAAGTAAAGAAATATTACTTTATTTGAAAATGTGTTTCGGTTTAAAAAGGTCCCAAATTGATATAATTCGTGTATAAGGTGATAAGGGTTCGAAATCCACTCATCCAATTGGTTTTGGACATGTTTAGTTCATAGATTTTATATTATCTTTCCATTTTTTTTAAATCGTCAAATAATGATGTCATCGTTGCATCATTATTATGTCATAAATAATTTAATTTATTTAATGTCTAAAAATCATAAAAAAAATACTATGATGTAGGAAATCTTTTTATCATTCCAATGACTATTTATAATCAAATATCTGATCTTTATAACCTCATATAAAAATTGTTTTCGTGAAACATATTATGTTTGTGTCATTTTTACTTTTACATTAAATAAAAAGTTATTTATGTCATTTCCCAACCAAAATGTCCCCATGGGGTCCCCAAGTTGACCCATGGCTTGTCTTGGTCGGCCATGACACAACCAATAAGGTTGGGACATGTGTCTAGGTCATTTCATATTATTAAAGCATTATTTATACCTTAAACTACACTAATTACCACTAATCGCGATTAAAAACTTAATAAGTTACTATTCACCAAAAAATTATTTTAATCTCATTGAACCACATATTACTTATTAATGACAACCATGTATGTCGGATTTTCAAAATTAAATACACATTAGTGGTAAACTTTCATTGAACTGAAAAATCAGTTTGCTTTATTACCACTTAGTGGTTTCACTATTCATCAAAAATTGAAGTTTTTCAGAAAATTACCAAAAAATCACCCTAAGCTATATTTGATATTCCGAATTCAAAAATTAAGTCTATTTTAAAAAATTCAAATCATATAAGTGACATTAATTAATTTAATAATTAATTCCTGCTGCCAGAGCAAATAGCGTGTTTTTACAAAACAATAAGTATCAAAAGATTGACACCAGTTTAAGTCTAAATTCAAAGTGAAATTGATTCCAATGACCACCATTGGATAAAATGGTAAAAATATATTCTAATTCCACTTCAAAACCAATTAAAAACATAATCTAATCATATAAATAAATTATATTAAAAAGCATTTTTGATGTAAAATGCAGTATTTTTCACTATTCATTAAAAAATGAACATTGTCAGAAAAATACCAAAAATTCACACAAGGTAAATTTTGATGTCCCAGTCATAAAGGATAAGTTTATTTTGACAAAAATAGTTTATAAAATTGTCAAAATATAGATTCAAAAATGGTTTGCCATCAAAAGGCAGTAAAACAATCTTTTAAGAATATTAGTGTATTCCATGCATAAGATTGTATTTATTTTAATTTTAAGGATCTATAACACTATATTAATCATTAAAAGACATAGATAAAAATATCTATTATTCATTACTTACTTGGGATGTTACATCCTTCCCCCCTTTAGAAAATTGCGTCCCCACAATTTATTTACTTATCGAATAAATGAGGGTACTTATCCCTCATTGCATTTTCAGATTCCCATGTTGCCTCATCAATCATGTGGTTTTTCCACAAAACCTTTACCTTCTTAATCACCTTATTCCGTAACACTTGCTCCCTGTGGTCAAGAATATGGACCGGTTGTTCCTCATAAGATAGGTTCTCTTCCAGCTGAACTACCTCTGGACTCAAAACATGAGATGGATCTGGCATATACTTTCTCAACATTGAAACGTGAAAAACATTGTGTACCTGAGATAAACTCGGAGGTAAAGCCACTCGGTATGAAACTGATCTAACTCTCTCCAGAATTTCGTATGGTCCAACGAACCTTGGACTCAACTTTCCTTTCTTACCAAATCTCATCACACTTTTCCAAGGAGAAACCTTGAGAAAAACATGATCACCTACCTCGAAAGATAGATCCTTCCTCCGGTTATCCGCATAACTCTTCTGCCTACTCTGAGCTGTTCTCATGTGTTTCTGAATCAGCTGAACTTTTTCTGCCATCTCTTCTACCAATTCTGGTCCCATCAACTTCCTTTCACCCACTTCATCCCAGAAAGCTGGAGTTCGACACCGATTCCCATATAATGCCTGAAATGGTGCCATCTGTATACTGGAATGGAAACTGTTATTATATGAAAATTCAACCAAAGAAAGATGTTGGTCCCAACTTCCCTGATAATCCATAGAACAAGCTCGTAGCATATCCTCCAATGTCTGAATTGTTCGTTCTGACTGCCCATCTGATTGAGGATGAAAAGCTGTACTAAAATTTAATTCAGTACCCAACGACTTCTGAAGGACTTTCCAAAAGTTAGAAGTAAAACTGGGATCACGATCCGATACAATGGAGAGAGGAACTCCATGTAACCTGGCTATCTCTTTAAGATACAAACGAGAAAGTTTATCAAGATAGAAAGTATCTCGTATAGCAAGGAAATGAGCAGATTTGGTCAAGCGATCAACAATAACCCAGATTGCATTATTACTTTGAGATGTCTTCGGTAATCCAACAAAAAAGTCCATGGATATATTCTCCCATTTCCACTATGGCACTGGTAAAGGCTGAAGCATCCCTTTCGGTAACTGCCGCTCTGCTTTAACCTGCTGACAAGTCAAACACTTCACAGTAAAATCAGCAATATCTCTTTTCATTCCATCCCACCAGTAATACTCCCGCAGATCTCTATACATCTTAGTACTTCCCGGATGAACTGAAAACGGAGAACTATGAGCTTCACATAACAACTCTCTCTTCAACTGTGAATCACAAGGCACACACAATCTCTTCCCAAATCTCAAAACACAATCATTATCAATGTTGAATTCAGGCAACTTACCTTTCTGAACCAGCTCTACCCTTTTCTGCAACTCACTGTCTTGCTTCTGTGCTTGTTTGATTCTATCTGATAGAGATGATCTCACTGATACCTGAAACAAAACAGAAGGACTTCCTGCACCAACAACTTCTATGCCAAAGTTCATCAAATCGTTAACCAAAGGATCACGTTCCAACCGCAACATTGTTAATGAAGCATTACTTTTTCGACTCAAAGCATCAGCCACTTTATTTGCTTTTCCTGGATGGTAATGAATTGTACAATCATAATCCTTGATTAATTCCAGCCATCTCCTTTGTCTCATGTTTAACTCTTTCTGAGTGAATATATACTTTAAACTTTTGTGATCGGTATATATTTCACACTTTACTCCATACAAATGATGCATCCAAATTTTTAAAGCAAAAAAAAACAGCAGCTAGTTCCAAATCATGTGTAGGGTAATTTACCTCATGAGTTTTCAACTGTCGTGAAGCATAAGCAATTACCTGATCATTCTGCATTAGGACGCAACCAAGTACTTTCAATGAAGCATCACTGTATATAACAAACTCACCATTCCTTGAAGGTAGTGCCAAAACTGGAGCATTCACCAATCTTCTTTTCAATTACTGAAAACAATCATCACATTCTTTTGTCCAGATAAACTTAACACCCTTCCGAGTTAGCTTAGTCATTGGACTAGATAACCGTGAAAAATTTCTAACAAACCTTCGGTAATAGCCCGCCAAACCAATGAAGCTACGAATATCGGTTACATTTGTGGGTCTTGGCCATTCTTCCACAAATTTTGTTTTTGCAGGATCAATAGTTATTCCATCTTTAGAAACAATGTGACCAAGGAAAGAAATTTGTTTCAAACAAAACTCACACTTGCTGAATTTCCCATACAATTTCTTTTCTTTTAAGGTTTGGAAGATAAGCCTTAAATGACTTTCATTCTCCTCTTTACTTTTAGAAAACACCAAAATATCATCAATAAAAACAACCAACATTTTTCACCTGAGTCAATTGAGCCATCACTGCAACAAACTGTTTAGTTCTGATTCTGACCATCTCAGGATACTGATTTGAAAGGTCATTTCCCTCTGTATGCCTTCCCAGAAAAGCTGTTCTGTTTCATCTATGAAAAACCATTCTGAATAAACATGTCTTATATGAAGCAACATGGTAATCTTCAAATTCTATATCATTCCAAAAAAAAAATATTTTTGGATAATAATTTAATAGATTTCTAACTCCTAAAGTTATCTAAACCGACCTCTGATACCAACTATAAGGCCCCAGCCTTAAACCTTACTTAATCTTGAGTTATTACAAGATTACACATTGAGGATCTTTTCAGGTTTAGAGTTTTAGAGAATTAGATCATAAAACTTGCATTACATTCCACATATAAACAAAGTGGTTACAGAAAGATAGTATTCTTCATTCCCATCAATGGAAACACATTTAAAATAAAACATGGATTATTTCTTGACACATCCTTGACTCTATCATCTTATCATGTACCTTTCCCTTGACCAGTGAAAAACATTTCAAAAACTTGGGATGAGCATAAAAACTCAGTATGGGTTATAAAAAAAACATAGAAAGGAAACATGAGTTCATATATACATAATAATGAAATCATACTTTACCCATAAAACATAGGCACTTTAACATACCTCATAAAATCATGAATAAATCATAGAAATCATAATATGTAAAGGTAACATGAGGCATTCATAACATTCTTACGTAGGGAGTAACCCTCTTGGTTACGTTTGGAATACCCATCACAGTATATTCCCTAAAATCTCTTCGGAGAAACCTTAACGTTTCACTCCTTCGCGTTACCCAATGCATTGGAGAGCTATAACGGGCTCACCCTCCCTTAGTTTATCACGGAACCACCCGTCTTCATAATAATGCCCAAGAACCATAACATAATCATATCACATAAAACATGCATAAAGGAAACATAAAATTTCCACATTTCAACCACGAGATATCAATACAACACATTGATATAAAAACATTATGAAAACCATTTTCAATACTAAAATAAAAGAAAAGTAAAACATGGTATTTATTTTTCTTTTAAAAAGAAGGTATGGCTTGTAGAGGAAGCTGAAACTCAAATAACGGTCATGACGGCGGAGAAGTCATTGTCGCCGCATACGTACGACAAAAACATTCCCTTTTTTCGTTTAGTAAACGCTTCGTATAAAAAATATTCCTTTTTAATAAACGTAAAAGTCAAAGGGGTTTATACACCGTATAAAAGAAAGTTGTGTATAAAATAAAATATGCCTCAACGAAAGGAGATTGAGACGAAGTCCCATACAATGATCATTTTTAAATAAAATAGATCTATTATGTGTATTCACTATATGTACACATAAAGAAAGTGTAAACACAAGATAAGACATAATAATATCAGGACATAATTTGAAAGTAGGATATTAACCCAAAGAACGGAAATTGGGTTAAGAAGTTCCCATACCTCGTATCCGACTTGACCCGACCGTTCTTTAATCTCCTGAATAATAAACTTGAGTTAATCTCTACTTTCTTATGAATCTTTTTCAATTTCATTATTCCTTTTATACCATGTTATGAACATCATGTAATCAGTTAAGTTAATAATGTTCATTTTGTCGGTATTTGGTTCTTAAGTCAAAAATAGACTTATTACACTTACATGTTGTTAATTTGGTCAAAGGTTCATTATATACAGAATGGTATTCATGATGTAGATATCATATATGTCATATATATCCATTACATACATGCATTTATAATATTACATAATCATTTAGAGGTAAGAAATGAAATGCACCGTTCATGGAGACGGTAAGCCGTACGTACGCATGAACGCTACTTTCATTTCTATTTCGTATTTTATAGAATGGAATCATAATGATATAAAGGTATATTATAATTCCAGTATAATATCATATATAATATCATAGTTCCATCCTTTATATGTCCCACATATGGTATTTAACGAATCAAATCACTTTGAGGGGGCGGTAGTCCGCACTTCCTAAAATGAAGATATCGTGTTTACCCATAATGGGAACCATAAAGGTATGCCCAAAATGAAAAAAAAACAGAAGCTTAAGGAAAACATAAACATATTATATATCATATATAAAAATATTGACATCATAATGGCCACCTTTGAAGGTGTTAAATGAGTATTGAACAATCATCATTTCGGGAGGCAAAATTTCGCCAACCACGGAAACCGTATGTTCTTTAACCATTTGATGTAGTTGTGTGAGAGTGTAGCTCAAATAAATATTATAACAACATCCTTTTATATTGAATATACTGGTGTTGTTACAAAATAATTAAATAAAAAGAGTTTAGGGGGTTGGAGAAGCAAAATAAAACAAATGAACATGAGAGAATGAATTACCTTTAAAAGTGTAACTCCTTTTGATTTGAGCCTAAAGGCTTCCTTTGAAAGGATTATGCCCAAAGGGAATCATCTAGGATGAGGAGAGGGATGTGGAGAGAGTAAATGGGCAGGGTTTGGCCGAGCCAAAGGCTTGAGGAGTGTGTGAAATGAGGTAGAGGTGGGGGCCTTTTATAAGAGGAGAGGAGGGGCACTTTTGGAAAGTAAAGAAATATTACTTTATTTGAAAATGTGTTTCGGTTTCAAAAGGTCCCACATTGATATAATTCGTGGATGAGGTGATAAGGGTTCGAAATCCACTCATCCAATTGGTTTTGGACATGTGTAGTTCATAGATTTTATATTATCTTTCCATTTTATTTAAATCGTCAAATAATGATGTCATCACTGCATCATTATTATGTCATAAATAATTTAATTTATTTAATGTATAAAAATCATAAAAAAAATACTATGATGTAGGAAATATTTTTTTCTTTCCAATGACTATTTATAATCAAATATCTGATCTTTATAACCCCATATAAAAATTGTTTTCGTGAAACATATTATGTTTGTGTCATTTTTACTTTTACATTAAATAAAAAGTTATTTATGTCATTTCCCAACCAAAATGTCCCCATGGGGTCCCCATGTTGACCCATGGCTTGTCTTGGTCGGCCATGACACAACCAATAAGGTTGGGACATGTGTCTAGGTCATTTCATATTATTAAAGCATTATTTATACCTTAAACTACACTAATTACCACTAATCGCGATTAAAAACTTAATAAGTTACTATTCACCAAAAAATTATTTTAATCTCATTGAACCACATTTTACTTCTTAATGACAACCATGTATGTCGGATTTTCAAAATTCAATACACATTAGTGGTAAACTTTCATTTAACTGAAAAATCAGTTTGCTTGATTACCACTTAGTGGTTTCACTATTCATCAAAAATTGAAGTTTTTCAGAAAATTACCAAAAATTCACCCTAAGCTATATTTGATATTCCGAATTCAAAAATGAAGTCTATTTTACAAAATTCAAATCATATAAGTCACATTAATTAATTTAATAATTAATTCCCGCTGCCAGAGCAAATAGCGTGTTTTTACAAAACAATAAGTATCAAAAGATTGACACCAGTTTAAGTCTAATTTCAAAGTGAAATTGATTCCAATGACCAACATTGAATAAAATGGTAAAAATATATTCTAATTCCACTTCAAAAACAATTCAAAACATAATCTAATCATATAAATAAATTAGATTAAAAAGCAGTTTTGATGTAAAATGCAGTATTTTTCACTATTCATTAAAAAATGAACATTGTCAGAAAAATACCAAAAATTCACACAAGGTAAATTTTTATGTCCCAGTCATAAAGGATAAGTTTATTTTGACAAACATAGTTTATAAAATTGTCAAAATATAGATTCAAAAATGGTTTGCCATCAAAAGGCAGTAAAACAATCTTTTAAGAATATTAGTGTATTCCATGCATAAGATTGTATTTATTTTCATTTTAAACCTCTATAACACTATCTTAATCATTAAAAGACATAGATAAAAATATCTATTATTCATTACTTACTTGGGATGTTACAGTTTTTGTTGTGGTTGTTGTGACTATGTAAACCTTGTGTGGTTGTTCATTATCACATTAAATGGAATTTGGCTAAGCAGTTATATCCATTTAATAAAATGGTTTTCTCGTGAGTTTATGACTTGTGTGAGAATTCCCTAGAATAAAAAAGTGGAATGTGATGAAATCCCCTTACTAAATCTAAATTATGTCATGTGAATATGTGATGTGTGATTGTGAAATTTGGTTGAGATGTGTGAATTTTGATGTGTGGCAATGATGTGGAGTGTTGTTATATGGGGGTGAATGTGGTGGAAAGTGTTTATGATGTGTAGCGGTGATGTGTGGTTATGTTATGTGGCAGTGATGTGGGGGATGAATTCGACGAGATGTGGGCATGGTTGTAGCGAATGTGATAAGAAGTGGTGGTCATGTGAAATGGTCGAAATGTGGGGCATGTTGGCATAGGGAAGGTGGATGGTTTCTTATGTCATGATGTGTTGTGCTAGTTGTCTGGATAGTAATTAAAATAAATATAAATTATGAATTTAAATGACATGGGTTAAAATAAACAATGAATGTTGAATTAAAGTGGTATGCATGGTTTAAATGGTTGGTGCTTAAATATGTAGTTTAAACAAGCTGAAATGATGAAATGAATGGGATGAAAAATGAACAGGCTTAAAGAATGAAATGAGTTGGAAAAATATAATCAATAAATTGACTTGACTTGTCATGAAAACTGGAATGTGGCATGTGGATTGTGTATTTCTTGTGTGGTGTTGTGCATTTAGGGGTGGCAGCGAATGTGTCAGTTGTTGTGAGTTTGGTGGTGACGTTGTGAGTTGGGATAGTACTTGTTGTGAATCCATATGTTGGGTATATGTGACTATATATATACATTTTATGTTCCTTGTGATTTCTATATGAACATCACCCATGCCGAGCACCTCGTTTTGTCAAAAAAAAATTTGGGGATTTTTTTCCAATATCCCAATAGTGATGATGGATGATTGGCTACCCACTCTTCCCCGCTTTCTCTTCCAGGCAACATTGACTAACATGGGCTATAATGGTCAAAAGTCAAATGTTCACTATGGTGATGTTTGATGAGATAATGAGACAACTTATAGTGGGGGTCATGAATGGTTGGAGGAGGGCACAAGGTTGATGTTCATTATGTACACGATACACAACTACTCTAGTTATGTTTTGATATGTAATGTGATGACTCAAGCGTCTACAGACGAGATGTGATGTGATGTGATGTGATGGTTCAGGTGTCTGTAGGGAGATATTATGTGATGTTATACAGGAGAGATGAGAGCATTAGAATGTGCGATGATGAGGTGTAAGAGAGGAAAATCAGTTGGGAAGTGGTGCGAGGTATGCTTTTTATCTATATGCTTCTTATTATGTTAGTATACTTGGATGTGTTATTTGGTGAGCAAGCTCTGTGGAGGATGAGTTTGGTTAGTTGACATATTTAGGTATTGTTGGCTTTATTTTTTTCTCACTAGAACATTAGTTTGTTTCTTTCACATGTACACGAAAGACTTTGTGTATCCTACTGAGTATTCTTGTATGCTTATTCCACGTATATACAGACTATTTTTACCTCATACATGAATTGTCTAATGAATTTTTTTGTATTTATTTGAAGACTCTTATATTATTTACCTTATACGTGAATCCTATGATGATTTTTTGTTACTTATTTATATTATTTCATGAATTTTCTTGTAGTTGATCTATAATATCTCCTTATCCTATTATTATATAAGGTAATGTATCTCGTTTTTGAGACTCTTATACCCTCATTGCTAGTCGTCAACTCGGGGCCTGCTGAAGGCGTGACTCGGGGGGGGGGGGGGTCATTATCATTCATCATTCATTGCTGGCCCTAGAGGGGTACCTTTGGAGGGAGGGCGTCGTGACAATTTTGACTTGAAGAGATATTTGATAAATCCTAGAAAAATTATGATGTGTGTTAATGATGTGGAGAGTGTTGTGATGTGGGGGAGAATGTGAAGGAAGGTGGTCATGATGTGCACCAGTGATGTGTGGTTATGTTATGTGGTGGTGATGTGTGGGGCTGATCCACCAAGATGTGGGCATGGTTATAGCAGATGTGATGAGAAGTGGTGGTGATGCAAAATGGTGTCAATGTGGGGCAGGATGGCTTGGGAAAGGTGGATGGTTTGTTATGTCATGATATGTTGTGATAATTGTACTGGTAGAAATGAAACTAAACATAAATGATCAATTGAAATGACATGGGTTGAAATGGGTAATGAATGTTGGATCAAAGCGGGATACCTGGTTTAAATTGTCAATGCATAAATATGTAGTTTAAACGAGCTAAAACGATGAAATGAATGGTCTAGAAAAATGTATGGACATGATGATTGAAATGAGTTGGAAATGGAAAATCTAGAAATTGACTTGACTTCTAATGAAAATCGGAATGTGTCTTGTGGATTTCTTGTGTGGTGTTGTGAATTTAGGGCTGGAAATGAAAGTGTCGGATTTTGTGTGGTTGGTGGTGATGTTGTGAGTTGGGATAGTGCTTGTTGTAAATCCATAGGTTGGGAATTTGTGTGGATATATATATACATTATATGTTCTTGGTGATTTTTATACGCACCCACCCATGTCGAGCACCTTGTGCCAAAAACAAATATTTTGGAGAAGAGATGGGAGCGTCCGGACGTGCGATGTTGGAATGTGAGAGCGGAAAATCAGTTGGGAAGCAGTGCAAGGTATCCTTTTTATCGATATGTTTCTTGTTATGTTACTGTACTTGGATGTGTTATTTGGTGAGGGAACTATGGGGATGATGAGTTTGGTTAGTTGACCTATTTATGTGTTGTTGGTTCTGATGTTTTCTCATGGATTCATTAGTATGCTTCTTTCACATATACATGATAGATTTTGGGGATCCTATTGAGTATACTCGTATAATAATTCCACGTATATACAAACCATTTTTCTGGATTCCAAGAGGACCTCATGGACCATTATGGACATTACTAGCTCGAACCTTTAGAGTTGTTACTGTGTCATTGTCTTAGCATTTTTCTTTTTGGGTATTTATTTTTAGACTCTTGTATTGTTTACCTTATACATGCATTGTGTGATGTTTTTTTACATTATTTTATATTATGTAAAGATGTTGTTTGTAGTTGATTTATCCAATCTTCTAATCCTATTATTATAGATGGTAATACCACTTATTTGTGAGATTTTTATACCATCAGTGTTAGTCGTCAACCCAGGGCCTACTGGAGGTAGGACTCAGGGGGTTATTATCTTTTTTCTTGCCACCTCTTGAGAGGTACCTTTGAAGGGAGGCAGTCATGATAGTTTTGACTTGAATTGATATCTCCTAAATCCTAGCACCATTTTTCTCTAGGGCTTGAATTAGAAATTACTCTTCCACCATATCCTTGGTGTAGATGAAATTTCATAGAGGGCGTTTCATCAAATTCTTTATTTTTTCCCTCATTGTGCCAACTCCATCATCTAGATGGACTTGATCATCATTGCCCTCGCAGACTTTCCCCTGTGATAACCCAATATCTATGTGATTGGCTATGTCAAAACCACTCTCAAATTACTTACCAGACTTGTCAAACAAGGGGTTAATCTTATTCTTATGGCCTTAATCTTCTGTTCTATCACCCACACTAATCAAACATAGATATTTAGGTTGTGATTCCATAGGTAGTATTAGGTCTATAGATTCTATGGGACCTATCTTAATCCCATGGTGAGGATCATTAAATATTTCCTTCTCCCACTCCTTAACAGTATCACCCTCAAACTCCTTAGGTCCAATGATCTTAACAGCTGTTGAATCCTTTTTTGGTTTAAGAAGGTTAGAATAATCATTGAGCTATCTGTTTTTTTCATATATATATTGAATAATTCTTTGAATTAAATCCACCATTCTTCCCTTTCATCACTCACCATCCTAAATGATAATAATATTTAACCAGAACCATTTCATATATAGATTCATCCTAGGAGGTTACATCAGTGTCTGTTAATAATTGAGGAAACTTTAGTTCCTGCTGCTATTGATTCTTTAGTTTCGTTCCCGACTTCTAAACTTGTAATGCATAAGTGCCTCTTCTTTATACTGGACCCCTAAAGCCACCACCCTTCATTCTCCTTTTCTAGGGAGGTCTCCTTCATCTCCTCAAAATAATTATGGGTCTCAATTTTGGAAGAAAGACACTGTACTGAATTTAGTGATTTGGCTAGCCCCTTGCCTGCCCACTTCCATCAGAAAATAGGTTGTAACCTAGTCTAGTTTGACCAACCAAAGAACTCATGGGAATTCATAAATCAACATGTATATTATAAAATGTTTTAGAAATTAGAGGCTAAAAATACCATCTGGATGATTTCCTACTGGTATAGGGAGGCTTTGGATTGGTCCTGCGGTCAGATTCTTTGGACTCTAGCTAAAGCCACTTCTTACTTCCTGTTTCGAGCTATTCCCTCTAACAGAGGATACAATCATTGCAGACGCCCATGTAAAAAACTCAGTCAGTAGTTTTTCTTCACTTTTACAACTCATTATAGGATTTTATGAATGTCTAATCCCAACCTGTGTCACACGGAGAATATCCAAATGCATGCATGGTGCTTATTTCCGAACACCTGTATCAATTTCTCACTCATTCTGTAAGACCATTGAGGTTGGCTATAAAGACCCGAAAATTCGGTGGATTTTTTTTAAAATACATGGGCTTTTTAAGAGTCCTAAAAAATTTACGGTGCTTGATTCCGAGGCCCGGTGTGCACGGAATCAATTTCTGATGTTTTTTTCGGATACGTTCAGTAAACGTACGAGTGAGATTTTATAACTTTTGAACCGATGCTCGGAACTAAAATCCAAGGGCACCGTTGAACTTTGAGTGCCAATATTCGCTTAATAAAACTTTCACCTCGATGGCAGTTGGTCGATAATGAAAGTTAGTTTTTAGAGTTTTCAATAATAAAGTTAAATAAAAATAAGTGTGAAGCTTATTTTTATGCTTGGTGGTTAAAACCTCCAAGGGGTGGTTAGAGGTGGAGACCACCACACCATAACCTCCCATGAGAAGTTATGGTGGTGGGGAACACCCACACATAACCTCCATTAGGAGGATATCTTGGGTGGGGACCACCTGGGCTTGTAACCCTTAGAACCCCCCATTTAAGTGGGGAGAACCCTTGAACTTCCTTCCTTTTGTGCCAACCCCCTCAATTAATTAATTTAACCCTTCCAAATAATTAATTGAACCCATTTGTATATTTTTGAATTCTTGGGGCCACCAATTAAATAATGGATTATCCATTATTTTTTGTTGGCATTTCCATTTGGTGGAGCTTGGGGAAAGAGGGAGCTTGGGAGAGAAAGAACTCACCAATGAAGAACACCTTTTCTGGTAACGAAGAACGATCTTTAACCGGGGAAAGAAATGGAAGTGTTGTCCTTGAATAACACCGACAACGTCGTCCTCAAATTCATCATATTCTTACCGACGTCGACGGAACGACGTCTACCTTTCCACAACATTGTCAACGAACAAAAATACGAGGTAGGGGATTTTACGTTTGAAATTGTCTCCGTCCTTCAACGCCCAAATCTTGGTTTATGTTTTTCCAATTTATATCACCATAACATAGAAGGATCGGGCCACATGAACATGGCCCGACCCTCCCCCTTCATTTCTCCTCGTTGGGTGATGAAGGTGGCAGTGCAACAGCAACACCGGAAGAGTGGACCGCAGCGGAGAAACGACGACTGACGACGGGCGGACCACGAAGAAACCAGTGGCGTAAGGCCATCGGGTCCCCGAAAGGGCGTGACATCGTCATGGTGTGAAAAAGAAAGGGCCGCGGTGGAAGGGTGCGGTGTCGTCACGCTGCGCGGAGGAGAAGGGGGAGATGACCAAGTCGGGAAGTAGTGGAAGGGTGGGGCTTTCTCACGCCACGCGCAGGAGGAGAGATGCGGCAAGGGATGGACACGACGCAGGGGCATGGTGTCGTCGCACTGCACGGAGGTGTGGAACCATGGCCAGGGCTGGCTGCGGAAAAGGAGCAGAGGCGGCCGACGTTGGGACGACCGCCGGAGGTGCGGAGCAACTGACCGCTCGGCTAGCCGAGAGAAGCGGGACCCCGCTGGGTCCCGTGTGAGCTGGACCGGCGTCACCTGGTGCCTGTTTGGTCCCCACGTAAATGGTTCATCCATCCGAGTATCCAGGGGGTGCGAGCCTCACCCATGGATGTCGCTAGGGTAGGCCCCACAGGGTGCTACCAGTCGCTGGCCGGGCCACGCGGGTCATCAGGCTGGACCCAGCACGCCCCCCCCACCCCCGAGCTGGGTCGGACCTGCAAACTGGGTCAGACCACAGTCTGAACCTGTTTGACCCGAATACACCTTTTCACCCATAACTTGATCTACGGGTGTCCGATAGACGAAACTTCTGTGGAGACAGATAGATTAGAGTGGGTTAGTTCTTTTAGAATTTCCCACTTGAGGTTTGGGTATAGTTGGGGTACGTTTGGGTTGGTTTGACCCTAAAATCCAACCGGGTCCCGGGGACGGAAATGTAAATAACTCATAGACCGGGCGTCCGATTGACGCACTGTCTCTTGTGTTGTGACCCCTATGACGAGGCAGACCATTGAGATACTTCTACATAGGACTTCATGACAGTTGGAGTATCAACCAGTAGCTCATGGAGAGGATCCTTCTAGAGGCGATCAGACAGAGTAAGATGACCTAGTAGCTGGCTGAGACCTGACGACTGCTTGACCGATTCGACTCAGAGTGACTCGACTGGCCCAGTGGGGAGTGCCTCTATGTGATGCAGCAGACCCACGGTGGGGATCACCCCTGTGTGAGCACGGAAGACCCACGGTACTCGACATGAGGAGTACCTCAGCAGACTATGAGGGGGAGCGCCTCTATGTGAGTGCGGAAGACCCATGGTGGGGAGCGCCTCTATATGACGCAGTAGACCCACGATACTTAATAGGAGGAGTACCTCAGCAGTCCAATGATAGTGGGAAGCGCCTCTATGTGATGTGGCAGACCCGCTATACTCGATAGAGGATGAGTACACCATCATCCAAGGTTTCGATAGCATGACTGGGGTTGTTACATGATATTACCCCTAGAATAAAATCTTGGTTTGAGCTAACTCAATGACTTTTTTGTTTTCCTCATGATTGATATCGGTTACTAGATGACTTAGGTATATGTACGGGCATATACCAAAGTAATTATTATCCATTGATTTCATACTTTGTGGTTTGTCCTTGTTGGATTTAGTGAGACCTTGAGGGTCTCGGGGTCCCTACTGAGTATCATTATACTCACCCCAGCACGGGCTATGCCCGCACCTTGTTGTGTTGGGTGCAGATGACAGATAACGCTGATTGAGGAAGAGAGTAGTAGGACTGGGTGGTACCCAGAGGTGGACCACTCTTTGTGACGGTACATGGAGGAGACGGTCAGACGTGCAATGTTGAGGAGGTCATCTGTACCTACCTTTCAGGTAGGAACCCCATAGGACGACCCAATAGCTTCTTTACTTTTCTTTAGTTGTACTTGCTTTCAGTTGTAATTGTACTTTCCTGTTGGGATATTATTTCCAGACCCTTTTACTATCCAGCACTTCTTTTTTATAGAGATTTACCTAGTGTTTTTCTTCCAGTTGTGTACTCGGATGTGTTTTTTTACTGTTATAAAGGCAATTCATTCCCAGTTTATGGATTTATGCCTTTGGTTCTAGTAGCCAGCCCTTGTCCTATGGAAGGTGGTCTTGGCATAGTCACGATACTGGTCCCGGGGGATGGTTCGTTGCAAATTGGTATCAGAGGAGTCGGTTCTACAATAGAACTTAGGACTCTGATATTTCTTTTCTATGAATTAATATTTTAAAGGGTACTAAGTGTGGTTTTTAGTTTAGGGAGTCTAGTTTTGGTGCGGGCGGCCGACGTATCCATACACTAGGACCCTGACTTCTGATTTTCGACTCAGTGCACGAAAACACTGATTGCGTGTGTGTTTATAAAGGTTTTTTTTCTTTAAGTCAGATCAACTAGGTCAGCTCCCCAGGTATAATGTTTTGACTGTGTCGCTTCTGTTTCTTTCTAGATGCCTCCCCGCAGATCCCCGAGAGATGTACACTCTGACAGCCCACCAAGCGACGAGACCTTGGTGTAGGTCCCTTTACCAGCGGAGGCACCAGTGGTACCACTTCTCATTAGCCCACCGATGCCACTATCCCCAATAGGAGACGATGCACGCTGCTTGAGCACGTTGCATGAGTTCCAGCACCAGAGGCCACCCAGGTTCCGGGAAGAGACAGAGCCACAGGCGGTTGAGGATCTGATGGAGGATATGGTGAGAGTCTTCAGGGTAGTAGGGACACCAACAGACTACATGGTGATCCTTACCACGAGTCTCCATCAAGCAGTAGCAGGCAGATAGTGGAGCCTGATTCTCCAGTTCCACGATGAGGTGACACTTCTCTGGGCAGTATTTGAGAGCCTACTCCGAGCGTAGTTTGTTCTAGTGACCATACAAGCGGTACAGATTCAAGATCTACTGCATCTATTGCAGGGTAGCATGATGGTGGTGGAGTACTCAGCGAGGTTCACCAAACTCTCACACTACTCCACAGATATGGTGCGAGAACCATTCTTCAGGGCCCAGACCTTTGAGCAGGGGATCAGGAAAGATATCAAGGCATCGATGATCTCCCTAAGCATCCCAAAAAAGATGAGGGTGTTAGAGATAACCCTCCTAGTGGAGAGTTTCCTTACTGAGAAGTCAACAGCAAACAGACCCTCCACTAGTTGACATGCAACAGAGTCTTATGCAGCTGGAAGTAGACAGATGATGCAGAGGTCCAAGAGGACCAAACCCAAGGGTAGGCGACCACAGGACTCAGGATCTATTGTGCGGGGCACCCGGGGTAGTAACTTTCCACCCAGGAGCAGGCAGTGTTACTCATGTGGCGGGTAGGGTCACATGGACTATGACTATCCAACCCACCGTTAAGATGATCATCAGACATTTGAGGGACCTCCCAGGCAAAGACATAGATTTGATCGAGGCGGTACGCAGGGAGTAGGCAGACGTGGCAGAGGAGCTAGTCATGCAGCTGGTGGTGGATGATGTAATGAGGTGCTTCCACAACCACCACCAGGATGACCACATTGACCGCAGGGAGCAAGTGGACAGGGGAGAGCTTAGCTTCAGGCAGCTGAGGCATATGACCATGGTGCTCCAGAGATGATTTGAGGTCTAATATGTGTCCACTCCACCTTAACTGAAGTTCTTATAGAAACATGTGACAATCCTTCTTTCATATCCACTGCCCTCGTTCGGAGCTCGGAGATTCTGATGGAGGCGTTGGATCAATCTTTACTGCTAGAGGCTCATACGGGAGCAGAATCGATGATTAAGCACTACTGTTGGTAGTGTGAGCTTACTCTAGGAGGTGAGAGCTTCGACTGGGATCTCCTTGTAGTAGCGTTGAGGCCTTATGATGTCATCTTGGGTATGGACTAGTTATCTATAGTTCATGCTCAGATTGATTTTATTAGGAAAAAAGTGTGGTGTGTTCGCACGGATTGGACATGGTTTACCTTCACTGGCGAGAAGGGAACCTTTGAAGCACATGACATAATTACTCGGAGGAGGGTGCAACCGATCACTCACCAATTGGCTTGCCTTACCCTTAGAGCAGTTGATGTGGAGAGCCCGACATATCCTATAGTGGTGGACCAGTACATGGATGTTTTCCCTAGTGATGTTCCAGGAATACCTCCTCACAAAGAGGTGGACTTCTACATTGACTTGTACACCAGGACGACACTGATATCTACTCCAGAATATCAGATGGCTCCCTCTGAGCTTCACGAGATGAGGGTATAGCCCGAGGAATTTCAGGGGAAGGGATTCATTCAGCCTAGTGTTTATCCCTGGGCAACCCCGATTCTATTCTCCAATAAGGTGGATGAGAGCTTGAGGCTTTGTGTCCACTACCGTCGCCTGAAATAGGTGACCATAAAGAACAATCACCAACTCTCAAGGATATACAACCTCTTTTATTAGCTCAAGTGAGCATGGTTGTTCTCACTGATAGAGCTCAGATCAGTCTATCACCATCTCAGAGTTCAAGATGAGGACATGCATAAGATGGCCTTCAGTTGTCGGTACGACCACTATGAGTTCTTGGTTATTCCCTTCGGCATAACCAATGCTCCATCATTGTTCATGAGAATGATGAACAAGATCTTCCATCCTTACCTCGATCTCTTTGTCACGGTCTTCATCGATGACATTATGATCTACTTGACTACTGATGAGGAGCATGCCTACCACTTGCAGGTAGTACTGGAAACACTTTGAGAGAACCAACATTATGGTAAGATCTCGAAGTGATAGTTTTGGATTTTAGAGGTTCAATTCTTGGAACATGTCATCGCGGAGGCTGGAGTTACAGTATATCCAACGAAGATTGAGGCGTTACTTTCTTGGGAGCCACCCAAGAGTGTGACAGAGGTACTGAGTTTCCTGGGATTGGATGGATACTACCGAAGATTCGTTCCAGAATTCTCCAGAGTTACAACAATACTATCAGACTTGATGAAGAAGGGGAAACCCTTCATGTGGTCGGAGAGATGACAGTAGAGATTACAAGAGCTGAGGCAGAGGCTGACTAGTGCCCCCATCTTGAGGCTTCTAGAGGAAGGCATAGGGTACATAGTCTATTGCGATGCATCAGGGACCAGACTCAGGTTTTTCCTATTTTAGGAGTGAGCTGTGATCGCGTATGGTTCTCAGTAGAGCATGAGTTGAACTACGCTACCCATGACCTAGAGTTAGCAGCAGTGGTCTTTTCCTTGAAGATGTGGAGGAACTAACTGATGGGTGAGTGTTTCAAAGTCTACTCTGATCACAAGAGTCTCAGGTATATCTTCTCCTAGAATGACCTGAACCAGAGACAACAATGTTTTCTTGAGTTCCTCCAAGACTATGACTTCAAGATAGTATATACTCTTGGAAAGGGGAATGTTTCTATGGATGAACTTAGAAAGAGATTTGGTATATAGCTGATAGGAGAGGCGACAAAGCAGGGGGCTACTTTACATATTTCTTATGTGGACCGAGATGGAGCAGCTTTCTTTTAGTCTCTTACTGTCACTCCTCCACTTCTTCAGTGAGTCAGGGAGAAACAACGTGAAGACACTGACTGTGAGACACGACGTGCTCAGATATCCACATGGCAGGCACCTGATGGATTTTCAGAAGGTGGGCAGCACGCCATTTTCTTCAAAGGACGTACCATGGTACCTATTTCAATTAAGGAGGATGTGTTGAGGGAGTTCCACACTTCCCCTCTTGCGGTACATCCATGAGTGGTGAAGATGTACCAGGACCTCTGACGACAGTACTGGTGTCCATGAATGAATAAGGCAGTAGCAGAGTTTGTCTCTCGGTGCCTCACCTATCAGCAAGTGAAGGTGGAGCACTCGGTACCAGCAGGATTGCTTCATTCCTTAGAGATCCCATAGTGGAAGTGGTATGGGATATCCATGGACTTTGTGACGGGTCTTCCACATACGTCCATGGGCCATGATTCGATATTGGTGATCATTGAACGACTCACCAAGTCAACCCACTTCCTACCGATCAGAGAGTAGGGCTCAGTAGAGGGCTTGGGATGCTTCTATGTGCAGGATATTGTGCATTTACATGGAGTAGCTTCTTCTATTGTCTCTGACCGTGACGCACATTTTACTTCCTGATTACGGAATGGGTTGCAGGTGGCTTTCAGGACACATCTTCGCTTGAGCACCACCTTCCATCCATAGATAGATGGTCAGACTGAGTGGACCATTCATACCCTCGAGGACATGCTCCAAGCCTGTGTCCTCGAATTTGGCCGCAGCTGGGAGGATCACTTACTGTTGGTAGAGTTTTCCTACAACAACAACTATCACTCCACCATCGCTATGCAACCTTTTGAGGCCTTGTATGGTCGACCTTGCAGATCGCCACTATGCTGGACAGACCCAGGGGAGTTAGTACTAGTGGGACTAGAGATGGTGCACACTACCATGGAGAAGGTTCAAATCATCCAGGAGCGGATGAAGACTGCACAAAGCAGACAAAAGTCATTTGTTGATAGGAGACGGAGACCTCGGGAGTTCGAGGATGGTGACCACATCTTTCTATGGGTCTCATATCGATGAGGTCTACAGATATTTGGAAGAGGTGTCAAGTTATCTTTGATATTCATCGGACCTTTCCAGGTCCTCAACAGAGTAGGTGAGGTGGCTTACCACTTAGCTCTTATACCACAGTTGCACCGGGTGCACGACATCTTCCACATATCTCAGTTGAGGAGATACATGCACGACCCATCCCACATCATCGAACTGAGTATCTTTATACTCACCTCTGTATGGGCTATGCCCGCACCTTTTTGTGTTGGTTGCAAACGATAGACACCTTTGACTGAGGCAGAGAGTAGCAGGGCTGGACAATACCTGGAGGTGGACCACTCGGTGTGACGGTACACGGAGGATACAAACAGACGTGGAGTGCTAAGGAGGCCATCTATACCTACCCTTATGGTAGTAACCCTAGAGGACGACCCAGTGGCATATTTACTTTTCTTCAGTTGTACTTTATTTCAATATTACTATTACTTTTTTGTTGGTCTTTTATTTCCGTCCCCTTTTACTTTCCAGCACTTCTTTGGTATACAGTTTTACATAGTGTTTTGCTTCCAATTGTGTACTTTGATGTGTTTGTTTACAGTTATAAAGGCAATGCCTTCCCAGTTTAGGGATTTACACCTTTGGTGCCAATCTCCATCCCCTGTCCTATGGAAGGCGGGCTTGGGGTAGTTATGATACGGGCCCAGGGGATGGGTCGTGACATTGGCACCAATAACATCCATGTAGTGATTATTCTGTAAACATCTCCCTCCTGACAAGAAGAAATTACATATTGATAATCATTTGTTTCTGATGTATTGTCATCCAATTGAGATGTAAACAAGTTAATCAATGGAAACTCACTATTCCATTATTGATTGTTTTGGTCCATGTACTCTAATTGGTTACAATTCATATAGTAATCCATCTATGATTCAAAAACCACCTCTTGTTTATAGAAATATGACCCTAAAATCTCAATCCAAATGTAGCCTATAGGGGGATTCAAGTCATAAAAAACCATAGATATCTGAAGGAAAATATGGTGGCATGATGACTGCGTTCTTCAGTCTGTGCATAGAAAACACCCTACCATGTAACTAATCATTCTAAGGATGGATATGTATTGAAATAGAATGGGTAAACCTGGGTGGGAAACCCATGCAGCTTAAGAGTTTTGATCTTGATGCATATGAAAACCAATATTCTACCAAAACATAAATAATTGAAAGAACTTAATGGATTAGGGGGCCTGGACGAAAGTGCATACTAAATAATCCTCATCTTTAAAACAGATGATGATATTTTGAGAGCTAAGTAGATTGAAAACGTCCTAGTTCTGTAAATTCCAATCTCTATTGATATATCCTTTGAATGCATATACCAGGGGACAAAACCTTTCAAATCACGCCACAAAGGAGAAATAAAATTTGGGTGAAGCCGTAATGAACATCAAGGAAGAAATTGGAAGAGTCAGACCACCGAGGTTGAACCCTAAGACCTTGGGACAATGAGAAATTTCAAGATAGAGTTGAATTATTTTTAGATATATGAGTGGATATATGGGTGGATCCCTACCATGTAGACAAGGAATAAACATTTAGTCCCTCCCCCTCAGAGATAAACAAACATAAAGTTAACCTCAATAAAATAAATGATTAATTAATTTATATAATTGTTTCCTAGAATGAGGAACATTTATAACTTAATGTGAGATAAAAATTATTCTGATTGATAAGAAATCATGGATCGAATTTTTTTCCCCTCCCATTGCTTCCTTATCTATTGGGCTTGTGAAGGTGCCTCTGGTTCTAGTGACCTTTGATCCAAGCTCCTCCAATGGTTCTTCTGCTGTATCATCACCCCCAACCTCTTCCCGGTCTAACCTCTCCTTCAAGGATGCCCTGTGTGGCCCGATGCTCTCCCTATCAAGATCCTACTTCCTGTTAGTCTCCCTACCTCCACTGGTGGTCTCATGAGAAGGTTCCTGATTGTCAATAGATGTTTATGCTTCAGGCTTCATGGAGGTAAAGGCATGACTCAAATGGACACTAGTTGCGAGGTTTGAGGAAATGAAACTGCTGATCTCATCCTTTAAACACTTTGTCATTTCATGGGGCCTCCTTTCTCCGGCGAAGATCACAACAATCCACTGGAATGACTCTTTATTGGTTTTCAGTTTGGAATCTGATTTCATTCAGGCTTGGTTCAGGGATCCTCATGTTATGGGGAGGTGGAATTTCAACCTGAACTGATGTTCTCTGGATGTTCATTAGTGTAAAGAGAGTTCCATTGTGGTTGTCTCGCTATGTCTCCCTAGTATTCCACTGCCGCTTGACAACGATGGTTTTCTCAAAGATATTGGCGACTCCCTTGGTGGCTTCCTCTGTTTGGATGAACGCACCAGTTCCTGTGATGATGCCTCAGTGGCTTGTTTATGCATTGAAATGGATATCTCTTAGCCCCTCTTGGATAATATCCCCCTTTGGGCGAAGGAATCCTTTAGCTGGTCTTAGGACATCATTTACCCCATCTTCCCGAGGCTTTACTTGTCTTATCTGCTTTAGGGGTACTCCCTGCAGGTCTACAGAAACCAGCACCAAGGTGGTCATCATCACTCCCCTCAGATGGCCCCCTCCAGAGATCTCCAGATGCCAATCTTCAACACCACATAAGTTCCTCAAGAGTTTCCTCTCATCAAAGTGATCTCAGCGGGGACTTTGTTGTATACTTCATCTATGGGAGTTGTGATATCGAACATAGGAAACTTCTGTGGACTGAGCTCAATGCTTTTGACCCCGGTACTTTACCCTAGATTTTTGGGGGAGACTTCAATTAAATATACTTAGCTTAGGTTTTCCTAATAACCACGTGACCTTCCCTCCATGCTCCACACTCCATTGATACCTACCTTCCACCTCCTCCCTCAATGTTCAGCGACTCCCTCCACGTTCAGGGAATCACCTCACTCCTTCTGTTAATGATGCCAAAAACCATAGGTTACCTCCCCAGATCGGGATTTACCTATGGTCTACAAGATTTGGGGCTTGCCTCTATGACTCCCCTATCTTGGTCCCATTTCCAAATATCCTCTACTGTCGCCTACTCCTCCACTGCCTAGTCTGCCTGCTCCACCTCGGCTCTTCCGCCTTTGGATCCTCCGCCTTTGGCTCCTCCACCTTCAGCTCATCTACCTACGGTTCCTCCACCTTCGCCTCCTTCACAACCGATAACTAGACCTTCAGTTGTTCCACGTCCGGGTCCTCTGCTCCATCTACGGTTCTAGGTTCCCTCAAGTGCATATCATGTAACCCATTACATTTATTTCACCCATAACTTCTATTTCTCCCTTCAAACCCTAGAAATAATCACTGTATCTCGCCCCCGATGGGGATTTACCTATGATCATCAAGGGTTCACGCTCTTCTCCCCTAATGACCTATCCCACTACCATCCCCAAATATTCTCTATAGCCTCCTACTCCTCCATCACCTACTCCGCCTCGACTCCTCCACCTTTGGATCTTCCACCTACGGCTCCTCTGCCTTTTCCTCCACCTTCGACTCCTACGCAACCATCAAATACCCCGTCGGCTCTTCTACATCCGGGTCCACCACTCCACCAATGTTTCCTGTTGCCCTCGACAGCATAAAAGTAACCCATTTCATAGATTTTAGATCCTTTGGAGACATTGTGGTTGGGAGAAATTATCCATGGAATAATCATAGAGATTCCATGTCTTTGTGAATCGATCATAGGAAGTATTGATAGTGAGGTCTCACTGCAATTTATTTTTCGATTAAATAGGTCCATTCTCTTCTCTCTGATATATAATTTTTTCTTTATGGTATATTTATCAAGTATATACTGTTGATTTAGTTTCAAAAATAAAACCTAAAATTGATTGGATATGAAAATTTTAATGTCAGGCATTTGAATTTTTCACATATGAAATTGAATACTATTGGAAATTATAACTTTTTCAATAAATCATTTTCTCAGTGATGGTATTTTTTATCTTTGGTGTTGATCTTCATTTTAAGTGCTCTGATGAGACTCATGGATGATCTGGTTGAGTAGTCTATGCAGAAGAATACTATTGGTATAATTTTAATTTTGAAGTTATTACTCCGTGAAGGTTTCATGGTCATTATGCTTTACATGTAACACTAATTCAAGGTAAATCCCCTTGTAGCTTCTTTTACTAATTCAAATTTAAAATTTTGTCACTTCTGCTTCTTACTCAGGAATGCGACATGAAATAATTATTTTTAAAGGAGGTGCGACATCGAGAATGAGTAAATAATGCGGCTAAAGGATTCGATGTATTCTCGAAGGTTCGTCTAAATCCTACTAAAAGGTTTGATTGGAAAAAATTCATTTTTTTCTTTTCCTTGATTGACTACTTTTAAAAGGATTTGGATGCTCATGAATTCATGAATTATCTTTTTAACCTATTTATAGAGGGTTGTGAGTTAGTTTTGAATCAATTTTTAAATCGACTACGAACGCCATCTCTTTTCACCCACCATTGTATGATGAAATTTAACCATATCTTAAGTAATGTTTTACATGATATTGTCCATTATTGATATTTTATGAAGAAGTTCATTATTTTTATCTTTGTTTTAAAATATTCTAATTGATTATTGATTATGGTATTTGAGTTTGAAAATAATAAATAGTGATGTGATTCTTAATTTTTTTCACCTTTCCTATTATTTATATTTTGGATTCCATTAAGAAAGATACTTGAAATTGATGCTTTGTGACCAACGACCATGGACCAAAAAAAACATCCCACACTTGACTTTCTTGTAATCAGGTTGGTGTACTCCTCCATTTAATTTAGACACATATCAATTTATTAGACTAAGAATTAGTTAAATAAGTATTGTGGAAATTATATCAATCAACCATTATTATAACTTAATATCTAACTGTGGTCTGACTATATTATCCCATGCTGATGCCCAGGATGAATATAAAATAGAAAAATGAGGGGGTGGATATTTTGGGCATGATCATTGCCACTTGAAGTAGTTAGGGAAGTGTCTTGATAGATGATTCATCAATGTGATTGAGACTAAATCTAGTGGCCACTTTAGTCTCTACCTATCCATTTCCATTTCCATTTTTATTTTTCCTTATTCATTATTTATTCATTTCTTTATTCATTTTATTTATCCCTTAACTCTAATGTCATCCTTCTGCGTTAATCACTGTCACCCATAGTACATGTATGTTTTAAAATTTAAACAAATTGATCACTTTAATTTTTAATATTTATTATCAATTAGTTATGTTTATAAATTTTTTCTATAAAATAGTTTAATTTGAAAATTTCATGTTTAAGTCCTCAATTTTTCATTTAGTTTGTAATATTATTCTTCTGGTTAGTATACTAGCTTAATTCACTTTGTGATAAGCCTAATATTTTTTTAGTTGGTTTGTTACAAAAAATATATGGATCCTTAGAAAATCAGATTTTACAAATGTTAAATGACCTAAATCATGCTGTTAGTGAAGCATCTATCTTGTGCATTGCGGTTTTTTTATTTTTATCAACTACATGACCTAATTTGTAGGAATGAACTATGTAATTGTTAGATTTGATATTTAGATTTAAATATTCATTACCATTTATTAATATTTTTAAATGATATTGTATCTGTAGAATGTTGCTGCTGGAATATTTTTAAGATGAAAAATTATTTCAAGAACAACTCATTCCAGTACGACACGAGTATTAATATAACCATAAGTAAAACTCATTCAAGTACAAAATGTATTTAGTTTTAGTTCAGTATTATTGATTCTCCATTCTTCTTTATTTATATATGTTTCCATTGAGTTTTCAATGAAATATTTTCTTATTTTATTTATTAAAGTGTTATAATATCACATCAACCCTTTTCTATTTACACATTATAGGTATGAATATGAGGTTAAGGGTAAAAAATAAGGGTACGTAGTCAATATATTGTAGCAAGTATGAAATCAATAAATGGTTAATTTATTAGGTACCCCTGGTGATAAATGATTTATTCATAATTTTTAAATTAAAAATCATTGATATTTAGGAATTATAATCTTCTTAATTTTATGTGATAGGTTTGAGTGATAATGTTCTAATGTATTTTTTCTATTTACCAAGAGTAATAACATGTCGGTTATTCAAAAACAATAGATGTTGTAGGTATATTTTAACATAGATACAATTTTCACCCTCTTTGATGTGCATTCATGTTGACACCACAACATTCCAACCATCATAAATCACACATATAACTGATTTTCTAACATTTTCATCATGTTGAAACAAATTCATTTACTCACATGACCATCTATATGATGTCTATGATTTTGAGAGGTTCATGTGAAGTTTATTTGTAGGCTAGGTTTGGGTTTTGATTTATTTTATTTTTTATTCCTCTAAATATCAATTCCTAAGAGGGGAGTATACTTGGAATACCTAGAGAAAGAGCTTTAAACTCTAATGGATAATATTATCTCTCCCTCCCACCCTCCATCCCTCACAATAAAAAACTAGTATAGTCCATGTATGCACATATATTGCTTTCTTTTTTTCAATGATACACTCCTTCATATGATGATTATTTTCATGGTAGCTAATTTGATTCAGATGATGATGCAATAATCGAGGGATTTTACTATTCTATTATTATGTATAACTCATTTCACAATATTTGTTTCTCACCTACATTTTCTATTTTCATATTTATTATGAAAGTGTTTCCAGATTGTATATGATCACCATAGTAGGATGATATGGATAGTTTACTATTCGACATTAGTATGTTCTAAATGAATCCCTATAGGATATGAGTTTTTACTAATTAATATGGCCAATGAAATATTTATTAGTATGTATTCTTATTTTTAAACAATATTCTATCTACAGGTAAACATTTTGGATGAATGTATAGGTGCTCAGCTCCTGGATTATTACCTCTTATTCCACTACTATACAACTAAATATCTAGGTATGTAAAAAACATTATTCTCTTGAATTTTTTTCGTATTGGACATCAATCAATTAACATACAAATATTAGTAAGTACATTTACTTCTACTAAATCTGACATAACATGTTTTAGAGAAGTGGATCATTTTTTTCATGTATTTAATTTCAATATTGGATCATTTTTTAGAGTAGTGGAACATGTTTTTTTATTTGAGAATTAGTCATGAATTTTGTTTAGGTGGTGAATCATGTGATTTGTTAAAGCAGTGGATCATGTGATTTTTTTCATCAATGGATCATTATTTAGAGTAACAGATCATGTATTTTAGAGAAACATATCATTAATTTTAGAGCAGCAGATAGTTGTATTACTTCAACTAAATATGACATGACGTTTTCTTGGATTAGTGGATCATTTTATTCTATTTTATTTCAGTTATTAGTTTCTTTTGTATCAGGGGATCATGTATTATTTTATTTTTTACTTATCCAAATCATATTTAGTATATCATCATACTTAATGATTTATACTATATTGATGATGTATCCTTATTTTATAGTAATTGTTTTTCATTTCTGTTGGTTTTTGGTGTCTTTTTCTACAGTGGTTTTTCTCGACAAGTGCCACCAGTGGTTTGCTAGATCACAGATGGTACCCCTTAGATATTGAGCAATATTATATTATTAGAAGCCCTAAAAGCATAACATCAGGGGAATATTTTGATGTTTAGGATTTTTTATGAGGCGACATCATCATTTGTTCATTAAAAATCTTCAACTGAAATTCAATGAATTTTAAAAATAGAAGCATCAATATTTTTTCATGAATTATTGATCAATTTTTTATCGTTGTCTATTAAAATTTCTCATTTGAACTTTTCACGTATTGATTATTAAAACCAATATATTCTCATTTAAACTTTACAACAGTCTTGAAGGTCTTGAACAATAAGTTGGTCATGAAGGTTCATACAAACTTTTAATGGTTCAAACTATAGCCCGAACTGTATTGCAGTGACCACCACGCTGATGCTGCCTTTCTGTGCTCATTTACTGCTTTGTATTTCATTTTATTTGATTCTTTGGATTGTTTGTGCGAGGAAAAAACTCAATAGTTGAGGTTTTATGTATTTATTATAGTGTATTTGAAAAATTCATTACAATGGATGTATCTTACTAAAAGGTAACAAGTTGATTACTATTAGTAGAATAGAGTCTTTACAGTAATAATTTATCATGTTAGTGTTGTAGTTTAGTCATGTTGTGGTTTAGTCCATAGAATGTTGAGTCATAATAAGCAATCTGGAAGTTTTTTTTCTATGAAATAGAGATACAATACTTTATTTAACTAGTTTCAGTAGGTGTTATCCATTTTCATTCTTACTTTCAACTTTTCCTCTAATCCATTTCTCAATAGCCCAGCTCAAGCTCATAAATAAACTGTTTATCATTATCTCAGATCAAGCTAATAAATAAAGTTTAACTTTGAGGGGGGGATAGGGAGAGGAAGGGGCATCCACATGAACATCCTGAAATACAATTAAATCATTCCACAAAATTCTCTCACTAATAGACTCAAGTATAAAAAATCTTCAGCTAACCAATCCCGTATGCATGTAGAATTATATAAACCAGAAACATGGCCTATAGTAAGGGAATTTTTTTTTCACACCACTAATAGCAGCAAGGATGTCTTTAGGTAAGGATAAAAAACTACATGTATATCTATTCAGAATTGGTCCTATAAGAAGCATATCGGAATCCAAATCAACCATGATGACATTATATTTAGTACCCAACCCATCAATTTCATCCATGTTGTGGTCATTTTCCCTACATGGAGCATTGGAAGAATAAAATTCCCACACTAGTTTCTTTGCAATCTAATATGTATTATGTTATTACTATAAGATAATATGTTTTGAAATGTAATCATTTATTACATGTTTTGTTGTTTACATATTTATTTTCACAATTAAATCATCATTTATCATAATTATCATAATTTCAAATGTCAATTTCAATGTTCTATTCATTCATTGAATTCAAGTCTCCATACTGAAAATAATTTTTTATTTCTTATAGATTCTTCAATATTTTTTCAAATTTATTTATCCAAAATGTAATCTACTATCATAATGATGTTTCTATATATTGTATAATTGTATTCTAATAATAAGTATCATTAATTTTTGATTTCAAAATATTGAATAATTATGTTCATTATTGACATTGAAATGTTGTATTATTTTCTTAAAGAAAGCATTGAACCATATCAACGTGTGAATGCATAATCTATGAACTGTGTTATATCACCGTGTGAATGAATGAGCGAGTAATAGTTAATATCATTTCAAACCTGGAGGAGAAGAAAGTCCGGGGACCTTTTCCCAGGAAATAATGCTTGAATTTTGTCAAATTCATGGATGGAAAGGGCCTCATAGGCGTCAGGTACTTGGGTGATCACTTCATATGGTGTAACAACCAATGTGGGGACCGCCGCTCATGGATCCGCCTAGACTGTTGTCTTGGAAACATGCATGCCATTTCTAAATTCTCCAACAACAAAATCAGACATCATTTGCACGAGATCTCGGACCACTCCCCACTTCTGGTTATCTCTGCCAGTCAGATGACTCATGATAGCTTCAGATTCTTCCAACAATAAACCAGCCTTCCTGGATATCATTAAATGGTCATTGATTCTTAGAATGAGCCTAATCATGGGAGTCATTGGTATTCCATTCATAATAAACTTAGGAGACTTAAAAATAGGCTTCAAGCATGGGTGAAAGAAATTCCTCATAGTGATAGGGACATAGAATCAATCATGCAGGATATTGAACGCCTTGAATCCATCTTATAAGGAACCTGAACTGATCAGATTTTTGAAGAGATGGATAATAAGAAGGATACTCTGCCTCATATGATTCTTAAACAGGAACATTTGGAAAGAGAGAACATGAGGATCTGATGACTTAGTGAGGTTGATAGGAACACCGCCTACTTTCATGCATGTATTAAATAGAGGAAGTAGGAATCCCAGCACATTATTTTGTTAGAAATGGTTCGAACTCGGATGAAAGGGATTTTGTGGGGAACCTTGCTCATTCCTTATTCAAATATATTCCTGCTGGTCCTAATCTGAGCATGCCTAATGGTTATATGGGTGGGGATACAGGTTTCCTGGATAATATTTCATGCCAAGTCTCCCTTCAAGAGAATGAGTTTTTGGTGCCCATTCCTGAGGAGAAAAGAAATTCTTGAGGTGGTTATAAACCTAAAAGTTGATAGTGTGCCAGGTCTAGATGGTTTTCTTGGTATGTTTTACAGGGGATCTTGGGATGTGGTGAAGTATGATTTGTCTGAAGCCATTTGTGATATCTTATAGGGAGAAAACCTTCCTCGAGTTGCTTATGCTACTACACTGGTACTGATTCCCAAAATTAGAAACCCTTCCACCATTCTACAGTAGAAATTGGTAAGCATGTGTAACTTCCGTATAAAGTTTTTACGAGTTTCATCAATTCTATGATTCCAGTTCACCTTCTGCGACGGGTCTCCATTGAGAAGCATGGATTTGTGAAGGGTCGTTCTATTCAAGGGGCTATTGTACTGGTCTACGAAATGATATGGGGTATGAAATCCAAAACATTTGGCTCAAACATGGATATTAAACTGGATATGAATATGTAATATGATAGGATTGAATAGAGCTTCATCAATAAGGTGCTATCAGGTATGGGATTCTACTTCTGGTCTATGGACCTCATTTTTAGATGCTTTAATTATTAAGGGATAATCGTTAACTTCATGTGAAAGTACCATGGTTTCTTTAAAGAAACCTGTGGTCTCAGGCAAGGTGATCCCATATCACTGATCCTTTTCATCTCACCTAGGACATTCTCAGTCGCGTCATCCTTAGAAGCATGAGTGGTGGAGAGATCCTCCCATACCGAAGAAGGTTGAACCTCCCCTTCATCTCCCACCTCATGTATAACAATGACACCTTAATCTTTATTAAAGTAAATAAGAGGTCGGTCTGAGACCTGATCAATGTGTTAAATGAATACATCCATTGGTGTGGTCCACCTATTAACAAGTCTAGGAGAAAAATTTTTTATTTCCAACATATATTCTTCCAGTCATGACTCCTACTTGTTTCACCTTCTCGACGTGTAAAGTGGGAGTTTTCCTATGGAATACCTAGGTGCCCCTCTCTCCTCAAGTAGACTTTGAATTCATGAATTTGATGAAATCATCATCAAGATCACCGACCAGGTAATTAATTGGAGGAATAGATTCTTGTCATTTGGGGGTCATATTTTGCTGGTTAACAGCATGCTCTTAGCCTCTCCAGTTCATTCCATTTCTTCCATCAAAGTAATGAAGGGTTTCATCAACAAGATTGAAAAGATCTTTTCTCATTTAATATGGGATTCCCATGCTGATGGAAAACTTCATTGGGTTTCCTGAGGTAAGTTGGCGTGACCGGTTCAGGAAGGAGGAATTAATGTGCATAACCTTGTTGACACCCTCCTCTACATGCATGCAAAATTCACCTGGGAGATCCATGATCAACGTACTCTCTAAGAGAAAACCATGAAAACCATTTGTGAAGGTTGTTCAGAGTTGGGGAGAAATAAATGTGTCTCATTTCCTATCTATGATTTTACCCCTTACTATAACTCTTCAACCCTTACCCCATTTGATCATCGGGGAAGGTTCTCTATCCTTTTGGAATCATAACTCGGTTGGCACGGTTCTCATATTCCCAGGCTGCCCAGCCACAAGTATATCGTTCAGAGAGGATAGTCACTACACGAAATTCCTTAAGGCTATTTTGGATAATGACTAGAAGACCATATTTAACCTGATTGATATCAACTCAAACCTGGATCAATGTGTGTTCACTCTCTCCACCTGGGGAATATTTCAGCAAGGGGCTTCCACTGGTCTCTTACTCACAAAGATTTTTCTGATTGCTGTAATGAGGTCTTGTGGTTTAAGAAACAACCAAATAAGTTTAAATTTTTCCCATTGAGAGTCATAAACAATGCGGTTCCCACAAATGAGAACATTAAAAGATGTGGTATTAATATGGTCTCTCGATGCTCCTGTTTCAACCCCCACAGTGAGGATGATGTTATCCATCTTTTATTTGAGGGAAAATGGGAACATGATGTATGGTCCTCCTTTGGTGATTTTACAACCTTCTCTACCCAAACTCTACTAGATTCATCCTTCCTTGATTGATGGTTTCACGGCTTGGGTGATAGGGTCCCGGAGAAAATGGTGCGGATCACTATTTCACATGATGGATGATGGTGCTTATGGAAGGCTATAAATAAAGCGATGTATGAGGGGAGTACTTATTTGGGGAGGAACATCATTTCTAGAATAAGGAACCTTCTCGTTAACCTATTTAGATTCATCAGTAACTGGTGGGATGCCTCATCCTGGAACCTGCATCAGACTTGCACTCAAATCACTCAACCTAGACACAGTGTTGTGCGTTTCCAATGGGTCTGATGGCTACCACCCTTCATGGGTTTGAAACTCAACACAGGAAGGTCCTGAATCTCCGGTGTTATAAAGGGAGGAGGGGTTGTTTATGACACCGAGGGATCGGTCATCCTGGAGTTTACTTCCCCCCATGTTTGCGAAACTTCTCTCCAGGCATAGGCCCGTGTTTTACTCATTGGCCTCTCCTTATCCAACCAGGGGAACATCTGTATTTTTAAAGCTAAAACTGACTCAATGATCCTTCAAAATTATTTTAATGGCACTGATTCCACTCCATTGTCGATTTCCTACACTATCAGAAAATTATGAGGTATACTCTCCATAAACATTTGAATACTTCACAGTTGGTGTGAAGGAAATAAAGTTGCATACAACCTTGCTTCTCTCATGGTTCAAGGCTCTGGCGTTTCTTGCTTCTATAATATGAACTTTTTTGGAACCTTAGGGGGTAAAAAAATATATAGGGTATTCCCTTGGGTGGAATTATTTTAGACCCCCTAGTTTCCCGCTTTTCTTGGATTTTCCATGCCTTTACCTCTCCTTTTCAAATAAATAAATACACGATGATGATGGTATAAGGACATTTAAAGATTGAATATGGATATTTTTTATCCTATTTTATCCTTTAATTTTAATTTGGGGGGATTCTTGTAATTTTACAGGATGCCAATCACTATGGTTCAATGATGATACATTCTCATAGAACTAGTTGTACATATTTTTATAAGATAAGTGAATCAATCTATGATTTTGATGTTACAAGTCACATAAATGATTTATTCTCTCACCTTGGAGGAGGAACCTTGTAGAAATATTGTATGATGTCTTTTATTGTTTTTATTTAATGCAAATAGGTGAGTGTGCAATCATAATATGTGGCAGAGAGCCAATCATTTTTTCTAAAATTTTCTAACACAAACTGAATCCATATCTTAGTATTACATCCAACCATTCTTAGGGTACTATAATTGGTATCAAGGCATATATTCCACTCTTTTGTTGGATCTATCAAGGATATATCTGGATATTTGTTTGAGCATACAATGTATTTTTGTATTGCCGATTTCTTGGAAGTATTGTGAAAAATCATAATTCAATTAAAAATAAAGTGAAAACACCTATTGATGGGTATAACTACCATATATAAAAGAATAAAATGAGTATATTTTTTATTATGTGTCATGAAATTTCCTAATGCTTCTATTATAGATATTACACCTATTGATAAAGGACCAAAAATGATTTCTATAGACAGGAATAATATTTAAAATGATGGGAATCCCAATAATTAAATTCTTATATCTCTTTATGAAATGGAATTGAAAAAGATGATGGATTTGAAAACTACAAAGGAGACATAAAAAATCATAGAATACATACGAATGAAACAAAAAAGTAAAGGTGACTAAATTTCAGATTTGGTGTGGAATGTTTGAAGATGTCAGGACAAATGATAATGAATCCATTGATGACTTCTTTAATAGAATAAATTAAATTATAATTAAAATCAGTGGTTTTGATGAGCACTTAAATGGATCCCATGCGGTAAATAAGCTATGAAAAATTCCCCATGATTGATTTGACATTCTATATTAGATGACGTGGATATTAATAATGTTTATATTGATGATTTTTTCATGATAATCATTTGTTGGAAAAAAATTCCTCATGGTATCATTGATGAAATTTTGAGGTGCTTGTTTTTATTGACAAAGCAGGTCTCTGTGTTGTGTTTGTTGACAAAGAAGACTACTATATACAAATTTGTTGACAAAGGGGGTTTTCATGGTGAGTTTTCGAGTTCAAGGGATGTTATCAACAATCCATGATTTATTGAAGAACATAGAAAAAGGAATGGATGATCTAGAGGTGGTATAAAAAGAGCAGATACAAGGTGACACAATTTTCAAGTGTTTGACAAATTTTTGGGCTTCAATATTGAAAAATGGAGATAAGTGTTTTTGGAAAAGGGACTTGCGCACTGATGTCTTAGAGGATTGAAAACATGCGCATCATATGTTTTTCAAGATCAAAACATCAACTTATGGAAAATAATATAGGGGCGCCCATGTTTTGGATTGGGCGTGCAAAGTGATTATGGAGACAGAGTCTAGGGAAGCTGGACTTGCTTGTCGGGAGGAGACTTGCGCGTCAGCGCTCAGGGTTCCAAAAATTCCTATAAATAAAGGGCTACCCCTTCTCATTTTCAAAGAAACTCAACACTTATAGAAAATTTGAGCTCCAGTCGCGCAGGTGGTTTGGGCGGGCAAGTGGTGGTTTGGGCGCACAAGTATAAAGATATTCAGAAGTTGTGCGCCAGTTGATAGTTGCACACCAATAATGGTTTGTCCATAAAAGGGTGTGAGTCGCCAAAGTTTCGGGTTGAATAATGGTGTGTCAGACAAGTGGTTTGGCGAGACCTACGTGCGAGGCTTGGAGAAGCAGGCCAGTCATTCTAGGGCTGTGCGAAAGTTGGAAGATTTCCCAATACATTCAGTGCAAAGTGATATTCATCTGTGGGAAAAAATGGGGTGTCAAAAGAGTATCTATCAATAGTTAAGGATGAAAATTTCATTAGAGATAATGAAGATACCTAAAACTCTATAAACTATGAGTGGATCTTCTGAAGAAGCAGTGAACACATTTCAGTTGAGAGAGCAATGATCATTAACATCGTGAATGGTTGTAAACCAGAAGGGACAGTGAGTCCGCTTCGAATATTGTAAACAAAAATGCACTCTTAGTGAATTTGGTACATTGGCACATCATCGATGTATGCTCCTTGGACGTATCCTAGTGAGGTTGAACCAAGTAAAAATCATTATTTCTTGTGCATGATTTAATTTCTGTTTATACTTTCCTACGGGAAAGAGAGAGAAAAGAGTTTTTCTTAACAACAAAACAAGATCAATAGGGGCAGTTGTTTAAATTTTTCATACCCTGATTCACCCCCTCTTAGGGTATCTATCATAGTGGACCTAACATCATTGATAATGAGACGAAGAATTATCATGTGTTAAAAAAGAAAATCAAACAAATGAAATTTTATTTAAATCCACAAAGAATCTAATTTATAGTGAAAATAATTAAAATACATATAATTTATTTAGTCCACTACTGAATATGTAGATTAAGAAGTCAAGAATGAAGAAATTAAAAATACAATGACTCTAATTTCAATGAATTTCAAGAGGAATAGGAGTGAACAATGGTAAATTATCATTGAGATTATTTTATTTTTATATTGTGGTTCATTTTTCTATAGAATAGACAATGAAAATAAATGTTGAAAAGAATGATAATGATCATAAAGAAAAAAAAGAAGACGTATATATATTCAAATATTTAATTCAAGAAAGGGGTAAGAAATATTTTGATGAGAATGAAATATTTTCAAAACATAAAATAAGTTGCATGAGTGAGGATGAAGGAGAAGATGAAATATCTACTAATTTAAGTGAATTCGATGATGAACATACCAATGGATGTAAAGAACATTCTTTAATCATGTTTAGAAAGATAAAGATCCTTAATAACTGAAGAATAAGGTCAAGAGAGTTACATAGAAAACATATTTAACGGCGAGTTTGAAGCATGCATTATTAAAAATATAATATTAAAAATAAAATCATGATGTCAAGGAAGTAAACTAGGAAAAACAATGTTGGTGTTCAAAATTAAAATTTTTATTATATAAAACACTTTTAAGGGGAGAGTGAGAACCCGTAATGTTGGTGAATATGATTAAATACAAATAATAGAGATGTGTTGAAGAAATCAAAATCCTGAATATCCATCTAGTTGATCTTGATAAAATACTATATGAGCTTAATGGTGATGGTTCTTCCACGTATAAATATTTTTTGTAAGTACAATCAATGCATCACGATGTTATAAATACCATGAAAAAGATGCAAGATTTTTTTTAAAAACCATATATGTTCAAGATGAATCTTTAAAGTCTATTGAGAAAATAGCGTTTTACACTAATAAATCAGAGAAGTGACCAAACATTCAAAGAACAAACTTTAAAAAAAATAAGGGTTAAGATTTTCTAGCAACCATTCTTCTATAATGTACAAGAAAAAGTGAAAAAAATTGTTTTAGAAAACATATAATGTCTATAAAATGTTTACCCTAAATTTTTAGGCCATGAGAAGAAATTTTTGAAAATTTATGTGGGAGTGAATAATGAAACACCAACATATATATCAATAATGAATGAAAAACATATAAATACAATTATATCTAAATTTTTTTAAAAAGTGACTCAAATTGATCTAAAACAATAAAAATTTCTATCTAAATAGTAATATAACCTATCCAACTAAAATATATATCTATAGTATAAAAAATAATTTTTTCAAGAATTATTTAGTGTTGTGGAGATTATTGACATAAAAACTATGTGTGCTACTATAAAGTATATTTATAAATAAGTAAAACATGACATTAATTAAGAGGGTTCAACCTATGTTGAGGAAGAAAATTGATCATAATAAATAAGCAATTGAGAAACTAAAAAAATCCAATATTTAAACATAAAATTTTGATTATCTATGTGTGATATATGAAATATGTAATCATATTGGTTATATAGTTGAATAATTATCCACCATACTTTAAAAATTACAATAATATATAGACAAATAATAATTAGAACTAAAAATCTAACTATGAAAGTATCTCTAAAAAAAATAAAAAAGAATAAACCACAGATCATGGATAGTAGTTGTTCATCTCAAATAAAAGGTGGAACTAGATTAATGAATAATATTTAAAATCTTAGTAGTGGATATAAGATATTTATTATTTTCAATGAAAAAAATAGAAAGGAGGTGGAACAGTAGATACCGATGCTCAAAAACTACAATATAAAGAAGAATTTTTATTTATGGTATAAAGAATAATTTGATAACTGTGAGGAAACATTATGATGATGAAAATGAAGTTGTTTTTAGAAGAAAATATTACATGATAAAAATATTGATAATGAAATTATTGTAACTAATAGAGAGAGAACTAGTGACAAGTTATTCTAAATTTGCAATTCCCTATTTATATATTATTTCATTGTGAAAAATGAGAATAATATATGACATAAATGACATATTCAACTTGGTTAAATGAGAATTAGTAAGAAAATAGAGGAATTTGATGTTATAAACATTTGTATGTTGAAGAAATAAAGGTGTATATTTTGTAAAAAAATTCAAAAAGGTAAAATGGCATAGGGAAGTCATAAGAGAGTTAAAATGCACTAAAAAATCCAATAGAATTGATATATTAAGATTTTTTTGGACCAAAGAGACATTTTTCAATCAAAGGTGAATTAAAATCCATTACCATTATTTATGACTTTACATGGATGAGAAAAGTGATGATTTTGAATTATAAGCTAGATATTATAGAGTCATTAAAAATGTTTAAAAAGATATGGAAAAAGAGCTCAATATGTTTATAATGAAATTAAGGATAGTTAATGGAAATCAATACACAAAAAATTCCATTAATCCTTATATGATAAATAATTGAATTAAATATTAATATAGCATTCAACATAAACCCTAAAAATATATTTAATGACAGAAAAATATAAACCTAATGGTGAAGGGAAGAACCATGCATGCTAAACAAAAAATCTCAAAATTCATATAGAAAGTAATTATTTCAGTTATTTTATGTATTCATAATAGATTATTTTTTATTTTTAATTCTAATAAAACTAACTATGGTCCATGTTATAATGAGAAATATCTATAAAATACATAAGATTATTTGGAATCCCTATACTGATTAAAGATAAAAATCATAATTTAGATAAATTATAAAGAACCCATGGCATTGGTGAAGTGTTGTATTTGTTTTTAACCATGAATAAATATCACTGGATGTTATTGATAATTTTATTGAGCTTCTAAACATTTCTTTTAAGGGACTTCAGATAATGTTTAGTGTCTGAGGTTGTTCAGAGTTAAAAGTTGAAAATCCAATATAAATATTCTAGATTGCATGTTTTTAGAGAATTTAGATAATTATTGGAGCCTATTGTGATGTGTAACATTATATTGAAGTTAAATAATATATTCTTAATGATATTTAACATATTTATGTGTAAAAAAAAAATATTTGAAGAATATAGAAGATATATATTGAAGTGTATGGTGAAATGCGGTAAAGGAAAGGCTGAACTATGATATATAATATACTTCATATCATATAGAATTTTTTCTAAGTGAAATGGAATATATTTCTAATGACATGTATGGTTTTTAAAAGTGAAATGAAATATATTTTTGTCGTTCTCCGTTTTGTTGGACCGAGGTTGGGGATTCATATGTTCTTGATCCCAATGCAGGGCATAACACGATAGAGAAAGTTTTGATTGTTCATGATTGGATAAAGGAAGCACAAGACTGACAGAAGGCTTATATGATCACATGAAGAGGCTCTTAGAGTTCAAGGGTTGAGACTATGATCTTGAGAGCCTCCCCTCAATGTGGGAAGCAGAGGTTTGTCAAGGGGAGTAAGCACTCACCCTAGTTTGTTGGGTCTTTCGAAGTGTTGGGGTGCTTTGGTGAGGTGGCCAATCGGTTGGTGCACCACCATGATTGGACTACATTTAGGAAACCTTCTATATATATCTACTCTGTTAGTATCTACATAATGACTCTCGTGTCATTGTCTGGGAAGAGTTAAATATTGAGGACAAAACGACATTCGTGGAGTGACCAGTACAGATCTAGGATTGTCGAGAGAAAGTGTTGAAAGGACATGTCATTCCTTTGGTTCATGTGTTGTGGAGCCATGGGGGCATGGATGATAGTACTTGGGAGCATGATATGTAGATGCATGCCAGGTACCCAGGGTTTTTTTAGTTTTACATTGCTATTTTTTTCTTTGATGATGTGATGTTTAGAACTTTATGTTTTGTGAGATGTGTTTTTTACTTGATGATGTGATGTGTGACAAAGATTCAAGCATATGAATAGGGGAAAACATGATTCTTAATCAAGATGCATTATAATTTTACATGATTAAAACCATGTAAGAGAGTTAGTGTCACCCAAAACAGATAACATCTTGACATGGTAGATGAAATTCATTGACTTGTGTGCTTGGGGCTCTGTTGTGTGGGGGTTGTGGTAGTTGTTGGTTTGGGTTGTGTGGAGGTTGAGATGGTTGTGTGGATGGTTATGTGTAAGGGAGGTGGTTTGTGGATGGTATGAAATGTTTTTGGGTTGTGCCTAGTGGGGAGAATGGTTAAGGATGTTGTTGAGTGAGTTTTTTGGTGAGCATTCTCAGCTTGGGTTGATATGTTTTATTGGAGGCAATGTTCAATTGTAACAAGATCCTTGAGAGGTATCTCAAGAGATGGATTTTCATACCACTTTCCCCTTTTTCTTTCTAGGTTGGTATTGATTCTCGTGGGTGATAATGGTTTGATAGGTATCTGATATAACAGTTTGGACCTTCCGACCAGTTACATTTTGGGAATTCTGGTGGTAGAGCTATTTATGGGGGGAGTCCCGATGAGTTTGGAGGGTAAAAGGTGGAGATAAATCTAAGAATTCAGCTCAGAAGGGTTCTATGGTGTGTAGTGATGGGTGGTATCATAGGGGTGGCCACTATGATATGGAGAGGCATATTGTGGCATAGGGACCCTAGAGGAGGTGTTTTTGATCAAATGTCAATTTTGGCATAGCTGTTGTGTAGAGCTTGTGGTTGCACCATAGGAGGAGCCGATGCGGTGTGGAGTATCCGTCTACGATGTAGGGAGGGATCGAACATGGATTTTGGTAGTTTTTCCATTTTGGGATAGTTTCATTGTGGGTATGGGCCGCAACGTAGCCCCCTTTGTGGTTTTCGGGGCCTACGACGTAGCAGCTTTGGGTGTGTCATAGCCCTTTTCTGGTTGTTGGAGGTTAGAGGCGAAGTGGCCATCTCTGCATTTTGGTATTCTCCCCCTTTTATCAGATCTGTTACGTGGAGATAGTCATAGTTTTTTGAGGCCTCTTTGACCAACCATGCTACGACGTTGTCCTTCCTACTGCATCGTAGTCCCCTCCATTTTCAACAACTCTACAGCATAGTGGTTGGGGTTGCATTGTGGTATTATACTTTGAAGAGCACATACAAATTCTAAAAGCCCCTTGAACCATGTCTTTTATCCGGGATTTCTCTCATTTCTTGGGTGACCCAAGTGTGTCCCAAGGAAGCCTTTCAACCCCCTTTTAGTGGATTATGACCCCGACCATGGGGGATCGATCTGTAGTGGTTTAGGTAAGTCCCATCCTTCCCTTCCTTGTATTATATCTATTTATCCCTATTTATTCACCTGAGGAAGGGATATTATCAAGGAAATCAATGGGGTTTGTGTCGTTTCAGTGGAAGAATGATTTGGTTTTTGTGTTCTATGCTGGTAATGGTGTTCTCTTTCGTTGTGGTGATCGGTGGTGGTCTCCCACTTTCTTCAACCTCATGCAGCAAATCAGAAAACTGGTTATATCATGCGAGAGGAGTTACAATCTTGTTTATCATTAAGATGATATTTTTCATTGACCTAATGAAGATAATGTGTTGTTTTAACTTAAAATTTAAAGGGTAAGGGAAATAAATTACTTGTTTTACAGCCTTTGATATTATTGATATTGTGATTGAACGAGCTGGATGTTCGGCTGAAAATCATGGTCGTTGGAGGCTTTGTGTTGTGGTTGTTTTGACTATGGAAAACTTGTTGCGTGGTTATTTTTTATCACCTTAAATGGAATTTGGCGAAGCACTTATATCCGGTTAATGAAATCATTGCACATGAGATTTATGACTTGTGTGAGAATGCCCTTGAATAAAGAAGTGGAATGTGATGAAAACCCCTTACTAAATTTAAATATGTAATGTGAATATGTGATGTGTGATTGTGAAATTTGTTTGAGATGTGTGAATTCTTATGTGTGGTAATGATGTGGAGAGTGTTGTGATATGGTGGGGTGATGGAAAGTGGTTATGATATGCAATGGTGATGTGTGGTTATGTTATGTGGCGGTGATGTGGGGGGGTCGGTGATGTGGGGGGTGAATGTGCGGAAATGTGAGCATGGTTGTAGTGAATGTTATTAGAAGTGGTGATATCAAGTGGTGGCAATGTGGGGCATGTTGGCTCGAGAAAGGTGGATGGTTTTTTGTGTCATGATGTGTTGTGCTAGTTTCCTAGATAGTAATGAAATTAAATATAAATGATGAATTGAAATGACATGGATTGAAATGGATAATGAATGTTGAATTAAAGTGGGATGTGTGGTTTAAATTGTCTATGCTTAAATATGTTGTTTAAACGAGCTAAAATGATGAAATGAATGGGCTGGAAAATGAATAGTCTTAATGGATGAAATGAGTTTGAAATATAAAATCTATAAATTGACTTGATTTGTAATGAAAACTGGAATGTGGCTTATGGATTGCTTGTGTGGTGTTGTGCATTTATGGGTGGCAGTGAAAGTGTCGGATATTGTGAGGTTGATGGTGATGTTGTTAGTTAAGATGGTTCTTGTTGTGAATCTATAGGTTGGACTTGTGTGTGACTATATACATACATTGTATGTTCATTATGATTTTTATATGAAAATAACCCATGTGGAGCACCTAGTGTCGACAAAATAATGTTTTGGGGATGTTTTTCACAACATCCCAGTGGTGAGGATGGATGATTTTCTACCCAGCCATCCCCACTTTCTCTTCCAGGCGACGTTGACAGACATGGGATATGATGGCCAGAAGTCAAAAGTGCATTGTAGTGATATTTGATGAGATAATGAGATGGCTTATAGTGGGGGTCCTGAATGGTAGGAGGGAACAAGGTTTATGTTTTTCATGTTCACGATACCCTACTACTTTGGTTATGTGATGATATGTGATGCGATGGCCCAGATGTCTATAGACAAGATGTGATGTGATGGATTAGGTGTCACGAATGAGATGCGATGTGATGCGCTGGCTAGGGTGTCTGTAGTGGAGATATGATGAGATGTTATACGGAAGAGATAAGAGTTTTAATACATGCGACTTTGGGGTGTGAGAGTGAAAAATCAGTTGGGAAGTGGTGAAACATATCCTTTTTATTGATAGGTTTCTTATTATGTTAATATACCTTGATGTGTTATTTGTTGAGCGAGCCCTATGGAGGATGAAGTTGATTACTTGACCTGTTTAAGTGTCGTTGGCTCTTTTTTTTTCTCATTGATGGATTAGTATGATTTATTCACATGTAAATGAAAGACTTTGGGTATCCTACTGAGTATACATCTATGCACATTCCACGCATTTACAAACTATTTTTATCTTATAAATGACTTGTGTGATGATATTTTTGGGTATTTATTTATATAATCCTGTATTTTTTACCTTATACATGAATTATGTGATGATTTTTTTATATTTTTTTATATTTTGTCGTGATGTTTCTTGCGGTTGATTTATACTATCTCTCGATCCTATTATTATTATAGAAGGTAATGTCTCTCATTTTTCAAATTTTTATACCCTCGGTGAGAGTAGTCATCCCGGGGCTTACTGGAGGTGGGACACAAGGGATCATTATCTTTCTTCCATCATTGTCAGCCCAAGAAGTGTACCTTTGGAGGGATTCAATCATGATAGTTTTGACTTGAAGAGTTATTCCATAAATACTGGCACCATTGTGATGTATGGTAATGATGTGGTGAGTGTGGAGATATGGGGGAAGATGTGATGGAAGGGGGTTATGATGTGAAATGGTGATGTGTGGTTATGTTACATGGCAGTGATGTGTGGGGTGGATCCATCAAGATGTGCGCATGGTTGTAGAGGATGTGATAAGTGGTGGTGATGTGAAATGGTGGCAATGTGGGGAATATTTTCTTGGGAAAGGTGGATGGTTTTTTGTGACATGATGTGTTGCACTAGTTTCCCGAATAGTAATGAAATTAAATATAAATGATGAATTGAAATGACATGGGTTGAAATGGATAATGAATGTTGGATTAAAGTGGGATGTGTGGTTTAAATGGCTGATGCTTAAAAAGGTAGTTTAAATGAGCTGAAATGATGAAATGAATGGGGTGGAAAATGAATCGGCTTAATGAATGAAATGAGTTGAAAATGGAAAATCTAGAAATTGACTTGACTTGAAATGAAAAGGGGAATGTGTCTTGTGTCTTTCTTGTGTGGTGATGTGCATTTAGGGGTGGCAGTGGAAGTGTCGGTTGTTTTGAGGTTGGCGGTGATGTTGTGAGTTGGGATAATGCATGTTGTGAATCCATGGGTCTATGTGAAGCTATATATATACACTGTATGTTCCTAGTGATTTATATATGCACCCCACCAAATTCAAGAACATTTTTTGACAAAAAAATGTTTTGGATAAGAGATGACAGCGCCAGGACATTCGATGTTGGGATGTAAGAGCGGAAAATCAGTTGGAAAATGGTGCGAGGTACCATTTTTATCAATATGGTTTTTATTATGTTATTATATTTGGATGTCTTATTTGGTGAGTGATCTCTGGGGATGATGATTTTGGTTATTTGACCTGTTTAGGTGTTGTTGGTTATGTTGTTTGCTCACTGGTGCATTAGCATGCTTCTTTTACATACACACGAGAGACTTTGAGTATCCTACTGAGTATACTTTTATGCCCATTTCAGGTATATACAAACCATTTTTCATGTTTCTAGGAGAACCACATGAACCGTGCAAGACATTCCTAGCTCAGATCTTGGGAGTTGTTTCTGTGTCTCTTTCTTACCATTTTTCTTTTTGGGTATTTATTTGGAGACTCTTCTATTGTTCACCTTATACATGCACTATGTTATGGTTTTTTTACTTTCTTTTATATTATTTCATGAAGTTGTTTGAATTTGATTTATTTTATCTTCAGATCCTATTATTATAGAAGGTAGTGCCTCTCATTTGTGAGATTTTTATACCTTCGGTCCTATTTGCCAACCTGAGGCCTACTGGAGGCGGGACTCAGGGGAAGGGGAGAATTATATTATTTCCTTCATTGTCGGATCATGAGAGGTGTCTTTGGAGGGAGGCAGACAGTTTTGACTTGAAGAGATATTTCATAAATCCTAGCACCATTTTTCTCTATGTATTGAATTAGAAATTCCTCTTCCACCATATCCATGGAGTGTAGAACAAATTTCAAAGAGGGTGTTTCATCAAATTCTTTATTGTTTTCCCTCATTGTGCCAGCTGCATAATCTAGATGGACTTTATCTTTATTGGACTCACAGACTTCCACCTCTGATAAACCAATATCTATGTGCTTGGGTATGTCAAAACCTCTCTCAGATTACTTACCAGACTTGTCAAACATGGGATTCATCTTATTCTTATTGCCATAATCTTCTCATCCACCACCCACACTAATCAAACCCAGATCTTCAGGTTTTGATTCCATAGGTAGCATTAGGGATATAGATTCTAAGGGACCTATCTTAATCCCATGTCAAGGGTCTTTAAATATGGTATAATCCCACCCCTTAACAGTATCACCCTCAGACTCCTTAGGTCCAATGATCTTAACAGCTTCTAAAGCCTTCATTTGTTTAAGAAGTTCCGAATATTCATTGAGATGCCTGATTTTTTTCCCTATATATAATGAATAATTCTCAAAATTAAATCCACCCTCCTACCCTTTCATCAATCACGATCCTGAATTAAGATAATATTTTACTGACACCTCTTCATATACAGATTCTCCTAGGAGGTTACATTAGTCACTATCAATAATGGAGGAAACTGCAGTTCCCACCACTATTGATAACGTAGTTTCTTTCCTAGCTTCTAAACCTATAATTCATAAGTTCCTCTTCTTTCTACTAGACCCCTAAATTCACCACCCTTCTTTATACTTGTCTAGGGAGACCTCCTTCAACTCCTCAAAATTATTATGGGTCTCAATTCTGGAAGGAGGACCCTGTACTGAATTTAGTGGATTGGCATGCCCCTTGCCTACCCACTTCCATCAGCAAACAGGTTATAACGTAGCCCAGTTTTAGCAACCAAATAACTAATGGGAATTCCTAAATCAACACATATATTAGAAAATTTAATAGAAATCATAGGCTCAAAAGCCTGTATGGATAATTTCATACTTGTATAGGGCGGCTTCAAATTGGTCCCAAAGAAAGTTTCAGGCTGGTAGATCTTAGTGCAGTTCTAGGAATTCATCCCTATGGTCACCTCCTTCGAACTATAGAAAAATCCACTTCTTACTTCCAGTTTAGATCTATATCCTCTATTAGAGGATACAATCATTACAGAAGCACATATAAAGATCTCAGTTAGTTGTTATTATTCACTTTTACTACTCATCATAGGATCTTATGAATGTCTAATCCCAGCCTATGGCACACAGATAATAGCCGTGGCACATGGGAAATAGCCAAATGCCTGCATGGTGCTTCTTTCCAAACACCTGCATCAATTTCTCACTCATTATATAAAAACATCTAGGTTGGAACTGATAACATCCTTGATTATTTTGTACATATCTCCCTCCTGAAAATAAGCAATTACATCCAGATAATCGTTCTTTTCTGAGGAATTTTCATCCATGTGAGAAGTAAACAAGTTTCTCAAAGGAACCTCACTATTGCAGCATCTATCGTTTTGGCCCAGGTGCTCCAATCGTTTAAAATTCAGATAGTAATCCGTCTATGATTCAAAAACCACCTCTTGGTTTTATCAATATAACCCTAAAATCTCAATCCAAATGTAGTCCATAGAGGGATTTAGGACATCAACCACCATAGAGATCTGAGGGAAAATATGGCGGCATAATGACTGAGTTCATCGGTCTGTGCAAAGAAATCACCCTACCATGTTACTAATCATTCTAAGGATGGATATGTATTGAAACAGAAGGGGTAAACCTGGGTGGAAAACCCATGCAGATGAAGAGGTTTGATCTCAATGCATATGAAAACAAAGATTCTACCTAAACATAAATAATTTAATGACTTGATGGATTAGGGGGCCTGGGAGAAAGCGCATACCAAATCATCATCATCTGTAAAATAGATGAAGATGTTTTGAGAGCTAAGTAGATTGAAAACTTCCTGGTTTTGTAAATTCCAATATTCATTGATAAATCCATCGAATGCATCTACCGGGGGGACGACGCCTTTCAAATTATGCCACCAAAGAGAAATCAAATTTGGGCGAAGCCGTAGTGAACATCAAGGAAGAAATTGGAAGTGACGGACCACTGAGGTTGAACCCTGAGACCTTGGGACAATGAGAAATTTCAAGATAGAGTGGAATGATAGATGGGAATCATAATTCAATTAAAAATAAAGGGAAAAAAACTTTTTATAGGTAGAACTACATTATATAAAATGAAAAAATGAGTATATTTTTTATTACATGGTATGAAATTGGTTGATTTTTCTTTAATATAAATTACACCTATTGATAAAGGACCAACAATGATGCCTATAAACAAGAAAGAATATTTAGAATGATGGGAAACCGAATAATCAAATTCTTATATCTATTTATTAAGTGGAATTAACAAAGATGATGAATTTGAAAACTACAATGGAGACATAAAAAAATTAAGAGAATACCTATGAATGAAACAAAAAATTAAATATGACTAAATCTTATATTTTTTTTGGAATGTTTCAAGGACTAAGAATAATGAATCCATTGATGACTTCTTTAATATAATAAATTAAATTATAATTAAAATCAGAGGTTTTGATTAGCATTTAGATGTATCCAATGTAGTAAATAAGCTATTAAAAATACCCCATGATTGATTTGACTTTCTATATTAGAAGACATGAATCACAATAAATTTTCTATTGATGAGTTTTTAATTATTAATCATTGACAATGAGATGAGGAAGTATCATGTGTTCAAAAAAAAATCAAGAAAGAAAAGGAAATTTCATCTAAATCCACTAAGAATATAATGTCAAGAGAAAAGGATTAAAATGCCTATACTTTCTTCAATCCTCTACTAAATCTATAGAAGAAGACAAGGATGAAGAACTTAAAAATACAATGACATTAATATCAAATAATTTCAAGAGGAAGAGGAGTAAGCAATGGTAAATTTACATTGAAATTATTTAATTGTAATATTGTGGTTCATTTTTCTATTGAATATACAATGAAAAGAAATGTTGAAAATAATGATAATGATCATAAAGAAACAACATAATAAGTATATATAGTTAAATATTTAATTCAAAAAAGGGGTAATAAATTTTTTGATGAGATGGAAAGATTTTCAAAAAATAAAATAATTTTCATGTGTTAGGACGAAGGAGAATATGAAATATCTACTGATTTAAGGGAATTGGATAATGAAGATACTAATGTATGTAAAGAACATTCCTGACTCATGTTTAGAAAGATGAAGATCCTCAATAACTGAATAAGGTCAATAGAGTTACATAGAAAACATAATTAATGGAATGTTTGAAGCATGAATTATTAAAAATATAATCTTAAAACTAAAATCATGATGTCAAAGAAGGAAACTAAGAAAAACAATGTTGGTGAATATGATTAAATACAAAGAATATATATATGTTGAAAAATCAAAATCCTAAATATCCATCTAGTTGATCTTAATAAAATCATATATGAGCTTAATGGTGATGTTTCTTCCATGTATAAATATTTCATTGAAGTACAATCAAAGTATCATGATGTTATAAATAAGATGAAAAAGTTGAAATATATTTTTTTAAAACATATATGTTCAAGAAGAATCTTTAAAGTCTATTGAGAAAATATAAATTTACACTAATAAATAAGAGAAGTGACCAAAATTTCAAAGACAACACTTTAAGAAAAATAAGAGTTTAGATTCTCTAGCGACCATCCTTTCATAATTTATAAGAAAAAGAGACAACATTTTTTAGAGAAAATATATAATGTCTAAAAAATGTTTACCCTAAAATTTTAGTCCATGAGAAGAAATTTTGTAAAATTTTTGTGGGAACGGATAATGAAACACCCACATATATATCAATAAATAATTAAAAACATATAAATAAAATTATCTCTATGAAAATTTAAAAAGTGACTCAAATTGATATAAAACAATAAAAAATTATCTAAATAAAAATAGAACCTATCCATCTAAAATATAATCTACAGTAGAAAAAAATAATTTTTTCAAGAATTTTTAGTGTTGTGGAGATTATTTAAATAAATCCTAGTGTGATGCTATAAATTATATTTATAAAGAAGGATAATATGACATTAATTAATAGGATTCAACCTATGTTGAGGAAGAAAATTGATCCTAATAAACAAGCAATTGAAAAAATAAAAAACTCTAATCATTAAATATAAATTTTTTGATTATATCTGAGTGATATATAAAATATGTAATCATATTGGTTATAGAGTTGAATAATTATCAAGATTACTTCTTAAAAAATCACAAGAACATATATGAAAATAATAATTAGAACTAAAAATCTAGTTCTGAAAGTATCTTTAAAAGAAATAAAAAAGAATAAACCATAGATCATGGATAGTAGTTGTTCATCTCACATGGAAGGTGGAAATAACTTCATAAAGAATATTGAAAATTATAGTGGTGGATATATGATATTTATTATTGTAAATGAAAAAAAAAAGAGAAACGAGTTGGAACAATAGATAATGAAGTTCAAAAACTGCAATATAAAGAAGCATTGTTTATTTATGGGCTAAATAATAATTTGATAAGTGTGAAGAAACTTTGTGATGATGAAAATGAAGTATTTTTTAAAAGAAATTATTACATAATAAAAATATTGATAATGAATGTATTGTAACTAAAAGAGAGAGAACTAGTGATAAGTTATTCCAAATTTGGAATTCACTTTTTTTATATTATTTTATTATGAAAAATGAGAATAATTTATGACATAGAAGGCCTAGTCATCCTGGTCAAATGAGAATGAGTAAGATAATAGAGGAATTATATGTTAGAAACCTTCTTAAGTTAAATAGATAACGATTCATATTTTTAAAAAGTTTTCAAAAAGTTAAAATGGCATAGGTAAGTCACAAGAGAGTAAAAATAAACTAAAAAGGGCCAATTGAATTGATATATTAACATTTGTGTGGACCAAAAATCCATTTTTCAATCAAAGTTGAATTAATTCATTACTGTTATTTTTGACTTTATAAGGATGAGAAATTTGATGATTATAAATTATATTCTAGAGATTATTGAGTGGCTAAAAATATTTAAAGAGATATAAAAAAAGATATTAATCTATTTATAATGTAATTAAGGCTAATTAATGGAAATCGATACACAAAAAATGTCTTAGATCCTTATATGATTAATAATAGAATTATATATGAATATAAAATTCAACATTCACCCTAAAAAACATATTTAATGATATAAAAATATAATCCTGATGTTATGGGAAGAACCATGCTTGCTAAACATAAAATCTCAAAATTCATATAGAGAGTAATTATTTCAGTTATTGTCTGTATTCATAATAGATTATTTTTTATTCTTAATTATAATAAAAATATCTATGGTATATTTTATAAGAAAAAATATCTATAAAATACATATTATTATTTGGAATATCTATATTGATTAAAGTTAAAAATCATAATTTAGATAAATTTTAAAGAAACCATGACATTGATGAAGTGTTGTATTTTTTTAACCATTAATAAAGATCATTTGATGTTATTGATAATGTTTTTGTGCTACTAAAAGTTTACTTGAAGGGACTTGAGATAATGGTTAGTATCTGAGGCTGTTCAGAGATAAGTTGAAAATCCAATAGAAATATTCTAGACTGCATGATTTTAGAGAATTTAGAAAATTATTGGAGCCTAATATGATGTGTAATACTATATTGATGGTACATAATATATTCTTAATTGTATGTAACATATTTAAGTGTATGAAGAAGATATTTTAAGCATATAGAAGACATGTATTAATTTTTATGGTAAATTGCAGTAAAGGAAAAGATGAACTATGATATATAATATACTTCAGATCATATAGAAGTTTTTCAAGATAAAATGAAATATATTTTTAATGACATGTATTGTTTTCTGAGATTTCATAGAAAATGTATGATACTATATCTGTAAAATTTGGATATGTATCAGAAGTGTTTTGATATATAATATATTTTAGATGATCATAAGATATGTTATAGAATATAAAATACTCTTTTCAGAATACAGATGTAACACATTATCCCTTAGACACTCAACCATTTCTAAGAAAAGAATGCTATGTGGATTCAAGCATGTCTCCCCATATGTTAGAGGACACTGACTATCAGTGAGGTTATAAAACATGCATTGTGGAGATTATTCCTTCAACATCATAATGATAAATAACAATAAATAACCAAACAACATCCACATCATAGTACAAAGAATAAAAAAACACATTTAATAAAATACATGATGTAATCCTACAAAACATACATGAATCTCCCATTGGGACAATACCATATAAAAATAAAACAAAAGATCAGAATATGCACCTGGAGGGATGGAGACCCACTGCGAAACGGAAGAACGCCCATCACACACAGTGAACCCTAAATCCGATACTCTCACTTTCACAGAAGTAGTTACCAGGAAATTGATAGAAGACCGGATCCCTCATGTTGAAGCGACACAGAGTTTTTATCTCAAACCAAAAACATATCGACACCGCGGTCAGCTCGCCATTGCTTTCTCAACTGATGAGGTATGTTTGTTATCTTCAGATCTTCGACATGTTCGGGTTGGGAAATTTCTAAATAGAAGGCTGTCTTTGAAGTTTCTTCACATAGCTTTAGAAGTCTTTGGATTTACGGGTTTTCATTTGTGTCTCCTCAATCACACGCATGTTGTGTTTAGATTTGATTCGGTAGAGAGATATTACAGGCTATGGGAAAAACGGACATGGTCATTCGGTGGCAGCCAAATGCGAGTTCTCAAGTGGACTCCAGACTTCGATCCTTATGCAGAGTCCCCGATTGTTCCAATTTGGGTAGGTTTTTCTGAGCTCCCATTACATCTTTTTAAACAGAATGCTTTGTTCTCCATTTCCTCGCTTATTGGCTCCCCAATGAGGCTTGATTATGCCACAAAGGTTTTATCTAGGCAATCCATAGCTAGAATCTGTATTGAAGTTGATGTATCTCAACCTTTACCCTTGGCTGTTTGGATTCAAAGTGGGGATTTTGGGTTTTCACAAGAGATAATTTATGAAAAAGTCCCGGACTACTGTCAATTGTGTCTCAGGTTAGGACATAATTCAGCTAGTTGTAAAATGTATAACACTTGTCCTAAAAATTTGACTTCAAAATGGATTGAAAAATGTAAAGAAAAACAAACAGATGAGGCTGGACCCTCTGACTGTACTCTCCAGGAAATACAAGATGGAATTTATGGGAGATTGAACTCCCATGAACCTAGACAAGAACCCTCAGATTTAGTTGCAGAAGTTCTAGATGACTCCAAGCAGCAAGAACTTTCTGAAGCTAAAAGGAATAACTCTATCCACCCCATTTTGAAAGCAGTTTCATCATCAGAGGTTTATGAGATTAGTAAAGGTGATTATGTGAATAATGAGGTCATACAGCCAGATGAAGATGAGATTTTCCAGGGTGATGTGGGGGTGGCTTCTCATCGGAAAGATTGTAAAGGTAAAAAAGTTATTGTGGACCCTGATGGTTACATCACCCCAATCCCAAGGAAATATAGGAAGCATAGAGGCAATAATAATTATGATAGAACTATCATCACAATATCTCTAGCGGCCAAAACATCTGATTTTGAGGTCCCTCCACAACCAGTACCTACTGAACCTATAGCCGAAGACTCACAAGATTCTGATTCCTCTGATTCAGACACCAATGCAAGTGATGATAAAGAAAATGACCCTGTGTACAGAGATACATACCAGTATGATGAGGATCCGCATTTCCCAATGGAACATGACACTTGGTTTGAGGAACAAGAAAACACTACTTTTCAAAGGTATAGAAATGGTGAGATGTCTGCTCAAGACTACCTTGACATTAGAAAAAGGATGTTTATCAAAATCGCTGATGAATTTAGTAAAGGCCCAAATTTTGATTTTACGAGCATACCTTGGCAATAACCACTGACTCTGGTTCTTTGGGTTATTATCCTTGACTTCTGGTCTCTCTACTGATTTCTGGAAGAATCTGGTTTTGTTTCTGGGGTTTTTTCTGGTTCTGGTCTTGTTTCATTATGTGATTTATGAATGGAAGTTTAGCCTGTTTTAGACTGGTTATCTGTTTTTCATAGTCTGTCTCTACTCAGAATGTCTTGTTGTGATGCTCTGAGCTCCGATTTTACTATTTTTTTCTTTGGATGTGATATCTGCTCTTGAAAAATTGGTAGTCTATTTCTAGAACTGTCCGCTTAAAGTGGCAGTATATAATTTTACTGTTTGGATGCAAACTTGTTTGAAGTCTGTCGGCCTCTACTGTTTCTATTTTACTGATCTACACTAGGTTCTGAAGAAGGATACATAATCCAGATCTGGATCCACAGTGCTTCTCCGCTGTTTCTGTTACTGTCCCGTGCCATACTGTTTCAATGATGCTGGACTTCTTTTTCACCTGTGGTTGCGGGACGGCTTGGTCGATGAGATGTTTTAAAAGATCTTAATGTTGGACTTTTTGTGGTAGCTGGCTGTTGAAGATTAGCTTTCTCATCTTTTAGTTTTTTATGCGGTCATCTACTTGAATCTCCTTGAAGCATTATGAGTGCATCTGGATGATGTTTGGATGGATTTCTACTTGAATCTCTAGCATGCTGTTTCGAAATGGATGTTGTATTTCTAGCATGATGTGTTAATCTGGATGTTGTTTGGAAATGATATGCATTGTGCCCTGGTTGATGATCAGTTTAATGAGGCTGCTGAAGTCTTGGATTGGAGTCAAGGCCAGAATGGATGATCTTGATTGAAGGCTCTACCTTTTTCTCGAGATCTATTACTGGCTGGCTGAAACATTTTTCTTTGGTATATTTGAGTTTCTTTATCATGTACCCCCGATTACTCCCTGCTGGTGTAAGTTCTTTACAACTCGATTTTGTAACGCAATTTTTTTTGATTTTGATATATTTCTCTAGGGGGCATGAATTGGGAAACCAGTTCATATCACCACTTTTCTAAAAAAAATCAAAATATGCACACTAACCTTACTGCCATCCATAGGTCACACTGAACTCTTGATCTCTAAAAACCTTGAGCCTCACCAGCCTGATTCACCGCATGTCTTATTTTCAACCTGAAAGAAAACATAAGGTCTGCATGTGCACCAAAGTGCTTGTGCATGGTGTGATTATATAACATAATAAGGTCTCACCAAATAATCCCAATATAAATAGTTTGTGTATGTACAAGTAAAATAAATACATAAATAAACATGATCATTGAGTTTTTGTGTGTTAAACATGCTACCACAACTCCTGATGAGGTACACTCACCTATCAAGCCACCGTGTGCTAGCCAAGCCATAATGGTGCCCCATCATCCCTACTTTAGAACCATGCATGAATCACATTATCTCATATTCCCACTATGTCTGATACCCAACCCTTACTAGAAGAAAAAAGGTAGGGAATCTTTCCAACATCAACCTGATACCTGAAGGGATAGGGTACATTCATGTGTCCACATCTTGACCCATTTCATTGTCACTCAAGGCAAGGTCTATCATCTATTTCATGCATTACATCAAGACCCATCCTTCTCACATAGAGCAATCAACTTCCACAACCCATGAAACTCTTTTCAAGGTAACCTAGTCATTTATCATCCAACATCTTCTCACATAATACATGGTTATCTAGGCCTTATCTCTTAAATACACAAAACCTTCCACAAACAATACCTTATCACCCAAGGAATGGTTCGACTTTCATGCACACTAGGACTCCATCATAAGAATGACAGTCCTACCAACATTATTTCACTCATGCTGAGGATAGGAATTAGGATCCTCTACCCCACTAGAATTTGTTTCCTATAAAAATAAGACAAATGATCACTCATTAGAAACACCATATAGGGTCTAAAACCCCTCACACAACTCACCAAAAGATCCCAAGGTGATAGTAAATCAAGACCTAGACCCTTATCTCCAACAACTCTCACCCCTCTCTTTATGGAATCCAATGGATCCTCTAGACCCATATCAATCCATTTTTTGCTGATATGAACTCGTTTCAATCACACATTGGTGAAACCACTTCCTATAGAATCATTTTTTCCAAACATTGAGGCTTGATCCAATCTGAGTGCGTCATAATGATACCATTTTCAACCAAATCATCAATCCCCCAAGTTTCTAGATTAAATGGGTGGTTTCTTAGATTGTGGGATGGCAGCATCACACTGGACAAAAAAAGCCCTTTAGAACCCCAACCTCTTCTTCACATTGGTGCCCTCCACCGGAAGGAATTCTCATGATTATTGTGGATGCGTCTCTCTCCAAGGATAGACCTGTTGGGCTTGGTCTTGTAGACCGGGATCATCTTGGGCAGACCATCGCAGCCAAACATGAATCGGATTACATTCTTTGGGAACTCGTGGTTGCTGAAGCCGCCGCCATCCTCATCGGGATGATGTTCACTTAAGATCATGGATGCGATGAAATCAACCTGGAATCAGACTGTCTCACCATTATCAAGTCTATCAACCTCAATGATGGTGGTTTTCAACCATTCTGTTTACTCATCAAGAAAATCCATTCCCTCCATCAGAGCTTCACCATTTGCACCTTCTCCTTTGTAAAAAAGGGAAGGAAAAAAGGCCACCCATCAGGTGGCAGCCTCTGGCCCTCCTAACAATGACCATCTCTGGCTGGACCACTTTCATTCATGGTTAAGTGATTGTACTTCCGTGGATATTTGTTTTTAATGATTATGTTTTTTGTCCAAAAAAACGGCATGCAAGTCCCTAGATTCTCTTAGTACCACTAACCAGGGTGCATCCCATGCCATCACATTTTAATTGACCTTAGAATCAATAGTTATGGTCCAATTAAAAAAACATCTTGGATTCCTAATTTCAAGTCCCTTAATCACTTCCAATGAATTACACCAGGGTCTTGTATCATGTCTCATAAAGGAGAAATCTCAACCCAACAACCAAAGGAAACCCCTCTTTATCATCCTACACTAAATCTAAAAGGATACCTCTTGCTCCAATATCACATATAGGTTTACCTCTATCCTCATAAGGGTGTTCTTCATCATTCTTAATAATCAAAGCTATCTCTCCCATCAACACTCAACCTTAAGCCTCTCATAACCGTCTTCTAGCTCTATGTGCTCACCTTGGCTATCTTACATCTCATGTCATGTCCCATGACCTCCTAAATATCTACCATAATATAAAACAAACCCCTGAAACATGGAAACATAGTCTTTAGGTGATCCGAAATTACCTAAGGTAATAAAGAGGACTTGCTCTCATCCCGAGAATCTCAATGTCACCATACCATCTCACTTAATTACTATAATAGTCATTATAACCCATTTACAAACATTAGAAATTATGCATGCATGAACAATCATAAATAGACAGGCATATAGAATTTTTTCATAAGGTTCACTTTCCTTGATATCAAAGATAACCCCTCACCAAGGTCTAATAAGCCTCATCTAAGACAAAGGATGGAGTATGATTAGCCTTTTGGTTTATCCTTTAAACACCATGAAAGAACGCCCCACCATGCATGTATTATTTCACCACGATCTGATGAATTTTTTTCCAAACCATAGCTTAAATATTTCACAAAACTAAGGGATAGAAATAGGGAAACCAAAATATATTATCTTACTTTAAATCACTATTGAAACACATTTGGAATCATTCCTCACCAAGGGGAATAAAAGTAGGGATGAAGGTAGGGAGAATCAGAAAAAATGGTCTCTACCAACTTTTATTTCCCTTAAAAACCTAAAACACCTCAATATAGAAGTGATAAAACTAACCCTGTTTAGAATACCCCCCATGCGTTATTCACGGTGTGAAAAATGGGGTTCATACCTTGAATCACTAGAGGTAGGATCCTCCCCCTAGACCAACTCCATTCATGGTGCGGAGAATGGTTCACGCTCTGGACTCTTTAAGGTAGAGGGCCACATACCTTGGAAAACCTTTTTCATGGATTGAATAAAATCTAGGAAATCCATTCATGGAATGAATACCCTATCACCACATGAATTTCCTGTTGTTGTAGTTTTTTATCAACCCGGCCACCCGACCCTTATTAGAATTCCACCTAACCACCTATGAAACCAACCAAACCACGTTCTTAATAAAAAAAATCATATTGACAAGTCAAAATTCTAATAATCTAGATCTGAGTCACAATTTTGAAAATGAAGCCCTTACCAACCAAAAATTCAAACTTCTTCTAAAATTTAATGAGTAAAAAATACCTGGGGTATTAGAAGATCACTAATATAATTATTCTCATCCCTAATAACCCATGATAATCCTAAAAACATGTATCATGGATTACCATGATCTCAAATTCATCAAGAAGTCACAATTATTTGGTCCAAAACATCGAACACCCATCCACTGCGTAACTCCAAACAATAATGTATTCTATTAACCAATGACCGAGCAACCCACTCATCACCAAAATGAACACTAAGATGAAGGTCACCACATATTTCAACATAGATCAGTATTAATTCAATCAAATTCTTTTATAGATCCCCACCACAAGGATCTTCTCACAAAGGATAGTTCTAATACATGATGCTCACCACTATAGGAATGACCTACCGATAACACACTTCCAATAGTCCATCATCCTTCCACTATGTCTCTATTTACAATCCTGATGTAGATTTCACTAGACTACTTCCAAAATCATACAAAAATAACATTAAAGGGACCTATGGATGAAGTTTCCTAGAGAATCTTGATTCTATCCCACAAATACATAACCAAACTACCCCGATCATGATACCTTAACTCTGAGAGGCATGGTTAAATAATTCAAAGATCCAAAGAAAGTATGAAACCTGTCTCCTAGTGTAATTACATAGTCAAATAACTAGTTGTGTGCTCCTAACATCATGATCTCACCCCAAGAACAAGCACACCACTAATTTGACTCACCTAAATATCACACCAAAACCTCCTAGAGGTTGATGCCAACACATTGAATCCATCCAAAACTACATATTAACATTAAATATAGTATTATCTAATGATCTAGATATCAAAAAATCTTCCCACACACTAGAATCCTGATGTTACCCTAAAATTACATTGAATAGTCTCACTGGAATGAAGACCCATCTAATAAAACGTTCATTCACTTGTGATTGAAAAAATTCTCCCTACCATAGGAGTATCATTACCATCGCCTGATGAACTTAAATCCCCAATCTCCATAACCCCTGATCCATCCATTACTAAACATAATGATTGGATGTGTTGATACCATTCATAACTATGTTCCAACACAAAATAATAACTACCACCCATTCCTGGTCTACCAAGAATATCATCATTGGAATCTATAAAAAAACACTCAAAATAAGGTCCCCACCCTTCATCCTTATATGGTGAACTCTCCATCAATAGGATTCCCTTACATGACTTTTTAATAATCGAACTAAATAGGCCCCATCCACACACCTCCTTAATAATTATTGTCACAACACACACTTAGATAAAACATGCCACAACAACCAAATCCATTTTCGATGTCACTTCCAAAAACTAAGGGATATCCCTAATTATCATCCACATCTATGGGCCTCCATGTTATTAAGTGTCCCACTAAACACACTGGTCACCTCACTCCACGAGTGACCCTAAAACTAAAGCACCACAACACTACCACTACTCCTCCACTTGGGTTCTAGTACAACTTGAACAATTCTCAATGGACTCACAGATGACCCATTTATTGAACCAAAACTCATCTTTACATCACGATACCCATCACACACCTTCCCTCACACACCAAGACTATTCCTAACATGTATCACCAACATTCACTCTCTTCCATCTAATATATATTGATCCACCGAGAACCCTCTCACATTTTCTCTACCACTCATGATCCTACTCAGTTTCACCCGAACCTAATGGAGTATTCGTTTATATACCTGATCATAAAACTAGACTCACACTCCCATGAATCTTATCTTGTCTAAATAAATATCACATTCCTAAACTACTAATGAAGACCAGACACATATTGGTATCACCTAATATCTTAAGAAATCTCATACATGATGAGGCTAACCACATGATCACCCACCATATAGGTTCCATTCCAGAACCATGATCATTTACCCATGCTCCCACCATGCTACCAAAAGCATAGCCAGAAACCACAATGATAGCCATCCAACTGATCCTACCCTCAAAACCGAACCTCAATACCATAAGTACTTGAAGTGCTTAACATCCCTTAATCCCAAGGAATTTAACATTTATTTCCTCAACCACCCAGTTAAGTTAAGTATAATTCAATTAATAAGATACATGGGAAAATCCATATAGTTTGTTCTTGGAACATTATATAACCAAACACACTTTCTCAAGGTAACCCATTCCCATCCTTTGATCATATCTCTAGCATTCCATTCCCTCATCGAGTCATTATCAGGGCATAAAATTCTCACACTGACCCATTAAGGGTCTTTATACATCCCCTGATATAGGTATGACATTACCATCACTAAAGAACCTCCCACCATAATATCCACATGATATTCAAAATACAGCACTGTAAAGCTGAGTCAAATTACACCAACAAGTCGTATAGGAAAACCTCATAAATATTTTTTTGTTGTCTCATTAAACAATTGAACCACTCATATGAAAGAAACCAAAAGATATCACATCCATATCATGTAATTACTTCATGCCTAATCATGATTCATTCATGACGCCTCTTTCTTCTATGACCAAGTTCCAAACCATGATAATTATCTCAAATGAACACATCATATTTGAATAAATATCCAAACTATAACATAAAAAAAACAATCTTGTCTCCCTAGTAACCAGGAATTCCCACTAGATAAATGTTTATGATTCAACACTCCATATCCTATCACAATATATGATACATTCATTGTCCACTTGTCTATGATATCCCCTAATCAAAAAAAAAATCTACGATACCCCTTTTTAATTCCACGAATCTAGGCCACTCTATAGTTCCTAGGTTAAGGATGACACATGGACTCAAGAGAACATCCCCATATGCTAGAAGCTGCAAATAATAGTGGGGGAATAAAACATGAATTATGGAGACTATTATTTTGATTCCAAAATAGTTAATAAAAAATAATAAATATAAAACTTTCACATTAGTTTTTTTTAAAATAAATAAACACACCAATGACATTCATGATAGAGTCATACAAAACATACACTAATCTCTCATTGGGATGATCCCACATATAAAAAACAAAAGACTAAAATATGAACACTAGATCTATCTCCATTCCCTACCCACACTACACTTTCACTACCCAATACCATCAAACTACTACAAATTGATTCACCAAAGATCCTATGAAAAACTTGCAAGAAAACATAAGGTTTTCACGTACACAATAATTCTCATGTTGGGTTGGAAAATATAACTTAGTACGGTTTCACCAAGAACGAATAATATGAAAAATCATATGAGACTGTATGAAACAGGAATTGGAACACATAAAATCATGATTTTTGAGTCATCATGTGCTAATTAGGCCACCATGACACCCGATGAGTTAAACATGCTTGTCAGGACAATGTGTACTAACCAGATCACCATGGTGGCCAACCATACCAGATTTAAAACCATGATACAATATAGTCATATCCTTATCCCATTGTGTTTTATATCTATTATCTACTCAATGAAATAGTATATGACATCATCCAATCCTTGAACTACTTCTCGAAGGGACATGGGGCGATCATTCATCCAAATCTCAACATACTACCTTATCACTGAAGGAATGGTCCATTTTGCACATCTCACGCCACATCATAACCCAAAAATTTCTCTAGGGCGGTCCACTATCACATCCCAATTCACTCTTAGAATATTCTTCCGATCACCCATTGACCTAGAATTACTCACTCAAGATGTGGTTGGCTAGGCCTTCTTACTCAAGGAAAATTCCCCATCGGAAACCATTACCTTATCAGACATGGTATGACCTGAATTTCTTACACAATAGGACTCCATATCATGAATGTTACTCTTTGAAAGACCATATTACTCAGGTATATTTTAGGACATTGAATATTCTCCATCATTGGAGTCTATCACCTATCAAAAGCATGCATACAAACATAGAAAAACAACAATAAACAGAGCCTGCAACCCATCCCACATCTCACCAACTGATCTGAGGGTGCTCTTCAATAATGAACTAGAACCTCATCCACAATATTCCTCATCTCACCCATAAAGAAATACAATATGTCCTCTAGACCCATCATGATATCTACTAACTGATACCAACCTGTGTCCATCACCCGTTGGTGACACTACTACACATTTTATCCTCTTACACAAACCTCAAGCCCTGATCCAACCTATACAATGTCCCTCAACACTCTTGGTACCACTAACTAGGGACAATCCTAATCCATCACATTCTACCTAACCCTGTGCTCAATATGTGGGATCCAATTCCCAACCAAATCCCCATCCTAATTCTAAGTCCTTTAATCACTTCTCATGACCCACACCAGGGTCTTGTATCATGTATCTTAAGGGAGACCTCTCAACTAACCACCTGAAGTAAAACCCTCTTCATCATACTAAGATAAATCCCAAAGGACTTATTTCACTATAAGAATTCATCATGTCTCTCCTCCAACCTCAAGATGGAGTTTATCATTACTTTTAAGACACACAACTATGTCACATGTCATCACTTAGCCCCATGCCTCTCTTGTATTACCTATATCTCTAGGAACTTGGAAAGGATAGTCCATGTATCGTCTAGAATTCCTAGACCTCATAAAGGTATGTAATCTAATTAACCAAATCCCTTTCATTATGGTGACATTTTTTTAGGTGATCGCAAATTACCCAAGATGATAAAGATGACTTGGTCTCATCTAAAGTGGATCAACTGAATTTCATCATCTCAACTAAGAATTATACAATCCCTTATAACCTATTACTAAACCCATGAAATTATGAAGGCATTTGTTATCATAAAGTGATATGCATACAAAATTACATCATAGGGGACACCTAACTTGATTCCAGAGTTAACCCCTCGCCAAGATCCACCGATCCTCATCCAAGACCACTGAGTCTCATCCATGATCCCTTGATATATGCATCATATTCTCATAAAAATATCAAGGAACGGGGTATATTCTACCATTGACACACACTCATACCAAAGATATAAGAAATTCCCAACCATTGCACCCAGATCAATTAATAATTTCATCTAATTGAGGAAAACCCCAATTAAATTGGGGAGGTGGGTTAGATTTGATGAAATGAAAAAGGATAACATGAGATTATCCTTATAAGACTTATTCTATCTACTAAACATCAAATCCCCATTATGATCAAAAAATTTAACCATATTATAGTGAAATCATTACCAATCCATAGTCTAAATTCATCACAAATCAGAGGGCTAATTAGGGGGAAACCAAAACGGATGATCTTACCTTGAATCTATATCAAAATTAATTTAGAATCACTAACCACCAATGGAAATCAAACGAGGTATGAAGGGAGGGATAATAAATATTAAATGGGATCTAAAAACCCCCATTTCCCCTAAAAACAAAAATCAACCTTACATGGAAAGGAAAAAACTACCCTCTTATAAAAATATCCATCCATGTACCATTCACAGTGTGAATTAGTGGGTTAACACTGTGAAACACTCAGGGTAGAGGGATCCTACACCTTGGAAAACTCCGTTTAGGACATGAAATATGGTTTATTCTATTAACTCTTCAAGGTAGAGGGACACACACCTCATCCAGTCCTATTCATGACCTAAATACACCCCATGAAATTAATTCCCAACATGGATACATTGTCATGCCATGAATGGCCTACTACTGTAGTTTTTTAGTTTCCCGACCACCCATTCCTTATCTGAATTCTAACCTAGCACCCCTAACCCCAACCTGGCCTTGTTCCTCATACAAAAAACATCATTTTGATTATTCTAAATTCTTTTATTCTAGACCGGTGTACCATTTCTAAAAATAAACCCCTCCCCAAACCAAAATTCAAACTTCTTCTAAAACACAATGACATGAAAATCCACAGGGTGTTACAAAATCCCCACCATGATACTTATTACCCTAAAAAATCCATTTTAATACTCAAACCATATATCCTGGACTACTATGGTTTCCAATCTATTATGAACTTTCTATTTTACATTCCAAACCACCAAATGAACTTTCACTATAGAACAACAACCATCAAAGTGATATGTTCACTATGAAATGAGAAAAACATTGGTCACCAACACAAAAAATGAGGTATAACTCACCAAAACCATATATTTTGACAAAACCTAAGTGTATTCATCTGGTTCAGCCTAAGTCTTATAGTTCTCCTCACTATAAGGATCTACTCATGAAGCCCAATTCCAAGCCATGTTTCTCCCTATCACGGGAATGTCCCATTGAGAATACACTTCCAACAACCAATCAACCTAGCTAAATCCTAAACAATGATCCTGATGTGGTTTTCGCATCACCACATCCAAAATCATTCAAAACCACCAATCACAACACCTTTGGATGAATTTTCCCAAAACACTGTCTTTCACCGAGTGATGCATCAACAAACTACCTGATCATGATAACATACTTCTATGAGGCATCAAAAGATTGTCTAATGCTTCACACTAAAGTCCAAACCCCTTCTATTAATGTAATTCCTTTTTCAAATCATGAACCACCAACTCCAACCATCATGCTATCACCATGATCACTGACACACCATTTATTCGAAACACCCTTATATCAGACCAACCCCCCCAATATTGATGACAATGTAAAAATACCACCAAAAATCACATCCAAACTCAAAATTTGCATCACCTAGGGAACCAAATTTCAATAGATATTCTCATGCACTGAAATCCTTATGCCACCCCAACCGTCCACTGACCAGTCTCACCGCATCAACGGCTTTCCCGACATGAGGGTGTAACGAAACAATGTTTTTCAACGGAAATACCATTCTTATAAATATGTCATAACATCACATGAAAACATAACATAATGAACTACTAAGTTATAAGTGACCTTTAAACATAAGTTTGTCACTTCTGTGTTTGGAATTTCAAAAATATGACATACAGGGTTGCAGTCAGTAAGTTATTTGGAGTCTGATAAGAAAAACATAATTTTTGGTGAATATTAACCTAACCTTATGAATAGTAACATACCCTTATGAATAGTGATATACCCTAATGAATAGTAACCTTATCTATGATAATATATAAATAATATTCAAGTTGAAAGTACGATATACATATATTTTATAATATATAAATGAATGTTTTAAAACTGATTTTTGATAATAAATTATGATTTTAATTAAATATTAAAATAATCATATTTAGAAACTTATTTCTTAAAAATGGGTTTCATATTTGGAATCTACATGTTGAATAATGATTAGGGTGAATTTTTGGTATTTTTCTGAAATACATGAAATTTTAGTGAATAGTAAAATACCTTAATTTACCATATAAATACATTATAATTCAAATCCACTATTCATGACATCACAAGTGATATAAGCACCCACATATAGAACTAACATGAATTTATTACTATTCATGGTCATGGAACACTTATTATTCCTTGTCTTGTGAAGAAATAAAAAACTAATGATTAAACAATTATAAAAACCCTCCTCTCCTCCACTATAACCCCCCTCCCCCTCACTTCCCTTATCTTCACTCCTCTCAAGCCTTGTTCCATGACAATATCCTTCCCAAATCTCTCCCCAAGATCCTCCCCCACATCCAAAAATCACCTACCCTCTTTAAAATACCAAAACCTCTCCCCTTAAGAGGTTCTCAAAGGAGTAAGTCTCAAGAGGAAAATTCCTCTTTCCAATTCGTTCATTTCTTTTAAGTTATTTTATTTTTTGTTTCTTACATAACCAACCTACACCCAAATAGTATAATAAATCCAGTAACATAAATTTAATGAATTTGTTTCATACTAATGGGATATTTCATTATCTTCTTTCCTTTCCCAACCTTTTATTTGAATGAAATGAAAGCACCGTTTGAGATGTGCTAATTTAGCACATTCAAGGACAACAGTTTATCAATTTCTATTATCATCATTAATTTTGGTCATAAAACCATTTGTGTTATGGTTGAACCAGATTATTATATGTGTAATATATCATTTTTATGGTTCTATAATAATTTTGCAGTAATGGTATTAAGTTATAAAGAAAAACATGTTATTTGTAATCAAACCCCCCGATTAACCAAAACAGTTATCACTAAGGTTATATATATATATATATATATATATATAATATTTCGACTTCACTCTAAGTAACCAAATTAAATTTAAAACCATGTAATCTCCTGGATGTTCATTAATAGCATATAACTTCATTTCTGGACAACCACTTCCATCTTTCATGTTTATCCGAACATGAATATAAGTGAACCGATATTTTAAAACGAAGTAAACAAACAAGCCCGAATAATGAAATTGAACCTTATAATTAATAAAAAAGGCCTTGAATGAACTAAAAAGATATATAATAAATCACTTACATATAGACGTTTTTATGGATTTATTAATTAATAATCCTAATTTGTTTATTCAGGTCATTAATAACAAGTGGAGAACACCACCAGATTTAAGGTAAGTGATCCTCTCCATTTATCCCTTAATCAAGATTTTACTCTATGCTACGCCTTTTTATGTGTAATACCAAATGATTGGGTATGTTTTCAAACCTCCCCCATAATTCCATCATGTTTTATAAGTGACAAAAAACCCCTCCCCTCTCTCATCAAACCCTCTTAGGTACACCCGATACCATGCCGATAAACCGTAACAAATTCTACCCGAACATTTTTTGTTCTTTCGGGTTTCCTTATAATTATTTATATCAAAATGGTGTTATCTTATATATTTATATATATATATTTTAAATTCTATTTATTTTTACAAAATTCATTTATGATGACCCTTTCATCAATATATTTTGGGGATATACATGTTTTTAAAATATTTTCTCAGAACTTTCTGATAAGAAAACCTCTTTTAAGGGAAATCCCCAAATCGTTACCCAATTTCATGTGAACCATATAATCTGTTTTAAAGACACCGTTGTATTTATAAAATCAGTATTATTATTATGAAAACCTACTTTGTCCCACTCTGGTTTTATATAAAATAATTTTCTCTTTTCCATTTTAAAAGATCTATAGAATTTTCCTTAAAACCACACAAAAATGTTTTAATACTAATGTTAATAAAATGAATTTATTATATGTTGTCACTTCTGTTTGACACCACTTATGATGTTATATTCCTATTTTACCTTATGAACGTCAATGTATGTTCTAATCCCTTTCGTTCATGGACACTTTCATGATACACCCATTGGTTATGATTTTTGTCGTGGTTGTGGTACCTAATTCTTTCCACGGGTATCATTATGTTTATGTATGGTTGATTATGTATGATTATTTATGTGGAAAGATTATTTACGTGGAAAGATTATTCATGAAAATGTTGAGATGGGTGCGCCCAGATAGCGCTCCAATGCATTGGGTATGGTTATGTCTAATGAGATGCGATGTGAAACGGGGTTGGCGGTTAGCCCTGAACCATACTAAAATGGGAAACGAGATTAATAATTAGCCTCGAACGATACCAAATAAATGTTTTATGATTCTGAAAAATTTATTTGATTACATGTTTATATGATCCCATGCATATATGATATGATTTCATATGTTCCATGCTTTGGATATCATTATGTCATGCCTCCTAACTCATGTGCTTAAGTTGTATCCTTACGTCCATTCCCTTACTTGGGTTTTCAACTCATCCCTTTGTTCATGTGTTTCTCAGGGTACCCTATGCAGATGTAAAGGGTCAAATGAAGTTAGGATCTCATCATGGAGATTAAATAAAGAAGTGTTTTTTAGCCCCTTGAATTATGTTTTATGTACCTAGTCTTCCAAGACACGATAATTAATGATCCTTGGATTGTACTCTGATGTATAATAATGCTTAAAATCATGTAATGTTATATATAAAAGGATTGGGTCGCTATTGTTGGTATCATAGGATGCTCTAGTTATTTTTGGATATTAAGAATATAGAACCTTAGTGAGAACCTTAAGATGAGACTATGTATAAGAAAACCTTCCTGAATTTTGGTGAGTATTGAATAAGTGGTTTATCAAGAAAATACATCCCTGTCTGGATATGAGAAGATAGATGAAACTATGGCACAAATGCATCTAGGAGTAAAACCCAAAAACACCTCTTTGAGCTAGACTCAAATGAGAACTGGTGCACAACAACAGGCCTTGTTGCACTCTTGGTTATGACACTCCCGAGGGATATGCTTTGGTATATTCAAAAGCTTAGTACAAACCATTATTAAGGGACAAAAGAAAAATCCCACAAGAATATAAGTTACGAAATAAATCGAGGATAACCTAGATATAAACATGAGGAATCACAAGATAGGATATACCTTTTCTTTATAAGTTTATATTTTTATCTTCAATGTTTCTTTTTTATGATCAATAGATAAGTATTAAATACCTATAATTTTATGTTATTTTTCTTAGTTAATGTCAGGAAATAGATGAAAATGTTCCAACAACCAATGTGATAGACAATGGAAAGATTGCCCTAATGATATGCCTGATGTGACAGGAGTGGGTGCTCAAAACGTCATAACAGTACTTACTCAGCTGGCTCAAGTTATGAATAATAACATGAATCATACGAAATTACCTCCTCCTCCACATAAAGAGTAAGTTTCCGTAGAATCATCCATGTGGAAAAAGCCTCCCCTGTTTAGCAGATCTTCTGATCCCCTCCTCGTGGAGCAATAAATTAACTCCATTGAAAAGATATCCTCTGTCCTCTAGTGCTTGGAAGAAGAGAAGGTGGCACTGGAAGTCCATCGTTTTGATGGGGTAGATGATCAGTGGTGGACACTAATCAAGAATATAAAGTCCCAAGAGGATATTGATTCCATGGATTGAGTGGACTTTAAGAGAATTTTTTTCACAAATATTTTCCTCAAACTCTCAATCTCAAAATGGAAAGAGAGTTCCTCGGACTCATGAAGATGAGTCCATCGGGGCGTATGAAGAAAAAATTACATGGATTGCAAGGTACGCCTCTGGATTTGTCATGAACACAAAAAGTAAGGTGGATCACTTCTTTAGCAGTCTAAATCCAAGTCTATGAAAACTGTTGGCGATTCAAGACTTCAAGAGTTATGAAGAGATTGTCTGTTGTGCCCTTAAGGTTGAAATGAAGATTGAAGACTCTTATTTGTCTTGTGGACCCAGTGACAAGAAGTGGAAAATAGAGAACAACATGGGTGGTCCATCAAAAAAATCCCATGATGGAAAGAAGCCCAACTTTTCCCCTTGAAAAAATTGTGGGAAGAAGAATCCTGGTAACTGTATGAAGGGAACCAAGAATTGATTAAGATGTAGAATGTTTGGTCATATGGCCAAGAACTGCTGCCAAGATATGAAGAATCCCACCAATGAGTAAGAAGAAAAGAAGGTACAAGTCAACACTCAGCCTGCAGTGCAGTGTTACATCTGCAAGGAGCGTGATCATTAGGCGAACAATTTCCCTAAGCCAAGGGTTGTCAGAGGCAATCAACAACAAACTCCAATGAAACAAGGAAGGGCTTATGCTATCACTACAACTAAGGTGGATCCGAAAAATGATGTGGTGATAGGTACGCATGTTATTCATTGAATAATAGATAATGTACTATTTGATTATGGTTCTACACATTCTTTTATATCATGAAATTTTAGTAGAACTATTCAAATACCACCTCAAAATTTGATCGAAATGTTTTCTGTGAGAATAGAGAATGGGGAAATCATTGCGTCCATGGTTTACAACTCCTCCCCAGTTATTGTTTGTGGACTGAAACTCCCAAAAAATATCGTCATACTTCCTTTAGTGGAGTTTGACGCTATCTTGGTCATGGATTGGTTATCTTTATACAAATCCAACATCAATTATTGGTAAAGGGATACCACTCTTCACATCCCGAAGAATCATCTGATTCATTACAACTGTAAGGAGGAAGATTAATCTTATTTAGAATCATCGTCTCATGTGTGGATATTGTTTCCATGTGATAAAGCATATCTAGCTCAAATGATTGAGGAAAAGGAGAGAATCATGCTTGAGAAATTCCCATCATGAGGGATTACACTAAGGTATTCCATAAAGAGTTTTCTTATCTTCCTCCCGACCGAGAGGTTGAGTTATCAATTTAACTTATCCCTGGATCTCTACCTATCTCAAAGACCCCATATAGAATGGACACCATATATCTAGAAGAGCTAAATAAGCCGTTACAAGAGAATATAGAGAAGGGTTTTATATGCCCGAGTGCTTCACCGTGGGGTGCTCCAGTACTCTTCATCAAGAAGAAGGATGGATCAATGTTCCTCTGTATTGATTATCATGAGCTCAATAAAATCATGATAAAGAATAAGTACCCCCTTCCACGGATAGATGACATGTTCGATCAACTTAGTGGGGCCAGTTATTTCTCTAAGGTGGACCTTAATTCAGAATATCACCAACTAAAGGTGAGGAATGAAGATATTCTGAAGACTGCGATTAGAATGAGGTATGGACACTGTGATTTCGTAGTGATGCCCTTCAGACTCACTAATGATCAAGAAATTTTCAGGGATTTAATGAATAGAGTCTTTATAGATTACCTTAACAAATTTTTGGTAGTCGTTATTAATGATATTCTGATATACTTCAAGAGAAAGGAGGAACATGAGGAGTATTTGAATACTATTTTAATGACATTGATAAGGGATAATTTGTATGAAAAGTACATTAAATATGAGTTCTGTATTGAGGAATTATCAATCTTGGGGAATGTTATCACCAACAAAGGGATATCTGTGGACCCTTTCAAGACGAAGACAATTGAAGAGTGTCCTAGATCAACTTCTATAATAGAGATCGTTAGATTTTTGGGTCTAGCTAGGTATTATCGATGATTCGTGAAGAACATTTCATTATTTTCAAACCCAATGAACAAGCTTACATGGAAGGGAGTAAATATTGTCTGGACTCAAAAATGTGAAGACTGTTTCACTGAGTTAAAAAAGAGGCTTATCGATTTTCCAATACTCACACTACCAACAAGTGGAGAAATCTTTATGGTGTACAATTATTCTTCAAAGAAGGTCTTAGGCTGTGTTCTGATGAAAAATGATGAAGTGATATCCTATGACTCAAGGTATCTGAAAATCCCAGAACAAAACTATCCAACGCATGATCTAGAGTTGGCGTCTATGATCTTTGCCTTGGAAATCTGGAAGTATTATCTCTAGGGGGAGAAGTCTGAGATAAATACTGACCACAAGAGTCTCAAATATATATTCACACAAAAAGAGCTTAATATGAACCACTGAATATGGAAATATCTCATCAAGGATTATGACTGCTCAATGCACTACCATCCTGGTAAGGCAAATAAGGTGGTAGCTACTCTTAGTAGAAAGGATCCTACATCTTTATCAATGATGAGAATTGAAAAGGATACCATATTCTTAGATTTTCAACGGATGGACATGAGAATAATTAATGGAGGATCATCACCAATCATTTTGCAAATTATTGCTCAACCGTCCCTCTTGGAGAAAATAAAGGGTGCTCAATGAAAAGATGTGAAAATTCAGAAAATGGTTGAAGATATTAAAAATGGGAAAACCTCCGATTTCAAAAATTGATGATGAATGAGATGTAAGTTTTGGGACATGATTGTGTGTACCATCCAATACATAGATAAAGAAGAAGCTATTGAATGATGCACATAGCTCGACATTCTCTATCCACCCAAGAAGCACAAAGATGTATTGAGATCTTCGGGAAAAATTTTGGTTGGACAATATGAAAATGGAGATTGTTGAATATACATCAAAGTGCCTGGTATGTCAGCAAGTGAAGGATGAGAGACAAAATTAAAATGGAATGATGCAACTACTACCCATACCATCATCGAAGTTGGAGAAAATTACCATGGACTTTCCCACTGGACTTCCAAATACATCCAATGCAAACAATGCTATATGGGTCATTGGGGATCGTCTTACAAAGGCAGTTCAATTTATCACGATTTGAGAGGACTTCTCATTAGATCAAATTACATGGATTTACATTAAAGAAGTGGTAAGGCTTCATGGAGTACAAATATCTATTGTATCCGATCATGATCCAAGATTCACCTCAATGTTTTGGAAAAGTATCCAACATGCTCTAAGCACTGAACTAAAATTCAGTACGTCCTATCATCCTCAAACTGATGGCCAATCTGAGCGAACTATTCAGACACTAGAAGACATGTTGAGAGTGTGTTCTATTGAATTGAAAGGAGGATGGGACCAACATCTTCCACTGGTTGAATTCTCCTACAACAACAATTTTCACTTGAGCATCTGAATGGCACCATATGAAGCACTTTATAGGAAAAGGTGAAGAACACCGGCATGTTGGGATGAAGTCGGTGAGCATAAGCTACTAGAACCTGAAATGGTCAATGAAATGGTGGAGAAGGTGAAAATCATTCAGCAGCATATCAATGCATCCCAAAGTCGACATAAGAGTTATGTAGATAACCGTCGACAAGCATTACTAGAAATATCACCTATACCCATGGTTTAAAACCGCAGGTATATCCCTTGAAACCATGGGTATAGGTTATACCCATGGTTTCAGAAACCATGCGCTGCAGTGATGTCACAATAGGTCTATACCCATGGTTTTCTGAAAACCGTGGGAATAGACCAAGGAAAATTTATATTACCGACGGTTTGTTAAACCGTGGATATAGATGTATACCCAATGTTTTCAAACTATGGGTATACTGATTTACAACGCCCAATATTTACCCATGGTTTACCAAACCTTGGGTATAGAGAGGTTCCCCAAGCTGAGAAGCTGCACCTCCCTACCATTCTTCACCTGTATTAGCACATATACATGGCATGTCAAACTGGATGTTTGATAATCCAACCTAATCCCCAACATCTAAACAGCTAAACTATAAGTGTCAATCCACTATTTTCTAACAAATCATGGGGCCTCTATTAGAACCATTGATCATAGAATTCAATATTGAATCCACCATGGGCACTAAATGACCCACCTCAGGGCTAAAACTGAGAGCCATAGCTACCTCAGTCCCTAGGGCTACTACATAATGTGAATTCCAACTAGGGACTCATGTGATGGAACCAATATCTTGTGACACACCTATAGAAACAAACTCATCCCACCTAAATTCCATAGTAAGAGATGATTAGAGGATCAATTCCCACACTTCCCTTAGAGCTTCACACTTACCACATTAATAAATATCCATATAGAACTTAAAATCCATAGAACAAGGCCGGATGTTTCCAAAGTTGTGACACCAGATGTCAATTTCTAAATAATGAAATTATTAACCAAAATCTCACACTAGATATCCTTTGTCTCAATAGATATTTAATAATAGAACATAAAAAATAGAAAAAAACCCACACCCACTAAAATCACCAATAGAAGAATTTACATAGTTCAAAATTAGTACAACTCCATTAGATAATAATTTTTACTATTTTTTGTGTGTACTCCCCCCTGCCCAGCCCCTCCGCCTCCCTCCCCCACTGCCCAGATCCTCCCCCTCCACCTCCCCCTCCCCTCCCACCTCCCCCCTACCCAGCCCCTGCCCCCTGCTCAGTCAAGTAGAATGGAATATTTAGAGAAACTTTTGGAAAAAACAAAATAAATAAAATACACAAACACATATTGCAATGTCATTCAACAATTGATATATACACAAATTATCCACTATAAACAGAAAATGTTTTCAATATTCAAGACTAAATGGTGTGAAAAGATTTAAAAATCAATAAAAATCATAAGGGTGCGTACCTCCTGAAATTACACCATGATCCATGATTTTTTAATAACATCCAGAGCCTTCTCAAATGTGATGAAAATTCAATGTATCCAAAACATACACAAATATATAGCCGAATATTAAAATTAAAAAGTTGGAGTAAAACCTGAATCATGATTACACTGAAATGGGTTTTTCTTTTGTGTTTTGAGTATTCCTAAAACAAAAAAACCACATTAAAAAATTAGAGAAAGGAAAGCTGAAAACCACAAACAACATATGCAACATCTAAATCAGTTAGTCAACTCTGAATATTCATATAACTGTCAGATCACATACCAGTCAATCAGGTAAAATGACATATTTAGAGAACATTTTGGATAAAACAGATGAATAAAATACACAAACATATATCACAATGTCATTCAACAATTGATATAAATAAAAAGTATCTACCATAAACAGATAATGTTATCAATTTTCAAGGCTTGATCGCGTTATCAAGCTTAAAAAATCAGCTCCTTATCTCACCCCTTCCCAGCAAATTCCCCTCACCCTCCCCTCCCCCTCCCCCTCTACCCAGCCCCACCCTCATGCCCAGCTCCCCTCTACCCAGCCCCTCCCCCTCCTCCCTCATGATCAACTTCCCCTCATGCCCTACCCCTCCCCCTCCCCCTCCCTCATGCCTATCTCCCCCTGCCTAGCCCCTCCCCCTACCTCATGCACAGCTCCCCCCTTGCCCAACCCCTTCTCCTCCCCCTCCCCCTACCCAGCCCCTCCTCCTCCCCCATATTTACTGTATACCAATCAAATATGAGATTCATTGACATCTCAAGGCATATAGTTTTTTAGGAAAATAAAATACAAAGGGAAAGTGTTTTAGTTTTTGGTGTCATGACTGAATTGTGTAACAATATAATCATAAATAGATCACCGAAAGGGGAAAGGGGAAATGAGCATAGGTTACTTACCTTTACTTGAATAGAAATCATAGTCATGATCACATTAACACCAAAATTTTGTTCCAAGGTTCGAGGTATTTCCTCAAAAGAAACTGAAACATCTTTGTAAGGCCACTTTTTAGAAATAAACCAAACACAAAAAATATGAATCACTCCAGGAACTAGAAATTAGTGCCTTTATGTTTAATGTAAAAGAAAAGAAGAAAATAAACCTTCTCAATGACTTCAATAGAAGAGATCTTATGCTTCAAAGTGGAGGACACAATCATACTTGCCTCATGAACATCCTCTGCATGCTGAGTATATGAAATATAGATTATGTTAATGCAGCCCCCTCCCCTAACAGCCCTCTACTGCACCCCCTCCCTACCTTCCCCTCCCAACCCCCCTCCCAGCCCTCCACTACAGCCCCCCAGCCCTTCACTGCAGCCCCCCATATCCCAGGCCTCCCCTCCACTACTAAGGCCAAGATTAGATGGAGAGATACTAATAAACACACCAAACCATAAAAAAAATATGGCTTGTGAAAATTACTTAAAGAATTGTAAAATAACACCCCTGATGAAAACATAATCCAAAATGAATTTCATTGCATAAAAAAATTCACATACAAGTAGTCCACCAATACAAAAAAAAAAATTAAACTCCAACACAAGTGTCTATGCTAAGTCATGAATGGAGGGGATTATTATCCCCCTTATCGCCATCATCATCATCTCCATGTCCAGCATCATCATCATCATCATCAGCAACATCAATAGAAACATCATCAGTAACATCATCACCAACTGCACCATCGACATCATTATCAACAATCTCATCACCAACAAAAGCATAAACAACATCCTCGCTAGATCTATCGCCACCACCATCATCGCTACTATGACCCTCATGGGAATCTCTCGAGGCATTATTTAAAGAGCGCATTGATTCCATACATGAATGAAAAGGGGAAGCATCATCTGATGGTAGTTACTAAATAAAAACTGACATAGATTTCATGAAATGTTCATTAATTAGCTTACATTTTTCACGCTCCTCTAATACTATTTTAATTTTCATAGCTAATTCAGCACACACAATTTACAACTATGAGGCCTTAGAGGCTATAGAGGATTCCGATGATGACCAATACCTAGAGGGGACAATGTTTTTTCCTAGTGTACAACAGACTCTTCCTGGATGCTCCACACCTAACACCTGAATCAAATGATCATTTAGAACTAAGTTGTCAACTTCATTCTCATCCATGGCCTCCATGCCAAACTGTTGAAATTATAAAAATATTAAATTATGAATTTCAAATAAATGATTGATATATAAATAAAAAAACTTAAAATTTTATCTTGTGTTTGTGAATTAACTGCAGTTCCATCATTTTTTCCTACTCGAGAAGAATAATTTGGCACGAGGTACAAGACCTTCAATTCCCAATACAATTTGCTGCATATGTGAAATGCACAAATTTGGATTACAACCATATATGATAAATGCAAAAAAAAAATGGATTGAAGTGAGTTGCAACAAATACCTAAAAACATTGAGGTAAATGATAGTCATAACCGATTGGTGGTTTTCTGAAATGGTTTTCTGAATTGGGTTTCCAGGAAATGTACTACTTGTTTAGGAAAATAGAAAATCCTTCTCCAAGTATAAGATGTGATTTCTAGGATACATGGACTAACCAAGGGAAGGCATGAATAAGTTATGATGACATGTTATAAATAAGGACATTATAATAATTCAGATGAATGTACCAGCCGCTTCTCATGCTCGAGCATTGTAGTGTGCCCCAATGTGTGTAGATATGACATTTCATCTTTTTTTTCACTGATACTCCCTATGAAAAAAAAACATACACTTGATAAGAATTAAATTTTATATAAAAACCATTAAATAAGGATAGTACCATATACTGTGCAGTCTTCCAATGTGCGATCATTTTTTGATTTGACTTTTTGGATAGTCAGGGTTTGTGGGTACACCCTCTAACTCAGTACCCACTCTGATCCTCCAACCAATATGTAACTCATGCTTGTATGACTACCAATACTCTCCAAGATCACTCAACCTAGCATCTTTAGCAGTTTCACCGTTAAGAAAGTTAAATTGACTCTGCAATGAACATGTTATGTCAATTAAATACATTACGAATATAAATATAAATTTATAAAATTTTCTTACCCGTATCTGTGCCCATGCCCTATCCTTGATGTTAGCACTGATATGTTTTTATGAGACCGGTTCCACCGAAATGTTATCATGATATTTGGCTAAAGTATCCATGAAACTTCTACACTCCTTAGCATTTTTACCTACCATTTGATTTTGAGAATTTTAATCCACCATAATATGAGTTTCATGATTCCAGGGATCCTGCATTCGAGTGCGCCCATGCCGCCTACAAGAAGATCCCACTAAATAAGATAAGAGGTGAAAAGATAAGAGTTAAGTGAAAATAAAATAGGATAATAGTGATATGATATAATTTGAAACATTTATAATAATAAAACTTGATGTAGGCTCATGAATAGACTGTGAGGCATATATGGACTATGTTGGATCAGCATCCTTTGAAAGAAGTATCTGTTCCATAGCATGCTCCGACTGATCTTCATGAACAAGAGTGCAAACTGAAGGAACAAACTCAATATGTGTAGGATGGATGGTAGGAAATGGAGGTTTCATAGACATTTTAGAATATGTATAGTAGGTCTGGGGATACATGAATGGATGTGGAAATTGTGCAGGGGAGAACATCGGTCGAGTCGGCGTGGACATGGAATGGGAAAAAGAGGGTAAATGGGATGATGACAGCAAAATTTATGGGAACATCACAGGGGTCTCATGCGGAGGACAGACATGTGTGGTAGATGGGATTTCCACTGCTGGGTTAGTGTGGGGAGTGGTAATACGGGAGCTTCTCCTAGGTCTAGGAGGATCCCTGCTCGGTCCCATAATGGGAAGAGGAAACTCTGGAATTATATATCCCTAAAAAATTAGATCAAAAATATGAACTTGATATTATATGTAATGTAGAATATAAATATTAGAATTATTATACTTAATGAAGACAACTCATGCTCACGTCTAACAGAATCAACATCAAATAATCTCTTCTTATGAGCTTCAATAGTTTTCTTCATAATCTGCATATGAATGAAATACGTATTTTTTAGCAACAATTTTTACAAATCAAAAATACAACTTAGAAGCTAAAGAAGACAAAAAATGTCATAACATATATCAGTAATGATAATTTACAGCCAAGTTATACAATTTTTAAAAACACATTTTAAACATAGTTTTATGAATTGAAATAAATATAATTAAATGAAACAAAACCAAACAATACTAAAATAGACATATCATTCCAAACTAAAACAAAGTTAAAATAATTACATTAGTACCAACTTGAGAAACTCACATCAAAGTAAACTGAATGGACTCTGAATATATATGGTTGCTTTTATATATTACCCTCCACTACCTCAGGTTAAACATCATCTCTCACAATGGGACAATTTGTGTCATCAAATACAATATTTTGGCTAACACCGATGGGGGCATCAATGGTGAAAATTTTATCCCCTGCATCATGAAAAATATGTCTTGGGATTACTTCATTAATGATACCGTAATCAAGTTTCAGAAGATCTTTCACAATAAACACTTGTTTTTCCATTGATGCCAAAATGTATGGTTCATCAGTATACATGAATCGACTCATGTCAATAACTCTAAATCCACAATCATTAATAAAATTACCATGTCACGTTATTGAATCAAACCATTTACATTTCATCATAGTGACTCTACCTTGAGAGTAGTAATCCAATAACAATATTATCTCAACCAGTCCATAATAATACACATCTTTATATCGAGGTATACTATCTGATGCACTAGAATAACAATCTGTTCTAGCAGTTAACATAATTCCATCATGTTGTGTTAACATTTTCACCCCTCTATCAGTTGTAACAAATTTATATCCATTGATTATTAAAGACATGCTGTCACAAACCAAAGAATTGGGACCAAAAGCCAACGCTCTTAATTCTTAAGAAATTAATTCCGCAGGTAAACTCAATACCTGTAATACATATGAGTAATATAATTAAATATATATCTATATTTTAAGGTATTTAATGTAATGGTCTTACCTTTGATTTCAACCAAGCTAGGAACTCTTGGCTATGCGTAGCCTCTCTCCTTCTCAATGGCAAATAACGATGAACTCTAATTATAATTTTCTTATGTTCTCTATATAAAATGAAAATAAAAGTATAAGGTATATGTAGAGACATGAAGCTTTACGTACATAGATATTACATTACTTTTTCGGAATACTTAATACATAACAAAAACAGACACACAAGGACCGTAATAGTTTAGTGTCTTTGGAAACTCGGAATATAATCTTCTAATCGTGGTGAAAGATCTACAACATCTCCCATAAAGATCTTCCACTTTTTGTTTCCTTACATAAAAACTATCTTTATATCCTGGGGAAAATAAAACATAAAAGGGGTGAGCTCAAATTCTCAGTAAGGGTAAGCATAGAGAACATAAAACAATACTTAGACATTTGAATGTAAAAAAAATGAGCATAAAATCTAAACGTCAAAATCATGAGCAATGACATAAAACATGGCAGTACGTAAGGAATAGATCATGAAGAAAAATTAATCATGATAAATTAGAATGGGAATAAAACATGTAATTGTGGGAACCATTAAGCACATGAAATTATTTCCATAGTAGCCAAGGCATTGCTGCCAAGACCATCTTAGTGGACAAAGTCCCTTTCTGAATCGAGTTCATTCCTCGTTCCAGTCCTATATTACTGAACCGGTTTAACTTGCCATTCCAGCCATGTCTATCTCATGAGATATAAATCTTTACCCAATGCATTGGAGGGAGATATAGGTCCCACCCATCTCATATGGAAATCACTATTTCGTGTTCCACAATATAAACATAAATCATTCATCATAACCCAAGAATAAAATGGGTTTCATAAACATCATTCCGTCATAACGTAATCCATACAAAAAAATAGGATATCATTTCATCATTAGAAAAGTGAAACCATGTAATTCATAGAGACATGATATTTGAAATATACACATGTGAAATTATGTTATCTTAGATGAAAATCGTTTTTATAAAACACTAGAAATGAATTCTTGAGGAAAATATGCTTTTTTCTTCAAAATAATTTTCTTTTCTCAAAATTTCATGCAATTTTAAAAGAAATGAATTTTGTTGAAAATAGTCCTGAAATCTTTTGGAGTAAGCTACATGAAAATATGGCTTTATAAATACATAAAAATCCTTTCATGCCATATACATTAAAAAAACATTCTTCTCGTACTTTTGTCAGAAAACTCAAAAAGTACCTTGTAGGGTAAATAAAAGAAAGATTCCTTCCATAACATGGGTTAAAAGTAAAAATGGGTAAAAATGAATTTAAACATACATGAATATACTTTTATAAAACATGTACATGGATGATATCAATAACCCCAATAAATACTTATGAATAAGCAATCTCGGATAAAAATGAGATTTGCAAAATTATCCCTTACCTTAGGTACGATATGCTTCGTACGTATATAAACCTCCCTAATAATGATTTAAAAAATGTAATTGACTTATTATAGAATCATATTCATTGTTATTATATCATATATGTTTCACTTATGACTTTATATTACCCGTTCTTTTGTAAATTCCATGTTAAAGCAGTGTTTTGGGTAAAATCATTTCATTTATCATATGTGTTTCGACTTTTCGTTCTTGATATTATTAATTATATCCTGATTTACATAATCAAATAATGTAAAACCTGATTTATATATAATATATATTCATAATATACATATATATATATATATATATTATATATCGATAAAAGGAATGAAATACACCGTTCATAGAGACGGTAGGCCGTACACACGCATGAACGCTGTCTTCGTTTCCTTATTGAATTGAATGAAACTAAATAGATGACATACATATATATATATACATAAATCCAGTAGCATTATTATTTCATATATTTATTTATTATTCATTATATAAACTTTATTATCATTCATGTATGGTTAACATGGAGAATGAATCTCATCGCGTCGTGGAGACGGTAGTCCGTACGTACGCACGAGCGATGATATCATTCCCATAATTATTGAATAGAATTGGAGTGGATGGTATAATATATCAGAATCAGTATGATTTTATAATAACCATATATATTTATTCTTTACACCATTATACCGATCCATGTTAGGTGTTGGTGGAAAAACAGATTTCACCACGGTGTGGAGATGGTATTCCGTACGTACGCACGCGTGGTGATTTCATTTTCTGTAGGATGGATAGATGGTGAAATAGGGTTGTTTAATACTTATAATAACATATCATTATATGAGTTATACTGATGTTATTACTTCATAATGAAACAACTAAAGAAGAATAAGTGTAAGAAGAAATAAAGTTGAATGAATCGGTAACGGACATTACCTCTTCTTTGAAGCGCCTCTTTGAGACCTCCTATTAGGGCACTAAAATTGGTCTTGGAATAAGACCAGAACCTCTAAGATGTTTCTATGGAAGTGGAGAAGATAATTTGTCAGGGTTTGGACGAGCATGAAGGCTCAAAGTGGTGTGAGGAAGAGAGGGAGGAGGTGCCCTTTTATAATGGAGGAGAGGGGAACCTTAGGAAAAACTAAAAATATTATTTTATTATAAAGTCATATTCGGTTTTCAATAGCTCCAAATTGATTTATTTCGAAGCTAATGTGGGGATGGGTCTCAATCCTCTCATACAATATAATTTATAAAAGTTTAGGTTTCTATTTTAACCTTATCATTTAGATTTAACCTTAAGTTAAATAATTTTACTTTTACCGTGTCTTCTTGTTTTCTTACACTATAAGGTTAATAAACATACTATAACAAGCCAAAAGAACCCCAAGTTGTTTATTATTAATATATATAACCTTATCTAAGTCATTTGGCCGAACCTTATATTTTTAGGAATAAAATAACAATTAATAATATAATATATGTTTTAAAAACTATTTTATGTCAATTTTGACACTATTTGTTAATTGATTTTTTTGAAAATCATAACAGAATTATTAGTTAAAACAAAGTTAATTAAATAAAAACTAACATGTCATATTAACCTAGAAAATTAGTGAAATTCATAAAAAGACTCAAATTACATTTATTTTGGTATTTATAACATCAATTATGTCAATATTTCATTAAAAAGATAATTACTGCATCATCTTTGTGTCATTAATAAATTAAATTATTTAATGTCTAAAAATTATAGATAAAATACCATTATGTAGGAAATATTTTTATCTTTCTAATGAATATTTATAGTAGAATTTATATTATGTATAACCCTATATTAAAAATGATTACTTATTAAACTTTGATTATAACTATTTTAACCCTTCTTTAAATAAATTAATATTAAATGTCCTAATCTAATCCAAGGAAGCCTAAATGGTCATATTTTATTCCTAAGGTTGTTTTCGGTCTAATTAAACTTATCCAATAGAATTATGACATGTGTTAGGATAATAATAATATCAGTTTTACCCTTAATTATCCTATTTACTTTTAACCGTGGTAAATAAAAGTAAAAAGTTACTATTCACCAAAAATTACATTCATCTCATTGAACTACATTTTAGTCCTTGATATTAACCGTGTCTCTCGGATTTTTGAAATTCCACTCAAAGAAGCGGTAAAATTAAGTTTTATGAAAAATTCAGTTTTTTAACTACCACTTAGTGGTTTCACTATTCATCAAAAATTGAAAGTTTCCTGAAAAATACCAAAAATTAGGCCTAAGCTATATTTGATATTATGAATTCAAAAATGATGTCTATTTTACCAAATTAAAAACATATCAGTTGCTTTAATTAATTTAAAAATTAATTCTCGTCGTCAAAACAAAAAGCGTGTTTTTAAGAGAAAATAACTATCAAAAGATTGGCACTTGTTTATGCCTGGTTTAAATGTGAAATTACATCCCATGAACAACATTGAATTAAATGGTAAAAATATATTCTAAATATACTTTAAAACCACTCAAATTAATAATTTATCATTATTAATTATTTCGAATAATTTTTTTTTAATTAACATTTAGTAATTTTAACTATTCATCAGAATATGAAAGTTATCCGAAAAGTACCAAAATTTAACCCTAAGATAATTTTGATATTTCGAATCCAAAAATGAAGTCTATTTTGAAATATATAATTTATAAAATTTCAAAAAGTGGGTATTACTATTCATAACAGCTAGTTCATAATAATATTATAATAATATCTTGTTTAATGAAACTCGGTATTGCGTACTACACACGCTATCGAGGAAGGTCTTTATTGCGTGTAATGCGAGCCAAGTCAGGGCTGTGTGTAGTGAAATATCTGTTTGGTGTTGCGTATAACATAATCAAAACTTATTTCTTTTATAAATTAAACAAAATCTATACATAATGTTGTGTAGAATAGTTTCTACAAAACAAACTTTAAAATGTGTGTAATGCGAGCCAAGAATAGTGTTACGTATACTGCAAGAAAATACGGTGTTGTGTATATCACAAGATAAGTTTGGTGTAGCATACAACACAATACATTAAAAAGAATATTTTTCATAAAATCTTGGGGTGTTACATTCTACCCCCCTTAAAATGGATTTCGCCCTCAAAATTTTTCGGGGTTATAAATGGTTTACAACTAGAAAGTTTCTTTAATAGAAACCGACATCGTAAAAACGAATACCAAAACATGGCTTTAAAAACTAAAGTATGAAATTTAACGGTTACCCAAATTAACTCATCACTGGGTTTCCACATAAGAGAACATAGGTGAAAATATGGATATGGAAGAAAAATCTAACCATCAAGTTCTGATGGAGAGTGGTAGAGAACATTGATATGAAAAATCCAACAATCACAAAGCCATAAATTTGCGACGATCTAAGGTACCATTTGATTCATCGGATATAAGAGCACTAGGACAACATTTTTGGTTATCAAGATCATTTCCCTAAAGTTGATGAAATTGGAATTAGAAGAAATACTTTCATAATTTTGGTACAGTCTCACCGTTGGTCGTTCTTTGGACAATTTCAACTTCATCTCTTAAAGAAATGATGTTGAATTTTTCATTCGTGATGTGTTAGCAGATCATGTGATAGAATGATGGGTCATTCCATCTATCTCAAGCAAAAGGTTAGAAAAGTTATCAAAAATACATAAGTCCATCTACAGTGAGATTAATCATATATGGTTACTAAAATGGACTTATACTTCATATATAATACTGGTTAATATAATAAAACTAGTTTCTACTAAACAGGGACTTCCTGTAGGCCAGTGGTAGGCGATAATGGCCAGTCGCACTTTGGTTGTGGGTTCGATTCCCACAGCCTTGTCCGACGCGATGGGATGTCACATGTCCTGCAGGTTGTCCTTTTTCTAAAACTACATTAATATAACATCCCATCAATAATATCGATAAAACTTCTATCCTTAAACAATAATTACTTATGTCCAACATAATCCATTCCAATCTTTAGGCTTATCCAAAATATTGCTTTCCAATCTCATATTATAGTGAAAACGTTACCAAATAGATCATATAACAAGGATGTTAATACCATCGTTGATCCCCATATATCATAAGATATGTCTTGTTGGTCACATTCCAAACATTAGAAGGCCTTAATCATGTATTCTCTTGAAAAATGAATACCCATTGAATCATAGTGAAAGCATGAGTGCTGTCAAAAGTTAACTCATTCCACATACCAAAATTCCAAAATTCTGTATACTCAAACCATGATATAACTTAGTCCTTATAAAAATCATGAACTCATGGATACTGTCAAACATTTCATTTTCTCTTTATCCCTTCATTATGCGCATATCATCTACTTTCCAAAATATCTGAATCACTTTTCATGGTTACCGTTACCATAAAATTATTGAAAACCGCAATAGACTAATACAAAAACATTCTAATATAGCATAAAAGTACCTCAACAACATTATTCATGAATACCAATACATAAACACTTCAATCCATCCTCTTCAATAATTTTCCTTGAATAAGTCATTCCTTGATTTAGAAGTATCTTTTTAGGTCAGGGCATTGAGTTGGGTAATGCCCATGTTCTCCACAAATAAGACATTGAACTCCATAACAGTCTGTCACTCTATGACCCTTTTCTCCACACAGATAACATCTTCCCCTCCATTTGAGGTATTCCTCAAGGTTCTTCATCCCTTCTTTGAAATCTCAATCTTCCTTTCTTTATGCTCCTCAACATGCGAACTTTCATAAACATCTACCTTCCTCTTATTTGATGAATTAGGCATACCACTAAATTTCAAATTGTTAATCATATATCGCAATGACTGATTCGGAATAATCACAATATCTTTCTCTCTAGGAATTATGCAATTTTGTTTCTCATAGTCACCAATTTGTCCATTGGATTCAATGTTAACCAAATTCCTTCTGGTTCCCTCTATTGACTAAAACACAAAAAGAATTCTGTGAGAGGAAAAAATCATACAAGGAAAATAACATAATCAAGGGGGTGTACCTTCGACATCTAACATCTTAGGTTTAATTCTAATATCACTACCATAATTCTAGGACTATAACCTATACTTATACTTAACCTTAGGGACATCCCTAGACATACCTTAGAAATATCTCTAAGGATCTCACTATAGTTTTCGCATCCTAGTTTCCAAAGGTTGAATAAACTTTTCCTCTGATACAAATTGTAGAGACCCGAAGCTTTACGTACATAGATATTACATTACTTTTGAGAAATACTTAATACATAACGAAAACAGACACACAAGGACTTTAATAGATTAGTGTCTTTGGAAACTCGGAATATAATCTTCTAATCGTGGTGAAAGATCTACAACATCTCCCATAAAGATCTTCCACTTGTTTTTCCTTACCTAAAACCTTTATTTATATCATGGGGAAAAGAAAACATAAAAGGGGTGAGCTTAAATGCTCAGTAAGGGTAAGCATAGAGAACATAAAACAATCCATATACATTTGAATGTAAAAAAAATGAGCATAAAATCTAAACATCCAAATCTTGAGCAATGACATAAAACATGGCAGTACGTAAGGCATAGATCATGAAGAAACATTAATCATGATAAATTATCATGGGAATAAAACATGTAATTGTGGAAACCATTAAGCACATGACATGATTTACATAGTAGCCAAGGCATTGCTGCCAAGACCATCTTAGTGGACAAAGTCCCTTTTTGAATCGAGTTAACTCCTCGTTCCAGTCCTGTATTACTGAACCGGTTTAACTTGCTGTTCCAGCCATGTCTATCTCATGAGATATAAATCATTACCCAATGCATTGGAGGGATATATAGGTCCCACCCATCTCATATTTAAATCATTCTTTCGTGTTCCACAATATAAACATAAATCATTCATCATAACCCACGAATAAAATGGGTTTCATAAAAATCATTCCATCATAACGTAATCCATACAAAAAAAATTGATATCATTTCATCATCAGAAATGTGAAACCATGTAAATCATAGAGACATGATACTTTAAATATACACATGTGAAATAATGTCATTGTATATGATAATGGTTTTGATAAAACACTTGAAATGAATTCATGAGGAAAATATCATTTTTTCTTCAAAATCATTTTCCTTTCACAAAATTTCATAAAATTTTAAAAGAAAATGATTTTGTTGAAAATAGTCCTGAAATATTTTGGAAGAAGCTTCATGAAAATAAGGCTTTATAAATCCGTAAAAATCCTTTCATTCCATATATGTTAAAAAAACATTCTTCTCGTACTTTTGTCAGAAAAGTCAAAAAGTACCTTGTAGGGTAAATAAAAGAAAGATTCCTTCGATACCATGGGTTAAAAGTCAAAATGGGTAAAAATGATTTTAAACATACATGAATACACTTTTATAAAACATGGACATGGATGATATAAATAACCCCAGTAAATACCTATGAATAAGCAATCTCAGATAAAAATGAGATTTTCAAAATTATCCCTTACCTTAGGTCCGATATGCTTTTTACGTATCTAAAACTCATTTATAATGATTTAAATAATGTCATTTACTTATTAATGAATCATATTTGTTGCTTTTATATCATATATGTTTCACTTATGACTTTATATTACCCATTCTTTTGTAAATTCCATGTTAAAGAAGCGTTTTGGGTAAAATCATTTCATATATCGTATGTGTTTCGACTTTTCGTTCTTGATATTATTACTTATATCCTGATTTATATAATTCCAGAATTTAAAACATGATTTATATATAATATTTATTAATCATATACATATATATATTATATACTGATAAAAGGAATGAAATACACCGTTCATGGAGACGGTAGGCCGTACGTACGCATGAACGCTGTTTTCGTTTCCTTATTGAATTGAATGAAACTAAATAGATGAAATACATATATATATACATAAATACAGTAGAATTACTATTTCATATATTTCATTATTATTCATTATATAAACTTTATGATCATTCATGTATGGTTATCATGGATAATGAATCTCCTCGCGTCGTGGAGACGGTAGTCCGTACGTACGCACGAGCGATGATATAATTCTCATAATTATTGAATAGAATTGGAGTGGATGGTATAATATATTAGAATCAGTATGATGTTATAATAACCATATATAGTTATTCTTTACACCATTATACCCATCCATGTAAGGTGTTGGTGGAAAAACAGATTTCACCACGGCGTAGAGACTTTATTCCGTACGTACGCACACGTGGTGATTTCATTTTCTGTAGGATGGATAGATGGTGAAATAGGGTTGTTTAATAATTATAATAACATATAATTATATGAGTTATACTGATGTTATTACTTCATAATGAAACAACTAAAGAAGAAGAAGTGGAAGAAGAAATAAAGTTGAAAGAATCGGTAACAGACATTACCTCTTCTTTGAAGCGCCTCTTTGAAACCTCCTCATAGGGAACTAAAATTGGTCTTTGAAGAAGACCAGAACCTCTAGGATGTTTATATGGAAGTTTAGAAGATAATTTGGCAGCGGATGGACGATATTGAAGGCTCAAAGTGGTGTGAGGAAGAGAGGGAGGAGGTGCCCTTTTATATGGGAGGAGAGGGGCACCTTTGGAAAAACTAACAATATTATTTTATTATAAAGTCATATTCGGTTTTTTATAGCTCCAAATTGATTTATTTAGAAGATAATGAGGGGATGGGTCTAAATACTCTCATCCAATAGAATTTAGACAAGTTTAGGTTTCTATTTTAACATTATCATTTAGATTTAACCTTAAGTTAAATAATTTTACTTTTACCGTGTCTTCTTGTTTTCTTACACTATACGGTTAATAAACTTACTATATCAAGACAAACGAACCCAAAGTTGTTTATTATTAATATATATATCCTTATCTAAGTCATTTGACCAAACATTAGATTTTTAGGAATAATATAACAATTAATAATATAATATTTGTTTTATAAACTATTTTATGTCAATTTGGTCACTATTTGGTAATTGATTTTTTTGAAACTCATAACAGAATTATTAGTTCTAAAAAAGTTAATTAAATCAAAACTAACATGTCATATCAACCTATAAAATTATTGAAATTACTAAAAAGTCTCAAATTACATTTATTTGGGTATTTATAACATCAATTATGTAAATATTTCATTAATAAGATAATTACTGCATCATATTTGTGTCATAAATAAATTACATTATTTAATGTCTAAAAATTATAAATAAAATACCATTATGTAGGAAATCTTTTTATCTTTATAATGAATATTTATAGTTGAATTTATCTTATGTATAACCCTATATTAAAAATTATTCCGTATTAATCTTTGATTTTAACTATTTTAACCCTTCTTTAAATAAATTAATATTAAATGTCGTAATCTAATCGAAGTGGGCCTAAATGGTCATATTTTATTCTTAAGGTTATTTTTGGTCGAATTACACTTATCCAATAGAATTATGACATGTGTTAGGGTAATAATAATATCATTTTTACCCTTAAATATCCTATTTAATTTTAACCGTGGTAAATAAAAGTAAAAAGTTATTATTCACCAAAAATTATTTTCATCTCATTGAACCACATTTTAGTCGTTGATATTAACCGTGTCTCTAGGAATTTTGAAATTACACTCACAAAAGCGTTAGAATTATGTTTTATGAAAAATTCAGTTTTTTAACTCCCACTTAGTGGTTTCACTATTCATCAAAAATTGAAAGTTTCCGAAAAAATACCAAATATTAGGCCCAATCTATATTTGATATTATGAATTCAAAAATGATGCCTATTTTAACAAATTCAACACATATCCATTTCATCAATTAATTTAAAATTTATTTCCCGTCGTCAAAACAAATAGCGTGTTTTTAAGAGATAATAACTCTCAAAAGATCGTCACTTGTTTATGTCTAGTTTAAATGTGAAATTACATCCAATGACCAATATTGTATTAAATGGTAAAAATATATTCTAAATATACTTTAAAACCACTCAAATTAATAATTTATCATTATTAATTATTTTGATTAAAAAGGTTGTTTTTAATTAAAATTTAGTAATTTTCACTATTCATCAGAATATGAAAGTTATCCGAAAAGTACCAAAATTTCACCCTAAGATAATTTAGATATTCTGAATCCAAAAATGAATTCCATTTTGAAGGATAAAATTCATAAAATTTCAAAAAGTGGGTATTACTATTCATAACGGCTAGTTCATAATAATATTATAATAATATCCTGTTTAGTGAAACTCGGTATTGCGTACTACACACGCTATCGAGGAAGGTATTTATTGTGTGTAATGCGAGCCAAGTCAGGGATGCGTGTAGTGAAATATCTGTTTGGTGTTGCATATAACATAATCAAAACTTATTTCATTTATACATTAAACAAAATCTATACATAATGTTGTATAGAATAGTTTCTACAAAACGAACTTGAAATTGTGTGTAACGCGAGCCAAGAATAGTGTTGCGTATACTGCATGAAAATACAGTGTTGTGTATATCACAAGATAATTTTGGTGTAGCATACAACACAAGACATTAAAAAGAAAATTTTTCATAAAATCTCGGGGTGTTACAGTATATGTGATATGATATCGTATGAGATACCATATATATATTCAAATTACTTACTTGATATAGGCATCAAAAAAACCAAAATTAAACAAGACTATATGATGTGCCATATTCGACTCTTCAAAGATCAATGTAACCGATGAATATGACCCAACAATTCCACCAGTTTGGGGAAGAGATAGAAACGAGGGCTGAATTTCCTTATACTACTCATCTTCATTTCTCAATGGCCGATTATGTCTTGTGCTCACATTAGACAAATACATTGAACAAAAATCCATACATTCTTGGGAATGATAACTCCTCACAATCGAACCATCAGGATAATTCTTATTTCAAACATATGATTTCATTATCCGCATATTTATTTCAGTGGGATACATCCACCGAAAAGAGAATGGTACCCCAAGAAGTGTCTTAGTTGGAAGATGGACTGTTAAATGAAGCAAGCAAGTGAAAAAGGATGGAGGAATTTTTTTATCCAACTCACATAGAATTAACAGTGCCCCTTGTTGCATTTTTATCAATAATGATATAGATAATCTTTTAGAACAACGGTCTCTAAAAAAATGACACAACTGAATCACTGCCACCCTTACATTATTCGATAGCAAATGCTGAATTTATATTGGAATCAATTCATGAAGATGGATGTTATAATCATGAGTTTTTATAGATTTAAATTTCAAATTTCTTCTGTTGAATCGTTTATACATGTTTCTTAAATATCCATCGGAACCTTGATATTCTCCAATATTTCCAGAAATTGATCTTTCTCTGCCGGTGTCATCACATAAGAAGCACAGGGATCTTTCCATTTGTTTTCACTGATACAAACAGGATGTTGTTCTGGTCGAATACCCCAATCCAATAAATCCTGACAATATCGATAGACTTCTTTGCTATTCCCCTTAATATTCAAAAGAATTCCAAGAAACATTTCACATGTATTTTTCTCAATACGCATTACGTCTAAACAATGATGTACCAAATTAGTAGGCCAATATGGAAACAGAAAAAAATACTTCTCTTTTTCCAATTGTATGTGACTTCAATATCAGCATTCTTCCTCATTTTCAACTGACCTTTCCCTAATGGAAAGATTAAATCTTTCAATTCATTAAGCACATCACTTCTTGAAATACGTTGAGGTGGTTCTTTAGTGTCAACATTATTATCAAACCTTTGAATATTCTTCCTGTATTGATGATCCTTTGGCAAGAGTCAGCGATGCCCCATGAAACAGAAACTACGATGATATTTAAGCCTTCTCAATCATGTATTATTCATACAAATGGGAAATGATAGTTATACCTTTGTGCTCCACCTAGACATCATTGCATAGGCAGGGAAATCATTTATGGTCTATAGAAGGGCACCACACATCTGAAACATATTCTTTGAAGAAGCATCAAATGTGTGCACACCTAAATCCGAAAGTTGTTTCAACTCTATTATTAAAGGATGCAAGTAGACATCTATATCATTACCAGGATCCGAAGGTCCAGATATCAGTATAATCAATTAAGTGAACGGTTTTTTCATACACTTCCATGGAGGAAGATTATAAACATGAATAATAACCGGCCACGTGCTATGAGCAGTATGCATCTGATCAAATGGATTAAAACCATCACATGATAGGCCCAATCTGACATTACGCACCTCAACTGCAAAATCAGGATGTTGTGCATCAAATGTCTGCCACGCTAATCAATCTTTAGTATGGACAAGCTCATCATTACCTTTAATTATCTCAATATTGTGCCATCACATATTGACTGAGATTTCTAGAGACATGAATAGATTTTGATGTCTGGGAATCAATGGAATGTTCCACCTGACATTATGTGGAACACGAGATGATGTTACATCTACATTTTTCTTCCATCAAGATGTACCACATTCTTTACAGTCATTACGATTATCTATTTCCTCCAAAAATAAACTGCAATCTTTCGAAAAAGCATGGACTATATTAGTATCAAATCCATTTTGTTTAATTAACTTCCATGCCATCTAATTATTTGAGGGAATATCTGCACCACCATGAAGCAATTCCTTCAAAAATGTAGGAATATAATCAATGGAGTTATTATAAATCCCATACATTGTTTTCCCATGATATAACCCCATTAAAAATTCCAACTTGGACATTTTGGTACATTCTTGATATGCTAGAGTTTTGGGATCATCCAATAAATTTTTCACTCCCTCAACATCATCGTATTTATTATTTTCCTCATGTGTACTGATATCATTGTCTTCTTGCACCGGCATGCCATCTCTCTCGAAATGAAGAATATATGGAAACTGATAAAATATCAAATTCTCCATGTCAATTCATTAATTTCGTTTATGAACAGTAGAAGATTGAATCGTCTCACCATGGTGAAACCACACATTATAGTTTGCTTGAAATCCAAATTTTGTTAAATGGTAACTAACTTATTCTCATCTTAACTGTGGTCTTCCAACAAAATTATAGAAGGGGCACTATATACAACCTCCATCTGACGCATTGTTAAATGCAAAATCTAAAAAATTCCCCAAATTATTTTGAAACTCAGTTGAAATATGATCGGTACAATACATCTAGTTTCTATCTATTCTATAATAAGATAAAAAATTATCTTTCAATCAACAATGTAACTCATATATAAATAATTCATTGCAATCAATTTTATTATTAAATTAATCAAAGAATATTAGTAGTTAGAAAAACATATTTAATGAAAAGAGGAGTTCATGATTGAATAAGTAGGAAAAAAGGAAAAAGGTCAACCTTGAGATGTAAACTAAAGAAAAAAGTTAAAAAAGACACTCCCAAGTGGTCATTGATGGGGAATAAAAAATAAAATTTCTATATAAAATACTCCTTTATAGATATAGATGCATTATACACATAGGAAGAAAATCTTATTTTAATAATATGAATTTATAATTTTATAGATTATTTTGTAGGGGTTATTTGATGGGGAATAAAACATTCAATGAAAATAGAGTAGTTATAAATTTATGGTTTTGGAACTAATATTGAAAAAATGTTTCAACCATAAGATTAAATTCTTTTTAAGGTGTTCCACTTCTGATAAATATGCTAAAAATGTCAAAAAATTCTACATTCGCAAATAATTATGAATTTTAATGCTTGAAATTATCAAAAAAAAGTGTAAGTGGAAGGAGAAGGTATTAGTTATTTAAGTGGTAGAAAACACATCTGAATAAGAACATACAAGGATTCTGGATAGTGGAATCACTTCATATATGAAGAGAGATTTAATGTGTCGGGATATTGGGAATTTCATTGAAAACAATCCAAAATCAAAAATTAGAGAGGATAGTGACAAGGAGGAAGAAATTACAGGAATATTATCTATGAAGAAATCCAATATTTCAACAGTTTATTATAATGAGAAGGGAAAATTTTTATAAAAATTTAAAAAAACTACTTATTATATAAGGAGAGTTATGTTTGTGAAGATAAAGATATTGATGTATTTTATGGAGATGAAGATGGTGAAAAATTACTTATTGAAAAATTTAATGATTAAAATATTAGAAGTGATGAACATAGTTATAAACGTGAATAAGAAAATATTGATATGGATTTATTATTGAATAAATAATTAAAAGAGTATCTTTTAAAGATCATTAAACCATAAAAATAGATGATAAGGTTGATGAAAGGAATTCAATCATCCAACAATAATGAATTTGTTTTTAAAGAAGGAAGATCCAAATTTCTAAAGTATATTGATGGTATTAATAATATTTTTAGTGATGATAAGACTCTTAAAAATATATAATAAAATTTTAAAAATAAATTGAATGATTTTGATCATATTCAATAGAATTTGATCAAAATAGAATACGAATTGGACAAATGCAGATCTAGTTTCTATAGTTATATTTCAAAAGATAGAGAATGTTTAAAGAAGAGTGATAATCAAGTCTAAAAAATAACTTTAGGATAGTAAAATAAGTTTGAAAATATCATCTTATAGTCAAATAATAACGATCAAGTCTTGAAGGCTATGTTTGTAGCTAAATTCAGTGATAGTCAAAAATCTCAAAATTATGGGAATTCCATCTTGAAGTCAAAAACTGCTAAAATTTATGAATCTAAAAAGGATAATAAGAAGTGTTATAAGAAGAAGATTAACCTTCTAGAATTTCAAAATAATTCTGATTTTTCAAAAGTATCCAAGATTAGTGACTGAAATAAGGGATCAAGGTATCCTAAAAATTTTGTACAACATGACGCTTAAAAGATATACTTTTTATGGATTCGATTGGAACATTGGAATATTTATTCACATGGAAAAGATACTTTCTTTAAAATATACATCTTGATATACTTGGCAGTATTGAGAATAAATGTTTTGGGGTTTCAACCCCTTTAAAAGAATAAAAGTTAGAAACGTACTGTAAATTCTATATAGAAATCAAAGAACATGTTTCTTAATCTTGAAAATCTATGGATGGTGTGAACATCCTATACATGATGATAGTTAATGACTCATAATTATACCATCCTGAAAAAATTTGAGTTTTAATACTCAAAATCCTCAAAAGAATAATAGAAAAGTGAAGGAGACAGATTTAGTTTTTGAAGTTTCACCCAAAGTATCAAAAGGGTAAAGTCCATGGATCTTGGATATTGGATGTTCTTCTAACATGATAAAATATTTAAAAAAATTGAAATCTTTTGAAAAATGAAATTTATGCTTAGTTACCTTCATAAATTATGGGTCACTAAAGTTTAAAGGAGTTGTTTTAATTGTTATTGGAAAAGAGAATCATAAATCAAAAAACAGTCTTTATGTTGATGGATTAAAACACAATCTATTAAGTGTTTCTCAACTTCATGATAAAGTAAATATTTTTTTTTGGAATAATGAGTTATTGGTTGAGAACATAAAGGATGGAAGAGTGGTTAAAAGAGGATAATAGTGCTAGAGGAAATTTATTCCAAGTGGGTGATGTTGAAAATTCATGTTATCTAAGCATGAATGAAGGGAATGAATTATAGTATCTGGGGATTGGAGAATATAAATGCTCTGTTTATTAAAAAGGAGATGTACTATCTTTTTATTTTTATAGTAGATGAAAAATGGAGAATATATAGAGAGTGTTCTTTATTGGGGAGACTTAGGGAGATGGCAGAGGAAACTTAGAGAAGAGTTCATGTGTTGTTCCCCTTGTTTTAGACAAATAAAAAGGTGAAAATTGAAGATCCCTTGATGATCAGAAAACTCAACATGTCTTAGAGTCTAATATCCCTCATTAAGTTAATTTATTAAGGGGGTTGTGATTAGATCTTAATTAATACATTGCTAGTATAGTGCTGATCATTACTCCGAGGGTTAGATAATTAGGAAAACCATTATTCATTATAATAGTTCAATGTTTAAAAAACATTTTTAGTGTTTGATACTATGAAATTGTTAATGAATAAAATACATTAAGGGATATTGAATGAAATATTTATGTTTTATTTACTGGAATCATACTCATTGAGTGGTAATAAGTGAATTTGAGATAGGTTTAAGAAAAATTAATAAATAAAATCCATCAAATTCCATGCCTACATCATGGTTGTGATGACCCCTACTTTTTATATGGTAATTTACCATTGAATATATTAGAAGTGTGATATTTCATAAAAAATAAACAAATTATTATTAGTAATACAAAACTTTACATGTCCATAATATGATCATTGTCAACTATAGACATTAGAAATGCAGTTGTTAGAATGTTATAATTAGAATTGGTGCATATTAAGGGTAATGATGAGAGATAATTTATATATAGGGGTAAATGATGGCCTCAACTGGTATGAAATAACATTTTTGAAACAAAGTAATCTAAGATTGGGAGTGAAGTTTCATAAATGGGGTTTTACCTTGACAAATTTCAAGATGAACATTATAAAGTGAGACTAGATCATAACGATCAAGTGATGAGATGAAGCTGTTGAGAGTATACATGTTAGAGAAGAAGATTCGTCAATTTCAAGTGATGGGGAACAATATCATTCATCTTATACAAGGTAGAGAATATAAGTGAAGCTCCAAAATATCATTAAAGACCAAATACAACAAGTACAAAGTAGGATAACTTTAAGGATAACAAATCACACATCATTATTTTCTTAAGTAGAACCTAAAAATTCTGAAGAATCATTAAAGAATCAGGAGTGTTTTAATGATATGAATGGTTAATTATAAAATATTGAGAATAATAGTACTTGGGAGTTGGTACCCAATATTAAAGAGAATAATTTCATTAGGATAGTGTGGGTGTTATGAAACAAATTGAATGAAAAAGGAAAATTAGTGAGAAATAAATCAATATTAGTTTGTAAAGGCTATTCACAAGTTGAAGGAGTTGAATTTGATGATACCCAGAGGAGAGGGAGCTAAGAGGGGGGAGTGGGGATGTCACTAGAGTTGGGGGTAGCGAGGCAAAGGCTGGGATGTTGAGGCGGAGGTGAAGGCTGGGAGGTCCATGTCGGGAGCAGAGACGGAGCCGGGAGGCAGAGGCCTGGGAGGGGATGAGATGGCTGGGAGGCGGTGGGTGGATGGCCCAAAGGCAGTGGTCATAGAGGGGAGGTGAGGACTATGAGGCAGAGGTCTGATGTCCAGGAGGTGGTGGTCGGGGAGGGGAGGACAGGGCCATGAGTCGGAGGTCAGGGAGGTTGGGTTGAAGTGGGGGGAGCACGATGGAAGAGTGAGGAGGAGCCCGATACTTAGGGGTTGAATACCCACAGTTTTAATAAAACCATGGGTATAGACAATTAAAAACCATCTATCCCCATGGTTCATTAAACCATGGGAATAGATTCATGGGGATAAACCCCGTTTCTAGTAGTGAAGACATTGAGTTCAAAGTTAGAGACATGGTATTTCTACGCATATCTCCGTGGAATAAGGTCATGAGGTTTGGGAAGAAAGGGAAGTTAAGTCCCAGGGACATCAGCCCCTTTGAGATCCTTGATCATGTCATAGTTGTGGCCTATTGACTGGAACTTCCACCTACCATGTCGAAATCACATGATTTTTATTTCATTTATCCCTCTTAATGAAGCACATACCATACCATCACTTGTAAAATCTTCAGAGGTGGTATAGTTGGAGGATGATCTTTCCTATGAGGAGTATCCATTTAAGATCTTAGATCATAGAGACAGAGTTCTATTCAAAAAGACTACTCATCTAGTCAAGGTACTATAGAAAAACAATAAGTATGAAGAGGAAACATGGGAACTGAAGGATGCAATGAAGGAAAAGTACCCCCACTTGTTTTTGCCTTAGAATGCAAAACTAATTTTTTGGGCGAAATTTCATAAAAAGGGAAGAATGTAAGGACCCAATGTTTTTCAATGGACATTAACTTTATATAAATATGTCATAAAATCACATGAAAACACATCATAATGAACTACTAAGTGCTAAGTGACCTTTAAACAAAAGTTTGTCACTTCTGTGTTTGGAATTTCAAAATTCTGACATACACGGTTACAGTCAATAAGTCATTTGGAGTCCTATAAGAAAAACATAATTAATGGTGAATAGTAACGTAACCTTATGAATAGTAACATAACCTTATGAATATTTATATACCCTAATGAATAGTAACCTTAACTATGAAAATATATAAATAATATTAAAGTTGAAAGTACGATATACCAATATTTTATAATAAGTAAATGAATGTTTTAAAACTGGTTTTTGATAATAAATTATGATTTTAATTAAAGATTAAAATAATAATATTTATAAAATTATTTTTGAAAAATGAATTTCATTTTTGGATTCTACATGTTGAAAAATGGTTAGGGTGAATATTTGGCATTTTCCCAAAATACATGAAATTTTAGTGAATAGTAAAATACATTAATTTACCGTGTATATACATTATAATTCAAATCCACTATTCCTAATATCACAAGTGATGTAAGCAGCAAAATCTCGAACTCACATGAATTTATTACTACCATTGGTCATGGAATAATTAGTATTCCTTGTCTTGTGAATAAATAATAAACTAATGATTAAAAAATTATGAAAACCTTCCTCTCCTCCACTATAATCCCCCATCACTCCCCCTTCACTTCACTCCTCTCAAGCCTTATGCCTTGCCAATATTATGCCCAAATCTCTCCCCTATCTCCTCCCCCACGTCAAAAATCCCCTAGCCTTGTAAAAATTCCAGAAACTATCCCCTTAAGAGTTTCTCAAAGGATGAAGTTTCAAGAGGTCATTAATAAAAAGTAGAGAACACCATCGGATTTAAGGTAAGGAATACTCTCCATTTCTCTCTTAATAAAGATTATACTCTATGCTATGACTTTTTATTTGTAATAACAAATGATGGGGTATGTTTTCAATCCCCCCCATACTTTACTCATGTTTTATATGTTATTACAAACCCCTCCTCTCTCTCATCAATCCCTCTTAGGTACACCCAACACCATGCTGATAAAACCGTAACGAATTCTTCCCAAACATTCTTTATTTTTTCGGGTTGCCTTATCATTATTTATATAAAAATGGAGTTATCTTATTTGTTTATATACATATTCTAAATTCTTTTTAGTTTTACAAAACTCATTTATGATGATCCTTTCACCACTCTATTTTGGGGATATACATGTTTTTAAAAGATTTTCTTCTTAGAGCTTTCTGATAAGAAAACCTCTTTTAAGGGAACTTCCCAAATTATTACCCAATTTCAAGTGAACTATATACTATATTTCAAAGACAACATTTTATTTATAAAATATATATTATTATTATGAAAACCAACTTTGTTCAATTCTAGTTTTATATAAAATATTGTCCTCTTTTCTATTTTAAAAGCTCTATAGCATTTTCCTTAAAATCACACAAAAATGTTTTAAGCCTAATGTTACCAAAATGCATTTATTATATGTTGTTACTTCTATTTGACACCACTTATGATGTTATATTCCTATTTTACCTTATTAATGTCCATTTATGTTCTAATCCTTTTTGTTCATGGACACTTTCATGATACACCCATTGGTTATGATTTTTTTCATGGTTGTGGTACCTAATTCATTCCATGGGTACCCTTATGCTTATGTATGATTGATTATGTATGATTATTTATGTGGAAAGATTATTTATGTGGAAATAATATTCATAAAAATGTTGATATGGGTGTGGCTAGATAGAGCTCCAATGCATTGGATAAGGTTATGTCTCATGAGATGCGATGTGAAACGGGGTTGGCAGTTAGCCTTGACCCATAGTAAAATGGGAAACAGGATTGGCAGTTAGCCTTGACCCATACAAAATAAATTATTTATTATTCTGCCACATTTATATGATTCCATGTTTATATTATACCTTGCTTATATGATATTATTTCACATGTTACATGATTTGGATATAATTATTCCATGCCTCCAAACTCATGTGCTTAAGATGCATCCTTACGTTCATTCCCTTACTTGTCTTTTCAGCTCATCCCTTTGTTCATGTGTTCCCCAGAGCACCCAATACAGATGTATGGGCTCAAAGGAAATTAGGAGATCTTTATGGAGATTAAATAAAGAAGTGTTTTTTAGCCCCTTGTTTTATGTTTTATGTACCTAGTCTTCTAAGACACTAGAATTAACGATCCATGGATTGTACTATAATGTATAATTATGCTTAAAATCATGTAATGTTATATATAAAAGACTTGGGTCACTATAGAGGGTTATTCACATGAGACCGACACAATGCTCCCTACCTTAAGAGTATTTCTATCATCACCCAAATAACATAAAAACCTAAAATTCCCAGCCCAAAATTCAACCATCGTCAATCATAATGACTGAATGTAGAAATACCGCTTATACCCAATCACCAAAAAAAAATATAAACCACTAACCATTTCTGTCCTATTAGGATGGTCATCCTATACATAAAAAAACCACCCAAAATGGAGGTCTCAACCTTCATTAAAATATAGTTCACTCCCCACCAAATATCATCACTTAAACCAAACCTCAAGCACCTACTCAAACAAGATCCACATGCACAGCCCCCTGATAGCTCATGTCATGGAATTCAGTCATGTAGACTATTCCATGGTATGCAGACCTATTTTGGATGTCACCTCCTACCACTAACGAAAATCCCCAATTCTCATCCAAATATTTGGGTCGTGATTCCCATAATATTTTTGAATAAAAAATTCGCATCCTCACTCCTACAGTGACCCTAAACCAGAACCACCAAAAAACTACCACTACTACACTATTCAAGTCCCTACACAGCCTAAACAATTATCAACACCCACACACATAGTAACGTCCCAACCCCAGAATCCCAGAGTCGGTGAATTATTACGTATCATTGGCATGATGACAAAAGATCAAATATCGAAAGACCAATTAGTTTAATAGCCTTGGAAGTACTCGATACATTCATAAGGTTTACATTACATCATAAAATGGAAAAATACAATAACATTGTTTCCATATACAACACTGAGATCCTATAGACTATCCCTGTAGGTCATTCTTAATATACTTCTTCACATCCTGGGAAAAATAAAACATAGAAAAGGGTGATCTCAGATGCTCAGTAAGGATACCAATATAGAGGGAACTTTCATAAATAAGAATAAACATGTAAGGAAATGTATAAAACTAAAACAAAAGACTTTTCAATATAAAATTGATCATAATATGTCAAATATAAGTCCAAATAATTCCTTTTACTTACTCACATGGATATTCTAATAGTCGAATAATCACATGCAATATCAATAACCACCTTCATAATGATGGAATGCATAATGCCGGACTTTATAACCACATAGTCATGGCCCTATGCCAAGACTACAAATAAGATTTTGTCTAGGCCTTGTGCCAAGACACTATTTTGTCTCATGAGACCTACTGATGCATCGAAGAGCTATAGTAGGCTCCACACATCACTTACTAAGTCCAATGCATTTCTTATATAAATTTTTTAAACATAACACATACATTCTTATCAAAAGTAGCTTATTAAATGTCAATAATTTATCCATAAACAATAAATGGTGTAAAAATAACACATCCATAGTCAAACATATCACAAAAACTTCAATAAAGTATAGAAGTTTTGTATTATAATAAATCAACTTCAAATAAGCTTAAAATCCATCAAATGATGTTGACATAGATGAAATCATAACCTTTTTTAGAGAAATATCTCTTTCTATTTTAATATAATTTAAAATTAATATAATTATAAAAGAAAACATTTAATTTTGAAATATTCTTATAAACTTGTATGGGGAGATTTGATTATGTTATAACGGTGGAAAATAGCCACACCCGCCATATAATTAAAAAAAAGACATTCTTACCTTAATTTTGTCGAAAAGGTTATAATGGAACTTGTTTGGAAAATGAAAGAAAGGTTTCATTATAAACATATTATAAAAAGTCAAACAAGGATATATATGAATTTAACCCATATTCAATAAAATATTAATAATGTTTTGAAATACAATTTTATGAAACACAAATGTGGGTGATAAAGAGGTCTCAGTAGATACGTAAAAACAACATCGGATAATAAATAGATTTTAAAATTAACCCTTAACTTGTACATTTCCTTAGTCGAGGGTACATTAAAATCCTCTATAATGGTGAAATAAATTTTATTAAATTATACAAAAATCATATTCATTAATATAATATCATATATGATCTTTTAACATTGCTTTGTTAATAATATCTTAGTATAATCATTGTTTTGGGTGTTAATTGATTCGTTATCCTTTATATGATTTGTTACGTAAGTAATGTTTATTATGAATAGAATGTATATTATTAATATTCGGAATGATATTAAGTTTTTAAAAATTATTTTGAATCATCTAATGAAAATTAGTCTTGAATGGATAATATGGAGAATGAATCTCATCGCGTTTGTGGAAATGGTAATCCGTACGTACGCATGAGTGAAAATATCATTATTTTGATATTAAAATAATATATAACTGGATGGTATATCATATATACAGAACCATTATCATGTTATATTTATTATTTACATCAATTACACATCATTATTATACCCATCCAGATAATAATGTATTGAATAACAATTACAACACGTCGTGGAGACGGTAAGCCGTACGTACACACGTATGGTGACATGTCATTCAAAGGATGGATAGAATAATGAATATGGATGTACCATATTTATAATAAAATCACAGTATATAGAAGATACTGGAGTTATTATTTTATAATGTAAACAACAAAGAAATCAGAAGTGGAAGAAGAAAGGAACTTGAAAGAGGTGATGAAATATTTAGCTCTTCTTCGGGTTCTTCCTTTTGATTTGATCAAAAGTGATCCTAAGGTTGGATTTGAAACTAAATGAAGGCCTTTAGGATGAAGAGAAAACAGTTTATAGGGTATTTGAGTAGGGTTTGGCTGAGCCAAATGTCTTTGAAGGTTTGAATTAGAGATAAGGGAAAGTGCCCTTTTATAAGAGGGGTGAGGGGCACCTCAGGAAAAACTAGAAATATTATTTAATAATAAAATCATTTCCAGTTTCTAATGGATCCAAAATGAATTATTTAAAGTCTAAGGTGGGGATGGGATAAAAAACACTCATCCAATAGGTTTTAGACAGGTTTGGGTCACTATATTATCTTTATCTTTTAGATTTAACTCTTAGGTAAATAGTTTGACATTTACCATGTCTCTTTGTATTTTTGTATTATATGTTTCATAAACATACTAAAAACTTCCACGCAAACCCCAAGTGGATAATTAATGATACAAATATAATTATATAAGTCTTTTGGCCGAATATTATATTTTTAGGAATAAAATATCAATTAATAATATAATATTTGTTTTAAAAACTCTTTTATGTCAATTTTGACACTATTTGGTATTTTGTTTTTTCTAAATTCATAAAAGCATTATAACATTAAAAAAATTCATCTAACCAACCCTAACATGTCATATTGACCTGTAAAATTAATGGAATTAATAAAAAGTCTCAAATTACATTTATTTGGATATTTATAATATCAATTACATTAATCATTAATTAATACAGTAATTACCACATCATCATTGTGTCATAAATAAATTTAATTATTTAATGTCTAAAAATTAAAAATAAAATACCATTATGTACGAAATCCTTTTATATTTCTAATTAATATTTATAGTCTAATTTATCTTATGTATAACCCTATATTAAAAATTTTTTAGTTATTAAACATTGATTTTAACTCTTTAAATTATTATTTAAATAAAATAATAATAAATGTCTTAATCTAATCCAAGTGAACATAAAGGATAATATTTTATTACTAAGGTTTTTTTGGTTGAATTACACTTGTCCAGTATAATTAGGACATGTGTTAGGGTAATAATAATATCATATTTACCCTTAATTACCCTATTTACTTTTAACCGTGGTAAATAAAAGGAAAAAGTTACTATTCACCAAAAAATATTTTCATCTTATTGAACTACAATTTACATAAAAATATCAACCGTGTCTCTCTAATTTTTGAAATTCAACTCACAGAAGTAGTAAAATTATGTTTTATGTAAATTTGAAAATGCTCCTAGGAGGTGGGTAAAAGACGGTAAAAAGTTCAATAATATATATATATATATATATATATATATATATATATAATTATTATCAACTGACTCCAATGAATTACAATTGAACTTATAAAAGTATTATGTATCTATTTTTACCTAAAATAAATTTAAATAAAATAAATAATTATTTAAATAAAAATTCGGTTTTAAACTATAATTCAGTGTTTTCCCCTATTCATAAAAAATTGGATGTTTTCAGAAAAATACCAAAAATTCACCCTAAGCTAATTTTGATATTATGAATCCAAAAACAAAGTCCATTTTCAACGATAAATTTTTTAAAATTTTAAAAAGTGTGTATTACTATTCATAATGGCTAGTTTGATTGGTTGTGGTGTGTTAGAACTCGAAGTTGCATACAACACACACTATTGTATTATTAAAAGAGAAGCGTACCATGGAAGCTTGGGGTGTTACATTCTCCCCTCTATAAAATAATTTATTCCTCAAAATTTCTACAATATTACTGCATAAAAAGACTCGGGTGGTTCTTCATCATAATTTCCATGGGTTCCCACGTTTCCTCTTCCATCTTATGGTTTCTCCATAGAACTTTTACCAGACGAGTCGTCCAGTTTCTCATCACTTGTTCTCTTATATCAAGAACATTAGCAGGATCTTCGCAATAAGACAGATCGGGTTCCAGTTCTAATTCCTCATAGGTGAGTACATGAATTGGGTCAGGCATGTATTTTCTCAACAGTGATACATGGAATACATTGAAAACTTTGGAGAGACTTGGCTTCATATCCAAACGGTAAGCTATAGACCCAATTCGTTCTAAAATTTCTAAAGGTCCGATGTACATGGGCTATAATTTTACCTTCTTTCCGAAATGTATAACACCCTTCCATGGAGATACATTCAAGAAAACATGATCTCTTACATGAATTTACAAATTCTTCTTTCGGTTATCGGCCTAGCTCTTCTACCTACTTTGAGCTACTTTGATGTGGTTTTGGATTACCTTTACCTTTTCCATCGTTTCCTCCCCAAGTTCTGGGCCTATGAGTTTTATTTCACCAACATCATCCCAACAGGTTGGTGTGCGACATCTCTTTCCATATAACACTTTATATGGTTCCATCTGAATACTTTAATGGAAGCAATTGTTATAAGAAAATTCTACCAGGGGTAAATATTGATCCCACATACCTTGAAAGTCAAGTGAGAATTATCTCGACATGTCTTCTAAGGTTAGAATAGTCTATTCTAATTTTCCATAAGTTTGGGGGTGGTAGGCAGTGCTCAAAAGAAGTTTAGTATCCAAGGATTTCTAAATAATTTTTCTAAATCTTGATGTAAAACATGGATCACAATAAGAAACAATCGATTGGGGTAATCCATGAAATCTTACAACTTCATTAATATATAATCTTGCTAAAAATTCAAGTGTAAAATATTCTCTTATAACAAGAAAATGTGCCGACTTGGTAAGAAGATCATCAATGAACCATATTACATCGTTCATTCTAAGAGTCTTTGGTATCCCCATGAAAAAATACATCGTGATATCATCCCATTTCCACTCAGGTATGGGAAGAGGTTACATGACTCCTCCAAGCTGTTGTCTTCCATCATTCACTTGTTGAAAAACCATACATCATGAAAAAAAATCAGCAATCTACCTCTTCATGTTGTCCCACTAAAAATTTTCCTTCAAATATCTATACATTTTGGTGCTCCCAAGGTGTATAGAAAAACTGGATCTATCAGCATCATCCAACAATTCCCTTTTTAGATCAGGTATATCAGGAAAAAAAGTCTCTTCCCAAATTTTAAAATCCCATCTTCATATACAAAGTCACTCAATCTCCCATCATTCAAATATTTAATCTTCTTTAGAGACTCCTCATCATCATCCTAAGAACTTTTTATGCTTTCTAGTAAATATCATTTGGCAACCATTTGAAAAATCATTGATGTTTCACCTTCCATGGTTATTACCGTATCCATATTTACTAGATCCATGTATATAAGATCCTTTTCAACTCTCGTCTTATTCAAAAATCCATGATCCTTTCTACTCAAAGCATATTCCACCTTATATACCTTCCCCAGGTGGTAGTGTATAGTGCAATCATAATCATTGAGTAGTTCAAGACATCACCTTTGCTTCTTGTTGAGTTATTATTGGGAGAATATATACTTCAAACTCTTGTGATCAGTATAAATCTCACATTTTTCACCATATAGAAAGTGTATTCATATCTTCAAAGAAAATATTATAGCTGCTAACTCAATATCGTGAGTAGAATTGTTTTTTTACTGAATTTATAGCCGTCTTGATGAATAGGAAAAAACTCTATCATTCTGCATAAGGACACAACCAATTCCTTTCTTTGAGGAATCACTATAAATAAAAAACCCATCATTAACCGATGGTAGAGTCAATATAAGATCATTTCATAATTTCCTCTTTAGTTCTTCAAAATATATTTCACACTATTTTTTCCAAACAAATTTAACCCATTTACGTGTGATCTTGGTTAATGGGTTAGCCAATCGGGCAAAATTCTGGACGAAACATCAATAATAATATGCTAAACCAATAAAACTACGTACCTTAGTTTAAATCGTTGGTTCTAGAAATTCATGGACTGATCTTGTCTTAGAAGGATCAACGGAGATTCCATCCTTAGAGAAGATATGGCCAATAAAAGAAATCTCTTAATGCTAGAATTCACACTTGCTAAACTTCCCATATAATTCATTTCTTCTAAGAGTCTTCAGGATAATGTGCAAGTGATTTTCATGGTCTTCATAGCTTTTAGAGTATACCAAGATATCATCAATAAATAACACTAAAAAGTCATCAAAATATTCATTGAAAACTCTATTCATTAGATCCATGAAGACAAAGGGTGCATTACTCAATACAAAAGGCATTACTGTAAACATGTAAAGCCCGTACCTGATTCGAAAGGCTATTTTCGTAATGTATTCCTTCTTCACACACAACTGATGATATCCAGATCGAAGTTCAATCATTGAAAAGTATTGATCTCGATGTATTTGGTCAAATAAATCATCAATGCGAGGTAGGGGATACTTGTTCTTTATTGTTATAACATTGATCTCCCTATAGTCAATGAACAACCTCAAAGATCCATCTTTATTCTTAACAAAAAGAACAGGGGATCCCCATAAAGAAACACTAGGGAGAATAAATACCTTATTAATCAATTCTTCTAGTTGTTTCTTTAGTTCCACTAATTCCATAGTGTCCATTCTATAAGGGGACTTTGATATGGGCCTTGAACTAGGAATTACATCAATGGAAAACAAAATTTCTCATTCTGGAGGATGTCCAGGTAAATCCTCTAGAAATACATCAACATACTCTTGCAAAATAGGTATATCCTCTATTTGAGCATTCTTTTCCTCACCCATAGTTATTTCATTCTCTTCCTACACAATAATTTAATTTAGTTGAGCTACTGGGGGTGGATCTAGGTAAGAATTAGGTGGTTAAATTTCTTCTATAAAGATAAGGTAATCTTTATCATCATCAAAAATTATAACCTCCTTATTACAATAAATTTTTGCATCATGGTACGAAATCCAATCCATAGTGAGGATTATATAAAATTTAATCATGGGTATGATGCTGAGATCAGTAAATAAATAACGTTTATATGCCTTAATGGGAACTAATTCACAAACTTTTGTTGTAATGATACTTCCCTTAAATGTTTTGACTGACAACTCCCTTTTTAAATCAAATTGGAAATATTTAAATTTCTTAGAAAACTGGAAAGATTTGAAACAATGCAATGATCAAAAATCAAATAAAGAATTGGATAAACTTGAGGAAACCATTAAATTGCCTGCCACTACATCTTTCGGAGCTTCAACCTCAGCAGTAGTGATATCATAAGATTGGCCTTGATCCCTTGGAATTTTTTGAGGTATGTTCCCCTGACGCTTAGGAAATTCATTTTCATAATGCCCTATTTATCTACAATTGTATAATTCAACATTTATAGCTTCTTTCTTCCCCTTCCAATCATGATATTGGTGGCCTTTTTTAATACACTTGTAAGAGACTCCCAATACCTTCAGGCAAGTACCACGGTGTTTCTTACCACATTTACATCAGGATGGATATTAAACTTTTCCCGTCTTCCCATTATTTTCATTTCTAGAGTGTTCAATAGATATCTTCTTCTCTTTCTTTTCCTTAAATTTGTAAGACTTAGAGAATCTTTTTCAGTCTTGATAGAAAATGAGACAATATATTCGTACAATGAGAAGCATTGTGAGACTAATTCTTGAAAGAGAAATTGTTTTAAAACATCAAATAATTGATCAATCTTACTTCTTGGGTTATGCATATAATCTGCAACATGCCTCTCTTAACTTGTAAAGTTAGCTTCATACTTTGAGACATTATCATCCCCCTTTTTCCCCAGACTAAAAAATTGTCTTTCCATATCCGCTCGATGGTCATACAGAAAGTATTTTTCTAAGAAAATTTCATTAAACATCCTCAATTACATATTTCATAATTCATTATCTTCCTTTATGTTTTTAATCAATGAACACCATTGATCATCATCTCTACTGAGGAGGTAAACTGCCATGACTACTTTTTCCCTTTCACTACTCTCCAAGGCATGAAATATTTTCTCTAAGAAATTTACCCATTGCTCAGCTAATAGTAAATTTTTAACCTCATTTAATATTGGTGGTTATTTCCTCATGAAGTGATCTAACATTGATCCTCCATGCTGTGGATCAGGGTGCTCCATATAGGTAAGGTTATTATTGATAACATGAGTGAGATGTCCCAATATAGTGATAAGCTGATCAACACCAGTTGTATCACTATCTCCACTATAATTATCTTGACCAGGAGGGAAATCCCTACATGGAGTGCATGAATTGATAAATTTTACATTCCTTCCACTAGGTGCCATTTATAAACAATGGCATAAACTAGATTAGTTTATGAATCGAAATACATAATTCCAAACTTGTAAAACACTTAACCTAAATTGAACAGTTTATGGATATAATCCATAATCCTAAAAATGTTTTCATTGAGGAAGTATATAATCATAAACACATCATAATGGTTTTTAAATAAAATGATAATTATCCTAAGCATATCCCTTGGGAGTGTCGTAACCAAGAGTGAAGCAAGGCCCATTGTCGTGCACTAGTTTCGGTTCAAGTATAGCTTAAAGCGGTGTTTTCAGGTTTTACCCCTAGGTACATCTGTTCCAAATCCGCCTCTACCTACTCGTATCCAGACACAGATGTATTGCTTGGAAAAATCACAAAATCTCTACAATACCAAAATTCTAGGAAGTTCTTCTATAATAATCCTCAAAGTATATCTTAGGGTAATGTTCTCTAATCAGAGTTTATCTAAATCTAGATTCCAAGGATTTATCTAAACATACTATGATACCAACTGTAATGCCCTGAACCCAGAAGAATAGAGTCGGTGCATTATTAGATATCATTGGCATGATCACAAAAGATCAAGTCACGAAATACCGATTGTTTAGTAGCCTTGGAAGTACTAGATACATTCATAAGGTTTACATTACATCATAAAATAGAAAACTACAACAACATTGTTTCCATAGACAACACTGAGATCCCATATATTATCCCTACAGGTCGTTCATAATATACTTCTTCGCATCCTAGGAAAAATAAAACATAAAAAGGGGTGAGCTCAGATGCTCAGTAAGGATAACAATATTGTGGAAACTTTCATAAATAAGCATAAACATTTAAGGAAATGTATAAAACTAAAACAAAAGACTTTTCAACATAAAATTCATCATAATATGGAAAAAATAAGTCAAAATAATGCCATTTACTTACATGGATATTCTACTAGTTGAATAATCGCATGAAATATCAAAATCCACTTTCATAATGATGAAATGCATAATTCCTGACTTCATAACCACATAGTCGAGGCCTTGTGCCAAGACTAAAAATAAGATTTTGTTAAGGCCTTGTTCCAATACACTAGTTAGTCTCATGAGACCTACTGATGCATCAAGGAGCTATAGCGGGCTCCACCTGTCATTTACTAAGTCCAATGCATTTATCATGTGAAAAGGTTTAAATAAAACATAAACATTCATATTAAAACTAGAGTACTAAATGTCAATACATTATCCATATACCATGAACGGTGTTAAAATAACACATCCACAGTAAAACAAATCACAAAAACTTCAATATAATATGGAAATTTTGTATCATAATAAATCAACTTCAAATAAGCTTAAAATCCATCAAAGGATGTTGACATAGATGAAATCAAATCCCTTTTTTAGAGAAATATCTCTTCTATTTTGAAATCAATTAAAATTAATATAATTATAAAAGAAAAAATTTAATTTGGAAATATTCTTATAAGCTTGTAAGGGAAGATTTTATGATGTTATAATAGTGGAAAATAGCCGCACCCGCCGTATAAGTTAAAAAAAGATATTCTTACCTTAATTTTATCGAAAAGGTAATAAAGGACCTTATTTGGAAAATGATGGAAAGATTCCTTTATAAACATCTTATAAAAAGTCAAACAAGTGTAAAAATGACTTTAACCCATAGTCTATAAAATAGCTATAATTTTTGGAAATACACTTTTAAGAAACACAGAGGTTGGTGATAAAGAGATCCTAGTAGATACTTACGTAAAAAAAACCTCAGATAATAAAGAGATTGTGAAATTAACCATTAACTTGTACTTTTCCTTAGTCGAGGGTAAGTTAACCTCTTGTATAATGGTGAAATAATTTTTATTAAATTATACAATAATAATATACTTTAATATGATATCATATATGATCTTTTAACATTTCTTTGTTAATAATATCTTAGTATTATCGTCGTTTCGGGTGTTAACTGATTCATTTTCCATTATAAGATTTGTTACGTACGTAATGTTTGTCATGGATAATATGTATCTTATTAATATTCAGAATGATATTAATTATTTAAACATTATTTTTAATCATCTAATGAAAATTATTCTTGAATGGATACGATGGGGAATGAATCTCATCGCATTTGTGGAGACGGTAATCCATACGTACACACGAGCGACAATATTATTATTTTGATATTAAAATAATATATAATTGGATGGTATAAAATATATAAAGAATCATTATCATGTTATATTTATTATTTACATCAATTACACAACATTATTATAACCATTCAACTAATAATGTATTGAATAACAATTACACCACGACGTGGAGACGGTAAGTCGTACGTACGCACATATGGTGACATGTCATTAAAAGGATGGATAGAATAATGAATATGGTAGTAACATATTTATAATAACATAAAAGTATATAGAATATACTTGAGTTATTATTTTAGAATGTAAACAACAAAGAAAGAGGAAGTGGAATAAGAAAGGAACTTGAAAGAGGTGATGGAATATTTATCTCTTCTTCGGGTTCTTCCTTTTGATTTGATCAAAAGGGATCTTTAAATTGGATTTATAACTAAAGGATGGAATCTAGGATGAAGGGAGGACATTTTATAGGGTATTTGGTCCAGGGTTGGCCGAGCCAAATGGCTTTGAAGGTGTGAATTAGAGAGAAGGGAAAGTTCCCTTTTATAAGAGGGGTGAGGGGAAGCTTAGGAAAAACTAGAAATATTATTTTATAATAAAATAATTTTCGGTTTCTAATGGCTCAAAAATGAATTATTTAAAGGATAAGGTTTATATGGGTCTAAAACCAAGCAACCAACAAGTTTTATACAGGTTTGGTTCACTATATTAACTTTATATTTTAGATTTAACTCTTAGTCAAATATTTTTACATTTACCATGCCTCTTTGTATTTTTATATTATATAGTTTATAAACTTACTAAAAAATCCAAAAAATCCCCAATTGGTTAATTAATTATAAAAATATCATTATATAATTCTTTTGGATGATCCTTATATTTTTAGGAATATAATATCAATTAATAATATAATATTTGTTTTTAAAACTCTTTTATGTCAATTTTGACACTATTTGGTATTTTGTTTTTTATAAATTCATAACTACATTATAAGATCAGAAATAATTCATCTAACCAACCCTATCATGTCATATTAACCTAGAAAATTAATTTAATTCATAAAAAGTCTCAAATTACATTTATTTGGATATTTATAATATCAATTATTTAAATCATTCATTATACGGTAATTTCTGCAACATCATTGTGTCATAAATAAATTTAATTATTTAATGTCTAAAAATTATAAATAAAATACCATTATTTGGGAAATATTTTTATATTTCTAATGAATATTTATACTAGAATATATCTTCTGTATAACCATATATTAAAAATGTTTTTGTTATTAAACATTGATTTTAACTCTTTTAACTCATCTTTAAATAAAATAATAATAAATGTCCTAATATAATCCATGTGGAACTAAATTATCATATTTTATTCCTAAGGTTTTTTTGGTCAAGTTACACTTATCCAATAGAATTAGGACATGTGTTAGGGTAATAATAAGATCATTTTTACTCTTAATTACCCTATTTACTTTTAACATTGGTAAATAAAAGTAAAAAGATACTATTCCCCAAATATTATTTTCTCCTTATTGAACCACATTTTACTTACTGATATCAACTGTGTCTCTCGGATTTTTGAAATTAAACTCACAAAAGCGGTAAAATTATGATTTATGTAAATTTGAAAATGCTCTGAGGAGGTGGGTAAAAGATGGTAAATAGTTCAATAAAATTTTTATATATCTAAAATTATTATTAAATTACTCAAATGAATTAAATTGAACTTATAGAAGTATTATCTATATATTTTTACCTAAAATAAATTTAAATAAAATAAATAATTGTTTAAATAGAAATTCGGTTTTAAACTATAACTCAGTGTTTTTCGCTATTCATCAAAAATTGAATGTTTTCAGAAAAATAAAAAAAATTCACCCTATGCTAATTGTGATACTCTGAATCCAAAAACAAAGTACATTTTTAATGATAAAGTTTATAAAATTTCAAAAAGTGGGTATTACTATTTATAACGGCTAGTTTGATTGGTTGTGGTGTGTTAGAACTCGATGTTGCGTACAACACACACTATTGTATTATTAAAAGAGAAGCGTACCATGGAAGCTTGGGGTGTTACACACATGATTCGTCGACTAATCAGTAACATAATTTGAAACCACACGTAACCACCATGAAACTATTCCCACATAGCAATAATTTTGCTAAAAAATCATTCCAATTCTCACTCACCCGAGGCAGAGTGATCCACTGACAATCCTCTCATAGGTCCTCACCTGCTCACAATCATACCCAGTGTTACCAAAATCCAGTGGTGTATTCCCCTATACACTGATTCCTATAATCAAACTCCAACTCACATGATTCACATCCTATCTAACCCAGAATCATGCACTAAACCCTCTAATAATACCAGACATTCATGTCATTCCAACCTAATAAACCAATGCATCTCACACATGTCAATGCTAACACATGATAACCTGCCACTCATACATCATTTGAGAAAGAAAATAATTTTACCATTCTACCACTACACTATCAAAAACATAACCTAAATTCATAGGTTTATACATATAACTAATCATTACCTCAACACACAACCCTGATATTAAAATCACTTGGAGAGATTTTTTTTCCAAAAGGACTTAAATAAAACTTAAGAGGGGGGGTAATCGATTTCTTGAAAATTTTTAAGCTCGAAGAAACCACCCTCTTTTAGAATGAAAAAATTCTGAAATTTTCTAAAACATAAGAATTAGTGGAAAAAACGAAATGAATATAAAGATTTTACATAATGATTTATAGTGGTTTGGAGAATAAAAATCCCCTAGTCCACTCCACCAATACTCTTCTCCATGAGTTTGGTGATTCGAACAAGAACAATCCTTTTTTAGGGACCAACTATCCTTTTACCAGACACTGCATGACTGAGTGAAAGTAATCAACACTTGGTACAACCACACAATATATTTCAACTGGTATCCAATAAGGATTTATAAACAAAATCTTTTAAGATTATTTTACTAAGAACATTTTTCAATGAAAGTGATGATAAAAAAGTGTTTACAAATGAAACGTAAAGCTGTAAAATAAAACTGAAAAAAGGATGAAATATTTAAGAGATATGATAAAAAGAGAATAAATCTTGAGGAGAGTATTATTAAATGATAGAATGGAAGATCGATATAACACAACTGAATATCATGAAGCTTCTTCTTGTTGTTGTATAAAACAGATCAGTGCATAAGAGCTTACAGAGGGAAACCTATTCTTAGAATATTTACACGCACTTATGTTATTATCAATATATTTGTTTGTTTTTACTTTCGAGTACTTAAAAAATACGTGAAAAATATTTTCTTTTAAATCCACAACACAAATCCATAAAATCTGTGACATTCAATTTAAAAACACATATCCTTTTCATGGAAATACCTTAGTAATAGTAATGAAAACTAAATTATCCTTTCACTTTTTTCATTTCTTAGTACTTTTATCTTATTGTAATCATTTTTAACCTAAAGAGGTAATCAAAAATTTAAATATTTCATGGAAAAATTAAATTCACACTCAAGTGCTTCAACCATAATAAATACTAGGTTACAGAATGATCCAGTTGATTGTAAATCACCAAGTAGAAAAATTATTAACATTTGAATTAACATTTTCAATTTGATCCATGAAGCCAAATTATCTATGTAGGAATTATTCACAAAGATAATTTTCCTTATATAACCAATTTTTTCATGTTTACTCATATTAGCACATAGCCAAATTGACTCATGTAAGCCTTTTACTCAAATAACCAAAACTGACGTAGCTGAATGGAACCACCTAGCCGATTTCACCACATTTTCGATTCATGTAACTGATTGATTTACATAATATATTTCTCATGTAGCTATTTGAATTATGTAAGCAATTTCCATGTAGCTATTTCCGTGATGCAACCAATTTATGTAGGATAAACCTTCATGTAAGCGATTGACATAGCCAAATGTTTGATGTAGCCATTTCTCTATATAGAAAAATGCCTCATGTAGCTAATTTTCAAGACAGAAAAAGTGTCCATAATTGAAAACATAAGGAATTTAATAGCTGAAAAACTCAAAACATGATAAAAAATAATAAACACACTTAAAAATAGAATCATTAGTAACATATGAAAGGGTATTTGTGGTCATCAAAATCTAAAGTGCATGGGATATATTGGAACAACATTAAGAGTCCAACAATATCCCTTTTTTTGATGATCATAAAACCCATAATATATTAAACATGAAAACTTTAAAAGGTTTAACATGATTTTGAAGAAAACTATAATATATATATATATTGATTTTAAAATTTAGTTTTCCCCCTTAGTTAGAACTTCTCCCATTTGTATTAATTGAGTATTTCTATCCCATTGATTAAGCTTAGGGTAATCATTTCTAACTTCTCCCCCTTTTTGAATCATTAAAAAGGAAGGGTAAAGATAATAAAAATAATAATTAATTTATCACATGGTGTAATTAAATATATATTATTATACTAAAACTGAATGTGGAAGTATGAAAATAATTAAATTCAGTAAAAAAATAAATATATTAAAAACATTGAATGAAAACAATAACTAATAATAAGATAAGAAATGAAAAAGTATTGCATTGATTTTCAATATATACATACATATATCCACCCAAAAAAACATAGATACAATATATATCTCATAAGAATATAAATTATGGATGAGGTAAAACTAATATGGTGGTTTGGGTGAAGGAATTTTGAATGTAGGCTCAGTTCTAAAGGTAGTTGGAGGGTCCATTAGAGAAGGTAATATAACCATTCAAAGAGCAATAGAAGCTCCTTCTTCACTGCCAATTGATGATTTGAACTACGACCTTTGAATGTGGGTGTTGACAACTCCTTTAATATTCCCTTTAACTATACTAAAATCATAGGTTCAAACATCAAAAAATGACAATTTCTTAGAGGTTTTGAGGATGAGGCTCCTTCTCTAGATCACTCAATAGCTTGAGAAACATCCACTTTAGCTTTATCTTTCTGATAGATCAGAGCTGGATCATAAACAACATCCATTTTATATATTCTACCTCTATAGGTATCTAGGGGAGCAGGGCCAAGAATTATTCTACCTCTTAGATTATACAGAGAATCTGCACACATGTTGACCATCCTGACTATATTTGACCTGTAAAACTCATGAATAAGAATTGATACTTGTCTATAAATTTGTGTAACATAGAGTATAACATTTCTTAGAATTACATTGAACGAATCCAGCTAACCTTATGAAAATTGGGAGGATCATTCTACACCAAAATTAGTAATTAGCAACGGTTTTTTAGAGGAGTTTTAAGAAACCACACCTAAAAAAATTGAAAAATTATTGCGTCAGATTCTAAAAAACCAATACTAAAAAATTTACATTTTTTAAAATGTGACACTTATTCCCCGATCCCCCAAAACCTAACAGACCCACCCCCTCTCCCCCTGAGCCAATCAAGTACTAGTCCCCTCATCACTGGAATTATTCATCATCCATCATCGATAGCCCCTTCATTCCCTAGGCCCTCGAATCCTAGTACTCATTTCTGACCCCATTCCCCATGAGCTCCCCGAGCATGAGCCCAAGCCGCTGAATCCTCTATCCCCCGAACCGTCACTGCCGCTCCTCCTCCTAGATTCCTCCCTACCACCGCTCCACCGCTCCAACTCATCTCCGACCCTTCCCCATTGCCAATTCCCATTCCCCCTTAGTCGTGGATCCTCAACCCATCTCCCTGTGAGAAGAATACAAACAATGGAAGAAATAGTGTCCTTGTTGCTGAGTATTGAATATGTATCCATGATCATCATCATTATGTTTATTTTTTTATATTGTGTATTTATTATGTTGAAATTAAAGAATTATTGAGGGTAATTTGGAAATAAAGAACCAATGTGTCCCCTATAAATGTTTTTTACTTTTAATATTTCTTGGAATCATGAATTGTGTATATTTATTATTGTTTTAATGATTTCTTGAAATTTGTTTTGTTTTTAGGTCGGGATTCATAGAGGAGTGGGTCAAGTGTTGTTTAATATGTATTAATTTTGAATTTCTTCTATAATTTGTATACATTTTATTCTCTCTCAAAAAGAACTAGGCATTTTATTTGATTTTTTAGCTATTGTAAATGTATAATTAACTAGTTCAATTTTACCAGTTCATTCATATAATAATAACATCATCTGTTTTAAAACCAAAACAATTTGTGGGATTTGTAGGTTCATCTGAAATACTCAGGGATTCCCATGTTAAAGTGTTTAATATCTTAAAATTATTTTTTATTTCCAATTTTTAGATGTATCTTGTGAATGGTTAATCGAAGAAACAATTAAGAGAAATTCGGAAGCTTCCCAACATATTTTATAAATTTTATATCAAATGTAGCCTTTGAACTCCCTCTTATTAATATTTTTTATGTAGTCATTGAGAATTGTTTCAGTTTTTAATTTTTCCATAGGTTTCACTGCTCACACAACCCAACAAAAATCTAACTTAATTTTGGGTGTTCCATTTGTTAATTCTTGGTGTCTAAGGTTCGTGATCCCTGATTGAGGCCAATCCTTGCTATGATAATTGAAGGTGATAATTTTCCATTGATTTCAGGTTGTGTTTTTGTTCATTATTCCATTTGGATCAATTTTAATGAGGGATTTACTTATTTTCAGGCCCACTACATTCTATAGGGTGTCTTAGACCATGTTAATGTGGGATAGTACCACCATTTTCAATGACAACGAGTTTTTGTTAAGTGACCCTTTTTTTGGGTCTTCAAATCTTAGAACATGGATTGATTTTATTTTTAATACTTTGTTTAGATTTCAAATTATATTAATAATTATGTTCAAAATCTATTTTATGTGAAAATAAAGTTTCAATGAATTTCCACTTCAGTTCTAAGGTTTTTCTCTAATTAAATTTTTGTTAAAATCTTAATTTAATTCTTTTTCTACACCGAATGTTTTGAAAATTCCTAAACTAAGTTTAATTCATAAGTTAAACGTTTTAAGAGAGTTTTTGGTTTTAAATGTGGGGTTATCACCTGTCCAAAGTTTTTTATTAATGTTAAATGTTTTTAAAATGAATTTTTATATTTATATATATATATTGGTTCAACAAATATACATAAGTATTTATGTGTGTGTATGTGTGTACAAATTCACTTGAGAAAATGTTAATCTGTGTAATGTGATATATGTATATACATAAATGTGTAAATGTAAATGGGTATAATAATAAAAATAGTGAATTTTAATGTTATGATTGATTATTTATTTGGTTTTCTAAATATTGTGAAGAGACTTGTTTATTTAATGAATAATGAAATATTTTCTTTTATCGGTTGTTCTTGTTTGTTAAACCTTATGAGAAATCTAGGGTTATTGGGTAGGCTGACCTATAAAAGAAGAGGTCCTCCACCACTATAAATGCTAGTGAATTATTATGTGACACCCCCTCTAGCTAGAGATTTTTTATAACTCTAAATCCATTGCTATGGTGACAGAGAATTTCTATCTTCACCTAGACATAGTGGCCCTAGGATGTTTCTCCCATGATTCCTATTTTAAATTAATGATTGTATTATTTTTCTTTTTCTTATATTTTATATATTAATTTCCATGTCTGGTTACCTTTTTTAACTTTTAATTTTTTAGAAATTATATGACTCTTCTTATAACTAATTGGGTTGGGTTTTTTTCACTTCCTTTTATCACTTTTCCTACTTAGTAATACTTTTGTGTTTTAATTTTTTTTAATAATGTGAGGTAACATTGTTATATATATGGATAAAGGCTAGATCAAATTATCAAGGAACACACCTCAATATGCTATGGTTTTAGAGGATTTTTTAGATTTTTTAATTTTAAATCGATCCATTGATGGGAGAATAAGATGTCTATGTCCTAAATATAAATTTAGAATATGGTTGAAGAGAGATTATGTTTATTAGCACTGGATGTCGAAGTAATTCCCTACTCAATATTTTTTTTGGATTTGGCATAGAGAGTTGAACATTATAGAATGTTTGAGCACTAATGTCAATCTACAGAATAAGATCCCAACTTCATAGAAAATGGAAAATCAAATACAAAACCTTATAAAAGATGCATTCGACATTTTAAGACACCAAAATCAACATCAAAACATATCGGAACAACTATTTGAGGGTGTTACAAATATCAAATTAACATTTTTGGGACTATAGAACAACCAAATCAAGATTGTAACATATCATTAGATCCTCCTCTTGATTCTGTGAAGACTATTGTAAGAGATATCTTCACCAAGTAGACAAATGTGTTTCATGGTTTAGTTGATGATGGAAATCAAGAGCTGTATAGTGGATTTTTGAAATTATCAAATCATTATTTTCTACTAAAGTTTTATCATACCAAATGCCTATGTGTAATTACAAATAAGGCGATGTCCATGATATTAGAATTGTTGTGTGACACATTTCCTGAAGGAAATATCCCTGAGCCTTTTTATGATATGAATTTTTCTTAACAAACTTGGTCTAAATTATACAAAAATACATGCATGTACCAATTATTTTATGCTTTATTGGGGAGAGGATTCAAGTAGACATGATCGGAAAAAATCTTCTTCTTCTAGATGGAATTCAATGGGTGATGTTGGAATTCTGAATAAACACAATACCATGAAGAAGATGAAATGGAAAACACCAAAAACAGGTTTTCATTACTTTCCATTAAATCCTAGATTGCAAATATTTTTCATGTCATAGAAAACTACTGATCACATGAAGTGGTATTCTATAGATAATAACAATGATGGGTTAATGAGACATCCAAGAGATTCACAATCATGGAATAAATTTGATTCAATACATTCAGATTTTCTATTTGATCCTAGGACTGTGTGATTGAGATTTGATGTCGATGGATTCAAACCATTTGAGACTTTAAGCACTAGTTATAGAATTTGGTTAGTTGTTTTGATCCCTTACAATCTACCTCTGTGAATTTTTATGAAATAAACATATTTTATCATTTTGATGATTATTCTTGGAAAATAATTTCCAAAAAATGATATTGATGTATACTTGAAACCTTTAAATGAAGAATTATAGGAGTTATGGAGTAAAAATTTTGAGACATATGATGAATCTTATATAAAAATGTTCAAAAGGAAAGATTCTATAATTTTAACCATTAGAGACTTCCCTGGAATTGGGAATTTAGCTCGTTGGAACACATACATGGGGTTGCATTGTCCTGCTTGTAACTCTGATTTTGAGCCCAAATGACTACCACACTATAAAAGATGTGACTTCTTGTGTCATTGAAGATTCCTCGATGCATATCATAGATTTTAGTTTAAAAATAAAAAATTTAATGGTTCTATTGATCATAGACTATCTCCAAAGTTTTTGATAGGTTATGAAATATTGTCACAACTTGGAAATGTTGAAACAAAATTTGGGAAGGTTAATCATTTGAATGATTTTGGGAAATGAGTTAGAATTGCATCATAAAGTGAAATTGAAACAAAATAATGGTAGAAAAAAAGTATATTCTTTAAAATTACATATTGGGAATTTATTTTTTTGCGGAATGATATTTATGTTATGCTTATTGAGAAGAATTCTTGTGTCAATTTGATCTTCACATTGCATAATGCGCATGTAAAATTAAAGGACCATCTCAATACTTGGAATGACATACAAATATTGAACATAAAGCATGATCTCTATCAAAATGAGAATTAAAAGTATGCTTCATAATTTTTTACAATGAAAAATTGGGATAAAGATACAATCCTTCAAATTTTTAAAAATGTAAATGTATCTGATAGATATTGAAGTAACATCTCAAGGTGTGTTGACTTAAGGAATCATATGTTACATGGGTTGAAAAGTCACGATTCACATATTTTGTTACAGTAGTTACTACCATTGGCATTGCGTACATTATTAACTAAAAATATTACTACTATTTTACTCAAATTTTCCACATTCTTCAGACAACTATTTGAGAAAACACTATAAACATTTGAGCTTGACAACCTTCGGGATAGATTTTTATTGACGCATTGTGAAATAGAGGTGATCTTTCCTCTATCTTTTTTTACTATCATAATGCATTGAACTATTCATTTAGTTGAGTAATCTAAATTAGGAGGCCATGTACATTATTGATGGATGTATCCAATGAAGAAGTACATTTTTTATATGTTTTTAATATTATGTAAACAATTATTGAAACTTTGTTAAATAAAAATAATATGTTTTGTTTATTTTATTTAAAGATATCTTGGGAATTTTAAATCATTCATGAAAGATAAATCTCATCATTTAGGATCTATTTCTAAAATCTATTTGATATGGGGGTTTATTACCTTTTATTCTAGATATTTAGATGATATTGAGACAAGATTCAATCATGTTGGGAATGTTGACAATACATCGAATGAATATAAACTATATGGGAAAACCAAAATCCTTTCTTCTATTGGTCGATCAGTGGGGAGGAGCTCAAATGTTACACTAAAAAAAATGGAATTATTATAGCCACATAGATATGTGCTGCTAAATAGTGAAATTGTAGATCCATTTATTAAAGAGCTCAAGATATAAATAAAGATACGAATTAGAGGGAGAACATGACATGAGAAACATATAACAAAAGTTGTTAATAAAGACATTATAGAATGGTTTTCATGATTTGTAAGTTCATTAATCTTGTAATAAATACATAAATTAGGTTGGCACATATATTTTGTAAGTGTAATAATGTATATTACTTTTTGGAGATCATGAATATAGATACTCGAGCTGAGTTGTGATAAGATTTGAGGTTTATTTTTTGAGGTCCTCTAAAACATGCTAGGAAGTTCGATGCTTACAATGTGAATGGCTTTAAATTTTTTATAGTTAATCAAGAAGAGGGTTTGAAAACATAGAATAGTGGTATATTTATATTTTATAAAGTGGGATACTATGGAAAGTTGACTAATATTATCTAATTAAACAAACAAGGGTATTTTTCAGTTTTTTTATTCAAATGTAAGTGGGTCGATATTATCAGGGTTGTTAAAAGAGATTCCTTGCAGTTTATTTCAGTGAACTTATCTTGATTGATGGATGTCAGTGACCATGAATTACATGATCTGTATATCGTATCATCATAAGAAAAAATGGTACATTATGTGGAAGATGTCGTGTATGAATGGTGGAGTGTAGTTGCTCATATAAAACAAAGAGACATGTATGATATGGATGATGAAGTAGAATATTTGACCTCTATCATTGAATCTAATCAAAAAAAGAAGTGAAATTATTTTTCTATCATTATATTGAAAATATTAGTCTTATAAGGGTGGATGAAGTAGATGAGGTAATGGTGGATTATGAAAACCACATGATTAAAGGATAAAATGATTGTATGTGTAGTTATTCGTTCATTTATCAACCACTTATGTTATTTGTACATTCATTCATTATCATATATATGTATATTTTTTTTGTCAGTACCATGTATATATTATAATTTCTAAATGTTTTTTATACATAAATTTGTTAAAATATATGTTCTAAAGTTAATTTTATTTGATTAAATAACAGGAATGCCAAAGAGGAAGCATTTTACTGACCCGTGTCGACTGTCAGTTGACGTTACCTCAACCATTCTGATAGATTATGATCCATCAGTATCCATCCCTACTACATCTGATACACCCACTTATTTCCCCCTACACCATCTATCATAACCCCCATTCCGTCATCTTCTCGCACACCCACCTTTAGCGTCCCATCAACAGCTCACCCAACGCCTCCCCATTCAGTAGGCTCAGTAGTGAGGGAATAGGTATTCACTCCTATTTATTCATGGGGATATTTGAGGATGATAAATATAGGTATAAATTTTAATATGAATAAAGTTATTCCACTTTTTATACTACTGATTTTTTTATAAAAGATAAAAACAATGCTACCAAAGAAATAAATATAAAAAAGTTTGGATTTCTGTAATCTAATCGAACTGAAGGTATTTATCCCATTTCACTATTATGGGGTCCCTATGGATGATTCCATAGAATTATTTAGCCAGATTGCATTCTATATAATGGTAGAACTAGTTACCCTTCCGATTACATATGGTGATTGGAGGAATATTCCTTAATCTTGGAAAAATAATGTTTTTGATTCACAAATAAAGGTAATTTTAATATATTATGGTGTAATTGAATGTCATTATGTTATTAAATTATAAAATTTTAAAAATGAATCCCTTTTTATAAATGTTTTCCACTTTACCCTTGCTGATATTATAGTAATAAATTGGACATTGAAAAAATTGGGTAAGAAATGAAAATATTTTAAATGGAGATTTTGGAAAGAATTCAATGATACTTCATTAAGAACCCAATAATTTCATGGTAAGGTAATCGAAGGTGTACCTAGAGAGAAATGAAAAGTTTTTGTTGATATCCATCATCATGATAAGATTGAGGTATTTAAATATATATTATTATATTAATCTAATTTTACATTTATACATGCATATGATAAGGATATTACATTGCATAAATTACTATTAAATTACATGTTATTTATTTCAGGATGTTTCAAGGAATAATTCATTGAGTCGATCCAAGAAAATCACCCCACACACTGCCGGGTCAAAGAGTTTTTTAGAAACCGATCGACTCCAGTAATCTTTTAATTAGTTTAAATATTTATAATACAATATTATATGTTTCATATATTAAATTTTTTATTTATATTTGTTTAATGTAGTGATAAAATTTTGGTTACCAGGTTTCCCAAACAGAACTGTGATTGGATGTTGATAAATAATATAATGGGAGTTATGTTAAAGAGTCTCCCAAAAAAGTTGGGGTATGAATTTATATATCATTGTAATAACTTATTATCAGTTGTCACTATGTTAATATGTTTCGTTTCAAATATGATTGATATTTGATTTATAGGTAAAACTTAACGAACTATGGGATGCCAATCCCGCACATTCCTTCTCAGTATCCTAGGATGACCTAGTTAGTGAAGTAATTGGGATGAATAATTCTAGTGGAGTACGTGGGATTGGTTTGGGAACATTACTATATGAGGTATTTTGAAAGTCATTGGGGATTGCAGCTACATCTACTCATGGTTGTAGTCACTCCATACCTTAAGATTATTAGAGGGAGTATTTTCTATAAAAATCATAATTCAAGAATTGGGGGCTCATATATCCCCTTTGCAGAAATAAATGATTGATTTATATCATAAGTCAACTAGATCTATCCCTAGTGATATTGCATTTATGGATTGTGGTGGGCAATTAAATCACACAACTTCAAAATCATTTAGTTTACAAAATTTTATTAGTTATAAGTTTAATTACAAATATATAACACTTTTTAATTTTAAATATAATTGTACTACAGGTTCTGGTATCAGGAAGTGGAGATGAATATGGAGAGGGTATTGAGCAGAGTTTACAGGGTAGTGATTAGTGGTATTTTTGGATTCAAAAATGATGTAAAACCAAAATTATGAAAAACTGACACTAATTTGGTGATTGAGAAACCATATTGTGTTTTCTGGTAGGAATATATGTATTATTTCCAATGAAATGGTTTATATGATTTGTTTCCACTGTGAGTTATTTTTTTGTTTTCCTCTAGGGTTGAGTGTTGTTCTGGGGATACAGATTCTGTAGCTGCATTTTTTTCAAAAATAAGCATATAGTGGAAGTTTAAACCACCATTAAATATTCCATATTATTGTTTAGTGGTGGTTTAAACTATTTCTATATAATGGAATGTAACACCCCGAGATTTTATGAAAAATATATTTTTTAATTTCATTAATGTCTTGTGTTGTATGCTACACCAAGATTACCTTGCGCTATACACAACACTATTCTTGGATCATGTTACACACAATTTTGATAATAGTTATTCTACGAAACATTGAGTATATATATATATATATATATATTCAATGTATAACTGAAATATGGTTGGATTCTGTTATATGAAACAATGAAGGATTCTTGCACAACACGCAACCCTGACTTGGCTTGCGTTACACGCAATCGAGACCTTCCTCGATAGCGTGTGTTGTACGCAATACCGGGTTTTACTAAACAATGATATATTATTATAATATTATTATGAACTAGCCGTTATGAATAGTATCAACTAAATTTTGAATTTTATAACATTATTATTCATCTTACTCATTTCTTAGAACACAGTATAAGAACTAAATAAATTTTCCGGGTAAAATAAGTATTTTTCAAAAAATGCAGTTTTGCCGCCTTTTATTGGCGCACCCACTTTAAATCTAGTTTCTGACATGTTTATAAGTTCAATTTGACAAAATAAAATTCTTCTTTGGAATCAAGAAAAAAAATTTACATTGCATAAATTTTTCATATTATTCAGGTAACTTTCATATTTTGATGAATAGTAAAAACACGCTATATTTTAATTAAAAACAAATTTTTTCATCGTAATAATTTATATGGTTAAATTATAATATTGAATGGTTTTAAAGTATAAATAGAATATATTTTTACCATTTAATATAATTTATGTCATTATCATTGATTTTACATTAAATTTGTAGGTTAAATCAATTCAATCTTTTACAATGTTTTAAAGAAAAACCCATTTTCTTCTAACAACGAGATTAATTTTAATTTAATTTCTGCAACTTTTGTGTGTTTAATTTGGAAAAATTGATTCCATATTTGGAATTATTGGGTCCAAATTATGTTAATAAGCTACTTTTTATTTTTGGGAATTATGAATAGTAACTACGGTAAATTTTATTTACCATAGTAAAAGGTAAATCGGGTAATTAAGGGTAAATAAAATATTTTAAAATTACCCTAACACATGCCAAAATTCTATTGGATGGCTAAAAGTAGACCCATATAACCTAAAGGTCGGATTAGATTAATTTTATGGACTTTTAACCATGAAAATAATTTAATTATTATTAAAACCAAAGAAAGTGACAACATGTCACTCTCTTAAATATTATAAGTATAATAATTTTAATTTAGTGATAAAAATCATAAAACGTCGAACATGAATAGTATCCAGAAAGCTAATAAAATTATATACATCATGATAATTTATTTATAATTTTTAGGGATTAAGTAATTGTCATTAATGGTGATACATTAATGATACAGAAAGTATTTATTAATTGAAAAATAAGTAATATAGTTTTTATTGAAATGATAATACCCATTAAAGGTCCCACAAACCTGACCAAAACTTATTTGTAGTGTATCTATACACCTTAATTATCCAATTACCTAATATATAACCGTTTGGAGCCTTTTAAAAGTGATTATGACACTTATATTATTTTATTTTAAATGATGCCAAAGTTGTCACCTTCATAATTTAATAAATATAACAATTTAAATATTGTGATTTGAAGATGATAAATTAGAGTAAAAGTATTATTGTGAAACTTAATTGATTTATCTTCATCATAGGATTTTATTTGTAATTTTTATGCAACAAATAAGTACATTAAATAATTATACAAAAATGTTGTAGTAATTATTTTATTAAGAGATAAACCAAATAAATGGTTTTAAAGATAATAAAATAAATATTATATGAACTATTTAATGTGATACACTAATTTTATCGACACATATAACCTTTTAATAATCTATTAAATCTTTTATATCTAACATATCTTCTGTATATATTTTATTTAAATTCAAATAAATAAATAGTGTCAAAATTGACACTATTGTTATTTTATAAAAATAACATATTATAAAATTGTTTAAAAATCACAAAAATATTTTAAAATTATAAATTTAAATTTATATGGTCTATATTGTTATAATGTAAAAAATTATGGAAAATTCACAACAAATTAGTAATTATTTGTTATAATTTAAAATTTAGAATTTTATTACCACAAATAAACTTAAATAGATTAAATAAGGATAAATCAAAATGATAAGGTTTAAAATAAGATCCAAACATTTCTAAATTTTATTGGTTGATTATATTACAACCCTATATCATATAATCTTCGGATATGAGTCATTTTATATGTTTTAAGTGGGGTTGGAATTTAATATAAACTAATATTTCTTATATTTCCAAAGGTGCCCCTCTCCTCGCTTATAAAAGGGCACGTCCTCCCTATCCTCCTCACACAAATATGAGCCTCCAAGATCGGCCAAACCCTGCCCATTTCAATTACCCACTTCCCTATAATCATCCTAGAGGTTCTATTCTTCTTCAATGACTAACCCTAGTGCCCTAAGAGGAGGTTAAGAAGAGGCGCGTCAAAAAGAGGTAATATCCATTACCACTCCTTTCCAAATTATTTCTTCTTCAACTTCTTCTTATTTAGTTGTTTAATTATGAAGTAATAACATTAGTATCACTCATATAATGATATGTTATTATAAGTATTAAACAACCCTATTTCACCATCTACCCATCCTACGGAAAAAGAAATCACCGTGCGTGCGTACGTACGGAATACCGTCTCCACGCCGTGGTGTAATCTATTTTCCACCACCACCTTACTTGGATGGGTATAAAGGTGTAAATAATTACTATATATTATTATTTTAAAGTGATATTGATTCTAAAATATTATACATACACTCCAATACAATTCCACGGTCATGGGAATGATATCATCGCTTGTGCGTACGTACGGACTACCGTCTCCACGAACGCGATGAGATTCATTTTCCATGATTAACCATTAAAGAATTATTATAAATTATATATAATGAATAAAAATTAAATATATGACATAATAATGATACTGGTTTTATGTATATATATATGTATTTCATCTATTTAATTTCATTCAACTCAATAAGGAAACGAAATCAACGTTCATGCGTACGTATGACCTACCGTCTCCATGAACGGTGTATTTCTTTCCATTTATCGATCTATTATATATATGTATATTATGAAAATATATTATATATAAATCATGTTTTATATTCTGCAATTAAGTAATAATGATCTAAGTAATCATATGAATAATTACAAGTCAAAACACGGACGACAAATGAAACGATTTTAACCAAAACGTTCTTTAACATGGAATTTAAAAAAGAACGGGTAATATAAAGTCATAAGTGGACCATATATGATATCATAACAATGAATATGATTATTTAAGAAGTAAATAACATTATTTAAATTAGTATACAGGTGGTTCGGACACTTACGAAGAAAATCGGACCTAAGGTAAGGGATAATTCTACAAATCTCATTTTTATCCGAGATTGCTTAATCGTATGTATTTACTGGGGATATTTCTATCATCCATGTAAATATTTTATAGACGTGTTTTCATTATTTTTAAAGTACTTTTTAACCATTCTTGAATTTTACTACATGGTATGTAATGAATCTTTATTTTGTTTACGTTACGAGGTACTTTTTGACTTTTCCGGCAAAAGTACGAGAAGAATGTTTTTTTAACTTATACGGAACGAATGGGTTTTTACAGTTTTATAAAGCCTTATTTTCATGAATCTTCCTCCAAAATATTTCATGACTATTTTCAAAAAAATCCTTTTCTTTTAAAATTACATGAAATTTTGTAAAAAGAGAATGATTTTGAAGAAGAAAGGATATTTTCCTCAAGAATTCATTTCAAGTGTTTTATCAAAACCATTTTCCATCTAAGATGACATTATTTCATATGTGTATGTTTCAAGTATAATGTCTCTTTGATTTACATGGTTTCACTTTTCTTATTATGAAATCCATTTCTTTTATATGGATTATGTGATGATGGTATGATGTTTATGAAACCCATTTTATTTATTGGGTTATTATGAATGATGTATGTTTATTTTGTGGCACAAGTAAGAATGATTTCATTATGAGATGGGTGGGACATATATATCTCTCCAATGAATTGGGTAAATATTTTATATCTCATGAGATAGACATGGCTGGAACGGTAAGTTAATCCGGTTCAGTGTTATAGGAATGAAACGAGGAGTGAACTCGATTCAGAATGGGACTTTGTCCACTAAGATGGTCATGGAAGTAATGCCTTGGCTACTATGGAAATCATTACATGTTATTAATGGATGCCACAATTACAAGTTTTATTCCCATGATATTTTATCATTCTTAAGGTTTCTTTATGATCTATTCCTTACGTACTTCCATGTTTTGTGTCATTTCTCATGATTTTGATGTTTAAACATTATGTTCATGTTTTTAAGTTCAAATGTATATGGTATGTTTTATTTTATCCATCCTTACCCTTACTGAGAATTTGAGCTCACCCTTTTTATGTTTTATTTTCACTCAGGATCAAAAGAAAGGTTTTAGGTAAGGAAAGAAAAAGTGGAAGATCTTTATGGGAGATGTTGAAGATATTTTACCACGATTAGAAGATTATGTTCCAAGTTTCCAAAGACACTAAAATATTACGATCCTTGTGTGTCAGTTTTTGTTATGTATTAAGTATTCCGCAAAAGTAATGTAATGTCCATTCACGTCATGCTCCGGGTCTCTATAGTTGGTATCAGAGGAAAGGTTTAGTCAACCTTTGGAAACTAGGATGCGAGAACGATAGTGAGATCCCTAGAGATATTTCTAAGTTATGTCTAGGGATGTCCCTAAGGTTAAGTATAAGTATAGGTTATAGTCCTAGAACTATGGTGACGATATTATATTAATCCAAAGATGTTAGATATTGAAGTTACTCCCCCTTTGTTATGATTTATGCCTCTCACACTATTCTTTTTGGGTTTTAGAAAATGGATGGAAACAATATGATTCAGGATAATGGAGGATATGATGGACAATGGAATGATATTATTAATGAGAAACCAAATGAAATGGGATTTGGAAGTCCAAACATCATTATTATGCCGAATCAGCAATATCACTATATGATCAATAAAGTAAAATTTGGTAAGTTTCCTGACTCGGCTAATAATAGAAGGATGGAGTTTCATGATGATCATAGAGGAAAGAAAGTTCAATTTCCCCTATGTAAATTATGTGGAAAGAGGAATCAAGGAGAATGTTTCAAAGGAACTGGAAGATGATTTGGGTGTGGAAAAGAAGGACACAAAGCCAGTAAGTGCAAAGGAAAAGGTTCAGTTAACACCATGGATGAGGATAATGGTATTGCTACGACATCAACAATTGTTAAATATTTTAAATGTGGAATGTACGGGCATTATGCAAACCAATTCCCTAAGGGAAAGTCTCATGAATAGAATCAGTGTGACCGTATGGGTAGTATTTATGTTGATGATGATGAAGAGACTACAAATGATATGTGAAATGAAAGAATTGTTGAAGATCGGTCAATGGTTTAAGAAGGTAGTGGAATGATTACATGTTTATCATGTGTAATGTTGTATAAGTAATCTCATGGTACTATGGAATAAAGTGACATCTAAGGATTGTTACACTGTTGTCTTTCCTTGAGTTTTGAATGTGTATGATTAATGGTACCAATATCCATGAAAGGTTATTCAGATATTTTTGGAATGTAGATGATATGTGCATAATGAAGGGATAAGGAGAAAATTAAATGTTTGATAGTATTCATGAGCTCATGACTGATATAAGGAGAAGGTTATATCATGGTTTGAGTATATAGAACTTTTGGATTTTGGTATGTGGAAAGAGTTAACTTTTGACAGCATTCATGTTTTCACTATGGTTTAATGGGTATTCATTTTTCAGGAAAATACATGATTAAGGCCTTCAAATGTTTGGAATGTGACCAACAACACATATCTTATGATATATGGGGATCAACAATGGTATTAACATGCTAGTTCCATTTTCACTATAATATGAGATTAGACAACATTATTTTGTATAAGCCTAAAGATTGGAATGGATTATGTTTGACATAAGTTAGTATTGTATAAGGATAAAAGTTTTTTTTCGATATTATTTATGGGATTTTATAGTAATGTAGTTTTAGAAAAAGGACAACCTACAGGATGGGCGACAACCCATCGCGTCGGACAAGGTTGTGGGAATCGAACCCACAACCGAAGTACTACTGGCCTTTATCGCCTACCACTGGCCTACAGGAAGTCGCTGTTTAGTAGAAACTAGTTTTATTATATTAAGCAGTATGATATATGAAGTATAAGTCTATTTTAAGAACCATATATGATTAATCTCACTATAGATGGACTTATGTATTTTTGATAACTTTTATAACCTTTTGTTTGAGACAGATGGAATGACTGATCATTCTATCACATGATCTGCTAACACATCATAAATAAAAAATTCAACTTCATTTCATTAAGGGATGAAGTGGAAATTGTTCAATTCACGAACAACAGTGAGATTTTACCAAAATCATGTAAGTATTTATTTTAATTCATCAACTTTAGGGAAATGATATTGAAAATCAAAAATGTTGTCATAGTGACCTTATATCCGATGAATCAGATGGTACCTTAGATCATCACAAATTTATGGCTTTGTGATTGTTGGATTTTTCATAACCATGTTCTCTACCACTCTCCATCAGAACTTGATGGTTAGATTTTTCTTCCATATCCATATTTTCACCTATGATCTCCTACGTGGAAACCCAGTGATGAGTTAATTTGGTTAACCGTTATATTTCATACTTAATTTTTAAAGCCATGTTTTGGTATTCCTTTTTACGATGTGGGTTTCTATTAAACAAACTTTCGAGTAGTAAACCATTTATAACCCCGAAGAATTTCGAGGGAAAAAATAATTTTAAGGGGGGTAGAATGTAACACCCCGAGATTTTATGAAAAATATTCTTTTTAATTTCATTAATGTCTTGTGTTGTATGCTACACCAAGATTACCTTGCGCTATACGCAACAATATTCTTGGATCATGTTACACACAATTTTGATAATAGTTATTCTACGCAACATTGAGTATATATATATATATATATATTCAATGTATAAATGAAATATTAATGGATTCTATTTTACGAAACAACGAAGGATTCTTGCACAACACGCAACCCTGACGTGGCTTGCGATACACGCAATCGCGACCTTCCTCGATAGCGTGTGTTGTACGCAATACCGGGTTTTACTAAACAACGTTATATTATTATAATATTATTATGAACTAGACTTTATGAATAGTATCAACTAAATTTTGAATTTTATAACATTATTATTCATCTTACACATTTTCTAGAACATGGTATAAGAACAAAATAAATTTTTCGGGTAAAATATGTATTTTTCCAAAAAATGCAGTTTTGCCGCCTTTTGATGGCGCACCCACATTAAATATAGTTTATGACATGTTTATAAGTTCAATTTGACAAAATAAAATTCTTCTTTGGAATCATGAAATAAAAATTTACTTTGGATAAATTTTTCATATTATTCTGGTAACTTTCATATTTTGATGAATAGTAAAAACACGCTATATTTTAATTAAAAACAACTTTTTTCATCGCAATAATTTATATGGTTAAATTATAATATTAAATGGTTTTAAAGTATAAATATAATATATTTTTACCATTTAATATAATTTATTTCATTATTATTGATTTTACATTAAATTCGTAGGTTAAATCAATTCAATCTTTTGCAATGTTTTAAAGAAAAACCTGTTTTCTTCCGACAACGAGATTAATTTTAATTTAATTTCTGCAACTTTTGTGTATTGAATTTGGAAAAATTGATTCCATATTTGGAATCAGTGAGTCCAAATTATGTTAATAAGCTACTTTTTATTTTTGGGAATTATGAATAGTAACTCTGGTAAATTTTATTTACCATAGTTAAAGGTAAATCGGGTAATTAAGGGTAAATATAATATTATAAAATTACCCTAAAACATTCCAAAATTCTATTGAATGGATAAAAGTAGACCCATATAACCTACGGGTAGTATTAGATTAATTTTATGGACTTTTGACCATGAAAATAATTTAATTATTATTAAAACCAAAGAAAGTGACAACACGTCACTCTTTTAAATCTTATAAGTATAATAATTTTACTTTAGTGATAAACATCATAAAACTTTGAACATGAATAGTCTCCAAGAATATAATAAAATTATCTACATCATGATAATTTATTTAGAATTTTTAGGGATTAAGTAATTGTCATTATTAGTGATACATTCATGATACAGAAATTATTTATTAAGTGAAAAATAAGTAATATAGTTTTTATTGAAATGATAATACCCATTAAAAGGCCCACAAACCTGACCAAAACTTATTGGTAGTGTATATCTACACCTTAATAATCCAATTACCTAATATATAACCGTTTGTATCCTTATAAAAGTGATTATGACACTTATATTATTTTATTTTAAATGATTCCAAAGTTGTCACCTTCATAATTTAATAAATATAAAAATTTAAATATTGTGCTTTTAAGATGATAAATACGAGTAAAAGTATTATTCTGAAAGGTAATAGATTTATCTTCATTATAGAATTTTATTTGTAATTTTTATTCAACAAATCAGTATATTAAATAATTATACAAAAATGTTGTAGTAATTCTTTTATAAAGAGATAAACCAAATAAATGGTTTTAAAAATAATAAATAAATATTATATGAACTATTTAATGTGATCCACTAATTTTATAGATACATATGACCTTTTACGAATCTATTAAAGCTTTTAGTTCTAACATATCTTCTGTATATATTTTATTTAAATTCAAATAAATGAATAGTGTCAAAATTGACACTATTGTTATTTTATAAAAATAACATATTATAAAATTGTTTAAAAATCACAAAAATATTTAAAAATTAAAAAATTAAATTTATATGGTCTATAATATTATAAAGTAAACAATTATGGAAAATTAACAACAAATTAGTAATTATTTGTTATAATTTAAAATTTAGAATTTTATTACCACAAATAAACTTAAATAGATTAAATAAGGATAAATCAAAATGATAAGATTTAAAATAAGATCGAAACATGTATAAATTTTATTGGTTGATGAGATTACAACCCTATATCATCTAATATTTGGATATGAGTCATTTTGGAAGTTTTTAAGTGGGGTTGGGATTTAATATAAACTAATATTTCTTATATTTCCAAAGGTGCCCCTCTCCTCCCTTATAAAAGGGAACCTCCTCCCTCTCCTCATCACAAAAATTTTAGCCTTCAAGCTCGGCCAAACCCTGACCATTTCACATCCACACTTCCCTAGAATCATCATAGTGGTTCTGGTCTTCTTCAAAGACAAACCCATGTGCCCTAAGAGGAGGTTAAGAAGTGGCGCGTCAAAAAGAGGGAATATCCATTACCGATCCTTTCCAAATTCTTTCTTCTTATACTTATTCTTCTTTATTTGTTTCATTATGAAGTAATAACATCAGTATAACTCATATACGGATATGTTATTATAAATATGAAACACCCCTATTTCACCATCTACCCATCCTACGGAAAAAGAAATCACCACACGTGCGTACGTACGAAATACCGTCTCCACGCCGTGGTGTAATCTATTTTCCACCACCACCTTACTTGGATGGGTATAAAGGTGTAAATAATGACTATATATGATTATTGTAAAGTTATATTGATTCTGAAATAGTATACATACACTCCAATACAATTCCACGGTCATGGGAATGATATCGTCGCTCGTGCGTACGTATGGACTACCGTCTCCACGAACGCGATGAGATTCATTTTCCATGATTAACCATTCATGAATTATTATAAAGTATATATAATGAATAATAATGAAATACATGACATAATAATGATACTAGATTTATGTATATATATTTATGTCATCTATTTAATTTCATTCAACTCAATATGGAAACGAAAACAACGTTCATGCGTACGTACGACCTACCGTCTCCATGAACGGTGTATTTATTTCCATTTATCGATATATTATATATATGTATATTATGAATATATATTATATATAAATCATGTTTTATATTATGTAATTATGTAATCATGATCTAAGTAATCATATGAATAATTACATGTCAAAACACGGACGACAAATGAAACAATTTTATCCAAAACGCTCTTTAACATGGAATTTACAAAAGAAAGGGTAATATAAAGTCATAAGTGAACCATATATGATATCATAACAATGAATATGGTCATTTAAGAAGTCAATAACATTATTTAAATCATTATACAGGAGTTTCAGACACTTACGAAGCAAATCAAACCTAAGGTAAGGGATAATTATGCAAATCTAATTTTTATCCGAGATTGCTTAATCGTAAGTATTTACTGGTGATATTTATATCATCCATATAAATGTTTTATAAAAGTGTTTTCATTATGTTTAAAGTCCTTTTTAACCATTATTGAATTTTACTACATGGTATGTAATGAATCTTTCTTTTGTTTACGTTACGAGATACTTTTTGACTTTTCTGGCAAAAGTACGAGAAGAATGTTTTTTTAACTTAAACGGAATGAATAGATTTATACTATTTTATAAAGCCTTATTTTCATGAATATTCCTCCAAAATATTTCATGACTATTTTCAACAGAATCCTTTTCTTTTAAAATTGCATGACATTTTGTAAAAAGAGAATGATTTTGACGAAGAAAGGATATTTTCCTCAAGAATTCATTTCAAGTGTTTTATCAAAACCATTTTCCATCTAAGATGTCATTATTTCATATGTGTATGTTTCAAGTATAATGTATCTATGATTTACATGGTTTCAATTTTCTTATTATTAAATCCATTTCTTTTATATGGATTATGTGATGATGGGATGATGTTTATGAAACCCATTTTATTTATTGGGTTATTATGAATGATGTATGTTTATTTTGTGGGACAAGTAAGAATGATTTCATTATGAGATTGGTGGGACCTATATCTCCCTCCAATGCATTGGGTAAAGATTTTAAATCTCCTGAGATAGACATGGATAGAACGGTAAGTTAATCCGGTTCAGTGTTACATGACTGAAACGAGGAGTGAACTCGATTCAGAATGAGACTTTATCCACTAAGATGGTCTTCGCAGCAATTCCTTGGCTACTATGGAAATCATTACATGTTCTTAATGGATTCCACAATTAAATGTTTTATTCCCATGATATTTTATCATTCTTAATGTTACTTTATGATCTATGCCTTACGTACATCCATATTTTGTGTCATTTCTCAAGATTTTGATGTTTAAACATTATGTTCATGTTTTTAAGTTCAAATGTATATGGTATGTTTTATTTTATCCATGATTACCCTTAATGAGAATTTGAGCTCACCCTTTTTATGTTTTATTTTCCCTCAGGATAAAAATAAAGTTTTTAGGTAAGGAAACAAAAAGTGGAAGATCTTTATAGGAGATGTTGAAGATCTTTCACCACGATTAGAAGATTATGTTACAAGTTTCCAAAGACACTAAAATATTACGATACTTGTGTGTCAGTTTTTGTTATGTATTAAGTATTCCTCAAATGTAATGTAATGTCCATGCACGTCAAGCTCCAGGTCTCTACATGAATTTTTTTTTATTAGTGGTCAAAACCAAAACTATATAAAGTCATTATTATTTAGATGCGGTTTAAACCGCCGCTAAATCCTCAACATTGTTTGGCTAAAAAATACCACTAAATATATATTTTACAATGGTTACCAGAAATAACTTCTAAATGGATGTAACCACTGTATGTTTGATGCCAATAATAACTTTAGCATCAGTTTTGTGAAACCATTACAGAAATAATAAGTGGTGGTTTAAACTTATTCCGAATAAAAAAACCATTGCAAACTGGTGATCTTCTTACAGATTCATTAATTAAGGGAGTATGTTTAGTATAATATAATCAATATGGAACTTCCACTAATAGTTTCTTCAAAATTTAATCCACTTAACTTTTCATAATGATCATTATCTCATTCATAGATTGATACTTTTATTTATATTGTTCACATTATCTAATTTTTTTTTAACAAATTCCATAATAGCACAAATAGAAGATTCTAGAATTAGAGAATTAATAGTAGTAGGTGAAATATGAATAGGTATAGTTTCCATAGGAGGAACTGAAGAAACTGGAATAAGATTAGTTTGAATAGAAGGGATATACCTTGGAGGTCTATATAAGACCAACTCATTTTATATAGTTACAACTAAAACTCTTGATGATTGTTTACTAAATTCCTCCTAAGACCCAGAATACTACCCTTGAACTTTTTTATAAATATTGTTTAACAAGGTTAACAATTGTTTATGGTTTATATATACTAGGATAAGAGATCTAAAAACCATACCTTGAGCATCAATAGAAACTCTTAGGATCTCTTCCAACATTTTAGTTGATTCATCATAAAATTCCACTACTTCATTTAAAGATTTATTAGTTCTTTTACCAAGATTATTAATATCTTATCTGGTATCTTGTAACTCCCCAATAAGATCTTTATTCAATTCTCGCATCATAACTCATGTAATTAAATCACATTGAAGATAATGGAGTTGAGAAGATATGTAATTAAATTCTGATAAAAATTGACTATCCATTTGAAGAGGCTAATATTCATTTTTAATATCTTAATATTGATGTGTTTCATTTTCTATAAATAATTTTTTTTAGTGCATTTCATAAATTGAACTACATTTCACATCATTGTGTAATTCATGTTTAATGTGAAAATTTGGGCCCGATAAATCATATTCTTGTGTAATTCATTAATTTTATTATTTGAATTTTATATTTTGGGATATTATTGAAATTTTTTTGTAGAATATTTTGAATTTTATGATCTATATATTTATCATAAGGGATGATATACAATTATGAAAATGAATATTTAAAATTATGGACAAAACATAATAGGCCTTAGTCCCATCAAACAAAAGTGGGGCCCATAATTCAAGCCCAATGAAGCTATAGATTTAATTTTAGAAAGATAAAATTATGAGTATCATTTAATTAATCTATTTCTAGATGAAATTATGATTTTTCGAGGTGATTTAGGGAGACAAAGTCGACATTTAAACTATGGTCCAAATCTAAAGGCCCATAAAATAATCCCACAAATTTAATCATTAAATCCAAATGGATGATCCAATTGTCCTGAAATTTTGACAGATGTTATAAGACACCTAGATGAAGACATTTTCACTCTACGAACCCTTCAAATTCATCCATATTCAATGCTAAATTCAAATTTCTAAAAGGGGGATGAATTTGGTCCGATTTTTATGGTCAATTTTGAAACATCCAATTTCAATTATTCTCACCCAAATTATGACTATTTTAATTAATGGGGGGGGAATTGGTTTTTTTTTTGGGAATAAATAATGATCCTAATATGCCTATATAATAATATTTTAGTGAATATATTTGGGAGTATATGTTTTTCTTTCAATTGTAATTTCACGCTTTTATTTTGTAACCGCATTTTCAATTTCTATCATGCATGTTTTTCATTCATGTTTGTTTATTAATAAAATTTATTCTTATTTTTCTATTTAATTTTTATTATAGTAACACATTGATAAAATTTAATCATGGATTGATTTTATTTACACTAAAAATTGTGAAATTCATCACACATTGGTGGAGTGTTCGTTATTTAATTGTTTTCACTTTTTCAACCCCGCTTCTTTAAGTCTACTTCCCACTTCCATTGATAAAATAACATCAATGGAGGGATAAAATTTTATGGGTTAATACTAGGGAGTTTCATGGAGATGGATTTAATGTTATTTCATGTGCTTTAATATCAGTTCAATATTTTAAGACTTCTATTTGATGATTTATTTTCTTATTCATCTTCATCAACATTAATGATGACACATTCTGAGTGCTAGTATGATCCAATTACTTGGAGTGATCGTGAATTTGGTCCTCTAATTGAATTGGTGATTATCATTGAGTTGTTTAGGGATTAAATTAGTGAATGAAGTTGTGGAATTATCCCATTTTGTGGATTCACCTTGAATTAGTTGTCTCAAACATTCTAAGAAACAAATACATCAAATCTAGCCCAAGAGACAACCTATGACTGACTCATGTTAATTTATTGTTTTAGATCAATTCATTTTACTATTTTTGTTATTTAAGTTATGTCATTAGTTATTTAATTTAAATAAACACCAAACTTGGCCACTTGATATATAATCATCCATCAAATCATAGTGTCTATAATATTCTTCTTAGGTCCCTATGGATTCGATAACCCAAAATGTACTGCAAGCGACCAATAACACCATATAACATTGGTAAATTTGGGTGAAACCAAAAACTAATCAACTCTACTCTCAAAATCTAGAACAACTAAAGGTTCTGTGGTGGAATTTTTAGAAGGATGAAACTTTTTGATGAACCTAAACTAGATTATTAGAACAATTAATAAAATTTTCATGATTTACTTCATTTAAATCTTGAAAGAATTAATATCATTAGGGATGTCTTGAGAAATGTATGATTGCACCATCTGAAGATTTTGGACGGAGTCTTTTTGAGATAAAACCATTACTCCAAGATCATTAAATTGTGAATTAGTAAAGAAAACATCTTTGAAACCTCTTATATGATCTTTCATGTCCTCAATCTATTTTGAATTTACTTCAGAACTAGATTCCTATACAGGAGGGATAGTCAAAATATTCTTTATCAAATATATTTAGGTATCCAACAAACCAACTAGATTATCAAAATCAGCCTTGGAAACATATGAATCCTTTGGTTCTATAATCTCATACATATAATATTTTAACTCTAGTTTCATCTCATTATAATCTCCTTGAATATTATTAAACATAGTTAAAAGATAAGTGGTAAAATATCTCATTTTATAACTCATTTAACTCTTAATAAATAAGGGTTATTCCTCATGAATAATAGGTGATGGTGATGTTAAAAGTGTATGAGATTGTTAGAAAATTTCTATAATCACATCACCCACCCTATCTGCATCAAAATGTGATCTAAGAATAATTGCATCCAATATATGATCTTCAACCTCAGCCTTAGATCTCATTTGAGCATTAGAAACCATAGATATTGTCTAAAATGTCCTCTCTTAAAAAACATTAATAGTTATATCAACAATTAACTCCACATGAAGACCAAATTTAGAATATTCAATAGTACTAATAGCTTTGATTTGAACTGCTTCATCTCCTTGACTCTGAATTGGATAAAAAACATTAGGATTGAAAAATGGAAGTAAAGACTCAGATATAATATCCACTATCTTCTACACCTCCCTAAAATACACTATCTCAGTAGGTTATGCATCCATATGTGGTGAGGTTTGGGATGGATCCTCCTAAGACACACTTCCTTGACCAACACGTTTCAATGAATTTTAGTGTGAGTCCCAAAAATACCCAATGGTCTTAAAAATAACTTCAGAAAGGGTATTACTCATATAGAATCTCACTACCTCTCCCCCATTCAAATCAACTTACTTCCTTTTTAAAATTAGAGGGATTAACCCACCATAAGGCTAATAATTCAATTTACCTTTCCCTTTGTAATAGAGATGCATGAAACACATCATATACCTTGGTAAGTTGAGATAAACATTATTAATCAGAATATATAACATACACATTTCCTCAAAGATATCTTTGTCCATATCTACTTCTCTTTGGTCTAACTGAGTTTGGAAAAACTTGTAGAGAACCTTCCACTCACGTTCTAGGACCTTCATTGGATTTTTATTTATAATAGAGGTTCCAAACAGAAACATTAAAACCTTTTTCGTACCTATAGAACTTATTCCCACCAATGTATAACTAAAATCAATCCCCCTCAAGGGGATATTGAAAAAGATCATCTAACTCAACCAATGAAAACAAAACAACTATACCATTTATATTCGATAAAATTTCATCATTTGTTCCATTGAGATGGAACTTAGAATTTATCAAAAATTCATTTACCTATTCTTCAAGTAAGAAACCTAATTTATTCACATCAAAAAATGATTCCAAACCCTGAAAATAAAGCACCTTCTTTAGTAGCATCTTCATAGATATATTCCATTCAATATCAATGGCCTTTCCAGAAATAACCTCATGTGGAACACTACTACCTTTGGATTTCATGGATGAATTGACGTTTCCCTCATCACTATGCTCCAAATTTCCCATAGAATATCGGTCAGTTGGAGTTTGAGATATAATCAAGAGGTTTGGGATTATGGTTCAAATTCTATAAGAAGATACATATACAAAAGGAGAATGGGTTGAGTGCTGAAAAAAATTAGTTCATGGACCCAAATCCTAAAAATATTATGTACTCAATTGGTTTTTTCTCAATTATGAGTAATAATAAAATAAAAACTAAAAGAAAATAATTTTTATTTTCTTAAAACAAAATCATTTTAAAAATAAATACAAGATAAACTAAATTAATTTCAATAAATTATTAATAATAAATCACTAATAAATAATTTTCAATTTAATTTTTTTTCAAAATAAGATAAATTAAATTCATTTAAAATCAAATAAACTCAATTATCTTTTAATTAAATAAAAACGTTTACAGACAATGGGTTTATTAAAAATATTTGATAATTGGTTCTTAGTATAGAAAAACTCATGAGTAATATCACCTTTTTGAGCATGACCTCTCAAGAAATGGTTCCATAGATCTATATTCCTTTTTCAGGAAAGATTTATTAGATTATTTGAAATATTGATAGTACTAATGTCACACATTTAATTTATAGTTGATTATAATTGTATCCAAAATCCTTCAAGGAGTGTTTCATCCACAATACTTGAACACACCAACTATCAAAAGTAATATGTTATGCTTCAGTAGTAGATAATGAAACAGAGTTTTTTTCCATAATAAACCATGATACCATGAATTTACTTAGGAAATGGAAGGATTTTAGCGTACTATTCTTATCTAGTCTATAACCACCTAATTAAGACGTAGAATATGAAGTTAAATTAAAATCATGAGTTTTTATAAAATTTATGTAAAGGTAAATTGTTCATTATAAATACCTTAAAATTATTTTTGCATCTTTTAAATGTGATTCGTTGATGTTTTCTTGAAATCTATCACAATACATACTACAAACATAATATATGGTTTACTAAATGTTTAATATTATAAAAATAAAATTATTCCTCTGTATAGCTTGTTTTTACCTGGTATTCCATCTTCATCAAGTCATGATTTTTATTAGAACTCATAGGAGTTGTATTTACTTTACCACTTTCATGTCCAAAACTTTTAAGTAAGTCGGGTATGTATTTTATTTGGTTTATAACATTTCTGATTTTTTATAAATCTAAAATCATAGAAAATAATTTAACCCACCCATCATTCTCATTCAAAATTCTTTTTTCATTAATTTTGAAAATTCATTTCATAATTTTTTATTTATAGAACTAAAAATAATGGCACCAACATATATCTAAACTAGAAAAATATTTATAAATCAAGTTTTCTTAAATATAGTAGGATTTACCTTACTTACTAAAACATCATTTGATAAAATAAAAGAACATAAATATTCATACCAAGCTCTAGGTTCTTGTTTAAGTCCATAAAGAGGTTTGTTAATTTTAAAAAATGAATTTGTAAAATGAGGATTTTGAAATCTAAGAGTTTTTCAACATAAAATTCCGTCCATAATATAAATATTTTTAAAAATATTTTAAATCTATCTTATATAATGTAAAATTCTTGTGTGACTCATAATCTAGGAGAATAATAATAGATTCTAGTCTAACTATAGGGGTAGAGGTATCATCATAATATATATCGTAATATTGATTATAACCTTTGGAAACTAGTTTAGGATTATTCCTAGTGATCACACCATGATCATCTAGTTTATTCTTATATACCAATTGTATTCCATTAACAATATAGTCATAGGGTTTATCAACTAATTCACAATCCTTATTCCTTGTGAAATAGTTAAATTCCTCTTAAATTGTTTCAACCAAACACTCATTTACTAATGATTCTTCTATAATATTATGTTCTAGTTGGATCAATTAGAAAAAAACTACAAAAGGTTTACTACACTCATTATGCTTCTAATCACATCATCCAAGATTCCTATAACTATTTTAAGGGATGGTTCTTAAAGGTTCAATATTGTCTAGGTAGCAATCTTTCTGGTTCAATGGTATCCAACCTTTCAAGATTAGGTGATGAAAAATCATGTTGCAAAATTTCATCCATTTTATATTTAAAGATAGGTTTAGGTATCATGTTTTCAAAGGAATAACTTAGCTCATCAATTTTGTTGATTTTGTGTTCAAAGGGATTAATTTTATAAAATTTCACAAGAGTTGATTCCTTAACAATCTTTGACCATTTATTAAAAACTCTATATGCCTTGAAATTAGCATAAAATCCAAGGTACATTCTTTCATCACCAATTGGATAAAAATTTACAACATTATACTTGGTGTTTAAAATAAAAACCTTGAATCCAAAAACTTTAATGTGAAAACATTTGGTTTTCTATTATTCCATATCTCATATGTTTTTTTCATTAAAATTGGTCTTATTAGAAATTTTTTATGACATAACATGTTGTATTTATAGATTTAGCCTAAAACTGATTTGGTAGCTTATAATAACATAACACTGTTTTAAAAAATTCTTATAAAGTCCTATTCATCATCTCAACAACACCATACTATTGACATGTATTGAGGGAAGAAAAAGTAGGTTTGATACGATTTTTTGATCAATAGAAATTAATCTCATGGTTTTAAAATTATCCTATATGGTCACTTATTAAAGAAATGATATTTTAATCATTCCCTTTTTGAACCAACTTGAAAAACTTTGAAACACAAATTAGGATTTTCTTTTAACACTTAAAAATAAAACCTAAGTAGATTCAGAGAAATCATTAACTAAATAATAATAAAAAATCCCTATTAGGATTTCAACTCTAGATGGATCCTAAAATTCATATGAATTAGTTATATGTGTCTAGTAGTAGAAAACTATTTTATTGGTTTACAAGATGAATTGTGTTGATTACCCATTTTACATTCATGACATAGCCTCTTTTTATTCAATTTATGTTGAGGTAAATGTGAAAATAAATTATTTTTTGAAAATTTTCTCAAATAATATACGTTACAATTTCTTAATATTTTATGTCAAATCCAAGATTAATTTTTTTTAGCATTTCAAAAGTTCACTTTTTGTCTACTAAAAAAATTAAGATCTAGAGTATATACATTCTATGTTTCTAGGTTCATTAAATTTAGGAATTTTTTCTTTAAAAACTGAACATGGATTATTTGAAAAATCAAAAAAACCTTAATCACAATGTTGAGAAATATTTATCATATTATGCTTTGATCCTTCCACATAAAGAACTTTTTTAATGAGTAATGAGTTTGGATAACCATCTGATCCAACTCCCATAATTTGTCCATTATTATTTTCACTAAACGTGACGTAGCCTCCTTTATCTTTTGATAAGGAGTGGAATTTAGAGAAATATCCACTCATATGACTAGAACATCCATATTCCATTTAAATTTTTTTCATTGATATAATTTGAACTTTTTTCCTATAATTACATATCCAAAAAGAAATTGTTTTGTTACTCATATTTTGTTAGGTCTAGCAATGTTAGCAACTAGATATGTAGGAATCCAAATCAGTTTATACTATCCAGAAAATCTTGTAAAATTTTTGATTTTTTTTAAAATAAAACCATGTTTGAATCCAATAATTTGAGGGTTTTTTAAACTATAATTTTTGGCACAATTCCCTAAATATTCACAATGTAAACATATAATTTTGGAGAGGTTTTTTTCTTAAATTTGGGAATAAAATAGGATTCTCACCCTAACGTTCAATTACAAATTTATTTTTATGAGTTTTTTTTTCTGAGTATTTTATTTTATATAATTTTTTACCTTTTTTAAAAAAACATACAATATCTCTGAATTCTTTAACTTCTTTTTAAAAAATTTTAATCTTATTTTCATGTTCAATATATGATACAACATTATTTTCCAACATAGTTTTTATATTAAAATTTTGTTCATTAAGGTCCTTTATTTAAATTAACATATCATTATTGGAATTTCTAAGAGCTTTTTTTTCTCTTCCATTGATTCATATTTAGCATTGAATATAGTAAAATATTAATTTAATTACTCATGTGATAAATTTTCATTTTGATTTTCAAAATCATGCTAGGAAGAATAATATGAATATACCTCATTAGAGTGTTCCATATACCACATGTTGTCCTTTTTATTAGATTTGTTATCTTATTATTATGAAGGCGTGACATCACTAGAATCTTATAAATAATTCCATGTGGATTTCATTACTTTCTTGTATTTCTTTTTTCAGCCAACTTTCTTGAGGTACTTTTTCTATAAATTTATATTATATTGTAGCTATGGAAATATGGTTGATGTGTTTAATATTTTTTCATTCATATAAAACTAATTCTTTATAATTACCATTAGACATATTTTAATTATTAAAGGGATTCTGAAAACCTCTTCTCTTATTACAGAAACATTTAAATTTCCTTGTAATATTAAAAAACTCACTGTATAAAGTATAATTACTCGATTTATCTTCATCATATAACTCATCTATTTGAATTTATTTTCATTACTTATCATGTTTTAAAGTCAAAACATTTAAAGAATATTATCCTTGTCAACTAATCAGTGTTATCCGACTTCAGAATCTACATCTGCCTCATAAAATATTAAATTTACAATAAGATATTTTATTTTGAATTTCATGACCTCTATATATTTTCTAATAATAGTAGATACCCCACTCCATCTTAGTGGTATAATTAAAAGAATTTTCAATGTTTGATCTAGCTCAAAATATAGGTGCTCCTAAAGCCACAACATTGTTTACAACTTTAGTAAGCCTTCCATTCACTTTTCTGATTCTCTCTCCTTCTATCATTAGGAATTCATCAAAATTATGGTTTGGAAGCATTATAATAAAGATCTCATAAATTATATGTACCTTCATAAGAAACCACTATTATAGTCCTCATTTCTTGGGCAGTTTGGCATTGAGAGACTCAGTTGAACTCATCTTGACCAAGTACACAAATAATAACATTCATTTATTTGGAATTTAAATCATAGTTTCTTTTGGTTTCTATATCCTATGTTTTAGGCCATGTTGTTGTAATTGCATAAGGATTCATAAAATTGAGATAATCCTTTAGAAAAAGTTTCTATAGATATATGATCATCTGTACCTTCTAGAAACCATAATTTTAACCATTAAAATATAAATCTCTTAATATCAACATACCTTCTCTATTATTAGACATTATAACCATTTGAAATAAGATATTTAGACATCAAACTTTTATAGCTGATAAATAAAGTGTCGTGACATCTAATACCAATTTTTTTCCCAAAAGGACTACATTAAGAATTGGGGGGGGGGGGTTGAATTGAGTTCTTGATAATTTCTTCACTTGAAAAAATACCCTCTTTTAGAAATGAATAAATTATAATATTTCCAAAAACACAATTAGTAGTGTAAATAAATCATAGAAAATAATTATTTTTCATAGATATTTATAGTGGTTTAAGAAACATAAATCACCTAGTCCACTCTACAAACACTCTTCTTCATGAGTTTGATGATTTCCACTAGGCCATTCCTTTTGTTGGGGACTTCTAGTTCTTTTACCAAGGACTACACAACTTAGTTTTAAAAGTTGACACTTGGTATAATCAAACATGATATTTCAATTGGGCTCCATTAAGGATTTACAAAAAAAATCCTTGAATTTTTTTTACCAGAAACATTTTACAAAGAAAGCGATGATAAATAAAGTGTTTATAGATTCAACCCATTCTTGTAAAATACTACTGAAATAAGGATTAAATATCTAAGAGAGATGGTAAAAATAGATTAAATATCATGGGGAGTCTTCTAAAATAACAATAATGAAGATTGATATAGCACAAGTAAATATTAAGAAGCTTCTCCTTCTTCTTGCGTAAAATAAAGAAGCACATAAGTGCTTCAAGAGAGAGACTTATTATTAGATTTTTTGGAAGAACTTATATTCATCTTAATATATTAAAATTTTACTTCATATCACTCATTAAATTCATGAAAAATATTTTATTTTAAAATCATATAACAACTCTATAAAATCTATTACATTCAATTTAAAAACACACGTCCTTTTATTAGAAATGCCTTGATAATAGTAAAGACAAATAAATTATCCTTTTACTAATTTTATTTCTCAGTTTTATCTCTTATTATAATCATTTTTACCATAAATAGATAATAAAAAATTTATATATTGAATGAAAGCATTGAAATATCACTCAAGTGCATAAATGGTAAAAAAAACTAGGTTTCAGATCAAAGTATCTGATTACAGATCACCACATCAACAAATTCTTCACATTTGAATTCATGTAGCCAATTTGATCCACATAACCAAATTATCTATATAAGACTTCTTCATGTAGCTTATTTTCGTTACATAACTAATTTTTCCATGTATATGAATATCAAAATGTATCAGAATTGACTCATGTAGGCTTTTTTACTCACATATCCAAAATAACATAGATGATTAGAACCACATAGCTGATTTCACCACATATTCAGTTGACACAACTGATTGATCTATGTAGCCAATTTCTCATGTAGTTATTTTAATTATATAATAAAATTCCATATAGTTGTTTCCCTGATGTATCTAATTTACATAGGTGAAACCTTTACATAAGTGATTGAAATATCCAAATTCTCAATGTATCCATTTCACCATGTAACCAAATTCCACGTGTAACCTATTTTCTATAATGGGGAAAATTTCATCCAAAGTGTTCAGATTTGTATACTTAAGGATTTTGACATTCAAAACACTTAAAAATAAGAAAAGACCTAATGAACACACATAAAAAAATCAACATTGACATATTAAAGGGTTTTTGATATTATCAAAACCTTAATTACATGTGATGTGTTGGAACAACATTATTAATCCAACATGATTCACATCCCAGAAGCCGAATGATTTTTTCATGCCTTTCCTGAGCTTCCTAGTTCAGATAATAGACTATATTTAAGAAGATATATGTGAAAATTCTATATATATCATTTTAACATGTCATGTAACTAAAACCACATCCTCAAGAAATCCATTCCCATCCTCAGATCACCTCTTAGGCATTCCATTCCCTCATTAAGTCATTACTGGGATTTCAAATGATTGAACTGACCCAAGAAGGGTCTCTATATATCCCTTAGTAAAGGTATTGCATTACCATCACCAAATAACTTCAAGAAAAAAGATACCAAAGGTTGGTAATCAAAATTAAATATAGTAAAATATATTTGATAAGAATTTCACCAATAAGTTATATGATAAAAATTTATAAAATTTGTTGTTAACACTAAATTTTCATCAGAAAACAAGCACATGAAAGCACACATATCTCACATGATCCCTACATGACTAATATAAACGCATGCATTTTTACTATTAAATCCAAATCCAAGAGACAAAAAATTATAACAATATGAAATACACACATCATATTTAGATAAATATCAAAAGTGCAACATAAAAAAACAAAATAACAATAATATGGCCCTAGAAACTAGGACATTCCATTTGAAAATAATTTACGATGCACTAGTATATGGTATATCACAAGCTACGACACATTACTTTCCCACATTTCAATCATCTATTAAAATTATAATATAAAAAATTCCTGATACCACTTTTTAATGCCTCAGTCATTGGCCACTCGATAGATTCCTGGAAAATGAGGATACATAAACTCAAGTGAACTTCCCCATATTCCAGATCCCGTTAACTATTAATGTGGTCCTAAAACATACATTTGGATTATTATTCCCTGAATATCAAAAATATTAATAAAAATAAATAACCAAAAAATATCCACATTATAGTATACAGAATAAACATAGAAATCCAATAACATACTTGATGAAGTCATAAAACACACACTGATTTTAGTCTCAGCTGAACCAATATATAAAATAAATAAAATATCAGAATATACATTCTATTACTACTTCCATCCCTAATCTATGTGGCACTTATGTTATCCAATACCCTTGAGTTTCTCCATCCCAATCTACCACATGTCCTATGCTGAACCTAAAAGAAAACATAAGGTCTGTACCTGCACAAGAGTGCCCACGTAGGGTGTGATTATATAAATCATAAGGGGATTACAAAGAAAAACTAATATATATCATCATATGTGTTTTTTTACAATATTAAAATAAATAAATAAATAAATAAAAATTCTTGTTGATTCTTCATGTACTAAGTAGGCCACTATGAAACTCGGTGAGGTACACACACTTGTCTGGAGACAATGATCCCCCACCATACCCACATTAGATCCATGATAGAATCTCATTGTCTCTTCATGCCACTATGTCACATACCCATCCCCTACCTAAAGACATAGGGAAAGGAATCATCCAATCCTTAACCTACTATCTGAAGGGATAGGGTATGGTAATGTGTTCATGTCTCAACTCCTTTTCTAATCACTCAAGGAAGGATCCATTAACCATATATACTACTAGATCATAACACCCACTGGTCCTCGTTCCCCATGATAAAACATCACTTTGAGGTGTTCAAATGATTTTATTCTTTATTTCAGTCTTGGTTCTCAATTAATACACCTCACGAAACAAAAATTTAAACTTCCTCCAAAACACAACAACTCAAAAATCCAGGGGGAATAAAAAAGAATATAATATAAAGATTATAAAAGACATTATTAATGATACATAAGGTTATATGAGATCTTATATATCATGTATAAGGTTTAAAAATTTAAAAAAAAATTATTTCTAATATATGTTTTTGAAATGAGAATTAATTTAGATGATTATTTTTTAATCTAAAATTCATAAATATCAAAATGTGGTGAATTGTCTGTAATTCAACCACATTTGAAAGGGCAATTAATTAGTGATTAATTGAAATTATTATATCCAAATTCATCTAAAATTCAAAAAAATTTAAACAATTAATTTAGGTCAAAATTATGTCAATTACTCAATGTTTTACTTGAACAGTTCTAATGTGAAAGTGCAGGAATTTTTAGAAATTAGTTTAAAGATTGTAGGAGGAAGAATCATGTGATTAGTTGAGAATTAATTTTTTTTCTAGGATCATGGGTGGAATAATCACATTATTAGTTAATAGTTAACATCGATTAATGATTGTGGGAAACCAATATTAAGCCCCTAGTTTTTCTAGAAAATAAAAAATATTATATTATTGATTAATTCATGTGGTTTTTTGAAAATATAAAATTGAAAATATGAGATTATTTGTTTGTAAAAAAAATTGAAAAAATACTTGAAAGAGTATTAAATTGGGACTGATTTCAAGGTAGATGATCTATAGCATCCTACTAGACAATGTGGGTGTCAAGATCTTGAAAAAGTGGAATCATGAATACTATTAAAAATTCTAAAGGCTTGATGTAAATAATTAATTAATGATTTTTAATCTTGGATATTTTTAATGGTATTTTTTTGGTTTATATTTTTATTATAAACTACTAAGATCTAGTATAAATAAGTAATTGAGAGATTGTAGAATCATTGGAATATTGACATATCAAAAGATAGCTATTATAACCACTCTTGATATTAGTGATTAAATCTAGGTCTCCATCTTGACTCTGACCTAGCATGTAGTAGTCACCCATATTGGGGGATAAGCTTGTAAAATATTATTTATTCCTTGTATTTAATTATTTTAATAGAATACATGTGAGAGTGATATTTAAAAGAACGCGGATTGAGTCTATAACCAATCGAAGAGGCTAATTTTAGAGAAATCAATTATAAAAATAGCATCACGCATTAATCCACCATTCTCACTGATTCAAGGATACTTGTTTACTACAAGTACTATCAGAGCTAACCCAGGTTCTCCCTGAGTGATACTATTATGTCTGAAATTAAAGACAGAAAATATAATATTTTTCAACAATAGAGGTATTCCAAAATTCTATGGTAAAAATTATTCTGTTTGGAAGAATAAGACAATTTCATATCTTCTATCACAAGGAATACACATTATTGATGTTACTTTAGTGGTATTTAAACTAGTTATAATATATTCTCCTATGACAAATATCGATAAAAAATTTATAGTTTAATGGAAAATTAAGGAATAAAATTATGATAACCTTATTTTAAAGTGTTTATACAAAGGTAATGGGATTCAAAACTTATAAAAAAATATGGGAAAATATTAAAAATATATTTTAATGGAATATTCAAGTGAACTAATATAAGATTTTTATTTTAAGACAAATGTTTGAATATATTACATTGGATGATCAAGAGACTATTGAGGATTATTCCATATGGGTGAATGGAATAATCAATAATATTAGAGGTTTTAGATAACCATGGGAATATTAAACCATTTTCATGAAATTAATGACAAATATTATATATATATATATGATGCAAAGGTTTCTTTCATAGAGTATAGAGATGAATTACCTCTTAATGAACTACTTAATTGTTTTTGTTTCATATAAAAAGGGAAAGGATTATATTTTTAGGAAGAAGATTAATTAGGAGAAGGAAGTTTCATTCAAATAAATGAAATTTCTCATAATAAATGGTAATAAGAATGACTCATTCTCAAAATCTGAAGATGTTGATTAAAGAAATGATGAGAATGAGAGAATCACATCTCGTTTTTTAAATAACTTCAAAAATTGTAGAGGTAAATAAAAAAGTATAGTTCCTATATGGTGTATTAATTTTTGAATAATTTAGAATTTTATAGCTTACATTAAAAATGATGAAATTTGATGGGATTGAATATGGTCATTCAGAAAAATATTTTCCAAAAAATAAATGTTGAAAAAAGAAAAACGATGAAATTAGAAAGAATAAATTCATATGAATAATGAGAATCAATATGATAAGAAAAGAAAAATAAGATAGTGACTCATAAAAAATTAGTGATTTAGAAAAAGAAGGCACCATTGATAAACACAAAACCTTTATAGATTATGTTAATGATGATAAAGTCACTTTAAGAAGTGATAAAGAGTATGAAGAGAGATAAAAAACATAAGATAAAAATTAACATGATGCATTCATTTACCAAAAAACTAATCTCAAGGAATGAGGAAGATACCTTGATTAGGAGAGAAATCGTGATGATGAATTACCTAAAATGAATAATATCTATATTGAGAAAATAAAATTTCTCAAAGTGAACATTAATGAACAAGATAAAATGTAAAAATATTTGTAAGGGATATATGCTGCAATGAAAGAGGAATTAAACATGACAAAATATAGGTGTTTTGAAGTTAAAAAGACCCTAAATAATAGGATATATGATTATAGAAAATATATGGTTGTGTAGGATGAATCACCTCAAGATACTATGGAATCCATCATAGATTAGAAGTTATAAAATGTTCCTACTTATTCTAATGTTACCAAATCTATTACCCTTAAAAATACAAGTCCAAAAATCAATATTGGACTTATATATTCTTGGAAATGTCTTGAAACATTAACTCCAATATCAAGGTGATTTGTGTGTGTGTTTAGATGATATATTTCTCCATGATATAAGAAAAATGAAGTTTGGAACCCAACTTGAAAAAAGAATTTTTTTTAAAAGTATTATCATTCTTAAGGGCGTTTAGGATCTAATAGAAACTGTTGGTGCTATTAAATATTTGGGGATAAAAATTGTATTTTCTTAAATGAATTTTTATTTACATGTATCCAAATATGAAAAGAGTCAATGGATAACTATGCAAGGTAGATGAGAAATAATTCATCAAATAAGAAAGATATGAATAAAAAGTTCATCATATCTGTCTATAAAAAATAGATATGAATATCTAGAAGGTATTTTTGGAATATGAGACTAATAATTTTATTCTGATAAATAATTTATGACAACACTTCCACGATAATTATCTAATCATTTAGAGATAATAAGATTAAATTAATAAAAAAATTGAGAATTCAATTCTTATTGAGGTGAACTTTATGAAATGAAATATAAGAAAGCAATGTATACTTGATTATGGTTAATTATCTCATATGATTTATAGAAAATATTTATATATGATTTAGGCATTATTTATTTTCATAATTAAATATCTTTTAAGATCAGATTATGATAGCTAAGATTGATCCTCAAAAACAAAATTCTAAATATATTCAGTTTTCTATGGGATAAAACATAATTTTTGAGTGTTAGTTTGTTATGTGATGATGGGAATTAAGTCATTTTTAGGTGGAATAATTTCATCATTATATTCTTAAAGGATATATGAATTAAAAAATGTTTATAAAGAACCATTGATAACATATTTTAAAATAGAAATTTAGGTGATGCATGTTATTTGAGATTAACATATAAGAATATAATATGGTTGAAACCCCTGGACATCTTGGTCTTATGATTTGAGAAATATTCTGGGAGGATAGTTTTTGTAATACATACCATAAATAAAGATTGAAACATTTCAAAAATGTAAAATGATACTAGGAATTCACAAGAAAGTATAAATTTATTTAACTGGGAAACTTGAATTGATTCAATCATATTTATATTTTCTAATGTGACATAAAAAATTAAAAAATTATCAATATTTTTTCATATTTATTGATTATTTAACTAAAATAGATAATTTATTTTTTATGAATCACAAATTAGAAGGTGTGAATATGCTTAAAATTTTAAGAATAATTGCTAGGAAATAATCGAGAGTTTATATCAAGATGTAAAGAATTAATAATAGATGAGATTTCATTAGTAACTCATTTTAATCCTATATTTATAAGAATGATATGAAGAATAAATATAGTTTTCCATATACATCTTATGAAAATAGAGCCGCAGATAGGGAATATAGAAGTTTGGTTACGATAAGAAGAACCAATCTAGATGAACTCAATATTTAGAAAAATTTCTATACTGATGTTAGACGTAAAACCATAAAAATTTAAAAAAATTCTTATTTAGAACTAAATTCAACATTAAATATTATTAATTTTGTAAAAATAAGAATCCTACTATGAATTACTTCAAAAAATTTAGATGTCCGTGCTCTTTGAAGATCAAAAATTGTGATTTAGAAAAATTATATGAGAAAGCTAATGAAGAAGTATTCATTGGATATTTATATAATATAAGAGGATAGACATGATGGAAAATAGGATACTAAAGTTGGTGGACTATAATAATGTAAATATTATTGGTCCTAATCACACCATCCAAGATTCATATAACTATTTTTAAGGGATGGTTCTTAAGGGTTCAATATTGTCTACGTAACACACTTTCTGGTTCAATGGTATCCAACCTTTCAAGATTTGGTTATCAAAAATCATGTTCCAAAATTTCATCAATTTTATATTTAAAGAGAGGTTTAGGTATCATGTTTTCAAAAGAATAACTTAGCTCATCAATTTGATTGATTTTGTGTTCAGAGGGGTTGCTTTTATAAAATTTCACAAGAGTTGATTCTTTAACAATCATTGACCATTTATTAAAAAATCTATATTCCTTGAAAATAGTATAATATCCAAGGTACATTATTTCATCAACCACTAGATCAAAATTTACAACATTATCCTTGGTGTTTAGAATATAAACCTTGAATACAATCACTATAAAGTGAAAAACTTTTGGTTTTCTGTTATTCCATAGCTCATATGTTGTTTTCCTTAAAATTGGTTTTATTAGAATTTTTTTATGACATAACATGTTCTTTTTATAGATTTATCCTAAATATGAGTTGGTAGCTTATAATAAAATATAACTATTTTAAAAACATCTTATAATGTCCTATTCCTCCTCTCAAAAACACCATACTTTTGACATGTCTTGAGGGATGCAAAAGTACGTTTGATACCATTTTTTTAACAATAGGAATTAATCTCATGGTTTTCAAATTATCCGATATAGTCACTTATTAAAGAAAAGATTTTGTAATATTTCTCTTTTTGAAACAACTTGATAAACTTTTAAACACAAAGTAGGCTTCACTTTTAACACTTAAAAATAAAACCTAAGTAGATTTAGAGGAATCATTAAATAAATAATAAAAAATTTCCCTATTAGGATTTCAACTCTAGATGGATCCTAAAATTCATATGAATTAGTTATATTGGTCTAGTAGTAGAAAACTATTTTATTGGTTTACAAGATGACTTGTGTTGATTACTCATTTGGCATGCATGACATAGCCACTTTTTATTCAATTTAAGTTGAGGTAAATGTGAAAATTAATTATTTTTTGAAAAATTTCTCAAATAATATACATTACAATGTCTTAATATTTTATTTCAATTCCAAGATTAATTTTTTTTATCATTTCAATATTTCACTTTTTGTATAATAAAAAAATTACGATCTAGAGTATAAACATTCTATGTTTCTAGGTTCCATAAATTTTTGACTTTTTTCTTTAAAAAATGATCATGGATTATTTGAAAAATAAAAAAAACCTTCATCATAATGTTGAGAAATATTTATCATATTATGTGTTGATCCTTCCACATAAAGAACTTTTTTGATGAGTAATGAGCTTGGATTACCATCTGATTCAACTCCCAGAATTTTTCATTTATAATTTTCACTAAAAGTGACATATCCTCCTTCATCTTTTGTTAAGGAGTGGAAGTTAGAGAATATCCACTGATATGCCTAGAAAATCCATTTTCCATTTAACTTTTTTTTATTGATATAATTTGAACCTTTTAACTATAATTACAAATCAAAAAAAGAAATTTTTTTGTTACTCATATTTTGTTAGGTAAAGCAATGTTAGGAACTAGATATTCAAGTATCCAAATCATTTTGTACTATCCAAAAAATCTATTATATGTTTTGAATTTCTTTTAAAAAGAAAACCATGTTTGAATCCAATAATTTGAGGGTTTTTAAACATTAATTTTTGGCACAATCCCCTAAATCTTCACAATGTAAACAAGTAACTTTGGAGTGTTTTTTCTTAAATTTGGTAATAAAATAGGCTTCTCACCCTAACTTTCAATTCAAAATTTATTTTTATGAGTTTTTATGTTTTTGAGAATTTTATTTTATATATTTTTTACGTTTTTTAAAAAAACTTACAATATCTTTTAATTCCTCAACTTCTTTTTAAATTTTGTCAATCTTATTTTTATGTTCAATATATAATACAACATTATTTTCCAACTTAGTTTTTATATTAAAAGTTTCTTGTTCTTTTACCGAGGACTACACAACTGAGTTTTAACAGTTGACACTTGGTACAATCACACATGATATCTCAATTGGGCTCCATTTAGGACTTATAAAAAGCATCCTTGAATTTTTTTTTACCAGAAACCTTTTACAAAGAAAGCGATGATAAACAAGGTGTTTATAGATTCAACCCATAATTTTAAAAGAATACTAAAAGAAGGATTAAATATCTAAGATATATGGTAAAAAGAGATTAATGATCGAGTGGAGTCTTTTAAAATAACAATAAAGATGATTGATATAGCACAACTAAATATTAAGAAGTTTCTCCATCTTCTTGTGTAAAATGGAGAAGCACACAAGTGCTTCAAGAGAGAGACTTCTTTTTAGATTTTTTGGAGGAACTTATATTATTTGTAATATATTAAATTTTCACTTCATATCACTCATTAAATTCATGAAAAAATTTTTCTTTTAAAATCATATACAACTCTATAAAATCTATGAAATTCAATTTAAAAACACACGTCCTTTTATTACAGATTCCATGATAATAGTAAAGACAAATAAATTATCCTTTTAATTATTTTTCCTATTTTATCTCTTATTATAATCATTTTTACCATAAATAGATAATACAAAACATATATATTAAATGAATGCATTGAAAGATCACTCAAGTGCTTAAATGGTAATAAAAACAAAGTGTCAGATCAAAGTATCTGATTACAGATCACCACATCCACAAATTCTTCACATATGAATTCACGTAGCCAATTTGATCCACGTAGAAAAATTATCTATATAAGACCTCCTCATGTAGCCTATTTTCCTTACATAACTAATTTTTTCCATGTAGATGAATATCAAAATGTATCCAAATTGACTCATGTATGCTTTTTTATTCACATATAAAAAACTAACATAGACGATTAGAACGATGTAGCTAATTTCACCACATATTCTGTTGACATTACTGATTGATCTATGTAACCAATTTCCCATGTAGTTATTTGAATTATATAAGAAAATTCCATATATCTGTTTCCATGATGTATCCAATTTACGTAGGTGAAACCTTTATATAGGTGATTGAAATATCCAAATTCTCAATGTATCCATTTCGCCATGTATCCAAATTCCACGTGTAACCTATTTTACAGAATGTCGAAAATTTCATCCAAAGTGTCCAGATTTGTATACTTAAGGATTTAAACATTCAAAACACTTAAAAATTAAAAAATAACTAATGAACACACATAAAAAAAATCAACATTGACATATTAAATGGTTTTTGATATCATCAACACCTTAATTACATGTGATGTGTTAGAACAACATTATTAATCCAACATGATTCACATCCCAGAAGCCGAATGATTTTTTCATGCCATTCCTGAGCTGACTAGTTTAGATACTAGACTACCTTTAAGAAGACATATGTGAAAATTCTATATATATCATTTTTAATACATTAACTAACTGAAACCACATCCTAAAGAAATCCATTACCATCCTTAGATCATCTCTTAGGCATTCCATTCCCTCATTGAGTCATTACTGGGGTATCAAATGATTGAACTGACCCAAGAAGGGTCTCTATATATCCCTTAGTAATGGTATTGCATTACCATCCCCAAATAACTTCATGAAAAAAGATAATAAAGGTTTTTAATCAAAAGTAAATACACTACAATATAGTTGATTAGAATTTCACCAACAAGATATATGATAAAAATTTATATAAGTTGTTGTTCACACAAAATTTTCATCAGAAAACAAGCACTTGAAAGCGCACATATGTCACGTGAGCCCTAAATGAATAATATAAAAGCATACATTTTTCCACTTACATCCAAATCTAAGAGACAAACCATGATAACAATATGAAATACACACATCATATTTGAATAAATATCAAAACTGTAACATAAAAAAAACAAAATAACAATCCTATGGCCCCAGAAACTAGGACATCCCATTTGAAAATAATTTTCAATGCACTAGTATATGGTATATCACAAGCTATGACACATTACATTCCCACATTTCAATAATCTCTAAAAATCATAATATAAAAAAGTCCTGATACCACTTTTTAATGCCTCATTCATGGGCCACTCGATAGTTTCCAGGACAAGGAGGATACATAACCTCAAGTGAACTTCCCCGTATTCCAGATCTTGTTAACTAATAATATGGTCCTAAAACATAAATTTGGGATATTATTCCCTGAATATCACAAAGACTAATAAAAAAATAAATAACCGAAAAATATCCACATTATAGTATAAAAAATAAATATAGAAATCCAATAGCATACTTGATGAAGTCATAAAACACACACACTGATTTTAGTCTGGGATGACCCAATATATAAAATAAATAAAATATCAAAATATACACACTATTACTACTTCCATACCTAATATATGTTGCACTTATGTTATCCAATACCCTTTAGTTTATCCATCCCAATCTACTAGATGTGTTATGCTAAAACTAAAAGAAAACATAAGGTTTGTACCTATACAAGAGTGCCCACGTAGGGTGTGAGTATATAAATCATAAGGGTCTTACCCAGAAAAACTAATATATACCATCATATGTGTTTTTTACACTATTAAAATAAATAAATAAATAAATAAACATTCTTGTTGATTCTTCATGTGCTAAGTAGGCAACCATGACACTCAGTGAGGTACACACACTTGTCTTGAAACAATGATCCCCCCCCATACCCATATTAGATCCATGATAGAATCTCAATGTCTCTTCATGACACTAGGTCTCATACCCATCCCATACCTAGAGACATAGGGAAAGGAATCATCTAATCCTTAACCTACTATCTGAAGGGATAGGGTATGGTAATGTGTTCATGTCTCAACTCCTTATCTTATCACTCAAGGAAGGATCCATCAACCATATAAAATACTAGATCATAACACCCACTGGTCCTCGTTCCTCATACTAAAACATCAATTTGAGGTGTTCAAATGATTGTATTCCTTATTTGAGTCTTGGTTTTCAATATATACCCCTCACCAAACAAAAATTTTAACTTCCTCCAAAACACAACGACTCAAAAATCCAGGGGGAATAAAAAAAAGATATTATAAAGAATATAAAAGACATTATTAAGGATACATAAGGTTATATGAGATCTTATATATCATGTATAAGGTTTATAAATGTAAAAAAGATTTATTTATAAAATATGTTTTTGAAATGAGAATTATGTTAGATGATTATTTTTTTATATAAAAGTCATAAATATCAAAATGTTGTGAATTTTCTGTTATTTAACCCAATTTTAATGGGGAATTAATTAAAGATTAATTGAAATTATCATATCTTGATTATTCTAAAATACAAAAAAAATTAAAATAATTAATTTAGGTCATAATTAGGTCAATTACTCAATGTTTTACTTGACCAGTTCTAATATGAAAGTGAATGAATTTTTAGAAATTAATTGATGGATCGTGGGAGGAAGAATCATGTGATTAGTTGAGAATTAATTTTTTTTTTGAGGATCATGGATTGAATAATCACCTTATTAGTTAATATTTAAAATCGATTAATGATTATGAAAAAAAAATATTAAGCCCCTAGTTTTTCTAGAAAATAAAAAATATTATTTTATTTATTAATTCATGTGGTTTTTTGAAAATATAAAATGGAAAATATGAGATTATTTGTTTAAAAAAAATTGAAAAAAATACTTGAAAGGGTATTAAATTGGGACTGAGTTCAAGGTAGATGATCTATAGCATCCTAATGGACAATGTGGGTGTTAAGATCTTGAAAAAGTGGAATCATGAATACTATTAAAAATTTTAAAGGCTTGATGTAAATCATTAATTAATGATAATGAATCTTGTATATTTTTAATGGTATTTTTTTGTTTAGATTGTTATTATAAATTGTTGAGATCTAGTATAAATAAGTAACTGAGAGATTGTAGAATCATTGGAATATTGGGATATCAAAAGTTAGCTAATATAAAAACTCTTGATATTAGTGATTAAATCTAGGTCTCCATCTTGACTCTGACCTAGATTGTAGTAGTCACCCATATTGGTGGATAACCTTGTAAAATATTATTTATTCCTTGTATTTCATTATTTTAATAGCATACACGTGAGAGTGAGATTTAAAATAATGTGGATTGAGTCTATAACCAATCGCAAAGGCTAATTTTAGAGAGAAAATTTATAAAAATAGCATCACTCATTAATCCCCCATTCTCACTAATTCAATGATACTTGTTTACTACAAGTACTATCAGAGCTTACCCAGGTTCTTCCTGAGTGATACTATTATGTCTGAAATTAAAGATGGAAAATATAATTTTTTTCAACAATAGAGGTATTCCAAAATTCTACGGTAAAAATTATTATGGTTGGAAGAATAAGACAATTTCTTAACTTCTATCACTTGGAATAAACATTATTGATGTTACATTAGTTTTATTTAAACCAGTTAAAGGATATTCTCTTATGAAATATATAGATAAAAAATTTATAGTTTGATGGAAAATTAAGGAATAAGATTCTGATAACTTTATCTTAAAATGTTTATACAAAGGCTATGGGACTCAAAACTAGTAAAAAAATATGGGACAATATTAAAAATATATTTTATTGGAATATTCAAGTGAAATAAGATAAGATGTTGATTTTAATACCAATGTTTGAATATATTACATTGAATGATCAAGAGACTATTGTGGATTATTCCATATGGGTGAATGGAATAATCAATAATATTAGAGGTTTTAGAGAACCATGGGAATATTCCACCATTTTTATGAAATTAAACATAACATAAAAATTAACATGAAGCATTAATTTACCAAAAAACTATACTCAAGGAATGAGGAAGATACCTTGATAAGGAGAGAAAACGTGATGATGAATTACCTAAAATGAATAATATCTATATTGAGTAAATAAAACTTCTCAATGTGAACATTAATGAACAAGATAAAATGTAAAAATATTTGTAAGGGATATATGATGCAATGGAAGAGAAATTAAACAAGACAACATCATGGTGTTTTGAAGTTAAAAAGACCCTAAATAATAGGATATATGATTATAGAAAATATATGGATGTTTAGGATGAATCACCTCAAGATACTATGGAATACATCATAGATAAGAAGTTATAAAATGTTCCTACTTATTCTAAGGTTACCAAATTTATTACCCTTAACAATACAGATCCAAAAATCAATATTGGACTTATATATTCTTGGAAAAGTCTTGAAACATTAACTCTAATATCAAGGGGATTTTTGGCCGTGTTTAGATGATATATTTCTCCAAGATATAAGAAAAATGATGTTTGGAACGCAACTTGAAAAAAAATAAATTTTTTTAAAAGTGTTATCATTCTTAAAGGAGTTTAGGATCTAATAGAAACTGTTGGTGCTATTGAATATTTGGGAATAAAAATTATATTTTCTTATATGAATTTTTATTTACATGTATCCTAATAAGGAAAAATCAATGGAGAACTATGCAAGGTAGATGAGAAATAATTCATAAAAGATGTAAGATATGAATAAAAAGTTCATCATATCAGTCTATAAAAAATAGATTTGAATATCTAGAAGGTATTTTTGGAATATGAGACTAATAATTTTATTTCAATAAATAATTTATGACAAAACTTCCATGATAAATTATCCAATCATTTAGAGATAATAAGATTAAATTAATAAAACAAATTGAGAATTCAATTCTTATTGAGATGTACTTTAATGAATGAAATATAAGAAAACTATTTTTACTTGATTATGTTTATTCATCTCATATGATTTAAAGAAAATATTTTAATATGATTTAGGAATTATTTATTTTGGTAATTAAATATCTTTTAAGATCAGATTAGGATTGCTAATATTGATGCTCAATACTAAATTCTAAATATATTAGGTTTTCTAATGGGATAAAACATAATTTTTGAGTGTTAGTTTGTTATGTGATGATGGTAATTAAGTCATTTTTAGGTTTAATAATTTAATCATCATATTCTTTAAGGATATATAATTTACCAAAAATTTATAAGGAACCATTGATAACCTATTTTAAAATTGAAATTTAGGTGATGCATGTTATTTAAGATTAAGATATAATAATATTATATGGTAGAAAACACATTGACATCTTGGTCTTATGATTTGAGAAATATTCTGGGAGGATATTATTTATAATACATACCATAAATAAATATTGAAACATTTCAAAAATGAAAAATGATACTATGAATTCACAAGAATGTATAAATTTAATTAACTGGGAAACATAAATTGATTCAATCGCATTTATATTTTCTAATGTGACAAAAAAAACTTAAAAAATTATCAATATGTTTTCATATTTATTGACTATTTTACTATAATATATAATTTATTTTTTATGTATCACATAATAGAAGGTGTGAATATGTTCAAAATTTTAAGAATAGATGATGGGATATAATTGAGAGTTTATATCAAGAAGTAAATATTTAATAATAGATGAGATTTCATTAGTAACTCATTTTAATACTATATTTATAAGCATGATATGAAGAATCAATATAGTTTTCCATATACATATTATGAAAATAGAGCCATAGAGAGGGAATATAGAAGTTTTGTTACGATAAGAAAAACCATGCTAAATTAACTCAATATTTAAAAAAAAAAATTATAGACTGATGCTATAGGTAAAACTATAAAAATTAAAAAAAAAATTATTTAGAACTAAATTCAACATTAAATCTTATTAATTTTTTAAAAAGAAGAATACTACTATGAATTACATCAAAAAATTTAGATGTCCATGCTCTTTGAAGATAACAAATTATGATTTAAAAAAATTTGATGAGAATGATAAGGAAGAAGTATTCATAGGATATTTATATAATAAAAGAGGATAGACATGATGGAAAAAAGGATACTAAAGTTGGTGGACTATAATAATGTAAATATTATTGGAAAAATTGATTTCTTTGAGGAAAATGAAACATATTTTTAAAGTACAGATGTTGATATCCTATATATTTTTGAAAAAATGAGTGAGGTGAAAGATGTAAATGAAGGATTTAATGTTGATAAAAAGTATTATGATACAAGTAATGAAGAAGGTGTTTGTGGATATTAAAATATTCAAGTATTAAAGGATAAATACACATGAGGATATTGAAAATGTAATTAAAAATCATAATACACCTGCTTAGGGTTGAATACGATTGAGACTTAACAACCAAATACATCTTATTACATAAGTTTCACCAAAAATAGTTTATAAATCTATTAAAAATAAATAATGGATATATGAAATGAATTATAACTGTATTAGATTGAATGGAATGTAAATTAGGGTCATATTCCATGACCATAAGGGAAGAATGTCATTGGAATCATGTCAGTGTTCTCAAACATACTAAATTTCAAAGGTGATGTTTCAAGAAATGAATCTATAATAGTTTTCCAAGGATACTATAAGGTTCAAGAATATTATTTAGAAGATAAAATTTCTAACATTTCAATACATGATTCCATAGTAATTTTCCATGACATTTCAACTCATAATCTTTACAAACTTTACTAAATAGATTTGAAGATTATTTTCCTTAATGGAGAAAATCAAAATATTGTATATTGAACTAACTAAAGGTTTTTTTGTTTAAAATTATGGAACCATGTTTTTAAGATTTAATAAATCTCTATGTGATCTAAAAAACTCCCTTATGAACTAGTTTTCAATGTTAGGTAGCTACCTGAGATAGATGAAGTTCACTAAAGGGAATGTTGAAGAAAATAATTATGTGAAGGATAAGATCATATGTAACCTTATTATCATTGTTTATGTTGATGAAATTATTTTTTATGGAGACAAAAATTATTATTTTAAAGTGTTTGAAATTGAAATTAATGTAAATTGTAAAATGTCTATATTTGGTGAGATGTGTTTCCTCTTAGGATTGCAATACGTGAAAAAAGACTATTTCATTTTTCTATCCCATGAAAAATGTTATAATGAATTGTTCAAGAATCATCTCATAGAAGATTAAAAGGTGGGATTTAAAACCATTATATTTGGGGAGAAGTTGAGAAAGGTTGGTGAATAGAAGAGTGTGAATTATATTGAATGCATAATACTAATGGGTATTTTTCTTTATCTCACTACATCATGACCTAGAATTGATTTTTAAGTGATGTTGTGTGAAAGTTATCAAAATGATCCAAAAGAATAAAACACAAAATATATTAAAAGAATTATTTAATACATCAAGGTAACATTTATTCATGGTCTGACCTGCAAAATCGGTAAATAATTGAATCTTTTTCGGTAAATTAATACATACTAGGCAAGAGATTTAGATAACATGAAGTAAACATTAGGAGGAAATTCCTTTTTAGGAGAAATTTTTGTGATACAACATTAAGAGAGGTAAAATTCAGTGTATTTTATAACTATTGATGCTAATTATTTGGATTATATACATTATTATACTCAAATGTTTTAGATTAGACGAAAATTAGATGAATTTAATGTTATATTTTAGAAGAAATTGGTAATTTCATGTGATAATAAAAATGAAATTATTCTATCCAATAATCTAGTGAAACAATTTTTATTAAAAACATTGACAATAGATAATATTTTATCAAATATAAGGTTAAAATTGAGATTTAAAGTAGGAATATATTCCTATAAAAGATGAATTAATAATATTTTCAAAAATTTCATTCCCAAGGAAATGTTTTAAGACTTGAAGCTAAATATGCATTCTCATCCTTTCATTATTACTTGAATACTTTTAGCATGCCCAATAATGTTTTTTATTCTATTATTAAAATTGGAGAAAGGCACAAAACTCTTGTGTATCATTTTTTTTAATCAAATGTTTTTTTCTCACAAAAAAGGTGGTTAAATGAGTAATTTGATTTATGGGAGAGAATTAAAATCACTAGAAACAAAATTCATGTCATTGAGGGGTGAAATTATAAAAAAACATTATATTTTTGTGTGGTGTTAGGAAAATTCCTTTTGATAAAGATTATTATTTTATGAAATATTCTAAGAGTTGTTAGTGATGACAATAAATCCAAAGTGGGAGATTAAAAAACCCATACAATTGGTGAATAATTATTGAATTTATTTTAAACCATTTTTTAAGATCATTGAAAATTATTGAAAAAATATTTATGATTTTAAAAATGTATTTGAAGTGATTTGATTTGATTTTGAGTGAATGAGGTTGTTTGGATTTGAGTTTAAAAAACTAGACAAGTATTCATAATTGTAATGTTTTTTATAGAATTAGGATATTTACTAGAGAATAATATGATATATAACATTTTATAGATGGTATAATGGATTTTATTATAGATTTGTAACATATTATAGTGTATCAAAACGATATTTGAAACATATGGATGATTTATGCATCATTGCATGACGATATGTGAAAAAGGAAAAATTAGATATGATATTTAATATATTTTAGACTGTACAAAAGGTTTTTAATGTTAAACATAATATATTACTGACGATAAAAAAGTTTTTATAATATTTCATAGAATGTGTAAGTTATTATAGAATTTAAATTTGGAAAATAATCATATGTTCTATGATACATAAAATAATTTGTTTAATGGGTAAGATATGTTATAGAATGAAAAATATTACTTTTAGAATGTGTATGATTCTATGAAGTGCATAGAAGTAATCGTTGATGATATGTAAGGAATTATGAGATATTCTAAAACATGATTGGTTTATTTTTATTAGAAAAATTTTAGATTATTAGAAATAGTTTTTTAAGGTAGATTAGGGTTAGATGATTTATTATTGATCTTCAATTAATAAATATTACAATGTTGGTGATTATGACATGATTCAGGAAAATATTAATAGAGAATTAAATGTTGATTAAATTTGATTATCTCAACTCAATTATTTTTTATTATCAAATATAATTTTTTGAAAATCAATAATCAAGGTCAAAGGTGAAGAAATTTTTGAGTGTTTTACTTGACTAGATCAAATGAGAAAGTGTGGTCATTTCTTAATTTTTTTAGGATCATGGGTGAAAGAACAATATGATTAGTTGATAATTAAAATATATCTAGGTTCTTGGGTGGAAAACCTATATTTTTTGTTAAGAATTAAAATTATTTTAGGAATATGGGAAACAAATCATGATCTCATAGTCTTTATTGAAATTCAATAATTTTAAATTAATAATTAATTCAAATGGTTTTTGGAAAATATAAATAGGAAAAATATGAGATATGTTGTTTTTGGAACAAATTTAAAATTCATGAAAGTATAAAATATTTAGATTGAGTTTATGACTATAGATCTGTGGGACCCTACTGGACAATCAGAGCATCAATATATTGATAAAGAGTAAGTATTAACTCTATTAAAGATTAAAGATTCTTGAAGGAGGCATTCTATTGGTTCTAAAGAATCTTTTTTCTTATTATTGATCTTCTTAGTTTTGGTTTAATTTTTTTTGTAAATTGGCAGGAGCCAGTTAATGAAACAATTAGTAGATTGTAGTAAATTCAGGATATTGAGTTATCATGAGATAACTATTATAATAAATATTTATATTAGTGATTAATTGTATTATTAAGACTCAAACTGAATCCATCAGATATTATTCACCCAAATTAGAGGAAAACCTTGTAAAATTATTTCAGTTGCATATGGGTGATAATGGGATTTAAAATAGACTGGATCATGACTTTGACTAGTCACAGAGATTAATTTCAAAAATGAAATTCTAAAAACAATATCATTAATTAACCCCTCCCTTCTGAGTTATACAACAACGCTTACTTGGGAACAATTAAATTGATGATAAAGTAGATTTAGTAACTTTTATGGGTTATTTGTCACATGTTCGAGGATATAGATTCAAACTAAATAATCTCCAAAAAAATTATATTGTTATTATGTTAAAATCGTTGAAATTGAAACCATGGTTAGTTTATTTCATGATAACCACAATGAGAGGCCATTACATAATCGTATATAAAATTATATTAATGTTCATGATGAATAATCGAATGTCAATGTTGATTTAAAATTCACTAGTATTTATGAATAAGATATTGTTGGAGGATAAAAAAATTATAAGAGGTGAAAAAAAGATGAAAAATAAAAACTTTATTAGTTATAGAGAAGATTTAGTTCTGAAAAGGATAATATTATATTTCATTGATTATATAAGTCTAATATCATAAATTGGACCACTTTATATTGATAGATAAATTATGAATAAATATTTGGTGAGTAATATAAATTAAGAGATAGATCAAATTAAGAGAAATACTACTTGAGATATTATTACTAAGCTAAAATAGAAAAAATTAATTAGAATTAAGAAGGTGTTTATAAATAAATTCATTAAAAAAATTAAATTAAAAATAAACAAGGAAAAACCAGTATAAAGTGGGTATTCCCTACTTAAGGGAAATGATATTGAATAAAATTTTCACTTATTTATATATTAGAGGATATTAATATATTTTTTTTCATTACTATCTAAATAAAATAAAAGATATACCTAATGGATAAAAAAATTAATTTCTAAATAGTGAGGTATAATAAGAAGTTTATGTTGAACAACTTAAGGGTTTTCTTAGTGAAAAATAAGAAATAAAATAGTGTAAGTTAATGAAGAATCTATATAGATTAATCAATACACAAGATCCTGGTATTCTAAAGTAGATTATTTTTTTAAAATATATGTATTTCAAGAATTGAATTATTTGTAGTAACATTTATGTCATGGAGATGAATAAAAGTAATTTTATTATAATTTATATGTTGATTATGATATTTTTAGGTGAAAAGGAGTATATATAAATGGTGTTTTCTAAATAAAGTGAAGAAATTATTTGAGCTACCGATGTTGGGAGAGATGAATTTTCTTAGGAATATAAGTTATGTAAGATAATAATTACATCATTATATACTAAGAAAAATATTCTAAGGATTTATTTAAATTTTTAGCATGGATGAGTTCAAGGATACATCAATTCATACAATATAAAATGTAAAATTGAAAAATTAAAATACCAGACAATGTGTTAATTAGATTTAATTTATAAATAATATTGTAAGTTAATAATTTATAATAATATCTATAAAAGAAATATGTTTTTCACTAACACTTTTTGTATTATTTCATCTTGATCCTAAAAAATAAGATATGAAGGATGATAAAATAATTTTAGGGCATATTAAATAAATTTAATATTATGGGGTTTTCTTGGAAGGGATGCTGAGAATGATCTATTTGGATATATTAATTCTTATTGGATAGACATTGTTGATGAAAAATATATATTTCACATGTTATATTCTTTATGTAAATAAATTTTGTGATTTATCATTATAAAATGTAAAATTTACGTCCTACTAAAGTCGAGTATGTGGTTTCTATAAAAATATTTTCACAAATATTATGGAAAAAATTAAAACAAGATTATTAAAAATATTTATAATATTTTACATTACTATTTTTCTCTAAAGTAAAATTAATCAGTAAAATTATTTAGTGATACATTCATGGTAAAAGTATATTAATACCGAGTATCATTTAATCTATGATAAAGATTCAAGTGGAACTATGAATCTGGGTTATACTCCTACTAAATAGAATATTACAAAAAACCTTACAAAGTAATTATTAAAAAATAGATTTCAAGAAATTAATATTGATGATTAAGGTTAAGTCGTCCCCACTCAAGAACCTGTATATGTCTTTAATAAACCCTTCCCACTATATTTATCTAGATATTATTTTCAAAGATAGAGAAACAATGAAAATATTATCCAATTATTTATGGCAATTTTTTTAATGGAAATTGGAGATAAAATTGAATATAAAAGTAGTGTAATATTTAGGGATATAAATAAATAAGTTTTAAAGTGGTAAATAACAAAAATTAGTCCATGAGATTAAATTTATAGGGTTTTAAAAATCAAAAATAATGTTTATATTGATAACATATACAGAGAGAGTAATAAATCCATAAAAGGGTAATATTGAAGTACCCAAAAATTTATTTTATGATATATTTTATCATTATCTCATGAGTATAATCCAAGTGAAATAGATTATAATATAAATTCAAATATATAAAAGGACATAACATATCCTATTTGTGTGACATATACTAAAATCTATATGGGAAAAGACATACAAGAATTCCCTAATATATCACTACTACAAATATGGATTATAATAGCGCTAAAAACCTCCTTTAACAGCGCTAAAAAAGTGATGTTAATCTCGGTGAAGATAAAGGGGGGGTCTCCTTTTTCACCGCTAAAACTAGCGCTGATAAAGGGTCACCTTTATCAGTGCTCAAAATAGCGCTGATAAAGGGTCACATTTATCAGTGCTCAAAATAGCGCTGATAAAACTGCTCCTTTATCAGCGTGAAGCAAGCGCTGATAAAGGGAGTATTTATCAGTTCTATTTTCAGCCCTGATAAATGTATAATATATCAGCGCTCAAAATAATGGTGATAAACACTACCTTTATCAGTTCTATTTTGAGCGCTGATAAAAACTACCTTTATCAGCGCTCAAAATAGTGTAGATATATTATCCATTTATCAGCGCTTCACTAGAACTGATAAAGGCCAATGATCCTGTGCAAAACTAAAACCTGCATAGAACCTGCACAGAACCTGGACAAATTATAGCACCTGCACACAGCACAAACAACAACTGGACACAGCACAAACAACACCCACACACAAAGCACAGAAGAACAAAAATACTACATACATTTACTTGAAACCATGAATACAAAACAACACATTTCTATATACATTTCCTGAAATGTTTAATTTGGTTTCAATTAAAAATATCCAACATAGTTAAAAAATAATGATGTTCCATCCTTTTTGCATCCATCCACTCTAAAAAAATTTCGTCTATGATGACAGTTTCCGAACAAAGCAACTGAGGAAAAAGATTTCACCTACATAAGAAAAAAAAATATTATGTTAGTAAAACAATAGTAAAATAAATAATGGGGTTGCTAAATGTAATTATACTAGTGAGGAACAAAACATAAAATAACCAATTAACCACGAGACACAATTATGTCAATGCCCTTACGTCAACCAGAAGTCCAATAAACTATCTTCAGTTCATACCAACCACAAATGATTCCATAATCAAGTGTATTAATGTCCATCTACATTAAATTACATAATTAGTTAATTTTAACCAAAAATTCTGCATGGTATAATAGGCGCCAAAATCATCGTGTAATCCAACAAAGCCAGAATGCTGAGAAACTAGGTGCGATCTACTCCTGAGGCACCCCTAAGCCTAGAAAACACTAAATCCCCAAACTATATTACTAAATTTATGACAAATTAAGCCTAAATTTTTGAAAACCCATAAATAAATCTTTCACAAAATATAATCTGCATCAAATAATGATTGATTACTAGTTTATGAAATTTTGAGACATACTCTAAGAGTCATATATAAAAGTCCCATGAAGAACAATGATTTATCCATACTATGGTATAATAATTACACCTAGTACCCTAAAAACTGATTGAAAATCTTTGAGAAAGAAGTTAGAGAAGCAAGTAATATGTATGAGAAGATACCAAATTGATTCGAAATGATGAACAACCTATAATACACTAAGGTCTAAGGGGTATAATGGAGGGGAATGGGGTTTGGCCACCCCCTAAGAACATGGTGCCCAAAAGAAGAAACCTGAGGAGTTTTTTACTTTATAAACCCATCACCCACATAAAAATGAGTTTTAAGTCATGATACATGAAATGAACCAAGTGGTGACATCACTATATTTTGGGTCCAAACCCTTACTTGACCCATTTTCCTCATTCAGAACCTTTATCACCCTATTAAACGAATTGATGTTGTGAATAACCCTTTCACACTATGAGTAGCCTAATGCTACTACATTTCAATAGAATGACTACCCAAATCATCCTTGATATCCTCCCAAAACCCAATGACATCCCTCTAGCCCCAATACATGTCTGAAACACATATTAGAACTGGTATATTGTACCTTTTTCGATGATTTTTTTTGTTATTACGGAATTCCATAATTCCCCATTGGAAGTGTACCAATGTACTAATCAGATGTTATATGATATACCATGAAGATTCTTGAGTCCATGTATTAGATAAAATATCTATGAAAATTTATCTAATTATTATACATACCAACACCTCAAATTCAAGCGTTAGAGACCTTTAGGTTTTCTTTAACAAATTCCTGTTCTGACATGGAAGTGGGTCAATATTTCTATGGGATATTAGGTTAGGTTTTCATATACCCCTCGATGGAAGAATTAAATATGGGTTTTGATCAATTGGATGACCAAATAATCTCAATTTATATACATCTTATATGAAAAAAATTATAAGAAAATTAAAATTCAATTTTTAATTGAGATTATCTTTTAACATGGATCTAATTATACTATAGCATTTGATAGGGAACCTCATTTTACATCTTGTTTTTGGAGAGGTCCCTATGATAAAATGGGATGCCATGTATGATTGAGCATGACATATGTTTTTGACACTTTCTGCAGGGGCATGTTGCATGGAGCATGTTGATGTTCGATGGCGGTGCATTGTACCACACATTAATTCGTTACAAAGGTGAGTGAAATTCATCACTTATAAAGAGATGTCTTCTCCTTGATTGAAATAGGGTGATGGGATGTTGTTCATTCCATCCATGGATTCCTCCTCAGAAATCATTACCTAGTTTGAGTCTCCCTTATAGAATAAGATGTTGTTCGTGAAACTTTTTCCTGGTTCCATATATTTATGGATGATGGTTAATTACAATGATTATATCAAGACATTCCAAAGGGTCATTCCAAGGCATAATACTTGGGTTAGAAAAGTATTCACATTAGGAATCGGTGGAATGTACGTACACTAGAACGTTGGTCACATGTATTCATCGTCGTCAAAGGGATTCTCAACGAAATGGAAACCCATGTTTAACTTGTGGTATTCCACGAGTTTAGTATCCCAAAAGGATAGAGGGTCATGATTAAATGTCTTACAGAGATTTAATGGGTGGATCAAGACACTTATAAAGGTGGATCAGGTAGGTACATCTCTAGGAGGGAGCACCTGGAATTTTTACCAGATAGATGGATCAAAACGCCCAATGAGGTCTGACCCAAGTGTGGTGCATCCCATAAAGGCCAGGTTTCTCATTTTGATGACTTATTCAGACCCCACTATGGGAAAAACAGGAGGGAAAATAAGCTAAGGTGTACCCCAGTGAGGGGGTCACCATGGTTTACCATTGGTTGGGATTTAACCTCATAGAGGCTTCCTAAGTAACCATTTTAGAATACAAGGATCAAAACCCATATATTTAAAAGAGGTATGGTGTGGGTACTACCCATGGTTAGCTTCCCTTTACACTAGGAATACTCTTGGTTGGATGAGTATGGGTTTTGTGGGGCTTATGAATTGTCAGATTCCCAGGTTCTTCCAAGAGTAGCAATGGGATGAATGGGACATACATTCTAAGATGGACCATGTGAATGATGAGATCCTACCAGGATGTGGTGGCCTATATAAAATTAGGATGGAAATGGGGGAAGTATTAAAGAGGAATGGAATGGATGAGATAGAATCGAATTGAAGATGAAATTGTTGGGCTTAAACCTTGAGGGGAATCTGACGCACCCTAGTTGGCTAGGAGTCAATGTCCAAAAAGTTATTATAGGGGAATATGGGGATTATTCATGGTTATCCACCCAATAAAAATGGTACATGTGGTTGGAGATTATTCATGGTTAGCCAGGACGTGCACCCCTAGGAGGAGGGAACCAGGGTTTCCAATGGTTCTCATTGAACCTCTGGGAGGCTTCATAAGCACCTATTTAGAATATAGGGATCAAAACCTATGTAGTTAGGTGTTTTTAGGATTACGCATGTTTAGGGGCCTGGGTGTTGTAAATATAGGGCGATAGCAGGGAGGATCTTTGTGATTTTTAGGTTCTTCGCTGAGGTTAGGGCTTTGTAAATATAATAGCTCCATGAAGTAGGGTAACCCATGTTTGTTGTAGAGACATGGGCTATAAAAGTAGTTCATTGTAAATGATTAATGTTTCTCAAATCCTAATGTACCCTGAAATTCCTCCCTTCTTAGTGAAGGGTATCCGTACAATAGGAAGGGGTAAATATGAAAAGGGAAAGGGGGTTTCTCAATGCTCCAGTACCTAGGGGGATTCATTTTTCTATTGAATTCGCAGTGATTAAGGGCTCCAAAAAATGGATCCTGGAAAGAGAAATGTCAGGGTAATGATGATTATGAGGGGGGGGGGTTACTATTTATAGGAAAAAGGGTATTTTTAATGCCCAGAGGCACGACATGAAGAAAAAGTGATCCCTGTAAAGAGGCATGAGGCACAAAAAACATGTGGAGCTGTCTGTAAACATTATTTATTATGGCCATGTGGCTCATCAGGCTCCACATACCTTCCATAAACACCTAAAAACATCACGAGGACCTGATTCTACATGATGGTGCATCACCAGGTTGATTCTTTTGATGATGTACTGGTCTTTTGAGCTTGGATTTTATCTCAACCAGCCTTTCCCTTACTTGAATTATCCTGGGACACTAATTTCACTTCCAAAAAATACCTCAATAATACTTAATATCTCATGATTCTACCTAGAAATAATTGGTCAAGTAAAACAACAACACATGTGCTCAAATACAAGTTCAAACAAACGAGATACAGAATATTGAAATTTCTTAAAAATGAACCAAGAGGTACACATGTGCTCAAATACTATCACTGCATGTTGAATCAGATCCCTCTACTTTAATTTCAGCAATATTTATATTTAGGCCCTATATCTAATTGAAATTGGTGGATATAGACCATATTTTTTTGTTTCCATCCATCGTTTGTTGGAAAATATATTTTGTTGATCCTTGTGGTTTCATCATTCACCCCATACGCACTGCACACCATTATTCCTTCAATATTGATTTGTTCAAAGATCAATAATATGAATCCGGGGATAGAAAAAATTGAGTAATAAATTATGATTTCAATACATCAGAGCATTCTCAATTCACCAAATAAAGTTGGAGGATAATTAATGATCATATCTAGATAACATAAGTAGTAGGAATTCACCTTTATCCTATTTGTGTACAATCTTTCATCATGTATGTTTCCCATTCGGTTATAAACACATCTATATCATCTTTTGAATATGATTTCTTACGACAGTCATGGTAGTAATGAAAAAATATAAATACACAAAGGATTAATAAATATTTTAAATTAACTCGTAATTATTTTCGAAAATACCTCGTCAGGGATGCTAGTTTTTTGATGAAATATGATCTCTTTCATAAATTTACAAATATAATACCCACAATCCTTTCCGTTTGTTTGTTTTGGACACTGTAGAAACATTGGAAACAATGAGTAATTTGTTTTGATATGTGTTTGGATAGTTCAATGTTATTATATATACCAGGATACTTTTCCAGTTTTAGATCTTGTAGGTATTCTTATCCTTAGGCCCTAGATTCATTACATGAGTTAGATGATATTGATGCACTGCCCTATCATAACAGAATCCTCAATAAAATATAAAATAAATTATATAACTAGATGTTTAGTTTTAAAATGATGCATCTAGTGTCTTACAAATAAAAAAACGCCATCATGCGTGGTCGGTTTGTTGGATATCCATGCATTGAATCCAGAAAATAAATCTTTCGAGTATCCGAATTGACTGCAATCAGCATCAAATGGTTCCTAAAAATACAAAAAGGAATAAGTAAAGAAATAAATGAAAATATAGTAGATATGATTAAATTTTAGAGTTTTACTCCTGCATAGTTGGTATTAAAAAGAGTATGTCATCCGTAATTTTGTTTTCAAACGATTTGAGCAGGGATGACATTATTGCAGCCTCTTTATCAGAATCTATTTCATCGTTTGAAGAGGTTATGTGAGGACTAACGAGTCCAAATTTTTTTCATGGGGAAATCCCTTCAATTTTTTTTCATATATATGCCTGCGACAAATATAAAATGTACTTAGTCATAATTATAATAGTATATCAGCTTTTGTAAAACCAAATCATGAAAACATACCTCATGTATACATTTATAATTGAGGTGCCTAGCCATTCATACATGATGAGTTCATTTACATTTTTAGCACTAATGAAATATGATGTTTCCTCTCCATACATATCTTTTTTTTGAAATCAACTATGTGAGTATTGTCGTTTTCAACTTTGTTTCCACAGGAGCCTGTAATGATATTAACTGTGGATATAGAACGGGTGGGGTGAAGGTGCTCTCTGTAGACCGTTTCAATCGGTTGGTTGATCCTTGAGATAGTTTTGAGATGATATTTTGTTTCAACACACATTCTTTGTCATTCTGTAATAACATTCATCGGTTAAGACCTTTTTTATTAAATGTTAAAGGTCCAGCTTGAAAAATAAATTGGAAATGGATACCTTTTTGTCGACATGTTTGATTACAAGAACTTTCGGCCATGTGATGAATGTCCCAACATCTTCTTCAACCATATAAATGTCTTCATCATCATTTGGAACAGGTAGCTCGGTAGTTGTCTCATTAGCTACTTTAATTGACACTCTAAGATGATCTTTTAGAAGCTGTCTATTGTGTAGCATGTCATTTTGCATATTGAACACCGTAGCCCTCACTACAAGGTGATAGGTGGGAGTTGATAAATATAAATCACAATCATTTTCACCCTGTGGAATATTAGTACAGGAAAGGTATCAGTGTCTATGTAAATCACATTTCACAAAAAAATTATTAAAACATTGATTACCTCATCTAAGTCAGGTTTTTTAGGGGAATGGCTCACCTCAAATCTGGTGGGGGTAGGGCGGGATCATCACGGATGGGTTGTTGTTGAGTTGTTTCTTCTCTTTGCCTCTCCCCCATCAATTTTTCTATCATCTCTCTCTGGTATTGTAATTCTTCTTTAAAAATAGATAAATTTTCTTGCATCTTTTCCACTTTTTCATTTAGATCCTCCACTTGTTTTTGTTTTTGAAAATATGTTCGGGGTGTCACCCCAAAACCCACACCTCTGACGTGACCATACTGTTCTGGCTGCTTCAAGGATGCTAAAAGTATGTCTACATCTGGTGCGGTTGTTGTTGATTCTTATGACTATGTCAGATAGAAAATATAGAAAAATAAGTAGTTATTGTAATGTAATAGAAATTTAAATAAAATCAATTTATATTATGTCATACTTACACATGTTTCCCACAATTTTTGTGTGTTTTAATCTATCAGTATCCCATCATTATTTAGACAATCATCCTTCTATAACACATGTCGTGGGATGGATATGGCTTTCGATTTCAATTTATCAACATGCATATAAATAGAGAAACATGGTTATGGTGTTGTTTTATGTCACATACTAGTAGTAGGGTATATTTAAAAGACGTACCAATTTTTTCTCAAGTTTATCATACCCCATACTTGATTTACAGTAAGGGTACACTGGTTCTGTTGCGATTTTTTTATTTTCAGCACTCTGTAGCTATTTCAGAAATAAAAAACTATCAACCGGAGTGATGAATACAAGCAAATGTCCCACAACGTATTACCCCACACAATGTACCTGAAAAGTCTTCTCCCCAAGACAGTTGATAAACACATCCCACGCTCCTTGGGATATCATGTGTGTGTAAAGAGGAGGTGGGTGCGGCTTGATTTTCCCTTATGCAACTTTAAGATGATATTTCATTAAAATTGTGTGTAAACCTCTTTGAATCCTTCCTAAAACTCTTAATACATATTCCTTGTGCGAGGCATCTACTATAAATTCACTCTGTACTGGATGATGAAGATTAATTCAATGTTTTGGTATTTTATATTATTTTAATAAATTAAAAAATGATATCATAATTTTACCGTAATCTCTTCCCACATCAGTGTCTTCATCTCGGTGACAACATGGTGCCATGACTGTACATCAATCGGTTAGCGTTGCTGAGTGATTATTCCAATGTATCTACTAAAGATGGCTCTATTGGGGTTGACATGTTGGCCTCACTTATTCCATCCCACCTCAAATTTAAGGCCTTTTGCTTTTGCCTAAAGGATTTCGGCTAACACTGTAAAACTACGACGCTCTTGTTTTTTTTTGCGGTTTCAGGGTTTCATTTACTACCATTTCCTCAAAAGTAGCATCAATATCTTCCCCCAGAGTGCTAGCATCTGCAACGGGACCAGAAGCAATAGGTTGAGAAACCTGTTGTACCTCAACACTGTGACCAGAAACAACAGGTTGAGAAACCTGTTGTTTCTCTACACTGGGACCACCATCATCTGGTTGAGAAACCTATTGTTTCTCTGCATTGGGACCACCAACTGCTGGTTGAGAGACCTTTTGTGCCTCAGGATTAGGTGCATCAGCAGGTGCAGAAGTCATTATCTACATAAGTGGTTTATTATTTAATTTAGATTAAATAAAAATAGCAGTGAACAGATTATAACATAACGTAACACAATATATGTTACAATAAACAAATAACCTGATTATTGTACTCTTTTTTTTCTTTAAATACTGAAGAGATTTGACTCCTCTATAGACTATGTAAATCCCTTCATTATTGTCTCATATGACATACAAAATTCCATCTACATTGGGACTACTGCGAAATGATTGTGAAGTCCCTATAAAAGGGTCAACCTTCGTTGAAATTTCATCTAACCATTCAGTTTTTTTGGTCGATAACAAAACAATTGACCAATTTTGGTTTGCGGGGTCTGGAACATAAAATACTTGTATTTCCTATAATTCTATTATAAATGGTTCGTCTTTCTATCCTTCTTTACTGAAATCAACTTTCACGAATCCTAATTCATCTATTTTAAAATCACTCCTATTATCAACCAACTTGCATTGAAAATCAGCACTTTGAATTTCATATAATCTAACTCCAATATTCGTTTGATGATGCCAAAGTATGACATATTCGCATAAATTGGATTTTTGTCCTTAGCACCGAAAACATGCATCACCTCAGCCACAAGTGTAACCCCGCTATTCTGCATGGTACTGTCTTCATCATGTTAATTAGTATAGAATGTATAACCATTAACTGCATAAGAATTGTAAGATAATACGTACACACTTGCTCCTCCAGCTATCCATCGAAGTCCTTCTGAAATTGAGACTGGATTTTCATCTAACTGCTTAAAAATATGGTCTCGAAACCATTCTATAAAATGTCTATTATGTGTATCTGATATCCATTTTTCAGCCCTAGAAGGATTCAAACGCCTATGAATTTCTTTGTGGGTTTGAACATATGGGTCAACGTCGAAACTGTTATGAAAAACATAAAGGTGGGCCTGATCCCGATCTGTAATATTGATTGTGACAACCTCTCTTCCAGAAATTCCATCACCCTCAAGCCGATCAGTGTGACAAGATTTCGGTAGGCCAATGATTCCCACACCAGACAGGTATTTGGTACAAAATTCAATAGCTTCCTCAACAATATATTTCTCCACAATACAACCCACTGGCCAACTTCGGTTTTTGACATATCCTTTCAAAATATTCATATACCGTTCAATGGGATACATCCATCTATAATGCACAGGACCACATAGTTGACTCTCTTTCACCAAATGAACCATAAAATGAACCATCATATCAAAAAATGTCAGTGGGAAGAACATTTCCAATTCACATAATATGACAGTAATTTCTCATTCCATAGTTGGCAATTTCACCAGGTCTATAACTTTGCTGCATATAGCTTTGAAGAAGAAACACAGCTTTGTTAATGTATGGTGCACATTCTTGGGCAAAATGCAACCTAAAGATCTAAAAATAAGAGCTTGCATCAAAACATGGAAATCATGTGATTTCAGACCCATTAATTTTAAATCTCCCATTGACATAATGTTCTTGATATTTGATGAATACCCCTCTGGAACCTTGACATCATTCAAGATGTTGCAAAACTGATATCTCTCCTACCTAGAAAGAGTGTAAGAAACAAGAGGAAGAAATGTTCATTTTTTACCCTTCAATGGTGCCAAATATTCTCGTATTCCTATCTCAACCTTGTCCAATCTAGCCTTAATTCCATACTTTGTTTTTCCGGGTGCATTTAGCAACGTACCGATGACACTATCACATATAGTTTTTTCAATATGCATAACATGAATAAAATGTCTGACATATAGGCAATTCCAGTATGGTAATTCCAAAAAAATTGATCTCTTTTTCCAACCAGTTTTCGTAAGGATTTTCGAAAATGGTTTAACAAAAGTAGCGTCCAAATATTTTACTTTCTCAAATAATTGATCACCTCTTAGTAGAGATGGTGTTGTACGTTCTTCCAAACTTCTGTCTAATGATGTCATCCAAGATCGGTACTTATGTCGTCGGGGTACAAATCTGCGATGTCCTAGAAACACGGTTTTCGATGAATGTTTCAACCTAATTGATTGTTTACCTTTTTCGCAAACGGGACACCCCTGAGATCCTTTAAATCTATATCCTGACAAATTTCCATAAGCAGTAAAGTCATTTATCATCTCGTAAAACATGGATTTCAAAGTGAAATGTTCATCTTTGTAAGAATCATACAACATAACACCTGAATCCCACAATATTTTCAAATCCTCGATCAATGGGGCTAAATAAACATCAATATCATTACCCGGTTGTTTTGGTCCTGATATAATCATAGATAACATGATGTATTTTTGTTTCATTCATAAACATGGTGGTAAGTTATAGTTAACCAACATAATTGGCCATGTACTGTGACTGCTGCTTTGAAAACCAAAAGGATTCACCCCATCTGTAGATAATGCTAGACGAAATTTTATCGGCTCATTCCCAAATTCAGGATACTCGTGATAAATTCTCTTCCATTGAGGAGAGTCTTCCAGGTGATGTAGTTTCTGATCATTAATTCTTGTATCTACATGCCATGTCAATTGTCCTATAGTCTCCTCACTTCCTTATAGGCGTCTAAACCTAGGAATGATTGGAAAGTACCATACACCTTTCGTAGGACTAGAATCATCTTTCTATTATCAGGAAGCACCACACTTTTGGCATTCTTTAGGTGATTTGTGGTCCTTGTGAAACAGTATATAGTCATTTGGGCAAGCATGTATTCTTTCGGAGATCATACCCATCGATCGTAGAATTCATTTGGCATCGTATGTTCGGCTTGGGAGTTCATTATCTTCTGGGAGCATGTCATTCAAGAGATCAAGTAGTTCCGTAAAACTGGAATCACTCCACCTATTTCCTGCTTTCAAATTATACATATTCAATACGGCTGACAATGCTGTATATTTAGTGCAACCTGCATACAATGACGTTTTTGAACAACTCTTTAATTTCTCAAACAATTTTGGGCAATCACGAAGTTCATCTTCAACTATCATTGTCATTTCCTCAATATGATCTTCATCATCATTCACATCTGTAATCACACCCTCCATACGATCGTCTTCACTGCTCACGCTTCTAATCATATCAGATGATCTATAAAATGTTGTGTTCTATGAGTCACTACCTACATTCATTTTTTCCCCATGTTTATTCCAACATGTATAACTTCGATCTATTCCGTGACAGATCAGGTGTTCTTCCAACTCCTCTGGACTAATTTTTCTTGAATAACAACAGCGTAAACACATACAAAGGAATTGAGAAGGGTCACATGCCTGATCTTTTGAAAACTTGATAAACTCTTTCACACCATCTTCATATTCTTTTGTCAATCAATTGGCATTCATCCATTCTTTATTCATATTCATCGTCTTTATGGGTTCGATCTCAAACATTCCTAATATTATGTTTTAATTAATCAGGCAGCATTGTTTGTGTTTTATAAAAACAAATCATGGTACAAATGCCTTTAAACACATGTGAAATCCGTATACATGGTGTGTCCAGTAGGGTGAACATCGTGTATGTATAAGATACCTCATTTAATCTGATATATATATCAAATTTATTCCAAGTTATTCTTACAAATACTGAATGATGACTTTGAAAATACATGACATTTAGAACAACTTGAGCTAAAGGCGTGTACTTTGGATACATATTGAGTCACCTCACCAGCTATGCATCACATTATTGTGGAATACACGGTATCCTTACATGACTACTAGGGGTGTGAATTCTATACACATCAAGTATCTATGGTATCTATACATGGTGCGAGTGAAATAAAACACATGTCATATGGTTCTACCATTATTTCTTAGCATCTACATTATTTCATGCTAAAATATATGTCTTGGAGATACATTATTTGTGACCTAGGTTCACATGACATGTAACATTTAAAATGAAACTTATTCTAAGTTTGAGTTAGAAGATTAATCATGTGGTGTAAATTTTGGAGATAAATGTTGTGTGGATTTAAAATATATATAAAATCCACATATGGTGAATCATGTTCCATGTATTTTATAGTGTCTCATAGTGTCCTCTAGAAGTGGGTTTCTAGGATTCAGTGGAATTGCACTAGTAAAAAAGTGGTGGTTCCATTCAAATGGGTAAGGTTTGGATCGATATTTAATGGTGGAAGAACTACAACATGGAAGAAATGGCATATCAATCATTCCAACAACCGCAATACCATATAAAAACACAATCGTGATCACAATCGCAACACCATACAAACCAAACAATCAAAATTTAATATTTTACAAAGCATTCCTTATTCAATTTTTTTGTTAATTCATGGGTTATAAGAGAAGTTTTATCATCCTGGGGTGTTCATTCATAAGTAATGTATACATAAATTACCAATTTATATATTCCAATGTTCAAAAAGAACCAACCAAAATTCAATTCATTTAGTGCGCAAACAAGGACCACCAACAGCTACGATTTTCAGTGGGGGTGTTTACCCCTACATTTCACATTATAACCATAAATATCAAACCGTAATAACATGCGAAAAAGTGGAAACCGATGAGTAATAGGAGAAAACACACCACGAAGGTGTCGTTTGGCACATTGAAGAGGAGCGTTCATGGCAGAGGAGAGGCACACAGTAGAGGAGATTTCCAACTGAAAAGAAAACATAAAATATGGGAAACCCATGAGAATAAAATAATCTAAAACCGAGTACACCATTTACCACATACCACAGACCCCAAAAGACAATGCATGCAAATAAATTTAAATTTATTGATAGAAATCACAATCTGATCACTAATTTTTATCCAAACAATAGGTGAAAAAAATCCAAATAGGAATCAGAAGGATCACATACCTCGAGAAAAGAAATACAACCATAATAGTGATCAAGAATAGAACAATGTGAACTAGATGGGAGGGAGTGACCCAAAATATCATCAGGATAAATATCTATCCAAGAGGATAATTTTGTAAAAAATATGAAGCCTCAAAAAATATACGGATCCAAAAAAAGCTTTTCTGTGTCTTTGACACTACATGTAATACATTTACACATCGTGTAATCCTCTTGACTAAAAAACTAGTCACTTTTTTTTAAAACATTATATTTTTTATTTAAATGATATGTAACCATTACAAAGTTTGTAAAATTGTCACATTGTGCATCCAATTAATGTGTCATTTTTGGATGTCATTACATGTCATGTACTCCATTTAAATATCATTTAATTTCTCAAAATATAGTAAAAAATGATGTTTTGTTTCTAAAAATTTCCTAATGATTACTAAATTTACCAATACATGTGTCCTCCATATCATTTCTCAGCATTCCTCAACCAAAAAAAATCCAATAAAATGTTAAAACATACCTCACATAAAATGTAATGAGGCCAACCAAGAAGTCTTAAAACCACATAGCAATAGAATTTCAAATTTTCGTTGATTTTATCAACACATAACATTATTGGTCTGCATAACCTCCCCCATAATTATTATCTTACATGAAAAGCCTTCGAGGTTAAACAATATTCATTATTTCACCTTAGATACCATCAAATCAAATGCCACCTTGAATATCAAACAACCAGTCTCAAAGTTCCCCCAACACTTCCAACATGATTTTCATTCATCCAAGACTGTTTATATTCTTCCCATAATGGGAATATCATTATCATCACCCCATAGAAGAAATAATAAACACCCACAACCCATGATCTATATAAAACTGAATGGAATGATTAGAATTTATTGAATTAGTATGAAAATAGTTTCCAATCCCAATTCTCAGATCACCATGAATGACATCTCACATGTTCAAAAATACACTTATATTGAGAATCACAGTCTGCAATGACCAATGGTGAACTCCTCCCTATATGGATTTCTAGACATTTATCCTCAACTACTCACCACCACTATACTTTTCAATGCAGAGTGAATACCCAAGAACCTCTTATTGGTCCTCATGAAACCTGACTAAAAAACTAGGATCAGACTCACATGAGTCACACATAAAAAAAGGCTAAAAAAACAATCAACCAACTATTCCCCTATAGAATGTTAGTCCCAACCAGACGAAGCATTTTCATTTCTCATATTTAGGATTAAGGCATATTCCCCATACAAATATAAGACACACGGCAACACACCACCTAGGTATTGATCTAGAATCATGCACTACAAACCAGACATTGATTATGATTCCTGACGTGAAACCAAAAATAGAAGAACCAACATAGAAAATAATCTAACCACACCCACCTTGTCGGCGGCAGTAGAGGCGGAGGCGGCGGCGGCGGCGGTCGCGGCAGCGGGGTTGGAGGCGACAAAGGCAGCGACGGTCATGGCAGCGGGAGTAGGGGTGGAGGCGTCAGCGGTGGTAGAGGAGGAGGAGAATGAGTATGAGGATGGATGATGAGGAGGAGGACGAGGAGGCGGGGGAGGAGTTCGTGGCGGCGAGGGGCCTGGTTCAGCTTCCGCGAAAGCTTGACTGCGTGCGAGTGAGGATGGACTGTTAGGGTTATTAAATAAAAACCGATGGATCCTTTATTAGTGCTCCTTAAAAGCGCTGATAAAGGTATGTTTTATCATCACTAAAATAAAAGAGCTGATAAAACATTCATTTATCAGCACTTTTTTAGCACTGATAATGAGATCCCTTTATCAGCGCTAAAAAATCACTAGTAAAGGCATACCTCTTTACCAGCGCTTTCTGTTTAGAGCTGATAAAGGGAAGCACTTCCCTTGCCCTGTTTTGTGGTAGTGTATATGCATAGAGACCAAAAAAATTTCCCAACATATATTACTCAAATGATACTAGGATTATGGTCCCATGTGACCTCAATCATGCCTAGAAATATTCCAAAGGTGGATAAAATGTGTGTTGGGTGATGGGTCGATAGTAATATGGGTTGGGTGATGTGTTCATAATAATTAGATGAGTTTGAAGAGAATAATGTGGATGATCTAACATTGTTTCCATAAATAATGTAAAATATCTATCACTATAATCACATAATTTTAGTGGATGAATAATCACTTTAACCTAGATTGTCATTGTGTATCATTGACATGATGAATGAGTTATCACCATAGGCATTGGTCCGAATGACCAGAAAACATTCTAGTGTAATCTGACATATGATGTAACACAAATAATGTATATAAATCAAACCATTACTCCCATGAAAAGACTTAGGGTCTATTAAAAGTACCTATATCATAAGGGTATTTCCATAATGGTACTCATCAGACCAAAGTATTATCATAAAAGATAGGTAAACACTTATCCTAACCAACACACGAGTGTCCATCATTAGGGAACACTCAACAACATCAAACAAGGCTTGCTAAAAAATCTTGGGACAAGTAATTCCCCTCACGATTCTATTATTTATGTATCTCACCACATCTGTTGGCACTATTTCCATCTGCGAATTTTTGGCCATCCCATAAATTTCAATGGAGAAACCATGATCTTATTAGCCAAAACCATTTCCCGTGAGATAAAGGAACCACATTTTGTTCTAACTTGTTTCATTCTCACATAAATTCACAAGCTCATACATCATATGTCCAATTCTATAATATTCAAATAGACTCACCCCTCTCCATTGATCTAGGTGAGTATTACTTAACACTATACAACCCTCCTTGTTAATGAGGGTCATAAATAAAAAATGGATAGCCACACTTTTCTATATCTTTCAAATGAAGACTCTCACATAGGATAAATAACCATTGATGTTTAAATCATTAATTAACAACACCTTAGGCCTTGATAAGAGGCCAACCAACTTATTATCCCATCCTTTCACATGGTAACCCCCAAATGAATAAATATCTACTAAATCATACCCACTTACACAGGATTATCATCAACACAATATATGAAAACACATATAAAGTGGAAATATTAGGAACCAATTACCTCAAAAATAAAGTTATACCTATAATAATTCTTTCTCCCTCAATGAATGAGCAATATTTAGTAAATAAAGATTGATCAAGAGCCCTTAACTCAACCATGGGGAATAAAAAATATTATAAACAACCTATAATTAATTTACCAAATTAATATATAATTATTCATTCAAATCTAAATGAGGAATAACTCGGCAGATCAAATAATGACACCACAATCTAGAGAAATAGGGTGTGTATCATCATTGAAACACCCTTTATCCCTCTACTAATCAAATCCCCAACAATAAATTTTAATCCATCAATTTAACCTATCCTAATTTGAAAAAAATCCAAAAAAAATAAACAAAATAGATTACCTATAATGAAATTCTATGTCACCATGTGTGATCATCCATGATTTCCTTCATCAATCCAAATTGAATAAAACCTCATTCATTATAGCCTGATTTCACTATAATTTAGTGGAATCAGCACTAAATTTCAAAATATGAGTCACCATAATCATAAGGTGGAAGGAGATATAGAACTAGGAGAGGAATGGGGAAGACCTCAAATTTATTATTGAATCCAAAAGATCAAACCATCCATGGATAAAGGGAGGAGGAGGGGATGTAGGAGAAAGTATTCCCCCTCTCGTATCCTTTAGAGGACCCTAAAAACATGAGGGGTTCTAAATTTAAAATTTAAAGAATGAAACATAATTGGGGAGTGTAAAACCCTTGTGTTATGGAGTAAAATACCTACCTAGGGTATCTTGAAAATTGCAGAGGCGAACATTATGGAATAACCTACAGTGCCACTATGTAACATAACAACACAGGGATACCACAAAAGACAACCTATCCACCCATTATGGTGTTATAATAAACCTCACTGCACAATACCCCTTCTAGATTAGCTCCCATAAATTATGGAACATATACAATGGTGTGATATAGGGATTCACAATGAAAATATTTCTAGTTGAAATGTGGAACCTTTCTAAAACCCTAGAAATATTCTTATATGGGAGATTCATGACCCAAAAACACTCATTGTGACATGATGTACAACCTACTCTAAATTTTTTTATCTTAAAAAAACTCCTTCAACATTGTCACACCTCTTATTGCATCATGATATTTGATCTATAATAAACTTTTCCACCCATAACAAGGAAAACATTGGAAATATTAACTCCCAACCTCCACCAACAACTCTAATAGCTAAAACCCATCAAACAACACATGTTTTTTAAATTAAATAATATCAAAACTCTATACTAGTAGGGTGTTATCATCTCCCTACCACAACACTTATCTTCCCTGATATTTCACCTTGGGCATCTATCATTATTTGTGCTACACCCGAGTGTCTCCTAACCATTATTATCTGAAACCACTATCTCATATGAAAGACTATAATCACCCCAAAAGCCCCACTAAAATGAAGATGTCATAGTAATCTTTATTGGTACTGATATTATATGGACCATGTTACATATCAATATATTTTTTGAAATTCATACTTTTCCACTCCACTAGGCTTTAACCCGTAACTCATTCTCTTTAGTGACCTAAAATACTATCTTAACAAATCATAATTGATCAATTTCTATATATATGTTTCCTACATGAGGCATCACACAATAATAACTAATAAAATTTTTCATTTAATTAACGTGTCACACCAATTGTTCCCCACATCAAACCTGAATCAAGGATCATAATAAAAACTTCTAAATGGTTTACTCTCAACTATATAATTTTTATTATTCCTTCTCAATGACCATAATATTTCCTTAAGTCCGTTATACTCTTATAACTAACACTAAAAAACCCTGCTAATTTAAACTTGATAGACCCATATCCCTAGAATTTCTTTAGGGTTTTTTTCATCATAGTTCTCTATAACACCACTGATTAATTCCATTGATAAACCAATATTACAATTTTAGGTCTAAAAAATATTTTCACTATCATGTGACTCATGTGTTCTAACATATTATAGACCACAACCAATCCTATAATAAGTTTCCAATCTCATTAGTTCCTAAATCAATACAATTGAGTCATTCTCTTGATTCATCAAAAATAATGCCAATCCACTCAATAACATAGTGTATCATAAGAATCAATGGTCCCCAAACCAAATTTTACATCCCATAAGGATTTCATCTCACCCATCATATGAACTGACCATTTGGCTTTCCAAAATACTCATAACCCATCATTCATTTTACCATATATCAATTTTGACCCCATATCACTCACAAGTAATATCATAGTGTAGTAGTTCTTACTAGTTAATCCATGGGAAACCCCTACTCAAACCAGGTCTCTTGATAACCAATCAGCACTATGTGTGGTGTTTTGCTGAGATCTATTAGTAACCCTCAACATAGTTCTATGAAGCCAGTGATAAATAGTGATTGCTAGAGACCATTGTAATATATTGGAACCAATCATGTCCATACTTCTATATGGGTATTATTGGACTGGGAATACATCATTGGTTAACCCAACCCACATATTGAGAAGTTATCACATTATATCAACAAGCATTAATATTTTTATTATGACCTAAACCCTAAGAGTCATGTGACCACCAGAAGTACATCTCATGATCTTAGAGTTTTTTCCAAAAATATAGAAATTGACATATCTCACATTCCATTTAGGAAAATCACACATAACCACGACTAGGATCGTTGATCCCCTAAATGATATTAGGTTACATAAACCCACATACATCGTATATCAAGTGAAATATCACTCTATTATTTCCCTGGAAAGAGAGTATTAAAAAAGAACTCACAATAATTCATAACTTCCTTTATTATCAAATAAAAGAATGACCAAGCATGCATACATCCTAGTTATACCAAACCATACAACTTTAATCATTCTAACATGAGTCGTACCTTATCAATCCTAGGATTAGGCACCTAATTAAATAGTTGAACATGACTCTCTTGAATGTTCGATTCATTTATATCATGACATACCATCCATGCATTTGTTTCCAATTTTTATATACGTTACCTATCATATCACTATACCATATATCAAATTTTACCTCCTATGTATCATCTATATCAGAAAAAACATCTACAATACAACCCATTACAATGGTATCCAAAAAAGTAGGTTGAACCCTACTCTATTGGGCTACCCTCATAATTAAAAAACCATATCATGTAATAACCTATTCCCTATTATTTTACTGATATAACCAATTAACTAATACCCTTTGTCATATCTTAAAACCACTAGGCTCTCCAGCCTTTTTTATAGACCCTACACCTATGGGTTACAACTCAAGAATATACTTTAGTGCTTCTATATTAGATATCACAAAGAAAAATCTACCAATATCGATCACAAAATTCCATGAAATTCCATGAAACATCAAAGCTATTGAATCTTATGCTGATTGCTCAGTTCAAGAAATGACGACCATCAGTTGATTCATTTGATTGGAATATTTTCAGTTCTTGGGATTTACAGTTTAGGGTGATAGTGGGTTGGATCGATAGCAGGAATATCATGATACATTTTTCCTTAGAGGAGGATTTAATCCGAACATGGTCTAGTGCTCCCCATACCTTCAACAGAAATCGATTCTACCTCTTACGATGGAAATAAAATTTCTATATGAAGAACGATTCCTCCTCAGTGGCAGTTTGGGTAAGCTGCCCTAACCTTTCTTTACCGTTTTAGAATCCCTGGGTTATTATATTGCTTTGTAATTTAGTATATAGATATATGTGTTAGGATTTCCGTACTCTAGTTCTTTTCCACCCTATTAACCCGTAGGTCTGTGTTGAATTAGATGTATCCAAGGAGCCTATCGATTATGTTTGGATAACTGTTGAGGAAGAATTTTGATGAAAATGGGAGTTGGTCTTCGAATCATGGTTTGATTTCTGTTCGGGCTGTAAGAGGCCGAGGCATTTGATGAAATCTTATCGGAGGGGAACTAAGAATAAGATGGATGTTGGTAGTGGTAAAGAACCAGAAACTCATTCCGTGGTAGGTCTTCTTGGATAGAATCCGGTTGTTGTGGACCCTGAGGAAAAGTCTCTAGTGGATGTGAGATGTGGACCTCAGGTTGTGAATCCTTTTGTGAAGGATGTCTTCAAACGTTTGAGGGAGGATCTGGGTGGATTTCAGTATTCTACACCTACAGAGGGTGGGGCTGTGGAGGAGGTGCAACTTGGCAGTGTTATCAATGTGGTGGATTCCCAAATGGATGAAGAAGAAGTCATCAGGACTCCCCAGAAAACATCATATGCAGAGGTTGTGCGTGCAGGGTTTGGAACCTATGAAAAAGTTCTAGAACCCAAGGTAACAACGGAGGGTGACTCTCATGGTGGAAAGGTACTACAATGAGATTTACGAAATCTTCCAAGTAGTGAAATGGGTGAAATTGTGATAAAAAATAGATTTGAAGGGCTTTCACAGGTTAAACAAGAACAAGAGGATGATGGTGATCCAGCTAGGCCCTCACTAAAGAAGGTGAATCTAGAACAAAATCTAGTGATGGGATATCTGAGATATTATCAGGAGATAATGGAGTTGAATTTGAGGGATATCCGGTAATCTCAAGGAGAAGTAAGAGTTTGAGTGGCTCTTGGAAAGAGAGGAAAGACTATTCTCACTTACCACCACCAAGAGAGACTAGATCTGCAAAGAAATACAAGGCCAACATGGTGGTCAACAATCCCCTTTCATCTTCCATGGATTAAATTGGCCAACCACGTGAGTCAGGTATAGTGACAGACCCTTCTTTGGAGCTGCTTATGCACTCAAGAGAAGAAATGGTGGAAACAGTTTTAAAAATTAATGATATTGACGAAGAAGATAATAGGATGATGGGAAGACCTTTAAGGGTGGTTACCAATGAAGAGAAGAGTAAGTGGATTGAAAAACATGATCTAATATTGATTATGGGATTTAATGATGGGAAGATCAACCAAGAAGAGTACATCCAGGCTTGGGACAAACTGGTAGACCTTTTCGAGGACCTTCTAAAAGATTATTCTGATATTCAGGTTATCATTATCTCTTGGAATCAATGTAGGGAGATAAAATCTAATCATCCCAATCTATTCTTTAATGGTTCATCTATTTATTTTTGTGCATGAACTATTGGTTTCTCACTTTTCCCACAAAAGTTATTCTTTAATAAAAAATTTAATTTTCAGTCACAAGAAATCTTTATGGACAACACCCCACCCTAGAGATATCATCAATATCAAGTTTTCCTAACCTATATTAGACACTTCAGGGTCATCATAAATTAAATTCTCACATAACATTGGAAATAAAGAATTAGACAACATGCCTCACCACTCTATAAACAGCCTATAATATAACGGGTTTTCACCACATGGGAATGACTCTATCCCAACCTACCCACTCTTTGGTTAGGTATTATATACACATAAATAAACATAATCCATCATCGTATATGGAAAAAGATCCAAAATATATAGTTCAATTGAGTATAATTACACTAATAACTTATATGTGAATGAACTGTATAAGTTTTTTTGTTGACACATTAAGTAACTAAACCATCTATGCAATTAGGCCATTAATCACACAGAAGCATAAAAATTCCAGGTTAACCCCATGTTCCAAATGTGATGATCTTTCCAACCCGATCCTAGATAAAAAGCAATAAATTAACAATCCTAAAGACATTATACATGACGTAATAAAAATTGATCTATTATAACAACAAAAGACAAAAAACCATAACTCCCAAGTAACTTGGATATTTTCTAATGTAGGTGTTGGAAAGGCTTAATAATAACATCCACCCCATTTCCCAACATATTTTATCTCTATCTCCCTTATCTTAACAGTAAAATATTGAAATAAATATTAAGATATGACTTTGTAATATCTCATCCCATATAACATAAATAGCATCGGACCAGTGGTTCCCAATGACCTCATGAGTACATCCCCATACTCTAATGTTTATAGACTAGTAGGAAGGGTCTGATGAATAAAATAGAGATACTATACCCTTTATTATTCGCATGTTATATAATATATAATAATAGAAACAATTAAAATAGGTATCACATTTGAGTAAAAAATATATAATTACAATGTAAATATAACCCCAATAATAACATTGCCACATTATAAAAAAAGTAATCCATGCAGGTCATAAATTCATACAATAAATGTGATACCACCAAATGAATTGTCACACACACACACACACACACACACACACACATATATATATATATAAATGAAAAACGGGAGACCCACACTATCCTTGGCCTCACGTCATGCCTTTCTCAACAACACCATTAATCCCTATTCTCATCAACCTATACCTGATCCATCACCCAACCTATATACCAAACATAAGGTCTTCATGTGCACTAAAGTTCCTATGTAGCGTGTGAGTCTAAATATCAGTATTTTATCACCAATGACGCCCTTAATAGAAACCAAAATATATGTGAATGTATGTATTTAATGATAGGTAATATATAGACCCCACATGCATACACCTTTTAAATTATCGGGTACTCAAGAAGTAATCTTGAATACCATCTCATACCCATTTCAGTAGAATGGGATGATGCACCCCTAGACTAAAAATAATCTAAATTTTAAGGATCTATAACCCCTCATTTCATCAATTAATGATATTGAGATAACTCCATATCTTAATACTATAGTGAATGTTGTGTCACCTATATGATAGTAACAGTTAATAATATATCACCAATTCATATCAAATGTGAATGATACATCACCAACTATCATTAATCATATATGAGGCATCACTAAAACAATACAGGGAATGAAGTATCTCATGGGAAATGATGTATCATCACTCAATAATAGGTTGGAAAATGTATTTATAGGTGAATGATATATCACTATTCAAAAGAAATGTGAACATTGTATCACCTAGTGAATGATATATAACCATTTAATAAATAGTTGAATGTTGTATATCTAGGTAAATGATATTTTACTATATGAAAATCCTGAGATGGATAATATTTTACCTCACCAATCACTATAGTGAATAATTCATTATAGATAAAAATAATAGGTGGATGATCTAGCACCATACGATAACCATGGTGAATTTCATATCATTGGATAATGAGTAATAACCATGAAATTATACATTGAGTGAAGTATTATTTTATGAATTAAGCATCAACCATCAAAATCGATGGTGAATGGGAGATCAGTATGTGAGTCAGGAATCATCCATCAAAATTTCCTAGGTGAACAAATCATAACCAATAATCTCTAATGGGAATGATATTTTTTTAATTCACGACTCTCATAGTGAATGATCTACCACTGATGCCACAAACTAGGTGAATAATCTATAACCACAATCACACAATTTCAATGAATGAATAATCACTATAGACCAATATATCCAAAAATATCATAGCCATAGTGAATGATTTATCACCCTAGGTATTTGTCTCAATAAACCAAACTCTCACTAGGATAATCATTCCTTTTACAGAGCACAAATAATATATATACACCAAACCCAATATCCCATGACATAGCTTATCATCTTATACAACTACCCATGGCCGGGGCGTTGGCCCCTCCTTGTCAGGGGGAGGGGAAAGATCTTGCTCTTCGGCCCAGGCGACACTCCTTTCTCCCCAACATCGATGTCTCTCCGAAGGTACCTGGAGCCTGCAATGGTTGTCCAGTGGTCTCCGTTTCGTCCAAGGAATTCTTCGAAGCCTCGTCGGTTCTTTCTACGTCTCTGGTTGATAATTTCACTCGTCACAGACCCCTGGTTGAGGTTTTTGAGAGGTACGTGTATCAGGATTGGGGTTTAGGCCGTCGGTCGGTCGTTGGTCTCCTTGGGCCGTGGCAGATTCTGGTTTGTGTAGCTGATGAAGACGACTTGGCCTTGGCCTTGTCTCGTGCTAGTAGGTTGTTTAGAGGGTTTCATTTTCATCTACATCATTGGATGTTTGATTTGCATATGGGTCGCGACTCCTCTACTTCGGCAATCTGGATTCAACTTCTGGGGTTACCGCTACCTATTCAGAATCCAGTGCTCCTCCGTTCTATCGGTAATTCTCTGGGCTACTTTCATTGTGCGGATTGGAAGACCGATTCAATGGTACATCCAATTGTTGCGCGTATCTATGTTGAAATGGAGATCTATCATCCCCCACTGGATAAGGTCTGGATTGTGATTGAGGAGAAATACAGGTAGGTGCAAAACGTATTTTATGAATCCTGGTCCATGTTCTGTTCGTTCTGTCATAGAAAGGGACACAAGGTTGAGGAGTGTCGCAAAAGGGCTTTGGCGACTGTGGTTGACACACCTTTGCTGAGAAAGAGTGACCCAGTTCATGTTGAGGTCGGGGGAACTGGTCCGGGCATTGGCTTCGAGCCTGTGGCGGGCAAGCTGAAGTCAAAGGAGGGCACTCAAGATACCTGTGGTCTTGTGGAGGCAATTCGGGGTGTTCAGGGAGCAGGGGTATCCTGGCCAACCTGGGGTGGAGGTTATCAGTCCCCCCATTACTTTGGCAGGGGATCCTTCTGGCTCGGGGCAGGCGGGGTCTGCAGATACAGGTCTAAAGGAGGCTTCAATGGTTATGGAGCCTCAGGTAAGGGCTATGTTTGAAGGTCTCAAGAAGGATTTGGGTGTCTTCCAGGTGTCTAACAACTTGGGGAAAGAGGGTCAGGGTCTTGCGGATGGAGCTTTGGTGAGGTCTTCTCTTCCCACAGGGGTAGCTTCTAGTCTTGAGGCCACCAGAGGTACATGCAGAGGCTGGGTGGACCAGAATCCCCAGCCTCAATTTATGGGCAGGGGTTTCGAGCAACCTGCTCCTCAAGAGGGTTCAGGGGAGGGGGAAACTTGTGTCTTGGGGAAGGCCCAGACCAACCGGGGTGATCTAAGGGGTTCGGGTTCTGCCTGTTTGTCAGGGGCTACCTCTCCAGTCCGGACCCAAGTTTTCTTGAGCAACAGGTTTGGAATGCTGGCTAAGGAGGAATCCAAAGTTGAATCACCTACCTTGGTTGAGGAGGATGAGGACAACAGAAGAAACCCCTATGTTTTACTTTTGGAATGCCGGATCTTGGGGAAGGCTTATCCAGAGTGTGAGGAGGGTGGAGGGGAAGCTGAACCTACTGTGACCACCAGAAGATTATCAGAAGCAGAAACTGATTCAAGGAGTAACATGAGTAAGAGAAGGAGAAGGGGTAGGAAGGATTTTTCCTCTTTATCTCCTCTTATGAAGACACGATAATCAAAGAAGATAATGTTGGAGAAGCTAGAGAAGGAGAGCAGGTATAGCCCAAAGTCATATGGACAACATGATCTCTCCTCGAATTGGGTTTTATGTTCAGGTGATGTGGTGACCAAGCAGGTGTTATTTCTCAATGCCTCAGAAGAGGAGGCAGCCAAGTTGATGGTCCGAAGACTTGAAGTGGTTCTCAATGAAGAACAATATAGTTGGGTTGACAACCAGGATGCTATTTTGGTCGGAGGTTTCAATAAGGGGTTGATTAGTCTTGAGGAGTATTTGCAGGTATGGAATAAACTATCCTCTTCCCTTGAAGACCTGGTAAGGGGGGATCCCCTATTGCAGGTATCTAAGTTAACCTGGAAGTTATTTAGAGACACCGTTTCTGGTAGAGTTCAACTGATTTGCAATGACTATTTTTTACTTATTTCATAGTTTGCTTTTTTAAGTCACTAGCTTGGTTGTGTGAGGAACTGTTGGAGGGTCAGCTTGACCAGTTGGGCTAGAGCATGTTGTTTTCCCCTCTGCAGGTCATTCAGTATGTGGTGGATATATAGGGGTGGCTTGCCATCAGGAGGGACCATGCTTGCATGGGATTTTCGAGTGGCTTTCTTTGGGGTGAACGGTAGATGATTATGCTTGGAAGAGGTTTTTTTTAATGATTTTATGTTTGTTGCTGTTTGGTAAGTGTTGTAACGTTCAGTTTCTCACTTTTACCTTAAATGTGCCTTTTAATAAAAAAATAATTTTCAGTCAGTCAACTACCCATCTTACAAGGGTCACACCCTAGCAGTGCTCATCAGAAGAATGTATTTTCACAATGTCGTGCTCACCACTTAACTGAACAAGCATGTGAGTTTCAATCACTATGGAATACTCAATGGTGTTGTATGTGGTTCAGAACATAAACTAGGCATTAGGTCACCACATCAAAGTATCATTCCCAAATTATCTCTCCACTTCCCAAGGAACTATGGCCATCATTGGCCATATAGACAACCCGCAATGCTAAAGGGAATTACTAAAACCTAGGTTTTACAACCCATCACTCTAGAGATAAGGGATCCACGTTTCTCTCTAATATAGGACATTCTCACATACCCTATAAAGATCATATATCATATGACCAATTCTAAGATAATAAAAACGATTTACCCCTAGCCACCACTCAATGCGAGAACCACATACCACTATACAACCCCTGTGTCATAAGAAACATATCTCAAATAATGTACACCCCTCATAGTTCCATCCCCTACTAAAAATCCCTATCACATAATCTTAATATCCATTAGTGGTTAAACATAAATATATACCACCAGAGGTCTTGCTAAGTTACTATGTGACTCTTTATCCTAGCCTATCATTGGGAACCCCTATCATGTATTCTCTAGTCACTCACACCAACTTATTGACACTTAAAATCCAACCAATATTGGAAAACAGACATAAAGTAATAAAACTAGGAACCACATAGATTAGTAATAAAGTTACAACCTTATGTAATCTCTCTCTATCCATTTTAGAGGCATCCGTAAACATCAATCACTGATGATGTTCCCCTAACTCAACAAAGAGGCTTACAAAAAAATTATAAAAAACTTATAATTAAATTATACCATTAATTAAAAATTATTAATTCAGTGCTAAGTGAGTGAAAACTAACTATATGATAAAATAATGCTAATCCATCAAGTAATAAAGGGAAGATTACTCCCATCGCACCCCTCGAGCTCACTTCCAAATAAATCCCTAATAATCTACATTAATATATAAATAAAACGTATCAAAATTTATGACAAATAAACACAAAAAAAATAACTATAATGAAATAAAAAGTAATAATGTAAAGTTATCCTCTTATTTCCTCCTCTATACATCTCATATAAAACACCTTTTATTTTAAACCGGTTCCAACATTCTTCAGCGGGATCAATAGAAAATCCATGAATTCGGGTCGCATGAATCTAAAGGGTTTAATATACATACATATATATATATAGATATAGAATAGATAAAGAGGTAAAATATCTCATTTTTGGGAAATTCACAAGCTGAAACCCTCCAATTGGTAAAGGGAGATGTGGGGGAAGAAGGAACACGAGGCATGGGTGGTATACTCTTTTCTAAGGTGGTGAAACCTTAAAACTCAATATAGTTAATAATTTAACCCACCCTTTAAAAGGATATAACTAAATACTATTACATTGTAAACCCCTATGTCATCATGAAATTCCACTACATCATGAATCGCAAAAATTACACGATGTAACATTTTGGCATAAGCTCCTGTGTCCCGATGCAGTGCCCCATTATAGGGAAACCTCAATAAAACACCTATCCACAACATTAACCATTATAAGTTTCACATAAATTACTTATTTTAAAGGTCTTTTTCATGTAATTTATATTTTTTCATTGTTTTTAGGGTTTTCCCATGTATTTTTTGGAGAAAGGGGTGGTTTCATCATGATTTGGGAAACATTGTGAGCCCATTTCCGGATTTAAAAACAAATTTTGTTTCATTTATAAATCCTTCAAATTTTAATATTTATTATCCATTAAAATTTCCACTTGGACTCCCATGGAATATTAAAACCACAATATCCATTTTGACCCCTTAGGAACTCATTATCATGGTGGATTTGGGTGATTTATTTAGGATTTGGGCCAACCCATGAGCCCATTTCCTGGATTAAAAAAAGTATTTATGTCATATCTCATTAATTTTTTAATATTATTTGGTGATTAAACCTCTCAGTCAAGAACATGAACTGTAGGATAACCCCCATGTTCCATTGTGCCTCTTCGGATCTCATATTCATCACGGATTAGGGTGAAATTTCTTAGGGTTTCTCAAATCGTCCAGATTTGAGAAAGTAATTTGTTTCTTTCATAAATCATTCATTTTTTACTTTTTTACAACATTATAGTCCTTATTTTACCTCCTAATCTTTATTCTAACCTCCCTATCAGTTTTTGATGATTTGATATTCACTTATTGGTGTATTTGGGAAACTTTCTTCAAGATCTATCAAGTAAGTGGGTTTCCTTCCATCCTCCTCCCATTTTCTTGGGGTATCTTCAAATTTTCTTGAAGTTCATAATATCCAGAAATCAAGGATTAGAAACTTGGGTTTTATATTGGGTTTAATTCTATAATATTGTTGTTTTATGTTTTATTTAACACCCTTGTGGTGCAACGGTGGTTCAGTTGAAATTTTGCAGAAGGATTTTGTATTTCTGACACTTGTGGTAAGTGATTACATGTGTAAGAAATAATAGATAAGTTAGCCTTGATTAGTATATATATTTAGAATACAAACACTTCATTGTGATTACTGTGAAAATTATTTTTGGTGGAATTTGTTAAAAAATTTATTTTTAAATTCCATTTTGTGTGAAAGTGGGTGTTTTACATGTGTGTTTCAAGTTGTACCACTTGGGATAGTCTTATAATTCATGGAAGGGTATTTTTAAAATGTTTTTCTATTGAAAATTATGGTTTAGGGTAATATTGGATGGAATTCGTTTTTCAAAGAGGGATTTTAGATGAATTTTATGTGAAAAGTTTGGTTACATTCCTTGAAATTATTTTATGGGAATTCTATGTGGTTTATTGAGTTTTATAAAGGGTGAAAAGAATGTGTTGCTATTGTCTTGAATGTGTATGACTAGAACTGATGTTTTTATGTGAAAATAGATCCTTTTAATATGTAAAAATTTTTTGATCACAAAGGGGGGATCCCAAGTATCTAGGTGGGTGGACATGTATTAGTACGCTAGTGATCCAGAGTGGTTTTGTCCATGTTTCAATTAGCAAGTTGGACATTGAAAAAACTAAAAAAACCATAATGATGATTATTTGGTACAACGAGGTTATGTTTATATTTCCAAATAGTGGACCATCAATGAGAAAAGATATGGTTATGGTTACTTTACACCGAGATATGAGGTACATGGGGCCCAAAGCTAACTAATGCCTATGGGTGTTCCCAAGATTAGTGCTCTTTGACTATTTAGTATTTAACATTGGATTATGGTGTTTGGCAGGAAAATTCAGTATCTTACAAGTTTTTTTGAGTTGTGTTCATTCTTTTAAATTACCCTTTTAAAATGGTTTACTTTAAATCTTTCATTCTTTAGAAATTGGTCCCACCATCTATTGTTTATTGAAACCTGCATACTTTTTATCTTATAATGATTAATATATAGAATAATTTTGGTGGTATCATATTGGGATTAGGCTCAAACACTACTTAATCCCTTTGGGTGTAAGTAGACTTGATCATGTTTGACACAGGTAAGGGTAACACCTTGGGCGATGGCAGTTCGAGCTGTTAGTTTTCTTCCACGGTGAGGTGTGGTGGAGACAGCTCGTGGGTGATGACCCCTTGTCATGTAGTGTTAATTGGCATATTTTGATACTAATTTTATATATTTTTGGACTTCTTGTGTCATGTTTAACCTCATGTATTCAGTTCGGAATTTTATTTAATGCTTGTTTGGTTGGTAATGTTCAAATTTAGTTTATTGATTGTCTTTGGTTGTTAAATGATTCTAAACTTGGGTGAATCATTCCCAAACAAATATTTAAGATACCTAGGAACTTTTTCCAGTCCATAGTGATAGAGAATTACCTTAGAGACATTCCATTAGATGGGTTTGGTGCTGGTTTATATGGTGACAGAATTTGGTTCGTGGAAATCTTGCACCTCATGGTATAATACCTCACTTCTAGAGTTTCTCTAAAAAATCACTAGATATACACTACATCATGATATAGGGATTCATGGTGAAACAACCTACCATTATAGTGTGATAAATCCCCATGACCCTAGAATTAGTTTTTGAATGGGAGCGTCACATTGAAATGGATCATATTATAATATGTATGAACACTTGATCTAAAATAATTTAACATACACAACCTCTCACTATGCCACAACACATATTTTTTCCATGTTATCCTCATCCCACAGTAATTTTTTTTATCATTATGTAAGGAAAAATCCTGAAGTACCTATACTGAACCTCTAATAACTCATACAAGAATAAAATACCATAAAAATTCACATGTTTTCAAAAAAAAAAATACACAGTACCACTCCTTAGAATATGCATGGTGTTACAACTAATTAATGAATTATGGATAGTATTTGAATAGGAATTTAGTATTGTATCTCTTTTGAGTAGAACAAAATCACTCTTTACACCAAACATAGGCATAAAAAAATATTTTATCATAAAAAACAAGTGTTTTTAGACCCATTAGATAAAAAATAATACATCATTTTTTACATATATTATTTATATGTTGAAAAAATATGAGTTAAAGATCTCTAAAAATAGATTCATTGAATAAATAATGAATAAAAATAACATATATCACAACTGTCATAAAATATATGTTATTCAAAAAAAATTGAATAAGAATAAAGCATATGATTCTACACATATGTTGAAGCATTTTATTTTCTAAATCATTGTATTGAATATGATTCAATGGACTCTTGAAGTAATGAAAGGATGGGAAAATATTGAATGATACAAAATATTATGTATTAAATATAATATATATATATATATATACTATTATAATATATACTTCTATAACCTATATAGCATATTTCTAGGAAAAAACCATTGTTATATAACACGTGTTATGATTGTGTTATTAAAGAATCATTTATGGCTAATAAGTTGTTTAAGAGTATGAATTTGAAAAAACACTTGAGAGTTAATAGTACACATGGTAATATTTTACAAAACACATGTATAAAACTCATAGAATATTATTTTTATTTTATGTATTTTCTATTAATGGTAAGAAAAACAATTTTAATTGATTATAAAATGGTGGAATGATGATCTATTAAAAGGAAATAAATATAGAATATTTTTTCAAGTATTAAAAATATTCTTATAATGCAGAAAAAATTCTTTTCATAAAAATTATATGATTGTATTATGGTAGGTATACATGAGTTCATAGAGATAGATACCCATGGGGTAATCTGGGTTTAAAACTCATTCAAATTCAAATCAATTAATCTTCAAAATACCCCCACTCTAAATAAACATGACTTTTTTTTAAATGGGAAATTCATAGGATAAAATTTCAATAATGATTCAATTGTTATTTCTCTTATCTGATCTATAATTGAATCCACTCATTGATAACATAACCAAAACATACCAATTTATGTCTTGTAGAATACAAATAAAGTCTGAACAAAAGTAACAATAATTTTACTTGGCCAACACATGCTAGGCTAATCCAAGTATCATAGAAAGGAAGTACCCAATTCTACTAAATCACATTTAGTGGTCAGTATATGCTAGGGAAATACAATATTGGATTCACTCCCAATATAAGGGTTAGTCCCTCAACACTCTTTTAATCCCCACCTATTTAAATAATTATATAGTTAATAGAAAAATATAATCATTATTGTATTGATACAACAAGTGTAGATAAGATCTCATTGATATTATTTTGTTTTTCATTCACAAGCTACTTGTGAATATCACTATCACCACTGCAAAATTGTACTTTAACAGTTATGGTATTTATCAATACTAAAAAGAACACTGATGAATTTAACCTTTTATCAGCGCTGATAAAGGGTACCTTTATCATCAATTTATTTTTAGTGCGGATAAAGGGTATCCTTTATTAGTGCTTTATTTTTAGCACTAATAAATGATAAGATTTATCAGGGTTTTTATTTTTAGTGTTGAAAAAGGGAACCCTTTATTAGATCCTTATTTTGTGCGTTGATGAATATTTATTTCATTAGTGCTTTTTTAGTTCTCATAAATGTCAGAATAAATTAAATGAAATAATTAAATAAATAAAAAATAAAAAATGGGTTTATTAAAAAAAAATAACAAATTTTATGAATAAAATAATTATTTATAAAAATGAATAAATTGATTATACATTATTAGATATTAAACATTTTATTAATTAGATAATTATGATAATTAATGTTATTAAATTGTATATATTAAATATATAGATATATATTAATGTATATTTATATGATTTATACATTACAAAATATTTATGTGATTTACATTAAATAGTCATATATTTATTGAATAATGGTTTATAAATAAAAATTAATATGAATTAAAAATATTAAATAATTGCATAGTACTCTACATATAATTCAATGCCGTTTGATTTTTCAATTTAACATAGATCAAATCTGTGTTACATTGATTTCACATATACGTAATTAATACATTTTTATATACAATGCCCACACATAAAACATATCCATTTTTTCAATATTGTTAAAGTGTAATTATTCTTAATTTATTCAATTTCAATCATTTTTAACATATATGCATGCAAATAAACTTAGATATTCATTAATAATGTTAAAAAATATTTGTAAAAAAATAGTTATAAAAAAAATATTTAGAAATTTACATTTACTATATTTATACAATTATATATTTATAATTATAAATAAATAAATATTTTTTAAAAGTATTTATATAATTATAAATAAATAATTATATATATTTAAATAATTATTAAATTTATAATAAATTTACTTAAATAATGAATTTATTTACTATATTTATATTTATATATATTTATTATATATATATTTGTATAATTATATGAATATATATAATGATGTATATATTATTTTTAAAAAATATTTTTATAATCATAAATAAATAGTTTTAAATAAATAAATAAATAAAAATAATTATAAAATTATCTTAAATATATTTAAAAAGGAATGTTTTAATTTATTTATATATATATATATATTAATTAAGTATATATAAATATTTAATATTTTTATTTATAATTATACTTATAAATTCTTTAACAACACTTATTTAATAAGCGTTGATAAAATCATCTTTATCAGTGATTTCTTCATACTGATAAAAAATGAGGCTTTATCAGGACATAATACAGCACTAATAAAATGAAAATGTATCAGCGCTATAAGTTTAACACTAATAATGATTGGTTTTATCAGTGATTTTTGGCACTGATAAAGACATAAATTTTTCAGCGCCTGGGTAATAAGTGCTGATAAAAGTGTCTCAGTTTAATTAAAAAATAATATCCATTGGCGAACCAATCAAAATAACAGAAGATTCTTGTAGAAGCCACCCACTATCGGTGCTACTGCTCAGTGAATCAAAGATTGAATCACAACACTCAACCACCTCCAGTTTCTCGAACGCCTCATTTTACATCCAGTGTTTGATTGCAATTAAGGTTTATAAAGAGGGTATCAAAATTTCATCAACCTACCGAGGTATCCCTTATGATTTTATTTGATTATTTTTTGTTTCATTTTTTATTTCTTCTATAATAATGTCATTATTTGTGGTCTGGTGATTGTATACTAGAAGGGTAGTCCTTTTTCTTTTCTTAGTTTTCCCTTTTTAATTCAACTCTTCATCGCTCATGGAGATTTTATTGTTTGTGGACTCGATGGTGACACATGGAGTTTAGCTGGTTGTTTTATTTTTTTTACATTTCCCATATTGATCACCCAAAGTTATCATACATATTTTTCATTCTTTATTTTACCAATGTATTCCAAACAAGTGAAATTTTAGAAATTGAAACTGGGGATTTTGTGTGTGAGGGATTTGAAGGCAGGCTAAATGATTTCATTTATATTATACTGCTTCATATATATTTTTATAATTATCTAGGTTGGAGTGATAATCCAATTTATGGATGCATGATGGTAGTTTTTATTTAAATTTTCTTTCTAGTGGTTTTATTTATTTGTTGGGACAATTTATTCCCACGTTGTTGTTTTTAATGAACTAGTGCTTATTGTGAGCCTGTGGTGGACCAAGAATGTCCCTTAGACACTATCATGACATAGATTGACATTATGCCAACACCATCTAAAAATTTTATTCAATTTTCAATGGGTGTCAACATGGGTTTTCAATCTTCCTATTGAAATATATAAAACACTTCCCTCACATACATGGATTGGGAAATAAATATCCCATGACTTCCATGAGTCACCTATAAATGAAGGAAAATGTCAAATAACTAATAAAAAACATTTAAACATTGTTCATTGTTAATATAGAAAATTATTATCCTCATTTACCACTTGAACCTATAAATATTATATCATCCCCATTGATAAAAACATTTAATATATCCATAATTTTTTTTATGTAATGATTATGATTTATTCCTCGTTTTTTAAATTAATGTTTCTTAAATAATTCATTTAAACATAAACACCAAGATCTTAGTTCTTATTTCAATTAATACTTCACCTTTTCCAATTTACAAAAAATATTCTCATATAAAATAATGAGAAAACAATCTGTTTGTTTGATGTAATTCATATTCGTGTAATACATTAGTAAATGCTAAATTTACATCAAGTTGGAGTACCTTGAATTTCATTTGGATGGGTCAGTGTGGTGATATGACATCCCAGGAGTCGTGATATGTTTAAAAATATTGATATACTATTAATTTTAAATGTAATAATTTATAAGGTTTCCATATCACTTGTTCCAATACATTTTTTATCTTCCACTTGATTGAATGAGAGTTTATTACTCTTGTTTATCATATTTGAGTTTTGTATTACTCCTTAATTTCCTATATTATATATTCATTATTTAGTGGATTTAATAAATATTTTATGTGGATTAATTATTTTCTTAAATTTAATTTCCCATTTTCTTCAACATACTGATTTTTTTGAAACAATCAAATGTTGTGTTTTCCTTATTAGAATTGTCTATAACATTCACTTTTGATAATTAATATATTAAGTGTATTTATTTATATGTTTATAAAATTGATATTTTATGAACCCAATAGGATAGATATGAAGTAAAGATCTATGCACTCTAATCATTTGACAAACTAATATGAATATGGAGTTAATGAGTTCATAAAGAACGTAAGAGATCATGTAAATGACCCTTCTAAAATCCTTTGTATGTGTTTACATTGTTTTTATTCAATAAAAATTAGTCTGAAAGAGTTAGAATAATATTTATTTCTATTAGGATCTATTGATCAGTGTAGACAAAACAAGGATTGGCTATTAATCACTTACAATGATAATAAAAAAACTAAGGATTATCTGTGCACTTCACTACTGTTGGATAATTTCTGGTTAGCATAGAATTCGACCAGAATTTCACGCCCAACATACCCATGATTCTCTCATCCAACAAATAGGTAGAAACAAACTAATTAGATTCTTTAACATAGTGAGAAAATTCTATAGAATAATCTAATTCATTGCGTAAAGGTTTTATGGAAAACACAAATGATTGAAGAATCAATATGAGATTCAGAAAATTCTATGATGGAAAAATATTATCAATTATTTAAATAATGAATAAAATTATGAGGAATAGAAGGAAAAGTGAATTCAGAATAGTGATATGATAGAGATGGTGGTGAGAATGTGTGGGATGAGAGTATCACGAGGATGTTCGGCAGGAAGTTCAGGTCAGATGATATGATAAGTAGTAGTTGACCAACAATAATGAAGTACACAGAGAATCCTTAGTTTTATTATTAACATTGTGAGTGATGCACAACCGATACTTTTTTTTTGGGTTCCAATGATCATTGGAGTAAAGTAGATATCAATATCATTAATTATCTCATAGATTTATGATATTTGTATTGTCTTTTAAACCACAACGAAGTGCACAAAGAATCTTTAATTTTTTTATTAGCTTATATTTGGAACAAAAAAAACCCTTTGGAAAGTTGTAGAGGTAATGTTATGATATACTTTATCTATTTTAATGAAATATTATATAATGAAACATTTATTTAATTTTCATTATTTCATGCATAGTTTATTTTTTTAGAAGATTTCTTTCCATGTGTCATGCCTTTGTAGGAAGAGAAAAGACGTTGTCTCTGCTCAATTACATAGATAATCTTTATACTTTAATAGTATAATCATTCTCCATATAATTGATTTATTGTTTCGTATTTATGTTTAATTTATTTCCTTTTAGTATTACTCACATAATAATTCTTTTCTTATATAGGTGGATTATTTTGTTGGAGTTGGGGTGCTCGGTCAAACTTTCATGTTTCTTCTCCCTTAAAACCATTTCACCCCTATAGTGGTGCATTTATCACTTTCTTTTAAATTACCTCCACTACCATTGTAGAAATAGCAACAACACCACCTCTGCTCAATCACAGATTTAATTTTGATGTTTTCATAGTAAAATAATTGTACATAGAATTAATGTATTATTTCATATTTATGTTTAATTTTTTTTTTAATATTACTAACATTATAATTGTTTTCTTATATAGGTGGATTCTTTTTTTTTAGTTGGGATGTTCTTTACAACTTTCATGATTTTTCTCCCTTAAAACCTTTTCATCCATACAGTGGTTCATTTAAGAATTTCTTTCAAATTACATCCACTACCTTTGGAGGAAGAGAAATTCCACTACTTCTGCTCAATCATATTGGTAATATCGATGTTTTCACAGTAAAATCATTATACATAAAATTATTTTATTGTTTCATATTTCTGATTATTTTATTACTATTTATTATTAATCAAGTAATAATTGTTTTCTTATACTGGTATATTCTTTTATTTGAGTTGGGGTTCTTTATAAAAATTTCATACTTCTTCTCCCTTAAAATATTTTCACCCATAAAGTGGTTCATTCATCACTTTCTTTCAAATTACCTCCACCACCTTTTCAAGAAGAGAAACCCCACCGCCTCTAATCAATTATAGAGCTAATATTGATTTTTACGCAGTAAAACCATCATCCATTGAATTAATGTATTGTTTCATATTTATGTTTAATTTATTTTTTTAGTATTAATCACATAATAATTGTTTTCTTACATAGTTGGGTTCTTTTGTTCGAGTTGGGGTGCTCTTTTAATATTTCATCCCTTTCTTCACCAAAACATCCACCGAATTTTTCTCTTCCAAAACCATTCACCCCTACAGTGTTGACATTTATCAATTTCATTCAAGTTACCTCCACTTCTCAATCATAGTGGTAATATTGATATTTAAATAGTAGAATAATTTTCTATATAATTAATATATTATTTAATATTTATGTTTTATTTAATTATTTTTAGTATTACTCATAATAATTGTTTTCTTATACTGGTGGAATCTTTTTTTCGTGCTGATGTGGTTTGTTTGAAGCTGCTCATGTAGTGTTGGTAGTTTGACAAATAAAGTTAATGGAAATAATTGTAACATTGGTATTTAGGATTGTTTTGAGACTTTAAGATCTGTAAGTATCAATTTAACATTAATCAGACATATGATGTGACTAGTATGACTCCATGTACTTATTTTTATTTTAAATTGACATTAATTTGAGTAAAAAAGACAACAGACTCAATGTGTTAGTTATCAGTTTAAAATCGACATTTGACTTTAAAAATATTCGCTCACTAAAAACCAAGAAAACACACAATATTTATATTTATAACTTAGGGAATATATTCATAAATCATTTTTGATGTGTAGGAATCAGCCTCACATGAAACCGATACACGATGTGATCCGTAAGAGTCAAAGTGCCTGTTTCAAGCTTAAAATGAAATTTTAGTAAAAAAGAAAATTGATGCACTCAAAAACAAGATTTTTTTTATATTTTACGAAAAAGAATAAATAAGTTATTTGAAACATGTAGGAATTATCCTCACCTCAATCTGATGCATGGTGTGACCAATATGACTCTATGTGCATCTTTATTTAAAATTGACATCAATTTTAGTAAAAAAAACAAACTGACATACTCAAAATAAAACAATCACATTTATATTGTTTTGATACTTTAGAAAAATAATCAAAAAGTTATTTCAGACATGCATGGATCAACCACACCTTAATCTGACACACGGTGTGACTTATATGACTAAAAGTGCGTGTTTTTATTTAAAATTAACATCAATTTTATTAAAAAGAACAACTGACCTAATTAAAACTGATAAAACCTATTAAAAGTGTTTAAATAAATTAGTAAAAATATATATAATTTTTTTGTGATATGTAGGAATTAGCCACACCTCAATCTGATACATAATATGATAAGTATGAGTCAAAGTGCAAGTTTCAATTTTAAAATGACATTTTAGTAAAGAATATAAGTGACGTACTAAAAACCAAGGAAACATATTTATATTGTTTTTATACTTTAGGAAAACAATCCATAATTCATTTGGGATGTGTAGAAACCATCCTCACCTCAATATGACCCACTGTTTGATCGGTATGTCTCAAAGTGCATCTTTTTATTTTAAATTTTCATCAATTTCAGTAAAATGGGAAACTATCCTACTCAAAACTGAGAAAAAACATTCTTATTGTTTTCATAATTTACAACAATGATCCATAAGTCATTTTTACATGTACGAATCATCTTAAACTCATCTGGTATATGATTAGATCGGTATGACTCAAATTTTCTGTTATCAGTTTAAAATCGACATTTTAGTTCAAAAAGTTTCACTCACTAAAAACCGATCAAATGCACTCCTATTTTATTAATATTTAAGAAGAATGATTCATAAGTAATTTATTACATGTAGGAATTATTTTCACATAAAAACGATAAAAAATGTGATCGGAATGAGTCAAAAGTTTGTGTTTCTAGTTTAAAATTACATTTTAGTAAAAAAGACAACCGATATTCTCAAATTCGAGGAAATATATTAAAATTGTTTTATTAATTTAGGAAAACAATCCACAAGTCATTTGACATGCTTTTGAATTAGTCACACCTAAATACAATGCAATTTGTGACTGACATGACTCCAAGTACATCATTTTATTTAAAACTGATATTAATTTTAGTAAAATTAACACATTATGTTAATTTATTTCTTTATATTAATACTAACATAAGAATTGTTTTCTTATACTGGTGAAATATTTTTCATGAGAAGGGGTGCTTTGTTCGATAATATCATGAGTCAGGTTAGGATTAAATGATAAAAGAACATTGATGTTTTTGAATGTATGTAATAATTTTTTATGTAATTCTAAGAACCAATGTTTGAAATGTCTATAATAGAGTGTTTTGTCCTTGTGTTTTAAAATTTATCTCATTTAAATCATATATTGGGGATTTTTTTGTTGATATCTGATGTTTTCTTGGTGTTGCGTTGTGCTATAACAGCACACTATAGTGGTGCTACAGTGTACTGTTGCATCACACTGCTGTGTGTCCCTTTTTCAGTGTTTTTAAAAGTACTAATAGAGGCCACATTTATCAGCGCTTTTAAAAGTGCTGATAATATTAAACATTATCAGTACTCAAAGAAGCACTGATAATGTTTAATTTTATTAGTGCTAAAAAATGATGATAAATGATTCCTTTTGAGGCGGTAAATTAAAGCACTGAAAATGGTTCCTTTATAAGTGCTTTTAAACGCACTAATAAAAGTCTCATTTTTCAGTGCTTTCTTTAGCACCGATAAGGACCCATTTATCAATTCTTTTTTGCACTGATAAAAGACCAAGGCTCTTAACATCTCTCATGTAGTCAGTACTTTTATAGTGCTATTAAAGGCCATTTCTACCACTGTTAGGGGCAGATTTTGTAGTAGTTTATGTATAAAGATTCACCTTCCATGATATGTCACGATAACTCCAACTTTATATTTGGAAATACCATCAGTTAATGAAAACTATTTCTTCTTTTTCATCTATATCTATAATTTTATATCCTCTATAATATTTTAATATGTATTGGTTTTCATTCCCTTTACATAGTAGAAAAATAATATATTTAATGATAAATATATCATTATAATTTTAGACAAATTTTAACATGGATATTTCACATAGCTTAAAAATGGAAATATCCAAGAATAATGGAATTGTTATCTCCTATAATTATTATAATGATCTCATACTTTTCTTCCCTCAAATGTACATAGTGAATTTCAATGATATTATCCTTATTATTTTCTACATTTTAATCATTACCAAAATTCCCCTTTTTTTACTCTAGAGATCTTGATGAAAACTAAAAAATTATTTAATATGTGCATGATCATATACAAAAATATTGATCTAAAAATATCACTCTTTCAATAATTTGAATATGTAAACAAAAATTCCATATATTATTTCCTCAATATCCTCCATTTAATTCTTCCATAAGAAGTCTTTACTATAATCTACCTTAAAATATCCGATTATTTTATCTATAAAAATATCTATTTAATTCTCCATGCATTTTTTAATAAAAATATGAAATTAATTATTCTATTTTTTATTAATTATTCCACACAAATCATCAATTAATTCTCTACTAAAATCTCCATGAAAATATCATTTAATTATCAAATATAAATAACCTGGAGTATTTGAATATGGAAACAATTATATCCCCCTATATTTTGTAAATTATAATATAAATTTAATTGTCAAGAATTATTGAAAAAAATATCATCCTTTAATATTGAATCATATTAGGTGGACTCATGGCCCTTAAATTAATCTTACAAGAGTTATGAACATTTGAATTCATTCTGAAATGATCTCAATTTCATTCAATTATATCCTCTGTAATTTTCATATTAATCTAACTTGAGTTAAGGTTAATACAATTTAATCTCATGTGAAATTCTATTTTAATTTAATATGTCTTTGATATAATCACATGTGAAGTCTATAACCATTCATCTCACTTAACATAACCTCTATAATTCATGATATATTATTATGTATCCTTACTACCATGTCTTATAGTACTACCTATCCTGACTCTAAAATATGTTACAACACTTTGAAAATATCTTATGAAAAAATAAAACTCTATAATAACTTCTTCCACTATATAATATATTCCACATATTTGTAATGTTTTTCCCAAATCTCTAATATCATATGTAAATTTAAGAATATCATAACAAAATTCTATAAAATTTTATACAAATTCTAAAATATCTTAAACAACTTCTGGAAATTTTCATGTTCTACCTTGTGAGATCTTATATATGCTTTGTAAATCCTTATATACCACATGGAATATATTTCATATTATAAAAAACTTTATATATCCTAATTCCATTTTGAACTTTACCAATTTTACCTTGTTGGATCTTATATGTGCTTTGTAAAATCTTATGTTTAAGATGATATATATTATGTAACTTTAGATGGATGTTATGTATCACAGTGAGACCTCTAGGACTATTCCAATTCCACATTTTCAATATCTTATATAACCATTTACCATTTTCTTAAAAGTTTAATATATTAAATATAAACTGAAGCTAACATAAAAAGTATTCAAGGGGAACCCCTCAGGGTTTTATGAGTATTTTAACCTTTATCAAATAATACACCTCAAAATTACTCCATGTTTTTTTGATAATAATATCCCCTTTTGGATTATCGGAAACACTATCATGAATCCAATAACAAACAAATATCATGATATATATGATATTTACACATATAAATACTTTAAATTCATGATGCCTTTTCTCCTTTTTTGACATCAAATCCTAAGAAAATTCTCCCCCATGGGTAACAAAAGTAGGATTAATATAAAACCATTACCTTGATAAATAAGGTTAATTTATTCATCTCTACTATCATAACCCTATTTTCTTCTTAATATCAAGAAACACAACCACAAGTATTATAATATCAATGTCTCTATTAATATTTCATCCTTTATCCCTTAAGATAATATGGTTATTTTCAATTAATCTTTTCCCCTTCTATCAATATAGGGCTTGTATAAAATTAATAGAGGCTAGGCTCCCACATTTTCAAATATAGTAAAATGATTCATTAGGTTCCAAATCAACCATCACTTTCCCATAATGATCCATGATTTGGATTTACTCCTTTACTATTAGTATAGATTATCTTTATGGAGTGAACTCACCACTTAAAAAAAGAGACATCAATAAATCCTCTAAGCATATTGTGTTAGAATTAGGTGTAGTAAACTTGATTTTAATTTAATAACACCATTTTTTTTCCATTTCACTCGCATACTTCCATAAAATTAAAAAACCAATAGATTTTATCTTCTACTAAATAAATCATCTATTAGATCAATAACACTTTCATAAAACCAATATTGAGTAAACCATGTACCACTAAATTAGTGAGTTATACTGGATTTATTTTTCGAATTATATTCATAAACACCAATTTGGTAAAATATATTTCTTCATTCCTCTTTTGGGTGTATTTACTTGTTTGTTTGGGAGACCACATTTCAGATCTTCATATAAAAACTCCACATGAATATCATAGATATGTTATTTAATAATATGAGATTCATCCATCTGTATCCACTTTTGATATCTTATGAACATTAATATTATATAAAATATTAGATAAAAATAAATAAATAATAACAACTCCATTTATTGTTAATTCATTATAAAATTGATATCTTCTATATTGAAGATCAAAATTCCATTAATTTATATATGCTCTTGATAGTGACACTTAAATTTAATATTTAAAATGATTTTGATTTATCTGATGGTTCTTATTTCATTAATGTATGAAAAATTCAAGATTCAACAAGACACCACATCAACTTATCCAACACCAATTGATGTCCTAATTCATACCTTCATACACTTTTTACTTTTTAATGCATTCTCCCCATCGATGTAATCAACCCCAAAACCGGATTCAATTCAATAATTTTTATAGAATTTAATATAATGTAGAGTGGGGATCATTCAATTTCCTAAAGTTATGTTAGATTTTGATTCACTATAAAACACCAAATTTCCATTTTTTTCCTTTAATTTGGAATCCATGTTGAGATATGAAATTGTTTGATAGAATCTAACCATAGTTTACTTTCCATGGTATTATTATTTTCTTTATGGAAGCGATCAAAATATTTTCCTCCATGGGAACTATTTCAAATAAGGAACTCCTCACACATAATTTATTATAATTTTATTCTCCAATACCACCCCATTTCCTTTTTTATGACTACATAATTCATTAACATTAAAAAAAGATACCTATTTTTGGGATACTTATTTCACATTGGAATCTATTCAAATCCATTAATTTTTACAAATCCTCTTATTATCTTTCCATGTAACCCTTTATTGAATAACATATTTTGAATTTATCTTTAAATTGACTTCAGAATCATGATATTATTCAATAAACCCATGATATATATTTCTCGAAAGAATATATTTATCACTAGATTCATTCCAATATTGAAGAATCATTCAAGATATACTTCTCCTATAATCTCTAATTGAGACATGATTAGCATTGTGAGAATTATTAGAATAATATATATTCCTAATTTTTATATATGATAACAATTTTGTATAAACCTTCATCAACTTCATAGTAATAAATGCATTGTAATGATTGATAAAAAATCTACAAATACGATCACTCATTTAAAAATAAAAGAAAATGTCTTTGTACCTTCTCCAAAAAGTCATCATATTGACTGTACCTCTGGTAGGGAATATCTTAGGTGTGTTTTAATTACTTTTATTATTTTATATTTTCTTAGAAACACTCACGGTTTTATTCATCTTTTAATTTTAATCAATTTCATTTTATAAAATTATATAGTTTCACATGGAATTAAACATTTGTGATATCATAATCTTTTATGCTTCTACTCAAATTTGGAATAATTTCTCTTATAAAATGAAAAATACAATGAATCTTTTAGAATAGGACCACACTTTGTATTTTTTTGTAATAAATAATTATAAATGAAGATGAACTCATCATTATGTTGCACCATCCTTTCATTTCTTTCTTCAAGTTAAGAATTCATGTAATTCAGAAGAAATTTCAATTTAGATATTTATTCCTCCAACTCATAGGAAATATTTTCCAGTGTGTCTTTTAGTTCCTTAAATTTGGTAATAAACCAAGTAATGAAGTCCTTAAAGATACCCTTATCTTATTTCATCCTCTAATACTCCTGTAACACCCCGAGATTTTATGATATATATTATTTTTAATTTCTTTGATGTCTTCTATTATACACTACACCATTATTATTTTGTACTATACGCAACACCGTATTATATTGCAGTATACGCAACACAATTCTTGGCTCATGTTACACACAATTTCAAGTTCGTTTTGTGGAAATTATTCTACGCAACATTAAGTATAGATTTTATTCAACATATAAATGAAATAAGTTTTGATTATGTTATATGAAACACCAAAAGGATCTTTCACTACACGCAGCCCAGACTTGGTTTTCATTACACACAATCAATACTTTCTTCTAAAGCGTGTGTAGTACGAAATACCGAGTTTCACTAAACGAGATATTATTATAAAATTGTTATGAACTAGGTGTTATGAATAGTAATACCCACTTTTTGAAATTTTATAAATTTTATCTTTCAAAATGGACTTCATTTTTAGATTCATAATATCAAAATTATCCTGGCGTGAATTTTTGGAATTTTTCTGAAAACTTTCAATTTTTGATGAATAATGAAAATACTAAGTTACTATTTAAAAACCGAATTTTTAGTTAAATAATTATTTATTTTATTTAAATTTATTTGAGGTCAAAATTGATACATAATACCTATATAAGTTCAATACAATTCATTAGAGTCATTTTATAATAAATTCAGATAAATAAAAATTTTATTGAACTTTTCACCGTCTTTTACCCACCTCCCAGGAGAATTTGAAAATTTACATAAAATTTAATTTTATTGCTTCTGTTAGTGGAATTTTGAAAATTTTAGAGACATGGTTAATATCAAGGAATAAAATGTGGTTCAATAAGATAAAAATAATTTTTGGTGAATAGTAACTTTTTTACTTTTATTTACCACGGTTAAAAGTAAATACGGTAATTAAGGGTAAAAATGATATTATTATTACCCTAACACATTTACTAATTCTATTGGATAAATGAAATTAGACCAAAAAAACCGTAGAAATAAAATATTATCATTTAGGTCCACTTGGATTAGATTAGGACACTTATTATTATTTTATTAAACGAAGAATTAAAATAGTTAAAATCAATGTTTAATAACTAAAACATTTTTAATATAGGTCTATACATACGATAAATTCGACTATAAATATTCATTAGAAATCTATAACGATTTCCTACATAATGGTATTTTATTTATAATTTTTAGACATTAAATAATTTAATTTATTTATAACACAATGATAATGCAGTAATTACCTTATTAAAGAAATATTAACATAACTGATGTTATAAATAGTGAAATAAATGTACTTTGATACTTTTTATGAATTAAACTAAATTTATAGGTTAATAATACATGTTATTATTTATTTAATTAACTTCTTTCTAACTAAAAATTATGTTATGAGTTTCAAAAAAATCAATTACTAAATAGTGTCAAAATTGACATAAAATAGTTTTTAAAACAAATATTATATTATTAATTTTTATTATATTCATAAAAAACTAAGGTTCAGCCAAATGACTAATATAAGGTTATATATATTAATAATGAACCAGTTGGGGCTATTTTTTCTTGTTATAGTATGTTTATTAACCATGTAGTGTAAGAAAACAAGAAGACACGGTAAAAGTTAAATTATTTAACTCGGTTTTAAATCTAAATGATAAGGTTAAAATAGTAACCTAAACTTGTCTAAAACCAATTGGTTGAGAGTAATTAGATCCATACCCACTTTATCTTAGAAATAAATCAATTTGGAGCTATTATAAACCGAATATTACTTTATTATAAAATAATATTTTATGTTTTTTCAATGGTGCCTCTCACCTCCCTTATAAAAAGGGAACCCCTTCCCTCTTCTCTTCACACCCTTTTGAGCCTTGAAGAATGGAAAAACCCTACCCATTTATATTCTCCACATCCCTAGATTCATTCTGGTGGTTATAGTATTCTCAAAAGACCAAGTCAACTTTTTTAAGAGGAAGGTTAAAGGAGGTGCGTCGAAGAAGAGGTAATCTCTTCTTCCAATTCTCTCAAGTTTCATTCTTCTTATACTTATTATTATTTAGTTGCCTCATTATAAAGTAATAAAATCAGTATTACTTATACATTGATATGTTATTACAAATATGAAACAACCCTATTTCACCTTCTATCCATCCTATGGAAAATGAAATCACTGCGCGAGCGTACGTACAGAATACCGTATTCACGCCATGGGGTAATTTGTTTTTGACCACCACCTTACTTGGATGGGAATAATGGTGTAAATAAATAACTATATATGATTATTGTAAAGTTATATTGATTCTTAAATATTATACGTAAACTTCAATACAATTCCACGATCATGGGAATGATATCATCGGTCGTGCGTACGTACGAACTACCGTCTCCACGACGCGATGAGATTCATTCTCCATGTTAACCATTCATGATTGATTATAAAGTATATATAATGAATAATAATTAAACATATGACATAATAATGATACCGGATTTATCTATATATATATATATGTATTTCATCTACTTAATTCCATTCAATTCAATAAGGAAACAAAAACAGCGTTCATGCGTATGTACGACCTACCATCTCCATGAACGGTGTATTTCATTCCATTTATCGATCTATCATATATATATGTATATGATTAATTTATATTATATATAAATCCTGTTTTAAATTCTGGAATTAAGTAAATCAGGATATAATTAATAATATCAAGAACAACAAGTCAAAACACGTACAATAAATGAAACGATTTTACCCAAATCGCTGATTTTACATCAAATTTACAAATGAACGGGTAATATAAAGTCATAAGTAAACCATATATGATATCATAATAATGAATATGATTCTGTAATAAGTCAATGAAATTATTTAAATCATTATATTGTAGATTCGGATACATGCAAAGCATATCAGACATAAGGTAAGGGATAATTATTCCAATCTCATTCTTATCCAAGATTGTTTATTCGTAAGTATTTACTGGGGTTATGTTTATCATAAATTTACACATGTTCTCAAAATGATTTCATAAAATGTTTACTTTTCTTCCATGTATTTTTAAATCCATTTTAACCCCTTTTTTACTTTTACCACATCATATGGAAGGAATCTTTCTTTTGTTTACCATACGAAGTACTTTTTGACTTTTATGACAAAAGTACGAGGAGAATGTTTTTTTACTTATACGATACGAATGGATTTTTACAGTTTCATAACGCCTCATTTTCATGATGCTTACTCTAAAAGATTGAATTTTTATTTTCAATAAAACACTTTTCTTTTAAAATTTCATGGCATTTTATGAAAAGACAATGATTTTGAAAAAAGGATATTTTCATTAAGAATTCATTTCAAGTGTTTTATCCAAACCATTTTCCATCTAAGATGACATTATTTCATATGTTTATATTTCAAGTATAATGTCTCTATGATTTACATGGCTTCACTTTTCTTATGATTAAATGATATCCATTTGTTTTATATGAATTATGTTATGGTGGAATGATGTTTCTGAAACCCATTTTATTATTTGGGTTATGATGAATGATTTATGTTTATGTTGTGGCACTCGTAAGAATGATTTCATTATGAGCTGGATGAGATGTATATCTCCCTCCAATGCATTGGGTAAAGATTTATATCTCATGAGATAGACATGACTGGAATGGTAAGTTAATCTAGTTCAGTAATATAGTACTGGAACGAGGAGTGAACTCGATTCAGAAAGGGACTTTTTCCACTAAGATGGTGTTGGAAGCAATGCATTGGCTACTATTGAAATCATATCATGTGATTAATGGTTTCCACAATCACATATTTTATTCCAATTATATTTTATCATTATTGATGTTCCCTTATGATATATGCCTTACGTACTTCCAAGATTCATGTCGTTGCTCAATATTTTGATGTTTAGATTTTATGTTCACGTTTTTATATTCAAATTTTTATGGATTGTTTTATGTTATATATGTTTACCCTTTCTAGGAATTTGAGCTCACCATTTTTTATGTTTTATTTCCCCCAGGATTTAAAGAAAGGTTTTAGGTAAGAAAATAAAAGGGGAAGATCATTATGGGAGATGTTGAAGATCTTTCTCCATGACTAGAAGATTATATTCCGAGTTTCCAATGAAACTAAACTATTACGGTCCTTTGGTGTCTGTTTTTTTATGTATTAAGTATTCCGAAAAAGTAATGTAAAGTCCATGTACGTCAAGATTTGGGTCTCTATAGTTGGTATCATAGGAAAGGTATAGTTATCCTTTGGAAACTAGGATGCGAAAACTTTAGTGATATCCTTAGAGATATTTCTAAGGTATATCTAGGGATATCTATAAGGTTAAGTATAAGTATAGGTTATAGTTCTAGAATTATGGTAACCGTTTTATAATTTAACCTAAGATTTTAGATATTGAAGGTAATCCCCCTTGATTATGATTTTTTCCTCTCACACTATTCTTTTTAGGTTTTAGAAAATGGGTGGAAACGGGAAGATTCACGATAAAGGAAGATATGATGGACAGTGGAATAATATTCTTCAAGAGAAACCAAATGAAATTGGATCGGGAGGTCTACATATCGTTATTATACCTAATTAGAAATCTCATAATATGATCAATAATCTCAACTTTGGTAAGTTTCCCGACTCAGCTAATAAGATAATGATGGAGTTTCATGAGGATCATATAGGAAAGAATGTTCAATTTCTCTCATTTAAATCATGTGGGAAGAGGTATCAAGGAGAATGTTTCAAAGGAACTGGAAGATGATTTGGGTGTGAAAAAAAGGACACAAATCAAGTAAGTGCAAAGGAAAAGGTTCAGTTAACACCATGGAGAAGGATAATGGTATTGCTAAGACATCAACAGTGATTAGATGTTTTAAATGTGGAATTTATGGGCATTATGTAAACCAATGCCCTAAGGGAAAATCTCATGAAGAGAAAAAGCATGTTCATAAGGGTAGAATTTATGTGGATGATGATGAGGAGACTACAAATAATATATGAGATGAAAGAAGTGCTGAATCATGGTAAATTGTTTAAGAATGTTGTGGAATGATTTATGTTTAACAAGATTTATGTTGTATAGGTAATGGTACTATGGAATAAAGACACAACTAAGGATTGTTACACTATTGTTTTTCCTAAAGTATTTGAACGTATATGTTGAATGTTACCGGTAACCATGAAAGGTTAATTCATATATTTCTATAAAGTAGATGATATGCGCATAATGAAGGGATAAAGAGATAATGAGATGTTTTATAGTATTGATGAGCTCATGGCTGATATAAGGACAATGTGATATCATGGTTTGAGTATATAGAAATTTTGGGATTTTGGTATGTGGAAAGAGTTAACTTTTGAAAGCATTTATTTTTCCACTAAGGTTCAATGGGTTTTCATTTTTCAAGAGAATACAAGATTAAGGTATTCACATGTTTAGAATGTGACCAACAAGACATATATTATATTAAGGATAAATGATGGTATTCACATGCTTGGTTGATGAAATTTATAGTAATCGTTTTCTTTATACTATAATATTGGACATAAGTATTTTAGATAAGCATAAAGTTTGGAATAGATTAAGTTGGACATCAGATAAAATTGTTTAAGGCTAGAAATTTTTTCAGTACTATTTCTGGAATGTTATAATAGTGTATTTTTACAAAAAGGAAAACCCATAGGACGAGAGACAACCTGTCGTGTCAGACAAGGTTGTGGGAATCAAACCCACAATCAAAGTGAAACATGCCTTTATCGCCTACCACTGGACTACAGGAAGTCCTTGGTTAGTAGAAACTAGTTTTATTTTATTAATCAGGATGATATATGAAGTATAAGTCTATTTTGGAACCATATTCGATTAATCTCACCATAGATGGACTTATGTATATAACTTTTTCTAACCCTATGTTTCAGACAAATGGAATGACCTGTCATTATATCGCATGATATGCTAACACTTCGCGAAGGAAAAATTCAACTTCATTTCTTTAAGAGATGAAGTGGAAATTTTTCGAGGCATGAGAAACGTTGAGATTGAACCAAAATCAAGTAAGTATTTCTTTCCATTTAAAAATTATTCAACTTTAGGTAAATGATCTTGAAAACCAAAAATGTTGTCCTAGTGCTCTTATATCTTATGAATCAGTTGGTACCTTAGATCATCACAATTTTAATGGCTTTGTGACTGTTGGATTTTTCATAGCACTGTTCTCTACCACTCTCCATCAGAACTTGACGGTTAGATTTCTCTTCCATATCTATATTTTCACCTATGATCTCCTATATGGGAACCCAAGTGATGAGTTAAATTGGGTATCTATTTTGTTTCTAACATTCATTTTTTAAAATTAAATTTTAGTATTCCTATTTATGATCTGGGTTTCTATGAAAGAAACTCTCAAGTAATAAACCATTTATAACCCCGACGAATTTTGAGGGTGTAATTCATTTTAAGGAGGGTAAAATGTAACACCCCGAGATTTTATGAGATATATTATTTTTAATTTCTTTGATGTCTTATATTATACACTACACTAAGATTATCTTTTACTATATGCAACACTGTATTAGCTTTCATTATACACAACACTATTCTTGGCTCGTGTTACACACAATTTCAAGTTTGTTTTGTGGAAATTCTTCTGCGCAACATTAAGTATAGATTTCATTTAATATATAAATGAAATATGTTTTCATTATGTTATATGAAACACCAAATAGAGCATTCACTACACGCATCTATGAATTGGCTTTCATTACATGCAATCAAGACTTTCTTCGATAGCGTGTGTAGTACGCAATATCGAGTTTCACTAAACGAGATATTATTATAAGATTATTATGAACTAGCCGTTATGAATAGTAATACCCACTTTTTTAAATTTTATAAATTTTGTCTTTCAAAATGGACTTCATTTTTAGATTCAGAATTTTGAAATTAGCATAGGGTGAATTTTTGGTATTTTTCTGAAAACATTCGATTTTTGATGAATAGTGAAAACACTAGGTTACTATTTAAAAACCGAATTTTTAATTAAAAAATTATGTATGTTATTTAAATTTATTTTAGGTAAAAATTGATACATAATACCTATATAAGTTCAATGTAATTCATTGGAGTCATTTTATAATAATTTTTGAAATATAAAAATTTTATTGAACTTTTCACCGTCATTTACCCACTTCCTAGGAGAATTTGAAAATTTACATAAACCTTAATTTTACCTCTTCTGTGAGTGAAATTTTGAAAATCCAAGATACATGGTTAATATCAAGGAATAAAATGTGGTTCAATAAGATAAAAATAATTTTTGGTGAATAGTAACTTTTTACTTTTATTTATCATGGATAAAATTAAATAGGGTAATTAAGGGAAAAACTGTTATTATTATTACCCAAACATGTGTCTTAATTCTATTGGATAAGGGTGATTCGACCAAAAAAAACCTTATAAATAAAATATTATCATTTAGGTGGACTTGGATTAGATTAGGACACTTATTATTATTTTATTTAAAGAAGAATTAAAATAGTTAAAATCAATGATTAATGACTACAACATTTTTAATATAGGGTTATACATAAGATAAATTTGACTATAAATATTCATTAGAAAGATAAAAATATTTCTTACATAATTTCATTTTATTTATAATTTTTACACATTAAATAATTTAATTTATTTATGACGAAATGATGATGCAGTAATTACTTTATTAATAATATATTAACATAATTCATGTTATAAATACCCAAAGAAATGTACTTTGAGACTTTTTATGAATTACAATAATTTTATAGGTTAGTATGACATGTTAGTATTGATTTAATTAACTCTTTTAAAACTAATCATTCTGTTATAAGTTTCACAAAAATCAATTACTAAATAGGGTCAAAATTGACATAAAATAGTTTTTAAAACAAATATTATATTATTAACTGTTATTATATTCCTAAAAAACTAAGGTTCGGCCAAATGACTTAGATAAGGTTATATATATTAATAATGAACCAGTTTGGGTTCGTTTGTCTTGTTATAGTATGTTTATTAACCATGTAGTGTAAGAAGACAAGAAGACATTGTAAAAGTTAAATTTTTTAACTTAGTGTTAAATCTAATTGATACGGTTAAAATAGAAACCTAAACATGTCTAAAACCTATTGGTTGACAATATTTCAACCCTTACCCACATTATATTCTAAATAAATCAATTTTGAGTTATTATAAACTGAATATGACTTTATTATAAAATAATATTTTAAGTTTTTTCAAAGGTGCCCCTCTCCTCCCTTATAAAAAGGGCACCCCTTCCCTCTTCTTTTCACACCCTTTTGAGCCTTTAATCTCAGAATACCCCTGCCAATTTATCTTCTAAACTTCCCTATAAACATTCTGGAGGTTCTATTCTTCTCAAAAGACCAACTAAACTTCCTTAAGAGGGATCTTAAAGGAGGTGTGTCGAAGAAGAGGTAATCTCTTCTTCCGATTCTCCCAAGTTTCTTTCTACTTATACTTCTTCTTCTTTAGTTGTCTCATTAAAAAGTAATAAAATAAGTATTAATTATATACTTATATGTTATTATAAATATTAAACAACCCTATTTAACCTTCTACCCATCCTGCATAAAATGAAATCACCGCGCGAGCGTACGCACGGAATACCGTCTTCACGCCGTGGTGTAATTTGTTTTCGACCACCACCTTACTTGGATGGGTATAATAGTGTAAATAAATAACTATATATGATTATTTTAAAGTTATATTTATTCTGAAATATTATACATATACTTCAATACAATTCCACGATCATGGGATTGATATCATCGCTCGTGCGTACGTACGGACTACCGTCTCCACGACGCGATGAGATTCATTTCTATGTTAACCATTAATGAATGATTATAAAGTATATATAATGAATAATAATGAAATATAAGACATAATAATGATACTAGATTTATGTATATATATATGTATGTCATCTACTTAATTCCATTCCTTTCAATAAGGAAACGAAAACATCATTCATGCGTACGTACGACCTACCGTCTCTATGAACAGTGTATTTCATTCCATTTATCGATCTATCATATATATATATGATGAATATATATTATATATAAATCATGTTTTACATTCTATAATTATTTAAATCAGGATATAAGTATTAATATCAAGAACAACAAGTCAAAACACGTACAATAAATGAAACCATTTTACCCCAATCGCTGCTTTTACATCGAATTTACAAAAGAACGGGTAATATAATGACATAATCAAACCATATATTTTATCATAACAATGAATATGATTCTGTAATAAGTCAATGACATTATTTAAATTATTATACTTGAGGTTCAGATACATACAAGGCATATCAGATTTAAGGTAAGGGATCATTATTCCAATCTCATTCTTATCCAAGATTGTTTATTCGTAAGTATTTACTGGGGTTATGTTTATCATCAATGTCCACATGTTCTCAAAATGTTTTCATAAAATTTTTACTTTTCTTCCATGTATTTTTAAAGTCATTTTTACCCTTTTTTTACTTTTACCACATCATATGGAATGAATCTTTCTTTTTTTTACCATAAGAAGTACATTTTGACTTTTACGACAAAAGTACGAGGAGAATGTTTTTTTACTTATATGACATGAACGGATTTTTACAGTTTCATAACTCATCATTTTTATGAATTTTACTCTAGAACATTGCATTATTATTTTAAATACAACCCTTTTCATATAAAATTCCATGTCATTTTGTGATAAGAAAATGATTTTGAAAAAAAAGGATATTTTCATTAAGAATTAATTTCAAGTGTTTTATCAAAACCATTTTCCATCTAAGATGAAATTATTTAATATGTGTATATTTCAATTATAATGTCTCTATGATTTACATGGTTTCACTTTTCTTATGATTAAATGATATCCATTTCTTTTATATGAATTATGTTATGATGGAATGATGTTTCTGAAACCCATTTTATTATTTGGGTTATGATGAATGATTTATGTTTATGTTGTGGAACATGTAAGAATGATTTCATTATGAGATGGGTGGGATCTATATCTCACTATAATTCATTGGGTAAAGATTTATATCTCATGATATAGACATGGATAGAATGGTAAGTTAATCAGGTTTAGTAATATAGGACTTGAACGAGAAGTGAACTCGATTCAGAAAGGGTCTTTGTCCACTAAGATGGTCTTGGCAGCAATGCCTTGGCTACTATTGAAATAATATCATGTGATTAATGGTTTCCACAATCACATGTTTTATTCCTATGATATTTTATCATTATTTATGTTCTCTTATGACATATTCTTTACGTACTTCCAAGATTCAGGTCTTTGCTCAAGATTTTTATGTTTAGATTTTGTGTTCATGTTTTTGCATTCAAATGTTTATGGATTGTTTTATATTCTCTATGTTTACCCTTACTGGGAATTTGAGCTAACCATTTATATGTTTTATTTTCCCCAGGATTTAAATAAAGGTTTTAGGTAAGGAAATAAAAGGGGATGATCTTTATGGGAGATGTTTAAGATCTTTCACCAAGATTAGAAGATTATATTATGAGCTTCCAAAGACACTAAACTATTATGGTCCTTTGGTGTCTATTTTTGTTCTGTATTAAGTATTCCGCAAATGTAATGTAATGTCCATGTACATCAAGATTTGGGTCTCTACAAATCCTCAACTAATTCTTTCATGTGTGCAGCTAACTCATCAATATTATCTTATTTTTTTAATTATTTTGAGACAATTCCCTTTACCTTGAAAATAGTTTTAATATTATATGTCATTGAGTACATATCTTATAATTATTTAGTTCACGTATAATTATTTTCTCAAATATCATTATCCACATCAACCAATCAATTGTTTAGTATTTTAATATTTTTAACCAAAATATATAGTACTCCATCATGGTTCTCATGAGTATTATTATTATTTATTAACATTTGAAGTTATTCTTGAGACTAAAATATTAATCTTATAATAATTGTACAATATACACTTTTAGAGTTATTGATATCACATCATCATGAGTGGATCCAAATTGAATATTACATCACTTACACAATTAAAACTCTTCATACATTTATTTTTAATGTTACTAGAATAATTCATCTAAATCTTAGAATAACTAAGAAACTTTTCATTATATATAACTACATTGGAGTTCCTCCTATACTTCAAATTATTTTCCATTTCAATGTCAAAAAAGATTGTATGGTAAGAAAAAAAATCAACTCCATGAAACAATCAAATGAATTAGAACTTAAAAAATCCAATTAGAAAAACATATTCTTTGATACCACTTATTAGGTTCGTAATGGTTCCCAGTGAGAAATTCCTTGAGGGAGGCAGGAGGGGGTAAATTAGGGTATGAAACTCACTATAATTCAAACTATATATACTTAAAACTCTAACCATCATAAATGATCTTGATGTCATTTTTAGTAGGTATGCTCTTATGTTTTACATTCAAGGATGATTAGATTGTTAATTTACTATTATTTTACACAATTAAAATTTACCAATTTATAATTATCCCACACATACTAATTCATGTCTTTTAGAAATAAAAATATAATTCAAATAATAAATAATTTTTTTTATTTCGTTTACCCATGCTGGCCTATTCCAGGGAGCATACATTGACCCTATTTTGATGTATCAGAACCCGTTAAATAAATTTCATTAGGGGGGTTTAAGATAGGGAAATCAGTGTATGGGGTTACTCCCCATACTAGGGTCACTACCGAACTCCTTTATAAGTGGTTACGACTTCAAGAAAGAAAAACTACTTTATTATACAATAATAAAAAGATAAAATATCACTATTTTGTCATTGACACACTCAGTGTAAATAGGTTACCATTAATCCAACCTTTATTCTTCTTTACAAAATAGTTTTTAATAACACTATGAAAATAATTTCAAATTCCATGAGACGTTAGGGAAAATCAATATTCTTTCTCTGTAAAGATATTATATGAGTATCGAAACATTCTTCTTCTTCACTCTATATCTGTGGAAATATATTTACTCTATAATATTTCAATATATCAAAGATTTCATTCCCTTTTCATAGTAGAAAAACTCTTATATTTATAGATAAATATATCTCCATAATTTATAAAAAAATATAACATATTAATTTCACATATATTGAATATGGAACTCCCCAAGAACAATAGAAACATGATATAATTCAATTATTCAAATGATCTATACTATTCATTCCATTAAACATCCACTTTTAATTTCCATGATATTCTTACCATTATTTTCACATTTTAAATATTTAATGAAAATATCAACTTAATCAGCTAGAGATCATGAAAAATCTCAAAAAAATTCTTCTATGTGTGCTTGATCTCATGGATGAATTCAGATAAAAAATTCTAAATCTTTAAATGCATTGAATATAGATAAAAATATTACATATACCATTACCATGACATCTTAATTTATTTATTCTACTAGAAGTATTAACTATAATCTACATTTAATGGTTCCATAATTTTCTCATTAAAAATATCAATTTAATTTTCGATTTAAAATTTCCATAAAAAATTTCAATTAATTGCTCCATAAAAATATGTAATTAATTCCTCTATATAAATCACCATTACTGTATCCATTGAAATATCCATCAAAATCAAATTTAATTATAAAGTATAATTTACTTGAAATATTCAAATATTGAAATTAATATATTCCCCTATACCTTCTCCATGAAAATATTCATTTAATTCCCTTCAATTATTCCCACCACTACCAATGTTTGTCCTTTTAACTACACGCATAAAAGATTTAATAGTTATAAAAAAATTACTATCCTCAGTGATATTGGGGGGGAGGATTTATCAGTGCTAAGAAAAGAACTGATAATGTAAAAATTTATTATCACTTTCTTTAGTGCTGATAAAGGGGAGACTTTATTAGTGCTAGAAATAACACTGATAAAGGACCTACTTTTGCAGTGTGTTATTGAAAGTATAACACAGTGAAAACATGAATACATATTATAAATTCATAATTTAATTGAAATAAAAATTACATCATAGATACAAAAAAACCACTATATTATAGACATTTAAAATGATGTTTTTTATAATTACATTAGAAATTACTATAAAAAAAATCAATATTTCATTATATTTAGAACCCAAACCACTCTTAGAAAAGCCTTATCATGGTATAAGTTTACAAAAAAACCAACCTAACTTGATCAAAAGAATCCACCTATATAATAAAAAAAACTTATTTTAGCAACCCTATAAAGAAATAAATTAAACATAATATGAAACAATACATGAATAAAATGATAATTTAAAATAAAAGGGCACACTTAGAGTCATACTAGTCACACCGTGCGTTAGATCGATGTGGTGATAATTTATACACATCAAATATGACATATGCCTCATTTTCATAAATTATCGAAATAATCTGAATGTGTTTACTCAGTTTTGAGTATGTCAGTTTCCTTTTTAAAAAAAAATTCATTTAAAACTGGAAACAAGCACTATGAGTGATATTAGTCACATCGTGTGTAAGTTTTATATGATACTAATCTTACATGTCCAAAATGAATTATAAATCATTTTAATAAAGTATCAGGATAATACAATCATGTTTTCTTTATTTTTAGTGAGTAACACACATCTTGAACTAAAATGTCAATTTCAGAATGATAATGGACACTTTGAGTCATAATGAGAACATCATGTATCATATGGAGGTGAATAATATTCCTACACATAAAAAAGAACTTATAGATAATTTTTATAAAATATCAAAACAATATGAATGTGTTTTCATCATTTTGAGTATGTTACTTTTCTTTTTCACTAAAATGTCAATTTTAAATAAAAATAAACACTTGGAGTTGTACCGGTCACACCATGAATTGAATTGTGGTGTCAATGATCCCAATACATAATAAATTAATTATGGACTGTTTCCTTAAATTATACATAAAATTAAAATTCATTTTCATAGTTTTGATTATGTCCCTTCTATTTTTTACTGAATTGTAATTTTAAACAAAAAACATGCACTTTGAGTGACAGCGATCACATCATATGTCGATTTGACATGAGACTAATTCCTAAACATCAAAAAATAACTTATGAATCGTTTTACTAAGGAATCAATACAATATGAGCATTTTTTCTTAGTTTATAGTGACTAAGACATGTTTTGAACTAAAATGTCGGTTTTAGACTCATGACAGACACTTTGAGTCATAACGGGTACACTATGGATTAGATTGTGATGAGGATGATTCCTACATATAAAAAATGACTTATGGATTAGTTTATAAAATTATAAAAAATAATATGAATGTTTTTTCTCAGTTTTGAGTATGTCACATGTGTTTTTTTACTAAAATGACATTTTAAAATAGAAACACAGAATTTGAGTCGTACCAGTCACATTGTTGGTCAGTATTATGTGAGACTGATAACTATATGTAAAAAATTACATATACATATTTTTCATTAAGTATAATACAATCCAATCATGTCTTATAATTTTTTAGTGAGTGATACACATTTCGAACTAAAATGTCAATTTAAGACTGATAACAGACTCTTTTAGTTTTATCGGGCACAATGTGTATCGTATGGATATAAACCTAATTACTACACATAATAAATGACTTATGAATCATTTTAATAAAGTATAAAAACAATATGAATGTGTTTTAATGGTATTGAGTACGTCACTTGTCTTTTTTACTAAAATGTAAATTTTAAATAGAAATACACACTTTGAGTCATACCAGTCACTAGTCACACCATGCATCATATTTAGGTACATATGATTCCTACACATTAAGAATGAATGTTGGATTATTTTAATAAATTATAATAACAATTTTAATTCATTTTCATGATTTTTAGTATGTCACTTGTGTTTTTTTACTAAAATCTCATTTTAAAATGGAAACACGCACTTTGAGTCATACTAGTCACTTAATGTATCGTCTTCATGTCAGAATTATTTTTACACATAAAAAATGAATTATTAATAATTCTCCTAAATTATTAATACAATATAAGAACATTTACTCAGTTTTTAGGGAGTGACACATGTTTTGAACTAAAATGTCAGTTTTAGACTGATAACAGACACTTTGAGTCATACTGGGAACACCGTGGATCCGATGGAGGTGTGTCTGATTCCCACATGTCAAAAATGACTAAAAGATAATTTTTATAAATTTTCAAAACTATATGAATGTTTTTTATCAGTTTGGAGTATGTCACATGTCTTTTTCACTAAAATGTCAATTGTAAATAAAAATAAAAACTTAGAGTCATATTGATCATACAATACATAAGATTGAGGTGTGGATGATTCATACATATCACAAATGACTTATGTATTGTTTTCCTAAAGTATAAAAATAATATTAATTATTTTTATCAGTTTGGAGTATGTATCTTTTTTTACTAAAATTTCATTTTAAAAGGGAAACATACTTTTTGAGTCATACCGGTCCCTTAGTATTTCAATTTAATATGGGACTACTTCCTAAAAATCAAAAATGACTTTTTAATCACTATCATCAATTATCAAGCCAATTTTAATGTATTTTCTTAGTTTTCATTGAGTTACACACATTTTGAACTAAAATAACAATGTTACACTAAAAATGGATACTTTGAATCATACTGGGCACACCGTTTATTAGATGAAGGTGCGAAAAATTCATAAATTTCACAAATGACTTATTGATCATTTTAATAAAGTATAAAAATTATATGAATGAATTTTCTCAGTTTGTATTATGTAACTTGTCTATTTTACTAAAATTAAAATATTAAATAAAAAGACATACCTGGTGTCATACCAGACACACCATGCGTTAGATTGAGGTGAGGCAGATTCCTACAAATCAAAAATTATTTATGGATCATTTTCCTAATGTATTAAAACAATATAAATGTTTTTTATTATTTTTGAGTGTGTCATTAGTGTTTTTTACTAAAATGTCATTTTAAACTGGAAACATTCAATTTGAGTCACACCAGTCATATCTTTTGTTATTTTGATTTGAGGTTGATTCCTACACTTAAAAAATGATGTATAAATAATTTTACTAAATTATCATGACAATATAAGAATTTTTGATAGCTTTTTAATGAGTGACATAGATTTGGAACATAAATGTCAACATTAAAATAATAAGGTACACATTGAGTTATAATGGGCACACGGTGTATATAATTGAGGTGAATATTATTTATACAAATCAAAAAACACATATGGATCATTTTACTAAATTATAAAAACAATCCAAATGAGTTTTATTGGTATTTAGTATGTCACTTTTTTTTTACTAAAATGTCAATTTTAAATAAAAATAGGCACTTGGAGTCATACAAGACACAACATGTGTCAGATTGAGGTGCAGATGATTCCCGCCTGTCACAAATGACTTATAGAATGTTTTACTACTATATCAAATCAATATTACTGTGTTTGATTATTTTTGAGAATGTGATGTGTGTTTGGAACTAAAATGAAAATTATAAACTAAAAAATATCGTTTTTGTCATACAAAAAATATTGAGTATCAGATTGGGGTGTGGCTGATTGAGTATGCAATATATGTTTTCCTTTTAACTATTTGAATTTTTTTTGAAAAGAGATAATATGTTACATTATTATGGAAAAAGGAAAACCCATACTACCTCAAAAACTTCACTTTTTAGGAAACATGGTGTTTCCTCTTCCATCCAAAAGGAACATATTCTTTATTTTCTAGCTTATTGGATATTATGGAAAACGAAACCCCATAATACCTCAAAAACTCCATACTAATAAAAAACATTCATATTATTTTGAGGTAGTATGGGGTTTTCTTTTTCCATAATAATGATTTAATAAAAATTTTAAATTAAATAGTAATTATCTCCGAAAATACTTCTTAGGGGATTCTAGTTTATTGATGGTATATTATATCTCTTATAAGTTTACAAATATAATAACCAAAATATCTTCTATTTCATTGTTTTCGAATCTGTAGAGACATTGATAAAAATAAGTAATTTGTTTTTTAAGTATTATTATAGTGAAATATTTTTTATGTATACCCTGATACATATCCACTTATAAAAGTCGACAAGCTCTTTATGTGCATGGACTTTCCTCATGCCACGATTTTAATGATATTTAAACACGTCCCTATCATAAAATAATTATCATTAAAACATAATATAAAATATATAACTTTAATTTTAGTTCTGAAATGTTGGATGTAGTGTATAGCTAATTGAAAAACATCATCACTGATGGTCGATTTGCTAGGTCTTCATGCAGTTAATCCAAAAAATAAATCTTTGGAGTATCGAAATTGACTATTATGAGATCCAATTTTTTCCTAAAAAGAAAAAAATAATTAATAAAAGGAATAAAAATATATTATATATGATTAAATTGTAGATTTTTACCCCTCCAACATTGGTATGAAGAATAATATTTCATTCAAAAGTTTTCTTTCAAAACATGTTGCTAGTTTTTCCACTATTTCATCAATTTTAATTGATTTCATTTTGGTTTGGTCTATAGAAGTGACGTGAGGACTAATGAGTCCATATTTATGTTCATGGGTTAATCCCTTAAATTGGTATTCATATATACACCTGCAAAAAAAATGAATTTTATTTAGTCATAATTTAAATAATATATCAGCTATTGAAAAAACAGAACATGAACACACCTCATATATACCTTTACTACTGATACACCTCAGTATTTATAATTGAGGATTTAATTTACATTCTTAAGAGAAGTGAAGTCTGTAATGGATTTTCTATACATTTGTTCTTAAAAATGATCCATCTTATTACTACCACTTTGTGACAATGTATCCACATGAAACTTCAATGTTAGTTAATATGAAAATTGTACAGGTTGGGTAAAGGTTCTTTTTAAATATCTTTTTGATCGATCGGTTGAACATTGATATAGTTTTTAATTGACCTTAAATTTCACCCCTTCCATTTTTATGTCTATAATAACATTCATTAGTTCAGACCTTATTTCTTTAATAATTATGGGTTTAACATGAAAAATTAATTGGGAATGAATACCTCCTTATCGATATGTTTTTTTACAAGATATGTTGGTCATGCAATGAATGTTCCAGTAACTTGCTCAAATGTATGAATATCTACATCATCAAGTGGAATAAGTAGCTCGATTATTAGATCATAATCTACGTTAATCCCCAATCTCACAAGACATGTTAAAAAAATTTCGTTTCTTAGACTGTCTTCTTGAATATAGGTCCTGGTAACCATTACAACAAGGAAATGGGTGGGTGTTGATAGATATAAATCACAATAATTTTAACCCTATAGAATATCAGTAAAAGAAATGTATAATTGTGTTACTAATTCAATGTTTCTAGAAAAAATTATGAGAATGTTTATTACCTTATTTAATATAGATATTTTAGGGAAACACCTCACCTCAAATCTGGTGGGGGTGGAGATCTTCACAAAATGGTTTTTCTTGAATTGTTTCTTCTCTTTTCTTCCCACAATAATATTTTATAGCAACTCGGTCTTCCAATGAAATTTTTCATCAAGGGAAGATAATTGTGGCTGAATCTCTTCCATTTGTTTATATTTATCCAACTTTTTTTCTTTTTTCAAAATATGTTTTGGGTATCACCCAAAAACTTCACCTCTGATGTTGACATATTGTTTTGGATGATTCAAGACCACTGATAGTAGGTGTTAATCCGATATACCTATTGATGATTTTTGTGTGTAATTCAGATATAAAATATAGGATAATAAGTAATCATTGTAATGTAATAGTTATTTAAAGAAAAATAAAATTTTATTATGTCATACTTAAACATGCTTGCCACTATTTTTTTTGTGTTTTCATATATTTGCATCCGCACTTTTTTTACATGTTCCTCCTTCCATAGCACATGACGTGGATTGAAAGTGACTTTGGATTTGGATTTATCAATATAAATACAAAAATATTAACATAATTATGATTTTGTTTCATGCCACATAAAAATAATATGGTAGATTTAAAATATGTAATAGTTTTTTTTCAAGTAAAGAATACCCTATCGTTTATTTACGATAAGGATATATTGGTTTTATTGCATGTTTCTTATTTTCAAAACTCAGTTGTTATTTACTAGATAAAAAGTTCTAATTCTAAGTGATTAATACACAAAATTTTCAGCAATGTATTACCAGCCACAATGTACATGAAAATATATCTCCCTATTATGGCTAGTAAACGCATACCATTCTTCTTGGCTTATCAGGTGTGAATACATATGCGGTGGGTGAAGGTTTATTTTACCTTTAGCATTTTGGAGATGAAATTTCGTTTGAATAATGTGAAATAAACTGTGAACCTTTCCAAAAAACATTAATAAAAACTTCTTATGGGTGTCATCTTCTATAAATACTCTCTCCAAGGGATTATGAATAGTAATTCAATGTTTCATTTTTTAATTTTTTAGTAAAATACAGAAAGGATATCATAATTTTACCCTAATATCTTCCCAAATAAATATATTAAGTGTGATCATAACATAGTTCCATGAATCTACATCAATAGACACACACTATCGAGTGATGATCCCAATGAAACTACATAACATGGCCTTGTTGGGGTTAACAAGCTAGTTGTGCGCATTCCATTCAACCTCAAATTTGATGCCTTCAATTTTCACCATAATAATTTTTATAACACCATCATGAAAACATGATCCTATTTTTTGGGACATTGGTACTTAACCATCTACCATTTCATTTTGTTCAACATTATCAATATGTTGTTCATATGGATTGGTAGCATCATCATGTGAAGAAGGTTATTATTCATCTACACTTGGAGAAATAGAAAGTTGGGAAACCTATTGTTTCTCAGGATTGGGTGTATCAACATATGAAAGACTTATTAACTATAGAAGTGGTTCAATATTTAATTTATATTATGTAATTGTAGTAGTGAATAGAAAATAACATGAGGTAACACAACATATATTCCTAAAAAATATAACCTAATTATTGAACTATATTTTTTTTAAATATTGTTGGAATTTGACCCCTCTATTGAGTATTCAAATCCCTTTATTGTGGTCTCCTATAACATAAAATATATCATCTACATTGGGACTGTTATGAGATAATTATGACATCCCAATAAAAGGGCCATATTTAGTTGAAATTTCATTTGACCCTTTATTGTTTTTGGCTGATAACAGAACAATTGACCACGTTTAGTTTGCAAGATTTGTAACTTAAAATACTTATACTACCTATTATTCTATTATAAATAGTTTTCTCTACACCCTTCGTTACTGAAATCTACATTCATGAATCTCAATTCATCTATTTTAACATAACTCTAATTATCAACGCACATGCATTAAAAAATCGACACTTGGAATATTGTATAATCCAACTCCCATTTTTGTTTGATGATTCCAAAGTATGACATATTCACAAAAATTAGATTTCTATCCTACATACCATATAAAATCATCACTTCATCCACAAGTGTAACTCCACTATTTTTAAGGTGCTACCTTCATCATGTTCATTTTTATATAATGTATAAAAATTAATTACATAACCATTATATGATAATAAATGAATACTTGATCCTATGGCTAGCTATCAATGTTGTTATGAAACTAAATTTCTTTTGTCATATGACATCTTAAAAATATTGTCTCAAACCATCATATAAAATGTTGATTATGTGTATTTGATATCAAACTTTCAACACTTGATGGATTCAAATTCTTAAGAGTTTATTTTGGGGTTTCAACATATGGAAAAACCACTAAACTATTATGAAAAACATAAAGGTGGGTATGCTCCTCATTTATAATAGTGATTGTGAAAACATCTATTCTAGAAATTCATTCACCTACAAACCAAACAGTGTGATGAGATTTCGATAGACCAATTATCTCCACACCGGACATGTAGTCGTTATATAATTCAATGGATTTATTAATAATATATCGCTCCATAGTACGAACCTATGGACGACATAAATTTTAAACATAATTTTTGGACTCCTCATGTGTTAATCGTGATTTAATGATCACAAATCATGTACATTCTATAAATATTGTTAAATCTATCTAAAATCATGTGTATATATGATTAGATTCTTTATGACTTATTGTAAACTATTTTTTTATAATAATGTTCTCTTATGAATGATTAAGTTTAAATAATTCTATGAATATCACTGTTTAAGTCTATGTGAAAATTTTTGGCTATGTCTGAGAAACTATGAGTCTTCCACTAGTTGTGTTTTTTTTTGGCAAAGGACCTAGGCACCATAACCATCCAAACACCGTGACCACCCATACACTATAACCATCCAGACACCGTAACCATCCAGACACCATAACCATCCATACACCGTAACCATCCATAAACTGTGACCATCCAGACACCGTAACCATCCAGACACCGTGACCATCAAGACACTGTGACCATCCAGACACCATTTCATGAAGATACCATTACAAAAACATTTTAAGGAGACACTGTTTCAAAGAGGCATTGTTTCATAGAGACACAATTTAAAAGAGACATCGTTTCATGGAGACACCATTTATAGATAGGCTGTGACACCATTTCTTTATCTGTTTTGTCATTTTTCAATTTAATTTCTTATGGTCATATTTGAATCATTTAAATGCATTGGCTTAATTAATGTTTATTTCTCGACATGTCACCTGACAGTACTTGGTATAAGGTGAAGAATAGATGCATCTTATCATCTCCAACACATGAATTATAATAATAAAAAGAACAACTTGGACAGAAGAAAAAAGGCGATTGTGGCAACAATAGTGTAACAAAAAACAAGTGTGTGTGCGATAACACAGAATCATGTGCATTTATGCAACCCGACACTACTGAATAACACATAAATCATACTCTAATCCTAGATTCAAGAAACTTTTCTCTCTTTGAACTCCACGATGAACACGAGCCTGATCTAGCTGACCTACGATACACTGTTTTCCACAAGAGGACTCGATTTCTACATCTTCATCATCTCAAAAGTCCATAGCTACATAGACTAACACTGAGACCAATTCCAACCTTATCTCATCATTTATTCAATATTGTGTATTATTTTTATCTTTCAAGCAGTGTGTGTGTCTGTGTAACAACATGCACTGTCTCCTGCATCAAACTGAATGATACAAGATATCCTTTCTCTTACATAATTTTAAACCTGTGTATTCTCATGGATAACTATGGAAGAGGTCCCAGTGTGACCTGTTAGTTCATACCCACAAAGAAATTTGGAAGATCTCGTGTCACTTGAACAGTCTTGTGTACTATTTTTAACCCCAATCCAGGGTGTGGATATGTTTATTTATATAAACTGCTTGGTGGCAGGTGATCACCAAGTGAAGAAGATTAGGTCTCAGATTGAGACTGAGCCACTTGTTTTATATCCATTGTATTGTTTATTTTATTGTTATCTATTCTAATGTTTAATTTATAAATAACTAAATTTAATCTGATAGTTAATCTTGTAAAGAAGTTATAATTGTTTTTCCTTAGTAGAATAGCTTCAAAAGTAATTTTAATAACTGATATTAAGATTAAGGAGAATTAATCAATCTTCTAAGATGTTATTTAAATAGTCAAACTGTCATAACTGTATAACATTGATTGACTGGGTTGTATATAAATTTATTGGGGATCCTTTTTAAGAATAATTTTTAAATAGAAATTTTTAATAGATACTCAATTCACCCCCTCTTGAGTACTATACTCTGACCAATATTTTGTATCAGAGCCTTGTTTCTAAAGACTTTATTTTTTACCCTATTCAACTTTGATTGTAGTTGTACTTAAAAGATATGTAAATTTCTATTAATTCTAAGTTTCTATCTCTTTTAAAGTATTTATTTCTTATGGATAATATATTGGAAGGTGACACAACAAACAGACCACCATTCTTTAATGGAACCAATTATGCTCAATGGGAAATTAAAATGAAAATGCATGTAGAAAGTATGAGCTTTGAAATATAGTATTCAATTATAGATGAATATAAGATTCCTGATACTGATAGAATAACTTGGGATGAACCAAACAATTCTACCTACAATAACAAATGAAAACCTATGAATGATTTATACTACTCTTTTATAGATGAGTAATTTAATATGATCTCTTCATGTAAAACTGCCCATGAAATTTGAGATACCTTGTCTGTTTCACGTGAAATAACTTATAGTGTGAAAGAAATGAGACTTAATACTTATACTATTAAATATGATAAAATTAAAATGAATCCCGATGAGCCTATTTCTGACATGTATCTTAGGTTCAACAAAATTTTCAAAACAATGATTTCTATTGGAAGAGAAGTCACAACCAAAGAAAAAATCATGAGGATTCTGAGATGCCTACCTGAATGATGGAGAGGAACCTATGACTCTATTAGAGAGTCATGAAACATCAACCAAATTCCTATAAAAGAACACATTGTAAAACTGATTATGTATGAATAGGAGTTTATAGTCAACAAGGAAGAGGAGGATAAACCCAAAATAAAATCTGTTGCGTTCAAGACCACCACCTCTAAACACAAAAAAGATGGAAATTGGACGTTTTTGTAGAAAGTTCCAGTAGTGAACAATCGTCACCTTAAAGTGATGAGGATATATATCAACTAGAAATTAGGTTTAAGATATTTTACAAGAAGAAGAACTTTTTTAGAAATCCCAACTTCAAAGGAAGATATGATCAAAAAGGAAGTATGATGAAAGATTGGAAAAAAAGTAACAAGTCTGATGAGATTTTCTGCTATGAATATAAACCAAAAGGAAATATCAAGGATGAATGTCCCAAGCTCATGTACAAATAGAAATATGGGGACAAATATATAAAGTAAAAAAGTCAATGAAAGCAACATTGAGTGCTTCTAAGGATAGTTCATGTTACTCAAAATCTTCACAAGACGAACAGTCTAACAAATCCAATATGTGATTTATGAAAAACACATCTAAGGTAACACTGGAATCTACAGTACACAATTCCTATTATTTTGGAGATGAGAGTGACTCTGAAAATATGTATAATGAAGAAATGTTTGAGTACTGTAATATTCACGAAGAGATATGCAATGAAATAAAAGATAAATACATGTCTTTAAAGAAACAACTTGATCTTACCTAAAATCTTTAAACTAATCTCAATGTAGAAAGGGAGAAGAATGACCAATTACTAAAAGAGAACAATTAACTAAAAATATATAATGAGATATTGAAAAAGGTTGTTGAAAGGTTTGCTAATGGTAAAGATACCATGGTAAAAATTCTTGGTAACCATATTGCTCTTAAATATACTATTGGCATTGGCTATCAACCGGATAAAAGAAATTTTGGAAGAACTAATTTTGTTTCTAAATCTAGGACATATTGCTTTACTCCCAGTTCTAGAAAACATTCATTTAGTTCATGTTATAATACACTCTCTACTGTTTCAAGATTTTTAGGACCAAATAGAGTTTATTTTTCAAATACATTACATAATGCTTATAGGGAACCTATATGGCAGATATGGGTTCCTAAGTCACTGGTCACTAATATTACTAGACCCAAACAAGTATGGGTACCAAAATATATTTTTATTTGACAATTTAATAGGAATGTTTCTTAAATAATTCCAGTAAAAGGTTATGGTACTTGGATAGTGGGTGTTTAAGACACATGATAGGAGAATATTCATGATTTAAGAACTTAATAAAAATTTATGGAGGACATGTCACCATTGGTGACAATGCCAAAGGAAAAGTTATTGGCCTTGGCCAAATCGGTAACTATAACTCATTTTTGATTTCCAAATTACTTTTTATTGATGGATTAATATATAATCTTCTTAATATTTCACAGTTATGTGATGATGGATTTCATGTCAATTTGGAAAATGATGCTTGCAATGTTTGTAATTCTAAAAATGAATTAGCGTTTTCCGCATTAAGAAATGAAAATGTATAATCTGTTAACTTACATTCTTTAGCTTCTCAAAATGATTCACGTTTAAGTTTGTTTCACAAAGAGTATTGTTTTTGGATTAAGAGACTAGGACACTGTAACACTCACTCCCTTAGAAAGTAAACTAGAAAAAGTTTTGTCAAAGACCTACCCAAACATGAGTTTCTAAATGATAAAGTGTGCAGTCCTTATCAAAAGGGAAAAGCAACAAAAAATTTCCTTCAAACCAAAAAAATAAGTTTCTACTTCTAAACCTCTCAAATTGGTTCACATGTATTTTTTTGGACCATCTAGAGTTTCTAGTTTAAATGGGAAGCACTATGTTTATGTTCTTGTAGATGAATTTTCTAGATAAACCTGGACTTTCATTTTGAGTCAAAAAAGTTAATCCTACTCTAATTTTACCTAATATGCCAAAATGGTTGAAAATATTAGTAGACTTAGAATTAAATCCTTATGAAGTGATCATGGTCGTGAGTTGGAAAATCAGGAGTTGGAATCCTTTTTTCTCACAAAATGGCTATAGTCATTATTTCATTCCCTCTATAACACCTCAATAGAATTGAGTTATAGAAATAAGAAATAGAAACCAACAAGAGATTTCTTGAACCATGCATAGTGAAAATGACTCATCAATTTACTTTTGGGATGAAGCTGTAAATACAACATGTTATATTATCAATAGAGTATTGATTTGACCTATTATTAAAATTACTCTATATGAGATGTAGAATAATTGATAACCCAAAGTTAGCTACTTCAAAGTATTCCGTAGCAAAGTATATATCATTAATAGTAAGGACAATCTTGAAAAGTTTTCATCCAATAGTGATGAAAGAATCTTATTAGGATACTCAATTTCTAGTAAAGCATATAGAGTGGGAAATAAAAGAACTAAATGTGTGGAAGTATATGTCCATGTAAAATTTTATGAAACAGCTCCACATGAGCCTAAGACCACTCTAGGGAACCTAGAGGAGGATGCATCAAATATTGACATTTATTCAAAATCCTCTAACCATCCTATAAAGGAATCTGTAAAAATTTCCAGTTCTGAAAATTCTTTAAATTCTGGTCACAATGAACCTGACCCTATGGAAGAACCTAAAATAACAAGTCCTTCTTTTTCTAGAGCTGTTATAACTCTTAAGAACCATCCTTTAGATGCTTTTGTAGGATACCTAGAAAAAGAAACTAAAATTAGAGATTCTCTTAGAAATCAGGTTGAAATTCAAGTGTTCTTGTCAATAATGAACCTAAAAACATTAATGATGCTATCAATGATGAATTTTGGGTAATGACTATGTAAGAAGAACTTAATCAGTTTGGAAGGAACAAAGTTTGGAAACTAGTTGACATACCCAAAGACACATTCACCGTAGGCACTAAATGGGTGTTTAGAAATAAGGCAGATGATGCTGTTAATATAGTTATAAAAAAGATGAGATTGGTTGCACAAGTCTATAGTCAAGAAGAAGGAATTGACTATGAAGATACATTTGCATCAGTAGCTAGACTTGAAGCCATAAAAATTATGCTTTCTTATTCTGTATATCTGAATTTCAAACTTTATCAAATGGATGTCAAAAGTGAATTTCTAAATGGTTATATAGCTAAGTATGTATTTGTTTAGAAACCCCCCGGTTTTACAAACCCTCATTTTCAAAACCGCATTTTCAAATTATCAAAAGCCTTATACGGTTTAAAATAAGCACAAAGATCTTGGTATGATAGATTAAGTACTTTTCTTATTTCCAAAGGTTTTACAAATGGACTAGTTGATCCCACAATTTTTATAAAACGAATTTCCAATGATGTATTAGTAGTTCAAATATATGTAGATGACATTATATTTAGATGTTCAAAAAATTATTTATGTATTTAATTTTCTAAAATGATGAAAAATTAATTTGAGATGAGTTTAATGGTTGAACTCAAATTCATTCTTGGATTTCAAATCATTCAAAAATAATGATGGTATTATTTTAAATCAACGTAAATATACTAAAGATATTCTAAAATGTTTTGGATTGGATAGAACTAAATGTAGTGAGACTCCAATGAGTACTACTTCTATGTTGGATCTTGATGAATATGGAAAATCAGTTGATCAAACCACTTACATATGAATGATTGGAAGCTTACTCTACTTAACTGCTAGTCTACCTGAAATTTTTTTAGTGTGTGTATGTTTGCTCAGTTTGATGAAAATCCTAAGGAATCTCATTTAAATATTTTTAAGAGAATTTTCAAATACCTCAAGCATACTCCCAATCTAGGACTATTCTATCACAGAGGAAAATCATTAAATTTAGTGATCTATTCTGATGCTGACTTCGGTGGTTTTAAGTTAGATAGAAAAATCACCTTTGGAACATGTCACTTTTCAGGAATGTCACTAGTATCATGGTGTAGTAAGAAACAAAACTCTATTTCATTTTCTACTTTTGAACTTGAATACATAGCTGCTGGTAGTTGTTGTGCACAAATGTTGTGGATGAAACACACATTAATAGATTATGGATATGAATTTAGGAATGTACCTATAAATTGTGACAATACAATTGCTATTAACATCTCAAAAAACTCATGTTTCACACTGTAGGACAAAACATATTTATGTAAGACAAGACATTTTGAGAGATCATTATATAAAAGGTAACACCACTTTGGAATTAATTAGAACAAAATATCATCTTGCTAATATATTCACCAAAACATTAAATTCTGAAAGAATAGATTACATCATACATGAATTGGGAATGATAAATCTTAAGTAGTAAGTATACTATTTCACAGTTTACAATTTCACATGTTATTATCTTAAGTTTTTATGTTTTATGTTTACGGTCTCACAGTTACTATTTCTTGGTTACTGTCTGGAACTTACTATCTCAAACAATATGGTCTCACAACTTAGAAATCACACTATTTTGATTTCACCATGAATGCTTGTTACGGTCTCACCATGAAGGCTTGTTATGGTCTCACCATGAATTTTTGTTACCATCTCACCGTAAATATGCCTTATTGTTTTTACTTATAAAATATAACCCATATCATTGCAATTAATTGTTTTATTCCCTTTACATTCCCATGCTTTTGATCCTGTGATGCTTTATATCCCTATGTGATAAAATAAAAGAATTTTCACTCATTTTTCACTCAAGGTCTCTTCTCTCAAACAATAAACCTTATTTACACCTTTATATCTCCCAAACCATTGGTGAATTACCATGATGAAATGTTCATCGTCATCAACTCATGAGAAGCGCGGTTCAAAGAAGAAGTTGAAAATCACGCCAATGTTAGCACCTGAAGGCCCTCTGATTCCAAATCTAGTTAACAAAATAGTGGTACATGAAAAGGATATATGTTCTAAGTGGCTTCTGATAAGTAAGTATCCAGTATTGAATGTTCTAACAGAGTAAGTATGGCTGGATTGGTTCATAAAAAAGGACAGACATATTCACCCTAAGTTAGTTGCACAATTTTACAAGTATGTTAAATTCAATTTTGATTTAGAAGAAGGCTATGTTGTGTGAAGCTGGTTAAATGGCCAGAGATGCAAATTTTCTTCGAGGTTGTGGGTTGCATGCCTTGGGATACCTCATGATGGTATTTGTGGGGACTACCAGATAGGTCATCCACCTCCGAGTGAGTTGTTTTTTTAGAAAAAGATTTGATAAGTTTAACTGGAAATGAAAATAAGAGGAGATCCATAGCTGCCGAGCAATATGGGGAAACTAGACTCCTATTTAAGTTTGTTCAGAATATGATTAGCCCTATAAAAAATAATTTTTCTTTACTCAAGTGTCATGATTTATTTTTGATTCATCTTAGAAAAAATGGACATAAGTTCAACCAATGCAAGTATGTAATACACCATATGTGTGAGTTGATCAAAACAACCTCCCTATAATATTCAAGGCTTATCTCAACAGTGATTCATGCAAAGGGATTGGTTGGACTAGATGAAGAATCCAATAGAGATTATGAGTTTTGTCTTTCGAAAGTTACAGTAAAGAGAAGGAAAATCATTTGTAATCCTTGGAGAAAATATTGGGTGGAAGATAATGATTGGGTTTATGAAATGTTTAATTTGGTGAAACAACCTTCATGACCTAAATATATTTATGATTCTAGTTTAGATCCAGATGAAGACGTTGATTATTCTGAAGAGGAAGAAGAAGAAGAAGAGGTTATTGTACCTTTGAGAGAAACTGTTCTGGTTGAGGAAGACAATGAATCTTCTCCTCAAGTCTTATTTGAGAAGGAAATTACTATTCTTGAAGAAGTTGTTGATCTGGAAGAAAAACTTTCTTCCAGAGAAGAATTTATCACTAAGGTAAGTGAAAAGGATGTTGTAGAAGAGTACATGTAAGAAGATATTTTTGTTGTACAATAAACTGTTCTTGAGGAACACCCATAAGAACAATCGTTTCCTGATGTTATTCCATATGATGAAGAGATAATGGAGCAAGCCTTTAAGTTGTCTAGAAATGAAATGGGTGATAAAATTAGGGACAAAATTGTTGAAATAGATTAAGGATCTAAATCTCTTAGTCTTGATAAAGATACACATATTGAGGGGGAGAAACCACCCAATCTGGAATCTTTTGAAGTACCAAATCCTATTAATCCAAATGAAGTAGATACATGGTATAAATTTCCCAGTTATATTTATGTGACTGATTTCTAGAAAGTCTTAGTTAAAGGAATTGATATGTCTACTATGTTTCATTTAAAACTGGCATCTGCTCCGGAAACCATCTCTGCCAAGGAACCGAAGCCTGTCTCAGTTTCTATTACTAATCCTTCAGAAGAACTTCCAGACTCGGTGGATAAGGATGATTTGAACGATTTGAGAACTACCCTATTGGATGGAGTTGAAAAAATCATGAATATCAAAATGGTTCTTGTAACCAATTTAAGTGAGATAGATGCTTCCCTATTGTTGTAAAAGGTCAGATGGAATATTCATCCCAAGATGCCTCATGAGATTCAAGAAGTCGTAGTCAAGAAAAAACAGCTCAGTGATGAAGTAAAAACTCTCAGAGGTATGGTTAAAGATATGAATAGAGTGATAACATCAATACAAGACTCCATTTTTTATCCTATTAAGGATATTGTTAGTTAGACCCCATAGGAAGTAGCTTCACTGATTCAACCGCATCTAACTTATTTAGATGAGAATATAGTTAAAAGACACTATAATATTGTTCAAGAGATGCATGATATTGTTATTGGTGTTAAAAAGCTAACTGATGAGTATAAGGGATGTCTACAGAAAGTTATAAATAAACTAAAATACCTTAACTTAGCTGTCACTACTTCACGTTCTACTGGAAAATCATTTCAACCCTCTTTAGACAATGATCTACTCCGAACAGTTGTCAAAGAAGAACATCAATCTGTGCATAGTGGATTTAACAAGGAATCTCTATCTGAAGTTATCAAGAACAGTGACAGAGTTATTTATTTGGTTAGAATTTATTCCAAGATTTCCAATGATTCTTAGTAATAAATTGTTAAGAAGTTGGACTTCTAATTCAACCGGATCTTCTCTAAGAATGACATGACCAACCACTTTAAGTACCTTGTAGAGAATATGAAGATTCATCCTGTCACTCAAGACTTCAAAACTCAAGTCAAAAAGGTCAAATATTTCACTCATTTGTTGGATAATTTTATGGAGAACAAGGACGAATTTGAGTAAGCTATGTAGTATGGTAGTGAGATCATTGCTGACTTCATAAATCTTTTGAGGGCTTACTTTCATGTCTAGAGTAATGCATTTTTCGCTCTTGCAGCTTCACCCCTGGGATCTGGTTTTCCTACCTTCTAATCGTCTGCCCTTACCTCCACATTTATGTCTGTCTCTCAGGCTCTGATTCAGATTAGGCCTGTTATCCTTGACCAATAGTTTCCTCAATCTTCCACTGCACCAACATTGGCTGCTTTTGTTTTTTAAGGACTCCCTTTACCTTCTCTGTCCAAAGATTCACTCCCTTCCTACACTTCTACCTATGCTCCTATGGATTCTTATTTTGATGTTGTTGCAAAGGGAAAAGAGAATACCAGCTAGTGCTGAATAAATATCTCTACTATCTTTTGATAGCGATGTTTTATGTTGGATTGTTCCGTACTATTTGTAATGACACCTTTTATCAATATAATGCATTGGGAACTCTTATTGTCTATTTCATTATTACTCTTATTGATAATCCCAAAAGGGGGAGAAATATATATTATATATAAAATAAATTCAAATTAAATAAGAGACACATTACCTATGAATAAACCTCTCACTCACATGATTTTTGATCATCAAAAAGGGGGAGATTGTTGGACTCCTCATGTGTTAATCGTGTTTTAATGATCACAAATCATGTACATTCTGTAAATCTTGTTTAATCTTTCTAAAATCATGTGTACAGATGATTAGTTTATTTATGCCTTAAATAGTTGTTGTAAACTATTTTTTTATAATAAATTTATCTTATAAATGATTAATTTTAGTTAATTCTATGAATATAAATGTTTAAGTCTGTGTATAGAAATTTTTCTAAGTCTGTAAAACACTGAGTCTGCCACCAATTGTGTTTTTCTGGAAAAGGACCCAGAAACCGTAACCATCCATACATCGTGACCACCCAAACACCATAACCATCCAGAAACCATAGGCAGCTAGACACCATAACCATCTAGACACCGTGACCATCCAGACACCGTAACCATCCAGACACCGTGACCGTCCAAGCACCATGAATATCCCAATACCATTTCATGAAGACACCATTTACAACACCATTTCAAGGAGACATTGTTTCAAAGAGACTATATTTCCTTGATACACCATTTCAAAGAGATACCATTTTATGGAGGCTCCGTTTACATGCAGACTGTGAGATAGTTTCTTTATCTTTTTTGTCGTTTTTAATTTAATTTCTAACTGTCATATTTGAAGCTTTTAAATGCATTGACTTTATTAATGTTTCATTATACACATGTAACCTGACATTATAAGGTATGAGGTGTAGAATACATGCATCATTTTGGCTCCAACACATGAATTCTAAGAATAAAAGGAACAACGTGGCCAGAAGAAAAAAATGTGACTGTGGAAACAATAGTGTAACATAAAAACAAGTGTGTGCGTGATAACGAGAAGCATGAGGATTCATGAAACCCAACAATGCTGAACAACACACGAAGCATACTCGAATCCTAGAGTCGAGAACATTTACACTCTATCAACTCCACGAAGAACATGAACCAGATATAACTGACTTACGATACTCTATTTTCTACAAGAGGACTTGATTTCTACATCTGCTTCATCTCAAAAGTCCAAAGATGCATAGAATAACAATCAGAGCACTTCCAACCTTATCACATCATTTCTGCTCTGTTGTGTATTATTTATATATTTTGAGAAGTGTGTGTGTCTGTATAAATAAACACAATGTCTCCGGCATCAAACTGATGTATACAAGATATCCTTTCTATTACATCATTTTACACTTGTGTATTCCCATATATAAGTGTGGAAGAGGTCCATGTGTGACCTATTAGTTCATAACCACAAAGAACTGTGGAAGAGGTCATGTGACTTGAATAGTCTTGTGTACTGTTGTTAACCCTATTCCAAGGTGTGGATCAAGTTTATTTATATAAAATTCTTGGTTGTAGGTGGTCATCAAGTGGAGTGGATTAGGTTTCAGCTTGAGACTGAACCACTTGTTTAATATCAACTGTTTTTTTATTTTAGTGTTCTCTATTTTAATGTTTAATTCATAAATCTCTAAATTTACTATGATAGTTAATCTTGGAAAAAAGTTATAATTGTTTTTCCTCATTATAATAGCTTCAAAAGTAATGTTAATAATTGATATTAAGATTACTGAGAATTAATCAATCTTCTAAGAAGTTATTCAAACAGTCAAACATTCATAACCGTATAACCTTGACTGACTAGGCTGTATTTAAATTTATTGGGGAACCTTTTTGCAAATAGTTTTTAAACATAAATTTTTAATAGATACTCAATTCACCCACATCTTGAGTACTATACTCCAAACAACAATAATATTTCAAAATATTCATGTACTATTAAATGAGTTACATCCATCTATAATGTACATGGCCACATAGTTGAATATCTATCACCTGGTGAACCATAAAGTGAACCACCATATCAAAGAATGTTGGTGGGAAGAACATTTCCAATTCACATAATATGAGGATTTTTTTTCTATAGTTATAAATTTATCTAGTTCTATAACGTTGCTGCATATATTTTTGAAAAAGAAATAAATCTTCATTAATGTAAGACATACATTATTGGAAAAAAAATACAATGTAAAGCTAAAATCATCATATATTTAATCAAAACATGATATTCATGTCATTTCATACCCTTTAAAATTAAATTAGTCATTGAAACAATATTATTGATATTAAATGAATACCCCTATGGAACCTTAATATCATTGAAGATGTTGAAAAAATGATATCTCTCTTACCTAGAAAGGGTGTAAGCAGCTGGAGGAAGAACAATTCATTTTCCCCATTCACTAGCATCCACTCTTCCCATATTTTCATGTAAATCATGTCTAAACTAACCTTTATTCCATCCTTTTTACCAGGGTGTATTTATTAATATGCCAATGACACTATCACAATTTTTTTTCAACATGCATGACATCATGAAAATTTCAAATGTAGAAAACAATTCTAGTATGGTAATTTAAAAAACAGATCTCTTTTTCCAATTGATTTTTGCAAGGTTTTTATTGAAAAAGGTTTACCGAAGGAAGTGTCCATATATAGTACTTTCTTAAAAAAAATTATCATCTATTAGTGGAGATGGTGATGTATGTTCTTTTTAACTCCCCTAAATGATATCGTCCTAAATAAATACTTTTTTCATTGGGGTAGAAATATGAAATGTCATAGAAACACAGTCTTCGATGAATGTTTTAACATAATTGATTGTGTAACTTGTTCAAAAATGGGACAACCTTGAGTTCCATTAATGTTATATCCTGAAAAAGATCCATAAGTAGGAAAGTCATTTATCATCCTGTATAACATGGATGTCAATGTGAAATCTTAATTTCTATAAGAATCATACAATGTAACACCTAAAACCCAAAATAATTTCAAATATTTGATCGATGGATCCAAATAAAAATAAATATCATTACTTAGTTGATTTGGTCTTGATATAAGCATAGATAAAACAATGTATTTTTTTCCTGCATAACCACGGTGGGAAGTTATAATTTACCAACATACCAGCTATGTAATGTGAGTGCTGCTTTGAAAACCAAAAGGATTCACTCCATATATAAATAGCATAAGAAAAAGGCTTCTAGGATCACTTCAAAATTCAGGATAATCATGAGAAATTCTATTCCACTAAGGAGAGTCTACTGAGTGAAGAATATTTCCATATTTATTTATTTTATCTTCATTCCACATAAACTCCCTTGTAGTATCCCCAATTATATATAAGTTCCCAAACCATGGAATGACTGGAAATTACCATAACAATTTTGTGGGGGCCGATTCATCTTTCTTGTATTGAGAAACACCACACACTGGGCATCATTTAAGTGATTTGTGTTCTTTCTGATACAATATACATTCATTTGGGTAAACATGTATTATTTAAGATATCAGACTCATTGAACATATCATTCTTTTAGCATCATATGTTTGTCTAGTAATCTCATTATCTTCTAGGAACATATAATTCAAGAGAGAAATAATTTCAGTAAAACTAGCATCACTCCATCAATTTCTAGCTTTTAAATTATACATCATTAGTATGGCTGAAAATACTATATATTTAGTACAACCAACATAGAGTGACATCTTTTCACAACTATTTAACCTCTCAAATAATTTTTCACAATCATGAATTTTATATTCAACTGTCATTATCATTTCCTAAATATAATCTTCATCATTATTCACACCTTTAATCCCTTCCTTGATATAGTATTATTCAATGTATATTCTAGTAATTATATCAAATGATCCATAAAACACAGTTTTATCCTAGTCACTAGCTACATCCAATTTTCCCCATATTTTGTCCATGATTTATAACTTAGATATATTCCGTGATAAAGTAAGTGGTGTTCGAACTCCTATATACTAATTAGTCTTGAATAAAAACAATGTAAACACAAATAAATAATTTGGTAAGGGTCATATGCATGATATTTTTTCAAACTGATGAAATCTTTCACCCCATCTTCCTAATATATTGTCATGCGATTGGAATCCATCCATTTTCAATTCATATCCGTCCTATTTGATTCGATAATATTAATATTTAAAAAAATCTATATATACACAAAATGGGCCTTTCAAATAAGGGGAACCCAAAATTTGAATGTTTCAAATAATTTAATCATGATTTAAAGGAAATGGGTAATTTAATTTAAGAAAATAATTACTCAAACCGTGGTAGATTTTATCCTCTGAATTCACCCACAATGATAACCGGTACTTTGTAGGGGATGACTACTACTCGAAGTAGTTCAAGAAGCATGGGTGCATGCCTAGAAGATATGGGGGATGAGTCTTAGGGAATAAAATGAAATAATAAATATTCCAGAGATGAGGTTGAGGAGGTTGGAAGTAGTATCATTAGATATAGATGTTCCCAAGCTAGGGAGTTAGTAAATCACCAGAAAAAATTTCATAGTTTTCTATAAAATGTTGAAATGGAAAATGATTTTGGTCAAAGGAATGAATTTCAGTAGTGCTATGATTCTTGTGAGGCCAAGGTTGTTGGAGTGCGGTCATGATGGATATCATATGGATTGGATGGAGATAGTGACATTCCTTTTCTATGGTGTTATTATCAATCTATATTATGTATGAGGTGATATTGTAAAGACCCCAACCCCTATTGCCTAGATCCAATGCCTTACTTTATTACATTGGTATAAGAAACAAGGAAGTTGCATTTAGAAGGACCAAATAGTTTAGCAGTTTTGGAAAACCATAAATAAAAATAATATTTACATTATAACATTAAATGGAAAACAACATGAAAAAGTCATTGGTAACATCCATAACTTCTAGATTTTCTCTGCAAGTCATTTATAATATACATCTTTGCATACTAGAGAAAAATAAAACATAAGGAAGGGATAAGATCAGATGATCAGTTAGGGTAAGTAATAAATCAGAAGAATAAATAATAATTCATGGTAAATAACTAAAATAACACATTCCAATACAACATAATCTTTCTCTTAATATAATAAGAATAAAATAATAATAAATAATTCCATATAAATAATCACATGAATCATAACCATGGATATTATACTAGTCAAATAATCACCTTATTTATAAATTAATAATATAATAATGAGGGAATGAATAATGTGGGAAATATGAAAAATACCATCAAGGCCTCGGTCAAGACATAGGAAAATGATTATGGCCTCAGCCAAAACCATATCTGAAAACGAGCAAGGCCTCAGCCAAGTTTATATCTGTTTTGTCTCATTAGACCCACCGATGAATTGAGGGGATATAGAAGGCCCCAAAAATCAAATAATAAGTTCAATTAAAAACTCAAATGTATGAGGGTAGAAAGAAACAACATATACATATGAAATTTAAATAACTTTCCCCAATCTAAAAACATAATCACTAACCGTTTTGAGTAGTATGGAGAATGATATCAAGATAGAAAATTCACCGTCAAACTAATCATAAACCATATAATAAAATATGTTATATGATAATAATAATTGGTCAACATCAATAAATCTTAAATTTAAACAAATGTGTCGAAATAGATGAAAATATCCTAATAAAATCATTGAGGAATTCTTGAGGGAAATACACCTTTTTTACTTTGCAAAGAAGAGTTCTTTTAGAAAAATAATTTGTATTTTTCATAATTGTTTGTATAAAACCAAAAATGAAATAATAGTTTTTCATAAAAAAATTAGCTATTTTAGAAAAAACTATTATGGATGTTACATGAAAATGGGTAAAAAATTATGACGTTCACTTTAATTGGGCTTGCGTATCAGGAAGGATTGAGAAGGGAACCTTGAAAAAACATGTATTTATTATAATCGAAAGATGAAATGATCTTTAAACATGAGATTGGAATGTATAAAAAGTATTAAGAATATTAATATAAAAACAATGAAGAAATAAATTTTGGGTAAATAGAGAGAGTGTATCTTGAATGGAAAATGGAGGTTTGAGAAGAAACCCTTACCTTATGCCCAAAAGTGTTCTACACATGACCATAACATTCTGAATAATCAAATTAAATCCATTAATTAATTAATTCATAACATTTTATACATTTATATTATTCATTATAGTTTTATTAATTTAATTTATGGCCTTATTGATAAATTATAGAGTTTAATTTCATCGTTCAGGAGAATTTGTTTTCATATTTTTCATGATCGGTTTTCCTGTTTATAAGTAATGAAGTTTATGTAAAATGGGTATAATTCTATAGAATTGGAATTATATATTCTTAATGAAAATAAATATGTATAATTGTTTTTCTATATTTTTTCCCATATATGAGAATGAATCATTAGATAACATATTAATGATAACCGTTTAGATTAATTTTAGCAGTTTTAGAACACAACAAACTCTTTTTGTTTTATCATTTATTATTATGTAAATATTTTCCCTCAAAAACATAAAAATATTTGTAATATAAATTTTTAAAAAAAATTTCACCCATTAAAATGATTCTTTGAACATCCATTAAGACAGTGAAGGAAAATGGAAACTTGTTATCCTTGAAGGTGATAAAACAACACCTCATGGATGACATTTCCATTTTTAGAATAAAAGGGAGAGAAGAAGGGGATTGATGATGGATTATACTATTATAATAATAAAAATCTATTATATGTAAGGTACTAGAGTTATCATACTATTTGGATATGGGTATGTGAGGAGATAATGATAAAAGAAAATAACATGAATATAAATAAAAAGGAAAAGGAATATGATTTTACCTCTTGAATTCTCCTCCTTGAGAACCCCCTTAGGAAATGGTTTTGGTATTTTGATGAGACCAAGATCTCCTAGATGTGGGGTAAGGACTTGGGAAAAATATTGGGTATAAATTTAAAAGGGATCAAATCTTGGAAGCTGCGTGGAGAAGGTGTGGTATTTATAGTGAAAGAGAGGGGTGTTTTTTTTGAATATTTTATACATTTGTTTATTATTTTGGCTCAAGACTATTAATAGTTTGATAATAATCATAAAATATATTAAAATAATAAAGGTAATTTCTAGATTATGGTTCTTACACCATTAATGACTAATGGAATAGATCATTTATCTTATAATGTATATATACTGTAAATAACCATATTTCACTATTCACAAAATTTCATGTATTTTAGAAAAATCCCAAAAACTCACCGTAAAAATTTTTAACGTGTAGAATAAAAAAATTACCTCAATTTTATGAAATTAATTTTCTAAATATGATAAATTTAATATTTAATTAAAATAACCATTTACTTGAAAATTACAGATTTAAAATTTTAACTAATTTTATAGCACTTTGAAAAATTTACAAAGGTATCCTAGAATTATCATAAAATAATAATAATAAAATATAAAATTATGAATATATTTTATGAAAATAAATTTTATATTAAATAAATTTATTAATTATAAATTTTTAATTAAATATTTATGACATATATAAATACCAACACTTAATTAATAATTCATAAAATATTCATTTACTTATACTATGATATATTATATCATATAACCATTTATAATATGCCTAATTTTTTTATACTTTCATAGGTGAGGTTATTTTTGTAATTTACACATCACAATTCCTAAAAGTTATATTGTTATTCCAAGAGTCACATTACTATTCATCAAAAATGAAACTTATCCAAAAAATACCAAAAAAATTAAGAAATGTAAATTTTGATATTAAGTTTTAAAAAATAATGTTTTTTTGTAAAACATAATGTATAAAAGTGTCAAAATTTATATTTAAAACAATTTCTCCACTAAAAGGAATAAAAATGCATTTATAATATTATATCCTTATTATTTGAAAATTTGGGTATATTCTTATCTTATGCCACTTGGATGAATGTAAATTATTTGATTGAATATAAAATATATATATATTTCACTAATATCTTTAAAATAGTAGTTATTAATTTAATATATTAAAATAAAATTTCATTGTGGGAATAAAGATTGTTTTTATAAAGAAACGACCTTTATATTCAATTGGTTTTCATTCCTAATTAATTAGAAACCAATGAATTAATTTTATAAACACGTGTAATATGTAATTTCATAATTTACATAATCTCATTCATTCTTGTAATTACCAACATCTAGAATATAAAAATAATATTTATATAATAATATTTAAATCATTTATAAACTAGAAAGCTATCAATGAAGTTAAATTTAAAAAGAGGCATACTGTTAAATCTTGGGGTGTTACATTCTATCCAACATAAATTAATTGCATCCTTGTAATTTGATGTTGATATAAATAATAATAGGTTGATACTAAAAAATTATTTTGTGGGAAACCCACAATATAAATAGGTTTAATATAATATCCTCTTAATAATAGGAAAATGGAAATTCATAGGTCACCACAAAACTAGGAATTCGAATAGGATAACAATTTTGAGAAGTGTAAATATAGACATGGAAGGATAATATAACCATTATTTTCGGATGGATGGTGATAGAGAACATGGTCATTCGAATATTAACCATCCCAAAACCATGAATCTTATGATCTATTAAATTACCATTGATTTATCAGAGAGAAAAGTACACAAATAACATTTTTGTTTCAAAAATATTTTTCATATATTTGAGGGATTATTTTAATATCTAGATAATAATAATCTAATCCTTTGGTTGTGCTTGGATATATTTTCACTTAATCCCTTAAACCTGTAAATAAATGTTCAAGATGAATTTTTCACGCATGAAACACTTTTTATAAATCATATAGTCCTTAAGTTATTCCTTCAACCTTTAAAATTTTACTAAACTAAGAAGTTTATAACATTTTATCAATGAATAGTAATTTCCAAAGTTTAGCTTGATCCATTCCATAAGTAGTTAACATTAATATTAATCTAAAACATTTTTGTCCACATAGAGTGACCAACATTTTGAAGGAAGGTCACTAAATGTCCAAAATCAACTTAACATAATATTCCCCAAATAATGTAGATTTTAATCCCACATACCAAATATATGATTAACCTGATCACCTTTAATCCTTTATCAAACATGAATTCTTCCAATAGTAAAATTCTCAGATTGATGAATATATTCTTTTAATCCAAATATCAAATAATCCTATTAAAGATAATAAAATCCATCAAATCTGTAACCACCATCATGGTCACTAATACTATCCCATAAAAATCTATTTATTATTTTCTCAAAAAAAAAATATTTTTAGGGTTATCTTTCCCAATCCATCTATTTCTAATAAATAAACTTTCAACTGAATAACTTTTTTGGTACTATTCAACACACGCTTTCAAATTCTTAATGAAAAAGTTCTATAGTAAAATCCTTATATATATCATAATTTTTATAATAAAATAATTATTGATAAAATACCCAAATAACATAATTATTGAATCTAGAAACAAGCATATTAATCATTCCTCTTCATCTGAGATGGTATCATAAGCTTATCCATGATACATTTTCTTCATCTGAGCTATATTCCATTGATGTTTGTGACATTCATTTACCTAGTCCCCCATATCCTTGTAGTTAAAGTATTTCACATTAGAAAACTTTTTCTTACCCTTTTAATAACTAGAAAGGGGTAATTTCTCCCCACACTTATATAAAATTCCCATTCCACATAAGAATGTTCTAGTGTGATTATTCCCACAATTATCACATGTGGGAAAATATTTCTTTCACTTATTTCCTTTAACCAAATTTTTCTTAGTTTTACTCTTGTTCTCATTATTTCCACCAAATAAGTAACACATAGAAAAACTTTTTTAGTATTTTTAGAACATAATATTATCCCTTAATATAATGAGAACATTTTAGAGACAATTTCCCTTCAAAAGATTGGCTTAAAACCATCAATGAAATGATTATTATTACTCTTTGGATTATGTACATTGATGTGGTTACCATTCCTTCTGCTAGGTTCCATTTCTAAAAAATGGAATTCACTAGATTTAATTATAAAAGCATGGATCATAATTTATAATTTCGAACTTGAAATATAATAAAAATTAATTGAATATTTATGCATAGATAATCCTCTAATAATAAACAAGGTTTCTTTGGGGACATATTTAATTTCAATTTTTTCATAATTGTTTGTAATGAAAATGTGAAATATACTAAGAATATTCCTCAATAGTGTCCAACTATATTTACAATATGGAATGTTTTCATGTTCCAAGTTATCCCAAGTTAGGCCTAGGACACCTTATCAAGGTCTATACCCCTAGGTCCATGTATGCCAAAACCACACCCATTTTTAGTATCCAAAGAGGGATGCATTTGTAGGAAGACCCTCATAATATTTACCTTAAAAAAATTCTAGGATATTATTATATGATTATCCTAAAAGTATATCCTAGATTTATATCCTTTAATATATGTTTACTAAATATAGTTTTCATGGTTTCTAATAAATTTCCTCTGATACCAACTATAAATACCACAACACTTGTTTCCCAGAGCTGGTGCCTTACTTTAGTACATTGCTATAATAAAAAGGAAGTTGAATCCTAAACTATTGAATAGTTTAGTAATTTTTTGAAAGACAGATAAAAATATAAGTTTTACATTAGAAATTGAAAGAAAAAAACATAACAACTTCATTTATAACATCCATAACTCTTAGATTATCTCTGCAAGTCATTCATAATATACATCTTCGCATCCTGGGAAAAAATAGAATATAAGAAAGTGGTGAGCTTAGATGATCATTAAGGATAAGTAATACAGAGGAAGCATAAATAATAAGGCATGGTGAATAAATAAAAGAACACAATCCATTAAAACATAGTTTTGAAATTAATATTGTATGAATAAAATTGGAATAAGTAATGTCATACAAATAATCACATAAAGCTTAATCATGGATATTCTACAAGTTGAATAATCACATGATTTACCAATTAATAATATCATAATGATGGAATTCAAAAATCCTTACAACTGAATTATACCATTGATGCCTCATCCAAGACATCTGAAAATGATTAAGGCCTCCACCAAAACCAATCTGAAAGTGGGCAAGGCCTCGACTGGGTCCATATCTATTTTGTCTAATGAGATCAACTGATGCATCGAGGGGATATATAAGGCCCCACATTCATTTACTAAGTTCAATTCAACTATCATATGAATGAGTTTAAACATAAATAATATATTTATGAAATGTAAATAACTTTCCCCAATCTGAAAATATAATCATTAACCATTCTAAGTAGTTTGGTGAATGGTATTGATATAGAACATCTATAGTCAAACTGATCACAAACCATTTATTAAAATATGTTATATAATAATAATAATAATAGTTCAATATTAATAAATCTTAATTTTCAAAAAATTTGTTGAAATAACTGAAAATACACTAATAAAATCTTTGAGAAATTCATGAGAGAAATACCCCTTTTACTTTACAAAGAAGAGTTCTTTTGAATTTGTCATAATTGTTTGTATAAATCCATAAATGAAAAAATATTTTTTTTTTCAGGAAAAAATTAGTGATTTTAGAAAAATAATAGTTTCTTAAAATATATTATAGATGGTACTTGAAAATGGGTAATAAATAAAGACATTCACTTTAATCGTTCTTACATATTTGGAAGAATTGAGAAGGGTACCTAGAAAAAACAAGTATTTATTATAAATGAAAGATGAACTGATCTAGAAACACGAGTTTTTAATGTATAAACAATACTTAAGAAAAACTATAAAAATAATGAATAATTAAATTTGGGTAAATAGAGAGAAACCGTAACCCAAATGGAAAATGGGGGTTTTGGAAGAAACCCTTACCTTAGGCCCAAAAGTGTTCTGCACTTGACCGTAAAATCAGGGATAATAAAATTAACTACATTAATTAATTAATTAATTAAAATTTATACATGTATTTGTTTCATTATAGTTTTATTAAGTTCATTTATGTCCTTATTGATAAGTTGTATAATTTAATTTCATCATTTGAACGCATTCATTTTCTTGGTTTTCATGATCGGTTCACTTGTTTATAAGTAATGAAGTTCATATAAAATGGGTATAATTATCCAGACTTGTAATTATTTGTTATTAATGAACATATATAGGTATAATTGGTTTCATATATCATTTTTCTCATATATTAGGATGAATTATTATATAACATGTTAATTATAATCATTTATATTAATTTTAGATGTTTTAGATCACAAAGAACTCGTTTTGTCTTATCATTTAGTATTATGTAAATATGTTACTTAAAAAAATAAAAAGGGTTTTAATATACATATTAAAATATTATTTAATAATTAAAATGGTTTTATTAACATCCCTCAATATAGCGAAGGAAAATGAAAACATGGTGTCCTTAAAGGCGATAAAACAACACCTCATGGACGACATTTCCATTTTTAGAATAAAAGGGAGAGGATAAGGGGATTGGTTATGTATTATCTTATTATCATAATAAAATTACAATATATACATGTTAATTGAGTTATAATAATATTTTTATTAGGGTATATGAGGAGATAATAATAAAAGAAAAGAACTTGAAATGAAATTAAAAGGAAAAGAAATAGGATTTTACTTCTTGAATTCGACTTCCTGAGAACCTCAATTGGGAAATGGTTTTGGTATTTTGATGTTACAAAGATCTCATGAATGTGGGGGAAGGACTTGGTAAAATTATTGGGTAGAAATTTGGCAATTCTCAAAGCTTGGAATGTGTGTGGATAAGGGTTGGTATTTATAGCGGAGGAGATATGTGTTTTTTTGAATATTTTATAAATTTGTTTATTATTTTGGCTCAATACTATGAATAGTTTAATAATTATCATAAAATATATTAAAATAATAAATATATGTTCTATATTATGGGGCTTACATCATTCATGACTCAAGTAATAGTTTATTTATTATATAATGCATACATATCGTAAATTTCGGTATCTCACCATTCACAAAAAATTCATTTAATTTAGAAAAATCTCAAAAATTCATCATAACCATTTTTAGATGTGTAGAATTGAAAAATGAACTCAATATTATGAATTTAATTTTCTAAATATAGAGAAATTTACTATTTAATTAAAATCACCCTTTACTCAAAAAATAGAGATTTTAAAATTATAACTGATTTTATAACACATTGAAAAGTTAACAAAGGTCTCATAAAATTAAGAAAAAATAATAATAAAACAAAATTTTAATTTATTAATACATTTTATGAAAATAAATTTTCTTTTAAATCATTCAATTATTTATAAAATTGTAATTAAATATTTATGACTTATAAAAATACCTACACTTAATTAATAATTTTCAAAATATTCACTTACTTATACTATTATATAAATAAATCATATTATAATTTATAAGATACATAAATATTATTTATATTTTCATATGTTAGGCAGTTTTAATAATTTCTATGTTACAATTCATAAAGGTTATATTGTAATTCTAAGAGTCACATTACTATTCATAAAAAATGAAGCATATCAGAAAAATAAAAACAATTTAACCAAAGTAAATTTTGATATTAAGTTTTCAAAATTAATGTTTAATTTATCAAATATAATTTATAAAATTGTAAAAATTTATATTTAAAACAATTTCTCAACTGATATTCAGTAAAACTACGTTTATAAAATTATAACCTTCTTATGTGTAAAATTGGATTTATTCTTATCTTATGCATATAAAAATGTTTTATATGGATATAAACATATTTTATTGAGTATATAATATATATAAATTTAATTAATATATTTAAAAAATCATTATTAATTTAATTTGTTACTATAAAATTTCATTCTAGGCATAAAAATTGTTTTTATAGAAATGCATCAATTATATTTAATTGTTTTTCATTTCTAATTAATTGGTAACCAATGAATTAATTTTATAAACATGTGTAATATGTATCTTAATAATTTACATAATCTAATTAATTCACAAAATTCCTAACATCTAGGAGATAAATATAAAAATTAAATAATAATATTTTAATCATTATTTTAATTTGGTAAGTTATCAAAGAGGATAAATTTTAAAGGTGGCATACTATAAAATATTAAGGTGTTACATTATCCCCTCCTTAAAATAATTTCATCCTCATAATTTTATGTTTTTATAAATAATAATAGCTTGATTCTTGAAAATTATTTTTTTGGGAAACCCACATCAAAAATAGGGTTAATAAAACATCCTCATGATAAGAGGGAAAGAGAAATTCATAGGTCACCATAAAACTATTAATTTAAATAGGATAAAATTTTTGAGAAGTGAAAATATGGACATGGAAGAATAATCTAACCATAATTTTCTGATGTAGAGTGATAGAGAACATGGTAATTAAAGAGTTAACCATCTCAAAGTAATAAATCTTGTGATCAGTTAAACAACCATTTATTTCTCAGAAAGAAATGTACATAGATAATGTTTTTGTTTCAAAAATATTTTTCCAAGATTTAAGATATTATTTTAATATATTAATAATAACTTTAGAATGTAAACTAAGATGATTAATTTCCATTTCATAAAAATAATCTCATCCTTTGGTTGTGCCTCAATCTATTTTCACTTAATCCCTTACACTTGGAAATGAATGTTCAGTATGATTTTTTTACACCTAAAGAACTTTTTACAAATCATACGGTCCTTATGTTTTTCCCTCAACCTTTAAAATTTTACTAAACCAATATGTTTAGAACATGTTATCAATGGATAATAATTCCAAAGTTTAACTTGATACATTCCACAAGTAGTTAATCTTAAGACTTGTCTTAATCATTTCTATCTACATTCAACGACCAAAATTTTGAGGGAAGGTTACTAAATTTCAAAAATCAACTTAACATAAAATTCCACAAATATTGTAGATTTTTATCCCACCTAATAAATATATGATTACCCTGATCACCTTTAAACCTTTATAAAACATGAATTATTCCAAGAGTATATTTCATAGGTTATTGAATATATTCCTTACATCCAAAAATCAAATAACCCCAGTAAATATAATAAAAACCATAAAATCACAAACCACCATCACGGTCACCAATAATATCCCATAACCAAATATTTATTATTATCTAAACATCTATAATATTTTTAGGGTTATCCTTCCCAAGTCATGTGTTTCCAAAATACCAACTTTCTAATGAATCACTTTTCTTGGTACCATTCAACACACGCCTTCAAATCCTTAACGAAAATGTACAATAGTACAATTTTTATATATATCAAAATTATTATAACCAAATAATTATTGATAAAATAATAAAATAAAATAATTATGGAATCTAAACACAATAATATTAACCATTACTCTTCATCTAGGATCGTATCATAATCTTGACCATGATCCCTTTGCTTCTTCTGAGCTATATTCCCTTGATGTTTGGGATATTTATTTGTGTAGTTCCCCATATCTGTATAGTTAAATCATTTCACATGAGAAAATTTTTTATTTCCATTGAAATAACTATAATGGTGTTCTTTCTCTACACACTTGTAGAAAACTCCCATTCCTCTTAAGAAAGTGCCAGTGTGCTTCTTCCCATAATTATTACATATAGTAAAATACTCCTTTCTCTTATTTCCTTTAACCAACATTTTCCTAGATTTACTCATGTTATCATCCTTCCCCCCGAAGAAATAATACATAGAAATCACTTTCTATTTCATTTTAGAACATGATATTATCTTCTAATATGATGAGAACATTTGAGAGACTAGTTATCTTTGATATTCTAGCTTAAAACCATCGAAGAAACAATCATTCTTACTCTTTGGATTATGTTCATTGATGTGGTTATCATTCCATCCATTATGCACTATTTATAAACAATAGAATACACTGGACTAACTTATAAAAATATGAATCGTAATATATTATTTATAACTAGAAGTATACTTAACATAAATTGAATATTTATGCATCACTAATCCCATAATGATAAACATGGTTTCTTTGGGGACATATTTACTTTTAAATCCTTCATATTGGTTTGTAATGAATTATCCTAAGAATATATACAGAGAGTTTCGTACTAGGTGTGTAGTAAGGCTCATTGTTGTGTATCAGGTTACCTTGATCCAGGCCAATGACACCTTTTAGGGTTTATATTTCATGGCACATTTGTGCCCAAACCAGGTGCACTTGTAGAATCCAGAAAGGGATGTAATTCTAATAAGACCCACATAATCTCCACCTTAACAAAATTCAAGGCTTTTCTTCCATTCCTATCCTAAATGTATATCCAAGGGTTATGTTCTCTAATTTATGTTTAACAAATAAACTTTCTAAAGTTTCTACTAAACTTACTCTGATACCAACTGTAAAGTCCCCGACCCCTATTGCCCAGAGCCTATGCCTTAATTTATTACATTGGCATAATATTCAAAGAATTTGCATCCTAAAAGACTGAATAGTCTAGTATATATAGAAAACTAGATACAAAAATAAGTTTTATATTACAACTTGAATGGAAAACCCACATAACTACTTCATTGGTAACATCGATAACTCCTAGATTATCTCTGCAAGTCATTTATAATATAAATCTTCACATCCTGGGAAAAAATAAAACATAAGAAATGGGTTAACTCATTTTATCAGTATGTTTAATTAATATAGTAGAAGCATAAATAATAAGTCATGAGGAATAAATAAAAGAACACATTCTATTAAAACATAATATTGATCTTAATATGGTAGGAATAAAATAAAAATAAATAATTCCATATAAATAATCACATAAATCATAACCATCTATATTCTAATAGTCGAATAATAACATGATTTATAAATTGCTAATATCTTAATGAGGGAATTTATATTGACAGACATTTGAAAAATACATTTGAGGCCTCAGTCAAGACATCTGAAAAGGATTAAGGCCTCAACCAAAACCATATCTGAAAATGGGTAAGGCCTCGACGAAGTCAATATCTGTTTTGTCTCATGATACCTAACTACGCATCTAAGGGATATAGTGGGATTCAACCATAAATTAATAAGTCCAATTTAATCCTCATATGAATGGGGCTAGACATAAATAACATATACTTATGAAATGTAAATGACTTTCCCCAATCTGAAAACATAATCCCTAACCAATCTGTGTAGTATGGTGAATGGTAGCAAGATTGCACATCCATAGTCAAAATAATCATAAACCAGTTAATAAAATATGTTAGATGATAATAATAATAGTTCAATAGTAAAAAATCATAATGTTCAATAGAGGTGTTGAAATATATAAAAATACTCTAATAAAATCTCTGAGGAATTCTTGAGAGAAATACCCTTTTTACTTTGAAAAGAAGAGTTATTTTAGAAAAATCATTAGTATTTGTAATAATTATTTGTATAAAACCAGAAATATAAAAATATAGATTTTCATGAAAAAATTAGTTATTTTTTGAAAATAATAGTGTCTTAAAAAAATTGTGGATGGTACCTGAAAATGGGAAAAAAATCGAGACAATCCCTTTAACTGGGCTTGCGTATCAGAAAGAATTGAGAAGGGGACCTGAAAAAAACTTGTATATCATATAAAATCAATATTAAATGATATGGAAAGATGAGTTTGAAATGTATACACAGAATTTATTAGATTTATATAAAAACAATGAGGATTTAAATTTCGGTAAATAGAGAGAAAGCGCACCCCGAATAGAAATTTGAGGTTTGAGAAGAAACCCTTACCTTAGGCCCGAATGTGTTCTAAAATTGACCATAATGCCCTATATAATAAAATTAAATACATTGATTATTTAATTCATAAAATTTTCTATATCTTTTTGATTCATTATAGTTTTATTAAGTTCATTTATGGCCTTATTGACGAGTCATTGAATTTAACTTCATCATTCGAGAGCATTCGTTTTCTTGGTTTTCATGATCGGTTCACTTATTTATAAGTAATAAATTTCATGTAAAACTGGTATAGTTTACCATAATTGGAATTATATGTTATTAATCAAATTCTATAAATTTTATTGGTTTTATATATTTTTTTGTTCCCATATTTAAGGTAGAATCCATAGATGACATGTTAACTATTATCATTTTGATTAATTTTAGCAGTTTTAGATCACATCAAACTTGTTTTGTTTGATCGTTTAGTATTATGTAAATATTTTACTTACAGAATATAAAAAGTTTTGTAATATACATTTTACAATTGTTTTAAACCATCAAAATGGTTTTATGAGTATCCTTGAAGATAGTGAAAGAGAATGAAAACTTTTCATTCTTGATAGCGATAAAATGACACCTCATAGATGATGTTTACATTTTTAGAATAAAAGGTAGAGGATAAGGGTATTTATGATAGATTATACTATTATAATTGTAAAATTATAGTACATTATAATTTTAAATGTTTGTTTTGGTATGAAACATGCAAGGAAAGAATCATGCTGGTAGACTCGACCCCGCGACACACGCTCCCCTCCCCCCCATCGAGCCACCCCAACCCCAACACACACAAGGAATGTTTTTTTGGTACTTTATGTAACATGATATTTGGATGAGGGGTGGTTAGGAGAGAATAATAAATGAAAAGAACTAGAGAATAAATTAAAAGGAAAATGAAGATGATTTTACCTCTTGAATTCTCCTCCTTGAGAACCTCCCTAGGGTAATGGTTTTGGTCTTTTCATGAGACCAAGATCTCCTAAAAGTTGGGGAGGGAATTGGAAAAAGGACTGAATAGAAAATTTACATGCCTCAAATCTTTTAAGGTGTGAGGATATGGGTGGTATTTATAATGGAGAAGAGGGGTGTTTTTTTAATATTTTATACATTTGTTAATTAGTTTTAATTAAGACTATGAATAATTTGAAAATTATCATAAAATATATTAAAATAATGAAGTTACGTTTGAGATTATAGTTATCACAACATTAATGACTCAAATAATAGTGTATTTATCTTATAATATATATATATATATACCATAAATTACAATATTTTAATATTCACCAAAAATTCATGTATTTTAAGAAAATTATCAAAAAACCACCTAACCATTTTTCGATGTGTAAAATTGAAAAATGAACTCTATTTTAGGAAAATAATTTTCTAAATATGAGAAATTTAATTTTTATTTAAAATCACCATTTACTCAAAAAATATATATTTTAAAATTATAACATATTTTTAACACGTTAATAAAATGACTAAGGCCTTATAAAATTATATTAAAATCAAAAGAAAAGAAAATATTAATTTATGAATACATTTTATGAAAATAAATTTTCTTTTAAATATTTTTCTTAATAATATAATTGTAATTAAATATTTATAAATTATAAAATCACCAAAAATTAATTAATAATTTTTTAAATATCCATTTACTTATACTATGATATAATTTTATCATATTACCATTTATAAGATGCCTTAATTTTATTTATACATTCATGGGTGAGGTTATTGTTATAATGTTAAAATTACTATTCTGAAATGTTATATTGTTATTCCCACGGTCACATTACTATTCATCAAAAATGAAACTTATCAGAAAAATACAAAAAATTTAACCAAATTAAATTTTGATATTATGTTTTCAAAAATAATGTTTATTTTCTAAAATCTAATTTATAAAAGTTTCAAAATTTATATTTAAAACATTTTCACCACTAAAATGCGGTAAAACTACATTTAGAACAATATAGTCGTTTTATGTATAAATTTGATTTATTCTTATCTTGTGCCTCTAAAAATGATTTGGAAGAATTTGAAAATATTTGATTGAATATATATTATATATAAATTTCATTAATATATTTCAATAATAGTGATTAATTTAATTTATTAATATAAAATATGGTTGAGGGAATAAAAATTTATTTCATAAAAAGTCATCCTTTATATTCATTTGGTTTTTATTTCTAATTAATTGGTGACAAATGAATTTATTATACAATAATATGTAATATATATTTCCATAATTAATTAATCTCATTCATTCCCAACATTCCCTACATCTTGGATATAACTATAATAATTAAATAATAATAATTAAATCATTTTTTTAATTTGGTATTCTATTAAATGATTTAAATTTAAAAAGAGTCATACTATTAAATCGTGGAGTGTTACAAAAATTCTGTGTATATAGGAGGTCTCTTAATGTTTATATGATCATATAAATATAGATACCACTCTTTGTACTTACATATTTTTGAATTTATAAATATAAATACAAATAATCTCATTGAATTTATAAATATAGATACCACTCAACTTTTTGAAACATATTTAAAGGAGTGATAGAAAAAGAAAAGAAAATTAGAATTGAGTGGATCAAGACAATGATAAATAAGAGAGGTTAATTTATAAAGACTAGTTGTAAAAGAAAAAGTGTATTAATTTTTTATCTCCCCTTCTCAGTGATAAATTACCACTACCTTAGAATCTCCAATGTTCCTTTAGTTTTGTTTGAGTGGATGGTTTTCTTGGATGATACCAAGGTAATACATTATTTCCCTTTTCTAGTTTCATACTACATATAATAAACAATCAAATTATTAATTTTATGGACGTATTTTGATAATATTTCAATGATCTAATTAAAAATCTAATTCTAGTGGGTTATGTGGTAAATTCATTCAACTTACGTCTTAACGTTGGAATACAGTTATAAAATAGACGGTTTGATCATCTTAGTTAAAAACACATGAGTAGGATCACTTAAATAGAAAATGTTTGTGACCTTACAATACTAAGGAGATAATCAAATGAGATGTATTAGTATATGGGAGGGTAGTTTAACGATTGAACCAATAATGATCACACTATAGTGGGGTTTATTCTTGGTTACTATAAATTTTCAGGTTTATTGATATTACTAGGAACGGTATAGACCATGTATTAAAACCCATGGCCCTGAGAAATTAATTAAAAAGAAAAAAGGATGAAATAAAAGGAAAAAAGAAATTAACATTTATGGGGAGGTTGTAGAAGCTGGATAAGTGGATTTCTTTCACAACCAAAAAACAACAAAAAGGCATGCATAATCATCTTTTTATTTCACTCCACCACCCCTTCACTGTGAGCCGCCACGACCTCTCAGATGCTTGCCTCACCTCTATTTTTTCGGTGTTTTCCAATAATTAACTTAATCATCCATGTTTGATGATCCATCTACAACATGAGGGAAAACAAATTGACCTCTATCCATACCATTTTTCGGCATCACATCTTGACGTTCAAGAATATCCATTATATCTTTCATAGAGTCCATAAGATGCTGCTGAGGTGTGGATATCGCCACCGTAACACTACCCTCCTGAATAGCCAAATGGGTAGCCACACCAATATATACCTATTTAGGGTCATGTCTATAGCTATCACTAGTAGTAATGATAAGACCCTCTCCCAAATTCCAAATAATACCAAGAATTTGTTCCCCCTGCACAACCATAGGGGATTTGACTACGACCACTCTGCCTACAGATGCGCTTTAATTTCGCTCACTAGAACTCTCCAAACCATCAAGATAAAGTTGATAAAATTACATATTATTTATTAACTCAATAATCAAAAATAAATTACCTTTTTAGTTTTCACTAGTGTGAGAGTCCTCTACCTTTAGAAGATCATAATTTCCTTCCTTGTCCATCATCTTGTCCATAGATGAAGATCAGGGATCAAAAGCCGTAGGTGTGACGTCTATCCAATCAGGCCTAATTGTGATAATTTCATTAGGGGAATCACCTCATCGGTCTACAACAATATATCTAGGACCCTCAACATCAACATCCCTTAAAAAATGATCACTAGAATTGACATCAAAAACTTAAGTTAAACCAACCTCTAACATCCGATGAGTACCGAAAACCACATCATTATATGAAATAACATTTTGAATCAAAGGTGCTCTAGTATCAATCATGATTCTAGAAGACCCAATATACATCATAGGTAGTGAAGCTTCATCAACCAGCCTACCCCACACCTCTTTATTATAATTCTTCCTAGCCATTTTTGTAGTATGTCTGTCATCTTAAGATTTCTTCCCATAAGAAAATGGAAACTAAAACTTATAACTATCAACACAATGTCCATAGTTATTACAGTTTAAACATATCAAACCCCTATGGAGAGATTAACTTACACATCCAATGAACAGTAAATTGAAAAAAAATTAGGAACATTCACATATTCAATTGCAAGCACAAAATTAAACTCACCAGCAACAAGATAAACCATTTCAACAAGAGTTGAACAGAGATCAAATTCAACTAAAATTCACGAATAACACCCATAAATGAACATCTTGATATCTTTATCAATCTTAATTGGTGTGAAAAATGAAAAAGCATAATCTTAAAGAATATTTGGGCACCCAAAGAACCAATTCAAGCCTTTAACCTGAATCCAAGATTACGCAACAAAATTCTTGTCTTGAAACGGATCAAACCAAGGATCCCAGTCCTGAAATCTTAGAACACCTGGTTTCAAATTGAAAAAACCATAACTTCCTACCTTCAAATTTAGATCCTAAGAATGAAAATAGATATGAAAATATCCCATAATGAATGAAACCATGTGCCAATTATCAAAACCCCAAATATGAATAATCTTCTTTCCTAAAATCCTTATGTTTCCATGCATCAATATTTTGTTGAGGGGATAACTATGTAATGATGGAGTGACAACAAGACTCAATCCTCTCCTAGAAGAATATAAGATCCACTTCAACAAAATAAAGTGGTACATTTCATGAAATGTAGTTTCTTATAGAGAATGAATCACTTTGAGGACCAGAAGAGAATAGATCACGAACAACAATGTTAACCAGCAAAACATCCATAGCCTTCCGGACATCCCGATTATCCATGATATATAGAAAAAAAGGGAAAGAAAACCTTACTAGATCTCAATCAGAATTAGATGAGGGAAATGGACTTCCCAATCCAGAAGCCACATGGTCAATAATAGAATTCATCAGATCCACTGCGGTGGAAGATGGAGGTACAGAAGAATGAGGCACCTCCCGATCAAAGGAGATGCTCTAAAAACTAGGATCCAGTCAAGGGTTCACTGGTGTATTTGATCCATCCAAAAAAGGCCAATCACCAAGAGCCTCCCGATTCCCCCCATCAGAATCACCAAAATTCCGACTGATAGATTCACCTTCAATATCTATGGTGTTTCCATAGTGATATTAGTTAGTAATTAATTAATAAATGTTAAGAATAAGTTATAATTTTTGATAACTAATGTGATGTTAATTAGTTATTAGTTTAATGAACTAAGAATTTACTACTTAAGAATAATTATTATCAATTAAAATAGTTCTAATAATTTTTAATTATCATAATAATAACTAATTATGATAAATGATTAGTAATTATTATTAATTATTAGTTATGAATTTTTATGAATCACAAATTATTATTAAATATTAACTATTTATATTTTAATAAATTAGTTAATAATAAAGTTTGATTATTGTTAGTAAATAAGTAACAATTACCATTAAATTGAAAAATACCTTAGATTTGGAGAGGATCAGTTTTTCAAGAAAGAGGATGATAGCAATGGGGGTTCAGCGAGAATAGAAGGACATGGGTTCCATGAGATCTTGAAGCAACGTAGAGGTGACAAATTTGTCAGTGTTTTTTTATAAGAACTCGTAAAAATTTTATTTTCACTTTAAAAAACTATTGATAAATTATAGTTTTATCAGTGCTAAAATAGAAGGCACCGATGAAATGAATTATTATTAGTTCTTTTTTTAACGTTGATAAAGATATGCCTTTATCAACATGAAAAAATTGGTGATAAAATTGTATTTTTATTAGTGATAATATTCTAATGCTGATAAAGAGAATTTTTATCAGTGCTTTTATAGCATTGATAAAGACCTATTTTTATCAATTCTAAAAAATGAAAATTTAAATAATACATATATTTTTATTTATAATATATATTTTTTAAAATTATATATATTTATATGAATATATAAATAAATCGAATTATAAATTTAATAACTATATTTGTTATAATTTTATAATTATTTAAATATATATATATTTATTATTAAAATTATAAATTAATATATTTCTATATATTTCTATATAATTATAAATTTTTTTATATATTTTTAAATATATTTATATAATTATATGTATTTATATAATTATATATATTTATAAATAAATATATATTTTATTTAAATTTATTTTTTTATTATAATTATAATTATAAATAAATATATTTAAAAATATTTCTAAATAATTATAAATATATTTATATATTTATATATATTTGTATAATTATATATATTTATATTAATAAATAAATAAATATATTTATAAATTAAATAACTATATTCAGTATTTAGATATATTTATTAATATTTAATTATTAATATAAAAACATATTTATTATTTAAATATATTTATTTTAATTTTATAATTATTTAACTAAATAAATATATATAAATATATATATATATTTATAATTATATATATATATATATATTAGGAATTGGGGGTAAAACTACACTGAAACACACACACACACATCTCAACCCCAATGGGCAGGTCATAGCCCCCCCTCCTATGGTTGAACCACCCATTAATGGCCCATAGACCCATACAAATATTGCCCGGAAATGCATGTAATAACAACCCATATGTCCATATCACTAATCTCTAATCGTGCTTGCACACCCTTTTCGTATAGTTGCATCACACAACACCTCATCCCCCAAGGATCAGCTGCCACACAACTTGCCATCATCAGTCTGCAGCACTATTGTCACCACTAAAGGGGTCTCCCATGCAAACCAATGATGGAGGAATCTTCCACCATCATCTCACCAGACACCATGGTAGTGACACTGACGAACACCAGACAACCCACCCCACCGCCAAGTGGGGGTTCACCTATCCCATTTCGTTGAGACACTTGTCGCCTGATCGAGACAACCCGATATTGCACCACCAGTACACTACCTTTAGAGATGTGTCAATGCTACCGCTGCCAATACCTCACCGCGTCTCGGCCTATTATCAACATCAACATCTGCACCATTCTCATCTCTAATGTCACCCTCCATCTGAGCGAGTCACCTTTCACCCATTTGTTCACCGACCAAAAGCTTCCAGTATCTCCATCCCCATAAACGACTTGAACGCGCTTCAATAACTGTTACACCTGGTGCTATTGACGCCATTCCTCAACGCAACCCCCTCAACCTACATCATTGCCTGTGTTTGTTTCACACCAAATATTGTGCTACCCACTATGCTTTTCGGCTTCACAGTTGCTGTCTTCCAGCCTGCTTCCTCCGCATCGAGATCCAAAACCTTGCTTATAAAAAAGGGCTCCCACCATTACAATGTTGTGAGAGACCCGCAAAACACCAAACCCAAATAATGAAGTCCTTCACAATCACCTAAATAGATGTTTTCAGGATTTGATCCTTGATAGATGCAATCTAATAGGGTGCCTTTTACCACTAGGCCAAAGCCAAGATGCTTAATTATAATTATAAATAAATTTATTTAAAAACAAATTCGATATAATTATAAATATTTGTATATATTTATAAAAATATTATCTATATAAATAATTATATAATTATATATAATTATATAATTTTATATATTTATATATTTATATAATTATATATATTTATATAATTATATATAATTATATAATTATATATAATTATATAATTATATATATTGATATTATTATATATTTATTTATTAAATTATAAATATAATAAATATAATACTTATTTAAATATATTTATATTAATTTTATAATTATTTAAATATGTATTCATTTATTTATAATTATAATAATAAATAAATATATTTTAAAATTAATTATATATATTTATAAATATATTTATATAAATATATATATTTATTAATATATAATTATAAATATAATATATCTATTTATTATTTAAATATATTGAAAAAAGTTTCTATATAAATAAATATTTTATATATTTATAATTATTTAAAAATATATTTATTTATTTTAATTATAATTATTAATAAATATATTTAAAATATGTCTCTAAAATTATAAATTTATTTATTTAATTATATATATATATATATTAGGTGTCCGAGGGTATAATTGTATATATTTATAAATGTAATAAATATTTCTCCAAAATATTGAATGCCTTAAATTTTTGTATTTTTTTTATATAATCCCCCTCTTAAGGGTTGAGGGAGAACCCTTAAAAGACTTGTTAGGTCCACTATGCTAGATACCCTGATGGGGAGGGGGTGAACTAGGGTATGACAAATTAAAACCACTGCCCTTTTGATCTTGTATTGTTGTTAGAAAAAACCCACTTCTCTCTGTCCTTCTCATTGTAGAGTATGAATGAATATTAAAGCATGCACATGACACAACAATTTTACTTTGTTCACCCTCACTGAGATACGTCCAAGGAGAATACACCAACAATGTGCTGATGTACCAAATCCACTATAAGCGCACTGCTGTTTACAAGTTTGAAGAGGACTCACTATCCGTTCTGGTTTACAACCACTCACAGTTTGATAACTCACTACTCTCTCAACTGAAGTGAGATCAGTGCTTCTTCAAAAGATCCACTCATAGTTTATAGACCTCTAGGTCTCTTCATTGTCAAAAATGAATACATCATACTCTGTATGTAGATGCACTCTTGACGTCCAACTTTCACCCACAAATGAATCACACTTTCCACCAGAGGTACCAGGCAATCTTCCAACTTTTGTGCAATACTAGAGTGACTTACGTGCTTCTTTATACTTGGCACGCTTCTCTAATGCTTGTCGTGCTTTTTTAAGCATGGCGTGCAAGTGTCACCTAACCAATTGCGTGACACTCCCTTTCCAAACTCTAATGTTGGGTGACTCACAACCTTTTATGCCCAAACCAATATTGGCACGTATCTATCAACTGCGCACAACTTATGAATAACCTTATACTTGTGCGCTCACACCACCACTTGTGCGCCCAAACCACCTGTGTGACTGGACATCTAATTTTATCTTAGTGTTGAACTCCGTCAAAAATAAGGAGAGGTATCCCTTCATTTATTGGCATTTTGGGTACCCTGAGCACCGGTGCAGAAGTATCCTTTCTGCACACAAGTCCAGCCGCCCTAGTATCTGTCACCATAGTCACCTTGCACACCCAAACTGAAACATGGGCACCCCACTTTCATTTTCTATATTTTGATGTTCGGATCGTTAAAAACATAATAAGTGCTACTTTCCAATCCTCCAAGACACTGGCGTGCAGGTCCCTTTGCAAAAAAAACTTATCTCCATTTGTCGATTTTGAGGCCCAATAATTTGGCAAACACTGGAAAACGACACCACTTTGTATCCACTCTTTTTATACCACCTCCAAATCATTAATTCCATTTTCTAGGTTCATATATCAATCATGGATTTTAAAAATCATCGATTGAACTCGAAAAATCACCATATTAACTCCTTTTTTCAACAAATTGAACATCATGGTCTGCTTTGTTGACAAAAAAACATGGAGGCCCACTTTCTCAACAAACACAATCCGCTCAAAAATGCTACAATGATATATTGAGAGATTTTTTCCAACCATATCTTCTTTTGGGTTTGTTGACAACTTTTTCATAAAATGATATTGTTTTAATTCTTCAGCCACCATTGGCCTCTTGAAATTCTGAAAGCGATATAAGATTCACTAAATGCATACTCTAATCCCACCTGAGCAACTCTTGGAATGACAAACAAGAGTAAATGAAAATTTCATTAATGAAACACATCATTTCTGAAAACAACATGTTGATACCAAACTGATACCAAATGTTGATCGCTGGAAACTGTCTCACACCATTCCAACATCACTCTTATGATTTTATCACGATCCTCAACTGTCGTGATATCTATGATTTGATTGATCACTTCTAGAGTCGTCAGATTTAATACTCTCCTTCTTCACTTCTTGAGTCTTGTTTTTTCCAAGCTAAGATCTGGCTGAGCACTTTGAACACCCCATCCTCTCATCACGATGCACCCCCTATCAGCTTCTTCACCTATCTTAATAAAACCCCCAATCTCACTACACCAACTGTCAACTTATCCCCACGTCTTTTAAAAAGACATTATATCTCTTCTTTAGACATAGTTTCTCCGCCTTGAGGGGTTACTATTTCTCCCCACTCTTCATCGAACCCAAATGTAACCCCTTTGTGGTCTAAGACATTGGAAAGAACACAGATTATCACATTAGTGAAAAACAGACCATACCTCAGGGAGGAGGGGGGAAGGTCCACATCCACACTTTTTCAAGTGTATGGAGTCGATTAACTCCCAAAGCCAGTCGATGCCTCTCAAAAGCTTCCTCGGGTAAGGCCTCCTCAAAATGTCTGCAACCTGTATCTCTTTAGGAATATACTCAAACTTCATGATTCCCTTCTCAACCTTATCCTTGATAAAATGATACATTATCTCAATTTTCATTTTCCTTGAATAATGAATGAGATTTTTTCTAAGATTCATAGCACTTGAGTTATCGCACTGGATTCCGATCGAAGACTTCACTTCAACTCCCATATCATCAAGATGATTCTTTATCCACAATAACTGAGTGCATGCTTGAGTGGCTGCAATATTCTCAGCTTCAACGATGATCAATGAAAATAAATCTTTCTTCTTTCTTAGACAATAAAAAAAATCCACCAAGATAACAAGCACCTTCTAACGTTGATTTCATGTCATCTGCTGAACCAGCCCAATCTGAATCAGTATATCCCAATAAATCTGACTGAGATTTGTCACTATATATCAAGATAAAACCCACCGTGCCCTTGATATACCAAATTACTATTTTCACTACAATCATATGACATTCCTTGGGATTTCTTTGATATCACGCTGCTTGGCATGTGAAGAAAACAATATCAGGTCTCGTCGCTATCAGGTACAATAAACTCTCAATAATCTGCATGTATTATGTGATATTAACTTTCTTGCCATTATTATAATTCGATAATTTCATCCGGGTAGCAAAAAAAGTCTTCATCTCCTTGTAATTTTCCATTCCAAATTTTCTTTGAACCTTCTTGGAAAATTTGGATTGAGAAATGAATGTTCCATTACTTCCTTGTGTGACCTGTAAACCAAGGAAAAATGTCAGCTCACCAATCATAGACTTTTCGAACTCATGTTTCATGAATTCGGAAAACTATTTGAACTGTTCTTCATCTAATACCCCAAATATTATGTCAACGATATAAACCAACACCATCGTCTTTTGATTACTATTTTTTTAAATAGAGATTTTATTCAAATCCACTATGATGGAAATCAATCTTCTTCAAATATTGATCATGCCTTGAGTATCATGCTCTCGGTACTTGTTTCAGCCCATATAACGCCTTCTTCAACCAAAAAACCTTGTTCTCATCCTCATGAATGAGGAAATTATCTGGATACTCAATATAAACTTCTTCCTCTAGAATCCCATTCAATAATGCAGATTTTATATCCATTTGGAACACTTTGAACTTTCGTTGCATTATAATGACTAGGAATAATCTGATTGTTTCCAGCCTTCCAACCAGTGAAAATGTCTCATCGACATCACTTACCTCTATCTGGGAGTATCCTTTGCACACTAGTCATTCTTTTTTGCGAATCTCTGTTCTATATTTATTCATCTTGTTGTGAAAAAACCGATTTAGTCCCAATGACATTCTTATCAGCTGGCCTCGAAACAATCTCCCACGTCTGATTCTTCTCAAGATGATCTAGCTCTTCATTCATTACCTGAACCCAGTTTTCATCTTCAACTACATCAGCAAAGCATTTCAACTCGACCTAATATAAGAAAGATGTATTCTATAGTGATTTCATTATTCTTGTATGAATTGGAGCTGATTGATTACCAATGATATTTTTTATTTTAATTTTAGTTCGACTCCTTGGCTTCTGTGCACATACAGATTTTTCTTCTTCATGCTCATCATCAGTATCTTTTTCTGAATCAGCATCAGCCACTTCTGATCCTCCTGCGTTGCTTTCCTCCTCATCACTTTCATCAGGAAATTTTTCATTGTGCTGTTGAATGTTCTTGTCATTTTCCAAAACAGTGATGTCATTTCTCTCAACTACTTTTCCCATCCTTTTATTAAAGCATTTATATGATCTGATTTTTCTTGAGCAGCCAAGGAATATTCCCACATCTCAGTGTGACTCAAATTTCCTATGTTTTTCCTTTTTGAGTATAAAGCACTTACTCCCAAAAATTTGAATGTACTTCACCATTGGCTTCTTCATATACCACATCTCATGTAACGCCCCAACCCCAGCTACCCAGAGTCGGTGCATTACTTCGTAACGTTGGCATGATCACAAGAAAGATCAAATCTCAAAAGACCGATTGGTTTAGTAGCCTTGGAAACACTAGATATATTCATAAGTTTTACATTACATCATAAAATGAAAAACTACTACAACAACATAATGTCTCCACAGTCCACACTATTATCCCATCATAATATCCCTGCAGGTCATTCATAACTTACTTCTCCACGTCCTGGGGAAAATAAAACATAGAAAAGGGGTGAGCTCAAATGCCCAGTAAGGATAACAATATAGCGGAACATTCAAAATAAGCATAAACATTTAAGGCAATGCATTACTAAAATAAAAGCCTTTTAAACATGAACTTCAACATAGTATGGAAAAAGTAAAATGAAATAATGCCATTTACTTATTCACATGGATATTCTACTAATCGAATAATCACATGCAAAATCAATAACCACTTTCATAATTAAGGAATGCATAATGCTAAACTTTAATTTCTTTTCAAGGCCTCGTCCCAAGACCTTGGGGCTAACTGTAACCGGAACCCAACCCGGAGTGCCTCTAATAACCGGACACCAACCCGGAGTGCCTCTAATAACCGGACACCAACCCGGAGTGCCTCTAATAACCGGAGACCAAACCGGAGGGCTTAATTTTACCAGTCCCTAACCTGGAGGGCTTACTTTTACCAGTCCCCAACCTGGAGGGCTTACTTTAACCAGTCCCTAACCTGGAACATACTTGTCCAACACATTCATATGAAGTAAAGGTTGAAATATAACATAAACATTCTTATTGGAACTAGCATACGAAATGTCAATACTTTACTCATAAACCATGAATGCTATATAAATGACACATCTACAGTCAAACATATCACAAAAATTCATTACAATATGGAAGTTTTATATCATAATAAGTTAACTTCAAATAATCTTAAAATCCATCAAAGGATGTTGACATAGATGAAAATGTTTTTTTAAAATTATTGAGAGAAATATCCCTTTTTCATGAAAACATTTTAATGTTACACAATTTAGAAAGTAAGGCATTTAAATACATTTTTGAATCAAAGTGTCCCATAACACTTTGAAACTTTTGAATGGAATTAACACTTTTAAAACATTCATTTTCATATAATAAATACTTACAAACCATTTTGAAAATGTGGACATAAATGAGGATGATTTAGAAGAATAAATATTTAAAACATTTAAAATGATGTTTTAGTAAAAGTTCCCTTAGAAATAATCCCTTTGAAAACTCTTTTATGAAATATGGACATGGATAGTAAATATGTCCCTGTAGATACTTAGGTAAAGACAACCTCGGATATTAAAGAGATTGTGAAGTAAACCCTTATCAATTTGGTATCTTATGAAACATACAACCCATGAAAGAGGTATCATACAATGAAAATGTAAATACACATAAGGTAAAGTGTATTACACAAAGAATACAATTATGGGAAGTACATACACCACACAAAAGATAATAGTGGAAATATGGCATGAATCTCACGGAAATAAAGAGTGAGATGAAAACCCCTTACCACGTTAATCAACTGAGTCGTATGGACAAAAGTTAATAAACACCAAATTATTTACAGAATAACATGAATATAAAGATAATCATGATAATATATATCAAATTCCAGTACACAATACACCACTTTCAATAATTTAGTGGCGAATAATGGAAATCTCACGGAATTGAATGTGAGATAAGAAAATCCCTTACCTTGTACTTTTACTTGGTTGGGGTAGGTTAACCTCCTGTATAATATTGAAATAATTTTTATTAAATTATACAAGAATCATATGTATTAATATCATATCATATATGATCTTTTAACTTTTCTTTGTTAATAATGTCTTAGTATTATCGTTGTTTCGGGTGTTAACTTACTCGTTTTATTTTATATATTTTATTACGTAAGCCATGTTTGTAATGGATAGGTTGTATATTATTCATATAAATAATGATATCAAGTCCTCAAACATCATTTTTAAATCCGAAAATGATAATTATACTTGAATGGATATGATGGATAACGAATCTCATCGCGTTCGTGGAGACGGTAGTCCGTACGTACGCACGAGTGACAATATCATTCTTTTGATATTAAAATAATATATAAATGGATGATATATCATATATACAAGATCATTAACATGTTATATTTATTATTTACATGAGTTACACATCATTATTATACCCATCCAAATAATAATATATTGAATAACAATTACACCACGACGTGGAGACGGTAAGCCGTACGTACGCACGTATGGTGACATGTTATTCAAAGGGTGGATAGAATACTGAATATGGTTGTACCATATTTATAATAACATCACATTATATTTGAGATACTGGAGTTATTATTTTAGAATGGTAAGAACAAAGAAAGAAGAAGTAGAAGAAGAAAGGAACTTGAAAAGGGGTGGTGAAAACATTACCTCTTCTTCGGGTTCTTCCTTTTGATTTGATCAAAAGGGCTCCATAGGTTGGCTTTCGGATCAAACTAAGGCCTCTAGGTTGTATTGAGGTATGTTGGGAGAGTATTTGGGAAGAGTTTGGCCTAACCAAAAGGCTTTTAAGGTGTGAAGAAATGAGAAGGAGGAGTGCCCTTATATAAGAGGGGTGAGGGGCACCTTTGGAAAAGCTAGAAATATTAATTTATAATAAATTCATATTCGGTTTCTAATGGATCCAAAGTTTACTATTCAAAGGTTAAGGTGGGGATGGGTCTAAAAAAACTCAACCAATAGAATTTAGACAGGTTTGGGTACTTATATTAACCTTATCTTTAAGTATTAACTCTAAGTTAATTAGTTTCACTTTTACAATGTCTCTTTGTATATTTATATAATATGGTTAATAAACTTACTATATACATCCAAGAGACCCCCAAGTGGTCCATTAATGATGAACCTATCATGATATAAGTCTCTTGGCCGAACCTTAGACTTTTAGAAATTTTATATCAATTAATAATATAAATTTTGTTTTAAGAACTCTTTTATGTCAATTTTGACACTATTCAATAGTTGATTTTTTTGAAACTCATAACAGATTGATTACTTAGAAAAACGTAAATTAAATCACTCATAATATCTCATATTATCATATAAAATTAGTTTAATTCATTAAAAGTTTCATATTATAATTATTTGTGTATTTATAATATCAATTATTTTAATTTTTCACTATTTTAGTAATTACTGCATCATCATTGTGTCATAAATAAAATAAATTATTTAATGTCTAAAAATTATAAATAAAATATCATTATGTAGGAAATCATTTTATCTTTCTAATGAATATTTATAATCTAAATTACAACATAGATAACCCTATGTAACAATTGTTTTTCTAAAAGATATATGCTTGTGTCATTTTTGTATTCATTTTAACTTAATTAAAATAAAGTGTCATTATCACTTACAAGTGGATCCATGGGGTCCCCAAATCGACCCAAATATGCCCATGGACGACCATGTATCAACCAATAGGGTTAAGACACGTTTTAGGGTAATTTAGTATTTTTATAATATTATTTTTTAACCCTTATTTACCGGATTTACCCTTAACCATGGTAAATAAAATATTTACCGCAGTAATTATTCAAAATGTCTAAAAATAAAAGTTACCTATTTACACAATTTAAACATCCTGATTACAAATATGGAATCCATTTTCCCAAATTCAAAAAATAGAAGTGGCAGAAATTAATTTAAAATTAATTCCCGCTGTCAAAACAAAAAGCGTGTTTTTAAGAGATAATTACTATCAAAAGATTGACATTTGTTTATGTTCGGTAAAATTGTAAAATTATGTCCAATGACCAAAATTATATTAAATGGTAAAAATATATTCTAAATATAATTTAAAACTACTAAAATTCATAATTTATCACTATTAATTATTTTGATTAAAAAATTTGTTTTTATTTAAAATTTAGTAATTTTCACTATTCATCAAAATATGAAAGTTATCCGAAATGTACCAAAATTTCACCTTAGGCTAAATTCGATATTCCGAATCCAAAAATGAAGTCCATTTTGAAATATAAAATATATATAATTTCAAAAATTATGTATTACTATTCATAACGGCTAGTTTGATTGGTTGTGGTGTGTGTTAAAACTCAAGGTTGCGTACAACACACGCTACTGTATTATTCAAAGAAAGCGTACCGTGGAAGCTTGGGATGTTTCATTTTAAATTTTTTTTTGATGTCCCCATTTAGCCAAAAGTTTAAAATATTGTATTTAAAAAGGTTTCACTATTAAAAGTTGATAAAAGTGCAATACTGAAAATGAATCTGTTCTTGTATTATGTCTAAGAAACTCATAATATGGATTCTAAAATTATAAGGATTATATAAAGTTTAAAATTTAGTTAATAATATTAATAACCTCTTTTGAACGGCTTGTTTGGTAAGTCATGGTGTTCTTGAACTCGGTGTTGCGTGTAGTGCAAGTTATTGTATTATTTTAAAGAAATAACACACTATGAAATGTTGGGGTGTTACATTCTCCCCTCCTTCAATAAATTGCATCCTCGCAATTTGAAATTGTTCTTCTAAAATAAAAGGTTGAAAATAAAAAATATCTTTGTGGGAAAACCCACATTGGAAATTGGGTTACTAAAATTTAGTCTTAATATGAGGAAATGAGAAATGAAAGGGTCACCACCAAATTATGATCTCGATTAGGAGAACATTAGTGGCAATTAGAGACATATAATTGGAGGAAAAACGTAGATATTTATAGGTAGTGATTGATGTCATCAATCACAAAAAAGTATAAAATTGAGGTCCTTAAACTCATCAATCTATGATGATTTGAAATACCATCGGTTCAACAAAATATAGGGTATTATGATAACACATTTTTTACGTTTCAAAATATCTTAGTTGAAATCCCACATCGAAAAATGAATTAATGAGGCCTCTATTTAAAATAAAGAGTGGAAAGTATGAAGATTACCGAAAATAACACATACTAGGGTTCCATGTAGGAAAATATGGATATGGAAGAGAAATCTAACCATCAATTATCTGATGGAGAGTGGTAGAGAACATGGCTATGAAAAGGACAACAATCCCAAAGCCATAAATTAGTGGTGATTTAAGGTACCATCTAGGACAACATTTCTGTTCTAAGTTCCTTTTCTTAATGTTGAGGAATTTATTTATGAGATTGGATAAGATCATAAGGAGATATACTTACTTTATAATTAGATTTTTGTCCATTAATAAATTTATACCACAAAATCATCTTTCACTCTAAAAGATAATAGAATGTAAAAAAATTCTATTTACACTATTCGTATAGGGTTCCAAAATAAACTAATTTATAATTAATCTACCAAATCTTTAAAAAAAACTACATTATTTAATACAGGACATCTCTTGGGCCAGTGGTAGGTGATACACCCTTGTCGCCCTTCGGTTGCGGGTTCAAGTCTTGCGGCCTTGCCTGACGCGACGGGTTGCCGCCCGACCTCCGGGATGTCCTTTTATGGAAATCCCAAATTAATCTCAAACTAAAATTTATCCAAAATATTTCTGACCAATCTCAAAGTCCAACATTTATAAGGAAGATAAACATAATGTAGATCCTTTTTACCACATAATAGCATATTAATACCTTCATCATGTATTATTTTAATACACTGAAACATCCTGAATTACCATATTTCTTATTGATTACATTCATGCTCCCTTATTCCATATAGAATGCTGGATATACCTCATCAATCCAAAAATGTTTTAAACCCCAACAATAATGGAATATACAAATCATTAATCAGTTCCAAGGTAGTCAAGAATATCCAATATAATTTATCCAAAACAATCACATATTATTCCAAAATCACTACCTCAGTATCAGAACTATATTATGATTTATCATTCTCTCAACCACATATTTTCCAAAAATTTATCCTGCTATTGAGTCACATTTCTTTGTTCCACACAATCTCAAGTCCTTAATGAAATAGTACTGCAGTAAAATCCTTATATACTCCATAATTATTATAACAAGTACATTATTGATACAACACTCAATTGACATAATCAACATAAGAACTCTAATCATTCCTCTTCATCTGTGGTAGTATCATAACTTGATTATTATCCAATAACATCATTTGCGGCATAGTCTGATGACTGGGACATAGGTTCGTGTAGTGTCCAAACTCCTTGCAAATGAAGCATTGTACATTTAAAACCATTTTCTTACCCTTGCAGTCACGTACTTTGTGCCCCTTTCCTCCACACTTATAACAAACTCCCATTCCTTTCAGGCAAGTTCCAGGGTGTTTCTTTCCACAGTTACCACATATGGGAAAATTCTTCTTTTTCCTCTTCCCTTTATCCATCTTTCTCTCTTCCATCCTTTTCTTATCTTGCTTCCCTTCAAATCCATAGGACTCAGTAAACTCTTTACTTATCTTATCAACACATGATATTATTTCTTTATATGATGATAATACATGGGAGACTATTTCTCTTATAAATTCTAGCTTAAGACCATGAAAGATATGATCCTTCCTTCTCTTTGGATCATGTGCATTTCTAGAGTTCTCATTCCTTCTACTGGGCGCCATTTCTAAACAATGGCATACACTAGATTAGTTTATGAATAACAATACCTAATCCCAAACTTGTAAAACACATAACATAAATTAAATAGTTTATGGATATAATCCAGAATCATAAAAATGTTTTCTTTGAGGAAGTATATACTCATAAACCCTTCATAATGGTTTGTAAAGAAAATGAGAATTATCCTAAGCATATCCCCCGGGAGTGTCGTAACCAAGAGTGCAGCAAGGCCCGTTGTCGTGCACCAGTTCCCGTTCGAGTCTAGCTCAAAGCGGTGTTTTCAGGTTTTACACCTAGGTACATCTGTGCCAGAGCCGCCTCTACCTGCTCGTATCCAGACAGGGATGTATTTCTCAGAAAACTCACAAAATCTCTACAATACCAAAATTCTAGGAAGTTCTTCTATACTAATCCTCAAAGTTCATCTTAGGTCTACGTGCTCTAATCAGAGTTTATCTAAATCTATCTTCCAAGGTTTGTACTAAACTTCCTCTGATACCAACTGTAACGCCCCGACCCCAGCTACCCAGAGTCGGTGCATTACTTCGTAACATTGGCATGATCACAAGAAAGATCAAATCTCGAAAGACCGATTGGTTTAGTAGCCTTAGAAACAATAGATATATTCATAAGTTTTACATTACATCATAAAATGAAAAACTACTACAACAACATAATGTCTCCACAGTCCACACTATTATCCCCTCATAATATCCCTGCAGGTCATTCATAACTTACTTCTCCACGTCCTGGGGAAAATAAAACATAGAAAAGGGGTGAGCTCAAATGCCCAGTAAGGATAACAATATAGCGGAACATTCAAAATAAGAATAAACATTTAAGGCAATACATTACTAAAACAAAAGCCTTTTAAACATGAACTTCAACATAGTATGGAAAAAGTAAAATGAAATAATGCCATTTACTTATTCACATGGATATTCTACTAATCGAATAATCACATGAAAAATCAATAACCACTTTCATAATGATGGAATGCATAATGCTAAACTTTAATTTCTTTTCAAGGCCTCGTCCCAAGACCTTGGTGCTAACTGTAACCGGAACCGAACCCGGAGTGCCTCTAATAACCGGACACCAACCCGGAGTGCCTCTAATAACCGGACACCAACCCGGAGTGTCTCTAATAACCGGAGACCAAACTGGAGGGCTTACTTTTACCAGTCCCTAACCTGGAGGGCTTACTTTTACCAGTCCCCAACCTGGAGGGCTTACTTTAACCAGTCCCCAACCTGGAACATACTTGTCCAACACATTCATATGAAGTAAAGGTTGAAATAAAACATAAACATTCTTATTGTAACTAGCATAAGAAATGTCAATACTTTACTCATAAACCATGAATGCTATATAAATGACACATCTATAGTCAAACATATCACAAAAATTCATTACAATATGGAAGTTTTATATCATAATAAGTCAACTTCAAATAATCTTAAAATCCATCAAAGGATGTTAACATAGATGAAAATGTTTTTTTAAAATTATTGAGAGAAATATCCCTTTTTCATGAAAACATTTTAATGTTACACAATTTATAAAGTAAGGCATTTAAATACATTTTTGAATCAAAGTGTCCCGTACCACTTCGAAACTTTTGAATGGAATTAAAACTTTTAAAACATTCATTTTCATATAATAAATACTTACAAACCATTTTGAAAACGTGGACATAAATGAGGATGATTTAGAAGAATAAATATTTAAAACATTTAAAATGATGCTTTAGTAAATGTTTCCTTAGAAATAATCCCTTTGAAAACTCTTTTATGAAATATGGACATGGATAGTAAATATGTCCCTGTAGATACTTACGTAAAGACAACCTCGGATATTAAAGAGATTGTGAAGTAAACCCTTATCAATTTGGTAACTTATGAAACATACAACCCATGAAAGAGGTATCATACAATGAAAATGTAAATACACATAAGGTAAAGTGTATTACACAAAGAATACAATTATGGGAAGTACATAGACCACACAAAAGATAATAGTGGAAATATGGCATGAATCTCACGGAAATAAAGAGTGAGATGAAAACCCCTTACCACGTTAATCAACTGAGTCGTATGGACAAAAGTTAATAACCACCAAATTATTTACAGAATAAAATGAATATAAATATAATCATGATAATATATATCAAATTCCAGTACACAATACACCACTTTCAATAATTTAGTGGCGAATAATGGAAATCTCACAGAATTGAATGTGATATAAGAAAATCCCTTACCTTGTACTTTTACTTGGTTGGGGTAGGTTAACCTCCTGTATAATATTGAAATAATTTTTATTAAATTATACAAGAATCATATATATTAATATCATATCATATATGATCTTTTAACTTTGCTTTGTTAATAATGTCTTAGTATTATCGTTGTTTCGGGTGTTAACATGCTCGTTTTATTTTATATATTTTATTACTTAATCCATGTTTGTAATGGATAGGTTGTATATTATTAATATCCAGAATGATATCAAGTCCTCAAACATCATTTTTAAATCAGCAAATGATAATTATACGTGAATGGATATGATGGAGAATGAATCTCATCGCGTTCGTGGAGACGGTAGTCCGTACGTACGCACGAGCGACAATATCATTCTTTTGATATTAAAATAATATATAAATGGATGATATATCATATATACAAGATCATTAACATGTTATATTTATTATTTACATGAGTTACACATCATTATTATACCCATCCAAATAATAATATATTGAATAACAATTACACCACGACGTGGAGACGGTAAGCCGTACGTACGCACGTATGGTGACATGTTATTCAAAGGGTGGATAGAATACTGAATATGGTTGTACCATATTTATAATAACATCACAGTATATGTGAGATACTAGAGTTATTATTTTATAATGGTAAGAACAAAGAAAGAAGAAGTGGAAGACGAAAGGAACTTGAAAAGGGGTGGTGAAAACATTACCTCTTCTTCGGGTTCTTCCTTTTGATTTGATCAATAGGGATCCATAGGTTGGATTTAAGATCAAACTAAGGCCTCTAGGTTGTAGTGATGGATGTTGGGAGAGTATTTGGGCAGATTTTTGCCGAACCAAAAGGCTTTGAAGGTGTGAAGAAATGAGAAGAAGTAGTGCCCTTATATAAGAGGGGTGAGAGGCACCTTTGGAAAAGCTAGAAATATTAATTTATAATAAATTCATATTCGGTTTCTAATGGCTCCAAAGTTGACTATTCACAGGTTAAGGTGGGGATGGGTCGAAAACAACTCAACAAATAGAATTTAGACTGGTTTGGGTACTTATATTAACCTTATCTTTAGGTATTAACTCTAAGTTAATTAGTTTCACTTTTACAATGTCTCTTTGTATTTTTATATAATATGGTTAATAAACTTACTATATACATCCAAGAGACCCCCAAGTGGTCCATTAATGATGAAACTATCATTATATAAGTCTCTTGGCAGAACCTTAGACTTTTAGGAATTTAATATCAATTAATAATATAAAATTTGTTTTAAGAACTCTTTTATGTCAATTTTGACACTATTCAATAGTTGATTTTTGTGAAACTCATAACAGATTGATTACTTCGAAAAAAGTAAATTAAATAAATCCTAATATATCATATTATCATATAAAATTATTTTAATGCATTAAAAGTTTCATATTATAATTATTTGTGTATTTATAATATCAATTATTTTAATTTTTTACTATTTTAGTAATTACTGCATCATCATTGTGTCATAAATAAAATAAATTATTTAATGTCTAAAAATTATAAATAAATTATAATTATGTAGGAAATAGTTTTAGCTTTCTAATGAATATTTATAATCTAAATTCAAACATATATAACCCTATGTAACAATTGTTTTTCTAAATGATATATGCTTATGTCATTTTTGTATTCATTTTAACTTAATTAAAATAAAGTGTCATTATCACTTACAAGTGGATCCATGGGGTCCCAAAATCGACCCAAAGATGCCCATGGACGACCATGTATCAACCAATAGTGTTAAGACACGTTTTAGGGTAATTTAGTATTATTATAATATTATTTTTAACCCTTATTTACCGGATTTACCCTTAACCATGGTAAATAAAATATTTACCGCAGTAATTATTCAAAATGTCTAAAAATAAAAGTTACCTATTTACACAATTTGAACATCCTGATTCCAAATATGGAATCCATTTTCATAAATTCAAAACACATAAGTGGCAGAAATTAATTTAAAATTAATTCCCGCTGTCAAAACAAAAAGCGTGTTTTTAAGAGATAATAACTATCAAAAGATTGACACTTGTTTATGTTCGGTAAAATTGTAAAATTATGTCCAATGACCAACATTATATTAAATGGTAAAAATATATTCTAAATATACTTTAAAACTACTAAAATTCATAATTTATCACTATTAATTATTTTGATTAAAAAAGTTGTTTTTATTTAAAATTTAGTAATTTTCACTATTCATCAAAATATGAAAGTTATCCGAAATGTACCAAAATTTCACCTTAGGCTAAATTCGATATTCCAAATCCAAAAATGAAGTCCATTTTGAAATATAAAATATATATAATTTCAAAAATTATGTATTACTATTCATAACGGCTAGTTTGATTGGTTGTGGTGTGTGTTAAAACTCAAGGTTGCGTACAACACACGCTACTGTATTATTCAATGAAAGCGTACCGTGGAAGCTTGGGATGTTTCATTTTAAATTTTTTTTTGATGTCCCCATTTAGTCAAAAAGTTTAAAATATTGTATTTAAAAAGATTTCACTATTAAAAGTTGATAAAAGTGCAATACTGAAAATGAATCTGTTCTTGTATTATGTCTAAGAAACTCATAATATGGATTCTAAAATTATAAGGATTATATAAAGTTTAAAATTTAGTTAATACTATTCATAATCTCTTTTGAACGGCTTGTTTGGTAAGTCATGGTGTGCTTGAACTAGGTGTTGCGTTTAGTGCAAGTTATTGTATTATTTTAAAGAAATAACACACTATGAAATCTTGGGGTGTTACATCTCATATAGATTATTTCCTTCCTTTGGACACAATAGAGCCCTGATAAAAATGTAGACCGATGTCAATACTGCTTCCTTCCAAAATTTCTCCGGTAGGTCTTCTTCTATAAGCATTGTTCTAGATATGTTGTTGATGATCCAATTTTTCATTTCAAATAATCCATTCTGTTGGGGGGTTCTTATTGAAGAAACATGATGGCTTATCCTTTGTTTCTCGAGATAGTCTTCCACCTGACTGTTAGTGAATTTCGTACCATTTTCAATACAAAACATCAGAATTTTCTATCCAAGCATCCTTTCACACTCCCTCCAGTAATGTTTTAAGCACCTGAACACATCAAACTTATGGGAAATAACAAATACCCATGCAATTCTTCTATAGTAATCAATGAAAATAACATAATACATCTTCCTGTCAACTTCCCTTGGTGTGGTATGCCCAAAAAAATCATCATACACCAATTCGAGCACTCTTGTTGACTTCTTTTCCTTTGACTTATACGTCTTTTTGATGAGATTCCCTTGATGGAATGCATTTCACATGTGAGTATGATCACCTGAATGCTTAGAGAGGTGTCTTGCTGCATTACACTTTACCAGAACATCTAGCGATGGTTGACATATATTACCAAGTCATTTATGCCATATATTGTTTTCTTCCTCTCTGGACAGAAAGCACATATCTTTTTATCCACCTACCAGGAATAGATTTCCATTTGTTCTTTTTCACTATAGAACCATTGTCCCATCTCTTCCGTTGACAATACAATCTTCATAGTAAACCTTATAGAATGTCCTGAGTTATATATTTGACTAAAACTGAGAAAATTATGTCTGAGGCCTTCTACTATTAAAACATCAGCACATCTCATCTCTTTACCCCCAAGCATGGCCTTTCCGGAGCCAATAATCTCCAGGACTTCATCATTTCCAAGATTGAATACTCCTTATTTTTCATATTTTATGCATGTAACAAGATCCTTATTACATGTCTGGTGATATGTGCAACCGCTAGCAAAGATCCACACACTAGAATGGTCTGATGCTTTAAGGGAAATTTCTACCACCACTACCTTCTCATCCTTTTTCTCCTTGGTCCATATTTTTTCCTTCACACTCGGCATATATTGAGACTTCTAATCATTCTCAGAGTATGAAGGACCAGCTTCATCTTGCAAAGGTTTAAATCTATTTTTCATTTTTAACTCACCTATTGGTCCATTTATTAGCTGCTTGCAAACATTTTGATTCTTGTTTGGAATAACCCTGTGTATGGTCGATGTATAGTATCTAGCTATGTGCCCAAATCCTCCTTATTAAAAACTATTTCCTTCAATACATGTTATAGAGAACCGTTCTCTATTTGGATTCCATTATTGTTCTTGTGCCTTTTCATATCTCTTGTCTACGGAACACACATATTATGAATATCCCGTCTTTATACAATAATAACACCTGATATAAGGTGCATTAATTCATTTCACTCATGCATTGCTAGTTTTCCCTTGGGATCTCTGAATATTTTCATTCTGGTTTGTGCCAAAATAAACCTTCAATATTAGAATGGGTGCTTGTGGTCTGACATCAATTTTCAGAACTTTTTTTTTCGATCAAGCCCCCCATCGGCCGTAGCATCTGAACAAAATTGATTATTCTTTTCTGCTGAACCACTCTAATCCACTTTTAGCTTCTTGGTTTTTTGAGTGATCTGCTTTCCTGATGTCCCAACAGGAGTCAAGAGTTTCTCTTGATCCTTAATCTTTATTTGCAGACCGTTAACTTCTCCTTCAAGTTCTTAAATACGCTTCCTTTGATATTTCCTTGTGTTATTCAAGACATCGATCTATCTTTTCTGTTATTCAATATTGATTATATATTTATCAATATTTTTTGAGTTCTCTGGCCTTGAAGACCTAAGGTTTTCAATTTCTTTTATCAGCTCAGACTTCTCTTCTTCCTACTATTGCGTGTAGAGGTTGGAATTATGTGCCACCATGTTTGATTTCATTGTTTTTTCTCTCCAAACATCTATCTCTTCAAGAGCGTCTTCTAATTCAGATTCCATGTCATCTCTTCCTTCAATTTCTGCTTATTCTTCATCATTTTCGGTTTCTTCCTTTTTCTCAGAGATACTAACAAATTCCACCATAGTATTTTCTCCCCGATCTATGTAGTTCTCTATCTCTTCAACCTCTTTAGCCTCAGACTCATCTAAACTACCACATTCTTGTGAGGGAAGATTATTTTTCTTAAAGAAATTTATATTTAATTGTTTCTTGCCTTTCACATAGGCTGAATTCTTCTTCTTGGGAATTTCATTTTCATCCTCCTCATCTTGTTAAAACTTCTTGGGGAACCTTGCGGCAAGGTGACCAACATTTCCACATCTAAAGAAAGCAAGTGGAAGTTTCTCTTTGATCATTTCTTTTCCTATTTGAATATTTGATGAAAGGAATGACATCACCTCATCTGTCTCTTCTTCTTCCAGAGAATCTTCAATGGTGAGATTCTTCATGACCATGAATACCACCACATTAGATTTCCCCTTTTCCACAACATCGTTATCATCATTCCTTATTTCATATGCAACAAGGGTGTTGTGCATGTTATCCAATGTCATCTCTTTTGGGTCTTTATCTTCCAAAACTGAAACTTTTGGATTGAACTGAGGTGGAAGTTTCCTCAAGATGAGATTCACAATATTTATGTCTTCAATAACTTCTAAAATACCTCGCATGTCTTCCACTATAAAATTTACCCTATCAAAGAATGCATCAAAAAACTCATTTGGGTTCATTCCCAGATCTTCATACTTTTTCCACAACACCTGCAGATTTTCCTCTCTAACCTTTGAATCTCTTTCATATATGTTTAAAATATTTTCCCACATAGCATGTGATGTTTTTCATGGAATCACCTTTGTATTGATTTCATTGGATAGGGCTCCCCATAAAGCATTGATTCATTTAGCGTCAACATATAATTCTCTTCGCTCGGCTTCTAATAATGAAACACTATTAATATCGGCAGTTATGTCATGCATTGCTGCGGTGAACACATCCATTCCCAAAGATCGATTGTAGTGTTGCATACGATTCTTCCATAGTTGAAAATTGATCCCGTTAAATATCGGAATCCCTTTGTTATTAATGACCTCCAATTGTGAGAGAAACAATGATATCGAACATTCACTCTAATACCCATTATTAGGTCAACTAGGATAGATTCCTTGAGAGTGGGGTGAATTTGGGTATGAAAAATTAAAACAAATGGCCCTTTGGATCTTGTCTTTTTGTTAGAAAAAACCCTTTTCTTTCTCTCCTCCCCATTGTAGAGTATTAATGAATCGTAAAGAATGCACAGGATACATCAATTTTTCTTGGTTCACCCTCAGAGGGCTATGTCCAAGGAGAATACACCGGTGATATGTTGAGGTACCAAATCCACTATAAGTGCACTGCTGTTTACAAGTTGGAAGAGGACTCACTATTCCATCTGGTTTACAACCACTCACAATTTTAGAACTCACTGATCTCTCAACTGAAGTGAGCTGACTGCTTCTTCAAGAGATCCACTCATAGATTATAGACCTGTAGGTTTCTTCATTATCACAAATGAATGCATATTCCTCTATATGTAGATGCTATATTGATGTACAACTATCACCCGCAGATGAATCACACTTTGCACCGAAGGTACCATGAAATCTTCCAACTTCCACGTGGTCCTAGAGTGATTGACACTCTTCTCTATGCTTGGAGTACTTCTCTAATACTTAGAATGCTTATTCAATCCTGGAACACAAGTGTCACCAATCCACTTGCTCGAAACTCCCTTTTCCAACTCCAAATATGGGCGACTCACACCCATTTACACCCAAACCAATATTGGCGTGCAACTATCAACTACACGCAACTTATGAATAACCTTATACTTGCATGCTAACACCCCACCTGCGGGCCCAAACCACCTGCGTGAATGGATCTCTAATTTTCTTTAAATGTTTAAATTTGTCAAAAATGAGGAGGGGTATCCATCTATTTATAGGCATTTTTGGTACCCTAATCATCAATATGCAAGTCCAGCCACCCTACTCTATGATGCCCTAGTCACCCTGCGTGCCCAAACCAAAACATGGACCCTCCTTCCATTCCAATATTTGGATGTTCTGATCTTGAAAAACATGTGGCACACAACTTTCCAAGCCTCCAAGGCAGCAGTGTGCAAGTACCATTTCCTGATACACTTTTCTCCATTTGTCGATTTTTAGGAATTTTTTTGGAAAACACTGGAAAACGACACTACCTTGTATCTTCCATTTTTCTACCTCCTTCAAATTGTCCATCCCATTGTCATGGATCTTCATTCATTCATGTATTATAGATAACATCTCCTGAACTCAACAACTGACCATATAAACCCCTTTTTTCAACAAACTGAACATCGTGGTCTTCTTTGTTAACAAACAAAACATGGAGGTACACTTTTTCAAAAAAGACAATCACCTCAAAAATGATACAATAATACCTTGAGGGATTTTATCCCAACATGAACCATAGGCCCAAAAGAATAAGAACTATAAATGACCCAAAGGCCCAAAGGTACAAGACCCAGTACATGACCGTTGAAGGCCCAAGATCTGAATACACTTTTGAACTACCCCTCCCCAACATTTGTATCTTTAAAGGTGCTTAGTTCCCCACCTCGCATGGATGATCATCTTGAATTTCCCCATGCAAAGTTACACGGTTCCTGGTACCGATGAAAATTTCCATACCCTCCCATTTATCCAATCTGATTAGATCTCCTCTAGTGGATGCTACTTTCTTTGAATCCTCTTTCGAGGCCCGCTCCCGTGTGGTCTGCCCCGGGCTAATTCTAAGTCCTTTATGGCCCGGAGGCTCATTGGCCTGAAGGATATGGTGGATCAACGACCCAACGGCCTAAAAGCCTTTAGAGTTCTGAATGCCCTGTGACCCAAAGGCCTTGGTGGGCCAAAGGCCTTGAGATGCATAGACCCAAACCGGTGGCCTGAAGGCCCAAATTGGATGAATAGTTTCAGGTATTATAATACCACACAATACCAACTATGATACCTGTTACAGTAACCCCAAAAATAACCTCAATCGAATTTGATCCTGAGACTTTAGGATGCCAAGTAGGAGCCTCTACCACTCGGGTACATGCTCATTGTTTAATAAATATATTAATTATGTAAATATATTTATTATAATTTTATAATTATTTAAATATGTATTTGTTTATTAATAATTATAATTATAAATAAATATACATCAAAATTATTTATATATAATTATAAATACATTTATATAAATAAATAAATATATATATTTATATATAATTATAAATATTATAAATATATTTATTACATGAATATATTTATTATAATTTTATAATTATTTAAATAAATATATATATATATATTAAAATTTTATAAATACTATTTTAAAAAAAATATACATATTTATAATTTCATATTTCAATATTTAAATTATGAAATTGTAAAAAAAGCATTTAAAAAGGTTAATTAAAAAAATTTCAAACATATTTTAAATGTTAAAACATAATAAACAAAAAAAAAATTTATTCATATAAATTACAAACATATTGAAAATATTACATGTGTAGTAATTAAAGATAGGAATAAATAAATATTAAATGATTATTAAATATATTTTTTATATTATTAATGAATATACAATAAAAAATGAATAAATTAAATTTTATATCTAAAATAATATTAAAAAGTGTATTATTAATATTTATGTGAATTAAAAACATACATATTCACACACACACATTTACACACACACACACAAACACGGACACATCTTCCAAGATAGAGTAAGTCTTATATTCCCATGAAATATCTCGCACATTCAACTCTGAGTTACCTCAAAAACTTTCCACTGTATTGATGGTTATTAAATTCACCACTATGAGGTAGTGTTTGAAACTGAAGGTTTATGGTTCTATATTGGAAATAAAAAAGTCAATTTGCGCATCACACCACTCAACATCTTCTTTCTGAAGACCAATTGGTAGCCTTTCCACTTCCAAGATCGTTAATGGAATATAATTTTTTTTATATCGAGATCTAGAATCCTTGAAATACTAATAAATTACAAACCAAATGAGTCATAATCATTCCTCATAAGCTCAGCAAATTTAGGAAGAATGTTTCATTCAGTGGAGTTGATCATTGCGCTTATCAAACTCAACTCTTTAGTATAGAGAATTGGAGAGACCTTTCCAGGCTCAAGAGATGGCTTGGTCTTCTACAAATGAACAATCTGGAAGCCCACCTCATCCAATATAATCACCTTGGATTAGGGTTTACAAGGACTAAAATATTTAACATTGGATGTCAGAGACATTGAATGAATTGGGGACCAAGACACATCAGTCCTCAAAGAGGAACCATACACAAAATTCCATCTTCCTTCCATCATAGTCTTCTGTTTATTTTTTATTATTCCAAGAGCTTAAAAGTTCATTTTTTCTTAACTCTTAGGTCACTTTAACCAATCATCTATTCATCCATAAATTAGTGATCAACATAATCTTGAATGGTATCCTTATCAATAAATTTTTCATTTTTTGGTGCTTAAACCATTTCAACATCCACATCATAGAGAGTATTTAAAATTCATTTCTTCCCATTATTAGTTGAATAGAAATCAATGACCACAACCTACTGTAAATCAACCAAAAACATTATAGGTTGATGAGGAACAACATAATTTGACCACATAATCATATCGTTTTAAGAAAGTGTCATTTTATCATCCATGAACTGGACCAATTTGTTATCATTTTATTCCGGGGGATATTTTCCTCATCAAAGTGAACAAAGTATTAAAAAACCATATCATCACAGGTTCTACATTTTACCTACACATAGGGGCCCAAAATAGAGGGTTCTATACCATAAAAAATAACCACTTCATTTCTTTTATCATCAAGGTATAAGTTAATAAAATCATTCTTCCCTGTATTTATGCTAGAAACTGTAGGATATGCAATATCAGCTTCTACATTCAATTTGAAACCAGCATTTACAGGCTTCATTTTCCTACATTCAGAATTCATATTCCCTTATAAGTTACAAAAATCATATCATTTATTATACCTTCAACTCTCCTTGTTATGAACAATTGATTTAGAAACACTCAAAAATGGTAAAAGTGTCTCATATTTTATAGTTAAGTCAAATTTTAAATCCATTGTTGATATTATCACATTACCAATAGGGGTATCATAGAGGTATACTTCTACCAGGAAGAATGAAAAATAACCATAAAATGATTACACTATTTCATTATCCAATTTGATTGGATTTCTAATCACCGAGAAAATTTCAAAAATATTATGAGGATGCCACCATATCCAATTCAGATCATAAATTCTCACACAAACAAGTGTCCTCATATTTTGGATAGTAAAATGAGTAAAATTGTGATGCTAATATTGAAAAAAAACCACACTTGGTTTGAGGTAAATCAAGCCGAACACCCATGCCTTATAGTAAAAATATTTCGATAGGAATAATATTTTTATATAACCACATCATATTAGAATACATCTCCAGTCATGGAAACCACATGCGGTGGAGAGCCTTCAAACTATCTCGTCAGTAATCCATAGTTTATGTCCCAAAGTAAGAACCATTCTTGCAGTAATTGAAAACCCACAGATCATAAATCTTTCAAGGATTATATCTTGATTTGCACAAATGAGTTCTGGAGTAGCTCTTTTGAATATTATTTCAGCTACCCCATCATTTCAGAAGCAAAAATAGGCGAATGGATTCACATAGTTTTGATCCATAAGGATTAGAAACTTTCATTTTCCCAACTTTCACAATCCCTGGAAAAGGGTGAGGGAAACCCGGAGCATGATTTTCATCTATGATAGACTTGTTAGAGTCAAAACGACCATGAGCGAGGAAGGATTCTTCCATCACCGCCCTACCAAAAGAAGGCACAATCTATGAACTCTAGTTGCCATCGAGAGAAGACGGAGATAATTCCCGTAGATCACCCATCCCCCTAGAAAAGGTCAATATATAATATTTACATTTATTTATTGTTACTTTATATTTATTCATTTATAATTATTATTTATAAGAAAAATATTTATAAATATTTGAATATAAATATGAATATAATTATATAATTATATATATTTATTAATATATAAATAAATATAATTATCCTAAAAAGGTTCAGTTACTGATCAAACTCATCCCTTGAATTTATTAATGAAAATAAAATAGAAAATGTTAACCATCAAGCATGCGGCACATAAAGAACCACCAAAATTGAAGAGTGGTAAAACAAAACCACTAAAAAGAACCAACCTGAAGACCCAAACATCATGGTCTGTAGAGCCACCTATTTATTATAATTTTAAAATTATATATATATATATATATATATAATTTTAAATATTTTTTGAAAAATTTATATATATATATTTAAATTATTAATAAATATATATTAATATATCATATTAATATTAATTATTAACATGTGTTTTTTAATTAATGTATATAAATAAAAAATATTTCTTGAATATAAATATGATAATTTTTTATATATTAATAATAATTTCTATTAAATGATTTTATCATTGTTGAGAAAATAACTGATAAAGACCCACCTTTATCCTGACTACAAAATCACTGATAAATGGCATCCTTTATCATCATTTTTTAGCACTGATAAAAGGTTCCTTTATTAGTGATTTTAGCTATCACTAATAAATGTAGTCCTTTTATCAACACTTTCTATTTAGAGTTGATAAAAGTAGGCACTTCATATCCACCAATATATGGTAGTGAACAATTAGCAGTATTGAATATATATTAATCATTGTGAACTGATGGCATTCAAGTTAATCTTATACGCATTCTGTGAATCTGAATTCATTTATAGATGAGATCCATTTCATTGTTATTTATTCTAAAAAATTATCGAGTTAATATAATAAGATAAGTGGAAAAGGTAATTTAATCTCATATATGGTTTTATTTTAATATGACATAACTTTAAGATAATCACATGAGAGGTCCATCATCCTTCACCTCTCCTAACATATATTTAGAAACACATGATTGATTCTAACATATGCAAACCAATTTTACTTTTAATCCTACATATCTCAAATAAGGAATATCTTACAACACTTATAAAATATGTTATGTAGCTAAAAAACTATATAATTTCTTTTAAAACTCTATAATATATTCCATAACTCAATAATATCTCTTGTTACTTTGTCATATCTTTCACAACATCCATAAAATCTTATGAAACTTCTAGAGAATTTTAAATTCCACCGTATAATATCTTATGTATGCTATATAAGACTATATATATAGAACCTAACATATATTATGTATCATCAGATAAATATTACATATCCTAGTACCCACTAGTAATATTTTTATTTCGGATTGTGAAATCTTATACATGATTTAGGAAATATTACTACGGCATCCCACCTTTTTATTACATAACTTTTCATTACATTTTACAAACAGATGATCTTTAATGTCTAGTGTCTTGGAAATCCGGAAAATAATAAATGAAAAAACCTAAAAATTCTTCTAATAATATTTAAATGATTCTTCAAAAGTTTATCCTAAGTACAATTACTGCATCTTATAACCTGGAGACATACATTCAAAGGAAAGGGTGAGCAGAAGGCCCAGTAAGGGTAAACAAGGGAATTAGTATACTTGTGACATCAATAAGAACTTGAATAAAAACATAAGAACATGATCAATGGAAGTATAGGAATATCATAATAAAAAGAACTTTAATAATAACTTGAATATGTGGAAACAACATTTCATATATACATTCGTGAACATATCACCAAGGTTTATCCCCAAGGTGTCATAAAAATTACCAAGGTTATTTAATAAGGTATCGTGAAACTTCTCATCACTCGAGCTTAATTCTGTACCCAATGAATTGGATCTCTATTAGGGAGTACCCTTAATATGTATTTATTTTCATGGGATCCACATAGATCATAAGAAAAAAATTTCATAAATAACTCAGAGAATAAAAGAAATGGGATTCATTTCAAAATCCTGACATTTTAAAAGTTCTTAAAAATAAGATCATTATATCATTTATAACCCATGGAAAGGGAGTGAGGGTTATATGTATGTCCATACCAGAATAAAATATATCATTTATATATATTTATGAACACCCATAGAAACTAAATAGGTCTGGGTATTCACATAAATAAACAAGATAATTTCTTGGGAGAAAGAGATAGAAATTTGGTGGCCAAATTTCTGCAGTATAACAGCTATATAACATGGTTTTAGAAAATAATAAAAAGAGGGAGTACAATGTTAAAACACTCATAGAAAACTCATATTACAATATAAATACAGAATAACATGGATTTAAGAACATGGTATGGATATTTCAATGACATACCAAAAGAAAAGATACTTGAAAGGTAAGAGAAGATGCAATTTCATTTATGAGAAATTCTGCAGCCTAACGCCGTCACTTAAAAATTCACAAACCAAATTGATGAGAGTTGAAAGGGTATGTCAACAATTAGAAATGAAATGGAATGTAATGGGGACATATAAGAACATAACCTCAACATAAAGAGATGTAAACTATACGACACAATATAAAGGAATTCATGACTCAAAAGACGAGGGTGAAAGGATCCCTTAACTTGAAGAATAACTTAAAAAGCATGATGGTAGGGACCTTGGGAGGCTTGAGGGCACCTTGGGAGGACTTATTGGGAGGTAAGAAGACCCTAACATCGTTGAGGATGATTTTGGAATGAAATTAATGAGGGAAATGACTTGGTATTTATAGGAAAAGTGAGTGAATAAATTATAAATTTTCTAGGGACACCTCATTGGTGGTATTTTCAAAACCATGGGCTTTTCCATGGTATTCGACACTTGGGACACCTCATAGAATATATTACTATTCATAAGTCGACCATAAAGCTTACATAATCATTACACAATTAATGATTTCATTGAACACCTGAAGCTCCAAACTGCATTTTTACTATTCACCAAAAATTCAACTGTTTCTGAAAAATCTCAAAAAATTTCCACAACCTAATATCGATGATCTGAATTCAAAAATGAATTCCATTTTATGAAAATAATTTTTTAAATAATTTCAATTTAATTTGAAAAAAATCATTATTTATTTCAAAAATACAACTTTAAAACTATAACTCATTTGGTAACTCCTTAAAAAAGTAATCAAGGTCCCATAAAAATATCGCATACCCATAAGACAATTAATTAACAATTTATTATTAAATTTAAGGAAAATACATTTCCATTTGAAAATTTTAAATTAATTATAAAATTTTAAATAAAATATTTATGGCGTACAAAAATACCAAAACTTAAACTATGTTCATTTTCTCACTTTTAATATGTCTAAAATGTATTTATACATTAATTGGTGAAGTTTCTATTTTTTTGGTCAATTTACTTTTCATTACTATTCATATGGGTATGTTACTATTCCTACATTACTATTCACTAATAACCATTTTTATCTTATTAGACTCTAAATTTCTCATAGATCACAACTGTAGAAGACCATTTTTCGAAAATCAATTCACATTATTAATTATTTAATGAATGCAAAATTTTTTTAAAATACCCCTTTTTCTTAAATTCATCAACAATACACATCCTATATTTATCCAGATATTTGAAATTCACATACTTTTCCAAAAGAAGAAATAAAAATTTAATTTATATAAAAATATTACAAAAAGCATCTAAGGTCTCGTTACATAGCCCATTATTACACCAGCATAAGACCTAAGTGTTAGGTGTGCTATGGTGATATAATCTTGGGGTGGATCAGACTACATTACCTGAGTGGTGATTTCTATCAGCTTGAACTTCTCCCTTACGCGAATCTGTTCAAGCTTCATACATTGAAGTTTGGTTTGGTCTTGATCGATAGCAATGTCCAGTGATGCTACCTTTTTCCCAAGATACGAAAGATGGTTTTCATATGGCTCGAGTCTACTGGATGAGGCCATTTAATCTTCCTTCTGTATTAATTGAATAAGATAACCGTATTTATAAAAACACAAAGTTAATATTATAGTTTTCAACGGTCATATTGACCAACGATCATATAACAGTCAAACCCCAATGATCTCATTTTAATTATTCCATATTCATTAATTAAATGATTGGTTTTGTTGAGTATATAATAAAATAACACACTAAATTAGGAAACAAATATAATTAAAAAGTTCAGGTCGTTACATTCTTCCCCCCTTAAGAAATTTCGCCCCTGAAATTTTACCTCATATCCTCTAATGGGAAAAGGTGTGGGTACATCTGTCTCATAGACTTCTCCGGTTCCCATGCGGCTTCTTCATATTTGTGGTTCCTCCACAACACCTTAACAAGGTGGGTAGTCCTATTGTGTAGAACCTTGTCTCCATGATCCAAGATCTCCACCGGCTACTCTTAATAAGAGAGGTCATGTTACAGTTGTACCACCTCATGATTTAGTACATGTGAAGGGTCAAGTATGTACTTCCTTAAGAGGGATACATGGAAGACATCATGAACTTGGGATAGATTTGGAGGAAGTGAAAGATGATAGGCCAATGCTCCCACACGATCAAGGATTTTATAGGGGACAATGTACCTAGGGCCGAGCTTCCCTTTCTTCCCAAACCTCATGAATCTCTTCCAAGGTGAAATATGAAGAAAGACTTTGGCACCAACATCAGACTCCAAGTCCCTTTGACAGAGGTCGGCATAGCTCTTTTTCCGAATCTAAGCAGCTTTAATGTGTTAGATGGCATGGACCTTTTTTGTCATCTCTTGCACAAGATCATGCCCATGAAGATTTCTCTCACCAGCTTCATCCCAACAAGTAAGAGTTCTACATCGCTTCCCATATAGAGCTTCATAGGGTTCCATTTGAATGCTCGGGTGGAAGATGTTGTTGTAAGAGAAATCAACTAAAGAGATATTTTGATCCCATCCACCTTTAAATCCCATTGAGCAAGTTCTCATCATTTCCTCAAGTGTTCGAATAGTCTTTTCATATTGTCAATCAATTTGGGGGTGATAGGCCATACTGAAATTCAATTCAGTGGTCCGAGATTGTTGAAGACTTCTATAGAATTTTGATGTGAACCTTGGATCACAATCAGATTCGATAGAAAGTGGAACTACATACAGCCTTACCACTTCCTTCATGTAAATCCTAGGAAGTTGATCAAGAGAGAAATCTTCCCGAATGGAGATAAAATGGGCAGTCTTGGTGAGATGGTCCACAATAACCCATATCGCGTTATTTCCATTAAATGTTCTCAGGAGACCGGTGAAAAAATCCATAGTGATATTTTCCCACTTCCATGCTGGTATGGGTAGTGGTTGCAAAACCCCTTTAGGAAGTTGTCACTCTGCTTTCACTTGCTGACATACCAGGCACCTTGAAGTATAGTCAGCAATCTCCCTTTTCATATTATCCCACCAATAATAATCACGAAGGTCCCTATACATTTTTTTTCTTCCAGGATATATAGAAAAAGTAGAGCTATGAGATTCATCCATCAGCTCCTTCTTTATTTCCGGAATAGGTGGAACACATAGTATTGTATGAAATTTTAGTACACCTTCTTGATCAGTATTGAACTCAGGAAACTTCCCATCCTTCACAACCTCAAACTTCTTATGTAGCAAAGGATCTTCTTTTTGAGCTTTCTTGATCTTCTATATTAGTGATGGTTGAGAAATCATTTGGGTTAGGGTTGATGATGTCCCTTCCTTTATAATTACAATGTCTAGTTTTACTCGGCCATTGATCAAAGGATCTCTTTGAATCCTCATAATGGACAGAACAACTAGGTCTTTCCTGCTTAATGCATTAGTGACTTTGTTTTCTCTTTTGGGATGATAATGAATTGAACAATCATACTCTTTTATGAGTTCCAACCATCTCTTTTCTCTCATGTTAAATTCCTTTTGTGTGAAAATATACTTCATACTTTGATGGTTAGTGTATATATCCCATTTATCCCCATAAAGATAGTGCCTCCATAGAATCAGAGTAAAAACAACCGCGACCGGTTCCAGATCATGCATAAGATAATTCTGCTCATGAGTCTTCAACCATCGAGATGCATAAGTAATGACATTGTCATTTTTCATGAGGACTCATCCAAGCCCTTTCCAAGATGCATCGCTAAAATAATAAATCCATCTCCACTTGAGGGTAGTGTTAACATAGGTGCGGTAACCAATCTATTCTTCAGCTCTTGGAAACATTCCTCACACTACATTGTCCAGATGAAATTGACCCCTTTCGAGTTAACTTGGTTAATGGATTAAAAAGTCGTGAAAAGTTTTTAACAAACCTCCTTTAATATCCCAATAATCCATGGAAACTACGAATCTCAGTTATTGTTGTAGGCTGAGGACACCTCTCTACAACTTTGTTCTTTGTAGGTTCAATTGTGATTCATTCACTGGAAACAATGTTCCCAAAGAAAGCAACTTGTTGTAACCAGAAATCACATTTACTGAATCTTCCATAAAGTCTCTCCTTCCATAGAGATTTCAAAATAACCCTTAGATAATCCTTATGCTCCTCACGAATTTTAGTATATGTCAGAATATCATCAATAAAAACTAACAAAATGTTATCAAGGTATTATTTAAAGACTCTATTAATCCAATTCATAGAAATTGAAGGTTCATTAATTAGTAAAAAAGGAATAACAACAAACTCATAATGCCCATATCTTGATCGGAAGGCAGTTTTTGAAAAATCTTCTTTCATCACCGTCAATTGATTATAACCAGATCGAAGATCAGTCTTAGAGAAGAATTTATCCCCACGAAGTTGGTCAAATAAGTCATCAATTATTAGAAGAGGGTATTTGTTCTTTAATATGATTCCATTAAGTTCTCTATAATCAATGCATAGAGGCATCAATCAATCTTTCTTCTTTAAAAAGAGAACAACTGCACCCCAAGGAGACACACTCGATTGGACAAACCCCTTCTCTAAAATATCTTGGAGTTGTTTCATTAATTCCTCTAGCTATATATTTTCCATCCTATATAGGGTCTTTGATATTGGATGAGATCCAGGTACAAGTTCAATGCATATCTCTACCTCTCCTTCTAGTGGAGGTCCAGAAAACTCCTCAAGAAATACTTCAATGTATTCCTAGACGATGGGTACATTTTCTATCATCAAACCCTCATTTCCTTATTCTTATTCACTAATCAATTCTATAAACAAGGATATAAGATGTTCTTAAAGACAAAGATCAGGTTGAGATATCTCTCCTTGGAAGATAACTGTAGGTTTTCCATTCAAGACTACTGAGATTTCCTTACTCCTGCATTTGATCTTAGCATTATACTTTGAGAGCTAGTCCATCCCTAGTATAATGTTGAATTCCAGTATGGGAATGACTACTAGATCTCCGATAAGATTGTGCTCATCAAAGTAGATACTAGAGTTTCTGAAAACTGATTATGCTTGGATAATCCCACCATGAATCTTGACTGAAAACTCACCTTTTAGAAAGTCGGGGGTTGATTCTAAATTCATTTTAAACTTGGAGGAAATAATGGAATGCATAGAACCAGAATAAAAAAAGTACTTGTAAGATTTGAGGGAACAATAAGAGTTCCTTCTACCACATGATTTGGAGTTTCAACTTCAGTTGTAAAGATAGAAAAAGCACGTCCTTTCTCCCTTGGAATTTGCTGAGGCTAATGTTAGTTCCCCTCCACTACCCTCAGATTTGGACAGTGATTGGAAAAGTGCCCTAGTTTTCCACACTTAAAGAACTGGACATCAAGTAGGGCCTGCACCATATTCCCCTTGTTGTTAGTGTTTGGAAGTTGAGGTTTCACCTCACTAAGACAATTCATCACAATAGGGCCATCTCTTCCACTCATGTAGCATTTCCCACTCTCGAGGAGGCAGTTACCCCAATGTTTCTTCCCACATTTATTACATGTGGGACATTACACTATCTTGCCTCCTCTTCCCTGATCAAATCTCCTAACTAATCTTAGATCCATTGACCCCTTTTTGTCGTTGAACTTATGAGACCATTGCATCTCACCAAACTCCAGTTCGACTTTCATCGCACTCCGCACAATCTCCTCGTAGTTATCATAGTCTTAGTTGGATAGATTCTTCTGCAGATGAAATATCAGTCCACCGAATAATATATCAACCTTACCATTTTCATCCATGACAAAGCTAGAGGTATATCATGAAAGTCGGGTGAAGTTCATCTCATTGCTTCCGACATATTGTCTCTTCTTCTGCTTGAGCTCGATAAACTCCTTCTCTATTCTTGTTCTCATGGATCGAGAGAAATACTTACTGAAGAAAATCCCTCTAAACTATTCCCACTCCATAGATTCAACATACACTATTTGCCTCATGTTTTTAATCAGATCCCACCACTGATTAGCTTATCCCTCTAAGAGATAGATAGTCAGGGTGACCTTCTCTTGATCTGAACAGCAGAGCATAGAAAAGATCTTCTTGATAATGCTGATCCACTATTCAGCAATCAATGGGTCAGTCGATCCACTGAATGTTTGTGATCATTGATGGATAAAGGACTCAACAGAATGTCGTTCCCTTCGAGGTGAGATTAGTCTCTCAAATTGATTCATGTTATTTCCCATGACTTGAGTCAGTTGGTTCATCATTCGCATGAATATTTCTATTCCGGTTTCAATCGGAGGGTCGTCAGTGCATGGTCCATTACGGTCACCATTTGCACGGTTCCTCCTATTCCCCGCCATTTTCTAAAAGAATAAAACTATAGTGAAAAAATTATTTCATTTACAAATCTTTTAACTATAAAAGATTCTATGTATCAAAACATCATGCTTAATTAATTAAATTTCTCTATAATTCCTTCTTAATGATTCATAAAAAGCTTGCGATTAACCAAACATATCCCCCAGGAGTGTCGTAACCAATAGTGCCGCAAAGTCCATTATCGTGCACCAGTTCTCATTTGAGTATAGCTCAATGCTGTGTTTTTAGGTTTTACCCCTATGTACATATGTTCCAGAGCCGCCTCTACCTGCTCGTATCCAGACATGGATGTATTTGTTCGATAAACTAGTTACTCAATATTCACCAAAATACCAGGATGTTTTCCTATATTTATACTTTTCTATAGGGTTCTTACTAAATATTTCATATCCTAATTTCCATAAATATCTAAAATATTATTTGACACCAACTATGGAATCCCGCCTTTTTATTACATAACTTTTCATTACATTTTTGAAAGAGAGGATCTTTAAAGTCTAGTGTCTTGGATATCAGAGAAATGATACATGAAAAAAAACATAAAAAACTCTTCTAATCCACTTGAAAGGCTTCATCAAAAGTTCATCCTATGTACTATTACTACATCTTATAACTTGAAGACATACATTCAATGGAAAGGGTGAGCATAAGGCCCAGTAAGGTCAAACAAGGGAATCCATATACTTGTGACATCAATAATAACTTGAATAAAAACATAAGGACATGAGAAATGGATGTATAGGAATATCATAATAAAAATATATTGAATTATAACTTGGATATGTTGCTACAACATTTCATTTAGACATTCATGAACATATCACCAAGGTTTATCCGTGAGGTGTCATAAAAATTACCAAGGTTATTCACCAAGGTATCATGAAACATGTCACCTCTAGAGATTAATTCTTTACCCAATGCATTGGATAACTATCAGAGGGGAAAACATAATTTGTCTTTATTTTCATTTGATCCACATAGATCATAAGAAAAACATTTCACAAATAACCCATAGAGAATAAATGAAATGGGTTTCATTTCAAAATCATGATGTTTTACATGTTCTTAAAAATAAGATCATTATATCAGGTATAACCCATGGAAAGGGAGTGAGGGTTATATCTATGTCCATTAAAGAATAAAATATATCCTTTATATATATTTTTGAACACTCATAGAAACAAAATAGGTCTGGGTATTCACATAAATAAACAAGATAATTTCTTGAGAGAAAGAGATAGAAATTTTGAGGTGAACTTTCTACAGCATAACTGCTATATAACACGGTTTTAAAAAATAATAAAAAGACAGGGAAAAAGGGTAACCCGCTAATAAATAAATCATATTACAATATAAATACAGAATAACATGGATTTAAGAACATCGTATGGATATTTGAATGACATACCACAAGAAAAGGAAACTTGAATAGTAGGAGAAGATGCGATTTTTTTTATGAGAAATTCGGAAGCCTAACAACGTCACATACAAATTCAGAACCCAAATTGATGAGAGAAGAAAGGGTATATAAACAATTAGACATGAAATGGATAGTAGCGAGGACACATAAGAATATACCCTCAATATAAATAGATAGAATCTATAAGACACAACATAAATGAATTCATGACTCAAAAGAGGAGGGTGAACGGATACCTTACCCTGATGAGTAACTACTAAAGATTGAAGGTCGGGACGTTGGGAGGATTTAGAGAACCTTGGGAGGACTCCTTGGGAGGTCAGGAGACCAGATATTCATTGAGTACGATTTTTAAATGAAATTAATGAGGGAAAAGGCTTGGTATTTATAGGAAATGTGAGTGAATAAATTATTAATTTCCAAAGGACACCTCATCGGTGGTATTTGAAAAACCATGGGCTTTCCCATGGTATTTTCCCATGGTATTGGCCACTTGGGACACCTCATATCATATATAACTATTCATAAGTAGACCAAAAATCTTACATCATTATTACACTATTAATGATGTCATTAAACACCTGAAACTCAAAACTGCATTTTCACTATTCACAAAAAATTCAACTATTTCAAAAAAATCTCAAAAATTCACCCTACCATAATATCGATGCACTGAATTCAAAAATTAGTTCTATTTTATGAAACTAATTTTCTAAATATTTGTATTTTAATTTTTAAATAAAATCATTATTTATTCCTAAAATACATCTTTAAAACAATAACTCATTTTTAACACCTTAAAAAAGTAATTAGGGTCCCATAAAAATATCGTATACCCATAAGACAAAACAGTAACAATTTATGATTAAATTTAATGAAAATACATTTCCTTTTTAAATTATTAAATTAATTATAAAATTGTAAATAAAATATTTATGGTGTACAAAAATACCAAAACATAAACTATGATCATTTTTTCACTTTTCAGATGTCTAAAATGTATTTATACATTCATGGGTGAAGTTTCTATTTTTTTGGTCAAATTACCATTCATTACAATTCATATGGGTATGTTACGATTCCTACTTTACTATTCACTAAAAACCAAGTTGATCTTGTTAGACTCTAAATTTTTCATAGATCACAACTGTAGAAGACCATATTTTGACAATCATTTCACATTATTAATTATTTAATGAGTACAAAAACATTTTAAAATATCCCATTTTCCTAAATTAATCAATAATACACATCCGATATTTATCCGGATATTTGAAATTCACAAACTCTTCCATATGAAGAAATAAAAATTTGAGTTATATAAAAAGAATACACAAAGCAGCTAAGGTCTCGTTACATAGCACCTTATTTCACCATCATAGGACTTAAGTGTTAGGTGTGCTATGGTGATAGAATCTTAGGGTGGCTCGGACAACATTACCCAAGTGGTGACTTATATTAGCTTGAACTTCTCCCTCAGGTGATTCCGTTCAAGCTTCATACATTGAAGTTTTCCTTGGGCTTGGTCCCGAGCAAAGCCCAGTGATGCTACCACCTTCCCAAGCTCCGATAGATGGGCTTCATAAAGATCGATTCTATTGGATGAGGCCATTCAATCTTCTTTCTGTACTAATTGACCAAGATAACCATATTTATAAAAACAAAATGTTAAGATTATAGTTTCCAATAGTCATTTCGACCAAGGTCATATAACAGTTAAAACCCAACGGTCTCATTTTGATTATACCCAATTCATTAATTAAATGATATAGTTTTGTTGAGTATAAAATAAAATAACACACTAAATTATAAAACAAATATAATTTAAAAGTTAGGGTCGTTACACTAACGTATAACTTGACACATATCATGTATCATTAGATGATGTTATATATCATAGTGATATCTCTAGGTATTTTTTCATTATACATAATCAATGTCATACATATCCCTTTATTGTTATTCTATAATTTTCAGTTTTTTTATATATTAAATACATCTGACTCAACAAGTATTGGATGTGATTTCTTGATACTATTATGAGGATTTTACCATGCTTTATTAAAAAAACACAATCCAATTTTTTTCCAAGTGTTGTTACTAACAAACTATTGTATAATACTTGTTGACATATCTATTATGATGAATTTATGTTTTTTTGAAGATATTGATTATGATTAAAGGTTTTTGGTGACTTTAATATTCATAGAGCATATTTTGAAGGTTTATACAACATGTTCATAAAATAATTTCATTTAACAAGGTAAAATCTGTGCTAAAACTAAATATATACCTAATATTATATGTTAGATGAAATTTAATGAGGTTTATACATAAGTAAGTATTCCATTGAATAATTTTTTTGCATAAAATATCTTCCTTAGAAAAAATATTTGTTAAAAAATTTGATTTATCATATTCATTTATTGAATTAGTGTGAAAACAAGAGGGGTACACTAAAACAATATATGATCCAATAACATAATAAAATATAATGACTAAAGTAAAACCATATAAATTTCTTTATGTGTAAATAAACTGAGGTACTTTTGACAAAACAAATCTTCTAAAATGTTATGTATATTGGGATTTTAGTTTGGTAGTATATTTATGTTCAAGGTCATTAAATTATTTTATATAGTTAGATTAAAAAATTTAGGGTTGAATAATATTTTTTCATGAATATAAAATTTATAGGTTTAAACATTGGAAATTTTTAATATTTTCATCGAATATATGATGTTTAAAAGTCAATATATCATTTAATGGATTAAGGGTTGATAAATATATAAGAAAATATTGATATTTAGAAAATTTTCTTAAAATTGACCCATAGAAAATATGTAATGACACTTAGAATTTCTAAATTCTTTCACAAGATATTTGGACCACAAAACATATGATCACAGAATATATGTCCAAAAAACATTCAATCAATAAAACATTCACAATAAATATGTCAAAATTAGCAGATGGAAATAAAGATAACTAAAATATTTTGAGACAAAAAAATAGTTAATATGCTACCATATTCAAGTATAATTAATGAAAATTATATTGTGATTTTTAAATTATTCTCAAGTAAGATAATTTGAATTTAATTAATTTAATATCTCTAGATATAATGATTTTTAATTAAATAATTTTCATAATGTGATTAAATATATAGTTTTTATAGATTAGAATATTGATGGAATTTTATTTAATTAAATGATTTTTCTATTTCTATAAATTAATCATGGAATGAAGAATAGATATAACTATAGAGAAATATATGTGAGAGAAATAATATTATAATGTCGAATAGTTCGAGGATGAAAATAAAAATAATTTTAACAAAATAATTAACTTTATAAAATTATAAATACAAATTGGAAGAAGATATATTTTTAATAAAATGAAATCAATATATCTTTTGAATATATATTTCATTATTTCATTGAAAATAGGAGGGAATGAAATAATTTAGTGGATTAAAACATTTGCGTGTCAAGGAAGATAGCCTCCAATAACACTATATTAAATTATATTAATCAAAATATTTAACCTATATATATCCGAGATAATACAAGTCCTAACTAGGATGTATTCAACTACCTTGGGGGATTAACCATGTACAAATAATATGACATTTGTTTTATTTTCCATCATTTTACATAGGCTAGATTGGGAATATACAAGTTTGAGATGATACAATCACATTAACTAATGAAATATGTTTTTATGGAAAATTGTAAAAATTGGTTAACACTTATTAAAATTTGTGTACCAAATATGTGAAACAAAAAACACAAAATCAAATAATAAAATAGATAATCAAGTATCACCTAACTTTTAAGCTCACCCACATATAGTGATTTAGGTCTTTATGAGTGAACACTTTAGAATAAATACCCACATAAGTATTTTAAGTGGTTTATAGATATTATTAATTTTTAATATCATATCATTATTTCCCTCTATGTATGAATTTTTTTAATTATCTAATTAATATATATCAAGTCATAAAAAATTAAAATGTTTTAATAATGCTAATTATATAGAGCCGACATTAGACATTACATGATCTTGAGTTTTAGTCAAGAATTTACATTCTTTTACATTGAGGATATTTTTAGGTTTTGAGATTTATAAGGTTAGTACATAATTCATACATATCAACCCACACACATACAAATTGCGTACCACCAAAACATAAAACTTTAAAAATATATCATGATTTCTTTGACAAATATTAATAAAATTTAACTAGAATTCCTGATTTCTCTTACATATCCTTATAACATCTGAAAACATTTAAAAACATGGGATGAGTATAAAAATATCATTAAGGGATATAAAAATTCAGAAAGAGAACATTAGTTCATGAATACTTATAAACATATGAAATCATTTTCACAAAGACATACTTCTCACCAATAAAGTATCATATACTTACTTTGTAAAAAATGGGATTTCCGGAAAATATATAAAACATATATAAAACCATATAGATATCATGCGGAATTAAATACATAATATTTTAACCCTATAAAATAATTTATGTTTTTCATCCCTCACAGGTACCTTACAATGTTACACTCACATCTACCTTATCGTGTAAACAACGCAGTTACACTTGGAGTAACTGTACTTCCAAACTAAAAATTACACATACCTAATGAATTTTAGAGAGATATTGGTCCCACCATTCATCATAAACATTTCACAAGAAATATAACATAATCATAAAATGTGAACACTTCCATAAAAACATTTCTTTTGAATTTTGTAAAAATAAAAATTTAAAAGATGATTTTTAAAGAAAAATGTCTTACAATTATCATATAATTGAAGTGATAATTAATGGAATGAAAGAAATATGTGTATAAAAGATAAATATAAATAATAAAACATAAAAAAAATTCATTACAAAAAAAATCTTAGTACCACATAATCAATGATGTAGAAGGGTAACCTAAAGAATGGAAATTTGGTTAAGAAATCCCTTACCTCGGGTTCATCATACTTAAAATGTTTTTAAACCTTATGTATAATGATTAAAAGTGTCTTATTAATATTTTATAGAAACATATTAATGTTTATAAAACCTTATATGATCATTTTATAACATCATTTCATATATTTATAAATAAAAGTTTGTTCTTCCCATTGTTTTGGGTGTGTTCTTTACATGATTTCCATGGTCAGTTTGTAATGGAATTTCTTGTCGAATGGAAGAAAAAATACCTAAGTGGGATGAATTGGTATTAATATGTTTCCATAATATTAAATTATACCATAAAAAATTTTATTTTTATATATGATTATGAATCATTAGATAAATAATTAATGACATTCGTTTAGAACATCTTGGCAGTTCTTTGATAATCACGAACTAGTTTTGTTATATAATTTAATATCATGTATATATGCTAATTAAATAACATGAAAGAGGTTATATAATAAAATTTAAATTTTGTTTCAACCATTAAAATGGTTTTATAATAATTTTTTATCGATTTAAAGGAAATAGAAAACACATCACCGATGATGTTGGTAAATCGACACATCACGGACGATGTCTTTATTTTTAGAATGAGAAGGGGGAGGAAAAGAAGTATGATGGTGAATTTATCCAATAACATGATAAAATAACTGTATATGTGATACTATATTTCTCATGCCTCTTTGATAAGGGGAGTTTAAGATAGTATAAGAAATGAAAAATAATTTAAATAAATATAAAAGAAAATGAAAAAGGTTTTTTACCCCTTGATCTCTTCTCCTTGAGATCCTCCTTAGGCCGTCAGTTTTGGCTATTTGTGAGACCAGAAGGCCTTGGACATGGGAAAGATCCTTGGTAAGATTATTGTGTAGAATTTGGAAAATTATAAAATAATTAGAGGTATAAGGTGAAGAGGGGGTGAGGCGTGGTACTTATAATGGGGGAGAGGAGAGTTTTCCCATTATTTTTAGTCATTATTTTATTATTTTTGCACAATACAAGAAATAGTGTTGGTTATTGTGACTAAATACAAAAAATAGAGAATTTGGGTTAGAAAAAATGGTGATTACATCAGACATGATCTTTTTAATAATTTATTTAACATATAATGTGTATATACAGTAAATTACCATATATCACTATTCATCAAAAAATTAAAGCATTTTAGAAAAATACAAAAAATTATCCCCAACCATTTTTCAATGTGTATAATTTAAAAATGAACTCAACTTTATCAAAAGTAATTTTATAAGTATGAGAAGCTTAATTTTTAAATAAAATCATAATGTTTTCCAAAAATAACAATTTTAAAACTATAATGGATTTTATAACACCTTCAAAAATAAATCAAGGTATCATAAAATTATATTATAACCACAAGGAAAAAAATATTAATTTATGATTACATTTCATGAAAATAAATATTCAGTAAAATTATTTAATTAATCAAAAAAATTGAAAATAAATATTTATAACTTACAAAAATACCAACACTTATACTGTGATCATATTATTACAAATAATATACCTAAATTTTATTTATAAATTAATTGGTGAGTTTAATATTAATTTGGTCATATTTCTATTCATAAAGGTCAAGTTACTATTCATAAGTTTTTAGTTACTATTCACTAAAAATTATGTTGATCATATCAGACTTTAAATATCTTACTGATTACAACCATGTATATATATTTTTCAAAATTCAAATGATAGAAGTGGAAAAATTAGGTTTCATGGATATATTATAAATATCACCTTAAAACAAAGTGTCATTACCTATAGAATCAGTGTTTCATGAATTTCATTCTATATTAAAATTTATTTTTGAATCCTTAGGGTGTTACATTCTCTCCACCTTCTGGAAATTACATCCTCACAATTTTTTATTTACTTTTTAATAAAGTGAGGGTAACTTTACCTCATAGCATTTTTATATTCCCATATTTCATATTCAACCATTTGGTTTCTCCAAATAAACTTAAACATGTGGATTAAATTATTCCAAAATAATTACTCTCTATGATCAAAAATCTAAATTGGACTTTCTTCATAAGAAAGGTTCTCTTCCAGCTGAACTGTTTCAAGGATCAAGACATGAGATAAATATGGAACATACTTTATCAACATTGAATCATGAAAAACATTGTGTACCTGAGATAAACTCAGAGACAACGTTACTTGATAGGTGAATGATCCTACTTTCTCCAGGATTTCATAAGGTCCAATGAACTGTGGACTTAGCTTTACTTTCTTATCAAGATGGATAACACATTTCCACAATGATATTATAAGAAAATCATGATCACCGGGCTCAAATGGAAATTATTTAATCTAATTATTTTCAAAACTTTTCTAGTTTTTCTGAGCTATCCTCATATATTGATGGATCATCTTCACTTTCTCAGCCACTTCCTCTACTAATTCTGGTCCCATCAACTTCCATTTCCTCGACATTATACAAAATTTTTGGAGTTCAACATTTCTTCCCATATAATGCATCAAAAGGCTGCATATTTATAATGAAATGAAAACTATTATTATAAGAAAAACTCAACTAAAGAAATATATTGATCCAAATTCCTTAGTAGTCCATTGAACAAGATCGAAGCATATTCTCCAATATCTGAATTATTCTCTAAAAATTTCCATCAGATTGAGGATGAAAAGTAGTGCTGAAATTTAATTCTGTTCCCAATGTCTTCTAAAGGCCATTCTAAATGTCATAAGTGAACCTCAGATCGTGGTCAGATACAATGGAAAGAGGAACTCCATGAAATCTGAAAACCACTTTGAGGTATAGTCAAGAGAGATTATCCAAAGACATAATATCTTTAATTAGAGGGAAATGTACTGATTTAGTCAGTCGGTAAACAATAACCCAAATCACATTGTTACCTTGAGAATTTTTTGGTAGTCCTACCACAAATTCCATGGATACATTTTTTCATATCCAATCTGTCATTGGAAAAGGATGAAGCATCCCCTTTGGTAGTTTTCACTCTACTTTAACTTATTTCCATGTAAAACATTTCATGGTAAAATCTCCAATATCTCTTTTCATTCCATCCAACCAATAATACTTCTGAAGATCTTTGTACATATTAGTACTGCAAGGATGAACTAAAAATGGGGAACTATGAGCCTCAAAAAACAATTATTTCTTCATATGGGAATCCCAAGTCACACATAATCTTTTTTAAAATCTAAAAAAACAATATTTATCAAGGCTAAATTTTGGGAAATTACCGATTTTAACCAATTATATCTTTTTTGTATCTCATTGGCTTCATATATATTTTCAAAATTCCGTCTGATAGAGATGAATGCATTGACACATGAAAAAATTGAGTAATTTCCTACACCAACTACTTTCAATCCAAAATTCATCAAACCATTAATCAAATGGTCTTGTTCCAAACATAACATAGTTAATGATTCATGATATTTTCAACTCAAGGAATCTTCCACTTCATTTTATGTTCTAGTATGGTAATTGATTATGTAGTCATAAACCTTTATCAATTCAAACCTTCTTCTTTGCCTCGTATTTAATTTCTTATGAGTGAATATATATTTCAAAATTTTACGGTCAGTATATATTTCACATTTGGCTATGTATAAATGATGCCTCTATGTTTTCAAATAATAAAACATAGCTTCTAATTCCAAATCATGTTTTTGATAATTTAACTCATGATGCATCAGTTGTCTCGAAGCATAATAAATTCCTTGATCATTTTTTATTAGAAAAAAACCTTGTCTCATTAATGAAACATCATTATAGATGAAAAACTCACAATTTATGAAAGGCATATCCAAAACTAGAGCATTCAACAATAAATTCTTCCATTCCTGAAAAAAATATCACATTATTTTATCCATATAAATTTAACCCCTTTTCACGTAAACTTAGTTAGTGGGATAGATAACCATGCAATGTTTTTTAAAAAATTGCTGGTAATAACTTTCTAATATAAGAAAAATACGAATCTTTGTAACATTTGTAGGTATTGGGTATTCATCAGACACTTTTGATTTGGAAGGATTAACTATTATTGCATCCTTATTTAAAATGATCCCAATAAAATAATTATGTTGAAATCAAAAATCACAGTTATGAATTTTTTCATATAACTTCCTTTCATTGACAGTTTTCAAAACAATCCTAAAATGTTTTTCATGATCCTCATAAATTTTATAAAAAACCAAAATTTCACCAATAAAAACAACAAAAAACTTATCCAAATATTCAGAGAATATTCCATTCAATTGATCCATGAATATAATAGGGGAATTTATCAAACCAAAGGGCAGAAAAAACTCACAATGATCATATCTATTACAAAAATCTATTTTTGAAATTTCATACTCCACCTTCAGTTGGTGGCACCAGGATCTCAAGTCAATCGTGGAAAAATACTGAGCTCCCCAGAGCTAATAAAACAAGTAATTGATATGAGGAAAAGGATAATTATTCATAATAGTAATTTTATTAAATGCTATATAATCAATGAAAAGTTTCATGTAACCATCTTTATTTTTAGCAAAAAATGGGAGCACCCTCGGGTGAAGTTATAGGATGAATTAATCCTTAAATAAGAAACTCCTAAAACCGATTTTTCAATTCAAGAAGTTCCACTTGATCCATTTGATTAGGGGATTTTGAAATTGTTTTAGTATTAAGAACCAATTCAATAGTAAAATCAACTTATTGATCATGTATAACACTTGGTAACTCATCTAAAAAAACATCAAGGTGTTAATTTAATAGTAGCATATCATTATTCTGAATAGTTCCTTTTTTTTCAAAAATATGTGAAAGATAACATTAATTTCTATCTTTTAACAATTTCTCAGATTCATGATATTTTATCAATTATATGGGTTCATTCTTGAATAGAAACTGAAACTCTTTCTGAAAAAAACTTATTTAGCTCTATAATCAATCCTAGCATGATAAACAGAAAGCTAATCTATACCCTGAATAACATAAAACATTACTAAGGAAAAAAACATGGATTACTGGTAATGGACTTCCACATACAATAACATAAAGATTCTTATAATGCATTTTTATGTAATATTTCCCCCTGGTGTTTTAACCATATGATCCAGTCTCATTTCATTTGGTGAAATTTTAATTCACCAGAATATTTCTCAAAAATAAAGAAATGTGTAGAACCCATATAAAAAACATTAGAGAAATATGAGTAAAAAAACAAATTACCTGATACCACTTCACTGGATGGCCCCGCATCTACTAACATAGTCGCAAAGGATATCACCACACCTTTATGCTTATAATTTGTCTTTTTCCCATCATTCAGATCTTCCTTTGGGAAAATATTTTCATAATTACTCATCTCACCAAATTTAAAATCTTTCTAGTTTTTTATTATAATTGATCTTAATATCATTTTCATTACAATATCGAGCCATATTTCTAAACTTACCACATCGAAAAAACATCCTAGTTTTGGTAAAACATTCCCCAAGGTGATTTTTACCAGAATTTTCACAAAATATAAATTAAACATTCATACCTTCATATTTACTTGATTGATTATTACCCATAAATTTCTATATGGACCTCTTTTTATACGTGTTGTAAAAGAACACGTGATCATCAGAAATCACCATTTTTACCCTATGAGCACACTACACAATATTCTCATAACATTTAAATTTATGAGAATCCAATGCACTTCGATATCTTCAATTTAATCCTGAGTAAAAACAAGTTATTTTGAAATCAAGATCCTGAATAAAATTTGTAGTATATCTTTCTAATTGGGTGATGTTTTCTTCATACATGGCCACTGAATCCTCTTAACATTTCATCAAGTCAAGGAATTTATTTTCCATCCTACGTCGAACCACCTTAAGAAAGTATTTTTCAAGGAACGGATTTTTTAAATTATCCAATTCCAAGTATTTTTTTAATTATCCCAGATATTCATTTCCATTGATCACCACTGGTCAGCTTCACCTTCAAAATGATAAATAGAAAGACTATATTTTGATTATCTGAACACCCCATAATAATGAATATATTTTCAAGTGATTTAATCCATCTTTCATCCACCAGTGCGTCAGATTATCCACTGAAATAAGGAGGGCGTTGCCTCATAAAATGTTCCACTATCATCAAGTTACATTGTGGGAGCTCTGTTTATTCTATTAAATGGATTCTTCCACCATTTATAGCCTTCATCAGCTAAGATATTACTATAAAAAACTATTCGGTTCAAATTCCCACCATTCCATGTTGGAGATTCATAAAGATATCTTCCTCTCGATGCCTTCCTACTTTAGCTTCCCCATTTATTTTGTAGAAATCCATTTTGAAAAAACATATCTTAGATGAAGAAACATGGAAATAATAAAATTCTATATCACTTAATTATAAATATAAGTTAAAAATCATTAATTTTATTTTATTAACATCATCATAACACCTAAAGTTATCTAAACCGTCCTATGATACCAAAAATATAAGGACCCGATCTTAAAAATTACATGATCTTGAGTTTTAGTTAAGAATATTTTTTATTATACATTGGGGATCTCTTCATAGGTGGAGTTTCAGAAAGTTAGGACATAATTCATACATATCACCCCACAAGCATATAAGGTGGGTACCACTAAAACAATATCCATTTCTTCCAATAGATAAAACTTCAAAAATATGACATGATTTCGCTGAAAAATATTCATAACATTTAACATGACTTCATTCTTTATCTTACACATCCTTATAACTCGTGAAAATAATCAAAACATGGGATGATTATAAAAATGTTAGTAAGGGATATAAAATGAAGGAAATAAACCATTAGTCCATGAATACTTATAAATATATAAAATCATATTCACAAAGACCTACTTCTCACCCATAAAGTATCATGTACTTACATTGTGAAACATGAGATTTTCATAAAACAGAGAAAACATAAATAAAAACAAACATATATCTTGATTCATTACTAATTTAATATTTTAACCCTTATGACTACCTTATTTTTTATATCCCTCATGGATACCTTATAATGTATCCCTCACAGCTACCTTATTGTGCCACCATTATAATTACACATGGAGTAACCATACGACTGACCTCCAAATTACACATTCCAAATGAATTGGATGGAGATATAGGTCCCATTCTTCATCATAAATAATCCCCACGAACCATAACATAACCATACAACATGATTACTTTCATAAAAACATTCCTTTTGAATTTTGTAAAAATTAAAATTTAAAAGAGGATTTTTAATGAAAAAACACTTACAATTATCTTATAATTGAAATGAGAATTAATGTAATGAAAGGAATATGTGTATAAAAATTACATGAAAATAATAAAACCTATAATAAATTCATTACCAAAATAATCTTGATACCACATAATTAAATAAGTTGAAGTTTAACCCAAATAATGTAAATTGGGTTAAGAATTCCCTTACATCGGGTTCGTCTTAGCTCAAAAGTGGTTTAAACTCCTGTATAATGATTAAAATGGATTTATTAATATTTTATAGAAACATATTAATGTTTATAACACATTATATGATCATTTTATGACATAATTTTAAATATTAATTAATAATATTGTGTTCTTCCCATTGTTTCAGGTGAGTTCTTTACATGATTTCCATGGGTGGTTTGTGATGGACTTTCTTTTTCAAAGTAATCAAACCTCTAAAAGTGGGATGAAAGGGTATTAATATGTTTATATAACAATAAATTATACAATAAATCATTTTTTCAGATCTGATAATGAATCCTTAGATAAAACAATAATGACATTCGTTCAGATCATTTTGGCTGTTCTTTGATAATCACGAACTAGTTTCTTTATATAATTTAATTTTATGTATATATATTAATTAAAAAACATTAAAGAGGTTATTTAATGAAATTTAAAATCTTCTTCAACCATTAAAATGGTATTATATCCATCTTTGTATTAATTAATGTAAATTAAAAACACATTGTCCATGATGTCGGTAAACGGACACATCATATATGGTGTATTTTTTTTAGAATGAAAAGGGGGTGGAGAAGAAGTATGATGATGAATTTATCCATTAAAATGATAACACTACATTATATATGATAATTAATTTTTTATACCTCTTGGATAAGGGGAGGTGAAGAGATTATAAGAAAAGGAAAAGAATTGAAATTAAAATAAAAGAAAATGAAAGAGGATTTTTACCTCTTGATCTCTTCCCCTTTAGATCCTCCTTAAGGCCTTAGGTTTTGGACTTTTGATGAAACCAGTAGGCCCTGGATGTGGGGAATAGAATTGGGAAGAGGATTGGGTTAAATTTAGAGAATAATAAAAGCTTGATATGTGTGAGGTGAAGAGGGGGTGAGGTGTGGTATTTATAGTGGAGGAGAGGAGGGTTTTCTTATAAATTGAGTCATTTTTTATTATTTGTCATAAGAAAATCAATAGTGTTGGTTCTTGTGACTAAATATAGTAAATAGATAATGTTAATTCGAACCTAGTGTGCTTTCATGAGCCATTATATTAGGAATATTGTATCTAACATATAATTTATATATACGGAAAATTATACTATATCACTATTCATAAAAAATTTAATTATTGTAGAAAAATAACAAAAATTAACCCCAACCATTTCTAGATGATTAGAATTAAAAAATAAATGCCATTTTTTCTAAATAATTTTTTATATTTGATAAATTTAATTTTTAAATAAAATCATAATTTATTCATTTGTTTAAAACTATAATTGATTTTATAACACCTTGAAAAATTAATCAAGATCTCATAAAATTATCTTATAAGAATAATAAAACAAAATAATAATTTATGCTTATATTTCATTAAAATAAATTTTCATTTAAATTATTAAATTAATTAAAAAATGGAAGTTAAATATTTTTGACTAATTAGAATACCAAGAATTATACTATGATCATATTTTCACTTATAAGATGCCTAAATTTTATTTATACATTCATCAGTGATATTACTATTCATTTGGTCATATTACTATTCATAATGGACAATTCACTATTCATAAGGGTCTTACTACTATTCACTTAAAATTAAGTTGATCATCTCAGACTCTAAATATCTTACAGATTACAACCGTGTATGATTGTTTTTTAAAATTCAAATCATAGAAGAGGGAATATAATGTTTAATGGATAGTTTATAACTATCTCTTTAAAAAAGTGTCATTGCGTAGCGACTCAGTGTTTCATGCATTTCATTCTAAATTAAAATTTAATTTTGAATCCTCGTGGTGTTACACTAATTGATAACTCTTATAAAATTAATAATTTTTAGTATGTACCCAAAACAGAAACATAATTATAATATTGAAAACATACCCACTTATATCACATAAGACTTATAAATGAAACATATTTCATAGAAGAGAGAAAATACCACTAAAGAAGAAGTATGATGTGATATATTACAAATCTACACTCATCTATAAAGAGACCAAGCCAATAGGTTAGTGAGAAATTTTCCCAAAAGTCATATTATCTATATATCATTACTCAAGAATAATTTAATTCATAAATATAAATATTCTTTCAAATATATATAAGTAATTACAATAATCCTTCACTTTGGAAATATAAAAAATCAAACCATGAAGTTTGGTTGATCAAAATTAATTGGTTATACCTAACATGAACTAATTTGATAATTAATATGAAATATATTGAATAAATTTAAATTATACATACTAAAATCATAATATAAACATTTTCATTTCCATGAAAATTTATAATATAGATATTAATAAAGAAACACTTCAAAAATAACATGGAATTTTTGAATTTTATAAAATTTTAAAATAAAAATTTTATTTTACCTTATTTCTATAATTAATAAAAAAGTTACAAATTAGAAAATAGTTTATAAAGAAAAAAATTATTTCCATAACATATTATATTATAAACTTATTTCATCCAATTAGATATTTGTACCTCTGATATCACATGATATGATTCCCAAATTGTATTTTCCATTTAAGCCCCATTAAATCATTTATCATATAAAATGAAATCCTATAAAATAATTTAGTATCTAAATATTGTATTAAAATAGACATAAGTTATATTATATCTTACATCATAGAAGACAATGCAAAGGAAAGAAATTATAGTAAACACACATGCCTGGGGACTTGACCCATTGCTATTCCCCTCACTCCAAACTCTTACCCAAAACCACCGATGGTGTGGAATATTACAAGATAAATTTTAAAAAATATATTAGAATAACATAATATTCTATGAAATCTAAATATTATAGGACAAAATGCAGTAATTTTTTATAACACTTACAACTCTTTGGTTACTTCTATCACATAGTCTAATAATATATATAACAAAATATGACATAATTGAAACTAAATGACTAACACATGTCACACACCCTGAGAGAGGATATATCTATTCATGATATTTGTAAAAACATATAAATATCATATATTGTATGATATGATTGAACCATTTAATAAATAAGGTATTTCCATATCATATCACAACTTTGGATATTGATATAACACTACATGTGATATCCTCTCATTTATAAAATTTTAAAAATTTCATAAAATAATAGATTCTTTAATCCTCCATTGTATTTAATTTAATAAAATAAATGGGTTTTAATTACATCAACCATGTCAAATCATAATGGTAATGTGGACCTATATTCTAATATCATCCAAAATAATGTAAAATGAGAATAAAGAATAAGTGAATAACATAACTCACTATTTAGTAGATTTTAAATCCATGATAAGGATGATGAAAACTAACTAATAGTAAAAATTTCCTTTCCCCACAAATTATTCCATATACTATAGAATCTTATAACTCGTTTTAAGGACTACATTTGATTTCCATGGTCTGATAGTTACCTATTTTAATAAATGAAGCAAGGAGAATGGGATCATTGAACATCAAAGTATCACCTATGAAATTTTATTTCCTACATGTTTCAATGAGTATAATAAATCCTTATATGTAACTTCTTTATAAAATAAATAATATTCATATGGTTTATAAATACATAACGAATCTTTGAGTTTTACATTATACATGATAATATATAACCTTATAAACTCAAGTATCATTGAACACTTTAAAAATTTAATAAAATATGTTACAGTACATTAAAGACATTATATAATTTTTTATAGTCTAAATAATCTAATGTTTTCTGGGATCAAATAAAATATATAAATTTAATACGTTTTCTCATAAAATAATCCAATCTATCACTCCAGAAAAATTTTATATTTTCATTTTCTATATAATATCCCTTTTAACTTGGTTGAGAGTGAAACCATACATGGCCTAATTTTCTTATATTACCTGAACCAGGGCCACTAATGATTAAATTCTAGTACATGCCTAAAGGTCTCAGACCAAGACACTAAACTTGCATAATATCTCCCATATTCCTGGATCTGCCTGCTCCATATTTACCTCCCAACTCCACAGTTGTGTCTTGCCATAGATTACCACCTAATATTGGTATTTAAAATGTCAATATTATCTATTCTATATATGATTACCCACACCCAAACGATCACCATAGATATCCTCCACACCCTCATTCTCTCCACTGATTAGAAAATACACCTAGACGAATCCCTAAACCAGTATGAATCCAAGACACCCACTATTGATGGATTGAATTCCCTATGGCATGTTGACGTTTTATGTCATGTGGCCTTATTACTCAAAATCCTAATACTATAGATCAACATCCCAATTCAGGTGAAGAGTTCTACAAATAAAGTACTTCTATACAACCATTTAAAGTGCTACTATATTACCCACAATAGTATCTCAAAATTTATCCCCTATAAGAATTTGAACCTGTGTATTTTACATTATACCAGGATGGGTATTTCTATTCCTTTTTACCATGGTGTATCTTATATTCAATAATAAATAATTACTTTAAAAATACTCAAAATTTCACCTAAATCTCTCATTTTCACTTATTTTTCCTATTTTTTCTTTATAATGAATAAAATATCTAATTAAGCTATAAATAATGAATTTTAATAGTTATAACCATCCATAAAGTTATTCTATATTTGTAATATCAAAATTAATCAGATGTAAATCTTTTATTCTCCGCAATTATAGAACTCTAAATCACAACAAAAAAAATTAATCATAATAAATTATGAATATTATGTATAATGGTGGGTAAAAAATCATCAATTATGAATGGATATATAATAATTTCATGAAAATATCTTCTCAAATCATCACATTTCATGAAAATTAATCAACCATGAAATATATTATTTTTCCTAACATAAACATAAAAATAAATTTAATATGATACTTTGAATTATTCTTTTGAAAAAGGATACCTTTAAATTTTGTATTTATTTTAATAAAAAGTACAACAAATGTGGCAAATGAATTTCTATTTTTTAAGGATATTTTTGATCGAAATATTATGTTTTCTCCGTTAAATTTCAAAACAAAAAATAACCACCATCCCCACTATCAAGAACCTGTTAATATAGTTTTTTACAGTTAATACTTGATGATTAAATATTACTATAAATGATCCAATCATTGGTTTTAATTTTTTCCCAACCCTATTTTTATCATTAATTAATTTTTAAACACTTTTCATAGATCATATATATGTACTAAATACTAATACAAAATGTCTTCATCTATTTATTTCATATTAAAAATTCCCAAGAAAATCCCATAAAATGAATCAATTAAAGTTAAAATTATCTAAGAAATATACTTACATAAGTAAATCGATTCATTAAAAATATGATTTATCATTGGTTACTCTTAACTTTGTTGGAATATTATTAAATTGTTTTATGAAAATCCAATAAAATATTACAAATAAAAAAATTTAAAGGTTTAGTATCTTTCAAAAATTTGTTTCATGCAATATAAAGACACATTAACCATTAAAATTTATCTAAAAACATAGGAATACACATAATATTAGATTTCATAATCATTTTCAAACATGCAATCAGCTTGGTACATTCATTAAATATAGTGGTGTTCCAAACAACCCATTAAGGGGAGGAATAATAGGAAAGAACATGAAACCTTAATCAATATGAGTATATGGGAGAGAATAATCTTCATCATATCATTATAATGTTATAATTACTATAATAATCATATAAAATAGTAATGGAATGTGAAATATTAATAATATTAAAAATTCCTACATCAAGGTTCACTTCCAAGACAACATAACATTTTAGGAAAATAAAATTGCATCATTTCAATAGATAAAATTGTTTATAAAGATAATTTCATCATATCTACACATAGGGATCTCATGAGATATAAAAATTTACCCAAGGAATTATAGAACTATATAATATTTATCTCACTTATCAAATTAAAATATAATCATAATCATTCATTCTATATAAAAATGAAATATATATCAATTATAAACATTAAACAAATCCATGAGAAGATAATAGGTTTTATAATAATATAGTAAGGAATGTGTAAATTAATAAAATTAGAGTATACCAAAATAAAAAGGGAAAAATAATTCTGGTTAATAAATATTATCATAAAAAACATAGGTCATGAAGAGAGGAAGAAAAAATATAGGAAGAATTACTGCGAGGTTTCATGAATAAGGTTATTATCTTCAATCCTTGAATAGATGTTAAAAATTCATAACAAATAAGTAATAACATACATATCCCCATATGAGGAAATAGAAGAAAAAATAAAAGAAATTTAAATGTAATTTTAGTCAAAACATAAGGAAAATAGAGAGAATGTGTGCGTAAACCCAAAATAAAATAGATGAGTTTAGAGATCCCTTACCATATGCCCCATTTTGTTTCATCATGTTTACACTTCCCACATAAGCAAATTATGTTAATTAAAAATATTACATATAAGTATATTATATTATATTATTATATTTTTAATAAATTATAATCATATTAATTTATTTTTTAATATTCAAATAAATATAAAATGGTTTGATAACAATTTTATTTCAATTATATTGTTTTCATTTCAATTTAATGGTTTTTGATACATTATTATTTATTTGTAGGTAAAATTACCTCTATAAGAATAAAAAAACATAAACATATATATTTATAAATTACAAATAAGTTATTTTAACCATTCGAGAAAGTGGTGATAACTAAATAACATACAGCATACTTATTGGTGGTAAACTTTCCAATAACATGACATATAAATATATTGAGAGACAGGTAGTACATTTACACAATAAATAGTTTATAAAAAAAATATTTTCATGTATTCATAATTATAGGTATATAATATAAAAAAAACCATCCATAAATATAGTGATTCATAAAGAAATTTCCTCCTCCTAAGAGGTAGTAAATTTACCATCAACGGGTCTTTATCAAAGAATAGAGAGAGGGAGAGATATTATGTATGAATAAGTTATAAATAATAATTTCAAATTACAATAATGAAATTATTAAATATAAATATATTAATTAATAAATTTTATGTGGGTTTTTAGAGTGTAATGTGAGAATATAAGTATAGAGATGAAAATTGAAAGAAAAAAAGGGAATATTACACAGTTCTTGATGTTTACTCATTCGATAAGTAGGTAATTCCATGATGAATTAGAGTGAGGAGATACCAAAAAATATATAAGTATTAATGGAATATTATTGTAGGGTAATTGAGGAAATTTTGGGCAATTTAATGGATTTTTAAAGTAATTCTCATGTGGCTGATAGGGGGTATTTATACTCGAAGTGGATTTGTATATTTGGGTTAAAATAATGAATAAAGTAATATTTCAAAAGAGAAACATTCAATAGTGTTATTATTTGAGTTAATAAGTATTATTTGATAAAAATATAAGTTTTTATGAATTTTAATCCCTTAAACAACAAAAAATAATAGTTTATACAAAATAAATAAAGAAAAAAAAAGAGTTTTTAATAGAATACATTATCGATTTAGAATTTGGAAGTTATTTTTTAGAATTTAAATTTTAAATTTATTGTTTTTAAGTGACTTATTTATCTAATTAAATATATTGTAGTCTAGGATAATAATTATATAATTTATATGGTAATTTTTATTTCATAAATTAGACCATTTTTGAATAACGTTTTATTACTATACCCAAAAAAATTCACATTTTTTCCAAAAAATTACAAAAAATAACCCTTGGATAATTTCAATACAATGCTTCTAAAAATTAAATTTATTTTATAAAAATAATTTTCTAACTTAGGTAACTTTTAATAGTTAAAAAAATTAGGTTTTTATAAACTAAGTTGAAATATACTTTTTTAAAAATATACACATATAATATAATTGAGTTACCAAATTTGAATATTTATTATAATATTTAAATTTAATTAATTTTTTAATTTTAAATATTATTTAAAATTAATTTTAAAATTAAAATGTTCAAGTTACTATTCTATGGTCCAGTTACTATTTTCTATGTTGTGTTACTATTCTAACTATCATTTTACTATTCTAATTATCATATTGGGTTTATTTATCATGTAAATATACCTTATTCAGTTAATTTTTTCATTCACATTGTTTTCTCTCAAGTTTCTGTATGTTGTTTACATGAATTTGAATCATATTTATAATATTTTTTAACGTGTTGTTCATAGGTATGTTATTTCCTAGTGACTACGATCCTATGAATTCTAAAATTATACATATTGTTTATATATTTTTATTATCTTTATGAAATATTTCTAATTTTATGGGATATTTTTATTATCCCTCTTTAATGTTCAATATTGTTGAAATAAATTATTGTTTATTTTTATTTCACATTGCTTGTGTTTTATATTTTACCTTATACCACATATATATTCCAAATGAAAATTTCATGTTGAAATTTTTGGGCATTTACATTATTCTCCTTTTATAAATTTCATGTCATATCCTCAATCATGAATAGATGACGATATCTTTGTTTAATTGCATACTTAGGTTACCATATTTCTTATTCATACATATCGTTTTTTCTGAAGTAAATTGACAAGGTTAGTTGTATTGTTACATTTAAATTTCTATAAGATCAAATATCTTTATGGTATAAACATCATAATAGAATATATATTTTAGTTTTACCACCTTCCAATTTTGTGCATGTGATAGATTGAGTATGTACTTATTTTGGTGGAATATGTGGTCCACATTATGCACTCGCGAGAGTTTTGGTGGGAGTGATAGTGGATAAAACATATATCCTATATGGTTATGGAAATTATTTGAGACAATGTACTAGGTCTATGATTTCCATTATTTCAAAAAATGCATGAATATCTTCTAGGGTGATATTTTAATGAACACATTATCTCTAACATCAACCTCCACGTCTCTTTATTAGTTTTTAATATAGCTCTTTTTTCGACTCTAAGCATCTTTAATGTGTTTCTGAATGGATTGAATTTTCTTTATAATTTTATTCACAACTTCAATCCCCCATATATTATATTCAATAACTTAATCCCAACATGTTGGAGTTAAAAATGTCTTCCCATATAGATATTTATATGGTTAAATTTTAATAATTATGTGAAAATTTTATTTTAATGTGAACTCAGACAAGGTAATATATTGATATCAACCTTTATTAAAGTCTAGTGAGAATTTTTCTCATTATGTATTTATGAGTATTAATTGTCCTTTAAGATTTACCATTAGTTTGGTGGTGATTAGTCATACCAAATGTTAAGTATGTATTCAAAAAATTATTAAGTATCCCCAAAAACATATATCTAAAACTTGGATATCAATTAGATATGATGGAAAGTGGTTCCTCTTATAGCCTCTTTACTTATGTAACATATATATTTTTAGGACGATAAAGTGATAAATTTTCATTATAGTTGATGAATTTATGAGTATTTTTAGTTTGGTCCACTATAACCCATATTATGTTATATCCACTAAATATATTTAGAAGACCCATTGAAAATTATATGGTGGTTTTATCCCATTTCCATGATAGTATTGGTAATGGTTGCACCATCCCCTTGTATTTATGATGCACTACCATAACTTTTTGGCATACCATACACATTTAGGTGTACTATGTAATATCATTCTTTATGTTTTACCACTAGAAGTGTTCTCATGGATATCAATTAATTTAGGTACTTCATATGTTGATGGAGGAAGATAATATTTGTGTATTATTAAATAAATTCTTTATCTTCAGTAATTATGGAATAAAAATTTTGGTTCCTAACCAAACAATTCAATTTTTATCGATATTAAATTCACGATGCATTACATTATTTTTTATATCACCTTATATTAAAGTTTTAGTTCATCTAGTACAACACATATCTTTTATATAATTTACTTCATAACTTATTATATATAAATACACATAATACAATCCAAAAATATTGATAGGTCTAGGGTATTTCGTTAATTAGATATCTAGAAAAATGACTTTGAACTTGGATACAATGACATTATTTAAAAAATAAATAACATGACCCTTATATTCCAATGATATTCTAAGACTTCATGGGATAACATGGGGATATAAATATGAAATGGTTGATCTATAAGGTCTATTAAAAGAGATAATATAATTATATCATAAATATAATGCCCGACCTAGAAACAAGGAGCCGATGCATTATTTTATTACATTGGCATGATTGGAAGGGATTAAATAAAAAATAACCGTTCAATTTAGTAGTCTTTAAAATATATATTATATACATGATACCCATAATAAATTTGGAAATATAAAATACAAACATTATACATAACAAAATGAAATAAATTTCATCGTTGAATTCTTATTAAAATATTTCTTCTTTATAACCTAGGGAAATGAAACATAATAAGGGAGAGATCAAATGTTTAGCAAGGGTAAGTAAAATGGAAGAAATGATGAATAAATATGAATAAATTAACATTTATAGGTAAATAACTGATAACTCATTCTATTCAAATAACTAGATAAGGAAATATCAATATGTAAAGGTAAGAAATTGAAACTCATGCCATCTAAATCAGTAGACTGATAATAAAATGTATATATAGAGATGTCAATGGAAAATATCATGGATTAATAATAACTGAATCTAAATTAAGGTAATTATTAATTATTTTATTCCATGTTTCCTAGGTACATGGTACCTTTTCCATCAAGTCCATTCACCAGACAACTTACAATATATCGTGTAAAAACACATCCGATTTTTCAAAATGATTCATCTCATTAGACTACCAATGTTTCAAGGGGATTTTTAGAACTGGTCCTCACTTGTTTAATACTAGTCCAAATAATTCCTCATATACATTACAAATTTTACTTACCAAAATATATCTGTATTGAATAGAAGATACATATTTTTCAATAACTAGTACTCACCCAGGCTATTGCATGTCATATTCGATTATTGGCTTTTCTTTTAATAAGATATTAGTATTTATAATAGTTGATAAGAAACAATAATGTTGAATAATTTTTAATTAGAATTTAATGGTTTATGATAATGTAATAGAAGTGAATATAATATAGAGATAGCATTTAAATTGATGAAAATGATAAATGATATCTTAAAAGTATATGAATTTCTAAAATTTGAGAATGGAAATTTAAATTCATTTTCAAATTCAATCACAATAACAGTAACACATGAACTAAAATAAGAAGTGAAATGTAAAAAAAAAAGAAAATGGAGGGAGGGGGAAACTAACCCTATCAGATGTGAATAAATCGTATATTTTTTCATCCATATACTAACTCACATGTTGCAAACCTTCTTTGTCTGTAACTGTCAATAGAAACACATAGCTTAGAATGTATGGTTTATATTGCATCAGTCCATTAAAAAAACGTTGGTCAAAATATAGTCATCGACATGAACTTATTTTCATGGGGAGGATACTGATAATGGAGATAAAAAAATAAATCATCAAAAAAAATTAACACAGAGTTAAATTCTAAAACTATCGACATCTTCCAAGCTGATGTATAATTGAATCTCGATAATGCTAAGAATTAACAAACTCTTCTAACTCCTCTTATTCCTCTATTTATTCAGGAACACAGAAACTTCATGAATCCAAATCTCGTATAAAATCAAAAAGCGCATGACCATCGAATCTGATTAGATGCAAGGAAAATGTTACCCAAGGTCTACACACATGAATCAGTAAACATTAAACATAAACACACAGAGTATGAAAACCTCAAAATAAATCAGCACACCTATCAGTAAAAATATTTTTCTTGTCATTCCAAGGTATCCTGTAATAGAACAAAAAAATAAGATGAATTGCACTGAAATAACAACTTTCCATTTGATAAAACAATGTGAATGAACCAAGTCATAATGAAAAAGGTTCAGAGTGTGAGTTTATCCTCTCCAAGACCCCAAAAAAAATTCTTTCTGGATCACTATAACATAATTCTCAACCATCAATACATGAAATAAAATACATGATGTAATAGATTTTTTTGCTACAATAAATGTATTGGTGTTCTGAGATTAATTTGGATTTGATGTAGGCCAGAAAATTTAGATAAAAATATAAATGGATATATAGAGAACATAAGTAGTATAATAAAAATGAGAAGCGTCAGAAGGAATAGTAAAAGGGAAAGTATATGTATGGATGGAGGAAAAATAAAGAGTATGGTTTCTAGAGTTGATACCAAAGAAAACAAGAAATGAGGAATTAATTGAAAAAAAGAATGATTTTTAATACCCAGAACATGGGATCCTATTATCTTGACTAACATACCCCATGCCAAAGATAGATACAACTCAAAGATGATTGGCATGATCATAGATATGTAAATGACTTGAATGATAAATATAGATACACAAAAAACACAAAAAACCAAAATAGATTTAAATGATATAGAATTATTAACAGAGTTAATAATTTTATGAAATTAAAGAGGAATAAGTATTTACCCAAACCAATAGAAATAAAGATTATGGAGAACTAGGTATTTCACCTAAGATACTGAGAGTATTAATACAAAAACCTTGATAGAGTTAAAAAATATATGAAATTACAGAAGACGAAGTATTTACCTGAATTTGTAGAAATGAAAATTATAGATAACTGGGTATTCACCTGAGATGTTAAGAATAATATACACTAAAAGGTGGAACACATTATAGATAGGAAATATAGTAGGTTGGTTAAAATAAAAAGGTTTAAACATCCAAAATTAATTTAATTATATGTTCAATGCTCAGGTATTCTTCCAAAGAATATCAACTAAACCTATAATATGAAAATCACTTCATGAATATGATTATCCTTGGATATAAAATTTATGAATTTGAATATAACAATACACAATTAATAGAATATTTCAGTGAGATGTCATTATACATAAATATGAACACTCCCATATACCATTTAAGAGATATTTCTTAATTTCCATGCAGATATACAAAAAACCGACCATTAAGATGAACGCTCTCACGCACCTTTCAAAGTTGTTACTATTGGACCCTTAAAACCAATGGTTAAAAAACTGGGGCTCCCACAGCTTCTCATATTAGGGAACTGTGAACCCACCAAAGCCATTCCAAATCCCGTGTGACATTTATAATTCAACAAATATGTGTGAAAATAACTCTTGATGACAACATTGGCACCAGTTTCATCTGTAATAGTTGTACAATTTTATCAAGCTTCAACACAATAAAAGTAATATTAAATTATACTTGAAAATAAATGAATTTTTTTATCAATATTGAAAAATAAAAAACCTAAAGTATCAAACATTTAAAATAACAAAAAAATAATAAAAACAATGAAACATTCAGTTTGAAATTTCCAAACCAACAGAATAGATCTTGTTTTCAAAAAACGGAAAGAGAACATAATTTTTACATTACCAGAAAAATGGGTGAAAATATAAAAGGAACTAATATTTTTAAGAGAAAATAGTGTGGCATTTGGAGCCAGACCCCTTTAATCATTTCAGGTTTGTAATCACCTGATATATTAAGCATAATATACACCAAAAAGTGAAAAACATTATAGATAGGAAAGATTGCAAGTTTGTAAAAATATAAAGGTTTAAAAATCCAAAATTAATTGAAGTGGATGTTCAATGATATTGTATTCTTCCAAAGAATATCAACTAAACCTACAATATGAAAATCACTGTATGAATATGATTATCTTTGGATGAGAAATTTTTGAATCTGAATATAACAGTACACAATTAAGAGAATATTGCAGTGATATGTCATGATATATAAAGATGAACGCTCTCACATACCATTTAAGAGAACCTTATTTATTTCCATGCAGATAAAACAACAACCGCCCATTATGATGAACGCTCTCATGTACTTTTGAATGATTTTACTATAGGATCCCTAAAACCAACGGTTACAAAACTGGGGCTTCTGAAACTTGTCATATAGGAGACCTGGTAACCCACCAAAGACATTACAAATCCCTTGTGACATTTATAATTCAACAAAAATTTAAAATAAGAAAAATTAATAAAAAATGAAACATGCAGTTTGAAATTTCCAAAAAAACAGAATACATCTTGTTCTGAAATAATGGAAGCACAATACAATGTTTACATTACCAAAAAAATTGGTGAAAACTGTAAAAGAAACTAATGTTTTTAAGAGTAGATAGTGTGACAGTTGAAGAAAGACCCGTTTAATCATTTCAGGTTTGTAATCATCTACCAGTAGTGTCTTTTTTTGTTACTACAGTGGACCAACACTTATGGATGTTGGATGACAGTAAAATAATTCCCTATAATAGTTAAAATAACAAATGAACATATCAAGTGGGATCAGGAAAATTATAAATGTTGTTGTGAATGGCATATTTGAATAATGAAGCTACCTTTTCCACAATGTTTATATACCTTGAATTAGATTTTAGCATCAGTTTCTCTACCAAATTCACGTCATCGGAAATTTAATACTTAGGAATCACATGTTGAGCAGTCCAAAACTTCCTTGATATTTTATTAGACTGTAATAAAATGCATAAATTACACAAGTTCAATGACACAATAAAATGGAACTATGAAAACAATTCATGATATGAACAACTGTGAGCATGATACATGAAATATTTCTTGTAATGGAAAATAGTTACTCGACTATGCATGTTTCTGAAGACAATAAAAAGAAACAATTGCATTGAATGAAATATGATAGACATACCAAAAAATCTTGACACTCTAATGCGATGGTGGAAATCTATTACCATGGTAAAAATAATAAATAAAGTAACATTGACAGAACAGAATAAGGACATGGTGTAATTGGAGGTCCAGAATAGAAAATTTATAGTATTAATGCTTGAAAAGATCATGTGTAAATGAAAATATTTATTTATGGACTAAAGGGAAAAACACACCTTTTTAGGAGTATAGCTTTGATTCTTGATTGATCCCAGTGGATCCATAATTACTGATTCCTGAATGCAATGGTATTGAAATACAGTGTCAATATTTTTTATGAATGGAGTTAAATGGAATACTTAACAACAAATAATATAAAAAGATAATGTTTCGAAGGAAAAATCACCTCATTCTTGATGTGTTCGGATAAGGTTTAATATGACTGATGCGTAAATTTCCAACCGATGTCGAGATATGAAAATAAAGAGGAAGATATATCTTAATGATATGTAGAGTTGTGAGAACGAAAAATGAAAAATTTATTGTAAAGTAAATCAGTAAGTCAACTATGCATGTTTCCGAACATTAAAAAAAATTCTATGAAAATTATAGTTAATCTTCCTGACTGAAACTGTATGAAAGAATTTTGTGGAATGAAATCAGGTAAACATACCGAAACATCCCAAAAATTTAATTCTATGTGGTGAAACCATGAGAAGGATGAAGATGGAGTAGGAGTTCAATGTGTGATATGGAAACTGGTAGAAGGATGAACCATGTGTCGAGATTTTGCGGGAACCCTAGAATGCGAAGTACTCAATCAAGGCCACGATAAGGAGAAGGAAAAGTGAGGACGGTAGAGTAGAAACTAGTAGGAGGTGGAATTTTGAGATGGAGGTGGACCGATTACAGAACAACTGTGAAATATTTGACTCTAGAGGCGAGGGTTTCAGGGGAGTTTAGGTCGCAACATGCGATAAAATCAGCTAGAGCTGGAGATGGAGGCAGATGAAGGAAGAGGTACCACCGGGGTGAGGGGTGACTTGGGGTTATGGACAACTGGAACGTAAGAAAAAAATGAGGTGGAAGAATAGAATCATGACACGTGGAAGTAGAGAACCCACGATTAGTATATATAGTAGATTACCCAGTTAATAAAATAACTGTCAAAGTTAACATTGTATGTAAAATGATATATAGTTATGGAAATAATAATATACATTGTGTGAGAATATGGAAATTAAAGGTAATTTCAAATTAAAAATAATTAAAATAATGTTATCATTTCCAAGATAAAGTTAAAAATCACAAAATGAAGTGAGATTTCAAAGATAATCATTAAGAACATTTTTTAGTAAAATAATCTTTAAACAACCCAAAGTGTCCCATACCGCATGAAACATTTAAATAATAATTACCATGAAGTAAAATTTTTAAAACCATTATGATAACAGATTTAGGATATAATGTATGAAAAGGGTCAGTACTACCCAAAAGAAGTAAGTGGTTTATATGGCGTATGACTCACGGAAAGAAAACTAAGACAAGAATCCCTTACCTTATCCTTCCTTTTTGTGTAGTATTTAGCATTATATATAGCAGTTTAAAATATACTACGAACTAATATCATAAAAATACTAATGTTTATAGTACCATATATTAACTTCTTATATTATCTCATTACACTTTTATTAACAAACATTCATTAATTTCACTATCTTGGGTGTCAGTTGCCTAGTTTTCCCGAGTAAGTTTTAGCATGTTACTTGTTGTTCCTCTAACCTAGATAATGATTTCATCATCTAGAGAATTTAAAACATGAATTTATTATATTATATATTAATTAAATATGTATTTAGAATACTCTATAATATTTTATGATAAGAAATGAAGTGCATAGTTCATGGAGATGGTGGTCTGTACATACGCATGACCGCTACTTTCATTTATTTGATATAATTAAAATAATAAAAAATAAAAAATATGTATATACATGTATATTATTATTAAATTACCTTATATATGTAATATATTTCATATATTTTTATTAAAATCATTCTTAATATGTTACATGTATAGTGTGAACGAATCACATCACTTCGATGGGGCGGTAGTCCACACTTCCTCAAATGATGTTTTCATATTAACGAAAATAGAAAGTATTAAAGGTATTTGTTATAAAAGTATTAAAAAAACTATAAATACATAATAAATATCATAAATATAATATATATAAATAGATTTTCCATCATAATGGCCACCATGAGATGTTGTAATTGGAAAAGTGAACAATCATCACTTCTTGAGGTGGTAGTTTTCCGTACACATAAATTAGTTGTTCGTTACACATTATATGGAATTGTGTGTCAGTGTAGGTCTTAAAATTAATAAAAAAACATCATATTATGTTTATTATACAATTTTCATCATATAATAATTATTTAAAAATAATTTAATCAGTGGAGGAGTAAATGAAAGAAAATAGATTATTGGAATACATTACCTTAACAATCGTGTAACTCCTTTTGGTTTATACAAAACAGATAACTTATTTCTGGCCAAATGTAGGATTAAATGTTGAGTAGGGGGTTTTCGGAATATATTTGAAGAGAATTTCCAAGCCTATGTGGGTTTATAAGTGTGGTTAATGGGAAGAAGTGGTGACCTTTTATAGTGGAGGAGAAGCAACACTTTTGTAATATTTTGACAAAGGAATTACTACAACGTTTTTCATGTTGAAAGTGGATTAAATAATGGTAAAATATCTAACCAATAGAGTATATAGTCGATATATTTCCATACAATATCTATTAGAAATGTTTAGAGGTTTTTTTGGTCCTTAATGATATGTTTTAGTCCCTTATTAATCTTAATTTAACCATAATCATTGTAATTAATTTTGATCACATTCACAAATATTTTTGTTAAAAAAAGTTGGATTTTTAAAAATTATAAAATATTTTTATTACAAATATTAAATCCAATTTTCTAAATTCCAATTACATAATTGGAATAAATTAATTTAAAATTAATCCTATAGATGGAGGAATAAAGAATATTTTTTAAAGAAAAAACATATAATAATTTTCTATGTTTTTATAATTAATTTCAAAGTGAAAATTATTAAAATGAAATAAATTTTATTAATTGATAAAAATATTATATAATTAATCTTTAAAACCAATTAAAATCAAAATTTATCCATATAAATAAATTAGATGAAAAAATAGTTTTGATTTAAAATTCAGTATTTTTAATTATTCATTAAAAAATGATATGTTTTCAAAAAATATAAACAATTACCCCTAAACTAATTTTTATGTTTCAATTTCGAGGATAAAGTTTATTTTTATATATAAAATCAATTAATGTTTCAAAATTTATATTTAAAATGGGATTACCATTAAAATGTGGAAAAATACCTTTATAAAAAATATAGTATTTTATATGTAATATTGGGTATATTATTATCATATAAATTTTAAAAATATATTATAATAGTGTAAAAATATTTTTTTGCATAAATAATATATAAATTTAATATATAAACTCTCTAAAAGTGTTAGAATTTAATTGAGTATGCATAACTTGACTAAATAATGTTTTGTTTAAAACAGACGTCGTGTGTATTGCCAAAAAATCAGAAAAATCTGAAGAAAACTATGGTAAAGTATTGGGGTGCTACATTCTTCCCACCTAAAATTTTTTTTCCACCAGTTTTTTGGTTATTTTCATTAAAAAGATGTAGGTAGTTCTCCTTAATATAATTTTTTGGTTCCCACATTTATTCTTCTATTTTGTGATTTATTCAAAGAACTTTTACTAGATGAGTTATTCGATTCCTCAATGTTTTCTCTCTGGTATCAAGAATATGGATGAGTTCTTTTTAATATGAATGGTTAGGTTCAAACTAAATTTCGTTATATGTGATCACATGTGTTAGGTTAGGCACATACTTTCTTTGCAAAGATATATGGAACACATCATGAACCCTTGGGAGATTTAGTGGCAATGATAAATGATAAGAAAAGACTCCAAAACATTCAAGAATTTCAAGGGGTCTAATGTACCTATGAATCAAGTTTCCCTTCTTACCACACCTGATAACAACATTCCATGGAGATACTGTCAAGAAAACATGATCTTCCACTTGTAACTCTAAATCATTACGGCAATTACCAACATATCTCTTTTTATTACATTTATTGGATTTAATATGATCTTGGATAAAATTTACATTTTTTAACCCCTCCCCCGAAATTTTTGAGCCTATAAGTTTCCTTTCACCAACTTCATACCAAAACGTTTCAGAATGAAATATCTTTCCATATAGTGATTCATATGGTATCATTTGAATACTTGAGTTGAAACTATTATTATAAGAAAATTATACCAAAGGTAAGTACTGATCCCACATACTTCGAAAGTTTAGTGAGAATGATCTCAACGTGTCTTCAATTATTTGAATTGTTCTTTCAGACTGTCCATTAGTTTGAGGATGGTAGGCAGTGCTCAAATGAAGCTCGATGTCCATATTCTTATGAATACTCTTCCATAATTTTGATGTAAAGTGGGCGTATCGATTGGAGAAAGTTTATAGAGGTGCGCCATGAATTATTAAAACATTATTAATATAGAGCCTTGATATGAACTCAAGAGGTAGGTCTTCTCTTATATCAAGGAAATGTGTATATTTGGTTAGGTGATTAATAAAAACCCATATTGAATCATTCCTTCTAGTGGTATTTTGTAGTCCTATGATGAAGTCCATAGTAATTTCATCCCATTCCCACATAGGAATAGAATGAGGTTATAGGAATCATTTAGGATGATTCCTTACCACATGCACTTGAAGAAAAACCAAATATTGTGACACATAATCTGCAATTTCTTGCTTCATGTTATCCCACTAAATGTTCTCTTTTAAGTCCCTATATATCTTTATACTACCAGGGCATATAGAGAAATTTACGCTATGAGAATAATAAAAAAACTCTCTTTTTAGTTCAGGTATAGATGGAACATGAATCCTCTTTCCAAATTTTAGAACACCATCATCACAAACAAAGTCTACTAATTTTCCATTATTAATAGATTTGTTTTTCTTTTGAAAGTCCTCACCATTGGATTATGAATTATTTATCCTCTCTAATATTTTTAGTTTTCCAATCATTTGAAAAATTATTTATGTCTCCCCTTCCTTAGAAATTCCCATATCCAACTTTACTAGATCCATGAATATACGATCCTTCTCAATAATTATTTAGATTAGAAATCTATGATCCTTCCTAATCAAAGCATACACTACCTTATTCAATTTCCCAAGGTGGTAGTTTATTGAGAAATCATAATCTTTGAGTAGCTCAAGACATCACCTTTTTCTCATGTAGATCTCTTTCTATGAGAAGATGTATTTCAAGATGTTATGATCCATGTGTATCTCACAAATTTCACCATAGATGTAATGCCTATATATTTTCAAAGATAATATTACAACTGCTAACTCAAGGTCATGGGTTGGATAGTTCTATTCTGGTGTCTTCAATTTCATTGACACATATGCAACAACTTTATCATTTTTCATTAAGAGAAAACCATGTTTATTCTTTGATGAATCATTATATATGACAAACCCATCACTCCCAGATGGTAGAGTAAAAATCAGAGAACTTATTAATCTTCTATTCAGTTCTTCAAAACATTCTTCACATTCCTTTTTTCCAGAAAAACATAACCCCTTTACGTATGATCTTGGTTAATGGGATAACCAATTGGGAAAAATTATGAATGAATCATTGATAGTAACCTACCAAACTAATGACACCATGTACTTCAGTTATTTTTGCTGGTGTAGGCCATTCTATTACTCCCTTTTTCACTGCAAGATAAACTAAAATTTCATCTTTGGAGAGAATATGGAAAATAAAAGAAACTTTTTAAAGACAAAAATTATATTTACATAATTTCCCATATAACTCTTACCTTATAAGATTCTTAATAATGATTTGAAAGTGATTTTCATGGTCCTCATAGATTTTTGAAAACCCCGGAATATCATCAATGAATACCTCACAATAAATCATTAATATATTCCATGAATACTCTATTAATTTATTCCATAAAAATAGAGGGTGAATTAGTCAGTAAAAATGGAATTACTATAAACTCATAATTTCCAAACCTTGTCTGAAAAGCTGTGTTCAGAATTTCTTCCTTCTTCACTCCCAATTAGTGACACCGAGATCAAATATCAATATTTGAAAAATATTTGTCTTTATGAAGTTGATCAAATAATACCTCAATGTGAAGTATAGGATACTTGTTATTTATTATAATGGAATTTATTTCCCTATAATTAATGAACAACCACATGGATCAATATTTCTTTTTAACAAAGAGGATATTGGATTTCCATGATGAAATGCCGCGGTGAATAAATATCTTATCACACAAATACTCCAGTTTTTTCTTTAATTCCACTAATTCCACAGTTACTATTCTATATAGAGTCTTTGAAATTGGCCTTGCATTAAGGATTACATCAATAGAAAATTCAACTTCATAGTCTGGGGGATGTATATGTAATTCCTTAGGAAATATATCAATTTATTCTTGTTCAATAGGTACAAACTCGATTATAATATCACATTCTTCATCACTAGGTGTTTTTTATCTTATTCTATAAGTATTTCATTCAATATAGTTACTGAGGGTGGATCTAAATAAGAATTATGTGAGGAAGATTATACTATAAAGTAGAGGGATTCTATATCTTCCTCACATTTTTTAATTTCATTCCTCTTGCAATAAATATTTTCATTAGATTTTGAGATCCAATCCATACTGAGGATTATATCAAAGTCAACCATATGTGTGATTATAAGTTCAGTACATAAATCATGTTTATGTGTCATAATGGGGACTGGCCAACACATATTTTTTGCAATGATACTTCTCTTAGGATTATTTACCAAAAACAAACTTATTAAATCAAAACGAAAATGTATAATTTTCTTAGAAAACTACATAGATATGAAATATTGAAATGACCCAAAACCAAATAAGTCATTGTTTAAATTTGAAGATATAATTAATGTTCCTTCCAACACATCATTCGGCACTTCTACATCAACTGTAGTGATCGTATAAACTTTCTATCCCCCTTGGCGTCTTCTATTATAGTTTCCCTTGATTATTAGTGAATTATTTTTCATATTACCCCATATTCTTTCTATTGTAACACTAAATATTAGTGTATTTCTTATTCCCCTTTCATTCATTAACATGATGAACACTTTCTCAAATTTAATAACAAACTCCCATTCCCTTAAAGTATTTCCCAGGGTGATTCTTTCCAAAATTATCACTTGATAAGAATTTTTCCATCTCCATATTCTTGTTTGATACATTCTTATCTTCTTGGTGCTCAGAAGACTTATTCTTCTCTGTTTTTCCTTTAAATGCATAGGATTTTGATAATTCTTTATCCTTATTGATGGAATATAAAACTATTTCTTCATATGTTGAAAAATTCTAAGAAACTATGTAACACACCGACCCCAGTTACCCAGAGTCAGTGAATTATTTTAATACATTGGCATGATTACTAGGAATCAAGTCCCAAAGGACCAATTAGTTTAGGATTCTTGGAAAATAGATTACATACATTAATGTTACATTACACTTCATAACATACAAAAAAAAAATAATCCTTTATGAATTCCATTATTCCCTTGTCTTAACCCTGCATATCAATCAAAATATACTTCTTGGAATCCTGGGAAAAATATAACATAGAAAGGGGTGAGATCAAATGCTCCGTAAGGGTAAGCAATAGAGCCGAAACATTCATAAATAAGCATAAACATTTAAGGAAATGTATAACTAAAACAAAATCCTTTTAAACTTAAACTTAAACATAGTATGGAAAAAATAAAATGAAATAATTTCATTTACTTATTCACATGGATATTCTACTAATCTAATAATCACATGCAATATCAATAACCAATTTCATAATGATGTAATGCATAATGCCAAACTATCATAACCACATAGCCAAGGCCTCATGCTCAGACTACAAATAAGATTTTGTCAAGGCCTTATGCCAAGACATTAGTTTGTCTCATGAGACCTATCGATGCATCAAGGAGTTATAGAGGGATCCACGCATCACTTAATAAGTCCAATGCATTCCCATATGAAAAGGTTTAATCATAACATAAACATTCATATTAAAACAATCATACGAAATGTCAATACTTTTTCCATAAACCATGAATGGTATAAAAAAACACATCCATAGTAAAACATATCCCAAAACCTTCAATACAGTGAAAATTTATTGTATCATACTATATCAACTTCAAATAAGCTTAAAATCCATCAAAGGATGTTGGCATAGATGAAATCAAAACTATTTGAGAGAAATATCTCTTTTCTCGAAATCATTGAAAAGTCACAAATTTATAAAGGAAGTAATTTAAAAGATTTTTTTTGAATCAAAGTGTCCCATACCACTTTGAAACTTTTGAAAAGAAATATCATTTCAAAACATTCATGTCCTTATAAATAAATCCTTAAAATCATTTCGAAAACATGGACATTAATTAAAAAGATTTATAAAGATAAATCATTAAAACATTTAAAATTATGATCTTGATAAAGACTACCTTTCAAAAAAATTTAAAATATTCATTTTGAAATCATTTAAAAGTCACATAATTATAAAATAAAACATTTACTTTGAAAATATTCTTATAAGATTTTAAGGGAAGCTTCAGCGATTTTATAACGGCAGAAAATAACTGCTCCCGCCGTATAAGTTTAAAAAGACATTCTTACCTTAAATTTGTCGAAAATGTTAAAAAGTAACTTGTTTGGAAAACGAGGGAAATATTCCTTTCAAAACACATAAGGGTATAAATGAATTTAACCCATTTTATAGTAAATAGTAAAATTGTTTTTAAATATATTTTTTAGGAACATTGATGTAGATGATAAAGAGACCCCAGTTGATAATTACGAATAAACAACCTCGGATAATAAAGAGATTGTAAAATTAACCTTTACCTTGTACATTTCCTTGGTTGAGCATAGTTTTAAATCCTGTATAATGGTCAAATAATTGTTATTAAATTATACAAGAAATATATACATTAATATGATATCGTATATGTTCTTTTAACATTGATTTGTTAATAATATATTAGTATTATCGCCGTTTCGGGTGTTAACTTACTCATTTTCATTTATATGTTTAGTTATGTAAGTCGTGGTTGTCATGTATAGATTGTATCTTATTCATATCCAGAATGATATAAAGTCCTTAAACATTATTTTTAAATCATCATATGATAATTATACATGAATGGATACGATGGAGAAAGAATCTCATCGCATTCGTGGAGATGGTAGTCCATACGTACACACGAGTGACAATATCATTATTTTAATATTAAAATAATATATAATTGGATGGTATATCATATATAAAGAATAATTATCATGTTATATTTATTATTTAAATGAATTACTCATCATTATTATACCCATACAAATAATAATGTTTTGAATAAGAATTACACCGTGACGTAGAGATGGTAAGCCGAACGTAAGCACGTATGGTGACATGTCATTCAAAGGATGGATAGAATACTAAAATATGGTTGCACCATGTTTATAATAACATAAAAGTATATATAATATACTGGATTTATTATTTTATAATGGTAATAACAAAGAAAGAAGAAGTGGAAGAAGAAAGGAACCTAAAAAAAGGTGGTGAAATCATTACCTCTTCTTCGGGTTTTTCCTTTTGATTTGATCAAAAGGTCTCATCAGGTTGGCTTTATGACTAATGGAAGGCCTCTAGGATGAAGTGAGGGATGTTGAGATAGTATTTGGATAGGGTTTTTCCAAACCAAATGTCTTTGAATGTGTGAATTAGTGAGAAGGGGATTTCCCTTTTATAAGAGGGGTGAGGGGCACCTTTGTAAAAGCTAGAAATATTATTTTATAATAAATTAATATTAAGTTTATAATGGCTCCAAAGTTAAATATTTAAATTTTAAGGTGGGGATGGATCGAAAACACTCATCCAATAGAATTTAGACAGGTTTGGGTCACTATATTAACCTTATCTTTAAGTATTAACTCTTAGTTAATTAGTTTCACTTTTACAATGTCTCTTTGTATTTTTATATTATATGGTTAATAAACTTACTATATACATCCAATAGACCCCCAAGTGGTCCATTAATGATACAAATATCATGATATAAGTATCTTTTCCGAAACTTAGATTCTTAGTAATTTAATATCAATTAATAACATAATATTTGTTTTAAAAACTCTTTTATGTCAATTTTGAAACTATTCAATAATTGATTTTTTGTAAAACTCATAACAGACTGATTACTTCGAAAAAAGTTAATTAAATCAATAATAACATTCCATATTAACCTAGAAAATTATTTTTATTTACATAACGTATCAAATTAAATTTATTTGGGTATTTATAATATCAATTATTCTAATTTTTCACTGTTATGGTAATTACTGCATCACCAATGTGTCATAAATAAATTAAATTATTTAATGTCTAAAAATTATAAATAAAATACCATTATATAGGAAATAATTTTATATTTCTAATGAATATTTATAGTCTAAAATCCAACATATATAACCCTATGTAAAAATTGTTTTGATAAACGATATATGCTAGTGTCATTTTTGTATTCATTTTTACTTAATTAAAATAAAGTGTCCCTATCACATACAAGTGGCTCCATGGGGTCCCAAAATCAACCCAAAGATTTCCATGGTCGGACATGTATCAAAAAATAAGGTTAGGACACGTTTTAGGGTAATTATTTATTATTATAATATTATTTTTAACCATTATTTGCCGGATTTACCCTTTAACCATGGTAAATAAAATATTTACCGAAGTAATTATTCAAAATGTCTAAAAATAATAGTTACATATTTACACAATTTTAACATCCTGATTCCAAATATGGAATCAATTTTCCCAATTTCAAAACATATAAGTGGCAGAAATTAATTTAAAATTAATTCCCTTTGTTAAAACAAAAAGCGTGTTTTTAAGAGATAATAATTATCAAAATATTGACACTTGTTTATGTTCGGTTTAATTGTGAAATTTTTTCCAATGAAAAAAATTGTATTAAATGGTAAAAATATATTCTAAATATACTTTAAAACCACTCAAATTCATAATTTATCACTACCAATTATTTTGATTAAAAAAGTTGTTTTTAATTAAAATCTAGTAATTTTCACTATTCATCAAAATATAAAAGTTATCCAAAAAGTACCAAAATTTCACCCTAGGATAAATTCTATATTAAAAATCCAAAAATGAAGTCCATTTTGAGAGATAAAATTTATAAAATTTTCAAATGTAGGTATTACTATTCATTACGGCTAGTTTGATTGGTTTTAGTGTGTGATTGAACTCGATGTTGCGTACAACACACGCTACTGTATTATTCAATGAGAAGTGTACCATGGAAGCTTGGGGTGTTAAATTGTAAATTTGTTTATGTATCCATTCTAAAGAATAAATTTATTTATTCAAATTGAATATATAAAAGAATAAAATATTGGATTTAAAAATGGTTCACTATTAAAGTTGGTAAAAGTGCATTTTTGAAAAATACTTCTTTTATCTGAAAAAAAGGAATTTGTTCTTACATTATTTCTAAGAAACTCATAATTTGGATTCATAAATTATAAGGATTATATAAGGTTCAAAATTTAGTTAATACTATTCATAACCTCTTTTGAATGACTTGTTTGGTAAGTCATGGTGCGCTTGAACTCGGTGTTACGTGTAGTCCAAGTTATGGAATTGTTTTGAAGAAGTACATACTATGAAATCATGGGGTAATACATTCTTCCCTCCTTCAATAAATTTTCTCCTCACAATTTGATATTCTTCTTCGAAAATAATGGTTGAAAATAGAAAATATCTTTGTGGTAAAACCCACATCAGAAATTTGGTTAAAAAAATTTAGTCTTAATAAGAGGAAAAGATAAATGAAAGGGTCACCACCAAATTATGATCTCGATTAGGAGAACATTAGTGGAAATTAGAGACATATAATTGGAGGAAAAACGTAAATATTTATATGTGGTGATTGAGGTCATCAATCTTAAACAAATTTAAAATTGAGGTCCTTAAATTCAGTAATCTATGAGGATTTAAAATGACATCGGTTCAGCAAAACACAAGGTATTAGGATAACACATTTTTGGTTTTAAGATCGCTTAAATAAGTTATAAGAATTAATTTCTTCATAGAATAATAGGAGAAGAAAAATTTATACTTGAAAAGTAGAGTTCCATATTTTAACTAATTTCTACCACAAACTCATATTTCACTCTAAAAGATAAAAGAACATAAAAAAATATTATATTTATCCTATTCGTTTGGGGTTAAAAAATGAATTTATAAATCATCTACTAGACCTTCTTAAAATTAACTACATTATTTAATCCAGGACATCTCGGGGGCCAGTGGTAGGTGATACACCCTTATCGCCCTTCGGTTGTGGGTTCATGTCTCGCGGCCTTGCCAGTCGTGACGGGTTGCCGCCCGACCTCCGGGTTGTCCTTTTATGGCAATCCAAAATTAATCTCAAACTAGAATTATCCAAAATACTTATGTCCAAACTCACAGTCCAACATTTATAAGGAAGGTAAACATAATGTAGATCCTTTTTACCCCGTAATAGCATATGAATACCTTCATCATGTATTCTTTTAAAACACTGAAACATCCTGAATTACCATAATCCTTATTGATTACATTCATGCTCCGTTATTCCATATAGAATGATGGATATACATAATCCTTCCAAAAATGTTGTAAACTCCATCAATTATGGAATATACAAATCTTTAATCGGTTTCAAGCCAGTCAAGAATATCCAATATAATTTACCCAAATCAACCATATCTTATTCCAAAATAAGTACCTCATTGTTAGGACCATATTAAGGTTTATCTTTCCTTTAACCATGTAATTTCCAAAAAGTTTAACTTATTGTAGAGTCACATTTCTTAGTACCATAAAATCTCAAATCCTCAATGAAATAGTTGTGCAGTATAATCCTTATATACTCCATAATTATTATAACAAGTACATTGCTGATAAAACACTCAAATGTCATAATCAACTTAAGAACTCTAATCATTCCTCTTCATATGTGGTAGTATCATAACTTTATTGTTATCCAATAGAATCATTTGCGGAATAGTCTGATGATAGGTTCGCGTAGTGATCAAACTCCTTGCAAATGAAGCATTGTACATTTGAAACCATTTTCTTACCCTTGTATTCACGTACTTGGTGCCCTTTTTCCTACACACTTATAACAAACTCCCATTCCATTCAGGCAATTTCCAGGGAGTTTCTTCCCACAGTTATCACATATGGGGAAAATATTCTTTTCCCTCTTCCCTTTATCCATATTTCTCTCTTCCATCCTTTTCTTCTTTTGCTTCCCTTCAAAGCCATAAGACTCAGTAAACTCTTTAGTTATCTTATCCACACATGATACTATTTCTTAATATGATGATAATATGTGGGAGACTATTTCCCTTATAAATTATGGCTTAATACCATGAAAGATACAATCATTCTTACTCTTTGGATCATACGTATTAATGGAGTTAAATTCCTTCTACTGGGAACCATTTCTATACAATAGCAAATACTAGGTCAGTTTATGAATTGCAATGAATAATTCAAAACTTGTAAAATACCTAACGCAAATTGAACAGTTTATGGATATAATTCATAATAATAAAAATGTTTTCATTGAGTAAGTATATACTCATGATCCCTTCATAATGGTTTGTAAAGAAAATGAGAATTATCCTAAGCATATCCGCAGGAGTGTCGTAACCAAGAGTGCAGCAAGGCCCGTTTTCATGAACCAGTTCCTGTTCGAGTCTAGCTCAAAGCAGTGTTTTAGGGTTTTACCCCTAGGTACATCTGTTCCAGAGCCGCCTCTACCTGCTCGTATCCAGACAGGGATGTATTGCTCGGATAACTCACAAAATATCTACAATACCAAAATTCTAGGAAGTTCTTCTATACTAATTCTCAAAGTCTATCTTAGGGCTATGTGCTCTAATCAGAGTTTATCTAAATCTAGTTTCCAAAGTTATTGCTAAACTTCCTCTGATACCAACTGTAACACCCCGACCCCAGTTACACAGAGTTGGTTAATTATTTTAATACATTGGCATGATTACATGGAATCATGTCCCAAAGGAACGATTAGATTAGGAGTCTTGGAAAATGGATTACATACATGAATGTTACATTACACATCATAACATAAAAAACAACATAAATAATCCTTTATGAATTCCATTATTACCTTGTATTAACCCTGCATATCAATAACAATATACTTCTTAGAATCCTGGGAAAAATATAACATAGAAAGGGGTGAGCTCAAACGCTCCGTAAGGGTAAGCAATATAGCGGAAACATTCATAAATAAGTATAAACATTTAAGGCAATGTATAACTAAAACAGAAGCCTTTTAAACTAAAACTTCATCATAGTACGGAAAAAATAAAATGAAATAATTCCATTTACTTATTCACATGGATATTCTACTAATCGAATAATCACATGCAATATCAATAACCACTTTCATAATGATGTAATGCATAATGCCAGACAATCATAACTACATAGCCAAGGCCTCGTGCCAAGACTACAAATAAGATTTTGTCAAGGCCTTGTTCCAAGACACTAGTTTGTCTCAAGAGACTTTTCGATGCATCGAGGATCTATAGCGGGCTCCACCCATCACTTACTAAGTCCAATGCATTCCCATATGAAAAGGTTTAAGCATAACATAAACATTCGTCTTAAAACTAGCATACGGAATGTCAATACTTTCTCCATAAACCATGAATGGTATAAAAATAACACATCCGTAGTAAAACATATCACAAAACCTTCAATACAAAAAAAAAGTTTTGTATCATAATAAATCAACTTCAAATAAGCTTAAAATCCATCAAAGGATGTTTTCATAGATGAAATCAAAAATATTTGAGAGAAATATCTCCTTTCTCGAAATCATTGAAAAGTCACACATTTATAAAGGAAGTAATTTAAAAGAGTAATTTGAATCAAAGTGTCCCATACCACTTTGAAACTTTTGAAAATAAATATCATTTCAAAACATTCATGTCCATATAAATAAATCCTTAAAATCATTTTGAATACATGTACGTTAATTAAAAAGATTTAGAAAGATAAATCTTTAAAACATTTAAAAAGATAAATCTTTAAAACATTTAAAATTATGATCCTGATAAAGAGTACCTTTCAAAAATTCTTAAAATATTCATTTTTAAATCATTTAAAAGTAACATAATTATAAAATAAAACATTTAATTTGAAAATATTCTTATAAGTTTGTAAGGGAAGCTTCAACGATTTTATAATGGTGGAAAATAACCGCACCCGCCGTATAAGTTTAAAGAGACATTCTTACCCTAAAGTTGTCGAAAAGGTTAAAAAGTACCTTGTTTGGAAAATGACGGAAAGATTCCTTTCAAAACACATAAGGGTACAAATTACTTTAACCCATTGTCTAGTAAATAGTAAAAATGTTTTTAAATAAATTTTTAAGGAACATGGATGTGGATGATAAAGAGACCCTAGTAGATAATTACGAATAAACAACCTCAGATAATAAAGAGATTGTAAAATTAACCCTTACCATGTACATTTCCTTGGTTGGGGGTAGGTTAACATCCTGTATAATGGTGAAATAATTGTTATTAAATTATACAAGAATCATATACATTAATATGATATCATATATGATCATTTAACATTGCATTGTTAATAATATCTTAGTATTATCGTCGTTTCGGGTGTTAACTTACCCATTTTCTTTTATATGTTTTGTTACGTAATCTGTGGTTGTCATGGATAAGTTGTATATTATTCATATCCAGAATGATATCAGGTCTTTAAAAATTATTTTTAAATCATAAAATGATAATTATACTTGAATGGATATGATGGAGAATGAATCTCATCGCGTTCGTGGAGACGGTAGTCCGTATGTACGCACGAGCGACAATATCATTCTTTTGATATTAAAATAATATATAATTGGATGGTATATAACATATAAAGAATAATTAACATGTTATATTTATTATTTACATGAATTACACATCATTATTATACCCATCCAAATAATAATTTTTTGAATATCAATTACACCACGACGTGTAGACGTTAAGCAGTACGTACGCACGTATGGTGACATGTCATTCAAAGGATGGATAAAATACTGAAATATGGTTGAACCATGTTTATAATAACATAAAAGTTTATATAATATACTATAGTTATTATTTTAGAATGGTAATAACAATGAATGATGAAGTGGAAGAAGAAAGGAACTTGAAAAAAGGTGGTGAAATCATTACCTCTTCTTCGTGTTCTTCCTTTTGATTTGATCAAAAGGGATCCATAAGATGACATTATGACTAAAGGAAGGCATCTAGGATGAATTGATGGAATTTTAGAGAGTATTGGTTCATTTTTTGGCCGAACCAAAAGGCTTTTATTGTGTGAATTAGTGAGAAGGGGGAGTGCCCTTTTATAAGAGGGGTGAGGGGAACCTTTGGAATAGCTAGAAATATTATTTTATAATAAATTAATACTCTTTTTCTAATGGCTCAAAAGTGGATTATTTAAAGGTTAAGGTGGGTATGGGTTTAAAACCACTCAACCAATAGAATTTAGACAGGTTTGGGTCACTATATTAACACATTCTTTATGTATTAACTCTTAGTTAATTAGTTTCACTTTTACAATGTCTCTTTGTATTTTTATATTATATGGTTAATAAACTTAATATATACATCCAAGAGACCTCCAAGTGTTCCATTAATGATACACCTATCATGATATAAGTCTATTTTCCTAACCTTATATTTTTATGAATTTAATATCAATTAATAATATATTATTTGTTTTAAAAACTCTTTTATGTCAATTTTGAAACTATTCAATAATTGATTTTTTTAAAACTCATAACAGAATGAATACTTCGAACAAAGTTAATTAAATCAATCCAAACATTACATATTAACCTATAAAATTATTGGTATTTATAAAAAGTCTCAAATTAAATTTATTTGGGTATTTATAATATCAATTATTCAAATTTTTCACTATTGTGGTAATTACTGCATCACCATTGTGTCATAAATAAATTAAATTATTTAATGTTTAAAAATTATAAATAAACTAAAATTATGTAGGAAATATTATTATATTTCTAATGAATATTTATAGTAGAAACTCCAACATATATACCCCTATGTTAAAATTGTTTTTCTAAAAGATATATTCTTGTGTCATTTTTGTATTCATTTTAACTTAATTAAAATAAAGTTCCCCTATCACTTACAAGTGGCTCCATGGGGTCCAAAAATCGACCCAAATATGCCCCTTGTCGGACATGTGTCAACCAATAAGGTTAGGACACGTTTTAGGGTAATTTTGTATTATTATAATATTTTTTTAACCCTTATTTACCGGATTTACCCTTTAACCATGGTAAATATAATATTTACCGAAATAATTATTCAAAATGTCTAAAAATAAAAGATACCTATTTACACTATTTTAACACCCTGATTGCAAATATGGAATCAATTTTTCCAAATTCAAAACACATAAGTGGCAGAAATTAATTTAAAATTAATTCCCGTTGTTAAAACAAAAACCGGGTTTTTAAGAGATAATAACTATCAAAAGATTGACACTTGTTTATGTTCGGTTTAATTGTGAAATTTTGTCCAATGACCAACATTTTATTAAATGGTAAAAATATATTATAAATATACTTTTAAACCAATAAAATTCATAATTTATCACTACCAATTATTTTGAATAAAAAATATGTTTTTAATTAAAATTTAGTAATTTTCATTATTCATCAAAATATAAAAGTTATCCGAAAGGTACCATAATTTCACCTTAGGCTAAAATCGATATTATGAATCCAAAAATGAAGTCCATTTTGAGAGATAAAATTTATAAAATTTTAAAAAGTATGTATTACTATTCATTACGGCTAGTTTGATTGGTTGTAGTGTGTGTTAGAACTCAAAGTTGCATACAACACACGGTATTGTATAATTCAAAGAGAAGCGTACCGTGGAAGCTTGGGGTATTACATTGTAAATTTTTTTAATTCCCCATTATAAATAATAAATTTATTTAGTAAAATTGAATATATAAAAGTTTAAAATATTGGATTTAAAAATGGTTCACTATTAAAGTTGGTAAAAGTGCATTTTTGAAAAATACTTCTTTTATCTGAAATAAAAAAAAATTTGTTCATAAATTATGTCTAAGAAACTCATAATATGGATTCTAAAATTATAAGGATTATATAAGGTTCAAAATTTAGTTAATACTATTCATAACCTCTTTTGAACGGCTTGTTTGGTAATTCATAGTGCGCTTGAACTCAATGTTACGTGTAGTGAAAGTTATTGAATTGTTTTGAAGAAGTACATACTATGAAATCTTGGGGTGTTACAAACTAGTTACCTTTGATGATTTGGATTAATAACTTAAAAGAAGAGGTTTATTTTTTATCTTTTTTGCATATATAATTCATAACATAACTGGATAACCATGTAAAGACAACATCATAATATGTAAAACTCTATTCTTCCTTTTTCTTTAAGATAAAGAAATATCTCTTCATATCAATTTGTTGATCATGATGGAATTATTTATCAAATAACCACTCGTTAAAATTACACCATTCCATGTGTTTAATTTATTCTCCATCCTTATAATTCTAGATTAGGCTCGACCACTAATCATCATCACCTTGGAGACAATATACCGCAAGTGAAACTTTTTCCATTTCACTGCATCCTATGGCTGTGAATATTTTTTCCAGTGACCTAATCCATTGCCCAAATATAATTGGATTAGTATCCCCCATAAATGATAGAGGCTTCTGTCACATAAAGTGATCCAACATAGTATATTCTCTCCATGGAATCAGTTTCTCCATTTGGGAAAGGATATTTTTTATAAGCAATTTACATTTCCTGGAAATTTCCATAATTTTCTCCATTCCAATACCAGTTTTATTGGTTTCCTCAATGAGGAAATCTATACATTTTCCAGGAGTATTAATACTATTCATCCATCCATGAAGAATTTCTAAAAAATAGAATATACTGAATTACCTCATAAATGACTGAATTTAAAATATGGTATAACAAACAACATATTCATCATAAATTATAGATTTGGTTATTTTTAGGGGATGTTTAAGTTTAAATCCTTCATAATGGAAGATAAAGAGAATTTGAATTTTCCTAATAATATCAATCTCAAGTGTCAATCCAGGTGGAAGAAAGACCCATTTTTGTGTATCAAGTTACCCCATGTCAGGCCTAGAACACCTTGTCAAAGTCATTACCCCTAGGTACATATGTATTAGAACCACGCCCACTTATAGTATCTAAACATGGATGTATTTCTAGGAATACCCACTTAATCACTACCTTAACAAAATTATACGGTGTTCTTACATACTTATCATTAATGTCTATCTTATGGTTATTGCCCCTAATTTATGTTTTCTAAATCTAATTTACAAGGATGCTTCTAAACTTCATATGATACCAACTGTAACGCCCTGACCTAGAGACTCAGAGTCAGTGCATTATTTTATTACATTGGAATGATTATAAGGGATAAAATACTAATGGAGCGATCTGTTTAGTAGTCTTTGAAATATATATTACATACATGATACCCATAATACATTATAAAATAAAAAATAAAAAAATGATACATAATAAAATGAAATAAACTGAATCCTTTAATGGTTATTCAAAGATTTATTCATCATAACGTTGGGAAAGGAAACTTAATAACAATGAGATCAAATGCACAGTAAGGGTATGTAATGAGAAATAAATAATAAATCAATAGGAATAAATTAACATGGTCAGTTAAATTACTAATAACAAATACCATTCAAATAACTAGATTAGAAAATATTAATTTGTCAAGGCTAGAAACCGAAACTCATGCCAGCTAAATCAATAAATTTGGAATAAAATTTATCCATAGATATGTTGATGAAAAATATAATGGATAAATAATAAATGAATCTAAAAAAAGGAAATTCTTAATTATTGGACACCATTTTTCCTAGGTACATGGTAACTTTACCATTAAAACCTTTCACAAGATAGTTTACAACATATCAGCTAAAAACCAATCTGATTTGGCCAAATGATTCATCTCATGAGACTATAGATGCATCATGGGGCTGTCTATAGTCAGGCCCCACCCATGTCATACCAATGTAAATAAATCCTCATATTCATGAATAATGTGCCTTATCAAAATGTATCCATAATTAATAGAATATACGAATTTACAAATCATTAAAAATTTAATCAAATAAATATTAAAGTGAACACCGTATGTAAAATAATATATGATTTAAGAAATGATAATATCTATTTTGTGATAAAATGGGTATTCAAAGTAATTTAAAATGAAAAATGGTTAAAATAAAGTGATTTTTCCAAGATAAAATTAACAATCACAAAAGGAAGTGATATTTCAAATATAATCATTAAGAACATTTTTTAGGAAAATAATCTCTAAACATCCCAAAGTGTCCCATACCACTTGAAACATTTAAATCATATTTTCCATGAAAAAAAGTTTTTAATCACATGAATAAAAATGGTAAATTATACAATGTATCAAAGGGTTCAGTACTATACAAAATATGTTAGTGGCGTATATGGTGTATGCCTCACAGAAAGGAAAGTAAGACTAGAATCCCTTACATTATCCTTCTTTTTGTTGTGGGGTATTTAGAATCTTGTATAGTAAATTAATATTTATTAAAAACTAATATAATAACCATAATAATTTTGATAATAACATATATTAACTTATTATTATATCTCATTACCTATTTTTTAATAAACGTTCATTAATTTCACTATTCCGGGTGTGAATTGCCCAGTTTTCACGAGTAAGTTTTAACTTGTTACTTGTTCCTCCCATTAATTTGATAATGATTTAATCATCTAAAAAATATAAATAATTACTTAATTATCTTATATATTTAGTACATACATATTTCTAATATTCCATATTATTTTTAGATAATAATGAAGTGCATCGTTTATGGAGATGGTAGGACATACATACACATGAACACTACTTTCATTTATTTGTTTAATTTAAAAGAAATTAAAGTAAATCATATATATATATATATATGTATATTATAATTATAGTAATATATATATGCAATATATTTCTAATATTTTTATTAAAATTATCCTGAATATGTTCCATGTATAGTGCAAATGAATCAGATCACTTCGAGGGGGTGGTAGTCCATACTTCGTCAAACAATGTTATCATATTAACGAAAAATAAAAGATATTAAAGGTATTTATTATATAAGGATTAAATAAGTATAAATACATAATAAATATTATATATATAATATATAAACAGAGTGTCCATCATAATTGTCACCATGAGAGGTTGTAATAGGAAAAATTAACAATCATCATTTCCTGAGGCAGTTGTTCGCCGTGCATGTAAGCAATATGTTCCTCATCCATTAGATGGATGTTTGAATTAGTGTAGGTCAAACCCTTAATAAAAAAGCACCACAATATATTTATGATACTTTTTTTATAATATAATAATTATTTAAAAATAATTTGAGGGGTAGAGTAAATTAAAGAAAATATATTGTTGGAAAATGATACCTTAAAAATCAGGTAAATCATTTTTGATTATAGAAAAAGGATTCCTTAAAAGGATTTATTCCAAAAGGGGGGATTCAAGGATTAGGGTAGGTATTTTGGAAATATATCTAGGAAGATATTGGTCAATTATATGTGGTTTGAGAGGTGTGAGTAATGGGGATAAGTGGTGTCCTTTTATAGTGGAGGAGGAGTGACACTCTTGTAATGTTTTTACAAACGAATTACTACCACGTTTTTTATATTTCAAGTGGATAAAATAATGGTCCAATTTTGAGAAAATATAGGATATGGTTTAAATATTTCTATAAAATATATCTTTTACAAGTTTATATATCTCTGGGGGTCTTAAGGTTAAGGTTTAGTGCCTTATTATTCATAATTTAACCTTAATCGTTGAAATTAATTTTAATCACATTCACTAATATTTTTGGAAAAAAAAAATTTTGTATTAAAATAAATTAGAAATTATGATTATTAAAAATGTATTTAATCAATTTTTACAAATTCCAATAACTAATTTGGCTGAAATAAATTGAAATTTAATCCTGTAGATGAGATAAAAATGTAAGGTTTTTTAAAGTAAAAAACATCGGAATGATTACAATGTTTTTTTAATCTATTTAAAAGTGAAATTGTTTAAAATTATATAAATTGTATTAATTGATAAAAATATTATCTAATTAAACTTTAAGAATAATTAAATGTATGATTTATCCTTATAAATAAATTACGTGAAAATAAATTTTGAACTAAAATTCAGTATTTTCAACGATTCATTAAAAAATGACATGTTTCTGAAAAATATAAAAAATTCACCCTAATTTTTTTATTTACATTCCAAGTATGAAGTTTATTTTTAGTTTCTAAATCATTTAATATGTCAAAATTTAGATTTAAAATTGGGTCTTTCATTAAAAGTCAACAAAACTACCTTTATAAAAATATAGTATTTTATATGTAATATTAGGTTTTTTCTTATCTTATGCTGATCTAAAATATATTATATGAGTGTACAAATATTTTTTGGATATATAATATATATTATCTATATAAAATATCTAAAAGTGTTATAATTTAATTGAATATGAAATATATTACAAATTAATGTTTTTTAATCAAGTGTTGTGTGTATTAGCAAGATATTAACAAAATCTAAAAGAAAATATGTTAAATTATTGGGGTGATACAATAATGAAAATAAGTACATGTGTGTCAAGAGGAATAACATGGTGACCTAAAAAGGTAATAATAATAATTATGAATAATGAAGAATGATATAAGGTGATAACATCACGACATCATAGGAATGTGGAAACAATATAAAACATGACATCATTAGTGAAAGTCAAGGAAACAAACTAATAAACCATAACATAATGTACTTATTATAATGAATCATGCACTATAAGTTGTATACAAGTAGATAAAATCATTAAACAATTAATTGGAGGGCTATATAATTCAAGACCATCTATCACATTTGTATCATGTACATGAATATGCATACCACATGGATCATAGAAAATAAGAAAATATTTAATATATTTTAATCCCATGTTATGGATTGTGGGTTAAAAAAATGTATGTCCCAAATCCAATAATGATAGGTACAACTAGGTGAATTCCCATGTGTGGAAATGGGGATGGGTATTCCTAATACAAAATTTGGCAAGGAAAATCATAGAATAATTTTGGAATTATAACATGTGTACAAAATGTTTCATAGAAGCGATTAATGAGAGTGAAAGGTTGTATATCAATACTTGGGAATCATAATTAAGGAAAATGGATGCATAAAAAACTATGTTAACATAAATAATTTGAAATAAAAAAGTATTAATACAAATAATGTATATAAAAAAGAGGAGTAAGAGAATCCCTTACCCTAAGAGGTTGCTTCTAAAATATTGGGAGGATGATCTTAAGAGCTTGGGAACACCTTGGGAGGAATTTAGGGAGTGAAAGGGAGAGAAAATTTATTCTTTATAGGGTTTATGGGATGAGGAATTAGAGTTTGGGTGGGGTATTTATATAAAAAGAGGGGTTAATTATTTATTAATTTCTAAACATAGGTTTTTGAATTTATGTTATATAATAATAAAAATTGAAAAAATGCCCATAATTTGTGCCCATGATTTCTACCAAATGAGAAGACCAGTTTGGGACATGCCTTACACTGAGATGGGGGGGTGAATCTGTGTAGGGCAATTTTTAATCCAAATTTCAAATTTTTTATCCCTGTACCTCCTGGCCTGTTAGGATGTTGATTCTATTATTATCTTTTCCATATCACATGAAATAATATGAAATATGTAAAAACAAGCACAAAATATTATTACAAGGTTCACCACTCAATTATAGAAGCCACATCTTTTCCAAGCATGGGAATGACCAGTGCATGGATTCTCCACTATAACGTGATAATTGTTTCAATGGTTTGACATGGAAAATAATCATTTAGTCTGTGTGATTCCCTACACATTGGAGTGGGTGGGGAATGAAAAAATACTTCCCAGTTTATGTCCATACACTTTAGATGGGGAAGGGATACAATCCTATTCTTGAACTGGTTACAACCTAGTCCAACATTCATCTTCTTTTTGGTTCTTTATATTGCATCCCAAGACATTTTTCTCCCTATTGAATAGGGTTTGAAGCACTAGTAGAGTCTTCCACCCATTGGGATTTGTTGGATTTCACACTCCCGGATCTTATACACTGTACTTGTTACTCAATTAGCAGCATGCAAGCGACCCTCTTCTTCTTTCCCAGTAGCATACCTTAAAGATAAACCGTCTTCTTCTCCTTCTTCTTCAGTGAAAAACCAACTGTAATGAAACTTCTTATTCATCTTGCTAGAATCACAAATTCCTTTTATGATTGTCATAATAATGGGAACCAGCCCATCTTAGCATCATCACAGCTAATATACCCTGAATAATTGATTATAAGTTTTCCACACTCCTTGTTCTTTAATACAAAATATTAGTAGTGAAGGAAGTATCACTTATCTTCCACGTACTATTTCCTCTTCCAAGAACTATCCCTGATTCCACAAACTATTTACACTTTCAAATATTATGTACAATTATATGGGATGTCTATGCTTCACATACTATGCCTACTCCATGTACCATTCCTGCTCTGCATACCAAACTTACTTCACATACCACCTACTCCATGTACCTGCTCCTTATACCACCTCCTCGTACCACCTCAGTGTACCGTCTCTGCATACCGCCTCTGCGTACATGCTGCATGTACAACCTATGTGTACTGCCTTCGTATACCACCTATACATACCACCTCCGCATACTACCTATACCTACCACCTCCACACACCACCTCCGCATACTGCCTCTATGTACCTCCTCCACTTACCACCTCCACGTATCACCTCAACATACCATTTCTACTCATTACATCTAATTCTGTGAAATTAATTTTTCTAAGGACTATTCCTTCTTATTTTGAAACCATTTTTTCATGCATACCACTCTATCCTACATGATATCTCTCCCACGGACTGCTCCTTCCAATTCGGCGAACCATTTTGACTTTCACAAACCACTTCATCCTATATGGAATCTCCCTCGCGAACCATGTCCCTTCGTAGTATTCTTCCTGTGAGAACACATTCATACCTAACTGAGTTCTTCCACAATGATGATAATTTGTTATCAAATTAAATATACTTAATGATGGGATTAGGGTTCATTATATAAGAAAATATCTTAAAAAAATTCAGATAATCCATTTTACCAAAATTTTCAATGTGGGACAATCTTCACCGTAACCTGTGCTCCTTCCATGTACTGTGAGCCTCCACCATGTACTGATTTCTCTCGAGAACTACAATTTTCCCATGAAACATTTTCATTATGCAGTATGTGTACCTCCTATGCATTATGTGAACTACCCTTCATCATCCACATATTGAATCTCTTATACTAACGATGAGCCATCCCGTGCACCACAACTCCTTCCACCGTGAACCATTTTTGATTCTATGAACCTCTCCACGTACCTTTCTCGCTACATGGTATGGGACTATGAACCATTCCTAGACATGGTATATGGTCCATGTTATGAGGTACGTATTTTTCTTCGTTTTCTGATTTCTTTCACCGTTCAGAAAATTGTTCACTCATATGAGGAAATCCATAAATATTTTCTTTGGTAAGAACTCCCAAGTTTATTCACTGTCATCTTGCTTCTTCAACAATCAAATGGTTTCATTATAAACCTTATTTTTCATGATATATAGTCTTTAATCGATCACCTTCAGTATCATCATATTTTCAAAGGAATGTATTAAAACATCCCTATCTTTCAGTATCATCATTCCTTCCAATCAAAACTGAATATGATTGGAATTACCTTTTCTCCCCCTTTACATAATAAGGATTACATCACAAATTCTCTAAACTTATGATATATGTGAAATACTAATCAGAAAAACATCTTCTGATTTTATTCATGCAACTCAGAGTCAAATGTTCTTCAAACTCTTCCATGGTTTTCGTGAAACAATGAAATATTGCATGACCTTTTATATTTCTTCTAACATTTTTGGAAAATGAATTCCAAATGACTCTTTAAACTCTAATGAATGAAAATTCATTTATGTAAATACTGTGTCACCTTTGAAAAAAGTTCTTTGAACATAGGATCAATGAAACAATTTTTTGATTTTAACATCATGTAGAATTGTCCATGCGTGGAATCCAACGATATAAATCCATAACAAATCTGCAAGCATCATCACTTCAACCAACCTCCATTAACTTTGGATCTCCTTCTTCATTTTGACCAGTATTGAAAAATAGTGACAACAAATTAAACTTCATTCACAAAGGTGGTCCCAACACCAAAACGGGGTGGTTTAAAATATTTTATTAGGTTAAGAAAAACAAATCATTAAAATAAAACCACTAATAATGTGAAATAAAGTTGTGTTCATAAATAATTGTTTTGAATAATATAAAACATAATATAGGTTTTTAAGGATTCATTAATTGTTTGAAAAATTAATCAAATAACATCCGAAACACATTATTTTAACTTGAGAACCTATTTTTGGTCATATATTCCATTTATTCTATTTATTACAACCCTTTTGGGATAATATGACGTCATAATACACACTATATATTTATATAGTATTTAGGTTTTACCAAAAAAATTTTCTATATAATAAAATTATAAAAAAATCACTATTTGATAATTTTAATATCCTAATTTCAAAAATGTTATTCATTTATTATAAATAATTTTTTAAATATGAGAATTTATATTTTTTAATTAAAAATAATTATTTACTACAAAACACCAGTTTTTATAACACAATAACTTTATATCACATATAGAAAATACATATAGAATCATTAAATTATATTTCCATTTTTATCTAAATAAATAATATTTAATAATACTATTTTAAAAAATGGAATTTATTTAAAATTTATTGAGTTTATCAAAAATTGTGTTTCTATAGATTCAATAAAAATAAAATTTTATTTCTTCATATAAAAATATATTTTTTTATCAATATCTTCATATAATCATGTGTATATATATAATTTAATATTAAAAAGGGACAAATATAATCATTGTTTTACTAAAAAAATAAAAATTCATATAACTAGGGTATAGATGCATAACCAGTTATTACACCAGTGTATGCTTTAAGGGTGATGTGTAAAATAGTAGTTTCTATTGGGGTGGTTCAGTGAAACAATTTTGGGAAGTGATCTATACATGTTTTAACATATCCCATAAATAGTTTCTTTAATGTTTCAATTATTAAATTTCATTTTGTACGTGGATGAGGGTAACTTCCAGTGATACCATCTCCCTTATAATATTTAATTAAAGTGATTTATAAGGTATAATCCCATTGGTTGAGGACATCAAATCTTCATTCTATATAAATTGAATTTTATTGTAACCCCTAATATATACTAATCTTTATGGTCACAATAGAATGACTATATTAAAAATTATAATGATACAATAATATTCTATTATGATGACTAGATAAATTATGGATACATTTTAATATTTTCCAAAATAAGAAATGAAATATATTGAATGTGTTTTCTATAACTACATTTTTAATTAGGAATTTATTCATTCAAACTGATTTTATTTATATAGGTTTTAGGTTACTACATTCTCCCCCATTCAAAATTTTCTTCCTTGAAATTTCATTTCGTAAATGTTGACACCACATAATGTGTTTCATGCACTTTTCCAAATAATTCATGGTTGGATTTCCATTTTCCATGACACTTATCCAGAATGAGGGATAAGCGGAAAGACCCACATCTAGGAGTAGGCCATGGATTTATAAGATCGATGATAAAAAGGTGTTGATGAATCAAAATGAAATTTCAAAGTTTTTTCTATGAAGATATGGTGTATTCACAATGTTAAGAAGTGTATATCTCTTCGAGATATTTGATTTTACTAATCAAAGAGCCCAAATAGACATTCATATTAAAAGTTATGGCACTCGGAAGATGGAAATATATTATAAATGAAATGTTGTCGCTGCACAGGAAATCAACATAGGCATATCTGTTCAGGCCCATCCACGCAAGCTCATCAACGCAGACCCATCCACATAAGTCCACCAAAGACTATAAATAGACCCCTCTACCTCAATCTCTAATAGGATTACTGATCTCCTAGAGGTCGAATCCAGGGTAGGGGTACCATCGCGTAGCTCCTTCAACCAAGTAGTCCATCACTACTTGGGCGACCTATAATGGTCCTCCCTCACTAAGGCTAGGCTATAGCCTAGCACCTGGGTGACCCACCGTGGAGACCCACCTAGGAGACCCACAACTGGGGAAACCCACCTAGGTGAAGCACCTACGCACAACACCTGTAAGATGAAAACATGGGTGACCCACCTAATCGAATTACCTATGAGAAACACTTACATGAACCACCTAGGAGACCCACTTGGGAGACCCAACATTTCGAACCCACTGGTACATACTATAGGGGTTGCACCCCCACACCCCCACTTGGGCTCAGTCCCGGGCTGCGGTACCGGCCCTCTAGGCTTGTCCCTTCACTTCTGTCACTGAACCCCTATGAAAAATGAGTGCCACATTGTGAGATTTTGATCTAGGTTGAGGATATTTTTTATTGCGCCTTATATGACCTTAATATCCACACCTTTAATACCATGATTTTAAATACTCTTCTGTACTCCCTAAAAATTCCTTGTGTTTACATACTCCTCCTGGTTCTTTTCCCATGTTACGAGTTGAGATTATCCTCTTGGATTCCCCGAGTAAATCGAGTTGATAAACATCCAAAAAAACTTCTCTAACCTCATCACAGGTCTCCTATTCCAAGTTGAATTAAATTGGTATCCTCCGTATGAGAAATCCACAACCAATCCTCAAATGGGAATCCTCCTTAAGATTATTCCCTAACCAATCCTCAAATGGGAATCCTCATTAGGATTAATCCCCTACAAATCCGCAAATGGGAATCCTACTTAGGATTAATCCCCAACCAATCCCCAAATGGGAATCCAGCTTAGGAGTAAACCACAACAAATCCTCAAATGCGCATCCACTTTAGGATTAAGCCCCCAATACTCTCCAAAAACTCCCCCATCAACAGATATAGAAGAGTGTGTGGTTTTTTTAATCTTTCACGTCCTCTTATTTCTCACATCAATAATGACTCACTTGAGTTGAGAGTTTATTAGTAATCACAACACCCACATAATCCAACAGAAGTACTATACTTTGAGAACTCCAATTCTGACTAACCGGGATATGTAGAAATACAACTCAGGTCCGGATCTCAATTGACGTAATCCTTGGGAACAATCCCCAACTATAATTTCTTTAATCCATGTATCCTCTTTAGGAGAAATCCTTAAGATAATCCCCCAAATCAACATGACTTAAAAAAACCTCATGGTCCCTTTATATGGGATATCCTAATCAGGAGTAATCCAAAACCTATTATCTCAAAGGGTCATACTAACCTCCAGAGATACCCTTGAGTGCCTCAATAGGCATAGGTCCTCACCAATGAACTACGTGGGATTTGATTCCCATCCAAACAAGATACATAGGAATCCTCCCACATGATAAATCCCAATATCAAGAAACCCTTTTTTTTGGCCGCATCCCCAGTAGGGACTAATTCAAATGGAAACTCATATCCCCTCCAAGTTCCTTGGGATGTTTCAACATAAGTCTCACACCAAACATTGACTAGGAACATTCCACTTAGATGTATTTTCCACATGACATTAAAGTGAACAATTGGGTCCTCATCTCATGAACATAAAAGGTATGATGTTCCCAATTAAGAGGCCCTGAACAATGTGGGTTATGATTCCTTTCACAAGGATACATATGAAAACTATTTATGGGTTTGATCCCAACATCAAAACAATTCTTTTTTCCCTGGATTACGATAAACTCCAGAATGACAATTAGACTACCTGGTTGAAAATAAACTCCAGAGCACCCTAATGTGTGGCTAGAAATCCAAAATCATTGTAATAAAGAATATATAATTAGTATATTATAGAATATTGTCAACATAGAATCTCGAATACATACAGATATATCCATTTATGGAGAATCTTGTTTACATACAGATGATTCTGAATTCCACATATGCGAATAATTTATTGCTAATATTGGTTTGAATCGTATCTTGCATTGGAATTAAGGAATGATTCATGAACATATCTTAAATATATAAGAGAGTCTTGGGTTAGGAAATAATTCCACCCAAATGTGTGTGATGATCCCAACCTCCCATCCTCTCGACCAATGAATGTTCTTAAGAATTGTTGGTCAATATTCCTAATGAGCACCTACCTTTGGAAAGTGGGTACCTATGGATACAAAACCATCAGGTGTTTCTAGTTACATTAATTAACCTATTGGAAATTGTTGAGAAATAATGATTTCCCCGAAAACCTCACATTTATATCAGAAACAAAAAATGGTGAACCCGATGTGAATCCTTAACTAAGATGATAGTATCACCCACATTTCAGGCCCCTTCTACTCTCAAAATGAATGCGTCCAGATAAGGAAATCAAACATGCATGTGTTCATACAGAAAGTAGCTTCTTTAATAGGGTTTTCTTTTTTTATGTCTGTAATATACATAGGTACTCTTTTTCAGAACTCCCTTAAATCCAATGGATTCCTTATAGTTTTCAACTGCAAATTCCCTAGAAGTTGCTCTATCTGGATCCTTGTCTGCACAAAGGATGCCATCACCAACTCAACATCTTTACAATTGGGTCTCTAATACTCTGGTTTGAGAGTACCATCAATAATGTACAATACCAACCTTTGATTCCACCTGAAAAGACCTCCAGATCAACAATAACCCCTGATTTCCCCTTCATCAATTACCAATAGTCCTAAAGTAGACAATGTCGACTTCCATATTCAACCATTTCGGCTGCTTATCACCATAATGAAACAACTAGTATCTCCAAATTTTTAGGGAGGCAGATCAGAAGGCCACTTATGGTCTCATCCCAATGAAACATGGGTCCTTCCTAAAGAATCCTACCAATAATCGTCATCATCAACATTACGCGACAATAAACCCTCAACATGATGAGGGTTTCACCTTCGACTGTCTGGACTAGGTTTCTCAAACATGGGCATGAAATATGTCCCTCTAGGGATAAAAAATGGAAAATAGGGAGAAAGTTCATTATTTTTACCCCTCTGATGAATCCCACCAACATAGTTTGGAGGAAAACAATGAGCATGAACATACACCCGTTCACCTTCATCCCACCAGCTAGCAGACTCATCTGGAGGTTCCCAACTAACCCCTCCATTGAAATCTAATGGAGTACCATGACCAAGAACATTTACATGATTACAGTCATAAAGCCTTCCATCATACTCATCAATCATCATTCAAAGAATCTCTCCATCATAGTTCAGCAGCAACCTGCAAGCAGGAATATACACATACTTGGAACGACCCAACCTCCCATTAGACTCATCTGATAACACTCAAAATGTCCACTGACCATGCTTGGTGGTAGAAAATGGCTTGGAACACACACATTACAGTATTCATCAAGCCCACCACAACCCATTTGGCGTCACCCAGATTGGTTAGTTGGAAAGTCTTAATGACAAGAAGAGGGAAGACTCAACACTTTCCCCCTCACACGAGTACTGTAAGTATCCACTAATAGAAATGGGAAGATTGGATTAGGAACAAACACCTACTTCTGACATGTAATCGACATATATCCCAATTCCATTCATTGAATTCACTAAAATTATCTTGGTTATGGTGAAGGGGAAGGCGTAAATTCTTGCCCATATCCTAGAAACATTCCAGAATATCATAATGGTGGAAACAACAATACCTGTGGGTTGAACTAATAAATCTATCCCCAAAAGTGGGGTGTATCATCAACATGTGACACTGGAGTAGATACATACGTCTGTTCCCATCCAGGAGGGTCATGAGGAAAACTCCCCCATATCATATGGATAATCATATCGGGGAAATTCACCCATTACTATTAGATATAATTGGCCTATCATGATGACCACTCTAAGGTAGGCACATAAAATTATCCACGAAAACAAATTCTCCTATAAAGTGGATCCAACTTCTTGTAAAAAGGAATCCAATAATAAGTCTTATCAAACATATTTGGAGGATCAAGAACCAATCTGCGATTTTGCTCCACTCAATGCTAGAGTTATTGATGTCCTCAAACATCTATATGTGGCAACTCAAGATCCTACCCTCCCATTACCAATTATGGGTGAAGTAGTAGTAATTATGAAGGTCCTCATCAGGCACTTACTCATTAAGGCTTGATTCAGGAGGATTAAGTTGATCTTGAGAGCCTATCCCTTGATGAGAGCCATGACAACCCTTAGTCTTTCCAGAAGACTAAGGAGAAAGAGGGTCTTCCCCTTACTGTAATCCACCATGATGGTGCTACCCCTGATGGAATTAACCTTGATAGTTCACTCCATAGTAGTGATTCACATTGTCCAGATAATTATTCAATGGGCAATGTAGTGATGAGAAAGCCCTCTTATCTTGAGGCACTTGCAAATAAAGGCCAGTCATGTCTGATGCATTTTCAATGGTAGGTGAAATCCTTTCACAATCAGAATATAACCCAAGGTGATGACCATTCATCAAATCACCCTTGGTCCATTTATCGTCTATTGTGGTAGAGGAACTCCCTATCTATCATGTTGATTCAGATAAAATGACAGGAAAACACCAACTTTAGAGTGATTGGGTCGAAGAGCCTCTAGTAAAAGATAATGATGATATGTTGAGCATGGAAATGGATAAAGATGAAATAACAGTCTTGTTTTGGCCTTTATCTACTCTTGAATACATCAATATAGAGATGTTGGCATATGAATGTATGGATGAAATCCACCTCAACATTTGGAAGACTATTCTTCATCTAAAATCAAAGGTATTACCCAATGATGTGTGTCAAACTCACAACATGGTAATAGAAGGGTTACACCACAAAATTGACTTGGAATCTCTCCAAGATTCCCAAAAACCAAAGACTATGAAATAATAGGGATCCATTCAATATTCATACCTCAATACATTAATGAGTTTGCAAAATATGATCATTGATACCCTATCTGGTGTTTATATCAGAGGATGGGGTGAACATAGAGAATTTCATTTCACTACTCTCAAAATATAGCAAAGCCTGCCAAAGGTGGTAACATGAAATGTTATTTCCCCAAGATGGATACAAAAAATGGATTCATTCACGGTAAAATATATCCTCAAGAAGAATAGGCCTCGAATGACTCTTAATTATGTCAAGATAGAAGAGAGAAAGTTGTTGAGATACTTTTTCATTAAGTGACTGAGAACATCAAGTAGGCCTCCCATTAAAAGCATGTGAAATCCCAGATTGTGCAGATGTCAGAAATAGAATAAATATCTTCTTAAACGGATGATTTAGAGTGAGTTTTGGAAACTTCACCTAGCGCACGTTTGGACCAGAATCCATAAAATCATAAGAGAAGCTGCGGTAATATCATCCATAACAGTTCATGAGCCACCCCATCCCATAGGGATGGTGGATGGTTTAACTCAACCCTACAATCCAACAAACAAAACCTAAAGGTTTAATAAATAAGAAAATAAATAGCCCTATCTTTTAGTGCTGGGGTATTTTTGCATCATAAATCCCCTCCAAAGAAAAAATCAGTTTTTTCTTGACTAGGGGTGAAACTACAAAATGAATCCTCTCAGTTCATGAAATCCCGTGATCTAGTATATTCACTTGGAGAATTCACAACTGAATTGTTGGGAGATTCCCTTCAGTTTACTGTCTTCCAAATAATTAATGAGGAACCAAAAAAAGAAGAGTACATGTTCTCATGGAGGGCGAATAATAAGTAAATCTCATAGAAATATAAATAGAATTCCAATAATGCATTATGAGTCGGTAAACTTCATCAATGATGTCACTGAAGACCCTCTAGAACATAAGAACAATTCAAAGGATTCATAAAAAGAAGTTAATGTTCATGATATGGCCCACACGAAAGAAAATGAAGGAGGTTTTCATACTTGAATCCAGAGGCTTTCCCAAAATTTTGTTGTTCCCTTGAATAATCAACCTCTACCTCTTCGAAAGGCACCTAATAAGGTAAATGGAAAGGATTATGCTATGTATCACCTTCCTCCTGGAGAGGGTTAATCCCTTTAACTAGAGGAAATATTTTCTCAGTAATAAGTGGATATGATGGAGTTGAGAATACTAAATTTATAGTTACTCCAGGGTAGCATTATTATCATATATTCTCCATAAGCATATTCTATCTTGTAGTTATAGTGAGAGCACCTAAATAAAGAGGGTTTGTCACAACCACTGATGCAGATCATGAATTCCCTCTATTTAATGTACAACCAGAGAAGGGTTAGGTGCATTCATACATGCCTCTCCCTATGGGTTATCAACAATAGATATCATTGGTGTTTCCACCAGTGGTTATTCCAGTCACAACACCGATTCAAGCTCCAGCCGCTGCACCTATTCAGGTCCCATGTTAGCCATATTTTCCCAAATTATTATAAATACTATTCAGTAATTAACGATCCAATTAGATTCTATGGAAGGAAAATACACACTGGTACATACAGAAAAGTATTCTTATCCCTAATGGGTAGATCCGACTCCTCCCCCACCAATATATAGAAATCTTACATTTCCAATTTTCAATGGCTCGGGAGATCCGAAGCAGCACTTGGCAGATTTCGTCTCTCACTATGATCCCATGATGAGAACTCCTAAGAAAAAGAGGCAGTGAAACAAATATTCTTCATGAAATCATTGAAGGGACTTACCTTTGTATGGTATATGAGTTTGTTGTCTCGATCAACCACTAGATGAGAAGATCTTTTCCAGAAGATCTTTTCCAGAAGTTCCTTTTCCAGTTCAACTCACTGTGGTAGAAGACAATAGTCTTCAATCTTATAAACTTCAAGAAAAGAGAGAATGAAAGAGTCTTATATTTCATTATTGGGTGGAATGGATTAACATATTCATTAAACTTACCACTCCCTCAATAATATTTTTTTCTGATTTGTGTACCGAATCTTCATGAAGAAATGTGCACACCGTTGAACCATGTGTAATATATAAGAGGGTTTCAAGTCCGTTCCTCAATTTCTCAATAGGTGAAGAATTCCATCATAGAGACCAAATCCTAGTTCTGATTAATTCCATCAGCTCCAAGAAGAAGAGAAGGAAAAGCTGAGGATGATACAGTTACAATTAAGTAGGCCCCTATACCCACTCTTACATTGAAGCCCTCATCATTCCATAGGGATACACCTCTCGAGCATCAACAGCAATGACAACCTTGTAAAGATGATCAAATAGATCATAGGAAAATAGATTTTGAGGATTTAAAAAACAAGGTCTATTTTTTCTGAATGACCAATTCCCCAACTACTTTATCGCATATTTGAAAAACAGCTTACTTTAGTTACCAAATCCCTAGAATCATAACAATGAAGGTGACACTGAACTCCCAAACTATTTTCCCTTTCATAAAATGTTGGGGCACCCCTTCAGTAATGTTTTGTTTTCAAAGAAATCCTAAAAAATATGGTAGTCTCTAGTTAAGTGAAACTGAATAATTCACTAACCCTGGAATCATGTGTTACTACAACCAATCTGGAGGAGGAATGAGAGTGGCAATAAGACAAAGGAAAGAATGTATAAAATTCATGTGAATGGATGGTTAGGGAAACAATGAACTGAACTATTTCCATTCTACAAACACAATTGATATACCAGACTATGTCTCCTGTAACTTTCTTTATAGTGAACTTAACTTCATAAGAAGCCCATTACTTTAAAGGCCAATCTTCTAAGGAGTGACATGTCCTAAAGGATAAAGAGAAAATAGAAGAATATAATTTCATGTCAATGAAAAATATTTCCTTGACCTTAGAAGATTTCATGCCAACCATCTCAAATGAATGGGAACCACCCCACTACATGGTACAACAATAGTCGATCCCCAGGCAGAATCTTCATCAAACGAAGAGATGATCTTTAGTTATGTTAATTTTATTCACATAACGGACCCCAAAGAATATGATGGTTATGATTATGAACCTAATTTCACTATAATTGATTAGGGAACTAAAGGACAAGGTCATCAAGGTTGAGGATACATGGTAATACATGGACGTTCCATGAGCCACTACATCAACCACACCCTTTCTCAAACCATTTATGCAGTCGAAACTTGTGGAATATCCCTCTAGTGAGCACAATAAGAACAAGGTAACTCCAAGATACATGATGGGATCTTCCCTAAAATTAATATCATGGAAGATAGATTAGAGGCTATTCCAACACCTTCTTGGAATATATGCAAACCTATCTAACCTAATCCACCAAGAGAAGGATCATTTCTAGCTTTTACCCCAAAGGATGGTTCATCCACATCAGGAACATCAGATCCCATAGTAACTATGAATGAACACTTCCATATTGGGAAACAAAAACCTCTAGATCAAAAGTATGATTCTTTTAAGAAACTATCCCATGTACCGACCAATATGTCAATCCCGGATGCCATGAATCTATCAAAGGACCTATGAGAAGTAGTAATCGAGGAATTTTAAAGCACTAAAATTTTTAAAGTTGAGGTCGCTGCCACATATGTTTACCATATAGACAATGATCCAGAATAATTCCATGCAATCATATCTTTCACAGACCAAGATAAGGATTCTTTCATACAAAGACATGTCAGGCCCATTTACCTATCTAGTAGGATCAATGACACTGATTTATAGCGAGCGTTCATTATCAATAGATCATAGATCAATCTCATTCAGATACAAAAACATCACCAGCAAGGTCTCACTGAATTCCACTTTACCCCCTCCACTACGATGTTACAAGGTCATGAAAAGAAATAACAAGATCCTCTTGGTGAGATTACACTGAGAAATAAGTTCAGGGATCTTATGTTTGATTTAGAGTTCATGGTTGTCTGGTAGGACATAACTTTCAATATTATTCTCAGGAGTCCTTGGCTACATCATCATGCATTCATTACTTCATTGTACAACCAATGTCACTAATATTGAGTAAACTGTAAAATTGAGACATTACTTGGTGATAAGGCCCCATTAAAGTCCTGTGAATCCTAGTAAATTGATGCTTAGTTCAAACAAAAAGGGGGAAAACAGTCTATGGTAGATGATTTTACAAGAATCAATCCCCTAAATAGCTTAGAGAAGATCTCAGTTAACCCATTTAAGCATCTCAATGTAGATTACATTAATCCAATTAATCAAATTGAAAGGATATATCCAAATCCAACAAGTTATTCAGTGGAATCAATAATCTTAGTTGTGGAAACTGAATCTGACAACATATTGGAATTCATTAAATCTCCAAGTGGTGATAAAATCCTGGATGAAAATGTCTTCATTCCATCATCGATGATTTATAAAATATTATCTTCATCAGCCAGGATGGTGGATGTTTTCACACTAATGAAAAAATATAGGGATGCTGATTCTCAACACTTCATCTTCCACCTAGAGCTTCATGAAGACCATTCATCGTTAGTTGGTCTATAAATTGTTGCCTCCTCTTCTGGATGTACAAATACTGAATCCTCCCATAGCTATGAGATTCTTTATTTATCACCTACCCTCCAAGAATATGAGGAAGAGGAAAAACATGACACAAAATAATTAGAGGAAGATCTCAAGGATTCCCCTATAACATTTGAGGAAGGAATCCCCACCATTGTGAATGAACTCATGGAAATAAATCGGGGTACAGAGGAATATCCATGCCCCACTCTGATTTGTGTGTCCATGAATCTGGAAGAATATGAAATATATAAATCTTTTCTGAAGTAGCATCGAGATGTGTTTTCTTGGAATTACATAAAGATGTTATTACTTTATCTTGAGGTGGCCACCAATCATTTGGGTTTTCCAGAAGTGCATCAGAGATATAAGGAGGAAGTAAGAATAACACACCTGACTCATGCCTCCAAAATTGAGGATAAAGTAGAGAATATCATCAAGGAAAAAATAATTCGAGTGGTTCAATACCTGAGATGGCTAGACAATATTGTCCCTGTGAAAAAAGAAGAATGTGAAAATCAGAGTATGCATTGATATTAGAGATATCAACTGGAATTTTCCCAAATATGACTTCCTGATTCCAATTATAGTACACTTTATTGATGCAAAAGATAGATACCAAGACTCCTTCTTCATGGATGGATACACTGGGTATATCCAAATTTATATGGACCTAGAAGATAAATAATCAATTTCCTTTATATCCCCATAATGTGTATTCTTCTATCGGGTAATAACCTTCCACTTGAAGAATGATGGTGACACATATCAACGTGCTATACTTCATATCTTCAAACCCTTCAAGGGTTTTTTTTGAATGTTATATTGATGATCTAGTAGTAAAATCAAGGTAATGCTCTGATCAACTAGTTGAACTAGAAACCAGTTTCAGCAAGCTTCGATAGCATTATCTGAAGATGAACCCCTTGAAATGTGCTTTCAGGGTACCATCAAAAAAAAACAAATTATCTTCATTGTATGCCATCATGACATCGAAGTCGATCCTGGGATGACTAAATATATCTTTGGCATGCAACCTCCTCAAAACATATAACATATCCACTTTTATTACACACATAAACCTGATTTATTACATAAAATCTTCACTTGATTCAACATAGAAGATAGAGAGGTCTAGTGTCTTTGGGGCCTAGGAACATTACATAACATCTTAGAACATAAAACACACACCAAACTTATTGAAAACTTCCTTTACATGACCACTACATTCCCTCTTACTTAGAATTTCGTGGGATAACCTGAGGACATGCATAAAAAAAGGGTGAGCTATAAAGCCCAGTAAGGGAATAAAAATAGAATAACATGAGGAATACAGTACATGTAAGACAATAGGCATATCAATGGATCATAATAGAAACATGAACATAAAGGCATGATAATGCATGATAATCATAACATAGAAATGTGGAAACAACACTTAACTTAAAATTAGCATGAGCCACGTCTCATTCCACATAGAGAATGAGTAAACCCTCATTACAAATGAAGCATATGTATCATGATACTATACTTTACCCAAGGAATTGTAGTGCTACCAGGACACACCCTTCTTAAACACTTCATTTCATGCATAAGTGTTCCACATGGATCATATAAAATGGAATCAATCAACATCATAAGTTATTCCACGATTAAGTAATTTGGAATAAATAAATGAAATTACCAATAAATATGTATATGTGCATATAGGTGAATAACCTTTGTAGATACATGGGTATGGTATTCACTAAATAATGATCTTGGCTTGAAAAAATGAGGGACTATTTCTGCAACATAACAGCGTGACATAAGGATTCACAAAAATGGTTGATGAGAGAGAAATGGGTGTCTCATAATATGTACATTAAATGGATAGTAAGGGGGTCATATACATACATTTCCCAACAAATGTAATGTAATTTATATGCGTAATACAAAAGAATTACTTGGATTTAAATGAGGAGAGAGAAATCCCTCAAAGAATTTCAACATGGTAACAGGTGTACATGGTAAGAATTAATGATAGATAAAGGAGTATCCAATCATCCCAAAATAAAGAGGTAAGTATTGGGGAGGTGAGAAATAACACCCCAACATTTTTAATTAAAAAAAGGGCATAACAACTTAAAGAAATTTGGATAAAAATGAGAAAGGAAGAAATGCATTACTTGGATGTGTGATCCCAAAGGCTTGGGAGAGGTTTGAGAGAGGCTTATTGGGAGATTGGGGCACCTTAGGAGGATTATAGATAAAGGATGGCATGGTTTTGTAGAACTAAAAAGTCTTTGAGTGAAGAAGAAGTGGGAGATTCGGTGGGTTTATATAGGAAAAGAGAGAATTTTTTTTAATTATTTAGGTTTGGGACACCTCACATTAAACTAATCAATAACACAAAACCGCCCATTTTTTTCCATGGTTTTTTCAAAAGGGGAGTGGATAAAAATATTTTATAAAGATTTTGGAAGAACTTATTAAAATAATATGGTTGCTTATGTGGAGGTGAGTCACACTCTAAAGGAAAACATTTTAAAAACACAAAATGTTTTATAAGCCTTTGAGTGTCCACTAATGATTTTAAAATAAATTAAACAAACCAAAAATCACATTATTTTAATGGTAAAACATATATTGACTGAACATAATGTTTATTTTATTTAATTACATCACTATTGGGTCATTATGATGTCATAAAACACATTATATATTTAAACTATACTTAATTTTTACCCAAAAATTCGACTGTCTCAGAAAATTATAAAAATTTTACCATTGGATAATTTCTACATACTGATTCCAAAAATAATATTCATTTTATCTAAATAATTTTATAAATATGTGAATTTTTACTTTTAAAATAAAAACTGACATTTACTGAAAATTCAAGTGTTTTGACAAAAACAGCTTTCAAACCTTAATAAAAATTAAAATTGCATTCGTAAAATTATATGATAATTTATACTTAATAAAAATAAATTTGATTATAATAAATTTTTATTAAAATATTATTTAATTCATAAATCCATTAATTCATCAAAATAGATTTCTTAGTTAAATATTAACTAAAAATTCTATTTGTGCTTTAAAAACTATTTCCAAAGTAACAATAATAAGATGAATGGACATTTTTATTCAAAAATAATGTACATAGTCCTAATTCTAGGGTCTTATTACATAACCCCTTATAACACCCACATAAGACTGAAGATTATGGTGTGTGACGGTGAAAGACTCTTATGGTGGCTTAGATAACATCGCTCCAGTGGTAATCTCTATTAACCTCCACTTCTACCGTAGTTGGTTCCGATCAAGCTTAACATGTTCAAGATCGGCTTGGACTTGGTCAAGAGAGAATCTCAATGATGAAACCTCCGTTATGAGCTCTAACAAATGGGCTTCGTATAGGGAAAGTCTTCTAGATGAGGCCATCGCTTCCATTGTCAGAGTAAATTGGATTTGTTAAGGCCCTATATTTATACTAATCATGTGATCACAATTCACCGACTATATTAGTAATGGTCACAATTCATAACGGTATTTTAAAATCCAGAAACATAAAACCCATGAAATTAAAATTTTATATAACCATAATAATACATTTAATTAGATCAATAGGAATTTCCATTAATGAATGATTGGGTTGTTACAAAACTTGAAAGAGTTGAGAGGACTTAAAGGAAAGATGGACTACATCTAGCGCTTCCTAGCCAATCTAGCAGGTATGTGTTTTCCCTTCACCAAATTAATAAAGAAGGGGGTCACATATCAATGTACCAATGACTGTAAAGAAGAATTTTATACCCTAAAGGAGTAACTATTGAGACCACTGGTATTAATTCCACCTGTTGAATTAAGCCCAATCATTCTTTATGTGACATCCTTGGAGAAATATCTTGGTTCCTTATTTGCACAAAAAAATGATGCCAGAAATAAAAAAAAACCTTTACTATCTCAGTCAAACCATGATCGATGTAGAGAATAAATATTCATACATTGAGAAGAGATTCATGGAATTAATCATTTCATTTCAGATGATGATACACTATCTACAACATCATGAGGTATACTTGGTATCTTCCAATAACCCACTAAATTTTATCCATAGTCATCCTATGATGACTTGAAGTATGACATGGTGGATAATTATTCTGTGTCAGTTTGATATACAGTTCATGACTCATAAAGTTGTAAAATTCCAGACCTTAGAAGATCTACTTGCGGAGCAACCATCAATAGAAGAGATTCCATTTAATACTAAGTTGCCTGATGAAGAAATATTCTCTATTCAGAAAAAACCCAAAATATGGGAAATGTATTTTGATGGTGCCTCTAAGAGTCTAATGGGAATGAAAATAGAAGAACCTATGTTCAACAATGATGGGTTGGGAATTATACTTATCTCCCCAGAGAAGGCATTCATTTCATATTCATTCTTGTTATCAGAAGGCAATACTAACAATTAGGCAAAATATTAGGCTCTCATTGTAGGCCTAGAATTGGCACTACAAGTACCGATAAACCACGAAGAGATGAAGGGTGATTCAAAATTAGTAATCAAACATATCAATGGGGATTATTCTATTATAAAAGAAGAGATAATCCTATGTGTAATTATGTCCAATGGTTAATGGAAGAATTTTCCTCTAATACAACTTTTTCTTATTTCCCACGATCACAATATGCCTAGGAAGATGCATTGGAAAATGAAGTCATAGCCCTAGAAGTTCCAAACTAGGATGGAACAATCCTTATAATTTCCCATCATTATGTGGTTTCACCTTTTGTTCAAAATACAATGGAGGAAATTAATGAAATACTCCCCATTACCAAGCTATATGGTCCAACCCTGGGTTGGATAACACTTATCATGGAATACCTCCAAGATGGATTACTTCTACTAAATAGAGCTAAAAAAGAGAAGATCTGGGGACGAACATCTAATTTCACTCTTTATGATGGCCCAAATGATCAGAAGATCCTTTATAAATAAGTCTTTGATCGATTCCTCCTCATATGCATTGATATGGAAGATACTATAGTTATCATGAAAAAAGTACATACATGAGCTTTCAGTGCCCACCAGACCAGGTATAGGTTTTCAGATCAAATCTGAAGGCTTGGGTACTTTTAGCATTCAATGAAGCATAATTGAACAAAATTCACTAAGAAGATTCATCCCTACCAATTGCATGTGAATTTCATATATAAATCCCCAGAGATTATACATATATCCAAATACTTCTAGAAATTTGATATATAGGGAATGGATGTAGTGGGAACTTATCCTATAGCTATGACTAAACAGTTCAAGTATATCCTTACTACTACTGATTTATTCTCAAAATGGGTTATTGCAATACCCCTTAATGAAGTCAGAGCCGATTTTTTTAGATTTGTTAAATATAACATCATTACCAAATTTAGTGTCCCTTATACCATATTGACAGACAACGACACCAATTTCTATTCTACTAATGTAGAGGGGCTATATCAGGAATATAATATCAAATCATACCATTCATTGTGCTATCATGTAGCATCCAATTGATAAATAGAGGATTTCAATAAGACTGTTTCCAACATTATAGAAAAGATGGTGGATAAAGATAATAAATATTGTCCTGATAGTATCTTGAACTCTTTATAGTCTTAATAGACTACAACCCATATGAAAACATGATAAACCTTGTACTCTTTGGTATATGGGATAGAAGTAGTCCTGCCCATTGATTTTCAATTTCCATCACTCTGAGTTTCCATATATGATCAGATATCCACAGATGAGAAATCCTAGAAATGACCGGATGATTTGGAGTGACAGGATGAAAAGAGATTAAATACCTTGCATCACATGGAAGTTTATCATAATTGAATAGAGCAATATTTCCAAAATACAATCCTCCTCCATTAATTCATCAAATGGGAATTTATATTTCTTCTTAGTACTGTAATGATACTAGGAAATAAGCCTCTGAATCTTGATCCAAAGGGGGAGGGACCTTACTCTATACATAAGGTCTTTTCTAATAGAGCTTATTCTTTAATCTCAGTGGATGTATAACTCACTATAACTCCAAATAATTCACGGTTCTTGAAGAAATACTTTGTGTAATCATAAACTTTCATCTTAGATGCATGACATTAAATTACATAACACTATTTTCATCTATGTTTCATGATGTTAAACTATATTTCATCACAATCCATATCATTTGATGATAAACTGAACGATATTATATCCTAGCTACAAGACAATAAACTACATAGCATCAGTTTACCTCACCACATGACAATAATTATGTTGTTAACATCTCGCTTGTTTTTTATTAAGAAATACGCAAGATACCAATTGTAGAAACTCCGTGTGGTCCCTCAAAATATGAGTAGCTTCTATGAGTAAAACTCACTCACCTCATTGCCACTCCCTAGTGGCACTTGACCCCCATTTCTCCCTATTTGTAGATCAGAACTGCATGGGGAATAACTATCAATAACTATGTGTGGATTGATTCTTTCCCTAGAAAGATATATAGGGACACCTAGGTCTTATCCCCTAGTCTAGCCACAATGTTTATTTCACATCAGGTGACCTGACATACTCACTCCATGATGATAAAGTAAATAGTTCACCAAGAACTATGCACATCATGATTATCATTTCATTGAGATATGTAGTGATTCCTTGATCTCTAATAATGTGTCCATCGGTAACTAAAAAGAAACAATTTCCCTTTCCCTTATGTACGAACCAAATCTATAACTAAAATTCCTCCAAAAAATATGGCTTGATTATTATACTATTTGGTGTCTTGATCCCAACCATTATTCTATAAAATATAAAAAAAATATTAAAGCCACTTCCTCAAATCAAACCTCAGTTGGTGTGGGGAACTTTACCAAGAACTACACGTGGCTTGATTCTGGCCCCAACAAGATACATAGTGACACCCAGATCTCCTATCTCGGGACCAGCTGCAATGTCTAAAAAATACATCCCTTCACCCCCTGTGTTCATGAATAAAACCTGTATAGGGAGAATTTTCAATAAATATGCGTGTCTTTATTATCATCCAATTAAGATATATAGAGATGTCTAAATCTCTAATCTTGGGTCCAGCTGTGATTTTGGAAAAGAAAATTACCCTTATCTTTCACCATATATAAACTCGATCTACACAGAGAACCTTTAAAAGACTTCATGGTTTAGGCCCAACCATCAGTATGGAAGTTATAAAAATTTCCATTTACCACATAAAAGTCTGAATAGTGTGGGAAACAACTTTCAATAAATATGCATGGCTTGATTCTCACTCATATGAGATACATTGTGACACCCAAACTTTCATTCTTGGGCCCAACTGAAAAATTTCCATAACTTCATGTCACTTCTCCTTCATTCTTACAGATTGAAATTAAAATACATGGAATTCAAAGAAATGTTTTTGGCTTGATTCTCATTCTACTCAAATACATAGTGACACCTGAATCGTATCCTATGGTCCATTCTCAATTTAAAATCCACTACTCCCTATGTACAAATCAAACTTGCATGGGGACCTTCTTTAAGAACTATGTGTGGCTTGATTCTCACTCATATGAGATACATAGTGACACCCACACTCTCAATATTTGGCCTAATTGCAATATGATGAAAATAATTCCTCTTTTCTCACATGCATGAGTCAGATCTAAGTGGGGAGATTCAATATAAGTTCTCATCTTATGTGTGAAACTGTATTCAAAGAAACCCCTATTATCCTGACTTATGAATTCAAATATAGCGACGGACCTCTATTTAAGAATTATGTGTTGATTAATTATTATCCGATTGAGATACATAGTAACATCCAAATCTTCAATCGTGGGCCTAGCCACATCACAACATAGAAAAGCCCCGACTCTCCCATGTATGAGTTAGATCTACATGGGGAGATCTGATACCAGTTTCCACATTACGCATGAACTTTTATAGGTTAGAAATAAGTGTGGAATGATTATTTTCACAATAAGATATATAGTGACGCTTAGGATTTACACACTAGTCTAACCACAATATTAATTTTCACATTAGAATCACCCACTTCATTTTTGTAATATGTTAAACTGCACGACCAACATCCTCGCTCCATGACTTCAAACTACACGGTACCTCTAGAACTATGTGTGGATTGATTATCATTCCATTGAGATACGTAGTGAATCCTAGGCCTTATGAAATATCCCCTACCATGGGGTAGAAAAAAATTCCCCATATCTTGCATACAATAAAAAATCCATACAAGAGATTTTATTTTGGGTCCTCTATTTAGAGAGCCCACAAAGGAAACAAGTGATTTCTCAATTCTATATTTGAGTAATATATATGATAGTGAATCCAAATTCATAACCAATATCTATCCAAATACTCCCCTTGTGTATTTTACATTTCCCCTTCCACGTGTCATACTCATAATATTGAATACTTTTAGATTTTAATAATATTTCCTTAACTTCTAGTGGTAGAATGTCTGATACCTGAGAGCTCCTTTAGATGACCATGTAGTATGTGCCTAAGTTGGAATTGCATGATTCACCTACATAAAAAGACTATAATCCTATGTATTCCACTATTTGACTATGTAGTGTGCACCCTATATATACTTACATAAAATAGCCCTCATACAGGTTTGTCAACCAACGGTAAATTTATTCTCCAAAGAAGCCTCTTCTATCACTTTAAGCTTTGATGATGGTATACTGGAACCCATAAATCAATATCCACCCCTTTTATATTTGTCACATATTATTTCTCTTAACCTAAAAGTCTCAAAGAACCTAGTTTATGAAGGTCCCGAGCGTAGCAGAAGCTCATGGGTGGATGTGACCACTTGGCTTTTTTTAATTTACAATTATCAATCTGGGATCAATAGGATGATAAACAGTAGTCTCCATGGATTGAATCCCAGAAATAGATAAAGAATAATAAATGTAATGGAACCATAAAGGAAGGATCATCACACGTTGATTATAATTAATTTAATTAATTGACAAGATGTACCTTTTATGGCATTATTTTCTTCGTTGATATTTCTGATCACGTTCCGATGTGATTCGTCATTTCATCGCAGAATCCAAGTGTAGAATTTCTCAAGTGGTGATCCACATGTGCACCACGTAACATTGTACATCGCTAATGTAATCTATGGGTGCCATTGTGGATAATCCTTTACTTGTGTTGTCCTCCTTAGATTGCCTTAATCCGATGGAGGTGGATCTCTCTCGATCTTGAGAGTGTTCTTGGAGGACGAAGTTCTTTTGGTCTTGATAGAATTCTCCATAATTGTTGTGCACAATGATTATTAGAAAAATATTTTGTGTTGAGAGGATATTTATAATCGAGTTTGTGTTTGTAGAGTTATGACAATAAGTAAACATGTTATGTGTTATATTTATTTCATTAACTCTTTTGAAAACCCCATGTTGAATCATTAATTCCTTGACATGCACCCACGCTGATTATAATAAATATCATTTAAAAAATGATATTACCTCAGAATCCCAACTAAAAAAACTACATGGCGTGTAATCATAAATACATGGCATTTACTTGTTTTTCATTAAAAACTACACGACGTGTAATCATTAATACACGGCGTGTACTTGTTTTCAAAATAAAAACTACACGGCGTGTAATCATTAATACACAGTGTGTACTTGTTTTCATTTTATTCTTCCTCCAACATTAAAATGATTTAGGATTCCCTGAATAATTATTAAACCACGTATGGGAATAATCTGTATTATACTTGACATACTTGGATACACATAGCACGTGACCCTCCAGGCCTCTTTCTCTTTGGCATTAGGCGGGCTTGCCTAAAGTCCAAGATTACTATCTAGAAACGGGTCAAGGCATCCGGGAAAAGAAGTTGACACCGCATATACGTGTCACCTCATATGAACACTTACTGTATAATTTAATCCATTTTTCTCAATATCTCATCAACTAGGTTTCATGGCAGTGTCATAAACCTATATGCTTGATCTGTCATTCGTTGACTTCTAGAAATAAACTCGTCGTGACACCATGGCCATGGAATTTGTGAGAAAGTTCTATTTAAATCAAAGGGTCCTGAGATATCTACTTCTATAAATATGGATGGGAAAAATACTTCCTCGACTTATCCATTAACAACATGTCATTCGTGACAAACCCAACATACCCTTCTTCCCGCCAAATCTCATCGTGACAGTTTTTGTCATTAAATCTAAGTGTGCGAGTCAAGACATGAGTTAATGATAATCTTACTGTCTAAGGACCATTACACACGCTCGTAGATAGCAATATTCGATGACACAAAGACATGCAAAATTGCTATTGGTAGGTCTGTTCTCATAATCTCCCATCTCGGAGATTACCAAGTGTGAAATCCATGAGAGAGAGTCGTGTCTTCTTATGAGTACTCGCATATGACGGTTTGTATACTATGTGTCCTATCATAGTATGTCATCCAAACATAGAACATTATTTAAGAATATTGTTATAGAATTTCAAGTTTCTCATCATAGCAGTGATCTTCCATGACCTTATCAATGAAACAAATATTCTTGGACACTGTTATATTGTATTCATGGAGAACAATGAAAAATATATAATAAGTGTACATTCATGTAATAAAAGTACAAAAAATCCGGTTCTCAGGACACCAACCCTTACAAACTACCACATGGACTAGAGCCAACTGCCTACGAATTTTAGTCCGCTAGACCTCACATGATGATCTTGTTTCTGCTGCATCAAGGCTTTTGTCAAGAGGTCCACCACATTGTCTTTCTTGGAAATACTGCTCACTACAACTTCACCTCTCTGAGAAAAATTCTTCATGATATTATACTTCATAAGTATGTTCTTTGTCTGCTGGTGTGATATTGGCTCTATTGTAAGTTCCACCACTGCAGTATTATCACAATATAGTGTGATATGATATTTACTGCTCTGTACTACATCCAGCACTTGGATGAAGCTTTGCATCCATACTGCTTCTTAAGCCATCTCAGAAGCTGTGATATACTCGGAGTCTCCTGTAGAATCTACGACCACACCTTTCTTTGAGCTCTTACAGCTCACTGCACCTCCATTCAAACTGAAGATGTATCCAGTCCGTGACTTCAAGTCATCTTGATCAGTCTAGAAACTAGCATCTACATGTCCTCTGATGACTAGTTCCTCATCTCCCCCATAAACCAAGAACATATTTTTAGTATTCCTCAGATACATAAGGATTTTCTTGACTGCCATCCAATGGCGGTCTTCTAGATCAGCTTGATATCTTCCTACCACACTTAATGTGTAAGCAACATCTGGCCTTGTACATAGCATTACATACATGACTGACCCAATCGTGGATGTGTAATGAATCCTCGCCATTTTGTTTCTTTCCTCATTTGTCTGAGGAAACATTTTCTTGGAAAGATGAATTCCATTTGACACTAGAAAAAATCCCCTCTTGTATTGTTCCAGATTGAATCTCTTCGGTATCTTGTCAATATATGTACATTGACTCAAGCATAGCATTCTCTTGGATCTATCACGATAGATCATGATCCAATGAATATATGCTTCCTCTCCCTATTATTTCATACAGAAGAATTTATCCAACCATTCATGAAATGATTATAAGACAGGTACTTTATTTCCAATTAGTAATAAGTCATCAACATATACTATTAGTAAAACAACTGGACTTCCATTAAAACTTTTGTAGATACAAGGCTCACATTCATTCTTAACAAATCCAAATTTTGTTACAACTTCATCAAAACGAATGTTCCATAACCTTGATGATTGATTTAATCCATAAATTGATTTCTGCAACATGCATACCTTGTTGGCATCCTTTAGAGTCACAAAACCTTCAGGTTGTGTCATGTAGACATCTTCCTGGAGGATCCCATTAAGGAATTCTGTTTTGACATCGTTTTTCAAAATTTCATTGTAATGGTATGTGGAAATGGACAATAGGATTCTGATGGATTTCAGCATCACAACTAGTGAAAAGGTTTCATCATATTCAATTCCTTGGTGATGTCTAAAACCTTTTGCAACCAGTCGTGCCTTATAGGTGCTGACTTTCCCCTACATGTCTAGTTTATTCTTGAATACCCATTTATTACAAACATGATTTACATTAACTGGAGGATCTACCAAAATATAGACTTGGTTTTGGTGCATGGAATCCTTTTCAGAATTAATGGCTTCTTTCGACTTGGCAGCGTCTGTACCTTCAACTGTTTCCTTATAGGTAAGAGGATCATCATTGAAAACCAATAATGAGTCACCATCTTCTGTGATAAGAAAACAATATCATTTTGGTTCTCTCACCTCTCCCATGATTCTACGTAGTTCTTGTGTCTTTGGAACAAATTTTCCTTCCACATGCCATTATGGAATCTGTTCTTGTACCAAATCATGTGTATCTTGAGCCTTGACTTCATTGAAGTCTATCTCTATCCCATTATCTCTTTTGGAGATGTGCTCCCTCTCAAAGAATATGGTGTTTCTTTCCATTGTTAGATTTTAATATGAGGGGTTGTATAGGTAATATCCCCTTGTTTCCTTGGAATATCCTATAAAGATACACTTTTTGACTTGGGGTGAAGGCTTGTTACTTGAAGAGGCCTTAACAAATGCTTCGCTACCCCACAAATGTAAATTTGATAACATGGATTTGCGTCCACTCCATAATTATTATGGAATACCATTTATCGATTTATTTCTTACTTGGTTTAGTATGTGTGCTGTTATTTGTAATGCATATCCCTAAAAGGATAATGGAATACTCGCATGAATCATCATTGATCTCACCATGTACAACATGGTGAAGTTCCTCCTTTTAATTACACCATTCCACTGAGGCATGTAAGGAGGAGTGTGTTGAGATAGAATCCAAACTCTCGTAAAAAATAAATGAAGTCCTGATTAAGATATTATCCTCCTCTGTCTGAGCAGAGTTTCTTAATCTTCTTACCAAGATGGTTCTCAACTTCATTCTTGTATTATTTGAACTGATCAAAAGAATATGACTTATACCTCATTAAGTAAATATATTCATATCTACTAAAATCATCAGTAAAAGTTATGAAGTACAATAACTCACCCCTTGATTCAATTGGAAATGGTCCACATACATCTGTGTGAACTAATTCTAGAATATATTTATCCCTTTCACCTTTCCCACTAAATGGGGATTTGGCCATTTTTCCTTGTAGACATGCATGACATAAACCAAGTGGTTTTAGTTCGAAAGAATCTAAATACCCATCATGATGTAATTTTGTCAAATGTTTCTCATTGACATGACCAAGCCGGTGATGCCAAAGTTGGGTGTGGTATGATTCATGTGAACTAACATTGTAATCAATTTCCATTACTTGGTTTGTGTATTCTAACACATAAAGGAAATTATATAAATGTGCTATACCAATACAAATTCTATCCTTATAAAAGTAGAAACATTCATTTTCAAACCTGAATGTGAATCCATCAATATCATATTTGGATACTAAAATAATGTTTTTAGTAACAGAAGGCACATAATAACAACCCTTTAACACCAAGATCATTCTAGTTGGAAATGTGAGGTGGTATACCCCAACAACAACAATAGTACGTCTGGCTCCATTGGCTGCTCGTAGATCTACCTCCCCTCGATTAATCTTCATGAATCTTCATGGTTCCAGTGTTTGGATACATACGTGAGCTCCGCAAGCTTTATCTAATACCCAAATTGTAGAAACAGATAGATTACATTTGATGAAAAACACACCAGAAGCTTCCCCTTGCTTCCTTGGTTGGGTGCAGTTTTTCTTCCATTGGCCCTTCTTTCCACATGTAAAACAAACTTCATCCTATTCTCTTTCCTACCCTTTTATCATCCTTTTCTTGGAAGTCCTTGAAGAATCTTTGGGATTAAAGCTATTTTCCTTCCCTTTCCTTTTATTCACCATAAAAACAGAAGGCTTTTCACACTTCATATCATTTTCCACTTGGTGAATAAGGAGAAGAAGATTAGACAGAGACTTCTCAATGTTGTTCATGTTTAAATTTACAACAAAGTTAGAGAAGCTCTGGGGGAGTGATGCGAGAATGAGATCGGTACCCAGTTCCTCGAGGAGTTTAAACCCTAAACCCTACAAGAGCTCAATGTAGCCTATGAGCTTGACTACATGAGGCCCGACTCGGGCACCCTCTCCAAGATTTCTATAACATAGAGCCTTGGTGATCTCAAACCTTTCATGTATTTCTCTCTCCTACTATAGACCTCAGAGGTGCTCGAGCATGCTATAGGCATCCATGTCTTCATGAGACTTCATGAGCTCACTAGACATTGATGATAGCATCAAACATTGAACATCGAGTGAATCGTTCAAATTTTGATCATATATCATGAAATCTTGATCACTCGCCCCTTGGGAAGGAGAATCAGGAAGTGAGGACTCCAACACGTAAAACTGTCATTCATGGTGTAGGATAACCCGAAGGTTCCTAAACCATTCCTGAATGTTAATGTCGGTGAGGATATTGTCTTTGTCCAGAATTGATCATAGAGAAAATGTGGTTGACAAGATTTTCATATTGATTCAAAAAAATAAAAGAGTATATTTATCCGTACCTTTTGATTACATTTTATGAAAAATAATAAATGAATTTATTAATTCTATGAATATTTTATCAATTCCCAATAGTCCTCACTAGTTAACCTGGAATGTCTAGTTTCTTTGACATTCTAGTGGCAAGGATCCATATTCACCTTCTCATAACCCCAAATAATGTTGGTCAAGCTATTTGAAGGTATTTAGGCAGGTAGTTCTTTGCCAACTATGAGCTTACAATTCCTTGATCTATTGAGTGGACTTCCCAATCCTAAAATCCTGACTTGGATTTCCTCAACACTTGCCTCCATTTTACAACAAGTCTAGAAAGGGATACTCCTCTAGATGTAAAATGTTTAATTCAACCCGAAACATTCATAAGAACATCCTTTATAAAAGTATTTCTCCCAACTAGGGTTGGTCAAACACATAGTTTTATTGAGTCTTGCCCTTAATCATGTAATGGAAGGCTTGGTCTGACTTAATATGGTATTTGAGGTATTTTATTCTTTATGCGTGGTTTATTATTATCACATGCTTGCAAATATTATGTGATGATTTCTTAAGGGTTTAACAATGTTCTGATAATATTCAGGCATATTCTGGTTTATTTTATTCCATATTTTCATGGTTTTTTATTTCATTAATTATGTGAACACGACAACACACGCATAATAAATAAACCATGCAATCCGATAGAAAGAAAATAATATGGCATGATCATGTGATTATATTGGTTAGCTTGTCTATATGTTTCGATAAGCTAACCCTGACCTAGGGAAAACACCTTGAACCCGATGGTTTGTCATTTTGCAGCTCCCTTTGGTCCACCTTTTCATCTTCTTGTGTTGGTTTCTCCCTAGATTCATATTTTTGAATCGTCTCCACTAGCTTGGGAGATCCTCCATTAAATGGGGTTTGCATTAAAGAAACCATGGGCACGAAGACCCTACATTTTATTAGAAGAAGGCTCGCTGGATAATGAATTTAAATTAAACAAATTGAAATGAATCCATACACACATACAAAGTGTCTTTGGTATAGCTCATTATCATCCATATCATTCAATGACATTTACATATATTTAGAATTCAAATTATTTTAATCATTCAATTTATTCAACATAAGTCACGCTTGAATTAAAATAATGATGATCTTATAATTATTAAATTATTTATATTAAATTCATTTATGAATTTCCTTGAGATTATTCTCATCCATATTCCATGTACAGGTCTTTGTACTTTTGGAGTAAACCTGGTGAAATTCTATTTCTAGAAAGTACACGGCATGTAATATAATGCACACGCTGTGTATTTTTCACCCGTTATCCAAAGTACTCACTGGGGGCTTTGGTGTGTTTTCTGTACATTGGAAATTTTGGAGGACACGGTGTGTAGATTAACTTAACATGACGTAAACCTCCTTGTTATGTGGTTACCAGCCTGGTAATCCCATGTACGTGAAACACGACTTCTCCTTGTACACAATTTCACTTGGGCCAGATCGAACTACACATCATATTGATTCAACATACTTGCATTGTATTCTAGTTTCCATGCACCATTAATTTCTGGTCAACACGGTGCAATAAATACTTAGGTATACTCAATTCACATGGCATGGTTTGGAAGAAAATTACCGTTTCATTGAACCTAAGTACACGACATGTAGTTTTCACTACACGCCATGTATTCTTGTGTTGTACAGACAGAAAGAGAAGCTCCTCCGAATGAGTTACTCATTTTTAATTTAACAAAAATAGAAATTAAAAGTTAGTTTCTATGATGTGAATCGAGAAATGAAGGAGGAAGAACAGATCTCATTCATTTAGTTTTATAGAATGACTTATCTTGAATTGAATCAAATATAAATGCGTAAATTATCAATGAAAATTAAATAACTATAATCAACATTGAGACCTGTTGTGATACCACCTGAAGGTCCCAGGCGTAGTGGAAGCTCATGGGTGGTTGTTCCCACTTGTCTTTTTGTCATTTTCAACGATCAATCAAGGATCAATACGATGATAAATGGCAGTCTCCACAGATCGAATCATAGAAATAGAAAAAGAAGAAGAAAAGTCCCGGAACCATAAAGGAAGGATCATCATAGGTTGATTATAATTAATTTAATTAATTGATAAGAATTACCTTTTATGGTGTTCTTTTCTTTGTTGATATTTCTGATCACGTTCGGATGTGATTCATCATTGTGTCACATAAGCCAAGGGTAGACTTCCTCTAGCGCTGATCCACACGTGATCCACATATCTCTGGACGTCACCAAAGGAATTCCAGGTTCTAGCATGGAGAAGCCTTTCTTTGTGGTGTCTGCCTTGATCCGACGAAGGTGGATATCTCTCGGTCTTGAGAGCGTTCTTGGGGGATGGAATTCTTTCGGTGTTGAGAGAATTCTCTAGAATTATTGTGCACAACGATTCTTAGGAAAAGAGTTGGGGTTGTGAGGATATTTATAATCGGGTTTGAGGTAGTAGAGTTATGAAAATAAATAAATGTGTTACACAATTTATTTATTTCATTAACTTTTTTGAAAACCCCATGTCGAATCATTAATTCCTTGACATGAACCTACACTGATTATAATAAATATCATTTAATAAAATGATATTTCCTAAAAATCCCGACTGAAAAAACTACATGGCGTGTATTCATAAATACATGGCATGTACTTTTTTTCATTAAAAACTACATGGCATGTTATCAGTAATACACAGAATGTACTTGTTTTCAAAATAAAAACTACACAACTTTGTATCATTAATACACAACATGCACTTGTTTTCTTTTTAATCTTCCTCTGACATTAAAACGATTTAGGCTTCCCTGAATAATTATTAAACCACGTATGAGAATAATCTTTATTCTAGTAGAGATACTTGGATACACTTAGCGTGTTACCTTCTAGGACTCTTTCTCGTTGGCATTAGGTGGTCTTTCCTAAAGTCCAAGATTACTGTCTTGCAATGATTCAAGGCACCCAAGAGAAAGAAGTTGACACTGCATTGATGTGTCACCTCATACGAACCCTTACTGGGTAATTTAATCCATTTGTCTCAATATCTCATCAAGAGGGTTTCATGGTAGTGTCATAAACCTATATGCTTGATCTGTTATTCTTTGAATCTTATAAATAAACTCTTCACGACACCATGGAAATGGATTTTGTGCGACATTTCTATTTCAATCAAAGGGGCCCGAGTTATCCACTTCTATAAATATGGAAGGGACAAATAATTCCCCGACTTATCCATTAACAACATGTCATTATTGACACACCCATCATACCCTACTTCCCGCCAACTCTCTTCATGAAGGTTTTTGATAAAAAATCTAAGTGCGTGAGTCATGACATTATTTTATGATAATCTTTCAGTATAAGGACCATTACACATGCTCATAGATAGCAATGTCCGATGACACCAAGACATGCCGAATTTCTACTGGTGGGACTATTCTTATAATCTTCCATCTTGGATATTACCAAGTGCAAACTCCATGAGAGAGAGTCTCGTTTTCTTATGAGTACTCACACATGACAGTCTATATACTATCTTCCATATCATAGTATGTCATCCAACCATAGAATATTATTTAAGAATATTGTTATAACATTTCAAGGTTCTCATCCTAGCAAGGATTTTCCATGACCTTATCAATGTAAAAAATATTCAAGACATTATTATATTATAGTCATGCAGAACAATGAAAAATATATAATAAGTGTACATTCATGTAATCAAAGTACAAAAAATTTTGTTCTCAGGACACTGACCCCTACATTTTACAGTTTCCTCTCACTTGTACAAAGCATGATAGAATATCCTTGGACCATTTGACCATATGTCATCCATTATTTCCATAATATTTTGGTCATAGTTGTATGACCTATAACTAAAGGCACCATAATTCCTACATTTCGGTGATGCTTTCATAGATAGACCATTCTCCATAATATTTGGAAATCATGACTTGGAATACCCCTTCTTTATACAAGAAATTTTCTCCAACAACCAACCTCTATGCACTACTACAGATAGTGATTTTATCAGCCCTAGAAAATTCTTTAAACAGTGCTATAAAAGCACTGTTAATATCAAAAAAGATAGGATGGGTTACATTATAGATTCTAAAAAATAAATGATAAAGTCTGTCGTTTATTCATGCTAAGAAAGCCCTGATAAAGGCCCCCTTTATCCACTCTATTTTAGCACTGATAAAAGTCCACTTTATCAGTGATTTAATTAGCAGAGATTAATGGCTCCTTTATCAGTTCTTGAAATAACTTTGATAAAGGGTTCCTTTACTAGTGCTCTAAGTAGTGTTGATAAAGGCATAACTACCTATGATGTGCGGTTTATATAACATCACACCGACCAGAAGCACCTACACATATAAATGTCACACTCACCAGCAGCACCTGCACAACACACTCACAACCTACACCAAACATCACCTATACAGCGTGCACAAGAACAAAGAATCAAACAAAATAGTGCACACAAGAACAAAACACTGCACACAAGGGGTTGGAAAACAATTCTATATACATTTCAAACAATTTTTTATATAATTTCATTTACAATTATCCATCAAATAGTTAAAAATATTAATTTTTCATCCATTAATATTTGTGATCCCCTCTAAAAAATATCTTCCCATTGTATAGTTACCAAAAAAATTATCCCAAATCAAGAAAAAGGTTCCGCCTATATAACAAAACAAATATTTTGTTATTAATACTATAAACAAATAAATTAAACATTAATATGAAAGAATACATTAATAAAATGTAATTTTTTTTAAAATAAGACACATTTGAAGTTATATAGGTCAGAACGTGTGTTGTATTGATGCGGGGTTGATTCTTACATGTCAAAAATGAGGTATGTATCATTTTCCTAAAATATCAAAACAATCCGATTGGGTTTTCTTGGTTTTTGAATATGTACCTTGTTTTTTAAATACAATTTATATCAAATTTAAATGAAATATTTGGATTTATACTGGTCACATAGTCCGCCAAATTTAGGTTTGTTTGATTACTAAATTTCACAAATGACTCATGGATCATTGTTTTAAAGTATCAAAACAATATAAATGTGTTTTCTCAGTTATTAGTATGACTATTTTGTTTTTTACTAAAATATCATTTCAAACCAGAAACACCCATTTTGATTCATACCGGTCACATCATGTGTCAGTTTGAGGTGATAATGCTTCATACATATAAAAAACAACTTACAAATCACTCTCATAAATTATGAAGACAATTCAAGGGTTCTTTCTTTGTTTTCAGTGAGTGAAATATTTTGAGCTAAAAAGTCAATTTTAAACGGATAAGAGACATGTTTAGTCATACTGGTCACACAATGCATCAGATTGAGGTATGATTGATTACTATACATCAAAAAATGACACTTGGAACATTTTATTAAAGTATCAAAACAATCCAAATGCATTTTCTTTGTTTTCAGTATGTCATTTATTATTTTTAGTTAAATTAATGTCAATTATAAATAAAAACAAATTTAAATTTATACTAGTAACATTGTTCTTTGGATTGAGATGTGTTTGATTCCTACATGCCATAAATGACTCATGGATCATTATTCTAATGTATTAAAACAATAAAAATGTGTTTTCTTGGTTTTGAGTATGTAAGTTGTGTTTTTTTACTAAAATACCATTTCAAATTGGAAACAAACTTTTTGAATCATACCAGTCACATCATGCATCGATATGATGTAGACTAATTCATACATGTCATAAAGTACATAAGAATCATTATCCTAAATTATGAAGTAAATAGGAAATAATTATGATGGTTTTTAGTGAGTGACACGTTTTGAGCTAAAATGTAAAATTTAAACTAATAACAGACACTTTTTGTCATACCTGTCACACCATGCGTCAGATTGAGATGCAGTTGATTCCTACACATAAAAAATAACTCATGTATCATTTTCCAAATGTATTAAAACAATATAAATGAATATTCTTAGTTTTCAGTATGTTTTTTGTTCTTTTTTACATAAATTAATTTCAATTTTTAATAAAAAGATACATTCAGATTTATACTGGTCACATCGTGCATTTTATTGAGGTGGGTTTTATTCATACACATAAAAAATGACTCATGGATCATTTTACTAAATTATCAAAACAATCCGAATGTGTTTGATCGGTTTTAACTATGCATGTTGTGTTTTTTTACTAAAATTAATGTCAATTTTAATTAAAAAAAGATACATTGAGTCATACCGGTCGCACCATGCATTGGAATGAGGTGAGGTTTATTCCTAAACTTCAAAAACAAATTATAGATCATTTTCATAAAGTATCAAAATAATCTAAAAGTGTTTTCTCAATTTTTAGTATTTGATTTGTGTTTTTTAATAAAATATCCTTTTAAACTGGAAATACGCATTTTGAGTCATACTAATCGTATCTTGTGTCGGTTTGACATGAGACTGCTTCATACGCATCAAAATGAACTTATGAATTGTTTTTCAAAATTATGAAGAAAATTATAGTTAGTTTTCATAGTTTTCATTGAGTGACACATTTTGATTTAAAATATCAATTTTAAACTGATAACAGATGATTTTAGTAATATCAGTTACACTGTTTGTTAGATTGAGGTGTGGTTGATTCTTATATGTCAATAATGACTGATGGATCATTTTACTAAAGTATATAAATAATCCAAATTCATTTTCCCAGTGTTCAGTATGTTACTTGTTCTTTTTTCTAATTTTTTGTTCAATTTATTGTAAAAATACACACATAAAGTCATAATAGTCACACCATGTGTCAAATTTAGTTGCAGTTGATTCCTACACATCAAAATTGACTTATGTATCATTTTTCTAAAGTATCAAAACAATCCTAACACACTTTCTCTATTTTTAGTATAACACTTGTTCTTTTTACTAAACATATTGACAATTTTAAATAAAAATAGACACTTCAAGTCATAACGGTCACATTTTCATGCTATTTCTATACATTATTCCCTTAGGTATATTCCCATTTGTTTATAAAAAATCAATCTCATATTGTGAATAGGAGTATTTTTGAAAATCATTGTAGTACATAAAAAATATAAATACCCAAATGATTAATAAATATTTTAAATGAAATAGTAATTATCTTCAAAAAAACCTTTTCAGGGATGTTGGTTTCTTCATGGAATATGATCTATTTCATAAATTTACAAACATAACAACCATAGTATTTGTTATTTGTTTATTTTGGACACTATAGAAACATTGAAAAAAATAAGAAATCTTTTATATGTTTTTGGATAGTGAAATCTTATTATATATACCCTAATTTTTACCCAGTTATAGTACTTGTGATGTTTCTTTTCCTTTTCTTCTAGCCTCATTCCATGTTATAGATAATATTCATGTGTTGGACTGTTATAAAGGAATATTTATTAAAGGATAATATAAATTATTTAACTAGATGTTTAGTTCTAAAATTTTGTATATAGTGTATTAAAAATTGACAAATTCCATGCATTGAATCCAAGAAATAAATATTTGGAGTATCCAATTTGACCACAATGAGCATCCAATGCTTCCTAAAAACACAAAATGTAATAAGTAATAAAACAAATTAAAATTTATTTGATATGATTAAATTGTATATTATTACCCCTACATCATTGGTATTAAGAAGAGTCTTTCATTGGTAATTTTATTATTAAACGATTTTAGAAAGCCTTCCACTATTTCACCATCTTTCTCAGATTCTATATCTGTTTGTTCTATAGGGGTGATGTGAGGACTAACGAGTCCAAATTTTTGTTCATGGGGGAAATCACTTAAATTGTTTTTCATACATATAAATAAGAAAAATATGAAATGTATTTAATCATAATTATCAAATAATATCTGTTTTTTTGAAAATAAAATCATGAAAACATACCTCATGTATACATTTACTACTATGCTGCCTTGGAAATCATGCTCTAGGATTTCACTTTCATTGACAACACTAATGAAATCCGGATCTTCCCTACTGTGAATATTTTTAACCAAAAGAATTTTATAAACCCCACCATCTTTCAACTTTGTATTCACATGATCCTACAATGATAAAAAATTTGGATATTAAACGAGTGGTTTTAAGGTGCTTTAAGTAGATCGTTCTAATCTTTTGGTTGATACTTGAGATGGGTTTGAGCCGTTATTTATTTTCACCCCTTCCCTGTGTCTTTATGTAATAAAATTCATCAGTTTAGACATTTTTTCATAATATTTTAAAGGCTTATCTTGAAAAATAAATTCGAAATGAATACCTCCTTGTCGAAATATTTTTCTTAAAAGATGTAACGGCCATGAAATTAATGTTCCAATAGAATGTTCAACCTTATGAATATCATCATCAGTAATTGGAATAGGTAGTTTAGTGATCATATCATGGAATACATTAATCAATACTTTGACATTACCAGTTGGAAGTGGACTATTGTGTATCATGACATTCTGGATATTGACACCATATCCCTCACTACAAGGAAATGGGTGGACATTGATAGGTATAAATCACAGTCATTTTCACCCTATACAATATCAGTAAAGGAAAGGAATCAGTGTCTATCTGATTCACACTTCACATAAACAATTATTATAACACTGATTACCTTAGATAAGGCATGTTTTTAAGGGAAATGGCTCGCCTCAAAGCTATAGGGGGTGGGGAGGGATCTTTACACGCTAGTTGTTATTGATTTGTTTCTTCTCTTCCCCTACCATTATATTTTTCCATGAAATATCCCTATAATTTCATAAGTTCTTCAGGGATATATATTCTTTCTATCATCATTTTTTTTTCTTCACTTTGATCCTCCTATTGTTTTTTTCTCAAAAAATGTTTGGGGTGTCACCCTAAAACCCACACCTCTAATGTAGCCATACTTTTCTAGATGATTCAAGGCCACCGAAAGTATGCCCACATTTGGTTATGGTTGATTCTAATTCCTATAACTATGTTAGATAGATAATATAGAAGAATAACTAATCATTTTTATGTAATATCTATTTAAATAAAAAGAAATATTTATTATGTCATACATAAACATGTTTCCTACACTTTTTTGTTTATTTTCATCTATTAGTGTCTCATATTTATTGACACACACCTCCTTACATAGCACATGGTGTGGGATGGAAGTGAATTTGGATTTGGATTCATCAATCTTCAGAAAGATAGAGGAACATAGTTATGGTGTTGTTTTATGTCACATTAAATTATTATGGTAGATTTAAAATATGTACCATTTTTTTCAAGTGAAGCGTACCCCATTCTTACTTTATGGTAGGGGTACGATGGTTTTTCTACTCATTCCATATTTTTAGCACTGAGTTTCTATTTCATAAATAAATAAATGTCAATCAATGTTATTAATACACATATCTTCAAACAATGTATTACCAAAAACAATGTACCAGAAAATAATGCTCTGCATGATGACTAGTAAACACATCCCACGTTCCTTGGGTTATCATGTGTGCATAAATATGAGGTGGGTACGGGTTTATTTTCCCTTCAGTATCATTAAGATAACATTTCATTAAAATTGTATGAAACCCTCTGTGAATCCTTCCAACAACCCTTAATACATAGTCCTTGTGTGATTCTTCCACTATAAATACACTTTAAAATGGATGATGAAGAGTAAGTCAATGTTTAATTATTTTATTTTTTAGTATATTAAAGAATGATATCATAATTCTACCATAATAGCTCCCCTCATCAGTGTCTTAATCCAAGTGAAAACATGGTTCAATGATTTTAAATCAATCAGAATGCATTTCTGAGTGATGATTTCAATGTAACAACTGAATATGACCATGTTGGTATTAACATGCTGGCCCCGCATATTCCACATGACTTTGTATTTTATGTCTTTTTCTGTTGCTTTAATTATTTTTTATAACACCATCAAACTACGACGATCCTGTTTTTATGCATCGCCAATGTTTTTTGTCTACCATTTCCTCAGTTTCAACATTATCATTATGTTTCTTTGGAGTGCTAGAATCGGTATGTGTAGATGGGATTTGTAACTCTACACTGGAAGAAGCAACAACATCATTTTGAGAAACCTGTTGGTCCTCTACACTACGAGCGGCAGTAGGATGAGAGACCCATTGTTCCTCTAGATTGGGAGCATCATCACATGAAAAATTCATTATCTGTATAAGTGGTTTAACATTTAATTTAGATTACATAAAATTAGATGTGAATAGATAATAACACAAGGTAAAATGATGTATATTACAAAAAAATATAACCTGATTATTGAACTTCTATTTTTAAAGGATTAAATGATTTGACCCCACTATTGACTATCAAAATCCCTTCATTGTTGTATCCTCTGATATAAAAAATGACATCTATATTTGGACCACTTCAAAATGATTGTGACACACTAATTAAAGGGTCATTCTCCATTTAATTTTCATTTGACCCTTTAATGTTTTTGGTGGATAATAGAACAATTGAACAGTTTCAGTTTACGAGATCTGGAACATAAAATAACTATACTTCCCGTCATGCCATTATAAATGGTTTGTCTTTTCTCCCTTCCTTAATGAAAACAACTTTCACGAATAAAAACTAATATATTTTAATAGTACTCTTATTATGAACCATCTTTCATTGAAAAATTGGCCCTTGGAATTTCGTATAATCCAAATCCCATATTTTTTTGATGATTCCAAATTATAACATATTCGCATAAATTAAATTTTTATCTTATCATCGGAGACATTCATCACTTCATCCACAAGTGTAACTCCACTATTTTTCATGGTACTGTCTTCATCATGTTCATTGGTATATAATTTATAACCATTAATTATATAAGCATTATAAGATAATATACACACACATTTTCCTCCATCTAGCCATTGAAGTCTTTCTAAAATTGAGTCCGGATTTTCATATGAATCCTTAAATATATGGTCCTGAAACCATATAATAAACCATCGATAATGTGTATTTGATATCCATATTAATCCCTTGATAAATTCAAATGCCTAAAAATTTGTTTTTGGGTTTCGACATATGGGTCAACCTCCAAACTGTTATGAAAAACATAAAGGTGGTCATACTCTTGGTATGTTAGATTGATTGTGGCAACCTCTCTTCTAGAAATTTTTTTTACCCACAAGCTAACCAGTGTGATGAGATTTTGGTCGGCCAATGAATTCCAAAGTAGATAGGTATTCAGTACATAATTCAATGACTTCCTCAACAATATATCACTCCTTAATATAACCCTTTGGCAGAATTTTATTTTTGACATACCCTTTTGAAATATTCATATACCGTTCAATGTGGTACATTCATTTATAGTGTGCATTACCTAATAGTAGAATCTCTCTCACCAAGTGAACCATCAAATAAACCATCATATCAAAGAATGTCACCAAGGAGAACATTTCCAATTCACATAATTTATCTTTCCATACTCGGAAATTTTGTTGGGTCTATAACTTTACTACATATAGCATTGAAGATGAAATATAGATTTGTTAACATATAACAGACATTCTTGGAATAAATGTAACGTAAATCTATAAGAATTATATCTTGTATCAAAACATGGTAGTCTTTTAATTTCCAACCCTTTACCTTTAAATTGGTCTTTGACATGATGTTCTTGATATTTGATGAATACCCCTCTAGAACTATTACGTCATTCAAGAAGTTGAAAAATTGATATCTCTTTTTCATGAAAAGACTGTAAGCAGCTGGAGGAAGAAAATTTCATTTTTCACCCTTCTCTAGTGCCAACTCTTCTCGTATTCCCATGTTTACCATGTACAACCAAGCCTTAATTCCATCCATTTTTTTCTGGGTGAATTTAGAAACATATTGATGACACTGTCACATTATTTTTTTTCAACATGCATAACATCAAGAAAGTGTCTGACGTAAAGACAATTATGGAATGGCAATTCAAAAAAAAAGACTGATTTATTCTTCCAACTAGTTTTCATAAGGTTTTTCGAATTTTTTTACCAAAATCAGTGTCCACATCATTTAATTTATCAGAAAATTTGATAACCAATAAGTGGAGATGGTGTTGTACATTCTTATGAACTTCCATCGAATGATGTCATCTAAGATCAGTACTTATGTTGTAAGGGTAGATATCTATGATGTCTTAGAAACACGGTTTTTGATGAATGTTTCTACTTAATTGACTGTTTACCTTGTTCACTTATAGGACACCCATGAATTACATTAATTATATATCCTAAAAAATTCCAATAAGTAGGGAATTCATTTATCATCTAGTACAACATGGATCTCAAAGTGAAATCTTCATTTCTATAAACATCATAAAACGTAACACATGAATCCCACAATAATTTCAAATCCTTGATCATTGGATCCAAACAAACATAAATATCAGTAACTGGTTGTTTATGTCTTGATATAACCATAGATTGGATTATTTGTTTTTGTTTCATGCATAACCATGGTGGAATGTTATAATTTACCAACAAAACCGGCCATGTACTATTATTGTTACTTTGAAAACCAAAAGGATTCACTGTATCTATAGATAACACTATACAATTATTCTAAACTCATTTCTAAAAACAGGATACTCATAATTTATTCTCTTCCACTAAGAGAGTCTATTGGGTGACATAGTTTCCCATATTTATTTATTTTATCTTCATACCATGTCAATTACCCTGCAGTCTCCTCACATCCATATAGGCACATAAACCTTTGAATGATTGGAATTTACCATACAAATTTCATAGGAATGAATTCATCTTTATTGTGTTGAGAATCACCACAGTTTGGGTTCTATCTAAGTGATTTGTGGTCCTTGCGATACAATATACAATCATTCAGGAAGGCCTATATTCATTCATATATCATTCCCATCGAATATAGCATTTTTTGGAGTCGTATGTTTAGATTGGGAGATCATTATCTTCTCAAATCATGTCATTCTAGAGAGAAAGTTATTATATAAAATTGGATTTACTCCATCCATTTACTAATTTCAAATTATATAGATTTAGTATGGCTGATAATGATGTATATTTAGTGAAACTACCATACCAAGGAATCTTTACACAACTATTTAATTGTTCAAACAATTTTGGGAAATCACGAAGTTCATCTTCAACTATCCTTGGCATTTCCTCAATATGATCTTCATCATCATTCACATCTGTAATCACATCCTCAATATGGTCTTCTTCATTGTACACAATTGTAATCATATCAAATTATCCATAAAACGCACTGTTATACCATCCACTATCTACATTTGTTTTCCCCATGTTTATTCCAACATTTATAAATTTAATATATTCCATGATAGATGAAGTGTTCTTATAACTCCTCTGGAATAACTTTTATTGAATAACAATAGCGTAAACACAGTCAGAGGATTTGAGAAGGGTCACATGAATGATCTTTTTTAAACTTGATTAACTCTTTCACTCTATCTTCATACTCTCTTATCAAATGATTGACATACAACTATTTTTTATTAATATCCATCTTATTTTATTCGATGATATTAGTATTTTAAAAAATAAAGACACAAAATATTTATATAATGTAATTGTTTTCCTATTTCTATAAAAATATAAACTAAAAATATTATGAAAACTATACATTTCAAATTTCCTTTGAAAACTATTTAAAAAATCACACTTGAAATTCCATTAAAAAACTGACCACTTACACAAATTCCTCTTTAAAATAATATTCTCTGTTTAAAATAAATCAATAAGTTCCAAACACTTTTTCACAAAATCACAATTCTTTATTTAAAATAATTCTAGAAAACTTCATGACCCAAAAATCTCAATCATTTGAATTGAGCGACATCCCTCTATGAAACATTTAAAAACAGTGTAAACAATTTAAAAGATACACTTATGCATTTTCACAAAGACATAGGTCCCAATAGAGAGAATTTATAAAAGATACATAGAAAACACCATGATTCATCCCAAAACAATCAATGTTGTATGATTCCATCACATTATTCCAAAGGAAGGTGTAATACTAATATTTTCCAAAAGAATTTGATATTGTGCTCCCCACCATTGGAAATCCCTTATCAATGCTTCCATTGTCTAGTTATATCAATTATCCTTTACCACAACAACTGAGTCCCAACGGATATGTTCCATAGTCAGTGACCACACTCGCAACCATGAAACACTCGTATTCCAGTTTACTAAAAACATATTATTATCTCAATGATCCTTGGCTCACAAGAAATCAACAGTTTTTACACCCCTAGAAAAATGTATTTGTATCTCACAAGAAGTACTATTGGTTCCTTCCTTTATAAATACACCAAATAAAATATCTAATCATGAACCCATTACATGATAAATAATTTCTCAAGTGTAATTCCTTTCACACATAGAATTTCCCTATCCCAATCATCACTAGAAGAAACTGTTTTTCTTTCCCAATCCTTTGATGTACATCATGTCTAATGTCAAACTATGAAAAGAACTATGGTACTAAACTAATAGATGGTATGATTTTCCAAAGTCTACATTCTGAAATCTTTAAAAACACTATAAATTAAATTACAAATACTTTTCATTATAAATTTCTAAACTGATCTCATATCATTATCTTCTAGAATCAATGTGATGAGAGAATAATTATAAGTCTCAAGATAATTATTACCTCTTCAAACTAATTAATGAGGTTAACAACATCATGTAACAAAATAGTATAGAACTTTTTAAAGAAAATTTTATAAATAAAATCTAGTTTTGGTACCTTTGATGGATGTATCAACCTAAATGTCACACCCACATCATAACATTGAATACCAAGAGTTAATAATTCATTCATATAATTTGTTATAGTTTTAATAAAATAATAATTTATATATTTATATAAAAAATTATGCTAAGAAGAAAATAGGATTTGGTAATCACTTGAATAATATCATTTTTCCCTTTGAGGGGATTCACAATAAAGTGATTGTGGGTGGAAGGATTCATTACCTATCTTATTATGGTTATTTGAATAGGGTGTATAGAAAATTTCTCATGTAGATTTGTATTAGTAGGGACAACAAAAGATATGTTTCCCTTATAACTCAATTTATCCCTTAATTAAACAAAATCTCCATTTATTATTTTATACTCTATCATCATCTCATGATGGGTTTTCTCCACTAACAATATCTTGATTTATTATTTTATACTCTGTCATCAGTTTTACCCTAATTAAAATACAACTTTAACTTAGTGTAGGAGACTTCATCAACTCATGTAGGGTTTTCTTCAATAACTCAACACTAATACTAGACAATGTCATATTGCGTATGATCTAGATCTGTGAAAATCCATTTACATAAATTTCATCATAACATGATCTTAAATTTCACCCAAAACAATTACATTTCAACTAAATTTGAACTACATGGAATATGGTTCATCTTAGATGACCTTTAAACTTCTTATAGAGGTCCATTCGATATGTCCTGACATCCCAACCTCCAATATTCGACCCATTCAATGACATCATAAGATTCATACCCCCTTCCCCTTAATATAGTAACATCATCTATATCTGGTCTTAAAATATTAAACACTATACATGGGTAAAATATATCTAATTTAAACTACATTCCAATTCAAATAAATTTAGTTATGATTTACACTGTTCGAATTCATTTTTTGAAGGTGTTGGAGCACTCTTAAATCTCGAGGCCCATTTTGGTTGTAACATCATAACCTTAATCATTAGTTTGTAAACAATGTCCATAAACACCATGTGCCCCTTATTGAGGGTTTTTATACTAATATAGTCCACTACTCATTGATGCCAAGTTATCACCTTGCACTTACAATTAAATAAAATACCTCACCTTTTCAGAAACAATAACTATAACCATAAACTATGAGAACCTCTCTTAAATTATTTCTACACTACTATTGGGTTCTATGATCATTAAATTTTTACCTAAACTAAGTTATTATGTAGATCACCATATATTTTTTTATAAAATTTATATGACCTTAAACACCAGCCTCATTTTTGGTCTAAGTTGTTTGATCGTAAACATCAGTTTCATTATTCCATCTTGCATGAACTCAAACTTGAAAAGGAAAGAGACATGGTACTCAACCTATTGAAAACATTCAAAGGTAATACAAGGAAAAATTCAAGTCCCAATCCACTAGGAATGCACATATCCTTGTTCCAAATCTATCATTATAGAAATTAATGGATTTGGAATGAAATTGATGGAATTGGAAGGTTTATTTTGAAAATATAACTTCTAAAATATTCTTAAATTCCCATTGATGAAAAATAATGGATAATATTCTATCTGGTGTTTTTCATCCCACCTAAGCTAGGTAAGTTGGATTTAGGGTTATCACTGATATTAACATATAAGAAAAGGAAGAGTATGTTTTATCCAACAAGTTTCAATTGTGATTCTCTCATGATTATTGAAGAATTCGTGGTAATATATTTAATAATATAAAACAAATGTAAATTGTTGTAACATGTCCATGAAATGTAAAAAGTGATGAAAAAATGTGTATTGTAGGGATCTCAAATATAATATCATTAAATAAAAAATTATAATTAGAATCTCACTAGATCCTACTATGTGAATGTATTTGACATATACCAGTAGAATCAACAACCCAAGGGTTTCCATATATACCAACACCATCGACAAAGTGATATGGATATCACATCCCTAACACTTTAGGTGAAGAAACATGGGAATTACATCACTAACTGTATGGGAAAATAAATAAGGGAATCATGTTTAGTCACTACAACACACAAAATATTAGAAACATCTTCACGTTGGGTTCCTATGGCATAGTAAAAAAGGAGCTAATAAAAAATTTCAACATGATCAGTTTATAAATTGAATATAAAATATAAGTAATAAACATCATATCACCTCCAACACCCACTAAAGAAATATCCACCAATAACTTCATATAATAATCAAATATTATAAATAAATACACATACCATAAAATGGAAATAACCTACAGAAAACACTAACTCAAGATTTTCCTAGTATGCGTGATAAAATAAAAATGAACCTTTTTTTAATAAAGTGTTAACATACCATTCTGGTGGCAGTAGTAGGGTCCAGTGACAGCGGATTTGGGGTATGAAACAACGACAATGGAGGACTTCGTATTGGAGGTGGGGTTCGTGGCAGAGGAGCGACAAAAGATGGTTCGAGGAAGAGGTGGGTTCAGAGTAGGAGAGTGATGGAGGAGCGTTATATGAGAGTTCACAGTAGAGGTTGTTAGCATTGGATGGGGAGTTTGCGGTGGTGGAAGAGGTGGTGGTGAAGGAGGGGTCAGTGGTGGCGGAGCTGGGGGAGCTGGGGTCGTGGCATAGTACAGATTGGTGGCACTGGGGTTAGCTTCTATGAGAGCTTGCGGGGTGCGAGAATGAAGGAGACTATTAGGATTTTTTTATAAATCGAGTGAACCATTTTTAGCGCTACCTAAAATCCGCTAATAAAGGTATGTTTTATCAACTCTAAAGTAAAAAAGAACTGATAAAACTTATCTTTATCAACGTTTTTTAGCATTGATAAAGACACTTTTTATCAGCTCTTGTTCAGCATTGATAAAGGCCTATCTTTATCAGCACTAAAGAAGCACTTATAAAGATATTATGTTAATAATTTATTAATATTTATATTTATATTTACAAAAATATTTATATGATAAATATATATTTATTTATTTATAATTATAACTATATATATATAATTATAATTTAAATAATTATAAAATTATAAGAAATATACTTATTATATTGGTAATATTAGAATATATATTATTAATATATATATATATATATATATATTTATAATAATAATTATAAATGAATTTATATTTTTTTATTTAAATAATTATAAAATTAGAACAAATTAATATTTCTAATTTTTATAAATTTCTTTATACATATATATTTAATATAATTATTATAATTATTATAAATATTTAAATATTTAAATATTTATTAATAACTATTAATATATACATTTGTATTTATTTGACAATATTCATATATATTTATAAATATATTTATTTAATTATATATAACAATATATATGAAAATTAAAAATATATTTTTTTATAAATTAATAATTACTAAAATAAATAAATATTTATTTATATTTCTAACAAATAAATAAATTTATTTTTATTTTTATTTAAAAATATAATAAATAAATATTTATTTATAATCGTAATTATAGATATATATATATATAAAGAGTTATAAAATTATTAAAGTATAATTATAATTTTATAACAATTTTTTATTTATTTAAATATATCTACATTTATTTAGAATTATATTTATAACTATTAGTATTTATTTATAAATATTTTTATTTAAATATATCTAATTAATATATTTATTATCATTTATTAATTATTTAAATATATATATATATATTCATTTAGGAATTATAATCATATATATTTGTATATATTTATAAATATATTTATTTAATTATATTATAACATTATAAGTAGTATAATAAATATATTTATTATAATTTTATAATTATTTACATATATATAGTTATTTATAGTTATAATTATAACTATAAATACAAAAATTTATAAATATTAATAAATAATTATATAATTATAATTATAATATATGTATTTATTGCAATTTTATAATTATTTAAATATATAAATATAGTTATAGTTATAAATACAAATAAATATATTTAAAAAAGTATTTACATAGAATTAAATTTTAATAATTATAAATATAATAATTATATTTATTATTTAAATATATTTAATGTTATTTTATAAATATTTTTTAAACATTGTAGTATATATGGGTAACATGAATTAATCATATACCGAGAAAATATACATAATAAAAAACGAGGCATCAATGGACAACATGAATAATAAGAAATGGTGTAATGCATAAATCAACATTATGATAGATATCATATGCATGCATGATCAATATATCTATTGACCAAATTCATTGGAAACATATATATATTTAATAATTAATATAAATATATATATTTAAAGAGGTATTTACATATATTAATTATAAATAAAATAAGTATATTAAATATAACTAATATAATAAATATAATAAATATAATAAATATAATAAATATAATAAATCTAATAAATATAATGAATCCAATAAATCTAATAATCTAATAAATCTAATAAATCTTATTAATATAATTAATAAATTTAATAAATCTAATAAATCTATAATAAATCCAAAAAATCTTATAAATCTAAAAAATATAATAAATCTAAAAAATATATTAACTATTTAATAAAATTTATTATAATCTTACAATTATTTATGTATATATATATAATCATGGAAATACTTGTTTAAAAACATTATATATATATTTTTGAATTATTAAAAAATATATATTAATTATAAAAATTCATTTTTAGTTAATGTATACAAATAAACATTATTTTGAATATAAATATAATAATTTTATATGAATTATTATTAAAAACTTTTATCATCGCTAAAAATAGCACTAATAAATGTATCCTTTATTAGAACTTTTCTTAGCACTGATAAAGGATACATGTATCAATGCTTTTAGCTAGAACTAATAAATCCCCACCCCCTTTATCAGCGCTTTCTACTTAGCATAGATAAAATGTGGCACTTCTCTTGCCCAATTTTGTGGTATTGATGCCCATGGAAATCTGAATCTCTATAATATTTCATTGGCTTTTAGTAATATTATGTCTGAATTATTGAGAACTCATTTACTTGACTATGTAGTATGTGCCCCAGTTGGACTTGCATAAAGCTTCCTATATAATGGGCCTGTTAGCCTAAGGATACTGTTATTGACTAGCAGTACATACCCTAGTTGGCCTTGCATAAAACAACCCCCATAATAGTTTTTTCAAGAAATGGTAACTTCCTTTTTAGGAGAGACCTCCTCTAATACCACTAGCCCTTTTTCCCGTACCATTCTTCAGATCTATGAATTCCCAAACCATAGCTTACAACTCTCTCCTTCCATTCCTGAATAGAGTAGAGCATTTTGAAAAATTTATAAATAAAGGAGAAACCATCAAACCTTTGTTCAAATATAATGAATTTAAATTAAAATACCCTAATTTCTTAACTGCAGGAATTTAAACTACACAACAACTAATGTCCTTACTACATGATTTTAAAAAGCACCACCCCTAATTTCCATGCTACATGACTTTAAACTACACATCATAATGTCCTTGCTACATGACGTGAAACTGGACAACCTCCAATGTCCTTTCCACAAGTCATGAAACTACAAAACATAATGTTTTTGTTGCATGAACTTATATTGCACAACATAATGTTAGAAAGCCCCTTTCTGACCAATTGTACCCTCCTTCACACATCAAATTCACGTCAGAATAGATTCTTATTCATCACCTATGTCGGCCCATATTATTCCTTTATTCTTTGACATATTTCTTTGGCAAGGCCACCCACTATGGTCTTGAGACATCCAAATCATAAAATTTCCGTGTTCATTAGTAAAAGATTGTCATAAATCTTGAAAACTTCATTACATGACTATGAGGTACATTCCCCAACTGGCCTTGTATAAGTCACCCACATAACTGGCCTATTAGCCTAAGTATTCCACTGTTTTACTATATAGTATGTGCCCAAGTTTTCTTTTACTAAAACAACCCTCATAATGGGTTTCTCAACGAGTGGTATCTTCGTTCTTAGGAGAGGCATTCTCTATTTTTGAATACCATGTTTTATATCTGGATTTCATAAAATTTTCTCATTATTCCCCTTGGATATATTTGATGAATATTAGAACATTTCTAGCCATAAAACCTTTTTTGGGTTATAATTTCATAAATCATGGTCAAATCTATTCAACGTAAAATTATATCCTTATTAGTATGACATGTATGAATTTAAACACCCCACAAAAAGAGACACAAAACTCACCAAGTTGAAAACCTACAAAGGGAACCTTGAACAAAAGTCTAGTATCAGATCACTAGACCTATGCACTGTATGGTTTATGCAATATTGAGTGATAAAAATTTAAATGGAACAAAACATAAAAGGCTGAAAACCTGAAAAGGGAATCCTAAGAAAAATCCAAGCCTTACCCACTAAGTCTCCTCTACATTGGGCTTGGGGAAAAATTAGGGTGATAGCAAAAAATACACCAAGATTGTAGAGTTTCCAATACAATCCTAGAAATAGTCAAACTATGCTCTCTAGGACCCATGGCTTAGAAAATAATTAGATCATCCCTCCATGATTGATGCAGCTCCAAAGTCTACCAAATTTTCTTGGATAGCATCAAAGTTCCCTAATATTACCTCATAACTATATTCTTTTCATTCCGAATGATTCAAATTCTGGGGGGGGGCTATTTTTGACACCATAGAATGTGATTATTGAACATTTCAATAAAATTCATGGTTTTATATCCAATTTTCATGATAATTCTCCACAATGAGGGATAAACTGAAATATCCCCCTCCAGGATTAGACTATGGATTTCCAAGATCGATGATAAAAATGTGTCTATGAATCAACATAAAATTTTTGATCTCTTTCGGAGAATATTTGGTGTATTCACCATGTGAAGAAATGTATATATCTTCGATATCATTGATTTTACTAGTCACATGACCCAAATGGACATACATATTAAATGTTATTTCATTCAGAAGATGGAAGATTTTTATAACGGAAATGGTGTCACCATGAAGGCTATCTGCGTAAGCCATCCAACACAGGCCTATCCACGCAAGAATATCCACGTAGGTCTATCTACGTTGGGCCATCCATATAGGCCCATTCACGTAGGCCCATCCTTGCAAGTCCACGAGAGTATATAAATAGACCCATCCACCTTAAATTTTAAGAGGATGACTGAGCTCCTAGATGACGAATCGAGGAATGGAGTCTCGTAGGATAGCTCCTTCATCCATGTAGCCCATCACAACTTGGGGGACCTATAATGGTCCTCCCTCACTAAAGATAGGCTCTAGAATAGCACCTGGGTGACCCACCTCGATGACCCACACCTGGGGAGACCCACCAATGCGTAGCACCTCGGAACATCACCTAGGAGAAGTAGATCTGGCCAACCCACATATGTGAAGTACCTACAAGATCCACTAAGGTGAACCTTTTGGGAGACCCACCCAGGTGAACCCTCTATTCCATACAATGGGGGCTACACCCCCGTACCACCACTCAGGATTAGTGTTGGGATGCAGTCTCAGCCCTCCGGGATGGTTCCTTCAATTCTATCATTAATCCCCATGAATACCGGAGTGTCACACCGTGAGGTTTCAGTCTGGGTTGAGGATATTTTTGGTTGTGAGAGGACCAGTTTGGTATATACCTAACACTGTGAGGGGGTAAATCAGTGTTGTGGAATTATTAAACCAATTCCAAACTTTTTATCCCTATATCTTTTGACATGTTGGGATCATGATTCTCTTATTCTCTTTTCCATGTCGCATGTAATAATAGAAAGCAGTAAAAATATGCACACAATATTTTTATAAGGTTCACCAGTCAATAAGCTCAGTTACATCCTTTCCAGGCAAGAGAATGACCAGTTCATGGATACTCCACTATAATGTGATATGTTTTTATAGTGGATCGACTAGGAAAACAATCATCTTGTCTGTGTGGCTCCCTACACTTGGAGGGGGAAGAGAGATAATCCTCTTCCAACTAGCAACAAGTAGGATATTCCCTTACACTTTCTGGTTCTCTATACTTCCATCCAAGACAGTCTTCTTCCTACTTCAAAAGGTAGGTGCTACTCTTGATCATCTTTAGTTCTCTTCACTTGATTACTTACAATGCAGTAGGTAAGAAATTCTCCCCTTTCTTTATCTTCTTCCCTAGCGAAAGACCAACTACACTAGTTATTCTTTTATCCTCTTCTCAGTGTGACAACTAACTGCACTAATCATCTCCTTTATTTATCTATAATCACATACACCAATGTGATTATTCAAACACTAAAGATCATATCACTAGGAATCATCAGAGTTAATTCGTTTCTTCTTTTACATGTATTCATGTGATCATGCATATGGAATTTAAGTTGAAATCTTCTCATCTAAACTTCTTTTTCTTATTTTCACATGTGCACAAAAATTCAGGTTCCTTATTTAATTGTGTATAAATTTTCATGTTCATGCATGAGTGCATGCACTTACTTCTTCTTACTTTTTTGTGAAACACTAATAGGTGTAATTATTTAAGAGCACACACACTTAACCTCTTCCTCTTGTTTATTTTATTTCTTCCTCTTTCAATTTTTTAGGGTGTTTATTTAGGTTTATATGTTTGATTTATCAAACCTGAATGGTTGAACCCTTTTTCTTGTGTGAACTCCTTATTCAATCACACAAACATGGCCTGCGGATTTTTTAAACCAAACTCATGTGTGAATGCATGTGTGATGGCCTTCTCTCCTTCTTAACCAAAGCATGAACCCCTACAAATATTAGGGTATAATTATTCATACCTTAGAGGGTTCTTCTTCACCTCATGAAACCAGGGTGGCCACGGGTTATGTTCTTCATGTAGATGATGAATAGTTCTTTTTTGTGAAAGATATGCATAGATTTTCCTCGTTGCAATGTTTACCGAGAGACCAGGGCTCAAGCACTGGCTCACAATGGCGTAACCTTCGCAAAGCACAAAAGCGTTTTAGAAAACCTATCGCATGTTCATGGGAACTATTTCATCGCAATGTGATTTGAGGGTACATATCACTTGTCAAACACTAGAGAGATATCTTCTTCACATAGCAAGGGGCTCACAGAACTCCTTGATTATCTTCACGAAGTGGTGCATAGTGAGATGCTATATTTTTCAAAAATATGAGCTCTCGGGTATGTGTGATCAACAACTCTTCTCTTCTTGGGATCCTTCATTTATATGAGAGGGGAACTCCTCTTCCCCAACCACAATCTATGTGAGAATCCACGAGGATCATGTTTTTAAATGCTTGGTATTTCCATCATTTTGAACATCTTTAAACCCATATGTGAAGATATGCCGAGATCATTGGTGGTATTCCTTTTCAAATTTGGGATTCTCCATGATCACGTGAATTAATTTTAGATTTTCTTGTATCATGTTTTTAAATTAGGAATGAATCCATGTGGCCTCATCACCTCTATTTTCCACAACCAAACCTTTTTCATCGAGATGTTTCATGAATGAAAGATGTAGATTGTATGGATGGTATCAGTGTGATCTAGTATCTTTTATGATTTCAAAATGATAAGACATGGTTGTTCGGGACGTAGTTATTCATTAGCTCTAGTGGATACATCATCGACGTCGAGCGATAGTGATAGGTTTAATATGACTTAGTTTATACCAGAAAACCATAGGAGATTAGACGGTCATCATTCATACATGCACGATACAGATGAGATGAGTAGTCACAATTAGATCCATCTACCACAGGTGTTTAGATGATTAAGTGAGACACGAGATGAGATGAGCAGATGAGATTACATCTTCATTTTTAAAATTATTTCCCACATTAAATTTGTAATGTGGAGATTCAAAGCTTAAATATTAAGCCGATACATCATTTGGCTAGAATTCTCCGTCTCCCTCCATGGTACTTCCATGTACCGTGTTCTTTGGGCGCGCTCTGTACCCACCCTATGACCTCTTGTGGGCGCGCTCTATGCCCAATCTATTCCCTCATTCCTCCATTCCACCCTGAACGGTGGCGTACGTTGTGAGACCATTGCCTCTATTGGGCCTAGTTTCAGTCTGGCTTCCCCATGGTCTCAATTGACCCCTAGTGGTCCCACACAATCCTAGCTAGCCAAAAATAAACCTTCTAAGTGAAATTAATGTCCATATTAAAATATGTGTGTGGCCACCTCTATGTTCGAGCCCCTTATTCCTCAAAAGCCAATCCCATGCATTCCCTTCTTTTTTTCTTCTTCAAAAACAATGCTTTAATCTTTTTTTTTGATCACTCTTTGAATAAGAAACCTCCTTCGCCATTTTTTTGGAAGATGAATCCCAAATAAAACATCAGTCATCATTAAAAGGATTATACTTCAATGTAATAAACCATGTATCATTTTTGATAGACGTTCTTTGATCTTAAAGATCAGTTCATCAATTGTCTGATTTGATCAACATGGAAAATTTCCCAAGCATGACATCAAATGCAATGAATCTATAACAATTATACATGCATATTCAATTCAATAAATCTCTATTAACTTTTGGGTTCCTTCTTCATTTTGACCATTATTGACCCCAGTTGACAACAAATACAACTTATACACAAGGTGGTCCCAGAAATATCCCCTTTGTATTTTGTTGTCAATACCTTCAAACTTCTTCTGAAATGAATTTTTCAATGTCCAAATGAGAATATTCTCTCTCCCCTTACTCTCATTTCACTTATATCAACCTTATTAGAAAGAAATATAAAGTTCATTATAGAGAGGGTATCATTCCAAACTTATGCAATGTGCCATCAATCATTTCACTCTAATTCTAATTGAAAAATGATCAGTGTAAAAAACATAAAGATTTGATTTAGACAACAAAGCTATCCATTACCCACTGAACATGACACCTCATGAGATGAGAACTCATATAATTGTCTTCAAGATATTTCCTCTTCCATTCAAGTATTATGATAATAAGTTTGATATGAAATAATTAATATGAGACTCCTATACTCTTTTCAACAAAAGGATCAAACACATTCATGTGTAATTGGTAGGATAAGTGGCCTTGGGGTACATTCACTTTTCTTATGTCATTGATGAACTTTTTTACTCCCCCTTTGTAGAATGATCTTTATTTTGAGTAACCAAGGATGAGAGATTAATAAATAACATATCATTTCCAATGACATGATCTTCAGAAATTATTCCGAGTAAATGAATTTTATACCAAATTATGTTGATAGTGATTGAGATAATGACTATGGAATCTTCTTCATGTGTCTCCCTTTCAAGGGAACACTTCTCGTCACTAAACACTCACTTATCCCCCTGAGACCATGCTTCTCCTTAAATTACCTGTATGATAAGAACAAATACAATACACAAAATATTTATGGGAATAAGGTGGATCCTTCTTACTTAATCAATGTGAACAATAAGGTTGAGATGATCTTCTCAAACCAGATTCTACATTCTTCACACATTCACAATTGATCTTTAATGCTGACTATGATTGTCTGGATGTTAGTACATCTTCCATTTCTTTTTGTGTGAGTATTCGTTCTTTAAGATCATTTGAAGAACTAGAATATCATGGTGAAACATTCATCTTCTCGAGGAATTCTTTTTGGGCTAGAGTAAATTCAAATATTCTTCTAATAGTGTGACTATCCTTGTTACACCATGCACAAATAAATTCTTTTTCAACTTGTAGAATATTCTTTTTTCTTTTAACACTAGCCTTAGCCTGTGAATCTTCCACCTTTCTCATTATTTCCAAATATTCTATCCAAACCAACAATATATAATTAAGGAATTATGAATCAATATTGGATATTCTATATGGAATCTTTTGAGTGTCATCCTTTTTAGTAATTTTTTTGGATGCACTACTGTTCAACTTCTTAGATTTACAATCCATGTTCTTCTCAAATTTCCTCTTTAGAGTCTTCTTGAAAGTTTTTTCGTTTCCCAAATTCTTATGACTTCTTCATAAGGATGATTTTTCTTTGTTATCCATCTTCTGTGATCTTCTCTTCTTACCAGCTTTCAATACCTGTTGTGGTTAACATGCACCATTCCTGTGACCAATCCTATTACATACATCACAAATGTTTTCTAACCTTCAAAATTTGTTTGTAGTATACATATGATTATGGATCTATGGATGTTTCTACTTCTTCTCTAGATTTATCTCCCTTGAGATGGGATTTTTCTGTGCTTTTACATTTTTAGGTATTGTACCAAATATCTAGTGAAAAATTCCCAAATCTACTACAACCCCATCATTGACCAACAAACCTTGCCTTCTTGATATCTTATGTATAAGGTTGTTGAGCTGTATTCATGATTTTTTGTGATCTATGCAGGAAATGATCTTCCAAATTCTTCTTCCTATACACCCTAGTCATGGTGGTAGGTATCTAATCACTTTTCCTCATTCATACTTTTTTATAATTTTTCTTACAACCTGAACTTTTTCTACAAAAAAATTTAGAAACATGAGTACCAGTTGGTATGGATGGTACCTTCACTTTCACATCGTCTTGTTATATATCAATGAGTGAATATGTGCTCTTTTTATCACATGTTGTAGTTATTTTTACATTCAAATCCTCCAGTGATCATTGAGTAATATCTACACCTATTTCCTTCTTTTGTGGAGACCCAATATGTGTATTCTTAAGATTGGTCAACTCAGCTTCCAATTCTATACATATCATATTGAGAATGAAATCCGGGTCTTCAATCATAGTCATATTCAGTTCAAAAGAATTCTTTAATATTTCAACTTCATCTTCATGGATCTTTACATTTTTTTTAACAAATATTCAAGTTCTTAGATCTTCATGGAGTCTTCTTCCAAGTATACCTCCTTGATTTCAATTTTTTTTTCATCTCATCTTCAAGTGCATGGATCTTCTCTTCTAGAATCTGGTTGACTCCATCTTTTTCTTCAACATCTTTGAACCAATTTGAAAAACTTTTTTCGAATACGACCTTTGTTTCTTCAAAGGCTACAAATTGTCCGGAGGGCATTAGACATTCAATAATTTATTCTTGTAAGCCTTTCTCCAAAACATCAGTTTCTTCTTTCAGCTACGTGATATTTTCCTGCATGCATTGAAATACTCCAAAAACCGGGGATGTACTTTATTTAAGAATACCTTACAGAATCATTCATAATCTATCAACTCATATTTTTTGAGGTGTTGTAGATTGATCACCACCACTTGTGATATAATTTTCATCATGATAAAAATTTCCAAATGTACTAACACATACCTTTTGATCAGTCGAGGTAGAAAGGTTTTCCATCTTTTTTGTGGGAACTTGAGCCACTGTCTCATTACATTCCAAGTTTGGTGTGTCTTTAATATCAGACGGATATAGAGAACTAGATGGTTCCTCTTATTTAGATAAGAGGGACTTCTTCTTCAACATTATCTCCTCCTTCTTTTTCCAGTTCAACTTGGTCTTAGTAGATATAACATTCTTCTTACAGACAACTAAATCATTACTGAAAGTTTACTTCATTGATAACTCTAGAAAGAAACTCAATTCTTTGAAATTGAGTAACTTTATTGTAGATAATATAATAGTGGTGAACCTATCCCTAGGATACAAATTTAGAGGACCAGTTTGGGATATACCTAACACTAAGAGGGGGGTGAATCAGTGTTGGGGACTTTTAAAACCAATTCCAAACTTTTTATCCCTATTCCTCTTGAACTGTTAGGATCTTGATTCTCTTATTCTCTTTTCCCTATCGTATGAAATAATAGAAAGTAGTTAAAATATGCAGATGATATTTTTACAAGGTTCACCACTCAATAAGAGAAACTACATCCTTTCCATGCATAGGAATGATCAGTGCATGGATTATATACTATAATGTGATATGCTATTACAGTGGATCGACTAGGAAAACAATACTCTAGTTTATGTGGCTCCCTATACTTGTAGGGGGAAAGGAGATAATCTTCTTCCAACTTGAAACAAGTAGGATATTCCCTTACACTTGCAGGTTCTTTATACTTCCATCGAGGATATTCTTCTTCCTTGTTCAAAAGGTATGTTATGCTCTTGATCTTCTTTAGCGCTCTTCACTTGATTACTTGAAAAGAAGTAGGCATGAAATTATACCCTTTATTTATCTTCTTATTTACTGCTAGACCAACTTTACTAGTTCTTATTATTTCTTCTTCTTAGTGCAACAACTAACTGCACTAATATTCTCCTTTCTTTAGCTAGAATCACATACACCAATGTGATTATTCAAGCATTGAGGATCAGATCACTTGACAACATCATACTTAATTATTTTCTTCTTGTTCATGTAGGAATGTGATCATGCATAAGTCATTTAGGTTGAAATATTTTCTTATAAACTTCTTTTTATTCATTTCACATGTTCACAATAATTTGGGTTTCTTCTTTAATTGTGTTTACATATGCATGTGAATGAATTAGTTCATGAACTTACTTCTTCTTCCTTTTGCGTGAATCCCTAATAGGTATAGTTATTTAATCACACACACACACTAGGACTCTTCCTCCTATTTATTTTATTTCTTATTATTTAACTTAGTTAGGGTGTTTCTTTAGGTTTATATGTGTGATTTATCAATCCCGAATGGGTGAACCATTTTTCTAATGTGAAATCCTTCTTCAAACATTCAAACATGGCCTGAGGATTCATCAAACAAAACTCATGCATGTATGCATGTGTGCTGGCCTTCCGTCTTTCTTCTCCAAAGCATGAACCCCTGCAAACAGTAGGGTATAAGTATGCGTACCTTTGAGGGTTCTTCTTCACCTCGTGTAACCAAGGTGGCCAGATGTTATGTTATTCATGTAGAGGATGCACGGTTACTTTTTGTACAAGAGGTGCATAGATATGCCTTTTTGAAAAGTTAAGTGAGAGATAGGGCCACAAGCACTGGCTCATGATGGTGTGACCTATTCAAAGCGAAATGAGGGTTTTAGAAAACCTATCATCTATTCATGCGAACTGGTTCTTTGTGATGTGATTTGAGAGTAAAGGAAAATTATCAATCACTCATGGGATATCTTCTTCATAGAGAAGAGGGATCACAAAACTCCTTGATGATCTTTGTGAAGTGGTGTCCAGGGAGATGATCTATTTTTCAAAAATAGGAGCTCTTGGGTATGTGGGAGTTGTAGATCATTATTATTTGTCTCCTAATTTTATAGAATAGGGGATATCCTTTTCCTTATCCACAATATATGGGAGAATCTACATGGATCCAATTTTAAATTCTCGGGATTTTCAGAATTTTGATAATATTTAATCCTGTGGGTGAAGATATGCCAAGATCTTTGGTGTGTTTCTTTTTCAAACTGGGATTCTCCTTGATCACGTGCATGTATTAAATATTTTCATGTATCTTGTTTTTAAATTATGCATGAATCCACATGGCCTCAGCACCTTTATTTTCCTAATCTATACATTTTTCATCGAGATACAGCATGCATGCAAGATGAAGATTGAATGCATGGTCTTGGTAAGATATAGTAGCCTTCACGATTTTGAAATGATATGACATGGTAGTTCGGGATTTGGTTCTTCATCAAATAAGGTTGATACAAAAACAATGTTGAGTGACAATGAGAGGTTGAAGATGATTCTATTTAAACTAGAAAATTGTGTGAGACCAGACAGTCATCATTCATACATGTGTTGTGCGGATGAGATGCACGGTCACAATTAGATTCATTTGCCAAGGGTATTCAGACAATCAAGCAATACATGGGATGAGATGATCCACTGAGACTACATCCACATTTTTAAAACAATTTCCCATATCAAATCAACAATGTGGAGATTCACAGCTTAAATATCAATCTACTCCATCATTCGGCCATAATTCTCCCTCTCCCTCCATGGTACCACCCTGTACCATGTTCTGTGGGCATGCTTTGTGCCCACCCTATGCCTCCTTGTGGGAACACTATATTCCCATGATATTCCCTCGTGCCTCCATGCTTCCCACATGATGGAGTGCGATGTGCGCCCACTACCTATCTTGGGCCAAGCCTTGTCCTGGCTTCCCCATGGGCGTAGTTGACCCTTATTGGTCCCACACAAACCTAGGGTTTAATGCTGGATGGCTAGCTCAAGTGTTGGGCCAAATTTTTTTAACCCAAAAATAAACCTTCCAAGTGAAATTCATGGCCATATTAAAATATGTTCATGGAAACCTCTATGTTTCAGCCCCTTCTTCTCCAAATGCCAATCCCAATCATTCCCTTATTTTCTTCTTCTTCAAACATAATGCGTTAATCTTTTCTTTTTGCATGATCACTCTTAGAATCTTCAATCCTCCATCCCCATTTCTTTTTGAAACTTGAATCCCAAAGATAACTTCAATCATACATAAAATGATGCTACATCAATTTTGTAAACCATGTATAATTTTTTATACAATTTCATTGAGCTTAAATATCAGTGCATTAATCGTCTGATTTAATCATCATGGTGAATTTACAAGGCATGACATCCAATTCAATGAATCCATAAAAAATTTACAGTCATCATTAATTCAATAAATCTATATTCACTTTTTAGTTCCTTATTCATTTATTCCATTATTGACACTAGTTGACAACAAATACAAATTATACACAAATTGGTCCCAATAGGTTTCACCTTCTACGACCTTAACGTACACCCATAGAAAACCATGACTAGATATACGCTTCTGAACTCCCTGAAAATTCCTTGAGTCAATATACTCTGCCAGGTTCTTTTCTTATGTTATGAGTTGAGATTATCCTCTTGGATTCCTCGAGTAGCTTGAGTAGATAAACTCCACAAGTTACTCCTCCAACCTATCACCTGGCTCTTATACCAGGTTGAATCAAATGGGTATCCTCATTAAGAGTAATCCCCAACCAATCATCAATTGGGAATCCTATTTAAGAGAATTCCTGAACCAATCCTCAAATGGGAATCCTCTTTAGGAGAAATCCCCAACCAATCCTCAAATGGGTATCCTCATTAGGATTAATACCCAACCAATCCTCAAATTGGATCCCTCTTGAAGGGTAGGACCCAACCAATCCTTTTATGGACATTTTAATTAGGAATAATCCCAAAACAATCCTCAAATGGGGATCCACTTTAGGAGTAAGACCCCAATAATCTCCATCACTCATCTATAAGTACATAGAGAAGACTATGCAATTTATTGAATCTTTCACATCCTTTTGTTTCTCACACTGAGTATGACTCATGCGAGCTTAGAGGTTAGTGATAATAACAAAACCAGAACAATCCACCTAATGTACTAAACTATATGAACTATGATTCCTTCTAACCAAGACATGTAAGAATCACACTTATGGACCAAGCTCAATAGACATCCTCCTTAGGAATAATCCCCAATTATAATTCCCTTAATTTGGGTATCCTCCTCAGGAATAAACCCAAAGGTAAGCCCCCAAATCATCATGAGTGAAAACTTCCTTCATGGAACCTTCATAGGTGATATGCTTATTAGGTCTAATCCAAAACCTATTATCTCAAATGTTCATACTACCTGATGAGTCATACCCTTGAGGTATTCCATAGTTTTAGTTCCTCACCAACGAACTACGTGGTCTTGGATTCCCATTCAAATGGGATACATAAGAATCCTCATAGAGGTTCAAACCCAACATCCAATACCAATCATGTTCTTTTGAGTTTCACCCTCAGTAGGGTCTAATTCAACTTGGAAACCCATATCCCTTCCAATTACCTTGTTCTATTTCATCATAAGTCCCACACCAAACATTGACCAGGCACTTTTCGCCTAGATGTCATTGCCACATGATGTTAAACCGTATGATTGATTCCTCATCACTTGACCTAAAAAGGTATGATGTTCCCCATTAAGAGGCACCAAACTACATGGGTTATGATTCCTTTGAAAAGTATATATAGGAAGAATATTTATGGGTTCGATCCAAACATCATAATAATTCTCTTCTCCATGGATGATAATAAACTCTAGGGTAAAAATTAGTTTACCTAGATGACAATAAAATCTAGAGCACCATACTGTGTGGATAAAAAACCAAAATAATAATAATAAAGAATATATAAGTAGTATATTAGAGGATTCCATAAATGTATAACCTCAGATACATACATATATCTCAATTTATGATTAACATCAGATACATACAGATGATTATGAATTCCACACATAATAATAATTGATTTCTAGTCTTTGGATGACCCATATAATTCATGTAAATTAATGAAAGGATTCATGAAAATGTCTAAAATATTTAATAGAGTCATGGATTAGGAAATAATTCCCCCTAAAAGGGTGTGATTAGCCCAACCTCCCATCCTCTTGACCAATGCGAGTTATTAAGAATCGTGGTACAAAATCTCTAACGAGCACCTGCCTTTTGAAAGAAGGTCCCTATGGATATAGAACCATTGGGTGTTATCAGTTCCATGAATTAACCCACTAGAAAACATTCAGAAATAATTATTTGACCATTGGAGCCATATTTATTTAGGAAATAGTACACTAAAACAATTGAGGGTACTAATATTTCATCACTTCTTCTGGTTCCCATGTTGCCTCCTAAAAATTTTGGTTTCACCATATCACCTTTTCCATTTGAGTTTTCTAATTTCATAGAAATTTATATCTATGATATAAGATCATTACTAGCTTCTCCTCATATAAATGATCATTTTCAAAAGTCACCACCTCTCGATTTAGAAAATGTTAGGGGTATGATATATAATTCATTAAGAGGGATAGTGGAGCACATAATGCACTTGAGATAGGATAGGTGGGAGTGATATTTGATATGAAACCACTTCAATGTGATCATAATTCACAAAGGGAATGATGTATCTAGAACCAAGCTTTTCCTTCTTCCCAAATCCCATGAATTTCTTCCATAGCGATATATATAGGAAAAACTTATCTATGACATGAAATCTTGGTCGCAACGATGATTTTATTGGAGGTGTTTTTGTTAACTTTTCACTCATTTCATATAAAAATGAATGGTTTGAACCTTATCTACAATATCATATACAAGATAAAGTCCCATTATCTTCCACTCTATAACATTATTTTAGTATGTGCGAGTCTGAAAACTATTCCCATACAGAGCCTCATATGGTGGAAATTGAATAATATAATGGAATATATTATTATTTTTGAAATCAAATATGGGTAGGTTTTGTTCCAAACATCCATGTAAATACATTGAAAATGATCTCAACATATACTGTTATCTTAGAATAACTATTTATATGATGGTGATAAGAAGTATAGAAACTCATATTTGTATCCAACACACACTAAAGGCCTATCAAGAACCTTGAGGTAATCCTAAAATCTCTATCAGATATAATTTATAGTGGCACTCCATATAGTCTTCCCAATTTTAATATGTATATCTTATCATGTTGTTCATAAGATAAATACTCGTTGATATAAATGAAATGTGATTACATTTTAAAGCGATCAACTATCACCCAAATGGAGTTATTTCCATTACATAATGGAAAAATCATCGCAACACGTGCAAATTTGCAATATTTATTATCCTACAAAATGATGTAGATGTGGCGAGCAGGGTGGAACCACAGAGAGAATGTGAGTAGAAACTAGAAATGTCCACTTGGAGGAATGTTCAGACAGATGGTATTTAATTGTGTGATTAACAAATTTGTTCTAAAAACTAAATGAATATTTTAAAAATGACTATTTAAATTGACTAAAATTATCTAACTGACCTATTCTATGAAGGAAAATGGCGGAGATGGAAGTGTCAGAGTCATGACGTTCATTCAAGTGCATGCAATGTTAATTATTTAATTCCCACATTTGAATATTTATTTATTCAATTATCACCGATTCCAAATTAATCAAAATACTATCTGCTCTCGTTCTCTGTTGTTAGAAAATATTCTAATGTTTACACAAATTATCTGTCATTTTCTTCTCTATCCTGACGAATAATTTGCGCCTAATTATAGCACTATATCACTTGATGCAATATGATGACCTGTTTGTCACAAATTCGAAGTATCAACCTACATCGGGTTCGCTCACATGAGATCACATATTCAGTATCACTCACACATGTTTTAAGAATCACCCACACAAAATATTAATTTTCCAATTAATATATTTATTTATTCAGAATTTTATCACGCACTTGATCGAATTCCGAATAAATAAATTCTCTGATGAACTCCAGTTCGTGATTACTTATTAGGTATCACATGATCAAGCACCAATGCATGTGTGCAAAGCACAAATACCAATTAATTTCAAAATTAATATAATTAACTAAATAAACATCCAATTAAAATTAATTTAAAAGGAAATAAAACATAATGTTAAATTAAAGACATGCAATTACCATCACATTCGTCACAACTCCGACATAAAAAGGATTTTTCTGCCATCATGATGACATGACACATAAAATAATATATAGAAGATATCACCATTCTCGTTTCATTGTTGTGGTCACCGTGAGATGCTGTCAACGATCGCAAAATAATAATAATTGCTCCGCTCCGTGAATTTGCTGACGCCACACCCGAATCAAACCACAACACTGTAGAAAATATAATCTAATCTTCCCTTGCTCACATCGTGCGACATGAATCTCCAGAAGCCTAGAGAATGTTCTAAACCTCCCCTACGTCGATGATGCTATATGTAGAAGTCGAAGGTGGATTTCCGCTTCTTCGGATCGAGGAGAGCTCGCAGCTGTGGCAGGTGTACCTGCTGCACCCTGAAGTGGTCAAGAAGGGAAGGTGGGGATGGCATGAGGTTAGGGGGGCAGGGCCGGGGGAGATAAGGGGAAGGGAGGGGATGGTGGGTGCTGCCTAGGGTAATTGGGGTGAGGGTCGCTGGTTTGTGGCGCTAGTAATGGAAGGTAATAAAGGGGTGGCGGGTCACGGGATGGGGAGAGGGGGATGAAGCGGGTGGCGGCGAGTGAGATAAGGGGGGCCGAGAGTGGAGAGGAGGGAGCAGGGGATGAGTGGGTAAGGCAGAGGGGATGAGGGGAGGCGGGTCCAGCAGCTTAGATAATGGGGGTGGTTGATCTCCATGGGAGAAGGATGGGGCGGCGGGTTGCTCGGGATGATAAGGGGGATCGGGGTCAAGCAGGTAAGGTGGAGAGGATGATAAGGGGGTAGAGGTTCGTTAATTGGAGAGAGGGAGTGAATGAAAAGGGGATGAATGGGGATAGGAGAGAGAATATGAGAGGGGGAGATTGGAGAGAGGGGAGGTGAGTAAATAGGGAGGGAGGCATGGGATGAGGGGAGAGGTTGAGAGAAAAGGGAGAAAAAGTCAAAACAAAAGGGAAATAAAAATTAGAAATTAAATCTAAGTTAGAATTAATAATTAAAAATAATCAATTTGTCTCAAGGATAAATAATAATAATAATAATAATAATAACGACAATTAAATATTAATGCACATGTAATTAAATATAATAGTACAAATTAATTCAAAAAAATAATGAAATAAAATAAACTATAAAAGAAGAATATACATAAAAATCAATAAAATAAAATAAAGTAACCTTAGAGAGACTAATAATAATATTATAGTGTTAAATATAATATACAAAATTAATATAACTAATAGAAATACTAAATTAATATTATAAGTACATCAATTAACTAAAAATTATCAAAATATCTAAACTAATACAAAACTACAAAAATAAAATAAAAATATAAAAAATGCTTAAACTAATTAATTAAAATTAAGATAGAAAATTATAAAAATACAAGTAAAATCCATGTACTTCAAATCCTCCACACTTAATCTTTTTCAGTCCTGGGTAAAACAATCCAAAATAAAACACAAGTGGTCCCATAGACAAATGCAAACATCAAAATTACAAGTTCAAAATGTTTCATTCTCTTTCATCATAAATTCTCATGCATAATTTAAAACTTCAATTATCAAGAACAATTTTTCTTTAAATTTAATTATTTTCAAAACAAGTATGTGCACTCATGTATCATGTGACCTACCTCACCATCACTCTCATCTCTCAGAAAGAATTTGATCAAATCCATGCTCACTTCTCATACACATGCATGCTTACCATAAGCTTGCCATGAATTTCACATCTCCACTAGTGGAAATATAAAGAATGTACCAATCTCGAAGACTTTACGTGAGGTTCAAATGTCTCTAAGGCTGTGGGACGGTGGGTAAAAAAAATGAAATCTTTTTGGTAAAAAGGAGGGTTGAATATTGAAATAAATTCATGATATATGTCAATCCAAATGTCTCCCTCAAACTATCACTCCCCCACACTTAAAACACTACTTTTCCCCAAGAATATGATAATTTAATATTTCACCCTCTTGTTTTTTAAGACACAACTCACTCAAATAATATGGTCATGAAAAACTGGTGAGTATCAACTCAAAAACCCCAAGAAATAAGTGTCAGATAGTAATACCAATGAATGGTACACAAGTAGCGTAAACAATGTAACATCTCAATTAAGGTAGGTCATACAAAAATCTCTCTAGTACTTCGAGTAATGGATCATCACTTTTAAAGGTATCCCCAAAAGGGAGGGTTACTGCGTAATGATCGCCAATGTACATATTGTTGGAACTCAAAAGGATTCTATATTCCTATATCAAAATACATGTAATGAATGTGGCTAATGTGAAGAAGAAATCATTTGACCATAATGGGATAATGTCAATCCATGTACATCAAATGACTCACTGCCCCTCAAAGAACCCTTTCCATGAGTAAATCCCTCCCCCACACTTAGATTGAAAATTATAATGCAAAAATTCAAGAAATTGGTAGTGAAGGGTATCAGAATGGGATCATCCTAAAAGGAATCTTCATGTATTCTAAGGGATACACAATGGAGAAAATATATGGGTGGATTAGTGGGTCAACGAGGCTAAAATATCAAATAGATTCCTCGATCATTTTAGTGAAACTTTCAAAAATTCATGTCTCTTTGATGGAAAAACATGGCAGTTTCTAGAAGACATAACATGGTTGAGATTCCCTCAAGAAAACGAGAAATAAGAGTTGATTTAAAATGGCTCAGATTCCTCACAGATATGGGAATATAATTTTGGATAGCACAGATGAGCATGAGTGAAAATAAGTGTCTTAAAAATATACAAGTTTTTGAAAAACATTTTTCGAAGCATGAAATAATATCAGCAATCACCTAAGTAATGAGATCAAAGATCAAAGAATTCCAAACAAGAATCAGGTGCTCAAACTGCCTAGGGACACAAGTTGTATGTTCCCAACTATGTTGCAACAAAAATAAAGCGGATTTCATGTGGTTTCATTAATGACATTACTTTTAGTTTTTTTCATTTTTCAAATTTTTCTTGTTTTTTTTGTTTTCTTGTTAGTTTACATGGTGTTTTTGGAAGCATAAAATATGGAAAAAAAATAAACACTTCCCTTTGTAAGTGCAGATAGATGCGGAGAGGCTGTCTGTATCCGATGAAGCTCTAGAAAATGGTATACCTGTATAACCTACACATTTACAATGCGTACTCACATCATATCAAATAAGTCACACCATAATTAAAATCATGTGGATGATAAAAATATTTTTGATGAATTTAAATAGACAACAGTTCCAGGAGAAAATAGATTGTGGTAAATGACGTCCTTTTTATTTTAAAATAAAAATAAATAAAATGAAATTAAATGCAGGGAAAAGAAAATAAACAAATGATGGGTCGCCTCCCATTCAGCGCTATGTTTATTTCATCTTTATCCAGACATTTTTGAAACCCCCCAGGATCGAACGAAAATATAAACCATGCATATGCTTCTTTTTCAGTAGGAGTGTGAAGTCCATTCATTGAAGATGAGTTTATCCTGCATGCTGCACAATATCTCCACAAATTCTTGTTAGAATAATGTGTGTGTGGAATGAAATGAAAATATTCCTACTCACATGCGAATGAATATACCTCTCCTAAAAAAAGACTCATCGAATTACCGAATTTTGGGAAAAGGATGTTAGCAGAAAGATCAAGAAGATTACCTATTTGAACATACACATATGAAAAGTGCCTTCTGAAGATTCCTTTAGTGCTCGACACATATCCATATCATCCTTGAATGCAGTATCTGGGTTGATGATGTATACCAATTCATTTTCACACCCAACAACTATAATAGGAAAATCCAGTGGTTTCCATCTCAATTAATGCTCAATGGTTTCTTTGATTATGCCAAGGTCAAAAATATTGTTAGCATATATGGGTATTTCAAGTGAAGTGTTTTTAACCTCGATGCATGGAGCAAGTGGCACAGGATCAATTGGAGTAGACGACTCTATTGTGTTAAGAATGATATATTTTTCAAAATTTTCTTCTATACCACCCTCATCATATTTGTCTGTTGGTACATGTTTCACCACAAACTCAGGATCCTCCAAAAATCCCATTCTTCCATTATTTCTTGAAATTTATGAGTGTTCTCTACCACCAATGCTGATTGATTCTATGAATCCATAAATGTTTCAGAAGTCTCCATTTTAGAAAAAGTTTCATACTAAAAAAGATTTTCATAAATAGGTGATTCGATGTTATTTGAAGTGATGTCCTCTTGAGTGTGGCAATCCATTGTCTCTTGGTTCAATCCTGAATCTATGATGAACAAGAATGTTCCTATTTTAATGTCCCCTTCATCCTCAAAAGGTTAAATTTTATAGATATTTAATTTGTCCTTTTTCACTTTGGGAGGACTGGGTTGTGAACTCATAGAAGAAGGACATGAAATCACATTTTCCGAGGGACCATTATGTTCAACAGGGTGGAAGACCAAGCTATCATATTATTGAAATATGATTAGATTGGAATAATTAAATTCTGATGGATAGGAGTCATCAATTTGATGAAAATAAGGAAGATAATCTCATTTTCATAATTGGGACATGAATGTTGTTCAAATGGAACCTCTATCACACTCCCCTCAAAAGAATTGTTTTGAATTATATCATCAAGTAGTAATTAAGCACCTTGTTTGTAAATATTATTCATTTGATTTAATAAATTATTTAATTGATTTTCTAGATCTTTTGTTGAGGAAAGAAACTTTGCATTGCGTTCATATTGAAGTTCAAATCTCCGATTTGTATCAGTGATAGAACTATGCAACATGTGCCCAATTATTGAATCATTTATTTAACATGAATTATCAAGTTCTAAATTTTCAGGAATGCATTGACTTTGAAAATTATCAATAGATGTATAAGGACTTTCTTCATATCATGACGAAATATTCTCATATGGATCATAGCATGGAATTGAATAAATATCATTGAAATAAACAGGATTACATAGATATGTCATGTGCGGTGAATTAGTATACTCCATACCTTGAGTTGGGGCTGCGTAGGGCGGGTACTTGTTGTAATTGTGTGGTGCAGCCCACGTCATTTTGAACTTCTGGGTGTCTTGAAAATCCCTGCAATGAAAAATTCCCAGAGTAGTAAACTGTTTTTTTGTTGGTTTAGTTTTTTTTGACCTAAATCACTCCTTTAAAGGAATTTGTAATTCTACTATTCTCCCCAACAAAGGCGCCAGAAATTTGGGATGTGCATCCCAACGCGTGAAAATTTGCAATATTTATTATCCTACCAACTACTGTAGAAGTGGCGAGCAGGGTCGAACCACAGAGAGAATGTGAGTAAACACAAGAAATGTCATCTTGGAGGAATTTTCAAACAGGTGGGATTTAATTGTGGGATTAACAACTAAATTCTAAAAACTAAACGACTATTTTAAATATGACTATTTAAATAGACTAAAATTATCTATGTTAACTAAGATATGAAAGAAACTAGAAGATATGGAAGTGTCAGAGTCGTGACGTTCGTTCAAGTGTATGCAATGTCAATTATTTAATTCCCACATTTGAATATTTATTTATTCAATTATCACCGATTCCAAATTAATCAAAATACTATCTGGTCTCTTTCTCTGAAGTTTGATAATATTCTAATGATTACACAAATTATCCGTAATTTCGTTCTCTTTCCTGATGAATAATTTGCACTTCATTATAACACTGAATCAATCGATGAAATACGATGACCCGTTTCTCACAAAGTAGAAGTATGTACCTATGTCAGGTTCGCTCACATGAGATCACTTATTCATTATCACTCACACAAGTTTGAATAAGCGCACACAAAAAATATTAATTTTCCAATTAATATATTTATTTATTAAGAATTTTCTCGCATGCTTGATCGAATTCCGAATAAATAAACTCTCTGAAAAAATCCTGTTTGTGATTACTTATTAGGTATCACATGAACGGGCACCAAAGCATGTGTGCAGAGCCCAAATAACAATTAATTTAAACACATATATAATTAATTAAATAAATAACAAATTAAAATTAATTTAAAAGGAAACCATACATGGGAATATATTAAAGACATGCGATTACTATCACTTTTATCACAACTCTGACACAAAAAGGATTAGTCCACCATCATGGCGACACGACACATAAAATAATAAATAGAAGATATCACCATGCTCGTGTCGTTTCTGTGGTCACCACGAGATTCCGTCAATGATCAAAAAATAATCATCATCACTCTGCTCCGTGCATTTGCTGACACCACACCCAAATAAAATCACTTCACCGCTGAAAATATAACTTGATATGCGCTTGTTCTCGTCGTGTGACGTGAATCTCCGGAATCCAAGCGAACGTTCTGAACCTCCGCTGCATCGATGATGCTGTATGTTGAAGTCAATGGTGGATTTCAGCTTCTTCGGATCGAGGAGAGCTAGCAGTTGTGGCCGGTGTACCTGCGGCACCCTGAGGTGGCCGAGAAGAGAAGGTGGGGATGTCGTGAGGTTGGCGTGGCGGGGCCAGGGAAGATATAGGGAAGGTAGGGGACGATGGGTGCTGCTGGGGGTAATTGGGTAGAGGGTCTCCGGTTTGTGGCGCTGGTAATGGAAGGGAAGAAAGGGGCAGCGGGTAAAGGGATGGAAGAGGGGCATGAAGCGGGTGGCGGCGAGTGAGATAAGGGGGCCGAGAGTGGAGAGGAGGGAGTATGGGTTGAGCGGTTAAGGTAGAGGGGATGGGGGGTGGCAGGTCCAACAGCTTAAATAAGGGGGGTGACCAATCTAAATGGGAGAAGGATGGGGCAGCGGGTTGCTGGGGATGATAAGGGGGCCGAGGTCGAGCGGGAAAGGTAGAGAGGGTGATAAGGGGGAGGGGTTTGTTAATTGGAGAGAGGGAGTGAAAGAAAAGGGGAGGTGTGGGGATTAGAGAGAGAAGATGAGAGGGGGATATTAGAGAGGGGGGAGGAGGGTAAATAGGGAGGGGGCGTGAGATGGGGGGATAGGTTGGGAGACAAGGGAGAAAAAGTCAAAACAAAAGAGAAATTAAAATCAGAAATTAAATCTAAGTTAGAATTAACAATTAAAAATAATCAATTATTCTAAAGGTTAAATAATAATAATAATACTAACAACAATGACAATAAAATATTAATGCACATGTTATTAAATATAGAAGAAAAAATTAATGCACCAAAATAACTAAAGAAAATAAACTATAAAAAGAGAATATACATAAAAATTAATAAAATAAAATAAACTAACATTAGAGAGACTAATAATAATATTATAGTGTTAAATATAATAAATAAAATTAATATAACTAATAGACATACTAAATTACTAATATAATTACATAAATTAACTAAAAATTATAAAAATTTCTAAACTAATAAAAAACTACAAAAATAAATTAAAAATATAAAAAATGGTTAAAATAATTAATTAAAATTAAGTTAGAAAATTATAAAAATAAATGTAAAATCCATGTACATCACATGTCCAGGGTATCCCTCCAATAATATCCATGTTTACTGTTTGTCCATTTCCATACTAGTGTGGATAATGGTTACATCACACCCATATAATTATATCATCTAAACCTGACATGCTAGCATACAATGCTTTGAATTAAAATTATTCAATATTACTCTTCATGTAATCCCACTATAATTTTTTCATCTGATATATATACATAATAGTTATTTTTGGATAAATAAAAAAGGATAGAATATGTTCATGATACATAAGCTTCCTCTTTAGTTATATTATTAATGGGACACATATCTATGTTTTGAAACTTATAAGTCTATATTTATAAAATATGAAATTTGGTATATTCCATACATTTCTCTATATCTACTCATCATCTTTTTTGGGACCCCATGATCTTATTTAGAATGGATGGTTCATAAGTTAGTTGGGAAAGGTGGAATTATGTTCCATTTATTATTTACATGATCATCCATTGCTTGTCAACTAATATTTTACCTCTTTTAATCCTCTTCAAGGAAAGGGTTATATGATCCTTTCTACTAAAATTATCTTACAATTTTTCTCCATCCTAGGATGATAATGGATTGAAAAATCATAATCCTTGATCAAATATATCCACCTTCTTTGGAACTTATCAAGATACTTTTTGAGAATATATACATGAGTCTTTTATAATTTGTATATATGCCACACTTCTCCTAGTAGAGATAATGTTGATAAATCTTCAATGTGAATACCACTATAGCCAATTCCAGATCATGTGTCGGGAAGTTCTACTTATGTATCTATAATTATCAGGAGGAATAAACTATCAATTTTTCATTTTCCATGAGTACACAACCAAACAATTTTTTGTTTGGATCACTATAAATAAAAAATATTTCCCTACTATTGGGTAATGTGAGAACAAGTGAAATTATTAGCCTATTATTTAAAATTTAAAGGCCTCTTTATACTCATAAATTCAAAAACAATTCACGACCTTTAATGGTTAATTGGTTAGTGGGATTGAAAAATATGATAAGTCTTTCAATAATCTATGATAGTTCAAAGATAATCCAATGAAACTATGGATCTATGTCAAACCTGTTGGTCAAGGCCATCCATAAAAATCCTATTTATTAAAAGGATCCATAAATATCTCTTTGTTGATTAATAAATTCCCTATGAATGTAAATTTATCTATCCAAAATTTTTATTTTATATAAATTTCATATTAATTTTACTTTTATTAGTTCTTCAATATAACATTAAAATTCTCCTCATTTTCCTATTTTATTTTGGAGTAGATAAGAATATTATCTATATATACTACCAATTTTTTAAGGTAATACCTAAAGACTCTATTGATTAAGTATATGAATATAGATGAAGAATTATTGAGTTTAAATAGAATCACTATGAACTCATAGTGCTTGTACCTTTTATGAAAATCACTCTTGTATAAATGATCCTTCTTCCACCCTTACTTAATAGTATCCCAACCGAATATCCACATGAGAGAAGTAATGGGATATATATAGTTGATTAAATAAGTCATTAATCCCCGAAGGATGATAATTGTTCTATATTATGATCTTACTGAGATTAAAATAATAAATTACATTCTTCTTGATTAAAAGGACCATTGAACCCCATAGTAATTCACTTGGGCATATAAACCCTATATCCATATTCCCCATTAGATGAATTTTTAGCACTTTATGTTAAAATCTTGACATTTGGTATAGAGTCATGGATATTGGTAAGGTTCCAGTTATAAGCTCATTTGAGAACATAATCTTTCAGAAATGAAGAAGACTAGGAAATTCTTAGGGGAACTCATCAATATATTATCTTAAATGGGGAATGACATCTAGGTTTATATTTTCCTTTGTCTCAATCATTTTATCTAGATACACTTTCTCAGAAGGAAGTAATAACCATTCTTTAGATGATCATTAAAAAAGAGATCCATCCTCCACGTTACAATTGAATATAATCATAGGGTGATTCATGATATATTGGGTGATTTAATTCCACTAATAATTTATTTTGGGTCCATATAAGGAAATATAATCCATAAAGAGCATATCGTCGAATTATTATAAAGGGAGAATCAGATGTTTTTATTGGAAGTTCATAAAGAAAATATTTTTATGGGAGAAGTTGTATACCTGGGATGTAATAATTTCCCCACTTTCAATTTTCATAGATAACATGAATTTCTTATTTTGAGGTGGTGTTGGAATAGTTCTCATAAATTTTCATGATATGAAGAATACATAGAACCAGAATCAAATTGTTTGTTTTCTATCCTTGAGTGAGTAACTAGAATACCTATCACTAATTCATTGTAAGGATTCACAATACAAGTTGTAATGGAATGTAACCTTTCTCTCTAATCCTTGGATTTTGTTATCATAAATTATCTTTTAAAACCCTTATCGTAGTAAATTTGTTTACATAGTGTCTTTATTCATTATAGTTAAAACATTATACAATAGGCTGAGGGTTTGTTGTAACTTTCCTTTCTTCCATCACATAGGTGGGGTTTTCCCATAAATATTCACTAGATTTATTCCCCTCCTTACCACACTTAAGTCATTTACTTATTTCCTTATTTTTATTATTATGATGCTTCTTCATGCACTTCTGACAAATGGAATTTTGGAATTTCATATCATCATGATATTGTTTCACTACTCCGCAATAAATAAGTTCCATTCTTCACTTTGTGTCTCTAGCACTATAAGACCCTTTCAATATTTTGATATCCATTTTTACATCTAGGGAAAATCAAAAAAATTATTAATATATTTCAATGTCATAAATTTCTAAATATCATTATAGATTCATCATTATCCCACTAAATAAGTGGTCAACTTTACTTTTGATGCCAATAATTAAGCTAGAGGTGTATCATACAAGCCTTGTGATTCTTTACTCATACGATATGATGGGTTTATAATAATGTTTCTGGAATCCAAGGAACTCCCTCTATATTTTATGTTATAGATTTCAAGGAAAATAATTATTGAAAATAGGTTCCCTAATTCGTTAAACTCCATGACATTGATTTCTTCCTCAAGCTTCATATTATCGATAAATGTATACTATTGATTATTTTATACCTTTATGTGATAAAAATCCATCAAAATCATCCCTTTCTCAAAAAATTGAAAGATAAAGAATATTTTTTAATGTAATTAATCTATTTTTTCACAATTAAGGGATCATAAGATCTATAGATGGTGGAAGGACTTTTTCTTGTAAATTTATCAATTGGAACATTCTAATTTTTTAAAAGGAATGTAGTTGTTCCTCTTTATTCATGTTTATGTTCAAAACTTGAGTTAATTTAGTATGCATTTTCATGATGTTCTCAACTTCTACTCCCATTAGGTTGGGTATCTCATTTGATGAGCCATCACATTGACCATGACATTGGTTACTGAATTGGTTCCTCCAATTTCAATCCATTGACTAAAATAAAGGAAAATTATGGATGCAAATTTTCAAACTATTAAATATATAAAATGGAAACAATGAGTATTTTGTGATAACTGATAAATGACTTGTATTCATTAAACTATGAATTTATAGGTTCAATTTATGTTATCCATTGTTTATTTCATAACATTAAATTTCATATGAATTATTTCTCTTTATAATGGTTCATAGAGAGCAGGTGAATTTACTAATTAATATCCCCATAAGAGTGTCAAAATATGTGTGAAACAATGCCTCATTATTATGTACCTATTACAGGTTGTGTTGATACCTTCCAGTATCTTTTGGGGTTATTACCACCAGATACATCTATTCCAGAGCCACATCCACTATAGTATCTAGATAAGGATTTTTATCTTGTAAAATAAATGACTCTATAATCTACCAAAATTTAGGGATGTTACCCTATTTTTAGACTTATCTATATGGTTTTCACTAAGGTTTACTAATCATAATATTCAAAAATAACTACACCTTACTATGATACCAACTATGGAAACCCATATCCTTTAAATAATTTATTTCCCAAATTGTTACAAAGAGATAAATATAATACAATACTAATAGAACAAGAATCCTAGTATCATTGGGTAATTAGATATGTAGAACAATGAATTATAATAGGGATATAATGAAATTACTTAAAAACTCTATAACATGTTGTTATATTACATATTTATTCTAATACTTCACTTAATAACACGAGGGAGTACATAAGAATGTGGTAATATATAATTCATAGTAATATAATAAGCAATAAATATTATGAAGTAAATAAGTACATGTGAGTCAAGGGGTATAATATGGTGATATAAAAAACTGAGAATCATAATCATGAACATCGAAACATTATATAAGGTGTTAAAAACAAGACATCATATGAATGTGGAAACAACAGAAAACATGACATAATAAGATTAAGACAAGGATAACCCATGATACATCATAATATAATGTTATTAGTCTAACCTAAAATAAACCATACATGTTTTCTCATGAGATGAATATACTACCTAATGAATTGGAGGGGAATATAATTCTGGTCCCACTCGTCAAATTCATATCATGTACAAGAATCTATGTTCCACATAGATAATAAAACATAAGAACATATTTAATAAATTTTTATCTAATTATTAGGAAGTTTTGGTGACATACATTTATGTTCCAAATACAATAAGGATTTGTAAAACTAGTTGAGTACTTCGAGTGGAAATGGCGATGAGTATTCACAACAGAAAAGTTGGGAATGAAAAATTGTGGAATAATTTCAGAAGAATAACATGTGTATATAATGATTTATAGAAGGTATTAATGAGTTTTAAATGCAGCCTCTCATTACTTGGGAATAATAAGGATAGAATAGTGATTTGTAAAAACATATTCCAATGTGAAAAATTGGAAATTAAAAAGTCTACATACAAATAAATTACTTGAGTAAATAGAAGAAAGAGACTCCCTTACCTTAAGAGGTTGCATCTAAGTGAATTATAGAGGCTTACTAATAGATTGGGGAAAATTAGGGATTATTTATAAAGGTTTTAGAAGAGGAAAATCATGATAAATGGGTTTTTATTTAATATTAATGGGAGGATGTGTTCATATATATAGCAAAAGAGAGAGGAATTCCTTATATTTTGTAAACATAGGTTTTGGAGTATATGTAATAAAACAATAAAACCCAAAAATATTTCCATGTATTTTTACCATTTTTCATACCAAATAAGAGTAGTTTAGAATATTTTATTATTTTCCTAAATGAAGTCATTAAAATAATACCATTCAATATGTGGATGTGAGTCAGGTTCATAAAGATTTTTTTAAATCATAAAATACAATATAAGTTTTTGTGGATTGGTTATGGTTTTTTAAAATTAATGATGTAACTTTTAAAAAATTATTTTAATGGTAAAACATATTCTTGGTCATTTTTACTATTTATAATATTTATTACAATACTTTTGGGTTATTATTATGTCAGAATACATACCGTATATTTATACCATATATTTATACTGTATCAATTTTTTACCCAAAAATTTGATTGTCATAGAAGTTATGAAAAAATCACCATTGGAAAATTTCTGTGTGATGATTTAAGAAATCACATATATATTACAAAATTAATTTTTTAAATATGATAATTAACAATTTAAAATAAAAGACCTCCTTTATAGGAAAATACTTGTTTTTACGATGCCTACTACTTTCTGGCCCTTATAAAAATTACCAGGGACAACAGTAAATTATTTTTCTATTTATAATTAAAAACATATTACTTAATAATATTATTTAATGATAATAACACTTATTTCAAAATTATTTCATTTATCAAAAATTGTGTTTTAATTGAAAATATATATTATATAAAAATATATGTTTTATTTCTTAATATCAAAATCTAATTTTTATAAAACTCCTAATATAATCATGTATATATATAATGTAATCTTGAAATGGGGTAAGTATAATAATTATTTTACTAAAAAATAAAATATATAAATTAATTCCACTAGGGTATAGATATGTAACCCCATATTACACAAGCATATGTCCTAATGGTAAGGTGTGAAACTATAGTATTTTCTTGGGGTATATCAATGAAGATGGTTTGGACCATGATATAAATGAGTTAAAAATTATTTAAAAAAATGTTTTTCGTGATTTTCAATTATTAAATATCATCTTGGGCATAGTTGAGGGGAAAACCTAGTGATATCATCTCCCTTGTAATATCTGATAAATGAGCATCATAGGGTGTTATCCTACTATTAAAGGTCATCATTTATTCCTTTTATGTCAGTTATATTTTTTATAACACTTGAAATATACTAATATTAACAATCACTATATAATAACAATATTAAAAAAGGTTATGATGAATAACAATATTTTATTCCTTACAGAAAAATTATAGATACATCTTATAATGGTCCCAAATAAAAAATGAAATTTAGTGTGTGTGGTTTATATAACTACATTACTTAATAAGGAATTAATTCATTTAATGGTAATTTTATTAACAATATTTGGGGTCATTACATCATCCCTGAGTGTATTCTCAATATTCTATTGGGTATATAGTTGGGAAATCATTTGGGAATATTAAGATGTATTCCCTACATATTACTTATTTATCCATGAAGATTGGGTCTTTCTCAATACTCATCATGGATTGGGTAGTATGTCCTTTTCTACTAAGATCATTAGATACATTATTCAACATTCCATAATGATCATAAATTAAGTAATCATAGATCATGATTAACTCTAACCTTATTTTTCAATATATGTTAATCTCATTCTCTATGAATATGTTCTATTAAAGTAACTAAACGTATTGTGATGATGAGTGTTTTATTTTTTCCATGATAATTAATGTAAAATGTACTGACGGTGTCAGTAATGAAATAATTTGAACTAAAATTACAATAGGTGTTTAGGAATTTAAAACTTAAGAATATGAGAAAATAAGTTTAATTGAATGTAAAATAGGTGTTTCAAAAGTTAGCACTTCTAAATATAGGAAGAGTCTGGAATTTATTCTGGAATGTTACCTTGTTGGTGATTATGATTCCATATGATTTATTTAAATGATAGAATATAATATGTTTCTATAATTAATGAATATGAACAATTATTTAAGATTAAGTTAATTCTACTTCAATGTGAAATTAGATTTTCGAGGAAGCTATAATATATGATCATTATTTATATGCCCTTAATAGAGACAAATGAAAAGTGTGGATGGTTGATAAATGTTCTGTATTATATATATTATTGATGAAGAATTTTAGAATACATCATTCTGTTTATGATAAATGATAATTTATTTTGAATTATTAACTACACATTGATGATTTTGAAAGTGTTATGTTGGAAGAAAAGTTATTTTAGATTATACATATGATTGTCATTGTTATATAAGATACACTTATAAAAAAAATAATGATGAAGGAATATTTAGATATTAGGTTAAGAAGAAATATTTATAGAGGAGGTATACATTAATGGAGACCCATAAGTAATATTAGGGGACACAATCTGTAATTTACTTGATGATATATGGATTTTGAGATAAAGTGCACCCAAAAGATGAAATATGATGGTAGATGTGTGTTTAGATGTTTCATGAATTTGAAAGATATTATAACTTTTGGATTATTTGTTCTAAACTATGTAAGAATATGTTAAGTAATTTCCTGAGTTTAAATCGATATGTTTTATAGCATCGGAAGCATAGTTCATGAAGATACAAGTCATGTAATATAAACACAATGTTTTCAATGGATATATAAGGGTAACCAAGAACATATATAAATTTATTATTCATTCTTAGTTGTAGATGTTTGGTAAGTTTAATTTGGATGAAAAAATAAGATTATTTTCTGATAATATTTCTGTGTTTAGGAAACATGGAAGTTTGAATATTGTGATTCATGATGAGTCAAGAACATGGAGTGTTTTAGATATTGAAGGTGAATTATATGAAAGATAAGAAGATTGTTTAAAAGAGATAATTTTGAGTTAATTGGTAATGGGATGTGTTGATCTAGGAAGATGTTCAAAAAATATACGTTCTAAATGAAGTCAATGGGAATCCAAAACCTTAATCTGAAAACTAAATAAGAATAAGATAATTGTTCTGTTCTAGTATGTGAGTTCAGAATAAGAAGTAGATTTAGATGAAAAATGATCTAAATGTTGAAAGGTCTTATAAGTATAATTAAAACCTTGAGTATTAAATAATGAGAAATTACAATTATTGAAAATAAAGAGTCACATAAGAATGATCTGGAATTATTCTGGAAGAAGGTTCCAAAAAAAATTCCAAAGATAAAATTTTTTGAATATGAGGAAAATATATTAAGATAATTGAAAGATATAAAGATGGGTGGTGTGAAAGTAGCATGAGATTATATTATCCTGAGTTAAAATGATACATTGGAGGTAAAAAATAATAATTCAGGAAGATTAGGAGTTGTGTGAGAATAATACCTAAGATCTAAAGGATATTTAATAATGATCAAAATCTTCATTAGAGAAATGTGAAGGTTTGATAATGTTAGATAGAAATTTAGAGAAAGTCTAAGATTATCTCACAAGATATGGATAATCATGTTCAAGTTAGGATTTCATAGAAATTATGTTGTGAGAATCAAGAATTGGAGGCGATGCATTTTCTAGAATATAAAATGACTATCTGATAGATTAGTTATGAATATTAATAGTGCATAAAATAATCATTAGATGTGAAGTAGAGTTTGAGATGATTTATGTGATCCATTTCCTAGTAAGGTTTACATGATCATATTACTCGTATGAATAACTTTACTCAAAAATCTGTTACATGAATGAATCTATGTGAAAAATGATATAGAAAACATTTATAAAATATAAATTGTATGAAGTTCTTTATATGAAAATAACCTTTGTTCACATACAAGTTTGAGGTTACAGATTCATAATTTTTGTACATTGAGGCTTTAGATAGTGAAATTCGAAAATTTCATTCATTTAAATAAATGAGCTTAAAATTAATGTTCTCAAATATTAGTTATTATTAAATAATAAGTGAGTTATAAATTCATGATTCATAGGATATAATAATTCAAAACAATAAGAGAGTTATATAAACTATATCATTCACATATTAGAAGAATCAGAAGCATAGATGATCATATATTCAAGGGATTTAGAAGCATGAGATTATTTTTAAGTTGGTTTGATTTTATAGAAGTACTTAATTTTTAATATTTATAGTTTTAGAAGAAGATAACATAGAGTTACTTACTGGTTCATAATTTTAAAATTTTAAAGATTGAGAGTGCAAGGTAAAATTACATATAGTTGATTGTATACATTCATTGGAAGTGAAAGAGCTACTATTATAGAATTATATAATACTATTAATTTAGTGTAATATTAAATCATTCAAAATTTATTATTCAAAAATGAATTTCAGAGGAGAATTGTAAACTAGAGAGAGATAATATACATTGAATGAGTCATGATACTGTTAAACTTTCATGAAACTATTAATTTTTTTTGAGGGATATCCTTTTTATTCACTTGAGTACTATAGTGTATATATGTGTTTGAGACTTGAATCATACACAACAATGAGTAGATAATTGCATGGTGATCAAATCTTGTAAAAATCCATTTTTTTATATATTTACTTTCTTTATTTCGTATATTTTGAATGTAATAGTGAATGAAATAGATCCATTCATACTAACAAGTGAAGAGGTTCAGATCAAAAAATGGGTAATATTTAAGAGTAATGAATCCATAAAAACATTCATACACTACTTCATCCCTCCAAAGTGTTACTCAAGGATCATATAAGCACCTCAATTAATATCAGAGTCAAGATTTCACCTATGATTGGATATATCTTTTTTATCCTATTTATTTTTAAATGCTTTACGCGAAATGGATATTTGAGGATGTTATTGTGATTTATTTGTTAGAGAATAAGGCACATATCCATATCAATACCAACATGGATATATTTTATTCTAAAACTGGGAAAGAATAATAAGAAAATGAATCTTATAAGTTCACGAAATTTACTTCTAAAAACCAATAGAATAAAGACAAATCACTTTTTAAATTTTATCGACGTGGTATGTTATCTATCATATAAATTAAAAATGATCCTTAGGAAGAATAAAGGTTAGATATTGAAGAGTATGATTCAATTGAATCAACTAAATATTAATACCCTCATGTTAATGAATATTTAAATAAATGTTCCTATTTAGTATGTCACATATATAATTTCATATATCAAGGGTCCGTTGGAAAAAAAAATAGCTTGAAGTGGATATAGATGATATTATAATGGAATTAATTAAATGGTTAAAAAGTGTAACACAATCATTAAAATTTTAAAATTCAAGGAAGAATCCTTATTTCTTTATAAGAAATTTTTTCCATCATTATAGTATGAATAACCAAAGGAATTATTATAGGTAATATTTTTTTCCAGCGTTACTTAAATAATGTTTTTATGAATGATTTTAATTATATATGAAATCTTTTTGATACCCTCTAGGATTGGGTACAATATATTTTAACATTTAAGAGTTGGTAGTATGAGTCCTCGAAGTTTGGGAGATGGTCTTGAGTATTTTGGTTTTTTCCAGGGGTTGCACCCTAGAGTGTATTGGATGTAGTGTTATGAATGGATGTCATTGATATGGGAAATAAGTTCATACAATGGATTATTAGTGGAAAAATGTTGGTGGATCTTCCATTTTAGGTGATAGTTATGCCATGTATTGGAAACTTTGGTGTAACCCAATTTTGGTGGTTTGATCCCGCAGTGTGGAGGGAGTTACTAGGGAATAGGGTCTTGATGGGTATTTTTGGTGGGTTATTCCTATTTATACACCCTCATGTAATAATGGATGGTAGTGAAATATCATCCTCCTTAAAAAATGGGGGGTTATGGCATAAAATGGAGGATTTAGTGTGGCCTCACTCATAGGTAAAGAGTATATGCGAACACCTGGTACTGTGGTTTCTAGTGGGAAATTTACTAGTGTTTATTTGGGCATGGGATAGGTCACTACAACATGGCCTGAAGGGTATACAATTTTTTCCCTATGATGTGTCATGGTATTTTATTTATAGTGTGGGTATAAATACCTAGACCATTCTATGAATTGAAACTTCTTCCAATTTTCACTCTTGAGATTTAGGCACCCAAGATATCATTACATAGGCCATCAAACACTTTTTGAATTTGATTAAACCTCAAGATTTTTGAGATCAATTTTTGGTGAATCTTTTTCCTTTTTGAGGTAGGTGTCTCAAAAAAGGTTCTTAATATTGAATAACTAGATGTTCTGGATCAATTTCTTAGTTTGTGTTAGGAAAACTTTTGATTTTATATTACGGTGTATTTTATTTATAAGATCTATTTTTTCAAACGTATTTTGTTTTTAAAACAATTTTGATTCTAAAATGGGTTTTCAAGCATGGAAGGAGTAATGCTTTATTTTAAAAAAATGATATAAGAAACTAATTAAAGGTGGTTTTGATTGTAAAATTGGTTTTCAATCATGGGAGTGTGAATTATGTGATGTGAAAATGATTTATAAATAGTAATAGTGATTTTCATATGGTCTTGACAAGAATAGAACATTGGGATCCTTCGGTGCATTGGGTAATAGACATATATCTATGCGGTTTGTAATGAAACCAATGATTTTTTATATCGATAGACCATTATGGGAATCAATATCTATTTGATATAACATATTACTATTTTAGGCTTCTATAATGTCTAGAACATATTCCCATAGGCTATATCCCAAATGGCGTGCTTTGTAATTTTTTCTTGGTTTTACACACGATGATTTATTTCATGCTGGGACACTCATTTATAAGGTCCCAGCCTTAAACATTATATAATCATTAATTAAGTTAATAATTCACATCGAGGATCTTTTCAAGTTTAAAGATTTTGAGAATTATGTCATAACATATACATAACAAGTTGAATATTACATGTAGACACTTCTACACAGTATCCATTTCTTTTCAAAAAATAAAAACTCTTGATAAAAAGAGCCTTGTATAGTTCCATGTTTTTGATAGCATGACATTTACTTGATCCCAACCGTGACCCTATTCATCTTTAAGTAATGTAAAAACATTTTAAAAAATATAGGATGAGAATAAAATGACCAGTAAGGGTTATAAGACAAGGAAATAAAACATTATTCCATCAATACATACCACACATAAGATATTTAAAATACAACATGATATCATAAGATTTATGAATAACACATAGAAATCATAAAACATAAATGTAACTTGTGGCATAAATAACATACTTATGTTGTAGCTTTGACAGCTACGTAGGGAGTTACATTTTGAATACCCATCACAATATATTCCATAAATCACTTAGGAGAAAAATTAATGTTTACCTCTATCATGTTACCCAATGCTTTAGAGAGCTATCTCGAGCTCACATACCCTAGTTTTATCACTGAACAACCTGTATATGTAAATAATTCCCAATAACTATATCATATTCATAACACATAAAAAACATAAAGGAAAGATAATATTTCCAACTTTCAATCATAAAATATCATTTAAAAATATTTACATAACCAATCCATTGTCAAAACCATTTTAAATACCAAAATACGTAAAAAGGGTACATGGTATTTATTTTCCATTCGAAAACATTACGACATGTTAAGGAAGGAAAATATCAAATAATGCCCGCGGCGGTGGAAAGGTCATTTTCACCGTGTAGATTAAAAAGAAACATTACTTTTTGTTATTTAGTAAAAATATATTTAGAAAAATATTCACTTTCAATGAAATTAAAATTAAAAGGGTTTTATACACCATATAAAAGAAAGTCATGTTTAAATCAAAATATGCCTCAATGAAAGGAGATTAAGACGATGTCCCTTACCTCATGTCCGACTTGACACATTAATTCTTTAATTTCCTAAATAATAATGTAAAGTTATTTTATAATTTATTAAGAACCTTTTTCAGGTTTATTATTTCATTTATATGTCTTATTAACATGTTATAAACATTATATAATCATTTATGTTAATAACAGTCATTTTGTCGATATTCGGTACATGAGTCAAAAATGAAATTCTTATAATTACAAGTTTTCCAAGTAGTCAAAATTCATTTATCTCCAGAATGATATTACTGATTTAGATATCATATATATCATATATATCTAGTATATATATGTATTTATAATAGTACATAACATTTAGAGATAAGAAATGAAATGCACCATTCATGGAGACGGTAAGCCGTACGTACGCATGAATGCTACTTTTATTTCTATTTAATATTTAATTGAATGGAATGTTAATGATACATAGGTATATTATAATTCCAATATAATTTAATATATAATTTCATTAACTCCATCCTGAATACATTCCACATATGGAATTAAAAAGTCAAATCACTTTGAGGGGTGGTAGTCCGCACTTCCTGAAATGAAATTATAGAATTTACCCATTATGGAAACCATAAAGGTATTCTATAAATTAAAATTAAAGATGTTTAGATACAATAAAAATATAATATATATCACATATAATTACCATTCTATCATAATGTCCATCATGAGAGGCGGTAGAAGATAATCGAACATTCATTTTTTTGTGAGGTGTTAGTTCACCATCCACAGAAATAATATGTTCATTACCCATTAGATGGAGGTGTGTGCAAGTTTATTAAGAATACACCTCATAAAAACAACCTAGAATATTTAGGATACTGGTGTTTTTTTAAAATAAAGGAATAAATAGACTTTAGCAGGTCGGAGAAGTAAAATAAAAGAAAATAACTTAAGAGAAGACATTACATTTAAATCAGGTAACTCCCTTTGGTTTAAAAAAAAATGGCTTCTTGAAGTGCTTTCTTCCTATGTTAAGGCTTATACGTGGAATAGAATGATATTGAGAGCTTATTGTGGAATAGGTTTGATGATACAAGGGGCTTGCGAGGACTGATTAATGGGTTAGAGGTGATGGTTTTTATAAGGGGGAGGATGGGCTCTTTAGGAATGTTTGAAAACATTTTTTTATTATAAACTTCATTTTAGTTTCAAAAGATCCAAAACCCATTATATTTGTCGATAAGATCACTCTTATTCTAAATAAAATCATACAATAAGAATTTTTCCACTTTTTAATAGTATTTTAAATTTTATAATCTCATTTATTTAAATCATTTTTTAATATGGTAATCACTGTATCATCATTGTGTCATAAATAATTATATTTATTTGATGTATAAAAATTATAAATAAAATACCATGATTCGTGAAATACTTTTAGATTTCAAATGAATATTTATAGTAGAAGAGATAAGTTATATATCCCATGTAAAAATTTATTTATTAAAAGATATATGTTTATGTCATTTTTTTTCTTTACTTTAAATTAATTAATATAAAGTGTCATTATCACTCCCATGTGGCTCCATGGGATCCCAAAATATACCCAAATATGAACATGGTCTAAAAGGTATCAACCAAAAGGTTTAGGACACATGATAGGGAAATTTAATATTATAATAATAATAATTTTTTACCCTTATTTACTAGATTTACCCTTTAACCATGGTAAATAAAATATTTACTGAAGTAAATATTCATATTGTCTAAAAATAGAATATACCTATTTACACAATTTGGTCCTCCTGATTCCAATTATGGAATTCATTTTTCCAAATTCAAAACACAGAAGTGGGATAAATTAATTTAAAATTAATTCTTGTTGTCAAAACAAAAAGTGCGATTTTTAAAAATAATAACTATTTAAAGATTGACACTTATTTATGTCCAATTTCAAAGTGAAATTACATAAAATGATTAAGATTAGACTAAATAATAAAAATATAATCTAATTACACTCTAAAATTAATTAAAAATATAAACTAACCATAAAAATAAATTAGATTAAAAGATAGTTTTTAATTAAAATACAATATTTTTCACTATTCATTAAAAAATGAACACTATTAGAAAAATACCAACATTTCATCCTAAGTAAATTTCGATGTCCTAATTCTAAAGAAAAATATTATTTTATAAAATAGAACATATAAAAGTGAAAAAAACTAGATTCTAAAATAGTTCTTCATCAAAAGGTGGTAAATCGACTCCTTAAAAAATATTATAGTATTTATGCTTAAAATTGGATTTTTTCTTATTTTAAGAGTCTAAAATTTATTGGAAAAATTTAAAAATATTTAACAAACATGTATAATCATATTGTATTTAGTTATGTTAATTCACCAAATACAACCGCTATGAGTTAAATACCATTTAAAATAGTAATATTATTATATTATTGTTTTGGTATAACTCAACGTTGTGTGCAACATAAGATTTAAACTAAACCTATTGTTGTGAGTCAGGTATGCCATCAAACATAGCATCCCCTCTAATGTAAAATTATTATTTAATTCAAAAATATTACTAAATATGAAAATTCCATATTCTTTATTTACCTGGGATGTTACATCATTCCTCCCTTTTGGAAATTGTGTCCTCATAATTTTATTCACTTATAAAATAAATAGGGGTATTTATCCCTCATATCATTTTTAGATTACCATGTTGCCTCTTCAACCATATGGTTTTTCCAAAAACCCTTTACCCAATGTATTACCTTATTCAGCAACATTTTCTCTCTTTAGTCAAGACTCTGGATTGGTTGTTCCTCATAAGAGAGATTCTTTTCCAACTAAACTACCTTTGGGCTCAAAATATGAGATGGACCCAAAAAATACTTTCTCAACATTGAAACATGAAAAACATTGTTTACTTGGGAAAAAATTTGAGGGAAAGAAACTCTTTACACAACTGATACAACTTTCTCTAGGATCTTATATGGTTTAATGAACCTCAGACTCACCATTCTCTTCTTACCAAAACTCATCACACATTTCCATAGAGAAACATTGAGAAAGACATGATCACCTGCCTCAAATGAAATATCATTACCCTAGTTATCCACATAACTTTTTTGCCTGCTTTGAACTGTTATCTTGTTCTTATGAATCAACTTCACCTTTTTTGCCATATCTTCTACCAATACTGGTCCCATCAACTTTCTTTCACCTACTTCATCCCAAAAAGTTGGACTTCGAAACTTCTTTCCATATAAATCCTCAAACAGAACCATATGTATACTAGAATGAAAACTATTTTATAATAAAATTCAACAAAAGAAAGATGTTGGTACCAACATCCTTGGTAATCCATTTAGCAATTATGTACCATATCTTCCAAAGTATGAATTGTTAATTCTGACTGCCCATCTAATTGAGGATGGAAAGCTGTTCTAAAATTTAATTAAGTACCCAACAAATTCTAAAGTCCTTTCCAAAAGCTAGAAGTAAAACTAAGATCACGATCAGATAAAATGGGGAGGGGAACTCCATGAAACCTGACTATCATTTTAACATACAACCGAGCAAGTTGATCAAGAGACAAAGTATCTTAAATACGAAGAAAATGAGATGATTTAGTCAAACGATCAAAAATAACCCAGATTGCATTATTAGCTCGAGATGTATTTGGTAATACCATAATTAAGTCCATCGATATATTTTACCATTTCAAATGTTGCACCGATAAAGGCTGAAGCATCTCATTCATTAACTGCTACTCTACTTTATACTATTGACAAGTCAAACACTTCACAGTAATGTCAGAAATATATCTTTTCATTACATCCCACCAGTAATAATTCTAAAAATATCTATAAATTTAGTTCTACCAAGATGAACTAAAAACATACAACTATGAGCTTCACATAACAACACATTGTTCAACTGTTAATCAGAAGGCACACATAATATCTTCCCAAATCTCAAAATAATATCATTATCAATTTTAAAATCAGGCATCTTACCCTTCGGAACCAACTCTTCCTTTTTCTATAACTCAGTGTCTTCCTTTTACTCTTTATTAATTCTGTCTAATGGAGATGATTTCACTGACACCTGAAGTGATACAATGGAATTGGCCACCACAAAAACTTCTATTCCAATGTTCATCAAATCATTAATCAAAGGATCTTGTTCCAAATTTGACATCATTAATGTAGCATTACATTTCTGACTCAAAGTATCAAACACTTTATTTGCCTTTTATGGATGGTAATGGGTCATGTAATCATAATCTTTGATTAATTCAATCCATCTCCATTGTCTCATGTTCAATTCTTTCTGAGTGAATATATATTTCAAACTTTTGTGGTCAGTATATATTTCACATTTTTCTCCATACAAATGATGCCACCATATTTTTAAAGATGAAACAACAGTAGCTAATTCCAAATCATGTGTAGGGTAATTTAACTCATGAGGTTTCAACTGATGTCAATCATAAGCAATTACCTGATCATTCTTCATTAAGACATAACCATGTCCTTTCAACGAAGCATCACTGTAGATAACAAATTCTCCATTTCTGGAAGGCAGTGTAAAAACTGGAGCATTCACCAATCTTCTTTTCAATTCATGAAATCAATCATCACATTCTTTTGTCCTAATGAACTTAACTCCTTTTCTAGTTAACTTAGTCATTGAGTTAGATATGCATGAACATTTTTCAGTAAACCTCTGGTAATAACCTTCTAAACCATGAAAACAGTGGATCATAGTTATATTTGTGGGTCTTGTTCATTCTTTAACAACTTTTGTTTTAGAAGGATCACCAGTTATGTAATTTTTTGAAACAATGTGACCAAGGAATGAAATTTTTTGTAACCAAAACTCACACTTGTTGAATTTACCAAAAATATTATTTTCTTTTAATGTATATAAAATAACTCTAAAATGACTTTCATGTTCCTCTTTACATTTAAAAAACCAAAATATTATCAATGAACACAACTACAAACATATCCAAGAACTCAGGGAGAATTATATTCATAAGACCCATGAATATAGTAGGTGCATTTGTTAATCCATAAAGCATAACTAAAAATTCATAATGGTCATATCTATTATGAAATTTGGTCATAAGAATGTCTACTTCTTTTACTTTCAACTAATGGTACCTCGACCTCAAGTCAATATTCAAAAAATACTGAACTACATGGAGCTGATCAAACAAACCATCGATATGGGGTAAAGGATACCTTTCCTTAATAGTGTTGTTATTAAATTATCTATAATCAATGCAAAGTATCATTGAACCATATTTATTTTTAAAAAACAAGATATGAGAACCCCATGGTGATATGCTAGGCTAAATGAAACCTTTGTCTAATAATTCCTAAAATTGATTCTTTAACTCTAAAAATTCAATTTGATCCCTTCAATAAGGGGGTTTTGAAATTGGATTAGCATCAAGAACTAATTCAATAGTAAATTCAACTTCGTGATAAGGTATTATACTTGGAAACTCATCCAGAAAATCATCATGATTCTCATTTACCACTGGCACATCATTAATCTGAACAGTTCCTCTATTTTCTACAATATGTGCAAGGTAACGTTAATTTCCATCTTTTACTAGTTTCTCAACTTCTCGATATGTTATTAAAACTAAGGGTTCATTATTGTACACAAACTGAAATTATTTTTGAAAACAAAACTATTTAGCTCTACAGTCAATCTTATCATGGTAAACAGGAAGCTATTTTATACCCAAAATAATATCAAACTCTACTAGAGGGAAAAAAATAAGGTTTTTATGTAGATTATTTCCACACACAAGGACGTGAAGGTTCATATAATTTCATTTTTTCTGAAAATTTCCTCATGATGATTTTACCATAAGTTCATGATTCATATCTTGAGATGGAATTCCCAGTTAACCAGAAAACTTCTCAGAAATTAAAGAGTGTGTAGGCCTTGAATCAAACTACACATTGTAAAAATATAATTAAACAAATATTGTACCTGATACTACTTCATTTGATGACACAATATATACTTAATTAGTTGAAAATGATTTCACCACCCCTTTCATCTTGTAGTCTGGATGCTTTCCCTCAGTTGAGTTTTTCGTTGGATACTCAATTGCTTAATGACCGATTTCATTGCACTTAAAACACTTACTGATTGTAAATAAAATTTTTTCTTACCATTACCCTTATATTTTTTAGTGAAATTATGAGCCTTATGTCCCATTTTACTAGATTGGTAGCACTTACTAGAATTAAAAAGACATTCCCCAACATGCTTTTTACCATAATTTCCCAAAACTGTGAACTTATGTTTCTTACAGTCAGAATTTTTTGAAGAGTTCTTCCCTTTCATCAGCCACCTCAAACTCTTATTCTATTGTTTTTCAAAGAACACCAGATCATTGGAAAACTCAATTTACACCTTCTCTTCACATTGAAAAAAATTTCATATCTTCTGAACTCATAAGAATATAAATCCCTTTGATACTCTGGATTTAATTTTGAGTAAAAATGATTGATTTTACTATCAAGATCTTGTTTGAAGTTTGGAGCATACCTTTCCAGTCGAGTGAATTTTTCTTTATAAGTATCCAATGAGTCATCTTACTGCCTCAATTCCAATTATTTTTGTCTATCCTAAGATGATCCAACATAGGAAAATATTTCTCAAGAAATATATCTTTGAATTCATACTAATAAAGAACATCAATATCTTCACTATCCTTGATATTTTTCACCATCAACCACCACTGATCAGCTTTATATTCAAAATGGTAAATAGTAAGACTATCCTTTTAATTTTCTAAACACCCAATGACATCAAAAATATTCTCCAGTGATTTAATCCACCATTAAGCTTGTAAATGGTTAGATGATCCTTTCAATTATGGGGGATGTTGCCTCATGAAATGCTCCACAACTGAAATGTCCCTTTGTGGTTGATCTGGATGATCTTGTTCATGGATACCACCACCATTAATATCCTGAGTTAACTATTCCATCACTTCAACAAACTATTCAGTTTCGATTCCGATCATCTCAGGTTGCAGATTTAGAAGGCTGTCTTCCTCTTGATGTCATCCCATCATAGTTGCGATGTTTCCTCTAAGGAAAAACATTCTGAACTCATAAATATCTTAGGTGAATCAACATGGTAATTTTTAAATACCATATAATTTAAATTTGACCATAAATTGATTTATGGAAATTAATTTAACAATATTATAACTTCTAATGTTGTTTAAACTGACCTCTGATACCAACTTTAAAGACCCGACCATAAACATTTCATAATCTTGAATTATTTTAATAATTCAAATCTAGGATATTTTAAAGTTTAGATATTTAGAGAATTAGGTCATGAAATATACATAACAAATTGAATATTACATGTAGACACTTCTACACAATATCAATTTTTTCATAAAATGAAAACTCTAGAAAAAAAGAGACATGTCAAGTTCCATGTTTTAGACAACATGTCTTTTCCTTGATCCGACCCTGACCCTATTCATATTTATGTCCTATGAAAAAAATTTAAAAATACATTGGATGAGCATAAAAAGCTTATATAGGGTTATAAAATAAGGAAAGAAAACATTAGTCCGTCAATACATTCCAATAATAATATCTTTAACATTCCTCATGAAATCATAAGATTTATGAATAACACATAGAAATAATAAAACATAAATGTAACTTGTGGAATCTATAACATACTTACATTTTAGCTTTCACAACTACATAGGGAGTTACATTTGGAATACCCATCATAGTATATTCTATAAATATCTTAGGACAAACATTAACGTTTACCTCCGTCATGTTACCCAATGCATTATAGATCTATCTCAGGCTCACCCTCTCTAGGTTTATCATGGAACCACCCATATAGGAAAATAATTCCCAAGAACCATGTCACCAACCCGACCCCAGAAGTCTGGAATTGATGCCTGAAAAAAGGAATTCAAAAATTGCACATCTTGTACGAATACAGAGGATTGTTTTGGATTAGGTTCTGGAAAATTAGATACTGCTAAAGAACTTCTTCCAAAAACAATACTGTGTTAAACTTCAAATTGATGTTCTCACAAAGAGTACTCAGAACATGGGAAAAACTACTAAATCTTGTAAAACACAAATTAAAATGTAGGGTGAGCATAAAAATTCCCAGTATGGGGTTTTAAAACATTTGAAGAAATTAACTTTTTAAAACAACCACCTTGGAAATAATCATAAAAAAATTTCTTAAGTGGAAGACATTATTTTTTGAGGCACATCATCAATATTTTTAGAGGTTACTTTCATACATTTTTTTCAAAATACCATTTTCATGGAAGATAACAACGCTTAAAAACTTCTAATAAAATGTGAATTAGAGTGCAAATGTTTAAGTAAGAAATGATATGTGCATAATTCATAAATTGTTCAAACCAACACTAAAGGCAATGTTGTGAATATAAGAAATCATATCATGATTTATTGGATCATAAAAATAAATTCCTATGGATTTCACATTAGATACTTTTCCTTGTATAACTTTCCATTTGAATTCTTGGTTATGCCTTATGATTTCACTTCCATTATCATAGAAGATTCTTAGATAATGATCAACAATCCCTTGGTTGATCATTTACAATTAAATAATGAGGAAATTTATAATGCTAGACTATTTCAATGTCTTGCGCCAAGACCGTATGGGTGGAAACCCAACATATTTGTGGTTAACTAACAAGAATAGTTGTGAACAATGCTAGCATCATGTTCACACATAATTTCACTTAACTCATGATACTTAATCACATTACCCAATGCATTTGAGCGTTGTATAATTATTGGTGAACCAGTCACATAATTTAATTCCATTACATTCTTCATATGTATTAGTATGGTATTATTTCCGTAGTGTTCAAACTACATAGTAAACTTACATTATTAATCCATAATCATTTTCATACATTCATGTACTTTAATTGAATTATGAATTGAGTGCAAAAAAACTAGATTTGTTAGTTTCATATTTAACAATGACGTGAAGGAACTAAAAAAACATACCCTTACACATGTAGTGAAAACTATTACACATAAAAATGATGGGTTATGACATGAAGTAACAACACTTGCATTAAACTCTTAAGAATGTGACCTTTTTCAAAACCATGTTTACATGTTTTGAAATTGAGACACCAATTTAATCCAAGAAAATCTAATTGTTATCTAAAATATTAAAACATAATCTATAAATGATCAAAAGCATATTTGTGACAATTGTGAAGTAAAAATTATGGATTATTTCTTAGAGAAATGTTCATGCATAAAAGAAATAATTAAACATGTGTAATCATGTGTGAATTTATATTTATTATTGAAGATGAAAACTAGCATACCCCTTACTTGAGAAATCATGTTTGAAATAAACATATGTATTTATGTGGATTTAAAAATCATGGAAAATATTATATATACTTATATATGTACACAAGGTGTTTGATTGAGATCTTGTATAAGGACCCTTCCTTAAACCTGACATAATCTTGAATTAAATTGATAATTCACATTGAAAATATTTTCAGGTTTAGATTTTTAGATAATTAGTTCATATGATTTAAATAACAACATGAATATTACATGTAGACAATTATACTCAGTATCCATTTTTTTCATAAAATAAAAAAACTCGTGAAAAAGAGAGTCATGCCTAGTTCCATGTTTTAGACATCATGACTTTTCCTTATTACCATCCTTGACCCATATTCATCTTTATGTCTTGTGGAAAACATTTCAAAAACTGGGGATGAGCATAAAAATCTCAGAAAGGGATATAAAATAAGGAATGAATATATTATCCAATCAATAAATAAAAAACAATGAAACCATACTTTTCAATCATAACATATTTCATGAAATCATAGGATTTATGAATAACACACAGAAATCATAAATCATAAAGGTAACTTGTGGAATCTATATCAAACATACATTGTAGCTATCATAACTACATATGGAGTCAAATTTGGAATACCCATCACAATATATTATCTAAATCTATTAGGATAAACATTCAAATTTACCTCTGTCATGTTACACAATGCATTGGAGAGCTATCTCGGGCTCACCCGCCCTAGGTTTATCACTGAACCAATCGTATACGTAAACGATGCCCAATAAGAATAACATATTCATAACCCATAAAACAAACATAATGGAACGATAATATTTCCACATGTCAATCACAATATATCATTTCAAAATATTGACAAAATAAAAGCTTTTATCAAACCATTTTCAAAACCTTTTAAAATATTAAATAAGGATTTTTTTTGAATCAAAGTGTCCCATAACAATTTCAATCTTTTGAAAGAAATTTAAATTTCAAAACATTAATGTACATATTAATAAATCCTTAAAACCATTTTTAAAACATGGACATTAATGTAAAATATTTATAAGAATAAACCTTTAAAACATTTAAAACGATATTTTAGTTAAAGAGTTTTTAACAAAATGAGAGTCACTAGAATTAAAATAATTGAGGAATAACATTTAATAAGAACATAATAATATCATGAGAATATAGGTATTCATGATATAATATTCTAATGGACAGTATATACACCATATAATTGTTAATTGGTGCATATCAACAATGAAGTATCAATAGAAATGTAAATTGAGATGAAATCCCTTATAAAGATTGTATCCTTAGATTAAGGATAAATCAATTACATAATAATGTGTGAAAAATATAAATACACCCAATATACATGGATATTATGTGTAAAATTATCAGAGGTTACTTACAAATATTCATAGCACGACATAATCAAGAATTAGATGTTTAACCCAAAAATTGAAATTGGGTTAAGATGTTTTCTTACAGAAAGTCGACAGCCTAACGACATCACTATAAAATTCAGAAAATAATTTAATGAGTGAGAAAAAGGATATATCATCACTTATAAATAAAATTTACATCAATAAGGATATATAATAAAATATCCCAACATAATAAGATGTAAATTAAATGACATAACAAAAATAATCTTTTAAAAAGAGGAGGGTGAAAGGTACCCTTACTGATTTGGTAACATATGAAACATACACCCCATGAAAGAAAAATCACACAATGAATATGGAAATACCCATAAATTATAGTTTATTACACAAAGAATACAATATTGGGTAGTACATCCACCACAGAAAAGGAAATAGTGGCTTATATACCATGAATTTCACGAGAATAAAAAGTGAGATGAAAAATCCTTACCACGTTGTAATCAATCGAGTCTTATGGGAAAAAGTTAATAACCACAAAATAAATCACAAAATACCATGAATATAAATAGATACATGATAATATATATCAAATGGTTATAAATAGACTCATGATAATATATATCAAGTGGTAGTACACAATACAACACATGCAATAAATAAGTGGCGAACAATGGAAATCTCACAGAAATAAAAGTCAGATAAGAAATCCCTTACCTCATGTCATACTTGACTAGTATATTCATTGTTCTTCCTAAATAATATAATTAAGTTAATTTATAATTTCTTCATAACTTTATTAATGTTTTTATTACTTTTATTACACTTATTACCTTGCAGTAACAGTTAGTTAATTATTTGAGTTTATATAGGATATTTTGTCGATGTTCGGAATTTGAGTTAAAAAATGAGCTTTTTGTAATTACAATTTGTCCATGTGGTCAAAACCCCATTATCTCCAGAATGATATTAATTATTTAGATATAATATATATAATATATATCCAGTATATATATATTTATAATAGTACATAAAAGTTGGAAATACGAAATGAAATGCACCATTCATGGAGACAGTAAGCCGTACGTATGCATGAACACTACTTTCATTTCTATTTAATATTTAATGGAGTTAAAAAAATAATGATCAATAGGTATATTATAATTAAATTATAATATCATATGATATATATGTTAAATAGTTTCATTAACTCTATATTTATATGTACCATGTTTGTAATGAACGAATCATATCACCTTGAGGGGGCGGTAGTCCGCACTTCCCCAAATGAAATTATCATGTTTACACAAATTGGAAAGGATAAAGTTATGTTTGAAATAAAAATTACAGAATAATATAGAAAACAAAAACATTATATATATCATATATAAATACAGTTCCATCATAATGGCCACCATGATAGGTGGTAGGAGATAGTTGAACAATCATCGCTTCATGAGGGGTTAGTTTTCCATCCTCAGAAACAGTATGTTCTTCACCCATTAGATGGAGGTCTATGTAAGTTTAGTCTGAATAATTCTCATAAAAACATCCTAGTATATTGATTACACTTGTTTTTTTATAAAATAAAGGAATAAAATGAGTTCAGGTGTTGGAGAATTAAAATAAAACAAAAGAAATTAAGGGAAGCCGTTACCTTTAAATCAGGAAACTCCCTTTGGATTGAACCAAAAGGGTTGGTTTAAGTGATTTCTGCCTAAGGTAAGGCTTCTAGGATGAATAAAGAGATCTTGGGAGCTTATTGGAGTATTGGTTCTATGATCCAAAGGCTTGAGAAGTGTGAGATATGGGTAGGTAGTGAGACCATTTTATAAGTGAGAGGAGGGGCAATTTACGAAAGTTTCAAACAATTATTTTATTTTAAACTCATATTCTATATAAAAAAGGTCAAAACAATCAATAAATTAAAAGTTAAGATGAGTCATGTTCTAAATAAAATCATCCAATAATAATTGGACATGTGTTCAATATTTTTTTTTATATTTATAATCTTATTTATTTAAATCATTTATTAATGAGGTAAATACTACATCATTATTGTGTCATAAAAAATTTAATTTATTTGATGTTAAAAAATTCTAAAAAAATAACATGATTTAGAAAACCATTTTATATTTACAAATAATATTTATATTTGAAAATATAACATATATAACCCCATGTAATAATTGATTTACTAAATGATATTTGTTTATGTCATTTTTGTCTTTACATTAAATTAATTAATATAAAGTGTCATTATTACACCCATGTGGCTCCATGGGGTCAAAAAGTTTACACAAGGATGCCCAGGGTCAGATATGTATCATAAAATAGGATTATAACACATGTTAGAGTAATTTAATATTATTATAATATTATATTTTATAGTTATTTATTCTATTTACCCTTTAATCATGGTAAAAAAATATTTACTGAAGTGAATATTAAAAATGTATAAAAATAAAAGTTACATATTTACACAATTTTGACCTACTAATTCCAAATATATAATACATTGTTCTAAATTCAAAACATATAAGTGGTAGGAATTAATATAAAATTAATTCCCGCTATCAAAACTAAATGCGTGTTTTTAAGAAATAACAAATATCAAAAGATTGACACTTGTTTATGTCCAATTTTAAAGTGAAATTAATTCCATTGTCCAAAATTGGATTAACTGGTTAAAATATATCCTAATTAAACTATATATCCAATTAAAATAATAATATAACAGTATAAATAAATTATATTAAAAAGCAGTTTTGAATTAAAACACGGTATTTTTAACTATTCATTTAAAAATGAACATTATCTCAAAAATTCCAAACATTCATCCAAAGTAAAATTTGAAATCCCGAATCTAAAAAAGAATTTTATTTTTTTAAATAAAACATATAATAATTACCAAAATTAGATTTAAAGAGGTTTCTCCATCAAAAGGTGGTAAATCAACATTTTAATGAATATTAGAGTATTTATGCTTAGATTCATTCACATTTTAAGCCTGAAAATTTATTGGATAAAGATATAAATATTCAAAAGACATGTATAATCATATTTTAGTTAGTTCTATTAATTACCACTGATTCAATTCCTAGGTGTTAACTACCATTTAAAATAATAATATTATATTATTAATGTGCAACGTATGATTTCAAAGAAACCCATTGCTACGTACCAGATATGCCATCAAACATAGCATACCATTTAAAGTATAATTAATATTTAATTCACAAATAATTATAAATATGAAATATTTCATGTTCTTTATTTACCTGAGATGTTACATCCTTCCCCCCTTTTGGGAATTGCATCCTTGAAATTTTAAAATTGGGCTTAGAAACTTCATTAAAAGTCCCACATCCGAAAAGAGTCAGTAAAACCATCACTTTAAAAGAATGAAAGATAAGTACAAAGGTCACCTGAGATAACACATACTAAAATTCCTTGTAGGAGAACTTTTATATAGAAGAGAGAACAAATGATCAAGTTCTGATGGAGAGTGATAGAAAAAAAAAGATTAGGAGGAAGTTAACCACCAAAAAATCACAAACATATGATGTGTTAAACGTTATTTGATTGCCCAGTAGAAAATGTAAACCAAAAACTTTTTTGTTTTACTTTCCTTTTCATGATTTTGAGGAATTAATTTACTATATAGAATAAGAACACAATAAAATTTACTTACCTTCAAGTAGAGTTTCATCCTTTAATAAGTTTCTACCAAAAACTAATCTTTTCTTCAAACAATGAGAATTCAAAAAGACTTTTTCACATCAAAATGACAAGAATAATATTATAGAGAATTACATAATCCAAAAAATAATAACTATATATTTCCCTTGTCTTTAGACATCAACTAAAACCAGAATGGTTAGTACGAGATCATATAATCCCCAAAAGGGTAATCCTTTATAACAAAAAGTACCCAAAGTTCAAGAAAGACCATTCAATACACAATTGTCCTTAAAATTATTCAAAATAATCTAAACTAAGATTTAAACACAAAACTCAGAAGGATTTAATCACATATTCTTCCACATCAAATCATAACATTTAACTCCAAAACCATAGACTACTCTTAAAGTCTCATACTAAAGCATAATTAAACAAATCACATTTTCTCTATGATATGTTAATCATTTCCATAAATAACCCAAATATCTATATGTATACAAAAAAATTGATATTCTTCAAAAATAAAATTTCAATCATTACTACACAATTGAAATCCTATAGTATTCTATTTTTCTAAAGCGTATAGTGTTCCCAAAAGAGAGAACGTCTTCCAAAATCACTTTTATCACTTAATCACCAAATCATTTTATTAAACTAAGGATATCCATTTGATAAAACATATTTTCCCAAAACAAATTATTCTTGATCGATAAAATCATTTAACATAAAATAATAAGTCATACTAACTAGGGACTTCACGTAGTCTAGTGGTAGGTGATAAATCCCAATCGCACTTTGGTTGTGGGTTCGATTCCCACAGCTTTGTCCGATGCGACAGGTTGTCACATGGTCTTCATGTTGTCCTTTTTATAAAACTAAAAAATAACCCTAACATGTTTTATCCATAGTGGTTTCTTTATACCTCTCATTTTTATCCCCAATCATTACAATCTTTACATCTTAATTCATAATTTCTTATTTATATTGTAATTTTTTTAATTTCACCACTATAAGATAAAACAAAAATATTCCTATAATAAAGAACATCATACTTTGATCATGGTGTCCACTTGGTTTAATTGTTCTCTATTTCACGTAGTTATAAGGTCCATGCATTGCAACAATGATTTAGAGATGATTAAAAATCATTTTCTTCCTTCTTCCAAATACACCTTGTACAAATTGGGTCATATGGGTGTTCACAGAAAAATAGTTTTGGAAAATAATCATGCATGGAATATAATTTAAAAACATCTGATAGAACATGATTTCTATAAAATAGTCAGACTGAATTTTTGTGGAAACTGTCAATTAATAGTCCTTTTAAAATTCCATATGTATGTGCTGAGAGAATATATTGTAAAATAAAATATAAATAGGTTGCACAAGGGTCTCCTTATTCTTCACATTTTTAAAAATCATAATATGCTATAAAATATTGTGATAAGGTAAAATATTTGTAAATGCCGAGATAATATTTACCTTTCTTGAAAATAAGAGAATATTGTGAAAATAGTATTTGTTTAAATACAACCCATGATACATGAGGATAACGAGGTATAGTGATGGTTTTTGATATTTCTAACAACTTCTTACAAGTGAGTTGTATAGTATAGAATGTTTCACAATCATATAAACATGAGTTTGCAATAATTATTGCTAGAAAGTCATCAGGAAGATATAAGAATGTCATTTGAGATCCTCCTCCTTCCATCTGTAACAAAATTTTCTTGATCTGTAAAAATTTATAAAACAAGGATTTAGTAGAAATAAAAGACATAGGGACTAACCATGTGTTTCACAAAAACTCATTATCCCTAATGTTGTGTAATCCTACCTTTGATACCAATTATAAGGACTCGTCCTTAAAAATTACATAATCCCGATTTAAATGGATAATTCACATTGAGAATATATTTTGGTTTAGAGATTTAGAGAATCAGGTCATTACATTTACATAACAGCATGAATATTACATGTAGACAATTCTACTCAGTAACCATTTTTTTCATAAAATAAAAAAATTGTTGAAAAAAAGAGTCATGTCTAGTTCCATGTTTTAGACAACATGACTTTTCCTTGATCCCAACCTTGACCCTTATTCATCTTTAAGTCATGTGGAATAAATTTCAAAAACATGGGATGAGAATAAAAATCTAAATAAGGGATATAAAATAGGGAATGAAAACATTATCCCATCAATAAATACAAACCATTGAAACCATACTTTTCAATTATAACATATCTCATGAAATCATAAGATTTATGAATAACACACAGAAATCATAAATCATAAAGGTAATTTGTGGAATCAATATCATACATACATTGTAGATATCATAGATACATAGGGAGTCAAATTTGGAATACACATCACATTATATTCTATAAATCTAATATAATAAACATTCACGTTTACCTCCGTCATGTTACCCAATGCATTGGAGAGCTATCTCGGGCTCACCCGCCCTAGGTTTATCACAGAACCACCAGAATATGTAAACAATGCCCAATATCCATAACATATTCATATCCTATAAAACAAAAATAATGGAAAGATAATATTTTCACATTTCAATCAAAATATATCATTTCAAAATATTGACAAGATAAAAGGTTTTTTAAAACCATTTTCAAAACCATTTAGAATATTAAATAATTTTTTTTGAATCAAAGTGTCCCATAACTCTTTGAAGTTTTCGAATGAAATTTTAATTTCCAAACATTCATGTCCAAATTAATAAATCCTTAAAACCATTTTTAAAAAATTGACATTATTGTTAAATATTTAGAAGAATAAAGCTTTAAAACATTTAAAATGATATTTTAGTTAAAATGTATTTAACGAAATGAGAGACCCTACAATAAAAATAATTGATGAATAACATTTAATCAGAACATAATGATATATTGAGAACAAATATATTCATTATATAATATGAAAAACGATAGTATGTACACCATATAAGAGTGAATTGGTGAATATAAACAATGAAGTCTCAATGGAAATGTAAATTGAGACAAAATCCCATATGAAGACGGTATCCTTAGATTAAGGATAAATCAATTACATTGTTATGTGTGACAAATATAAATACACCAAATATAAGTGGATATTAATTTTAAAACAATAAGAGGTTACTCACAAATATTCATAGAATGACATAGTCAAGAAGTATATGTTTAACCCAAAAAATAAAATTGGGTTAAGAAGTTTTCTTACAGAAATTTGACAGCCTAACGATGTCACTTTAAAATTCAGAAAATAAGTTTATGATAGAGAAAATTATATCTCATCACTTGAACATAAAATTTACATCAATAAGGATATATAATAACATATCTAAACATAATAAGATTTAAATTATAAGACATAACAAAAAGAAGTCTTTTAAAAAGTGGAGGGTGAAAGGTTCCCTTACCGATTTGGTAACTTATGAAACATACACCCCATGAATGAATGATCACACAATGAATATGTAAATACCCATAAATTACAGTATATTACACAAATAATACAATCATGGGAAGTACATAAACCACACAAAAGGAAATAGTTTCTAATATAGCATGAATCTCACGGGAATAAAAAGTGGGATGAAAAATCCTTAAAACATTGTTATCAATCAAGTGGTATGATAGAAAGTAAATAACCAACAAATTAATCACATAATACCATGAATATAAATATAATCATGATAATATATATCAAATTTCAGTACACAATACACCACATGCAATAAATAAGTGGTGAACAATAGAAATCTCACAGAATTAAATGTGAGATAAGAAATCCCTTACCTTGTTATCCAACTTGACTAGTATGATTCTTGTTCTTCATAAATAATAAACATAATTTAATTTCTACTTGCTTCATAAAATATGAAATTTTTATTACTTTTATATAACTTATTACCTTTCAATAACATTTAGTTAATTATTGGAGTTCATATCGGAAATTCTGTCGATGTTCGGAATTTGAGTTAAAAAATGATCTTGTTATAATTAAAATTTGTCAATATTGTCAAAACTCCATTATCTCCATAATTAAATTAGATATTTAGATATCATATATATCATATATATCTAGTTTATATATATATATATATTTATAATAGTACATAACATTTGGAGATAAGAAATGAAATGCATCGTTCATGGAGACGGTAAGCCGTATGTATGCATGCACGCTACTTTCATTTCTATTTAATATATAATGAAATAAAAACATAATGATCCATAGTTATATTATAATTAAATTATAATATCATATGATATATGTTATATAATTTCATTAACTATATCTTTAGAAGATCCATGTATGTCCTGAACGAATCATATCACCTTGAGGGGGCGGTAGTCCGCACTTCCCCAAATGAATTTTTTGTGTTTACACATATTGGAAAGCATAAAAGTTTGGTTGTAAAAAAAATTATAGAATAATATAGAAAACTAAAACATAATATATATCATATATAAATAGATTTCCATCATAATTGTCACCATGAGAGGCGGTAGGAGATAATTGAACAATCATCGCTTCGTGAGGCGTTAGTTTTCTAACCAAAAAAACAATAAGTTCGTCACCCATTAGATGGAGGTGTGTGTAAGTGTAGTTAGAATAATTCTCATTAAAAAATCCTATTGTATTAATTATACTTGTTTTATGATAAAAATAAATTCATAAAAATAGTTTTGGGGTTGGAGAAGTAAAATAAAACAAAAGAACTTAAGAGAAGACGTTACCTTTAAACAGGGTAACTCTCGTTGGTTTCAACCAAACTGGTTACATGAAGTGCCTTATGCCTAAGGAAAGTATTCTATGATGAATAGAGGGATGTTGGAAGCTTTTTTCAGTAGAGTTCATATGATCCAAAGGCATGAGAAGTGTGAGGAATGGGTAGGAAGTGATGGCTTTTTATAAGGGAGAGGAGGGGCTCTTTAGAAAAGTTTGAAACAATTATTTTATTTTAAACTAATCTTCAGTTTCCAAAGGTAAAAAAATAATTAAAGTATTTTTTAAGATGAATCATGGTCGAAATAAAATCATCCAATAAGAATTGGAAATGTTTTGGATATTGTTTTCATATTTATAATCTTATTTATTTAAATCATTTATTAATTAGGTAAATACTACATCATTATTGTGTCATAAATAATTTAATTTATTTGATTTAAAAATTTATAAAAAAAAATACATGATATATGAAATAGTTTTATCTTTCTAATGAATATTTATAGTCAAAATGTTAACTTATATAACCACTTGTAAAAACTGATTTACTAAAAGATATTTGTTTATGTCATTTTTGTCTTTACTTTAAATTAATTAATATAAAGTGTCATTATTACTCCCATGTGGCTCCATGGGGTCCCAAATTCCTCCCAAGGATTCCCATGGTCGGATATGTATCTGCCAGTAGGAATATAACACATTTTAGGGTAATTTAATATTATTATAATATTATATTTTACCCTTATTTATTATATTTACCCTTTAATCATGATAAATATAATATTTACTGAAGTAAATATTTAAAATGTCTAAAACTAAAAGTTACCTATTTAAACAATTTGGACTCACTGATTCAAAATATGGAATCCATTTTTCTAAATTCAAAATACCGAAGTAGCATAAATTAATTGAAAATTAATTCCCGTTGTCAAAACAAAAATCATGTTTTTAAGAAATAATAATTATCAAAAGATTGACACTTGTTTCTGTCCAATTTGAAAGTGAAATTAATTCCAATGTCCAACATCAGATTAAATGGTAAAAATATATTCTAAGTATAATTTATAACCAATTAAAAAGCTAATATAACTATATAAATAAATTATATTAAAACGAAGTTTTGAATTAAAATACAGTATTTTTCATTATTCATTAAAAAATGGACATTATGAGAAAAATACCAAAATTTCATCCAAAGTAAATTTTGATGTCCCAAATATATATAATAATTTTATTTTATTAAATAGAACATATATAAATGAACAAAACTAGATTTAATGAAGGGTCTCCATCAAAAGGTGGTAAATCATCCTTATAATGAATATTGGAGAATTAATGCTTTGATTTATTCACATTTTAAGCCTCTAAAATTTATTGGATAAATGTAAAAATATTCAACAAACTTGTATAATCATATTTTAGTTTGTTCTATTCATTCCTTCCAATACAATGGCTAGGCGTTAACTACCATTTGAAATAATAATATTATATTATTAGTGTGAAACATAAGATTTCAAAGAAACCCATTGTTGCGTATCGGGTATGCCATCAAACATAGCGTCCCCATTAGAATAAAATTAATATCTAATTCACAAATATTAGTAAATATGAAAAATTTCATGTTCTTTATTTACCTGGGATATTAAATATTACATAACTCAAACAAGACTAAACTAATTCTTACAACCATTGTATTCCTCAAAATCATGTTTTAAACCCATAAAGATAGGTTTTTTAAACACTCAGTTGTTACCAAACACACACACACACACACACATATATATATATATACTTTTACACATAACCACATATACCAGAATTGTATTTAAGGATACACAAAAATGTGATAAAATAGAACCCTTGCATGTTGTTTTATATATCGAAAAGAAAACAATTATTGAAACAAAAGATCACTCATCAAAGTTTATAAACCCAAAATAGTTTGTAGGAAGAAATCGTATAAGATTTTGACATTTCAAAATAGGTTAGGAAAAAATTAAATAATCCATGAAACTTTAAAACATATAATAATGATTTTCATGCTTGAATCATAAACCCCTTGCATGTGTCATATACTCAAATTATATTTAGAAAATCTCACATGAATTTATGTTTAGAAGAAAATGAATATGTTTATATATATATATATATCCATATATACATAACAATATAATATTTTTACAAAATTAAAACATAGAAAAATTTATTCCTTACCTGACTTTTGGAGTGAAACAAGGCAGGGCATTGGATTTTTGCACGTTGAGGAGAAGAAAAAAAGTAATTACAGATGAAATAATAACGGGTTATATATGTGGTATACATATATTATATATATATATATATATAAAGTCTCATAAATAAAATACAAACAAAGACATAAAACATAACCGAGACAAAATAAACCCAACATGTTATATAAAGAGAGAACTCAAAAACAATTAGTGATTAAAATACATTTATATATATATATATAAAGATTGTGGAAAACTTGAGTGGAATCGATCAGGTTTTTAATAAAATAAAATAAAATTAAAAAAAGAAAGGATATGGGTAGAAGTCAAGGAAAATCCAAGGTGATATGTGCAGATTCTTGAGGAAAAAGTAAGGAAGAAAAATACGAATAAGGAGAAACAGTGGGGTTACCACTGGTTGGCACGAGGTAGAAGAAGACAACGCATAGAAGAAATATGAAGATGAAATGAACGGTCCAAATAGATGAAGCTTTGATTGGATGGATATGATGAGTCTGTGGTTTTTAAAAACAAAGGATAGTTGATATTAGATCTTGAATAAGATCGGATGGATGAGACAAGGCATGATATTTAAAACCGAAGATCAGACAGCCTGGATCTCCCCTCACCCAAAAACCTCCATCCCACATCAAAAATAGATGAGTTTGGACACTCCCTTATAAGGTTGGAGCTCCCAAGCATTGCTCAGAAATCTCCCTACCCCTCCACGGTGCCTCCCCGCACATGATTCTTTGTGGGAACACTTCTACGCCCACCCATGCTACCATGCCACCCCACATGGTGGCCTGCTACCTAGATCCTCCGTGCGCGCTCAAGGCGTGTGACACACCCGTGGGATGGCCTCTGCTAAGCCCCAAGGCTAGGCTCGACCGCTAGTGAATGCAGCCTCCTTTGGGCCAACTAGATAGCTGGATCCTTGGGTCAATATATATATATATATAATCCCAATTTTCAAAATAAATATCTAAAAAAAGGAAATGAGCATTACAAATAAATTATATGCAGAATATCCTCTATTATCTAAAATACGTTTTATTATAAAAATTGAAAATTTAAAATACACAAATCAAACTATATAAGTTTTAATTAATAAAATTATTCACAAAACAAATTTCAAATTCAAAAACAAAATTCAGATTTTTCTTTGAATTAAAGTAGACATATATACCCAAACATTATGATTTCAAATTGCATGCTTCCAAAAGATAAGTTAAATTATATGTGTTCAATCACTTATATCATTTAAAGATGATTTTATACGTAGAAAAATCATTAATTGTTAAGTTAGAAAAGAACTATTTATAATTGCCATACAGGAAATTAATTTTTAAAACTGTATAATTGTATTAGAAAAAAATCTTCATTGTGATACTAGAATGACTAAAACATTTGAAACATTTTAAAAAATGTTTCTTGAAATAAGTTTCGACATCATAAAATATAAATAAGTGTTAATGAATTTAACGTATATTTAAAATACTTTGAAATTTCAATATTATAAAAAACATAAACTAGAATACCCAATGGATATAATTATAGTCGTTGTAAATTCAATGGTTTCCTAAAGCGAAATGGTCGAATTTTGGACTTATAAAAAGGCGATTATGGTATTCCAAATTCAAACACTGATACATAGAAGATGGCGCACTTCATCCCTCAAATGATTAATATGATTTTTGTGGTTCTAGTTATAACATTCTTAGTAGTGGAAAATTCAAAGGATATCCACTACTTTCTTGGTATGTTTTTGGTTCTTTGGGTTCTACCGGTGATCGTGATTGGCCTACTTGTAGGACTTTTTGGTTAGTCATAGTCCTTAGGCCTTGTTTCCAAGTATCTGTTTCCAGTGTTTTAAATGAATGAAAAGTCTTGTGTTTATTTTTATTTCATTTTCTAGATAAAAAAGAAAATTAATTCTAGTGTATTGATTAAACCTATTTTTATTATGCAAATTATGTTCAGGGTACCACAAACCATATCATATTCATAACTCATAAATCAAAAATAAAGGAAAGATAACATTCAAACATTTCAATCACAATATATCATTTAAATATATTGACATAACCAATCCATTATTAAATCCATTTTCAATACCAAAATACGTAAAAATGGTATATGGTATTTATTTTCCTCTCAAAAACATTACGACTTGTTAAGGAAGCCAAATATCAAATAATGATCGCGGTGTCAGAAAGGTCGTTGTCACTGCGTACGTTAAAAAGAAACATTACTTTTTGTCATTTAGTAAATCACTACATAGAAAAATATTCCCTTTGAATGATGTGAAAATTAAAAGGGTTTTATACACCATATGAAAATTAAGTCATGTGTAAATCCAAATATTCCTCAATGAAAGGATATTGAGATGAAGCCCCTTATATCATGTTCGACATGAATCGTTCATTATTTAATCACCTAAATAATAAAATAATGTTAATTTATATTTGCTTCAGAAACTTTTTCAAGCTTATTATTACTTTTATATCACTAATTACCATGTAATAAACATTATATAATCATTTATGTTAATAAAAATCATTTTTTCAATATTTGGTACTTGAGTCAAAAATGAACTTCTTATATTTACAAGTTGTCCATGTGTTCAAAATTCCATTATCTCTAAAATGATATTCTATATTTAGATATCATATATATCATATATTTATAGTATATATATTTATTTATAACAATACATAACATTTGGAGATAAGAAATGAAATGCACCATCCATAGAGATAGTAAGTCGTACGTACACATGAACGCTACGTTCATTTCTATTTAATATTTAATGGAATGGAAAATTAATGATAAATAGGTATATTATAATTCAAGTATAATATCAAATATAATTTCATTAACTCTATCCCTAAATGTTCCACATATGGCATGACTGAGTCATATCACATTGAGGGGGCGGTAGTCCGCATTTCCTCAAATGAAATTATCGCATTTACCTATTATGAAAACCATAAAGGTATGATATAAATGAAAATTACAGAAGTTTAGAGAAAATATAAATATAATTTATGTCACATATAAATATAGTTCCATTATAATGTCCACCATTAGATGTGGTAGGAGATAATCGAACAATCATCGTTTCATGAGGTGTTAGTTCACCATCCACATAAACTGTATGTTCTTTACCCATTAGATGGATGTGTCTGTAAGTTTAGTTCTAATAATTCTCATAAAGACAACCTAGTATACTTTGGATACTTTAATTGTTATAAAAAAAGAATAAATATAGTTTAGGGGGTTGGAGAAGTAAAATAAAATAAAAGATCTTAATAGAAGACATTACCTTTAAATCAGGTAACTCTCTTTGGTTTGAACCAAACGGATTTATTAAAGTAATTTATACCAATGGTATGGATTCTAGGTGGAAGATAGGGACATTTAGAGATTATTTGGGAATGTATTGGATGAACCAATGGGCTTGAGAGGTGTGAGTGAGGGGTCGGAGGTGATAAATTTTTATAAGGGGGAGGAGGGGCTCTTTAGGAATGTTTGAAAACATTATTTTATTATAAACTTATTTTTAGTTCAAAAAGATAAAAAACTCATTAAATTAGAATATAATATGACTATTTTTTCAAATAAAATAATCCAATAATAATTATATAGGTTTTAGATAGATTTTTTGTAGGACCCCGGGGCACCCTAAGAGGGGAGGGGTGAATCAGGGTGTCAAATTTTTCTTCTTAAAGTTGTGGATCTTGTTCCCACGTTGGTAGGAACTACTTAAACCTGTATGAAGGATATGATCAGTAATGATACATTCACATGTAGAGAGATGACACAACTATTTTTACTTGGTTCACCACTAAGGGCTACGTCCAAGGAGCATACGCCGACAGGTTGTCGGTCGTACCTGAATCCACTATGCTTCACTAGCTGTAGATTACAATTGTTCAGGCATAGTCACTCTGTCCCAAGCTCACTACCTTTACAAAGGTCCAGGGATAACTCATTTCTTCACTCGGGTCACTCCCATTGACTCCCCTTGGATCACTTCCATTGGTGATGTCTCACTCAGTTTATATACGTGAAGGTCTCTTCAATAGATTTTCATTGAAGTCTTTGTCTCCTGTTCAGCATGAGACTTTTCTTGCATCAGAGCCCTGAGTTGATTCTCTTTTGTATTCAACCTTTTACTTTAGTGCAATAACTGGATGCACTAGATCCCCTTGTCTTCGTTTTCCTGAATTACAATCACTTGTGTGATTGCTCAATAAATGATTCTCTGTTGAAGTCTAAATTTCATTCTCTAATGAATACCCCTTTTCCCCTATCCACTGGGCGAACAACCTTTGTAAAGGGCCTTTACAAAGTACCCTACTTCGCAAGGCTCCCAATTTTGGAAAGCTCAAACAAGTCTTCGTAGAGCCCCTGCCTTTTCACGAAGCTCAATCGCGAATCACTCTCACGATGATCCAGCCTTCGCAATGTTGGGCTATCACGGAGCTCCTGCCTCTTCGCGAAGCTCACTGAGGAAACGCGGGGTGCAAGACTTTCGCAGAGCTAGAATAGCCACCACGAAGCTCCTATTTCAAGAATCAGACTACCTTCATGAGTGACCTTTGCGAACCGAGAGAAAAGGATTTTCATTGACAGCTCTCTCTACTTCTCTTGAGGGGGTCAGCCTCTATTTATAGCCGATTCCACCAACCCTCGACCCTTCCGCGCGAAGTCAGCGCCACGTCAGCTCAAATCGCGAAGCTTCGAAGTTCCTGCCAAAATTATCTCAAAATCGCGAAGCACTACGGCAATTTTCCGTTCGCGGAGCTCTTCGTAATCGCGGAGCGTTCTGTCATTTCCTCCGTGCCTTCGACGCGAAGTTCCCTCGCAAAACTCTTCATCGCCGCGATGCTCTTCATCCTCTTCCGTTCACGAAACTTTGACATAATCACGAATAATCATCGCCTCCATTCATCTGGTCTTCGCGAAATCCAATCCATGCATCCCATCTTCGCGAAACTAATGCCTTTTCCATATTAAATTATGATCTTTATGGAAATCCACTTTTCGCGATGCTCACCAACCTCCAAATTTTGGACCCCAAAAATTTGGCAAACACTGGAAAACGACGCCACCTTGTATCTGCTCTTTTTTTCCGCCTCCAGATCATCCATTCCTTTGTCGATGTTCCTCGAATAAAACATGGATCATTATCCACAGTCCTCAAAATCGACATGACACCATGGAATCTCCTTTGTCAACAAATTTGTATGTCGTCTGTTTGCTTTGTCAACAAGCACGATTACCTCACTAACACTTCTTCCTGGTGATATGTATCCTTCAGCAACTCTTCTGATTTTATCAAAAACTCCACTATTTTGATATGTATTCTTTGAATGCATAGCTTCAACATCATCATATTTTATGACAATGTGATGTGCATGGCTATCGCAGAATTCCAATCATTACACGACCTTCTTAGAATTCCAATCATTGGAATATTGTCTTCTTCATCATCCGTCATGATCAACTTCATGAAAACCATGTGATTCTATTCTTCATGAAGTATCTTGCATGGTTCTAATGCAATCCTGATTAATTGCATGGTCTTCATCAAAAACCCCATTCTTCTTTAATCATCCTCAGATGGATTTCACCTCACATTCTTCTTTGTTGTAAACAATGTATCACCTTTGACACATGTTCTTTGAACATACGATCAGTAAAACAATCGTCTGAATCACCATTCCTCTACTTCATCAGATTACTTCATGATCTCCTTCATTTTGATCTTCCATTCCTCTACTTCATCGGAGTACTTCAAAATCTCCTTCATTTTGATCTTCCATTCCTCCATTTCGTTGGAGTACTTCATGATCTCCTTCATTTTGATCATCATTGACAACTATTGACAACAAATAAAAACATATACACAAAGTGGTTCCAACAATCTCCCCCTTTGTATTTTGTTTCCAATACCTTATAAATCTTCTGAAATGAATTATTCAATGTCAAAATGAGAATCTTATCTTCAATGATCTTTTCTTTTCAAACATTCATTTCACTTTCTCTCCCCCTTATTGACAATAAATACAAAACGCGTGGTAGGGAGGGTATCAATCCATACTTAAGCAATGTTTCGTTAATCATTTCACTCTAAGTCTACTTGAGCAATGCTCGATGTAGAAAACAAGAGGATTTGATTAAGTCAACAAGGATTTCCATTATTCACAGATCATGATACCAACATGAGATGAGACTCATGTATTTTTCCTTAAAGGGTTTACCACTTTTATTTCAGGCATAAGAAATAAAATGTTATAGGGAATGATCAACCTGAAATTCCTGCACTAACATTAGAAAACTGATCAAAAACATTCAAGTGATGTCTGCAGGATAAGTGACCTTGGGGCACATCCATTCTTCTTATGTCACTGATCAATTCAGTTACTCCCCCTTTGTATAATGATCATTGATCTGAGTAACCAAGGGATGGAGATTGGAAAATTCCATACCTTCTCCATTGAAATTTTCTTCAAGAAATTCACAGAGTAACTACTTTTGAGTCCAGCTAGTGTTGATATTGATTGACACAGTGATTATGGAAGCTTCTTCATTTTTCTCCCCCTCAAGGGAAACACTCCCCATCGTCTTCATCCAGAGTGATCCTTCATCATCATAATATTTGAATATCAATTGAAGAATCTACTAAGGATGGAATGTTCTTTAGCTTGGCTATCAAGAGTTGACAACATTCACTACTTCTCAGGTTCTCCCCCGGAGAGCAAGCTTCACCTTCAATTCCCTGCATTATTATCACAAATACAATACACAAATGAATAAGGGAATAAGGTGGTTCCTCTTTGCTTCATCAATAAGACCTGCATGGTTGAGGTTATTTTTCTCAACCATGTTCATCTGTTCACTCCAGTATTCATGCCTGCACATTTTAACATATGTTCTTACATCTGTTGGTGTGGCATGGCTCTGTTCACATTCTCTTCTGCTTTGTGTGAAGAATTGTTCTGCTTAACAGCCATCATGAATGATACATTCTTACTCCTCTTAAATACTTCTTCTTGCTCTAGTATTAAGGTTAGGAAACCTTTTGCAATGTGACAAGATTTCTTGCTTCTCATACATAGACCTTCTTTGACCCGTGTGTTTCTCTTTGTTTGCAATCTCTCATGCATTGTGTCTTCATCATGTGAAAGTTTTCCTTTTCCTTTGTCACCATCCTTGGCCTTTTCATCTTCAAGTTTCCTCATTCCTTTCAAATCTTCTGGCCAGATGACCAATATGTCATTTGGAACGGTTGCAGCTGGTTTGGGTCTTCCACATGGGTTCATCTGAGTTTCACCTCACTTAGTGTTTCTTTTGGATGAATGACCCTTTAATTTCATGGATCTAAAACCCTGGGACTTCTTAGCTTCCCTACTTGAGATCTTATTGGGAAAATGTGTGTTCAACATATTCTTCTGATTTCTTCCCAAGGTAATTTCTTCTTACATAGATGGAATCAGAGGTCTTCTTTTCTTATCAATAGTGAAAGCATGTTGATATAGACATGTGCGTGCCTTGTGACCGCTACCGTTGCATACATCATAGATGTTATCAAGAATTCCAAATCTGTTTGCGGTAAACAGATGCTTCTGGACCTGCGTATGTTTCTTCTTCTTCTCTGGCTTCCTTCCCTTTGATATAGGCTTTCCTTGTGCTTTTCCATATAAGGGATTATAAAAACAATCCAGTTCATAGTGCCCAAATCTGTTGCAGCACCAACATTGGCCCACAAATATTTTCTTCTTTTTATCTTCTATATTAGGTTGTTGGGCCATCATCTTAATCTTTTGTGATCTATTTGAGGAACCAACTTCCTCATTTTTCTTCCCATCCACCCTAGCCATGGTGGTAGGTTTCTTCTTCTCACCTTTCCTCATCCGTACTTGCTTAGAAATATTCTTCCAACCTGCACTAATTGTGGGAATGTATCTTGAAACATGAGTACAAGATGGTTTGGATGGTACCTTCACTTTGTCAGTTGCTTTTGATAGATCAATTAGTGAAGTCATGATCTTCTTATCACATTTTGGAGGTCTTTCTACAATAGAATCCTCCAGTGAGCATTGAGTACCAACAACAACTGATTCTTGATGTGGATAATCAAGAGTCGTCATAATCTTCTTGTCACATGTTGGAGGTATTTCAGCTTTAGATTCCTACAACGAACATTGAGTGCAAGAATCACTCATTTCATTCTTTTTTGAAGTCTCAATATGTGTATTCTCAATCTTGGTCAATTGGGCTTCCAATTTTTGACCCTCAATATTGAGGATGATCTTCTGATCTTCAATCATGATCATCTTCTCTTCACAAGTCTTCTTCAATCTTTCAACCTCATCTTCATGAATCTAAACATTGTTTTGTAACATAGAGTCAAGTTCCTTGAATTTAATGGAAGTTTCTTCCAAACAAAAACTCTTGACTTAATTACTATTCTTCATCTCAGCTTCAAGTGCATGGATCTTTTCTTTTAGAGTGTTTTTGATAGCCTCGTTTTCTTCAAAGACATTAACATGTTTGGTGAGCTTCATACTTTCTAGAACTTTTCTTTCCAACCCCTTTTCCATATTGTCATATTCTCTTTCTAGTCGAGTGATCTCAACCTACATAGATTGGAATAGGCTAAAAATAATAGCAACCTGTTCTTCAAAAATATCATGCAGATATGTTTTGAGTTTTTCCTAAAAGCTTGAACTGGGGATGTCATCCTTTCCTCTGGAAGAATTTTGAACCACCTGCTTGATACTTTCCAATCATGATATTTCTTCATTATTGGAATGGCATGGAGAACAAGAAACTGAATCTTCTTTAGATATGAGGGACTTCATTAGCTGCTTCTTCTCTTTCTTTTTCATGCTTGTCATGGTCTTGCTGGATGTAGACTTCTGCTCAGAAATGATTGAATCTTCATCAAGACTGCTCTTCATTGTTGACTTTGGGAAAGAAACTCAAATCCTCTTCTGAATAGAATTACTGTAGAATATTCAACATATGTTGACCTTTCACTCTGATACTACTTGTAGGACCCCGGGGCACCGTGATAGGGGAGGGGTGAATCGGGGTGTCAACATTTTATTCTTAAAGTTGTGGATCTTGTTCCCATGTTGGTAGGAACTACTTAAACCTATATGAAGGATATGACCAGCAATGATACATTCACATGCAGAGAGATGACACAACTATTTTTACTTGTTCACCACTAAGGGCTACGTCCAAGGAGCATACGCCGACAGGTTGTCGGTCGTACCTGAATCCACTATGCTTCACTAGCTTTAGATTACAATTGTTCAGGCACAGTCACTCAGTCCCAGGATCACTGCCTTTACAAAGGTTTAGGGATAGCTCACTGCTTCCCTCGGGTCACCCCCGTTGACTCCCCCTGGCTCACTGCCATTGGTGAAGTCTCACTCAGTTTATAGATGTTAAGGTCTCTTCAATAGATTTGAATTGAAGGCTTCGTCTCCTATTCAGCATGAGTCTTTGCTTGCATCAGAGTCTTGAGTTGATGATATTTTGTATTCAAACTTTTACTTTAGTGAAATGACTGAATGCACTAGATCCCCTTGTCTTCGTTTGCCTGAATTACAATCACTTGTGTGATTTCTCAATAAATGAATCTCCGTTGAAGTCCAAATTTCATCCATTGATGAATACCCCTTTTTCCCCTATCCACTAGGCGAACAACCTTTGGGAAGGGCCTTTACAAAGTAACATACATCGCAAGGCTCCCAATTTTTGAAAGCTCAAACAAGTCTTCGCAGAGCCCCTACCTTTTCGTGAAGCTCAATTGCGAAGCACTCTCGCGATGCTCCAGCCTTCACAATGCTGGGCTATCGCGGAGATTCTGCCTCTTCACGAAGCTCACTGAGCCAACGCGGGGCGTAAGACTTTCGCATAGCTAGAATTTCCGCCGTGAAGCTCCTCTTTCGCGAAGCAGACTACCTTCATGAGTGACATTTGCGAATCGAGAGCAAAGGATTTTTGTTGAGAGCTCTCTCTGCTTCTCTTGAGGGGTTCGGCCTCTATTTATAGGCGATTCCACCGACCCTCGACCCTTCTATGAGAAGTCAGCGCCACGTCAGCTCAAATCACGAAGCTCAGAAGTTCCCACCGAAATTCTCTCAAAATCGCGAAGCACTACGGCAATTTTCCGTTCGCGGAGCTCTTCGTAATCGCGGAGCGTTCTGTCATTTCCTCCGTGCCTTCGACGCGAAGTTCCCTCGCAAAACTCTTCATCGCCGCGATGCTCTTCATCCTCTTCCATTCACGAAACTTTGACATAATCACGAATAATCATCGCCTCCATTCATCTGGTCTTCGCGAAATCCAATCCATGCATCCCATCTTCGCGAAACTAATGCCTTTTCCATATTAAATTATGATCTTTATGGAAATCCACTTTTCGCGATGCTCACCAACCTCCAAATTTTGGACCCCAAAAATTTGGCAAACACTGGAAAACGACGCCACCTTGTATCTACTCTTTTTTCCGCCTCCAGATCATCCATTCCTTTGTCGATGTTCCTTGAATAAAACATGGATCATTATCCATAGTCCTCAAACTCGACATGCCACCATGGAATCTCCTTTGTCAACAAATTTTAATGCCGTCTGTTTGCTTTTTCAACAAGCACAATTACCTCAGTAGCACTTCTTCCTCGTGATATGTATCCTTTAGCAACTCTTCTGCTTTTATCATAAACTCCACTATTGTGATATGTATTATTTAAAGGCATAACTTCAGCATCATCATCTTCTATGACAATGTGATGTGCATGGCTATCGCAGAATTCCAATCATTGCACGACCTTCCTAGAATTCCAATCATTGGCACATTGTCTTCTTCATCAACCGTCATGAGCAACTTCATGCAAACCATGTGATACTATTCTTCAAGAAGTCTCTTACATGGTTATCAGGCAATCATGAGTAATTGCATGGTCTTCATCAAAAACCTCATTCTTCTTTAATCATCCTCAGATGGACTGCACCTCACATTCTTCATTTTTGTAAACAATGTATCACCGTTGACACATGTTCATTGAACATACGATCAGTACAAAAATCGTCTAAATCACCATTCCTCTACTTCATCGGAGTACTTCATGATCTCCTTCATTTTGATCTTCCATTCCTCTACTTCATCGGAGTACTTCATAATCTCCTTCATTTTGATCTTCCATTCCTCCATTTCGTTGGAGTACTTCATGATCTCCTTCATTTTGATCTTTATTGACAACTATTGACAACAAATACAATCTTATACACAAAGTGCTTCCGACATTTTTAAATATTATAATCTCATTTATTTCAATCATTTTTAGTACGGTAATCACTGCATCATCATTGGGTCATAAATACTTTTATTTATTTTATGTATAAAAACTATAAATAAAATATCCTGAAGTATGAAATATTTTAATATTTGAAATTAAATTGTATAGTTAATGATATAACTTATAAAACCCCTTGTAAAAATTGATTTAATAAAAGATATATGTTTATGCTATTTTTATCATTAATTTAAATTAATTAATATAAAGTGTCATTATCACTCCCAAGTGGCTTCATGGGATCCCACAAATAGACCCAAGGATGTCCATGGTCGTAAATGTATCAACCAATAGGATTCAGACACATGTTAGGGTAATTTAATATTATTATAATAATATTTTTTACCCTTATTTACTAGATTTAATCTTTAACCATAGTAAATAAAATATTTACTGAAGTAAATATTCATAATGTATAAAAATAAAAGATACCTATTTACATAATTTGAACCTACTCATTCTAAATATGGAATCCACTTTTACAAGCTCAAAACACAGTAGTGGAATAAATTAATTTAAAATTAATTCTTGTTTTCAAAACAAAAAGCCTGTTTTTAAGAATTAATAACCTTCAAAAGATTGAAACTTGTTTATGTCCAATTTAATAGTGAAATTACTTCCAATGATAAAATTTGGATTAAATGGTAAAACTATAATCTAATTACACTTTAAAATAAATTAAAAATATTATATAACCATATAAATAAATTATATTAAAACGTATTTTTTAATTAAAAAATAGTATTTTTCATTATTCCTTAGAAAATAAACATTATCAAAAAAATACCAAAATTTCATCCAAAGTAAATTTTGATGTCATGATTCTGAAGAATAATATTATTTTGTCAAATGGAACATATAAAAGTGAATAAATTAGATTTAAAAATGGTTCACTATCAAAAGACGATAAATCTATTCCTTAAAGAAATAAATTGCTGCATGTTGGGTATGCAATCAATCATGGAATCCCCATTAAATTTAAATTAATATTTAATTCAAAAATATTACTAAATATGTAAATCATATATTATTTATTCACCTGGGATGTTACATCATTGGTATATCTTATGGTGTATCCAAGGGTGATTTTTCATATTATCACCTAATTTATTATATATTCACATTTCATATCCCTTATAGTATTTTTTGAAAAAATTTGAATGTTTTAAAAATTGGGGATTCCTTTTGAAAATTATTTATAAACTAGTTTTTTTAAGAGAGTACTAATGTTTTTTTTAATATTACACTTTGTATAGATGTTTTGGTGAAATCTAATTGGGCCTAGCTCTCACACAGTATTTTTTACATTGAATGTTTGTAGATGTAGTTTTGTGGGGGAAAAGTTAAGGTAAGGGAATCATGTATTTCAAAAACTTCTCTTGAGTGTCATCCTCTTCACAATTGGATGGTTTGGTAGTGATAGTTAGTCATATGATGTTTTATCTTTATATTGGATTGTTCGAATTTTGGGTATACCTATTTGGATCGACATTTTATGTATCATGGTTATGAAACATTTCTTACCCTATTTAATTTGTTTATTATTTGGGTTATACATGAGGCATATTTTTGTAGTTTTGATGATGGTCACCTAATGGAGTGCCATACCAGAAGATATGTTTGATTGAATTGGGCTAGTTCATGAAAAAATGGTATCAAAGGGAATAACTAGCCTAAAGGCTAATGAAACTTACCAGGTTTGGTCTAGGGTTGTTGGTAAATAGAATTTAGGACTATCCATATTCGAATAGCATGTGTAGGAGGGTTCCTTGCCAGCTCACATTCATGTCTGAACTCAAGTTACCAGGGGTGGTTAATCATTTTTACCAAGACTGATACTAGGTGTTTGAGATCATTTGAATGTACTGTATATGGGGTTTATTGAAATGGAAATGTTCCATTTTAATTTTTTTGTGTTTAATTATTATAGTCTATGAATAATTTATTTTCATTATTTTTAAAGGAATCGAAATGGATTCCGAAAATTGTATTATGATTTGGGAGTTGTTCATGAAATGATTGGTTATTATCTTATGTTTATTAAGACATTACACCTAGAAGCAATAAGATCATTTGTTCTATGAGTTATAAATTTCTAAATGATTTTTAATTTTTAATTAATGGATGGTTAAAATCATGATGATTGATTTTGAATGGGAATTAAAAGGTTAGAATGCCTCTAAATATTGTTTTTAGACATGGAATGAGTTTGGTTTGTAGCTCAAATATTTTAGGTGCATCCTGAGGGATCGGGGCACAAAACCAATGTTTTGGAAAAGTGAAGATCACGACACATAGTTGGAATAAGTTTAGTGATAACCATGTATCCTAACCATGAAATAAATTTTGTATAGGATCTTGATTTGGGAAACCATGCGACATGCTAGAGGAAGATGTGTAGTGGGAACACAATTAACTGTAGGCATGACACATGGTTTGCACAGGGTTTTACTATCAATGCACTGTAATCATGTGAGTTGGAGTGTGACTCATATAGTGAGGGTTCATGGTTGGAAAATAGTTTTTTAAACCATGTTCTACACCCATGTGAGGTGGAGGGGCCAATAATTTTCTAACTACACGGTTGTCACATGGTTTAGAATACCATGTGGCCAAACTGTGTGGCTTATTAAAGAGGGGAAATTATTATTTTTACCTCTGATTCATAAATGGTTTTACCCCCCTTTTCCATCCCCTTTCTCCCCTATTCATGAAAACCCCTTTCTCCCTTTCTATATTTGTGTTATCCCTCATTATTAGTTGGAATTATATGCCGTTAGGTGTGTTGGAAGACCTGAGGCAAGTATTCAACTCCATTATCCTTAGTTATGTTCTTTCAATTATTCCTTAAAACTAGGTTACTCTCATTAGGGATTTTGGTTCTGATTATACTAGATAATTCTGTAATAAGATACCAATGTTGGGTTTTTCACTCTTTTTAGAAAGTGGATAAATTGAGATTTTATCTACACTTCACCACATGCCATTTCATCGAGATAAATCAACATGGTGAATTTAAAATTGTTTAAGGCCTTGATTAATTTTGGTAAATGGGTTTTTGATTCCATTTATTAGTTATTATGCTTTAATTGGGTTTGTGATTATATTATTAGATTTTAGTGTGTCCTAGGTCTCTATTTCAATTAAATAAGATTAGTAAGTAATAATTTGTCTATTATACTTATTTTAAATAAAGTGTTTCTTTAAACTAAATTTTTGGGTCTTAATTAATTAATTGTAATGTTGTTATAATTAACGATTTGTGTTTTTTTTACTATGAGACATGAATCAAAATGACTCGACTGATATTGGATAGGCCTTCAGAGTTACTGTTGGCCTTTGTAAATAAATATAATGTTTTCTAATTGTAAGTGGTTCTCCATATATACCCTAGAGTATTTAAGAATATTTAGGTAGTATTGGTATGATTTGGAGTTCCCATGTGGGTGACACCCCTATATATATTAACTATAAGGAACTATTATTTTAAATCACTAATAATAGTAATTTAATTTATGAATTCCATAGGTTACTAACAACCACTATGTGATAGAATCATACTTCGACTTATCACATAGGATGAAGGTATCATGTAGGATTACTTCACTTATAATTTGAAATGGGGAATTCCATGAAGAATTAAACCACTTGCTTAATACTTGTGAGGATCCCAATAGGTATTCTTTCAATTATGCTTGACTTAGATGATCCCCTATAGGGTGCCCCCTCATATAATATGACCTGACTAATTCCATGTAGAATTCCTCAACTTGCATACTCCTTGGGAGGATCATGGGAACGATACCTTCACTTATGCTTGACATAGAGGATCCCCTATAGGATTCATCCACTTATTATATAACCTTTGGGATCTTATGTAGGATTCCACTATTGAGTACTAACCTAGGGGGACCCAGTAGATGCCCCAATGTTTGATCGAACCTGAGACAGTACATTATCGGTTGGGTATAGATGGTAGTTGGTGTCACCCTAGAACCCATTATAAAAATGTAATCTTCTGAAGCTGTATAATTAGTGGTGGATCAGGAATTCAAACACCCTCAATAATTTCATTATTCATTCACTTAGTTATTGTTGATTCAACTATGATATCTAGATATGCTTCTTGAATTTTAGCTGATGAGCCTGATGCAATATGATACATGATAGGGATTCCAATAGGTACTTCCTAGGATCTATCTTATACGAACTATTTTTTCATATATATATCTATATCATGGTATGGAACTATTTATATATTTTGGTATATTTTCACACCATGGACTCGATGAGGATCCCATGGTCAATGGACATGGGTCATAGCCCATGTAGGTCTATAATAAACTGGGTTTGATATGGATGTGCTCCATGGGATCGAAGAAGATTCCTCGGTCAATGGACATGGGTCCAAGCCTTAGTAGGTATATATTATACTGAAATTTATAGGGATGTTCTCTGTGGAATGAAGGAGGAGGCATTGGTCAATGGACCTTGATCTTAGCCCTTTTTAGTTTTGATACATGATACATCTGGTGCATGCTATAGTTGATGCAATTTCATCTTTATAGGGCTATCCATCGGTACAAAAAATCATTAATTATAGTGATTTTAGGTCAGTACATGTGATTCTAGTGTTAGGACATGTATCCCCCTTCATGATGTACCATTCTCAGATACGTTTCTAGCACTGTCTGAAGTAGGTATCTGTTGATTTGGATTATAGACTCAATGATCAACTATGGTTTGATTTTATTTATGTTATTTGTCAAATTATTATATATATATATATATAATTAAATATATATATATAATTATATATATATTTATATTTATGGAGAAACACACACACAAAATATATATATATATATGAAGACACCTTGTTCATATATGTTCTAATTTAGGTCGAGGCGGGTATGGTCGATCGAGATCCTGGAGTTTAAAAATAGATGTTGTTTTTTTATTACATCATATTGTTATTTTTTATTTTAGATTTATTTATTATTTTTATCCTGATGAATATCTGAAATTTAAATGATTTTAATATTACTGGCTATGTATGGGACAATGTTGGTGGAGGCCTAATAAGTTTTGTACTCACACAATGCTCAGGCTACTGTTTCACCGATGTACTTTATCAAACATTCACTTAGTTGTAGGTATTGGTATGAGATGATTCCTAGAATTGATCGAGTAGGATTGATCTGATATATATATGGATATCTAGTATTTAGTTTGAATTATTGTACATTATAGAGCCTTGCAATTTCATTTCTTTTTCTTTTATTTACTATTGTATACATATGGTTGTCCCAATTATCGATCAGTGTTGTATATATCGAATAGACTTTGGGCCTTTATTTCATTCCATTTATTATTATACCGTGCTCATATTTCACTTTATTTATTATAAATTCACTTCCATTATTACTACTACAAAGGTTATCTAGTTATTTTCATAGTTTTCATAAACTAAAATGAGGTCATGGTTTCCCAACTATCACACCCTTGGCCCTCCCTACTAGTTGACAACCTCTAGAATAAGGGGAGGCATGCATAAGTCCTTGTGGCATATCAGATCGGGGTACTAGATTTGTGGAATCCGATCCAGGATGTTAAAATTTGGAATCTAGGATGTACCTTTCTTATTTTATTACTATTTGGGATTAATAGATATGATAATTATAAATGTGTTGTAATTTGTGATGGTATCAGACCGGTGCATTGAGAGCACTTTTTTCTGGTAACAATTCCATGTTTATAGGGATATGAGATTGTTGTTCTGATATGTTATGTTACAGTTGTATATTATTTTCTCTCTGATAGATGCACATTCTATGTAGATGTTAGTATTTATTATGGATCTATAGATCTTGGCCTGTTAAAAATAGGCTAATGATTTATTTTTAATATTTTATAATAAGGGAAAAATAGTGTATCATGTATTATATTTTGCACATAGGGTGCACAAGTTATAATAATTATTGTGTGTTATTTTATCGATAATAAATTATAATTGTTTAATGTATCAACAACCAACTAAATGGTGTCTTCCCATACATGTTTTTGGTTGAATTCTACAAATTTGGACCACCTTTTATATATATTTTCTTCTGATGGTAGACTATGTAGATATATGTTGATAAGTTTTATAGTGAGGAAAATTATCCAGTCCCCATGCATAAGAGGTATAGTGAAACTAGTAGGTCGATAGGGCACATCTTTCCCAAATGTTGGACCACTTGTAGGGTGATATTTTCTAGGTTTAGTTATTTAATGTGTCATTAACAACCAATACATTGTTTTCCAATATAGATTTCAATTGAACTATACTTAACCTAACCACATACTTATAATATGGCACATACTATTGAGATGATGTTGTGTATGTATTGTTGACCCTATATGGTTATCTAGTCGGATCCTCTAGTATGATGTCTATAAGTACCAAAATGATTATAGTAGAATGAAACCTTGAGGGGGGGGGGTATTTCCATATATGGATGCCTGGTGAGGATCAGTTCTATGTGTTTTACTTTACATTGTGATCTACAAGGGCTAGTACCTTATGTGGTTTCTCATAGAGGATCATGGCCCAGGTAGGCCAATGATATATTTTTTTTGACTCTTGTAGGTCAATGTTCTCTTTACCTCTTTTAAAGAGAGTATATAGGCATGTTATATTCCTTACATTCTGACTAGATTGTGGATGAAATCCTAGATGAGACACCTAGAGGCCCATAGTTTTTACTTATAACATTGTAGGTCAACATTTCATTTTGATATAGGGAAAACTATGAGATAGGCCGTCCTAGGTTTATGGTTTCCATTTTAGTTAGTAATATGGTATGTAGACTCATGTAGAGACAGATACATGTTGGTGCTCAAGGTTTTCAGTATAGGCATGGTAATGCCTTTAGGATTTACAAAGGTACCTAGGGTGCTCCTGTATCGAGACAATATTTTATAGGAAGGTATATTCAGGTGCCTAACCCTGTTTACTAGTGATTCTACTACTATTTAATATAGACAAAGCATGGATATATTCTCATGATTGGAATGAAGCTAAGTAATGTGGGGACATATAGTGAAACATGTCATAGGTGATCTTCACAATTTTAAAGAGGAGTTCCAAGGGATATCCTGGAATGTTAATACTAACATGACATGTATCATGGTCTACCTAGAATTTTGATGAATGAAGCATAAGATCATGAGTCTGATGATGATGCTACATGTCAGTTACATGTGGTACCATTTAAATTGTAAGCCAATGAGTGGCCAGTTGTGAGATGAGGATTGATGGTTTTAAATAAATAATATGGTAATGGTTTCTCAGATGTTGTGACTTAAATGAGGGACCTCCATCCATGGTAAATGAGACATCAAGAAAATAACAGGTGTCTAGAGGTATTTGACACATGGTTGGATCTGAATACAAATTGTTGGGAGATGTGGTTTCAGGTGTTGGATAAGTCAAGTGAAACTTTTTTAGATGTGAGTATGGCTTTGAGGATAAATACACGCCTATCAATGGAATCATAGTGTACTACTATATATAGATGATCATTCCCAATATCTTGAGATCATCTTCAGAATGTTGAGAGACAATTGGATAGACATCGAGATACCTATGTATCTTTTGGGGTTGTATGAGATTCTCCTTGGATGTGTGCTCTAGGAGATGTTTAAAATTTAGATTGATGGTGCATACACCATTGATTATTTGAGGGTGGTGAAAATAATTTTGTTTTAATTTTGGAATTATTTGTGTAAAATGTTCTCAGGAAAAGGGAATGAGTTAGGGGTGATGTTTACATTAACCCTTAGGATAAATGGGTTCTAATCCATTCCAATTGTTATGTCTGGTAGGGACCTATAATATGCTATTGTGATCATGGTCTCTTTTCTTTAGATCGATGAAAAGGATTCTACTAAGGTGGGGAGTGGGACGTTATTCATTAGTAGGTTACCCTCATGTGAGAAGGGTTGTGGGATCTTGATATTTGTTCTTAGACAGTCATTTTGGTTCTCATAGTCCATTAAATAAATTGATCAAAGCATAGATGTATTTCTTGGTAAATTCTAGATACAAATTCGAATATGGACTTGGGTGAAGTATTAGTGTGAGAATTATTCCCAAATTAGATTGTAATGATCCAATGGTTTTAGATTGATGATTTCGTTGGTTCATATGCTATAACACAACGACAATTTCAAATAGGCAATGTTTCTGAAAAGAGGCGTCACTAGAAGTTGGTTATATAATTTGGGGAGCATATTCAAAACAATATCATCATGCCTTAGAATGAAGGCATATGATTGGTTTTTGGTGACATATAAGTTATTGAATAAGATAGTTTTTAGGATAGTCATATGGAGGTAGTTCGATGTAAATTATTTTGAATAATTTATTTTGGTTCATGATAAACTACATTAGGAATTCCATTGGGATAAGACATGTACAGTTCAAGGGTTGCCCAAATATTTTCAAGGAAAAACTAGTGCAACTATGTCGAGTATGGTCGATTCGAGTTTGAATGTAAGATCAAATTGAGGATCTAGTGATGTATTATCTTGTGTGATTGGTTGCTTTAAGTTAAGAAATGTGTTGATATCATTGTTTTAACATTAAGGGCATGTTTCAATAGGAAATTCCCACAGTGGTGGTATCATGGTTCAGAATTGGCCTTTTAATGTAAGAACCTATGATGGGAGCACCATAGGCCATTTTATCAGTCGGGAAACAATGTGATCATAATTAGGCTTAGAGATACTTATTTATATGTTGTCTTGATGTTTCGGTTCTAGTCATTAGCATTGGATCACATTTTTGGAAACCATTTAGAAAGATATATGAAATCATGTAGGGGGTCTGAAATTTTAGGAAGAAATGATGCAAATTTGACACAAAGTTTTACTAAATGTTCTCTATAACCATGTGAGTTAGTAGAGGCACATGGTTGGTGAAGGGTCTTTTAAAATGTGCACTGAAACCGTGCAAGGTGGAGGGGAAAAAACAGTGCCTTTCACATGACTGACACTTGGTTTTTAAAACGGTGTGGCCAAAATGTTGGATTCATTAAATAGGAAAAAATTACTATTCCCCCTATCTAAACCTTAAAGGGGTTTACCCCCTTTTCCATCCCATTTATCCCTTGTATGTTAAACCCTATTCCTACCTTACAATATAAGATTTCTCCCTCATTTTTTTTGAAATCATATGTCATCGTGTGAGTTAGAATCCTTAAGGTGAGTCTTTAAATCTACTATCATTGGTTATTTGTTTCTTTTATCCTCTAACATAGGTACCTGAAGTTAGGGATCTGGTCCCAATTCCACCAGAGAAAGGACAAATCAAATATTGAGGTTAGGGTTTTCACTCCTCTAAGGAAGTGGACAAATTGAGAGGCTACCTATACTTCACCGTACACCGTTTCATCAAAATAGATCATCCTAGTAGATTTTAAATTTATAATTACTTAATTAATTTTGATAAATGGTTGTTTTGAAACAATTTATATTGAATTATGCCCAGTTAGAGGATGGGTTTATATCACCGATGTTTATAGAGCACTAGGATTCTCTTTCGATGTGATGAGATCGGTTGATAAGATTTTGGGTGTTATTCCTATTTTAAATAAAGTGGGGTTTTAACGTAAAATGTTGGATTTTAATTAGTTAATTATAATTTTTTATATTTACTTGTTTTTATGGTTTTTACTATGATGAAAGACCCAAAATGACTTAGTTGAGAATGTACATGCCTTGGATGCTACTACCAGCCTTTGAAAATAAATAGAAAGATTTGGAAAGGTAGGTGGTCAATCATATATTCATTAAAGTATTTATATATGTTTATGTAGTATGTTTATGCTTAGGATTTCCCTGAAGGGAGATGCCTTTTATTTAGATTTACCCAATGAAAATTTTAATTAAATCATTTAATTAGGTAATTAAATGGATGAACTCCATGGGTTACCAACAACCCATGTGTTCTAGCTTCATACTTCAACTTACCACTGAGACTGATGGTTCCTTATAGGATGCCTCCACATACAATTCGACATGGGTAATTACATTTGGAATACCACCAATTGATTACTTATTATGAGGATATATAGAGGTATGAATTCAATTATGATTTACATAGAGGACCACTTTAGGATGCCTCCACTTATAATATGACTTGAGAAATTCCATGAAGAATGAATCCAATTTCTTAGTCCTTGTGAGGATCCTAAAAGGGACGCCTTCAATTATGGTCTACTTAGAGGACCCCCTATAGGATGAATTTTCTTATAATATAACATTATGTAATCCCATTTGGTATTCCCTTATTGAGTAATAACATTGTGGTACCTAGTGGATGTCCCAATTTTTGATAGACCCTAAGGTATTAGGTTATGGGTTGGGTAGAGATGGTAGTGGGTGACACCTTATAACCGGTACCGAACATGTAAGCCTATGAGGATTTGGAAGTAGTGGTGGGTTGGGAATTGTTTCACCCTTACACTATTATTTATTCTTTCACTCAGTTATTATTGATAAAACTATGATTTCAAGAGGTGCTTCCAGGATTTTGGCTAATGAGCTTGATGTGATACAGTACATGCCAAGGATTCACAAAGGTACTTCATGGGATACTCCTTCTAAGACTTATTAATTTATATAGATATCACAATATGTAATTATTTATAGAGTTTTATATAGATACTCTCCATGTAATCAAATAGGTATCATTTTTCAATGGCCCTGGTTCATAGCCCATGAAGATCTATATTAAACCAAGTTTTCTATGTATGTGATCCTTAGACTTAGTGAGGATGCCTCAGTAAATTTACTTAGGTCTCAACCCTAGAAATAATATATTATAATAATATTGATATGGATTTATTCCATGGAATAAAAGAGTATTCCTTGGTCAATGACCATGGATTCTAGCCCTCATTGGTCTGATACTTGATACATTCAGTTTAGGGTATAGTTGATGTAGTTCCATCTTTATAGGGTTGTATGTTGGTATATAAAAAACATCATTATTGTGATTGGAGGAAAGTACAGGTGATCCCATAGATATGAAATGCATCCCATATGAAACATATCTTTATCAGAGACTTTTTCATCACTGGCTGAAGAACGTATTTGTCGGTCAGGATTACAGACCAAACAATCAACTATGGTTAGATTTTATTTATGTTATTTATGAAATTAATTATATATATACTTGTGTATATATATTTATGGGTATATATATATATAAAAATTAACACACACACACACACACACATATAATGAAACCTTTTTCAAATACATTCCGTCTTAGGTAGAAGTAGGTACGGTCGATCAGGATCACAAACCCAATAATCAACAATTGTTTATTATATTTCATCTTTATCTCTATTTATTGTTTAATTTTTATTTATTATTACTATCCTGATGATTAGATCACATTTATATATAATTCATATTACTGTTATGTTTGGAACTGTGTCGGTGGTTCCCTACTATGTTTTTTACTCATACCGTTCTTAGGCCACCATTGCATCGAGTTGCCTGAGAAGAAGTTCACTTGGTTGCAGGCACAAGTTTGGGTCAAGGTCCAAGAATAATTGAATAGGATGGATTAGATATGTATGTAGTTATTGGTTATGCAGTATGGATCTATTAATATAATAGATACTTTTACTTTTATTTAATTTTATTTTATGTACTCATGTATATGTATGGTCGGCCAAGTGGGCGATCAGTGTTGCACATGGCCATTAAGGCCTCCACTGTACTCCATTTATTATAATACAAATATCATATTTTAGTTTATTTTTTTCTTCCACAATCTGATGATTACTTATATGGATGTTATCTTGTTATTTAAACTATTTTTTTACTTTTATATGAGGGAATAGTTTGCCAACGATCACACCATATTCTCTCGTAGCTAGTCCATAGCCTCTGGAATATCGGGAGAAATTTTTGAGGCCTTGTGGAAAACTTTCTTGGGGAATTAGATTAGTGGAATATGAGCTGGGAAATTAAAAAATAACTCTTTCAAATATGAGATAGAAAGCTATGAGACCTGTTCCATAGGAAAATCTTCCAGTGGTCCCCTCTTTGGTGGAATTTGAAATTTGCACCATTCAGTTTCTAGGTCAAGAAGGTAATGAACACCAACGGCGATTGGTGGGTCATGGATCATAATTTTCTAAGAAGAATCCACCGATATTCCATGGTGAAAAGGAACCCTAAAATGTGAGGCGTGGATTCAGTATATTGAAAGGATATTCCTTTTTAGAAAAACCCCTAAGGACTCTAAGGTGTGTTTTTACACATACATGCTTGAGGGACTAGGAAGGAGAAGGTGGGAATCTATTTTGAATGTTATGTTGAATGAGGATCTTACCTAGTCTTCATTAAAGAAAAAATTCAATAAGAAGTTTTATCCTGAAATATTGTGTGTGTAGAAGACTCGGTAATTTATAACTTTAGTGAAAGGGGATCATATGTATTTGGAGTATTCCACCTGTTTCGCTTATTTAGTGAACCTAGTACTCAATATTGTCAAAAATGATTACATAAAGGCTCATAGATTCGATATGGGTTTGAGGGATGATATTCCATCAATACTGATTCTCTTATGACTTCTGAATTTGGTGGAAGTTGTCGATAAAGTGGATATGGATAAGAAAGACATAGATGAGAGAATGAGATTGGGTGGTTCTTCAGATGGTGTCACTATCAGCCGGGGTGTTTCTTTTTTCCATAAAAAGAAATACAAGGGTACTCTATTTTCCTCATGAATAGTTCCAAGTTAACATTCAGGACAATATCATGTTATTTTCTATCAATGTGGACAACCAATTCATACCAAGAAGAACTATATGGAAGCAACCAAAACATTCCAACATTATGGACAACATAGTCATCCCAAACTTATTTGTGGAAGGATGTCCCAGGTTAGTAAGGATGGATCCACTCTCACCAATTTTTTATATGTTCTTTTAAAAGCTTACAAGGGTGGTGCATCTTATCCTTAGGCTAAGGGGGATGTTCAATGAGTTATGATAGCTAAATGAGGAGTTGAAACAATCCGTATTTATGTAGTGGAGTATGCATTATTGGAATCTGAGGTAGGGGAGACTACTATAGGAGGAACAATGTTTATTTCATGATCTATGATATTAGGATTGTTTTATATATGTTCTATTCAGTCTATTATATCATCAAAGTTGTTTGAAGTGTTGGGACTACATTTTGATCTTATTATTTTTTTAATCATTCCTCATCTATGGGAAATAGGTTTAAATAAGGTTTGAAACATCCCATGTGTTGGGTGACGATAAATGAAATCTAAGTGGTATGAAAATTCTTAGTATTGATCTTGATTTCTTCAACCTAATTATTTTCATATATTTGCTGATTAAAATGAAATCCCAGATCATATTTTTATCATATTTGAGTTAATTTTTAGTCTATCGATGGTTCTATCATGTATTTAAGGATGAGTGTGATTCTAGGTCTGGGAGAGTGTGGGATACTGTTTCTTATTATAAGTTGATCTCATTAATTTTTTGAAATGTATTTCTTGATACCATTGATACTCATTTGAGTAGTCTACTTCTTACACTAGTGAGTACATATAATGATGTATTTCTAGATTATATTTCTAGGTCACCATCATAGAGATAATTTTAGTTTACTATTGACCCACACCCCAATTCAATTCCCAAATATGTGACATCTTATCACATGAAACCTAATGAGTTGAAGGAGTTTGATGTTTAGTTGTAAGATCTTGAGGATAAGATATTTATTCATTCAAGAATGTAACCTTGGAATTTTCCGATTGTATTTTCTAAAATAGTTGATGGGAACATATGGATTTTCATCGATGATAAAAATCTAAATTAGGTGACCCTTAAAAAAAGGATCCATTTACAAGGATTGATGATCTATTTTATGAACTCATAGGGGCATATCTATTTTTAAAGATTGAACTTCGGTTAGTGTATCACTAGTTGAGAGTTTTATAAGAGGATATTCCTAAGAAAAAATTTATGAGATGGCATGGGTATCTAGATTATATAGTTATTTCATTCATCCATACTAATTATCCTATGTTATTTATGGCATTGATGAACAATATTTTTTTTGTTTCTCGAAATATTATATAATCATGTCTGTGGATGATATTTTGGTGTACTCTAGTATAGAGGGGGAGCACTTGGATCATCTGTATATCATCCTTAGAACTATGAGAGAACATATTCTATATGGTATGCTATCCAAGAGTGAAATTTTTAAACTTGATGTGAAATTTATGGGACATGTTATATTTGAGAGAGTCATATTAGTTGATTCTAAAAGGGTATAGGTGGTAATGTCATGGAAGAAAACTATAAATGTGTATTATATTTGGAGTTTATTGGGTTTGTATGATTATAATAAGTGATTTGTTAAGGTATTTTCCAGGATTTTATCTCCAATTATCGGTTTAACACATAAGGGTGTGAATTTTGAGAGGAATGAAATGTCTTGGATATATTTTGAGGAACTGAAGGTGAGGTTGACTTCAGATCTGATTTTGATTCTTTTTGAACTGGGATTAGGATATGACATGTTATGTGATGCTTTAGGTATTGATTATTTTTTTTCTTAATGCGGGTAAAGAATGTGATAGCCTATACCACTCTCCAATTGTTCCAATATGTGAAGAACTTCCCAACCAAAAATCTTGAGATGATATCTATTATGAATGCACTCAAAAGGTGGTGTTAATATCTATTTGGTGATCATTATATGGTACATTCTAATCAAAAAATTATAAACTATATTTTCACTCAGAGGGACCTGAACTTGTGACAAATATAATGGGTTGATTATAAAAAAATTATTTTGATCTATGTTACACTTTTGGGCAAGGGAACATGGTTGCTGATGCATTGAGCTTGAAATTATCATCTCAAGCCTTGAAGGAACCAGTAAACAAATGGTCTACGATGGGCTCATTGGATGAGATGATCGTGGGAGTGTAAGAGGCTGGTGGGAATGTTTTCTTAGCTTTAATGAAGGCTAACTGATTATTTTATTACCATGGTTGTTTTGTTTAAGTGTCAGACACCTATTTCTAGGGATTTAGTAAAATCCAACATTTTGTGGAGACATCGGGTTACTGGTCATGGTATCCATTTGGTTCTTGGTGTTCATAAGGGAAGTTGTTTGCTTTGATTTCTGTGAGATAGATGTTTATTAATGTTTGACACCAGTCCTATTGGGTCAGGCACTATGAGACTAGCAAGATGTATCATGATTTGAGACATTGGTATTGGTGTCTGGGTATCAGGTGGACAATTTTTCTTTTTATTCTATGATGCCTTTATTTTCATAGAATTAATGAAAAAAATGGGTGACCTGCTAGATTACATTAACATTTACCATTAAAGTAAGGAAGTGGGATGATATTTCCATTAAATTCATCATTGGTTTACCCTAAAATCGTAGTTATAAATATGATATTTGTGTGACCATTGATTGAATCAAGAAATTAACTCATTTCCTCTATATAAAAGAGATGATGATGCTGGAGTAGCTAAAGAACCTGTATGTATGAGAGGTTGTGATACTTCATGGGGTTTCTATGGTGTTTTTTTACAGGGACCTAAGATCACATAATAGTTTTTGATAGGTTTTATAGAGGCGATGAGTTCCAAATTGATCTTGATTATGAAATATCATCCTTATATGAGGGGGATAATTGAAATATCTATTCATATTCTTGAGGATATGTTCCAAGAATATGTTGTTTATTTTGGTGGTTCTTAGGAAAATAATTTTTCTCCGGTCAAATTTTCCTACAATAAAATTTATCACACATCAATTAATAAGGTACACTTTGAAGTGTTGTATGGAAGCTATGTATATATCACTTGTGCTAGGTAGATTTGGGAGATTGGTCCTTAGTTGGATCGAGCTTTGTTTTACAGATGACATAAAAAGTGAATTTGATGTAGAAGATATTTTCCATGAAATATATTAATCAAAAATACTATGTAGACCATTTTCATTAGCATCTAGTGTTTTAGGTTGCTTATCAGTTTTTTCTTAGAGTTTCACCTCTCTTAGGATACCATCCATTGGGTAATTAGGGTATGTTTTCACAATGGTTTGTTGGGCCCTTTGATATATTTTAAAAAATAAGAAATGTGGAATATTAGTTTTACTATACTTCTCACTTGATATCAATTAATTGTGTTTTTAATGTTTCCTAATTGAGAAGGTGTCAAATATACCCTTCCCATTCGATTTAATGGGAGGATGTTGATATAGAACCATACACCATTGTGGTTGATGAACTAGTTTAGATTATGTATTGATAGGATGAGGTAATATGTGTTAAATATATTCCATTGGTTAGTGTACTATGGTAGTGTAGATTATATATCCATAAGACATGAAAATGGGAATCATTGATGAGACACTAGTGGACTTCACTTTTTGTGAGTCTAAAACAATGATCACTTTCTAGTTAATCAATGTGTTTATGATGGGGGGAATTGTGACACCCTCTAGGGTTGGGTATGCTCTCTTTTAATGTTAACTAGTTGATAGTATGAGCCCCAAATGTTTTTGATGTGATATTGAGTTTTTAGGATTTTATCATGGTGTTTCACCCTAGAGTGTATAGGCTAAAACATGGTTAATGGATGGATATATAATGGGATAACCAACTTCACCTCAGAGTCATGGTGGTGAGATGTTGGTTACTTGATCATTTTAGTATATAGCTACTCCATGGATACATTTTTTCAGTGTATCCCTCCTCTGGTGGTTTGGTCCTACTATGTGAAGGGATATATAGTGGTGTAGGGGCTTGAGAGGTGGTTTTATTTGATATTTCCTATTTATAAACCCTCAAAAAGTAATGGTGGGATGAAACATAGTGTATTCCTTGGAAACTACTAGGATATAGGGTGGAAGGAAGGTTATGGCATGGCCTCACCCCTAGGTAATGACTATATGGGCACACCCAACACTATGGTTTCTAGACAGAAGTTGACTGGGGTTCACTTCAGCATGGGAAGGGTCTCTATAGAGTGTCTTGGAGGGATTATGGAATGGTTAATCGGGCATTTCCATGACCTTATATTTATAGTCTGATTATAAATTCCCAAAACCTCCTTTGAACCGTTACTTTTTCCAATTTTTTCTCTTGATATTTAAGAACCTAAGAGATAATTAAAAATTCTATTGAATCCCTTTTTGACTAGATTCAACCCGAATATTTGGGAGGTCATTTCTTGGTTAATCCCCTTAATTCTTGAGGTACGAGTCTCTATGTGAAGTTTCTAAGCATTCAATACCTTTATGTTCTTATTAAATTACTTGTAAGTTATTTCTAAAAGGTTTTATTTCATATCAAGGTGGATTTTATCTATAATATATAAATTTGTAAAGAGACTTGGATTTAAAAATGAGTTGGATTTACCAATAGGATTTGAATCATGGAATAAATAAAACATTATTTTGAAAAATGATTTAAAGGTGGGTTTGATATTTAAATGGGGTTTTCAAGCACCGTAGTAGTAATGATTCACTATGAAAATTATTTATAAATAGTGATCATGGGTTTCAAATGGGTTGATGTTCATAACACATCGGGAACCTCAAGTGTGTTAAGAAATTGACATGTCACTTTGTTTTGTGTAATGTCACTAGAGTTTTTCTGATATTGATAGACCATTATGGGACACAATATTTGTTGGATCAAATATATACATGGATTAAGATTCTTTTATGTCTAGTACGTATTCCTATAGGCTAGATCTCAAATGGTTTTCTTTGTCATTTATACTTTTTTTTACATATGATGGATTATTTCATGGTTGGATTTCCCATTGGTATATCTTTGGGTGTATCAATGGATGGTTTTACTTGTGATTATATTCTTTCTTGTATATACACTTTTCATATCCCTTACCCTGAGAATATCAAAAGGCTTTTTTGAAAACAAGGTATGTTTTGAAACATGGTTTTCCCTTTTTAAAATGATTCATATACATGTTTTGTTTTAAATATAGGACTAATGATTTCTTAATATTATTCTTTGTATAGATTCTTTGGTGAAATGATACTAGGCCTTTTGATCACACCCTATTTTTTTCCTTTGGAATTATTTATATGTGGTTTTTAGGAAATAGGTAAGGTGAAGTGTGTAATATAGTTTTCTAGAATATATTATGCATTGTTGTCTTCATTGCTGGATAGTTTGGTGGTGAAAAATGGTCACATGAAGTTTTTTCTTTGGATTGTCTTATTTTACTTTTTGGTTTAGTAAAATTTATTGACACTGTACATCTCATGGTTATGAAATATTTCTTACACTATATAGTTTCATTCTTATTTGTGTTATAAATGAGGCATATTGTGGATGTTTTGATGATGCTCACCTTATAGAGGGCCTTCTCGAGAGATGTATTTGATTAACCTAGGTTGGTTTGTGATATATTTTATTACCATTAGAATATATTTTATCATGTAACCAGAACATACATATATTTTATAGATGTATATTAGGATAATAAAAAACCTACATTACATGACAACTTTGATACCATGTGTGTCAGCCCAGATCCACACTCCCAGATTTATTGTAAAAGATTGTAATTTAAAAAAAGAATTTGACACAATTTGCGATTACTAAATATAAGCATATCTTTTTTTACATAATTTCCTTAAGTGAATCATTACATATAACAATTAATTTCAAAAATCCCATGATCAGTAGGATGAATGTTGTTTAGGGCTAGTTATAAAATCAACAAAGATTACCACACTTATGAACATTGAATTATAATTAAGGAACAATAGACTCCCATGTATACTTCACATATTTTATACACATATTACTAACATGGGGAATGAAAACATAATAACGAGGTGATCTCAAATGTTCATTAGTGAAGAAACTCATCAACACGTAATTAAACAGTTATATCATAAGAATATTAGATAACATGAATTGAAGATAAATTTCTTATTAAAATTAACATGGAATAATAATGGCTTCCCAAAATTTAGGAAATAAAGAAATTTAATGTTAAATGAACAAACATGTACCCTGGATAATTGTGTGATATAACATACATGGTCCATAAAGCATAATCATAGGCATATGACAGAAAAATGTGTCATTTCATGGAAACATAACATAAAAGGAAACTGTGTAATACAACATAAGAATAAGGAACATCACATTCATGAGTTATACACTTTCACGAAGATTGTGAGACACATTTATTATAACCATGAATAAATCACCATTGTGATCCACACACATACACCCATGCTAGAAAGACAACATAATTATGATCAAGTATACATATATCATCAGATTTAAACTTTTAACCAATAAATTTAATGTGGATATATAACCCCACTAATTAATCATACATATATACGTTTATCACATGAAATATACTATTCATCATTTCATAAATATCCCATGGAAAGAAAATATGTTTCTAAAATATCAAAAGTTGTATCACAGAAAACATCTTCAATAATAAGAATAGTTGATAAAAAAAGTTTAATTCACAAAAAATAGGATTTTATAAGGCATGTAGAGGGATGTTCATGAAAAACAACATTCTAAGGAGATAATTTATTCTTCATATGAATATTAAAATAGAATAAAAACCATAAAATAATTTTTATGACATTTGTAATTATATCATAAAAGTGAAAGTTATAGGTCATAATCAAAAATCATTTTTGATATTATGATGTTAAATTTTATTTCAACTTTTATATTTAAAAATATACTTTAATAATATATCCTTAAAAAATATAATGGGTTTTCAAATGAAATGTGAAGAGGAAGATAAAATGTACAATCAAGAAATGAAAAACATTATTAAAATTTTTAAAAATACCTTTATTGAAACCCACAACGCAAAGAGAGTAATAAATCATTAATTATAAATGTGTGAAAGATAAATTTTAAGATCATAATAAGAAAAACATATTTTTATTTCAAGATAATAAATGAGAAGAATGTATAGAACAATAAATAATATATAAAAGAAAACAAGCTAATTCAGAGAGGATGAGAATTCTTCATAACAAGATTAACATCTATGAAGAAATAAAACCAGAACTTTAATTCCACATAGAATAAGGAGGAATGGAATTATAATATCATAAAAAAAATTAATATTTAAAATATTATTCAAATAAGAACAATTATGACTTAATAAATTACGTTGTGTTAAAAAAAACCCTTTAGCATTTACTTATGATATATATAAAAGATCTTTATCCCAATGAAGAATGAAAATAACTTGTTTTGTAACATATTTTATAAATTCATTAATATATGTTATCCAAAATAATCTTAATTTAAAATTATATATAATATAGTAATTAATTATATATATTTTATTTTCATCATAGGATGTTAGAAATTTGATTGTTTCACCCTTGTTTAAAGTGTCAATATCAATCTCAATTCTTTGATTCCAATTTAAAATTTCCTATATTATCTATTTTATTAGATAATATATTTTTTAATAATTTATAAAGTTTTATTTTAATTACATGATATTTTTAGTTATGGTTTTTAGTGATGAATTTGGTGGCATGATTATTCTGGTAAATTTTAACAAATAAATTGTGTTATATTAATAAATACTTAAATATTGATATAAAATTTACAAAAAACTTAAATAATTTTTTATTTTATAATTTATATATAATAATACCATTATTTAAGTTTATATAGTCATCCATGATAGAAATTTATAGCATTTTTCATATTGGTTGTTAAACCAACCCAAACAAGAATAAGCTATAATTTATGGGTGAGTATGTTTTATCAAGTGATTATTTGGGAATAATTTCATTATTAAAGAATAATAATGACAATATTTTGATTTATTAAGGGTTTAAATCATATTTTAAGAGTTTTAGATAAATAATAAAATACTATATAGATGGAAAATAAAATATGTCACTTCGTAGAGGCTGTAGTCTATACGTACACACAAATGATGTTATCATTTTCCCAAGAATGCAAAGAAAGTGGGAATTGGTTTATATTTTAAAATATTAATAATTCTATAAATATAATTTTTATATATTAAATACCCCATTTAAAGTATCCATGTATAGAGGTTATGAAAAATGGATCACGTCAGCCATGGATGTAGTAGTCCACATGTAACACAAGTGAAATTTTATATTTTTGGATTGGTTGGGTGGAATGTAGAAAATAGTTATCCCATGAGCATAATAACATTTCATCATTCTTATGATAATTATGTAATTATATCAACAATGGTAGATTATATTTATAAGGATTAGAAGAATAAATAATGGAATATAAATGAAGGATTAATTGAGAATTGTACCTTACTGATTAGAAGTGCTCCATTTCAAATTGGATTATGAATTTTAGAATATATATTTCATTAATATAAAATATTCTAAGAGGTATCTATGAGTTTTGGAGATTTATTTGGGTAGATTTTGATTGAATCTATGTTTCATGGTGTGTGAGGTTATGTGGGGTGGTGATAGGTCCTTTTATAAGGGTGATGACAGTCATTTTTTTAATAATATAAAAGGTAATAATATACATTTTCAAACATTTTTACGTATTTTAATTATACAATTTTCACATTTACCATTTTTGTTTTTTAATCTGGTAAATTTTTTTTTAATTAAAATAATTTTAATTCCTAAAAATAAAATGTCCCATACTTCTAATTTGGAAATAATGATTCCATATATGAAATCCATTTTTTCTAATAAATTTTTTATGTGTTACTAAAGTTAATTTTAATGTTATAACACTAATAAAACAACAGAAATAAATCCAACAATGAATTTTGAATTTACCCTTATCCACAGTTATAGTTTATTTTTCAGGATTTGATTTGATAGGTCACGGATCCCAAAAAGTCATACAAATCAATGGTTATGGCCATTTGAAGTTTTGATATTAAAAAATGGACAGTAGATATGATTATTGAGAAAATCCCATAATTTTATCAAATTTGTAGTAGTGTGAGAAATTTTTATAAATTCAATCATCTATGATTTGAGTGAGAAAATAGACATAAAATTCCAAATTTCTATGCCTACTTGAGTTTTCCTCCAAAAACAATCAAGGAATTCATTTAACATGATGTTGAATGACATTAAAAATGTTGAGGGACACATTGTTTTATGTGATAAAAAATGACTATAAGTACAAAACCAACCCCCAATTTTGGGAGGACCTATTAGATTCTAGTTTTTACACTCAGTTCATTCAAAATGTTTTTTTTTTGTGATTTACACAACCTAAAAATCCCAAAATTGTATAACATTACCTTATGAGTCCATTCCACACATGGTATTCTGATTGAGATGTTTTCATGAAACCTTCTACATGTGGAATATAATTTTTCATATTTTATAATATTTTACACAACACCATTTTCATGAATCTATAAACTTAAACAATGTATTGTTTTAAAAAATAGCATTATAGGCCATTCCATATGAAAAATACCTTTTTCACAACATGAAAGTTTAAGAAAAAAGTGAAATGTTGCGCAGTAAAGGGAAATATTTCATGAAAGATAACACAATTTCCTGAAATAGTTTTTTTTGTATTCATGATTGATTTTTTATACCACAGGGGATATACCCTACACCCTATCTCTATATTAGTTATAGGATATAACCATGAACCTTCGACCCAGTCACTTCACTTCCATCTCTAACCCCCATGAAAAACCAAGAGTCGCAATTGGGGCATGTTTTTTGGTCTCTACCATGGAATTTTTGGGTTATAAAACATACAACCCCAAAATTAATTTTATATATTACCATCATTTTAGATACTCCACATGGATCCCTATGACACATCATGTTTATATATTACTCTTTGTTTTTTTATTTTTCCATGAGTCGAGACACAACTATTGGTTTCCTCAAATATGATGATTTAAAATACTCTTCATGGTATTACTAACATACCTTTTATTAGATCACCTTCTAAGGGATATTAGAAAGAGAATATTTTTTTCAAGTAAAAAAAAACCAATGATAGGTATATTACATTAAATATTCCATATTTTATGACTGTAATATATGTCGTATATAGTCCCAAGATTCATTTCCTTAAAATGCAATTCATCTAGTCATAGATGAATAGCCTTTAAGAGAGCAACACTAGTCCATGTCACATGCCCATAAAAGGTATGAAAGGTTTATTATGTGGAATCAAAATACTTGAGTTCTAATTCCCTTCATATAAATATATCAAAACCCACCTCATGGGCCGGATCCCAGCCTTGGAACACTATCCAACACTCTATATTGTAATAAACACCATGTTTCCTCCTCGTGGACCTCCTATTTAGGTGTAAGCCCCAATCATATTCCCTGACCCACCAGTGGGTTGTGATTCCATCATGAACTAACATGATTCAAGGAATAAGGATTTATCATAACAAAAAATATAAGTAATAAGAGTGAAATAGAATCAATAATCAATCATAAGTCGTGAGAATATATCATAATCCTAAGAGAAAAGTATTTTTACAAAACATAATCATAGAAAATCATTTATTTAGTTAAAATTCACTTCCCATACTCTTTTAATTATTAGAATGGGTTCACTCCACATCCTATTTTCTTTCATGTAATGGGTTAACTCACCATTCCATAATTTTCTTAGTCAAGGTTCATTCCCAATAGTTTCATAGTATACAAAGTACCTTATTGAGTTGAGTTCACTCCCCATTTTGGTCTATATTATCTCATAAGATATTAGTATTTACCCATTACATAGAATATATATATAATTCTACACCCTCCCATAATATAATGAAATCCATATATATGTTTTCCACAAGAACAGAAACATTCATCATTTCATCATAACATAACTTGTGAAATAGAAAAGGGTTTCATAATGATTTCACTATCACTTAGTTAACCCATGGGAAAGTAAAGGATTCATAAAATCATCCTTAAAACATTATAATCATAACCCATATAGATAAATAAATTGGATGGTATCATAATATCATATCCCCAGATAAGCATTAAATTCCAAAAATAATGTTGGCATAAATGAAAAATTACTTTAAAACAATATTTGAACATTCCTTTGAAAACAAAGAAAACAACCTTTTATTTTGGTATCATTAAAAAAATAAGAATTATATGAATATTGAGAAATATATTTTCATTGAAAATAACCAGGGAAAATTATAATTGAAGTTTCAATTAAATGAATTTTCTTGATAGTTGTAAAAACCATTCATGTAATATATGTTAGAAGAGAACATTTCTTTTACACTTTTGTAAAATGTCCAAATTACATCTTGCGAAACGTGAAAACAAAATCATTTCAAAACATTGAAATTAGATCCATATATTATTGAAAATGAATTTAAATAAACATTTTTGATTAAAAATAATTTTTTGTAAACATTTTAAAGAAGGTGGGATGAAAAAGAGTTTATTGACCAAAGTGAAAATCATATTAGCTTTTCTTAAAAACATTATCATGACCATTTTAAGTACCGAAATGAAGAAAATTGTATTAATACATTAAAATTGTAGGAATAATTATAGAATAATAAAATATATTCAGATTAAAGGATAAGTTTTATAAAATTATTTCAATTAAAATTTCACCTAGAGAATCCCAAAAAGAAATGAGATTGTAAAATAAAAACATACCTTGGGTTCTATTTATCGTCATATGAATTCAAACCTCATGTATAAAAAATATATATTTATTAGAAATATTTTCCATAACCATATTTATATACATAATACTACATATAATTTTATACTACCCATTTATCAATAAGATTCATTAAAACTAATATTTTGGTGAAGACTGGTTCGTTTTCCATTCATATCTTGGTTCGATGGTTCCAGTCCTTTCACATTGGTTAAGGATCAATAATATCAATAATATCAATAATTTATTAATTATCATATTTATAAATTATAAAAAAACTTTACAACCACTCACATAAATTGGTGAAAAAAATGAATTATATCACTTTGTGAGGGTTGTAGTTTTTACAAACACATGAGTAATGTTTGCATTTTTTAGTAGATAAAACTAAATAAAGGTAAAAAATAATTCACATTTATAGAATCAAAATTATATCATAAATATTATATATTTTAATTAAAACTACGTTTATAACCATTAATTTAGTGAGTAAATAAAAAATGAATCTTATCCCTTTATGGAGGTGGTAATCCACACGTATACATGAGCAACATTACAAATTTCCAATAAATGAGAAGGAGATATAAAATGGATATACCATTATCATAACAAAATATATGAATATTGAATATATAAATTCAATATTTTTAACAAGGTTATATAATATTTTTAGGAGGTTTAATATGAAATAAACATTAAAAAGATTTGTAAGAACATGTACATCGTTATTAGGTATCCTCCTCTGAAAAGAACCCCAAGGCTTCATTGATGGGTATTTTGTGAAGAAAATAGATAACATGACATAGATAGTGATGTTGGGATAGAAATTGGGTATAATTTGGTCAATAATATGGTCTCATGTGGTGTGTATAAGAGAGGATAATATGATCCCTTTTATAATTGAGGGGAGTGGTACTCTTGTAAATATGTTAAACATTAAAATATAATATAGTCATATTCAATTTAAATTTGAACCAAAGTGAATACAATTTGAAGAAAATAAAACATTGTGTTTAAATACACTAAATAATAATTATTTATACAATTTTTATGATATTTTATCCCTTATCACTTTAGTTTAACCTCTCTATAACCCTTTTAAACTATAAAGTAATATTATTTTTTTACCTCGGTTACTATTATTAATGAAAAAATGAAAAACAAATTAATAAACATATAAATAATTATTCAAAATAGGTAAATAATTTAATTATATAAAATATATGTAAGTGGAGTAAATTCATTTTAAAATAAGTGCGCAAAACACAGAAAAAAGAATTTTTATAGAAATGAATTTTTAAAAATAAAAATGAATTTATTATTATTCCATAGATAGTAAAAACAATTTGATGAATATTAATATATTTTGTTGAATATATTATCCAAATTTTTAATTAAAATCATTCAAAAATAATAATTAGTTATGTTTATTAAGATTAAATACCTTGTTCACAATAAAAATAGTTTTCAAAATAATATGTTATTTTACCTACAAGTGATTTTATCTTCTTTTATAACCATTTAATATCCAATGTGTGAGTGATATTTACTTTTTCAAATTAAATTACAATATATTTAATAAAAATCCTATTTCATTAGTGATCATGACATATAATATATTGAAACATATAATACTATGGGATTGTTTTTCTTTTTTACATAAATTAATATTATATTTAACAATTAAAATTGAGAACATATTTCCTAGGAATAAATCAATAATTTTTCATTATAGAAATTTCTTTACCTAGATTTAAAAATTTATTCAATCCTATTCATACCATATAATCCAATTTAAAGGAATTAACAATTATATTTTATAATAATATTTCAAATGTATATCACAGTTTGTTTAAACTCTAGGTTGTTTGTAAAGAATGCTATAAAATAAATCAAACTTATTTAAAGAGAAATATATTATAAAATCATAAGTTGTTCCATTAAACCCCTTTATAATATTTTAAACTATTAAATTATATCACATCAATAAAAAAACTAAGGATTCTTTTTTATCATCACATCTTTAGGTTCTCATGTAGCTTCCTCAAATTTATGGTTTTGCAAAAAATCATTGACTAGATTAGTGTTCTTGTTACATAAAACATTTTGTATTATATATAGAAATTATTAAAATTATTCCTCATAAGATATATCAAGAACCAGTGGTATGAAATTTTATTTTAGTATATTTGAAGGATCAGGTATATTCTTCCTCATGGCAGATACATCATGAACTTGAGAGAGATTCAGTGGATGCGCCATGTGATAAGCTACCATCCTGATACAATCAATAATTTTGATGAGAAAAATATATATAGGGTTAAAATTTATATTATTTAAAAAACTAATAAATTTCTTCCAAGTACATATTCATCTAAATACCATGTTACCAACTTAAAACTCTATTTTTTAGGGATGATTATCCGAATAAATTTTCTCTCAACTCTTAACTTCCTTAATATGATCCTAAATGGATCTAAAATTCTATACCATTTCATTATCTATATTTGGTCTTAATAGATTTATTTTAGAAACTTCATCCTAGTACAATGGAGTTGTGCACCTATTCCCAAAGATATATTTATAAGGATTCATCTAAATGCTTGAGTGGGGGATATTATTGTAAGAAAATATGATCAGATAAATATTTTGATCCAAAACTCATTTGACTCTATAGAATAGGATCTCAAAATATATTTTTAAGGATTTAATGGTCATATTAAACTATATATCCATCTGGGGGAAGATATTGAGTTCTAAAGTTCAACTCTATATTCAATGATTGCTGAACACTTCCCTGGAATATCATTGTAAACCTTTGATCCCTATCCGATAAAATAGAAAGTGGTACTCTATACAACCATAACATGTATTAAATTTATATCCTAAAAATATGATCAAGAGGTAAATACTATCTAATTGCAATGAAATATATTCACATCGTAAGGAGATCTAATAAAACCCAAATAGAATTATAGCCATTAGATGTTTTGGGGAATTTAATAATGAAATCCATGATGATTTTTTCTAATTTACATTCTGGTATGGGTAATGGTTATATCATATCCTTTTATTTCATTCTCTCAACCTTATATTTCTAACATACTATAATACAAGTTAAATACGATGAAATATCCCTTTTCTTGATTCCCACAAAAAATACTCTTTTAGATATCAATTCATCGTTACACTTCCAAGCTGAATAGAGAATGATGAACTATAAAATTCATTCTATAAATCTTTCATAAAATCCAGTATTTATGGGACACATACATGGTTATTAAACCTTATTATTTCATCATAATCATAGTGGAACTCTAGAACATTCCTCACCTTCATTTGTAGTTCCACATATTTCTTTTGTGACTCCTTAATCTTCGCATGGATATATGGTTGAACATTCATCTAATAAATATATGACATATCCTCTTTTCTCAAATTTCAAGATAAATATTCTATAAGTCCATAATTATTATATATCTTTCAATCTGCATCATTAAAAAACTAGGATGGTACTTCTAACTCGAAGCATCAACCACGTTATTCAAATTTCAAGTGGGGTAATGTATCGAGCAGTCATAATCTATAATAAAATCCAACTATCTCTATTTTCACATATTCATATGTTTATCTATGAAAATAATTATCAATATTTTAATATATATATATATATATATATTTCATATATTTCACCATAAATATTATGCATTTATATTTTTGATGAAAAAATTACCACTGCTAACTCTTAATCATGAGTCAGATAATTTTACTCCTGAATTGTTTATTAGAGTGAGGCATAAGATATCACCATATCATTATTTATGAGGAAATATACTAGTACCTTCTTCAATGATTCACTATATATCACAAACCCTTATCTATTATAGTTTAGTGTGAGTATAGGTTCACATACAAAACTTATTTTTACCTTTTTTAAAATTTCAACTCATTCATTTTTATAAGGGAACTTAGCCCCGTTCTATGTCAACTTGGTTATTGGATTAGAGAGTTATGATAAATATCCCATAAAGAGTTAGTAGTATCCATCTATCCAAATAAAACTATGGATCCCTATTTTCATGGCTGGTCTTCTCTATTTCTGAATTAATTCTATCTTTGAAGGATCTAACAATATACCATCACTTGAGATTATATGACAAAATAATGAAACTTTCTATAGCTAGAAATCAATTTCTCTATATTTGGCATAAAAATATTCTTTCCTCAAGGTATTTAACATAATAGTAAAATGGAATTCACACTCTTCCTTATTCATGGAACATATTATAATATCATCTATATAGACAAATACAAATTGATCAAGGTAATATATAAAGAAAATATGCATTAAATCTACCAAGATTGAATGGGAAATGGTATGTATAAATTGAATCACTATAAATTCATAATTACCATAACTCATACATAACATTATCTTAGGTATATAATTTTTATTGACCCTAAATTGATTATATAAAAAATTAAGATCAATCATAGAAAAATATTGAGCTCCTTGTAATTGATTAGAAAGATCATCGATATAGGGTAACAAATTATTTTTCTTAATTGTGGTTTTATTAAGTTTCCAATAATCAATACAAATATTAATTGACCTAGATTTCTCTATAAAAAAATAATATTTGAACCCCATGGTGATACACTAGGGTGTATGAATAACCTATATATATTCTATTAATTATTTTATTAAATTTCTACAACTCAATCAGGGTTATCAAATATAGAGTCTTCGAAATTGGGGTAGCTCTATGAATGAGTTCTACTATGAAAGGAAAATAAAAATTATGAGGAAGACTATGAAATTATTTAGGAAATACATTATTTTATTCTAAAAAAATAGGTAAATATTCAATGTTGAATTTCTCACCAAGAATTAAATTTTAATATAGATCATGAATATGTATTAGAAACCATAAAATGGAATTAATTTTGATTAGATTTTCATATCAATATTCACATTGAAATACACTCATAGGTTGATTTAAAATATCAAATGGGACTTCTCACCATAAAAAATCGATATGGGATCTATATAATGATATATAATCCATGCCTAAAATAACATCAGATTCTACTAAAATATGGATAATATTATTTTCATAGGGCACTATATTATAAACTTCAACACCACATCCCCATGTCTGGATTAGATGATAAGTATACCTTAACTATCATGATCCACTAAAACAATTGGTATAATATAGAACCTTCATTGGTCTAGAAGTTATCCCTTGTATTAGGTAACTGAAATAGAGAATTCCTAAGTCCACCACAAAAAATACATTTATGTATTAGTGGTACCTTAAGATAAAATTCATTTACATCCATTGAACTCTTCATTTTTCCATGAAAATTAGTTACTTAATTACTTTCTATTTTAGACACAAAAAAACTTCCCAATCTTTTGAGTCATCTCACTAGGTGATTATTCCCACATTCATAATATATTGGAAGTCAAATATTCTTTCATATATGGTCTTTATCTCATGAAATTTTTTGAAATTCAATTGTTATTTTGTTTTCATCATTTATAAATTCACATAGATTTAGGTTATTAGTGAAAATTTGAGATAGCTGATTATAAATAACCACAAGGATTAATATTAAAGCTCCCATTTCAATTGGTTTTTCATGAGGATGGTATTTCCATTGGATAGAAAATTCGTTTTTCAAATGATTCCTCCAAGTTATACCAATTGAATAAAACCAAAACATAGTATGAGAATCTAAATAAATAATCATATTAAGAATTCATAAGATTATGAAAATAATTATTTTGATTCTAGAAATTACAACTCATTATTTCAACCCATTAAACTTTTAGTCTATCTCATATCTCTACGGAATATCATAGTATTTCATAAATTATATCTTCTCATTAATTATAATTATTCCAAAATTGAAATTGAATTAACCAAGTCATATCCCTTAGGAGTGTATAGCCATGTGTGCAGTCTTAGGACCACTCATAATGTATTGAGTGAATATTGGTATGATACTCAAGTAGATTTTTTACGTTGTTTTATCCTAAGTATATATACTAAAAACCATATACTCTTTAAATTATTTATACTGGGATGTCATTATGAAATAACCAAAAAATATATACATAAAAAAATTAGACTATTATCCTATAATTAGAATTATCCTTTGGTTTTTAAATAAATGTTTCCAATCATAATATCTAAAAATAATTGTTCCATACTTTGATACCAGTAGAGGAAACATAAAAATTATATACATAACTATAACATAATTTTAGATTAATATTAAAGACATATCATCATAATACGTACCCCAAAACCATAAATTTATAGTGATCATAAGATATTCATAAACAAATGAGTACATGATCATAACTTATTAAAGTCATAACCAATAAATATATGATCATTAATTATGAGTCATTGAATAACAATTTTTAAAAAAAGAAATATTTTATAAGATTATAGAATCATTGATAATCAATCATGACCCATTAGAGAATATCATAATAATAAGTCATAAGTTACTTTAATACATACAATCATATAAAATAATTTCATTATTCATGGTTCAATTCTAATACTATCATAATAGACAATGTCCCATAGTGGATTGAGTTAACTCAAAAAACACTTTTCATTATTGGAATGGGTTTACTCTTCATCCTATCTTTATTGTTATAATGGGTTCACTTTCCATCTTATTTTCATTTTTTATAATGGGTTCAATCCCCATTCCATTAGTTCCTTAGTCAAGGTTCACTCCCAATACTATCATAGTCGACAAAGTCCTTTACTTAATGGGGTTCACAACACATTATAGTTTATATTATATCATGAGATATCAATATTTATGTAATTAATTGGAGGAATATATAATTTTGAGTCCGTATATCACATAATGAAAACCATATATAAGTGTGAAATAATATCATACTAACATTCATCATTTCATTATAGTATAACCTTTGAAAAGAAAATTAGTTTCACAAAGATTTCACCATCACTTAATTAACCGATGGGAAAATAATGGGTATCATAGAACCATCATTAAAATATAATAATCATTCTATATACCTTGAATGAAATTGGTTTATATCATAATATCATATCCCTATATAATCATAAAAATCCTTAAATAATGATAATATAGATGTAAAAAACCTTTAAAATAAAATTTTTATGTTCATTTATAAACATAAAAAAATCATTTTCTTTCAGCATCATAAAAATAAAAATTGATAAAATATTGTGAAAAATATTTCCGTTGAAAATAAAAATGCATTTTTTTTATGGAATATTCAATATGAAGAATGGTCTTGATTACTAGAAATAATTTCAAATCATATATGATAAAAGAGAAAATTAATTTCACACTTTTGAAAAAGTAAAAAGTACATTAATCCAAAATCATGAAGAATATTACTTTTGAAAATTGGAAAATATATTAAAATATGGTTGAAAATTACTTTAAATAATCATTTTATCATATAAAATAATAATTTTTGAAACATTTTAAAGAACATGTTCATGGAATAAATGTTCATCCGCCAAAGGGAAAATAAGGTCAACTTTTCATAAAAAAATATTTTGATCATTATAAGTACCAAAGATATGAAATGGAAATAATAAATGAAATTTATATGAATAACCTTATAAAATGAAAATAGATGTATTTTAAAGTAAAATGATTATATAATGTCCTTCAATGGAAACATAACACAGAAAATCCTTTAAAGAAATGAGATTGCAATATAAACCCTTACATAAGGTCCCATATTACTTCATATTCGCTCAAACATTTAGAATATTTTATATATATTTATTATAAATAAATTATATAACCATGTTTATATGAATATTAGTCTATATAATTCCATTATAATTTTCAAATACCCTTTTACTAACAGTGTTCATTAAAATGAATAATCAGGTGAAAACTGGTCAGTTTCCTATGCAAGTTTCGGTTCGATGGGTCTAGTCCTTGAAACATGGTCAATGGTATCATATTTATTCATTATATAAATATTTATTACTATTTATTTAAATTATTTATGAAAGAATAATTATTTCACTTCATTTATATGATAGTCTGTACGTACCCACGAGCGATACTTTTATTTTTTGATAGATAGAACAAAAGAAAGGTAAATAATAATTAATCGTTATAGAATCATAATTATATAATATATATCATATATATTAATTAAATATGTAATTATTTTCTTCAATGTAAATATAAGATAAAAAAATTATCACAACACTACATGGAGGTGGTAGTCCACACGTACAAATGAGCAATCTTATCTTTTTTCTACAAATATATTGGTGATAAAAAGTGGTTATACCATTAAAATAAAATCATATTAGTATTGTAAATATAATTATTCCATAATTTTAATATATTTATAAAACATTTATATGAGTTTAAGAAAAAATAAACATAAAAAAGATCAGTAAGAAAATATACATATTCTTCAAGTATCCTCCTTCAAAAATCACCTTAATGATTCATGGATGGGTATTTTGGGAAGGAATAAACCTTAAGGTATAATAAAATTATGTTGGTAGAATATTTTTGTTGATTTTGGTCAAGATAATGGGTCCATGTGTTTTATATCTGATAGAAGTGGAGGTTCTTTTTTTATAAGTTAGGGGAGAGGCACTCTAATAAATATTTACAACAATAAAATATAAAAAAGTAATATTCATTTGAATATGGCACCAAAGATATTAAAATTAAATATATGATATGGTTTTATCTAAATACAATTAATTAATATGATTAAGATAATTTTTAGGTTATTTTTACCCATATATATTTGGTTTATATCCACATTAACTCTTTTAACATTTAATGTAGTATCAATATTTTTTTAACTAAATTACTATTTATATTGACCAAAAATGAAATTGAAATCATCACTAAATTTTGGTTATGTTAATCTAAATATGTGAACCATTTAATTAAATTTAATATCTAAAACTAGTTGTAATTCATTTTAAAATATTTTCTCAAAACGAAATAAAAACTGTTTTTACAAAATTGCATTTTTATCTATAAAAATAAATTTATTCTAATTACATGACTAGTAAAAACCATTAAATGAATGTTAATATATTTTATTGAATATATTATATGAATATTTCTGTAAATTAAACCATAAAACTCTATTTTTTATATTCAAATTCTTTTATCTTAATTTAAAACCAATTGATATTAAATGTACGAATTGTTAATTGTTTTTGAACATTAAATACCAATATATTTAATCCAAATTCATGTTAATTGGCATTCAAGACCCATAGTGTATAGTGTAATATAATACATTGAAAATTTGATCCTTTTCCTTAAAATGAATATTTTTTATCTTTTAAAATTAATTAATTATTTCCTAGGAATTAATCAATAATTTTCACTAATTAAAACATTTATAATTACATTAAATAAATTAATTATTCCTATTTATATCCTCCAATCCAAAGAATAGGAAATATTAGTCACATTAAATATTAATTTTTCAATAGTATATCATAGCCTATTTAAACTAGCTATTGCATGTAAATAAATCTATTAATGGCATAAAAATTTTTTATAGAGAAATATTTAATAAAATAATTGGGTGTCACAAGTAATTACCTATCCAACAATATCAAAATCCTCAATCATACCTCAATAGAACCTGAGAAATACACTCAAATAATTCCCACTCATACCTTCATTGATCCTTAACAGCACCTAGGGCGCACACTCATGTAAACCCCACACATACCTTAAAAATCCTTGGTAGTACCATGGAAACACACACTCATAAACCACAACCATAACTTTTATATGTAGTTTCCACACCTTTTCCCTACAAAAGAATTTTTGTAATGGATAATGTGCCCCAACTTAGGTATCATAATTGGAAACTGCCCAATGTTTCCCATAATGAATGCATTCTAGATCATAGGAACCTTATCTCCAATAAAACTAAATAGGAATAGGTATCTTAATACATAACCCCCCCATATAATGTATTCTCAACAAGACTATAAACTACATAGAACAATATCCGCGCTACAAGACTTTCAACTACATTGAATAATGTCATAATCACATGAAATAAAATTGCACGACAACATCCTTATCACAAAATGTTAAAATTAATGGAAACATCTCCATAAAAATATTATAATCTTATCCTTACCCTATGCGATGAACTTAGGATTACCTATATGACAAGAATGGGTTGCCTCATGTGATGATCATGGGAAAACCTCAACAATATAGGGAACACACTTGCATAAGCCCCCCACCCACCCACCAACTTTATTACTCCGTAGTAGAATCTAGAACACCCAAAGAATAATCCCGAAAATATATATTTCCATTATCCCCTTTCAATATTCAAAAAACCATGAACACATGAAGTTATATTTGATGGTGAAATCCTTTTATATAACTTTAAACTGCATGCTAAAACAACACGGGTTATCATCCCTAAATCCCAATAGGGTAATGAAAGAGAAAACATTTCAATTATTTTAATTTTAATTTCAATGTTTTTAATCCCAACAATGTAATAATTTATGGTTAATTATCAAATTTTTTTATTTTAGAATCATTCTTACCTGAATTGTAAAAATAGACAAATTTTGGATTTAAAATATTTTAATTTATTTATGTATTTCAGCCATAATTTTTCTATACTAGTAAAAATTGAAAAATTATTGTTTTTCAAGTTTATATGTTCATATTTATTCATTTAATTCTTCTAGACCCAAAGATAATTTCATCATTTTAAGGATCAAAACTAGCTCAAAATTTGGGCCGCAAAATCTGTGCACATATATGGATAGTTTTGAAGATGAGACCATATCTCATAAATGGATGATACAAATGGGATGAAATTTTTAATTGAGATGTATAGGGTATTATTTTAAATTTTTAATAAATTTTAACACACCTTATCATACCTATTAAAATGCTATAAATTGATGGGAAATGGGATTTGGTGAATTTGAAGAGTCTTCCAGTACAAAATAAATTTTCAGAGTTAATATGATGTAACTTTTTCTACACAAGGCCAATGATGTTTAAAATTTATGTCCATATGTACAAGACATATAAAAATAACTTTCAAGAATATCCTATATTCCAATTTGGTAATTAAATGGTTCTAACATGAACAAAATTATGATTGAGAGAATTAGAATGGAATTTTTCACCCCATCTTCCTATAAAAATGCATCTCCCTTTCTTTTCTATGGGTTGAATTTTTTTGGATATTTATTTAGTTCTGTAGTTTCATTAATTTTTTTAAATATTATGAATTTTTAATATATATTATTATTATTATTCTTCATCTCATTCTTCCATTATTTAACTTTTGTGTTCTCACATCTTTCTTTTCCATTGACATATCTAATACTCATGGTTATGAGTAACTAACCAGAGGAAGTTAATAGAGGATAAATATAGCATTGAAACCAATTTATTGAGCTATCATTTTTATTTTTTATTATTTTAATAGAGTTGGTATGAGGGGGTATTAGTGGGAATGGAACCTTCATGCCTCTACTTCCCACCCGAGTCTTAGCTTTCACTTATGTAATATTCTCCCTTGAATCAAGGAGGTGGATGTGCGGTCTCTAAGAGATCGTTAAGGGCACCGTATATTCAAAAAATGGGTAGTATATGATGTTAATTAACACTATGAAGCATGTTAATTAAGTTGTTTTGAAACAAATAATGAGTTAATTAAGGTTCACTCTAGGTGTTCTCATAGCAGGATATCCTTTTTTTAGCATAACTCATTCTATCCCAATTCTATATTTCATGTTTATTTTCATTTATCTTGAATTTATTTAATTTTTATTCCCAAATTTCAAATCCCTAAAATTATATTGTTTAATTTTATATTATTTAGAATATAAATTGTGACAATAGAAATTCAGTGCTTTGTGAGATGAATCCTCAAGACTGACCCTAGGTGCGTAAAATATTTTATGATTAGGTAAATAAACTATTTAGTAGGGATACAAAAAAACACTATGCGTTAATTTAGAGATTTTTTGGGATGGAAAAAATCTTTGACACAATTTTTTCATAAAAAACAAAAAAAAATCATAAATATAAAAAAAATAAACTATTTTAAGTTAATGATGTATTTAAATTCAAATTATTCTTTATATACCGACCTATCATAGCTTAAATAAGAGGTTCACAGTGATCTTAAAGCTCAGTTTCAAAGAATTAGTGATGGAATGAGAAACCTGAAGATATAAGGGATATATGAATATGTACATTCATCCTAGGAGAAATTGAAACCTAAATCAAAACAAGAACAAGAACAAATGATGAAAGAGATTTCACAAATCAGTTTTTATGTTAAAGAATCTGAAGTGGCTGAGAAAGATATACTAAATAAATTAATAATGTTATCCTAAAATAAACCATTTCTCAATAAGGACATTTATTAAAACATTCCAACAGATATACTTATGGGAGATCAACATTTTTTGGAAGAAACATGGAATGATGTTATTGAAGATGTCATGAAACTTGATCTTCCCATTATTGATAATTAAAAATCATTACTAATCTATCTCAATCTCACTATAGAATATGATAATAAATATTAACCTTTTGATATTGAATTTCCAATGGTTTTTCTAGTAGAGATCAATTTCCAAGATTACTTACTTGTAAGAGAATATTTATTTATTGATTATTTATGTTTTAATCACATTCAGAATGAATTATTTTCAGAACTCACTTTTTATGAAAATTTTGAAACATAGAAAATAGATAAGGCCTTGTATATTGAGGAAGAGACCACCCAAGTGGTGGTTATTGAAGAAGAAGTGTTGATGAAGCATGTGATGATGTGGATACCTCCTCTACAATAACATGTATACCATATAGAGGAATCCACCAAAAATGTCAATAGGGAGAACCCCTATCTTATTTTCCCACCTTGAATGGACCTTAAATATAATATTTATTATTTATTAGGGTTTTGGTATTTTATTATCTTATTTTTGGTTCTCCAATATTTTTCTTTCTACTCATGGACACCAGGAAAATTCAAATGTGGAGGTTCATATCAAATAAACCACATCAACCTTCTGAATGGGAATAATCTACACAAACTTCATGATTAGTGAAAGTAAAAATATTTCACCTGATTGGGGGTATGAACCAAGAATTATCTCTTTTATTTCAACATTATATTTATTTTTATTATTTTTTTTCTTTCTTTATTATAGTTTTAATGTGGAAACAACTAGATTCTGATCATAAGGTTGCGACAAAAAATAAATCTGATTCTGTATTTATTTTTATTTTATTTGTTGTCTAATAAAATCGTTGCATGAAAATCATTATCTAAATTGATATAAAGGGAGGGTTTCAGATAGAATTATTTTAGGGAAATTATAATATATTTTTCGGATTTTTTGTGTGCTTTGATTTTATTATTTTTATATTTTCCTGATTTTTTAAAGTTTTCATTTTTCATTTTTTGTGTGTTTTTAAGATTATTGAACTAAATAAAATACTTTTGAAAATCAAAACTATATTTGAGTTTTTGGTACATTTATTGATTTTACTTTTTTTGGATTTAAATTATTACAGAATTGATTTTGATTCTTAATTTATTATCTTTTCATTTGAAGAAGCTCGATTGATCATGAAAATCATGTCCACAGGTACTATTCAAATAGAAAATATTTCCCAACCTAAGAGGTTTCTAAACCTTGTTTACATATTCTTTACATTAATATTTTTATTGAAACTCTTTAGAATTTTTTTGTGACCTAAAAATTCCCATTTTAATATTTTTCAAATCGATTAGAGTTTATGGAATTTGTTAAGTATGATTGAATCACCACTTTGAAATCCCTTTTTACATAGACCTCTAATTTTAGTCTACCTTTTCATATGACCTTTATCAAGCCTCTAGTATCCATGAAAACCCTTATTATGAATCCACATTATGTAAAATTTATCACTTTATAACTTTCTCCAGAAGTTAAATGAATGATTATTGATAAACTCAAGTATTGGAGAGGGAGAAGATGTGTTGCATTTTTATTTCCTGAATAATTTAATTGAGTTGAACTGAAAGTGTTTATATATATTTTTTCATTTTTGGTGGATTAAATTTCTTGGTGTAAAGATAAAATTAGGGCCTAAAATATCATTACAAATGTGAAACAAGTGTTTAATATTATTTTATGATCAAAATTTGCCACTATTTTCATCAGAAATATGATCTGAATGAGAAATATAGATTTGAATTCACACTAAAAAATGCATCAAAATGAGTAAAATAGGGAATAAATTTATAATTAATGTTGAAAATCCCTTGTGTGAACTTACAAAATAATGAAATAGGAGTTTGGAGGTGATTCATTTTTTCAATTATTGAGGAGCACATCATTCTTTAACGAAAATATATTCATGTGTTTACTTCACTTTAGAGTCTATCCCTCCTTATTCTTCCTAATTTGTTTTTATATTAAATACCTAATAACAATAAACCTCATAAAAACCCAAGAAAAACACATCATGATCGAAACATTTATGAATCTTTGAAGTGGAGATAATTAGAGGATATCATGCCTATTTATATCACATATGTTACAAAGAATGAGAAAAACTCCACATAAAAAATCCTTGAGTGAAGAGAGAAATTATTAGGATTCGACCATAAACATCGAGTAATCTTTAATTTTAATTCATGAATTCATTCTCTTACATTTTTTTATCCTCTTATGTTTAGTGTTTTAGATAATTAGGACATAAATCATATATAAAAAAACCATAAAATGAAAATTGGAGACTTCTGATTAGTATCCATTTTCCCATAACATAAAACATTTAAAAATAAATAAATAAATAGTTCTTTTTAAGTAAAATCTCCATGACTTTCAACATAACTTATTAATCTCCCTTATCTATACATAAACCATATTAAAAACAATTTAAAAACTAGTAAGGAGAAAAACACTAACTAAGGGATATAAAAAGAAATTAAACTATTATTTCAGTAAAAACATGAATTCTAATGAAAACCCTTTCTTGAAAACATAATATTCTACCCATTAAAGAAAACTTTCATTCCTTTAAAAATATCATTTATTTTACCTTTTTAAAAAATTATTTCCCAAAAAAAATTATAAATAATAGAAAATTCAAGTAGGTACCTTGGAAAATCATCACATATAACCCTTAAAAAACCCTTACAGAACACATACAAATTGGAGTAACCATACAGCCAAATTTCAATTTAAATCCCTAGACAACATAATTATTTTACAATGCATTGTAGAATAATCTGGGCGAACACATCACATATGATATAATGAGGTCACATAGTTATATCTAGGTGCACCCATCATTTATAATTCCCAAGAACCACAACATGAATAAATCACATGTAGAATTTATTTTATCACAACTCATTGGAATATTGTTTATTCTTTTTAAAACAATATTAACTTGTGGAAAAGAAACTTGTTCTATAACAATCTATTTTAAAAAAAGTCCATCTAGAGAAATAAATAGGATTGTTTTTATAAAAAATATACCTAGTGGTGGATAGGTAAAAAACAGGGCTATTTATATAGATTAATGAAAATAGAATTAAGGTATTGTTAATTTTTTTACGAAAATACCATTATCATTTTGAAAATCACTGTCGGAAAAATATAAAATTTGGAAAATATTTTTATTTAAAAATTACCTTGAATGATTATAAAGGAGGATTTTAAAAATAATTTATATAATTTCTTGAATAGAACATGATTATTTAATTTAAAAAGAACTTTTATAACATTTTTGAAAACATTTTTAGAAAAAAAAATTTGAATAAAAATAAATTTTGACTGAAAAGATTATTTTTTCATAAAAACAATCATTGAACATATGAGTACACAATGAGAGGAAATGTAAGGTAAAAAATTTATTTTCATTACATAACTAGAGGATAATAAAATTAATTATAATAATTTAGAGGTAGATAAAAATATTTCAACATTTAATATGTAATCATAGACAATCTCGATAATTGACGAGATTATAATATCAAACTCTTACCACTTTAGTAACATTTATTCCCAATACCAATGAAATTATTACACTAAAATAAACATAAATACCATGAGAATAAATAAATTACTGATATTACATGTTAAATGGGAAGTATATACACCTCATAAAAGAATATAGGTTCATAACAGGACATAAGTCCTCAAGAAGGTTAATTCTGACAAAAAACTATTAGCTCTTTGGTAACTTTGAGACTGTAAACCCAAAAAAGGTGATATCCTATAATGGATATATAAATACAAATATATTTAAGGATTATAATAATAAAATAAATTCCTTTTAATTATATACATGAACCAAAAATAATAAGTGGTGAATAAGGAATGTATCTCATAGAAATAACAATGAGATGAGAAAAACCCTTACATTGAGTCTGATTTGTAAAACTTTTTATTTATCATCCTAAATAAAAAAATTATTTTAATTAATTAATTGATTTTAAACATTTTATATGTTTATTATTACTTTTATTTAAATTATAAACATATTATATATAATTAACTAATCAATTAAATTTATGTCAGACGGTTTAACCATATTTGACTTATGTGTCAGAAATGATTTTAGTAGGTTGAAAATGGTTTTAGGGGTCATTATTTAACCATATAAATAATAAAAATGATGATATTATTATAATATTTATACATAAATAATAATTTTAAAATAACTCACTAAGTATTTTTATGAAAAATGAATTAACTTTACGATCATAGAGACGATAGGCCATATGTACGCATGAGTAACGTTTCTAATTTTCAATGATCATTATGGAAAAAAGGAAGTAATATTTTATCATTAAATATTGATAAATATATCCTAAATACCATTATATCTAATTATATATAATTATATATATCTTTCTTGTGATTTAAAATGAATTACATTGCTTCGAGGAGGTGGTAGTCAGCACGTCCGTGAACAACATTATCACTTTTTCAGTGTCTGAAATGGTAAGAGGAAAATTATATATTATATTTACATAAATATAATAATTTCATAAATATAATAATAATTTTTTGTATATCATATATATTCATCATATTTACCCTCATTACCATCTATGTGTCATGATTGTTAAAAATGTTTCACAACGCTTGATGAGGAGGTAGTCTGCGGTACATACGCGCGACATTATCATATCCCCTAGGGTATGAAATGTAAAAAATGAGTGTATGATATAATTTCACAAGAGGTATAATTATGTTATAAATATCATAAATATCATATATAAACAATATCTATATCATTATTCCCAACTATGAGATGTGGTAATGGGAAAACAAATGACATCCTATCACGAGGCGGTAGTTTACCGTACACACAAATGATGATTTCATAACCCATATGATGAAAGTCTGTGTGGGTGTTGGTATTAACCATAACATAAATAAATATAATTATATTAATAATATTATTTTTATTATATAATCATGGTATATTAATAATTTAAGGGTGTGGATAAGGAAACATAACAAAAACACTCATTGATGAACATTACCTCTTCTTTAGGTATCTTCTTTTGGTTTTCAGAAAAAGCCTTACATAGTTAGATTTATAAATAAATAATGATTATTGGATGATAGGGAGACATTTTAGAAGTTATAGGGTAAGGTATTGGCAGAAAAAATTGGGTTTTAAGGTGTGAAGAGATGAGGAGATGTGGTGGCCTTCTATAAGTGGGGAGAGTACACACTTGGAATTTTCAAAAGAAAGTTAGAAGAACCCTTGTTTTTACAGACCAAATGGATCCAATAATTTAAAAAACTAAAGAATATAAATTATAAGTTATAAATATGGAAATATAAATGGTTATTTATAAGTTTTTAGGTCATTTGGGACCTTATTATTAATGTTTAACAACTAAGTATACTCATTTTTACCTTAATCACTGTAATTATTTTTAACTATTTTCACTAGTCATTTTGGTAAAAAATTAAGTTTAAATTATTTTAAATTTTAAATTATTATTATTATAAATATATAATCCATTTTTATAAATTCAAATCATAGAAGTTGAAAAATTTAATTTAATATTAATCTAAAAAACGCGGCGAGAAAATGGGTTTTTAAGAAGTGTATTTTTTAGAAAAAGGTGATTCTATATTAAGTCTATGAATAAGAATAATAATTGCATGAAAATAAATTATTATTTAATGATATATAATATATAGAATAATTTTTAATAATTCCATAATAAGGATGATTTTAATTATTTAAAATTCCAAACATTTTGCATTTTAATAATGTTTTAAGAAACACAAATCTTGGAAACCAAAAAAAAAACATATATTAATAACAAATATAAAGTGGATCCAAAATTAATTAATTGTATTAAATATAAATAAATAATACATAAATTTAATTTTTTAAAATATTCCAAACATATTTTTAAATTTAAATAACTTAATTTATTAAAATAAATTATTTTCTTTACCGAAATCGGTTTTTTCATTATTCACTGAAAAATCAATATTTTTCGAAAAATCGCAAAATTTCACCCAAAGTAAATTTTGATTGTATTATTATAAAAAAATAATATAATTTAACCATATAAAACATATTAATGTTTCAAAAATTGGTTTTAAAATAAGTTCCCATAAAATGGTTAAAACATTTGTGTTTTTCTGAAAAAAATGATTTTAAGCATAAAATTGGATTTATTTTTATCTCTTGTTTAGAAACCACATTAGATTAATGTTAAAAATAATATTTCATATATTATATCAAAATTTAATTAATATAAACCATAATATGAAATTTTTATAATTTATTGTTATAAAAAACACTTGTGTAAATTAAAATAGCTTTCAGAAAAAGATTTTCTTTTATTTTGAAAAGGGTTTTATTTTAATTTATAATTAATTTGTCACCAAATAATTAATTATATATAAATTTTTAAAACATATTTTCATAATTTATTTAATCATGTCAAGGTTTTCTAGTTCTGTGAAAGTCATAACACTGAATCTAGAGCCTGAACTTGTCTGTATAGCGGGGTTGGGGTAAGATACCACCATGGTAAAAGTAGATCAGGTCACACGCTCCGATTTGATCTTGGGTGTTCCCATGGGGGTATGCCAAATGGTTCATTCTATAGATTCTTTTTTTGTTCCAATTGAAAATACCTCAACCACGCACTGGGAGTCCGAGACTAGAAGTGTCGAACTGAAAGGTTCATACATTATCAAATGTCAACCGGTTCACGAGCCGATGCAAAATAGTCTCAAAGAGGTGGATAACCTGATGCCTATCAGTCGTGGGAAATGAGAAATCATAATTAGGGATCATAAAATGGTAATAACCAACCATTTAAATGACTATTTGATAACTATCATGTTAAATAATATTATTAATAGTATAATGTTGTTCGGTAAAACTTTGTCTCGCACATAAAGAAAGTTATTTTAGAAACTCATTATTTCATGCATAATAAGATAAAATCAATGTTTCATAAACAATAAACTTTTGAATATAATTTTTCCAATTTCAAAATATCTGGGTGTTAAATCCTCCCCTTTTAACAAATTTCATACTCAAAATTTGAACTTTATCTCAATAAAAAAAGTTTGGAAATTTGAAAATACTTATGTTATAAACCCACATCATAAAAAGGATTCATAAAACCTCCCCTAAAAATAGAGAAAGTAAAGTAAAGTTGTTATATGTAAAAACACATAAATGGGTTTTTAAAATAGGACAACGTATGTAAGAATTTATGGGAAAATAATTTTTTATAAAGAGTGATTGATGTCATTGATCACAAACAAGTGAATGGTAAATAGAACGTTAAGATCCTAAAACCCTAAATTTGAGATAATCCAAAAGTCAATTGGTTCATCAGAATTAAAGGTACTTGGATAAAATTTTGTTTCAAGATCTTTTTCCTAGTGTTTAGGAATTATCTTACCTTGTAGACTAAAACAAAATGGAAATATACTAACTTGAGGACTATTATTTCATCCTTTAAACTATTTCTAATAAAAACTCATATTTTTCTCTAAATGTTGGGTATTTAGGATGAATTTTTCATTCACGAGTAATTAAAATAAATATTTAAAGACTACATAACCATAAAAGGTATAATAATATATTCCTCCTATCATTAATAATTAAAATAAATTGTTTGTACATTGTAAGATATTTACCAAAATGAATAAACCATCATATGATACATTAATCGTTAAAATTAAAAAGTCCCAATGTTCAAAATAAATCATTACATAACCATATATCCCAAATAACCTCAATAAATTCAAAATTAAAGAGAGTCTTTGATCAATGTTTATCTCATGCCTTTAAGATTTCAAGCCTAAAAATGCAGCAATACTATTTTGAAGTAACATTAATCACTTAGTCACAAATTCACTTATCTATCTAATGTTTATCTATATGATAAATCTTTCATTACCATAATTACCTAAATAACCAAGATCATATAAACATTAAAGTTTATAAATACCTCCAAAAAATATTCCCACCAAATTTAAAGGAATAATTTACATTAAGGTGATGCTTTACATACAATTCAACCAAATAAGTCAGGTCCTAAATTATCAATATCCACTTTAAGATCTCATCACATGAAACCTCAAATGGGTTTATAAGACTTTGAACATGTGATCAAACATAAAATAATATATATAATATGTTATCAATAACTCTTAAGATAACCTCATAGGATGACATCCTAACATCTAAAGTTATCTAAACCGACCTTCCATACTAACTATAAGGCCCTAACCTTAAACATTACACAATACTGAGTTTTATGTCATGAAATCATTCTATTAAATTTGAGGATCCTTTAATGTTTATAGTTTTTTATAAATATGACATAACACATACATAAAACACCATAAAATACAAATCGACACGTACTAATAGTATCCATTTTTTCAAAAATAGAAAACATTTTAAAAAATAAATCATGATTTCTTTTCATGAAAAATATCCAGAACATTCAACTTGACTTATTCCTTTCCATTTCCCATACTTAATCCCTATGATCTTTTTAAAACATGGGATGTGAAATAAATATAATTAAAGGATATAAAAATAAAGGAAACTATTATTTCAATAAAAATGTGAAAACACATGAAAATCCCTTTCTTGAAAACATAAAAATTTATCCATGATGGGAAATATAATTCCTTAAAAAATATCATTTATTTAACCTTTAAAAAAATTATTTTCCACAAAACTCATTAAAAATAAGAGAAAATTCATGTAGGTACCTTGGGACATCATCTAATATAACCCTTACAAAATCCTTATAAAATCCTTACAAATTGAAATAACTATATGACCAATGTCCAATATAATTATCTAGAGAAAATAATCATTTATAAATGAATTGAAGCGCTATCTGGGATCACCTATCATACAAGCTATAATAGGCTCACCCAGTGCTATTTGGGAACACCAACCATTTATAATGTTATATAACCAAAACATAAATAAAGAACATTGAGAGTCTATTTTATCACATCTCATTTTGACAACATCTATTCTTTTTAGAACATGATTAACCTGTGGAAAATAAATGGTGTCCATGAAAATATCTTTGAAAAAAAACATAATCCATATAGAGAAATAATGAGGAAAATATCAATACAAAATATCCCTAGTAGAGGGAAATTAAATAAAACTTTTGTTGATATTAATGAATGGAAATACCATTAATATATAATTAAATACATTTTGAGGGAAATTCAACTTTAATTTTTAAAATCACTTTTTAAAACATAAAACCTTATCAAAATCATTTTATTTTAAAAAAACCTCAAAATTGTATAATGAGACATTTTAATAATAATTTAAAACATTTTAAGGAAAATAAATTTTTTATTATATTTTTAAAACATTTTTGAAAACATTCTTAGAAAACATGGTTTTGGAAGAAAAAATTCTTTCAACTGAAATGATGATGTTTTCATAAAAAATATTATTTTACCTCTAAGTAAATAAAGAGAGAAAAATTAAGGGAAACATGTATTATAATTACATAAATTTAGGAGAATAAAATTTATGAGAATTATTTAGAGGTATATCATAAAATTTAAACATTGGAGAGTTAATCACAAAAAATCCCAACAATTAATTAGATTGTAATATCAATCTCTTACCAATTTGGTAAATTTGAATCACAATCACCACAAAAGGATTACATTAAAGGAATATTAATACACAATGAGAATAAATAAATAAATGGTATCACATGTAAATTGGGATGTATATATACCTCATAAATGTAGATAGGTTCATAACACGACATAAGTTTCAAGGAAGTGAAATTGTAATAAAAAACCATTACCACTATGGTAACTTTGAAACTATACACTGAAAAAATGAGATATTCAAAAATAGATATTTAAATAAAAATAAATAAAAATATTTTAATCAAATAATATATACATGGGAATTAACTACATTTCATAAAAAAATAGGTGGTGAATATGGAATATATATCACAAAAATAAAAGTGAGAAGAGAAAATCCCTTACCATGAGAATGATTCATCACAATTGTTTTTTTATTCCTGATTAATATAAATATGTTAATTGTATATTTGTTTCAGAAACTTTTAAAACTTTATCATTGACTTTATTTAATTTATAAATAATTCATCTATAGTTGCATTATTAATTAAGATTATGTAAGATTTTTTTGACTATATTCAGTTTATGTGTCAAAAACAACTTTGGTTGGTCAAAAATGGTCAAAGGGGGCATCATTTAAACATATTCAGACAAATAATAATGATATATTTATCTTATTTAGGTATAAATTATACTTTTAAAAACAATCATGGAATATGGTTATGAAAAATGAACTAACATTACGACCTTGAAGACAGTAGGTCGTGAGTACGAATGAGTAACGTTTCAGTTTTTCAATGACCATTAAGGAAAAAGGTAAGTAATATTTTAACATTAAATAATTATAATTATATAATAAATACCATTATATTTAATTATATTTTCTTATATATATTATTCTTGTGATGTAAAATAATCACATTATTTTGAGGAGGCGGTAGTCCACACTTCCACGAACGACGTTATCACTTTTTCGATGTATAAAATGCTAAGAAAAAAATGCTATATTATATTTAAAGAAATATAATTATCTAATTAATATAATAATTATGTTATATATATAATATATATTCAATATATTTACCCTTATTACCATCTATGTAACTTGTTAGTGAAAAACAATTCACAACGCTTCACAAGGCAGTAGTCCGCTGTACACAAGAGTGATGTTATCATACCCCCTATAGTGTGAAATGTAAAAAAGGGGAATTTGATATAATGACCCCTGAGGTATAATTTTTTAATAAATATCATTAATATAATATATAATAAGTATTTATATTATTATTCCTAAAAGTGAGAGAAGGTAATGGAAAAACGAACAACATCGTTTTGTGAGGCTGTAGTCTGCCATACAGACGAATGTTGATTTCATAACCCATTTGATGGAATTATGTGTGGGTGTAGGACATAAACATAAAATAAAAAAACCTCAATAAATTTAGGGTAATGAGGTTATTATATATTCATGGTTTAAGAAAAATTGAATGGTATGGAGAAATAAATAAAACAAAAATGCTCATTGATGAACATTACCTCTTCTTCGAGTGGCCCCTTTTAGTTTTCACCAAAGACCTTACTTGGTTGGATTTCTATAAAAATTAAGGATTTAACATTGATAGGAGGTAATTTTAAAAGTTATTTTTTAGGGTATTTTCTTAATGAATTGAGTTTGAATGTGTGAAGAGAGGAGGATTGGTGGTGGAATTTTATAAGCAAGGGAGATGTCACACTTGTTATTTTTCAAAGAAAATTTATATTAAACTACAATTTTACATACCAAATGGGTAAAATAATTCCCAAAACTATATAATAGTAGGTATAAGGTCAAAATATAGCCATAAAATGGGCTCTCTACAAGTTTATAAGTCATTTTTACACTTATGTTTAAAGCCTAACCACTATGTAAACTCATTTTTTACCGTAATCATTGTAATTAATTTTTACTATTTTCATTAATCATTTTGGTAAAAAAATATGTTGAATTTATTATAAATTATAAATTACTTTGATTAAAAATATGGAATAAAAATTTTCAAATTCAAATCACAGAGGTTGAAAAATTTAATTTATTATTAATCCTGAAGATGCGACGAGATAACATGTTTTTAAGAGGATTATTTTTTTTTGAATAATATGATTCTATATAAACTCAATAAATAATAATAATTTTTTGAAAATAAATTAATTATTAATGATATATAATATATAACTTTAATTTAAAACATAACCCATTATATTTTATTTAATTTATTTAAAAATACGAAACCTTATACATTTTAAAATAATTTATATAAAAATATGTCATTAAACCTAAAAACACATTTATATTTAAAGCCAATATAAATTTGATAAAAAAGAAATTATGTGGATTTAATATAACTAAAAAATATACAGTTTACTTTAAAACATATTCTGAAAATATTTAGACCTTTAAATTAATTAATTTAGAAATATAATTTACTTTTTTAAAAAAATCATTATTTTTTACTATTCACTAAAAATCTGTATTTTCCAAAAAAAATCCAAAATTAAAACCCAGGTAAATTTTTATATTATTATTAAAAAATGAAGGTATTTTATTTAAATAATATTTCTAAAAAAATTTAAAAATTATTTTTAAAATAAGTGCACTATAAAAAGGCGACAATACTTATTCTTTTTTAAAAATACAGTTTTAAGCAAAAAATTAGATCTATTTTTATCTATTATCTAGAAAAAATATAGGATTATTGTTAAATATTTTATTAAACATAATATATATTTCATTAATATAAACCAAAAAGTGTGATTTGTTTAATTTATTGGTACAAAACACAAATGTTCACATAAAAATATTATTTAGAAAATGTTTTTATTTTATAATAAAAGGGGTTTATTTTAATTTCTAATTAATTGGTGACAAATGAAATCATTATATATACATTTATAAAACATATTTTCATAATTTAGGTAGTCATATCCATACCCGTCATTTGGATGGTTAGGTGAAAGCTATCATGTTAAATAAGAATATTAATAGTATCTTATTGTTTAGTAAAAATATGTCTTGAATGTACCAAAATCTGTTGAAGAAACTCATTATTGATTGTATCATAAGTTAAAATTAGGGTTACATGACCATTACACTATCAAATATATTTTTTTTCTTTTTAAAATTTCATGGTGTTACAAATATTTTTTTTCTGGGGAAGTAGGTATGACATGAAAATGTGGATTAACATGATATTGAATGGATTTTTATGATTTTTGAGAATTTAAGGAAATTTTATCCATTTTTGATGCATTATATATACTTTAATGTGACAATTGATGTATGTTGTGATTTATGTTTTGGGATGTTTGTTTTGACCTTAGTATTAGATTATTACCCAGGAGTGCAGTGTTTAAGTGTGGGGAAATTGATGGATAAAATATGTTCAATTTTATCAATTTTATTTTAAATATTTTTAATAATAGAAAATTGTTATTTTAAGTGTAATTATTACACATTTTTATTTTAGAATCATTTTGAGCATAATTTCAAAATGTCCTAATTTTGGATTTTAACAGTTTTATTTTATTTTTGTATATATATTATATTTTTTACATTAATAAGATTTAAAAAATTAATATTTTTTAGGATTCTGTTTTCATTATGATTTATTTAAATTTTCTATACCCAATTATTTGTCTATAATTTGAAGGCCTAAAACCAAATAATAAATCATGCCTCAAAATCTAGGCACAAATTTGGCGACATTTGAAGATGGACCCATATCTCATAAATGGACAATCCAAATTAGGTACACGTCGATAATGAGATGTAGTAGATATCAAAGAATTTTTTTAAAAGGTTTTACATGCTTGATTCTTCCTCTCTCAAGTCCATTAATTCAAGGGAAATCATATTTTATGAATATGAAGAGTATGAGTAGCAAGAATAATGTTTCATTTTAAATGGGAATTAACATTTTATACACAAATATAATGAATATAAAATTTTATGATCGCATTATAAATTAATATATGAATAAATATCAATAAGAAAACATTTAACAATTATGTAGTTATGTTTTTATACCACACATATTATTTTGGTAGATATAATTGGATCTTAAATTTTCACCTCTTATATTTATTAAGAAGTATCACTCATTATTTTCAAACGGTTGACAACTTTTGTTGGATTTTTTTAGCTTTTTAGTTTATTTTTTGTTTTAATAAATTTAATAATTTTTAATATATAGTACTCTTCTTCTTCCTCACATTAATTAATTTTTTTATCTTTTGTATTTTCACCCCGTTATTCTTCATGATGATCTCTAATAGTCATGATCATGAGTAACTAAGCGGAGGAAATTCCCAGGGGATCAATCCAGTGTTGAACCTATTATTCCTAACTATAATTTTTAATTTTTATTATTTTCTTGGAGTTAGGATGAGGTGGATATTATTGGGAATGGTGCCTTTATATCTCCACATTCCACCAAAGGCTTATCTATCTCTTCTGAAATATTCTCCATTGATCTAGGAGGTGGATATATAGTCTTTCAGGGATCATTGAGTGAACTATATATTCATATAATGGTCAAGAGAGGATATTCATGCATAATATAGGTCATGTCCATTAATTAGTTTTGAAACTAAAAATTATACAATAATGGTTGACTCTGGATGTTCTCTTGAGTGGATATTCTTTCTATCTAACATCAATAATTTTATCTCCATACTACATTTCATGATTAATATTCATTATCTTCATTGATTTAATTTTCATCCAAAATTTAAAACCCATAGAATTATATTATTTATTTTTATATTTTTTAGAACATAAATAGTAAAATATAAATTCAGTGGTGTTTGAGCTACCTCCTTTTGACTGACCCTAAGTGTGAACTATATTTCGTGCTTAGTTAAATAAACCACTGACAGTGGATCCTATATACATCCTCACACATCAATTTGGAACCATATTTTGGGAGGGACAACACATTAAAACACTTTTTTTCATAATAAAACACCAAAAAATCGTAAATTTAAAAAACTAAAAAACATTTACATTGTTCATGATGTTTTAAAATTAAAATTATTCAATATAGACTAACCAATCATAGGTTAATGAAGAATTTCATAGTGATCTTGGATCTTGGTTGAAAAGGACATTTGATGAATGAAAAACATAGAGAACAAAATAAAATTAATAACTGAAAATGTACGTGTATCCCAAGACCAAATAGAATAGGAACCAAAGTCAGAATAAGAACCAGAACATGAATGAGTGGTGAAAGAGAATTAAACAATCATTTTTTATGTTAAATAACCTGAGATGGATGAGAATGAGATACTAAAGGAATTAATAACATTATCCCACACTCAAACATTTTTTTATGAGGTATCTTATGAAAATATTCCAGGTAATATACTAATGGGAGATGAACATTTTTTGAAATAATTATGAAATCAATTTTTTAAAGATAAAAATAATCTTGCACTTCCCATATGTGGTAATGATAAATCAATACCTATCTACCTCACTCTTTTTATGGTATATGATGATGAATATGAACCTATTGAGGTTTATTTGACATTTTTTATTCAAGAAGATATCATTTTCTAAGATGACGTACTTGAAAGATAATATTTATTTCTTTATTATTCATGTTTTAATATTATTCATGCTGAATTATATTAGAAATTATTGTTTTCTAATTTTTTTGAAACAACATAAATGGATATGACCTTTGATATTGAGGAAGGTACCACCCAAGTGGGGTTGATTGAAGTTGATGATCTAGAGAAGCATATAGTGATGTGACTACCTTCTATATAAGAAATTTCTACCACATATAGAAGGACACCATCAAAGTCACTGTGGAGTGCCTCTATCTTCTTTTTCCTCCCATTATGGACCTTGAATTCACTCATTATTGTTTCTTGGGGTTGGTAAAATTATTATATTCTTTGGGGTTTTCAATTATTTTTTTTCACATGGAAACTAGGAAACGTCACATGTGGTGGTTCATCTCAATGAAACTACACCCACCTACTGATTGGGGACAATCCACTATAACTTCCTGACTAGGGGAAGTAAAAACCTAACACCCTATTAGGAGTCTAAACCAATAAGTATCTATTTTTATTAGACTTTATCTTTCTTTTTTATTTTTCTTATTTTTTTTCATGGTTTCTTGTTGTTTTAAAGTGGTAGTAGCTAAGAGTTTAACTCAAGGCTCCCAATAAAAAAATTTAGTTTGTGTCTTTATTTTTCGTTATTTTGTTTACTGGCCATTAAAATTATACATAAAAATAATTATCTAAATTGTAATAAAAATATAGTAGTAAATGGTATAAGTGTTGGTGTAATGGCCCAGACCTCTCTGATCTATTACTTTGTGAAAATGGGGTGTTGGAGGTGTTCCGGGAGGTCAAGGTGACTTATCCCCAACACGTTTCCAAATTTCGTTTTGTGAATAGTGTTTCTAGTTTTATGAACAGTAATGGTAGGTGTACAGTGGTTCACAGATTGGTTTCAAGGATCGGTTTCACAGATCGGTTTCAGAGATCGGTTTCACATATCTGTTTCACATATCGGTTTCACAGATCAGTTTTACAGATCAGTTTTACAGATCAGTTTCACATATCGATTTCACATATCAGTGTCACAGACCAGTCTCACAAATTGGTGTCATAGATTGGTCTCATAGATCGGTCTCACAGATCAGTTTCACAGATCGCTGTCACAGATCGGTTTCACAAATGGGTATCACAGATCGGTCTCACAGATCGGTTTCAAAGATCAGTTTCATAGATCAGTTTCATAGATCAGTTTTAAATATTAGTTTCACAGATTGGTTTCATAGATCAGTTTCAAGATCGGTTTCACAGAATGGTTTTAGAGATCGGTTTCACAGATCGGTTTCACAGATCGGTTGGTGTACAGTAATGGTAGGTGGACAGTGCTTCCATATTACTAAAGTTTCACCCCTTTGACATTTACTTTGACGTAAAATACATTTAAAAACTTCTATTATGGACTCTTAAGGCCGATTCAAAGGACATAAATCATATATTAATTATTCCTAAGGCTGAGATGTTTTTACATGGTCAAACTACATGGGTTAATGCGATCCGTTTTTAATGGAGAATTAAGCGGATCTTAAACCGTCGCCTCATTAAATATTCAAAAGGGACAAGATATCATCCTCCCTTGTTATTCCTTTATGTTCTTGGCTATGAGATGCTAGAACAATTAATCCCTTCCCACATGAGTTTCACAATCAAAATCTACTCCTCGGGATGGTTCTTCTCTTATTTGGATGCAACCAAGTTGTATTAGTCAATCTCCGATATAAGGTTTGTTTTATCATCATTCATTCAGGGATAATCTTCTCTTGTTTCTCCTTTCCATATTATAGCATGTAATATCCATGCTTCTAATGGGTTTTTCCTGGGGTTTGGTTGGTGCTGTCATATTGTGGCCTCCTTGGGTGGATGCAGTTGTCGCGAGAGGAGGATTGTGACTCGTTGTGAGGATAAATAACATGAGGAACTGTTTGAGGTTGGGGATTCGTTGCTTCTCTTCTCCGTTTCAAGAAACTATATCGTTAGCATATTTTATCCCATGGGACCACAATGGAATTGACATAATAAATATTTGAACTGGATAAATAAATTGATATCTATCGTATGTTATTGCCTCTTAATTGCTTGACAGTGTGATTTATATACTTTCATTATTTAGTTGTTTGTTCTTGATGTAAATTAGTAAAGAACGTAATCCAGGATTAATTAATAACTATTGGATAAAGATAAAGAGGGAAGAAAAAGAATCTGGTTCTTATTATAATTTGATGTTAATCAAATTAGTACAGTAAGCATGATTAATTATTTTTGATAGCTTATTGATTAGGTTTTGTGAATTTGGAACCTACGTTTAATAAATATGTTAATTCCAGATGGATTAAAGAACGGCTTGTTAGATAATTTCTAAAAGGGTTCTGAGTTACCTAGTTGATTGTTAAAGGGCCAAAATCCCATTGATATGATGTTTGTTTTCCTGCTGCTTGTATTTTCATGTGAGCCTAGATGGCTATTGTGATATGTGGAGGCATGGAGACTTTTGTTTTTGGAAGCAGATGATGCCTAGAGTGGCAAGATGCATCAGTTTATGCATGTGGGTATCAGGGAGGACACTAGGGATGATGAAATGGGATGGATGTGATTATTGGATGCTTGCTGATTATCTTTGGTCATTTATCTGCTTTAATTTTCCCCACAGCTCAAGGAAGCTGGTCTTTATTACCCTTCTTCTGAAAGAGGTGAAAACACTCGGGGTATGCCACGTGTTTTCTGTGTTTATCCTCTCAAGGGAGAATGGGTCTACGCTCTTGCTATAGATGGAAAAGACTCGACGGGTAGTACATTTACTCACTGTTTTGAGCCTTTTGTATTTAGTATCATAGAATGCTTTTCTATAATGCCTCTAAATATGGGAAAGTAATTCTGTAATGAATAATTGAATAAATGGTGTTAACTCATGGGGTGGGAGTTGCTGGAAGATAATGAAAAGGTTATAATTTGGATGGTATAGTGAATATTGGGTGTGATTCTAATGTAGTTTAATGTTAAATTGTTCATGGTTAATTAATGGTTAAATAAATAATTACCATATAACGGAACTGATAAAAAGGGAAAGAAGTAATCTAATAAATCTCTTCAAATGGTTGTATGCTTATAGGATACCTAGTCTTAGAAATAGCAGCCCAGAGTCTGAGAGACGTTAGCTGCAATTGTGTCTAAGAATTGGTAATGCCCATATTGTGCTTGTGAGATATAATATATTCTATACTTTTTATGTTTCGAGATGCTACTCCACCCGGTTAGTAAGGGAAATTGACACCCCAGGAATTCTGAGCCATGGGGGGTGTTTTCCCTAACATTCCGGTGGGAGGACGAATGGATGACTACCCCCTTTGGCCCCACTCTCTTCTCTTGGTAGATAATTGTACCAACCGGCACAATGGTTAGTTTCTCCATATATGTGTGTAGAGGGTTGTAGTGTCTTGTGATTATTTCACACACATATATTCTGGATATAGTATCCTATGGACTACTATAGGTGTAACGTGTATAGGTTGTGGTGGCTTGAGGATCCCTACTCGGTGTATGAGCTGTAATGGCTTGAGGTATAATACTCGAAGTATGATACACATTATACGGGTTGTGGTGTCTTCTGGAACATAAATGGTTAACTTTGGTTGTGAGGATGGTGTGGTGCTTCTCCCATGTGTCTGCGGGAAAGCCTTTGTGGGGCACGAGGTGCAGATTGCGGTTCTTCGCCTAGGTGTCTGTGGGAAACCCTTTTTGGAGAGAGATTCTTAGGACGTGCGACATTGGGGAAAAGTGGAAAACTAGTGGGAAAGTAGTAGCGGGGTACCCTTGATATTCATTATTATATACTATATTCTTGTATACGTTACTTGGTGAGAGTGGATATGGTGAGGTTGGGAACATAGTATACCTATTTAGGTGACGAGTTAGTTTCACTTGTTGTTCACTATTCTTTAGTATGCTTTGTTTACATTTTCATGAGTGTCTTCGAGGAGGATCCGACTGAGTATACTATTATAGTCACCCTATGCATATATAAACCGTTTTCAGGTCACTTGGAGCCGGTTGTAGATCAAGATGGTTTCTACTAGATTGGGGTTTCAGGAGTCGTTCAGGCTTGTGGTTGCTGCTGTTTTACTTTCTTTTGGGTACTTGCAGTTTTTTCCTTCCAGTTGTAGTAATTTTCCATGACATTTCATATGTGTACTTGGGTTTCTCTTATATTCTAGTTCTGATTCTGAGTTGATTGGTGCCAATCTTATCTATCTCTTCCACATGTGTTCCCTTAGAGGGTAATGCCTCCGATTTGTGTGTTTACTATACCCTCGATGATAGTCGCCAACTCGGGGCCTACTGGAGGCAGGACTCGGGGGGTCATTATCCCTCATCTCACATTTCCGACCCATGAGGTGTACACTTTGTGGGGTGGGGGTCGTGACAGAGTGGTATCCGAGGTCTGGTTGAGGGATAGGATGGAGTTTGGAGTTAGGCACAGGTGAGGTTGCATGGGTGTTAGGGAAACAATGTCATTCATGTATAGAAAGTTAGGTAAACACTGAGACCCGCTGAGACATAGGTGTTTAGGGCCCGCTATGATCTGATGTACGAACCTTTATGTTTACAATGGCTACTAAACAGGGTAATTCTATTTAAAGGGTAGAGACCCAGGAAAGGATCATGCATCATTCTTCTTGTTCCGATGATTGAATTGGTAGAACATGGGATAGGTTATCCTAAAATGAATGAAAGAAAAAAATAAATTAATTAATGTTGAGTCTTCCATGTTGTAGGTTTAGGAGCTCCAACGGTCTTTTATTTTATAGTTATGGCTCCAGGTCGACGTCCTCATCAGGTTTGTAAAAAAAAGGTCCATCATGCTATTCCATCCGAACGTCGCAGCGTAGAGGTTGACGACGACGACACGTGGAGGAAGACACTTCAAGAGTTTATGTGCCAGAGTCTGCAAAAGTATGAGGGATCTATTTCAGATGCAGTCATAGAAGACTGGTTATAGGAGGTCGAGATCGACATCAGTTCGATTTCTTCTCGTAAAGATCACTGGGTGTACTTGGTTGTGACAATACTACGTGGGGATATGAGGCAGTGGTGGTTCTTGTTCCTCGGGGATCGTGAGGAGTCAGTGATCTCATGGGAGGAGTTATAAGACAGGTTTAGAGTCGAGTTTCTTTCTTCGACAGCGAAGGATTCCAGTCTCTAAGAGCTTCTTATCCTTCGACAGGGGAGATCTAGTGTTCGAGATTTTGGAATCTGTTTCAGGATCCTTTTACAATATGCTTTAGACCAACTGCAAGATGAGGAGGCAAGAGTGAGTCATTTTGAGGAGGTTTTGCATCCAGAGATCCAGCGTCAGGTCACCCCATTTATGCTGAAGACCTATCTTGAGGTGCTGGTGAGGGTAGAGGTTGTCGAGAGGACTTTGGCCAGGACTGGATCATCATGAGAGGGGAATCAACATGATTCCACACGAAGAAGACTTGTGGTCCAGGGTTCTTGGTTTTCAGGGAAGAATAGTTTATGTTCAGTCGGGGGTAGGTCCCAACCCTTCACATCTCGTTTCACTAGGGGCATAAACTCTCAGGCCTATGCAAAGGGATCAGGCGCTTGTTTTTCTTGTGTTGGTTGTGGTCATCAGCAGCGGGAGTGACCAAACTTTCAGAGCGGCCATCGTACGCTAGGATCTACGCTCCAGGTTCCTCCGTTGAGGCAGTTCCAGCTAAGGCACAACAGCCAGTTGCACCGACTTTAGATCAACAGAGGGTAGATGGCGTAGGCAGAGGACATCCCCATGATTCTCCTCGTCCTTAGAGAGCATAGTGTGGCCATGGTGGTGGTCTTCATCAGGGTCAGAGAGGCCATGGAGGAGGTCATGGTCAGCTTCATGCTCTAGCATTGCCTGCTCCAAACGAGCCAGATGTCGTTCGAGGTACCCTTTTCTTGTTGTCTACCTTGGTGTATTCCTTGTTTGATTCAGGAGAGACACACTCCTTCATATCACCTACCCTTGTCCATGCATTTGGACTTGATGTAGAGAGGCCTCCAGTGCCCTTGGCGTTGACTACGCCTATTGGAGGTCGAGCTGACTTTTTTGAAGAATGTAGAGATTGTGAGATAGTGTTGGGGAAACACCGCTCTTGGGGAGATTTCATATGGTTAATAATAAAACCATATGATGTCATCCTCGACATGGATTGGTTGTATTTGGTGCAGGCTATCATATATTGCTTCAAGAAAAAGTTATCTTCATTGGTGCAGATGGAGAGAAAGTGTTGTTTGTTGGTGAGCGAGATCCTCAGATAGGTCATAGGCGTATTCCATCTTTATCATCCATGATGGCTGAGTTGATGCTGAGTTATTCAATGGTTAAACAATTGGTGTTTCCTAGGGTCGTAGAGGACTACCCCGATGTCTTTCCCGAAGAAGTTGTAGCATTAATCCCTCGAAAAGAGATTGAGATTGGGATCAAGCTATAGCTAGGAGCATCTCCTATATCTAGATCTCCATATAGGATGTCCCCTCCTGAGTTATGAGAACTATGTATGCAGCTTGATGGTCTATTACAGTGTGGTTTTGTTCTGTCAAATGTGTCACCGTGGGGTGCACCAGATTTTTTCATAAAGAAGGCTTACAGTAGTTCGTGGTTGTGTGTCGATTATCATCACTTAAACAAAGTGACAATAAAGAATCAATATCCTCTTCCATGGATTGATGATTTATTTGATCAACTAAAGGGTTCAAGATGGTTCTCAATGATTGACTTGCGGTCAGGATATCATCAGATGCGTGTAAAGAATGAGGATATACCGATGAATGCTTTCCGTTGTTGTCATGGGTATTATGAGTTTGTTGTAATGCCGTTTGGCATGATGAATGCACTGGATGTGTTCATGGGATTGATGAATGCTGTGTTCTAGGAGTTCCTCGACATGTTTTTGGTGGTTTTCTTTGACGACATCCTTTTGCTCTCCAAATCTGAATAGGAGCATGCAGATCATCTACATGCTATTTTGGGAGTTCTTCGTAAACATCAGCTATTTGGGAAGTTGTCGAAGTGTTAGTTTTGGGCTTGGGAATTCCGTTTCTTGGGCCATGTTGTGTCCCAATATGGATTAGCTATGTATCCATCAAAGATAGAAGCAGTTGTGTCTTGGGCAGCCCCCAAGACAGTTTCAGAGGTGTGAAGTTTCCTTGGGCTCACAGGATACTACAGGAGGTTTGTAGCCAATTTCTCACATGTTGTAACTCCTATGACATCTTTGACTAGAAAGGATCAGGCATTGATAGGGACTAATCAATGTCATAAAGATTTCAAGTATCTAAAGGAGAAGTTAGTAAGTGCTATAGTTCTTTGTCTTCCAGCTGACAGAGTTCAGTTTGATGTTTTTGCGATGTTTTTCATCTAGGGTTAGGATGTGTCCTTATGCAGCAGAGGTCAATTGTTTCTTATGGGTCTTGGTAGTTACGTCCCCATGAACGTAACTATTCAACTCACGATCTTGAGTTGGCATCCGTGGTGTTTTCTCAGATATTGTGGAGACATTACCTCATTGGTGAGCGCTTTGTGGTTTTGACCGATCATAAGATTTTGAGGTATGTTTTCTATCAGCAGGACTTGAACTTGCGACAATGTCAGTGGATGGATTTCATGCAGGAATACAACTTCGAAATATCCTATACACCTGGAAAAGGGAATTTTGTAGCAGATGCGCTGATCCGGAAATCACGTAGTGATTATGTGCGTGAATCCGGTGATTCCTGGAGAGTAATGTAAGAACTGTCCGCATTACATCTTGATATGGGAGAAGTTGGGTGTAGAGGCTGTATTTTTCATATGATGATACATTCATCCCTGGTGCAGAAGGTGGAAGAGTCCCAGTTGGGAGATCTAGAGGTGGAGTTCTGGAGAGACCGAGTTGTTTGTGGTGAGGCCCCTGATGGTTGGTCTGAGGATGAACAAAATCAAGTGTTGTACCAAGGAAGGATTTTCGTTCCTTTGGAGATGTGTGAGACGATTCTTAGAGAGTTCCACAGTTCACCATTAGAAGTACATCCCAGTGTGACAAAGATGTACCGATCCTTGAGGAGTCAGTTTTTGTAGACTGGGCTGATGTGTACGGTTGAAGAGTTTGTGTCTCAATGTTTAGTTTTGCAGAAGGTGAAGGCCGAACTCCGTGTTCAAGGTGGTCTTCTCCAGCTATTAGAGCTTCCATAGTGGAAGTGGGGGGACATCTCAATGGACTTTGTTATAGGGTTACCTCGAGCTCCTAGAGGACATGATGCTATATGGGTGGTAGTGGATCGTTTAAAAAATTGGCCCACTTCATAGCGATCAAGGAGTGGATCTCAGTGGAAGTTTTTTCAAGGCAGTATCTGGAGGAGGTGGTGAGACTTCATGGAGTCCCTAGGATGATCATTTCTGATCGAGATCTTCATTTTACCTCCTGGGTGTGGAGGGGTCTCCAACATTCTTTTGGTTCTCAACTAAGCCTTAGCACTGTTTTTCATCCTCAAACGAATGGTCATACATAGCAAACCATCAAAATTCTTGAAGACATGTTGTGCTCTATTGTTCCTGACTTTGGAGGTTCATGGATGTGGAACTTACCCTTGGTTGAGTTCACTTACAATAATATTTTTCACTCCAAAATTTGTATGGCGCCATTAGAAGCCTTCTATGGCCGGCCTTGCCATTCTCTGTTGTACTGTACTGGGGTCACAGAGTCAGAAATTATCAGACCAGAACTAATGCAAAATAAAACAGAGATGGTTCAGGTGATTCGTGAGAGGATATAGACAGTGCAAGATCGTCAGAAATCATATGCTAATCAAAGAAGGATACCCTTAGAGTTTAATGTTGGGGATCATGTGTTTCTGATGGTGACTCCCCGTCCTGGGAAGTGAAGGTTTGGTCATGGAAGTAAGATTTCTCCCCGGTTTGTTGGGCCTTTTGAGGTGTTAGCTTGTGTTGGAGATCTGGCGTATTGAGTAGAACTTCCCCCACAGATGAGCCGGATACATGATGTTTTCCCTGTATCTCAGCTCTGTCGTTATCTTCATGATGACTCTCATGTTATCTTTTGGGGAGAGATAAATGTTAATGGTGATGCAACCTTTGAGGACTGACCTATGGAGATCCAAGACTACAAGGATAAGGTGTTGCGTGGGAATTATATCATCTTAGTTCGTGTCTTTTGGCGACACGGTGGCATGAAAGAGAGTAACTGGGAAAGTGAGTCACAGATACGTGCTCAGTACCCCATGTTTTTTGATGTTTAACTCTTTTCCTATAATGATGTTTCCTTTGTGGTTAGACCTTTCATGTTTTATTTATGAACTTCTCTTGTTCCTTTTGTGGCTTGATCCATTTTGAGAGGTATCTAGATGGGTGGTTGTTCAGACCCTATTTCTCTTTTTTGTCTCTTCATGTTGGTTTTAAATTCTCAAGGACGAGAATTTTTTGAGAGGTATATGATGTAATGTCCCTGACCTCTCACATCCATTACTTTGTGAAAATATGGTGTTGGAGGTGTTCTGGGAGGTCAAGGTGACTTATCCCCAACACTTTTCCAAATTTCTAGTTCTATGAACAATGTTTCCAGTTTTATAAACAGTAATTGTAGGTGTACAGTGTTTCATAGATCGGTTTCATAGATCGGTTTCACAGATCGGTTTCACAGATCAGTTTCATAGATCGGTGTCATAGATTAGTTTCACAAATCGGTATCACAGATTGGTTTCACAGATCCCTCTCGCAGATCAGGTTTCAGAGATCGGATTCGCAGATCCGTTTCATTGATCGGTTTAATAGATCGGTGTCACAGATCGGTTTCGCGGATCGATTTCACAGATCGGTCTCACAGATCGGTTTCACAGATCTGTTTCAAAGATCGGTATCACAGATTGGTTTTACAGATCAGTTTCATTGATCGGTTTGAGAGATCGGTTTCACAGATCGGTTTCACAGAATGGTTTGACAGATCGGTTTCACAGATCGGTAGGTGTACAGTAACGGTAGGTGAACAGTGTTTCCAGCTTCTTACAGTTTCGCCCCATTGACGTATCCTTTGACGTAAAATACATTTAAAGCCTTATTTTAAGGACTCTTATGTCTGATTCAAAGGACATAAATCTTATATTAATTATTCCTATTACTGGTATGTTTTTACATGGTCAAACCGCGTGGGTTAATGTGATCCATTTTCTATAGAGAATTAAGCGGATCTTAAACTGTCACCTCATTAAATCTTCAAAAGGGACAAGATATCATCCTCCCTTGTTCTTCCTTTTTTGTTCTTGGCTAAGAGACACTATAAACTTTCAATCCATCCCACAAGAGTTTCACAATCAAACTCTACTAATCGGGTTGGTTCCGCTCTAATTTGGATGCAACCTAGCTGTATCAGTCAATCTTCTATATAAGGTATGTTTTATCATCGTTCCTTTGAGGATCATCTTCTCTTTTTTCTCCATTCCATATTATAGCATGTAATCTCCATGATTCTAATGGGTTTTTTCATGTTGTTTGGTTGGTTCTGTCATACCGTGGCATCATCGGGTGGATGTAGTTGTTGCGAGATAAGGATTTTGACCCGTTGTGAGGATAAAGAAAGTGAGGAACTGTTTGAGGTAGGGGATTCATTTCTTATCTTTTATTTTACATGAAACTGTATCATTAGCATATTTTATCCTAGGGGGTCACAATGGAGCTGATATAAAAAATATTTGAACTGGCCAAATAAAATTGATATCTGTCGTATGTTATTGCCTCTTGTTTTCATGATAGTGTGATATCTATGATTTCTTTGTTTAGATGTTTGTTCTCAATGGAAATCAGCAAAGAACATAATCCGAGATTAATTAATAACTGTTGGCTAAACATAAAGAGGTATGAAAAAGAATCTGGTTCTTATTTTAATTTGATTTTAATCAAATTAGTACAGTAAGAATGATTAATTCATTGTGATAGTTTACTGATTAGGTTTCTTGAATTTGGATCCTACGTTTAATAAATCTGTGAATTCAAGATGGATTTAAGAACCTCTTTTTTGATAATTTCTAAAAGGGTTCTGAGTTACCCTCTTGATTGTTAAAGGTCCAAGAGCCCATTGATGTGATGTTTTTTTCCCTGCTGCTTGTGTAGTGATGTGAGCCGGGATGGTTGTTGTGATATGTGGAGGCATGGAGACTTTTGGTTGTGGTAGAAGATGACTCCTAGAGAGGCGACATGCATCTGTTTATGCATGTGGGTGTTGGGAGGACACAAGGGATGATGGAATGGGATGGATGTGATTGTAGGATGCTTGATGATTCTATTTGGTCATTTATCTGCTTTACTTTTCCCCACTACTCAAGGAAGCTGGTCTTGCTTACCCTTCTTCTGAAAGAGGCAGAGATACATAGGGTATGCCACTTGCTTTCCATGCTTAGACTCTCAAGGGAGAATGGGACTACGCTCTTTCTATAGGCGGAAAAGACACGACGGATAGTACATCTACTCACTATGTTGAGACCTTTGTGTTTAGTAGCATAGAATGATTTTCTATAATGCCTGGGAACATGGGAAAGTAATTCTGTAATGAATAATTGAATAAATGGTGTTAACTCTTGGGGTTGGATTTGCTGGAACATAATGACAAGGTTGTAATTTGGATGGTATAGTGGATATTGGGTGTGTTGCTAATGATGTTTAATGTTAAATTTTTCATGGTAAATTAATGATTAAAGAATTAATTAACGTACAATGGAACTGAAAAAAAGGGAATGAAGTAATTTAATAAATCTATTTAAATGGTTGTGTTCTTATAGGATACCATGTCTTAGAAGTAACAGCCCGAAGTCTGAGAGACGTTATCTGCAGTTGTGTGTATGAATAGGTAATGACCATATTGTGGTTTTCAGATATAATATATTCTGTACTTTTTTATGTTTCTTTACCCTAATCCACCCTATCTGTAAGGGAAAGTAATAACCTTGGGATTCTGAGCCCTGGGGGTGTTTTCCCCAACATTCTGGTGGGAGGAAGAATGGACGACTAACCACTTTGGACCTGCTATCTTTTCTTAGTATATACTTGTGCTAACAGGCACAAAAGTTAGTCTCTCTATATATGTGTGTCGAGGGATTTAATGTCATGTGGTTATTTCACACACTTATATTCTGGATATAGTATCCTATGGACTATTATAGGCGTAACATGCATAGGCTATGATGGATTGAGGATCCCTATTCAGTGTATGGGCTGTAATGGCTTGAGGTATAATAGCTGACGTATGATACACTTTATGCGGGTTGTGTTTGCTAAAGGAACATACCTGGTTACTTTTGGTTGTGAGGATGTTGTGGTGCTTCTCCCAGGTGTTTGCGGGAAATCCTATGTGGTGCATGAGGTGGGTATTTTGGTTCTTTGCCCAGGTGTCTGTGGGAAAGCCTTTTGGGAGAGAGATACTTAGGACTTGTGATATTGGGGAAAAGTGGAAAACCCTTGTGGAAGTAGTAGTGGGGTAACATGATATTCATTACTATATGATATATTCTTATATGCGTTACTTGGTGAGAGTGTCTATGGTGAGGTTGGGAACTTAGTATACCTGTTTAGGTGATGAGTTAGTTTTACTTGTTGTTCACTGTTATTTAGAATGCATTCATTACATTTGCAAGAGAGGCTTTGGGGAGGATCCTACTGAGTATACTGTTATACTCACCCTATGTATATATAAACCATTTTTCAGGTCACTTGGATCAGGTTGATGATCAAGCTGGTTTCTACTAGCTTGGGGTTGCAAGAGTTGTTCGGGCTTGTGGTTGCTGCTGTTTTACTTCCTTTTGGACACCTGAAGTTTTTCCCTTCCAGTTGTAGTACTTTTTCATGACATTTCATATATGTACTTGGGTTTCTATTATATTCCAGTTCTAATTTGCAGTTGATTAGTGTCAATATTATCTCTCTCTTCTACATGTGTTCTCTTATAGGGTAATGCCTCCCATTTGTGTGTTTAGTAAACCCTCGGTGCTAGTCGCCAACTCGGGTCCTACTAGAGGCGGGACTCGGGGGTCATTATCTCTCTTCTCACATTGTTGGCCTAGGAGGGGTACACTTTGCGGGGAGGGGGTCATGACAGTTTTTGTATTTTAATATATTTTTATGATTTTTTGCATTATTTCATTTTATATTTCTTTTTTTTTTTAATTTTTAATGTTTGAATTTTTCATTTTTTGTTTGTTTTTAGGATTTTTGATATAAGTGGAATACTTTAAGAAATCCAAATAATGTTAGTGTGTTTTTAACATTGATTAATTTGGGTGTTTTAGGATTTAAAATATTTTATGATGTATTTCTTTCTTGGTTTCCAATTTTTCATTTAATGAAGTTTGATTATCTATGAAACTCATATGCAAAGCACTATCTAAATTGAAAATATTTCCCAAACTAAAATGTTTCTAAACCTTTTGACACCCTCTTCACATATAACTTTTTTTTAGTTTCTCAAGACATGTTTCGTGATCCATAAATTGTTGTTTTTATATTTTTCAAAACTCTATGAGTTCAGGGTATGTGTCAAGAATGATTGAGGAACTAATTTGAAAACCCTTGTTACATTAAAAACTAATTTTGACCTACATTTTCATCTGATATTTGTTAATCCACAAGTAGAAATTAAATTCCTTCTTTGGCATCAAAATAATAATTCATTCATCCCACTCAAATCTATAGTAGACATTAAATGAATGATTATTATTGAACTCAAGTGTGCGGGAGGGAGAAGATGACCTGTATTTTACTTTCCTGAAGAATTTGATTTAGTTGAATAGAAATTATTTCCATATATATTGATGCTTTTGTGGAATAAATTTCATTATATAAAGATAAATGGGTGGCTAAAAATATCATCAAAAATATGTGATGGGTGCCCACCAATAATTGAAGATCAATATATGCCTCTCTTTTCTTAAAATATATGATTTTAGGAGAAATTTATATCTTAATTAAAGATGAAAAAATGACAACAAGTGGGTAAAATTAGTAAGAAATTTATTATTGATGCTAGAAATTCCAAGTGAGAAATTCCTAAATAAATAAAAAGTATTTTGGGTGTGATTATTTTTTGAGATGATTGAGGAGGACACGATTCTTGAGGAAAACTATTTTCAAACATTTATTTCACTTTAGAGTTTAACCCTCTTAATTATACTTTATATTTTATTACATTTCAAACCAGATAATCCCTAGGCTTAGAAAAAACCATAAAAATAACTCATGATTAAAACATTTATAAATCTAAAAAGGAAAGATACTAGGAGTATATTAGGCCTTTTGAGATCACACGTTATATTGATAATGAGAAAAACTCCACCCAAGAAAATCATCTAGTTAAGAGAGAAATATTTTTTTGGGAGGTAGGTATGACATAAATGTGAGTATTAACATGATATTGAATGAGTTTTTATGATTTTTACGAATTTTAGAAATTTTAATCCATTTAGGATGAATGATAATTCCTTTGATGTGATAATTGATATGTGTTGTCATTTATGCTTTGAAAATGTTCTTTTGACCTTTGTATTTGATGATTTACCTGGAGTTCCATGTTCAAGTGTGGGGGAATTTATATAGAAAACATTACAGATTATTTCACTTCAAATATAAATTTTCTTATTCACACCAAAGTGTTATTTTAAGGGTAATTTTCCGATTTTATGATTTTATATGAATTTTGAGCTTAATTATAAAAATGGTGGAATTTTGGATTTTATCTATTTTAATTTATTTCAATATTTCATCCACAACCATTTATTAATTGATCTAAATTGTAACATTTTTAATTTTTAGTTTTCTATGTTTAGTGGGGTTCATTTCATTCTTTTTGATCCAAAGATCAATCCATCATTTGAAGGCCCAAAACCTTCTCATGAATCGGGTATTGAAATATATGTATAGATCTAGATACTTTTACAGATGTGACTATATATCATAAATGGAATATAAAATAGAGAATAATTTCAACACGAAGATATAGGTGATATTAATGAAAATCTACTATCAATACCAATGTTGGGATACTTATTTATACGTGTCACCCATACATGAATCCACGTGTCTCTAAAATTAATATTCCCCCCCCCCTAAACATGAAATACCTATCGTGATAACCCAAGGATTCTCGTCATCCCTCCAAGATTGGGTTCATTCTCAGATTTCTCTTTCCATCATGGTTCTCTACCCACAAGTGAGAACTGAAATCCTTATCTCTATTTTAGTTCTCTATTACATCGAGAGATACTCTACAATCAAATCATATCATCATGCGATTCCCGCATAAGAAGGGTGAAATCGTGCTACCGCTGTCTACTTTGAAGTATTCTATTAAATATCCCTCCATTTCAAATAAAATCAATTTATCCCTATAGAACACCTTTGTCTCAAGATTTTCGTCGCTTGTACATATGGTAACCCTAGATTTAAATTATTCTAAAATCAATGCACTACAAAACCTCCCCAGTCACACAATTTCAGTTCTCTCTAGGAATAGTAACCCCTAAAATTTTACCCTTATTACCCCCAAGCCCCACAATTGGTAAATTTATTTCTTCACCCAGGATGTACTACAATGTCTATATTGGTAATCTATTTTAAGTAAATCGTCATTACACTAACATGCTGATCACCTAGTTACAGTTTCTAGGAGGTCTTCTGAACCTATGACAAATTCAATTTACTTCACCATTATATGTGTCTATTACTTAAACCATATTTCATGAGTATATTAAGACGAAGTAATTATTTATTTCACATTTCTGTATTCCTTTAACTATAATAAATTTCTAAAAGTATGTCCAATATCTTCCACTCCCTGTTTCCTATAGATTTTCCAAATATTAACACTATAGATATTCTTTTCTAATTTAGAAAAAACATCTAAACTACTTTCGTCCAGTTTGAATATCTATATCTCTACCATCATTTACATCTTTCTATTCCACCAAATCATATAATATAACACCATCAAGACTAACTTCTTTTATTGAATACCTATCTTTTCCTAGTACTATCATGCATGATTTCAATAATGGACATTGGAATTTCAAAAATAAGTTTATTTACATTATTTTTTTAAATTATTTATTTCTAAAATATATTTCATTTTTTATACTCAAATAAATGTATTGTGTTATTTTCTAGAAAACAATAACCATTCAATGAAAATAAAACCTATACAAACGTCCAATCACTGTCAACATCTTGAGATGAAAGGTTTTAGAGGAGACTACCAATGAATGAATGAAAAAAATGTTGTGAGTTATGTATTTTTTTTACTTTAAACTATTCTAATTTTTATCATTATTTAAATACATATTGTTACTCTATTACCACAATATTAGTTTCAAAATCTACATGGAATTATGATTTTATATTATTAATGTTACTTCACCCTATTAGATATATAAATATTTAAAATGATCTCCTCTAATATAATTATCATTTAAAATTTCAAATACGAATATAAAAGTATGGTTATATGTTACATTTATAATGATTTTTTTGACATCTTTGACATCATTTACTATTGAAAATACTTTTTCATTATTATTTTATAATATTAAATTAATTCTATCTTGTTAGAGGTATATATATTTGGATTTAATTCCATCAATATAATTAGCATTTTTTCATTATATGATAAACATAATAGTATGGATATATACGTCATTTATAAAGATTCGTTTGATATATTTTACATCATTTACTATTGTAAATAATTTATTTATTCATATTTTATAAAATGAAATTAATTAAAGCCCAATGAATTAATAAATATTTTGAATGTATTACTTTGATATATGTTATAAGGGTTTTTTTGAATATATGTATAGAAAATAACTACTCATCAAATTGAAATAAAAAAATGATTATAAGTCATATCATTTCCTTTTTTGGTATTCATTATCCGTCGATCTCACGTAGGCAATGATATTTATACTGTTGATTTTTTTTACATGTCATCTATTGAAAACAAAATGAATATATTCATCATGACCTAGAAGAATATATTAATACAAATTGATTCACTGCTATTTTTGAATAGGAAATCTAGATAAAATATTCTACTTATCTTTTATGATGCATGTTTTTAGATTTTTTTGGTAAGTACATCCAAATTGATCTTTATAAACAGATAAGAATTAGGGCCCAATAAGAATATGTTGATTGGATAATGTTTCATGTCTATATTATAATAGATATCTTGTTAACCATGGGATAATATTTTGACTGATTTGATTTTTTTAGAGCCCAAATGTTTGTAATAGAGGGGATGAAGTTTGGGGCCTATAAAAAGTTGGAACTAATACAGTTTGTGGTACTAGGACATCTAACAGAGGTTAAATTACCACATGTTTTATTTTTATTTTTCCTATTTTTCATTCATTATCTCTCATTCTATGTTTCAATCTCAATATTCTTTATTCATTATTTGATGCTTGTTCTATCAAATTCAATGTTATTCTTCCTAAGTTGTTTTTATATTAAATACCTACTAACCATAAACCACAGAAAAACCCAAGAAAAATACCTCATGATCGAAACATTTATGAACCCTTGAAGTGGATATAATTGGTGGATATCAAGACTATTGTATCACATATGTTAATAAGAATGAGAAAAACTCCACATAAAAAATCCTTGAGTGAAGAGAGAAATTATTAGGATCCAACCTTAAATATTGCGTAATCTTGAATTTTAAGTCAGGAATTCATTCTCTTACATTTTTGTATCTTCTTATGTTTAGTGTTTTAGAGAATTAGGAAATAAATAATACATAAAAACCATAAAATAAAAAATTGAGACATCTGATTAGTATCCATTTTCCCATAACATAAAACATTTAAAAATAAATAAATAGTTCATTTCAAGTAAAATCTCCATGAATTTCAACATAACTTATTACTTTCCCTTATCTGTACTTAAACCATTTTCAAAACATTTTAAAAATATGTGATGAGCACAAAAACTCAGTAAGGGATATAAAAAGAAATAAAACCATTATTTTAGTAAAAACATGAAATGTTATGAAATCCCTTTCCTGAAAATATAAAATTCTACCGATAAAGAATACTTTCATTTCTTTAAAAATATCATTTATTTTACGTTTAAAAAAATATTTCCCTAGAAAATAATTATAAATAATATAAAATTCATGTAGGTACCTTTAGAAATCATCTCATAGAACCCTTAAAAAATCCATACATAACACTTACAAATTGAAATAACCATACAACCAACTTTCAATTTAAATCCCTAGATAACATAATTATTTTACAATTAATTGGAGAACTATATGGGGGAACCCATCATATATGATATAACGAGCTCACATAGTTCTATATGGGTGAAACTATCATTTGTAATTCCGAAGAACAACAACAAGAATAAATCACATGTAGAATTTATTTTATCACAACTCATTGGAACATTGTTTATTCTTTTTAAAACAATATTAACTCGTGGAAAAGAAAATTATTCCATATCAATCTATTTAAATCAAAAATAATCCAACTAGAGAAATAAATAGTATGGTAACAATAAAAAATATACCTAGTGGAGGATAAGTAGAAAACCAGGGCTATTTATTCTGATTAATTAAAATACCATTAATCTATCATTAATTTTTTTTTATGAAAATACCATTTTCATTTTGAAAGTGACTGTTTAAAAAATAAAAAATTTGAAAGTATTTTTATTTCAAAATAAACATGAATGATTATAAGGGAAGATTTTAAATATAATTTATAACATTTATTGATTAAAACATGCTTTTATAATTTAAAAAAAAACTTTTAAAACATATTTGTAAACAATTTTAGAAAAAACATTTGGAATAAAAATAGTTTTTGACTGAAAAGATTATTTTTTCATAAAAACATTCATTGAACATATCAGTACATTAAAAGAAGAAAATAAAGGTAAAACATTAATTTACATGACATAACCAGAGGATAATAAAATTAATGATAATTATTTAGAGGTAGATAATAATATTTCAACATTGAATATGTAATCACAGTCAATCTCGATAATTGATGAGATTATAATATCAAACTCTAACCACTTTAGTAACATTGAATCCCAATTTACCTGAAATTATTACACTAAAACGAACATAAATACCATGAGAATAAATACATTACTGATATCACATGTTAAATGGGAAGTATATACACCTCATAAAATAATATAGGTTCATAACAGGACATAATGTCTCAAAGAATGCGAATTGTGAAAAAAACTATTAGCTCCTTGGTAAAATTGAAACTATAAACCCACAAAATAGATATCCTATAATGGACATGTAAATAAACATAAATTTAAGGATAACAATAATAAAATAAATTCATGTTAATTATATACATGAAATAAAAAAAATAAGTGGTGAATATGGAATGTATCTCACAGAAATAACAATGAGATGAGATAAACCCTTACCTTGAGTCTGATTTGTCACACTTTTTATTTATCTTATTAAGTAAAAAACTTATATTAATTAATTGAATGATTTTAAACCTTTTAAAAGTTTATTATTACTTTTATTTGAATTATAAAAATGTTATATATTATTAAATAATCAATTAAATGTATGTTAGATGTTTTAACCATATTTGACTTATGTGTCAGAAATGATTTTAGTAGGTTGAAAATGGTTTTAGGGGTCATTATTTAACATTATAAATAATAATAATAATGATATAATTATAATATTTATACATAAATTGTAATTTTAAAACAAATCACTAAATATTTTTATGAAAAATGAATTAACTTTACGATCATAGAGATGATAGGCCATTCATACGAATGAGTAACATTTCTAATTTTGAATGATCATTATGGAAAGAATGTAAGTAATATTTTATCATTAAATATTGACATATATATCCCAAATACCATGATATGTAATGATATGTAATTATATATATCTTTCTTATGATGTAAAATGAATTAAATTGCTTCGAGGAGGTGGTAGTCAGCACGTCCGTGAACATCATTATCATTTTTTAGTGTCTAAAATAGTTAGATGAAAATTATATATTATATTTACAGAAATATAATAATTTCAGGAATTTAATCAAAAAAATTATATCAAATATATTCATCATATTTACCCTCATTTACTTTTATGTATCATTTAGTGAAAAAAGACTCACATCGCTTCACGAGGAGGTAGTCTACGGTACATACGAGCGACATTATCATATCCCCTACGGTATGAAATATAAAAAAGGAGTGTATGATATAATTTCACCGAAGGAATAATTATGTTATAAATATCATAAATATCATATATAAACAATATTTATATCATTATTCCCAACTATGAGAGGTGGTAATGGGAAAACAAATGACATCCTTTCGCGAGGCGGTAGTTTTCCGTACACAGAAATGATGATTTCATAACCCATACGATGAAAGTGTTTGTGGTTGTTGGTATTAACCATAACATAATTAAATAAAGGTATATTAAGGATTTTATTTTTATTATATAATCATGGTATAAGAGTAATTTAATGGTGTGGAGATGGAAACAGAACAAAAAATGCTCATTGATGAACATTACCTCTTCTTTTGGTTTTCAAAAAAGGTATAACATAGTTAGATTTATGAAGAAATAATTATTATTGGATGATAGGAAGAAATTCTAGAAGTTATTTGGTATGGTATTGGATGAAAAATTGGGTTTTATGGTGTGAAGAAAGGAGGAGATATGGTGGCCTTTTATAAGTGGGGAGAGTACACACTTGGTATTTTCAAAAGAATGTTAGGAGAACCGTTGTTTTTACCTACTAAATGGATCCAATACTGTAAAACCTGAACAATATAATGTATAAGCTAAAAATAGGGAAACAAAATTTGTCATTTAAATGTTTTTTGGTCATTTGTGACATTATTCTTAATGTTTAACCACTGAGTAGACTTGTTTTTACCTTAATCAATTTAATTAATTTTAACTGTTTTCACTAATCATTTTGGTAATAAATTAATTTAAAATTATTTGAAATTATAAATTATTCTTATTATAAATATGTAATCCATTTTTATTAATTCTAATCACAGAATTGGAAAATTTTAATTTAGTATTAATACAAAAAATGCAGTGAGACAATGGGTTCTTAAGAAGAGTATTTTTTAGGAAAAGATGATTCTATATTAAGTCTATGAATAAGAATAATAATTTTCTGGAAATAAATTAATATTTAATGATATATAATATAAAAATTTATTTTTAAAAATTCCCCTATAAGGATGATTTTAATTATTTAAAATTCCAAACATTATCCATTTTAAAAAAGTTTTTAGAAACACTAATCTTTAAAACAAAAAAACATATATTAATTACCAATATAAAGTTGATCCAAAAGTAATTAAGTGGATTAAATATAAATAAATAACATATAAGATACATTAAAAAATATTCAAAACATATTTTTACATTTAAATAAGTTAATTTATTAAAATAAATAAATTGTTTAGAGAAATCAGTTTTTTCACTATTCACTGAAAAGTCAATATCATTTGAATAATCCCAAAATTTCACCCAAAGTAAATTTTGATAGTATTATTCAAAAAGATAATTTAATTTAATAATATAAAATATATTAATGTTTCAAAATTTAGTTTTAAAAATTAGTTCCTATAAAATGGTTAAAAAATTTCTGTTTTTTTGAAAAAATACAATTTTAAGCAAAAAATCGGATTTATTTTTTTCTCTTGTTTAGAAGACACATTGGATTAATATTAAAAATTATATTGAATATATAATATATAAATTTAATTAATATAAACCATAAAAGGTTATTCTTTTAATTAATTTTCATAAAAAAGACTTGTGCCCATTAAAACAGCTTTTAGAAAAAGATATGCTTTTATTTTAAAAAGGGTTTTATTTTAATTTATAAATAATTTGTCACAAAATAATTAATTATATATAATTTTGTAAAAAATATTTTCATTATTTATTTAATAATGACTAGGTTTTCAAGTGGTGTGAAAGACATAACATTGAATCTAGTGCTTGAGCTTGTCCGTATAGTGGTGTTGGGGTAAGATACCACCATGAAAAAAGCAGATCAGATCACACGCTCCGGTTTGATCTTAGGTGTTCCATTAGGGATATTCTATACGGTTCATGTTATCGTTGATTTTTTTGTTCCAATTGAAAATACCTCAACCACTCACTGGGATTACGAGACTAGAAGTGTCGAACTGAAAGGTTTAGACATTATCGAACGTCAACCAGTTCACGCGCCGATGCAAACTGGTCTCAAATAGGTGGATACCCTGATGCCTATCAGTCATGGGAAAGGAGAACTCATAATTGGGGATCATAAATTGGTAAAAACCAACCATTTAAATTATTATTTGATAACTATCATTTTAAATAATATTATTAATCGTATAATGTTGTTCGGTAAAACTCTGTCTTGCTTGTAAAAAAAGTTATTGTAGAAAATCATTATTTCATGCATCATAAGATAAAATAAATGTTTCATAAAATTTAAACTATTTAATATAATTTTTATATTTTTAATATATTAGGGTGTTACATCCTTTCATTCTAATAAATTTCATACTCACAATTTTACCATTATATCAATAAACAGAGGTTGGAAATTTGAAAATACTTTTGTTATAAGCAGACATCATAAAAAGGATTAATAAAACCTCTCCTAAACAATAGAGAAAGGAATGTAGAGATGTTATATGGAAGAACACATAAATAGGTTTTAAAATAGGACAACATATGTAGAAATTGATGGAAAAAATAATTTATTATAGAGATTGATTGATTTCATTGATCACAAAAAAGTGAATGGTAAATAGAAAGTTATGATCCTAAAACCATAAATATGATATAATCAAAAAGTAAATTGGTTCATTAGAATTGAAGGTCCTTCGATAACAATTTGTTTCAATATCTTTTTCCTAGTGTTTAGGAATTATCTTACCATGTAGACTAAGAGAAAATGGAAATAAAGTAACTTGAGGACTATTATTTAAACCTTTAAATAATTTCCACTAAAAACTCATATTTTTCTCAAAATGTTGTGTATTTAGGAAGAATTTTTCATTCATGAGGAATTAAAATCAAATTTTAAAGACAAAATAACCATAAAAGGTATAATAATATATTCCTCTTATCTTTAATAATTAACAAAAAATGGTTAGTACATTGTATGATATTTACCAAAATGAATAAACCTTCATATGATACGTTAATATTTAAAATTAAATAGTCCCAAATTTGAAACTAAATCATTACATAAACCTATATCCCAAATAAACTGAATAACATCAAAATTATAGACTCTCTTTGATCAATGGTTATCTCATACCTTTCAGATTTCAAGCCTAAAAATGCAGCAATATTATTTTTAAGTAATATTAATCACTTAGCCACTAATTCACTTATACATATCATTTTTATCTATATGATAAAAATTTAATTTCCATAATTACCTAAATACACAAGATCATATAAACCTTAAAATTTATCAGTACCTCCAAAAAATATTACCACCAAAAGTAACAGAATATTTTACATTAAACCGAAGATTTACATACAATTCAACCCAATAAGTCATACCTAAAATTATAATTATCCAATTTAATATTTCATTATTTGAAACCTCAAATGGGTGTATAAGACTTTGAACTTGTGATCAAACATAAAATAATATATATATTATGTTTTCAATAACTATTAAGATAACCTCATAGGATGACATCCTAATATATAAATTAATCTAAACCGACCATTCATACTAACTATAAGGGCATAGCCTTAAACATTACATAATATTGAGTTTTAAGTCTATAATTCATTATATTACATTTCAGGTTCCTTTCAGGTTTAGAGGTTTTTATAAATAAGACTTAAACATACATAAAAAACCATAAAATTCAAATTGACACATATTATTAATATCAATTTTTTAAATAATATAAAACTTTTAAAAAAAATAAATCATGTTTTCTTTTCATGAAAAATCTTCAGAAATTTCAACTTGACTTTATCCTTTCAATTACCCATACTTATTCCCTATGATTTTTTAAAAACTTGGGATTAGAAAAAAAAATAACATTAAACGATATAAAAATAAAGGATACTATTATCTCAATAAAAATATGAAAACACATGAAAATCCATTTCATGAAAACGTAAAATTTTATCCATTAAGGTAAATATCATTCCTTAATAAATATCATTTGTTTTTCCTCTAAAAAATTATTCTTCTCAAAACTCATTTGAAAGTATAAAAAATTCTTTTAGGTACCTTGGTACATCATCTCATAGAACCCTTACATAATCATTATAAAACACTTAAAAATTGAAATAACTATATGACCAATGTCCAATATAATTATCTATAGAACTAATCATTAATAAATGAATTGAAGTGCTATCTGGGATCACCTATCATATAAGCTATAACAAGCACACCCATGCTATCTAGGAACACCAATCATTTATAATGTTCTATAACTAAAACATAAATAAAGAACATTGAGAGTTCATTTTAACACATATCATTTTAACAACATATATTCTTTTTAGAAAATGATTAACTTGTGGAAAAGAAACAGTGTCCATGAAAATCACGTTGAAAATAAATTAATCCATATAAGGAAATAATGAAGAAAATACCAATACAAAATATTCCAAGTAGTGGAAAATTAATTAAAAGGTTAGTTGACATTGATGAATGGAAACACCATTAAAATATAATTAAATAAATTTTGAGGAAAATTCAATTTTTATTTTAAAACTCACTTTTTAAAACAAAAAACCTTTTCAAACTCATTTTATTTGAAAAAAACCTCAAAATAGTATAAAATATGATTTTAATAATAATTTAAATCAATTTAAAGAAAATAAATTTTGTATTTATTTTTTAAAACATTTTTAAAAAACATTGTTTTGTAAGAAAATGTTTTTCAATTGAAATGATGATTTTTTCATAAAAAATATTATTTTAACTTTTAAGTGAATAAAGAGAGAAAAATGAAGGGAAACATGAATTATAATTACATAACCCATGGAGAATAAAATTCATGAGAATTATTTAGAGTTATATCATAAAATTTAAACATTGGAGACTTAATCACAAACAATCCTAATAATTAATGATATTATAATATCAATCTCTTACCAATTTGATAACTTCGAATCACAATCACCACGGAAGGATTAAATCAATGGAAACATAAAACACTATGAGAATAAATAAAAAAATAGTATCACATGTTAATGGGGAAGTATATATACCTAATAAATGTAGATAGGTGCATAACACATCATAAGTCTAAAAGAAGAAAAATTGTATCAAAAAACCATTACCACTTTGGTAACATTGAAACCGTAAACCGCAAAAAAAAGATACACACAAATAGATATTTAAATAAAAATAAATTTAAATATTTTAATCATAATATATATTCCTGGGAATTAACTACAAGACATAACGAAAATTGGTGGTTAATATGGAATATATCTTACAAAAAAAAAGTAAGATGAGAAAATCCCTTACCTTGAGTATGATTCATCAAACTTGTTTTTTCTTATTCATGAATAATAACAGTATGTTAATTTTTAAATTTTTTGTGAAACATTGAAAAGTTTATGTTTAACTTTATTTCATTTATAAAAAATTCATCTATAATTTATTTTTTAATTATGTTTGAGTCAGTTTTTTTACTATATTCAGTTTATGTGTTAAAAACCACTTTGGTTGGTCAACAATGGACAAAGGGGGAATCATTTAAACATTTTAAAAAAAATAATAATTAAATATATATCTTATTTATGTATAAATTATACTTTAAAAAACAATCATGAAATATGGTTTTGAAAAATGAACTAACATTACGATCATGAAGACGGTAGGTCGTGAGTACGAATGAGTAACGTTTACATTTTTCAATGATAATTATGGAAAGAAGGTAAGTAATATTTTAACATTAAAATTCATAATTATATAATAAATAACATTATATTTAATTTTATATGATTATATATATCATTATTTTAATGTAAAAGTAATCACATCGTTTTGAGGAGGCGGTAGTCCACACTTCCACGAACGACGTTATCGCTTTTTCTATATATAAAATGGTAATAATGAAATGATATATTATATTTAATGAAATATAATTATTTCCTTAATATAATAATTATGTTATTTATAAAATATAGATTCGACATATTTACCATTATTATCTTCTATGTAACCTGTTAGTGAAAAACAATTCACAACACTTCAAGAGGCAGTAGTTCGCTGTATATAGGAGTGATGTTATCATACCCCCTATAGTATGAAATGTAAAAGAGGGTATATGATATAATGAACCCCGATGTATAATATTTTAATAAATATCATAAATATAATATATAATTTGTTTTTAAATTATTATTCTAAACAATGAGAGGAGGTAATTGAATAACGAACAACAATGTTTTGTGAGACGGTAGTCTGCTGTACAGACGAATGATGATTTCATAACCGATTTGATGGAATTGTGTGTGGGTGTAGGTCATAAACATAAAATAAAAAAGTCTAAATAAATTTAGGATAATGAGGATATTATATAATCATGGTTTAAGAATAATTAAAGGTGATAGAGAAATAAATAAAACAAAAATGCTCGTTCATGAACATTACCTCTTCTTTGAGTGGCCCGTTTTAGTTTTCTCGAAAGACCTTACGTGGTTGGATTTCTATAAAAATTAATGATTTAACATTGATAGCAGGGAATTTTAAAATTTGTTTTATTACATATTTTCCTAATGAATTAGGTTTGAAGGTGTGAAGAGATGAGGATTAGTGGTGGAATTTTGTAAGCAAGGGAGATGTCACACTTGGTATTTTTCAAAGGACATTTAGATTAAATTACAATTTTACATACCAAATGGATAAGATTATTCACAAAACTATATAATAGTAGGTATAAGGTATAACTAATCCATAAAATGGGCTCTATATAAGTTTATAAGTAATTTTCCTACATATGTTTAAAGTCTAACCACTAAGTAAACTCATTTTTTACATTAGTCATTGTAATTAATTTTAACTATTTTCATTAATGATTTTGGTAAAAAATTATGTTGAATTTATTATAAATTATAAATAACTCTGATTAAAAATATGGAATAATATTTTCAAAATTATAATCATAGAGGTTGAAAGTTTTAATTTAATATTAATCCTGATGATGCGGTGAGATAACATGTTTTTAAGAAGAGTAATTGTTTTTGAAAAATATGATTCTCTATTAGCTCAATAAATAATAATAAGTTTATGAAAATAAAAATAATTAATAATTATATATAATATATAAATTTAATTAAAAACATTACCCATTATATTTTACTTAATTTAATTAAAATTATGAATCATTATGGAATTTAAAAGTATTTTTAGAAAAACCTGTCATTAAATCCAAAAACACACTTATATTAAAAGCCAATATAAATTTGATAAAAAAAATTATATGGATTTAATATAACTAAATAATATATAGTTTAATTTAAAACATATTCAAAACATATTTATACCTTTTAATTACTAAATTTAGATAAATAAATTACTTTTTTTTAAAAATCATTATTTATTACTATTCACAGAAAATCAGTATTTTCCAAAAAAATCCAAAATTTGAAACCCAAGTAAAATTTTAAATTATTATTAAAATAAGTTTGTATTTTTATCAAATAAAATATCCAAAACATTTAGAAACTATTTTTTAAATAAGTTCAATACAAAAAGATGGCAATACTACTTCTTTTTTAAAAATACAGTTTTAAGCAAATAATTTGATTTATTTTTATCTATTATATATAAAAAATAGGATTATTGTTAAATATTTTATTAAATATATAATATATATATTTCATTAATATAAACCAACTAGTGTGATGTTTTTAATTTATTAGTATAAAACACATATGGGCTCATAAAAATATCTTTTAGAAAATGTTTTTCTTTAATTTTCAAAAGGGTTTTATTTTTATTTCTAATCATTTTGTGACCAATAAAATAATTATATATACATTTGTAAAATATATTTTTATAATATAGAAAGTTTTATCCATACTCATCATTCGAATGGTTAGGTGAAATAAATCATGTTAAATAAGAATATTAATAGTTTATTATTGTTTAGTAAAACTCTGTCTTGAATGTACCACAATCTATTGAATAAACTCATTATTAAATGTATCATAAGATAAAATTAGGGTTACATGACCTTTATAATATGAAATATATTTTTTTTCCTTTTCAAATTTTGGGGTGTTACAATTTTTTTCTGAGGAGGTAGGTATGACATGCACATAAGGATTAACATGATATTGAATAGATTTTAATGATTTTGGAGGATTTATGGAATTTTTATCCATTTTTGAAGAATTATATTTACTTTAATGTGACAATTTATCTATGTTGTGATTTATGTATTGGGATGTTTTTTTTGAACTTAGTATTAGATGATTACCTAGGAGTGCAGTGTTTAAGTCTGGGGAAATTGATGGTTAAAAAATGTTCAATTTTATCAATTTTATTTTTAATATTTTTAATACCATAAAGTGTTATTTTAAGGGTAATTATTACAATTTTTTATTTTAGAAGCATTTTGAGCATAATTTCAAAATTTCCTAATTTTTGATTTTAACAGTTTTATTTTATTTTTGTATTTTGATTATATTTTTTGCATTAATATGAACTGAAAAAATAATCTTTTTTGGTTTCTATTTTCATTATGATTTATTTCACTTTTCTATACCCAATTATCAATCCATCATTTGAAGGACTAAAACGAAATAAAAAATCATGCCTCAAAATCTAGGAACATATTTGGATACTTTTGAAGATGGACCCATATCTCATAAATGACCAATCTGAATGAGGTACAAATTGACAATGAGATATAGTATATATTGATGAAATATTTTTATAAAGGTTTACATGCTCGATTCTTCCTCTCTCAAGTCCATTATTGCACGGGAAATCTGATTTTATGAATATAAAGAGTATTACTAGGAAGAATAAAGTTTCATAGTAAATGAGAATTAACTTTTTATACACATATCTAATGAAGATTAAATTTTATGGTGGTATTGTAAATTTATATATGAAAAAATATAATTAAGAAAACATTTAACAATTATGTTATAATGTTGGAATACCATACAAATTATTTTGGTAGACATAATTGGATCTTAAATTTTCACCTCCTATATTTAAAAAAAGTATCACTCTTTCTTTTCAAAGGGTTGACAAATTTTGTTGGATTTTTTAGTTTTGTACTTTATTTTATGTTTTAATAAAATTAATAATTTTTAATATATAGTATTTGTCTTCTTCCTCTCATTAATTAATTTTTTTTATCTTTTGTTTTTTCACCCCATGATTTTTCATGAGTTACTAACCAGAGTAATTTCCCAGGGGATCAATCAAGTGTTGAACCTATGTTTTTTAACAATAATTTTTTATTTTTTTTTATTTTTTTGGAGTTATGATGGGGGGGGATATTATTGGGAAATGTTCCTTTATATCTCCACCTTCCACCAAAGGCTTATCTTTTCTTCTTCAATATTCTCGCTTGACCGAGGAGGTGGATATATAGTATTTCAGTGATAATTGAGTGAACTGTTTATTCATAGAATTGTCAAGAGAGGATGTGCATGCATAATACAAAGCATGTCAATTAATTCATTTTGAATCTAATAATTATACAATGATGGTTATCTCTAGATGTTCTCTTGGGAGGATATTCTTTCTATCTAACATCAATAATTTTATCTACATACAATATTGCATGATTAATATTCATTACCTTAATTTATTTAAATTTCATCCCAAATTTAAAATCCATAGAATTATATTATTTATTTTTATATTAGTTAGAATATAAATAGTAAAAATATAAATTTAGTGTTGTGTGAGCTACCTCCGTTTGACTGACCATAAGTTTGATCTATATTGCATGCTTAGTTAAATAATCCATTGACTGTGGATCCTATATAAATGACAACACATCAACTTGAAACCATTATTCTAGAGGAATAAAACTTTTAAACACCTTTTTTATAATGAAAACAAAAAAAAACATATATTTAAAAAACTAAAAAACATATAATTTATTCATGATGTTTTTCAATTAAAATTATTCCGTATGGACTAACCAATCACAGGTGAATGAAGAATTTCATAGTGATATTGGATCTTGGTTGAAAAGGACTAGTGATGAAATGAAAAACATGGAGAGACAAATAAAATTTATAACTGAATATGTACGTGCATCCCAAGACCAAACATAACCAAAACCAAAGCCCGAATAAGAACCCAAACCTGAATGAGTGGTGAAGGAGAATTAACCAATCATTCATTATGTTAAGGAACCTGAGATGGATGAGAAGGAGATACTAAAAGAATTAATAACATCATCCCACACTCAACCATTGTTTTATGAGGGCTCTTATGAAAACATTCCAGGTGATATACTAGTGGGAGATGAACATTTTTTTAAAGAATCCGGAAATCTATTTGTTAAAGATAAACGTAAACATGAACTTCCCATATGTGGTAATTGAAAATCAGTACCTATCTAAATCACTCTTTTTATGGAATATGATGATGAATATGAACCTATTGAGATTGATTTGACGATTTTTATACTAGAAGTGATCATTTTCTAAGATGACGTACTTGAAAGATAATATTTATTTTTTAATTATTCATGTTTTAATATTATTTATGATGAATTATTTTATAACTTCTGGTTTTCTAAATTTATTGAAACAATATAAATGGATTTGACCTTTGATATTGAGTAAGGTACCACCCAAGTTGTGGTGATTGAAGTTGATGAGATGGAGAAGCATGTGGTGATGCGACTACCTTCTCTATAAGAACTTGTATAACATATGGAGGAGAACACCATCAACGTCAATGGGGAGTGCCTCTATATTCTTTTTCCTCCGATTATGGACCTTAAATTCACTATTTATTGTTTCTTGGAGTTGGTAAATTTATTATCTTATTTGGGGTTTTTGATTATTTTAGTTTACTCAAATAAACTAGGAAAAGTCACATGTGGTGGTTCATCTCAATGAAACCACACCCACCTTCTGATTGGAGACAATCCACTATAACTCCCTGACCAGAGGCAGTAAAAACCTAGCACACTATTATGAGTCTAAACAAATAAGTATCCATTTTTATTACACTTTACCTTTCTTTCTTATTTTTATTATGTTTTTTCCTTAGATTCTTGATGTTTTAAAGTGGTAGGAACTAAGATTTTAATTCAAGGCTGCGAATAAAAAATTTTTGTTTTGTCGTTATTTTTCTTAATTTTTTCTACTTCCTAATTAAAATTCTACATGAAAATAACTATCATAACTGATATAAAAATATAGTAGTAAATGGTATAATTATTGGGGTATTTTAATATATTTTTTTGTTTTTTTTCATTCATTAATTTTATAATTTTTTTAGTTTTTAATGTTTCCATTTTTCTATTTTGGTGTGTTTTTAGGATTATAGATATAAATATAATACATCATAAAATCCTTATAATATTAGTTTGTTAGTAACATTGATTAATTTGGGTGTTTTATGAGTTAAAATATTTTATAATGTATTTTTTTATTGATTTCCAATTTTTCATTTAAAGAAGTTTGATTATCTGTGAAACTCATAAGCAAAGTAATATCTAAATTTAAAATATTTCCCAAACTAAGAGGTTTCTAAACCTTTTTGAAACCCTCTTCACATTGAAATTTTTTTAGTTTATCAATACATGTTTTTGTGATCCATAAATTGGTTTGTTTATATTTTTCAAAGCTCTTAGAGTTCAGGGTATGTGTCGAGTATGATTGAGGAACTAATTTGAAAAACCATATTACATTAAACACTAATTTTGACCTAAATTTTCATCTATTATTTATTAATAAACTAGTAGACATTAAACTCCTTGTTTGGCATCAAAATTATAATCCATTAATCCCTCTCCAATCTACTATAGACATTAAATGCATGATTATTATTTAACATAAGTGTGGGGGAGAGAGAATATGATATGTATTTTACTTTCCTGAAGAATTTGATTTAGTTAAATAGAATGAATACCCATATATATTGTTTCCTTGGTCGAATTAATTTCATTATTGAATGATGAATTGGAGGATAAAGATATCATTACAAATATGGGATGGGTGCCCACCAATATTTCAAGATCAATATATGCCTCTCTAATCTTAAAATATATGATTTTTAGGAGAAATATAGATATTAATTAAGGATGAAAAAATGACAAAAAGTGGGTAAAATAGGGAATAAATTTATCATTGATGCCAGAAATTCGATGTGAGAAATTACTAAATAAATAAAAAGGTTTTTGGGTTTGATAAATTTTTGAGATGATTGAGGAGGACACGATTCTTGACAAAAACTATTTTCAAACATTTTCTTCACTTTAGAGTATAACCCTCTTAATTCTACCATAGATTTTATCACATTTAAATCCTAATAATCCTTAGGCTCATAACAAACCATAAAAATAACTCATGATTGAAATATTTATAAATCTCTAAAGGGAAGATATTAGGCGTATATTAGGCCATATGAGATCACATGTGGTCTTGATAATGAGAAAAACTCAACCAAAAAATCCTATAGTTAATAGAGAAATATTTTTTTGGTATGTAGGTATGACATAAATGTGTGTATAAACATGATATTGAATGATTTTTTTTTATTTTTAAGGATTTGAAAATTTTGAATCCATTTAGGATTCATGGTAATTCATTTGATGTGATAATTGAGATGTGTTGTCATTTATGCTTTGAGAAGTTTTTTTTGACCTTTTTATTTGATTATTTACTCTGAGTTCCATGTTTATGTGTGGGGGAATTGATATAGAAAACATTACTGATTATTTCACTTCGAATATAAATGTATTTATTCACACCAATGTGTTATTTTAAGGGTAATTGTACCATTTTATGATTTTAGAATAATTTTGAGATTAATTATAAAAATGGATTAATTTTGGATTTCAACTTTTTTAATTGATTTGAATATCTCATCCACAGCCATTTATAAATTGATCTAAATTGTAAAATTATTAATTTTTAGCTTTCTATGTTTAGTGGGATTCATTTCATTCTTTTGGATCCAAAGCTCAATCCATCATTTGAAGGCCCAAAACCTGCTCACAAATTGGGAATTGAAATATATGTATAGATCTGGATACTTTTAGAGATGTGACCATATATCATAAATGGAATATCAAATCGAGATTGATTTCAACACAAAGTTATAAGAGATATTAATGAAAATCTACTATCTATACTAATATTGGGTGACTTATTCATACGTGTCATCCATACATGCATCCACGTCTCTCCATAATTAATATTCCTCCCCCTAAACATGATATACCTATTGTGTTATCCAAAGGATTATCTCCATCCCTCTATGTTATGGTTCATGAAAAGATTTCTATTTCCATCGTGGTTCTTTACCCACAAGTGAGCACTGAAATCCTTCTCTCCATTTTAGCTCTCCATTACAAGTAGAGATCCTCTACAATCAACTCATATAATCATGTGATTCCCGAATAAGATGGATGAAATTGTGCTCCCACTATCTACTTTGAAGTATTCTGTTAAGTTTCCCTCCATTTCAAGTAAAATCAATCCATCCCTTTGGAACACCTTTGTCTCGTGATTTCCTTTTCCTGTATATACGGTAACCCTACATTTAAACTATTCTAAAATCAATGCACTTCAAAAATACCTCTGTCACACAATTTACGTTCTCTCTAGATATAGTAATACCTAAAACTTTACTCCTATTACCCCCATGCGCCAAAATTGGTAAATGATTTTATTCACCCATGATCTACTACAATGTCTATATTGGTAATCTATTTTAGGTAAATCTTCTTTACACTAAAATGCTTTTCACCTAGTTACAGTTTCTAGGATGTATTCTGAACATATGAATATTCAATTTACTTCACCATTATATGTATCTATTCCTTAAACCATATTTCATGAGTATTTCAACATGATGTAATTATATATTTAACGTTTCTCTATTCTTTTAATTATATGAAATTTCTAAAAGTATGTCCAATATTTGCAACTCCCTGTTTCCTATAGATTATCCAAAAATCAATACTATAGGTATTCTTTCCTAATTTAGAAAAAACATATAAATTAATTTCATCCAGTTTGAATATCTACATCTCTACTAACATTGACATCTTTCTGTTCCACCACATCGTATAGTATAACACCATCAAGACTAACTTATTTTATTGAATACCTATCTTTTCCTAGTACTATCATGCATGATTTCTATAATGGACATTGCAATTTCAAAAATAAGTTTATTTACATGATTATTTTATTTACATTATTTATTTCTAATATATATTTCACATTTTATACTAAAATAAATGTATTATGTGATTTCATAGAAAACCATAACAATTCAATGAAAATGAAACCTATACAAACATGCAATCACTGTCAACATCTAGAGATGAAAGGTTTTAGAGGAGAGTTATAATTAATGAATGACAAAAATGTTGTGAGTTATGTATTTTTTTTACTTTAAACTATTCTAATTTTTATCATTCTTTAAATACATATGTTTACTATATTACCACAATAACAGTTTCAAAATCTATAGGGAATTTTGAATTTAAAAAATTAATGATACATCAGCCTATTGGATATATAAATATTTAGAATGATTTCCTCTAATATACTGATCTTTTAATATTTTGAAGATGAATATAAAGGTAATGTCATATATTTCATTTCTAAGGACTGGTTTGACATCTATGACATCATTTACTATTGAAAATGTTTTTGTCATTATTATTTTATAATTTTAAATTAATTACATCCAATTAAGGATATATATATTTTTGGATATCATTCATTCAATATACTTACCTTTTTTCATTATATTATGAACATAATGTTATGGATATATAATTCAATTATAAGGATTCATTTGATATATTTTCCATCATTTACTATTGTAAATAATTTTTTATTCAGATTTTATAAAACGAAATTAATTAAAGCCCAATGAATATATAAATATTTTGGATTTATTACTTTGATATATGTTATTTGTGTTTTTTAAATCCATGTATAGAAAATAACTACTCATCAATTAGAAATAAAAAAAATGTTGATTAGTCATATCATTTCCTCTTTTGGTATTCATTATCATTTGATCTCACGTAGGCATTGATATTCATACAGTTGAGTTTTTTTGAAATGTCATCTATTGAAAACAAAATGAATATATTCAGCATGACCTATAGGAATATATTAATACAAATTATTTCACTTATATTTTTGAATAGGAAACCTAGATAAAATAGGGTACTTCTCTCTTATGGTGCATGTTTTTAGAATTTTTTGGTAAGTCATTACAAATTCATCCTTAGAAACTGATAAGAATTAGGTCCAAATAAGAGTCCGTTGATTGGATAATGTTTCTTGTCTACAGTATGATAGATAGATTGTTGACCATGGGATAATATTTTGACTGATTTGATTTTTTTAGTGGCCAAATGTTTGTAATAGAGTGGATGATGTTTAGGGGTCTATAAAAAGATGGAACATATATAGGTTGTGGTACTAGGACATCTAACAGAGGTTAAATTACGACATGTGTAATTTTATTTTTCTTTTTTTTGCGTTTATTATCTCTTATTCTATGTTTGTATATTAATGTTGTTTACTCAGTTTTTATGTATGTTCTATCAAATTCGATGTTATTCACAACTTGTACATTGATTGTACATTACATCATCATTGTAATAGTTCCCAATGTTCTTACATGTCTTGTTTAGTTTATGTCACTTTATCACCATATCCTATTTTTGAATGAAATGGTGACAAATATTCAATGTAATTTTTCATAGATACACTTAGTTCATTTCTATTTCTGTTTTTATAATTTGATGAGGTCAATTTTATCCAAAAAAGTATTAATATTTCAAATCACGCATTTCATAGGGATCAACATACCATTATTCTAGTTATAGATCCAAGCTTAGGAAATCATTTAACCATTATAATCAATTTTTTAGAAGCATGCACCATGTCTTGTATTATTTCCTAAATCTCCTGATATCTTTTTCTATTAAATCAAATTTAAAAGTTAGTCACTTATACTGATTACTTAGTTATATGACATGAAATCCCTCAACTCTCATGATTTATTTCCAATATATTTTTATTTTGGCACATTTAATACATCTTTACTTCACACATTCAAATTTAAATAGTTATTTTAATCTTTTTTATGTACATTAAACATATATGTATTTCATCCTTTCTATGTTTATATAAATGCTTCACTTTTTGGAAAAAATATACGCCTATTCACTGCTTGCTAACTATCAACTGATATGAATTGGATTTACATATTATTAAATGAATACACATAATATTGTATCCTATGTCACAATTTATAAATTGATGATGAATAAGATGATTATTTCTTATGATTTCATATTGCAACCAACTTTTCCCATTGATATTCCATTTGTTCATACATGTTCTCACTACTTCAAAGAAATTATTCTCTATTGATTTAAATACAATCCCATTAACATTATAATTCATGGTGGAATATATAACTATCATTTAGTTTCATTTTGTAGATATTCTACTTTTTCCATGAACTAAAATACATTTTTGGGTTTTTACTACATTATTCTTCCTTAAACAACCTTCTCCAATTCATTGTTCTTAGAGAATATCCACATGACATGAAATCCCAATTTAGCACCCATTGGACATTTTACAACATAGGATAATTTACCATTTCTATTTCAGTTAAAAAAATTTGTACTTCTTTTGTGCCAACATGATTCATCCAAACAAACACCACCTTATGTAAAAAAACACAATGCATGCAAACAAACACATCATCATGTCAAACTCAACCAATTTTAAATAAGTGTATTAATGAATTCATGAATTGATAAATATTATAAGCACATTTCATGAGATTTTTTCCAATGTATTATTTTGTTAAATGACACATCTTGATGTTAACAAACACTTTTTAACAAACACAACCTTCTGTAAAGAAGGAAATTATTTTAACAAATAAAATTTTGTCTTTTTTTTGGTTTTATATTATTTATTCAATGTTAAAATTAAAATGTTGGATTATGTAATTTTAGAATGCATTTATACCTATTCATATTTTCAAACATTATTATCTATGCAGAAAACCCCGTAGTAAGATTTTAAAGAAGATGATTTAGTAAAATGTGAAATAATTATTGGTAAACATTCTATAAAATAATTTCACTATCAATGAATGATAATGTTCTATAAACACAAACATAAATAATTCTTATGAAAAATTTAACATACTTTTTATCATTATCTTTTGAAACATTTCATTTTATATGTTTCCGTAATGACTATTAAAACCATTGTCATATATTATTGTTGTCATCAGTTTTATATTATTGTAAAAAACATTGTTTTTGTAAATTTTAATTTAAATATAAGTTCTATTGTGATTTTTTATTTTAAATAAATTTTGTGTTTTTTATTTTATTTGAGTTATTGGTTTATATTACTAAAATGTAATGTGATTTTCCATGAACCAAAATTTTTTTGGTTATTATTTCGATTGTTTTATGTTCTAAATATGTTCTATGAGTGATATGTATTACATGTTTACTATAATATATTATGTTTTTCAATGTAATCTTTTTATTCAAAAGGTTTTTTTACTATTTCAATTGAGGGTCATATATACTCAACTACAATATTATTTATCATATTTATCATAATTTCAATCCTAAATTTTATTGATTTTTTCATTCATTTATTTCAATTATTCATTTTAAAATAAATTTTCATTCCTTCATATTTTTTTAAGATTTATTGATAAATTTACTGCTATAGGAAAACATAGCCTTCTGTGTAACAAAACCTTTTTTTAAAAAACATTTTGTTATATTTTCTTAGTTTCAAATGCAAATGGGTTGGGTTTTAATCGAAAATAGGTATTTTTATGGGAAGGTGTCGGTTCCGATGAAGTTGGTACCTGACAATTCCACATGGACTTTCACTACTTTCTACCTCTTTTATGTTCCATTATGTTGCAACAATGGGTAGAATCATGATCATATCCACGACATTCAGGACATCTTCACTACTCATATTTTTTGCACTGGGTGGATTTTTCATATCAAAATATATAAGCACAAGTCCGTTTTTTGGATGAAACATATAGGATTACAACTCTGTAAAAAATTGATCTGCTTACAGATGAAATCAAGGTGTGGTGGATATGGGGGTACTAGAGATCTTTTATGATGTATACTCAAAATGCAATCTTAGTAAATGAATTTATGGGGAATCATTGGAAGAAGGTATTTTTCCTCATAAATATTTATTTTTCATGTGTTTTCCTTGCAATAAAATGCTTTTCTATTTTGATTTTTAATATATGGAGGCTCTTCTGGGTGAACAAAAAACATTGGGAGTTAAAACCATAGTCTTATGGGTTCTTTAGTGATTCATACTGGTTTTGGATGGGTTCATTCATGAATTTTACTTTTTTACATTGTGTATCTCAGTTTATTCAATCGTGTGTCTATATAATTTCTGATTTATGAAAATGGATTTCATGAGAGCTTGATATGTGTTGATGTTTATGAGCTATCACAACATTTGAAAAGCCCCAGGCTATCATTTCTGAGGAAATAATGAAACATGGAATACTTTATTAGGGTATGCACTCTTATAACATGATTTTTTTGTATGTGTCTCTCATTGCATTTATGATCATACTTTACCTGATAAATGTCATAGAGGTAGTGGAGATAAAATAAGGAACATCTCATTAGGGATGTACTCTAATATAAATGAAGCCTTTTTAATGTAGTGTAATTATTCATTCATAATTTCTTTTGGTAACCTTTTAATCCATCTTCTTAATTTTTTTCTTTCATTTTTTATGATTTTTACTATTCAATAGGTTAAACATTAAATTATTACTAAATACCATGTATTTTAATCTCATGCTTGATGATATGATTAACTGTAGTAATAAAAAAAGCTATATATAATTACTCAGTTTCATCACAAATCTAGATTGTGTTAGTTTGAAGTTATATGAAATTTCAACATTCATTCAATCTTCATTCTTTTGTATAATATACAATTAGTAATGTTATTATAGGTTCATGTATTTTTTCAAGTACCATTGAAATTTAGAACATTCAACTCAAGTAGAATATAAACTATCTTAAACATTATAATGTATTAGTTAATCATAATGTAATATGTAGTTTCAATCTAACTAATTCAACATATTATGTATTTATTAGCCTTTATAGTGTCCCGTTTCAGTATTACTATATAAAACTATAATGTTTTATGATTTATTACTACTTTTATCTTTATAACAAGCATTGAAAAATAAACTTCATTTTAGATTCAATAGTTTTTGAAATATGTAGTTTCCAGTACTATATACATTCATATTCTTAATTGAATAATTTTATTCAGTGGAATTAAAGTATTATTATCAAAGATTCTCCTCAATATGATGGAATTGTTATTAATTTTTGTTAAACTCATTGATGTACATGATATGTTTTCATAACCTTCATGTTTTTTATATGGTATTGAGAAATTTGTTGCTGTTAAAAACCAAAGACTTATGCGAAACAAATCCTTATGGAAAATTTTTTTTTGTAATGTTTTCTTTATTTCAAACTATCTATTTTATGTTAACATTAAAAATTTCTATTTTAAGATTCCAATATTCATTAATATTTATTCTTATTTTTAAACATTATTCTGTATACTGATAAATATGGTGGAATAATTTGAAGTAGAATATTCAGTACAAAGAAACATTGTCATTAGTTCATTATACAGCATCAACTAACATTAAAGAAATGATAAAATTCTAAAAATATAAAGATCAAAAATTATTCTATAATTATTTACTATGTTTTTATCATTTTTTATTAAAATTTATCATTTTATCATTTTTGTATTGATTTTTAACCCCAATATATTCTCTTTTAGTTATTAATTTCAGTGTAAACACCAATGTTTTTGTGAATGTTATTTGACATTTAGGTTTATCCATGTAATTGAATGATCCATTTTTAAATTTTCATTTCTTTAAATTTATCCTTAATGTTTTCTACTATATTGATGATGTATCAATAGTTTCTCTACATGTATTCCAATGATATCTCCCATTTATTTGTGATTTGAATATATTTAACATTAATGCTCATTATTATATTTGTAAAATAGTATTGTCTTATTGAAAATTAGTAGTGAAAGATTGTGTTGTGTGAAGGAATGAGTGAGTACTTGTTTTATATAAAGGTCAATATACATTATTCTTCTTCTTTTAAAGACATAAATACAATGGAAATTAAATTAGGGGAATACAAAGTGTCTTCCTAGATAGGATAAAGTTTCTAAGTATATGGGATGAAAAAGTTCTATACATGTCGAACAAAGACAATAATTGGGTGTCACATGTGAAAGGAAAATAAAAAATTTCCAGTAAGACCATATTTCTTAATTTTGTCCTTAAATGTGTCTACCATGAGAAACAATTATGGTGAAAGGAATTGGATCTGAATGTTTCCCCCTTACCCCTATAAAAATATATCTCTCTTTATTTTCAAATGGAGGTAAAATTTTGTTGGCCATTTTTTTAGTTTTGTAGAAGAGAAAACCATGCCTTGGGTGACAAGTGGAGACACAATGGCTCATTTTCAACTAGGATTACCACAATATTGACTCTATGAAAATAAGAAAAAATAATAATGATATCTAAAATACTAGGGTTTAACTCTTGATTGATTCCCATGAAAATTCCCCAGATTAGTTTCTCATGGTCATGGGTATTAGAGATCACAATAGAGAAGAATGGGGTGAAAAATCAAAAGATAAAAAAAGGAATGAGAGGAATAATATGACTAATAATTATTAAAAATAAAAAATATTATTAAAATAAAAAAAATCTATAAAAATAATTAACAAAAAAAGTTCCCAACCCATTGAAAAGGAAGAGAGATACATTTTTATAGGGACAGGGGGTGAAAATTTCATATCCAATTATTTCTATCGGAAGTTTATTCATAATAGACCCATTTATTTACTAAATTGGAAAATGTGGTATGATTTAATGTTTTTCCCCTATGTCTTTCATGTGTAACCACCAATTTTCATCTTTATTGGCTTTGTGTAGAAAAAGATACATCTCATTTACTCTAAAATTTTATTCTGGATTGGCAGACTCTTTGTAATACTCAAATTATATTGAGAATAATTTTATGGACATGAAAGAGGTAGAATTATGTGTGGACACCTCTATGGTTTTTTTCATTAATATCAAATACATCGTCATGTAGAATTTCAGTACATATTAATCCCCCATATAAGATATATGAACAAATCTTCAAAATTATCAATATCTAGGAACAAATTCCAAGGCCTAATTTGTGATATATTTTTGGGTCTTCAAATGATTGATTTTCCATTGGGTAGAGCAGAATAAAATTAATCACAGTTAACATAGAATCCTAAAAAATGATTTTTTTCAATTTGGATTAGTGTACAAAATGTTATGGATGAAATACAATTATAAATTACATTAATTAAAATCCAAAATTAGTCAATTCTTGAAATTAATCTCAAAACTATTCTAAAATTTTAACATGTGACAATTACCCTTAAAATAATGATTTGGTGGGATTTAAAAATTTAAATTAAAAGTAAAGTAAAAAAGAATTTTTTTTTCTATCATGTACTTGGGTCATCTCTTTGAGGTTCAATCCCTTTATTCCAATAGTCATGTCCCCATTCATGAGTATAAATCCTAATCTAACACTAACATATCCAAAATAAGAATCCCAATACAACTTCATCATCTAACTAGGAGATGTAGAATACAAATCTTGATCATATTTCAAGTGAAAATTGGACCTCCTACCACACGGTGACACCCTGACATGTATAACTACGTCTAAGTGGGAGTTCCACATGACCTCAGGTGTGCCTTATAGTATGCCAAAGGCTGCAAACTAGTAGTGAGGGTCTTAAGTGAATTCATGGGGAGACTATACCCTCTATCAAAGTACATAATAACTAATAAATAACCAAACATGAGACAATATAAAATTATAATATTATTAAATAACAAACATACCCTCTATAATGAATTAATTTGGAAATATAACATACTTAGACAACCATGCATGAATAAAAGGACACTAATTTCACACCAAGTTGATAATAAATACAAATAAAAAATAAAAAAAGTACAGAAAGTCTATGTGTCCAACTCCAAGCCTCACATCCTCCCTATCTCTAGACTTGTAGAGTGAAATCCCAATAATTGAATAATCCTGAATCTCATCACAACATGTACCTATAACAAGTGAGGGATGATCATATACCCAAATGCCATGGATGCATGAGTAGGGATTGAGTAGACCTCAGTAGGGAACCACCAATGTGGTCCTATAACAAATTGGTAAAGGCAGTGTATATATGTGTGATAATATTATTAGAAAGCAATCATAAAATATATTAATTGTGAAAACATAACATATAATCACCAAAGCACAAGTAAAAAACAACATCTGTATGCTAAGTGGTAATATAATATCATAAGTAATATATTTCATGTGTTGTTCCATATTATGATGAGGTAGTTGGTCCCATGTAATATAACATGAATTTGATCACACAACATCTATATGCCAAGTTGTAAAATAATAAGTAATATATTTTGTGTGTTGTTCCAACTTTAGTGAAATGCTAAAATAACATCATAAGTAATATAACCTGAATTTGATCACATAATGTAACTTTTACCATATTTAAGGGAAATACACATTCTGTATTTAAGGAACAACTCTACACATCACCGTTAAGGTGAAGGCCACCCCTTTCCTTTAAGGATCCACTAATACATTCAGAAATCAAAACCAAGTCATAAAACAATAAAACATTTTCCCTATTACAAATGATGACCAAATTTGGGATGTAGTTCCCTACAATTCAGAGGAAAACCAACAAAATTACCCCTATTGATAAGTATGGTCCCTATTGGAGATTCCATTCATATCTTTTAGTGAAAAAATTTAATATTTCCCCATCTCTAGAAGTATGGTTCCTTTATGGGTAGTAGTTCATGTCTTTTAGAGAACAAAAATAGAATCCATTGGATAAGGAAAACCATATGTAATTTTTAACATAATATGGAACAACACATGAAATATATAAGTAAAATATGATAGATCAAAAATCACATCATATAAAACAAGATTCATAACAACCAAAAATCTGTAGGTAAGAAAATATCAACATGGGTCCACAGGGCTAGAAACACACACACACATGAGATCAAACATCAAACATATGTCTTAATGGATACACATGCACACATGTGATCAATATCATACATGGGACTCATGGTTCACACACACAAACATGTGATAAACATATTAACCATCAGATTTTGACATCAATCTATCATAGAAGGGTATTTTATTGCCCTTAAAACGTTGTTCCATTACATTAGGCACGATTCCTTTAGTTATTTAGGATATTATCATTAACTAGTTTATCATTAGAAGTTACTCATATCACATTTATTAATTAAATTTTATTAAATCAAGGTGGAAGACCTCATATCATATACTAATAAACAATTCATAATACCATAGTGTTGAGTAAATGGTACCAACTATCTTAACATGGATCCAACACCCATCTATAAAAATCATAACAGTGTTATATGAGTTGTCTAAGTCCATTTGGATTCTAGCGATCACTATAAGATTGTAATCATTCATGATTATTCAAAATTAATTATTTAAAACATGATTATATCTAATTTAATTCTTACTAGAAAACTTATAAATAGAGGTAAATGCCATACTTTTTGAAAGACTAACCATATATCACCAGCTTTCTAGAACTACAACCAACCACCAAAGGAATGTCCATACAAATATTCTGACACTATTTCATAAAAACAACATATTTCATGAAAAAAATAAAGAATAAAATAGTAAAATTAAATAAGAAACTTTATAATAATTTTACCATGTGACGTACTTTATCTAAAACATCATCCAATATATTTTAGTAACTCCAAATGTAGTCTTGAGTATTCGAAATGTAAATACCCCAATTCAATTCCATGGTCTGATGGTCTATTCAACTCATTTTGACCAAAAAAATAGTAGTTATCATCAAGTTACATACCATAAATGAAATGTCCAACTATGATATATGTTTATCTCTATGACACGTCCTCTTACCATGATGATATAGAGCTCCATCAGTCATGGAAAATTCCTTTAAAAACTTATGGAATTTTCATCAATTTTCTGATTTAGATCATATGAAGAATTAATAGAAAATTAATTTGATCAATATTGAAGAGGATTTTAGAAGAATTAATACATTATGGAATTTAAAAGGCTAAGACATACCAAAATGAACCATCCATGACAAAAAAACAATCCATAACCGCATGAGAAAGAATGGTGAAAAGATTGATGATGAATGAAGGATACCACCCATATTCAAAAAAAACATATCATATAGATCCATCCAAATTCAAAGTGTTCTCATAGAGAGATGATATAAATAGAGAATCATAAAATGTAACTCAAAAATTAAATCCAATCCATATAACCATGAGGGGTATCTGTGGAAAAGATAACTAAATAGACCCCCACTTAATGTCTACCTAATGCACCATATCAACTACCTAGTAAAGGTTCAATATATGGTTGGTGAGTCCTGCAAGGAAGTCGGGATACTACCCATTCCACCAACTAGTTTGTGGATGAAACATCATCCTTGGATTCTACGAGCATCCTCCATCGAAAACCCAACCTCCAAGTCTCCCACCAAGCTTCCTTTCAAGTCTAAATTCAAATATTACATGTGTATAAACTAGAAACGACATTTTTCAACACATGATTCTATGAATTCACCATATAATAGATGAAATGTTCAAATTCACTTGAAACTTCACAAACTATAATGATACATGTTTTTACAATATCCCCACTATATAACTTATCATCCTTGATAAGTTATTGTAGAATAAGAAACACATCTGCTGATATTTCAAGATCATCATTCAGATGGTGTTTTATGAATTTCATCACCAAATTAAAACTCAAAAAATTAATGTTATAGTTATTTGTAAATGCACATAATGATTTACCAGTATTAATCTAATCACCAACATCAAAATATGAGACATTGGATCACTGTTATCAAAACTTCATGACCACTATCACTTCATCTGTCTGACATGACACATCATGGTGTCTTCCAACAAATTCCTAAAAAAATGATGGTTCTCTTGAACACTTGAATTTACATTCAAAAAAATATTACAAAAAATTAATGACCAAACAAGTAAAGTTTAGTTACATCACAGCAGACCAAAATCAAAATAGTGGATAATTGTTGATACCAAAATCTCCTTCCGGGTTTCAAGACTGAATAACGAGTCTCTATTGAAAAATAAAACATTGTCACACTGAAATTTATAGAAATTAATTAGAAAATTTTTAAACACCACTAAAATATAAAATATCATGAGGTCTAAATGTTTAATACCCACCATATTATCTTTACACAGAAACATTAATCAGTACTCTTCCAGCCGACTTTCTATAAAGGTACCCAACCTAAATAACTGACACTTCATAAAGCCCCCAATCATGATACATTAATCTTTAGAGGTATTTTTAAACTAATAATACAACCTTATAAAAATATTAAATGACTTAAAATGAATTTACCCAGTTTATTTACTAATCATTATAACCACCCTTATGGCTATTATTTGTGTACCAACACACCAATTTTCTAACTCACCATCTAATTTAACCAACTACACTTTGAGTCTAATGCCTAGATATGGTCTCCATAAATCATGAAATCTGAACTAAACATCATAAACACATTTCAAAACTAGATGATCTTGGGCCAATAATACATCAGTCTTCCAGAGTCTCCATGTTTGTTTAACAACCAGTCTTACACAAAACCTCAACCCTTCCCACAATGGAATCATTTCACATATGACTAAATTGATGCTCCCCACCAAGGAGTGTCCTTATGGTTACCTTAAAAATTACACTTCCATATACCCAACCAATTACTAGTTCATCAATGATCACACTGACTAAATATGGCCATCCATTCATACCTAATATACAATAAAACACCACGTAATACACATGTAACATCCTTTATTTATAATAAATAATGTTTTTTAGATTATTTTATATGTAAAATTATGAGAAAATAATTTTCAAATAAAATCATCCATTAACTATGTTTTATAGTGTTTCATAAAGTTAAAAGGGGATTTATGAACCTTGTGTAACGGTAAAATCATTTTCTATAGGATATGTAAGAAGAAAACATTAATTCTATGTGTAATTAAAGGGTAACTGACATTGTGTAAGGATAAATTCATTTGATATGTACAACATAATGGTAATGAGGCCTGTGTAAAAGATAAGGGATGCATTTCATAGGGGTGAGTGTTCTACTCAAGGTTCTTGTTTAAGGGTAAGCGTACTACGTTGGGGTCTTGTATAAGGGTAAGCAAGCCACATAAGGGTCTTGCGTAAGGGGAGGCTCACTGTATAAGGTTCTTTCACATGGATAATAATGTTGTATAAGGGTCTAGTGTAAAGTTATGATCATTATATAAGGGTCTTGGACAAAGATACTAACTTTCATAAGGGTCTATCCTAATGGAAATGGCTCGCGTAAGGGTAAATTTTTTTTATAAAGGTAATGTAAGGGTAGGCTAGGTGATGCATAAAGGTAAACCCTCTTTTCTAAATTCCACATAACGGTACATTGGCCTTGAATAATTTTAAATTAGGGAATGCCACCTATGTAATTGTAAGGGTTTTTACCCTTACACGATTCATATGAGTTGTGTATAAGTAAACTATATTACCCTTACACAACACCCTCTAAGAGTAAATAATTTTGAAAATTGTGTTTTCATTTATTATTCATTAATATCAACCTAAAATTCCTTTTTAACCATTTTAAATACTGAATATTTTGAAAAATGAATCTTTAAACCATTTTAAAGGTTGCTAGTCCCATATTAAATGTTTTTGAACCCTATGCATTCAAGATTAGTGTGAAATGAAAAATTAATTTATGTCTTTAATTTAGGGTCAAAAATCAAAAAAATATGATCACCCTTTGTAATTTTAAATAATTCATAAACCTTTAATGACCTAGATTTTCTGGTATCTTCTTGAGAGATTTTGGGGAATTTTTCTATAATATATTGGGATATGGTTCCTTTTTTCCCTCAAGTGTTTTGAGGTTTTAAGAAATTATACGGTAGGTGTTTTTGTGCAGTTTATTCACGATATAATTATTTATTTAATTGGAATTCATAATCCTGTGTATATTATTCTATAATACATGTTTGGTGAATATTTATCATGAAATTCCTTGTGAAATAATCTTTATCCTCTTCTATGTGAATTAAATATACCACGGATATAAGTATGATGGTATGGATTTCCTTTATTTTGATTCAGATTTCTTTTTTATAATCTTGATTTCCTCCCACTAGTTTATAAATTGATTAATTCTAGGTTAGCATTTTTTCCTTTTTAAATATATTTTAAAGATTTCATTGATGAAAAAATGGGATTAATTAAGGATTTTATTTTTCAATAAAAATTATTTTATATAAATAAAAGGGTTATAAACCATGTTTTGAAATGACTTCAATCCTTTTAAATTATAAATCCTCATTTGAATGAATTAGGGTTATTTTGAAAAATATTATTTTTTAAAATGATCATTTTTAATTTTTATATTTATCTTTGAATGGAATTAGGTATGTTTATATTTTTGTAAATGATGATTTGAAAATAATGGATTTATTTTAAATTGATGATGCTATACAACCTGGTAAGCATCATATAAGGACCCTATCTTGTGATAATCCCTTAATAAATCATATTTTATTCATGTAAATTCAATTTATGGGTGTTAAAAAAGGGATTATTTACATTGAGGGAGTTTTAGGGTGAGAGTGAGATATGAACTGAAAACTATCAAAATGTTGATGAAATGATCCCAGTTGATATAGATGGAAGTGTCCATTATAATCCTTATTAATTGATTATCTCCCTCAACATTACCGAGTAGTCAAGGGAACCTAAATAGTTAGATGAAATGACATAAATATAATATTTTTTATTAGATTCACACCATTTATAGTGGATATTTGGAGAATATGATAGGTTTAGACTATAAAAGTATGATTAGGAAAGTTGGTGTTCATTAACATGGTTTTCTTGTGAACTCATGAAAATTTATATAATCCTAAAAATCAGATATGATTGATTAATTGATTATATTGTCACTATCTTATCTATGTTGTACCCATGAAACCATTATAATTCTACCTGATATATAACAACGTTTGTTGTCACTACTTGTAATAGGAGTCTCATTACTTGATTTATTATTGTTCTTGATTTATCTTTTCATTGAGATAGTATACCTTGAATCTATTATATTAAACCTTGTATAGATTATTTATATTCGTTTTATGTTCTTACATTTTCATGCATCATATGACTTTATCTAGTGTAATGGTTTTCAGAAAATTTAAGGAAAAGTTTTTCTTTTGAAATGATGACATGGTTTTTTTACAACATATGGTTTATTAAATGACTTCAAATTGTTTGAGCATATGTTTTAAACATATATATGTTATAAATTAATTCTTATGGATTTATTTTCCTATTATTAAATGTAAATACTTTTAATATCTTTACTGTGATCAACTTTTCACAGATTTGTATTACCTTATAATGTAATTGTATAGTCACAATAGTGAAATCCTAATTGGATTTATATCCCACACACTACATGTAATGTTTTGTGTTTGTAGGATTTCTGATATTATAGTAGGTCCTTGGGATATCAGAATATTCCTTTGTGGGTTCATTCTGGTTTTCCAAGGGTAGGTGACTTGAGTTGTGGCGGGTGGTCATTGACCACTAGGAGATGGGATTTGGTAGTTTTTCCCCCTGTCAGTTTTGTATCATCTCTTTATACCATGATATGGTTATACTATTTTATTCATATGATATTGTATCAAATATGTACTTTGATTTTATTTCATATATTGTGGATGAAATAATTCCCAAATTATGTTTCTATATGTCAAGAAACCCATCGGTATTACCTAAATATCAGGAATTCTCTTCGAGTTAGTGGAGAATCAATTCAAATGATTGTTTGGATGGTATTCCAGGTTTGTTCTTTATAAATGGTATCAAATGAGGTATTTCCTTAAAATAAATCTTATTAACTTGAAATCCCTTGTGTTAATTGGGATTAATTATGTTAGAAAGTATATTATTTAGGTTTTAATACTCAGCAGGTTGTTATTAAGTGAGTGTTTGATCACAAATTCTTCATGATGAGACTTGAGTTACGAGGAGATGTCGGGACTTGAGTATATAAATTTATTTATTGGTTTGTTGATGATAAATCCGATTTAGATCCTCAATGAGATCTACCTTGATCTTAGGATTATATTATAAGTTTTGGGATGGATTGAAATGATGACCAGAGTCGCACTATGCCTTCATGGTTAGGTAAAATATGAAACATTAGTGTGGTTGATCTAAAATTCCAACCAGGAACTCTTGTGAGGTTTGTATGTGGTTTACTAGTCCATGAAACCCATCCATTCCTATTTATTCACTAACCTAAAATTGTTATGGTCTCCATTTGTTTACAAAATGAAATCACTCATGTGAGTTTTGTTTGGTGGGTTCTTGCTTTGAAAAGATGTTTGGTGTGGTTTTTTTTTTATTTTTATTTCAACTTTAATCTTATTTTTTATAATTTTAAATTTTCTTGAAAACAAATTTGTGACTTAAAAAAATTTAGATGTTTATTTGAAAATTGTTTACAATTTAAAAAGGTTTTATTTTTATGAAATATTTTGTTCTGAAAATTATTTTTCAAAGACTCTTATGTTATGTGAAAAAAGAATGATTTATGAAGAAATTTTTGGTTGTAATGGATTTAAAATGGAAATGATTTTGAAATTTAAAAATAGGATTATTTATTCTTAAACTAATGATGAATTTATATAGGATGGTAAATGAAATTTTTAAACTATAACGTATTTATATCAAGATTTTACATTTTGTTGGAAATTTTAATATTTTAGAAATGGGGAAATATTGTGCTCTTTGAAATCAGTAATTCTTTGATAATGGTGGTTGGTGGATTGTTTGAAATATTTTTATTTTTTTTGTATTTTGTTTCAGGTTTTTTTATGCCCGAGTTGATGAGCTTGTGTTTTTTGATTTCCAAAAATGTCTCCCAAAACTTCCTTCTAGAATGATATAAATAGTTTACATCAGCCTATCCTTTAATGTAACCCCTCCCAATTTTTAGAAGTGGTCTCTCAAGTTTACGACACTACTCGTACTCTAAATTGGGTGGTGTATCCAAATCCTTTCCAATGTTTGGACCCCACATAGGTATTCATGTATTTTCATCTACATTTTTATAGAGGTGAGAAGAGTCCCCCTGATGTAATGATTTGTCTTCAAGAGGTTGAGGATATATTTCATTCTAACAAGACCCTTGATGTTCTGATGGCCAATTCTATCAACTCTTTGTTTCAGGGACTCAGATCAGAGTAGTGGGAAGTCATGATTCCTCCTTGTCTATATGAAATAATTTCTTAGTAATTATTCAATTCAATTTTTATTTAGTGGAAAAATTCTATGTAGGTGATGATGGAAAAAGTTTTTGAGTTCATGAGTTTTAGTTAGGGAGACCTATAGATGGAAAACTATTACATAAAATTCTTATGTTTGGTATGTATCTTACCCCATCATATTGGTGTTGAATCCTGAAAGAAAATCTATTTTATAATAGGTCCTCACCTAGACCTTGTAACTACCATTACATCATTCTATCTAACCTCACAACCATTAGTTATTCAAAGAAACTTGTCAGTTGAGGTGGGGAAAGTGAAGCAATAAGAAGTGGTTAATTCCTTATGTGTAGTTGGATTAAATATAGATGTATCATTATACCCTAACTATGATATAGAAGACACTTCAAGATAATAGGGCTCTAACCAGAATCCTTGGATTGTATCTTTTCATGTAGTAGAGAAGCAATCAATTGTGGTTGATTTTGACTTAGATTGTTGTTTACAATTTTAGAGTGAAGACTATGTGAGTTTTCATTATTTTATATTATTGTAATTTAGGGAATTTATGGTACATGGGATCTCTTTTCTAAAAATTTGGATCATTTATTGATTTTATTTTTTGGACTTTGGTTGTGATTAAGATGATGATTTCAATTTCTTGTGATATCTGTTGTTGTGCCTTTTAGATGAGCACTTTTGAATGGTTATTCTTTATATTTATTTTTTCCCTACAGGTTTTTTTGGATCTTAGATATTGAGTGACATATTGTGATAATAACCATTATATTTTTAGTGTTGCAATATTTTTAAATCCCTCTCAGGGATTCCTTCCATGGGTATCTCTTTATGGTTGGAATTGGATACAATTTAGGTTGGTTATTGTTCCTTGGTATCATTTGTTCATGGATTTATGGTAAGACATCAATCGTAATGTGATTGATATAATCCTTTATGACTGTGTAGTACACTATTTATGCACTAGAATTGTTGTTTCATGCTATTTCTAGTTTTAAATGGATATACCTGGGGTTGTACTTGAGTAACCAAGACAATAAAGATTCTCCATAGACTAGGCATCTAGAGGGACTGATGGGTGATTTGAAGAGACAATCAAGGGGTGAGGATTGATGTTGAAAATCCTATGTTAACATCAGTAATTTTTTAGGGAAGAAATAATTTTATGTTATGTAGATTTCATACAGATGGTTATATTATTGATGGATCTTTAGAGAATTGTATCTCTTGGGAATCATTGATGTTTTTTGGATATTTTGTTCCTTGAGGTTTCAGTTTTATCTCTTGGATGTCTCAATATGACATGTTATTAAAGTCACTTCTATGCGTTCATGATAGGTGTTTTGGTAGATGTTTTTCATAATGATCCACCTTTTTGGTAAATAATTAATGGTGGGAGACCTATTCTAGGTGATAGGTTCATTGAGGTTGTTTTTTAGTCATATCAGTGTTGTTGCGTTTTTGTTTAAAGATGTTTATTGATCATAGAGTTATGCTTGATAACTTCTTTTTGGGTGAGTAACATTTTTTTATCTTCCCATCTCATGGGTTGAGTGTGGGGTTATTTTAGTATTTTTTATATCTTTTATACTAGAGGATTTCTAGGGGTAGAAATCATTATAGTAGAGAAAATGGTAGTATCCTCAATTTAATAATATTTAAAGTATTTTTTGGTTTATTTTATAAGTCACATTATATAAAAATTCATTTTATAATAAAATATACCCCTATATATATTTTAGGGTTTTTTGTAAAGGTAAAAGTATTTTTAAGAACCTTGTCTAAGGGTAAAATCTTTTTTCCATATGCTGAGTAAGGGTAAAACACTTTTTCAACGAGTTGCGTAAGGGTATCCTACACTACGTAAGGAAAAATATTTTTTATTTATTCTGATAAGGGAATTGATTCTTGAATATAGGTAAGGGATACATTGATTAAGGGTAAGCATGCTGAGTAATGGTCTTTTATAAGTGTAAGTGCACAGCATAAGGGTCTTACCTAAGGTTAAACTCACTATATCAGGGTAAGTGTGCTACGTAAGGGTACTATGTAAGGGTAATAATGATGTGTGAGGGTTATGAATAAAGGTATGTTCACTATGTAAGGGTCTATTATAAGGGTAACATCTAATGAAAGTGTCTTGCATAAGGGTGAACATGTTTTTCTAAATGCTGCCTAAGGATAGCCTGGGTGCTACATTAAGATAAACCCCATTTTTTAAAGGTTGTGTATGGATACACCATCCTTTAATAGGGGGAACCCGAATCATGTAACTTGTATAAGGGTATATATCCTTACCCTTATGTAATTAATATGAGATATGTAAGGGTAAACCATGTTACCATTACATAAAACCCTTTTTGAGTAAAAGAATTTTTAAAACCCCATTTTCATTACTTTTTTCTTCAGATCTACCTGAAATAGATTTTTACCTTTTTAAATGAAAGATATTATGGGAAAGGGTTATTTAACAATTATAAATGTTATAAATAATATATTAAATGTTATTGAACCAACCATAATTAGGATTTTAGTGGGACAAAAAATTTTGTTTTTAATTTAGGGTTTTAAATTTTCCAAATTTGATCTCCCTATATATTTTTAAAAAATAATCAAAAATGCATTGTCCTAGGTTTTGTTGTATACTACTGAAAGGAATTTGTGAATTCTATTAATGTAGTATAGGATCTAGTTCTTTTTGAATTTTCCCTTTGGTATTTTTAGTTTATTAGAAATTATAAGTTATGTGTTTATTTGTAGTTTCTTCCCCTTATCATTCACTATTTATTTAGAATTCATAAATATTTTTTTCTTATTTTATAACACATGTTTTGTGAATATTTTTCATATAATTCCTCATGAATTCTTCTTGATCAAATTCTCTTTGAATTGAACATGGATCAGATAGAATTATTGGGATATGGGTTTCCATAATTATGATATAGATTTAATTAATTATAATCCATATTTCCTTACATTGTTTGATAAATTTATGAATTCAAAGATAGTTTTTTAATCATTTTTAATGATATTTCAATGATTTAATTGATGGAAAAAGGGCTTAGTACAAGTTTTAGTTTTCAATGAAAAATTCTGTTATTTAAATAAAAGGGTGATAACCTATTATTTAAAAAGGTGTCAATCCTTAAAATTTTAAAGATTACTTTGAATACCTTGGGGTTTTTATTGAAATAAATTATTGTCTTAGAGGATCGTTTTTAATTTTAATTGTTTTATATTAAATTATGTGGGATTGATTAACATTTTTTAAATGTTGATTTGGAAATAAAGGATTAATATTAAATTGATTATTCTTGGTAGCTTAGTTATCACCTTATAAGGGTCCTCTCTTGTGATAATCCCATAATATGACATATTTGACTCATAACGTTTCCATTGATGGGGGTTGAAAAATAGATTATTCACTTCATGTGAGTTTAGGGGTGATAGAGATATGTGATATGGGAATGAAGGAAATGTTGATGGTATGAGCCCATGTTGACAATAATGGGGGCTTCCTCTATAATCCTCTTAACATGATAATCTCACTCACCTTATTTGAATTGTCATGGGAACCAATATAGTTGGATGATATGACATAGATATATGCTTTTATAGTAGACTAAAACCCTATCTAGTGGATCTCTAGAGGACATGTTATGTTCAGGCTATGAACATGAGACGAGGAAGGTGGGTGTACATGGAATTTGATTACATGAGAACACATGAAACTTGAATAATCAGAATAATCTGATGTGATTGATTGATTGATTAGATTAACTATGGAAGACTTCATATCATATCTTGGTTTTACCCAGGATTCCATTATACTCGCACTTGATCCATGACTATTTTTATTTTCACTACTTGGAACTGGACTTCCATCCTTGGTTGATTACCATTATTGATTGATCTACTCAATAAGATATTACACCTTCAATCTACTGTATTTAACATGTACAATTTTTTGATATCTTGTGGATGTAATTTACTTTTGTTAATTTATCTTAATTTATATTATGTAATTATTTTCAAATATTTTCAAGAAATAGTTTTTTTCAAATGATGTAATGGTGTGATTTGTAGGTGTGGTTTGATAAATGATTTCAAAATGTTAAAACATTAATTTTAAACTGAGCATAATTTTAAATTAATTGCAATGGATTTATTTTCCTATTATGAATTGTAAATCCTTATATTATATTTCTGATACTACTATTTTATCATATTTAGATCACGTCATGATGTATCTTTATAGAATCTTTGGTGAAATTATAATGGGATTTTTAGCTCACATACTACTTATACAATTTGGTGTTTGAATAATTTATGATCTTATAGTAAGTTATTGTGTTCTATTCATCTTATTTTGTGGGTTCATTATTTTATAGTTAATGGAAGGTGACTTGAGTTATGGTGGGTGGTCGTGGACCACTAGGAGATAGGTTCTAGCATTTTTGTTACACTGCCAGTTTTGTATAGACTCTTTATACCATAATATAGTTGTACAATATTATTTATATGATGTTTTTTACACTATTTAATTTGATTTTATTCTTATATTGTGTGAAATATCATACCCAAAAGATGTTTCTAGTTTCTTAGGTTCTTATTTCCAGCTTGTGAGGATCAAGAATAGTCTTTAGGTTAGTGGTGAATTCGTTGTGATAATATTTTGGATGATATATTTGGTTATTTCATTATAAAATATTCCGAGATTATCTAGAACACATTTCACTGCATTCAATGACCCATTCTTGGTGTGTGTTAAATCCTTAATATTCCTACGCATTAGTTACGTCCTCCAACCCAAAAAGGTATAATATCAACATTAAAGCCGCCATTTTAAACCATGATATCTCTATCAACATCAAAATTAGGATGACCATAAAATAGTGAAACAATCCATTGCTGGTGTCATCTCCGTCCATAGAGACCTCTCAGTACACAACATCATCTGGGTTGGAAATCTGTGTGAGTTTCATGCTGAAAACATTAGTTTCCAACTCTAAGGATGACCTTAAAGTGAAAACATCAACAACCTGTTTCCAATAGCTCTTCCTGGTCCACCTAAAAAACCTAAAAAATCAACAATTTTCCATTAACCACCTCATTTCAACCAATTTAATTAATTCCAACTGTAACCAAAAGCTAAATTATCATGCATCAAGGATTTCTATAAAGCTATGAAAACAAAAATCCTCACCCCAAGTATAGGATATTCCAAATGAGTTACAGACCACCGATCCAAAGTTACACAACTATTCTATTTTCTATTCTCTAAAAGGATCTAAATCCACCATAACCAAAAAAACTTATTACACCACGTTAGATTTAGAATCTCTTGGATTTTTCGATTCACCATGCACCACCCATCACACGGGTGTTAGTTCAAGATGCTGAGAATCTACCCACACTCCAACCCTCATAGGTATAACCACCTAAGACCTACATATGGAATCCAATGATAGTGGAATTTGAAAATAATAGGATAGAAAAACCCAAGTCGTGAACTTGACTCTATAGTCATCCATGCACTCTAAAACTCCACCTTGTATTATCAGTTGAAGAAATCATGATTCTAAATAATCAAGGGATATAAGGATTAATCAAAAAACATTCTCTAGTCCATCCAAAAGAGACTCACATGCACTAGGAATGGTCCTCAATGAAAACCACCCCTTAGGAACTAACCATTGATTTAAATTCACACAAAGACAGGCTAGCTCAGCATACTCTAAGGCATCATATGGAACTTACTTTCTAGTAAGATTAATCACATCTCCAAGTTTGAATGGTCTTAAAAAATTATAAAAAATCATTCAAATAGGGTCAGAACTCAGAAATTGTCATCTAGGAACATCTACACAGACATTTTATAATGGATTTTCCCTTATATAAACACTAATAATAATTTTATTATAAAATGGAATGCCTAGTCCAGAACACTGAAAAAAGGGGAATAAAACATGTTACAAGGGATTAAAGTAGTGTACCTTCAGATCGCCCCATTTAATAATGCTCACAACATTGAGGGGAATGAATCCAAAACTACAAAAGCACGTAATCAGGCTATCGATGTCGAGGGGCTATAAATTATAGGCTTTGTTAAATAGAATGACACTACATTGTACATGGATCACACCTCATAGTCTATAGATATAAATTTAATTAACCGGACCTATCTAATGGTTAATCACAAAAGATTCTTTACTAAGGAAATTAATGTAAAAAATTTCCTAATACGGTACACCACATCTCTCATGAATGGAGGTATTATGTCGTTGTCCCCCAAGTGTACCAAACTATAGTATCACATTACTTACTATAAAAATTAGACAAGCCTATGGGTTTAGCCCAAATAATCTCATCAAGAAATCATATGTTCAAATATAGTACAATTTGTTGACACTAAATAGATGAGCTCTTTATCCTCAATATAATCAAACATAAGAAGAATATATTTCATGTGAATAAAATGTGTGAAATGTGATAAATGAGAAGCATATTATTGATACATTGATGATAAAAATCCATATGAAATCAAAAACCTCAACATCCATGTGCGTCACGTTATGGGATATCATATAAACATAATAGTGCAATATTAGGACATAAAAACCTTGATCTGGTAACATAGACTTCCCTCGAAGAAGGTGTTCACGATGAACCATAATGAGTTTCTTTAAAATCCCCAAAACATTCATATATCACTTATCTAAAAAATCACTAAAATAGGAAAATAAGAAACCTCTAATTCTATTTTGACACCCTAAACCAAATAACTAGGTCTGTGCCATAGTACCACATGACCTCAAACACACCTCCTCGTATATTGGAGGCAACCTACTAGCAATGAGGGTCTCAAGTTAAGTAAGGAGGAGTCTATAACATATATCATAATACATAGTAATAGATAAATAATAAACCATGTAAAAAATTACAATAAATGTATGGAGAACTAATAAACACACCATCTACAATGAATTAATGTAGAAACAACAAACATGAATGGTCATTACTAAATACAAGGATACTAATCTCTCACTAGGAAGATTATATATACAAATAAAGAGAAGAAAAAAATTATAAATAAGATCTACAACAAAATTCAAGCCTCTACTCCTCCTAGTGTATAGACCAGTACTTGGAAATCTCACCCATTGAAGAAACCTAGACCTAAAATTATTGAGGGTTTCTTCGGTACCCAACTTCATTGATTTCCTGAGAAAGGGTGCGAGTACAACTCATTGGGTAACCGGTAACACATCCTAGTACCTAAAAATTAAATTTTGTGTATGTACATGTGAAATTATCAATAAAATGTAAATAAGAAATACATAAACTATTCCGTCATAACATATAATACCCAATGAACATATAAAAAATAACACCCATATAATGAGTGGTCATGTTCTGAAAAAAACCATGAACCGCTGAACATACCTAAATTTTCTCTAAACTAGAAGAATATGATAAGAAGTATTGAGTGATTTTGATCATGCCATCATAATTTTCCACCCTTATGGGAAATCCATGTTCTACCATTGAGGAAAAAATAAATACACCACCATTAAGGAGAAATTCTAACCCCTAGCCATCCTAAAATTCGAACCAGGTCATACAACTGTTCCCAATTTCCCCTCTTAGAAATCATGATCCATCATTGAGAATATGTTACTATCTTTTTTAGAATAAACATTCATGATACTGCTCACTTGAGAAGTAAAAACCATCTTTGAGAATTAGTTCCCATATTCCAGACAAGAAATATACAAGCTTTCACCCTCTTAGGGAGTGTGACCCATCATTGGGAAGTAGTTCCCTTCTTTTATAGAGAAATCATACAATCAACTGGTTTCTCACAAACCATATATAATTCATACCATGGTATGAAACAAAACATGAAATATATTAACAAAATATAATAGATTTAAAACCATTTCATATCAAATAAGTGTTATAGACACCAAAAATCCACATGTGAAAAAACATAAACATGGGACTATAGGGATACGCATACACACACATGTGATAAAATATAAAAAAATATGTCTCATGGGATTTGAACACAAAAATGTGATCAATATCAAGCATGGGACTCACAGTTTACACAAACACATGTGATTAAATTTTTTACTATCGATGAACAACATCAATATAGTGCACAAGGGTCCATTATGACACTTAACACTTTGTTCAATTACATTAGGCATGGTTAAATTAATTATTTAAGACTTAATCATTAATTAATTAACCACCAAAAGTTATTCATATCAAATTTATGAATTATATGTCAATTTCCCAATGGAATAAAACAAATATCATATGCCATTAAATCATGAATAATACCATAGGGTTCAATACACAAGACCACCTACCTCCAAACAGATCCAAAAATCATCCAAGAAAAATCAATCAACTTTGTTTGAGTTGTCTAAGTCCATTCAGACTCCATCAATTGCCACATGTTTCTAATCTAACTTGGGAAATGTAAATTAATTAATTATAACTATATTATAATTAATTAAATGTTTATAAGGAAACATATTACTAAAGTTGAAAGTCTCACTTTCTAAAAGACATACCAGGTATCACTAGCTAGCTAGAACTACAATCAACCACCAATGTAAGGTTTAAAACATTCTTTCAATATAATTCTAGGAAAAATACCTATTTCAAAAAAACAAAACATAGGCCAATTAAATGAAATAAAATTGGAACCATAATAATATTTCAACAAAGAGATGCACCTTAGTAGCATTTTTATTATACGGAGTTCATCTAATATAATCACACCCTTTATTATATGAAAATAAAAAACCCTAATTAATTTCCATGTTTTTATGACAGATTAAACAAAATCTAACAAAAAATCATATAAGAGATCATAGAGGGATATACCTTTAGTGATCCACCAAAAAGTGAAATACATTCATCATCATATGAAATACTATTTCCATGCTAATCCAAAGATCTATAATTATTGAACAATTTTATCAAGATATGATTGAATTTTCATCAATTCGACAATTGATATCATGATAAGAATCAATAGATGATTAAGATGATCATGATGGAAGATGATTCAAGGATTATTGAGACATAATATAATTTTAAAGAACAAAAATTAAAAAAAGGAGTCATCCAAGATGAATGTAATAACCATCCATCAACACATGATGAAGAATGAGGATAAGAATTATAAGGCCCCAGCCTTTAACCTTACTTAAAAATTAAATTAAATTAATAATTCACATTGAGGATCTTTTCAGGTTTATAGTTTTATAGAATTAGGACATAACTATTACATCTCAAAAGATTACAAAGTTGTCTCTTCTACTAAATTTCCATAAAATAAAAACTCTTAAAAAGAAACATGTCTAGTTTCATGTTTTAGGTAGCATGACTTTCCCTTGATCCCATCCTTGACCCTATTCCATGCTAAGTCCCGTGAAAAACATTTCAAAAACTTGGGATGGGCATAAGAAGCTCTGTAAGGGATCCACAAAGAATAAAAACTGTTAGTTTATCAAAATAAAAATTAAACCATGTATACTTTATCAAAGTAATACTTTTCACCTTTATGAAGTAGTAAAAACTCTTCACTGAATAAAATATCATTAATTTCCTTTTTGTAACCAAAGGATTACCATAAAACCCATATAAAGAACACATAACATATATAAAGGTAACTTGGGACATAAACATACTTAAGTGGAATAACCATACGGTCGACTCCCACACATATCACTTAATGGAATAGCCATACGGCCAATTTCCATACATACTAAATGGAATAGCCGTACGACCAACTTCCATACCCAATGCATTGGAGGTTATAACGTAACCACCCGTCCTGGTATTCACGGCACCACCCGTCATATGGTTTATAACGTAACCACCCATTAAAATGTCCAAGTACCAATATAAAATCATAAAACATAAAACCAATATAAAGGAATGATAACATTTCCACATTTCAATCACAATATATCATAAATATATTGACATAATGGAATCCTTTATCAAAACCATTTTCAATACCAAAATACATAAAAGATTATATGGTATTTATTTTATTCTAAAAACATTACGGCTTGTTGAGGATGCCAAAGACCAAATAATATTCGCGGCGGTGGAAAAATTCGTTGTCACCGCGTAGGTTAAAAGAAACATTCATTTTTGTCGTTTTGTAAAACGCTTCATAGAAAAATATTCCTTTTGTATAAAAGTAAAATTCAAAGGGGTTTATACACCGTATAAAAGAAAGTTGTGTATAAAACTAAATATGCCTCAATGAATGGAGATTGAGACGAAGTCCCTTACAAAGACGGTATCCTTGGTTTAAGGATAAATAAATTACATAATTATGTGTGACAAACGAATACATAAAATATAAGTGGATATTACGTGTAAAATAATCAAAGGTCATTCACACATATTCAAAGGATGACATATTCAATAACTACGTGTCGAACCCAACGAAATCGAAATTGGGTTAAGAAGTTCCCTTGACAGCCTAACAGCATCACATCAAAATGAGTTGATGAGAGATAAAAAGTGTATCTCATCACTTGGACATAAAATTTACATAAATAAGGATATATGAGAACAAATCACAACATAATAATATGTAAATTAAAAGAACCAACAAAAGAAGTCTTTTAAAAAAAAGGAGGGTGAAAGGTTCCCTTACCGACTTGGGTATCTTTCGAAACATACGACCCGTGAAAGAAGGAAAATACATCATTGATGTAAATACTCATAAATGAAGGAATATTACACAATGAGTAAAATAATGGTCATTAAATACACCACTCAAAGTAAATTGTGGCAAATGTAGCATAAATCTCACGGGAATAAAAGTGAGATGAACAAACAGTTACAAAAACTCGGCAGCCTAACAGCGCCACTTAAAACTTCCAAAAATGGATTGATGAGATCAAATAGGGTATCTCATCACATTACAACAAAATTTACAGCAATAGGAATATGAAATAACATCCCCCATTGTAACAAATAAGAGCTTAAAAGAAGTGACATAAAGGGGAGTACTTAAAAAGAAAGAGAGAGGTTAGATCTCTTACGAAAATTCGGCAGCCTAACGGCGCCACTCAAAACATCCAAAATGGATTGATGAGAGAGAATAGGGTCTCTCATCACATGAACATAAAAATTACAGTAAGTGTAATATATAATAACATCCCAATAACAAGAAATATGATCTTTAGAGGGAATGACATAAAAGAGTGTACTTAAAAAGAAAGAGAGGAGTAAGATCCCTTACCTCGGGTCCGACTTGACTCGATCGTTATTTAATCTCTTGAATAATAAAATTGAGTTAATTTATACTTCCTTAAGAACCTTTTTCAAGTTCATTATTCCTTTTATATCACTTATTACCATGTCATAAACATTATGTAATCATTTATGTTAATAATATTTGTTTTGCCGATATTTGGTTCTTAAGTCGAAAGTGGACTTCTTACAATTACATGTTGTTGGTGTGGCAAAATGTTTATTATATCCAGAATTGTATTCATGATGTAGATATCATATATGTCATATATATCCACTACATTCATGCATTTATAACATTACATAATCATTTAGAGGTAATAAATGAAATGCACCGTTCATGGAGACGGTAAGCCGTACGTACGCATGAACGCTACTTTCATTTCTATTTCATATTTTATAGAATGGAATAATAATGATATAAAGGTATATTATAATTAAAGTATAATAAAATATATAATATCATATTTCCATCCTTTATACGTCCCACATATGGTATTTAACGAATCAAATCACTTTGAGGGGGCGGTAGTCCGCACTACCTTAAATGAAGATATCACGTTTACCCATAATGGAAACCATAAAGGTATGCCCAAAATGAAAAAAAAAGAAGTTTAAGAAAAACATAAACATATTATATATCATATATAAAAATAGTGACATCATAATGTCCACCTTTGAAGGTGTTAAATGAGTATTGAACAATCATCATTTCGGGAGGCAGAATTTCACCATCCACGGAAACCGTATGTTCTTTAACCATTTGATGTAGTTGTGTGAGAGTGTAGCTCGAATAAATCTTATAAAAACATCCTAGTATATTGAAGATACTGGTGTTGTTACAAAATAAGTAAATAAAAAGAGTTTAGGGGGTCGGAGAAGCAACATAAAACAAATGAACATGAGAGAATGAATTAGCTTTAAAAGTGTAACTCCTTTTGATTTGAGCCTAAAGGCTTCCTATGAAAGGATTATGCCCAAAGGGAATCCTCTATGATGAGTAGAGGGATGTGGAGATAGTAAATGGTCAGGTTTTTGCCTAGCCAAAGGCTTGAGGAGTGTGCGAAATGAGGTAGAGGTGGGGGCCTTTTGTAAGAGGAGAGGAGGGGCACTTTTGGAAAGTAAAGAAATATTAATTTATTTGAAAATTTGTTTCGGTTTTAAAAGGTCCCAAATTGATATAATTCGTGGATAAGGTGATAAGGGTTCGAAATCCACCCATCAAATAAGTTTTGGACATGTGTAGTTCATAGATTTTACATTATATTTCCATTTTATTTAAATCGTCAAATTATGATGTCATCGCTGCATCATTATTATGTCATAAATAATTTAATTTATATAATGTCTAAAAATTATAAAAAAATTACAATGATGTAGGAAATCGTTTTATATTTCCAATGAATATTTATAATAAAAAATATGACTTGAATGACCCCATTAAAAAATTGTTTTAGTAAAACATATCATGTTTGTGCCATTTTTTACATTAACATTAAATAAAAGGTATTTATTTCATTTTCCAACCAATGTGGCTCCATGGGGTCCCCAATTTGACCCATGGCTTGTCTTGGTCGGCCATGACACATCCAATAAGGGTAGTACATGTGTCAAGGTATTTTAATTTTATTATAATATCATATTTTCCTTAAATTGCACTAATTACCTCTAATCGCGATTAAAAACTTAATAAGTTACTATTCACCAAAAAAAATATTTTTATCTCATTGAACCACATTTTACTTCTTAATGACAACCATGTATGTCGGATTTTTAAAATTCAAAACACAGAAGTGGTAAATTTTCATTCAAACGAAAAATCAGTTTAATATAAGTACCACTTAGTGGTTTCACTATTCATCAAAACTTGAAGTTTTCAGAAAAATACCAAAAATTCACCCTAAGCTATATTTGATATCCCGAATTCAAAAATTAAGTCTATTTTACAAAATTTCAAAACATATAAGTCACATTAATTAATTTAATAATTAATTCTCGCTGTCAGACCAAATAGCGTGTTTTTATGAAACAATAAGTATCAAAAGATTGACACTAGTTGAAGTCCGATTTCAAAGTGAAATTAATTCCAATGACCACTATTGGATTTAATGGTAAAAATATTTTCTAATTTTACTTTAAAACAAATTCAAAAGATAATCTAATCATATAAATAAATTAGATTAAAAAGTGGTTTTGAATTAAAAAAACAACATTTTACACTATTCATTAAAAAAATGAACTTTATCGGAAAAATACCAAAAATTTACACAAAGTAAAATTTGATGTCCCGATTCTAAAGAAGAGTTTTATTTGGTCCAAAAGAATTTATAAGAGTGATCAAAACTATTTTTAATGACAATTCTCCATCAAAATGCGATAAGTGAACCTTTAGTAAAAATTAGGGTATAAAAGCCTAAAATTGAATTCTTTCCGTATTTTAAGCCTTTGGATAAATGTAAAAACATTTAAAAAAAAAATAATCATATTTTAGTTATTTCTATCCATTCCCTCCAATACAACGTCTACAAGTTAACTACCATTTAAAATAATATTATTTTATTATTAGAGTGCAACGTAAGATTCCCAAGAAACTCGTTGTTGCGTATTGGTTACGCCATCGAGCATAGCATCCCCATTAAAGTAATATTAATATTTGATTCACAAATATGGATAAATATAAATATGTCATATTCTTTATTTACCTGGGGTGTTACAAGAATAATGAATAATAAAGGATCTCACCTGTATTCATTAATATATATCATCTAGATACATCCCACTTAGTAGGGGTATCACAGAGGGAGGAGGGGAAGAGATATTTTTTGAATGACCATAAAAATTCAATCCACGGAATATAACATTGAGGGGGATCAGTAGCCAAAAATCCAAAATAGACCCCCACTTGAAGTCTTAAAATTGTACCTTTAACGGTGAATCTTACTGTGGAACATGGATATTGTACGCCCCATCAGATAGCTGATGTGGGATATCGTCTGGCAGGTGGATACGAGAGCATCCCTGACTACTTTAAGACAAATATTATGAAAAATAGATCAATGAATTATCTCCAAAGATTCATTTGAAGACCAAAATCACCTCTTAAATCTATTTAAACATGTATCATCTTAATTTGACACATGATTATATGAATGATCCATACACTAGAGGAAAATTTCAAATTCCCTCTAAATTTTATAACATGGAATGACATGGGAAATTGAAAATAAAAACTCAATGTACACAAAAGAATTTTTAACCCACATATGATGGAATCCTTTTCCTAGAACAATACATTATGAGTGTATATGATAAGAATCCCCCTATTGGACTTTAAAATTTGATATCCCTTACTCATTTTAAAACTAGTGAATTGACCCCTACAAGATGTGTTAAAGTAAGACCATACAAAATATACTATAAATATGTGGAACAACATAACTCAAATTGAAAGCTATGAATATACCCATATGTGATGAGTTTAACCCTATTAGATTTTAAAATAATAATATTATTTTTGATAGTGTAAATGACACACAACTACATGCTTAAACAGACCACTAAATGTTATTATTTAAATAAGGCTCTTATAACTAGGTTTTTGAATTGGAGAGTATGAATAGTAATAAACATATTATGAAATATATATAAAGTTCATACTTAATACAAATGTGTTTATTAATTATTAATTCCAATTTTTTAAATTCGTGGAATTCTTCAAAAATATCCCTCCTTCAAACATGTTTTTTTATTTCTTTTATTTTTTGTGGGAAAATATTATAATAAATTTTTACAATATATGAAAGTTTATTAGAAAAAAATGAAATCATTTCTGAAATTATTATAAAAAATTAGCTAAGGGTGATGTTTTGGTATTTTTCTGAAAAGATTGATCTTCCTGTAAATAGTGATAAATACTGATTTCTATTAAAAATTATATTTTCATATTAGAAATGTAAAAATTTATATTTTTTTATAAAGTAGGTTAAAAGTAAAATTATTTATATTATATTTTTATTAATACAATTATGTTCATTTTAATCAATTTTATGGGTGAATTCAGTATAAAAATATATATACACTTAAAAGAAAATTTATTTGGAAAAGTTATTTTGCATTGAATTTTGTATTTTTATCTTAAATTAATTTCTTCAAATTATGGATAATTAAGAGTGAAAATTGGATAAAATATTTGGAATCAAAATTTTCATGTTTTTTAAAAATGCCCTTTTTATTTTTGGTTAATTTTAATAGTAACCATAAAAATTTTTGTCACCTCGGTAAAGGTAAAATGGGTAAAATAGAGTTAAATTTTTTCAATTTGGATATAAAATATCTCGAAAATTTTAATTTATGTTATTTTATGGGTGGGGTTTTCCACATAAATTCCATCCTAAAATATATGGTCACTTTGTGCCATATATCATTTATGAATCCTTTCTTATTAATTTAGGAAAATAAATAATAAAATATGTCACTTTCATGAATTTAATATCTCTAATATTTTATCATAAAGGTAAAAGAGGTTATTTTTTATTTTAAATATTTATTTGAAAACAAAATTAATCTTATTTATCATAGTATTTTATTTTAAACTTTTAGTTATTGAATTGTTACCCAAAATGCTTATGCAACGTTGAAACACTATTAATCCAATTAATAAAAAATTAAAATGGATGATTTAAAAAAATATTTAAAGTAATATAATTTGACTTAGTTTTAGTGTTACACAAATTTTATAGTCTAATATAATATATTATTGATGGTTTTAAGTATTATATTGTATAGTTTTTCGTTAATTTGATGTATTTAAAGTCAAATTAAATCAATTTTGTAAAAAATGCATTAATGGTTTTTTAAAATAAATATTTTATTAATTTATATTAAAATGATAAAAATATTTAAATTTGATAACTGAGATAATATATGGTATAAATTATCATCCTTTATCCAATTTTTAGCCAATTTTTACCTTAATAGTAATATTATAACCCTTTAAGAGCGAGAAAGTCATTACTGCAGTTAATGTTAAAAGAGGTTAACTATGGGGTTAAGCAAAATGAAAATATTTAAAATACCTTATAATCCTTTCCAAATTTTATTATTTTATGATTTTTAAACAATATACTACCTTAAATTCCAATCTCTATCCATTTGGAATCATTTTTCTAGAGAACAACTTTATATTATTTTAATCTTTTACGAAATTCTATGGGTGATCCTACCTCACTTATAAAATAGAACTAATAATTTCTATTCTTTCAGTATATTTGAGCCTTATATATTTACCAAAACCTATAATTTTATCTTTTTAACTTCTCCACACATTAATTAGAGGTTCAGGTCTTCTCAAAAGACTATTACAAGGGCCATTAAGAATAGATATAAAGGAGGCCTACCGAATAATAGGTAATTATCTCACTATAACTATTTTAATTTGATTATTATTCTAAATCATATAGATATATTATATTAATCATAAATTAGTATATTTATAATACTAAATATACTTAAATTTTATTCGGTTTTTAAACCACCTTTATTTACCCTCTTTTCCATCAAATTGGAAGTGAAAGTATTGCTCGTGCGTACGCAGGACTTACCATCTCCACATCGCGATACAATTCATTATACATCACCATATTTCAAGGATGACTATTATGAAAAGTTTTGTGTTTATATATATATATATATATATATTATATTTATTAGTTAATTTTTCTTTGGGAATTATAACACCACATTTATATTCTCATACACCAATATATTTTAAAATGACAATATTGTTCGTGATTACATGTGGATTACGAACTGCATGATGTGATACTATTTTTTTCATTTAAATTTCTCTTTTAAAGAAATAAAGATATATTTAATGAATAAATATTATATACTAATTATTATTGAAATATTAATTATTATTTTCTTCTCTTTTATTCAATCCTTTGAAAAATCGAAACATCATTTAAGCATATATACGACCCACCATCTCCAAGAATAGTGTAATCCTTTTTTCTATCTCTAAATTTTACAGATTAATATATATATAATGAATATATAATGAATATATGTGATATTTATTTAATTATTAACATTATATATATTATTGAGCCATGATCAATGTATAAGTACCAGAACTACTGAAAAAAAATTCTCATGAAAGACAAAATATTCAACAACTAGAAAAGATGATTTTAATATAAAATAATTAATAAATGGGTATTGAAATGTTATAATTTGATTGTATATGATCTTATAAGTATTTAAAATATTATTGTGTAGAATTATAATAAATTTAAAATTATTCTATAGGAGGTTAGTTCACCTTCAAAGAAAGTAAATCTTGAGGTAAGTAGATTTCTAGTCTCACTTTTATTTCTCAGAGACATATTCTATATTCAGTACTCTTTTATTTTGTGTGGTGTTTATAATACCCATTTGATATTTCATATCATGAATATAATTATTTTAATGATAACTAAAGTACCATTTTATGTTATTATTTCATGGGATTATGATTCAAAAGTTATAAAAATGGTATGTGTTTTATAATTCAATTCCAATATTTACCAAAATTGTTTATGATTGAGAATACAATTATAAAATTTTATTATATAACTATAAAATTTTTCATAAATATTTTTACCCTATGTTTATTTTCTTATATTACATTTTTTACATTCATTTTAAATATTTTAAATACTCAAGAGACTAACAGAATGTTTTTTAAGAAAAACAGATTTTATTTCTATATTTGCTCGACATCCATTTTCTTCCATGTACATTTTTTTTTATAAAATGCTTCCAATTATATTTTACTATTACCATATAATTATTTGAAGTCAGGTTTACCCTTGATTTAATTTCTATAAAAATATTTCAAAAGGAATATTCCTTTCATTTTCCGATTGAGGCACTTTTTGACTTTTTATAAAAGTGTAAAGGGAATGTTTTCTTTTAAAAAATATGACTTGAAAATAATTTCATTCCATCATGATTTATTAATTCATTTATGATTCGTTTACAAATTTTAAAGGTTATTTTCATAGAATTTTTTTATTAATATTTGGGAAATATTTATATTTTAAATATCTAATTTAAATATGAAAAGTGTATTTTTCTTAGGAAATATTTTAGTAAATATTTTAATGTTATTATCATCAATGATAAATTTTTTTTGAAGATAATTATGTTTTACTAGTTTATGATGCAATAATACTATCTTTATTCTTTATCTAGATGTTCCATGATTCTTATTTTGACATTTTTATAAAATATGATTAATTTCCATAGGTAATTCTATGATAATATGAAACATGTTTTATGATATTGAAATATTTATAAGAATGAATTATGACCATTTAATGGTTTGTTCTGTTATAGCCCCCTAATGCATTGGGTAATGTGATATTTATATCTAATGAGATGATTATTACATGTGTGTACATGATTAACAATATGTTTATTCACATATTTATGTATGAGTCATATTTATTTCTAGCTAGGCTCATAGGAAAATGTATTGGGATAATTACAGAAAATTTTATTCACATTTTGTTTAGTTAGTGTGATAAATGTCTAGATATTGTCACAATATTATGAATTGAAATAATTGTATTTATCAGAGTTCACATTATTATTATTTCTTAGGATTATAATTCAACATGAATATACTAGGACTCTTGGATGCTAATTACTACTTTGAAACGATTATTGTTCATGTTTCTAAATATTATTTTATTCCAAAGTTTATGATCTTTTTTATGTGAATATGTTTTTATAATAACACGAATATGAATATGTTATCAGAAACATATGATCATATTATGTTTTAAGGATTGATATCTCACATGTTTACCCTTATAGACTTATGAGATCACCATTTTTTCCTTTCTCAAAGATATAAAGAATGTATATATAAGAAGAATACCATTGGGGATGCCTTTGTGAGAGATTTTGAAGATCGTCCAAGAAAAATGAATATTGTGTATTTAGTTTCCAATGACAATAATCCTTTATGGTCCATAAACCTATATTGTAAACTATATTGAATATTCATCTATAAATATATAATATTTATATATGAACAACCTAGGTCACCTCTATTGTTATCAAAAGATAGTTATAGTCAAACATTAGAGATTAGGGTTAGGAAACGTAGGTGAGAAACCTGAGGATAAGACTAAGTATAATATAAAATCTTATAGTTTTTTTAAGGTTGATATTTTGAGGTTTTCCTAGAAATACAACCATTTCTAGATACTATAAGTGGATATGGTTTTGGAAAATATTCATCTTGGGGTAAGAACCCTGAAATAAGTTGGTTGAGTATATCACAACTATTATTATTGGTATAGTGAGTATTACCTTACTTTTTGAATGGTTCGACACTGCCATGGGATATTCTTGGGTAAAGTAAAATTTTATTTTATAACCCATTATGATGGATTTTAATAGATGATACCCTTGAATAACCTATTTTAAACATAAGGGTTCATCGATTTAAAATAATGTATCTTTACATAGATATCATAAAAATGATTTTTCTTTATTATGTGGTTTACCACTATGATTATTGTTTCTCAGACTATGGTTTTTTGGTTTTAGTAAATGACTAGAATTATTTGTAATTTTGTTTATATTCAATATAATAGACAAAAGAATGATTTTACTTGTACAATCCAAGAGAAACAAGAGATGTAATGGAAACCATTCTAATTTCTTCAAATCATTTATCTAATTATATAACTGACAATTTCTACTTGGGTGAGTTTCCTAAAAAACTAAATTAGTGAAAAATAGAGTTTCATGAAGACCATATAATGAATAATATTTAGTTTTTATATTTAAATGATGTTGGGAGTAGAACCAAAGTAAATGTATCAAAGTAATGGAAATATTTTTTGGGAGTGTAATGGAAGGATATAGAGAAAGTATTTGTCAAGGAAAAATTAAATGTATAGTTAACATAATGGATTAGAATAATAGATTAACTAATATATCATTAATGGTTTAATGTTTTTAATATGGTAAATATGGACATTATTAAAATCATTGTCATATGGAAAAAAAGAAGATCAACAAGGTTGTACAAGTAATGGTTTTACTATTGATGATGAAGAGACAAAAAATAACACATGAAAGAAAAGAAGGTATCAAGGAATAAGGTGAATAAACCAAGTTAATGGTTTAAGATGAAATGGGAATGATTCAAGTGTTTATGTATAGTAATTTGATAATTATATAATATATGTATTTTTAAAAATATTATTTTATGTATTATGAAACATTTATTGATTTTTAGTAGTATTTTAACGATTTTCAAGAATATGATGAATGATACAGATGATCCAGAAAATTTATTTAATGGTATTGTGATATTTTATGCAAAAACTAAAAGTTGAGGGAAAAATAACCCTTATTATGTTCCCAGTTTTCAAATAATAATGTTATGTTGAGATAAAGTGATTATTGATAATGTAAATGGGAGAATATTGATGACCTTAGAACTGATTACTGATTTGATGACAAATTATTTTATGTTATCTTTGATGGAGTTTATATAATTTTTGTATTAATGGAATATATTCAATAATCAATGATTTTATTTAAGGAATGATGATATAGTAATTTTTTTTAAGGATATATGTTTTCATTGAGGTTTTATAGCAATTCCGGTTACTAATATGTTAAAAATAATATATGATCAAGGTATTCACATATTTGGTTTGTGACATTTATAGAATCATTATGTTGTTTTGGTTATTAATGTAATGTTTATTTTGGACATTTAGTGAGTTTATTTCATTTTTTTTATTCTTATAAAACATATTTTGGAATGGTTATAAGGATAAATATTTATGGAATGGTTTAAGTTCAACTTTGGGTATTATTATTTAGGTTTAAAATATGATTAATTATATAGTATAACCTATGCTAATTATTTTCGTTTTTCTAAATATATTAATCTAGGAGGAATTTATTTTAATTATTTTATGGATCTTTCGATTTTTTTGACGTTTATTTTAATTATTCAAGTATGAAAAAGTCATCTTGAATATTCATTTATTAAAGAAAGAGATGCAGTGTAAATCAGTAGAAGCATACCCAAAGGATGATTTTTTTTTTGATATAGGAAAAAATTCAAGTAAGTTTCTTTTCTAATAATATCCATATTGATATAAAATTAATCCTTCAAATTACGAAAAATGATCTTGAAATAAAATTTTATAATTTTACATTCATTTATAATCAATTTATAGTCGTTTCACCTATAAAATATTTATGGTTTTATGATTGTTAACTTTATCTTGAAAATGTTCTCTATTATTCCTTAATAATTAGTTTAATCTTACATTTTAATATTTTTAATTCCCACTAATTTGATTCTATTTTTAAACCTGGTTTTGTGTTATTCTAGAAAACCTTTGTATTTCTCATTCCTTTTTTAAGAGGACATTTTTTTCACTATTTGTACGATTTTGATTTTTCCAAATATAATTTCGAAATGGAAAACCATTGATTACCGAGAACAAGATCAAATTGTGGGGATGTAATTAATTAATAGGGGATAGTTTAATACTTAGATATTTTAAAATATTAATATTATGTTCGATAATGTATATGACATGAAAAATCGAGCATAAAAGAACCAAAAAATACTATAATATAAATATGATTATTATAAGTTAAAGATAATATTGGAGGGTGGGAATATGAATAACAAAATTTTGAAATATATGTAAAGGTCCGACAACATAAATATGTGCATTTAGTAAATAAGAAATCATTTTTTAAATTTCCCATTATGCTTCAAAAATACATATACTTCAAATGTGTTTTTATTAATTTTTCTAAGAAAATATTATATTTAATTTTGATACATTTGAAAATTTATTTCAAAAAATGAGCTTAAATTTTTAAATATAAATCAAAATATTATCTTAGGTTTATTTTTTGTGGTTGTTTAAAAAGATTTATTTTCCAGTGAATACTGAATAATAATTATTTTTATTATAAACTATATTTTTGTTTCAACCATGTAAAAATTTAATTTTATTTAAATTTTTTCAATGTAAAATTATTTATATTTTATTATTATTGATGAAATTAAATTAATTTGAATCAATTTTATGGTTGAATTTGGTATAAAAACATTTTTATAATTTAAAAGGGTTTTTGTCTAAAAAACGAATTTTCATTGTGTTTTGTGTTTTTATATTAGAGTAATTTCTACTAATTTTGGATATGTAATATCGAAAAATGGATACCATATTTGAAATTAGTATATTCAAATTTGGAAAAAATTGTTGTTTTATTTGTGGTCATTTTGAATAGTAACCATAGAAATTTTTTTCACGGCGATATGGGTGAAATAGGTAAAAATAGGTTATAGGTTTTGAATATGGCTTTAAAATTTCTCTAACATGTGGATTTATCCTATTAGATGTGTTTATTTCAGCCATTTATTTCTCAGAATCGAATATATGTCCACTTGGTTCCATATTTATTTGATTATGACCTTTATATTAATTTAAGAAAAGAATAAATACAAAATGTCACTATATTGACTTTAATATCTATAATATTGTATCATATGGGTGAAAAGAGGTTATGTTAATTTATAAACTTTTATTTGAAATATAATTATTTTTATTTATCATATTAATTTATTTAAAAATTTTAGTGATTGTATAATTATGTTAAATGCTTACGCAACACTGACACAATATTTATTCAATTAAAATAAAAATATAATATATGATTTTATAATATTTAAAGTAATATAATTTTAGTTAGTTAAAGTATTATTTTTTTAAATGAATATTTTATATTAGTGATTTTTAAATTATTATATTAGTATTACTTCTTTGTCTTGATGTCTTCTTAGTTACATTAAATAAAGTGTCAAAGTGGCATTAATGTCATTTTTGGAAAATAATATTCTACTAATTAATTAAAAAATAAAAAAATACTGAAATTGGATAAGGTGGAGAATATATAGTCTAATGTTTCATCCCTTGTAATCTTATTAGCTAACGGTTAATTTATATTTAAAATAATAACCCATTAAAATTGGAAAAGTTATTACCATGATTAAGGTTAAATTAGGATAACTGAGAGGTTAAAATACCACATAAACTTATCCAAATTTTATTGGTTAATGATATTTAAGACATTTAATTCATTATAATATAATATATATATATATATATACTTTTTGAATCCTTTTTATTGAGAATGACTTTTTTATATTTTAGTATTTTATGAAATTCCCAAAGTGATCCTCCCCTATATTAGAAAAGAGAACCCTACTTTCTCTTATTTACAAAACCATGAGCCTTATAAATTGACAAATCCTGGAAAAGTATCTTCAAAACTTCCCTATGTGTGAATTAGAGGTGTTGGTATTCTTAAAATAATAATCTTAGGGTCTTTAGAATGGATCTAAAGGAGGCCTATCGAAGATGTAGTAATCATCTTACCGAACACCTTTCAATTTATTTCTTCTTATACTTCTTATAAGTCATTGAAATTGATTATAAATTAATAACTTCATCATAATAAATATAATTAAATATTATTAGTATTATGAAACCACATTTATTACCCCTATTTTTTATCAAATGGGAATTGAAAGTATCGCTTGTGCATAAGTTTGACTTACCATATTCACAGAGCATTACAATTCATTTTCCATAAACATATTACATGGATGGTTATTATGATGGGTATAATGTTTATATATTATTTAAATGATTCAATTATTCTTATGTAATTATAATATCAAATCTACCTTGTTACCCTACATTTGTATTGTAAAATGATATTATCGTGCGTGCATATGTGTAGATTGCCACCTCCACGAAGTAACCAAATTTATTTCTTTATTTGATTCTTAAATGGTAATTATAATAGATTTAATTAATATTTATGATAAATAAAATATATTAAATATTATATAATATTTATTTATTATTTACCGTTCTTTCATTCCATCGATCAAAAAATTGAAACCACTTTCGAGCGTATGTACGTTGTACTTTCTCTATAAACGGTGTAATTAATTGTTCTATATCTACCAATTATGGATGAATATATATATATGTATAATAAATATATATGATATTTATATCATTATTGACATTTTTGAGTTTATGTAACCATGATCAATGTATATGTAATAGATATACTGAATAGAAAATCTCATGAAAAATGAAACAGTTAACACCTGAAGAAAATGATTTTAATATAAATTATGAATAAATGAGTGTTGAAATTTAATAAGTGGATTATATATAATATTATAATTATGTAAATTTTTACATTAAATAATTATAATAAATTTAAATTTATTATAAAGGACATTATAATGCCTTCAAATCAAGTCAAAGTTGAGTTAAGGGGATATCTAGAATCACTTTTATTTCTTAAAATTATATGACATATTCACCTCTTGTTTCCTTTTTTTGCTGTATATAATAAATATTTGATATATTATATCATTAATATCCTTATTTTAATTATATTTTAAGTTTCATTTTATTTTATTCTTTCATGGTATTAGGATTAAAAAGTTACCAAAGTGGTAATATTTTAATGTTACAATCCCATTATTTATGGAGATTGTTTATTTTGAAGATTATGATGATGATTTTTAATGATATTACTCTCAATAATTATAATTAATTTAAGTATAATCTAGTTAATTTTGGATATTACATGTATTTAGTTAATTTTAAAATTTTTAAAAAATCAATATACTAAAGGAATGTTTTTAAGGAATTAAAACTTTATATCTCTCTTCGGTCAAAATCGATTTTCATCCATGTCCTTGTTTTGTATAAACTAATTTAAAAAATTTATTTATATTATCCCATGATTATTAAAACTCAATTTTACCCATGATTTCTTTCTATTATTTTTTTCAAAGCAACATTCATATAGTTTTCTAAATGAGGCACTTTTTGAGTTTTTATAAAAGTATGAAATAAATGATTTATTTTAATTTATTTTGTATGAATAGAATTTCTCACTATCATTACCAATGAATTATTTTAAGGTTCCATTACTTGTTTTATATTTTCTCTTCAATGAAAAAAATTTCCTTTATGTTTTGTAAAATTTTTGATTTTAAATAAATTATTTCAAATTAAAAAAGGTAATTTTCATCAAGAAATATTCTATTGATTATTTTAAAGGATGTTTTATCTATGATAACATTCCTTGATTATAATTATAATTTACAAGGGTTATGATCAAACGATACCATCATTATTATTTCAATGTTTTGTATATTGTTATGATGATACTATGATTATGAAATCTGATTGTTTTCCATGTGTATGGATATGATGATATGAAAATTGTTTTATAATCTTATGAAATTTATGTGAATTAATTATGATTATGTGATAGTTGATTTCGTAATATCCTTCTAGTGCATTATTTAAAGAGAAATTGATATCTAATGAGATGTTGATTATAAGTGTGGACATGACTATTAATATCATGGTTCCTATATTGGTGTGTGAGTATGATTTTATTCTTTCTATGTTCATATGAAAATTTATGGAAATGATTATGAAAATATTTTTTCAAATTTCGATGTGTGAGTATGACCAGTTTCTAGTTATTCTCACAAGATTATTCATGGAAATTAATACATTTATAGACAGTATAAATATTATTATTTCTTATGATTATGATCACACATGCCTATATTATGACTCCTAGACATTGAATACTGTTTTGAAATCATTATTTATCATATTTCTAGATATTAATTGATTCCAATGATTATTATATAATCATTTTTTTGGGTTTGCATATTTTATCATACACTTATGTTATTATAATCCACGAATTTTTGATATCTCCCATGTTTAAGATTAAAAATTATCTGATATTACCCTTTATTATGTTTCATTTCCATAGGTAATGAAGAAAGTATAGTCACCCACAAATTTCATACATATATATGACACCTAAATAGATGAATATTCTTTACATAACATATGGATCCATGCTAGAATCATTATTTCTAGTGGCTTTTAAAAAAAAGATAAATAAACAAAATGGTTCTTAGGAGATATACATCATCTACCATAACTGGAAACCTTATTAGTCATATCATATATAATACCTTTCTTCATAACATGGGTAAAGCAAAACATAAGAACGGGTGATCTTAGATATACAGTAAGGGTAATCAAAGGAGATGATGACATAATATGATCATAATGGAATGAGAACATGAAAATAATATTTTAAAACCATACCCTACATATAATATATCATAAAATTGTGTCATGAAATAAATAATTACAGGTCATTATCATGAATCATATTAAAAAAAGAGAACATGATCCTTGATAACATAACAGTGGAATATGACATATATTTTTGGAATGCACATTATCATAAGAAATATTATGTAAACGATACCCACTAAGACATTAATTACATATTAGGATTAGGCTAACCACCCATATAACTACTTTGGTCTTGGGAAAACCTCCTATTTAACCTCTTTTAGGCTTGCGATAACTTATTTTGTACCCACTTTCTGGCTTGGGATAACACTTCGTGTACCTATTTTGGGATTTGGATAGCATCCCATGCACCTTTTGTTCTCATATAACATTAATTATTACCCAATTATTTGGAAGGAGATATTGGTTCCACCCTTCACTTAATCGATACATTTGTGTGCCATAAGATCGTAAAATATTCAAAATATCATAACCCATAGAAAGTAAATGGGTTCATAAGAATTTCATCATAACTCATTGATGAGAAATGACTTTCATTAATATATTCTCACCATAAAATAGATAATATAGATTAATAATAAGGATTGTAACATTTTATCATATCCCCAATAAATATTAAGTAAAATCAAAGGATGTCAACTTTGATGTAAAATGAGTTTTAAAGATCACATAGAACATTTTTATGGAAAATAAAATTTCCACTTTCAATTCAATTATTTTAAAATATCCCTAATATTAAATGAATAATTTTATTCTAAAAAACTTGTAAACTCATAAAGGAAGCTTTAAATCATTGAGTTGTCATGATGTCATAAAATACCATTCATGTTGTACATGTTTAAATGAATATTTTTTCCACATTTTTGGTAAAAATTCATTAGAGCCTCACTACGAAAAGTAAAAGAAGATTACTTTAATTTTATTAGTAAAAAATCTAGAATGGGTAAAAATATATTTTAAACATAATTTTTTTAAAAAAATATTATAATTTCTTTTATAAAACATAGACATGGAAGAAAATGTATTTTAGAGTGAAGAGAGAAAGAAAATTGATTTTTCTTAAAAATATTATTTTTGTATCATTAGTCCTTAAATAGAGGTAAAGTAAATGAATTTATTTTTAAAACATTTACCAAAGGATAATAAAATTAATGAGTTTCTTAAGTGATATATAACAATATTTCATCATCAGAAGTATTGTCGTAAATAATCTAGATAAACAATGAGATTGCAATATAAAAAATTTACCACTTTAGTAATATTTGAATCATAATAACCTAAAATAAAGAATATTATATGGATATTTGTATCTATAAATTTTCATAATAATAATCATAATAGAAATTTATGTGTAGTATATACCCCACATAAAGTAAAAAATTAGTTAATATGGCATGCAACCCATGAAAAAAAAGTGAGATGAAAATCCGTTACCGTAAATCTTAATATTATTTGGAAAAGTTAGAAAGAATTTAATAATAAAAATATATTTATTATAAATATATTAAAATACAATAATAATATATATCATACCATATATGATTTAATTAAGATCTATTATTACCCATTTATTAAAAATTTCTTTGTTAAAATCATGTTTTAGGTAATAACTGCTTCATTTTTCATGTATGTTTTAGTTTTTTATTTTTATTCCTTTTATGTTGACCATGGTTCCCTAATTTATTTAATTTAAAATATGATATAAATATAATATGTACTCGTTATATATTTATTTATAGTAATCTCTAAATGTTATATACAAAAAATTAATTATGAAGTTCATAGACAAGGTAGGCCATATGTATGCATGAACGTTGTTACCATTTTCTAGAAAGAAGACAAAATAATGATAAATATTAATTAAAATTAAAAAAATAATTTTTATATAATATATATCACATATATTCATTAAATATTCCCTCATTTCTATCCATATACAAATAAAATAAAAAACAGGTCACATCATTTTCCGGAGGCGGTGGTCTACACTTACGCATGAGCGATGTTAAAATTTTCGAATGAATTGGGAGGTAAGAAAGAATACATGATATTATTGTTAAATAGGTATTATTTGTTTCATAAATATAATTTAAATATGTTAATTATATCATTTTATCTATCCATGAGAGGTGGTGATAGAAAACAAATTACATCTGCTCATGAGGTTGTTGTCTGCTCTACACGTGATCGACCGTTTCATTTCACATTTGATGGAAGATGAGATGGATATAGGTTATGGAATTAACATAATAATATATTAGTATATTGGAGATAATTATGTTATTATATTATTATCGTTTAATATTATTTGAAAAGGGTGTAATAAGAAATATAAAAATAGTTGGTTAAGAACAATACCTCTACTTTGGAAAACCTCTATAGGTTTCCCCAAAAGACTTCTTAGGACAAATTTGTGAAAAAACTAAGGGCATTAGGACACATTTAGTGAATTTTAAAAAGTATTTTGGTATGTATGGGTCAATCCAAAAGGATTTGGGTGTGTTTAGGAGTGAGGGGAGAATGTGGCCTTTTATAATTGAAGAGGGGTGGCATTTTTTAAAATATTGAAAACTATTCAACAATGGGAAGTCAATATCAATTCATGTGAATAAAAAAATTAAAAATAATGGATTTTGAGGACTATATGTGTCAATACACACGTATAAAATATAAAAGTAAACATGATATAAATATTTTATTCCCTTAGATTATATGATTACTCACTTTTACAATTAATCTTTTCACAGCAGTAACTAGAATATTTTTCTTTACCATGGAAATTTATCGACTAAGAATAAAAAAATGAGTATTATTTGTTAATTTAAACCCAATAATTATATATATTAACTATAATTTATTATGTATAGATCTTATGTGTGTTGAAAAGTAATTTTAACACATGTTCATGTAACATGAAAAACCTTGTTTTAACCTTAACAATTGTAATTAATTTTTACTATTTTTTACCACTATTTTAAAAGAATTAATTTAAAACTATTATATAATATAAATTATTATTATTAAAATATAAAATTTATTTTATAAAATTGATATCATATAAGTGGCCTAATTTAATTTAAAATAAAACCCACATACATTATGAAATATGTAATTGGGGTTTGGCTTATTGTTAAGCACCCTATAATCCAACATGAAAATGGGGGTTCAAAACCCATTGGGAACAAGGTACTGTAGAAGTACTATAGTAGTGGTGGAACTATAGAAACAATGGGAACTATAGCGGTGGTAGGTCACTGTAGCTACGGTAGGGTACTATAGTAGTGGAGGGTAATGTAGAAGGCATGGTACTGTAGCAGTACTAGTCCCAGAATGGGCCTTGGGGCCAATATTTCGGACTATGAGCCATGTAATGGGTTAAGTGTACATTGGTCCATTGGGATAGGTAATGGGTATCCTTATACATAATTAAAAGAGTTATTTTCTTTTCATTAATAATAAAAGGGGCTTCAGCCCCAACCTTAAAAAAAGATGAAATAATATTTTTCTTAAGAAAACATTTTCATAATAATAAAACGTTTTAATATCAAAATTCAATATGAAATTGATTTTAATGACATAAATAATAATTATAATATAATTGAACTAATATCACTTTTTAAATCATTTTAAAATATAATTTAACTATGTCAACACTTTAAACAAAATGATAGGTTTCTAATAAAAAGTAGCATATTACACAATTCATTGAAAAAATAATCTTCTCAAAATTATCAAAAAATCAATATAAGATAATTTTGACAAATTTGAAAATAAAAAATTAATTTTTCCAAATAAATTTAATGTAATTTGAAAAAAAATAATTTTATTATTCGTTCACTAAAAGAAATGAAAATAATTTTTTATAAGAAATGTATTTTCAAATTATATAAATAGTTTTCCAAAAATTGCGTACTTATTTTTCAATATATTTTCATTATCTAAAAAAATTATAATTAATTTTAAAATTTTTCTTATTTCTATTAAAGAATAAATGTTAACTTATAGTCCATAATGTTCAGTGTTAAAAAATAATACTAATAGAATATTGTGGTTTATTAAAACTGTGTATTGCATGTAACACAAGCTATCAAAGAAATTAAATTTATTTTAAAACAAAATACTGCATAAAGAGAATCAAGGTATCATATTCTACCCCATTAAAATTAATTTCCCCTAAAAATTATATCACATTGATATAGACAAATGAGGATTATTCTACCTTATTATATCATCAGGTTCCCATGTAACTTCTGTAAGATGGTAGTTTCACCACTTGACATTAACAAGGCTAGAGGTCTTATTTTGCAACACATTATCTATATGATCTAAAATCTACATAGATTGTTATTTAAATAAAATATCACGATTCTATGATATTAATTATAAGTTAAGTGCATGTGATGGATCTTTTGGGTACATCCTCAAGAGAGATACATTGAACACATTATAGACTTCCGAGATGTTTGGTGGGAACGCCAAATAATAATAAACCTTCCATAATCGATCAAGATTCCTTAAAAGATAAAATATAATTTGGGGTCATATTTACATTCTTCTAGAATCTAATAACCATATTTTCGGGATAAATTAATAGTAAAACCCTTTCAATAACTTCAATCTCTAGATCACACTAATAATTTACAGTATAACTTTTCAATATACTTCGAGATGCCCTGATGTACTATTGAATTTCTATGACATTATTTTCCATTACACCATCTTGATCGGGTCACAATATATTTATTTATCAAACATAATTACATAATTTTGGATTTATATACTTATTTCCATAGAGGGATTCATAAGGATCCATTTAAATTCTCAAATGAAAGCTATTATTTTAAGAAAAGTCAACTAGAAGATGCTATTTTTATGAACCACCATTGAAATACATATAATACGATCTAAAAATATCCTCTAGGATTTAAATTTTTCTCTCAGTCTGATCATCTATCTGAGGATGATACATAATGGTTAAACTTAGCTTCATATACATATCATTATTTATACTTTTCGAGAAATTCGACGTAAAAATAGAATTCCGATAAGACACAATAGAATATGATACTCTATGAAACCTTACAACTTACTTAATGTATGTATTGGAAAATTGATCAAGAGATAAATATTTTCTAATAGATGTGAAGTGGGATGAATATTTAAGGTGGAAAACTACTACCCATATAACATTATACCCTTTATGAATTTTGGGGAGTCCAACGAAAAAATACATGGTGGTGTTTTCTAATTTATATTATTGTATAGGTAATGGTTTTAACACACCGTTATATTTTTTTCTATAAATCAAAAATTTCCTAAAAACTAAGCACCGAGATACGAACTCTAAAATATCTATCTTTATTCCATCCTATTATAAATAATATTTCATAACTCTATACATTTTTTCACTTCAAGGTTGAATAGATAATGAATAACTATTAGATTCCCCTAAGAGCTCTTTCATAAAATCTGATGAGGATAGAACACATATATTGTTCATGAACCTTATGAATCCTTCATAATTAAGGTTAAAATCATGAAGGTTTCTCACCTTATTTGGTAGCTACAAAATCTCATTATATACCTCTTTATTAATTACTTTTATATATGGATATAAACTCATTTTAGAATGATAATATTTATACACTTAGTTTATAATTTCTAGATACATTATTTTCAAATATGTAAATATTGGATAGTTTTTTATCTTCATCATAGATATGCTAGCATGATCCATTTGACTCATATCATAGACCACCTTGTTTGCTTTCCCAAGGTGGTAATGTATTGATCATTCATAATCATTACTCAGATCTAACCATCATTTCTAGAGCATATTCAACTCCTTCCATGTGAATATACACTTTAAAATTTTATTATTAGTTTATATACCACACCTTTCTCTATAAAGATAATTCATACATATATTTAATGAAAAAAATACTAAAGAAATATCCAAATCATGAGTTGGCTAATTTTGATCACAAAACTTTAATGTTTTAGTGTCATATGATATCACAATATGAATCTACATGAGAAAAAAAACAAATACATTCTATGATTCATCACTATATATTAAATAAACTTCTCCTCTATAGGGAAATGTATTCATAGGTTCAGCAACAAATATTTTCTTTAGTTCCTTGAAACATTCCTCATATTCATCTATTTAAAGGAACATAGCTCTGTTTTGAGATAACTTATTTAGTGGATTAGATAGTTCTAAGTAATGTTTCCCAAAATTTAGATAATATTCAGATAAACCAAGAAAACAATGGATATAAGTTATAGTGGTTGGTCTTGGTCAATGTTCAATAACATCCATCATTGATAGATTCATAGATATACTCTTCCTTGAGATCATATAACCAAAAAATGAAACTTTTTGTAGAAAATGTTTATAATTTATAGATTTATCATATATTTTATACTTCCTTAGGTTCTTCATCATAATTCTAATGTGAAATTTCTGATCATCATTTCCCTTTAAAAATTTGAGAATATCATCTATAAAAAATAAGCACAAACTGATCAAGGTAATATATAAATAATATATTCATTTAATACATGATGACAACAGGGGAATTAGTATGACCAGATGGAATAACAATATATTAATAGTGTCCATACCATGTATGGAATTCCATCCTAGGTATATCCCTATTCTTAAAACACAATGAATGATATCTGGAATGAAGGTCAATCTTGGAAAAGTATTGAGATATGTGCAGCTGATTAAAAAATTCATCAATACATGGTAGAGGATACACGTTATTGATTGGGAAATTTCTCATTTTTGGGATATCATTGAAGAGTCACATAGATCCCTATTTTATAATAAAAAAAAAATTGTGAACCCCATGGTGATACACTTAGCTAAATGAATCCCTTAGAAAATTCTCTTCAAGTTATTTCTTCAATTCATGCAAGTCAACTGTGGCCATTTTATAGAGAGTCATTGAAATAAGTGTTCTCTAGGTATGAGTTCCATTGAAAATTAAACTTCATGATTCACAGAAAGGATATGAAACTCTTTTGGAAAGACATTAGAAAAATCCCACATAATTGTTATACTATTGATGTTGAGTTTCCCCATCTATCTAAGATAAATACCACCTTTGAATGGGAATCAATGTAATAACACCATGTTTTATCAATGGAAATTCCATTCTTATAATAATGTCATATAATCACATTAAATCAAAACACAATTAACTAATAAGTACTATGTTTCATTTAAACATAATATTGTCACTTCAGGGATTTGAATTTTAAAAATCATACACACACAGTTGCGATTAGTAAAATGTTTGGTGTCTGATGGAACAAACTTAATTTTTGGTGAATAGTAACCAACCCTTAAAAGTAGTAACATACCATTATGAATAGTAATCTGACACATATGAATAGTAAATAGTCCCAAAGAATAGTAAAATCACCCTTGAATTTATAAATATAATTTATGTATATTATTAGTGACAATATAACTATAGTAAAAGTATTGGTATTTTTGTAAGTAACAAATAAATAATTATAATTTATTTATTTTAAAAGAACATTTATTTTCTACAAATGGTGTTCATAAATTAACAATTTTATGTCTTCTGGTTTTTATATAATATTATAATACCTTATGTAATATTTTAAGGAATTATAAAATAATTTATAGTTTTAAAATTTATATTTTTCAAATAAATAATGATTTTAATTAAAAATTAAATTAATCATAGTAATAAAATAATTTTTGAAAAATGGATTTCATATTTGTATTATATGCATTGAAAAATGGGTAGCATGAATTTTTGGAATTTTTCTGAAATACATGAATTTTTGGTGAATAGTGAAACACGATAATTTTCAAAATAAGCTAAATACATTAATTACTGATTCATGGTTGATGCTTTGCTAATATAAGAACCTTTGGTTCGAACTATCATGAATTTATTACTATTTGTGTTCATTGAATCATAATTATTTCTTTTCTTATAGAGAAATAATAAACTAATGAATAAAATATTAAAAAAACCATCCTCCCCTCTACTATAAAACCGGAAAAACATCCCTCTTCACTTCACTCCTCTCAAGCCTTACGACTTCCCTAAATTATGACCAAATATCTCCCTAAGATCCTACTCCATGTCCATCTGACCTTGGCCTCCACAAAAGGCCAAATCTTATCCCTTTAAGAGGCTCTCAAGGAATATTATATCAATAGGTAAATCCCTTTTTTCTTTTCATTCACTTTCTTTTAATGTTTCTATGTTCTTTTGTCTTTTCTAACCTCTCCTCATCCAAATGGTGTGAAATATATAGTACCATAAATGTACTATAATATTTTTACACTATTGGGAAAATTCATTATCAACTCTCGTTCTCCCTTCTTTTATACAAATGAAACGAAAACACTGTTCTAGATGTGTTAATTTATCACATTCTAGGACGACGAGTTGTCAATTTCTATTACCATATTCAATTCTAGTCAGGAATCCATTTTATGGTTGAACAAAAATATTAAATATTTATTTTATATTTATTATATGTTTTGGAATCCTTTTTCATACATGATGTAAAATAATAACACAAAACATGTTAATTATGAGAAAATTCACCAAATTAATCCAAGCATTTATCATTAATGGTTTATATAATGATTCATCTTCACTAAAAATAACCAAATGAATTTTATAAACATTTAATGTTATGGATGTTCACTATTTTCATATATCTTCAATTATGTACAACCATTCTCATCATACATGTTTATCCGAATATGAATATAAGTGAACTAATCATTAAAACCAAGGAAGAAAACTGTGCCAAACAATGAAATTGAAACTCTTAACTCATAAAAAAGGACATGGTTGAACTGAATAAGGTTATAATAAATCAATAACATGTATTGGAGGTTCTATAATTACTAATTAATGAACCTAATTAAATTATTCAGGTCATTATGATCAAGATAAGAACACCATCAGACTTAATGTAAGGAATCCTCTCTTTCTTACATTTATTCAAGAATCTATTCAATTTTATGTCCTTTTATGTATAGTTCCTAATGATGGGGTATACTTTTGAACATCCCCATACTTCCCTAATGATATATAAAATAATATAAACCACTTTCTTTCTCATTAATCTTTCCTAAGTACACCAGGTACTATGCTGATATTTCGTAAAGTATTCTTCATAAACCTCCTACATCACTTCGGGTTGCTCTATCTTTTTTTATCCAAATGAATTTGTCTTTTTGTTTTTATGTAAAACTTCTAAATAATATTTATATGTTCCAAAATCATGTTTCAAGATCCATACCTCATTATCTTTCAGGTATATACATGTTTTTAAATGATTCCTTTCTCAATACTTCCCGAAAGGCATATCCTTTTAAGAGAAATTAACGAATTCTTAACCAATTTCAGGTACACGATATGAAATGATTTTAAGAAATCATTAAATTTATAAAACATTTATTTTTATCATTTAAAATTCTTTTTTCACTTCTGGTTTTATATAAAATTATATTCCCTTTTCTGTTTTAAATGATTTATGAAATTTTCATTATATTGCACTAAAATGTTTTAATTTTAATGTTTCTTAAAACACATTTACATGTTATCACATAAATTTGTCATAACATATTGTCATATATTCCTATTATACCTTATTAATATCCATTCTTTATCTAATTAATTTTTTAGGGAAACTTTTATGATACACCCATTAAATTATGCTTTGTGGCTTGATTACGATACCCATTTCTTTCCATGGGTAGCTTTATGTTTATGAATGATTGATTATGTATGATTATTTATGTATAAATAATATTCATGAACATGTTAAGATAGATGTTACTAGATAACACTCTAATTCATTGGTTAATGTTGAGTCTCATGAGATGTTATGTGTAATAGTCTTTGTGGTTAGCCTTGAATCGTGATACCATGTGCAACTGTCTTGGTGGTTAACCTTTACTTGTGATCCTTATGTAAAAAAAAGCCTTGAATCATGATAAAGACAATTTTTATATTGCATCCACATTTTTGTGACTCCATGTTTATATGATTCCATGTTTATATAATATGATTTCACATATTCCATGCCTTTTTATAACATTATACCATTCCTTGTAACCCATATCCTAAAGCCTTATTACTATATTTTTCCCTTACTTGGATTTTAGTTCATCACTTTTTTCATGTTATCCCCATGTTATCCTATTTAGATGTATGATTATAATGGAATATATGATATAATTATAGTGACTAAATAAAAATTTGGTTTTATAATGTTTTATTTTGTACCTAGTCTTCCAAGACATAAGACTTTACGATCCTTGGCATGCAATTTTATGTTTAATTATGCTTAAAATCATGTAATGATTTATGTAAAATGCTAGGGTCATTATTGTTGGAATAAGAGGATGGTCTAGTTTTTTTGGAGACTAGGAATATATCACTTTAGTAAGAACCTTAAGGATGGGATAAACTATAAGAAAACACACCGAAAATTTGGTAATTATAGATTAATTGGTTTATCAATAAAATACATCTATATAAGTATACAAACAGGAATATGTGGATCTATAATATACGTTTTTAGTGGTAAAACCTGAAAACACAACATTGAGATAGACTCGAACGGGAAATGGTGCATGAAAATGGTCGTTGTTGTAATCTTGGATTGACACTCTCGTGGGATATGATTTTTTAAACTCACAATATTAGTAAAAAACATTATTAAGGTAATAAAAAAATATACCATAAGAATATAAGTTAAGAAATAGATCAAGGATAATTTAGATTTAAACATAGGGAATCATAAGTGAGGATGTGATTACTGTTTAAAAGTTTATCCTTTTATGTTAAAGTTTCCTTTTTATGAACAATATCTATGTATTCAAGACCTCTAATTGTACATTATTTTGATTATTTAATGGAGGGAATTTGAAGAACATGTTCTGAAAATAAATGTGATATGGAATGTGAAGATTTCTCTAATGATATGCCAAATATGATGGGAGAGGTTGCTTAAAACATCATGAAAGTACTTGCTCTGCTGGATCAAGTTATGAATAATAACATGAATCATGTGAAACATAGTCCTTCCTAAATGAAAGATCATGTTTCCATAGAATCCTTAATGGGGAAAATGCCTCACATGTTTAGAGGATATTCTGATCCCCTCCTTGTGGAACATTGGATTAACTCCATTGAAAATATATTCTCTATTCTACAGTGCTCAAAAGAATAGAAATTTCTACTGGATGTCTATCATTTTGATGGGGATGATTATTAGTGGTGGACACTGATCAATAATATAAAGCCCCATGAGGAAATTAATTCCATGGATTGGGAGGAATTCAAGAGAATGTTTTTCAATAAATATTTTCCCTGATCCCTCTATCTCAAGATGGAGAGAGAGTTCCGTGGACTCAAGAATAAGGAATATGAGTCAATCTAGATGTATGAAGAAAACTTTTCAAGGCATTAATGGTAAGCCTCTAGCTTTGTCATGAACACCTAAAACAAGGTGAATCGCTTCATTAAAAGACTAAAGAAGATTCTATGAAAAGCATTGGAAATTAATGACTCGGACAGCTATGAGGAGATTGTTTGTTGTGTGATTAAGTTATAAATAGATATTAGAGACTATCAGTGGTATTATGGGCCCATGGACAAAAATTGAAAAATAAAATCTAATTTGAGAGGTTCTGCTAATAAATTATATGATGGAAAGAAGCCTGACTATCCCATGTGTAAAAATTGTGGGAAAAATAATCCTGTGAAATATCTAAAGGGAACTAGGAATTTCTTCAAATGCGGAATGATGGGACATCTTGCTAAAAAATGCCTATATGATTTGAAAAATCATGCTACTGTGTAAGAAAAAAGAAAGGGTCAAATAAACTCTTAGCCAGTGGTGTTGTGTTATAACATCAATGATCATGGACATTTTACAAATAGTTTCCCTAAGCCAAGGATTATTGGATGAAATCAACAACAACCTATGAGGAAACCAGGAAGAGTTTATGTTATCAGTACTACAGTGGAAGAGATGGAAAACATTATGGTGACATGTATGCTAGTTATTCATTCAGGAATAGAGAATGTACTATTTGATTCTGGTTCTATACATTCTTTCACATCTTAAAAGTTTTGTAGAACTATTTATACACTAACTAAAAATTTGGAGGGTATGTTATCTGTGAGAATAGGAAATGGGGAAATTATTTTGTCCATGTTTTATAACTCCTCCCCATTAAATGATTGTGGGATGAAACTCCTAGTAAATCTTGTCATACTTCCTTTAGTGGAGTTCGATGTTATCTTGGGCATGGATTGACTACATCTATACAAAGCCAACATCAACTGTCGGGAAAGGTAGATCACTCTTCACATCCCGAAGCATCTACCAATTAATATTTTAAGGGATAAGATGAATATTCATTATAATCACAGTCTCAAGTGTGTATATTAATTCCTTATGGGAACACATTTCTAGATCAAATGATTGATAAAAAGGAGAGAATCATTCTTGAAGACATTCCCATTTTGAGGGATTACACAGATGTATTCTTTGAAGGGTTTCCTGGTCTTCCTTCTAGTGAAGAGGTTTTTTTCTCAATTGATCTTATTCTTGTATCCATAACTATATCATAGAAAAATTATAGAATTTCCACTATAGAGCTGGAAGAGATGACGAAGCAATTACAAGAGAATCTAGAGTAGGGTTTTAGATGCATGAGTGCTTCACCATGGGGTGCGCCAGTCATCTTTGTCAATAAAAGGATGGATCTATATGCCTCTATATTGATTATCATGAGCTCAATAAAATCACAATACAGAACAAGTATCCCCTTCCAATGATAGATGTCTTGTTCGATCATCTTTTTGGTGTCAGCTATTTCTCTAAGGTGGACCTTCGGTTGGGATTTCACCAATTAGAGGCGAGGAAGGATGATATTCCCAATACTACCATTCAAATGAGGTATGTACACTATGAGTTCATAGTTATTCCTTTAGAACTCACTAATTCTTTAGATATTTTCATGGATTTAATGAATAGATTCTTTAGATATTACTATGACAAATTTGTGGTAGTCTTTATTGATGATATTTTTATTTACTCTAAGAGAAAGTTGGAACACAAGGATAATTTGAATATTACGCTAAAGAATTTTTTAATGGAGACTTTTTATGAAAAGTACTATAAATGTGAGTTCTGGATGGAGGAAGTATCATTCTTGGGGCATTTTATCACCAGCAAGGGTATATCTATGGACCCTTACAAGGTAAGGTCAACAGAAGAGTGGTCTATGCCAACATCTATAATAGATATGCACAACATTATGGGTCTAGCCGAGTATTATCAACAATTTTTGAGAAACTTTTCTTGATTATCAAAACCAATGGACAATATGACACAGAAGGGAGTGAGATTTTTATGGGATCAATAATATTAATACTACTCTAAGGATTTGAAAAAGAGACATATCACTGCACCAATACTCACACTCCCAACAAGTGGAGAACTCTTTGTGGTGTAAAATGAATCTTCAAAGAAGGTATTAGGCTATGTACTGATGAAAAATGATAAAGTGATAGCCTATACCTCACGGTAGCTGAAAATACATGAAGAAAACTATCCAACACATGATCTGAAGATCAAGACTCTGATCATTGCATTAAAATTCTAGTGGCATTATCTATATGGGGATACATGTGAGAAATATTCTTATCACAAGAGTCTCAAATATATATTCACAAAAAAGATCTTAATACACACCCACATAGATGGTTAAATCTCGTCAAGGATTATGACTACTCAATCCAGTACCATCCCAGTAAGGAAAATAAGGTGGTCGATTCTCTAAGTAGAAATGATCCATCATCTTTATCAATGATGATAATTGAAAAGGATCTAATATTCTTGGATTTCTATAGGATATATATGAGAGTTATTATAAGAGGAACATCATCGATCCTTTAATAAATGATTTCTAAATCATTCCTCATAGAGAAAATAATGGATTCTTAAAGAAAAAGAGTTGAAAATTAAAAAAGGGTGGAAGCCATTAGAAATTGGAAATCCTCTGAGTTTTTTATTGATGAGAAAGGAGTTGTAATATTTGGGTCATGATTATGTGTAGCATCCGATACAGAGATAAATAAGGAGCTTTTGAATGGTGTACATAGCTTGACCTTCTCTATTCACCCAAGGAACACAAAGATGTATCAAGATCTCTGAGAGAGATTTTGGTGGCACAACATGAAGAAGAACATCATTGAGTATACATCAATGTGCCTAGTATGTCAACATGTTACAACTAAAAGACATAAGTCCAAGGGCATGATGTTACCCCTACCCACACCAACATGAAAGTGGGAGAACATCACCGTGGACTTTGTCACTAGTATTCCAAGGACATATAGAGTAACCAATGCTATATAGGTTATCGGGGATCGTCTTACAAAGACATATCACTTTATCTTGATTAAATATGACTTTTCATTAGATCACATTTCATGGATATATATCAAATAAGTTGTAAGGATGCATGGAATACCACTATCTATTGTATATAGTCATGATCTAAGATTCACCTAGAAGTTCTGGAAGAGTATCCAACATGATCTAATTACTAAATAGAAGTTCATTACGCCCTATCATCATCAAAATGATGGGAAATCTGAGAAAAATATTCAGACAATAGAAGATATATTGAAAGAATGATCTATGGAATTAACTGGAGGATGAGACTAACATCTTCCAACTGTTTAATTCTCTTCGAAGAATAAATTCCACTCGAGCATTCGAATGGTACCACATGAAGCCATTTATGGGAAAAGGTTCATAAAACTAGAGTGTTGGGATGATCTTAGTGAGCCTAAGCTACTAGGACATGAAATGGTAGATGAAATGGATAAGAAGGTGAAAACCATTCAGAATCACATTAAGGCATCCCAAATTCAACAAAAGAGTTATGGAGAAAATTGTCGAGGAAACCTTGAGATAAAAGTTGGGGACATGTTATTTTTATGCATATCTCCATGGAAGAAGGTTATGAGGATTGGGATGAAAGGAAAATCTTTTCCCAGGTACATAAGCCCCATAGAGATTCTTGATCGTTTTGGGGATGTGGCCAATCAAATAGAACTTCCACCTACAATGTATGAAGTACATCATGTATTCCATGTATCTATATTAATGAAGTACATACCAGATCCTTCACATGTATTCTCTTCATAGGTGGTATAGTTGGAGAATTATCATTCTTACGCGGAGTTTCCAGTGAAGATATTGGACTCTAAAGGTAAATTTCTATGTAATAATAATAGTCACCTGGTAAAAGTACTATAGCTAAACCATAAGTAAGAAGAGGCAACATGGGATCCGGAGAAGGCTATGAAGGAAAGGTACCCGCACATTTTTATGTATTAGAATGTAAAATGAAATTTTGAGGGTGAAATTTCATAAGGGGGGATAATTCAAAGACCAAATGTTTTATCAATGGAAATTACCTTCTTATAATTATGTCAAATATTTACATGAAATCACAATAGAAAGAACTAATAAGTACTATGCAACCTTTAAACATAATATTTTCACTTTTGGGATTTGAATTTCAAAAATATAATATGCACATTTGCGATCAATAAGATATTTGGAGTCCAATGGAAAAAACATAATTTTTGCTGAATAGTAGCCTACACTTATGAATGGTAACCTGCCCTTATGAATAGTAATACGACCTTTATGAATAGTAAATCATTCAAAAGAATAGTTACATCACCCTTTAATGTATAAATAAAATTTAGGCATCTTATAAGTGATAATATAACCAATGTAAATCATTGGTATTTTTTTAAGTCATAAATAATTAATTAACATTAATTATTTAATTTAATAGAAAATGTATTTTACCTAAATTTTTTTCATAAATTAAAAAATTTATGTCTTCTAGTTTTAAGTTAATTTTATTAGACCTTATGTAATTTTTTAAAGCATTATAATATGTGTTATAGTTTTAAAATCTATATTTTTCAAGTATATTATGATTTTAATTAAAAATAAAATTAATCATATTTATAAAATTATTTTTGAAAAATGGATTTCATTTTTTTATTTTTTATTTTGAAAAATTTTTAGGTTGATGTTTTGATATTTCTCTGAAATACAAGAATTTTTGATGTATAGTGAAATACGATAATTTACAAAATAATCTAAATACATTAATTACCGAGTCATGGGTGATGTTATGAGGATGTAAGAACCTTTGGTTAGAATTCACATTAAATGATTACTATTTTTGTTCATGTAATCATCACTATGTCTTTAATTATGGAGAAATAATAAACTAATGATTAAATTTTAAAGAAAACCCTCCTCCCCTCCACTATAAAAACCACCCACACTTCCCTCTTCTCTTCACTATTCTAAAGCATTGTTCCTTCCCTATATTCTACTGAAATCTCTCCCCAAGATCCTCCCACACATCCAATAGCCCTTGGTCTCCAAAAAATACCAAATCCTATCCCCTTAAGAGGCTCTCATGGAATTTTAAATCAAGAGGTAAATTCCTCTTTTCTTTTCTTTCATTTTGTTTTCATGTTTCTTTATTAATTTTTCTTTACTAACCTCTAATCATCCAAATGGTATGAATAATATTGTAAGATATTATTAATGTAATTTTTTTATTCTAAAGGGATAATTCATTATCACCTCTCATTTACCCATCTTTTATATGAACGAAACAAAAATACCATATGAGAAGTCTTAATTTATCACATTCAAGGACGACAGGTTATCAATTTCTATTACCAACTTCAATTATGGTCGTTAAAAAAATTCCATGGTTTAACCAGACAATTAAATTCGTATTATAACTTATGTTATATTCTGGAATCCTTTTTTACACATGATGTAAAATAATAATACCAAACAATTTAACTATGAGCAAAATATCCAAATTAATCCAAGCGTTTATCATTAATGTTTTATATAATGATTCACCATCAATAAATATAACAAAATGAATTTAATAACCATTTAATATTTTTTATGTTCACTAATTTCATATAAAATCAATTCTATACAACAATTATCATCATAAATGTATATCCAAACATGAATATAAGTTGACTGATCATTAAAACCAACGAAGAAAACACTCCCAAACAATGAAATTGAACCTCTTAACTCATCAAAAATGACCCAGATGAACTTAATAATGTTATAATAAATCAAAACAAATGTAGTATAGGTTATTTATTAATTAATTAATTAAACTAATTTTATTATTCAGGTCCTTAATATCAATCTAAGAACACCATCAGGCTTAAGGTAAGGGATTATCTCTTTCTTACATTTAATCAAGAATATCCTCTATGTTATTTCCATTTATGTGTAGTTCATAATGATAGGGTTTGATTTATCACTTACCCATACTTCCCTCCTGATTTTTTAAATTATATAAACCCCTTTCTCACTTATTAATCCCTTCAATGTACACCTGGTACCATGACGATATTCAGTAAGGGATTCTATCCGAACTTCCTACATCCTTTCAGGTTGCTCTATCATTCTTTTTATCCAAATGAAGTTATATTTTATTTTTATGAAAAACATATAATAATTTATATATTCTAATATCTGGTGTTTAAATATCCATCCATCATTCTATTTTGGGAATATACACGTTTTTAAATGATTTCCTCTTCAATACTTCCAAATAAGCTAACTCGTTTTAAGGGAAATTCCCGAATTCTTACCCAATTTCATGTACACAATATGATATATTTTTAAGCAAAAATTATATTTATATAGCCAATTTTTTTATCATGTTAGACTTGTTTTTTCAATTCTATTTTTATATAAAATATTATTTCTTCTTCCATTTTAAATGATTATTAATACTTTCATTAGATCACACGAAAATGTTTTAATTTTAAAGATTATAAAAAACACTTTTATATGATATTACTTAAATTCAGCATCAATTATTATGATATATTTCTATTATAACTTATGAATATCCATTATTGATCTAATTATTTTTTTCATGGACACATGTATGATACACCATTAAATTATGCTTTGTGGCTTGGTTACGATACCAATTTCTTTCTATGGGTTCCTTTTGTATATGTAATATTTGTTATGTATGGATATATATGTGGAAAAGATATCCATGAACATGTTATTATGAGTGTTACTAGATAAAACTCTAATTAATTTGGAAAAGTTGAGTCTCATGAGATGTTATGCGCAATGGTCTTGGAGGTTATCCTTGACTCATGCTACCATGTGCAACTGTCTTGGTGGTTAACCTTGAATTCCACTCCACTATATGTAACAAGCCTTGAATAATGCTAAATTCATGTTTTATGTTTCTTTCTCATTATTATAAATTCATTTTCATATGATACTATGTTTATATGATCTTATTTTACATGTTCCATTCCTTTTTATGTCATTATTCCATACCTTCTAACCCATGTGGTTAATTTTTATTACTATGATTTTCCCTTACTGAGATTTTAGTTCATCCCTTTATTCATGTTATCCTCAGGTTATCCTATGATGATATATAGAGAAAAATGGAAGATAAGGTATCATTAGGGATATAAAATAAAAAAAAAATTTTATAATATTAGATGTTGTACCATGTCTTCCAAGACAGTAGACATTATGATCCTTGGATTGTAACATAATGTTTAATTATGATTAAACTCATGAAATGGTATATTTAAAAGAATTGGGTCACAATAATCCAGACCTATACAATGGGTGAGACTTATTTTAATATTTAATATTTATCATTACACTGATAGATGAGGATAGGTTGACTTAGAATATCAAACATGACTTCTATTACTTAGAAATTGATGTGGTATTTATGTAGATAAATCTGATCCATGCCTTAGATAACATAAAATTCAACTAGTGGGAGACTAAAAATAATTAATGGATTTACATACACACAAAATTTAACTATTGAATAATCATATAATTGAGATACGACCATCATACCATTATGGGTTTTAGATGCTAATTCAACATCTAATCATTTAGTGTCATTTTGACACCCTTATAAAACTCAACATATATAAAAGAGTGGGTATATCTAGAATTAAAAAAGATATTAATAATCCTAGAGTGGATTAATAGTGTATCATTGACCACATCATTATCATACACATCATTATAAATCGTCATTGCATGAGATTTCCCTTTTCCTATCAGCTTAAAAGGTTACTAACATTGATCATTTTCATTAAACTTTGGATTTCAGAACAGGTCAAAAAAATTTCCATACTTTATGAATTTGAAACACTGATTTGTGGTAGGTGTATTCTATATATCTTTTCTCTGTTCTGATCCTTAGATAACTTTTTTCTATTACATTCGTATATATTATCTCGATGACCTTCCTTTCCACTTTAAAAAATAGTCTCCCCCATAAAAAAATTTCCTCTATGTTTCCTTAAACACTTAGTGCATAAAGAAAATATCATATTCTTTTCTCCATGTATTTTAGAGTTTCCCATGAATTACAACAATATTTTCTTATAAAAATCGTGTGATTGTTGGGTAACTCAAATATCCATTTCCACCTTGATAGCACAAAAAAATGATTTCTTCATGGCTAACATAGTCCCTTATGTATAACACCATTTAGAGAATTGGTTTAAAGATACAAAAGAATTAATAAACTTTAATTTCAGTTTGGATGATAATACAAGAAGAATACCTCACAAGTCTTGTAAATGTTTCCTCATATTTACTAGAAAATTCATTTTCATTGTGTCATATCTCAAGTAATCACTTATCTATTTCCATACGAAGAATATGAGGAAATTAATTATTGTAAAATGATCTATTTAACTCATCTCAATCCATGGAGTCAATTTCATCATGTAGATTCATATTCTTGATAAGCGTCCACCAATTATCTACTTATCCTTTAAAAATATTGACTACCAAATTGAATTAATCAGGCTCTAGTAGCTAGAGAATGGAAAATATTATTTCCATGGTACTAATATAGTGATAAAAACTATTGGATCATTTAAACCAATAAAATAAGGGGGACAATGACTTGTTATAGACTCAACAGAACATTATTACATCCATAGGTAATTTGGAATTTCAGATCGATTCATAGCTTAAGATTGTTTTGGGATAAATATAATTATATTTTATATTCCAAATCCCATAACATTTGGTTTCATAGGAGGAAAATCATTTCATTTTCAATCACATTAAAAATTAAAACTATTCATTCAGATTCCATCTATGAACTAAAAAAAGAAAGCATTATCGAAGAAACAATAATAATAGTGTGAAACCACCTGATAATGAAAAATCATTCTCATAATTTATAAATCATGATAAATTCATTCCAATCTATGAAACCCTAATATTAACTAAGTAAAATCATGGTCATTATTAAAAATCTTCCTGATGTTTCATAATAATTTTTTTAATTTTGGAAACATATCCCCTATGAGTGTTCAAGAAGGTGTGTAAAAAGACCCATTTTCATGCACTAGGTGATAAAAAATAAAAAGTTGAATGCTCCCTTTTTAGAGTTATTACTCCTAGGTAAACCTGTTCCATATCCACTTTACACATATCGAATCCTAATGGGGATCAAATTTCTTATAACCCACTCACAATATAATTTCACAAAATTTATATAAATTTTACTATACATAGACATATCCTTATGGTTCTCACTATTGTTTTCTCATCTTAGTTTATAATGGTTAACTAAACCTTACTCGGATTCAAACTATAATGAACAAAACTTTTCATACATAGATATCACATTTAATAGGTGAATATTCATTTAATAACATAACGAACCAATCCAAAATCATTTATGTATAGTTCCTTTGGGATCATTGATAAACAACAAACTCTTTTATAGGTGAGAAAAATCATATCCTATAACTTTCACCCTTCTTGGATATATCACAAAAAAATAACAATCTTCCCCCCCTAGGGAAAGGAATCATATCAAAGGGTGAGATTAGATGCGCAATAAGGGTAAATAATTGAGATATCTATATAACATGAGAATAATGGTATGATAACATAATAATAAAAATTAAAATCATACCTCTCCTATCATAGATCATAAAATTGTGTCATGGAATAAATACCAAAATTTTATATTAAAATTTTCATAATGGAATCAAAGAATATGAGCAATGAGAACCTAATATTATCATAAAAAATATATTTATGGAATACAAATAAGAATAAGAAATATTATTTCAAGGGTAAAACTAAGAAATTCATAACATTTTAGGCTTGGAAAAAACTTTTTTACCTTCTTCAGGTTTGGGATAACCTTCGTTGTGCTTGATTTCATGCTTGGGATAATGTCCTATATACCCTCTTTCAGGATTCAGAACACCTCCCATATTATGGTTGATCTCATAGAACAATAATAATGACCCAATTAATTTTAGGTAAATATAGGTCCCACACATAAGAAAATAAATAATTTTTTATTGCAAAAGATCATTAAATATTAATCATATTAAAACACATAAAATGTAAATGGGTTTTATAGACATTCCAAAATTACCCATGGAAAAGAAATTAATTTTATAAACATATTTTCATCATAAAAATAAATAATCCAAAGAAATAATAAGGATGTTATCATTGTATCATATCCCTTAAAATGTTTATGTAATATCCAAGTTTGTCATTTTTGATGGAAAATGATTTTTAAAGATCACTTGTAACATTTTTTAATGAATATAATCGTTACACCAAGGAAAAACATTTTTAGAAAATAAAAATTTCCCAACAATTTCATAAAAAATTTATTTGAAAAAAACCTTGTATCCTTTTCGTGAAATATTTAAATCATTTATTGGTTATGACAATAAAAAGTATTTTTCATTTTATAAATATTAAAAAATATTACTTACATATTTTTAGTAAAAAAGATAAGAGACTTGATTAGAAAATAAGAATAAGATTCATTTTAAACCATGTTTGAAAAATTAAATAATGGTTCAAAATTTATTTAAAAAATAAATGGAAAAAATATTCTATAATTATTTTAGAAAACATGGACATGGATTAAAACTTATTTTCTACCGAAGAGGGAAATAAAGTCAATATTTAATAAAACCATTACTTTTGGTATGTTAAATCTTTAAAGAGAGGGAAATGAATGGAATTTTTGTTAAAAAATAACAATAGGATATTGATAGTTATTATTTTCTTGGGATAAATATTATAATATTTCATATTGAAAATCATAATTGTAAAAAATCTCGATAAACAATGAGATTGTAACCTAAAATCATAAGCACTTTGACATTGTTTAATTCATAAGCCAGATGAATGAAAACAACATAGATGGATTTGTAAATACCATAATTATAATGAATGTTAAAATAAAATACATTCATGTGTAATATATACACCTCAAAAAATAAACAAGTGGTCAATATGGCATGTATCCCATGAAAATACATGTGATACATAAATCCCTTACCTCAAGTCTCAACCTTCTTTGAACATGTTCGAAACTCATGTATAATTATTATATGTTTAATATAAATCTATTATGGAACCATAATATTATATATATATATTTATTTATATATATTATTTAATTATGATCTTTTACTAATAATTTGTTAATATTTTTTGTTAAAATCACGTTTTGGGTAATAAACACTTTGTTTTTCATGTATGTTTCAGTTTCGTATTTTTGGTCCCTTTTCATTGATCATGGTTCAATTATCTCCATAATTTTTATCCTTATATAAATATCATATATAATAATTATATGAGTATTTATATTAATACATAATAATTGTAGATATAAAATTAATTACACTATTTATTGAGTCATAGGCCATAGATACACATGAACGTTGTTTCCATTCAATCGACGGATAGAACAAAAGAAATGTAAATATTAATTCACCTTTAAATAACCATTTTTATATCATATATTTCATATATATTCATTAAATATACCCTCACTACCAACCATGTAAAAAAAATTAAAATCATGTCACATCGCCCCATGGAGGCAGTAGTCCACATATACGTATGTGTGACGTTAGTGTGTTCCAATGGACTGGGAGGTGAGACGGTTGATGTGAAATTATAATTCAAGAACTATAATTATATTATAAATATTATGTATATATTTTTAATACATAATTATATCAATCCATGATAGGTAGTGAAGGAAACAGATTATATTGGTTGACGAGCCGATTGTCTGCCGTACACATGGTCAACAATTTTATTTCCCATTTGATGAAAGAGGATATGAACATAAGTTATTAAATTTACATAATAACATAAAATATTATGTTATATAAGTATTTTTTTATATTTTCATTATTTATGAATATTTTTAGTAGGTGTAATAATAAATAAAATAGAAAGTCCTAATTAAGAAAGATACCTCTTATTCAGACAACCTCCTTAGGTTTTTTATAAATGCCTTCTTTGAAGGGTTTAATAATAAAAATAAGGGTTATAAGAAGTTTGGATGGAATTCAGTAATTTATTTTTGTATTTATTATCAAAGACAAATTTATTTATTAGTGTGGATAATTGAGTGGAGTAGATGTCCTTTTATAATTGAGGAGTGTGGAATTTTTTGTAAATACATAAAACTATTTAATAATGGGAAGTCATTCTCAAGACACGTACCTCAAAAATTGATAATAATGGATTTTAAGGATTATATTTTATATGAAAACCTCAAAAATAAAAAATACATATTTTTTAACCACCTATTCCATTTGATTTTTTGTTTAATCACTTTTAGCATTTTATGGTAAATAGTTTATTTTTATTTAACTAGGCAATTAATACATTAAGCCTAAAAATAAAATGATCCTTATTATATAATTTGGAACCAATTATTATTAATACTATATTAAATTTATTAATTAATAATCCTATAAACCTTTAAATTTAATTTTAACACATGTGCATGTAATGTGAGAAATCCTATTTTAACTTGAACTGCAGTAATTAATTTTTACTATTTTTTACAACTATTTATAAAAAACATTATTTTCACAATATTATATAATATAAATTATTATAATTACAAATATGTACTCCATTTTATGAAATTAAATTTACATATGTTTTGTGAACTTATTTTAAAATAAAAATTGTTGATGCGATGAAAAGGTTGTTTTTCGAAGAATTTGTATTCATAAGTATACAATATTTTAATATCGAAATTCAATAAAAATTTACATAAATAAACTAAGTTAGTTTAATAATAATATAATTTAACTAATATTAAATTTAAACCTATATAAAAATATAAGTTCACTTTGTGAATACCTTAAAACAAAAGGTACTTTTCTTATAAAAAGCATTATTTTTAACTATTAATTAAAAAATTCATCTTTTGAGAAAATTTTAAAAAATTCACCCAAAACTAATTTTTGACTTGTGTATTCCAAAAATGATGTTCAAATTTTTAAATAAGTTTTCTAAAATAGGAAAAAATTTATTTTATTACATTTTCACTAGATGAAATGAAAATCCTTATTAGAATAACTATATTTTCAAAGTATATAAATATTTTACATAAATCTAAGTACTTATTTGTCAATATATTTTCCTTATATATAAATATTATTCTTCATTTTTAAATTTTTTTTTATTATTCATACCACCATGTTTAAAAACTAGGATAAAATTTTCGTATTTATATAATAATATTAATAGTAAATTTTGATTCATTAAAACATTGTGTAGATTGTAACACAAGATATTAAAGAAATTAAATCTATTTCAAAAAATATTCCTTAAAACCCATGAAGTGCCTAGGGTTACTTAGGTTATGAGGCCAGGAAGAATATGTGTTGCGAATATGATTTATTATTCCATTACTTAGGTGATAAACCTAAGTAATTGTGTCATGTGAGAAGCATGATATACCTTATGTGTCAAGAATAAGAGGCATATACTATGAGCATAAGAAATCTCATCATTTTCCTTAGGTGATGATCCTGATATTAATTCCCTATGTATGTTGTATAGGATTCCATAGGTTATCAGCATGGGAATCATTATGTTATTAGTATAATATACTTGGAATGATGATCAGTAGATTCCACAAAAAACAAACATGAGATTACTTGTGTGTTGGGGACAATTTTTTGAGGCAATGAGACTTGGATGCCATATTTAGTGTATGTATGTTTCCTTGTGGAGATCATGGGATGACTCCGGATTTTAACATGATATTCCTTATGCCATGTGCATAAAATTCCATTATATCTTTAATTGAGGATAAAATTTATAGATGCATAACATGCCTAACATCATTATTAGTTTCAACCATATGCAGCCACCCTATTACAATAGTAATAATCCTAACGAACTATTTTCAACTATAAAATTGGAATAGGAATGCGGTTAACTAACATGTCTTATATCAATAAGGTAGATTTGGATAAAGTGATGAACTTTATGGAAGGAGGATCCAAAACCCCACTACCCTATTCTGATCAAGGATATGACATCATAACCCTTGATAGTGAAGGATGCACAACATTCAAAATAAAAAATATAGAACCATAAGGAATAAAAAACTATCCAAGGAATAATAATCATGTGTGAATTCATTCAATTATGAAATCATCAGAAAACACACATAAATAACATAAAAATAATATCTAAGGAAAACTTATTTTTAAGCATAAAAATTATGATTAGGACAATATTATCAATTTCGTTGGTTTCCCACCACTAATAACTACCCTATTATGGTAGTAAGTGGATTAATTAACAAGTGTTTACAAGAAGGTGGAATTTAGAATGAGATTAATGAACTTATCCTTGATTTGAAAGGGAAACCTGGATTAGGGTATGAACTCAACGGTAGAAATAATAAATGGTGGAGATAACATCTTCAACCATGATGGTGAAGGCGGACCACCATTATAAAGTAGACATGTTGGAATATAATATATTATGGAAATTACAAGTATGTATAAGGTGCACGCCATTGGGACTGATTAAAATCATTTACCTAACATGTAAAAACCATTTTTAGGGAAAGCATATTTTTTAGTACAAAAATTATTATTCAGATGAAATTATCAATGTAGTTGATTTCCAGGAAATTAATTAGTCTATCATTAACAAAATATATTTTACATGGATCCTAAATTAAGTAAAAACTGTATTATACCTTATGAAAACATAATTAAGATATAAAGGAAAAATATATTTTTTTATTAGTATAAAATACTACTTATGTTTAAAAATGATAAACATTGATATTTTAAATATAACATAGTATTTTTATAATGAATGATTCTAATAAAAATAATTTTTATTCGTGAAAAATATTTTATATTTTTTAATTTCATCCGTAGATTATGCTAATGTCATAAAATCTATGGTATTTGTAAAATGGTATTTTTTACTACTCAGATAATAATAAAACGTTTCATAAAAATATCAAAAATTCATCTTAATATAATATTAATTTTATAAATTAAAAAATGAAGCCAATTTTTTCCAATTCAAATTATAAATTTTTTATTTTAATATTAAAATGGGAATGAAATATATTATGAAAACAATTTTTTATATTAAAATGAAATTTTAAATATTAATATCTTATATTTTTATTTGGGATTTATATTTCATATATATATTTACTTTATTAAATAAGGCTTATTGGATGGAAATTTTAGAAAACTAAAAATTTAGAAAAATATTATACTTTTAGGTATCTAGCTATATTAATTGAGTTTTATTAATGAATTATTATTAAAATGAGCTTTGTTTTTCTTTAAACCCCAAAATTTAAAATATATAAAATACATGTGATACGAGAATAATTTATTAAATTGATAATTTAATTTTTATATCATATTAATTTATATATACATAACCCTTAAATATATTATTATAAGATTTATGAATAAGATATGCTCTAATGGCTATCATGGGTGTCAGTTCAACGAGCATGGATCTCAAGGAAATTTCCTCCATCTTGAGTTTATCTCCCATACAATATTAAAATTACCACAATTTTTTAAGTTTTTATTCGGATTTGTCAACTGAAATCCCTATTGATTCCACCTTCTTTCTAAGCTCAAATAGGCAAGTCTTATAAAGAAGACACATACTGCTCGATTCCATCCCTTCTATTTTCTATATAGCTTTCATAGCGTGGCCACTTTTATTTATACATTCTAATTTAATAGAATTATTATATTGGTAAAATTTAATTTTTAAATTTTAAAGTATAATAATTTTTATTTAATTCAATGTTGAGTGTGAAGAAATCTATTAAACATTAGTATTTATTCGAAGGGTAATTAATAATTATTTTTAGTGCATTACATTCTCTACCCATTAAATAAATTACATCCTCACAATTTTAATTACCATTTACTAATGAAAATATCAAATAGAATCTAAAATATATATATGAATCAATATATAATATATATCATATGAAATATACTTTTTCCCATATAATAGGATTATCCCTAATATTGAGTTTTTTATCCACCCACTTAAGCCAATAAGTTATCATTATTCAGTATCAGGACCCATTTTATATATGATGCTTCCAAAGGGCGTTCATCATCATCCTTATATTGATAGAATATCATAGGTAGATACGAAATTTAATTTACTTATTCTAGAAAATATTTATTTCCTAACTCTAAAGAACTAATACATTCCAAAAAATTACATTATATTCTTTTCAAGGATGGTTAATAATATTTTAACAAGGCATATTCCCATAAAATTCATCATGGGATATAATAATCATAAAACATTAAGATTTAATTGATAATAACATCATCAAGGTAGTGATTTAATGTTCTCATAAATCATAATTAATACATAAAAATTCCTAGAATCAATGTCCAATAATACATCCAAAAATCTTGAGTGGAGGATAAGTGTACCATACACCACTTCATTATTGTGATCCACCTCTATGGTGGAGGTAGAATTCATTATTCCTTATTTCATGGTCCTAGGATGTTTTTAATGCTCATAATACTTCTTTATCTTAGATTAAATAATTGACTTAGTAATTCTTATGATTCTCACATTTACGACATTGGAAAATTAGTGGTACTTTAAGATGAACATTATTTACCTATGTCAAAATCATCATTTTCCCTCAATAATTGGTCAGTCGATGACCACCAATACTAAAAATGAAACACATTCTAGTCTTTTTGAGAAATTTACCTTAAATATTCTTCACACATTCTTAAAATTTATGAAATAAAATATTATTTATTTTATCATCTTTGTCACCTAAAGTTCAATGAGAATCCATCCTTTTAAAAATTGATGTTTTTTGAAATATAACTATGTTCCCATTGTTAATAAAATTCATGATGGGTTTTTTTTGGAATAATACAATGAATTCCCACTTAATATCATATCACATTATATTTCTCATTTGTATAATATTAATATTGTCACTGGAACTTATAATTAAATTGGTTTCTATATTCTCTAACCATTTAAAAAAATCTAATATGGGTGAGAATGAGTGATGAAAAAATAATATCATAACTGAATTATGATGAATAATTTCATGAAAAACATGAACATGAAAAGTTCAATTCTTCGGAACCATCATGTTTATCATTAAGTTAAAGCGAAATAACTCTTGGTTTAGTATAAATTTCTTTATATAGGGCTCTTTAATTTTTCAGTACATAATTTATCAACATAATAAATAATTTTTATTGGTTTTTAATGAGAATGTGATCAACCAAATCATATCCCATGAGAGTGTAAAAATAACTGTATAATTAGGTCTATTTGTCATGAATTGAGTTATGATAGATCTAATATCCAATACCCCCTTTCACGTCTACAACCATTAGGTGCATCTATGCGAGATCCTGAACTAACTAATAGTATTAAGGAATGGATTATATTTTCAAGAAAATAAGAAAATCTATAATTTACTTAAATAATAGGATATTATACCTTACATAGACTTATCCCTAGTGTTTCACCAAATTTCCCTCATCCTAATCCTATAAATTAAAAAAACCAATCCCCAAAATTTGCTAATATATTCCCTGATACTAAATGAGGAGACCAATACCTGATCTACCAGGTCCAAATCAAAAAATGAATACATTAAAAGACAGATTTGATACCTAGTAAGTCACCTTAGACCCACACCACCAAATTCAATAATAAAACACATAATGTACACCTAGGATTTAATACAAATCTATATTACTTATATATAATCATATCATTATTTTATATCATTTCAATAACTTAAATATTACATATTAAAAATAATTTCACAAATCCCATGAATGGTTTGTTTAGTGTCTTTGAGGAAAACCTATATCAACAAATTATTTTACAACACTCTTAAATATTTATCCATAATTGCACCACAATAAACTACCTTATTGACCTCCCTTATATTATACTCATCATCATAATATGGGGGGTGGAAAAAATAAATAAATAGTGAGCTCAAACACTATGTATGGGAAAAATTATCAATCTATCATAAAATGGTTATTTCATAACAATATGAAAAAACATGAGCAAGGTATAAGTATCATATTATAATAAACATGAAACAACAAGTTCTTTCCAAATGTTATGAAATAATTACTAGTATTCTCAAATGAATAAACCCATACAATGGAATAATAGTGTGACATAATATGCATGATCCATATAGAATAGTCACACACATAATAGGTCAATATGAATCATTTTATGGATACATATCTAAAAAAGGAACTATAGAACAAAACATAGTCTCAAGGAACATCACAAAACATATTCACAAAGAACTATGTAATGCTTCTCCCTCTACCCAGTTAAAGAGGTCATTGCTTTACATTAATAATAAAATGAGGCTTCGGAACCATCCATTAAAAATAACATTCACAAGACACTCACTTTCACTAATTCATATGAGACAATTTAATTATACTCACATATACATCACCTTCAGGATTCACATGATTAAGGCAATTCTAGTAAAAAAAATTAAAAACATTTTCATATACATATCTCATAATATTTAATCTTTTGACCAATTAATTTTATGTAAATATATAAACCCACACCTAAATAATCCAGAAATATGATTTCCACTTGAAATGGTTTTCACAAAATTTTTGAAATGGTATCATATAAAATTTATTCAAGAATTAGATTGGTTGATTCCAAAAAAATTAATCAGAAAAAGAGGATTTGATATGGAATTTAGCAGGTGATTACTAAAAAATATATTTTTACAGTGATAATTAATGTTGAGATGAAGAGGAAAATGAATGTGAAAATATAAAAGAGTTTTTAATAAAATTAACATGTTAACAAAATAAGAAGTTACAGGTAATATTAATAACAATTTTTTGAAATATAGAAGTGATAAATTTTGAAAATAATAAATTTTAAAAATAATATTCAATAATAGAGACCTAAAAATATAATGTATTTTCAATGGAAATATAGAGGGGAAGATAAATTTTATAATCAGAAAATGAAAAATTATTTAAATATTTAAAATAAAAAATTTATTGAAACCCAAATCATAACTAGGGAGATAAATTATTAATTTAAAATGAGGTGATGATAAATTTTATGATCACTAAAAATAAAACATATTTGGATCTCAAAATAATACTTGAGAACATTGACGAGAATAATAAAAATAAATATGAAGGAAAAAGATCTCACTTGGGGAGGATGAATATTATTATTAACTTTATTAAAATTTATATTGAAAAAATAAATCACAGTAATTACCCAATAAATAATAAGTATTGGAATTATAATATAATATAATAACCAAATAAATGAACCTTATAAAATTTTATTACTATAGGACCATTTATGAATTATGAAAATAAGATGAGTCAAGAAAAACCCTTAGATTTACTTTGGAATTCTAAAAAATATTTGTATCCTCAAAATAAACATCTTAATAACCTATTTTAGAACCTTATTCATATCTATTACCCCATATAATCTTCTTTAATAATAATTTGGGATGTATTTATTAGTTACTTAGAATTTATATTCTTCATCATAAGTTAGTGATTTGATTGTTTCACGTTTGATTTAAAGTTTCTATGTAGATCCCCATTATTTGATTCAATGTTTTTCAGTCCTATATTTTTAAGGGTCTGGAATATATGTTTTATAGTTATTTAAAATGTTTAAATTTTATTCAATGAGATTTTTTATTACGTACTTGGAGTTGGACTCAACAGATTTTTTTGTTGGTAAATTTTATTGGAAAAACATGGGGTATTTTAATAATATTTTTAATATAAATTTAAAAATTTCAAAAACATAAAACAAAAAAAATTTGTTATTCATTTCTAATAATTCTATTAGTTATGTTTCCATAGTGTAACATCCCAACCAGGGTGCTACACACCAGTGCCCTGAACTGGTTGGTTACATTACCTTAAGAACACCTCACCATACGATAGATGTTACCGACTAGTAGCGTGGGTATAATACAGATACCATCAGGAGACTATTCCATATTTACCAAAAAACACAATAGTAGAAATAAATTAAAATAACTAAATTATATAACCAATGACTAGAAAAAATAGTGTCACATGATTACTAAAACATGAATATAATATCAAAACCAAAATAGTATATATTTCATGCCATGTACATGTCATGTGTTAAATGAAAACCCCAAGGAAATACATGCTAACACTCCCAAGTAGTTCCCGACACTATGTACGGTTCCCTCATCCATACTCTATACTGACTCAACCATCTAATATAGGGATCTCACTCTCATTCTGTCTTGTAAATATGAAGTCTATTCGAGTACCGATCAGGAATGCTGAGTAGGGTGTGAGTACTACTTAGTATGACACCCCAAATGATGTGTACAACAATATATAGTCACTAACAATGTATGAATTTGTATAAAGAATAAATTATAATGAATAAAGTAAATAGTTACCACATTTCATTATTTTATAATTAACCACATAATTTACTGGGTTCATGAAGGCACCCAACCCATTAATACCCTCTTCAGCAGTAATGTCTCGGCCAAGGTTCCACACAACGGTGCCCCAGACCAGTTTTTCACATGATCTCAAGTGCACCTCCCCATATTCTAGAGGATTTCGACTAGCATCAAGGGTCTAATATTGATCAAGGAGAGACAATACCAAATTCAACAAATTAATACACTAGATAAAATGAATAAATAGTATCAAAAATATATAAACAATATCCAATCCAAATGAGTATCATAGGATGATCAAAATAGGAATACAATATCCAAAATTGAAATGTAGATGCCATTCCATGTACTTCTCAAGTGTCAACCCAAACTACAGGAAGGTCCCAACACTAATTATATTTCACTCATCCATGATCCATCCTAATTCATCCATCTATCACCTAGTATTTTCACTTATCCTATCCTAAAAAATAGAATTTATTTATGTATTGATTAGGAAGCCTGAGTAGGGTGTGAGTACCAATTAGTAGGAATCCACAAACGTCTAAACAAATATGTAGTCAATACCAATATATATGGTTGTATAAATAATTAAGTAAAATTCCTAAGTAAACAATTATAAAATTTCAAATTATTATTATTTTTAACCACATAAAACTTCGGGTTCTAGAGGAGACCCAAACCAGAATACCTTCTTCGGCCCATTCTAGAGTCTGATCGATATCACAATACTAAGATGATCATTTATCATTTAAATTAAATTCATAATATGAATAATTAAAACCATAGTACAATTCCATTATTTTGGTCATAGATCGCCATTCTTAGGACTCCATGGGTGTTTGAAGTAGTAGTCCATGGCCAATAACTAATTTATCCATCAATCACAGAAGTGGTATTTTGATTCCAAAGACCATTTCCCACACTCATTTATTAATATGGATTTTTATATAGTATACCATGTTTTTCATATGTATATAAATTTATAAATATATGATTTTGATGCATCATACCATGTCCCACACATAAATATCATAGATATCAAAATATACAAATATCACATGTCTCACAATATCATATCTATCAAGGTTAATCAATATTAATCCTCTTATCAAATTTCACAATCACACATTTAATAAATTAATTAAAAAAATTAATTAATCTCATCCTACCAATTTTATAATCACAATAATTTCCATTAATTAATCCACTATTTAATTAATCAACTCCAATCAATTTCAAAATCCCAACAATCCATTAATTAATTCACCAATTAATTAAATGAATTCCATTATCACCATGTACCATTATTTAATTCAACAACTAATTAATTCAATTACTCAATCCCAAATATAGCATTAAATAATTAAATTCCACAATCCCAAATATCCCCATAATTAATTCAATATTTAATTAATTAAATTTCACAATTAAATTGTCGTATTTAACAATAATCATTAACAAATGTAAATCAATTCCAATAATTTCAATTATAAATTCAATTTCTCAATCATGGAAATTTAAATTCCATAATTACATATATGTAATTAAATCCAGACTATGGGATTGTAAATTAGACCACCTACATCAAATTGTGGATGAGCGATCACCCAATAGAAATTCCCCAAATGGAAATAGAAAGGTCAAACTCATGATAAAGAGTGATATCTAAAAATAAATCTTAGAAAAAATACAAAAAATCTTGTGATCCATAGGACATATATCTAGTTCTATAACCAATAGTGTAAAACATCCATTCAAAATATGGAAAAATAATTTTAAAGAGCATGGATAACACATAAGATAATATTCAATTACCGAGTGAGGTGTAGATCTTCAATATGGGATTTGAACCAACAGGAAAAAAGGTTGATATCCATTGCAATTTATCTAGAAGCCTCTTAAAATGAGAGGAATTATTTATGTTTTATCTAGGGTTTATTTGTGGTTAATACGAGGATTAAATAAATTTTAAATCAAATTTTCATGTTAATTAAAACCATGCACAAAGTTTATTGGACAGAGGGGTTCATGATATATCAAACTGTGCACCTTAAATGCATTCATATTTAGGGGTGAACTATTACTCCAAAGAGATCACATGGTTTGAAAAAACATGCACTATCCATGAAAATACCATATATTTGGGTTCAAACATTTTGCTCGGCTGGGCGCACAGTTTGGGAAAACTATGTGCCAACTGTTGAAAGTCCCTCCTTCTTCCAGACAATTCAGTATTTCACCCATAATACCCCAAGATAAAACCCAAACAAAACATACTAAAAAAATTAGAAGATTACCTGTAAACAATATTGATTCATCCTTAGAAAATATCTAGATCTTACATCATCCCATGTTATAGTCTGAATTATCCATAAGTGATATCGCATATAACTTAGAGAACCAAAACTCATTATCACATGGTATTTTAGTCTCTATTTAATTCCAATTATTATCATGACCATCTATAACCATAGCCCAAATCCAACCTCATTGGTGTAGAACGTATTCTCTTGTACCCTATGGGTATTTCGAGCATCAGTCTATATCCCACACCTCATGGGTATTTAGAGCATCAGTCCATATCTTATAAAATAATAATCACATGCATGAATTTGGGTTACTAATTTCATGGATATAACTATTTGGGTATTTGGAGCATCAATGTATGTTTGACACCCCATTTCTCAATCAGTCACATATATCACATATATCACATTTAACAAGGTTAATCCACATTAAACCACATATCAATTTTTCTCATCATGGAATTCAATTTCAATTACCAGATTAGTCATAAATCATTACTTTTATCATATATAATAATATTAAAAACTTATTATTGAACAATTTATCAATATTTGTTCACATAACTAATTAAAATTGTAATCTTAAGCTAAAAATAAATTTTTTTCCAATATCAATCAATCACATATCTCAAAAACTAACTAATTACTCTATCCCATTTAATTGAATAATTACACAATCCCAATATCCCACCAATTTTGTTATCACGTCATTCAATTAATTAATGTACTAATTAATGAATCCAATTAAACTAGTTTATAATTGACCCAAAATTAATCCTGTTGAATTATCATAGGGAAATATAATTCAGTCAAATTAAATTCCAGAAAAAATTTCCTAATCATGGAAATTGAAATTGAAAAAATACATACACATAATTAAATCATGACTATGATATTTTAAATTTATACCACCTACCTTAAGATCCTTGATGGACACTCGCCAAAAAATCCCCAAATTAAAGTGGAACATTCAATTCCACAATGAAAAATATGATCTGGATCCAAATCCTAGATCCATGATTAAGAAAATTAGATTTATAAAAACCTATATCTAGGTCAATCACCAATGGTGTAAAAATACCTTAAAAAGATGAGAGAAAGAAAACAGAGAGGGAGTAACCCAATCAAGAAGAGAATCTCACACTGAGAGAGGTGTAGAGCATCCAATCTGGAATTTTATTCATCAAGAGTGGAGTTTCTAAGCCCTTATAATCCACCCACAAGACTAAAAAAATAATTAAAAACATTTAAGGTCATGTTGGGATTAATTAGTGTGAAGGTATGGGGGTTCATGAATTATAAAACTAATTTTTAGGGAAATAAATCCTGCATGAACATTTTACCGAACCACATTCCCTAACCATGCACACATCCCATGGGTGGCTCATAATTACTCCATATAGGGAACACAGTATAAAAAATGTTCTTACAATGCAATTCCTCTCAGTCTGGGTTCCACAGTTTTCTGGGGTAGGGAACACAGTTTGGGAAAACTATGCACCAATTGTGCACTAACCAAAACCCCTCTAAAAACATCCAAATTTCACCAAAAACACCCAAAACATGCCACAACCATTGAACAACCAAAAAAGGGAAAAATAATACCTAAAATGATATTAACACATCTATATAAAAAGTTCAATATCTTATAATATACCTACACTATAAATGCTCATCCTTGTGCTATACTACATAGAATATCTAAGATTCTGAGGTGAAAAGATCGGTCCACTAAGCCTACATATCCACTTCTCCCTCCCATGTTTTCTACTAAACACACCCTTTATTCCATAGTATATTAAATATCAACATGGTATTTCCCTAAAACACTTTTTCACTTTGATCTAACACACTTATTAGAAGCTCTTAAAAGGACACATCAGTCTCTATCTCAACATCATACACATGAATCACACGAGAATGATAAGGGTGATACCACCAAATTTACGACACATAAAAAACATCATGCATGCCACTACATATCTATGTAAGATCCAATTGTTGTTCCACTATCCCGATTCTCTTCACAATCTCAAAAGTCTCAACAAAGCTGGATGCCAATTTACCAAACCTTCGAATCTTGTGGTGACCCAATATTGGAGACACCTGATGGAACAAAATATCACCCTCTTTATACTCTAAGGGTAATCAATTTTTATCAATAAATGACTTATGCCTACTCCGGACTATATCCACAAATTTAAAAATTACCTGAACCTAATATGATCTATTACCTATGAATCAGTGACCTTGTTACAAATAAAACATTTGAGATACAAACATTAAAAAATATTCAACTCAATCCCCCCTATTAAACAAACCCCAAATTAATACCATTTTTCACAACTAAAACACCATGATCCTCCCCACTATTTTCTTGAGTTCTCAACCACTAAATTTCATAGTTTTACAGCTCAATCAATGAAGAATACCACTAGATCCTCAACTCAAAATTCCATAAAAAAGCTGATATGTTTCCCAACTCACCACCCTTAGACATCCCTGAGAACACCATATAAAATTTTCATCTAACCATTCAATTGGAACCAACCAGAATGGACATAGATCTACCATTCATGCAAAAACCAAGGACCACATGACTCCTTTCCATGAAACACTTCCAACCACAAACACACTTATAATTTAAGCTCCATCCAAAGGTAGATTATGACTCACCATATCCATTCCTTTTTACCCAACAAGGTTGAGCCAACCCCGACCGACCAATTCTAGAAACTCTGAAGTTCCCATATTGACAAGTTACCCTATCACGAAACCATAAAAAATTCTCATTATATCACACCACATTAATCTATGTACACTTACTGATATCAATCATTGAGGTCTGGTGAAATTCCACCATCAAATCATCTATTGTTCTCCAAACTATCACCGAGATAAAATTCTATCACTAACAAATTTGTGAAACTACCACTCTTTCTTTTAGACCCACCCCTAGACCAAAGCTATTGATGGGATTAAAGAATCACCACATCAAAGTACCACCTTCATTTCCCATGGAATCCAAACAAGTACCTCAATGGTTCTTTATTAGTATCTTGATTCCACAACATCTAACTCATAGGTATCTCCACACACCTGCAGACCCACCATCATGAGGGTCATACTCCCACAACTGGCATGTCACTCCCCACATTATGAGTTTAATTATCAAATATTTTTCACATAATTACAATCATAATAGAGCATGATTCAATCACAAATTGAACCCTACAACATAGACATGGATATTTTTTATATGACAAAAAATATACATCAAACGCTACCCATTCCCAGATTATGAGAATGAAATCCACAATATTCTTCAACATTTGGTCCATCCTGAGAACCTCAAATGAAGATTGTCACTGGTGTACTTCCCAATATCCAGCTACACATATACTACTCTATGGGTGCAACCTCCATGAGGCCCTGTATCCAACTAAAATACTTTCAGGTTGCTAGGCATAAAGCTAGATCATTTTTAGCATACCTAAGATGATGTCAAGGTATTGGACATGATCATCACTAGCTAAAAGTATGCTAATAAGTCATTGATAAACACCAAAACTATTCCTACATAACCGATGTAACTTCCCACTATGAAAACACCTTGTCCTATCAAATGTATCATGCTTACCTACCTGAAAACATCTTATCTTCATCTAGCCACCACAAGTCAAATAGGGTTTCCGACCAAACTAACAACCACTTCACATCTCACTACCAAGAAGCTGTGAACCAACGCTTATTGTGTAACTACATCCAGCCACCTCTCGATTGCTTCCAACATGACTATATAGACTCACAAATAAAATAAAAAATCTCACCACATTGATCCAAAATGAAATATTTTCTCACAAAACACAGAATTGTTTATCCATAACACATGTCTGGCACCTGGTTCTCTTCAGAACGCTTAAGCTCATGTACCCTCCTATGACTATTCATTGAACTCAACTCTAGATTCCATGAAACAAACAAACACAAATATTGGCCCAAATGCCTACATAAAAAATTAACCTCATGTAAAAACAATCTCAACATTGTAACTTCCCATCACCCTAGTTTTCACTTACATATCAAAATTTTCAATCCATGCTTTGACTACCCTTGTCTTATCCATACATAATCATTGTTGATTCCTGCCTCAAGCACCCTAAAAACCACATTAGTTGGTTTTTTAAAGATCCTTCATTTAAAACATACCCTTATAACCAACCATAATAACTCATGTGATTCTCTTACAATGATACTATGTTATGACCATGAACTTTTATGAAAATCGATGTCACCAACCGTGCATCAACTCCACCTCTCATGAAACCACTTGTGATTCATGTTATAAGGCACATGAAACATTCGGACAACCTCCCTTGAGTATACCCTCTATTTAACATGGCTTTCGAATCAACGAAAAAAATAAAGTGACATATACAAAACCATTAACTTTTGTACTTCTTCCTTTATTCTAAACCTACACTAGGATAAAATCCCTCTATTTTCCACTGTCGAAGCTCAAACGTCAACCTGTGTCACATGCATCTTAAGGAACTCCCAATTTGGCCGACCATTATTGAGGTCATACTCTTAGGTCATAAGGAACCAACTCTGTAAAATAGATTCATGTCTAAAAAGGTCTATTAGAACTCCCTCTATGACATATGCTTCAAATCGTAAACATCTCACTACTCTCATGTGGAAATCGTATCCCCATTCCAAACACACTATGTCCAATTCACCATGTGACCATGTACTGTAGGTCCCATACCATGGGAACTTACCCACACATATCAGCACTATGATACTAACAACCAATTTTGGGTCCAAACACAACTCCCAAGATCCCATGTCACAAGGGTTACCATATTCACATTTCTAGACAACATCTCCCAACCCAAAGGCCTCAAACCCTATAACAAATTTCTCAAACTATGAAACTATCACTACCGAAATCACCCATAACAAGTTCCAAATAAAATTACTCATTTCCCATGCCACATTATTTCATCATATGATTAAACCGATCAAGGTTCTCATGAAACTTCTCTTCCCCTCTAATACCTTGATCCAATGACGACTCATGTTCCTCAACTAGAGGCTAATTTCCAGCCATATAGTCCTTTCATTCTATAAAAAATAATCATTTAGAGGCATGGTTCTACAATTCCAAACACATATATTAGAACCAATTTCACAACATAATTTAATTTATGAGGACTCACATAAAGCCATAAAATTTCATCCATTAATCATGCCACACATTCAAAACCATGGTGTTCTCACTAACACTAAACATCCTACATCTAGGAAATGGAAAAAAAGTTTGAACACCTTCTTATATTCAATTTTCTAATTATAAACACATTTTTAAATTTTTTTTATCATTGTACAATTTTCATTTCCATATTATGCCCCAGTTTCAGTTAATTTACACAACCAAAGAAAGTCATTTCAATTTCAAAAACACATTGAAAACCTGATTTTTCATGCATGCTAAAAATTGTTACATGTTGCAATATATCCTCAGTACCGAAAATGATTTTTTTTACTAAACTCTCATGTTATACAGGGCCATGAGTCAAATATGACAAAATATCAGAAACAATAATAACATCAAACAAATAATGCATCAATTGAGGTAAAATAATATCCAACTACAACAACACACATAAATAACCACAATCCAACCCTAGGTACTTTGTTTTAACATCATATATGGGTTATTTAATCCCATGCATGGGATCTTGGCCAAGGCCTTACTCATCCTAGTCACCTGTTTTCTTTTCCTGAATTATAAGGCAAAAGAGAAGAAAAGAAACTTCGTTGATATAACTATGTAACATCTTGACCCAGATTCCACAAACTTGTGTCCCGAGCCAGTCAATTACATAACCTCTAGTGTGCCTCCCCATACACTGTATGTTGTCAACTATAAGTTAGTGTCTAATATAGATACCATGGAGAGAATCTGACATATTTATCAAAGAAACATACCAATAAAAAAAGAATAAAAATAACTAAATTTTATAAATAATATCCAGAAAAACTAGTATCAAATGAGGAATAAAATAAGAATACAATATCTAAACCCAAATAGTAAATATTTCATGGCACATACGTTTTATATAGTAAATGAAAAAATAAAAATAAAGACACATTGATACTCTTAAGCAGGTCCTGACACCATGTCTAATTCCCTCATCCATGCACCATCCAAAATTATCCATCCAACATATGGATCTCGCCCATATCATGTTCTATAAACATTAATTCTATTTAGGTACTGATCGGGTAGACTGAGTATGGTGTGATTACAACTAATTAGGCCACCACTAATGGGGTATAAAACAATATATTGTCAATAAATGATTATATAGTTGTATAAACAATAAATAACAATATATAAATTAAATACTTCTCACATTTCATTATTTTCTAATTAACCAAAAAATCCCCCAGGTTTAGGAAGACACCCAATCCATTAATATCATCTTCATCCCATGTCAGAGTCTAAACTATTCCCATTGGATATCAAATATCACATATATAATCACACTTCATTATTAGTTGGAATTTAATTATACATTGAATTTCATTTCATATCATGACCATTTTAAACTGTAGCCTAAAGACAATCTCATGGGAATATAACTTCACGTCTAGAACCCCGTGGTTATTTGGAGCATTAGTCCCTATCCCACATCCCATTAGTATTTGGACCATCAATAACTATCCCATACAATAATAATCACACTTATGAATTTGGATTTAGAATGTATTGGCTAGAACCCCATGGGTATTTTGAGGATCAGTCTATTCCCCACACTTCATTCCTTAATCAATCACATATATCACATATATCACAGTTAACATGGTTAATCAACATTAATCCTCTTATCAATATTTCCCTTCACAGAATACCATTTCAATTATCAAATAAATCACAACACATTACTTGAATCAAATGTAACAATATGAAAAATTCATCATTAATCCACTTTTCAACATTTATTCACATAAACCATTAACCCTTCAATGTTACACACAAAATTAAATTATTACCACTATCAATAAATACCATATCTCAATAATTAAATAATTACAGAATCACATTTAATTGAAAATCAAAAATCCTTGTATTCCATGAATTAAATAATCTCATCATCCCATTAATTACTTTACCAATTAATTAATCCAATTCATCCAATTTAAATTCTCCCAATAATTCAACCCATCCAATTATCACATGGAAATCCAATTTAATCAAAATAAATTCCTGATGTAATTTCCTAATCAAGTAAATTTAAATTGGATAATTATATAGACATAATTAAATTAAAATTTAGGGATTTTTAAATTACACAACCTACATCAATATTTTTAATGAATACACACCAATGAAAATCACCAAATTGAAGTGGGACATTATATTTTACAATGAAGAATGAGATAAGGAACCATAACCTAGACTTAAGATTAAAAAAATTATATCTATCAAAATCCTAGATCTAGATCTATTTACAATAAAGGAGAACACCCCTTTAAAAGATTGGAGAAAAATGGGAGAGAGGGTGTAAACCAATTGGGATGAGAATATATTACCGAGAGAAGTGCATATCGTTTAATTTAATCTTTGATTCATCAGGAACGGAGTTCATAAACACTTGGAATACATCTGTAAGCATCCAAAAATAATAGAAAACCATTAGCTTAAAATTAAACTGAGTTAGGGTGAAATACAGGGGCTTGAGAATTTAAAATCTAATTTTCTGAGAAATAAATCCCACTTGCATGATTTCTTGGGCATGGGTGCATAGTTTTCCAAGCCGTGCACCCTAACGATGTGCCTATACTATACGGGGTGCATGGTTACTCCTAAGAGGGCACATAGTTTAACAAAATTTCATGTAATAATGAAATAACTCTCTATTTGGGGTTGAACAGTTTGCTGGAAAGGGTGTTTGGTTTGGGAAAACTGTTCGCTAACCATGCACTGCCGAAAACCCAAATTTTTTCCAAATTTAACCTAAATTCACTCAAGACATGAATCTAAAAAAGAATTAAAAAAAGGAAAAATAATACATGAATGTGATATTGATATGTATCCAAAAAAAATTTCAGATATTACACACATCCATCCATTATAGAAATTTATACCATTGTTCATGTTTATGATTAAACTGACCCAAATAAGGACATGCTATAATTGATGGGTGAGTATGGTTGAGAAAGAGATTATCTTGGAATTTATGTTTAATATAGAAGATTAATTATATTATTGAGATGTTGTTAAAGAGGTAAATAACATTTTATGGTTGTTATATAAAAAATACAACACTATAGAGATGAAAAATGAAATATACCACTTTGTACAGGTGGTATTCCACACATAAACATAGATGAAATTATCATTTTTAAAAGAATGGAAAGAAGGTATAAATTTGTTTATATTATCATAATATTAATAATTTTTTAAACAGAAATTATATTAATTAAAAAATACATTTGAACCTTCCTTGTATGTAGGGTTTTCAAAATGGATCATGTCACTTATGGAGGTAGAAGATCACATGTAACAAAAATGATGTTTTCATTTTTTCTAATGATTCGGAGGAATATGGAAATTATTATCCCAGAATAATAATAAAATTTATCTATAATTATGATCTTTATGTAACTATTTGAATATTGGAATATTACATTCAAATGAGGTGTAAGAAGAGGTAAATAAAAATATATGACAAAGAAGTAATTGGGAATTTTACCATACTCCTTGGAAGAGATCCGTTTAAAACTGAATTAAGTATTTAGTGTTGGTAATTTTAGTATAAATTAAACATATAATATGTTTGTATGGGTATTTTTTAGTTATTTGTATTTTCTTAAATCTAAGAGGCATCGGGTTTGGGGAGAAGTTGGGTGGTGATAACTCATTTAATAAGAGACAGAAGTGACATTTTATATTAATATAACAAGTAAAGTAACTATTATAAGGTTATATGGATATAATAATGGAAAAAATGGAGTGTGTTATGGGGTATGGTCAATAAATCCTCAACTATAAAATTTCACACCTATTTTAACAAGTTTTATACCTTTTAATCCTATATTTTTCACATTTACCATTTTTGGGTATTACCGCAGAAAGAGATTTTTACCTAATTAATATACATTTAATGTATAAAAAAATGGGAATTATTAAGTAATTCATAATTAATTATTCTAAATATGAAATTTATTTTTTGAAATAAATATTCTATGCGTTATAAAAATCAATTCTAATATTAGCGCTCATAAAGAGGAAAAATATTTTTTACAGGAAGAGTATTTGTAATCCAAAAAATTATGATTAGGATAATATTATCAAATTTTCTTATTTAAATGAAATTAATTTGTTTATTTTAAACCAAATAAGTTTTATATAGATTTCAAATCAAAATAAAACTGAATTATAGCTTTTGAAATCATTATTAATAGATAAGGATGAGAAATATTTTTATTATTATAATAAAATGTTAAATATGATTCAAAATGTAAAAAATGATTCTATTAATTCAACATATTATTTTTAAATGAATAATTTTAATCATTAGTACATTTTTGGTTTAAATTAATATTTTATAAATTTTAATGTCATACTTAGATTATGTTAATGTTATAAAATTTTCACTATTTGTAAAACAATATTCCAGGCGATTTACCTTAAAATAAACCCCTTTTTAGAAAATTATTCAAAAATAATCTTATGTTAATATTGAAATTATGAATATGGAAATGATATTAATTATTTCATATTAAAATACTAAAATATCTTAATTTAACTTATAAAAGGAAATTGAATACATAATAGAATTTTTTTTTAAAACAGAACTTTAAATATTAGCTAAATTTATTCAAATTTATTACTAACTTTTCATATAATATATCTAGTTTCTTTAAATAAAGAAAATAACAGACACTTTTAGATAAAATAATTATTATAAAATTATCATTTAAGTTATTTTTCTACATTATTTGAGTTTTATTAATGAATTAATATTTTTTTGATATTTTTTTTTCATTAACCATTAAATTGTGAAATATAGAAAATATATTTTATATATAAATAAATTATTAAGTTGATAATTGAATCTTTATATCATCATAATTTATTCTTATATAACCCATAAAGATATTTAACTATAATCTAATCATAATATATGATCAATTGGGAGTTGAAGGTGGAAGTTCAATAATAATGGATATCCAAGAAATTTACAGAAGCTTTAAATTATCTTGCATATGATTTGATTCATATCATAATTATTAGAGGTCATCGCTTTCTTGGACTAATGAGAATCTTGGTGAATCCTTGTCCTTTAAAATCTTAAAATGGTTATCCTTGTAAGTAAGATTCTTACCTCTCAATTTCATCACTTATGCTTTATACATAGTTTTCCTACAGTATTAACTTTTATTTATATTATATAATTTGACAGCGCTTTTTTTACTATCAAATTTAACAATATTATTATTAGGTATAACATTTTTGTTTTAGTTAAATTTTTCTTGGGATTCAATATGTTAAATATAGTAATTAATTAAATGAAAATTAATAAATAAATTTTAGGGGATGAAAAAATATAGTCAAATTTTTATATGTTGTCTTCCTGAAGATGATTAATAGATACCTACTATAATGTAATCAGAAGACAAGATATCACCGAGAGATATTAATCATGATCTATCAGGAGGATTAAAAAGATAAATCAAATGATTCTTTTCTATTATTTTATGAAATAATAATTATATTTATTTAGTAGGATATTATTATTAAAGATGATTTGGAATCAATAATTGAAAATGAAATAGAGTTTTGAAGGATTGTGCTAAGCCATTTCAAGTATTGATGAAGGACGGGCAATGAAAAATTGTCATGGATAGTTGACCTATATGTTTTTTTTATTATAAAAAATTTTATTCATATAATGGGGATCAAGAAATTTGGAACTGAATAATTCCGAATTATAGGAAGTCCAAACTATTGATATTTTTAAAAACTGAAAAGAATGGGATTTAATGATGTGTTTATCAGAATATATAATGATCACATGATATCCAAATTATATAATTTTATATCAAAATTGAAATATTCTCTATTTTTAAGAAATAAAAAGATGATACAATTAATGGATATGATATTATAAAATATTGAATGTGGTATTTGTTGAACCTCAGATGTCAGAATCTAGAATTTAAACATTATTAGTGAAATGGAAGTTGGAACATAAGAATCTTAGAAGGTATGTCAGATTATATTTCAAGAATTAAAATGTTACATGATCTGAATGATTAAAGGTTGAAGCTAAGATGAAATATTAATGATGAGATTATGGTAGATTGAATGATTCTATGATAATTCAGATTATCATAAGAATTCAAACTGATTTTTAGGATGATGAGATTGATGTCAAGGATTCAAAACTAACCATATCAAGTTTATTATTTAAACTATGATTTATGGGATCCTTGAAGATATTTGACTCATAGGTTATTGGATGCTGTGATGAAACCTATTAACTCAAGTATCTCTGTATTCATTAAAGAAAATATATATAGAATTGAAAAGAGTGTATGAATTAATGTCTATTGAACACACTCCCTATCTCTATCAAAATGAGATTAATTATATAAATGAAAATTTTATTTTGAACTTTGTTATGATGTTTTAGATAAAAAAAGAGGTTCAAATATTGGTTTGAAAGATCCATTGATCCATGATATTAGAGAATAAGATCTATGGTTCTTGAATAATTATCTGTTTTGGTGGAAATTTATAAATTCTACAAGATCACTATGTTGAGGGACTTGCCAGTAATGTTTCAAAAGATAATGTTCTTGAACACATGTTATGAAAATTGAATATGTGAGTAAAATATTATTAAGAGTATTTTGAAGGGATAAATGATGACTAAAAATATTATTGAATAATCATTGTACAAAATTCATTTGAATCACTCGACCAGCAATAAATATTTTTAAAATAGAAAAAATAACATGAAATCATATTTGTGATATGGGTGGTTCCTTTTCTCACTATATCAGTGTAATGGCTGATTCCTTCCACACTAACTAGTATAATTATTGATGGTTATTATTGGAATATATATATATTGGGATAATAATAAAACAAATCAAGGTGTTAGTGAACAAATTGTGAAGGAATATTATAAAAATTCACGTGCTTTATATTCCTTCATACCATAGTTCTATACATTTAAGGTTGAAATTAGTGACTTAGAGGTTCTGGATACTAAAAAATAATACGACTAACATTAGTTAAAAGTATTTTGTAAAAATAATACCACCATTTAAACCCCCCTTATTTTTAGTAAATAATACCTATCAAATTTGATCCATATAAATGAAGGGTTCCTTAATAGTATATTTATTTATTGGGAAAGAAAAATATCAACTCATTCCACAATAGGTGTATTTCTAGCTTCTATGAAAAAACTATCATCTATGAAAGAATTAGATGATACAATATCATATTTTACTTAGTCTGTAGGTTTTGATATAGGTACAATAATTTTTTCACAATTGGATAAATATCCCCACATGAAAATTGCTGAATATTGATTTTAGATGTAAATGGAAAATATTTGCATTCCATTCTCATGTCCATTGCAGATAAGTGTATATAATAGATATGGGTCTCTAAATCTACATGTGTCAAACTCCTGGTTTTAATGATCTGAAAATCATGATTCTAAGATTATTAATGAGTTTCATATTTTCTATAAGTATACCAGATTCTGAGATAGGTAAGGAAAATGACTAAGGACGAGCGGCCATTGAGGTTGGTACAACTTACTCGAGACACCATTGTCCATGACTCACTGCCAAAATCAAAATATCAGTAAGTATGAGATACTGCTAGGATATAACACCACCAAAATGCTGTATCATTGGATTGAAAAATTGAAATAGTCTGGGACACCGTCAGTCAACTTACCCTCAGGATGTCATACTGCCAGAACACAAATTTGGCTATGTATGAGATTCTTCCAGATAAAGCACCACCAACATCATACCGCCAACACAAAATTTTAGCTAAGTCCAAGAAACCACAAGAATAGAAATTGTATGACTTCACACCACTATAAAAAACACCTCTAGTCGAGACACCACACATATATTGAATATTTTGAAAAGTATTAAACACCACCACTGACATGATAAAATAATCATTCTAGTAAAAAGACACCACCATTATAATATACCACTTCTATTTCAATTTCTTATATTTTTAAATCATACTATCATAATGATTTTTTTGTTGAAGTTAATGATATTTATTACATTGATGACTTTATATTAAATGATGGAAAAATACCATTGAATTTAGTGTCAATCTATGCAGTATGATAGAAAAACTATTCTAGATATTTTACTTACTACTGCTACGGATAAAATTGTAGTACACTCCCTCATGCATCATAGATATGTAAATAGAAAAATAAAGATCAAAAAAGTAGAAGAAGTTGTGGAATATATGAACTAATGCGAAGATAAGATATTGAACTGCTTGAACACACATAGAGTTAACCTACTATAGACATTCGATAAGGAATCTGAACTACACATTCACATTTGCTTCCTACCTTCTTTCATAGAAAAAGAGTCAGTGACACTCCATTTTCCTAAATATTTTTAAGAGAACCCAACCCAACCTTTATTGCTAAATAAAATCAATTGTCACAAGATGGATTACAATAGGCTAATCAGTTTTGAACTGTACTCTAGTAGATTTATCTATTCTGTTTAGTTTTATTAATTTTGATAAGTGTGTGCTATACTCGATTTTATATACACACACTGTCACGTATGAAAAAAATGGAAGACAATCAATATTTTCTCGAACAAATTCTAATTTTTTTAATCCCATGGAAAATAGTGGTAGAGGTCCTTGTGTGGATTGTTTTTTTTTTGTTAAAAAGTTACGGTGGAAGAGGTCGTGTGTTATCTGGACAATATTAACTACTTTAAAACCAAATCCATGTTATGGATAGTTATGTTTAAATATAAACTACTTGGTTTTGGGTGATCAAGAAGTGGTGAGGACTATGTCTCAACTTGAGACTAAAACACTTGTATTCATTATTTTCTCTATGTTCTTTAGTTTTGATTTACATTATTCACACTTTAAAACATTAAATTGTTTCAATGGTAAACAAAATATATAATTTAACAGTTTATTAGAAATTGTGTTCATATAGTATTTTGATCAGTTAAACTGATTTCAAAGGATCTAGAAATATTTTATATTAATAATCTAAGATCTAATCAATATTAGAGAAATATATATAAATATTGAGATCTATATCATACTACTTTTTAAAAAAACAAGGATGTGTTTAAATTTTTTTGTGATTTCAAAATAATACATTTTAGATTGAAAATTTTATTGGGTACTCAATTAACCAGTATTGAGACACTCACTCTGACCAATATTTTGTATAAAAGGAAGTCTTCCTTTGGTATTAATGTTTTTCAAATTATTTTAACTGTGATTTTAGTTTCACTTTAAAGTTTATTATTTCTATCATTTAAAAATTTAGTTTGTTAAAATAGAAATTAAAAAAAAAGTTTCTTTTACAAAAGAAATCCATTTTTCAATAGAACAAATTATTCTTAATGGAAGATTTAAATGAAAATGCATATAGAAAGTATGGATTCTTGTATGTGGTCTGCTATATAAGATGAATATATTTTATGTGATTCTTTTAGAAGAACATAGGATGATTCTACACAATTAGCTTGTAATAAAAATTTTAATGTAATGATTTCCATTTACTGTGATTTAGGTGATTTGGAATTTAATTGGATTTATACTTTTAAAACTGCCTTTTAAATTTGGGACACTCTATATATTTCGCAAGAGGGAACATAAAATTTTAAAGAGATGAAGTTTATTACCTATACTATTAAATATGATTAATTTAAAATGAATCATAATGAAATCATTTTTTATGTGTATATCATGTTTAATGAGATTTTCAACACAATGAGGTGGATTGGAAAACATGTATCAGACAAAGATCAAATTATGAGCCTTCTTATATGCCTACCAGAATAATGGAGACTTACATCACTTTAAATCATATAATCATGAGACATAAGTAAACTGACTATGAAGGAGTTGATTGGAATTATAATGATGTATGAAGAAATTTTGAAGGTAAACTATGAAGAGGATGAATATACTAAAAGAAATTTAGAATATTTCATGACTACTTCACTTATAAAATAAATGGAAAAAATGAGAAGGTACAAGCATATAGTTTTCGTGAAACTGAATCACCAACTGACATTGATGAATAGATTTCACACCAATCTAGAAGATTCAGTAAATTTTACCAAAATATTTTTTTTTCAGAAAATAAAATTATGAAGGTAAGTATGCAAACTGTGTAAATTATAAGAAAGATTGGAAGAGATATAATGATACAATGGAAAAAGACTTCTATGAATGCAAAAGGAAAGGTCACATAAATTATGACTGTCTAAATCATATGTACAAAAAGAAGTATGGTGATAAGGATATGAAATATAAAAATTCCATGAAGGAACCCTGAAGTGATTATGAATATAACTCTAGTGACTTTAATGTATCACCTAAAGAAAAACCAGACTGAGCCAATATGTGTTTCATGAATAAATTCAGTGCATTACATGATTTACTTACTACTTCTAGTAATCTTTCAGTGTAGGTATCTGATAATTCTCACAATTAAAAAAATGATGATGATGATATTTCCAATGGATAATTACACAAATACTAAAACATTCAAAAGGATAACATTAATGAATTTAGGAATAATTGTAACTATCTTAAAAGAAAACATTCCGAACTATCAATAGAAAGAGAGAAAAATTATCAATTGATCAAGAAGAAATTAAAAATAAATTGTCATATGATAAATTGAATAAGGATATTGAAAAGGTTAAAAATTGAAGAGAGAGACTTAAAAAAATATTTGGAAAACAAGTTTCTCCCAAATATGTTATTGGAATATGATATGAACCTCAACAAAGAAAAATATCTAAAATTATTTTTTTCTTAAATCTAGATATGAAATCTCTTATATTAGTCATTTTTCAAAATAACCCAACCATAATTTTGATTCTAAATGTTTTCAATCTATTTATAGGAAACCAATTAGAAAAACATTTGTTCCAAAATCCTTCACTACTAAAATTTATGGACCCAAACATATTTGGGTACCAAAATCAATTCTTGTTTAAAACCTGTTTTGTTGAAAAAATTCTCAAATAGCTCTAGTATAAGTATATGTTTCATAGAAAGTGTATGTTCAAGACATGTGATGGGATATTATTCAAGCTTCCAGAGTTTCATAGTGGTTTATGGTGGAAATGTCACCTTTGGTGACAATGTAAAAGGAAATATCATCGGCCTAGACCAGATTGGATACAAAAAATCAGTTTTAATTTCAAAAGTTTTATATGATGATTGTTTAAAGTATATTATTCTTAGAATTTTTTAGTTGTGTAATGATTTTTTTTATTTTAGGTTTGAGAATGATTCTTCCAATATTTTTTATTGAAAAAATGATTTACTTTTTACTTATTTGTGAAATGATAATGTTTATTATGTATATTTAAATTTTTGTATTTCTCAAAATGTTCAATTCTTATGTGTATTTCACAAAAAGTCTTGGATTTGGCATATAGGACTATAGAATTGAAACACTAACTCACATAGTAAGATAAATAGGGGAGGTTTATTTAGGGATCTACCTATTCTTAAGTTCCCTAATGATAAAGTATGAAACCCCAATAAAAATTGATAACATCACAAAGTTTCTTTTAAATTAATAAAATAAGTGTCAATATCTCAACCTATTGAGTTTGTTCACATGGATTTGTTTGGAACTTATTGAGTTTTAATTATTAATGGGAAACACTAGGCTTATGTTATTTTAGATGATTTATCTAGGTATACATGGGTATATTTTCCAGCCCACAAAAGTGAATCATGTTTATATATTCCCAAGTATGCTATGTCTGTAGAAATTATTAGTAGAATTTGAATTGCAACCTTAAATAGTGGTCATGTCTGCATGTTTGAAAATCAATATTTTAAATCATTTTTCTCACAAAATGGTTACAATCAAAACTTATCTTCTCCCATGACACCTCCATAGAATGGAGTTTTTCAAAGAATAAATAGTAACTTACAAGGGATAACTTTGACTATGTTAAATGACTTTGTCCTACCTATCTATTTTTGGGTAGAAGCTGTCAATACATCCTACATTATCAGTAATAAGGTATTAATCTGAACTATATTTAAGAAGACCACTTATGAGATGTTGAACCATAAGAAACCTACGGTTAGTTACATTATAGTATTTGGTTGAAAATTATTTATTTTTATCACTAATGATAATATTGAATAATTTTCTTCAAAAATTAATGAAGGAATTTTCCATTGTTATTCAATCTATAGAAAAGAGTATAGAGTTTTCAATAAGTTCACCAAAAATGTTGAATAATCAATCCATGTTAAATTTGATGAAACCAATCCACATGAGACTAAGACCTCTTTAGAAAACCATGAGGATGATTTATCTTCTCTAAATTTAAATTCTAAAACATTAGACTCTATTTTCAAATAAGTAGAAAAATCATCTAGTTCTGATGAATTTCAAGAACATCCAGACTCTAAACATGAAAATATAGAAGTGACTTGTCCCTCTTTCTCTAGAGCTATTTGAAACATTATGTACCATAATTTAGATAATATTTTATGTGATCTAAATAATGGAACACAAATTATAGCTTTTATAAGAAATCAGGTTGAGCACCATGCTAGATTGCCTCAGCTTGAACCTAAGAAGATCAATTAAGCTATTAATGGTGAATTATGGGTAGTAGCTATGAATAAAGAATTGAATTAGTTTGAAAGAAAAAAAGTATGGGGACATGTAGATAAAGCCAAGTAAACCATGACTATTTGCACTAAATGGGTGTTTAGGAATAATCTTGATGAGTCAGAAACCATAGTTATAAATAAGGATAGAATTTTTTCACAAGGTTACAGTCAGAAAGAAGAGATTGACTATGAAGAAACATTTTCACCTATATCCAGACTTAAATCCATACGAGTCAAACTTTCTTATGCAGCACATTTATATATCAAAATTTATCAAATGGATATCTAGAGTGCATTAAAAAATGGTTTTAGAGTTAATGATGTTTACGTTGAAAAACCCCACAGTTTTTAAAATCCTAACTTTCCAAATCAAGTTTCTAAATTTTCCAAAGATTTATATAGTTTAAAAAAATCTCCTAGAACATGGTATGATAGGATTAGAGAAGTTATGATTTCAAAAAAAAATTCAAAACAAATAGATGATCTTACCCTTTTCATAAAGCGCATTTCAAAATATATATTAGTCGTACAAATATATTTTGAGGATATATTATTTTGATATTCAAAATTCTTTATGCAATGAATTTTTTAAAATTATGTAAAATGAATTTGACTTGTGTTTAATGGTTCACCTAAAATTATATCTTGGATTTCAGATCTTTCAAAATCAAGAAGGGATTATTTTAAATCAAAGTAAATATAAAAAATATATTCTAAAATATTTTATCATGGATTGAACTAAGAGTTTTCATACTCTTTTGAGTACCACCTATATGTGGGATCTTAATGAAACTAAGAAAATAATTGATAAAATTTGTTATAGATGTATTATTAATAGAATTATCTACATGACTTCTAGATGACTAGATAATATTTTTAGTGTCTGTATGGTTTTTTTCATGAAAACCAAAAAGAGTCACACCTTGTTACTATTAAAAGAATTTTTAAATACCCAAGTATAAAACCAATATTGGTTTTTTACCCAAGAGGATAAAAATTTGATTAATACGTTATTCTAATACAGATTTAAGTGGATGTAAGTTAGATAGGAAAAGAATCTACAGAACATGTCACTTTTTAGGAAAGTCTCTGGTTTCATTGTGTTGTAAAATGAAAAATTATTTGGCATTGTCTACTACTGAAGTTGAGTACATAGCTCCAAGTAGTTTCTGTGCACAAATTTCCAAATGAAACACACTCTACTAGACAATGGATATCAATTTCGACATTTCCCCATTAATTGTGAAAAAAAGGGATATTAACATTTTTAATAACTATGTTTCACATTATTAAAAACAGAACATTTATATAAGAAATCGATTTTTGAGAGACCATTTTAATAAATTTGATATCAATATTGAATTTATTGGAATTATACATTAGTTATGGGATATTTTTACCAAGACATTGAATTTCGAAAGAATGAATTATATCAAACAAGTGTTAGGGAATAAATTTGTTTATTAATTTTAAATTTCTTGTAAAAAACTATTGTTATTGAAATATTGTTGTGATGGCACACTAATGATTGGCATGCCATTGGATTTTGATGTTATTGGCCTCTAATTCTATTGGATTTTCATACTATTAGTTGTCAGGGAATTTTTATATCATATCGTTTCTATGTCATATGGTTTAATTTTATGCCTTTTATTATTTTGTTGTTTCTCGATATTTTTTAACCACCTTTTATTTTAGGGGTTTTGTCATATATTTTACTCGATGCATGTTTTTTCCTCGATTTAAATTTCAATTTCATGTATTAATTTTTTTTAGGATACCTAATATCGTAAATGATATTAAAGTCTCATAATTACTATTTAATACATTTCTTGACCCCTGGCGATACACTTGTTTCTATCTTGAGCCTAGTGAAACTATTTAACTTCTCACATTTCAAACCATATACTACCCCAAACAAATATTACCGAGCAAGCCTGAATGAAAAGAATGAAGTGCGATTTTGATTTTTATCCTTCTAAGCCTAAATCTTTAATGAGTAATAAGAAAGAGTTGAGTTCATGGGGTTCAGTTTTTCTAGTCATTCCTAAGCTTGAAAAAAAGTTATTATTTAATAAAAGGATGTTGAATCAAAGTTGATATTGTCCATTGAGTCCCTAGTAATCAAATTTATTTATGATGAGGTATGATTAGACTTATTTTACTCAAATGAAAGAACTCTATACTTAAAGACTTTCAATGAGTTTTATTAGCATGTAGAGTTTTCTTTTAATTAATATTGTGGTAATTGGATCAGAAGCTATGTAGAAAGAAAAGATTTTCATTTTTCATCAAGAAAAATTTATAGGTTTTTAGGTGTAACACATGATGGAGTTTATAATGAATACCAAGGTAGTATTCTAGAATCCAATGATCTGTTCATATATCAGGATTCTCTTTCTGTGCTAACAGAAGATGTAACAACATGAATTCTAATTTCCTCTAAAATAGATTGTGAGTGTAGGCTCCTTTTTAAGATTGTGTAGCACATTCTTTTCTAGAGGAATGGTGTTTTTTCTACACTAAGGTTCTGGGATTTGTATCCTCTATCTATGATGACATAAGGTCACAAGATAAATCTTTGTAGATACCTTATGATGCATATGTGTGGAATGACCAAGAAATCCTCAATATTTAATTCATTGATCTACCGTAAAATAATTTCATCCATATTATAAGCTAAGGTCCTAGTACAGTATGATGAAGATTCATGTATAGAGAGTTGTGGTTTTTTCCTTAAATATAATACTTATTCAAGAATTAAGATAAGTTGAAACCCCTATAAGAATAAATGGGTTATAGATTATGAGAAGATATATGTTGAGTTTAATTTGGTTGATCACCCAATGAGACCCAAGGATAAAGTTGATGTTGGATTGGATCTTGATGAATTTTTGTAGTAGTCTGATATGGATAAGGAAAGTATCTTTTGTCAAATAAGTAGAAAGGGAACCATTTGAGGATGTCAGGAGTGACCCTTATGTATCTCCAAAATATTCTCCCATTACTATTAGAGATCTTAGTCCAAATAGTTTGTATATAAAAATAACGAAATTAGTTAATAGTTATAAAGAAGAGACTGAGGTCTCATGACATGATCAGTATAAAAGTTCTAAATCCAATGAAAATGATGATGATAATGAGAAAGAAAAAGAAAACAATGATGGGAATTGAAGTGATGATGAAGACTCTGACCAAAGTGGTTCTAGTGGATAAATCAAAAGAATGTAAGTATAGATTCCTCCAGAGTTGAAGGAATAATTCATTGAGGTGGAGAAATCCTCATCTATTGAAAAGTTTGATAAAGTTACACAAGTTGATGAACTTGAGGCTAGTTCTTTTTCCACTGGTGAAACTGTTTAAAATTCTGTTGTGATGGAAGAGTTATTTTTTATAGCTACTGTAGAACAACATGTTGTTGGAAAAGAGAAAAAGGATCTTATTGAGGAAATCTTTTTGATGAATAGTTAGATGATTTAAATTTTTATAGGTCTCCTATGGTAGGAAAATTGAATGGATATCCATTGATGTTATTCTATAAGAATATTTTCATAAGATATACCTTCTACTGGCACATAATTAGGCATTGAGTCTGTCAGTGCTAGTGTACAAAGCTCAGATGGTTTATCATTAAAAGATGTCATTTTATATATTGTATAGTTTTTACATGAACATAGTTCAAATGTTGAAAACAAAACATGGTTTTGCCAACAATTGTGGTCCTTCCTACCCTTCTTATGTTTTTCCTGATATTTCTGGGAGATGGTTTGATCCCATATTTAAAGAATGGGGAAAATTTAGTGAATATTCACCAATGTATGATAGATGTGAGGTTCAATCTGAAATTGATCATAAGGATCCGAGATTTATAATGTTTATTTTAAATGGATTTTAGAAAATATCACTTTTTTCAGAACCCCTGCACCTGAATCTACTACAGTATATACTTAAGTTATAGTTAATATAGTCACTATAAGTGACTTGTATAAAGCCTCAGCCTTAAACCTTACTTAATCTTGAGTTATTACAAGATTACACATTGAGGATCTTTTCGGGTTTAGAGTTTTAGAGAATTAGATCATAAAACATGCATTACATTCCACATATAAACAAAGTTGTTACATAAAGATAGTATTCATTTTTTCCCTCAACGAAATAATATTTAAAATAAAACATGGATTCATTATTGACACTTCTTGGACACTATCATCATTTCATGTAGCTTTCCCTTGACCTGTGAAAAACATTTCAAAAAAACTTGGGATGAGCATAAAAAGCTCAGTATGGGTTATAAAAATATGGAAATGAAACATAAGTTCATATATACATAAGAATGAAATCATACTTTACCCATAAAACATAGGCACATTAACATACCACATCAAATCATGAATAAATCATAGAAATCATAAGACATAAAGGTAACTTGAGGCATTCATAACATTCTTACGTAGGGAGTAACCCTCTTGGTTACATTTGGAATACCCATCACAGTATATTCCATAAATCTCTTCGGAGAAACCTTAACGTTTCACTCCTTCGCGTTACCCAATGCATTGGAGAGCTATATCGGGCTCACCCGCCCTTAGTTTATAATGAAACCACCCATCTTCATAATAATGCCCAAGAACCATAACATAATCGTATCACATAAAACATGCATAAAGGAAACATAAAATTTCCACATTTCAATCACAAGATATCAATACAACACATTTATATAATAAAAACATTATGAAAACCATTTTCAATACCAAAATAAAAGAAAAGTAAAACATGGTATTTATTTTTCTTTTAAAAAAAGGTATGGCTTAAAGAGGAAGTCGAAACTCAAATAATGGTCACGGCGGCGGAGAAGTCGTTGTCGCCGCATACGTACAACAAAAACATTCCCTTTTGTCATTTAGTAGAATTTTCGTATAAAAAAGATTCCTTTTGAATAAACCTAAAATTCAAAGGGGTTTATACTCCATATAAAAGAAGGTTGTGTATAAAACAAAATATGCCTCAATGAAAGGAGATTGAGATGAAGTCCCATTCCTCAGGTCCGACTTGACTCGGTCGTTATTTAATCTCCTGAATAATAAACTTGACTTTATTTCTACTTCTTTAAGAACCTTTTTCATGTTCATTATTCCTTTTATATCACTTATTTCCATGTCATGAACACTATGTAATTATTTAAGTTAATAACGGTCGTTTTAACGATCATTGGTACTTGAGTCAAAAATAATCCCTTTATAATAACAAGTTGTTCATGTATACATTATATCCATAATGGTATTCATGATATAGATATCATATATGTCATATATATCCAGTAAATTTATGCATTTATAATATTACATAATCATTTAGCGGTAAGAAATGAAATGGACCGTTCATGGAGACGGTAAGCCGTACGTACGCATGAACGCTACTTTCATTTCTATTTCGTATTTTATAGAATGTCATCATAATGATATAAAGGTATATTATAATTCCAGTATAATATCATATATAATATCATAGTTACAACCTTTATACGTCCCACATATGGTATTTAACGAATCAAATCACTTTGAGGGGGCGATAGTCCGCACTTCCTTAAATAAAGATATCACGTTTACCCATAATGGAAACCATAAAGGTATGACCAAAATGAAAAATACAGAAGCTTAAGGAAAAAATAATCATATTATATATCATATATAAATATAGTTACATCTTAATGGCCACCTTTGAAGGTGTTAAAAGAATGTTGAACAATCATCGTTTTGGGAGACATAAATTCACCATCCATGGAAATAGTATGTCCTCTAACCATTTGATGTAGGTGTGTGTAAGTGTAGCTCGAATCCTTATTATAACAAAATCCTAGTATATTGAATATACTAGAGTTGTTACAAAATAAATGAATAAAATGAGATTAGGGGGTTGGAGAAGCAAAATAAAACAAAAGGACTCAAATGAAAACATTACCTTAAAATTGGGTAACTCCCTTTGGTTTGAGCTCAAAGGCTTCCTTGGGAAGACTTCTTCCCAATGTGAGGCTTCAAGGAGTAAGATAGGGATGTTTAGAGACAAAATGGGCAGGGGTTGGCCGAGCCAAAGGCTTTGGGAGTGTAGGTAAGGAGGTAGAGGTGGGGGCCTTTTATAAGAGGAGAGGAGGGGCACTCTTGGAAAGTAAAGAAATGATAGTTTATTTAAAAATGCGTTTCGGATTCAAAAGGTCCCAAATTGATATAATTTGAGGGTAAGGTGATAAGGGTTCAAAATCTACCCATCAAATAGGTTTTGGACATGTTTAGTTCATAGATTTTACATTATAATTTCATTTTATTTAATTCCTTTATTAATGAGGTAATCGTTGCATCATCATGATGTCATAAATAATATAATTTATTTAAAGTATAAAAATTATAAAAAAAATACTATAATGTAGGAAATATTTTTCTATTTCCAATGACTATTTATAATCAAAAATCTGACTTGTATAACCCCATGTAAAAATTGTTTTAGTAAAACACCTTTTGTTTGTGTCATTTTTACTTTAACATTAAATAAAAAGTTATTTATGTCATTTCCCAAACAAAGTGGCTCCATGGGGTCCCCAAGTTGACCCATGGATTTTAATTGTCGGCCATGACACATCCAATGAGGGTAAGACATGTTTCATGCTCATCTCATATTATTAAAACATTATTTTTACATTAAACTACACTAATTACCACTAATCGCGATTAAGAACTTAAAAGTTACTATTCACCAAAAAAATTATTTTAATCTCATTGAGCCACATTTTACTTCTTAATGACAACCATATATGTCGGATTTTTGAAAATCAAATCACATAAGTGGAAAAGTTTCATTTAAATGAAAAATCAGTTTCTTTAACTACCACTTAGTGGTTTCACTATTCATCAAAAATTGATGTTTTTCAGAAAGATACCAAAAATTCACCCTAAGCTATATTTGATATTCCGAATTCAAAAATGATGTCTATTTTACAAAATTAAAAACATTTAATTTGCATTAATTAATTTAATAACTAATTCCCGTTGTCATGACAAATAGCGTGTTTTTATGAGAGAATAAGTATCAAAAGATTGACATTAGTTTAAGTCCAATTTCAAAGTGAAATTGATTCCAATGACCTCCATTGGATAAAATGGTAAAAATATATTCTAATTTCACTTAAAAATAAATTCAAAATATAATCTAATAATATAAATAAATTAGATTAAAATGTGGTTTTGAATTAAAATACAACATTTTCACTATTCATTAAAAAAATGAACTTTATCAGAAAAATACCAAAAATTCACACAAAGTAAATTTTGATGTCCCAATCATAGATAATAAGTTTATTTTGACAAACATAGATTATAAAATTGTCTAAAGATATATTTAAAAAGGGTTTTCCATCAAAAGGCAGTAAAACAATCTTTTAAGAATATTAGTGTATTCCATGCATAAGATTGTGTTTATTTTCATTTTAAGCCTCTAAAACACTATATTAATAATTAATAGACATAGATAAATATATATATTATTCATTACTTACTTGGGATGTTACATCCTTCCCCCCTTTAGATAATTGCGTCCCCGCAATTTATTTACTTATCGAATAAATGGGGGTACTTATCCCTCATTGCATTTTCAGATTCCCAAGTTGCCTATTCCATCATGTGGTTTTTCCACAAAACCTTTACCTGATTAATCACCTTATTCCGTAACACTTGCTCCCTATGGTCAAGAATCTGGACCGGTTGTTCCTCAAAAGATAGGTTCTCTTCCAGCTGAACTACCTCTGGACTCAAAACATGAGATGGATCTGGCATGTACTTTCTCAACATCGAAACATGAAAAACATTGTGTACCTGAGATAATCTCGGAGGTAAATCCACTCGGTAAGCAATGGATCCAACTCTCTCCAGAATTTCATATGGTCCAATGAGCCTTGGACTCAACTTTCCTTTCTTACCAAATCTCATCACACTTTTCCATGGTGATATTTTGAGAAAAACATGATCACCTACCTCAAAAGAGAGATCCTTCCTCCTGTTGTCTGCATAACTCTTCTGCCTACTCTGAGCTATTCTCATGTGTTTCTGTATCAGCTGAACTTTTTCTACCAACTCTTCTACCAATTCTGGTCCCATCAACTTCCATTCACCCACTTCATCCCAGAAAGCTGGAGTTTGACACCGCTTCCCATATAATGCCTCAAATGGTGCCATCTGTATACTGGAATGAAAACAGTTATTATATGAAAATTCAACCATATATAGATGTTGGTCCCAACTTCCCTGATAATCCATCGAACAAGCTCATAGCATATCCTCCAAGGTCTGAATTGTTAATTCTGACTGCCCATCTGATTGAGGATGAAAAGCTGTACTAAAATTTAATTCATTACCCAATGAATTTTGAAGGCCCTTCCAAATGTTAGAAGTAAACCAGGGATCACGATCAGATAAAATGGAGAGGGGAACTCCATGTAACCTGACTATCTCTGTAATATACAAATAGGAAAGTTGATCTAGGGAAAAAGTATCCCGTATAGCAAGGAAATGAGCAGATTTAGTCATGCGATCAACAATAATCGAGATTGCATTATTTCCTCGAGATGTCTTCGGTAATCCCACAAAAAAGTCCATGGATATATTCTCCCATTTCCACTCTGGAGCTGGTAAAGGTTGATGCATCCCTTTCGGTAACAGCCGCCCTGCTTTAACCTGTTGACATGTCAAACACTTCACAGTAAAATCTGAAATATCTCTTTTCATTCCATCCCACTAGTAATACTCCCACAGATCTCTGTACATCTTAGTACTGCCAGGATGAACTGAAAACGGAGAACTATGAGCTTCACATAACAACTCTCTCTTCAACAGTGAATCACAAGGCACACACAATCACTTCCCAAATCTCAAAACACAATCACTATCAATGTTGAATTCAGGCAACTTACCTTTCTGAACCAGCTCTACCATTTTCTGCAACTCACTGTCTTGCTTCTGTGCTTTCATGATTCTATCTGATAGAGATGATCTCATTGATACCTGAAACAAAACAGAAGAACATCCTGCGCCAAAAACTTCTATGCCAAAGTTCATCAAATCCTTAACCAAAGGATCACGTTCTAAAAGCAACATTGCTAATGAAGCATTACTTTTTCAACTCAAAGAATCAGCCACTTTATTTGCTTTTCCCGGATGGTAATGAATTGTACAATCATAATCCTTGATTAATTCCAGCCATCTCCTATGTCTCATGTTTAACTCTTTCTAAGTGAATATATACTTTAAACTTTTGTGACCAGTATATATTTCACACTTTACTCCATAAAAATGATGCCTACAAATTTTTAAAGCAAAAACAACAGCAGCTAATTCCAAATCATGTGTAGGGTAATTTACCTCTTGAGTTTTCAACTATCGTAAAGCATAAGCAATTACCTGATCATTCTACATTAGGACGCAACCAAGTCCTTTCAATGAAGCATCACTCTAGATAAGAAACTCACCATTCCTGGAAGGTAGTGCCAAAAATGGAGCTTTCACCAATCTTCTTTTCAATTCTTGAAAACAATCATCACATTCTTTTGTCCAGATAAACATAACACCCTTCCGAGTTAGCTTAGTCATTGGACTAGATAACTGTGAAAAATTTCCTACAACCCCTCGGTAATAGCCTGCTAAACCAAGGAAGCTACGAATCTCAGTTACATTTGTGGGTCTTGGCTAGTCTTCCACAACTTTTGTTTTCACAGGATCAACAGTTATCCCATATTTAAAAACAATGTGACCAAGGAATGAAATTTGTTGCCACCAAAACTGACACTTGCTGAATTTCCCATACAATTTCTTTTCTTTTATGGTTTGAAAGATAACCCTTAAATGTCTTTCATGATCCTCTTTACTTTTAGAAAACAACAAAATATCATCAATGAAAATCACCACAAACTTATCCAAGAACTCATGGAAAATTCTATTCATTAAGTCCATGAATACAGCAGGTGCATTGGTTAGCCCAAAAGGTATTACTACAAATTCATAATGGCCATATCTTGTAAGAAACTCAGTCTTCGGAACGTCTGCTTCCTTTACCTTCAGCTGATGGTACCCTGATCTCAAGTCAATCTTTGAAAAATACTGAGCTCCCTAGAGCTGATCAAACAAATCATCGATATGAGGCAAAGGATATTTGTTCTTAACAGTGATGTTATTCAAGGCTCTATAATCAATGAAAAGTCTCATTTAACCATCTTTCTTTTTAACAAATAAAACAGGAGAACCCCATGGTGATGTGCTAGGTCTAATGAAACCTTTCTCTAATAAATCTTGCAATTGATCCTTCAACTCTAAAAGTTCAATTTGAGCCATTTGATAAGGGGGTTTTGAAATTGGCTTAACATCAGGTACTAAGTCAACAGTAAATTCAACTTCCCGATCTGGTATTATTCCAGGAAACTCATCAGGAAAAACATCAGGATACTCATTTACCACTGGCGCATCATTAATCTGAACAGTTATTTTATTTTCAACGACGTGTGCAAGGTAACATTCATTTCCATCTTTTACATGTTTCTCGGCCTCTTGATAAGTTATCAACAGTAAGGGTTCATTCTTGTACACAAACTAAAAGTCTTTCTGAAAAGAAACTTCTTTAGCTCTACAGTCAATCTTAGCATGGTAAATAGAGAGCCAATCCATACCCAGGATAACATCAAACTCTACTAGAGGTAGAACAATAAGGTTTTCAAGTAGGTTCTTTTCACAGATAAGGATAGGAAGATTCTTAAAAATTATTTTTGCCTCAACATTTCCCCCAGGTGTTTTTACCAAAAGATCAGGAGTCATTTCTTAAAATGGTATTCTAATTTTACTAGAAATGTTTTCTGAGATGAAAGAATGTGTAGACCCCGAATCATACAACACACTGGCATAGTCTGAAAAAAAAAGTACCTGATACAACTTCATTTGATGGCCCGACATCTATTGAAGTAGTTCCAAAGTATTTCACCACCCCTTTCTGCTTATAGTCTAACTGCTTCCCATCACTCAAGATCTTTGTCGGACACTCGTTTTCATAGTGACCCATCTCATTGCAATTATAACATTTCACAAATTGTTAATCAAATTTGGTCTTACCTTCACCTTGATCCTTTTCAGTGCAATCACGAGCCTTATGTCCCATCTTACCACATCGATAGCACTTTCCAGAATTCAGAATACATTCCCCAGCATGCCTTTTCCACATTTATCACAAACTGGAAACATAGATTTCTTACCATCAGGATTTTTTGAAGAATTCTTACCTTTCTCCTGCCACCTCGGTCACTTCTTCTGTTGGTTGTTATAGAACACTTGATCATCGGAAAACTCCATTTACACCTTCTCAGCACATCGAACAAGCTTTTCATAACTTTTAAACACACAAGAAGCTAATTCCCTTCGATTTTTTGTCTTTAATCATGAGTAAAAATGATTGATTTTACTATCAATGTCTCGGATAAAATGTGGAGCATACCTTTCCAATCGGGTGAACCTTTATTCATAGGTAGCCACTGAGTCTTCCTCTTTCCTCAATTCCAAGAATTGATTTTCCATCCAAAGTCGAACAGCCTTAGGAAAATACTTCTCAAGAAACATACCTTTGAATTTATCCCAGTCAAGATCATGAATCTCATCGGCGTCCCTGATATTTTTAACCATCGACCACCACTGATCGGATTCACCCTCCATACGGTAAATAGCAAGACTAACCTTTTGATTGTCTGAACACCCCATGACATCGAAAATCTTCTCCAGTGCTTTAATCCACCCTTCAGCTAACACAGGGTCAGATGATCCTCTGAATGATGGGGGATGTTGACTCATTAAATGTTCCACCACTAACATGTTCCTCTGCGGTTGATCTAGCTGATCTCGTGCATGGATACCACCACCATTTATCGCTTGAGTGAACTGCACCATTACTGCAACAAACTGTTCAGTTCCAATTCCGACCATCTGAGGATGCTGATTCGGAAGGTTATTTCCTTCTATATGCCTTTCTAGCACTGCATCCCTGTTTCCTCTGCGGAAAACCATTCTGAACAAACATGTCTTAGATGAAGCAACATGGTAATCTTCAAATACTATATCACTTAAATTTGACCATAAAAAAAATATTTTTGGATAATCATTTAATAGAATTCTAACTCTTAAAGTTATCTAAACCGACCTTTGATACCAACTATAAGGCCCCAGCCTTAAACCTTACTTAATCTTGAGTTATTAAAAGATTACACATTGAGGATCTTTTCGGGTTTAGAGTTTTAGAGAATTAGATAATAAAACATGCATTACATTCCACATATAAAAAAAGTGGTTACATAAAGATAGTATTCATTTTCCCCCTCAATGGAAACATATTTAAAATAAAACATGGATTCATTCTGGACACTTCCTGGACACTATCATCATATCATGTACCTTTCCCTTGACCTGTAAAAAACATTTCAAAAAAACTTGGGATGAGCATAAAAAGCCCCGTATGGGTTATAAAAATATGGAAAGGAAACATAAGTTCATATATACATAAGAATGAAATCATACTTTACCCATAAAACATAGGCACATTAATATACCACATCAAATCATGAATAAATCATAGAAATCATAAGACATAAAGGTAACTTGAGGCATTCATAACATTCTTACGTAGGGAGTAACCCTCTTGGTTTTGTTTGGAATACCCATCACAGTATATTCCCTAAATCTCTTCGGAGAAACCTTAACGTTTCAATCCTTCGCGTTACCCAATGCATTGGAGAGCTATATCGGGCTCACCCACCCTTATTTTATCACGGAACCACCCGTCTTCATAATAATTCCCAAGAACCATAACATAATCGTATCACAAAAAACATGCATAAAGGAAACATAAAATTTACACATTTCAATCACAAGATATCAATACAACACATTGATATAATAAAAACATTATGAAAACCATTTTAAATACCAAAATAAAAGAAAAGTAAAACATGGTATTTATTTTTCTTTTAAAAAAATGTATGGCTTGCAGAGGAATCCGAAACTCAAATAATGGTCATGGCGGCGGAGAAGTCGTTGTCACCGCATACGTACGAACAAAAACAGTCCCTTTTTTCATTTATTAAACACTTCGTATGAAAAAGATTCCTTTTAAATAAACTTAAATGTCAAAGGTGTTTATACACCATATAATAGAAAGTTGTGTATAAAACAAAATATGCCTCAATGAAAGGAGATTGAGACGAAATCCCATACCTCGGGTCTGACTTGACATGGTCGTTCTTTAATCTCCTGAATAATAAACTTGATTTAATTTATACTTGTTTAAGAACCATTTTCAAGTTCATTATTCCTTTTATATCACTTATTTCCATGTCATGAACACTATGTAATTATTTATGTTAATAACGGTCGTTTTAACGATCATTGGTACTTAAGTCAAAAATAAGACCTTTATAATTACAAGTTGTTCATGTATCCATTATATCCAGAATGGTATTCATGATGTAGATATCATATATTTCATATATATCCAGTACATCCATGCATTTATAATATTACATAATCATTTAGAGGTAATAAATGAAATGCACCCTTCATGGAGACGGTAAGCTGTACGTACGCATGAACGCTACTTTCATTTATATTTCGTATTTTATAGAATGGAATCATAATTATATAAAGGTATATTATAATTCCAGTATAATATCATATATTATATCATAGTTCCTTATTTTATACGTCCCACATATGGTATTTAACTAATCAAATCACTTTGAGGGGGCGGTAGTCCGCAATTCCTTAAATGAAGATATCGCCTTTACCCATAATGGAAACCATAAAGGTATGCCCAAAATGAAAAATACAGAAGCTTAAAGAAATCATAAACATATTATATATCATATATATATATAGTGACATCTTAATGGCCACCTTTTAAGGAGTTATAAGAATGTTGAACAATCATCGTTTCTGGAGGCATAAATTCACCATCCACGAAAACAGTATGTCCTTTAACCATTAAATGTAGGTGTGTGTAAGTGTATCTAGAATTATTCTTATAACAACATCCTAGTATATTGAAGATACTATAGTTGTTACAAATTAAAGGAATAAAAAAAGATTATGGGGTTGGAGAAGCAAAATAATACAAAAGGACTCAAGTGAAGACATTATCATAAAATCGGGTAACTCCCTTTGGTTTGAGCTCAAAGGCTTCCTTGGGAAGACTTCTGCCCAAAGTGAGGCTTCAAGGAGTAAGAGAGGGAAGTGGAGAGACAAAATGGGTAGGGTTTGGCCGAGGCAAAGGCTTTGGGAGTGTGGGTAAGGAGGTAGAGGTGGGGGCCTTTTATAATTGGAGAGGAGGGGCACTCTTGGAAAGTAAAGAAATGATACTTTATTTTAAAATGAGTTTCGGATTAAAAAGGTCCCACATTGATATAATTAGAGGGAATGGTGATAAGGTTTAGAAATCAACCCATCAAATAGGTTTTGGACATGTTTAGTTCATATATTGTACATTATCATTTCATTTTATTTAAATCCTTTATTAATGAGGTAATCGCTGCATCATCATGATGTCATAAATAATATAATTTATTTAAAGTCTAAAAATTATAACAAAAATACTATGATGTAGGAAATCTTTTTCTCTTTCCAATTAATATTTATAATAAAGAATCTGACTTGTATAACCCCATGTAAAAATTGTTTTAGTAAAACATTTCTTGTTTGTGTCATTTTTACATTAACATTAAATAAAAAGTTATTTATGTCATTTCCCAACCAATGTGGCTCCATGGGGTCCCTAAGTTGACCCATGGATTGTATTGGTCGGCCATGACACATCCAATGAGGGTAGGACATGTTTCAAGCTCATATCATATTATTAAAACATTATTTTTACCTGAAACTACACTAATTACCACTAATCGCGATTAAGAACATAAAAGTTACTATTCACCAAAAAATTATTTTATTCTCATTGAACCACATTTTACTTGTTAATGACAACCATGTATGTCAGATTTTTGAAAATCAAATCACAGAAGTGGAAATGTTTCATTTAAACGAAAAATCAGTTTCTTTAACTACTACTTAGTGGTTTCACTATTCATCAAAAATTAAAGTTTTTCAGAAAGATACCAAAACTTCACCCTAAGCTATATTTGATATTCCGAATTCAAAGATGATGTCTATTTTACAAAATTCAAAACATGTAAGTTTCCTTAATTAATTTAATAACTAATTCCCGCTGTCATGACAAATAGCGTGTTTTTATGAAACAATAAGTATCAAAAGATTGACAGTAGTTTAAGTCCAATTTCAAAGTGAAATTGATTCCAATGACCACCACTGGATAAATTGGTAAAAATATATTCTAATTTCACTTCAAAACCAATTCAAAATATAATCTAATCATATAAATAAATTAGATTAAAAAGAGGTTTTGAATTAAAATACAACATTTTTCACTATTCATTAAAAAATGATCTTTATCGGAAAAGTACCAAAAATTCAAACAAAGTAAATTTTGATGTCCCAATCATAAATAATAAGTTTATTTTGACAAAAATAGCTTATAAAATTGTCAAAAGACATATTTAAAAATGGTCTTCCATCAAAAGGCAGTAAAACAATCTTTTAAGAATATTAGTGTATTCAATGCATAAGATTGTATTTATTTTCATTTTAAGCCTCTAAAACACTATCTTAATCATTAATAGACATAGATAAAAATATATATTATTCATTACTTACTTGGGATGTTACAACTTGTATGCTTTTGGTATGTTTTTATTGTCTTGTTTTGATTTAAAGATAAAGAATAAACCTCTTCAAGTGAACTTCATCTATGAAAATGATGCAAGATATATATTTTATTTGGTTATTAATCATATCCATCGAAAGATGATGCATCAAATTTATGAGAAAGAAATTGAGAATAAGCGACTAAGTAGTAAACTTGAATATCTCATGTCCAGGATTACAGAAATGAGATCCGAGTTTAAAACATCTCTGAATGGAGTCATTAAAAGTCTTGATGATACTTCATCTATTACTTCTATTAATTCTAGTCCTCCTCTATTCCTGGATGCTGATTTCATTCGATCAATTGTCAGAGAGGAAGTTTCACCAGCCTTAAGTGGTCTCTCTTGTGGAGAACATGTGATTCCTTTATAAATTATAAGGATGTTTGAGAAAGGAACTGTGAATTATCATATAATGATAAAGAATTATGACAAATATATAAATGATAATATAGAGACTATTAATAATTTAATAAAATTATATCTCTATCGGATTTATACCAAGGATTCCATGGATGGTAATTTAAAATTCATCACTTAAAACCTATGAATGCATACTGTGACTCAATCTTTAAAAGAACAATTCAAAAAAACTCAAGGGGATGACCCCATTATTAAATTGAATTTTGGAAGAAGAGGAATATTTATTTATTATGATAGAATAGGGTGGCGAAATAATATTGGATTCCATAAATATCATGAAGTTGTTTCTTCATGTTCATGGTCAAGTAGTTGTTTATCATGAAGTTATCTCAATTAATCCTCAGTTGTAACTCAGACAAGGAGTTACTTGAGACACTTTAGCAAATTTTCCTTCAAAATCTAAAACCTATTTCAATGTATCATATTCAATCCTTAAGATATCTCATGCTAGTTGTGATTGTGGAAGATCATCCTCAAACTATAGTAGATATATCCTCTGGTCTTCCGTCAACATTTTCTAGAGCTAATCTTACTGCCTCAAATAATGGGAAAGAACAAAATAAAGCTAAAGGAAAAGAACCAATGAACCCCTATACTAAACATTAAACCTTGTTTTTTGGATAATATATTCTTTCTTTGATGGGACCTGGGATATAAAATCATTTTGCTAATAAATTTTAATTCTTTTATTGTTACTTATTCTTCTATGCTTGTTTTTCTAATTATTTTCTTTACCTTTTTGAAAATCCCAAAAGGGGGAGAGTTTATAGAAAATTGAAAACCTTATGGAATTTATGATTTATTACATTATTATTTTAATATTATATTTGATGCTACATGTTTTTACTATATGTTTCTAATATTTCTATTCGTGATTATTATCTTTAATGCATACACTTTTCTTATTTTTTATTTGATACTATCTATACTTAATGGGAATGCTATGTTCTGCTTTGTACCACCATGTATACTATTTTCAAACATTGTAATACTTCTGATTCCATTATTTATGATCATCAAAACGGGGGATATTGTTGACCTCCTAGTTTTAATGATCTCCAAATCACGATTCTAATGATATTAATGAGTTTCATGTTTTCTATAAGAATATCACATTATGAGATAGGTAATGGAAATGAGTTAGGAGGAGACACACTTTAGAATTTTACCCCCAAATCGAGAAATCATTTTTGATGACTCATTTTCAATATCAAGATCAATCTATGTATTAGATACTGCTTGGATATCACAGCACCAGAATGTCGTACCGTTGGATTGAAAAATTTAAAAAGTCTAAGACACCGTCATTCGTCTCATAATTAGGATGTAATGCTTCCAGAAAGAAAATTTTCCTATGAATGAGCTATCTCTAGATAAAGGACCACCAATATCACACCATAAATTCAAAAATTAAACTATGTATAAGACACTACCAAACCAGACACTATCATACCTCACACCATTAGAAAAAAACCTCTAGTTGAGACACTGCATGCATAGTGGAAATTTGGCTAAGTGCAAGACACCGCCAATGTCATAACGCCAACATCATACTATCAGTGAGACACCAAAAATCTAAGACACCAGTACTACTTCCTTCACTTATTTCTTTAAATCATAGTATTTTAATGACTGTTTTCTAATAGTTAATTCTATTTGTTATTTTAATGATTGTATCTCAAATGATCAACATAGATCATTGAATAGAGTGTCAAGATATGAAGTATGAGGTAGAAGTTATTTTGTATATTCTTCTTGCTGCTTCCACTGATAAAAGTGAAGTACACTCCTTCATGCATTATATATATATATAGATACATACAGACTAAAAAATATAAGTAATGGTGGAATATTTGGACTAATTCAAAGATGAGAGCTCGAACTACCTGAAAACACTTAGAGGTATCATAATGTAAAAAATTGACTAGGAAACTGAACTAAAAATTTACATTTGATTATTACCTTCAGTCAGAGAAAAAGAGTATGTGACACTATGAATCTTGAATATTTTCAAGAGAACCCAGCTCGAGGTTCATTTATTAATTGAATGAATATTCACAAGATGAATTGCAACATACCTAGAACTTATAAAATCTACTCTTATAGATTTATCTATTATGTTTAGTTTTATTACTCTTGAGTAGTGTGTGATACGATCAGTATTATATCCACACACTATCTCTTGTGATAAAATAGAATATACTCAATATATTATCAAACCAATTTTACATCGGTTACTCCCACAAATAAGAGTGGTAGACGTCCTTCAATGGCCTATTTTGTTTTCATCCGATGAATAACAATAGAAGAGGTTGTGTGTGACATGGATAATGTTAAATATTGTAAAAACAAATCCTGCTTGTGGATCATTGTGTTTATTTTATATAAACTTCTTGGTGGTGGGTGACCACCAATAGGAGAGGTCTAAGCCTCGACTTGAGACTGATCCTCTTTTATTCATTATTTTCTTTGTATTATAAATTTTTTTTATATTACTTCTTCTTTAAAACGAAAAATTATTTTAATTATAAACAAAATAAGAAAATTTATATTTTATTGTAACTTGTGTTCATATAGTTATTTGATCAAGTAAACTGATTTTAAAGGATGGAATAATATTGTATATTATTCATATAAGACTTAATAAATGTTAGAGAAATGTGTATAAATATTTATATCTATATCATACTACTTATTTGGATAAACTATGTTTTGTTTAAAAATTTGTGGGATTTAAAAATCATATATTTTTTACATAAGATTTTATTGGGTACTCAATTCACCCCCTCTTGAGATACTCAATCCAACCAACACCATTGGAACATTGTAAAATCATGAGATCATTATTAGAGGAAATGTAAATATATTGGAAGAAAAAGAATCATATTTTTAGAAGTAAATTAAAAAAATATCAGGCTAGGTGGTGAGGAAACTAAATATGAAAATTTAAAATGGTTTATTGCAATAATTAACAACATCTGTTGTTTCCAAGATACCATATGGAAAAGGATATAATTAATGACTTAATGAGTGACATCATATATTGGTTGAATATTTATATCTATTCTTAAAAATATAGAGTTTTTTTATCCTTATATTAACTAAATAATATTATTTTTGTTTATAGATGAGTAAATATATAAAATTTAATAATAATATTATGAAAGAGATTGATTTCAAATCTATGAAAAATTAAATAATCCTAGAATAATAAGAAAAATTCTCTATTGAATTAGAAAATGATAAAGATAAAAATTACGATTATAAGAGGAATGTGGAATCTAACATCAAGAATATTAAAAAAGGTAAAGGGAAATTAAAGGCAAAACTCCCCATAAAATGTTTTAGGTTTGTATACATTAAAAATTGTGATTATGAATCCTCAAGGAATACAAAATGAGAGTATGATAATGTTAGAGGGGATGAGAAACCACATAATAAAAAGTGTTGTGAATTATAAAAGGATGTCAACTTATTCTATAAAATCATGATAATTTTTTTGGTAAAATATAATAGAACAATGTTGAGTATGAATCAAAATGACCAATCTAGTGAAATTAGATCATACGAGGAAAAATATCAATGAAAAACGATGAATATCATGATCCATGTTAAAAAACACCAGGGAAAATCATGCTATAAATAAAGAGGACAATAAAAATACATGGAATATATATTTAATGTAGTACTAGAGTATAATCTACAATAAAAAGCTCATAATAAAAGAGTGAAGTAAAACAATTATAAAAGGGAGAAAGAAAAGAATATTTTTTTAGGAAAAGGAATATGAATACCTTGATGAAATTTTAAAAAAAGTCAAAGTTTATAGAGTAAGGAATGTTGTCGAATGATTATGTCGAGAAATATTATGAAAATGAAGGAGTGTTGAGAATGACACAATCATGGTGGATTTTGGATGAAAATACTTTAAAAAATACTGGTGAATAAATTAAAAAATAAATAAAAGTTAAAGTTGAATCCTTCTTAACTAAAAGGTATTTAATCTTATAGGAACAGGTAAAAACTGAACCTACTGTAATATAATTTATGAAATATGTTTAAAATAATAATTTAGGTTTAGAAAAGAGTTAATTTTAATGAAAATGAAAGGATATGAAAAATCTTTTACAATGTCACAAATAGTAGGATATGATAAATGGAAAAAATTTTATTATTCTAAAACAAAATTAATTTCAGATTGAATTCATAATTAAAAACTTCCCATAATAAAGGAAAATGAAATTTTAACTCTTATAGAATCCCAATGATATATTTTTTTCAAAATAAAAACTCATACCAATATGATTGATCAAAGATCAATGGATATTTTTTAGTGTTGCTGATTCATCAAACATAAAGTATATAATTGTTGGAATATCATGTCCCTACTATGTAATATTCATGAGTATGGGTAATAAATTCTATAAGTAGGAGAAACTTTGTGAGAAAGGAAAAAACATCTAAAAGATAAATAAAAACTCTATGAGAAAAATAAAAAGCTAAAATTATTTATGAATGAAAATATGTCACTACCTACATGATATCTACAAAATATATTTCCAAATGAGTTAGTTTTTAAAATACATGATGAATACTTTTCCAAAATATGTTCCTTGTTTCAAAATAGAAAAAAATCTTAGGAAAAATAGATAGAGGAAAAAACAATTTTAGTTAATTTTTCTAAAGGCTAAAAACTCTACTGGAAATCTAACTTTTCCCAACGATTCTATACCATCGGTTTTTACAAACCGTTGTTATAGGTTATATTTCCCAACGGTTTGGCGAAACCATTGGGAAATCCCACTTTGAGGCCACCTTTCCCAACGGTTTGGCCAACCCGTTGGGAAAGGGTATGGATTTCCCAAAAGTTTTCCAAACCATTGGGAAAGCCCATATTTTGGCCACCTTTCCCAATGGTTTTCCAAAACCATTGGGAAAGGTCACCCACAAATCAACCTTGCCCCAGAATCAAAATCCAGAGTCAAAATATATACCAACAGTTTTGACAACCGTTGGTATAGGCCTATACCAACGGTTTTGACAACCGTTGGTATATATCCTTTGATTTTTTATCATTTCTTCTTACCTAAAACATTATATAAATCAAAATTTAAAATCATTATGAGTATACATATATATATTTATGTAATTATATTCACAAAATTCATGTTAGGTTAGTGGTTAAGACGTTGAATAATAAACTAGGGGTCCTGGGATCAAATCCCTCCGAATGTTTTTTTTTTGAAATACATATACCAACGGTTCCATAAAAATTGGTATATATTTTCATATTAATTATACCAAAAATTTCCAAAACTGTTGGGATAGGTCTATACCAACAGTTTTCCCAAAACCGTTGGTATAGACCTATCCCAACGGCTTACTTGGAAACGGTTCTCCAAACCGTTGGTATATGTTATACCAACGGTTTGGAGGCCTATACCAACAGTTCCAAACAGTTGGTATAGGTTAGTTTTCCAGTAGTGAAAAGATAAGATATGGTTTTATGAAAATAGTTATTATTCTCATTTTATAGGTGATATAATAATGATGAAAAATATTAAATAATATATTGAATAATACGTTACTATTGGGAATGATTGTTTCTTAAAAATTAATTGAATTTCTACTGAAGAAATAGATAATTATAATTGGATGTCTAAAAATGTTCTTCTATTGATGGTATTCAACCCAAATTACTGATTATAAGCTACATTTTTGATGATGGGAATAAACATGTCCTCAAGGAAGACTCTATGATCATTAAACAATGAAGATATAGAAATATTAAAACTAAAGAAGAAAAAAATATTGGTATTTTTTCAACTTTAGGATCGAACATACTCTTTCAATTTGAGTGATAATAATGAAAATGAGTTGTGACACACTAAAATCGGTCATCTCTATCAATGATATTTGATAAAATGACCAATTAATAAGTGATGAGAGACTACTAAAAATTAATCACTGCGATTTTTCTAGATAGATGATACATCAATCCACCAATTGTGATATCTAAATCAAAACCTTCACTGATGACTTCACTTAGATGGACATGTTAATTTTCATGGAAAAAATATGATGTTATCGATAGGTTCAATATTTTTAAGAGGGATTTGGAAAAATATATTGAAAAATATATTCATATTTTAAATATGTATAATGTTAAGAAGTAAACCAGTAACACTTTTTTATTCTTATCTACCAATGCATGGAATTGTTCATCAGTATAATACTCCATACACTCCTTAGAAAAATAGAGCAGTATTGAATAATAATAGAAGTGAATTCACGATTTGGTAATCTATTCTTTATGATTATAATATTTCCTCATTATTCTATAAGGATGAAATATGTATAACATTACATATTCATAATTGGTTCTTGTTGAGACTATAATCAAATATATGTTATTTAAAATGTGGTATATGAAAAAATCAATGGTGAAGTACTTCTACATTTTTGCGATTCAATGTTTATTGAAGACAAGAAATCTATATATTGGAATGTTTGATCAAAATGATGAAGATTGAGATTTTATGGAAATATTAATCCAATGATATAATTTATATATGTTAAAAAAATGATAAAAAAATTTATGATACCTATATGGTAAAAATCATCAAGAATAATTTTTTCTCAAAGGAAACAGGCGATGAAAATATTTATGATCCAAGAAAATATAACATTATAACTTCATAATTAGTTGATGAAACTGAGAATGTTTATGATCAAAATCTAGATCATACAAGTTTCAAAAAGTCAAGGGATGATGAAATATTTTCAAAAGATAAACATATATTTTTTCTTAAGTCACGATAGTACTTGTAACTAGACAATGTTATTAGAAATTATGAAGGTACGTTACAGAAAATAAGGTAGTTTAGGATTAATTTGAAAATATGTTTATCCTATGGAGTTTTTGAATTCAATGACTCAAGAGTTAGATCCGGATGATAAAAAATGAAACCACTATGTTTTTTCCATTCAAATATATGGATAATACTATAGTAACTATATGGATATTCTATAAAATTATCAATAAAAAGGGTTACAGTTTAATTATAAATTAATAGGTAGTATTTAATTGGAATTCATATATGTATGTTTTAATTTTTGAGGACAAGTTTTCCTTATTTTACGACTTGAAACCATCATAATGTTTTTTTCCATTACAACTAAATAAAATTAAAAAGTTTATCAGATGGATGTAAAGTCAACATTTTTAATAACTAAATTTAAAGAAGATATTTATATTGACCATCATGATGTTTCCAAACTCAATATTTATTAAACCATGGTATGAAATGTGAATAAAAAATTCTATAATTTAATGTAGAACCATGTTTGCTGAACATATATCCTGTGAAAGAAATTCATATCTCCATGAATGGATATCTCTATTTTTTTATTTTTTATTTTTGTAGCTTAAAAATGAAAATAATATATCCATCTCACATATAAATTTTTACCAATAACATATAATATTAAAATTAGTTTTCCCATTCCAATATCATATTATATCATTCGAATAATGTTTAGAAAAAATGAATTTGAAAATTGAGATATCTATTATTGGAGATATGAGTTTCTTTCATAGAATAAAATTTATAAATAAGTATGTTAATTATTACTTTTATAATATAATTATAAAAGTGAGTTATTGAATAATTTTATCATAGATAAAACAAATTTAGTGTCTAGACACATTAAAATTGGTGTGAATCTATGAAAAGATGTTTCTAAGAGATTAATAAATCTGATTTTTTTCTATAATTTAATATAAACTTTTTTTATCATAATAAATCATGTATAAATATTTTATATGGATTAATTTTGTTTTAGGAAACATCTAAGTGATACAAATAAATCATACATGTTTTCTTTAAAAATAATAATAAGGCATGTTAAAGGAATATCAAAAATTTTCTAGATATATAGAAGATTTAAAGAGTTGTGACTACTTGGTTTCATCAATGGTTATTGGGTTAGAGATTACAATGTTTTAAAATCAACATCAAGAGAAACATTCATTTTTTGAGGTAGTTGTGTTAGTGAGCGTAGTAAGAAACAATTTTAGAAACTTTGAGAAAAACTAATCTTGATTATGCTATTTCTACACATGCATGTAATGAAATTATGTGGATGAAGGATTCATCAAGAATATTTGATGGTGAACTTTAAAAAATAATTAAAAATATTTTTTAATAATCAAAGTGAAATAAAACTTTCAAACAACCCAATATAACACTCAAGATCAAAACACATTTATATAAAGTTTGATTTAATAATGGAGAAATGTTTAATAGGGATGCAAATTTTGAGAATATATTAATGAAAGTCAATATTATTGATATTTTCACCAAGGATATGTCAAATGGTAAAGGTTTAAAAATTAAGGGTGAAACATCATGTGCATATATCCTCTCCCACCAAGAGGAAAAAATAATGGTTATCTATATTTTATTTTGATTATTTTTTCAATATGGGAGATATGCGGAAATATCTATAAATTATCATATATTAATATTGATCTAGTGTAAATGTAAATAAATTGAGTAAATGTCATGGAATTTATAATAAAGGATTTTAACTATTGAGGGAGATTACATAAAAATCACTTGTAAAAAAACATTACTAACTAACAAGGGATAAAATTACAAAAAACAAATCTATTTTTCCACTTATGTGATGTATATATAAATCTGTAAAAAATATTATAGGTTGATGGGATGTTTTATGTGTATTGTGTTGAGAGTTGTTGGGGCTAACAAAAGCAACAAAGTGGGAGTCTAAAGAATGATTTAAAATAAATAATGTGTTTTATTTATTTTCTACATTACATTATGATTTTTATGAAAAGGAGTTGAATGTTAGATAAAAATTTTTAGTCATATGAATTCAGTTGATCGTGAAACTAGAAATTTCAATTATTCCAGAGTCACGTATTATTTTGAGAAAAATCGAAAGATGATGAATCCATGAGTGATATAAAAATTAAACTGTTATAAGTAATTTAGGGATAATTAACATGACACTACACTATTATTTTAATGGATAATCCTCAATATTTTTTTAGAGGATATTCTTCTTTAGGATGAGATAATATATAGAAATTATAGAGAAATTAATGTTACAAAGGTGGGAGGTAATCTTTTGTGGACATTGATGAAGGATGAGAGTTGGATAAGTCTCCTAAATAATTAACTTCTATTTTACCTTTTTTTGTTGTAATAAATAGGTTATACAAAAAGAATATGTTTTTTGAAATTTTAAATTGGCATTGTCATAAGTGTTGAGAGAATTTTATTGATATATCTAAAATAATAGAAGAATAGTTGTCAAATTTGTTTTAATTAAAAGATAACATGATCAGAATATATCATGATTTGGATAATATTTTGGTAATAGTGGAGATTTCCAATGTCCAGAAAATTAGAATATGAGTCAATCCAAGGATATGGTGCCGGAAATTTTGATTACAATTTGTGCGGAATCTAACATTATATATTCCATGGTTAAAACATGTGTTAGATAAATGGAAGTTAGAACCCTTGAACTAAATACCTATATTGGATTTCTCTTATTGAATTCCAAGGTTATATATATCAAATAATTAAAGTATGAAGACTATTCATAAGAAAGAGAACTAGATATTTGTATATCAAAACATATGAATAGAATTCACATTATCATTGTTAATTTAAACTCATTATGATGATATTGATTTTGATGTCAAAGATTCCAAATTAATGATGTCATGTTCATTATTTATGCCAATAATTTTGGGATCCTTGAATACAATTATCACAATGATTCAAGGATGATTTGACAAAGTCTTATCACATTGATATTTTCACAATCTTTGAAGGTGTTCAATAAATTATTAAAAGGAGTGTATGACATTGAGTCCCATAACCGCACTCCTTGGGTCTATTATAAGAAGATTGAGTATTTAAATTAATAGATCATTCCTAACATAGTGATCATTCATTAGAGAAATGAATAGGTAGATAACACAACCTATAAGATATTTTGATCTATGGGATTATAAAAGATGATATGTGAATAAAAAATATTTCTAATTTGTAGAGGAAGCGTCTAATTTTAATAATATGTTAGGGTTAAGGGACTAATAATTAATTTTTTAAAAGATAAAATTTCAGACTATAGGTTTGGAAGATTGAAATTTTGAGAAGATGTTTAGTTTGACTATTCTAATGGCTTTGAGTATGATAACCTATATTGTTGAAAAATCCTAGGGTAAAAGTATCCAAACTCAGTTATACACATGAATACATTTTTAATCAAGAAAAAATATATGAAAATATATTTTTATTAAGATAAATTCTCTTTATCACTATCTCATGGAATATGGTTATTTATTCCCCTCCAAATATAATAATATATGATAGATTTTATTGGAAATTTAGATACTCTGAATAATAACAAAACTCAATATGCAGTAAGAACCCCTTTTGTAATCAAGCCTCGTAAAAGATCACGAGAATTTTTTCTTTCATACTTAGACCACATTTGAGTATGGGTGATATTAAATACAATGTGGATTGAGATTATGATAAATAAAAAAGGATAAAATTTGTTAAATTGATATTTTTTAAAAAATACCACATATTTAACCCCATTTTAATGTGTCACATGACACTCGACCACATCAATGAAAAATATAAAATTATTTTTTTGATAAGGTTGTGATTAAGAATGTTTTTGGTGGGATTTTATTGAACTGAATGAAGTACTTTTTGTCCAATATGAATAGATCAAAATTAATTAAATAATATACATTATAATTTCCAATAAAAAGTATATATTTTATAAAAACCAATTTGAGAAGAAGATAATGAAATGTGAAGGTAGAGTGAAATATCCTAAATATTAGAAATACAACAAATGTTTAATATGTATTTAGTTGGAGGTAAATTTTAGAAAAATGTATGTTACTAATGTTTAATCAAATATTGATGATGAAAAAAGTATTTAATCCATGATATTTTCAAAAAATTTACTTACATCTAAAAATACTATTTATTTCAAAAAACTACATAAAATTATCTAGGGAAAATCCATTATAAATTCTTGAAAAATGTAACTCTTACTCTTAAAAATTTTGTAGGAATTATGAATGTTTTAAGGAAAATTTCATGTTGTAACATAAAATATTTATGTACATGGGTGAATATAAACCACTATTAAACCAATTAACTCATCAAAATTATATCAAAGTAAAGTAAGAAATTTTATCTCATTAAAAATAACCCTTAACGAAGTTTTCAATATATAATAATATTAATGTACTCATATTTTTCTTTTTTAATACAAAAAATAAAATAAAAATAAGTTTTTATAATATTTTTTGTGAAATGAAATGTTTAGACACAAGTCCATTGATTATTATTATAACAAGTCCATTTTTGAATAAAAAAACAACACTAAAATTATGGGAGTGAAAATTTAAAGTTAATATAAATCCTATCACGTTAAATCAATTTATATAAAATATGGTAAATTTTATTAATACTAACATATTTTAATATCTTTAAATATTATCAAGAAGTTTTAATAAAAGTGTTCCTATATATAATTAATATAGTTTTACACTGACCATGTAGAATTTATTTACCACTAATTGAATAATCACACCAAATATAATGAAAATTCAATTTAAGAAAGTTTCTAAATCTACCATGGGGTGTAAGAAAAAAGAAGATACTAAACAAAACACATCAATGAAGAATGTAAAGGTATATTATACCCAAAATGAAAAATGAATCCATTATGGAGGAAATGGCTATTTCATGGATAGTTGAATGAAATTTATAAGCAATGATGTTAAATGATGATATATGGTAAAATATAGTAATTCTATATGAGAATGAAAATAATAATTAGTTTGGTAGAAGGTTTTTTTTAAGAAGAATATATAAATAATAAGAATATTCCTAATGAATGTAACCAATTTATTCATAGAATACCATATTTGATATAAAATAAATATGGGGAAAATATAAATAGTTTTATATATGGAAAAAACAAAAGATCCATGAAAAATGAAGTAAGAATAGGAAAGTGAAATTTCTAGACCAGTTGTTGTGAAAAAGGAGGATCCACATGTGAAGAATGATTTATAGGGAAACAAATGTCAACCAAGGATATTAGTGTTTATAAAATAACTGGTTAATGTGTGAAGAGTTATCATATAACTGTATTTTAATTGAATTGAGTTTCAAGGTTGATATGTAACTCTTAAACTTGTTTATCTTACTAAGATTAAAAAAGAAAAACCACCTCAATACCTTATATTTTGGGTTTATTTTTTACTTCAATATAATTTATGGTTATGAAAGTCTATGGAAGATTGTAAAATATGTGAAACATTTTTATCTAAATGTTGTATCCCTCAAGGAGTAATTTATTTTCAATTAGTATCAACTAGAACATTATATTTGGTATCATCCAAGGAAAATATGATGAATGTGGTTTACTCCTTAAGTTAGAATAGAGTTTAACATATTACATATATCTATATCTCATGAAAATATGAAATTAGAGTATGTGAAAGAACTGGTGATTCAATAAATTTAATATATTGAGTTGAAATAGAAATAATCATATAAAACCAAAATGATGAGGTTCTAGATATTGTGATTCTGAAAACAAATGTTTCAAATGATGAGATTCTATATGTTAGAATTTAAAAAAATTAAAAAAATTCATCAATGAGGTATGTTGAGTATATACTATAATCCTTATAAAAAAATTAATTCTAAAACTAAATAGAGTAGATTTATTATTTGATTAAAAGATAAAAAAAATTTAAAATGCGAGAAACCTACTTTTTTTAATGTTTGTAATCTATTTTCTCTCATTTTATGGAAGAGAAAAGATTATAATCATTTGAATAATACTTAAAAAAATATTTCTAAGTTATTATCACATGATTAATTTTTTTTGGAAATCCTTAATGTTTAAGTTAATATCTTTTATTTTATACATTAATAATTTCATATATAGACTTAGTTAATTCAAAACTAATTTTATTCAAAAAGTGATGTCATAATTATCAAAAGTTAATTAGGATTAACTTTAAATAGTTAAGAAAATATGAGATTTAAATTGTGAAAGGATCTTGAGATGAAAATTAATTTCCCTTAATAATGAATATCAAAATAACATGATAAAAGAGAATTTATATTGTTATCTAATATGGAGGTGAGAAATAGATAAAATCTCATAGAGAAATTAAACCATTCATTAATATAATAATTTAACATTGATAAAAAAATAAAAAGGGAGAGATTATATTATCCAAATAGATTGTGATGAAGAGTTTTTTATTAATTTTTTTTCAATGATATTTATAATAAAACAAAATTATTGTAAATATAAGATGAAGTTATATATAAGGAATGGAGACAAACTGAAATTAAAATAGGTGTTTTAGATGATAAAATAATGGGTTTAGATGTTAAAACTCTAAAATGTGTGGAATAAGGTTTAATTAAAAGTATAATAGGTGTTTTAGAAGCCAAGACATTTTAATATAGGTTGATTCCAGGTAATCATTTGAAAGGTAAAACTGAATGAGATTGAGAATTCATAATATTAATCTATATTATAGAAGATAACTTGATATTAGATTCAATTACGTTTATTAATGATTAAATATGAAGTTAATACTTCTATTAAGTTAAAATAGATATTTCCTAAGGTTGTAATACCTTATTATTATAGATACGATACATAAAAAAATAATTTATAATAGATGATTTGATGAAATAACTATCTTATACATATTAGGAATGAAGGTTTTTGGAATACATCAATGAATTTATAATTAAACAAAACATATTTTCAATGTTTAATTACACTCGAATAATATTGAAAGTGTACAGTTAGAGGAAAAGTGACCCCAAAATACTTCATTATGAACTCACTATTATGAAATATAATCTTTGGAAATAAGTAAAAATTATGTAGGAATATATATCAATGATGTTATAAATAACTATTTATTGAAGGGGTAGACATAAAGGTAAAATATATTTAATTCTATAATCTACTTTCTAGAAGTATCATTAAATGTTCTAGATGTTGAGATATAGTGAATTCAGAAGATACTAAAAGAAAGAAGTTGTAAGTTTGAATAGTTCATGAATTATAAAGCTTTTGTATCTTATCGAAAAATAGTTTATAACTATTTAGGAATATGTAATTTAAGTTCATGAGTTTTAATTTTAATGTTTCAAAGCTATATAATATTTGTTCCAATTATTCCATGTCACACGTGATTTACACAAATATTTTTATTTCTATTTAATTTTGACCCCACACTTGAACTAATAGCATGGTATTGAGTAGTTAACGATGTTTTTTAAGGTGAATATGGAATTCTTAGTCGGATTATTCATTATAGATCTTTAAAATTAACAAAAAAATATTATATATTGAATATTATAATTCATTTTGAGCATGTAAGATAGAGTGTTTCTACGAATATAACACATCATATCACAATTCACCCATTATTACATTAATTATTACAAGGGATGAATATTATAACACTCCCATGATATTTTAGGCTTATACTTTTAGAGAATTAGAAAAACAATTGCATTAGACAAGGAACACTAATACAGAATGTATATTTTCTTCGATAAAAATAGAATTCATAAGTTTTCAATATTGTCTCATTCATGACACACTTGATTCTTCCATGGATAATTAATTTCCTTCATAGATAGAATTCATAATACTTTATTCTCATCCTTACACCTTGTAAAAAACTTATCAAAATGTGGTATGAGTATAAAAAACTTAATAATGGATATACAAATAATGGAAACCCATTATTATAAAGATAAACATGAAAAACCTTTAAAGTTTATTCCATTTTCACAATAAAACATAGATAATATAAAGAAAAAATATTCACAATAAAAAATAATCCATTTCTTATTTAAATCCATTTAATTCCATTATAAAAAATAGTTAAACCATTAGGGAATCCTAAGGTGTATGAGAAATCATTATAATTTTTTTTCAATTTTTTTCACATTTAAAACTTCATTATAATTCCTTACCTCATGAAATCAAAATATTTCAATAAAACCCCCTTTTATTCAAACCAAATGAATCATGTAGAATATAATTCATAAAACTTGTTCAATTATGTATAATTTATTTCCAAAATATATAAATCCTTGTTAATTCCATACAAGTATCCTATACAATTATCTCCCGTATTTTTTAAGCTTTAAATACTAATAATTCTCAATGCACTGGGGAGCTATATCATGTTCACCCTTCATCATGAGTTATATAACTCTGACAAGACAAAAAATATAGTAATGAAGTACCATATAATGATGAAAAGGTTTATATTTTTTCATTTTTTCATTACAAAACTATTTTTAAATTCATTTTAACCCATTAGTAAATAACATTACATTTTCATATAAAAGTAAGGAGAAATAACCATTTCATTTTTAAAACGCTTAAAAAAAGAACTAAAAACCATGAGAAATGATTTTACATTTGAAAAACATGAAAAAAGAAGAGTATTATTTATAAAAAATAATGTACATGATGGCTGGAAATTCTTCTCAAGTCAAATACATTAAAAATAACATTTTTATAAACATCGAAAAAAATGCTAAATTGAACCATACAATAAATGTTTAAAACTAATGTTTATAAACCATTGTAAAAAAAGTCCAAATTGGTTGAAAATAAAATTTAACATATTTTTTTGTATATATAGTAATAATAATAAAATATATAAATTAATATAACATGGAAGTGGATGATTCAGAATGAATATATTAAAAAAATGTTTTGAAGAAAAATATGTTACCCTAAGTCCAATGTAGCTTCATACATTATCTAAATCCTGAATAATAAATCTATATTAGTTATTAAATTTTTTAATAAACCTTTTCATTTTCATTCCATTTTCAATATATTTTTTATTTCATTTATTACCAGGAATTATTTAGTCACTAAACTATTTAATTTTACATTAGAAGTTCTGAGGACATTCAGCCATAATCTAAAACTATAGTAGGTTGGACATGGTCATTGGGTTAATGGTTCCATCACTTAAAAAATCCAAAACATTATATAATTATATTATTAACATATTAAATATCATTTAAAACGTTCCATATACAGTGGTAATTAAAAATTAATCACATTAGTTCATGTTGATGGTAGTCCCTACTGATGCATGAATGCCATTTTAAATTTTCAACTGTGAGATAAGAAATAAATTAGATAAAATTTTAATTTTAATAAAAAATAAATTTTTTTTAAATATCAAATTCATTCATTAGTTATTTCTTGATTGCCCACCTTTTAAGGTATAACTGAAAAATTAATCATAACACTTTATAGAGGCGGTATGCCACACATATGCATGATTGACATTATCATTTTCCAAGGTATGAGAAGATAAGATGGTAAGTAATATATTATCATTAAATAATCATATTTATGTCATAAATATCATATATATTCATTTTATCCATAATTTTAACTATCTATAAGATCCATGGATGAAAAATGAAACATATCTCTTTGTGAAGGTTATAGTCCACATGTACGCATGAGTGATCTTTTCATTTCACACAGGATGGAAAAGTATGAAAAAATGGTTTTACAATAATCCTATTAAAATATTAGTTTTTTTAATATACTGATGTTTTTATTTAATCATGGTTAATGAATATTTTATAGATTTATAATTATAGAGAAACATGAAACACTCTGTTAAGAATTATACCACTACATTTAGAAACCAGCTTTGAATTACACATTAAACCTTTGATTTTATCCTTTTTGTGAGACTTTAAACTCAATAATAGTTAGGATAGTTGGGAATATATTTATGTAGTTTTTGTATGATCAAAAATTATCATTTAGTTTGATTAAGAGAGTATAGGAGATTCCCTTTAATAAGTGATGTGGTTGCAAATCATGTAAAAACAGAAACTATTATTATATAATATGTATCCCGTTCATTTAAATTTATCCAAAGTTATATATATTAATATATAATGATGATAAGGTTTAAATATAATCATAAAATTAAATTTACATTGGTTAATGTGTCCTTGAAAACCTTATTTTTTGGTTTAAGCCCACACTAACCTTATTTCACCTTAACCATTGTAAAGAATGTTTCAAAAGTTTAGCTGTCATGAAAGTAATTTTAAAATGTTAAGGTGAATAAAATGGAACATTCAGGATATCCTAGAAAATTTTCCATCCAATTATGTTATTATAGTAATTTAATGACATCATATATAAGAACCAGACCTTAAATATTATTTAATCTACTGCCTTTATACTAGATATCATTTTATTCCATTCCTAAATAACTATTAGGTTTATATTTTCATAGGAACATTTCATAAATATTACATAATAATACAATATATTAAATATAGGAAAATTATATTTAGTTTATTTTTTTCATAATATAACACTTAATTCAAATTATGATTTATTTTCATGAAAAAGTTTCATAACTTCTTACTTAAATACTTCCTTTACCTTACCCATAATTATGCTCAGTGAAAAAAAATATATTAATAGTGGTATTATCACACAATATCATATTAAGGGACATAGAAATAAATAAATAAACCACCATTCCATGAACAAATAATTTTTTTTCTTTATCAAAATTTACTTTAGTCTGAAAAATAAACATTTTCTTACCCTAGACATCATCATCTCTGACGAAATATTTTCAAAAAATATTTCATATAAAATTTAATGTAAAAATAAAACTTTTATGTATTATTTAAAATCAGGAAAAATTCCTAATAATATTTTCACAATGTTATACTTTTAAACCATATGAATTGGAATATACTTTCAATTACCTTTTGAAATAATAAGATCTGCAAAAAAACCTATATCATGATTAGATAAATAAATGTATGTAACTTGAGGACTAATAATAATATAATTATTATATATACATAGAATAACAATCATGATTATAAGTAGATTAACCATAAAATTTATACTTGAAATAACCATCATAGTTATATTTAGAATAGCCATCATCATATATTGCCATAATCTCTTAAGAGAAACCTAATCGGTTTACACCATCCCTTTACCCAATGCATTGGAGAGTTATAATGGGATCACCTAAAAATTATTTATAATGTAACCACTGATCATCATAAAACATTTGTAATAACTATAACATAATCATAACACATTAAATTTTTCATCTTAAAAACACTCTTTTCACCCATAAAAAATCATTTTACGATATTGATATATCCCTTTTCTTTAAAACCTTATTTTCAAAAATAAAATTCACAGAATAAAGTAAAATAGGGTATTTATTTTAATACAAGATGAATTATTTTAAAGGAATACAAAATTAAAATAATGTATATGATGGAAGGAATATGCATTTTCCCCATATATGATAAAATAGAACATCCCTTTTTTCCTTTTTGAGAAGAACATAAAAAAATTCCATGAAAAATTCCACTTGAAAAAAATTGAATAAAAGTCCAAGATGTATAAAATTTTCTTCGTAATTAACTTATTTATATATAAATTCCTCGATAAAATAATTTTAAAAATATGATATGGAAGGAAATTATTATTTTATGGGAAACATTAAAAGAGTATTTTTAATAGAATATACCTTACCTTGAGTCAAACTCATCATGTACATTTTTAATCTTTCTAAATAATAATTATAGTTTAATTATTTACCTTATTAAGAAATACTTTCAATTTTATTATTCATTTTTATCTCTTACTATGATATATTTAAATATTTTATTAGCCATATTCACATCATGCATTTTGATGATATTCATTTCATAAGTCCAAAATGGATTTGGTAAGTATAGAATGATAAAGAAGTCATTATTTTAACACATAAATATTAATAATCCTGAAATAATTATCATTTTTATTCATAAATTATACTATTAAAACCAGTTATGATATATGGTTAGGAAAAATTAACTGTGTTACAATCATAGAGACAGTATTTCATACAAACTCATGAGTAACAGTTCCATTTTTCCACGATCATTATAGAAATTAGGTAAGAACCGTTTTTAGAATATATAATTCTAATAATATCATAATCATAATATTATTTATTAAATTATAATTATATATTATAATTGATATTTTTTGATGAAAAATGAATCAAATCACTTCGTAAAGGTGGTAGTCCACATGTATAGATGAATGACATTATCATTTTTAAGTGAATGGATAATTATGAAATTAAATGATATATTGTATCATAAGAATGATAAATACGTAATTAATATCACATATATATAAGTATATATATTTATATTAATTCCATCATTATTACTAGTCATGATAGATTGTTCTGGAAAACAAATTACACCAGTCTATGAGGTGGTAGTCCTCCTTACACATGAATAATGGTTTTGTTTCCCATTCGATGATAAAGGAGGTGGATATATGTTTTAAAATTAACTTAAAAAAATCTAGTTATATGGAATATAATTATTATATTATATAATCATTTTTAATGAAAATTTTAATGAGATATAAGAAAAAATTAAATAGAAACGATTAGTTAGGAATGATATCTCTTCTTCAGACTACCTAATTTTCTTAACACCTTAAGACCACAATAGTTCTTATTATATCTTAAATATGGCATATATAACATGAGGTAGGATGTTATGAAAATGGTTGGGTATATATTTTATGAAAAAGGGGTTTGAAGCATGGAGTAAAGGGAAGGGGAGATTTCCTTTTATAATAGAAAAGAGGGAACTTTTAGAATTTCTCAAAATATTAAATTAGTATAATTTAATTTTTTATATAAAATAGTTAAAAACTTGTTTTTTATAATATTTTATCAGTAAGGATCAAAAGAGTCTCATAAAAAAATACGATAAGTTTTAATCACATTTTACTCTTATCTTTTTGTTTTAACACTTCGTTAATCTATCTCCCAATTACCATAATATTAAAATTTTATACACTTTAATGGTTAATAATGTTACTATAAAATGAAATAATGCTCATAAATAAAACATTGTTAATTGAATTAATTATATCCCATTTATTAGGCCAAATATAATATTTTTAGGTATTTGATATCATTTAATCAAATATTATTCTCCTAAAATATCTATAGTGTCATTTTTAGAACTACTAATTTAATTTGATTTTTCATATAACATTATGACTATCATTTTTTTGAATGTAATCAATTAAAATATATATAATAAGTTATATTTATCTAAAAATTTCATGTATCACATTAATTATTTCGATTTATATTACTTATAATATTTTAAGTATCATTTATTTTCTTTTTCAATTAATTGAATAATTACTGCATCAACATTGTGTAAGCATTTATAATAAATATTTACATTACTAAAAATTAAAAATAAATTTATAAAATGAAGATAAATTTTTTATATTTAAAATTAATATTTATAACTGAACATATACTATTTTTATCCACATGTTAAAAATATTATAGTAATTAATAACAAGAGTGTGAGATTTTTTACTTTTATTTAAATAAAATATTATAATTGTTATAATCACATCTAAATGGAAAGGAGAGGCCTTATAACCAATTATTGGATGATTAGAGATGAAATTGACTAAATCAATATAATCAAATAATGTTTTATTGTCATTCCATTTGCCTTTTTCTTTTATATTTAACTTTAATTACGAGATTTACCCACAACCATGGTAACAAAAATTACTATGGTTACTATTCATATTGATCAAAAATAAAAATGGAACTATTTACCAAATGTGCTCCCATAGATTCCAAATATGTAATTCATACTAAAAAATTTAGAAAACATAAATGGAATAATTAAATTTAAAATTAATCTAGAAAAATAAAATGAATTTTTTTTAAATTAAATTTTTAAATATAAAATGTTTTTGATAATAAATTAAAGTTAAAAATTAATTTCAGAAACCATAATCATATCAAACTATATAAAAGGGGATAAAATAAATTTTAAAAATAATCAAAATAGAATTAAAATTTATAAATCTTTTAAAAGAAAATAAAATTTTCAATTAAAAATCCATAATCATAACTATTCATTAAAAAGACAATATTTACAAAAAATTATTAAAAAATAATCCTAAAATAATGTTTTTTGGATAAAAAATTACTCAATATTCATATAATTAATATAACCCTAATATATATAACTAGTTTATATTTAAAACTATTGAAAAATACTTCTTATAACATTACCCTTGTTTTTAAATCATTACCCCTTTTTTAAATTATGTCCTCATACTTTTATCCTCTTATTAAATAATTAGGGATATTTTTCCCTTAGAACATATTCAGATTCCCATGTTGTTTCTTCAATCATATAGTTCTTCCAAAAAAACCCTTACCTAGTGAATTACTATATTTATATTTACTTTTTATCTATGGTTAAGATTCTAAATAGGCTACTCCTCATAAGAAATGTCCTCTTCCAACTGAACATTTTTAGGGATAAAAACATTAGATGAATCAAGAACACACATTCCTAATATTGAAACATAAAAGAAATTATGTACCTATAAATAATTTAGAGGCAATTCTACTCAGTAAGAAACAGATCCAAATTTCTCTATGATTTCATTTGATCCAAAGAACCATGGACTTAACTACCCATTTTTTCCAAATCACATAACAATTTTCCATAGAGATACTTTTAGAAAAACATGATCACCGGCCTCAAAAGATATATATTCTCTCCAATTACATATATAACCATTCTTCCTCTATAATATATCATTATTTGTTAATGAATTTCCCTAACCATACAAAACATTTCCTTATCCAATTTTTATCCCATCACCATTCTTTCACACACTTCATCCCAGAAAAAATGATTCTGACATCCTTTTCCATATAATGGAACAAAAGGTTATATCTATTTAACTGAATTAAAACTGTATTTATAAGATAAAATAACTAATGAAATATGTTGATCGCAATTCCCTAGTAGTCCATTGAATAATCAAGAATCATGTATTCCAAGGTCCTGATTTCTTAATGGGAGTGTTTATCAGATTGAAGATGAAAAACAATAATGAAATTTAATTCATTAACAAAAGATTTATGAAGTCCTTTCAAAAAAAATTGAACTGAAATTGGGATCACAATTAGACACAATGGAGAGAGGAAATACATTTATACTGACTAGAATTTCTAATATTAATTTGAAAAAGTTTATCTATATATAAAGTATCTTGATTATGAATGAAATGCATGTATTTATTAAATCAATCAATAATATCACAAATCAAAATATTAAATTGATTATTTTTTTGTAATCCCGCCAAAAAATTCATTGATATATTTTCCCATTTCTATAATGGCACTAGAAAAAAAATCATCAATTTTTAGTAACACCAGTTTTGATAGAACTTATTAAAAATGATAACATTTCCAGGTAATGTGAGAAATATCTCTTCTCATTCCATCCCATCAGTAATAATCTTGAAGGTCCTTGTACATATTTGTACTACCAGGATGAATGGAAAAAGGGGAACTATGAGATTCACTCAATAATTTACTCTTCAACTATGAGTCGCATAAATGACATAATCTATTTCCAAATCTAAAAAATAAATTTTTATCTATTTTAAATTTAGAAAAATTCCCATTCTTGAAAAATTATATCTTTTCCTATAAATCATGGTATTTCTCTTGATATTTATTAATTATATTGGATAGAGACGATTTTACTGACACCTAAAAATGTAGAGGAAGTTCCTACATGAAAAACCTCTAGGAGAAAAATTCTACTAATCATTAACCAATGGGTCTTGTTATAATCATAACATGGATAACAAAGCATTATTTTCCTATCTCAAAAATTTAACTACATTTTTTTTATTTTTCAGGATTTTAATGAATCTTGTTTTCATAATAATTTACCAATTTATGATATCTCATATATCTCTTGTTCAACTCTTTTAGAGTGAATATATACTTAAAAATCGTATGATTAGTATATATTACATACTTTTCTTTTTAAAATTTACGTCTCTAAATATTTAAAGTAAAAACAAGAATAGCTAATTCTGGATCATTTATAAGATAATTTAACTTATGAGTTTTTCATTTCCATGAAGAGAAGGAAATTACTTAATGATTATTTATTAGAAAAAAACCAAACTATTTTAATGAGAAATTAATGTGCATGAAAAATTCACCGTATTTAGAGTGCAGGTCCAAAATTGGAGTGTTCATAAATATTCATTTAGTTCCAAATTTTTTTACCACATTATTTTTTCTAGATAATTTTAACTCCTTTTCGAGTTAACTTAGTCACTAGGCTAGATAACCTTGTAATTTTTCCAAAAACATACCGATGATATCCTGTAAATGTAAGAAATTATTAATTCCAGTATCATTTTTATGTGTTTTCTATTCATCAACCACTTTAGTTTCACTAAGATAATCTATTATTGAATATTTATTTATCATATGTCTAAGTAATGAAATATTTATCAGAAATAAAAATTGATAATTTTTTTATATAACATAATTTATTTTAGGGTTTGTAGAAAAATCATTAGATGTTTTTCATGATTCTAATTTTTTTAATAGATAAATATATCATCACTAAAATGAACCATAAAAATATCCAAATATTCAAGGAAGACTCTATTCCTAATATCTATAAATATAGATGGGGAATTTTTTAACCAAAAGGGTATGACCATAACCTAATATGCCTATATCTAGTATAAAAGGATATTTTTTGGAATTTCATCCTCCTTCACCTTTAACTGATAGTACCTGGACGCTCTGTCAACCTAGAAAAAATAATAAGTTCCCAATAGATGATAAAATAAATCATTAATATGAGGAAACATATACTTATTATAAATTATAATGTTATTCAAATGTAAATAATAAATTCAAATCCTCACGAATCCCTATTTATTTTTCGTAAAGAAGATATGAGCACCTCAGGGGGGGGGAGTGTTAGGACGATCAAAGCCTTTATCAAGGAACTCCTAAAATTGTACTTTAAATTCAAAAAGTTCTACTTGTGCCAATTGATAAGGGGGTTTTCAACTTTTCTTAGAATCCAGAACAATGTAATAAATTCAGAATTTCGATCATGTATAACATCGGGAAACTCATCTAGAAAATAATTCATGTATTTTACTAGTATAAGATCATCATTAATCTCTATTGTTCCATTATTATCAACAATATGTGAAATATAATTTTTGTTTCTGTCTTTGAACACATCCCCTGATTTTTGATATATTATATAATATATGGGTGTATTCATATATAAAAATTAAAACTCTTTCTGAAAAAGCTTATTTATATCTACAATACAATTTATCATGAGACATGGAAGGTCAATCCATTCCAAGAATAATATCAATATCTATTATGGAAATAAAATATGGTTTTCAAGTACTTTATTTCAACATAAAATTTCAAGGATATTCTTATAATTACTTCTTTCATTCATATATCCCAAGGTGGTTTTAGAATTAGCTGTGGATATATTTTTTGGGTTTGAATATCCAATTTATCATATATATTTTTAGAAATCAAAGATTGTGTTCACCATGAATAAAATAAGACATTAACATAATTTGAATAAATAAAAAATATACATAATGCATATTTTTTTGATATCCCAACATCTACTAAAGTGGTTGAATAGTATATCACCACACCTTTCTTTTTATAGTCTGGATACTTCCCATCATTCAAGTTCTTATTTAGACACTCATGTGCATAATGAACCATCACAATAAATTTTATAAAATTTATTTCATTTTTATCAGAATTGTTCTTACCATTACAAAAATATTTTCCATTGAATTTATAAGCCATATGCCCAATATTACCATATATAAATTACATAATAGATTTCATAATTCATCCACCAGAGTTATTTTTTATCACAACTCTCACAAAATGAATGCTGAATTTTATTAACATCATAATTATTTGATCAATTCTTCTGTTTTTTCCACCATGTTGACCACATTCTCTACTGGTTTTTTAAGTACACACGATCACCAAAAAAATTCATTTCGATCTTCATAACACAACACACAAGTTTCTAATAACTTTTTAATTTATAATAATCTAATGACCTTCGATATGATAGATTAACTCCCTAGTGAATCTAATTAATATTACTATCAAGATCATGGGTAAGATTTGACGTGTACCTTGCAAATATGGTGATGTTTTATTATTATGTAGAAAGTAAATAAAATTTCAATTTGAATAATTATTGTTCCATAATATTACAAAAAAAACTGTGGAAAATATTTCTCAAGGAAGATATTCTTAAAATCATCCCATTATAAGCTATTAATATATTCACTATCAATAGTATTCTTAACCATTTCCCAATATTGATTATCTTTACCTTATAAATGGTAAATTATAATACATAGCATTTAATGATATGAAATCCCTATAAATAAAATATCATTTCTAGGGGTTTAATCCATCTTTCGGCTACCACTGGGTCAGAAGATCTACTGAATGCTAGAGGGTGTTTCCTCATATAATATCCTAATATTGATATGTTCCTTTCTTGTAGATATGTAAAACCTATGGAATGTATACTACAACCCATAATATCTTTTTTCAACTGATCCTTTACAGTTACAAACAACTTTTTCCTTATTCCAACCATTCGATGTTACTGATTCGGAAGGATATCATCCCTTTGGCCTCTTTCTACTCCATCATTCTTGTCCCATCAATAAAAAAACATTCTTAATTGGCATATTTTAGATGATGTAAAAAAGGAAATGTTGAAATTCTATATCATTTTTACATAAAAATAAAATAAAATATATTATTTTTATTTTATTAACTTTATCATAACATGTAATTTTATCTAACCCTTGATATAATAGCTACTGTAAGTGCCCAAACATAAATATTTCTTAATATAGTGTCTTTAGACTGAATATTACTTTTTTTCATTAAAAAATATATTATAAGTTTATTGTCTTGGGTTTTAGTTTATAAATCTTATATAATAATTCAATATATTATAAAGAAGACACTTATAATCAGTGTCTATTTTTTTACTATATAATCATTCATTGTAAAACATGATTTCTTTTCATGAAAAATCATTATGAATTTCAACATAACTTATTAATTTCCATTAAAAAAATTTAATCACGTGGATTTTTATTAAAATATGGGATGAGAATAAAAATATTAGTAATATAATTATAAATATAAAAAAAACTGGTAATCTATGAATGATTATAAAAATGTTCCTTTAAAAAATTTAGACTCAAAATAATCAATTTTATTCTTAAGAAATCATCTTCTCTGCCAAATTATGTTCATAAAAAATTCCAAAAAAATCATAATGGAAAAATAAAAATCATAATTTTTCATTTAAATCATAAAAAACACATGATAAATTTTTTCAAAAAGTTATAAATTTCATCCTTAACATATCATATTCTTTCCTTTACTTTTTGAAGTCATAATATTTCACTAAAAACCCATATTAAACATAGAATATTTATTTTTGGAAACTTGGATAATCATTTTTATATAATTATTATTCACACATGGAATATCCATCACATTTATACTTGGATTAACCATCATAGTTACACTTGAAATAAAAATCCTGGTTATACATGGAATAACCATAATAGTATATTCCAATATCTCTTAAGAGAAAAACAAATAATTAAATCCACCACTTTAACCAATGAATTGGATATATATAACGGGCTACCCAAAACATGGTTTATAATAAAACCAACTTCCATCATAAAAAATTCCCATGAACCATAACATAATGGTAGAACGAAAAATATTACATCATAAAAACATTATTTTTACCTATAAAAATCAGTTTATGATATTTATATATCCCATTTCATTAAAACACCATTTTTAAAAACTAAAACACCCATAATTAAATAAAATAGGGGTTTTCATTGAATAAAACATGATATATTTTAAAGAATCCACAAATCAAAAAATTCTTATGATGGTGATAGAATTTTTTGTCATCATACACATTAAAATAGAACATTACTTTTTTCTTTTATAAAGAACATAAAAACATTCTGTAAAAAGGTTTATTTTGAAATCCATTAAAATAAAGTCAAATAGACCAAAATGTTCCTTTATAATTTACTTATGTTTGTATAAATAAATCCATAATATAAATTTAAAAATATGGATATGGAATAAAAATGGAGTATTAAGGGAAACTAGAAATGAAAATTTTTAAAATTATTCCCTTATCTTTAGATAGACTCATCACAAACATTATTTCTGAATAAAAAAATTAAGTTTATTATTTATTTATGTAATAAAGTTTTTTTCATTTTTATTACTAATTTTATTTTATCTCTTTCAATTCTATATTAAATTATTTAATTAATTAAATTCATGTCCGACGTTTTTATGATATGCATTTCCCTACTCTAAAATGGATTCGGTAAGTTAACAATGGTAAAAGTGGTCATTGTTAAATCATTTAAAAAACAATAATAATGAAATTATTATCTTTTTTAGAAATAAATTAATCTTTTAAAACCAATATTATATTATGGTTATTAGAAATGAACTATGTTATAATCATCGAGATAGTAACCCATACATACACATGAGTAAAAATATCATTTTGTAATAATCCTTATAGAATTAAGGTAAGTAACATTTTGTATTTATAGAATGAAAATAATATTATAAATATCTTATTATTTATTTTATTATACATATATATATTCATTGTGAGGTGGTGATGAAAAACTATTCATATCATTTCATGGAGGTGGTAATCAAAATGTACACATGAACAATGTTAACATTTTAAAGTGAATGGATATATAAGAAATTAAATGATATATTTACTTTTAAAAATGTTAAATATGTCATTAATATCATATATGTACATTAATTCAATAATCATAACCTCTATTGGAGATGATGATGGAAAACGAATTACATCGTTTTACGGGGTTGTTATCCATCATACACACAAATAATGGATCTGTTTCCCATTCGATGGAAAAGGAGATGGATATATTTTTGGAAATTAAAAAAATACTAAGTATATATAATATATTATTTTTATTATATAATCATTGTTAATAATTTTTTCATGGAGTTGGAAGAAGAAATAAAATATAAACACTCAGTTAGGAACAATATGTCTTCTCCATAAAACTTCCTTCTCATAACACTTTAAGACCACTAAGGTTGGTATTATTCCATAAATAAGATATTTATAACATGGGTAGGTCTGTTAATAATGGATTTGGGAATGCATCGGAAAAAATTGGGTTTTGTAGGGTGAAGTAAATGAAATAAGAGATTCCCTCTTATAAGAGAGTGGTGTGAAACTCTTTGAAATTCTCCAAATATAAAATTAATATAAATTTATTTTTAATTAAAAATGGATAAAAGTTAATATATTTTTAAGATATAATTTTTACGGATTTAAATATTCTCATCAAATAAAATTTATACCATTTTAAATCACATTTTACCCTTATATTTTTGTTTTATCAATTCCATAATCCATTTGAAAATTATAGTAATATTAAAGTTTTCCTCACTTTAAGGGTTAATAAGGTTTTTATAAAATAAAAACAGACCCATAAATGTTCAATGGTTAATTCAGTTAATTGTATCCCTTTAATTTGGACAAATATATTATTTTTATAAATTTTATATCATTTAATAAAATTTTATTCTCACAAAATATAAATAATATTAAATTTAGAACTGTTCATTTACATTGATTTTTATAACATCGTGATGAGCAAGAAATTATAATAAAGACTATTCTTATTTCCAAAAAATGTTATTATTATCTAAAAAATTAATTTACCACATTAATTCTTTCAAATTATACAACTTTTAATATTATAAATATCATTTATTGCATTTTTCCTTAATTGAATAATTATTGCCTCATTATTGTTTAAGCATTCATGCTAATTATATAAGAATAAAAAATTAAATATAAGTTACCATAATGAATATAAATTACTTATTTTTAAAATTACTATTTATAAACGAACATATTCTCTGGTTAATCCTATGTTAAAAATGTTAAAGTAACTAAAAACAAAAATGCGACATTTTTTACTTTTCTTTAAATAATATATTATAATTGTTATAATCTCATCCAAATGAATAAAAATGTCATATAACTGAATATTTCATTATAATTGATGAATTTTATTCATTCATTAAAATAAAATAAAGAGTTAGGTTCATTTTATAGTCCCCATCATTTTATATTTAACTTTATTTACCAGATTTACCCTTTATCTTGGTACCAAAATTTTAAACATCACTATTCATGTTGAAAAAATAAAAGTGAATTTTTTTGAAATTTTTTCCAACCCATTAACAATATGGAATCCGTTTTTCAAAATTTAAATCAAATTAGTGGGAAAATCTAATTTAAAATCAAACTTGGTGAACACAATAAAAAATGGTTTTCAGAAAAATGTCTGTTTTAAATATAAAATTCTTTTATGCCAAATTCAAGTATAAAAATAAATTTTAGAAACATAATTATATAATATTAATTAAAAATGAACAAATAAAATTTTAAAAAAAATTAAAAATATAATTTTAATTTTTAAATACTTCGATATAAAATACAACTTTAATTTAAAAATTTATAATTAAAAATATTCATTGAAAAATAAATATTTTCAAAATAGTCTCAAAAATTAAACCTTAAATAATTTGAAACAATGAATTAAAAAATGAATTTAATTTTTTTAAAATAAAAATTTATAACTTCAAATCAAATATTTTAAAAAAAATCATATAATTCATGAAAACCGATTTTTGTTAGAAATAATGCTTTCTTTACTATAAAATTAATTAATATTACTATAATTAATATATCAATATAATATACAAATAATTAATATTTATAAGAGAGGAAAATTATTTATTATAAAAATACCTGGTTTTCTACATTATATTGATTTTAAAATGTTTTTTAACCATTAAATACCATTAAATTCATTTACTCAATTAATCACAAGATTTGACTTTAATGAAATTTTGATAACAAATTAATTTGGATTAAAACACATATATCATCAATTATCATTCATAAAAAATATTAAATTCATGGAATAAAAAATTATCTTAAAATTATCACTTTTATTATTTTTAACACAACTTATTTGACTTTTCCTTTGCATGAAAAAGCATTGTGTTGATACAACATAATTCTTTTCAATAAAGATACTGTATTAAACAAATTATTATTTTTAAGATGATATAATATTATTATACATAACTATGGTTATATTGGTTAATTAATAATGTATATTTAATCTTATCCTAATCATGAAACTATATTTAAAATATACAATGGAAGAAAATGGCATTTTATTAAATATAACACTTCCTCCTCTTAATGGAAAACCATGATTTCTAAGGAATCAACCCAAAATTGTCAATAAAAGAAGTATATGTTGAGAAAAGTCTCATACACAAAAATAACTGATAATGTTTCAGGTATTTTATTGGCTTTTTATTTAATTTTAATCATTATCTAAACATTCATTTACCTTGATTACTCATATTTATCTTCTCAACTAATTTTGGTGACCCCAAATAAAATTAAACATATAATTTTCCTGAAAGTATGATTCCAAATTTCAAATAAATTTAACAAGATTCCATTGTTAGAAGTCTCAACAATCAATTTTAACAAATGTTTGGAAAATTCATAGAAGAACTATTTTTAGAAAAAATAGGTTTAAGCATAAAAATATAATTATACCAAAATAAAATTTAATTGTGATAATAATAAAAAATATTAGTAATTTATAATCAAAGGTATATTATTTTTACTAAAAATCACAACAAAAATATAATTTTTTATGATGTGAAATATTATAAATAAAATTTATTCTCATCGAATTAATAAATGCATCATTAAGTAATGAGGTTATTGAAAACACATGAACTACTTTGTTTATTTTTGAAAATTAAATACTATTGGATTTAAAATACCATTAAGAAATATTAAATTGATAATATAACTATTTTATAGTGATCATATTATTATTATATAAAAAAGGTTATGACAAATTCCTTTGATATAGTTGAAAGAAGGGTTGACCTCAATAAGTAATATCACACCCTATGAAGACCATTTATATGAGATTTCAATGGAGGTAGAATAAATGGTATTTTACTATAACCATTAAAAATATGCGATTCAAAAATTAAACAATGAGCGAAATTATTTATGGGATAAGTTCACAGTCATTGAGATCACATACCAAACCATATTCACTGATCCATCCTAAGAAAATATCACCATCGCACAACTTACCCTTAAGAAATATGTTTGATTAATAAAGGTCTAGGTATCTCGATCATAATATAGTGAATATTAATATTTTATTTTATAGAAAATAATTATTATATTTATTCCTTTTTATTTTACTTTATAAATGATTAAATAATGTGTTTGATAAAAATTAGATTTTAATATAACAAAATTTAAAGTGTATTTTTGGATAATATACAATTTTAATTAAGAGAATTAATTTTTATGAAATCATGAATATTAAAAATATATTATATTTTCATAAAATATTATTATTAAATATTATTTATTAATTACATTTCATAATATAATTTTATGAAGTCAAAAATAATTTTTATAAGGGTTAGAAAACTGTTATTATAAATAAAAATGTATTTTTCAATAAATAGGGATTTTCATTTAAAAATTAAATTTCTATTAATTATATACTTATTTAGGTAAAATGAATATTATATATGGATTTATTAAATCCAAATTATCCAAAAGTGAATTTTTTATAATATTCATAGACAGTCAAATTTTTCGGTAAAAATGATAAATATTTTTTATATTACATGTTATTATTTTGATGTTAAATTATTATTTTAGCGATCATGGTACTCTTCCAAAAGGCCATGTTACAATTCTAACGAACACATTACTATTCCTATGGTCATACTACCTTATATAAAAACCAATTTATTCCTTTATTCAACATTCACTAAAATTCCTCCCAAGTTTCTATATTTTTATTTTAATAGATGTTGATTGATTTATTAATATTATATTTCCCTTATATATACTATTCTTGGGAGAGATGATTATAGTATATTGGGAAGATCCAAATTTTACCATTATACTTTTCTAATTTTCACTTTCTTTCCAATTTTAATATTTCAATTTTACATATAATTACTTTCTAACTAATTTAATTATCTCGATTAATGAAAGAAAATTCCATTGGTGTCTCTTGGTATTGTGTGTAAATAATACTATATAATATAATACACATTTATTCCGTAAAAAATATATAACTTATAAACTCGATGTCATTAAAACAATATTTTGGACTCTTTATTTTGAAATTTATATTTGATAATGGTATAGACAATAAATTTGATTCATTCTAAATCTATCTTTATATATATATAACTGAATAATGATTATCATAACAGATAATCTTCAATATAATTGTATTATTTGGAATAAAATAGAAGAATTATTGAGCTATGGATAATAATACTTCCATAAAAAGATTTCAAAATATATTTAGAGAGAAGTTATTTGTACAACCATACACATTCAAAACTGAAGAATTTGGAGACATAAGACACAATTTACTCCTTATGATATGTGGTACAAGAATAATCTAACCATAAATTTCTTCATTGTAATTGGTAGTCTATGTTTTAAAATGATAAAAAGAGAAAGATTCTTTTTTTAAGATAAAGAAGATAAATGAGAATTGATGGGTTAAATATAAATTGTTAGTGTAAATAAACACTACAACTAGAGTGAAAAAAAGATTTTTAATGTCATGATATTGAAATATATTAATACCAGTAAAAATAATAATATTATTGTTCATGTTTTAGGTGAATAAATATAATATGTAAGTAAGAATTTATTGATAAATATATTTTAGAAACAGAATAATTTGAGAATAATGTTAGTGATATTTACTTAGGATAGTCCATTGATGGTTAAGATACTATTAAACAGTTAATTAGATATAAATGTTTTCCAAATAATATTTATATAGTTAATATAATATGAATCTTTGTGAATCCAAACCAAAACAAGACTATAAATCCAAAACCAAACTTCTATTATATTAAATGTTGAAGCAAGATCTGTGGATAATGCAACAATACAAAATGAGAGGTTAAAATAAATGAATAATGTACTAAATACAATTAGGAAAATATAAATTTGGTACATTTTATCCCTACTAAATGATAAAAATATCAATTTTCACATGTGGGTAATTAGAAAAAAAATAAATGTTAATGTTTAACTAACATGAATTTTGGAAAAATGAATTTAAAGTTATATTATGAAAAATATGGTATAGATTTTGATGAAACCTTTCCCTAGTGACATTGTTGGAACCTAGTATAATGTATTTGGATGTGGTTATATAAAAATATTAAAATTTTTATAAAAAATATAAGAAATCATCCTTCTTTAAGGGAGATGTTGAGGAAAAATTATTTGTTTAGGATTAATAGATTTTCATTCTAAATATTAACAGTATCATGGTGTGTAAAATGTAAAAGGAGATATATATATTGAAATATGATACTAGGAACTAGTATTCAAAATGTTATAAATTGTTATGAAATATAGGACTTAAAAATTTATAATATGACAAAACATTTTATGTAATGTAGATATCCACTGGTACCTTGATTTTTATATTTTATTTTGTTGAAATAACTTTTTATAGTGATATATAGTAACTTGTTTTGGAATTATTCTAAATGATGAAAATTCATATTAAATGTCAATGATATGTTAAGTTACATGCATTATTAGATTAATAATTGAGATAAAATAAGATTATATATTCATGGATTATGAAATACAAGATATACAATAATTGAAAAAGGATGGAATTAAAGATTCAGTATAATTCTCAACTATAATATTTTTTGGAAAAATTTGGGAAAGTATTAGGATAACAATAAGGTTAATAAAAATGAATTTTGAATATTTTGGGATGTGATGTTCGGTTTTAGATTACTGGATGTCCATGAACCCAAAATATGTTTACCATAAATTTGTTTAATGGTAGTTGGTTGGGTGTACTGTGTAGATAGTAGTAGTTCAATTACTGGTTTGAGTACGATTAGAATTTTATATCATCCGATGGAAGCAATAAAATAAAAAATATTTTTTTAATTCTCTAGAAATTAGTCACTCAAATGATACATTATATGATTACTAAAAAAATGAGGTATAGTTCAATAGAGTAACATGTAATAAATAATAACACTCCATATGGAGGGAATCAATATACGTGGGAAAGTGGCGTGGAATTAAAAATCATATAATTTTTCTATAAATGAACATTGGAATAGAATGGAATAGTTTACTCGTGTATTAGACAATGCATTATTAATGTTCATAGAAAATAAAAATAATAAATAGTGTTTAAATTATTTCTAATGAATCTTACTGATTAAATAAGCTAGTTGAATTTTAATCTTCTACTTATTGTGAATAAAAATAATTCCCTAGTGATTTCACCCAAGCAGTTAAGAAAAATCATATGGAGAAATATAATATATGGTTTCTTTACTACTTTATGTATTTTTCATCACATAATATTTAATGTTTTTTAATTTCTTCTATGATGTGTTAAATGTTGAAAATAAGTAGTGTGTAAGGTGTTTTGATGTCTTACATCTAGTACACATATTAATTTGGAGTGAACTTTGGGATGTTCGGTTTCTCCACTGTGCTATTATGTGTGAAATTTTGGTGGTTTGAGGTGTTGAAATTATGATGGTCATATTAGATGTTATAGATATCAGTTCGTAATATCCCAATAAGCGGTTTTAGGGGTAATGGTTGTTCATTAACGAATATCCAATTTTGTAGTAGAAAAAAATGACATCATATGAATGGCTGACATGGTTTAATAAATTTAGTGGACTAAATTTTGGTTTCTGGATGATGCATATAAAATAAAATATTATTCAAAATGATATAGAATCACAAATGAGAGGTGATAAGCCTAAGTGAATGTATGATTCATAAGGGGAGAATCTTTATAGAAAGTTCTTACCACTATAAAGAATAACATTGGAATTAAATGTCTCTTTCAATATTTAGGAGAATAAAACTATATAAGATTTTCTGAAATCCTTGGAAGATATATATGAAAATCCAATGAACCATAACAATGTTTTATTTTTCCGAGATTTTTCATCTTAATGTTTTTAGAAGGAATAACAATGGTATATCATGTATACTACATCAATAATATCCATGGGACAATTGAACTAGTGACAGTTACATTTGGGGATGATCTATGGGTGATACTCTCCCTATCCCAACATCAGAAATTTGGGAATATATGGTTACTTTGGCTAGAAACTCCAATGGGAAAGTATATGTTGTGTGAGGTGATATCAAGAATTTGATCATGAAAAGGGAAATCAATTTGAGTTAAGTTAGGGGAACTTCTAGAAGTGTGCTTAATAATAATGAAAGTGGATGGTGGTTGATGTGACATTTAATTGAGGTACTTTTCTATATCATTTAATTATGTTTTTTTATTTAATTAAATAATGTTCCCTTTTTTGTTATATAAATTCACTTATGTAGTTTTGATGTTAAAACTATTATGTTAACATTTTTTATGTTTAATTTTTTATTTATGCTTTTAAAATTATTATGTTTTCTTTTCATAGTTTTTTATTTTTCTATATTTCACAATATATTTTAAAATATTAATTTTTAGTTTTTATTCATATTGTTGAAATTTTTGTAATTAAATATCACACCATAATATTTTTATTAAAATAATAAAAATCTAATTTTATTTTTAATGATTATTTTTTGTATTACAATATTTTTTATTTAAATTTTATAATTTTAAATAATAATTTGTTATTAAATGTTAATAATGTGAATTTGAATTTATTTAATTTTTCCGTATATCAGTCATTTTACTAATTCATCCTTTCATTAATTTATCAAATAATTAATTGATATGTATTTCAACTTTTATTATTATTTTTAATGTTTTATTATTTTGTTTCATTTTTCTGCATTTTTCATTAATTTTAATTTTAATAATTGTATTCTCATATTAAATTCTACTATTAGTGGGGTTTTATTGCACTAGGGTCTTCTACCCAAGGGACATCTATAGTAATAAATTATCATCTTTTAGACTCTACCTTAAGCTTCCCTTAACACATACCTACTACCACTACATCACACACCACCATTACAATACCAACTGATGTACCATTGCTCACTTTTCCTTCTACTAGTCCCCGATCTATAGCCATGGACAAGACACCACTATCCAAACCCCTACTATTTTTTTCCATGCCCACCTGACCTGTTACTTCATTAACCACGATGGATCCACCATTCTCTATCAACCAATAAGAATATTTAATGTCAGAATTCACTTCAACCATCACCGTTGAACACTTCCTTTGTGATGATAAAAGATGACCTATTCATCTTCCCCTAATGAGGTTTGTAATAGAATCTTATCATCATCCATTCTATAGGATCACCAAGCTGCACATTTTGAATCCCTCACCGATTATGACCACCAGATGACACTATCGAGCCTAGAACCACTAATAAAATGAGGACGTCACTAAAACATGAAGAACACCAGTTGACCTGGATCTGAGGCTGATGAACTAATAAATATCTCTGGTAGAAGAAAACATATCAAAATCATGAATAAGTAGATTCTGATGGTACACAGTCGAATAATATGTTACTACTCCAAAATAGTATTAGAACCCCATCATTTATGAATTAAATCGATCCCATACATTATATGTTGGTGCATTGTCGGTTTTTTTAACTCTTAATGTCAAGAATGCACTTCCAGAATAGGTATTGTCAATTTTTTAACACTTGTGGTCATTTTTGAAGTTTCTGTCAATTTTTTCCAATTGAGGATCTATCAATCAAAGACATTATCCTACAAGAGGGAACCCCACTGAGTAGTTGTATTCGACCCAGGATGAAGCTATAAGTTTATCTAACCAAGATTTGAATATTAAACTCTAAAGAGGTCAAAGATTATGAAACCCAATTTCACTAACTAACAATGCTTTTGTGAGTTTATTCATGAGTTTTTTTGAAGACTCAAAGAAGTGATGAGGGTCAAGAATTTTTTTTCGAAATGTTGAAGTGAAATTTTATAAGGTTATCTTTGATATCACTAGGGTAAATAAAAAAATTAGTAGTTCTTGAGTTCTTTTATAGTAGATAATTCATCTCAAGATGATTTTTCAAATTCATTGAAGAAATGGTTGACCGAGAATACATTTAGAATCTATCCAATGAAATATCCAATTTTAGTTGAAATAGATCACACATAAATTTTTTAATTATATTTGAAGGAGAATTATTGAAGTTATGTGAAGTTAAATAAAATAATGTTACTACAACACATGGATGGTGATGTAGTGAATACAGAGTTTAGTCAGTTAAAAATTATCATAGACAAACCAATAAACAATTGGAAATAAATTTCAAGACAGACACTTCTTTAGACTTTTGAAACACATAAGGGAACAATAAAGAGTACCATAGAGGATCGAGATCCAAATTTAGGTGATTCTTTTGGAGAGTTCAAGATGGAAATCATCGATGGGTGGAATTAAAAGATAAAACAAAGAGATAGATTTTTAAGATAAAAATGGATGAATATTACCCTCTTTATTTCATTTTTTTATCCCTATCACATATGTTTTACTTCTTCACATTATTTCTTATTACATCATATTTTTTGGTGATACCATTTGTAACATACCAAGTAAGTAATGAATAATAGATATTTTTATCTATGTATATTAATGAATTATATAGTGTTTTAGAGGCTTAAAATGAAAATAAATCCAATCTTAAGCATGGAATACACTAATATTCTTAAAAGATTGTTTTACTCCCTTTTGATGGAAAACCATTTTTAAATCAATATTTTGACAATTTTATAATCTATATTTGTCAAAATAAACATATTAATTATGATTGGGACATTGAATTTTATATTGGATAAATTTTTTGGTATTTTTCTGACAATGTTCATTTTTTTAATGAATAGTGAAAAATACTGCATTTTACATCAAAACTGCTTTTTAATCTAATTTATTTATATGATTAGATTATATTTTGAATTGGTATTAATGTGTAATATGAATATATTCTTACCATTTAATCCAATGGTGGTCATTGGAATCAATTTCACTTTTAAATCGGACTTAAACTAGTATCAATCTTTTGATACTTATTGTTTCATAAAAACACGCTATTTGCTCTAACAGCGGGAATTAATTATAAAATTAATTTATGTGACTTATATTTTTTGAATTTTTTAAAATAGGCTTCATTTTTGAATTTTAAATATCAAATATACCTTAGGGTGAATTTTTGGTAATTTTCTGAAAAACTTCAATTTTTGATGAATAGTGAAACCCCCAAGAGGTACTTATAAAAATTGATTTTCCGTTTAAATAAAAATTTGTCATCATTGTGTTTTGAATTTCAAAAATCCGACATACATGGTTGTCATTGAGAAGTAATATGTTGTTCAATGAGATTAAAATAATTTTTTGGTGAATAGTAACTTATTAAGTTTTTAATCGCGATTAGTGGTAATAAGTGTAGTTTAAGGAAAAAATAATGCTTTAATAATATGAGATGAGGGTGACACATGTCCTACCTTCATTGGATGTGTCATGGCCGACCAAGAAAATCCATGGGTCAACTTGGGGACCCATGGAGCCACTTTGGTTGGGAAATGACATAAATAACTTTTTATTTAATGTAAATGTAAAAATGACACAAACATAATATGTTTTACGAAAACAATTTTTACATGGGATTATAAATATCAGATATTTTATTATAAATATTCATTGGAAAGCTAAAACTATTTCCTACATCAGGATATTTTTGTTATAATTTTTAGAAATTAAATAAATTAATTTAATTATGACATCATGATGATGCAACGATGACCTCATTAGTGAACAGTTTAAATCAAATGAAACGATAATATAAAATCTAAGACCTAAACTTTTCCAAAAACTATTGGATGGGAATATTTATAAGACTTATAATCTTATCTTCTAAATATATCAATGTGGGACCTTAGAAATTTGAAACACGTTTGAAAATAAAATAATAGTTTCATGATTTCCAAAAGTGCCCCTCCTCTCCTCTTATAAAAGGCCCCCACCTATACCTCATTTCACAAACTCCTCAAGCCTTTGGCTCGGCCATCCCCTGTCCATTAACTCTCTCCACATCCCTCTCCTCATCCTAGAGGATTCCCTTTGTGCATAATCCTTTCAAAGGAAGTCTTTAGGCTCAAATCAAAAGGAGTTACACTTTTAAAGGTAATTCATTCTCTCATGTTCGTTTGTTTTATTTTGCTTCTCCAACCCCCTAAAATCTTTTTATTTACTTCTTTTGTAACAACACCAGTATATTAAATATTCTAGTATGTTGTTATAATATTTATTCGAGATACACTCTCACACAACTACATCAAATGGTTAAAGAACATACGGTTTCCGTGGATGGCGAAATTCTGCCTCCCGAAACGATGATTGTTCAATACTCATTTAACACATTCAAAGGTGGCCATTATGATGTCACTATTTTTATATATGATATATAATATATTTATTCTTTCCTTAAGCTTCTGTATTTTTCATTTATGGAATACCATTATTGTTTCCATTATGGGTAAACACAATATCTTCATTTTAGGAAGTGCGGACTACCGCCCCCTGAAAGTGATTTGATTCGTTATTACCATATGTGGGATGTGTAAAGGATAAAGTTAATGATATTATATATGTTATTATACTGGAATTATAATATACTCTTATATCATTATGATTCCATTCCATAAAATACGAAATAGAAATGGAAGTAGCGTTCATGCGTACGTACGGCTTACCGTCTCCATGAACGGTGCATTTCATTTCTTACCTCTAAATGTGATGTAATATTATAAATACATGTACATGCTGAATATATATGATATATATGTTATCCAAATCATTAATATAATTATGGATATATCAAACCTTTGACCAAATTGACAACATGTAAGTGTAAGAAGTCTATTTTTAACTTAAGAACCAAATACCGACAAAATGAACATTATTAACTTAAATGATTACATGATGTTAATAACATGGTATAAAATAAATAATGAACTTGGAAAAGTTTCTTAAGCAAGTATAGATTTACTCATGTTTATTATTCAGGAGATTGGTCAGGTCAATTCGGTTACGAGGTATGGGACTTCGTCTCAATATCCTTTCATTAAGGAATATTTTATTTTATACACAACTTTTTTTTATATGGTGTATAAAACCCTTTGACTTTTACGTTTATTCAAAAGGAATCTTCTTCATACGAAGCGTTTACTAAATGACAAAAGGGAATGTTTTTGTCGTACATATTCGGCGACAACGACTTCTCCGCCGTCGTGACCGTTATTTGAGTTTCAGATTCCTCTACAAGCCATACCTTCTTTTTAAAAGAAAAATAAATAACATGTTTTACTTTTCTTTTATTTTGGTATCGAAAATGGTTTTCATAATGTTTTTATATCAATGTGTTGTATTGATATCTTGTTATTGAATGGTGGGAATGTTATGTTTCCTTTATGCATGTTTTATGTGATATGATTATGTTGAGGTCCTTGGGCATTATTATGAAAACGGGTGGTTCCGTGTTAAACTAAGGGCGAGTGAGCCCGATATAGCTCTCCAATGCATTGGGTAACACGAAGGAGTGAAACGTTATGGTTTCACCGAAGAGATTTATGGAATATACTGTGATGGGTATTCCAAATGTAACCAAGAGGGTTACTCCCTAAGTAAGAATGTTATGAATGACTCATGTTACCTTTATGTCTTATGATTTCTGTGATTTATTCATGATTTGATGAGGTATGTTAAAGTGCTTATGTTTTATGGGTAATGTATGATATCATCCTTATGTATATATGTACCCATGTTTCCTTTCCATATTTTTATATCCCTTACTATGCTTTTTATGCTCATCCAATGTTTTCTTGAATTTTTTTCACAGGTCAGGGGAAAGGTACATGTTATGATGATAGTGTCAAGGAAGTGTCAAGAAAGAATCCATGTTTAATTTAAATATGTTTCCATTGATGGAAATGAAGAATACTATCTTTATGTAACCACTTTGTTTATATGTGGAATGTAATGCATGTTTTATGATCTAATTATCTAAAACTCTAAACCCGAAAAGATCCTCAATGTGTAATCTTTTAATAACTCAAGATTTAGTAAGGTTTAAGGCTGGGGACTTATAGTTGGTATCAGAGGTCGGTTTAGATAACTTTAGGAGTTAGAATTCTATTAAATGATTATCCAAATTTTTTTTTTGAAATGATATAACATTTAATGATTACCATGTTGCTTCATCTAAGACATATTTGTTCAGAATGGTTTTCCACAGAGGAAACAGGGAAGCTGTGCTAGGAAGGCAGACAGATGGAAATAACCTTCCGAATCAGCATCCTGAGATGGTCAAAATTGGAACTGAATAGTTTGTTGCAGTAATGGAGCAGTTGAATCAGGCTATAAATGGTGGTGGTATCCATGCGCGAGATCAGCCAGACCAACCGCAGAGGAACATGTCAGTGGTGGAACATTTCATGAGGCAACATCCCCCATCATTCAGAGGATCATTTGACACTGTGCAAGATGAAGGGTGGATTAAAGAACTGGAGAATATTTTCGATGTCATGGGGTGTTCAGCCAATCAAAAGGTTAGTCTTGATATTTACCGTTTGGAGGGTGAGGCAGTTCAGTGGTGGTCGATGGTTTAAAATATCAGGGACACTGATGAGATTGATGCTCTCGACTGGGGTGAATTAAAAGGTATATTTCTTGAGAAGTATTTTTCTAAGGTTGTTCGACTTAGGATGGAAAAGCAATTCTTGGAATTGAGGCAAGAGGAAGACTCAGTGGCTAACTATGAAGAAAGGTTCACTCGATTGGCAAGGTATGCTCCAAATTTTATCTGAGACCTTGATAGTAAAATCAATCATTTTTACTCAGGATTAAATCCAAAATATCGAAGGGCATTAGCTTCTCGTGAGTTTAAAAGTTATGAAAATCTTGTTCGAAGTGCTGAGAAGGTGGAAATGGAGTTTGTCGATGACCATGTGTTCTATAACAACCAGCAGAAGAAGAGACCGAGGTGGTAGGAGAAAGGTAAGAATTCTTCAAAAAAGTCTGATGGTAAGAAAAATAAGTTTCTATTTTGTGATAAATGTGGAAAAAGGCATGCTGGGGAATGTCTTCTGAATTCTGGGAAGTGCTACCGATGTGGTTTGATGGGACATAAGGATTGTGATTTCACTGAAAAGGATCAAGGTGAAGGTAAGAACAAATTTGATTTACTGTTAGTGAAATGTTATAAGTGCAATGAGATGGGTCACTATGCAAATGAGTGTCCGAAAAAAAATTTGAGTGATGGGAAGTAGTTAGACTACAAGCATAAAGGGGTGGCGAAATCTTTTGTATCTACTTAGGCAGACGTCGGGCCATCAAATGAAGTTGTATCAGGTACTTTGTTTGTTTTTTCAGATTATGCCAGTGTGTTGTTTGATTCGGGGTCTACACATTCTTTCATCTCTGAAACCTTTTCTAGTAAAATGGGAATACCATCTCAAGAAATGACTCCTGAACTTTTGGTAAAAACACCTGGGGGGAATGTTGAGGCAAAAAGAATTTATAAGAATCTTCCTATCCTTATCTGTGGAATGAACCTACTTGCAAACGTTATTGTTCTACCTCTATTAGAGTTTGATGTTATCCTAGGTATGGATTGGATCTCTATTTACCATGCTAAGACTAGCTATAGAGATAAAGAAGTTTCTTTTCAGAAAGACATTCAGTTTGTGTACAATAATGAACCCCTACTATTGATAACATATCAAGAGGCCAAGAAACTTGTGAAAGATGGAAATGAATGTTACCTTGCTCACGTCGTTGAAAATAAAGGAACTATTCAGATTAATGATGTGCCAGTGGTAAATGAGTATCCTGATGTTTTTTCCTGATGAGTTTCCTGGAATAATACCAGACCAGGAAGTTGAGTTTACTGTTGAATTAGTTCCTGATGCTAAGCCAATTTCAAAACCCCCTTATCGAATGGCACAAATTGAACTTTTAGAGTTGAAGGAGCAATTACAAGATTTATTAGAGAAAGGTTTCATTCGACCTAGCACATCACCATGGGGTGCTCCTGTTTTATTCCTTAAAAAGAAAGATGGTTCTATGATACATTTCATTGATTATAGGGACTTGAATAATATCACTGTTAAGAACAAATATCCTTTTCCTCATATCATTGATTTTTCTAATCAGCTCCAGGGAGCTCAGTATTTTTCAAAGATTGACTTTAGGTCGGGGTACCATCAGCTGAAGGAAAATAAGCATATGTTCCGAAGACTGCATTTCGTACAGGATATGGCCATTATGAATTTGTATTCATGCCTTTTGGGCTAACCAATGCACCTGTTGTATTCATGGACTTAATGAATAGAATTTTCCATGAGTTCATGGATAAGTTTGTGGTGGTTTTCATTGATGATATTTTGGTGTTTTCTAAAAGTAAAGAGGAGCATGAAAGACATTTAAGGGTCATTTTACAAACCTTAAAAGAAAATAAATTGTATGGGAAATTCAGCAAATGCGAGTTTTGGTTGCAACAAATTTCTTTCCTTGGTCACATTGTTTCAAAAGATGGCATAACCGTTGATCCGGAAAAAACAAAAGTTGTTGAAGAATGGCCAAGACCCACAAATGTAACCGAGATTCGTAGCTTCCTTGGCTTGGCAGGCTATTACCGAAGGTTTGCTAAAAAATTTTCACGGTTATCTAGTCAAATGACTAAGCTAACCCGGAAGGGTGTTAAGTTTATCTGGACAAAAGAATGTGATGATTGTTTTCAGGAATTTAAAAGAAGATTGGTGAATGCTCCAGTTTTGGCACTACCTTCCAGGAATGGTGAGTTTCTTATATACAGTGATGCTTCATTGAAAGGACTTGGTTGCGTCCTAATGCAGAATGATCAGGTAATTGCTTATGCTTCGCGACAGTTGAAGACTCATGAGGTAAATTACCCTACACATGATCTGGAATTAACTGCTGTTGTTTTCGCTTTAAAAATTTTGAGGCATCATTTGTATGGAGTAAAGTGTGAAATTTATACTGATCACAGATGTTTAAAGTATATATTCACTCAGAAAGAATTGAAAATGAGACAAAGGGGATGGCTAGAATTAATCAAGTATTATGATTGTACAATTCATTACCATCCGGGAAAAGAAAATAAAGTTGCTGATGCTTTAAGTTGAAAAAGTAATTCTCCATTAGCAATGTTGCATTTGGAACGTGATCCATTGGTTAAGGATTTGATGAACTTTGGCATAGATGTTGTTGGTGCAGGAAGTTCTTCTCTTTTGTTTCAGGTATCAGTGAGATCATCTCTATTAGATAGAATCAAGAAAGTACAGAAGCAAGACAGTGAGATGCAGAAAAATGTAGAGCTGGTTCAGAAAGGTAAGTTTCCTGAATTCAACATTGATAATTATTGTGTTTTGAGGTTTGGGAAGAGATTGTGTATGCCTTGTGATTCACAGTTGAAGAGAGAGTTGTTTTGTGAAGCTAATAGTTCTCTGTTTTCATATCATCCTGGTAGTACTAAGATGTACAGAGATATTCAGGAGTATTACTGGTGGGATGGAATAAAAAGAGATATTGCTGATTTTACTGTGAAGTGTTTGACATGTCAACAGGTTAAAGAAGAGTGGAAGTTACCGAAAGTTATGCTTCAGCCTTCACCAGTGCCAAAGTGGAAATGGGAGAATATATCTATGGACTTTGTTGTGGGATTACCGAAGACATCTCGAGGTAATAATGAAATCTGGGTTATTGTTTATCGCTTGACTAAGTCTGCTCATTTCCTTGCTATACGAGATACTTTTTCCCTAGATCAACTTTCCCGTTTGTATCTTAAAGAGGTAGTCAGGTTACATGGAGTTTCTCTCTCCATTATATTTGATCGTGATCCCAGCTTCACTTCTAACTTTTGGAAAGGCCTTCAGAAGTCGTTGGGTACTGAATTAAATTTTAGTACAGCTTTTCATCCTCAATCCGATGGGCAGTCAGAACGAACAATTCGGAACATGGAGGATATGCTATGTTCTTGCTCTATGGATTATCAGGGAATTTGGGACCAACATCTTTCTTTGGTCGAATTTTCATATAATAACAGTTTTCATTCCAGTATACAGATGGCACCATTTCAGGCATTATATAGGAAGCGGTGTCGAACTCCAGATTTCTGGGATGAAGTGGGTGAAAGGAAGTTGATGGGACCGGAATTGGTAGAAGAGATGGTAGAACAAGTTCAGCTGATTCAGAAGCACATGAGAACAGCTCAGAGCAGGAAGAAGAGTTATGCAGACAATAGGAGGAAGGATCTCTCTTTTGAGGTAGGTGATCATGTTTTTCTCAAGGTTTCACCATGGAAAAGTGTGATGCGATTTGGTAAGAAAGGAAAGATGAGTCCAAGGTTCATTGGACCATATGAAATTCTGGAGAGATTTGGATCAGTTTCTTACCAAGTGGCTTTACCTCCGAGTTTATCTCAGGTACACATTGTTTTTCACGTTTCAATGTTAAGGAAGTACATGCCAGATCCATCTCATGTTTTGAGTCCAGAGGTAGTTCAGATGGAAGAGAACCTATCTTATGAGGAACAACCGGTCATGATTCTTGACCATAGGGAGCAAGTGTTACATAATAAGGTAATTCACCAGGTAAAGGTTTTGTGGAAAAACACTAGTGCAGAAATCGTTTTTTACGTCACCATTTTTTACGTCGGTAATATATAACCGACGTAATAATGCGGCGAGTAGATTTTTCACGTCTGTCATTTTAATAACCGACGTTACAAATCACGCCTGTTGGGTTTTTACATCGGTTATCTTATAACAGACGTAAAAAACCAATGCGCGGGGGGTTTTTTACGTCAGTTATTTTGTAACCGACGTAAAAAACCCGATATCGACACGTTTTTTACGTCGGTTATCAAATAACCGACGTAAAAATCCAAAGCACGGTGTGTTTTACGTCGGTTATTTTATAACTGATGTAAAAAACCCCTGGGGTCTTTGGTTTTTTACGTCGTTTATTTGATAACCGACGTAAAAAACGCGTCGATATCGGGTTTTCTACGTCGGTTATTTTATAACCGACGTAAAAAACACGTAGATATCGGGTTTTTTACGTCGGTTTCCAAATAACCGACGTAAAAAAACCCGATATCTACGCGTTTTTTACGGCGGTTATAAAATAACTAAAGTAAAAAACCAAAGCACGGGAGCCTTTTTACGTCGATTTTAAGATAACCGACGTAAAAAAGCTAAAAAATAGTTTATAACATCGGTTATATAATAACCGACGTTATAAAGAATTTAAAAAAATTAAAGCCCGTGTTCTGTCATTTACGATTTTTTCGATTTACAGTCGCCGGCTCGTCTCTCCCTCGCGCGGTAAACCCTAATCGGCTCGTCGATCGCCTGCATTACACTCATTTTGGCTTCATTGTTTATCTTCTTCACTGCTCTCAGATCTATCATCTCAACTCGCGACATTCAAGTAAGCCTTCCACGAATTTATTTCGTTCGTTTTTGTTTCGATTCTTGATGTGCTTTTCGTTCATTTTTGAATCTCGTGGAATTTTTTTTATTGAAAATGGTTATTATGTTCATTCAACTCGCAACATTCAACTCACAAATGGTTATTAAAACATTGAGGATTAGCTTCAGCAAAATCTGAAAAATAATGGGTGGTACTGTAACGTTCCATTCTTCCAGCAACATTATTATTTCCTACTTAGCTGGAATGTGTCTTTCTGGTTGAAGATTGGTAGTACTTATTTTCTTAAAATCATATTTTCAGTATGATTGTCTAGAAAATTATTTTCATGAATGAAATTGGACTAGTTACAATCGGTAATACCTATCCTTAAAATTTCATTCAACATTCTTACATCATAATATTTTTTCAAAAAATTATGATTTTTAGAACTCCTAGATCCAAAAACCATCATCTGTTTTCATCTGCATTCATAAAAATATCAATTCATACCTATTATAATCAAATATTTCATTCTGGACTCATGGTGAGTCTGATAATACATTTCTTCTTTCAGTCATCTCCTAAAAATGATGGACCTTTTCATAAAAAGTGTATCTGATTTCTTGAATACGATGGTATGTCCGATTTTCAACAAAACCAAGTGAGGTGATTTCTTTTATTATTAATAATTCATAAAAAAATTATAAAACCTAAATATTATTATCATCCTTTTCATATTTTTCATTATAAAAAAGGTAAAGGGTACTTTCTTTTCATTCTCATGTTAAATTATATTTTTTATAAAGGTCTTTTCTATCTAGGTAGAAATAATTTAATGATAATTAGATTGAATTAGGTATATTATCTTATCTTACCATCCAAACACATTTTTATGTATTAATAATTATTATGTTTTGTAAAAACAATTATGACCCCCATTTCATTTTTGTTAGTTAATTGATCTACGAAAGTGTTATAAATGATTTGATGATCACGATTCACCCATATATATGGTCAGTCATTATGTGACATTTGGGTCCATAATATCCTTCTAATGCATTCGACAATGCATTATATATCATAGATCAATATGGGATACAGATGGTTATACCATGTCCAATGTGTTATGTGATGTGCCCGGTAAGAAATATTATAATAAATTATAGGAAAGTTGATTAACATATCCCAATATGAGGTGAATTAAACTATGTTTTCCCTTGACATATGTTATGACTTATATGATTATGTTTGTGCCACACTCTTATTTTATTCCACATACCAATGTTGTGATCTTGTGAATAATGTTTTTTAAATCATGTTCCCACTATCATATAAATCATGTCTTATGTTATGCTGAAATTGTTATACTTGGACTCAGGTTTTATGATCTATGATTATATAGAAATGTTTCACTTATCATTTTGATCATGTGCTTTGTGTATGCTCTTTACCCCCATGGATATCTTTTTATGAGATTAGATATTATATTTATATATATCATGTTTACCCATAATGAGTATCATAAATCAAAACTTTTATTATTTTCATTCCCTAAGTTATAAAAATAAGTATTATGTAGGATGATTCAAAAATTTAATCTGTGAGATGAGTTGTTTTAAGTGTGAAACCCAGGCCAAACACATATGTATTTTTTTATTGGTATTACATATATATAGTTCGACATATACTTTTTTTTACATTACCATGATATTAACATTAGTTTTTCTAAAGAAATATTAATATCCTTCGATTATATATCGGATCAAAAGAATATAGTAATTCTAATATATAATCAGAATGATCAGATAATATGACAATATTATTAAACATAAAAAAATGGTCTATATTCATATTTTTAACATGACACTTACGATGTATATCTATTTGGTGTTGGGTACTTATGAAAACTACTACTACTTTCAAGATTTGTTTTATATTTAAAATTGTATTACATTCAAATTATGATTTTTTTCATATAAACATGTTTTGTCTTATCTTAAAAATATATATTTTTTGTTGATATTTGTTATAGGTAATAATGAGTCGATGTTGGATTACAACACATCGAATGAGAAATGAATTTGAGGAAGGTGTTGATGCCTTTTTGGAATTTGCAAAACGAAATGTTCCAAGTAGTGACATTTTTTTCTGTCCATGCCTGAAATGTTTGAATATGAAGAAGTTGAAAAGTAGAGAGATAAAAGATCATCTGATATGTCATGGTTTTAATCCGAGTTACAGACCATGGATTTGGCATGGTGAAACTGGACAGAATGTCACTGATGATGATGATTCGCAAGATGGTAACTCCGATGGAATTGAAGAAATGATTCACGATATTGTAGCAGAACAAATTGAGATAGAACCGACAGTTGAACGTCTATATGGTGATGATGAAAAACCATTATATCCCGATTGTACAGATTTTACGGTTCTGTCGACGGTGTTAAGATTGATTAACTTAAAGGCAAAGCATGGATGGAGTGACAGAAGTTTTACAGAGCTGCTACAATTGATGAAAGACATTCTTCCAAAAGATAACGATCTTCCAGATTCACATTACAAAGCCAAGAAAATATTATGCCCGATGGGATTGGGATACAAGAAAATACATGCATGTCCGAATGACTGCATTATATATAGTAAGGAATATGAATTTCTGTCAGAGTGTCCAAAATGTGGGACATCACGGTATAAGGTGAAAGAAAAATCACAGGGTGATGTAGAGATTACAAAGATCCCTTCAAAGGTATTTTGGTATCTTTCTATAAATAATCATTTCAAACGTTTATTTTCTAATTCACATAATGCAAAAAGGTTAAGATGGAATGCTGAAGAGAGGGTATGTGATGGAAAAATACATCATCCAGTTGATTGTCCACAATGGAAGAAAATTGATGCGCAGTATTCTACATTTGGAAATGAAATAAGAAATCTCAGACTAGGGTTGTACACAGATGGAATGAATCCATACCGAACACTCAGTAGCACACATAGTTCATGGCCTGTTTTATTGGTAATTTACAACCTCTCTCCTGAAGTTTGTATGAAGCGCAAATATTTCATGTTGAGTACAATGATCTCTGGTCCAAAGCAACCCGGTAATGATATTGATGTTTACTTGTCACCGTTGATTGATGATTTTAAACTGTTATGGGCTGATGGTATTAGGGTGTATGATTCTTATAAAATGGAATATTTTGAACTGCATGCAGTGCTTCTGTTCACTATAAATGACTTCCCAGCTTATGGAAATTTGTCTGGATACAGTGTTAAAGGGCATAAAGCATGTCCAGTTTGCGAACAACAGATGTCATATTGTCAATTTCATCATGGGAGGAAAACAGTGTACATGGGTCATCGAAAGTTTTTGCCTATGGAACACCCTTATAGAAGACTAAAAAAGGCATTTAATGGCTCACAAGAATTTGATACTGCTCAAAAACCTTTATCCCATGATCTGAATTTTGAGAGGGTGAAAAACCTTGACGTGACATTGGGAAAGACACAGAAATCTGGTAATGATAGACATATTTGGAAGAAAAGGTCAATTTTTTTTGAGCTACCATATTGGAGGTATCATGAAGTTAAAAATAATATGGATGTCATGCACGTGGAGAAGAATATATGTGATTCTTTGATTGGAACATTGTTAGATATTAAAGGAAAGACTAAAGATGGGTTGAATGCAAGATTAGACTTACTATCAATGGGAATATGTTTGGAGTTAGCTCCCACTCCTAAAGGAAGACGAACATTTCTTCCCCCGACTTTTCATACATTATCGAAGAGGGAGAAAATTAGCTTCTGTCAGTGTCTTCATGATACCAAAGTGCCTCAAGTTTATTCTTCTAATGTAAAAAATTTTGTCTCATTGAAGGACTTGAAGTTGATAGGTATGAAATCACATGATTTTCACGTCATGATGCAACAAATTATACCAATTTCATTGCGTGGAATATAGCCCATTCGTGTCAGAATGACTATAATGAAGTTGTGTTATTTTTTCAATTCAATTTTTAACAATGCGATTTATGTGAATGCTTTGAACATTTTGGAAAAGGATGAAATTTTTATACTTTTTCAATTGGAAATGTATTTTCCTCCAACTTTTTTTGATATAATGGTGCATTTAATGATTCATCTGGTTCGAGAAATAAAGCTTTGTGGACCTGTATATCTTCGTTGGATGTATCCTTTTGAAAGGTATATGAAAATATTAAAGGGGTATGTTAAAAATCTATATCGACCTGAAGCCTCCATTATTGAAAATTATATTTCTGAGGAGGTAGCAGAGTATTATACGAGCTACTTGGCTGCGGCGCAACACATAGGTTTGCCTCCATCTCGCCATGAACGATTTAATAATGAGGGAAAGGGGATTCGCGGCTTGAAAGTCAAATCATTGTCAGCTGAACAGATGAAGAAGTTAGAATCATACATCTTGAAGAACATAGCTGATGCTCAACCATATATCACATTGCATATTAATGAGCCGAAACAATGTCATCCAAAGAAGAAGGAAATGTGGATTTTGAATGAGCACAACAAAACTTTTTTGTCATGGATTAAAAAGACTTTGCTTGGTAGATAAGATGTATCAGAGACATTAAGATGGATAGTGGGTGGTCCATGTTTAAATGTGATAACATGGTCTGGTTATGACATTAATGGTTATACATTTCATACAAAAGCTCAGGACAACAGAAGTGCAGTTCAAAATAGTGGTGTATTGGTGTTTGCAGAAGCAATGCATTTTTCGAGTGCTAAGGACAAAAACCCAATTTCTACATCAAATGCATATTATGGAGTGATTGAAGACATATGGGAGGTTGATTTCTTTAAAATTAAAGTTTCCGTTTTTAACTCTAAATGGTTTAACGGTAACAACAGTGTCAGACATGATGAATTTGGAATGACACTTGTTAATCTAAATAGATTGGAAGACATAGCTGATTATTTTATAATGGTAACACATGCAAAACAAATTTTTTATGTAGTAGATCAATCAGATATGCAGTGGGATGTTGTTTTACAAGGGAAAAAACAATATGTCGGTGAGGATGAACTAGATGAATATGCTGATTTATGTGAGATCCCTACTTCAATGGAAATATTAACAGAACATAATGACGATCATGTTGAAGACATAGTTTGTTCCATAAGGAACGATCACGACGAAGGAATTTGGGAAAACAATCCATCTGTACATTCCTAAAATTACAGGTAACATATGTTTATTTCTTGTTTACATTTATTTTTTCCATAAATGTTAGATATTGTAAGTTTTTTATTTATTAAAACATGTTTTAAAATAAAATAAGTATATGTTATTGTTTGTTTTAAGTTTGTTTAGTTTACTTTATCATGTTTATAACCATTACATGAATTTTAAAATGCTTATTTTTGTTCACTGATAATTACTTTACCATGTTTAGAATGTTTACCAGGTTTACCATTTTTACCATTTTTACCATCTTGACCATCTTGACCATCTTTTCCATCTTTACCATTGTTTAACATTCTTACCATATTACCAATGTTTACTATTATGTAACTTAGTACACTTTTCTATTTTCTGATTACAGTAGTATTAAAATATTTGAATTTGTATATTTGTTCACTGACAATTACATTACCATGTTTACAATGTTTACCAGGTTTACCATTTTTTCCATTTTTTACCATCTTGACCATCTTGACCATATTGACCATCTTTGCCATCTTTACCATTGTTTAACAAGATTACCATATTACCAATGTTTACTATTATGTAACCAAGTACACTTTTCTATTTTCAGATTACAGTAGTATTAAAATATTTGAATTTGTATATTTGTGAACTGACGTTTGTTTTTTTGATTTGAAGTATAATGACAGATCATTCAGATGATCAACCACATGATTCTGGGGAGGAGCATATTTCTGGTCATACCTCTGGGGATGAACATTCACATGCTCATATTACGACAAAGAGTTCAAAGGTTGGTAAACGTGGTTGCACACATTTACCAAAATTATCACTTGCCCGTACACAGGATCAGAGGATAGTAGTTGAGTTTGATGATGATGATATTCCTAGAGGTCTGAATGCCAAAGATTTTTAGAGTTTTGTTGCAACTCAGGCTAAGACCAAAGTAAGCATTCTGTATGATGATTGGAGAGGTGTGGATAAAGAGATTATCTCTCAGTTGTGGGAGACGATTTTGGTAAGATCTTTTGTCATTGTTTGACCATTCTTTTAATGTTTCTGGTATATATAATATGTTTAACCTCTTCTTTATCAGATGACATTTGATATTCCTGACACTGGAGAAGTCAGGAAGAAATGCTTATCGTTGGCTGCCAGGAGATGGAGGGATTTCAAATCAACCCTCACATCTGATTTCATTTATGGTCATAGGAGTCATGACAATCCATGTCGTATATATCCTTTTATAGATGAAGACACATGGAGACAGTTTTTTGAAAGTAGAAAAAAGAGTCATTTCTGGTAAGGGCAATGTAAACTTTTATATACTTTCTTATATAAATGATTTTATTAATGTTTTGTTAATGATTTCGTATTCTTAAATTATAGAAAACAAGGAAAGCTCATCAGGAGATCCAATCTAAAAATGTATACCCTCATAGTTTATCTCGGGGAGGGTATACATTATTGGAAGAAAAAATGATAGCAGAATAATTTCAACAACTAAGAGCTGAGTCTTAAAGCTTTGGAGAGGTGGCCCCTCCATCCCCTCCATCTAGAAATGAAAAATGGAAGAGAGCTCGGAAGGGAAAAAAGGGAAATATCTTTCGGAAGAATCAAGAATCGTAGATGAGAGGATTGTAAGATATCTATTTAATTTATTTAAGTTAACTTTTTTATTCATATAAGTTTCAATCATTACAGAAATGTTCAATTAATTAATACAGGACTCTCTTGAGGAGCAATGTTTAGAGGGGACATTTACAGCTACTGGGAGGGAAGATATTTTATTTGCAGCATTGGGAAGGCCCGAACATCCTGGTCGTGTAAGAGGATATCCTACAGGTGTATCGGTAAGAAAAGTGTTTCCACGTTCTTCAACTTCTATAATTGAGGGGGTTTATAAAAAAAATAGAATCCATGGAGGCTGAAGTTCAAAATATTAATGCGACGATGGAAGACAAGATTAGAGATTCGGTGCAGTCTATGTTTGCAGAAATGCAAAGACAATTTCAGACTGCAGCTCCCACTCCTCCACCTCCCCCTGCAGACCCCATTATTTATCCTCCACCTCCGCCAGTAGCTCCCACTCCCCCACCTCAGCCTGCGGACCCCATTGTTTATCCTACGCCTCCGCCGCAACTTCCTACATATTTCGAGTTGTATGTTGATGATTCTCAACATCATATAGCAGCATACGGGTTGGTATATTGTATAGGAGATACAGTTCATCATCAACAATTAGAGGTAGATAATCAGAGGGTCACTGTACAGGATATTATAGATAGATCAGCTAGGGTACCAATACCTACAGATGAGGTGGCGACAGTTGGACAGAGTATCGACCATTTTTTAGTTTGGCCATCCAGACTTCTTCGACTCATTACCATAGAGGTATGAATGTTATATCTTTTATTTTATTTTTTTATTAAAGTTGTTTTATCATTTGAAAACTACTATAATTCTAAATTTTTTTTCACAGGAACACTTCAAAGGTAAAGAAATACTGTATAGACAACAACAAAGACAACAAGCTATGACATCAGATACAGATTCTAGTGGTCTTGACAGATTGTCAAGATATTCACATTTGTTGTTGGGTTTTTATGAGTTTCTAATGGAATCTCATGTTTGTGGACGTCAAATAAGTGTTGGGATTACAAAATCTGATATCATGGAGCTTGTTACTGGAGATAAGTTGGGCATCTACGTGGTGAAATTTTTTTCCATGTAAGTCTTAACACCTTTTCCCTGCGTTATATTTATTAAAAATGTATACTTATATATGTTTTGTATTAGGTATCTTTATAAAATTTTTTAGAGGAATGAACTGACAGAAGTATATGGATTCATGGACCCACAATTGATTTCCCCTGAAGCATGTGCATTGACTGAGGAACAAATAATGGTTTATATTGCTGAAAGATTTGAAAAGAATATAATCCAACAATGTTGGATGATTCCTTTTTGTGAGAGGTATGAAACAAATTTCTCTCAAATAGTTAATTATCTTTTAACATAAAAACCCACTAACATTAAATTTCCTTTTATCAGTAATCATTGGATGATAGGGATTTTTTGCCCAAGGGAGAAAGCTCTTTATTGGATATGCTCTGTTCATGGTGATGTGCGGGAAAGTTTTAAGAATATATTGGAAGAGTAAGTTTCAATTTCTAAATAGTTTTATATATATTAATAAATTTTAAATTTACCCCATTCGTATTATTTTCTAACAGTGCATGGGCCTATTTTCGAAAAAACACAAAGAAAAGAAATGAAAAGATCAAATATGTAAAGGCGAAGGTAAATTTCCATTTATAATTTGTACTTTTTGATTTATTACATAAAAATAATATATTGAATTTACACTCATTCAAAACAGAAATGTCATGAACAACAAGGCCTCATCAAATGCGAATATTATATGTTAAGATTTATGTATGAAATAATAACAACTGGGACAGTTGTGAATTTTGACCTGGTACGATTTCCTCTTAAACTTTTCCATTATATTTCTATTTGATTTATTCATTATACACGTTAACTATCTTCTTTTTCATTTGTAGCTTTTTGATGACCCTCAACCCTATACTGCTGAAGACATCAAACACGTACAAGTGGAGTGGTCAAATTATTTTACAGGTTTGATTGAATTTTAGTTGTTTGTAATGTAAAATGTAATTTTGAATATTGTCGTTTTAATTGTCTATTTGGTAGTTGTTTAGGTTTAATTTAGTTTTTTTTGAAGTTGATAGTGTAAGTTTTGAATGTTATATAAGTGAATGTTTAATTTTTCTCTACTTCTTGTTTTGGTCTACTTTTGATGGTTTTTCTGGTATGGATTTCGGTCAGTGGGGGAGGGGTTCCCAGGGTGTGGGGGTGTGTTCAGTGGGGTTGGGGGTGTCCAGCGGTCTGGGAGGGCTGTCCGGTGGGGTGGGGGGACAGTCTTGGGGGTGGTAGGGATGTCCAGGGGTGTGGGAAGCCGGTCCAGGGGTGTGGGAGTGCTGTCCAGGGGTGGGGGGGGGGGGGGGGTTGTCCAGGGGTGTGGTGGGGGCTGTCAAGTGGGGTGAGGGGGTGAGGAGGTGCTGTTCATGTGGGTGGGGGGTTGTCGAGGGGTGTTTGGGGGTGTCTGTGGGTCGGGGGAAGTCCATGAGTGTGGTGGGGGCTCCAATGGGGTGGGGGAGGGTTGTCCAAGGGGTATACATGAGGGTGGGAGCTCCAATGGGGTGAGGGAGGGCTTTCCAGGGGGTATATATGAGGGTGAGGGCTCCAACGGGGTGGGGGAGGGCAGTCCATGGGGTATAAATGAGGGTGGATGCTGTCTAGTGGGTAAGTTTTATATGTTATCTATTTACATGCTTATTTTTTATGTACTTCTGTTTTTGTGGAATGATTTCTTGATTTATTTTTTGGTTGAATCTGGTGAAGAGAAGATCACTGCATTCTGTTTAAAAAAAATTCGGTTTATCACGTCGGTTATTTAATAACCAACTTCATAAAATTGCTGGAAAATAGTTTATCATGTCGGTTATTTAATAACCGACGTTATAAAAGGCCTGGAAAATAGTTTATCACATTGGTTATTTAATAACCGACGTGATAAAAGTCCTGGAAAATGGTTTATCACGTCGGTTATTTAATAACCGATGTGATAAAAGGCCTGGAGAATGGTTTATCACGTCGGTTATTTAATAACTGACGTGATAAAGGGCCTGGAGAATGGTTTATCACGTCGGTTATTGAATAACAGATGTGCTAAACGGCCTAGACAATGGTTTATCACGTCGGTTATAGAATAACCGACTTGATAAACCCCCCTCCCCCGGTTTTTCACGTCGGTTTTATATGAACCGACGTGATAAACCACGCTCAGCCCAGTTTATCACGTCGGTTCTTATAGAACGGACGTGATAAACCACCCTCACCCCAATTTATCACGTCGGTTCTATATGAACCGACGTGATAAACCCCCTCACCCCCTGTTTATCACGTCAGTTGTTTAAGAATGGACATGATAAACCATTTTCCAGGCCGTTTATCACGTCGGTTCTTCGATAACTGATGTGATAAACCATTCTCCAGGCCTTTTATCACGTCGGTTCTAAAATAACCGACGTGATAAACCATTCTCCAGGCCCTTTATCACGTCGGTTCTAAAATAAACGACGTGATAAACATCGCGATTTTATGGTTTTTGATGTCTATTTTTAAATAACCGACGTCAAAAACCTTATTTATAACGTCGCACGTATTAACGTCGGCTAGAAACCGACGTAAAAAATTAAAAATAACCGACGTAAAAAACATTTTCTGCACTAGTGAAACCACATGATTTAAGAGGCATCATGGGAATCTGAAAATGCAATGAGGGATAAGTACCCCCATTTATTCGATAAGTAAATAAATTGCGGGGACGCAATTTCCTAAAGGGGGAAGGATGTAACATCCCAAGTAAGTAATGAATAATATATATTTTTATCTATGTCTATTAATGAATTATATAGTTTTTTAGAGGCTTAAAATGAAAATAAATCCAATCTTAAGCATGGAATACACTAATATTCTTAAAAGATTGTTTTACTGCCTTTTGATGGAAAACCCTTTTTAAATCAATATTTTGACAATTTTATAATCTATATTTGTCAAAATAAACATATTCATTATGATTGGGACATTGAATTTTACATTGGATAATTTTTGGGTATTTTTCTGACAATGTTCATTTTTTTAATGAATAGTGAAAAATACTGCATTTTACATCAAAACTGCTTTTTAATCTAATTTATTTATATGATTAGATTATATTTTGAATTGGTCTTAAAGTGTAATCTGAATATATTTTTACCATTTAATCCAATGGTGGTCATTGGAATCAATTTCACTTTAAAATCGGACTTAAACTAGTATCAATCTTTTGATACTTATTGTTTCATAAATACACGCTATTTGCTTTGACAGCGGGAATTAATTATTAAATTAATTAATGTGACTTATATGTTTTTAATTTTGTAAAATAGACTTCATTTTTGAATTTGGAATATCAAATATAGCTTAGGGTGAATTTTTGGTAATTTTCTAAAAAACATCAATTTTTGATGAATAGTGAAACCACTAAGTGGTACTTATAAAAACTGATTTTCCGTTTAAATGAAATTTTGTCATCATTGTGTTTTGAATTTCAAAAATCCGACATACATGGTTGTCATTAAGAAGTAAAATGTGGTTCAATGAGATTAAAATTATTTTTTGGTGAATAGTAACTTATTAAGTTTTTAATCGCGATTAGTGGTAATTAGTGAAGTTTAATGAAAAAATAATGCTTTAATAATATGAGATGAGGTTGACACATGTCCTACCATCATTGGATGTGTCATGGCCGACCATGAAAAGCCATGGGTCAACTTGGGGACCCCATGGAGCCACTTTGGTTGGGAAATGACATAAATTACTTTTTATTTAATGTAAAAGTAAAAATGACACAAACATAATATGTTTTACAAAAACAATTTTTACATGTGGTAATAAAGATCAGATTTTTTATTATAAATATTCATTGGAAATATAAAAATATTTCATACATGAGGATATTTTTTTTATAATTTTTAGACATTAAATAAATTAATTTAATTACGACATCATGATGATGCAACGATGACCTCATTAATGAACAGTTTAAATAAAATGAAACGATAATATAAAATTTAAGACCTACACTTGTCCAAAAACTATTTTATGGGAATATTTAGGAGCCTTATCATATTATCTTTGAAATATATCAATGTGGGACCTTAGAAAGTCGAAACACTTTTGAAAATAAAATAATAGTTTCATGATTTCCAAAAGTGCCCCTCCTCTCCTCTTATAAAAGGCCCCCACCTCTACCTCATTTCACACACTCCTCAAGCCTTTTGATCGGCCATCCCCTGCCCATTTACTCTCTCCACATCCCTCTCCTCATCCTAGAGGATTCTCTTTGGTAATAATCCTTTAAAAGGAATCCTTTAGGCTCAAATCAAAAGGAGTTACACTTTTAAAGGTAATTCATTCTCTCATGTTCATTTGTTTTATTTTGCTTCTCCAACCCCCTAAACTCTTTTTATTTACTTCTTTTGTAACAACAACAGTATCTTTACTATACTAGGATGTTTTTATAAGATTTATTCGAGCTACACTTTCACACAAATACATCAAATGGTTAAACAACATACGGTTTCCGTGGATGGCGAAATTCTGCTTCCCGAAACGATGATTGTTCAATACTCATTTAACACCTTCAAAGGTGGCCATTATGATGTAACTATTTTTATATATGATATATAATATGTTTATTATTTCCTTAAGAATCGGTATTTTTCATTTATGGCATACCATTATTGTTTCCATTATGGGTAAGCACGATATCTTCATTTTAGAAAGTGCGGACTACCGCCCCCTGAAAGTGATTTGATTCGTTAATACCATATGTGGGATGTATAAAGGATAAAGTTAATGATATTATATATGTTATTATACTGGAATTAAAATATACTCTTATATCATTATGATTCCATTCCATAAAATATGAAATAGAAATGGAAGTAGTGTTCATTCGTACATACAGCTTACCGTCTCCATGAACGGTGCATTTCATTTCTTACCTCTAAATGTGATGTAATATTATAAATACATATATATTCTGAATATATATGATATATATGTTATCCAAATTATTAATATCATTCTGGATATAACGAACCTTTGACCAAATTAACAACATGTAAGTGTAAGAAGTCTATTTTTGACTTAAGAACCAAATACCGATGAAATGAACATTATTAACATAAATGATCACATGATGTTCGTAACATGGTATAAAAGGAATAATGAACTTGAAAAAGGTTCTTAAGAAAGTAGAGATTAACTCAAGTTTATTATTCAGGGGATTAAAGAATGGTCGGGTCAAGTCGGTTATGAGGTTTGGGACTTCGTCTCAATCTCCTTTCATTGAGGCATATTTTATTTTATACACAACTTTCTTTTATACGGTGTATAAAACCCTTTTACATTTACATTTAATCAAAATGATTCTTTTTTATACGAAGTGTTTACTAAACGAAAAAAGAGAATGTTTTTGTCGTACGTATGCGGCGACAACGACTACTCCGTCGTTGTGACCGTTATTTGAGTTTCGGCTTCCTCTACAAGCCATACCTTCTTTTTAAAAGAAAAATAAATACCATGTTCTACTTTTCTTTTATTTTGGTATCGAAAATGGTTTTCATAATGTTTTTATATCAATGTGTTGTATTGATATCTTTTGATTGAAAGGTGGGAATGTTATGTTTCTTTTATGCATGTTTTATATGATATGATTATGTTGAGGTCCTTGGGCATTATTATGAAAACGGGTGGTTCCGTGATAAACTAAGGGCGGGTGAGCCCGATATAGCTCTCCAATGCATTGGGTAACGCGAAGGAGTGAAACGTTAAGGTTTCTCCGAAGAGATTTAGGGAATATACTATGATGGGTATTCCAAATGTTACCAAGAGGGTTACTCCCTACGTAAGAATGTTATGAATGCCTCAAGTTACCTTTATGTCTTATGATTTCTATGATTTATTCATGATTTGATGAGGTATGTTAAAGTGCTTATGTTTGATGGGTAAAGTATGATCTCATCCTTATGTATATATGTACCCATGTTTCCTTTCCATATCTTTATATCCTATACTGAGCTTTTTATGCTCATCCCATGTTTTTTTGAAATGTTTTTCACAGGTCAGGGGAAAGGTACATGATATGATGATAGTGTTAAGGAAGTGTCAAGAAAGAATCCATGTTTAATTTAAATATGTTTCCATTGATGGGAATGAATAATACTCTCTTTATGTAACCACTTTGTTTATATGTGGAATGTAATGCAAGTTTTATGATCTAATTCTCTAAAACTCTAAACCCGAAAATATCCTCAATGTGTAATCTTGAAATAACTCAAGATTAAGTAAGGTTTAAGGCTGGGGCCTTATACCATTTCTATTTTTATTTTTTTCTATATTTGTACGATTTTTTAAAAAAATTTATCATTCAATGAGATTTATTATGATGATTTTTATCATATTTAGGTCATTGGATAAATCTTAATAGGGCTGATATATAAAAGACTTCCCTCTGTTTTCCACATTTATGGAGAAGTATACTAACTTTATTTTTTTTCACAAAGTCATTAGTAATTAATTTCACAAGAAAAAAAGAAATCATTTTATATTGAAAATTTTAAATTTCTCCATCACTTTGATTATATAGTTTAATTATTCCCAATTTTATAAAATCATTTCCCTATCTCATCATTCATAGTTCTCAAACAAATTAGTCATCCATAATTATCATTTTAGCCTCTATTTTTAGACAATCACTGTGATGAAAAATTGTGGGAGATTTGTGAAGAATTGTCCAGAAATGAAAAGAATAAATTCACAACTTTAATATATTTAACTGTGGAACTTTTAAGAATGGTTATTGATGAAAGAAACAAATTTTATTAATTTATCAGTGTAAAAATTATAATATATAAAGGATAGACATTATGTATGAAACTGATTTTTGATTAAAAGGATAGAATGATAAAACATTTTTTGGAATTAAATGATGATATTATTCAAGTCATTAAAATAAGAAATCATGACTTTGAAAATAAATTCGTTCAAATTGTTCAAAAAATAATTTTTGATAGGTTTTGATAAGTAATATCATTTTTGGTGGATAAAACAACAATTATTAAACCTAAAAATTATTATTGCACCAAAATGGTTTTGAATTTTTTCACGATGGATGTTGAAATAAACACATATGATTTATTTTAAAACATTAATAATATATTGACTATTGAAAATGAAATTCAGGTAGTAAAACATAATGTTGAGTTAAAAGTAGTAGAGGTTACAAAATTGACTACAAAATCCCTAATCTTTTTTCAAATAGAATTTTATGACCCTCTTCTTGAATATGTCCTTCAAAACTCATCCTTGTACAATATTGTTGGTCAAGATTTAATGTTATATAATGGGAAAGAGTGTTCTGGGAATCTTTTCAAACCCCTTGAAACACCCTAAATTAGGAAACCCATTCCTTAAACTTTGAAATCCATCAATTAGAGAAAAAATTATAAGGTGAATAATATACTGTATAGATCATTCAAAGGGTGTTTCATAGGGTTTTTTCTGCTGTAAAGGGATTCATGTTTTCCCATTGTGGTTTAGGTGCTCATAAATATCGGTTTTGTCATGAACAAGATTTGGGAAATCAACCTATGGTGGTTCTTATCTTAGTAATCATACCCACCTAGTGACTATAGTAAGATTCTAGGAATGTTTTGTAGGGACTATAAATCTCGGGATGCATGGTAGGAAACCCATTATTTTTATAAAATTTTATTTTATTTCATTTGTTTATTTCCATTGATTTAAATAAAATTCCTTAAGAACTTATCTTCTTCTCATTATTCTGATCATCATCAATCCTATATAGGATGATGTTTCACTATCACTCTATTTTTTCTCTCTATTCTTATTATAATATTTTTATTTTTACTTATTTAAATAAATTACTAACCAGAAAATTAATTTTGTAGTGCTTAACTTGAATAGAATAAGTATACCATGATTTTCAAAAGAGCTGTTTTCTTGAGAAATAAAGATGAACTATCTTAAATTCAACCTCTCGTACTGAGAGTTGAATAACCATAGGAATGAAATTTAAAATAAATGAAGGTATTTTTAAAATAATATCTTTTGATGAACGATTCTTAAAATAATGGGTGTGCTTGTTTATATTTATATATTTTCACTCTTCTTAATCTTTGGGTTTCTTATGTGAATGCTACAAATTATACTATAGTGATTTGAAATTTATTCATAGTACGAAATTATGTATGGGTGAGTGATACCCACAACTGTTTTTAATTAAATGGGCTTCTCTTAGTTGGGATTTTAGCATAAAATCTTATTTTTTATTGAATATATAATTGATATAAATTTTCAAATATACTAACACACTCTTCATTATGAACTCAATGTTTTCAATGCTACTATTTCAAATTATTGAATATTTTCTTATTGTCCCTTAAATGATAATTCATGAGTTTATCTATTATCTTGAAAAACATTTATTATGATAAAATTATTTTATGAAATGTATTCTAACCCTTGAATATGAAACTAAACTATTTAATTGAAAACTTGTTTTCGAAATTCAGTAGTATAATTATTTTTTCCACCTTTGAATTCAAAATTGGGTAAAAATTTGGGTTTTATGTGTGGGGGATAGGGTCTTCTTAATATGAGTTAATCTATACATAAATGGGTACCCCTAAACCCTGTTTAAGTTTTTTCTTTCAATTTTTTCCATATTTTATTCTTCACTTATTGTAGATCAAATGTTTTCTTAATTTTTAATGTTTTTAGGCCACATTAAAGAGGCCATACATTTATTACCCCATGAATTTAATTGAGTAAATAATTTCCTTCCCATTTTAAATCTTCTATTCATGGTTATATTTTAATACTATGTTATACAACTATCATTGAATTGAAATTTTTTTATTGTTTCAATCATAAAAGACATTCATTTACCTGAGATATGAAATGAAAATCCTAATGTAGTTTGAGATTATTTCCTTCATTATTTCATTATTTTTTTATTTAAGATAATTTTTTTGGATGAGTTATTTATTCCTCAATGTAGTTATTGAACCTACTCATTCATTCAGTTATGTCTAATTATTTGAATAATAATTATTTGTGTCTACTCACATGGAGGTAATTAGATGTTTCGATATATAAGTTAAATTCATATAGATATAATTCCATTTCAATTCAAATGTTTTAAAAAGAAATACTTTTTATATAATAGTAATTAAATGATTCACTGAACCACTTTATTTTACGTGGGAATTAATACATTTTTCTTGAATGGATTTTTGGGGGAGAATCATTTTTCTTTAATCAATTTTTTTGTGGCATTGTAGTGGTTCAAATTTAATATTTTTTATTTTTCAAATAAATTTGATTAGTAATTTATAAAGGAAAAGAAATTATTAAATATAAGGGAATTTGATGGGACCTTAATTGAGGTGTTTTTCCACATAAATTAAAATAAATTTTTATTTATTTAATTAATTACTTTTCCTTTTTTGTTAAGTATTTACTCTAATTATTTTTTTTATAAAAAATATAAATTATAATTTTTCTGTATAATTTTTTATTTATGATTTTAGAATTACTAATTTTTTAAAATTTTGTTTTTATTTATATTATTTTTTGTAAAAATATTTTAAAATATTAATTGTAAATTTATTTTATTATTATTTACATTTTTAAATTAAATATATTAACAATCTATTTTTAATTAAAAAAATGAATAATACCTTATTTTATAATATTTATTTTTTATATTCTAGTATTTTCATATTTTTATTTTTTAATTTTAGTTAATAATTAATTTTTAAATAATAATAATTACAATTTGAATTTATTTAATTATACAAATTACTAATCTTTTTCCTAATTCATCCTAAAATTTGTGTATAAAATAATTAATCAATTTAGTTTTTTAACTTTTATTATTTAGTTTTTAATGTTTTATCATTTTTATTAAATTTTTTTATTATCAATTTATTTTATTGTTAATTATGGTTCTATTAGATTAAATTTTTCTACTACTGGGGTTTTCTAACATTGAGGTCTTATACCCCTAGGACATCTACCATCAAGTATTATCTTTTATTGGAATCAACCTCCAACCTCTCCCGCCTCACAACCACCATTGAATCAACCACCAACATTCCACTACTAGTAATTCTACCACCACTAACGTTTCTTTCTATTGTTCCCCGATCTACCACCACAGACAACACATTGCCACATGAACCCCAATTTTCCACCACCACCACAACATGATCCTCATCAAAACAACCATGATAGATCCAAAACTCTTCATCCACTACCATAAAGATATATCATTAGACTCCAATTTCACATCCACTGTTTCATTATTTCATGGAGAAGAACAATGTCAAGATATGTATTTTCATCATTTGAGATTTTTAATAGAATTTTATCCTCGTAAAATCTTTAGGACAACCGACTTATATAGCTCAAAGCACTCACTGAACACAACCACATGATGCTACTACTAATCTTGGAACCATCGATGATAGGAGGAAGTCATAGAAGTGTGATGAACCCAAGCCACACCTAGATTTGATCCTAATGAAGTAGTAAATATCTCCTATAGAAGAAAATAGTTTGGAATTAAGAAGAATAAGATTCCAATGGTTCAATTTTAGATGGGATTTTTCTACTCTGAACTATTATTAAAAACCCATTATTAAAAAGTCATTATAGTTTGGAAATTAGATATTCGCTCCATTTTGTCCTTCATTATTAGCTAGATATGGATATTTAAACACTAGAGATGAAAAAAGGTATTTACCCTATGATTCATGACTATCTTTCATAAATTTGTGAACACTCAAGTCATCTTTAAATCTTCCTCCATTGTTAACATTTGAGGATCAATTGATCGAAGAAACTATGACATGAGAAAAAATCAACTGAGAAATTGATTTTGGACATGGATGATGATTCAATATTGACTGACCAGGATTTGAATATTCAACTCTAAAGGAGTAGAACATGATAAAACACATTTTTAGCTTACTGATGAACGTTTGTGTGTGTTTTTTCCTAATATTTTTTTAGGATGACTCGAATAATTGATGAGTGAGGAGGAATTCATATGGTAGTGTGGTTGTGAATTTTTTTAATTGAATCCTTGGTATCATTGGGGAAAATAATGTATCATTTACTACTCGAGTTCAGATGTAGTAGATATTTCATCTCAATCGGAGTTTATTAATTCATAGAATATGTTCATGACTTGGATGATATTTTTATTCATGCTTGAGACACATATAGATTCAATTGAAATAGATCTCACATAATAGTATTTTAATGTTTTTTGAAAGTGATTTTTTAAAGTCACGTTCAGGTAAATAAAATGATATTACAACAATATGTGGATGGTGAAGTAGTGAATACCATTTTTTTTAATTAAAAAAGGTTGGAGAAGAACCAAAAAACAAAAAAAAATCTAAAAAAGATACTTCTTCAGATATTTGACATAATGAAGGGAGCATTTTAGAGCATCAGAGATACTCTAAAGTTGATAAAATGTGACGATTATGGTGATATTGAGATGGAATCTCTCAAAGTTATGAATTCAAATATGTAATAGGGAGAGAGAGTTTACAGATCGAAAGATAAGAATCAGGATCTCTATATTTCCTTTTTTAATATCTCATGTTTCTCATTAAAATAATATTAATCTAGATATGGATAGCTAATTTTATAGTTGAGGAATTAAATTATTTCTTTTATCCTTTAACTTATTTAAATTATTTCTTCGTACATCAGAATTATTTGGTGAGATCGATTATTTTTATTAAATATTTTTTATCTTTGAATCATTTTAAAAATATTTGATTATTTTGAAGAGATTTATTCTTTTTAATTTTTTCAACATTATGTTGTTGGTTGAATTTTGATAATGGTGATATGAAAGATTCCACCCTCTATAGGCCACTTTCTCAGCAAATAATATTAACATAATATTTTTTTGTAGAAGAGTTAAAAATTTATATCCAAATTTAAAAAAAATCTCTTTAAATAAAATAATTTAGAGTCCTCTAAAACCTTCATAAATTAGTTCAATTATTAATAATTATAACATCTCATTTCGTTATATCTTAACCCATTATTCTCAAAAAACATATTAATATTCATCTCTAAAGGGGTCAATGTTTATGAAACCAAATTTAAAAAATTGACAATGCTTTGTGGGCTTATTTAGGAGTTTTTTTTGTGAAGACTCAAAGAAGTGATGAGGGTCAAGGATTTTTTTGGAAGTGATATAGTGAAATTTTATAAGGTTATATTTCTTATCACTAGGGTAAATAAGGTAATTAATAGTTCTTTAGTTTATTTAGAGTAGATAATTCATTACAAGATGAGTTTACAAATTCATTGAAGAAATGGTTGATGGGGAATAGATTTTAAATCAAGCCAGTGAAACATCCAAATTTAGTTGAAATAGATAATACATAAATTTTTTTGAATAATGTTTAATGAATTATTACTGAAGTTATGTGAAGGTAAATAAAATAATGTTACTACAACACATGGATGGTGAAGTATTAAATACTGAGTTTAGTCAGTTAAAAATTACCGGAGACAAACCAATAAACAATTGGAAATAAATTTCAAGGTAGACACTTCTTTAGAATTTGAAACATAGAAGGGAGTAAGAAAGAGCACCATAGAGACTCCAAATCTAAAATTAGGTGATTCTGTTGGAGGGAAAAAGATTTACTTTATCAAAGGGTTGAATTAAAAGATGAAAAAGGAGATAAAGTTTTAAGATAAAAATGGATAAATCTTAACCTCTTTTTTCATTTTTTTTGTATCACTATTTCATATTTTTCATGTGATATTCATGAACTAGATATGGAGAAATAATTTTTTTATGATAAATTAAATTTTTTTGGTTAATTTTTCACTGCATCACATTTCTTCTTAACACATTAGAATTGTTTGGTGATACCATTTCTATTATTAATATTTTTATCATTGTATCATTCATAAAAAAATTATAATCATTCAACAAGATAGATTCGACCGATTTTTAGAATTTTTATGTTGTTGGTTAAATCTTAGCAGTGGTGATATTTAAAAGACTTCCCTCTGTATGGTACTTTCATGGGGAAGGATACTAAGTTGATGTTTTTCATAGAGGCATTAGTAATTCATTTCACAAGAAAGAAGAAATCTTTTTATATAAAAAAATTTAAATTTCTCCACCACTTCCATAATGTAGTTTAATTAATTTTAATTTAATACAGTGTTTCACTATCTCTTCATTCATAGTTCTCACACATTTTACATATATATATTTCACCTTTTTAGCCTCTATTTTTAGTAGTTTCAGTCTTCATATTAGTCTATATAACTTCTCAACTACATTCCCTTGGGTTCGGCCCTACATTCTCCTATATAGTGAGTGTAAGAGTTATAATTTATTTAAATATTCAAGTATTAATGTTGTACATATCAATTTTTCGGAACTATTTATTGGGATTGTGTTTGTTGATTGTATTAGGGTTATAAATTACCAAAAAAATACAAGAAAAACTATAATAGAAACCATTTTATTAAAAAAATATGTTTGAGAAAACCACATTTTTTTGTTCTTTATCTTTATAGTTTTATTTCAAACAATCTTCCTATGTGAATTAAATTTTTTTTACTAAAATATTTTATTTTTAAAATGAATATAATAGAATCATATAGAAAAAATAACTTTAGGTTCAAGATAATCTATATTAGTAAAGAAAAACTCATAGGGGCATTTCTAGTGCATCACTGTGATGAAATCTTGTGGGATACTTCTGAAGAATTGTCAAGAAATGAAAACAGTAAATTTACATCTTCAAAATATTTAATTTTAGAACATTTAGAAATAGTTATTGATGAAATAAAAAAATTTAGGAATCTATTAATGTATAAATTCCTATATCTAAAGTAAGAAAATTATGTATGAAACTGATTTGTGATTAAAATGATAAAATGATAAAATATCTTTTTGAATTAAATGATGAGATTATTCATGTCACTAAAATTGGAATTCATGATTTTTGAAATAAATTTGTCTAAATTATTCTAAAACTATTTTTGAGAGGTTTTGATAAGTAATTTCATTTTGGGAGAAAAAATACACTTATTAAACCTAAAAATTATGATTTCTCCCAACTTGTTGTGAATTTGTTTCACGATGGAGGTTAAAATAAATCTAAATGATTTATTTTGAAACATTAACATTATATTGACTATTGAAAATGAAATTCAGGTAGTAAATCATAATGTTGTGTGAAAAGTGAAAGAGGTTACAAAATTTAATACGAAATCCCTAAATATGTTTCAAATAGAAATTTATGACCCTCTTTTTGAATTTTTCCTTCACAACTCATCCATGTACAATTTTTTATGTAAATATTTAATGTTATCTAATAAGGAAGAGTGTTATGGGAATATTTACAAACCCCTTGAAACAAATTAATTTAGGCCACCCCTTCCATAAACTATGAAATTCATTAATCTGAGAAAAAATTATAAGGTGGATAGTATACTTTTTAGATCATTCAAAGGGTGTTTCAAGGGGTTATTCTTCTGTAAAGGGATTCATGTTCTCCCATTGTGGTTTAGGTGCTCATAAATATCAGTTTTGTCGTGAAAAAATTTGGGCAATCAACCTATACTTGGTCCTATCTTAGAAATAATACCCACATAGTGACTATAGTTATATTCTAAGAATGTTATTGTAGGGTCTATAAAGTTAGGTATGCATGGTAGGAAACCCATTATTTTTATAAAAATTTAATTTATTTCTTTTTTCAGTTTTTGTTGATTTAAATAAAATTCCTTAAGAACGTATCTTGGGCTCATTATTCAGGTCATCTATACTCCTCTATAATTTGAAGCTTCACTATCACTCCCTTTTTCCTCTCAACTCTTATTATCATATATTTTTTAATGATTAAAATACATGACTAACAAAAAATTAAATTTTGTAGTGCTTAAATTGATAAGAAAAAGTATAAATTTATTGTAAAAGGAGCTGTTTTCTTGAAAAATATGGATAAATTATCATAAATTCAACCTCTAGTACTGATAGTTGAATAACCATAGGAATTATATTCAAATATAAATGGAGATATTTTTAAAGAAACTTCATTTGACGAAAGATTCTTAAAATCATGGATGTTCTTGGTTAAATTTATACATTTTTACTCTACATATTCTTTGGGTCTCTTATGTGAATTCTACAAATTATACTAAAATGATTTTAAATTTATTCATAGTGTGAAATTAATTATGGTTGAGTGATACCCACGACTGTTGTTTAAGTGAACATGATTCAATTAGATGGGAATTTAGCATAAGATCTTATCTTTTATTGAATATATAATTGAAACAAATTTCCAAATTTACTAACACACTCTTCACTATGTAATCAATGTTTGGAATGATACTGTTTGAAATTTATTGAATATTTCCATATTGTCCCTTTAATGATAATACATGAGTTTATCTATTCTGTTGAAAAATATATAATACAATAAAATTATTGTGTGAAATGTATTGTGACCCTTGAATATGTAATTAAACTATTGAATTGAAAACACGTTTTTGAACATTAGAAGTCTAATTATTTTTTTCCACCTTTGAATTCAACATTGAGTAAAAATTTGGGTTTTAGGTGTGGGGGAGAGGGTCTTATTAATTTGGGTAGATATATACATCAATGAGTACCCATAAAACCTGTTTAAGAATTATCTTTCATGATTTTTTCCTTGTTTTTGTATTCAATTATAGTAGATCAAATATTTTATTAATTTTTAATGTTTTTGTGCCTCTTTGAAGAGATCATACATTTATTTCCCCAAGAATTTAATTGAGTAAATAACTTTCTGCCCATCTGAAATCATCTATTCATGTTTATATTTTATGACTATGTTATACTAATGTCATTGAATTGAAACTTCTTTATTGTTTTAATCTTATATGACATGCATTTACCTGAGCTATGAAATGAAAATCCTAATATAGTTTCAGATTAATTCCTTCCTTATTTCATTATTTTTATTTTTAAGATAATTTTTTTGGATGAGATATTTATTCCTCCATGTAATTATTGAACATACTCATTAATTTAGTTATGTCTATTTATTTGACTGATAATTATGTGGGTCTATTCACCTAGAGGCAATTAGATGTTTGGATGTATCAGTTAAATTCATATTGATATTATTTTAATTCAATTCATAAATTTAAAAAAGAAATACTCTTTTTATAATAGTAATTAAATTATTCACTAAACCAGTTTTTTAGACGGAATTCATACATTTTGCATAAAAGTATTTTTGGGGGAGAATCATTTTTCATTAATCATTTTTTATGGAATTGTAGTTTTTCAATTTTTAGATTTTTTATTTTTAAACTAAAATTGATTATTAATTTCTTGAGGAAAATAAATGATTATGTATGGGGAAATTTGGTGGCACATTTAATTGAGGTTCTTTTCCACATCAATTAATTAAATTTTGATTGATTTAATTAATTCATTTTTTGTTAAATATCTACTCTAATTAGTTGTTTTGTTAAAACTATAAATTATCATTTTTATGTTTAATTTTGTATTTATGATTTTAGAAATTTTAAATTATTATGAATTTGTTTTTTATTATATTATATTTTGTAAAAATATTTTAAAATATTAATTATATTTTTATGTTATTATTATTGACATTTTTGTAATTAAATATCTTACCATTATATTTTTAATAAAAAAAATGAACAATACTTTATTTTATATTATTTAGTATTTGTATTCCAATATTTTTATATTTTTAATTTTTAATTTTAGTTAATAATTATTTTTTAAATATTAATAATTATAATTTGAATATATTTAATTATACAGAAATTTAATCTTTTTCCTAATTCAACTTTTAATTTGCATATCAAATAATTAATCGATTCAGTTTTTCAACTTTTATTATTTTGTCTTTAGTGTTTTATTATTTTGATTAATATTAATTTTTCATTATTAATTTATTTTATTTTGAATTATGTTTCTGGAAGATTAAAATTTTCTACTACATGGGTTTTCTAACACTAGGTTATTCTATCCCTAGGACATCTACCATCAAGAATTATCTTTCATTGGACTCAACCTCGAGCCTCCCCCGCCTCCCACCCACCATTGAATCAACCACCAATATTCCAATACTAGTAAATCTACCACCACTATCTTTTCTTGTTGTTTTTCCTCCGATCTACCACCACAGAAAATACAATTCCGCACAATCCGCAATTGTCTACTTACACCACAACATGATCCTCACATACTTCAACCACAACAGATCCACTATTCTTTATCCACTACCAAAAATATATATCATCAGACTCCACTTCCACATCCACCATTGCATGATTTTATGGAAAAGAATAATTTCAAGATGTTTATTTTCTACCTTTGAGGATTACAATTGAATTCAATCCTCGAACAAGATTTAGGATCACCGAGATACATAGATCAAAGTACTCACTGACCACAACCACATGATGATGCTGCTAAGTCTTGAACGATCGATGATAGGAGGAAGTTGTCAATGTATGTTGAAACTATTCCATACCTAGATTTGATCATCATGAAGTCGTCAATATCTCTTATAGAATAAAATAGTTTGGAATCAAGATGAATAAGATGTCGATGGTTCAAGGTTAGATGGGATTTTTATACTCCGAACTTTAATTAAAAAATCATTATAGAAAAAGTCATTATAGTTTGAAGATTAGAACTTAACTCCATCATGTCCTTCATTCTCAGCTAGATATGGATATTCAAACACTATTAAGTAAAAAATGTTTTGACCATGTGATTCCTGACTATCTTCGTCAATCTGTAAAGACTCAAGTCATCTTTAATGTTTCCATCCATTATTACAAGCTGAGGATCAATCGATCGGAGCCACTATTCCATGAGAAAAAACCAATTGATAAATTGATTTTGGACATGGATGATGATGCAAGATTTATTGACCAAGAGTTGAATATTCATGTCTGAAAGAGTCGAATATGATAAAACCCATTTTTAGCTTACTGATGATCTTTTGTGTGGGTTATTTTCCAATATTTTTTTTTGATGACTCAAAGAAAGGATGAGTGATGAGGAATTCTTATGCTAGTGTGGTTGTGAATTTTTTAAATGAATACTTGTTATCATTGGGGTAAAGAATGTATCATTTAATACTCATGGTCAGATGAAGTAGATATTTCATCTCAATCTGAGTTTATTAATTCATATAAAGAAGTTTGTGACTCGAAAGATATTTTTACTCGATCTTGAGACACATATAGATTCAATTGAAATAGATCTCACATAATTTTTTTTAATATTGTTTGAAAGATAATTTATCAACTTAAATGAAGGTAAATAAAATTATATAACTAAAATATGTGGATGGTGAAGTAGTAAATAACATTTTTAGTCGATTAAAAAAAGTTGGTGAAGAACCGATAAAAAAAATAATAAATTCTAAAAAAGATACTTCTTGAGACTTTTGACATAATGAAGGGTGAAAGTAAGTGAACCAGATATACTCTAAAGTATAGAGAATGTGATAATTTCGGTGATCTTGAGATGGAATTTGTTAATGGTATGAAGTAAAATATGAAACATGGAGAGAGAGTTTTCAGATCGAAAGAGTAGAATCAAGATCTCTCAGTTTCCATTTTTTATATCTCATGTTTCTCATGTAATATTATTAATCTCGATATGGATATCAAATTTTATGGTTGAGAAATTAAATTATATATTTTATCATTTCACTTATTTAAATTATTTCTTCTTACATCAAAATGTTTTGGTGAGATTGATTATTTTTACTAAATATTTTTATTCATTGGATCAATATCAAAATGTGAGAATATTTTGGTGAGATTTATTCTGATTAATTTTTTCAACATTATGTGGTTGGTAGAATTTTTATAGTGGTGATATGAAAGATTAATCCCTCTATAGCCTACATTCATTGAAATTAATATTTACATAATCATTTTTTATAGAAGAGTTAGCAATTTATTTCCTAATTAAGAATAAATAAATTTAAATAAAGTAATTTAATATCCTATAAAACCTTCAAAAATTATTTTAATTCATAATAATTTTAACGTCGCATTTCATAATAGTGAGAGTATGCATTTAAAATTAATTTAATTATCATGTATTTTATACATAAATGGAAATTATCTTAATGAAATCTAGCCATAATAAGAAACATTCTAACGATATGTTTTGTGAAATGAGTAGAAGAAAGTTGTTTGACCCAGGTCCTACATGATGGATTTGTGTGATGAAATGGAATATAAAAAATAATTACAAAAGTCACAAGGAGAAAAATAGAATGACATCAATCTTCAATTGTTTAAATTAAATTTATTTAACATAAGGATATAGTAATTACTTGTTGAGTGTGAATACTCTGATGGAATATTTTGTGGTGGACTCTAGATTATCATTATATTAAAATGGTAACCATAGATTCATAGTGAATATTGTATTTGGGGAGCTTGAAAATGTTTATCTATAAGATGATGAATCCCTAAAAATTATGATAAATAGTGAGGTTACATCCCAATGAATAACCTTGGACTCTTGAAGCTAAAAAAATCCACATTATTTCTTTAAAATAAAACCTTATTTATGTTTGGAAAAATGATGAAGTAGATTGTGGAACCTCTTTTAGTTATGGGGTATAGAAGGTTAAAATATCTTCTATGATATGTCATGACACAACCCATTGGGGACCACCTAGATGGTGATGTGGTGACTGTGACTACCCCATTCCCGCATCCAATTGGCCTTGTGCTAGAGACCAACATCATGTAGGAATTTCACATACATCGGGGGTCCATAGTCTATGGTACCTAAACACATGTACACCCATCAATATACATGAAATAGTGCATATATAACAATAATTAATCTAAAAATGAATGCATACAACCCTCCCAAAAAAAGAGTATGAAAAACGTACTAGCAGCATGAAAAAATAAAAATCTACGAACTCTGAAAACAAAAAAGGAATACAACCTTATCATAAGGTTGAGATCAACATCAAATGAAACCAAAGGAATAATCCTTCGTTAGGCACTAGTATACATCTCGGTCTAGTACCATTATACACCTTGGTTTTTCTAGCTCACTATACTACACTTACTCTAGGTCCTCTTAAGAATCCTTATAAATTCCTATCATATGTATATGACATGACCTATGTAGGGTGAACAATATTGGGGTGTGTATAAAAATACACAGCAGGTTTCCCAAAAATTCAAAAAAAGGGTGTAACTAAAAGGAAATGGTCTGCTTGACCCCAAAATAGAGGAGAAACCCCAAGCAGGAGAGCATAAGAATCTCCATCTCAACCACTCCTCAACTATACATTACTACTCAAATCAATCCATATGGAATGTAAATTAAGGGATGTGATAACACTATAAGGAATCCCAAAATAACCTAGTTGTACTCATCTCGTACTCAATGTGTCATGAGGTCCCATCATCTATACCACCCATTAAATTATACTCGAAGATCAAGAGTATCAGTCATATTGGAGATCTCATTCCATGATCCCAAAATTACCTAATGGTACTCATCCATGAGATCACACTCATTGGGAGTAGCTCTTCCATCACTGCTGTAACTCATTTGAGAGATCTCACTCAATCAAATATCGATAAGCTGATAGAACAACCCTTACATCCATGGTGGCATACATTTAATAAAACATCCTCATTAGGTCTCACCAAGTTGAAATACTTGTTGGAACCCAGTGTATATTGATTCTTAGATAGGATACATCACCCATACCTAATGGTGTACTATATTACCTCTACTAGAACCAAAAAATATATCATCTCACAGATAGGGGATCACACCAAGGACCACTAGGCCACACCAAAAATGCATTCTGGTATCCCATAGAACATATCACATAGAGAGGGGACATCAACCATGTAGTTTTGGTCACAATGATTCCAAAACACCCAATCTAAAACAAACCACTAAATATGAGATCATATAGATTATGATTCCCCCAACCATATTTATACCACAAGTAGGGTAGTGGATTATATATCTGATAATTCCACAACCCCTACTGGGATAGACTCTTAGAAAGGGGACCCAATCCCATGTATTGTTGGTCATGATAATACCATGAACATAATACATGAATGTTGATATGATAGTAGATCCCACCCTAGACTCTAGGAGGGATACACAAATTCTATCTAAGATTGTCCTATCAAGGAGATCAAAATTCAGTGTTCATGATATAATGACAAAAAGTACCCTCCTTGGGATGGAACAAGGGAGCCCAATCAACTAATACTGGTCTACACATTTCTATCAATAGACCTACTATACTCACATTACATCATATCTTGAACACAAATAAATATTTCCACCATTTCATCCCATGTGAAAAACTAAATTGGACAAGCTATTCGTGAGCCTCTATTAAAGCCCTGAAGATGTATATATGTTATGGAAATGTCTCTAAGGGGAATAAATTGTGTGTACCCATGGAACACAAAATTTCTCTCTTAGACGGCCCCTAGTTGTGTCCCCTCATAATACATTGTGTAAATTTAGAATATATATGACCCATACCTTATGTCACCTGGCGTGTAACCTCATTCAGTCTCCTAGATATGTCCTCACCCATACACAAATGACTGGACATGTAACCAAACATGTAGAATACCCGAAGTACACATCATATTCCTCTCGTCCCAACTAAATCCCATGTTCCAGGTTGTGTACTTCCATAGGGTCATGTCCATTGGCACAGAATGTTTGCAATGTCCCTCGCCCACATGACTTCAGCTCACTACATGATGTGTAACTCAAATACACAATGTGTAGTCCCAAAATATTATTATCCGTGAATAGTAAGAGCACTTGGTGTTTTCTCCTTCTCTACAAATGATGTGTTTCGGAATTCTGAATGTGAATCCCCTTTAATCCAACCAAAAACACCTCGATTTACACCTAAAACCATAGATCTACCCCCATGGGATCTCTAGTATATTTAAAAGTGCTATAAAACCATAAAATAATGAAAATATAGGGATTGGGACATAAATATCATAAACATTCTTACCCCATGGTGAAATTCTTCCTTAGATCCTAAATGACGATCGGATCCAACTCCACCTTGCGTGAGTGATGATCGACGTCAAAAATAGGGGTAAGCAGCACCTCTATTCCTCAATTAGACCTCAATTCATCCATCATGTGAGGGGGGGGGGTTTAATTTAATTTAATTATATTAATAAACCTCCATTTAACACACCAGCTACAGTCGCCTCCAACTAGGCATCTGATTCCAGAAAAATTTATGTTGTGTCTAGGGAAAACACCATTTCTTAGACTCAATCACATTCTTAGATTTATGATTTTATTAATTTTTCAATATTTATTGCACATTTACTATGAAACTATACATGAGAGATAAAATATATTTAATATTTTTTAAATCACCGGCATGAGGCTATTCAGCCTTAGAATCCCATGCCAAATCAGCACCTGATTTCAGAAATATTTCATTAAATATGAAAAAGTGTTACATTAAAAAACTAGAGTCACTAAACCCTACACACCTTCATGCTTTTCTGCACAAAAAGTGAATGCCTAGGAACAAGGGGTAACATAACCACTCAAATTGGCTTCCCATGCCATTGATCTAACTAAAGGGTTATTGTGCTAGTTACAAACATGTACTCAGAGAAACCACAAAGCCTAAAACCAATCCCATCATCCAGCTCAAACCTAGTCAACATTATTCCATGATGCATACACATGTATCCTTAGATGAATCATGTATAAAACTTCAAGCACTCATTCCATCAGTGGTATCAGGGTCAAGCAATACACTACCTTGCTAACCTGATGAATATAATGATGTATCCTTGAAGTCCTTTTCCAATAATAGATGAATTAAACCATGACAACATGAAAAATCGAAGTATGTTCTCTATATTCTGAATGGGTTACTCTACTTTTCACAATAACCCCTCTTCTAGGTGAACAACATAAGGAATGAATAATCCTCAGAACTTTGCCTCATAGTGTGACTTTTGTCAACATCAATCCTCAATAGGTAAACATGATTTTGAAAAATGAAGAAACCATAGATAATGTTTATACTTGTATCCTTTCATGAAGGAAATGATGAAAAAATATCCCCTCTTTTCCGCCCATATTGTTTTTAAAAGAAAAGATAAATACTCCAATAACTAGATACATGTTTCATCATCCTAAAGTATCTCACATGAATATTTTATTCTAAGAACACATGGCGAAAAATGAATATTACGTGGCTACCCATGTATACAATTTAGGTCTTACTAGCACCCCTCCTGTAAAAATCCAACTATGCCACTACTCATGAATCTCCACAAGAGTCAACTGATATGATGATGAAAATATCAGAAACGTCAATGGGTTCCAATCTATATATAAGAGAACTCTTAGTGGGGATGTAATCCTGGTATTTCCTCTAATAGGCGTCGTAAAATCCACCACTATAGTAAGGAATAGAAAGTTTATATCACTAATTTCCTTTGGTTAATACTAGACACCTTTTAAAAGTTCGATGTATCTTCCAACACATGAGATCATCCTAGATGGACTAGGATCACTCCACAAAGGAGAAAAAATCCTTCCATAAAATCAAGAAACACTTCCACACCCTATAGTGGGATCTACCTCAGCATGGATGGTCAAAAACCAGTGAATACCAAGGAATATTATCATAGGCTATCCCTTCCACTATGGAAGGATTCTATGCAAGGAAGTCTACTCCAAAAGATTGGTCACACTATTGATATAATTGTGCAGTCACTAATCCTATCTTTAGGATCCTCAAACATAAGGGTCAAGCATATAGGCAACAATTGTAACCTTATTCATCAGACATGGTCTACACTAAAGGAAAAGTGTATTATAAATATTTTCTAACTATAATTGGGAAAAAAATCCAGATTTCCTACATTGAACCACACTCAGGACTCTAGTACAGAAGGCCCCTTTCTACCTGATGCTCAACCTTTCCATCATTCTCTTGTCTACCATAATCAGGGCCTACTCTGATACTAATGAACCAACTCACCCAAAACAAAAAATTCAAAGTAACTCATCCTCCAAACCTCGACACTATCATATTTTGGGGGCATAAACTCCTCTACATGGTTTCTTATGATACTAGAAGAAAGTTTCTCAGTGGGGGAAGTATATGTCCTTTTTATGAGTCTGAATACATATATGAAGTCACCATCATAGTGCTCTATGGGCACCCCATGTCACCCTAGATAATCCTCGATCAAGGAGTACCAAGAATATAGTACCTTCAAAAATTTCTAAAAATACTACTAAAAAAGTATAAATGAAGTAGAGCATACCTCTAATCATCCTTTAGTGATCCAGGACATAGACCTCTACAGTTTTTAGTTATCATCACCCTCTTCCTCGATATCTGAAATCCCAAAGAGAACCACATGGGGGTGGTTTTTGAAACATATTGGACCTCCCTGCACCTCCTAATTCTCACCCCACTCCTTCTCCATGTATAATGTCATGCAGAACTCTATGCTTATGTCATTATCTCTTCGAGGGAGGGCCATCGAACATCTCACTCATAACAATACAACATGTCTAATAATATTTCATGAGAAGTACCCATTTGTTGCAAGAGAACCAAATCCTCCCCGTTGGTTAAATAGATCCCACTTGGGATCCCTGAGGATTAAATCCGACATCATGGGATCATCCCCTAAAGTGTATCACATGTATGGATCCCTGAGATAATCATTGGATATAATCTTACAAAGACTCAACTCATGCGTGAACAACCCCAATAGTCAAAGTCTTCTTGTCCCGAAACCTCCCCACCACAAAGGCATGCTTAATCACTCCAAAATATGTAGGAATGCATAATGATATCATCTATGTCCTGATATACTTGTGTGGTCCATGCATGAAGTTTTTTTCTCTGAATAAGGCTCTTCAAGCATATCCTATGAGTATTGGTAATGGTCTATTAACCTTTCAAATTAGTCTTACACAATCATTCTATCCTATAAAGGCTACAAAAGATCTTGGATATGCACCGATCTCAACACAGCTTGATAAACTCTTCCCTAAAGATCTACTCAAACTTTTCCCAATTGAGTTTCATCTCATCATGGGCCTATGTCAAAAGGCTCCCCCATTGTGAAACTATTCCATGTAGAATAATTTCCTATAGGACCACTATCTAGATGGAAGGTATCCTCAAAATGTTGAAAACTCATGTGACTACCTCAATCCATTCAACAATGGTTGGGGTCTGGATCATCCTAATACATGGGGGGTAACAACCTCTGAGTATCCTACAATGCACTCAGTCTATCTACATCTTTTTCTAGAACTTCTAGTGAAATATTCTACTCAATGGGTGTTGGATCAAAGGGAAAACCGCCAAGAGGTATATCCTTAAGGACAATGCCTTACACCAAAGCCTCATCACTATGTGAATATTTATCACAAGCTCTTCATGGAACCCTATATGGGTATCTTTTTTTATCTAGTAGGAGGAATTCCCCAATATTTTTTATTGAAACTAAATCATCCAATTTTTATTACGGGGAGAGTAATACAATTACATTGTAATTGATGGCCCAATAAGTAATAAAACCTATTATAAGAGGCCTAAAGTCCCACATAATACCATTTAAATTGAATTTCACATATATTTCTTATGCCATGACCTGACCCACCTCACTCATGTATCATCACCTCCTCCACTGAATTCCGCACTCCTAGGCGCTAGACCACCATCTTCATCCTTCACGATAGTCATAATCCTTCATCATGACCCTTGCTCTTGGATTTTCAACACCTTAATCTTGAGAATGAACCAATGTGTTCTATTGGACTACCACCATAATCCTTCTTGGAAGTCACCATCATCCTCTATAACTCCTGCAAACTCTAATACGTAACCCTCACTCATTTCTCGTCACCACCCTCCATTAGAGATCACACCCATGTTCAGTACTGGACCATATCCATCATACTTATTTGTAGTCATTATCCGCTGATCATCCCAATAGATAACCTCACTTAAAAAACATTAGCATTTCATAATTTTAGAGTAATACTTAATACATTACACAAATAGATTCCCAGAGACCATATTAGGTTACTAAATTTGGACATGTGGGAACATAAACCCTGGTACATAACTGAGCTACATTTTCTCCCACTAAGTTCTACATGACCATGCCCTTATTAGACACATCATGAATAATACATATCTTCATATCCAAAGAAAATGAAACTTAAAAAGGTGCAATCATAGAAGCTGAGTAATGTTAAACAAGGAAGATATATAAAAATAAACATAAGAATAATGGTATGATAATGTGATCATAACATTACAAGATCATACCATACATATAAATGATCATAAGATAGACAACGTAAAGGGAGGAGGGGGAGAAATGTCGAGCCGACTCTCATGCTATCATGGTGATTAGGGTTTTAGTGGAAGCACCACGATATGGCGGCCGACTTTCTACTACCTGGGAGATTCAACTCTCATGCACACGCATCAAGAATGGATAGAGAAGACCCTAGAAAGCCAGTCATACCTATGGCCAGTGAAGCCAGTAGGTCCTTTTCCTAGTTCAAACGTTCCTTTGCAAGAATTCGCAAAAGGGGATCTATGGCTCATGTCTTGGAAGACTCTACTGCGGTTGCGGAGCATATTCATTTGGGAGAGCACTCTATAATTGGTAGATTGATTCTTATAAAGGGAAGTATTCCCTGGAAAATGGACTATATTCATCAAATACTTTTCTATGCCTGGGGTTTTGACTCTTGGTAGTGTGTTTCTCTTGGAAAAGGATATTACCACCTATTTTTTTCTTTTGTAAATCTCAAACTCAAAGCCTGGAGCTTTGGATCAATCTCATTTAGGCCAGGTGCTTTCCACATCCGGGAATAGGACAAGTGCTTCAACCCTTCTGAATTAGGTAACACCTCAGCTCAGGTATGGATCAAAATTTTTGGTCTTAATTGGATTTTATGGCATCCTATAATTCTTTTTGATATTTTAGATTCCATTGGATTTATTATTATAATAGGTAGAGAAACAGAAATGGATTGATTCAGTCACTATGCTAGATTCCTCATTGAGATTGATCTTTGTTAAACACTTGTTGATATGGTTTAATTATCCACTGATGATGAATAATTAGAGCTAAGAATTGAGTTTGAAAGGGTACCTAAATTCTTCCAAAGTTGTAAGGTTTTAGTTCATGATGTTACAACATGTAGGAAGGCTATAGTGTGCAGCATATGCTCCCTTAGAGGACATGACTCCAAGTCATGTGGAAAGGTTGAGAGGGTGAAATCTAGCTCAGTTAATCTGGATCAACAGAGTAAAGATTTTTTTCTTACTATTTCTAACAATAAGGATTTCCAGAGACCTGAAGTTACAAAATCATTGAATTTTAATGGGACCTGTAATTAAACTAAAAAATCATTGGTTGAGATTGTGGAGGAGGGAGATCCCTCTTCATCCTTGCAAGCTAGGGAGGAGGATGTGATAGCGAATAGGGCAGCTATGGCTTAGAAATCTCCTGCTCACACTTATGTTTGTTCTGAAAATTTGGTTACAGTGCAGACTACCTATACTATGGTTGACAATCCTATGGGATCACAAGGAAACATGCATCAAGATTTTCAACCTAGGTCTGATTCAGGACAAAAATAGAATGTATCAATGGCTACATATCAGATTCTGATTCCTTCATCTGATCCATCTAAAGTGACTAGCAAAGATACTTATAACAAAAAGAAATAAAATATGGACTATGTTCCTGATGTTGAGAGGCTTCAGAATGTAGGATTCTCAGAGCCCCAAGCTGAGGAATGGACAGCCAAACAGAACACTACATTGGTTACTTAGGTGGAAAAACTGCTTAGTGTGTAGTGCAGTGATGTTGATCACACTGTAACTCCTTCAAAATATGTTAATGTTTCTTCTAATGTTGATCTTTTTTCTCCTGTTCTAGGGGATTTGGAACCATCAGTAGGGGCTGGAACCAAGCCTCCTTCGGGGGGAGTTTATTATGAATCTCAGATTGCCAATATGTAGGTGCCTGATATAGCAGGGACTGAAGATGACAAAAAAAGAAACAGAGAATTGAAATTGGAAACAAGAAAGAACAAGAAGCCAAAGGAAAAAGGACAGAAATGAAGAAATGAAGAATAAGGAAGACAATAAAACTGCCATCTCTGATAAAGATATTGAAACATTATTTCAGCAGGCTCAAGAGATTTCAGACCGCTGCTCCAGAGGAAGAGGTTGGGGGAATATCAGCGCCAAACTGTGGAATGAACTGAGAGGCCAAGAAAGTGGAATTGCAAATAAGGTGACGAAAAAGATTGGTTCCCAAGGAAGGGGATGTTAATGTATTTTTTTGCACTGTTTTCATTTTTTTCTCCCCTTGACTCTCTTTTATAAATAAATTTTCGGGGCTTAGACCCCTCACCTTTTTAACAAATATATATATAAATGATCACAAACATGAATCATAGAGTAAATATTATCAGTTCATAAGACATGAATATTAAGGGAGTTCAGAGAAAATTCCATGAATGAATAACATTTTAATAAGACATCAAACATTATAAGACACATAAGCCTATGAAATGATTTCCACAGTAGTCAAGGAATCTTTTCCAAGGCCATCTTAGTAGAATGGGATCACTCCCAAAAAAATCGTAGTATTATAGGTTCACTCCCAAGACCATATTAGCGTTCAAAGTCCTTTACTAAACCATGTTACGTCCCCTTCTATTCTTTTTTATCTCATGAGATATAAATATTTACCCATTACATTATTGGGATATATTTTTCCCACCCGTCTCATAATAAAATTATACATATGTGTACTAATATATAATATGAATTAATAAAATCCAACCCATGAAATGAAATGGGTATCATAAAAATTTCATAATATCACAACATATGTAAAGGAGAAAAGTTTAATAATCATTTCCTCAATTAATAACTCATTAAAAGAAGTGGATTTTATAAGAATATAACCCATGAAAGAGAAATGGGTTTCAAAACATGATGCCATAAAAATATAAAGCATTTAGAGAAAGAATATGAATGAAAACTTTAGATAATTTCCATATAAAGGAATGAGTAACCACAATTAATTTCATCTTATATGGAAAATAATTTAGATATATATTTTAAAAACATTTCTTGAGGAAAATACACCTTATGCTTTGAAAGAAACATTTTAAAAAATGAAACATTTTTAGAAAAAAATTTATATTAAAATAGATTTAAACATTTATGAAAGAAGATTTGAAAACCATAAAAATTTGAAACCATTTTCATTGAAAATTGTTCCAAGAGATCATTTTAAAAACATTTTTGAAAACATTATTTTTTGAATAAAATAGATTTCGGACTGAAGAGATAAATAATGTCAGATTTTATTAAAAACTTTTTCTTAATTATATTATGTACCAAAGAGTGGAAATATAGTGATAATATATGAATATACATTGAATAACCATATTATGAGTAATATTATGGGTGTTATTGATATATGTATCATAGGGTTTCCACAGTATAAAAATAATCATAAACAATCTCTGTAAATGATGAGATTGTTGCAATAAACTCTTTCCACTTTGGTAAATTTAAATCAAACTCCCCATGTAAAAAATGACATTACATGAAGTCTAAAATATCATGGAAATTAGGATACTCAGGATATAACATGTTAAATGGTATTATATGCACGCCATAAAATAATATAGGTTAATAACAAAATATGATCCTCAAACTAGGAAAATTGAGACAAAACTACCTTAATAATTTGGTAACAATTGAACTTTAAAACTCCATGAAATAGGGATAATAAAATGAGTATTAAAATACCCATAAATTTAAGTATAATAATCATATAATATATTCATAGTAATAATATAAACCACAAAAAATAAATGAGTGGTAAATATGGCATAATTCTTGCAGAAATAAAAGCGAGACTATAAATCCCATTACCTTATGTATTGAATCTCTTTGTACATGTTCAAACCTCATGTATAATAATTATAGGTTTATTATAAAACTAAAAAATTTCTTCATTAATTTATATAATACAATATATTATTTACTTATGAGTTTATATTAAGAATTTATTAACAATTCTATGTTAATGCTACATTTCAGTTAATAACCCCTTTATTTTTCCCATGTGTTTTCATTTGTTATTTTTTAGTCCTCATACTTATATAATGATCTCATAATTGAAAACACGATATAAATATTACATATATTCATTATATTTTTATTTTTAATAATATATAAAATATATAATTAGAAAATGAAATACACCGTTCTTAGAGATGATAGGTCATACATACGTATAAACACTGATTCCACTTTCTTATCATATTGTATGAAAGAAAATAAATGATCCATATATTATAATTTAAATATAATTATTATTTAATATATATCATATATTTATATTGAAAAAACCCTTATACATCCCTTCTAAATCAGTAATTAATCACATCACATTAAGGAGGCGTTATTCTACACAACCACAAATAATGTTATCATATTCTAATAAAATTGAATGAATGGTGTTTTTTTATATAAAAATCACATAAGAATAAATTAATCATAAAAAAAAATTATATGAAAATAGAATTTAAATAATTATTTTCAACCATGAATGTTAAAAATGGTAGAATGGGTGACAACGGTTCGTGAGGCGGTAGTCCGTCGTACACACGGATGATGATTGCTTATTCTATTTGATGGAAGTTTGTGAAATTATAGGTAAAAACATTAAACTAAAAAAAATTAATCATATTTTGGATAATTAGGTTATTATATAATAATATTATAAGAAGAGTTTATGGGGTGGATAATGAATATAAAACAAAAGATCTTCTTGAAGGATGTTACCTCTTCTTTGGGTAACTCCTTTTGGTTTGCTCCAAAGGGATTCCTTGGCTGAATTTATGATCAAAGGGAGAATTATAGGGTGAAGGGAGGGAAGTTGGTAGAATATTTTGGTAGCTGTTGGATGATCCAAACTAGAATGACCAATCCTTAAACATTAAATAATCTTGATTTTTAGTCAAGATATTACTTAATTTCACATTGAAGATCTTTTCAAATTTAGAGTTTAGATAATTATGCCATAACTCATCCATAAAAAACCATAAAATAAAAAGTGGAAACTTTTTATTAGTATCCATTTTTCCATAATATAAAACCTTGAAAAATAATTATATAATTCTTTATATTTGAAATCTCAAATAATTCCAACATGACTTCTTAATTTCCCTTACCCATCCTTAAACCACGTGAATTTTTTTAAAAAAATTTGGATGAGTACAAAATATAAGTAAAATATATAAACATAAAGGAAAATATTAGTTTGGAAAAATATGAAATATCATATAACATTTAACATTATATTAAAATCTCATTGAAAATATGAAATAAAAAATTTTAAAATGACAAAAAACACATTTTTCTTAATGAAAATCATTAAAACCCATAACAAAAAATTAAAACACATTTAGGTGACTTAGAGAATCATATAAATAAACCCTTTAAAAAACCTATTAATTATAATATTCATATAGATATATTCCCAAATTATCATTAGCCTATGCATATAATGGTAATGAACATTCATTTAAACTATATGGGCTCACCCGAGAGCTATAATGGGGATCAACCCTTTATATAAGATATATACTGATAACCTATTTCTCATAATATATAATGAGGATCAAACAATTGCATAAGGTATATCGGGATCACCTATGAGATATAATGGGGCTCAACCCTTCGTATATGATGTATCAGGCTCACCCATTTCATATAATTCTTAAGTAACATATCAAGTGTAAAAAACTCTCATCATATAACCTATTAAAATTTCTTTTTTAAATCTATATGAAAACAAATTTTGATCAAAATACCCTTTTCTTTTGAGATCTAATTTTCAATACCCAAAAAACCATTTATTTAAAAACCCATTTTCAATACCAAAATAACAAAATATAGGGAAATATGATTTTTCAATTATGAAAAAATGTAAGTATGAAAATGAAGTTATAAATAAAATAAATTTATAATGACATTAAAGGTCATTATCACCACACTTTAAAAATAGGATGTTTCATTTTTCATTTGTTAAAACATTCCATTTAACATACATAAAAGGAGTAATTTTGAAATTCTTTTAATGAAGTTAAAATTAGACATAAAGTTTCCACTAGGATCCACTTATATCTATTTAAATAATTATTTCAAATAAAATAAAGAATAACGAAATGGAGGAAAGATTTGAATAATTAATCATTAAAAATTCTATGTGTCCCACACCACATTAAATTTTTAAATCATAATCCCCCTGAAAGATTAACATTTAAAAAAAATTAAATAACATGATAATAGGTAAAATCTGGATTTAGAATGTCAAATGGGATTTATATACACCTTATGAAATAATTAATGTTCACATCATCAAGAAATGACTCAATTAAAGAATATTGATATGAATACCCTTACCTTTCTTCCAATATTTCACGTGTGTATTTATCTTCCTCTTTTTAGGAAACTCCTTTTGATTTTATCCAAAGGGATTCCTTGGATGGATTTCCTCCCAAAGTGAGGCTTTCAATGTGAGAGGAGGGATGTTGGGATTCAATTTTGGTAGGGGTTGGACAAGCCAAAAGTGTTGAGTGGTGTGAAGAGAGAAATATTTAGAAATATAATATTTTATATTGAGAAATATAAACATTTTTATCCTTCATGATTTCCAGATTCATCCTTTGAAAATCCAGAGACATTGTATTTTTGAAATCCTTATCATGGATAAGCTAGCATGATCATTTCAACTAGAAGCATCATCCTCCTTGTTCGCTTTCCCATGGTGGTAATTTATTTAGAAGTCATAATCCTTTATCAGTTTTAATTATATTCTCTCTCACATGTTAAACTCATTATTTATGAGTATATATTTCAGACTTTTATGATCGATATATATATTACACTTCTCCCCAAAAAGATAGTCTGTTCATATCTTTAATGAAACAATTACCACAACTAACTCCAAATTTTGAGTTGGGTAAACTTTCTCATGAATCGTCAATTTAAGTGAGGCATAGGATATAACCTTGTTATTAATAAAAAAAAATCATACCGATCCCTTCTTGGTTGAATCGCTTTAGATTGGAAACCCTTATCCACTATATGGTAATGTATGAACAATGAGACATGTTAATATTTTTTTCAGTTACTTGAAATTATTGTCAAAGGAATCAATCTAAAAGAACATGGAACCCTTTTGAGTTCACTTGGTTAGTTTATTATACTATCAAGAGAAATTATACACAAACCATTGATAGTATCCTACTAAACCAACAAAAGTAAAAATCTTATTCACCATGATTGGTCTGGGACAACATTAAATAGCTTCCTCCTTTGATTTATCTACTACTATAGCGTCTATTGAAATTATATATCCTAAAAATGAAACCTTTTTCCACCAAAATGTACACATTGTATTTTTTTTCATACAATTTCTCATTCCTTATGGTTTTTAGTACAATTTTAATATGGTATTCATTAAATTCCGTAATATTTTATTATATAAGAATATCATCTATAAATACTGAAAAAAATATCAATGCAATCTCTATATAATCCTTTCATCAAATCCATGAATATAAAAGGGTAATTAGAAATATCAAAAGGCATCACAATATTTTCATATTGTACATACCTTGTATAGAATTCCATCTTGGGTACATCATCCTTTTTGACCCTCAATTGAAGATAATTGTAATGAAGGTTAATCCTGGAAAAGTATTGAGCTCCTTATAGTTGATTGAATAGGTCATCAATACATGGAAAATGATATCTCTTCTTGAATGTGATATTGTTCAACTATCGATTATTAATTTATAGTTGAATTGATCTAAATTTATTTTTCAAAAAAAGAAAAGGTGCACCACAAGGTGACACACTTGTCTAAATGAACCCATTTTCATGGTTTTCTTGGAGCCTCTCTTCAATTACTGCAACTCAATTGGGTCAAATCTATAGAGAGTCATTTAAATTTGTATGAAATGAGGTATAAGTTCTATTAGAAACTAAACATCACCTTATGGTCATAGGATAAGACACAAATTCGGAAAGACATCCAAAAATTCCCAAACAATAGGCATATCAATGATGTTGATTTTATCCCCACAGAACTGAGTTAAAAAGTCATTCTAAATGGGAATTAAGATCCATACATCGGATGTAATCTCTATATAAAATTTATACTTATTGTCACATAAATAGATGATCACAGGCTGGTTTGAAATATCAAACTTAACATCCCTTCCCCCAAAATTGATGTGTTATTTATATAAATAAATCCAATCCATGAATAAGATGACATCATATTAAACCAAAGGAATTATGGAAATATTTATAGGAAGCACATTTCCACAAACAACAACCGTAGAAGAATCATAGAATTGAGATGATATCATTGTAACATTATGGTTTTGTACTATAAATTACACATCTAATTTTTTTGGTGGAAGTTTACTACCATTAGAAAATTATTGATATATGAAATAGTGGGTAGATCTAGAATCAAATAAGACATGAGAATTTTTACATTGGATGATATGTGTACCATTCACCATGTCGTTGTTACACTCCTTGTCAGAAAGAGCGACCACATGATATTTCCCCTTATCCATCGGTTTAAGAGGCTATTGATATTGATCATCATCATTAAACATCTGATTTGCTAACTGGTTATCATAATTACTACTATCCTTAAACTTGTAGCACTGAAACCGAGGAGGTGCATTCTGTTTATCTTTTTTTCCATTAAATTTTTTCGCTAACATCTTCCCGTCACTTCAGCAGTCAAATGACCAATGACCTTCTCTTCTATAGTTAAAAATATTATAGGATTCCTTTAAATAATTTACAACATTATTCCCCCCACACCTAGAGAATAATGTACATCTCAACTTCTTCTCTCCATGGTTTTTGTATTTTTCTTTGAACTCTATCTTACTTTTGATGTCAAAACGATGATATTGATATGTAACTCTAACCTCCATTTCAACCATGATTGTAAAAAAGAAAAGTCCATTTATAGATAAGGAAATATCATAGGAAAAAATACCTACCAATACATGGGTTTAATCTTATGAAGAACAAATCAACAATACATTCTGGTTGGATGATAGTACCAGAATCTTAGATGAAAAGTCATATGAAATTAGCCTTATAAGTACCAAAAGATTCATCATCCCTTTAATTTTACTCAAGGAACTCTATATGCATACTTTTAAAAAGACTATGAGGAAAAAAATTATTGAACACTAACTTCTTTAACTCATCCCAATCCATGGATCCAATTTCATCCTGCAACCTCATATTCTTTTTTCGAGTCCATGACCTATCCGCTTCTCCTTCAAAATGATAAATAGATATAATGAATTTCACAGGATTTGAACACTGGATAGTGAGGAATATATTTCCAGTGTTACTAATCCATTGTTCAGTAACATGTGTATTAGAAGACCCTTTGAAAGAATGAGGACATTGCCTCTTGATGGAATCAACAAAATTTGATTCCCTCATTTTCTTGATTAGAAGTCCAGTATGATTTATAGCTTGATAATGTTGGGTAAAAATAGCAATGAGATATTTAATTCAATATCCCATAACATTTATATCTTCAAGAGATAAATAATTCCATTTCCTTCTGCACTCTGCATTGACGCGGTTCCTTCTTTTTCAAACCAATCACTAAAACTAAAATTCATTGAGTATGAAATAATAATCATAGCACAAAAATGTATAATCATGAACAAACACTTATTAGATGTCTAAATTATTAAAACTTATTTAATCAATGACAATTTAGGTTTATCCTTGGTTATTCATATCCAACATCTATTTATATCCTCTATGAAGGTTCATGAAAATTTTGTGAATTTCTAAAGCATATTCCAGATGAGTTTCAAACTAGGTGTAAAGGAAGGCCCACAATCACGCACCAATTCCTACTTGATTCTATCTCAATATAGTTTTTTGGGGTTGTTAACCCTATGTACATATATACCATATCCACATCCACTTTTAAAATCTAGAAAGTGATGTATTTTTAGGATTCCACTCACACTATCCTTTTGAAAAATTCTAGGAAATTTTCATTGACTTTGACTCATCCAAAGAATTATCCTTAGAGAAATTTTATTAGAGATATCACAATGGTTTTATAATCCTAGTTTCTAAATGATAATTATAATTTCTGATACGAACTATAGGGGACATTTATTAACATTTATTAAAAATCTAGCTTTTTTTCAGAAAACATAATACATTACACAAATAGATTCCCAAATACCATATTAGTTTAGTTATTTTGGAAAATTGGTAACATAAATACTAGTACATAAGTGAGGAAAATTATCTCCCACTAGGTTATTCATGACTCGAATGCTTCTTAGAAATATTAAACAGATTACATATCTTTATAAACCAGGAAAAGGAAACATAAAACAGGGTGATCTCATATGCTAGCTAATGGTAAATAAGGGAGATATGTATTATTAAAAATGTGAATAAGGTTATTTAAATCCAATAATAAAACAATATGATCATCCCCTCTATATCAAAGATCATAAAAATTAATTATTTCCAAATTATTGGCCGCTTATAAGACATGAATCATATGACAACCAAGATCATAATCCATAAAATAATAACATAGCAATAATAAATGGAATATTGGCAGATACATAATCATATAAAATGATTTCTAAATAAGTCAAGGCATCAATACTAAGGGAATAATAGTGGAATGAGATTAATCCTAAAACAAATTAGTAGTCTAGGTTTACTCCCCAGTCATCAAAGTAGACATAGTCCTTTACTGAACCTATTTCACTCCATGTTCTAGATATGTCTATTTAATTAGATATAAATCATTACCCAATGCATTTGAGGGTGATATAGGCCCCACCCATCTCGTAATAAAAGCATACATATGTGTGACACTAGATCATTAAATATTCATCATATAATAACCTATTAAATGAAATGGGTATGTTAAACATGTAATTATATCATAACCTATGGAAACGATACATGTTCTAAAATCATTTCATCAAAGCATAACCCATGAAAAAAAGTAGGCTTCCTAATAATATAACCCATAAAAAAGGAACATGTTGGAAAAAAACATTCCATAAAAACATAAAAAATATATAGAATTTATATTATTGGAACCATTGGATCATTTAACTAAAAATGAATGTGTAACAATATTAGATTTCATCTATTGTGGAAAATAATTTGGAAGGATATTTTAAAAACATTTCTTGGGAAAAATATATTTTACCCTTTGAAAAAAACATTTTAAGACATAAAATATTTTTGATTTGGAAACATATATGAGTGGAAAAATGGAATAAATTAATACAGGTGCATAACAAAACATGTGTCTCAAATAAGTAAAATTGAGACAAAAATACCAAACTAATTTGGTAACTTTTAAACAATAAATCACTATAAAATATAGATCATAAATTGGGTATTCAAATAACCATTAATTTTTTTATAGTAATCATAAAATGAATTCATGGTAATTATATACACCACACAAAACAAACAAGTGGTAAATATGACATAAGTGTCATGGAAATAAAAGTGAGAATATAAATCCCCATACCTTATGTCTAAAATCTCTTCATACTCATTAAAAACTCATCCATAAAAGTATAGTTTTATTATAAATATATTATAGATCCATATTATTTTATATAATAACATATTTTATTTATTTATGACTTATATTACCCTTTTATTAACAATTCCATGTTGAAGTTATGTTTTGGGCAATAACCACTTTGTTTTTTTGCATGTGTTTTAATTTGTTATTTTTTTGGTTTTTATACCTATATAATGATCTCCATAATGTAAAATAAATATAAAAAATATATATATAGTGTATATTTATTGATAATAACATATAAAAGATATAAATATAAAATTAAATACATTGTTCATGGAGATGGTAGACCGTACGTACAAAAGAACATTGTTTCCATCTTCATATCATATTGAAGGAATGATAGTAAATGATATATATTATAATTCCAGAGGTATTATTATTTAATATATATCATATATTTATATTTAAACCATACTTTATACATTCCATATAATGTGTGAATGACTTACATCATTCTGAGGTGGTGGTAGTCAACACATCCACAAATGGTGTTATTATATTCCCAAAAAATGGATAGAATGAAGGTATGTATTATATAATAACAAAATAAGCATAAATAATTCATAAATATCTTATATAAGATACAAAAATATAATTTATATCATTATCCTCAACCATTAAAGGTGGAAATGGAAGAACGAGTGACATCGGTTCAAGAGGGTATTGTTCGTCGTACACACTAATGCCGATTGCGTATCCCATATGAAGGAAGTTTGTCTGATTTTAGGTTGAAAATGTAACATAAAAAAATCTAAGTATATTTAGTATAATTAATTTATTATATAATCATGTTTTAAGAATATTTAATGTGGAGAATAATGAAAATAAAACAAAAGATCTTGTAGAAGGATATTACATATTCATTGGGTAACTTCTTTTGGTTTGCATCGAAGGGATTTCTTGGTGGTATTTCTTCCCAAATAGACTGTTATAGGGTAATGTTATAGAGGGTGATAATAAATATGCACTGGTTTTGGAAGATCCAAATATCTTTAGAGGTGTGAAGAAGTGGGGGGGGGGGGGGGGGTGAGTTCCCTTTTATAGTGGAGGAGGAGTGAAATTCTTGTAAATAAGAAAAAGAAAACATTATTGATATAACTATATTACATCATGTGCTTCCAATAGTTTTCAATTTTCAATAAAAGATAGATATTGGTAAAAAAGTTTCCTATAAAATGGATCTTTGACATGTTTCAACATTATTTGGACATTTAAATTAATGTTTTATTAATAAGTAATATGGTTTTTACTTTAATCACTATAAGTAAATTTAATTACATTTAATATTAGTTTTTGTAAAAAATAGGATTTATTTATTATAAATTATAATATATGATTATTAAAAATATGGATTCTATTTTTCCAATTTCTAATAATAGAAGTTACGAGAATAAATTTAAAATTAATCCTATAGATGTATCACGACCACATGTTTTTTAACCGAAAATGCTTAAAAGAATGAAATGTTTTTATACCCAATTTCATTGTGAAATTGGTTACAATGAAATAATATATGTTAATTTATTTAAAATCTATATTATTAAACATTAATACGAAATTAAAATATATTTTTACAATATAAATAAATTAGAGGAATAAGAAGTTTTGAATTTAAATTCAGTATTTTTCACTATTCGTCTAAAAATGATGTTGTTCAGAAAAATCCAAAAAATTAACCATAAGGTTATTTAGACATTTTTAATTTAAAAAAAAATATATTTTTATTTTTTCAAATTCAATTTGTAAAACTTTATAAAATTAATTTAATTATTATTCACAGAAAGACATAAAAAGAAATTCATTTTAGAAAAAATTATTTTCAAACATAATTACTTTACCAAAAATTATATGTTTGATTATCCATATTTTTTATTTATATAATATTTTTTTTATAATATTTAAAAATTAATAATTACTATTAATTTTACTAATTAGAAACTCTATTTTATAACTAATTTGTTTAAATAATTATAATAACAAAGCGATATTTCGTTGAAACTCAGTGTTGTGTGTAACACAGGATAAGCCGGTTTTGCATATATTGAAAAGTTATATTGATGTAACATATAATGGGAGAGTAACTTGGGGTAGCTTACAACTCAAAAAATTAGTGAAAATTAATTTATCCAAAAAAGGTTCCTAAAAACTCAGTGAGTCACAATACCCTCCACTTAACCGTGCTGATCACCATTATGGCACACTATATATACCTCCCACCACCACCGTTCCCTACTGAGGTCTTCCTTCTACGGTAACATGATGACATGCTAAATATCTCCTCCAAAATCATCCACCAAGAAAGATATCCCTTGGTTCCTCACCACAAATCTTCCCTCAAGTAATTGTTCCCTTGGTTCTATCCTCACAAATGGGGACCCTTTGGATTTAAACCTTCCTTTTATGCCGTATTATGATACTACCTTACCACTAGGTCAATAAACCATCTGCATTGCCTATCTAGATGTCATTTTACTTCCATTAAAAAATATATTCAAGATCTACCAAGGTCAAATAGAATAATAGGGGAGTTAACCCAGGAAGGAAACTGAAACCACATCCCAGTTCTACATAATACATGTACCAAAATTTCCCTATAAATGGTGCCTAAATGTTTCAACTAAATAATATGGTTAATAGTATCATGTTGAATGGTTGTGTTAGACAATGCACCAACACAACAGCCTATGGTGGGAAAGCTAAACTTGAGAACCTTTAACACTATCACCATAAAACCCAAGCTAGGATCACAACTAGACAACAAATCTGGTCTTAATAAAGGATATCCTCTGATACCACTCTATCAAAAACTGAACAAATGGGGCCTTCCTGATTGGCGATGAGTCGAGCATGTCTACCCCAAGCCTACCTCCAATAGGCTAGGGGATAGTGATTAGTGCTAAGTAGGAGTATCACACACATGGGAGTACTTACACCATTGTACCTATATGCACACATACATACATCCATCTCCATGAAACCATGAATAGATAATAATATCCAAAACCAAATATTAATTCATACATTTATTCCACAAGAATATTATGAAAAAAGTATTGGAATCGTTTAAAAGGGAAAAATAAAATCCCACCAAAAACTAAATGGAGTCCAAATTTATAATAAGGAGGGGAATTTTATATAATGAAACCACTATAAAACAACTCAATATAGCACTAGTATACACCTCAGTCAGGCACCCGTATACAACTCAGTCTCACTATGCTCCACCTACTTCAAGTCCTCCTCAGGCTTTATCAAAAGGTCTACCATATTCATAAGATATGACATGTGAGGGTAGATCCGATGCAGGTGTATGTATAATAATACTCAGTAGGTGCACCAAACACACAAAATAAAATGGAGAACATGAAAGGAAATAGTATGATCGACCGCATCCCATAGGAGAAAACCTAAGATAGAGAGAATAATGAATTCCACCTCGACCACTCCTCAGCTATACATGAATATTCATCTCAATCCAAATTTTATTTCAATCAATAAATGTAAAATCACTACAAGTTATCCCATAATGAACCATAATTCTTACCTCAATATTTATGTCTCATGAGGTCCCAACCTCCATACCAGCCACAAGACTCTACTCGAGGTTGAATTGTATCAATTATCTAGATGATCTCACTCTGTGAGCCCTACCATACCCAGTGGTACTCATCCAAAAGATCACACACATCCAGAATAGCTATCCCATATTTGATGACACTCATATAAGAGATCACACTCTATCAGGTTTCACGATGCCAATGGAATATATCCACCATCCCTGGTGGCATACATTCAAGAGAACACCCTCGTCTTATCTTTCCATAAGGAATTTCATGCTACAACATAGAAGATCGTAACACTTAGATATGGGATCTCACCCAACCCTAATGGGGGACTCCACTAACTTTACTATAACCATAGAAGATCACATATCATTGACAAGGGATCACACCTAGGATTGATGGGGGACACCAAAAACCCAATCTGGTGCCTCCGAGATCATGTCACATAGATAGTGGATCTTATCCAATGTAGTGTTAGTCATGATGATTCCATAAAACCCATCTGAAACAACCCCTCTGTTGGGTATCATATACCATATGATTCTAAAAACCCTATGGGTACTACCTGTTGGGTAGCATATCATATATCCAATGATTCCACAAACCCTGTTGGTATTTCATTCTAGATAGGGGATCATCAAATGTGTATTTTTGGTCACAAAGATCCCATGAACTTATTATTGGGAATTCAATAAAATAGAGGATCCCACCCAAGCATCAAATATGGATACACTAACTCTATTTGAGGTCATCCAGTCAAGGGATTCAAAATATTACGAGGAGGATGTAATGAAACACTATACACTCATAGGGATAGACAAAAAAACACACTCATCTGATATTTTTTATATATGTCTCAATCCAGTGAACCACTAAGATCACATAATGTCACATATCAAATGTCAAAAATATAGACATCATCATAACCCATGTGGAAAACTACTGAGGATAGGATACTCACATTCCTTTTTTGAGTCCTAAAGATAGAGATGCACAAGGGAGAATTCTCTTAGGGGAATACATGGTGTGTCTCTCCATGCCAAACCCTAGCTATTTCCTCTCATAGTACTTGGAATATATTAAGAATATACACAATGAATAAATCATGTTACAAATCATGTGACATCATATGGTAACCTCTAAATCTCCTCACTCATACAGAGCCGGATACCCATGTTTCCATATAGGGAGTGTACCCACAGTGCATTTCATGTTCTTTATGGCATGAACCAAGACCATTTTCATGGTTTTGTACTTTCACACAAATATGTCCCTTAACATGATATGTCTAGCCATATACCTTAGCCACATGACCTGGGATCAATAAATGGTGTGTAACTCAAATAGACGACATCTAGTCCTGAAATTTAATTTCCCAAAAAAGCGAAAACACATATCATGTTCTCCTTCTAGACAAAGCATGTTATTGTGAATTCTGAATGTTAATCCCCTATAAACCACCTAAAACTTCCAAATTTCCACTAGAAACCATAGATTTACCACCTAGGGATTTCTAATAGTCGAAATAAATCTATAGAACCATAGAAAACAAAAATATGGGGATCAAAATATAAATTTCATAAATTTTCCTACCTCATGAAAAAATTACAAATATTCGGGTCTAAAATGATACCTTAAACCTACTGCACCTTGATCTGGTGACAACCAGCTTTAAAAAAGAGGGGTTAGTGGCACTTTTACTCCTCAGGTTGGACATAGGTTATCCATCACATACAGGGGTGGGGTTCCTCCAATTCCATTCATGAAAACCCATGGGGGTGGGGGGTTATTAATTTAATTTAATTTAGTTAATAAACCTTTATTTAAAACCCTACCAAAGGTTGTCGCAAATAGAGAACCTGATGCAGAAAAATGTTACGTCATGTCTATGGTAAACACAATGTTTTAGACTCAACCAGTACCTTAGATTTTTGATCCAATACTCATATTAATATTCATTCTCATTTTACTGAAAAACTACATGTGTATGATAGAATATATTTTGAATTTTTATTATCATCGTGTCGAGGTTCTTCGGGCCCCAGAATCCTACTCAGTCTCTTCACCTAGCTTTAGAAGAAGTCTTAGAAATATTCTAGTATTAAAAAGAAGAACTAGAGTTTTTTCATCATTTTTGTATGAGGAGTAATGTTTGGTACTCTTTACATAACTAGAAATTCATATGGGGATTTAGTTTCAAAAAGTTATACTTCAAAAGACCCAGAATATTTAAAATGGAGATTTGATCACATAGTGAGAAAAATATGAATGTTCTTTAAAAAAGAGTGTTATGAATCCTTATCATAGATAGATAGGAATGTGAGAAATTATTATACTGGGGAAAAATAAAAGTATCATTTAACTTATATGTTCATAATCCCATTGCTTGAAAACTGGAACTTGTATTTTCTAATGTATGGGGACTTACCCTAGTTTTTAGTTCTATTTAAATTCTTGCTTTCATGAAAGCTAGTATAATAGAAATATAGATTAATTTTTAAATCATATATCTGTAGTATTTTTGGTGAATATTTTGGAAATTATTACTAGAAATGGAATGTTTCTAAAAGATTAAGTGCATCCAAAAATAAGTATATTGAATAAACCATACAGAACCTTTATAACTTTTACTAGAATAAAGGAATAATGAATAAGAAGATGGTTTCTATTACTCCATATCAGAATGGGGTAGCTAAAATAATGAATTAGAAATAGATAGATAAATCTTGATGTATGAGGTTAGACTCATGAATTCATAAGGTGATTTGGGTAGAAGTAATAAATATGATGACATATCTCATCAATAAAAGTAAGAAATAAATAGTTGGGTAGGAACATCCATACGAATTTTGGATTAAAAAATGATTTTGAGTTCAATATATTTGAATCATCTATTTTTTTTATGTTTTCATGTTAATGTTAATTATTTAAATATTGAATCAAAATCCAAAATCTATTTTTTCATTTCTTATGGAGATGAAAATTTTGGATATTCATTATGGGATGATGAAGGAAAACAAATAATCTAGGGAAGAGATATTGTTTTCCATGAAAACGTTTACTGAAAGGACCAGAACATGTTAGAGAAATATATTGATGAAAAAATGTTTTTGATGTTTAGTGGGATTAGACTAAAACTAAAATAATTCCACAAATTCTAGACTCTGATGTATCTATTGAATGAAAAAAATATTCTAGTCGAATGAATATTGAAATAACCATAATGTTATAGAGTGTATTAATCTATAGGCAAAACTCCAAATGTATTTTCATCAAAATATATAGTACAAGAGGTCAGGTACAAGAAGAAAATGATTTTATAAGAAGTTTAGAGAAGCTGATTCAGATGAAAAGATCAATAGGAATCTAGAGACCCATTCAAAGGTTTAGGGATGAAATAAATTATTTTCTTTTAAAAGGTGAAACAAAACCCAAATTTCTTAGAGTAGAGGAATTTATTATTAAATAGAAATATCATGGGTCAACTATGAATTACAATATATATTCATTGAAAATTAGTGGAACATGGGAGATGGGTGATCTTCTAGAAGAAGAGAAATTTGAAAAAATGGGTTTACCAGATTTTTAAAGAGAATGAATAATAATTAATTTACATGGCATAACTAGTAGTGAAAAGATTTCAATAAAAGGAAGGAATTTTTTTATTAAAAATATCACCAACTATAGTTAATCATTCAACTATCAGTATAGTATTATGTATTATTTCATTATAACATATATATATATATATAGAATATAGATGTTAGGACATATTTCCATCATGGAATGTTATAAGATTAAATTTATATGAAGAAACCAATAGGTGTACAAGAAGTTTGGAATTAGAATGTGGACTATAAATTATAGAAATGATTATATGTATTTATGTGAGCACTACAATAGTGGAATTAGAAATTTGAATAAATTATGTTAAAATAATGATTATAGAGATAAAACTACAATTAATATTGTTTTCAGAAACAGTGGGATGATGTGGATTTTGTTATATTTCTATTTAATGTTAATGAAATGTTTCTTGTTACACCAGATGATCAAAATATTTGATATTTTAAGTATAAGTTGAAAAAAATTGAGATGAATAATCTTAGGTAAGAAAAAATAATATTATGGATGTGTATAAAGTGATATTGTAAGATCATAAATTTAGTGATATCTCAAAAAAATATATTTGTACGATAATAAAAATACATAGCATGACCAACTGAAAGAAAATTACTACTCCTTTTATAAGACACATGAATTTTTCCGATACCCATTTACAAATAATGGAAGAATATCACTATTATATGAAGAATGTTCCACATGATTTATTTGTAAAATATTTAACATATGATATGATTTTTTACTTCAATCGATATTTATTTATTTTAATTATAATTATATTTATATCTCATACTGTTATAGAAACATGATAGTCTATTAAGTGGATGCATTAGTATTTGAATGGAATGAAATATTAGGATCCATTTTTTGGGTAAGATGATGTATCATATTGTTTTTGAGAAACTAAAATCAATGAAGATTTAAATTACTATAATAGTATATATAGATTCATGTTTAGATAGAGAGGAACTATATTAAGATGTATATAATGACTTTATAAGATCATTATATTAAGTAAAACATAAGCTGATTATGTAGCTTCAATAAAAGTGGGGTGATATAATTGGTTTAGTTGAAATGATTTCTAAAGGAAATCATTATAAGTAAATAGTGGTTAATTTTATTAAGTGACAATCAAAGTGAAACTTGGTTGAATAAAAATCCAATTTTACTTAGAAAAAAAAGATATTTACATAAGGTAGCATTTCATCATAAATATATTGTTTGATAAAGTGTAAGATCTCCAAAAGAGAGAATATAGTTAAAATATGGTATAATTGTTCACTAATATTTGAAATTCATAAATTCAAAGCTGGAATAAAGCCTTAGTGGGGATTGGGTGAATGAAATAAGGTATAAGAACACTTAATTATATAGATGAAGAAGTTAAAGAAGGGGTATTATGGAAGAGTTTCAAAATAACTTCACTGAATTAAAAAAATAAGAGGGATATTGTTGATTTGTCAAGACTAGTTTCAAACTATAATAAATTTATTCATTGGAAATTAGTTTATAATAATTTTGATTAGCAGTTGGGGGGATGGTCTTGATGTAAAGAAAATTTCTATTCAACTAGTAGTATTAGTACCAACAGAAGCTAAAATATTCCAGTGGGGTCTTGATGGTATATAATGTTTGGTAAATTCTCTACAATATCCTTTGAATAAAGACTCTAGAAGGATTCCAATAAATTTTTTCCTGGTTAATGAGGTTATTATCAATAAATAGCGAAATTATACATAGAGGACCACAATGAATGTGGGAAGGTGGTGTGATCTAGAAAAATAAATGTGTTTCCAAAAAAAGAAAGTGGGGACTGATGGGAACAATATACCATTAGAATGCTTTGGGAAAATTTTAGTACACAAAAAATCAATTAATTATAGAGTGTTTAAAATATTTTTAATATATCTTATGAACTCGGCCTCTCAGTTAAAGTGTAATATTTTACATCCAGTAAATGAAAATTAATCCATAGTTATTAATTCCTTGAATATAGGATAACTCCTTCGAAGCACATTACTCTCTTCTATATTCTAATGTTTCATATACATCTATTTTTTTAGCTCCTTAAATTTAATTCATTGTGTGTTTCTATTAATGTGTGTGTGTGGTCAACTTTGTGTGGTAGGTATGATGGTTTGTATACCTACTTTTGGTAACCAAAGTTGAGGGGTGTGAACTATAATAGGTTTAATTTTTTCGTTTTTATACAACGTGACAATGTTTGGTGGTTTGACACATTGAAATAATAGGGGTAATTTTGGAAGATTAGGTTATTGGACTTTATTATCCTAATAGTAGATACATTTTAAGCTTGTTGTATAAGATATATTTAAGGATTGACATTGAATATGCAGTGAAACATTTTTCTAAATTTGAATGTGGCCAAATGGATTCACACATGATTATAGAAAAAATTTGTATGAGATAATTTAAGCGGATAATAAGTTGAAGTATTTTACATAGGAATAATAGAGATTTGATATTTAGTGGATTCACTTATTCATATTAGTCTGGTGATTTCGTTGATAAAATAACCACTTCTCATGGTAATTTCATCATTAGTGAAGGATTTTTGATCTGGAACGGTATGAAGAAAATTTTTTAGACATTTAACACAACTAAAGAATAGTATATAGATTCTAAGAACATTAATAAATAGTTTCATGTATGGATACATAGTTAGAAAATTTACTAGTTGAGATTGATAGGATATTGAGGATAAATTTTGACAACCAAAGTGATATTTATCTTTTAAATAAACCTATAAAAACATTTTAGGTCAAATATTATAAGAATTTGGTATCATTTTATTAATTAATGAGTTTCCAATAGAGATATCGTTGGGGAATTTATTTATTACAAATACCATCTTTCATATAACATCACCAAATCATTTTGAAGATAATTATTTTATGAGTTGGGGCTATAACATCATATTTATCACTGTCCTCCCATTATAAAATGTGTGGGATGACACCCACACATGAATTTGGATTACAATGATGTTAGGTGGGGGGATAATGACATAATTCTTTAATAAAGGAGGATTGAATTTGTAGAGACCCAAATCATGACGTACATAGAAATTATATTACTTTTGATGAATAATTAATACATAACAAACACATACACACAAGGACAGTAATTGTTTAGTGTCTTTGTAAACTTGGAATATAATATTCTAATCTTGGTGAAAGATCTTCAACATATCCCATAAAGATCATCCTTTTTTTCTTACCTATAACCATTCTTTATATCCTAGAGAAATGAAAATATATAAAGGGTGAGCTCAAATGATCAGTAAGGGTAATCGTGGATAAAATAAAACAAACCATATACATTTGAACTTCAAAACATGAACATAATATTTAAACATCAAAATCTTGAGCAATGACATAAAAAATAGAAATACATAAGTCATATATCATAATGGATCATCATTAATGATAAAATAGCATGGGAATAAAGCATTTAATTGAGGAAAACCATTAATCACATGATATGATTTCCATTGTAGACAAGGCATTTCTGCCAAGACCATCTTAGTGGACAAAGTACCTTTCGAAATCGTGTTCACTCCCCATTTCAGTCCTGTATCAATAATCCAGATTAACTTACCCTTCCAGCCATGTCTATCTCATGTGATATAAATATTTACCCAATGCATTGGAGGGAGATATAGGTCCCACCCATATCATAATGAAATCATTCATTCATGGGCCACAAAATCATGAATCTTACATCATAGCATAACCCATGTAGTAGGATGAGATTCTTAAAAATCATGCCATCATAACATAATCGATAAAAATTGATATAATTTTATCATAAGAAGAATAAAACCATGTAAATAATGGAGAAATTATACTTGAAACATAAAAATATTAAATAATGTCATTTTAGATGGAAAATAGTTTTGATAAAACACTTGAAATGAATTCTTGAGGAAAATATCCTTTCTTCTTCAAAATCATTTTCATTTCACAAAATGCCAGGCGATTTTAAAAGAAAAGGATTTTTTTGAAATAATCATGCAATATTTTATAGGAAGCTTTATGAAAATGAGGCGTTATGAAACCATAAAAACCCGTTCACGCCGTATATGTTAAAAATATCATTCTCCTCGTACTTTTCTCGGAAAAGTCAAAAAGTACCTTGTATGGTAAAAAAAGAAAGATTCCTTACATACCAGGTAGTAAAAGTAAAAAATGGTTAAAAAGGAATTTAAACATACATGAAACCATTCTTTGGAAACATGGACATGGATGATAACAATAACCCCAGTAAATACTTACGAATAAACAGTCTTGGATAAGAACGAGATTGGAATAGGTATCCTTTACATTAGGTCTGATATTCTTCGTACATATCTGAAACTCCTGTATAATGATTTAAATAATGTCATTAACTTATTACAGAATAATATTCATTGTTATGATATCATATATGGTTCACTTATGACTTTATATTACCCATTCTTTTGTAAGTTCCATGTTAAAGCAGCGTTTTGGGTAAAATCGTTTTATTTATCGTACGTGTTTGGACTTGTTGTTCTTGATATTATTATTACTTATATCTGGATTTACATAATTCTAGAATGTAAATCATGATTTATATATCATATATATATATTCAGTATATATTTATATATAATAGATAAATAAATGAAATGAAATACATCGTTCATGGAGACGGTAGGCCGTACGTACGCATGAGCGCTGTTTTCGTTTCCTTATTTAATTAAATGGAATTATGTAAATGAAACATATATGTACATAAATCCAGTATCATTATTATGTAATATATTTCATGATTATTTATTATATATACTTTATAATCATACTTTAATGGTTAATCATGGAAAATGAATCTCATCGCGTCGTGGAGACGGTAGTCCGTACGTATGCACGAGCGATGATATCATTCTCATGATCATGGAATTGTATTGTATAATATTTCAGAATCAATATAACTTTAAAATAATCATATATAGTTATTTATTTTCAAAATTATACCCATCCAAGTAAGGTGGTGGTCGAAAAGAGATTACACCAGGGTGTGGAGATGGTATTCCGTACGTATGCACGCGTGGTGATATTATTTTCTGTAGGATGGATAGAAGGTGAAATAGGGTTGTTTTATATTTATAATAACATAAAAGTATATTAGTGATACTTATGTTATTACTTCTTAATGAAACAACTAAAGAAGAGGATGTAGAAGAAGAAATAAATTTGAATGAATCGGTAACAGATATTACCTCTTCTTCGACACGCCTCCTTGAAACCTCCTCTTAGGGCACTAAAATTGGTCTTTGAAGAATACTAGGACCTCTAGAATATTACTAGGGAAGTTTAGAAGAGAAATTGGCAGGGTTTGGCCGAGGTTTAATGCTCAATGTGGTGTGAGGAGAAGAGGTAGGAGGTTCCCTTTTATAAGGGAGGAGAGGGGCACCTTAGAAAAAACATAAAATATTATTTTATAATAAAGTCATATTCAGTTTCTAATAGATCCAAATTGATTTCTTTCAAACCTAAAGTTTATATGGGTCTAAATCCTCTCAAAAAATATATTTTAGACAGGTTTGGGTCATTATATTAACCTTATCTCTATGTTTTAACTCTTAGTTAATTAGATTGACATTTACCATGTCACTTTGTATTTTTAATTATATAGTTAATAAACATACCGTATACATCCAAGAGTCCTCCAAGTGGTCCATTAATGATAAAAATATGATTATATAAGTATCTTGGCCGAACCATATATTCTTAGGAATATAATAACAATTAATAATATAATATTTGTTTTAAAAACTATTTTATGTCAATTTTGACACTATTTGGTAATTTATTTTTGTGAAACTCATAACAGCATGATTAGTTAGAAAAAAGTTAATTAAATCAATACAAACATGTCATATTAACCAAAAAAATTATTTTAATTCATAGAAAGTCTCAAATTACATTTATTTGTGTGTTTATAACATCAATTATGTTAATATTTCATTAATAAGATAATTAATGCATCATCATTATGTCATAAATAAATTTAATTATTTAATGTCTAAAAATTATAAATAAAATACCATAGGTAGAAAATATTTTTATATTTACAATGAATACTTATAGTCTAATTTATCTTATTTATAACCCTACATTAAAAATGATTTAGTTATTAAACATTGATTATAACTATTTTAACCCTTCTTTAAATAAATTAATAATAAATGTCCTAATCTAATCCAAGTGGACCTAAATGGTCATATTTTATCCCTATGGTAGTTTTCGGTCGAATTACACTTATCTAATAGAAATAGGACATGTTTTATGGTAATAATAATATCATTTGTACCCTTAATTACCCTATTTACTTTTAACCGTGGTAAATAAAAGTAAAAAGTTACAATTCATCAAAACCTATTTTCATCTCATTGAACCACATTATAGTCCTTGATATTAATTGTGTCTCTCGGATTTTCGAAATTCCACTCACAGAATCGGTAAAATTATGTTTTATGTAAGTTTGCAAAAAGCTCCTAGGGGGTAGGTAAAATACTGTGAATAGTTCTATAAAATTTTAATATATCGAAAATTATTATAAAATTACGCCATTGAATTACATTGAACTTATATAGGTATTATGTATCAATTTTTACCTAAAATAATGTTAAATAAAATAAATAATTATTCAAATAAAAAGTCTGTTTTTAAATAGTAACATAGTGTTTTCACTATTCATCAAAAATTGAATGTTTTCAGAAAAATACCAAAACTTCACCCTAGGCTAATTTCGATATTCCAAATCCAAAAATGAATTCCATTTTGAAAAATAAAATTTCAAAAATTTCAAAAATTGGGTATTACTATTCATAACGGCTAGTTCATAATAATATTAAAATAATATCTCGTTTAGTGAAACTCAGTATTTCGTACTACACACACTATCGAGGAAGGTCTTGATTGCATATAATGCAGACCAAGTGAGGGTTGCATGAAGTGAAAGAACCGTTTGGTGTTGCGTATAACATAATCCAAACTTCTTTCATTTATAAATTAAATAAAATCTCTACTTAATGTTGTGTAGAATAATTTCCACAAAACAAACTTGAAATTTTGTGTAACATGAGCCAATAATAGTGTTGCGTATACTACAAGCTAATACTATGTTGTGTATAGTACAAGATAAACATGGTGTGGTGTATAATAGAAGACATCAATGAAATTAAAAGAATATTTTTCATAAAATCTTTGGGTGTTACATTCTACCCCCCTTAAAATGAATTTCTCCCTTGAAATTCGTCGGTGTTATAAATGGTTTACTACATGAAAGATTATTTAATAGAAACCCACAGAGTAAAAAAGAATACCAAAGCTTGACTTTAAAAACTATGTATGATATGTAACGGTTACCCAAATTAACTAATCACTGGGTTTCCACATAGTATAACATAGGTGAAAATATGGATATGGAAGAGAAATATAACCTTCTTCTTCTGATGAAGGGTGTTAGAGGACATGGCTATGAAAAAGCCAACAATCCCAAAGCCATAAATTTGTGATGATCTAAGGTACCATCAGATTCATCGGATATGAGAGAACTAGGACACCATTTTTTGTTTTCAAGATCATTTCCCTAAATTAGAAGAATTTTTGAATTAAAAGAAATACTTACTTGATTTTGGTACAATATCACTGTTGCTCATGCCTCAAAAAATTTCCACTTAATCTCTTAAAGAAATGAAGTTTAATTTCTCTTCTGAGAAGTGTTAGAAGATTATGTGATATAATGATAGGTCATTCCATCTATTTCTATCGCAAAAAGTTTATCACAATTTATTAAATATACAGAAGTCCATCTATGCTGAGATTAATTGTATATGGTTGGTTTCTAAAATAGACTTATACATCAGTTATCACAGCGATTACGAAAATAAAGCTAGTTTCTACGAACCAGGGACTTCTTGTAGGCTAGTTGTAGGCAATAAAGGCATGTGCACTTTGGTTGTGGGTTCGATTCCCACATTCTTTTCTGACGCGATGGGTTGTCGCCCATTTTGTTGATTTTCCTTTTTCTAATACTATATTACTATAATATTCCATTAATAATATCAAAAAATTTATAGCCTTAATCAATACTAACTTATGTCTAAATTAATCGATTCCAATCTTTAGGCTTATCCAAAATACTTCTGTCCAATCTAATAGTATAAAGAAAACGATTACAAGAAATGTCATCTACCGAGCATGTGAATACCATCATTTATCCCCCATATAAGATATATCTTGTTGGTCACATTCCAAATAGATGAATATATTAATCATGAATTCTCTTGAAAATGAATACCCATTGAATCTTAGTGATAACATGAATGCTATCAAAAGGTAACTCTTTCCACATACCAAAATCCAAAAATTCTATATACTCAAACCATGATATAACTTTTTCCTTATATCAGTCATGAGCTCATGAATACTGTCAAAAATTTCATTTTCTCCTTATCCCTTCATTATGCGCATATCATCTTCTTTCCAAAAATATCTCAATCACATTCCATGGTTACCGGTACCATAAAATTATTGAAAACCACAATAGACCAATACATAAATATTCCAATATTCCATGATACTATATACAACGTTATTTTGGAATCCCATTACATAAACAGATAATCATTCCACAACATCATTTTCATATTCTACATCGCCAATAGTGATCACATTTGACTTCCTTTTGTCTGTTTCCTTAAGTGGGTGGTCATGTCGATCATCATTAACCCTTGGATTAGGGCATTGATTAGCATAATGCCCCATTTCATTTCACATGAAGCATTGAAGTGTTGGTGGTGCATTTTATACAGTCTTTTCTTAATTCACATCATTAGAAACCCTTTTCCCATTACATCGACACTCAGATGATCGATGAACATCATTTCCACACTTAAAATATTTTCTAGTCCCTTTAAGACAATCTCCACCATGCTTTTATCCACAATTTGAGCATAAATAAACTTTCATCTTATTTTCACCATTGTTCTGAGATTTCTTCTTGAACTCAATTTTCATTTCATGTCCAACCCATGGGATGGATATGTAACACCAACTTCCATTTCTACCATGATAGCACAATGCACAACTTCTTCATAGCTACTGAAGTCTCTTATATCTAATTCCCTTCAAAGACTTGGTTTTATTCCACCGAAGAATGGATCGACGTTACTTTTAGGTTGGATAATAAATCCAGATGCATACCTTGAAAGCCTTGTGAAATTCACTTCATATATACCAACAGATTCATCAGGCTTTTTCTTAAGCTCAGGGAAATCCTTTTCCATCTTTGTTTGAAGAATATGGGGGATGTACTTATTGAAAAATAAGTTCTTGAACTCATCACATTCCATGGATTCAATTTCATCTCAAGGCCTCGTATTCTTAATTATATTCCACCATTGATTTGCTTCACCTTCTAAACGATAAATAGCCAGAATGACTATATCATGTTCCGAACAGAGAAGTATGGAAAATATCATTTCAATGGTACTAATCCATTTTTCAGCAACAAGTGCATCAGAAGACCCACTGAAAGAAGGTGGATGTTGCCTCATGAAGGACTCAATAGAATATTGTTCCCTTATCTGCTCATTTGGAAGTCTAGAATGATTCATAGCTTGTGTAAGTATAACAATAATATTTTTCACTCCATCTCCCATAACATTGGTATGTTCAAAAGGACAATCATTGCATTGTCCATTACATTTATCAACACAGTTCCTTCGGGTACCAGCCATCGTCTAAAATCCAAAAAGAATAGTGTGAGAGGCAAAAATCATGCTAGGGAAAACAACATAATAAAGGGGGAGTACCTTCGATATCTATCATCTTAGGTTTAATTCTAATATTGTTTCCATAATTTTTGGACTATAACCTTTACGTATACATAACCTTAGGGACATCCCTAGACATACCTTATAAATATCTCTATAGATCTCACTAAAGTTTTTGCATCCTAGTTTCCAAAGGTTAACTAAACCTTTCCTCTGATACCAACTATAGAGATCCAAAGAATGACGTAAATAGACATTACATTACTTTTTTAGAATACTTAATACATAAAAAACACAGACACACAAGGACCTTAATAGTTTAGTGTATTTTGAAACTTGGAATATAATATTCTAATCTTGGTGAAAGATCTTCATCATCTCCCATAAAGATATTTCTTTTTTTTCTTACCTAAAACCTTTATTTATATCCTGGGGAAAATAAAACATATAAAGGGTGAGCTCAAATTCTCCGTAAGGGTAAGCATGGATAAAATAAAACAAACCATATAAATTTGAACTTCAAAACATGAACATAATATTTAAACATCAAAATCATGAGCAATGACATAAAACACGGCAGTATGTAAGGCATAGATCATAATGGATCATCAATCATGATAAAATAGAATGGGAATAAAGCATGTAATTGTTGCAAACCATTAATCACATGATATGATTTCCATAGTATCCAAGGCATTTCTTCCAAAACCATATTTGTGGACAAAGTCCCTTTCTGAATTGAGTTCACTCCTCGATTCCATCCTGCATCACTGAACCAGGTTAACTTACCTTTGCATCCATGTCCATATCATGAGATATAAATCTTTACCAAATGCATTGGAGGGAGATATAGGTCCCAACAAACTCAAAATGATATCATTCTTTCGTGAGCCACAAAATCATGAATCATACATCATAGCATAACCCATGTAATCGGATGGGATTCTTAAACATAATTCCATCATAACATAATCCATAAAAATCGATATAATTTTAACATAAGAAGAATAAAACCATGTAAATAATTGAGAAATTATACACGAAAAATAAACATATTAAATAATGTTATTTTAGATGGAAAATAGTTTTGATAAAACACTTGAAATGAATTCTTGAGGAAAATATCATTTCTTCTTCAAAATCATTTTATTTTCACAAAATGCCTTGGAATTTTAAAAGAAAAGGGTTTTGTTGAAAATATTCATGCAATATTTCATAATAAGATTCATGATAATGAGGCGTTATGAAACTGTAAAAATCCATTCACGCCGTATAAGTTAAAAATAACATTCTCCTCATACTTATATCTGAAAAGTCAAAAAGTACATCGTATAGTAAAAAAAATATTCCTTACATAACATGTAGTAAAAGTAAAAAAATGGTTAAAAAGTACTTTAAACATACATGAAACCATTTTTAGAACACATGGACATGGATGATAACAATAAACCCAATAAATACTTACGAATAAACAATCTTGGATTAGAACGAGATTGGAATAGTTATCCCTTACCTTAGGTCTGATATGATTTGTACATATTTGAACCTACTGTATAATGATTTAAATAATGTCATTGACTTATTACAGAATCATATTCATTGTTATGATATCATATATGGTTCACTTATGACTTTATATTACCTGTTCTTTTGTAAGTTCCATGTTAAAGCAGTGTTTTGGGTAAAATCATTTTATTTATCGCATGTGTTTGGACTTGTTGTTCTTGATATTATTATTACTTATATATTGATTTACTTACTTCCTGAATTTAAATCATTATTTATTTATCATATATATATTCAGAATATATATATAATAGATATATAAAGAAATGAAATACACCGTTCATGGATACGGTAGGCCGTACATATGCATGAACGCTGTTTTTGTTTCCATATTGAATTAAATGGAATTATGTAAATGAAAAATATATGAACATAATTACAATATCATTATTATGCAATATATTTTATTATTATTTATTATATACACTTTATAATCATACTTGAATTGTTAATCATGGAAAATGGATCTCATCGTGTCGTGGATACGGTAGTCCGTACGTACGCACGAGTGATGATATCATTCTCATGATCGTGTAATTGTATTTTATAATATTTTAGAATCAATATCAATTTACAATAATCATATATAGTTATTTATTAACACCATTATACCCATCCATGTAAGTTGGTGGTCGAATACAGATGACACCACGACGTGGAGATGGTATTCCGTACGTGCGCACACGCGGTGATTTCGTTTTTCATAGGATGGATAGAAGGTGAAATAGGGTTGTTTCATATTTATAATAACATACCAGTATACGAGGGATACATATGTTATTACTTCATAATTAAACAACTATAGAAGATAAAATTTAAGAAGAAATAAATTTGAAAGAATCGGTAACGGATATTACCTCTTCTTCCACATGCCTCTTTGAAACCTCCTCTTAGGGCACTAAAATTTGTCTTTGAAGAAGACCAGGACCTCTATAATATTACTAGGGAAGTGGAGAAGAGAAATTGGCAGGGGTTGGCCGAGATTGAAGGCTGAATGTGGTGTGAGGAGAAGAGGGAGGAGGTGCCCTTTTATAAGGGAGGAGAGGGGCAGCATAGGAAAAACACCAAATATTATTTTATAATAAAGTCATATTCGATTTTTAATAGCTCCAAATTGATTTATTTAGAAGATAAAGTGGTTATGGGTCTAAATACTCTCATAAAATAGATTTTAGACAGGTTTGGGTCATAATATTAACCTTATCTTTTAGTTTTAACTCTTAGTTAATTAGATTGACATTTACCATGTCACTTTGTATTTTTAATTATATTGTTAATAAACATACCATATACATCCAAGAGTCCCCCAAGTGTACCATTAATGATAAACCTATCATTATATAAGTATCTTGGCCAATCCTTAGATTTTTAGGAATATAATAACAATTAATAATATAATATTTGTTTTAAAAACTATTTTATGTCAATTTTGCAACTATTTGGTAAATCATTTTTGTGAAAATAATAACAACATGATTAGTTAAAAATAGTTAATTAAATCAATACTAACATGCCATATTAACCAATAAAATTATTTTAATTCATAAAAAGTCTAAAATTACATTTATTTGTGTATTTATAAAATCAATTATGTTAATATTTCATTAATAAGATAATTACTACATCATCATTGTGTCATAATTATATTAACATATTTAATGTATAAAAATTATAAATAAACCACAATTATGTAGGAAATATTTTTATATTTCTAATGAATATTTATTGTCGAATTTATCTTTTTTATAACCCTATATTAAAAATGATTTAGTTATTAAACATTGATTTTAACTATTTTAACACTTCTTTAAATAAATTAATAATAAATGTCCTAATCTAATCCAAGTGGACCTAAATGGTCATATGTTTTTCCTAAGTTTGTTTTTGGTCGAATAAAACTTATCCAATGGAATTAGGAAATGTTTTAGGGTAATAATAATATAATTTTTACCCTTAATTACGCTATTTACATTTAACCGTGGTAAATAAAAGTAAAAAGTTACTATTCACCAAAACTTATTTTCATCTCATTGAACCACATTTTAGTACTTGATATTAACCATGTCTCTCGGATTTTCGATATTCCACACACAGAAGCGGTAAAAGTATGGTTTATGTAAGGTTGAAAAAAGCTTCTAGGAGGTAGGTAAAAGACGGTGAAGAGTTCAATAAAATTTTAATATATCGAAAATTATTATAAAATTACTCCAATGAATTACATTGAACTTATATAGGTATTATGTATCAATTTTTACCTGAAATAAATTTAAATAAAATAAATAATTATTTAAATAAAAAGTCGGTTTTAAAATAGTAACCTAGTGTTTTCACTATTCATCATAATTTGAATGTTTTCAGAAAAATACCAAAAATTCACCCTAGTCTAATTATGATATTCCGAATCCAAAAATGAAGTCCATTTTGAAAAATAAAATTTATAAAATTTCCAAAATTGGTTATTACTAATCATAACGGCTAGATCATAATAATATTATAATAATATCTCATTTAGTGAAACTCGGTATTGCGTATTACACACTATCGAGGAAGGTCTTGATTGCGTGTAATGCAAGCCAAGTCAGGGATGCGTGTAGTGAAAGCACCGTTTGTTGTTGCGTATAACATAATCCAAACTTATTTCATTTATACATTAAACAAAATCGATACTTAATGTTGCATAGAATAATTTCCATAAAACGAACTTGAAATTGTGTGTATCATGAGCTAGGAATAGTGTTGTGTATACAACAATCTAATACGGTGTTGCGTATAGTACAAGGTAAACTTGGTGTAGTGTATAATAGAAGACATCAATGAAATTAAAAGAATATTTTTCATAAACTCTCGAGGTGTTACAGAATTTTTGTTCAAAGGGGTTTGTTCACTACTTATTTTCTTATGAAGTAGTGTTTCATGCAAAATGGGGGAGAAATTTGACATAAAAGTGATAGAAGGATTTATTGTTTGAGGGAGCTTTTTTTAAATCATTTGGACACAATTTCTTGACACTCATCTATGAAATTAAATCAAAATCATTAGATTCTATAGAGGTATAACGAAAGAAACATCTTATTTGTTATAGGCTATTATTTTATGATTATATTGGAATTTTGGTGAATTCAGAATATATGTATATTAATTTTGAAGAGTTAAGTAATGTTCCCAAAACATACAAAAGGGGGGATTAATGTATTAATGGATTTGTTAAAAGGATTCATTTGTTGTTAATATTTAATTGAGAATCAATTCATGTAATGGGGATGGTAGTACTAATTTTTGGAATGATTATGTGATTATTTGAATTTATATTGAGAAGTTTTGATGTGTTTTTTGTAGTGTTATGAAGAAATGGAATTCTATTTGGAGCTGGATTTTGGTAAAGTAATTTTTCCAAAGCATCATTGTGTCTATACATATATTTTTTTCTAGTAAGCTTGATCTTGTAAGAATTTTTGAGATTATAATTGTCATCTGAGTTGTTACATAATCATCATTATCAACCATATCATTGATTTCATGGTAAAGTAACCATGATTACTCACATAACAGAGTACACCATAAAAGTAATTTCCATTATCATGAGCACCATAGGAATAATTTATAGCTTTTATATAATGATTATATATAACGATCATTTTACCCTTTTAAAAATTCTGAATTTCCAAAATTTAAATATTCTGAACAAACTCAATCAGATGATGTTGAAGCTAATATTTAAATTTTAAACCGGTAAATTTAAAAAGCATTTATGGTTGATTCATGTGAGTATTCAAAAAGGGAAAAAATTATTCATATCAGTTGTAAATTATTATATGGCTTACCTAAAAATTACATATGGTTTTCAAAATTAATATTTTCAAAATAAGTAACACCTATAAATCATTCATGTATTTCAGTGTGATGAAACTCTTCTAGTATTTTGTTTATTTAACCAGTTTCTATTGATCATAAAATGATTCTAGATATTTTTTTTTATTTGTCGACATAATATCCTAAGATATATTGTGTGATTTAGATAAAAGTATAATATGAGGATGAGATGTTTCAGTGATATGAATATGATAGATATTTTAGGAATTAAACAATACAATATTGTTTAATTATTTTATTTTATAGTGATTTTTGTTTAATATATTTCTCAAAATATTTTTTAAAGGTAGAAAATAATAAAGGTAGATAAGTAAATATTTATGCGATATTTTTTTAAGAAAAATTAAAAATTGTTTCATGATTTTGGTTTATGGTTTTCAAGATAACCATTTGGAGAAAGAAAACGGACCATGCAATATGATTTTTTGGGGGAAGTATATAAGGGTGTTGAACTAGAAATTAATTTTTCATAAATTAATTTAATTCATCAATTATTTATTGAGACCAATATATGGGGATTTGTTTTATGAAATAAAACATGATTGAGAGTGTGATAAGTATCAACAAACCTGAAATAAGAAGAGATCCTTGATCATGAAGATTAGAAGCTATCATCTTCATCTGACCAAGCTTGTGCATTTTGTGAATCAAATTTGTTTTTGTTAATTGAGAAGAATATATAAATAAGATTATATATAACATGATAATACTAGAATATATTAAGATTGGATCTCATCGATGAAGATCATGATAATCTATTTCTGAACAAACCAAACCTCCATAGAGATCATTCCCATTCTATTTTCAATATCTTCTTGTTAGAAGTGTCATTTTGATTAGTCTATAGTGATTATAGAAAATAATATTGTGAATTTATAGTTATATTGTAATATTATAAATATTTTTTATTATATTAAATAATCCATGGTTGGTGATACTAAAAACATAATTATAAGGAGTACATTTCTATTAATTATATTAACCTTGTAATATTCCTCATGCTCTTTTCTATTTTATTTTATATAAGTGTGTTTGAGGTTGTGAAATTAAATTTTAGTGAATATATCATTAACATTTCATGGTGGTATAATATTAGTGTGAAAACAGTTTTTAAAAAACAATCCTTTAGTGGTTCACCCCCCCCCCTTCATAGTGGATAAACTGATACTCGACACTTCAGGTACTTATATTTCAAATAAAGCCTCTAAAAAAACTATGTGTTGTGATATAAATTTGTTTTTTCTTGTATATTATTATAAAGGGTTGGTTAACATAGGATATCCAGTCATCCTAATTGGGGTAGAGGTTTGAATAATCAAATGTGTTAAAATTTAAATAAAAACAATTCAGTTAATTTTTTTTACATTGAATAAACACCCTTTCAGTATGATTTCATGATTTATTATGCAATTTAACATAAAAACTTTCCAATCAATATATATATATATATATGTCAAAATTTTAGGATAATTGTTAGTTCCTCTAAATAACCAATGAAAATATCATAAATTCTTAATAATGATCTTATGTTGGGAATATTTATTCATGGTTATTTCATTTTTGTGAGGCATAAAAAATAAGATAATAATTTTTCATGATTAAGAAAACAATACCTTATTAAAATAATTATTGTATATCATAGATTCATTTCAAAAAGTGGTTAATTAGAGTACATGTATAGTTACAATACATTAAATTATATCCTTAAAAATATACACATTAACTTTTATAGTTGTACTTTACACTCCTATATATTAAACTAGTTAGTGTGCTAGATAATATTAAGAAAATTTTCAAAATGTTTCAGTAGTACTCATCTAATCCAATAAAACAATAGATCATAGTGAAACTTCTTGGTTTGGTACATTATTTATTTTAATTTATATTTTAATGAAATATATAATTTCAACCACTTAGGATCAGATTATACATGATTGTAACTTGATGCATATAAAACTCACACTTTCCTAGTATAGAATTCAATTTCTCCATTCATAATTTTAGTAGTATAATAATTTAATTTTATGAATATTGTTATTCTCTCTTAGATTTAATGATAATATCATTAGTAACATCCACCATGAAGTTTTCAAGGAAGTATTTAAAGACTCTATTTATCCATTTCAGTAATATTGTTCGGGTGTTTATAAGTCTAAATAGAATCAAAATGAACACATGGTTTCATTAATACTAAAAATGATGTGTTATAAATGTATTAATTCTTTATCATTAGTTGGCTATATATAGAAGAAATATACACTTTTAAGAAGTACCAAATTCCTTTAATTTTTTATAAAATTACACAATCCATGGATATAAATACTTATAATTTATGGTTTTCTTGTTGAGATCTCAATAATAGACACAAGGTTATATTGAACCATCATTATTCATAACTTAGAGTACTGATACACCTTAATGTGATGCATGAAGGTGTATTAACCCTTTTTCCCAATGTTCTATAAGTTTCTCCTTTAAAAATGGCAGTTAAGTTGGGTAAATTCTATAAGGGATTTTGGATTTAGGTGTTACACTAGGTATAATTCCAATTTAGAACTCCACCTCATGGTCCAAGGGATGGCTATGAAATTAATCAAGGAAAAAATTAGTATAACCCCTAAATATGATCTTGTATTAAAGGATAATTATTTTATTTTTCATAAAAATTTGAGAAAGATATGATTATTCATTGGGTATCAATACCTATGAAACTATTGGTTTTTCTAAAAGATATTATGCATCTTCTTTACATTTATATAATTTCATGGTATGGTTCAAGACATGGTAAAGTTTTAATTCTTCTAATAAGTTAATATGAGATTTATATAATGAGAGCCAATACATGCCTAGTATAATGTCATATTCTGTAACACCCTAACCCCAGTATCCCAGAGTCGGTGCATTATTACATAATATAGGTATGATACATAGAATCATGTCCCGAAAGACCGATCAGTTTAGTACCATTGGAAGTGCTAAATACAATCATAAGTTTTACATTACATCATGAAATAAAAACATCAACATAATTTTGTCCCCTTTTTAAAAACACTTATATCCTTAGCCTATCCCTGTAGGTCGACCATAAAATACTTCTTCGCATCCTGGAAAAAATAATTCATAGAAAGAGGTGAGCTCAAATGCTCAATAAGGATAAAAATATATCCAAAACCTTCATAAATAATCATAAACATTTAAGCAAATGTATAAGACTAAAACAAAAGAGTTTAAAACATATTCTTCAAAATAATATGGCAAGGATAAAATCAAATAATTCAATTTACTTATTCACATGGATTTTCTACTAGTTAAATAATCACATGCATTATCAAAAGATACTTTCAAAATGATGTAATGAATAATGTCAGACTTCATAAACACATAGTCAAGGCCTTGTTCCAAGACAATAGTTTGTCTCATGATACCTACTGATGTATCTAAGAGCTATAGTGGGCTCCATCCATCACTTACTATGTTCAATGCATTCCTCATATGAAAAGGTTGACTCATAATCTAAACATTCGTATTAAAACTAGGATACTAAATGTAAATATTTTAACCACAAATCATGAATGGTATAAAAATTGAAAATCTATAGTCAAACATGACTCATTCAATAAAATACTGATGATTTTATTATAATAAATCCACTTCAATCAAGAATAATTAAGGATATTGAAAAAGATGAAAATAATCATCAAACATATTTGAGAGAAATATCCCCATTTTTCTTGAAAACATTTAAAAGTATCACTATTTATCAAGAGTTTGTTTAAAATAGAATTTTGAATCAAAATTTCTCATACCACTTTGAAAATTTTGAAAAAAATTAACATTTTAAAACATTCATGTCTATATAAATAAATCTTTAAAACAACTTTTAAAACATGGACACTAATGGGAATGATTTAGAAGAATAAAATTTTAAAACATTTAAAATGATAGTTTAGTTAGAGTTCCTAACCAAATGAGAGACGCTTGAATACCAATAATTGTGGTAATCAAATCTTTATAATATCCCAAGAATAAATGGATTCATGATATACTATGCCAAAGTACATTATATATCCCATAACAATGTGAGTTTGTGCATAACAACAAAGAAGACTCAATGGATTGTAAGTTGAGAAGAAAACCCTTATAAAGACCTTATCCTCAAGTTAAGGATAAATGAATGAAATAATTATGTGTGAAAAATATAAATACAATAAATATGATTGGATATTTAGTGTAAATTAATCAGATGACATTCACACATATTCTTGTAAAAACAGCACTAATGAATTGGATGTTTATCTCAATGAATGGTGATTGAATTAAAATTACTCTAATCAAGTTCATATCGATGACTTCAAAATTAATCAATAGAGTTTTTAGTTGTATCAAACATATATCCATAGAATGTGGATTGGATATTACTACAAAAATAATAAATAGTAATTCCACACATAATCATGGAGTAAAATAATCAATGAAGTATGCATAAAACCTAATGAGTGGAAATTTAAATTTGTAATTCCCTTAAAAATTTGGTAAAATACTAAACATACACCCCATGAAAGAGGTATCATACAATGAATATGTAAATAACCATAAATTAATTTATATTACACAAAGAATACAATAATGGGTAGTACATTCACCACGCAAAAGGAAATTGTGGCAATATATCATGAATTTCAAGGGAATAAGAAGTGACATGAAAACCCCTACCTTGTACTTTTCCATGGTCAAGGGTACGTTAAAATATTTTATAATAGTTAAATAATTCTTATTAAATTATAAAATAACTATATACATATATATTATATCATATATGATTCTCTAATATTTCTTTGTTAATAATATTTTTGTAGTATCATTGTTTTGGGTTTTAACTGATCTGTTTTCTTTTATATACTTAGTTATCTAAGACATGTTTGTTATGGATATGATTTATTTTATTCATATACATAATGATATTAAGTTCATAAAAATTATTTTTATTCATAAAATGAAAATTTTTCTTCATTGATTATGATGGGAAATGAATCTCATCGTGTTCGTGGAGACATTAATCTGTACATACGCACGAGCGAAAATATCATTATATTGATGGTGAAATTGTATGTAATTGGATGGTATATCATATATAAATATTCATTAACATGTTATATTTATTATTTAAATCAGTTATAGTCATTTTTATACCCATCCAAATAATTAAGTGTTTGAATAATAAACTATACCATGATATGGAGAAGATAATCTATACGTACTCACGTATGGTGACTTTTTCATTTAAAGGGTGGATAGAAAAATGAACATGGTTATACCATTTTTATAATAAAATCCCATTATATAGAATATACTGGATTTATTATTTTAGAATGGAAACAACAAAGAAAGAGGAAGTGGAAGAAGAAAATAACTTGAAAGAGGTGATGAAATATTTACCTTTTCTTCAGGTTATTCCTTTTAATTTGATCCAAAGGGATCCTTAATATGGATTTTGGACCAAGAGAAGGCCTCTAAGATGAAGGGAGGAATGTTGGGAGGATATTTGGGAAAGGTTTGACCGAACCAAATGGCTATGTAAGTGTCAAATTAAGAGAAGGGGAAGTGCCCTTTATAAAAGAGGTGAGGGTCCCTTTAGGAAACGTTTGAAATAATATTTTATAATAAAATCTTTTTCGGTTTTTAATGGCTCCAAAATGATTTATTTCTAGGTTAAGGTGGTTATGGGTCGCAAAAAACGCAACCAATTGGTTTCATAAAGGTTTATTTCACCATATTGACCTTATCATTTAGATTTAACTCTTAGTTAAATATTTTTACTTTTACCGCGTCTTCTTGTATTCTTACACAATATGGTAAATAAACATACTCTAAACATACAAGATAACATCAAGTGGTTCATTAATGAAATATATAATATTATTTAATACCTTCGGCAGAAATAATAATTTTTATGAATATTATATCAACCTATAATATAGTATTTGTTTTAGAAATTAATTTAAGTCAAATTTGACATTATTTGGTATATGGATTTTTTGAGAGTCATCAAAACATGATTAATACGAACAAGATACATTAAATCAAACATAACATGTCATATTAACCTATAAAATTATTTTATGTCATAAAAACTTTGAAATTATATTTATTTTAATATTTATAATACCATTTATTTGATGCTTTCATTTATAAGGTAATTACTGCATCATCATTGTGTCTTAAATAAATTAAATTATTTCAGGTTTAAAATTATAAATAAACTTCCATTATGTAGGAAATATTTTTTTTCTTTCTAAAAAATATTTATAGTCGAATTTATATTATGTCTAACCCTATATTAAAAATGGTTTAGTTATTAAGCATTGAATTTAACTTTTTTAACTATTCTTTAAATAGAATAATAACAAATTTCCTAATCTAATCCAAGTGGACCAAAGAGGTTCATATTTAATTTCTACGGTTTTTTTTGGTCATATTATACTTATAAAATATAATTAAGACATGTTTTATGGTAATTTTGATATCATTTTAACCCTTAATTACTCTATTTAATTTTAACCGTGGTAAATAAAATTCCAAATTTACTATTCACCAAAAATTATTTTCACTTTATTGAACCACATTTTACTTACTGATATTAACCTTGTATCTCTAATTTTTGAAATTCAACTCAGAGAAATGGTAAAATTATGTTTTATATAAATTTGCAAATTCTTCTAGGAGGTGGGTAAAAGATGGTAAAAAGTTCAATAAAATTTTATACATATAATTTTATTATAAAATGACTCCACTTAATAACATTTAAATTATATAGGTATTATATATAAATTTTGACTAAAAAAATTTAAATAAAATAAAAAATTATTAAAATAAAAAATTGGGTTTAAACTATAATGCAGTGTTTTTCACTATTCATAAAAATTGAATATTCTCACAAAAATACCAAAAATTTACCCCAATGTAATTTTGATATTCGAAATTAAAAAATGAATTCTATTTTACCAAATTCAAAACCTAGAAGTTGCATTAGTTAATTTAAAATTAATTCCCATTGGAAAAATAGAAATGTGGGTTTTTAAAAAGTAAAAACTATTAATAGATTGACATGTGTTTATGTCAAATTTAAATGTGAAATTACATATAATGACCTAAATTGTATTAAATAATAAAAATATAATCTAATTATACTTAAAACCATTCCAATACATAATTTAACACTATAAATTATTTCAATTAAAAAAGTTGTTTTCAATTAAAATCAAAATAAGGAAGTTATCAGAAAAGTACCAAAAATTTATCTATAATTAATTATTATGTCTCGATTCTAATGAAGAATTTAATTTAATTAAATTTAATATATAAAAGCGTCAAATATTGGTTTTAAAAATGGTTTTATATTAAAAGGTCGTAAAATTTCATTTTTTGAAAAATACTTCTTTTATCTGAAAAAATGAATTTGTACATATATTATGTATAAGAAACACATAATATGGATTAAAAAATTATATTGAGTATATATAATTAAAAATTACATTAATACTATTCATAAAAGTTTTTTGAAGGTCAAGTTTGGTATGTTGTGGTGCGCTCGAACTCGGTGTTGCCTGTAGTGAAAGTTATTGAATTCAATTAAAGAAAATAACATACTACGAAATAATGGGTGTTAAATTCATCCCCCATTTTGGAAATTTCCTCCTCTTAATTTTAAAATTGGGATTGGGAACATCAATGAAAGTCCCACATCGAAAAAAGAATCAATAAAATTATTACTTTAAATTAAAGAAAGAGAAGTTCAAAGGTCACTTGAGATAACCCATACTAGGATTCCCTGTATTAAAACATAGATATGGAAGATAAACTAAGTGTAAAGTTATAATATAGAGTGACAGAAAACCTAATCAAGAGAATGTTAACAATAAGAAAACAACAAACTTATGATGGGGTAATCAATCATTAGTTTCCCAGTAGGAAAAAAAATGGACAACGTTTTTTGTTTTTTTTTCTATTTCATAACGTTAAGAAATTTATTTTAGATATTGACTAAAAACATAAAGGGATATACTTACTTATTAAGTAGAGTGTCATCCTTTAATAAATTTGCACCACTAAATCATCTTTTTTTTTAAATGATGAGTATTTAAGATGACTTGGTCACACCTAAAGCTCTAGAATAAATTTCTAGAGAATCACATGATCCAAAAAGGATAAACTATATATTTCCCTTTTAATTAGAGATTAACCAAAACCAAAATGGTTAGTACAAGGTCAGATGATCCCCAAAAAGGATAATTATTTTGAGAAATAAATACTTATCATTATATATAAAATTAAACCAACAATTAAAAAAGACCAATAAATAAAATTCAATAAACAATTGTCCTTAAAATCCTTTAATATAATACAAACTAATATTGAAACAAAAAACTTAGAAGAATTTGATTACATAGTATTCCACGTTAAATTGTATCTCAAAATAACATCGAATACTCTTAAAGTCACAAACTTAAAATTAAATAAACTAATAAAATATTATCTATCATAGGTTAATAATTTCAATAAATAACCCACATGGTAATAAATCCACAATAAAAACATAGATAAAAATCCACCATTACTCCTCAAATGAAATCCCATTGTATTCTATTTACCTTAGGCATATAGTGTTCCTAATAGAGCAAACATCTTCTAAAATAACATTTATCACTTAATCACCAAATCATTTTCCTATAATAAGGATATCCATTTTATAAGACATAAGATCCAAAATCAACATATTATTGATCAATAAAATCATTTCACTCAAAAGATTTAGTCACACTAACTAAGGACAACACGTAGTCTTGTGGTAGGTGATAAATCCCAATTGCACTCTGGTTGTAGAATCGATTCCCACATCTTTGTCCAACACAACGGGTTGTCACACGGTCTGTGTGTTGTCCTTTTTCTAAAACTATATTTTATAACATTACCAAAATGAGATAAATTTCTAAAAATAACTATAACATAATTTATCCAAAAATGGTATCTCATACCTCACATTTTCATCCAAAATATTAATAACCTGTAATTGCCACAAATTCAAGGATCATATAAACTCAAATGGTTATTTATAACTATATCCACAAAAGAAAAGATAATTATTCCTCAAATAGAATTTTCACATAACAAACTGCATGGTTACACATACAAGAGAATAGTCTTCCAAAGTAATCCCATACTTTAAACATTTCTCCATCCATTTATTTCCACATAGGTTGTTCCGTGAATTAGAGGTTATTCTATAGAATAGGACATTGACTTAGGTACTTCCAAGTTCCCTTACATTTATGAAAAATGACTATAATTGGAATCTTAGTATACTTTTTATTTTTTTTCCATAATACTCTTCATTTTTCCTCGACAATTATTTACTTTATATCCTTCTTTCCCACACGTAAATCATTTCTTTGTTTCATTGATATAATTTCGACGGTGTCTCCTTCCACATTTCTTATGTGATGGAAATAGAGATTTCTTTTCTCCATGGTCTCCATTGTTGGAGCTCTTATAAATCACTGTCGTTCTCTTCTTTATTGAGTTTGGTAGTTGGTTGATATATATGTTGTTGATCATATTTTTAGAAAAATGATTCGACATGAACAAAATATCTTTTACACCTATCAGCATTCCATTTCTTTTCTCATTTCCACCATTGTGACCACCTTGTACATCATGTTAAATGTTACTATGACTTCCTTGGAATCCAGCCATTGAATAACACAAGAAAGCATAGTGTGAGTCATAAAATAATTTAGATAATATCATAACAACTTATTTTCAAGCTAAAACACATTAGTATTAACCAAAATTATTTATTCTGATGTTATATTAAAATTATTCAAATCAGTTTGTAATGAAAATGTGAATTATCCTAAGAATATCACCTAGAAGCGTCGTACCCACGATTACAAAAAGGCATGTTTTCGTGTAAATGGATACCCCGTGTCAAGCCCGAAACTCCTGGTCAATGTTTTTACTCATAGGTACTTCTGTGCCAGATCCTCCTCCATCTACTCATATCTAGACAGGGATGTTTTTCTTATAAAACCCACATAATATTTACATTACCAGTTTTTTTTGGATTTTCTTCTATACTAATCCTCAATGTCTATCTTAGGGTAGTGTTTATTAATCATATTATTTTTATATCTAGCTTCCAAGGATTGTATTAAACTTTCTCTGATATAAACTATAACTCCCTGACCCCAGTTACCCAGAGTCGGTGCATTATTAAATAATATAGGCATTATAAATGGAATCAAGCCCCGAAAGACTGATCAGTTTAGTAGCCTTGGAAGTACTTGATACACTCATATGTTTTACATTACATTATGAAATAAAAACATTAACAACATTTCATCCCCTTCTAAAAAAACATATATCCTTAGCCTATCCCTGCTAGTCAAACATAAAACACTTCTTCTCATCTTGGAAAAAATAAAACATATAAAGGGGTGAGCTCAGATTCTTAGTAAGGATAAAAATATGGTGGAAACTTTTATAAATAATCTTAAACATTTATGGCAATGTATAAGACTAAAAAAATCCCATTAAACATAAACATCAGCATAATATGGAAAAGATAAAATCAAATTATTCCATTTACATAATGACATGGATATTCTAATAGTTTAATAATCACATTCAATATCAATAGATACTTTCATAATGATGGAATATATAATGTCAGACTTCATAAACACATAGTCAAGGCCTTGTGCCAAGAATACAAATAAGTTGTTTTCAAGGCCTTGTTCTAAGACACTAGTTTTTCTCATGAGACCTACTGATGCATCTAGAAACTATAGTGGGCTCCATCTGTCACTTACTAAGTCCAATTCTTTCCTCATATGAAAAGGTTGACGCATAATCTAAACATTTGTATTAGAAATAGCATACGAAATGTCAATATTTTAACCAAAAACCATGAATGGTATAAAAAAATCTCATCTACAATTAAAAATTACTCATTCAAAAAAATATTCATGTTTTTAATACAATAAATCAACCTCAATTGAGAATAATTAAGGATATTTACATAGATTAAAAAAATCATCAAAACTATTTGAGATAAATATCCCCCTTTTTCTTGAAAACAATTAAAAGTATCACTATTTATCAAGAAGATGTTTAAAATAGATTTTCAAATCAAAGTGTCCCATGTCAATTTGAATATTTTGAAAGGAATTAAAATTTTAAAATATTATTATCCATATAAATAAATCCTTAAAACCATTTTTAAAACACGGTCATTAATGAGAAATATTTTAAAAGAATAAAATTTTAAAACATTTAAAATGATATTTTAGTTAGAGTTCCTAACCAAATGAGAGACGCTTGAATAAAAATTATTTTGGTAATAAAAACTTTATAATATCATGATAATAAAGGGATTCATGATATACTATGTCAAATTATTTTATATACTCCAAACAAAAGTGAGTTGGTACATAAAAACAAAGAAGACTCAATGGAATGTAAGTAGAGATGAAATGCATTATAAAGACCATATCCTTAGGTTAAGAATAAATAAATGAAATAATTATGCATGAAAAATATAAATACAATCAACATGATTGGATATTCATGGTAAATAAATCAGAGGACATTCATGAATATTCTTGTAAAAACAATACCAATGAATTGGATGATTAAATCAATGAATGAAGATTGAATTAAAATTAATCTTATCATGTTGATATCGATGAATTGAGAATTTATCAATGGAGTGATTATGTTTATCAAAATTACATCCACAGAAAAAAGAAGTAGAAATTACTACTCAAATAATAAATAGTTATTCCACACATAATCATAGAGTAAAATAATCAATGAAGTATGTATAAAACCAAATGAGTGGAATTTAAAATTTGAAATTGCCTTAGTGATTTGGTAACTTATGAAACATACACCCCAATAAAGAAGTATCATATAATGAATATGTAAATACCCATTAATTAATTTATATTACACAAATAATACAATCATGTCCAATACATACACCACACAAAAGGAAATAGTGGAAATATAACATGAATCTTACAGGAATAAGATGTGAGATGAAAACCCATTAACTTGTTCTTTTCCTTGGTCGAGGGTACATTAACCTCATGTATAATAGTTAAATAATTTATATTAAATTATTCAATAACTATATACATGAATATTATATCATATAAGATCCTCTAATATTTCTTTTTTATGTAATATTTTAGTAGTATCATCATTTTGGGTATTAACTGATTCATTTTCATTTATATACTCGGTTATATAAGACATGTTTTCTATTGATAGGATGTATTTTATTCATATATATAATGATATTATGTTAATAAACATTATTTTTAATATAAATAAAAATTATTCTTGAATGATTACGATGGAAAATGAATCTCATCGTGTTCCTGGAGACGGTAATTCGTACGTACGCACGAGCGACAATATCATTATATTGATGGTGGAATCATATGTAATTGGATGAAATATCATATATAATGAATAACTAACATTTTTTATTTATTATTTACATCATTTTCACTCAATATTATACCAATCCAAATAATGAAGTGTTTGAATAACAAACTACACCATGATGTGGAGACGGTAATCCGTATGTACGCATGTATTGTGACTTTGTCAAATATGGGGTGTATAGAATAATTAATATGGTTGTAACATTTTTATAACAACATAACAATATATATAAGATACAGGAGTTATTATTTTTGTATGAAACAACAAATAATGAGGAAGTGGAAGAAGAAAATAATTTGAAAGAGGTGATGAAATATTTACCTCTTCTTCGTGTTCATCCTTTTAATTTGATAAAAAGGGAAACTTAGGATGGTTTTCTGACCCAAGTAAAGACTCTAAGATAAATGGAGGAACGTTGGGAGTATATTTTTTTAGGGATTGGCCAATCCAAAAGGCTTTGGAGGTGTGAAATAAAGAGATTTGGAGAACCCTTTTCTAAGATAGGTGAGGGTAACTTTAGGAAAAGCCTGAAATGTTATTTTATAATAAAGACATTTCTGGTTTCTAATGGCTCCAAAATGATTTATTTCTAGGGTAAGGTGGGTATGGGTCGAAAAAAACTCAAAAAATTGGTTTTAGACTGGTTTATGTCACCATATTAACCTTATCTTTTATATTTAACTCTTAGTTAAATATTTTAAATTTTACCGGGCCTTTTTTTATTCTTACACTATATGGTTAATAAACATACTATAAACTTTCAAGAGATCCAAAAATGGTTCTTTAATGAAATATAAAATATTATTTATGCCCTTTTTCCAAACCTTATATTTTTATGAATATTATATCAAACAATAATATAGTATTTGTTTTAAAAATTAGTTTATTTAAATATTGACATTATTTGGTATTTGGTTTTGGTGAAAGTCATAAAAACATTATTACTTCAAAAAATATACATTTAATCAACCATAACATGTCATATGAACCTATAAATTTTTTGGATATCATAGAAACTTTGAAATTATATTTATTTTAATATTTATAATACCGTTTATTTGATTCTTTCATTAATAAGGTAATTTCTGCATCATCATTGTGTCATAAATAAATTAAATTATTTGATGTTTAAAAGTTATAAATAAAAAAAACTTTTGTAGGAAATATTTTTTTATCTTTATAAGGCATATTTATAGACAAATTTGTATTTTATGTAACACTATATTAAAAATGGTTTAGTTATTAAACTTTGAGTTTAACTTTTTTAAACACATCTTTAAATAAAATAATAACAAATGTCATAATCTAATCCAAGTAGACCAAAGAGGTTAATATTTTATTCCTATGGTTGGTTTTGGTAGAATTATACTTATCCAAAATAATTAGAACATGTTTTAGGGAAACTATGATATTTTATTTAACATTAATTACCCTATTTAGTTTTAACCATGGTAAATAAAAGTCAAAAGTGTCTATCCACCAATAATTATTTTCATCGAATTGAACCAAATTTTACTAACTTATATTAAAAATGTATCTTGGATTTTTTAAATTCAACTCACAGAAGAGGTAAAATTATGTTTTATGTAAATTTGTAAATACTCCTAGGACGTGGGTAAAAGAAGGTAAAAAGTTCAATAAAATTTTATACATTTAATTTAATTATAAAATGATTCCAATTAATAAAATTTAGCTTATATAGGTATTATATATCTACTTTTATGTAAAAAATTTAAATAAAATAAATAACTATTTATATAAAAAGTCGGTTTTAAACTATAACACATTGTTTTTCACTATTCCTAAAAAATTGAATGTTTTCAGAAAAATAACCAAAATTTACCCAAAGATAATTTTGATATTCCGAATTCAAAAATGAATTTTATTTTACTAAATTCATAACATAGCCGTTTCATAAATTAATTTAAAATTAATTCTCACTCTCAAAACCGAAAAGCAGGTTTTTAAAAAGTAAAAAACTATCAAACGATAAAGTGTGTTTATGTTAAATTTAAATGTGAAATTACTTATAATGACCTTAATTGTATTAAATGATAAAAATATAATATAATTATACTTAAAACCCATTCAAATAAATAATTTAACTCTAAAAATTATTTTGACTAAAAATGTTGTTTTCAATTAAAATCAAAATATGGAAGTTATGAGAAAAGTACCAAAAATTTATCCAAAATAAATTTTTATGTCCCGATTATAAATAAGAATTAAATTTAATTAAACTGAAAATATAACAGTGTCAAATATTTGTTTAAAAAATGGTATTCCATTTAAAGGTGGTAAAATTTCATATTTTAAAAAATACTTCTTTTATCTGAAAAAAATGAATTTGATCTTATATAATGTATAAGAAACACATTCTATGGAATCTAAAATTATATGGAGTATATAAAATTCAAAATTAAGTTAATTCTATACCGAAACACTGTTTGAATGGCTAGTTTGGTAAGTCGTAGTGTGCTCAAACTAAGTGTTGTGTGTAGTGAAAGTTATTGAATTTCATTAAAGAAAATAACTTACTACGAAATATTGGGGTGTTACATGTTCCAATTATATAAGTACTATATGTTTTTCTAGAAAAATTTACCTATATAAACTAATTTTGGTAGAGTCAAACCATTTTTGTGAAATAATTACACTAATAGTTGTTTTATCAGATATCTATACTTCAATTTACATATGAGGTGATTCAATTTTTTTTAAAAATCACGCATGATATATTGTAATTCATTGATCCATGAAAAAATAAATCATTTTTCATCATTGAGTGAATAATATTTTTACATTTTAAATGAGGATTACCCTAAAAAATCGTATCAGAAATCATGTATAAACATTAGAAAAACCAATGATAATATAATATGATTTAGGAAAATATAGTTTGTTCTAGGTTTATGAATAAACATGAAAGTTACCTAAAGGATAAGGGAAGGAATCAATTTTTTTCATTAAAGGGTGGTATAAATTTAAAATACATCATTCACGAAGAGTGGGAGAAATAATATAAGAATACTCAATGAGTGATTTTGTGTATACGTTCTTTATCAATAATCATTAAATTGTTACAAATAATTCATATTAAAAAAAGTATTAACATGCATATCCTAATAAGATTAAATGTGAAGGAAAAATAAAATACTTTTGCAATATATTTTTGAAGAGGCATAGGAAATACATGGAGGAATATGGATCAAGCTAACAAAAAAGGGAAGATTTGAGAGTTTTCAAACCTTAGGTCCCATTTTATTTCATCATGTTTACACCTATTATATAACTAACATACGTTTATTAAAAATTTATAGAGATTAATATTACGTTAATTGATGTTATTCATGATCAATGATAATAATTTGATTTTATTTGTTAACATTTTATTGAAGAAAGTATTGATTGATAACATGTTTGGGTGAATATTATCATTATCGTTTAAATTTTATGGATTTTAATCCATATTTAAATATCTATTAAACTATTTAAGAATACAATCATAAAAATTTATATAATTAATTATTTATATATTATATATATGTTACGAAAACCATACATAATTTTGGAAATAAGTAATGATTTAACAATTACCTCATAGGCTGTTAACTGACCATTAATACAAAAAATCAAATGAGGGGGAGAGAGAGAGACAATATATATACATTATAAATTGTTTATAATATAAATATTTTAATATAATAATTATATATATTTAATTTTGAAAAACGAACCATAAATGTTTTAATGAATAATAAATTGGCATCCTTATTATAGGCAAAAAACTAACCATTAAAGGGTATTTCTCAGAGAGATGGAGAGAGATATATTATGTACACATATATCAAAAATTATTTTTTTAGTATATTTATATAATTAATATCATGTTAATAATAATATTTAATAATTTTACAAGTTGGGATTTTTTATACCATTAGATTAATAATATTTCCCTATAAGAGGTAGGCTAAACTGTTGAATTAAAATGACTAGAAAATTTCCTCCCACCTTAGTAATTAGGGTAATCAAATTATAAAATTTTTTATTAAGTAATAGAGTGTACAATGTAATATGAGTAGAAAATATTTCTATCAATGAAAAAAAAAATGTTTCAAAAAATTTAATACACAAAGGAAATTAAAAAAATCCAAGTAATGTAAAAACAATGATCAAATTTTTTCATAAAGATATAGAAGCCCTTAAAATACATTATTACAAAAAAATCATCCAATTCATAGAATGTATTAACTTTTATCCCAAATAATAGGAGGAAGAGTATACGAGGACCAAGGTACTTAACATAAACACCTAGAACATCATGTAATGTATACTTTTAAGCTGGTATAAAGTATTCATGGAAACATATTTGAGTAAAAATCACCGACATTAATAGATTCTACAAAAATAAAAAAATCAGATATAGGTCACCCATCACTGAGTACTTATTCAATCAAATGATTAGAAATATTTCTAAATGAGTACATTGTTGAACATAATGTCTTGTAAAATAAATTTTCTTACTTTGAAAGATTATCTAGCCTCTATGTATTCACCTTTTATAATGGAATGTGAAATTAGGTGTTGGTTCCATTCAGACCATGAAACTAAACAATCACCTAAGAAATAAAAATATTAAATGATCACTTATAAACCATTTTACATCATCTAAATTATGAAATATAATATAATTTTAAAATTAAATAAATTATAATAGAATCAATTCCAGGCTATTAATGTCCCTTTATGGTAGAAAAATATTTGTTCTACACCATTATGATGGGATTTGTTCAACTTTTATTGAAACCTTTTATTGATGCATAAAAAATAAACAACGTATGGTTAAATAGCCATTAATAAGAGTAATACATGGATGATCCCTCTATGTATCATTTTATAAAATTCATTCCTAGATTCATCATGGTCATATTTATAAGAGGTATGCATCAGAGTACTAATACTAAATTTATTTTCAATCCCCAATAATTAATGTAAATATATTATATGATTTTTTTGAGTTAAATTTTTCTTCTTTTGATTCTGAGATATTCTAAATCCCATAATTAAATTAAGTTCATCCATCATGATAATTCAAACTCACACTATATATGTTCTGAAAAATTATCTATATTATTTTTCAATGTTGAGGAAAAAATAAGGTTATCAATATAATTTGGTACAATAATTGGGATCCTAAATCATTTCTTCATAGAAATATTTGGTTTAAAAATTAATTTAAAGTAATTATATTATGTATGAATCTTGTAAATTAATTATACCAGGATCTCAGAGTTTGTTTAATTCCTTAAAAATTCTATATTATTTTTATAAACATGTTCTAAAATGTTTATATTTTAAAAATTATGGGTTGTTCTATATGAGTCTCCACTTAAACATGTCCCTTATAGGTGGAACTATTTACATACTCTTAAGAAAAATAAAAATTATGATGAGATGAAATGGATAAAATAATATAGATGCATGTGAGCCCGAATACTAGAGTAAAATTGTCTCCATAATCTATTCATTTTTAGAGTATAACCTATAAAACTATTCCTTCTTTATTTTAAACGAAAATATTTTTTTTATTTTATTTATTATGGTAAACCCATTTCACATGTATAATCATAAAATATTTTACATGGTCATAAAATTTCCAACCTTTGTTCCATTCATTCTAATTAATGTCTTATTACATAGTATTTTTATTTCTTTCATCACCCAAGGATTCATATTTTAGGATTTATTTGAGATAATAATGTAATATACTCATATAAACTTTATAATTAATTTCTGGTTTTTACCATTTATCTTATATTGTTTATAATATTATTAGTGGGATAATTCCTTATGACTATCTGTTTTCTATAAAATAATGAATTTTGATATATATTTACTAACAAATTAATATCTGTTAAACTAATTTTTTACAAAATTTCTTCCAGTTATCTAATTTTTAATATATTATTCTCCAATTGACGAGATTTGAGTTCGAGTATCAAAACATGGTCAGTATAAAAATTAAAATCTCGATGCATATCTTTCATATGCATCACATTTTAATAAGGATCAACCTCTTAATTGTTTACATTTATCATTACATTAATTTCATGTTCCCATTTATTGAAACCCCAATACACCAATACTATTGGTGGAGTAACGATGGAATAATCCAACATCTACTTTAGAATAAAATTAATGAAAACTCTTTTTGAATTCATAATAACTATTTTTCAACCATAAACATTTAACTAATATAGTTTAGGTTTCATTATACCCATAATTCATAATGGTTTTGGTTAAAAAAAGAAATAATAAAACATGAATTATAGTATAGTATTAGGTAGTTATAAATTCCAACCATAAATGTTTAGAAATAAAATAATAAAACAACATCATTTGAGTAATTTCCAAGATGGTTTTACTCTTTTATTAAACTACACTATTCTATTTTTGATTTCTTAGTGTAGGGAAATTATGAGTTATAATGTTTTGACTAAAAGAAGTTTCAAACCAAAAATTTAAAAACTCCCTACATATGTTTTTGAATTTAGTGAATATGAGTATGTTTTAAAAATATAAAACACAATAAAAATACCTTAAAGACCGTGGAATCTTTTAATTTGAGTTCTTGAAAATATTTTCATGTAAATCTAGTGGAATAATCTATAAGGAATTACATGCATTCTCTTATCTGATATTCGTAATTTGGGTTATACCATAAAGTCCCATGTTTAATAAATAGAAATAAATTAAGTTTGAGACTTCAAAAATTGAGTTAATGTTTGATTTATGTTTCAGAACACACTATAATGGATCAGAACCATTTGAATAATTAAATTTATGATCTAGTATATATTTGACTAATAATTTCCAAGATAGAATAGCTAAGGTCTAGAAACAATTTTATACTAATATATTTTTACAAATCCATAAATAATAATTTATTACACTAATACATGATATAATCTAATTATTATAGTCTTATATATCTTTTTTGTAAACACTATCATTCCAATTAGAAGATATTATGTGATGTCCGTTAGAAATTTCGAAAATACATTTATCATTAAAAAGGTCAAGGGTTCAAATTAATCTTATATTTGGATAATGATATTGATTTTTTATTAAATATAATAAAAAAATTACAAAATAAATAAATGTCTTTAAAATGAAAACAACATTTCCTATATCATAAATTCGACCTATTTTATTATCTCAAAATGGTTCTAATCTTCCTTTTTCATTTTGCGTGTCCCATAAGTTGGTTTGGTAACCTATAATATTCCTATAATGACTATAAAAACCTAGGTAATTATAGAACAGATAATATTTATATTTATTAACATGAATTAGATAGTTATTGTAGTTAGGAAACTATTAGGTAATTTTTAAATAAAAAAGGAAATAGTTTTAACAGAACACTTTTCTTATTAGTTTATATTTAATAGTTTAAATTAGAAACTTTAGAACATATATTTGAAAAAATGAATATTATTTATGAATAAAAAATAAAAAATTTACAGACTAATAAATTTTTCTATTTTTTTAAAAAATATAGACTTTTTAGTTAATGGTGAAAAATACCATTTTTTTTGTATAAAAGACTTTTATTTTTTATATTTTAAGTACTTTAAAAGTAAAAATATATTTTGAATATGATTTGAATTAAAATAATTAATAATTATATTTATTTAATTCACTTAATTACTTTCTAATCAACTTTATATTAGTTTTTAGTATAAGTTTCTTTTTGGGTTTAAAAACTAGTTTTTCTTAAAATTGTTTTAAAGGGACTGATGTTTCAAAATTTTATTTAATTATAATAAAACATAATGGGGAATGTTTTAAAATAAATAAATATATTATATATAATAAAATATTAATTTATTTTCATATATTGTTTATTAATACTCATAATGTTAATATAAAATCATTTTTTTCAGAAAAAATAATCAATATGAAATCTGGATTTATCATAGCGTTTACGGATCTTGATTTAAATTAAATATTTCATATTTAGTTAATTGAATTTGGTAAAATAGAATACTTATTTTTAATTTTCAGATTTTGTATTTTTTAATAATTTCAACCTTTTTTGATCAAAATTAATAGTGAAAACAACAAAAATTAATTACCGTGGCTAGGATAAAAATGGATTTATTAGGGGGTTAGACTAGAAATATAATGGTTAAACTGAACTTAAAACTTTTCTAAATTATATCCACTGGAAATATCAAGAACTTAACCCATCTATTATTGAAAATGGTATATTATTGGATCCTTTCAAATTGAACAAAAATGGGCAGAATTCATTCTCTTCAAACATTACAAGCGTTCCATTCACCTAAATTATAAAAGGCCACTCCATCTACTCTATTCACACATTATATACGCATTGGTTTTGAAAATAAATAACCAAATCACTTATCCACTTAAATATACTCATATTAGAAGCCTTAATTTTGGATGAAATACATCCAAGCATGATCTTTGGTGAAAACCAAAAGAAGTTACCAAAAGAAGAGGATGATAAAGACACACATGAAAAGTCAAAATCAATGTAAGGGACTTCATATCAATTTAATTTCATTGAAGAATATGTTTTTTTATTCAACTTAATTATTTTGTAAGGAGTATATACATACCCTTTGAAATGATATAAAAATAAGCTATATATTTTCATTATATAGGATGTTTTTTTTTGTTATTACTTCATGTGTCTTACATTTTATGTGTTTACAAAGTGGTAAGGTATATTTATTTTACAAAAATAATATAATAAAGTTATTCCATCCAACCATTTATCATCCATGTCCATTTTCTAATTTTTTTGAATGGTTTTATATGGGCATAAATTTTTTATAACGTACATTTAATGTCACTTTTTTATTTAAAAGGGTTTCAAATGGAATATGATTATATTTTTTATATAGAACATTTTTTAAAAAGAAAAAAATGTTCTATTTTAACATTTACGATAAAAATTAATTTTTCATTTCCGTGAGAACTATTTTATTTCAATATTTATTTGTAATATTTCATGAATTCATTAAAAACACTTTCCCTTTTTGGTATTTCTATATTAAAAATGTATTTTTAAAAGAAAAAATAGTTATGGTATCTATAATTGATTTTATTATGAGTTTAAAATAGTTTTTCAAATGTTTTATGATGGAAAATGAAAAGGATAAAGATGTTTTATTTATGATATTTTACTTTTTCATCATAAAAATTAAATTAGGATTCCCAGATAGTTCCATGTGATCTCTTTATATATTATATTATGGGTTCTCCCAGATAGCGTCAGTTTATCTTAATACAAATTATATGATGAGTGCACCCGAATAAAATCAGGTGACCCCGTTACAACATATATGATGGGTATAATTAAATATTTCCGGGTGATCCCATTATAGCTTATACAATGTGTGTGCTAAGATAGAGCACATATAAATTGGGTTATATTCTTTGTCTTATTAGGAATGATGGTGGTAGTTACCAAACTGTTTCTCTGATGGATTTAATTAGTCTCTAGTAACTTTGGAATCATGTTGAAATAGGTTATGAATGTATTTTTTTAATCTACTAAAATGTGTTTCTAATTCATTTTAATGGGTTTTTAAAGGCTTACCAGAAATACTCAGTCAGGGCTAGCCTCTGAACATTTATTAATAAAAGAAAAAGCATTCAATAAGTACAAAAAGGTAGAAAAACAACTACAAATCATAGAAATCATACTCATCACCACCCCATTAGAAATTAGGTCCTCTGTAATGTCTGTTTCCCACTCTGAGATTTCATAATTCTTAAGAACCTTGGAATATTTCCTTATATGATTTAGCTTCTCTATGTCTTGGAACTCCTTAGAGGATTTCATATCCCAACTTTCCTTCCCAAAAGAAGATCTGGTAGACACTGACCTTGGAAGATAAGAATAATATTTTCTCAATATTTGCCATGGTGGGCCAGTCTTAATATCTTCTTCCCCATGCACCGTTATCCTTTCTCCCTGAACAATGTCACTATAGGATGGTTGGACCATGTGACCATCCTTTTCCTTATCACCATACGAGATGTCACCCCACTTTCCCATTATTTTCACCTCATTATAACCCTCCTCCAATCCACAAACCTGTTGGACCTGACTATTAGCATCCACTAAAGAAAGAAATTGTGGCTGATATACAAGGTTCGGAACATGTTCCTTGATGGCACCAACCAACGTAGAAATAGTAAGCTGCAAGCGGCCACCTTCCTTCCTTGCATCATTATCCTCTTTATGCAATTTTTCCTCATTTTCTTGTTCAAGGAATATATTTCTAGTAGAGACCATGATCACCCTTCCTCTAGCATCAACATACTGCCCATCCACTATATCTGCATTTACAAGTCCAAGGTCACGCTTTAAGTGATCAAATACTTGCTTAACCATCGGGTCCCATGGCCCATGCACCACCTTCTTCATTGAATTAACATTCACTATGTTCTCTGGACAAGAATGGTCAGTATCCTCAGCCACAATAGTAAAAAATTCTCCCACATGGATTCCCAACATCTCCTTAGAAGGGCAAACATGAACTACATAGGAACCATTCCGAGTCATCCCATGCATGAGAAATATTGGAATTGGCTCATCTACCAATGAATTTCCATCCAAAGGCTCTCGGACCACCCCCTTCAATATAGCTGGTGCCACGGGATCCTCCACTTCTGCACTATAATTTATAGGTTCTCCCATCCAAGCATCCTGATCAGAAACATCTTCACATCTGACACACCCAACGCCCTCCTCAAAGGCCAACTTATCTCCCGCCTCACCACTTTTTGCTGTCAACCATCACCCAAGTGACCCATTCTCAAGTCATTATCCATACCAGTAGTAGAAAGCCCTCCTCTGTGACTCATCTCTATCACATTTGAGTAACCACTCACCCACCCGCTGCAACCGTTCAATGCCAGGTGACCATAGCGGTTGCAAGACACACAATAATGTATCCACGACTCAAGAACCACCTCCAGCTTCCATCAAAACTCTTACTCATCTGTAATTCAAATACATCAAACCAGATACATTACAGTATCAACTTATATGCATATTCTTGGTCATATAAGATGAAAAACAAAATCAGTACACCAATCAGAGATAAGGTACCTTCCAATCATGTTCCCAATTGCACACAAGATAGAAGGATTCTGAACCAAGAGAGGTAGCTCTGAAAGACTTACTCAGGTCACGATTGACGAAGGGCCATGCCGCATGTGAAAGTCAAAGCTCTAGTTAAACAGGTAGAAAGTCTCCCCATTGCATCTTTGAGGGGCCTTGGACCAGGTATAGATTAAACCCTCCTCCGATCCAAAGTGAATCATGAAATGTCTTCAGTCAAGAAAACCGATGACCGCACACTCCTATAACTTCCAAGACTCGGAGACAAAGCGATCAAAGGATTCGATCGAGGGACGCTAGAGAAAGAAGCATGTCACTATTCTAATCTTTCAAAGATCGGAGTCACTGCTTATCTCCACTAGAAGCAATGAAAGTGGAGGATCCTCTTGGAAGAAAATGGGGACCTTCAGCGAAATAGGGATTCTCAGGAAGGGCAGAATTGAGCCATGATCTATCATATTCTTCCCCTATGGATGAAATCCCAAGTATCCCCCCTCAGATCGAGAAGGGGGAGATGGACCAGGTGGCATTAGGTATAGGCCATCGGTCGGGAGGGAGTAGCATTATTGGCGGTGCTAACCCATCTCATTCATGGGTTTTTAAAGGCTTCCTTTGAGAAACAATTGTGTGTGTTTTTCATGTTAAAATTTATTATTTCCTATACTAATTTTTTTTAATATAAAGGTAAACATTACTCGATTGTTCATATATTCACTAGAATTATAGTTTTATTTCTGTCTATATACCTTACTATAATTTTTAGTCTCATCCCATCTTTTTTAATGTTTTACCACATGATTTAAGGATGGGTAAGGGAATGGAAGAGGTTAAGTTGAATGTTGGAAATATTTTTTTTAAATAAAATCATGTTTTGTATTAAATGTTTTATATGGTGGAAAATGGATAATAATTGGAAGTACCCACTTTGTATTATATGGTTTTGTTATGTATGAGTTCTGTATTAATATGCTAAGACCCTAAACCTAAAAAGTTACTCAATTACAAGATAATTAATTATTGACTTTAATCTCATGATTATGTAATGTTTATGATTTACTCCTTAAAATTTGAATCATAGTTATTTTTATAAAACTTTATAGGTTAGGATATTTTCAATATAATTCCCTAGAAATATTCTACCATATGGGTAAGTTGAAATGATATGTCATTTTATGATTACTATGTTACTTCATCTAATCCAGGGATTTCCACATTGGAAACCAAGAATTTATAGTGGGAAGTCACCAAATAAAAATATCCAAATAAATCATAATCCTTTGATGGTTGGAATTGAATAGAATAATTTTTTGTTGTGATATATTAGTTGACCCAAGAAATTAATATTTGAGGTATACATTCTAGAGAAGAACCTGATCTACCATGAAAGAACATGTCAATAGTGGATAATTTAATGAGACAATATCCCCCATATTTTAGTTGATCATCTAACCATGAAATAGATGAAAATTGGATTAATACCCTGGAGATAATTTTTGATGTCATGATATTTTCAGAACGTTAATAGGAAACTCATTCCATTTATCATTTTGCTGGTGAAGTTGATAAATGGCGGTATTTAGTTAATAATATTAGAGAGAAATATGATATTTATTTCATGTAATGCTAAATTTTTGAGGATATTTTCCATGAGAAATATTTCCCTAAGTTTGTTTGAATATGGATGTGATAACCATTCATAGAAATGATGCCAAAATATAAAGATTCTATAGCTGCGTATAAGAATAAATTCAGAAGATTGGCCAAGTATGTGTGAGAATTTATTTCAGACACTAGAGGAAAAATTAATATGCTATACTTAGGTTTGAAACAATTTTTATGAAGAGGATTGGATACATGAGAATTTAAATTTTAAAAGAAATTGGTTTTTTGTGATGAGAAATTTGAGATAGAGTTTTCTAAAACATATGATACTCATGACAATAATAGTAAGAAAATGTTAAGGTGGAAGGAAACATAGAAGAAAACAACTCAAAAGACTAATTGAAATTCCCCTAAATGTCCCACGTGTGGAAGAGAAACATCAAAGGAATGATTGGTAGTATCTGGAAATTGTTTTTCTTGTTGTCAATTAAGTCACAGGGATTACGAATGTAATGAAAAGACTTTTGAAATTCCAAAGAATGGGGTGATCGTTATATATATATATATAATGGTGAGGTGTTGTAGTTGTAATAAGTTGGGTTATTATACTAAAATAAGTCTAAAGTTAGTTGCACAGTATGAAAATCATCCTGATCAGAAAAAAAAGGTGTAAAATTTTCATTTTCTATTACTATAGTTGATGTTGGGCCATCAAATGAAGTGGTGACAGGTATGTTACTTATGCATTCAAATAATTCTAATACCCTATATATATATTGATATTCACATTTCATCATTTTAGATTAATTTGATATTGTAATATCAACACATGATATGGAGAATGAAATATTGGTGAAAACTATTTATGAAAGTTTTAAATAAATCATGTTTTATAGGAATATTCATATTTTTATTAGTGGAATGGCCATTCCCATTTATATTGTTAAACTGTGAATATTAGAGTTTGATATCATTTTGTGTATGGATTGGCTTTATGTCTATCAGGGTAAGATCGATTTTAGATCGAAGAATGTTTTATTCAATGATTGCATGCCTTTGATAACTTACCAAGAAGATAATAAATTGATTAGAGATGATAGTGAATGTTACATATCTCATACTATTGAAAAGAAAGAAATTATTTACTTGAGTAATGTTCCAACATTGAACAAATTTATGTATATTTTTTGCATGATTTTCTTGGTGTTATTACTGATAGGGAGGTTGAGTTTAATATATACTTAGTTCAAAAATCTTAAAATATTTTTAAACCCACTTATCAAATATCTGAAGTGTAACTTTTATAATTGAAATAGAAAAAGAATGAATTATTATATAAAGGTTTCATTATCCATAGTACTTTACCATGGGGTTCTTCTATTTTTTTGTTAGAAATAAATATGGTTCAATGAGTCTTTTCATTGACTATAGATATTTTAATGGCATCACAACTATGAAAAAGTTTTCATTTCCTCAGATAAATTATTTGTTTGATTAAATCTAGGGAGAAAAATATTTTTTAGAGGTTGATATGAAGTCTGAGTACCATAATCTGAAGGTGAAGGAGGAGGAAATTCTAAAGGCTATATTTTATACAAGATATAGGCACTATAAGATTGTTTTTACCCCCTTTGGGATTTCCAATTAACCTATTACATTTATAGACTATAGGAATGTTTTTTTTCATGAGTTCTTAGACAAGTTTATGGTTGTTTTTATTGGTGAAATTTTAGTATAAAATAAAATCCAATAGGAACATGAATGAAAATTATGGATTATATTGAAAACCTTAAAATTAATAAAAATGTCTGGGAAATTTAGAAAGTTTGAATTTTGGTTACAAAAAATTTCATTCCTTTGAAATAATTTATCAAAAGATATAATTAGTGCTAACCTTGATAAAAAAAAGTTGATGAATAATGGACAATACACAAGAATATCATATAGATTTATAGTTTTATTATATTATGTGGTTACTAATTATGTTTTATTGGAAACTTGGCTCAGTTAAATATCCCAAGAACTATGTTAATTCAAAATCTGTTAAATTCATCTAGATAATAGAATTGATGATTATTTTTAGTTACCGTTAAGAAGATAGGTGAATGATCCAGTTTTGGACCTACCTTATATAAATGGAGAATATGTCATCTAAAATTATTCTTCTTTGAAAGGACGTGGTTTTTTACCAATGTATAATTATCAAGTATTTTGGTATTCTTTGTGTCATTTGAAACCTCATGAGTTAAATTACCCTACACATGATCTGAAATTAGCTATTGTGGGGTTTTACATAAAAAATATGGATCCATAAAATGCATGGAGTAAATTGTGAATTATATACTGATCACAAAATATTAAATTATATATTCAATCAGAATGAATTAAACATGAGATATAAAATATAGATGGAATTGATCAAGGATTATGATTTCACAATTCATTACCCTCCTGGAAGATAGAAAAAAGTGTTTCATTATTTGAGTCGAAAAAATAATGCTACATTAACCATGTTACGTTGGGACATGACTGTTTAATCAATGATTTGAAAATTTCTCAATATAAGTTATTGATTTAGGGACATCTAATATTTTGTTTCAGGTTTTAGTACAGTCATCTTTTTCAAAAAATAATTAAGTAAGCTCATTAAGAGGATCAATATTTGTAGGAAAAGGTTGAATAAATTAATAATTTTATGTTTCACAATAATAATATTGATAAATAAGGTGTAATACTATTTGTAAAATTATTATATCTGCCTTGTGATTTGCAATTGATGAATTATTTGTTGTTTGAAGCTCATAGTTCTATTTTTTACATTCTTCTGGGAATCATTAAGACATATAAATACCTTCATTAGTATTAGTGGTGGGACATATTAAAAATAGATATGGAATACATTACCATTAGTGTTTTGACTTTTCAATAGGTAAAATCAGAATGACAGTTACCGAAGGGAATTTTTCAAGGTTTTTTAGTGATGAAGTAGAAATGAGAAAATATTTCAATGGAATTCATAGTGGGATTACCAAAAAACAACATAGGTATTAATGTGATCTGGATTATTTTTTTATTATTAACTAATATTTTAAATTTATTTACAATTCTTGAAATTATAAATTTTTATCATATTTCTAAACTATAAGTAAATGATAAATCTAGGCTACATGGAGTGCCTCTCTCTATTATGTTAGACCATTATCCTAGGTTCACATAAAATTTTAGGAAAGGACTTCATTAGTCAATGGTTATTGAATTAAATTTCATTAAAACTTTTCAACCTCAATATGATGGATAATCTGAGTGAAAATTTTAGATGATTTAAGATATGATTCATTTTTATTTAATGTATTAATAGGGATGTTGGGATCAACATCTTTCTTTGGTTGAGTTTTCTTATAATAACAGTTTTTCTTCCATTATACAGATTGCACAATTTGAGGCATTATATTGAAAGTAGTTTTAGACACAGGCATTTTGGGATAAATAAAGATAAACGATTTTCATAGGAGTAGAGTTAGTATAATTGTTGAGAAGGTGTAGTTGATTAATCGATATATATGAGAATGGATGAGAGTAGTTAGGAATGTTATACATAAAACTATAATAAATCTCTTTCATCTGAGGTTGGAGATGAGGTTTTTTCAAGGTTTCTTTATGGAAACGTGTTAGGATTTTTTGTTAAGAAAGGTAAGATATTTCAATTGTTCATTGGAACATATTAAATACTATATAAATTTTTGTATGTTTCTTACCGAGTGTCTATTACAATGATTATATATCAAGTACACAATGCATTTCCTGTTTCAATGTTAAGAAAATATTTGACATATCACTACTACAAATATGGCCTTTATCAGCACTAGATAAGAAAATTAACAGCGCTAAAAAAGCACTGTTAATCGAGGAGAGGATAAAGGGGGGTCCCTTTTATTAGTGCTCCGAAAAGCACTGATAAAGGCCCCTTTTATTGATGATTTTAAAAAGAGATGACAAAAGTTGAAAAAATATTAAAAAAATAAAACAAATAGTTTTTCAATTCTGGGGGGCTTCAACAGCACTTGAAGCCCCCCTTTAACAGCGCCCACCGCCCATGGTAGCCCATGCACGCCCCAGGATAGCTCTACCCAGCCCCACCCCCCTTTAAAATTTCTAGGTAATTCCCCATAATTACACATGTCACCTGCCTCCCCCAGGATGCAGCGACTCAGGTTTTGGCCCTATCATACTTTGGAAGATTTCTATGAATAATTTTAGAGCTAGGCGCGAAGACGGCGTGAGATTCCGAGTCCTAGTGTGAACGGAATTAATTTTATAAAAATATTAAGTATTTTTATACTATGCACGTGGAAGGGGTGTGTAATCTCCTAAACGGTAGCTCAGAATGGGAATATGAGGGTACACATGTGTCTAGAGAATGTTGTTTTGCCAAGGTAGGGTGTAAACTTTGTGGGTGCGAGCCTGCTGTGGAAAAAGCCGCGAGGGGCGTTTTCTTAAATAAATAGAAAAGTTTCTTACAAATAACTCCTGAATGAAGTCTCAAATTTCAATTCTGAGTGTGTCGTTGCGTTTAGAACTTCGATTTTACCCTATGCATGACATAATATTAGTTGGTGCTGGGTGTCGGGTCCGAGGCATGTTTGTGGGGGATAAAATGATGTTTTTTATTAAAAAAATTAAAAATAAAAATCAAACCACCCCCCCCCCCCCCTTGTTCTATGTTTCGAACCAAGGAGGATCCTCTCCTTACTCCTACGTTTTCTTGGCGATCGGTCAAATCGGGAAAATGAAGTGCCCACGAAATCAGATTTCGACAGCGGACGCTCTAAGATCGTGCATTAGAAACTTTGGAGCGCAGATCTATGCCAGAACATCAGTGTTTCACCAGAAAGGTATGTGGTTTGTTTTTTATATTATCGGATCCCATTTATGAGTTTATTTCTTTATATCATCATAAGGGTTGTGTAGTTCGGGTCCCGTGGTTTCCGAAACATTTTTTTGATTTGAATTTGGTGCACTGAGGTGCTCCCGATGGCTCTTGAAGGTTTTCTAGCGGAAAACCCAGTTTCTGGTGGTGGCCATGGAAGATTCCGGTGAGGGCAGTGGCAGCATTACAGCAACACAGTGGATTCGAGCAGGCAGTGGTGGTGCGGTGGATTCTGGCAGGCGGCGGCGGTCCGGTCAGGCAGATGGTGGTTTCTGGTGACCATGCGGTGGTCCGACCAGATTTTTTCGGGGGTTCATTAAACCCCTGTAATTTGCAAACCGTAACATGGATTTTCAAGCCATTTGAGGAAACAATTTCCTTGCGTTGAGACAGACCTTTTGACCTTACTTTTTGTATTTTGTGATTTTGGATCTTGCCCCGGGGCCATGAAATGTTGAAAATAATAATAATATTTTATTATTTTCAACTTCGATCCGCCATAAATCATGCACAGAGTGTCCAAATGATGTTCCGTAAGTGGCGTTGAGTCCTTGATGGTATGGAAAAATTTTCTACATAGTTTTCGAGTTTTAGGACAGAGAATAGGGTGTGGGACACATGAGGCCGGCTTTTGGCGTTTACGGAAAAACATGACTTTCTCACCGGGTGTCCATTTTGGATGATCGATTAATCGATCCTTTGTGTTTCATTATGGTGATCGCAATGGGGTATTCCTCTTGACGATTTTTGGGACCCTGCTGTGGGTCCCACTAGGGGTGGCTTTGGTGAATAGTTCCTTTTTCACCGGGTGTCCATTTTGGACTATCGAGTAGTTGATCTCGTGTGTTTTTCTGAGGGGATCGTAGTGGTATGATCCGCTTGATGAGTTTCGGTATCATAGGGTGGGCCCCACATGGGCTAGCTATGGTTAATATTTCTTTTTCACTGGTAGTCTGTTTCGGGTGAGTAAACAACCTATCTTGCTTGTTTTTCTATTTGGATCGTGATGGTGGCCTTGGTATCGGCCTTATAGGTGCACGGTTTGGCATTGTGGAGGGTGGCTCGGGTTAGCAACATTCGAACTAGTATTGGTTGAGTTTACTCCCTTATTTCATTCCTACGAGGGTTTACGCGGCATCAAAACCATAGTATTGTTTTGTGATCCTCTCTATTTGATGTTTAATCGGTTAAAGTGGTGGCACCCCTCCAGTGGGCCTAAAGCGGGATCCTCTAGCATCGTTTCCCTAGATTGGGTTCTTGGAATCGATGTGACCGCATATCCACAGGTGACGATACCCTATCTAGAAGTTTAACCCCATAGGGTTGGTGGCATCATTGGGAATATGATCCCTTATGAAATGGGTTGTGCTCAGTAGGGTTGTGGCATCGTCGGGTATATGATCCCTTATACAGCGGGTTGTGCTGAGTAGGGTTGTGGCATCGTCGGGTATACGATCCCCTACTCAGCATAAGGATTTTAGTTGGGTTGTAGTATCATTGGTTATACGATCACCTACTCAGCGCATGGTTTTTGTAGGGTTGAAACATCATCATTTTGATCCCCTACAGTGTGAGATGTACCAGATAGGGTTTTTGATATCTTCATGACCGTCATGACACGGGTGATGATCCTCTATAAGAGTGACAAGTTTCTATAGAGCACCAGATCGGGTTGTGGTATCCCCCATAGAATTCTGGGAGTGATCCCCTATCTGTGAGATATACGAATTCCATATCAGATTGTGGTATCCCCTAGCGGACCTTGGGAGTAATCCCCTATCCGTGAGATCTTCGTATACAGGTGTGGGTTTTGGTAACCGTAGCGGAACCTAGGAGTGATTCCCTACTTTAGAAGTATGATGTTTTTGTTGTTTCAGCAAGGTTTCCTCAGTGATGATATCCGACGAGCGTGATATCTCGGGTGAGCATCTGAGATGTTTGTGTGGGATCTGATTGAGTGTATCTCTCAGACGATTGTCATCTGGGATGACAGGGATCATGGAGTGTGCTCTTCTGGTTGTGATTCGTTACTGGTGATGATTTCGGTGCCTCATGTGGCTTGGTGTGTGTGCTGAGTATATATGGATGTTTTTGGTATATGTAAGAGCATATATCTGAGTGGATGTTCATGGTATATGTATGGGCATATACCTGGGCAGATTTTTGAGATATATGCTTAGGTGTATACTTGAGCGGATGTTCACGGTGTATATATGGGCATACACCTGGATTGAGCTTACTAGTTTTCTTTAGCCGAGGATGGTCATGAGATGGAGTTTCTCTCTTGTCTAGGATCCATGTGGCTGGGGTGATCTAACTGTTTCCTTTCAGTTTCTCTCTTTTGTTTTGGGTTTTTGGGCTGCCTACTAAGTATTGTTATACTCACCCTTGCATGGGCTTTCCTGCATATATTTGTGTCTTGTGCAGACCACAGGCCTTTCGACGGAGTCCCGGGGGGACCCAAAGCAGGCAAAGCTAAGTGAGAGGGTCTAAACGTGGATACTTACTGGAGTTGTTCCGAGGAGCGTTCTGGTGGTTCTTTTGGCAGTGTACCTCTTCTTTTGAGCAGGTGGGATGCCTTTGCAGTTTTCTTTTGGTGGGACCTGTTTTTCCCTTTTTGTACTTCTATTGCACTCTGGTTTGGGATAGTTGAATGCATGCATTTCCTTTCAGTTTTATATATCTCTTCACTGTTTCATGGAGGTTTGTGTGGGTGCATGTGTATAGGTACCTTAGGCTAAATCCTCCCATGTCTCTGATAGCCTAATCAGTGCTAGTCGCCAGCCCGTAGCCTATTGGAGGCGGGCTTGTGGAGTCACGGCTCGAGCCCCGTTGGGTCGGGTCGTGACACAGGATTCAAACTCGAGACCTCTTGTCTGCGTGCCTAATTGTTTACCACTCAACTATATTTATTTTCTTTTCATTTATTGATATATCTAGTTATTTATATATATATTTAGTTATATTTACTCATATATTAATATATATGTATATTTAGTTATATTGATATATATATCTATATAATAATAATAATATATATATATATATTAATATATATATATATATTAATATATATATATATATATTAATATATATATATATAGTAAAATTAATATATAATTATATATAATTATATTAATATATATATATATATCTTTATATTAATATATATACATATATATTAATATATATACATATATATTAATATATATACATATATATTAATATATATATATAGTCATATTAATATATACATATATTTAATTATATTAATATATATATATATATATCCATATATTAATATATATTTATATCTATTTACATATATATATATAGTTATAATTTTTTATCCATATATTTATTGGTATATTAATATATATTAATATATATTTATAACATTAGTTTTAAATATATTTATAAAAACTGTTTTCTTATGTGCGTTTTTATAAATAAATCAATCAATACATTCATACATATATTCAACACACACACACATAAAAATATATATTATATGTATATCTGTAGGTATAATTACACATATTTATGTATATTTACAAATATTATATATTTATATTTATATACAAAAGTGCTAGAAATGGGGTCTCGAAAAACCTAACAAATCACAGTCACTGAAAAAGACATAACTTCTTCTCCGGGTGTCTGTTTTTGCTCCGTAAATAGTCAAACTGAAGATCATGGAACGAAATACGATAAAACAGGTGATGGAGAATGAACAGAGACACAAATCAGAAGTTATGACCGTTTTATTAAAAACTTGATAGGGGTCCGGACACGGAAACTAAGTTTTGGAGGCCTTCTGGTAATTTTTTGGGATTTTAATTTTTAAAACGTCACTAATACTATGTATGAGTCAACTTTATGCATATATCTATTTTCTCACTTCGATTTGAAATGTGGTAGAGCCCAAAAAGACACTCGGAGCGAATGTTATGGCCTTTTGAAGTTGGACTTTTTTTGGAGTGTTATAACTGATATATCATTTGTTTCAATGATCTTCTAATGATTTCAACTAGACATGTTCATCAATTGTTTCACGAGATTTTATTTTACTGGTCATGATGCTCAAATGGACAACCGGTGTAGAAGTGATTCTGATTATATTGATTTGGTGGTTTCTTAGGTTTTTAAGAGATTGGGAGTTGAAAAATGACAAACGACAATAACTTCTTCTCCAAGTGTCTGTTTTGTCTCTACCACATATCAAATCAAATATTTTGAAAGGTTACACACTTTTGTGAACACCAAAACACCGTCTCATGTTCTATGAGGTTCAAAAAGGAACAAAAACCCTCTAAACGGTCCTAAGTTTGGCTCTTGGGGTCTGTTTTTCCATAACTTTTGTTCCTGGTGTCCTTATTGCCTCAACCAGATATCAAATCAAATATTATGAATATACCTACACTATGGTGGCCATTTTAACACCTTCTCATATTTTTCAAGTTATTAAAAGGTCCTTAATCCTTACAAACGACCATAATTTCTGCTCCGGGGTGTCTTTTTTGGGAATACAATGTATCAAATCAATATAAAACATATTTTAAAAATATTTAATATATTTATATCAATATAAATTAACTTATATATCAATATATTATTTTTTCATAATTTAATTTATTAAATATACACATTTATTAGTGCTAGGAAAATGTGCACTGATAAAACCCTCCTTTATCAGCGCTACTAAAAAAAGTGCTAATAAAGGGTGTCGCTGCGGAAACCCAGTTTTGTGGTAGTGTATTAATATCATGTTTTTAGAATAAATTTAGTTCAGATGGATTGAAATATTTCTTATGAGGAAAACCAATTTCATATTCTTTACCAGAGATAAAAAAATTCAGAAAAAGGCGATTCACCATGTTAAGGTTTTATTAAAAATACAAATGGTTGAAGAGGCAACAAGGGAATCTAAAAAATAAGCGAGGGAAAAATATCCCTAATAGTTTAATAACTGAATAAAATTGTGAGGATACTATTTATAAAAGAAGTTAAGAATGTAACAGACCAATTAATGATAGAATAATTCATTTTCATTTTTATTAATATGAATTAGATAGATATATCAGTTATAAATATATTTTGTAATTTTTAAATCAAAAAGAAAATTGTTTTATCCAAATAATTTTCTAAAAATGTTGTATTTACAAGAATCATTTTTCAGTTTTAGAATTTTATGTTAAAAATATGAATATAATTAATGAGATCAGAATATAAAAATTTACGTATGGTGAATATTTGGGATATCTTAGAAAATATTGATTAGTCAATGAAATGTAATAATTTTTGTAAAAATAACATTTATTTTTATTTTTTAAAAATTAGAAATATGTTTTGATTATTATTTCAAGTAAAATAATAATTATTTATATATATTTAAAACAGTTAATTAATTGTTATGCCTATTTAATTTTTTTTACATAAGTGTGTTTTTGGGTTTAAAAAAGTTTTATTCTAAATACTATTTTAAAATATAAAATGTTAGTCCATTTTAATTAATTATAATATCCATAATAAAAAATTATTTAAATTAAATTTATAGATTATATATCTATAAATATTAATCAAGTTTTATAAAATGATTATTATCACTCATATTGTTAATATAAAATAATTTTTTATAAACAAATACTAGGCTTTTAAATCTTGTTTTTTCTTCATGTCTATGAGTTTTGTTTCAATTAAAAATTGTCACTTATGTAAACTGAAATTGGTAAAATGGATTTTATATTTGTAATATTTATATTTTCTATTTTCTATTAAGTTAAACATAATTTTAAACCAAAACTAATTGTAAAAACTGTAATTATTATTTGCAATGGTTAAGGTAAAAATCGATTTACCTAGAGGTTATAATAATAATATTAGAGATATAATGAACTAAAAACATGTATAAAATATATTTTATCGAAAAAATATCAACCTTATCCATTCATTTATTTATAATGGTCTATTATTGTATCTTTTTGACATGGAAAAATTTTGGGTGGAAGTCATTCATTTTAAAAATTACAAGTATTCACTCACCTCATTTATAAAATGCCACCCCTCTACTCCTATCTTCACACCTTAAAACCCCATTTATTTAACAAATACCTACCCAAATGACTTCTATGATTTCTCATATAATCATATTAAACATATATTGGTATAAAATCCAACTAATCAGGGCCTTTGGTGAAAACCAAAAGAAGTTACCTGAAGAAGAGGAAGATAAAGGCACACGTGACATTTCAGACTCAAGGTAAGGGTATTAATCTGAATTTCCTTTCATTGAGACATATTTTTATCTTATTCACCCTTATTATTTTATAAGGTGTATATATATATATATTTAATTTCACATTTTATATTATAAATTTATCAATTATCAAGATATTTGTTGTTTGGTTTAAGGTTATTATTTTATTTGTCTTACGATTCAAGAATTTCAACAGTGATAACAAGATTTTATTTTTAAAAAAATACTATGTTATAGTTTTTTAATCCTAATTATTATCTTCTTTTTCTATTCATTTTAAAATATTTTATGAATAATTTATGGAAAAAAATATTCATAAAGTAAATTTTATGTCACTTTTCTTTATTTCAAAGTTTTTGAAGTAGAATATTTCAAAGAGTTTTATATGGAACATTTTGTGAAATGAAAAAATGAATTTTCTATTTTAAATTTTGCAATAAAGGATGTTTTTTATGTCGCCATAAATGTTAAATTATTTTTATATTCCTTTGAAATATTTCATGTATTCTTCAATGAAAATTCCTTCTCTCTTTTTTTGGGTAATTTTATGTTGAAAATTATGTTTTAAAATAATACTGTGTTTTGATATCCAAAAGTAAATTGATTCTGCATTTAACAGAGCATTTTAAATTTTTTATGGTGGAAAGGAGAAAGTATAAAAATGTTTCATTCATGATATGGTACTTAATAATTATACAATATAATTGGGTGCACCTAGATAGTGTATGGTGATCCGTTGAAATTTATATGATGGGTGTGACCGAATAGCGCTGGGTGAGCCTATTACAACTTATATGATGGATGTCCCCAGATGGTGTCTGGTGATCTAATTATATCTTATATGATAGGTGTGAACTCAGATAGAAACTACTGATCCCATTATAGCTTATATTATGGATTCACCCAGATAAAACTCCAATGAATTAGGTAATTTTACTTATATTAACATAAAAGATGGAGGGAGTTACCAAAGGGTTTCTTCAATGGATTTAATTGGACTCAAATTTCTTATAAAATGGTTTTAATATGGGTTATTATTCTAATTATATAATTAACTAGAAAGTGTTTTTAAATTCTTTCTATGAAATTTTGAAGTTTTTCATTGAGAAAAAAGTGTTTTTGTTTTCTATCTAAACATGATTTATTTCATATACTCAATGAACATTGAAGATAAACGTAAACATTAGACGAGTTTTAAATTTTTCACTAGAAAAATAGTATTATTTCTTTTTATATCTTCTACTATGGTTTTTGTGTTCATCCCATGTTTTTAAATTATTTTTCAGTGGATTTAAAGACGGATAATGGAAATTAAGAGGTTGAGATACAAGTCATTAATATATTTTGATGAAATGAAATAATGATTTGTTTTAAAATTTTAATATGGTAGGGAAATTGGATATTTATTGAAAGGGTTCATTTTTAATTATATGGTTTGGTTATGTATGTGTTATGGGGTAATTATCTAAAACTATAAATCCTAAAAAAATCCTCAAATAAAAGATAAGAAAATATTAACATGAACCTCAATATTATGTAATGTATAAGGATGATTCCTTATAATAACCATTATCTGTGTACAATATTTTCTGGCTGTTTGTAGTCACCCTATATTTTTGAAACATTCTAGAATAATAAATTTGTAAAAAATCCAACTTTGGTAGGTTGAAGTCAATAAAAAATAATTTTGGAAAGAATATCTCTCTAGATTTATGATGTTGAACTGCTACCTAGAAATTTGAATTATAATCTTTATGATGTCTAAGTGACTATTTTTTATTCTAAGAATAATTTTTTTTATAATTAACCCTTCTCCAAAATTTAGTATATAAATGTGTATTACTCTATTCAAATTATTTATTCTAGTAAAGAATACATCTTATCGTTTTATAACCTCGTTTAGAAATTTCCATTTATTGCCTAATTTTTTTTTATAATTTTTCAAATGAAATCATTTAAATAGTAAAATCAGACAATAATATCTTTAAACATTACATTTTTATTCTCAAATTAAAAATATAATTCTTATATTTTCATGATATTACTGATAATATTTCCTTTTAAATACAATAGATTACTAATAAATTTCTCTCTTCCATTAATTTAACTCATTGATGAGTTTACCTTTCTCTTTAATTACCTAATGAAGTTTATCATCTTTATTATTTATTTTTATTGAATGTTTATAAAACCTAACTTTCTATATAGAAACATCTACCTTAATAAATTAAGGTTTTTTATTAAATTTTTATTTTTCATTTCTAGGTAATCCATATATAATTTCATTTTTTGAAAAGATAGATGATCATTCTAATCTTCAAATGATGTTGAATTTTTTTTAAAATTCGATTATATTGAAACATTATCACTAATATATAATTGTATGAGCATATCAATACTTACCTTTCCCATTATAAATAAATCATTTTGAGAAATATTTTGATAAAAACCAAAAAAAAATCGACTGCCATCATCTAAATCACTTCATCTTTTAGAAAATTTAACATCACTAACACTCCACATATAATTAGTATCTCTGAAATCCTTTGATTATTTTCTCTTCAAGGATTTACCGTTTGTTAATCATTGTATTCAATCAAGGACAATATAGTCTACTATTCTATTATTTGTTTCATTCGAGGAATATATTTTTTGGTGAATATTTATTTTTATACTTATCCTTTTTTTTATCCTAACATCATACCCATATTTCTTTATAATTATAATTTTATTCCTTGTTGATAGATTCTAGGTGATATCTCATTTACTATATTCTAAATCACTAAAATCTAATTGATGCTTATAATTCATCCTCATTATTATAGTGTAAACTGGTGTTTGACCACCCGATGTTAAAAACATGAATTTGATGTTAATGTGCCTCCATAATTACTCTTATTCTTATCAATATATCTCTTTAACCAGATCTCAGACAATATTAATGTTCAAACTATTTCATCATAATATATATTTTTTATATTCTTAAAAAAATATTTAGATATGTTCTTTTATTCCCACTCCTTATAAAAAGTATCTATCATTTTCTGATTTATCTATTCATCAGAGATTTCCATCTCACTAAAGAGTTAATTCCCTTAATTATTATTTTAGAAAATTAGAGAAGTTACATCATTGATTCCCTTTGTATTTAATTAAAATCCAATTAATTAGCCTAAAACATATCCCTTCATGTCTCAAAAACCGTAGATATTGAAAAAATACATCAACTCAATCTTTTTTTATTCTCTGTTTTATGTATCACATTATTGTATTTGACTATGGATATTCCCTATAATTGAGAAAGGAAATACATACCATATATTATAGTTTTCCTAATACTCCCTCGTTTAATCACATTTGAAATTAGATAATTATTTTTCTATAAATATTTAATTTTCATTTATCATAATAAAACTGACAACTCTTATGTTGATAACTAATATATTTATTCCATTACACAAATATTCATATATTTCACCAACAAAGATCGACCGTCATCTAGGATTAAATTTCACTAAATTTATGATTGGAATTACTAAATTATACATAATATCTTTTACCTTCTGTATGTTATTTTATGAAATATTTTAATGGTTTTCACAAATTAAAAAATAATAATAAATGATAAATGATAGATAAAAAATATATTAGAAAATGATTAAAAGATATGTTGAGTTTGGATAAAATCAAAAGGAATATGTCAGTATAGAATAGAAATATTAATCCGAATTATATCTTGGTAGATCCCTTTTCTAATAAAAATTATTCTCAGAGAATATTAATGATATAAAACTATAAGAGGGGTGAATAATAGATTGACATTAACTAAAATTTTTCCCTAACTTTATTATTTTAGTAGATCATAAAATATAGTTTTTGATCAACTATCTTTATGTACAATGAAAAATTAGTAGAAAATAATTATATTGAAGAGGAAACAACATATAATAAAACTTATAGAAAAAACAATATATAAAAAATCAATGATTTTTAAAAAAATGGATAGGGTTTGGGATAAAGAAAAAAAATACGATGGTAACTCTTACCGATATTTATAAAAACCACAAAATTCCTTGTATTTTATCCAATGTAACAAGAGTATTTATATACCTGATCATTGGTATCCCTATTACCCAAATTCTATTTCTTATACTATGTATATTTTAGAAGGAATTACATTTTCTTATAAAATTCATTGTCTAAAGATCACTCAAAGAAATATAATTTGCATCAGATATATATTTAACTAAAAATCAAACATAGATCAATCGACATCAAGAACGTATTCAATAAAATGATTTGTAGGGAATCTAAAATAGAATTAGTAAAATATAATTAATTTAAAAATACATCACACATCACTAGAATCTTGTTGACCAAGATAGATCCAGATAACCAACTTCCTTAACCATAAATACCCTTGAAAACAATGAATATCATAATCAATTATTAAAAATAATAATTGATAAGATAATTAAAATGTAACCCACATAACATGGTATCACTTATGAAACATAGGAAATTTTTTAAAAAAGATAAATCAAAGGAAATGAGATGATCTAACACTTTCACTTTTAATTTAATTTTTGGAAAACCTAATCCATAGTATTCCTCAAAGAATCATGTTTAATTTTTAGATATCCTCTATAAAAAATAAAATTATTATATTCTGAATTTTCTATGTTAAGTTTGAATTGAATTAGACATAACATTATATTGTCAAATAGATATTTCTTTATGTTTAATCATTTTATGAGTTCATCACTACATTCCTTCATAGAACTACTCTTTGTTCTCATATATGTAAAGTTTATTTAAGTTCATTAGAACATAAGATCAACCAATAAGACTATATAAAACAAATACTAAATATACAATAACATGTTAAATAAAATTATAGTTAAGTACATTATTATCTTCCAAAACAAATGATAATAAGATACATTCAACAAAAATATTTTAGAGTGAAATAGGATAATTGAAGCGAAGGAGAATAAAATTAGAATCAAAAATGATGGAATGTCACCTCATTATTGATATTAGTTACATTACTAAGGGGTAATAACCCGTAGGCTTGGTGTGAGGTGAGATTAGAATGATTCTATGGATTTAAGGATCTATAGTAGGGTATAATTATGATAATCTTATCAAATAGAATATATTTTGAAAGTTAATTTACTTAAGGGTTAGAGGGGGTATATATATGTAGTGGGTATGGGTATTTTTGGATGAAATATTGAATGAAATATAATTTCTATATAAATGAATGCAATAATACTAAAAATTCACCTCAACCATGAATATTTATAATGGAGGAGCATAATTTTCAAAACCATGCAACAGATGCCACATAAACATGTGAAACTAGAAATAAATTACATAGGAAACTCACATGGTTTGTGTTACCATGTAACTAAATTTTGATTATTGTGGGTTCATTTAATGTGTCTAATTCATGGATAAAAAACACATTGGATAACTGTGAAACTTGTTAAAATTGGAAAAAGAATATCTCTTCCTCTAGTCCTTCGGCCATTATTATCAACTTTAATCCCTAAAATGTACAAAAAATCCACAAATGTAGAGATTCCTTCTTCTACTAATAGTATTTGAGACATCGTCTCTATTTGAGAAATAATTAAACTTTCATTGGACACATTGGAAACCCCACAATTATTTATTCTTTACCCTTTCGTCAATTATCAGTTTTCTTCACTGTCTTCGATGATATTTACATGCAACATGATATACCTAATTTTCATATTGTTTTTTGGGGTAATATTTTTTCTCTTATTCTATACAAAATATGATTAAAAATAATGGATGAGGATACTACTAAATTATTTAGGTAGGTGGTCCCTAATTTTCCATAAAAGTCTATTTTTTATTATTTTTTACTATTGTGCCACACATCATAAATTTTTTACATTTCATATAAAATGAGTAGGGCCTTAAATTAATTGTTTAGACATTAACATTTATCTTCCTTAGAACCATTTAAATGGTTGGAATTTGATAAAATCATCCCAAATCACCCTTTATAGAGAGTTTGAGTAAATAATTATAACTATCATTCTTTTTTTTGTAACTAAATTACAACTTGTGTGTTTTGTTATTACCACTGGTTAGTATAAGATATAAATTAAATAAATATATTTTCAAATGTTAAGGATATAACTCTTGATTATTTTAATTATAAATGAAAAGGTTTGTGTAATGTACTATGTAGAAATTGTGAAATAAGATGGATAATATATTTATTTATTCTTACTTTTTAAATGTAATGTGTCCACTATTTATGGATCTGTATCACATTAAATTCAAGAAATAATTTGTGTAAGACTTAGATTGTCAACATATAATTCCTTGGGTGAACTCAAAGGATTCAAACTGATTCACTATTGTTATCTCTATTTAAGATAGCACACTAGGTTTTAGTCAATGTCTTATATTAGTGAATGCCTTGGTGAATCACCAATGACTCACCTTCGTCTCTAGAAAATAGAATTCTTGGATTATCTCCTAATAATTACCTTGATTTCCTCAAAAATTTGATGTCATGGATTAAATACATAGGCTCAAAATTATTATTTTCCTAATATTACCTAGGAATTATTATTTAGACTCTATTAGAAATATTTATAGTGGAATTCAAGGGTTTATCAATTATGTTACCCAAAGACCCCTATAAAAAAGTTTTAGGGCTTGCTAATATGAGTTAGTTTAACATCATAAGGTCAATGATGACTTGGTTATTTTTCGATCCATCATGATTATATTATATATACTTATTGACTATGTTGCTTGGTTTCCAAGAGAATCTAAAATGGGGTTATGATAATAGACAACTAGCTTAGTCCAAAACAGGTGTGGTCGGCTAGGTTCCCCATGAAGACTCTATGTTTTAAAAAGGTACTATTTGTTCACTATATTTATATCATTCCTTCTAACTATTAAATATTTTATTCATAGGATGGGTTTTCTTTTAAAATTGTTGGCATAATGAGTTTTACTCAAACCCTATCTAGGAGTCTGATTGGAACTCAAATATACTTCTTTCATATAGGTTGGGATAAGGTGAGGTTTCTATCTATGGAAGTATAATGTTTTAATTTAGGATGGGAGGTTGGTATAATATGACTGAGTCAGTTCTAGAGATTCCAATGGAGGTAGTTTTTTTATTATTTTCTTCCTATTGTTATAAATATATTGTATGTATTTCTTTTTTCTTTGATGCTTGTTTCATTTCTGTAGAGACCTGAAATCATATATATATGAATCTTCTTATGGACATTGAATATTTAATATTATTAGAAGAGTTATTTACACTTCCCGATGTATTTCAAATGTTTCATTATATGGTTTCTGCAACTTTATTTATTATTAACACTATTGTTCCCCACTCTGATAAAGAGGGTATACTCTCTCCATTTTAGAACCATAGACCCTCACTATCAGTTGATAGTCTCTGGAATTTGGGTGAGCGTGCTTAAGTCCATTCGACCCTCAGGTTCGATTATATATGAGTGAACCGAGCTAGGGACGAGACAACGTGGACTCAAAGTTCTTTTATTTTTTATTAATATTATGGTATTGGTAGAATATAGACTATGAAATTTTGGAACAATTTAATAATCCATTCCTAAGAGTATCTAACCCACATTCAGGGGAAAATATTTATTACTAAGGATGTGATTTTTTTCTGTATTTCACCAGTTATAGTTTCACAACCATCATCATTGGGTGACACACATGATTTAGGATTTTTTTGATTAATAATTTTTACCCTTGGTTCAGTATTTTAGGAGAGTATTAAATAATGCATTAAAATATGCACATAAGTATATATATATTTCATTCATATTCCATGTCATGGATTTTTTATTTATTGATTTCATTTTGTATATTCTATGTGTCTTGGTTTCTATACATTAATTTTTACTAATGTTACATTTAGTAAAAAGGTGGGAAATAATTAGTTACATAATTTGTCTATATAAACCTAAATGGATTTTTCCTTCATATTGTGATGGTGACACCAAGACATGGAAATTTAGTTACATGGATTGAAATGTTATTTGGTTTCAATTAAATGGATTCCAATTAAAATTAATAATGTTTGTTACTATAATTTATGAATGAATATCTATATAATAAAATCATCATATAAGAGATAGATACATCATAAAATCATATTTAAGGGCTAGCTGTAGTTACATAGAATGAAAATTGTAACTTATAAATATTTTTCCATTATAAATTTGTAGTGGAAAAATATTTCACTATGCCATTATAAATCGAAACATACTAAATAATGTAACTTATAAATTTAATGGTTTCAATTAAAGGGGGATTCCAATTAAAAATTAATGATAATTTTCCTCTATAATAAGTAAATAACTCAAAAAGATACTCTAAAATATATATCGAGAATCATACTATAGTGACCCCAACCCCAATAGATTTGATATGGTTCCTGTATTATTATATTTTCATCAGAAACAACTAATCACAGTAAGAAATATTGAATAGATTAGTATTCTTGGTAAACATGATACATAATTTAACCATTCATTACGTTTTAAAATAAAAATAAAAATATTTTTTTGAGGATAATATTACTACCTTTAAATATCCTTAAATAATAAACATAGTACACATCATGGACTCCCAGTAAAAGAAAATAAAATAATGGTAATATCAAATGACTAGTGAGGGTTAAGTATAACTGGAGATATCATTAATCAATAATCATAATCAATATGGCATGGTAAATAAATGAACCCAAAAGTCATTTAAATAACGTGAATACATGAATAGACAAGTCATAATCAATATAAAAAGGTAAACAATTATATATACATTCCATATAATATATAATACGAGAATGAAATGCATCTACATATAATTTAATTGTGAAAATATCATGGATAATAATAATAACTGAAATAAAAGAAAGGATTAATTTTTAGATCTTATGTTTCCTAATAAAATGATACCTTTACCATCATGACCTCTCACAAGATGGTTTAAAATATGCTGGGTACAAACTGATCTATTTTGGACAACTATACCACTATTGTGAAGACATTTCACAAGGAAGTTTAAAACTATTGGTTATAAATGCATAGGGTTTTCCAACTAATTTTTTCTCACGCGACAAGTTATAAATGAAGTATATTTCTATAAATTTTTCTATCCTGTGTCATGAATGTCCAATGAATTTATCATATATCAAATAATCAATTTAATTCACAAACAATGTGCCTTATCATTTAATATCCATATTGAGTAAAGAATAAAAATTCATAAATATCTTCCCATAAGAAGAAATAACATTCCATTTAGAAATAATATGTTAAAATGGTATAAGTTTTAAGAAATAATCATATATATGATAAATACTATGGTTTTTAGTGTAAATTTAATTTCTAATGATCATAAGAATATGAATACTTCAAGGTGAAGTTAATGACTACAAAATGAAATTAGGAAGTGAATATAAATACTATAATTCGTAAAGGTAATTATAAAACATCTAGAGTAATAATAAGAGTGGTATTAACATATAATAATTAGGGTAATAATAATTATTTTTTCATTGATGAATACAAATTCCAAAGAAATATTGTTAAAAATTATCTTGAGGAAAATATACTTTTCACTTGGGAAAAAATTTGGGAATCCTTTTCATAGAAAATCACATTAAAAAACATTTTATTTAAAAATATAATCATAAATTACAAAGGTATATTAAAATAAATGATGTTATATAATTTCATACCTGTCATACAAGGTTAAAAAGACATTCTGTTTTCATTTTTTAATGTTTAGAAATGTGCATTGTTTAGAAGACGATAAAAATATTCTTTTCAAATTTTCATTAAAATCCAAATGAGAATTGTTTTGAAATTGACATAAAGTATCCTTAAATTTTTTTAATTATATAAAATGGATAAAATTTTATTTAATAAATCATTTTTTAAATTTTATAAATCATTTTTGAAAATATTTCTGGAGAACATGGTTTTTTTATGAAAATAGATTTCCTACTGAAGAGATTAATAAAGTCAAATGTTATTAAAGAAAATTTATAAAACATATTGATTACCCAAGAATTGAGATATGGTACTATTGATTGAAAATATAATGAATAAACATTAGATAATAATAATAAAGTCTTTGTTAAACAATGATCAAATAATTTCCATCAATTTAAATCAATGAATAATCAATCTCTATTTGAATGAAATTGTGAAAGAAACTCTTAAAATGATCATAACGATGAAGTTAGAATTAATGAATTAATTGATTAGGTGTATCAAAACTAAAAAAAATAAGAAAGTGGAAATAAAACAGATGATAATCATTTTTTTTACACATAGTCTAATAATATTAAGGATAATGGGGAATTGATATTACCCAATGAAAAGGAATTGAGTTATGAAATTCTTTACCACTTGGTATCTTTAAATTCAAGTCCCCTTATATCTTAAAACAAAAACGAGAACTTAAAATAAAATAAATAATGATTTATTTTTGATATAAAATGTAAAAGGGGTAGTATATAATCTATATAAAAGAAATTAGGTGTATAATATTTCAATATTCCTCAATGAAATGAAATTGAGATAAAATCTATTTCTTTATGATCTATTCAGGATGAACAAGATTTATCCTCCTATATAGTTGTTTTATACATTTTATTTATTTATACCAAAAACATTTTAATATTTATAATATCATATATGATCCTTTTATAATATCTTATTAATAGTTCATTAATAATAAATAATTATTTTCATTATTTTTCATGTTAATTACCTTGTTTTCTCATGCATGTTTTATCATGAAATATTTGGTTATTGCACATATTATATAGTTATATCATCAAAAAATAATAACAATTAAATAATTATGACACATTTTTCATTAATTATACTTTTAAATCAAATAATTAATGATGTTTATGAAAAAAAGGAATATTATGTTCATGGAGACGATATGTCGTATATACATATGAGTAGAATTTCCTTTTTTCATTGATCATTATGGAAAGTAGGTATGTAAAATTTTAAATTTTTAGAATAATAATAACGTCACATATACTATATTATATACTTATATGTATCATCTATGTGGTCTTGGGATGAATATATAGTCACATAAATTGATGGAAGAGGGAGTCTACACGTAGAAGAACAATGTTATCATCATTACATGAGTGTAAATGAAAGAAATAAAATGATATATATTTTATTTATTCAATAAAAATGTGTAATTAATATAATAATTATTTAATTTATAGAACATATGACATTAAAATTTCTCTTTATCACCTTCCATGTGATGTTTTTAGTGAAATGCGTATCATATCTCTTCGCAACGTGGTACTCCACAATACACACGACTAATGTTATTTCCTATACTATAGAAAGGAAGGTGAAAATATATAGATGATAAAGTGAATATATAGAAATAAAAATGTTATAAAAATCATATATATACTTAATATTTATCAATATACACAACCTTGAGAAATAGAAATGAAAAAAATCAATGATATCGGTTTTTCTGATAGTAGTCTGTCGTACATGCGAATGATTAATTCTTAACCCATTTGATGGAAGTGGATATGGTAGTAGGTTTTTAAAAAATATTAGAAACATCCAATTTAATGGTATATACTGAGGTTATTATATCATAATGTATTAATAAAAATTTAATGAGGTGTGTTAATAAGTAAAAAGAAGACGCTAGTTGAAGAACATTTTCTCTTCTTTGGGTGTCTTCCTTAGGTTTGTAATCAATCCTTTCTAGAATTGTTTTATAGATACAATAAGGCCTCTAGGATTAATTTAGGGAATTTATGAAGTGACATGGGAAGGTATTGGAAGGTCAACTTACTTTTAAGGTGTAAAAAAGAGTGAAGATTAGGTGGCCTTTTTAAGTGTGGGAGAGGACACACTTTGTATTTTGGAAAATAAAAGAGTGCTACACCATTTTTCATATATCACAAGGGTATGAAATAGAACATTATATAACCTTAGAGGTGAAATGTTATAAATATATCAAGAAAATAGTTTTTATATTGGTGTATATGTAATTTTTACCATTATGTTTTAGTTTTACTCTCCTTGTAAAACCATTTTTACCTTAACCGTAGCAATTAATTTTTACTTCATTCATTATATATTTTGGTCAAAAATTATATTGAACTTATAAGATGTTATAAATTATTATTATTAATAATATGGAATACATTTTTCCTTGTTTAATTCACATAATTTCCATAATTTAAAATAAAATTAATCTTGTAGATGTGATGAGAATGTGTGATTTTAATGTAAAAATGTTCAAAAGTTTATAAAGTTTTTATATCTAAATTCAATATGAAAACGATTATAAAGACATAAATTGGATTAATAGATATATATTTGAACTATTCTCACTTTAAAACCACTTTTAAATGCTATTTTAAATTATGAACTACTTTAAAATTCATATTTCAATTAAAATGAAGCATTTTTTACTATTCATCAAAAATGAAACATTTTATAGAATTACAAAAAATTCACAACAGGATAATTTTGGAATTACTATTTGAAAAATTATTTTTTATTTTTTAAAATAAATTCTCTAAAATTATGAGAAATTAATTTTAAATTTTTTATAAAAAGTTCGATTAAACCGCCTTCTAGAAAAATACAAATTTTCTATAAATATTTAGTTTTATTTTAAACGATTCATATTTTTTATTATAAATTGATAGATAATAAAAATGTATAAACTATATATTTTATTATGTTAGTTAATAATATTCTTTTATTTCATTCTAAAAACTAGAAAATAATTATCATTTAAAATAATAATTTTAATAGTATATTTTCATATGGTAAAACACAACCTTGTATATAATTAAAGATAAACATGGTGTTGGGTGTAATTAAATATGTCAAAGTGATTTAATTTATTTAAAAATAAATATATCAAAAAGTCTTAGGGTTTTAGATTCCCTTTTACTATTGGAGTTCTATTTCATACATGTTATCAAATAAAATTTCATTATTTTCGAAATTTTGGGTTCTACATTCTACCCACCTTAAATAAAACACATTCTCACAACATAAAATTAATCTTAGTAGTAAATTTTTTTATATTTAAAAATAATTTTGTTTAAAATCCAAATAAAATAATAGTTAAAAAATATCCAATAATTACGAGAGACAAGGAAGTATATGGTATTATAGAATAACACATAACCATGTTTCTATATAGGATAACATTGGTGGAAAGTGAAGATATGGGAATGGAGGAAAATGGTAAATAATTAGAGAGAGTAATTGATTTCATTGATCATAAACAAGTTAATGATCAATGAAAAGTTAACAACCTAAAAACAATAAATCTACGATAATTTAAAAGACAATCTAATTCATCTGATATGAATGTATTGGGATAAAATCTTTTCTTCAATACACCTTTCTTGGAGTTTAGGTAATATTTTACTATATAATTATATAAGGAAATATATTTAATTGATACTTTTTTATTTTATAAGAACAATTCCATACTCTGGTTATGCTTCAATAAATTTGCAATTCATCGCTTATTATAAGATATGAATATCTTGTGATTGGGGATGTGCTCGTAAGGGGCTCTGCGGCGATTAGGGTTCCCATCTGCCACCGCCTTCTCCCCGCAGCGGCTGTTCTCTCCTCGGCTCTCAGCTAGGTGCACTCACGTTGCGGCTGCCCTCTGCTTGCGCGGACTCGTCATCATCCTCAGCATTTGTATCGTCGCTCATCCTCTTTGTCTTGGAGGCGTGATGATGCCCCAGGGTGCGGGATCTGTGCTGCGTTCTGGGGTTCCCGTCGTGTTCGGTCTCAGGAGCTTGTGCTTTGGGTAGATCTAGCCACTAGTTGCGTTTCGGAAGGTGGTGGTGGGTTTTGCTTCATCTTTTATTCTTTGTACGGGTTTTGGTGATGATGCTGGTTTGTGGATCTGTTTATGTGTGTGCTATGTCGGTATGAATGGCGACGAACTGGGTCCTCCTTGGGTGGTTTCGTTTCTTCTTGATTATTTGTGGATCTGTTTTCTTTTTTATGTGGTGGTGATGATTATTGACTCTCACCGGCGATGCTGGATTTGTGACGGTGATGATTTTTGGTAGTGTTCTCTGATGGTTTTTCCGGCGATGATGCTTGATGGTCTCATCGGCGACCTGCAGTGGTGGATGCACGTGGTGGAGATGTGCGTGGTTCTAGATTTCTTGCTGGCTGTGTAATGGCTGTCACGTGAAACGCTTCTCAAGGTTTTGCGCGGCTCGAGGAAGGATCAGGGTTCGTGGTTTTTGATTTTTGAATTTCGGATGTCGTTTGTTCTTGGGGGATTGTTTGGTTGTAAGGTTTCCGGTTCTCCTAAACCTGCTTTTACTGTACTTTTTCCTTTTCTTTAATAAATGGTCAGGGACTTTGTCCCTGGCTGAGCTTTCCTGGTAAGAGATGAATATCCAAAAAATATTGTTTTATGCCTAAAGTATTCAAAATAACATTCAACTATTCATAATATCCATAAAATATTGATTATTATTTTGAATATATTTCCATATATTTTCCAAAACCAATATGGTAATCATATGTTATCCCATATTCATAAATGTACATATACATTAATCTCTAAAACCTCATCAAAAGTTCAACTTAACCCTTTTTAAAAATTATTCACCTTATGAACCTTCCAAAAGATTAAGATCCATAACATTATAAATAAGTTCACTAAATATCCATAATGAAATTATTGTTAATCCAACAAAAAATATAAAGAAACTCTTAACCATAACATACAAAACAAGTGAACAGTACATATTCTCTAGAAATATGGTAATAATAGGAATTAATATAAAACCATATTGAAAACATGCATTATGCATTATTTTTTTAGGTAAAACATATATTAATATGCATATTACTCAAATAAAAATATTTTTTAAACTCTATTTTTGATAGTGTGAACCACTTTTTCAAAAAATCATTAATCTCTTTCATGTTAGTCAACAGTATCCAATTTACAGTATCTATATCCATCATATCTTTATCCCAACACCATTACCTCAAAATCTGGATTATATTAATGGTTATATTTCCCTCAATAATGGGAGTTAAAATAATTTCCACTTTACATTAAATAAATTTTATTGGTACAATTCAATATATGATTTCAAATCATTAGAGAAAAAAATACTTTAGGACAATAATTATAAATTTTATAATTATTATATACATGATATAATTGATAAAACACTCAAATGAAATAACTATTGTATCTAAATACAAGCACATTAATCATTAATCTTGGTCATTGGTGGTAGAAAAAGCTTGACCATGATCCATTAAATTCTTTTGATATATATTCCATTGAAACTTGGGAAATTTATTTGTGTAGTGCCCCATGACTTTACTTTTAAAGCATTATACATTTGAAGCTTTTTTATTTCCCTTGAATTCAAATGTATGGTTTCATTTCTCTCCAAACTTCTAGAAAATTATAATTCCATTCAAGAAATTACCATCGTGTTTCATTCCATAATTCTCACATTTAGGAAAACAATTATTTCACTTTTCCTCTTCAACTATCCATTTTCCTACCATCTTTTCCTTATCTTGCATCCCATCAAAGAAATAATACTTAGATAATTATTTATATGACATGTTAGAACATGATACTACGTCCTCATATGATAAGATTGTTTGGGAAACTAGTTACCCTTGAAATATTGTTTTAAAACCATCAATGAAATGATCATTCTTACCCTTTGGATTAGGTGAATTAATGTAGTTCATATTATTTCTACTAGGCACCATTTCTAAATGATGAAATACACTTTATTAGATGATATCCTTATGAAAAATAATAAATAATACCAAAACTAGTGAAATAGATTATACACAGATAATCTCATAATCATAACATTGCTTCATTGGGAATATCACTTTTTCAAATCCTTTATAATGGTTTCTAAGGGAAATCTGAATTATCATATGAATATCCCCTTGGATTGTCAAACCAGTTTCATAGTAAGACCCGTTTCCATGCACCGGGTGATTATTAGGTCTAGCCTATTGCACCATTTTTAGATTTGTTACCCCTATGTACTTCTTTTTTAGATACTCTTCCACATATAGTATCCAGAGAGGGATATTTTGTGGGGGAAATCCACAAAATATCAACCTTACAAAAAACATTTGGATTCTCTTATATACATATTCTCAAATTATATATTAGGTTTACAGTCCTAAAATCTATATTTTCGCAAATAAAATTCACACGGTTTCTACTAAACTTCATCTGATTCAAACTATAGAGACCCCAACCCCAGTAACCCCAAGAAGGTGTTTTAATTAATTACATGGGAAATTATATAGATTATAGAACCCCAAAAATTCAGCCCAACCATTTTTGAACACGTAGAATCCAAAAATGAAGTCCATTTTTTAGATATAATTTTTTAAATATGAATAATTTAATATTTTATTAAAATCATAATTTATTCTACCAAAAAGAGTTTTAAAACATTTTTTTATTTGTTCGAAAACTTAGGTATATCATACTTCCACTTGAATATAATTTATATACTATCATAGGTAAGGTTAATATTAACTAGGGTATATCACTATTCATAAGGGTATGTTACTATTCATAAGGGTAGTTTACTATTCATTAAAAATTATGTTTTCCTTATCGAACTCCAAATAACATATTGATCACAACTTTGCATATTCGATTTTCGAAATTCACATCACAAAGTGACAAACTTATGTTTAAAGGTCACATAGAACATAGTAGTTCATTATGTTGTGATTTTCTGTGATTATGAAATGTTTATAAAAAAGGAATTTACATTGAAAAATATTGCGTCATTATTTTCTCCCCACCTTACAAAAACATCGTCCTCAAAATTCACAAAATTTTACCTAAAAGTATTTGGGTATGTATTCAAAAAAAGCTCCTCAGGCTCCCAAGTTACCTATTCCTTCTTATGGTTCCTCTAAAGAACCATTACTAGATGAGTCACTTGATTTCTCAATACTTGTTCTGTCATATCAAGAATTTTGATAGGATATTCACAATAAGACATATAGGTCTTTTGTTCTATTTCATCATAGGTAAGTACACATGTTGGGTCTGGCATGTATTTCCTTAACATTGACACATGGAACACAATGTAAACTTTGGAGAGTCTTAGTGGTATTTCCAAACAGTAATCTATAGCTCCAATTCGATCAAGAATTTCAAAAGGTTCAATGTAACTGGGACATAATTTTCATTTCATACCGAACCTTATAATACCCTTCCCTGGATATACCTTTAAGATGACATGATCTCCTACTTCAAATTCTAAATCCTTCATTCAGTTATCAGCAAAGCTTTTTTGCCTTATTTGAGCTATTTTGATATGGGATTGGATAATCTTCGCCTTTTCCAGTTTTTTCTCAATAACATCTGGGACTACGAGCTTTCTTTCACTAACATCATCCCAGCAAGTTGGTGTATGAAATCTCTTACCATACATCGCTTCATATGGTTCCATCTGAATACATTAATGGAAGCTATTGTTATAAGAAAATTCTACGATAGGTAAATACTAATCCCACATGACTTTAACATCATGTGAACAAGACCTCAACATGTATTCTAAAGTTTGAATTGGTTGTTCTGATTATCCATCAGTTTGTATGTGGTAGACAGTGCTCAATTTAAGATCAGTATCTAGGGCCTTCTAAATACTTTTCCATAATTTTGATGTGAAATGGGGATCACGATCTGAAGCAATTGGTAAGGGTACACCATGGAGTCCTATGACTACATTAATATATAGTCTTTCTAAATGTTCAATTGTTAAATCTTCTCTTATAGCAAGAAGATGTGCAAATTTTGTAAGATGATCAACAATGACCCATATCACATCATTCGTTCTTGGAGTCTTTGGTAGTCCATTGTAATATAATCCCATTTCTACATAGGAATAGGATGGGGTTTCATGACTCCTCCATGATACTGTCTTCCATATTTCTCTTATTGACACACCAAAGATCTCGACACATAATCAAAAATATCCCTCTTCATGTTTTCCCAAAAAAAATACTCCTTTAGATCTCAATACATCTTTGTCATGCTAGAGTGTATAAAAAATTAGATCTATGACAATCCTCCAATAGTTCCCTCTTTATGTCTGGAATAGCAGGAACACAAAGCCACTTTTTAAATATCAAAATGCCACCTTCTTATAAAAAGTAAGTCTACTTCCCATCATTTATTGCTTTAATTTTCTTTTGCAACTTTTCATCATTAGCCCGAGAAAATTTTACCATTTCCAGTAAATAAGGTTTGGAAACCATTTGAAAAAGATGTGAAGTGTTACCTTTCATGATAATTCCCATATCTATCTTTATTATATCCATGATAAGAGGATCCCTTTCAACTCTCATCTTGTTTGAAACTCCATGATCCTTTCTTCTCAAAGCATTTTCTACCTTATTTTCCTTCCCCTAGTGGTAGTGTATTGTGAAATCATAATCATTGAGTACCTCAATCTATATCCTTTGTCTCATGTTGAGTTCATCCAATGAGAATATATATTTCAAGATCTAATGATCTTTATATATAAGAAAATTTTATCCATAGAGGTAATGTATCCAAATCTTCAGAGAAACGATTACCGCTGAAAACTCAAGATCATGAGTTGGATAGTTGTTTTGATGAGTTTTTAGATGCCTAAATTCATATGAAATCACTTGATCATTAGGCATAAAGACACAACCAAGCCCTTTCTTTGATGCATTGTTATTGATAACAAACCCATTAATACCTGATGGTGGGGTTAGGATCAGAGCATTCACTAACCTCCTCTTCAATTCTTCAAAACATTCTTAACGTCCCATTGTCCATACGAACTTAACCCCTTTTCATGTGAGATTTTTCATTGGGTTGGCTAAATGGGTGAAGTTATGAATGAAATGATGATAATAACCTGATAATCTAATAAAACTACGTACCTCATTTACGATCATTAGAGTAGGCCATTCTTGCATAGACTTTGACTTCACAAGATCTACTAATATTTCATCCTTAGTGAAAATGTGGCCCAGAAAGGAAACTGATTGGATCCAAAAATTACACTTGTTAAACATCCCATATAATTTACTTCTTTTAAGTGTCTTCAGAATAGTGTGAAAATTATTTTCATGTTCTTCATGGATTTATAGAGTATCCCATTATATCATCAATAAACACCACCACAAAGTCATCAAGATATTCCTTGAAAATTATATTCATCTGATCTATAAAAATGGATGGTCCATTAGTTAGTCCAAAAGTCATTACTGTAAACTCGTAATGCCCGTACCTAGTTCAAAATGCGGTGTTTTGGAATGTATTCCTTTCTCACAAGAAACTAATGATATCCGTATCAAAGATAAATCTTCTCAAAATATATTGGTATGAATGAAGTTGAACAAATACATCATAAATTCATGGAAATGGATACTTAATTTTTATTGTAATAACATGGACTTTCCTGTAATCAATTCACAACCTCATGGATCCATCTTTCTTCTTAACAAATAGGATAGGGGCTCCCTATAGAGAAACACTAGGTTGAATAAATCCATTATCACTCAATTCCCCTAGTTTTTTCTTTATCTCCACTAACTCCATGGTGGAAATTCTATAAGGGGACTTTTATATGGGCCTTGAACTAGTAATTCAATCAATGGAAAACTCAATTTTCTACTTTGGAGGATGTCCAGGTAAATCCTCTGGAAAGACATCAACATATTCATGTACAATAGGTACATCCTATATATTTACATTCATCTCATCACCCATATTTATTTAATTTCCATCCTCTCTAATAATTGAATTTAGTAGAGCTATTGGGGGTGGAAATAGATGAGAATCAAATGGTGAGGTTTCTTCTCTAAAAATAAGGGATTCTGCACTATTCTAAAAAAATTGTAACATCCTTCTTCTTGCAATAGATCTTTGAATCATAATTTGATATACTATTTATAATGAGAAGTATATCATAGTCAACCATTGGTAAGATGATGAGGTTAGATACTAAATAATGTGTTTGTGTCATGAAAGGGACTAAGCAACACACCTTTATTAAAATGATACATCCACTAGGGTTTTTGACTGATAAATCATTTATTAAATCAAATTATACATATCATGTTTCCTTGGAAAACTGGGAAGATATAAATGAATACGATGATCGAGAGTCAAAAAATGCATTTTCTAAGTTGGATGAAATGATCAACGTTCCTGCCACCACTTTGTTAGGAACTTCAACCTCTATGTTTGTGACTGCATTAGCTTGGCCTTGCTCCATTGGCCTTCTTTGGGGAACACTTCTCTGATTCTTAGGACATTCATGTGCATAATGTCTCATCTCCCTACCACTGTAGCATAGAAAACTGGTAGCTTCTTTTATTACCTTACATTCCTAAGATATGTGGCCTTTTTCTACTCACCTGTAACAGACTCTCATTCCCATTAGGCAAGTTCCATGTTGTTTTTTCCCAAAATTATTTCATGATGGAAATTCAACTCCTCCCTTCATCCCATATTCCGTATTTCCTTTCCTAGAGTTTTTTGCAACCCTCTTCCTTTCTTGATTTCCCTTAAAGTCATAAGACATAGAGAATTCTGTTTCTATCTTGATGGCACATGAAACTATGTCTTCAAATGATGAGAAATACTAGGAGACAGAGCCCTTTGGAGAAATGGTTTTAAACTATCAAATAATCGATCAATTTTGATCCTTGGATTACGTATGTAGTCCGCAATATTCCTTTCCAACTTTGTAAAGTTGGATTCATACATGGAAACATTTTCATCCTCCTTCTAACTCAGATTTAATAATTGCCTCTCTATATCATCTCACAGTTCACGAGGGAAATATTTTTCTATGAATATTTGCATAATATTCCTCCATTTCATCTCTTCTATTTATTCATCTTCATTTGTGTTTTGGATTAATGACCACCACTAATCCACATCTCCCGTTAGACGATAAACTGCCACGAATACCTTGTCCCTTTCGTTACATCCCAAAGCAAGAAATATATTTTCTAGGGAACATATCCACTATTATGCTATAAACTGGTTTGTAGTCCCATTGAATGATAGATGATTTTTTCTTATAAAGTGATCTAACATAGCTTCTACACGTGGTGGATCTGAATTCTTTATACAGGTAATGTTATTATTCATAACCTGTGTAAGTTGTCCTAGTATAGTTAAAAGTTGCTCCGCACTAGTCTCAGCACCAGAGCCAACATCATTATATTGCATCAGTGGGAAATCCCTATAGGGGAAACACACATTCATGAGGTTTATATTCCTTATACTAGGAACCATTTCTAAATAAAAGCATATAGTAGATTAGGGTATGTATCATAATTTATAATATCAATGTAGAATAATACTTAGCATAAATTGAAATTCTACGCATTTTCCACCTCTTAATCATAAACATGGTATCTTTGAAGAAAAATTTAAATTTAAATCCTTTATTATTTCTTCATAATGATAATGTGAATTATTCTAATAATATCCCCCAAGAGTTTCATAAGAAAGAGTGCAGTAAGGCCCGTTGTTGTCTACAAGGATACCCCAGGTCAAGCTCGAATCTCCTTGTCAGAGCTTTCACTCCTAGGTACATCTATGTCAGAGCCACCTATACCTTCTCGTATCCAGATAGGGATGTATTTCTTGAAATATCTACATAATACTTTCCTTAGAAAAATACAAGGATGTTCTTGTATTTTTATCCTCAAATACTATCTTTGGGACTCTTCCCTAATCTATTTTTTCGAAATCTAGTTTTAATGTTTTCTACTAAACGTTCTTTGATACCAGTTGTATGGACCCGAACCCACCTAGAGTCAGTGACTTATTTGATTACATTGGCATACAGATAAGGAATAAGCATCCCGAAGGACCGGGTAGTTTAGTATTACGGGAATCGAGATTCATACATAAGTTAAACATTAAAACTTGAAAAGAAATAAAACATAGAGATTTTTTAGACCAAATCACTATATCCGAGGTTATTTCAGCATGTAATTCAATATAATCTTCTTCACGTCCTGAGAAATTGAAACATAATAATGGGGTGATCTCAAATTATTAGTATGCGTAAGCAATACAGAGGAAGATAACATAAACATTATACATGGTGAATAATGGAAAACACATGACTCTAAAAATAAGCATGAACATCATGTGGAAGAAAAATAAGTTGAGTAAATATTTCCATAACATAACATAATCATGGGTATTATACTAGTAAAATTATCACATGACAATCAATACTATTATCATAATTAATGAATTCATAATGTGGGACAACATAACCATACATTCAACGCCTCGTGCCAATACTATAAATAATCATTTTTTCAATGCCTTGTGCCAGGACCGTAGTTTGTCTTAGGAGACCAACTGATGCACTGAGGGGATATAGCAGGCCCCACCTGACACTTACTATGTAAAATGAATTCTTCATATGAATATGTATAATCATAAAAAACATACACATTCATATTGAAACTAATATATGAATTGTAAATAGTTTTCCCCGAACATTAAGAAAAAAACACTAACCATTCAATGTAAACTAATGAATGGTTTTAGGAAAGAACATAAATAGACAATATAATCATAAACCATTAAATTGGATATTTTATATAATAAAATGGAATAATAATCCCAATAATACCAAAGAATCAACAAGAGTGTTGAAATATATGAAGATACTCTTATAAAATCTTCGAGTAAATCTTTAGATAAATACTCTTTTACTTTGAAAAGAATAGTACTTTTGGAAAAGTATTTGTATAAAACTATAAGTGAATTAAGATAGTATTTTTATAACAAAACGAGTAATTTTATAAAGATGATGGTTTCCAAAAACAGATTATAGAGTGCCTTTTAATATATGTGAGAATTAGAGAAATTCCCTTGGATCAGGCTTGTATTTCGTAAACAATTTTGAATGTTCCCTTTAAAATGTGTAACTATCCACTAAATTAGGAATGGTTCTGGTTGGTAAACATTTATAAAACACTCACACAAATTTTATGAGAATTATATAATAATATACCAAAATTTCATTGTGGTAATTAGACAAAAAAAGTAACCCGAAGGAAAGTAGATGTTTGGGTTGAAATTTTGTTACCTTAAATCCAAACGTGTTCAGATATTAAACTTATACCCCTGCAATATGAGTTAATACTTACTAATAACCTATTTTAGAACCTATTATACATGTATTTAGTTTATAATAATTATTTTTAGTTCATTTATGCCCTTAGTGATAAGTTATTATATTGAATTTTGTCTTTCCGCAGTGTTTGTTTTCTTTATTTTCATATTTGGTTCACTTGTTCTTAAGAAATGGAGTTCATGTGGAATGGAAGTAAATATCCGAAATTAAATTTGAATATTATTTATGATCATCTGTATGTGTTATTGGTCATTTATATATCTGGGTTACATGTTACGAGGTTGATAATTATATAGAACCATAATGATATCTGTTTCGGTTAATTTGTGGGTTCTAATTACAACAAACTCATTTTTATTTATAACTTAATACCATTTGTACAAATGTATTATAGAACAATAAATAATATATATAACATATATAATAATCTGGTTCAACCATAACTATAATGTTTTCATGAACATAATTGATAATGATAATAGAAATTGAAATCACATCAACTTTGAATGTGGTAATTGACACATCTCAAATGGTGTTCTTGCTACTATTATAAAAGATGGTAAAAGGAAGAGATGATGATAACTTATTCCACTATCCTGAAAACATTTCAGTACATGTAAGTTATTGGTGTTATCACAAATGTCTGATAAGGAGAGGTAATCATAGAAAAATAAAACAAATGAACATGAAAGGAAAAACAAATAATTGAAAAGAGGAATGTAACTCCTAAAACAATATTCCTTGAGGGCCTCTTTAAGAGGGATGTTTTGGTATTTTTGTGAGACCAAGGCTTGATGGGCGTGGGAGAGAAGGGTGGGCAGATATTTGGATAGAATTTGGATAAGGCACAAGGCATGAGAGGAGTGAAGAAAAGAAGGAGTGATGGAGGGTTTTATAGTGGAGGGAAGAGGGATTTCTCAATTTTATATTCATTAATTTATTATTTCTCCACAAGACTAGGAATAGTGAGTCTTACATGACCAAGAATAGTAATTGTATCTTGTGAAACTGAATCAATTGGGGTTACATCATAAAAACATCACACATGACTCTATAATTAGTGTATTTTTTTCTTTTTAAAATTAGGGTATTTCAATATTCATAAAAAATCCTAGTATTTAAAAAAATCAAAAAAATTAAATCCGACTATTTTTTTATTTTTTTAATCCAAAAATGAAGTCCATTTTTGCAGAAATAAGTTTATAAATATTATTAATTTAATATTTAATTAAAATCATAATTTTTTCAACAAAAACAGTTTTAAAACATTTATATACTTATTCCAAAACATTGGTATACCATACATCAAATTGAATATTATTTATATACTATCATAGGTAATTTTTTCAATTCATTAGTGTATATCACTATTCGAACTTTTATGTTACTACTCATAAGGGTAGGTTACTATTCACCAAAAATTATATTTTTCTTATCGGACTCCAAATAACTTACTGATCGCAAGCATATATGTCATATTTTTGAAATTCACATCACAGAAGTGACAAACATATGTTTAAAGGTGACATAACACCTAGTAGTTCATTATGTTGTAATTTCATGTGACTATAACATTTTTATAAGAAAGAAATTTCCACTGAAAAATACTGGGTCGTTACAAAAAACACATAGGGTTTGGAAAAAACATTTTATTCCATAAGACTACCGATGCATCAATGGGATTTATATAAATGGTCCCCAACCCATTTCATGCACATACAAAGAATTCCTCTTATATAAAATTATCTATTTAATTAATGAACAATGATCCTTATCATTAAATATCTATATTGAGTAGGGAATATTGATTTATCAATATTGTAAAGTCCCAGATCTGGGTGCCACTCAACAGGTTCCCCAAACCTGGTTGGTCACATGACCTCAAGTACATTTTTTCCAAACGCCAGAGGCTTCCGACTAGCAATGAGGGCCCAGGTCTGATAGTGGGGAAACAATGCCCTCATTTTTTAAAGTGTAGCGCAGCGGAGAAGATAAATAACATGCAAAAAAGAAGTATTAGACAGTATACAACTGAAATGGAAAACTGGAGTAAAAGATAATTAACAGTCATATATATAAAGATTCAGCGTGTCACTAATTCTATGAAAGCAGTTAGAATAGTATACACTACAAAACAATACAACACAACTCAAAATACAAGGTACAACCAAACAAAACAAAGTTGTGTAAATAGAACACAACAGCATCACAAGCCTATGCTCGATCCCATTCTCTCCAACTCCTCATCTACAATCAGGTACCCGTATAGGGACTCTTTATCCTATTGACACCTACTGCAATATAGTCTATTTGGGCCGAGGACATGACCGAAACAGAGTCTGAGAAATAAATCCCAGTGGGCACCCACCAAGGACCGGTGCCCAACTATCATTGAAAATGTGCAACAACATTGTGATGTAGTAAATGCAATCAACTAGGAAGTACTCAAAAGTAACTAATATTACCAGTTATATTTCCATTTTATTATTCATTTAACCATTCCATTCCAATGCTTTCACTTGGCAGTATAACAAATTAAAAATCACCACGGTGAGTATTCTTGTGAACACTGTCCTCAGCCATACCACACTTACACTCAGGTAACCAGAATTGTAACCCGCAGGTGATTTCCCACAGGAAAAACGAATATTTCCCTATGGAATATGATGTGTCGCCCACAGGCACAAAATCTACTACCCATAAGCATAACGAATATTTCCCTCAGGATAGAAGAACCACTGCCCTCAGGCTAAAAGAAACACTGCCTGCAGGCTAAGAATATAACCAGACTGAGCCCAAAGCATAAAAATGAAATTTATATAAAATTTCTCTCAAGAAAATTAAATACACCTAATAATCATGGCATACCCTCGGTTATCCAGGCCAAATGTCTAAACAGAGGAAAGCACCCCCGGGGTGGTCATGGATCCAAGCAGTGATCCCATAGAGCAGTTATAATTACATTTAATTACCTATACAATTATAAGTATTGAAAACAGCCAAGGCCTCAGCCACATGACACCCCAACATGGGATCGTATCACAACGGTACACACAAACACATAGCAGTTGGAATTTAAACACTAGACCACATACCTCAATCGTCTCTGATTGGTATATGTGGACGACGCCACCGAAATCATCCAATATTGATAAAGATCTGGGAATAATAACAACACGTTAAAACCTAAATAACATCCCTTAGAGGAATAATTGGTAAGAACAGTATAAGGAAAAGGAATAGATTACTCGTGAGGTCCCAAGAAGATTGAAAGATATAGAATCGAGTTCCTGGTGTGTGGTCGGGAGATCCTCCACATTCTGGCCATCTCTCTCATTCTCCTCCGGCATTCTAAGATTCCTCTGTGAATAGAGGAGGCTACTGCCCATTTTAAGCAAAAAAACAAACTACATGGAATGTAATCTCAACTACACGGCGTGTACTTCTCTCATTTAACTATTCCTATGGAGGTTACTTTTTTCACCACTGATCTGTTCATCCGTCGACATGAGTACACGATGTGTATTTCCGAATACACAGCATGTACTGTAACTCAGCCAGCGGCTACTCCCACAGCCTTAATATTCAATTGCAGACTGACTACATGGCGTATAAATACACATTACACGGCATGTAGTTAGTTTTTACACCTTTCATCGTCGACAAGGCTACACGCCTTGTGTACTCTTCCCACAAGGCCAAAGTAACTGCGGGTGGAAAAGGACACAACGTGTACCCACAAAATTTAGGATTTTTTCCATTTTCCTTATTTTCTCAAAAACACTTAAGGAAAAAAGAAAAGAAAAAACTCGTAACTCAAGAATAAGAACTGGGTTATAATCATTACCCCTTAAAACAATTTGTCTCCAAAGTTTCCATCCAAGGGGGGGCGAAGATAAAGCTGTGAACAACTCTGGCCACTGAGCATGTACGTCGGACTCTCGCTCCTAGGTTTCGTCCTGCACTCGGCCATGCTACCATAACACACGTACGAGATGAACTAACCGGCCTCATAGAACCATTGTTTTACTATTAAAAATACGAATCGGATGCTCCTCAAAGGACGCATTGATCTAAAGATCAGCCTCCTTGGGATGAAAGGTGTAAGACAAATCTTAATGATAACGGTGCAGTTGAGATACATTGAAGATGTCATGAATTTCCCGGTACCTCTATGGTAACTGCAACCGATAGGAAACCGTCCCGACTCTTTCTAGCATATCAAATAGACCCAAATACCTCGGTGAAATTTTAACTTGTCTCCTGATTCACCTGTGTCCCAATATCAGTGAAACACGCAAGAAAACATTATCCCCGACCACGAACTCCAAGGGTCGTCAACAGCGATTAGCATAAGATTTCTGACGAGACTGCGCAGTAGCCATCCACTTATGTATCAACTAGACCTGATCTGAATTCTCTTTCATGATACATGGTCCCAGTAAATCTACCTCTCCTGCCTCCAACCAGCATACGGGTGATGGTCATGGCCTACCATATAAAGACTCTTATGGTTCCATCTAAATGGTTGCCTGAAATATATTATTATATTCAAAATCGACCAGGGGTTTATTCATCTCCCAAGATCCCCCAAGGTCTAGGATGTATGCACGCAACATTTCCTCAAGCACCTTTATCGTACGCTCTGACTGGCCATCAGTCTGAGGGTGGTAAGCTTTTGTTAAAAGCACCTGTGTACCCAGTTCCCTCGGAAAACTCTTCCAGAAACAAGACATAAAACGAGTGTCCCTATATGAAACGATAGAACGAGGAACCCCATGAAGACACAATATCTCTTGGATATACAACTTCTTTAGTTTTTCAACAAAAAAGGTATCTTTGATCGGAAAATAGTGAGAAACCTCTGTGAGTCTGTCCACAACAACCCACACAACATCACTGCCTCAAGTTGACCTCGACAACCCGGTCACGAAGTCCATCACGACATCATCCCATTTCTACATTGGGATGGGTAACTAATGTAACAATCTAGATGGCCTCTGATGCTCCACCTTCACCTATTGACAGGTGGAACATCAAGTAACAAAACCAGCTACAACTCTATTCATACATGGACACCAATACTAATGTCTCAAGTCACAATACATTTTGGTAACTCCGGGATGCACTGCCCAAGCTGAATCATGAAACTCTCACATCAGCTCCTTGCATATATCCCCTGGAACCCACACTCGTCCATGGAAACACAGTACCTTATCATCACCTATCGTCCATCCCGAAGGACGGTCATCACGTGCCACAAACTCCCGTAGAACTAGGCCTTCTGAATCATATAGTTGTCTCATCCTCACAATATTCAAGAGGGTAGAGTTCACAACTAAGGAAGAAAGATAGTTCTTCCCCTAACTGTCGTGCACCTCCAAATATATCTCAGAGAACAAATCCATAAGCTGCCACTCACTACTGCCCTCATGAACTACCTGTGTCTAAGTCTTCTTGCTCTGTGAATCAGCAACTGCATTATCCATACCAGGTGTATAGGCATGCTCGATGTCGAAGGACTAATGGAATTCAACCCACCATCGGTGTCTCAAATTCAGGTCACACTGGGTAAAGAGATACTTGAGACTTTTATGTTCTGTGTAAACCACAAAATTCTCTCCCAAGAGATAATGTCTCCAATAGGTCAACACATGAACAACTACAGCCAACTCGAGGTCATGCGTTGCGTAATTCCTATCATGTGGCCTCAACTGCCGAGACCCGTACACAACAACTTGATCACCCTGCATCAAGACTACTCCCATCCCAATACATGATGCATCACTGTAAACTATATATCTCATCCCTTGCTATGGAAGTATCAGGACTGGTTCATATGTCAACCTTCCCTTCAACTCCTGAAATTTTTTCTCGCAAGCTTCTGACCAAAAGAACATCACACCCTTCTTAGTTAAACTCATAAATAGTGCTGCTAAGTGGGAGAAGTCCTGTATAAAGTGCATGTAGTAACCAGCCAGCCCCAAGAAACTCTGTATCTCAAACACATTCTTAGGATGAACCTAAGAAACTACTAATACCACTTTTTTTAGGTCCACGAAAACTCTTTCCTTTGAGATGATATGACCCAGGAAGTGTATCTGGTCTATCCAAAAGTGGAACTTTGAGAGCTTAGCATATATCTGATGCACTCTCAGTGTACTCAGTATGATCTCAAGTTGAGTATCATGGTCGTGTCGAGTGTGATAGTACACCAAGATATCATCCACGTAGACTACCACAAAGGAATCCAGAAAAGGGTGGAACACATGATTCATTAGATCCATGAAAATTATTGGTGCGTTCATGAGTCCAAATGGCATAACCAAGTACTCGTATAGACCATATCTTCTCCAAAAATCTGTAAGCGGTATATCCGATGGTCTAACACGTAACCGATGATATCTGGATCTCAAGTCAATCTTCGAGAACACTTGTGCTCCTTGAAGTTGATCAAAAATATCATCAATCCTCGTCAAGGGATTTCGGTTCTTAACCGTTAACTAGTTTAGCTTCCGATAATCCACACAAAGTCTGAGGGTAACATCCACCTATTTTACAAAAACGACAGGAAAACCCCAAGGAGAAATACTGGGACTGATGAAACCCTTTGCATGTAACTCCTCCAATTTTCTATTGAGATCCTACAACTCAGGTGTAGTCATCCTGTAAGGAGGAATGTACACAAGTGCCGCTCCTGGCAGAAGCTCAATAGAGAAATCCACCTCTCATTCCATAGGTAGACCTGGAAAGTCGTCCAGGAAGACATCCCTGAAACGATCAACCACTAGAGGGAAATCCTTCTGAAAAGTCCCTTGATCATCCAGATATAAACTCACAATCTGGGCTATCACACCACCTCGCCCATGATGCTCAGGTCCAGCTTGGCTTGCCTGGACATCCCATTCACCTTTTTATAGAAACTCTCCGCCCTCTGGTGTCGTGAAACTCACCCTGTGATGATAGCAATATACAAAGGCTTGAAAGGGTACCAACCAGTCCATCCTAAGAATGACATCATAGCTCATCATCTATAATCCATAGAGGTCCCATAAAATGTTACACCCACCAACATCTAGGGGGAACTCCTTGCACTAATGCACACCTGTCGTTCTAGTTCCCAACAGAGTTCCTAGTGTCATAACATCAGACGAAAAAGAGACACATATCCCAAGGCTCTCCACAACTAGAAAAGATATAAAGCTATGTGTATCACCAGTATCAAAAAGTAATGAAGATAGAACAAAAGCAACTAGAATAGTGCCTCTGACAGTAGAAGGTTGGGGATCCTTCTTCTGTTGGGTCTATTGCACTACATATGCTTGTCCTGTGTCGCGGCCCTACGACATAGCCTGGCTACCATGACCTATCCCTCCATGTAGACCTTGAGATCTATTGTCTGGATATCGTGGCCACGACCACCACCTCTTCCTATACGTCCTGATGTATCCTAGTTTCCTGACTGGTAAGAAGCTGCTGGTCCGGCTCCCGCATGTCGAGTCTGCATAGAACCCCTCTCACTAGCCACTATTGGGAACACCCTGCAAAAGCGCTGTAGATGAACCATCTTGCCGCAAGCTTGGTACTCCACTGGTTCTCGAGGACACTGAGGTGTCTTGTACCCCTCTCTACCACACTGGTAGAAAATAACCTGGCCACCTGAAGTATTCTTTTGACTAGTACTACCACTGTGAGAGAAATTCATCTGCCTCTTCCTCTTACCAGTAGAAATAGTAGCATAAACTGGTGTCGAACCACTCTAACCCACACCACTAGCTTCCCACAGGTTCCGCTCACTAATCAGTTCCTGGTTCACAACAGTGTGCACAGTAGGCAACCTGAAAAATTTCACCAACACTTAGATGTCATATAGAAGACCATCCTCAAAGTGTCTAGCCCTCAACATCTCATCACCCACCAATACGGGTGCAAAACATTGAAGCTCGACGAAGAGAGCATAACAATCCATCAATGACATGGTGCCTTGCTACAGATTCATGAAATCTCGAGCTCGATCTTCCCTAAACGTCTCGCGAAAGAAGAAGTCATAGAAAGCTTCTTGAAAAGCTTCCCATGCCATATCGCGATGATGCTCAGACTGGGTGGTAACATCCCACCACCTTTTTGTGGAATCACGCAGCATATAAGTCGCGATCTTGACCCTCCGCCCTGGAGGGGTCTCAAGATGGTCGATAATAGTCTGTACTGAATCCAGCCATGACTCTATAGCCTATGGTCTTCTATCCTTTGAAAACGTAGGCGGATGCTACTACTGAAATATTCGTGTCATCTTTGCTATAGATATGGAGGCCTACGGTGCTCGCTGGAAGGTCTTCATGAACCGCATGAAGCCTTCACGGAACTACGCCTCTGCTCCTGCGTCTAGTATAATGGCTGGCACCATACCTGGCACTACTAGAGGATCAACTGGTAGCACATGGGCTACCATATCAGGAGTATAATGTTCGTCACTATCTTGGCGAACTACCGGTGGTCGTCTTGGTGGAATGACTCTACAAGGTCAAATGAATGCCATAGATCAAGATTTATCAAGGTCTAAAAAAATTAGTGTAAGAAGGGAACAAGGAAAAGAAAAATTTCATGTTTTACAAAACAAGACTAAACGGTGTGTATAATAACAACACGGTGTGTTTCCTCGAGTCTTCCACATGGGCGTGTACTCTGCCAAAAATGGTTGTGTAACACCCCAAAACACACAGCATGTTGTCCACACAAATGAAATGTACTTTAATTTTCATCCCTGTCTCATTCCCTCTACACGACTTAGTTATTTGGATCTCTTTTAAAAAAAACTACACAGCGTGTCCCAGATATATACGACGTGTATGACATAATTTACAGCTGCCTGGGTTGTTAGTGACATGATCGAATACTTGGCTGACACTACACGGCGTGTTATACCCGCACATGGCATGTACACAACTCTATATATCCAGCCACATGGTCAAGTCCACATGGTCTTTCCCCGGTCGAGACTACATGGTGTGTCCCACAGGTACATGGCTTGTTCAAGAAGAGGTAACATCGACCCGTGTTTAATACCTACATGGCAGGGTCCTCGGGTCACAATACACGACGTGTTCATCATTGACACGGTGTGTACCAGAAAAGATTTCCTTTTTCCATGTTGTTAGTCACACGGGCGGACACAGGGTCCACACAACATGTCATGTCCAATAACTACACGGCATGTGTCCTCTAGAACTTTCCCTTCTCGTGTCTCTTCCCACACGAACAATGAAACAGTTAGCGACTACACGGCGTGTACATAGGGGACGCGTTATGTACTCAAAACTTTTCTCTTCCTCCCGAACAGAAGAATACAAGGCCATGTAGTCAAAACTACACGGCGTGTATTCTGCTTTTTTCCAAACAGCAAGCGTTAGAAATTTCTCCAGAGCCCAGAAAAACACTGAAACCAACACCTAAGTGCCATGTTCCAATCCGTGAGGGCCCATAATCCCTGCAAATCAATGTTTGGCATCTTTCACATGTTATAAAAAAATAAACACATCAATGATACACCAAATTCCAGTCATTGAGGGCCCATACTCTCCAAAAACCAATGTTTGGCGTTCATCCTATCAAGGCCTCACACAAAAATACCCTATCAAAAACCTGGTATTTATAAAAGAAACTATCATAATAGCAAGATTTTCTATCAAAAAAACTATCACAACAACATGAAATTTCTAATCCAACAACTTGGAATAGAAATAATACATGATGTATGGTTTCTAGCAAGTGCCTAAATAATGCATGAGATGGCATACCCTCATCTCATCGGGTTGTCACTAAATAGAACCCAAGTATAACATATAAATAGCACCCCACAAGTACGTCTACCAATGGTGAAATTAAAATCAACTGTAAAATTGCAAAATCAAAAAAATTGCAATAACCGAGGTAGACTGGATTTTCCCTCTACACGGGTGAGCTACTCTCGGGCACAACTTATTACCAACTACCATTTCTGTCCTATCCTCGACTAAGGATCCAACCAATAAGTCAAGGAAAAGAACTCCTATAATACAACTTTGTAACATACCATATCCAGGTTCCACTCAACGGGTTACCCGAACCCGGTTGGTCACATGACCTCAAGCGCATTTCCCCAAATGCCAAAGGCTGTCGACTAGCAGCAAGGGCCCAGGTTTGATAGTGGGGAAACTATGCACTCATTTTTCAAAGTGTAGCACAATGGAGAATATAAATAACATGCAATAGCAGAAGTAAAAGACAGTATATAACTGAAATGGACAACTGGAGTAAAAGATAATCAGCAATCATATATATAAAGATACAACATTTCGCTATTTATATGAAAGCAGCCAGAACTGGATAAATTGAAAAAAATACAAAAAAAAACTCAAAATAAAAGGTACAACCAAACAAAACAAAGATGAGTAAACAAAACATGACAGCATCACAAACCTAAGCTCGGTCCCATGCTCTCCAACTCCTCTGCTACAATGAGGTACCTGTATAGGGACACTTTCCTCTGTCGACACCTATTGTAATATAGTCTATTTGGGCCAAAGACATGACCCAAACAGGGTTTGAGAAATAAATCCCAGTAGGCACCCACTAAAGGCTCGTGCCCAACTGTTAGTGAAAATGTGCAACACCAGTGTGTAGTAGTAAATGAAATCAAATGAGCAGTACTCAAAAGTAACTAACATTAACAGTTATATTTCCATTTTATTATTCATTTAACCATGCTAAACCGGTGATTTAACTTGGTAGGTAGAACATATTAAAAATCACCATGGTGAGTATTCATGTCAACACTGTCCTCAGACATACCATTCTTACCCTTAGGTAACTAGAATCGAACCCCGCAGGTGATTTTCCACAGGAAAAATGAATATTTCCCTCAGGCGTACGAAGTGTCGCCCACATGCATAAAATTTACTGCCCATAGGCATGAAAATTATTTCCCTTAGGCTAAAAAATCCACTACCCTCAGGATAAAGGAAACACCGCCCACATGCTAAGAATGTAACCGGGCCGAGCCCAGAGCATAAACATGAATTTATATACACTTTCTCTCATGAAAATTAAATACATATAATAATCATGGCATACCCTTGTGTATCCAGGACAAATGACTAAATAGAGGAACGCACCCCCGGGGTGGTCCTGGATCCAAGCAGCGATCCCAAACAGTAGTTATAATTACATTTAATTACCTATAAAATTCTAGGTATTTAATATATCTAAGGCCTCAGCCACAAGACACCCCAATATGGGTTTGTAGCACAATGGTACACAAAAACACACAGCTATAGGAATTTAATCACCGGACCACCTACCTCGATCATCTCTGATCGTTATACGCGAATGATGCCACCTGAATCGTCCAAGAACGATGAAGATCTGGGAATAATAACAACACATTCAATCCTAAAAAACTTCCCTTAGAATAAAAAATTGATAAAAACAACGCAAGGAGAAGGAATAACTAACCCGTCCAGTTCCAAAGAGATCGACGGATACAGAATCGGGTTCCTGGTGTGCGGTCAGGAGATCTTCCAAGTTCTGGTCATCTCTCTCATTCTCCTATGATGTTATAAGATTCCACTATAAAAAGAATAGGCTACATCCCATTTTAAGAGAAAAAAACAAACTACATGGCATTTACTCTCAAGTACACGGCGTGTACTTTTCACATTTAAATTTTCCTCTGACGGCTACTTTTTCCACTGCCAAACTGTTCATCCGTCGACATTATTACACGACGTTTATTTTAGAATACACGGCGTGTACTATCGCTCATCTGGTGGCTACTCCAACCACCTTACTATTCACCTGTCGATTGACTACACGGCGTCTAAATACCGACTACACAGCATGTATTCAGATTTTACACCTTTTATCACCGACAGGGCTATACGCCATGTGTACTCATCCCACATGGCCAAAGTACACGGCGTGTGGAAATCTACATGGCGTGTACCAACAAAATTTGGTATTTTTCCCATTTTCCTTATTTTCTCAAAAACACATAAGGAAAAAGGAAAAAAAGAAACTCGTACCTCAAGAATAAGAACCGGGTTCTTAAAAATATTTAACAAGATGAATAAATAAGTTGAAATTTAAACACCATATGTTAAAATGGTATATGGTTTAAGAAATAATAATATCCATGATAAATAATATGGATATTTTTTGGAATTTTAATTTCAAATGAACCTAGGAAAGTGAATGTTTCAAGGGAAAGATAATGACTACAAAATATAACTATGAAGTGAGTGTCAATACAATCCTTGGTCAAAATAGTCAAAAAACATCCAATGGAAGAATAAAAATGGTATTAAAATATAATAATTGGATTAATAGTAAATTTATTATTTCATTGATGAATTTAAATTCCATGAAAGGATCCTTAAAAACATTCTTGAGGAAAATATCTTTTATATTTTGCTAAACTTTTTGAGAAAACTTTTATTTGAAATACACTTTTAGAATCATTATCTATAAAAAGATCATCATAAATTGTAAATTAATATTAAAATAAATGATTACGGGTAATTCTATACATTCCGTAAAAGTTAAAAATAACATTCCTCATCTTTATTGTAAAAAGGATAGAAAAGTTCCTTGTTTGGAAGACAATAAGAAGATTCCTTTTACATTTTCAAAAAATTCAAAATGAAATTATCTTGAAAACAACATAATTTTTTTCATAATTAAAAATGGGTAAAATTTTATTAAATTATATAATTTTTAATGGTGAATAACATATTGGAATTCTTTTTTGGAAAACATGGTTTTAGATGAAAATATATTTCTAACAGAAGAGAGAAATGAAGTCATATTTTCCTAATGAAATATTCTAAATTTTTTTAATTACCACAGATTTCAAAAATGATACTATTACTTAAAAATATAATTAATAACATTATAATAATAAAATTACATGTTTTGTTAAAAAATTATCAAATAATCTCCTTGAATGGAAATTCAATAATAAATAAGCTCTATTTGAATGAGATTGTGAAATAAATGCTTAAAATGATAATAATGTTGAAGTGATAATTAATACATGAATCAATTGTGTGAATAAACTGAAAAAAGCATAAAAATGTTTATATATATGAAAATATAATCCAAATTTCTTACCCAAATAGTCTTTGAATATCAAGCTCAATGAAGAAGTAATATAACCCAATGAAAATGAATTGAGTTATGAAATTCTTTTCCACTTGGTAACTTTTAATTAACATACTCATAGATGAAATAAATGAAATTGAAACATAAAATACCATGAATAATTTATTATTATGTTTATTAAATTCAAAATGGTAAATATATACACTCTATAAAATAAACTAGGTGCATATTATTACAATATTTCATAATGAAAACAAATTAAGAAAAAATGAATTAACTTGTTCTCCCTTTTAGATGAACATGTTTTATCCAATAGTATAGGTGTTCTAAAAATGTTATTAACTTGTTAAATAACCATTTCAATAATTATAATATAATATATGATCCTTTTATAACATCTTATTACCCATTCATTAATAATATTTCATTATTTTCATTGATTCAGATGTTAATTTCCTTTTTTTCTCATGCATGTTTCATCATAAAAGATTATATTATTATGCATATTATATAGTTATATAATATTAAGATTAATAATCCCGATATAATTATAATATTTTTATCAATTTTACTTTTAAAACCTATCATGAATGATGGTTATGAAAAATGATATATGTTATGATTATGTGGATGGTAGGATGTATGTATGTATGAATGAGTAACGTTTCCATATTTCAATGATCATTATGGAAAGGAATAAATTAATATTTTAACATTATATAATGATCATAATATCATATATACCATATTATGTACTTACATATATCATCCATGTGGTGAAACAATGAAAATAGAGTCATAATTTATTGTAAAGGTGGTAGATCACACATACACGAATGATTTTATCATTTTAACATAAGTTAAAAGGAAAGAAAAAAATGGTGTATAATATGTTTACAGAATGATAAATATTTCATTAATATAATTATTATTTCATCTATATCACATATATTAATTAAATTTTTCTTTATCACCTTCTGTGTGAAGCGTTAGTGAAAGACATATCACAATGCTCTGTGAGGTGGTAGTCCTCCACACACATGGATAATGTTATAATATCTCTTAATGAATGGATGGTAAAATGTATATATGAAAAAGTGACTAAAGAGATATAAATATGTTATAAATATCATATATATACTTTATATCCATAATTATACCCAACCTTGATATGTGTAAATGAAAAAATGAATGATATTAGTTTGCGAGGCAGTAGTATTCTGTACACACGAATGATGGTTTCATAACCCATTTTTTAGAAGTGGACTTGGTTTTATGTATTTAAAATATTATAAAAAAATCCTAATATATGATAGATAATAATTTTATTATATCCTCATTTTTTAATAAATATCAATGGTTGTGAAGAAAGAATTAAAATAATATTGATAGTTGAAGAACATTAACTCTTCTTTGGATATCCGACATGGGTTTGGGATAAATACTTCCAAGGAAATATTTATTCCAAAAATAAGCCATATAGGATAATGGGAGGGATTTTGGGAATTTATATATTCAGGTATTGGATAAAGAAAAGAGTCATGGATGTGTAAATAAGTGGGGAGAGTGGGTATCCTATTATTGGTGGGGGAGAGGACACAAATTATATTTTTAAAATTAATAGAGTGATCTGATGTTTTTTATATGTCTAAAGGGTCCAAAAATGGATCATTAAGGAACCTTATATGTGAAATGGTAGAAATATAGTCATAAAACTATTTTGAGACATGTTTATTGGTTATTTATACCCTTATATGTTTAGGTTAACCCTTAGTAAACCCATTTTCACCTTAACCACGATAATTAAATTTTAGAGCATTCACTATTCATTTTGGTAAAGAATCAAGGTCAACATAACATAAATTATATATTATATTGATTATAAATATGGAATCCATTTTTCCAAATAAAATTTAAAAAACTGGAAATGTTAATTTAAAATTAATATCACAGATGTGATGAGAAGGCTTGTTCTTAAAGTGAACATATTCAAAGGTTTAAACATTTTTTATATAAATTCAATATTAAAATTATTAAAACTACATAAATTAGAATAATTGATAATAAATTTCACTAATTTTATTTTTAAATCAATTAAAATTATAATTTATCAATAGAAATCTTTTAAACGAAAAAAAAATTTCATTTAATATTCAGCAATTTCACTATTCATTGAAAAATGATACATTTAAGAAAAATACCAAAAAATAACTATAAGATTATTTTGGTACTCTGATTTCAAAAATAAAGATAATTTTTTCAAATAAATTCACTAAAAGTGTTAAAATATAATTTTATATTATGTGTACAAAGCATGATTAAACCACTTTTTAGAAAAATATATTTTTTCAATAAACATTTAATATTTTTCTGAATGATTATTATTATATTTATAATCAATGGAAATCAAAAAAACACGTGTGAAATATATTTCAATTTTTTTTAGTTTTTGAATTATGATCTAATAGTTTATGGTTTATAGATTTTTATTTAATTTAACTCTCTATGTTTTTCGATTCGTAACTAAATCCCACTCAACCTCAAAGTATATTTTTTTAAAAGAATACAAAAAAAATATTTAGAGGAACATGTGTAAAATATATATTTCAATAGGTTAGTTTATCCAATTCATACCCTCTATTCCAAATTCTAGATGATAATTTTTATATTAATATATAAAATTAATAGTTTGTTGTCATTAAGTAAAACTAAGCCTTGTGTCTAATGAAAGATAAACACAATTTTTCATGTAATCAAGAAGTTTAAGAGATCAAATTTATATAAAAAAATTGTATTGTAATTTATCAGGGTGTTATATTCACTTTTACAATTTTTGCTTCATGTCATATACTCTCTCAAATACAATGCCCATAATTTATTATTTTGGGGTGTTACATATACAAATATTTATACCATAGAATTTGATAGATGGGTCATTTTGTATTATGTAACGATCTCTTATGCCTTAATTTTTATCCTAAAGAAACTAATTTCCGCCTAATATATTTTTTTATCCTTGAAATTATAATAGTAGATATATGCCTTAATGACATCCTCATGTCATTCCGAAGGAAGATAGTGACAACCATTCTCCCGATATGGTGGGACCTATCCCACATGTAGTGATACTAGAGGAACCACTAGTTGTGAAACATGATACACCTAGATTGGGTACTGATGTTCAGCCTCGAGAGAGTTTCTTACAGTTAGTGCACTCTGTAGAGGAAGCTTCGTGACTAATGAATTTATTTTGTGCACATATTTTATGGTTATTTAATATAATTACATTTGTATTTAAATTATTAATCATTAAATGTTTTGAATGATTTTATATGTTTTTATTTTTATGGAAGGAGAAATATATATATGAATAAAGAATAAAAATAGGTGCATATTGGAGCATAAAGACACTTCGCACCACGAGTGAAGTGAAGTGGTACGCCACTCGATTTATAAAAGTCAAATAGGAGTTATAGAACAGAAGGAAGACTAATTACATGACTTGTATTAAATTTACCCTATGTGAGTTTTTTGAAGATATGTTTTTGGAAGAGTTCTAATGCAATTCACGACACCTTCTCATGCAGTGAAAATTTTATGATTATAAATCATGTAAATTATTACATGTCATGCAATACCCTAACATACCCTCTTAGAAGCCTTTGATAGAAATTTTATTGAATAATATAAAATATTAAACCCTAAGACCCACCATGTAGATTTTTTCATGCCATTATAACACAGTTAAATGGCACCCGATCCCAAAGGAAATCTTAAAATAAGAGTCAAAGTATCCGCTAAAGGGATTTATTTGGAGTTGCTACCACTAGGATAAAGGACCATTGTTGTTGTGATTCATAATTAATATATTTATTTTCCTACCCCCTTGTGGATAGCATGAGGTTGTATACATTTTGAAAAGAAATTTTAATCATGATTTATTTATTATAATAAGACATTTTATTTTTAAATGCAATTCATTTGGTTCTTCTTTCGGAAATTTAATTTCTAAAATATCTTCTTTATTCTAACATTCCGGAACATTGTGAGATTTTTTAGGGAATGATTGTTTTCCATGATTTAACTAGTGAATTATTTACACCCTGTCTACAGGGTGGATTATTTAATATGTTTAAAAATGGTTTCGAGTTACCAATTCATCGAATACCTGAAATAACATGACTATTGGGAAAAGGCAACGTAGTTGAATTTTGTGTTGTCTACCAAAACCATTGCATTTGACTACAAATGGATCCAACACCATATGATTTTTATTTAATTTTATTATACCCAAATCAATCAAGAACCCAAGTTTTTCAATTGATGAGAAAATTTTTACATTTTCTAAAATTTCAAATCAATCATTATCTCTTCATTCAAAAAAAATTGATAGATTTATTTCACTAAATATAATAGGTTTATTTTATTTAATTAATGTTTTTTATAAATCTATCTCTATGGGATCATCCTCAGATGTGAAATTACTTTACTAACCTGTATTTTAGTTATTTGATTGATTCATGTTATAAATTTCAAATTTTGATATCACTATGGGAATTAACGACACCCACGAGGAAATCAATGACCATCACTAACTATGTTAGTGTTGAAGGGGGAGTTATAATAGCAGAAATGACATACATTCTCAATGGATGGGGGATAATAGGATATAAATTCATGAATAGATGTAATTCTATCGATCATTATAAATTTGGATTTTATTTTGGAGTGGAGGGTCCAGCTCATGAAATACAAGCTTTTTGGATCTGCCAAGCGATGGTGGGGTGTTATAAATTATGGATATCAGCAATGAGGCATGGTCTGGATAAACATCCAGACCACCTCATATGATTAATTTTTTCCTTTAAAATATTTAGAGCTAATTGACCTTGATAATTTAAAAACATAAAGTAGATTACTCTATCTATAATGGAATATTCATCCCACTTTCTATAAATCCAGCAGTTTGCAACAATTATTTCTGGCGAGGAGCTATCCAGAGAGAGGGGTTTTGAGAATGGGATTTATTATTCCATCCAATCATAGATTAATTTATTTCAAATAAATTTCATTTTATAAATTTTAAATTAGACCGTTCTCACTATGCGCATCCTAAGATCAATTAAAGGTATAAGGAATAGTTGTTCAACCCACATGGTGTGAAGTGTTTTGTTTAGAAGAATGAAGCATCACCTAGAGGGTTCTTATAATGAAAGTGGTAGTCAAAGTGTACACAAAAAAAGATATACGATACAACATAGTATGTGAGGAAAGGATCCAATAATCCTATGTATGATATAAACCTATTAGAGAGTAGATCTTTCAGTCTAAAGGGAAATCTTTAGAGATTTTTCTGGACCTTTCCATGGGTCCCTATTAGGAGAGGATCTACACCTGGTATTAAATCCATAACATGATTAGTTTCTCTATAATATTCCAAGATATGATGTAACCTAAACCGATCAAGATGATGAGTTATATGAGTTTGTAGGACAAAATATTATGATATGGACTATTTGTAGAGTTGACCTACCTAGGATGGTCATGATATATCTCATGGCCATGGATCTATCCAGTTATAGGAAGTGTATCAAATTATTGAAGAGTAGAGTTTTGAGCCATATATAATATGAGGTACGAACATTATATTCATACCTTTAGAATATGAATTTTGTGATATATTCACATCACATTGATTCATATCTATTGATATAATGGATAGTATTGTTCTTGAAATTGAGTACATTTGTCGGGTAGTGACTCTTGATTCACTATTGGGAGAATGGACAGAATGCATTTTTCAATGTGTGGAATGGCCTACCAAGATCAACAACAGTTATTTCTTACAAAACCTTTTTACACTTTAGATGATATTCTTTGACAAAATTCTCAGGATAGACCAATGAGTACCTTATTCTTCCCATATTGTTTGCTATTGTTAGTGGGTGTCTTTTATATCCCTTGAGGGAGATAGATATGTTCATAAAGAAGAATAAGATGTCTTGGACAGGTAAGAGGGAGCTAAGAATCATGACTTTGGTGGAATGTTAGACTATATTTACAGTCTCTTTCATGATGATCGATGAGTATGCAAGTTTTTTCATCTTCTAGTGGTGAACTCTTTTAGATATATTTTTCTTGAAGACTATTTGGAGCTACCTCTGGATAGAGAGGTGGTGTTTACTATTAAACGTGTTATAGGAGTGGAACTGGTGTATATATATATATATATTGTATGGTTATTACTGAGATTTAGGAACCAAAGAGGAAGTTATAGGACTTTAAATCTAAATGGTTTATACAATCAAATAAATCCCTCTAGGGTTCACCTATGATTTTCTCGACGAATACATATGGTTCCTTAAGGATTTGTGTGGATTATCAGACGTTTAATTGAATAGATTCATAAAATGATACCCACTTCCTCAAATAGATGATATAATTGAACAGATTTGATGATCCAATGTATTCTCCAATACTGACGATATATCAATATACAACCCTATAAGGGTAGGGCCCTTAGATATTTCTCGTATAAAATTATAAAGAAGGTATATCTTTCACGAGTATTTGGTCATTCCAATAAGGACCTGGCCTTAAAAATTACTTAATCTTTAGTTAAATCAAAAATTCACATTGAGTATCTTCTCAGGTTAAGAGTTTTAGAGAATTAGACAATAACTATTACATATCAACTTGAATATTACAAAGTAGACACTTATATTGTAACCAATTCTCACAAAAATAAAACTCCTTAAATAAAACAATAGTTCTTTTCTTGATATAAATTTTCTTGAATACCTCCTTTATCTTACCCTTCCTTATAACCTGTGAAAAACATTTAAAAAAATTGGGATGATCATAATAAGCTCAGTAAGGGTTATAAAATAAGGAAATAAAACATTAACCCATCAATAAATTCAAATAAATTAAACCATACTTTTTTATCATAACATACCTCATGAAATCATAAGATTTATGAATAGGACATAGAAATTATAATTCATAAATGTAACATATGGAATACATAAAATAATTCCATTATAGTTATCACAACTATGTAGGGAATTACGTTGGAATACCCATCATAGTATATTCTCTAAATATCTTAGGAGAAACATTAATTTTTACCTCCATCACATTACCCAATTCATTAGACAGATATCTTGGGCTCACCCGCCCTAGGTTTATCATGGAACCACATGTATATGTAAACAATGAAAAATATCCATTACATATTCAGAAAATGTAAAACTATCATAATGGAAGATAAAATTTCCACATTGGAATCACAATATATCATTTCAAGATATTGACATAATCAATTCTTTATCAAACCATTTTCAAAACCATTTAAAACATTTAATAAAGATATTTTTGAATCAATGTGTCCCATACCACTTTGAAGATTTAAATGGAATTATCATTTTATGTCATTAATATCCATATAAATAAATCCTTAAAACCATTTTTAAGACACGGAAATTAATAAGAAATATTTACAAGAATATATCATTAAAATATTTAAAATTATATTTTAGTAAAAGAGTTTTTAATAAAATGAGAGACACTTGAATAAAATTAATTGACGAATAAAATTTAATCAAATAATTTTAATGTAATGAGAATACAATAATTCATGATATAATATGCCAAATAATAGTATATACACTATATAAGAGTGAATTGGTGCATAACAACATTTAAGTCTCAATGGAATGTAAATTGAGACGAAATCCCTTATAAAGACGGTATCCTTAGATTATCGATAAATCATTGGCATAATTATGCATGAAAAATAATAATACACCCAATATAAGTGGATATTAAGTGTAAAAAGTTATAGGTTATTCACACATATTCATATCAAGACATAATGAGTAAGTAGAAGTTTAACCCAAAGAATTGAATTTTGGTAAAGAAGTTCCCTTATATAAATTTGACAGCCAATCAACTTCACATTAAAATTCATAAAATGAGTTGATGATAGAGAAAAATGGTATCTCATCACTTTGAAATAACATTTATAGCAATAAGGATATATATGAACATATCCCAACACTGGAAGATGTAAATTAAAAGACATAACAAAAAAAGAAGTTTTAAAAAATAATAGGGTCAAAGGTTCCCATACTGATTCAGTAACTTATGAAACATACACCCCATGAATGAAGGATCACACAATGATGATATAAATACCCATAAATTATTTTATATTACACAAGGAATAAAATCATGGGAAGTAAATATGTCACAAAAAATGAAACAGTGGAAAATATAACATGAATATCACGGGAATAAAAAGTGAGATGAAAACCCCTTACCACATTGTAATTCAATCGAGTCATATGAACAAAATAAAATAACCACCAAAGTAATCAAATAATAACATGAATATAAAGATAATCATGATATAATATATTAAATTTCAGTACAAAATACACTACATGCAATAAATAAGTGGAAAACAATGGAAATAAAATAGAATTAAAAGTGAGATAAGAAATCCCTTACCTCGTATCCGACTTGACTTGTCTATTCCTTATTCTTACTAAATAATAAACTAAATTTAATTTATAATTGATTAAGAACCTTGTTTAAGTTTTTTATTATTTTTATATCACTTATTGCTCTATTATAAACATTATTCCATCATTTAAGTTAATAATGGTCATTTGGTCGATATTTGGTACTTGAGTCAAAATTTGATTTCTTATAATTACAGGTTGTCCGTGTGGTAAATAGTCCATTATCTTCAGAATTATATTCATGATTTAGATATCATAAATATAATATATATAAATTATGTATATGTATTTATAATATTATATAACATTTAGAGGTAAGAAATGAAATGCACCGTTCATGGAGATGGTAAGCCGTACGTAAGCATGAACGCTACTTTCATTTCTATTGAGTATTTTAATGGAATTAAAACATAATGATACATAATTATATTATAATTCCAGTATAATATAATATATAATATCATTAATTAAATTCATTATATGTCCCACATATGGAATTAAAGAGTCATATCACTTTGAGGGGGCGGTAGTCCGCACTTCCTCAAATGAAATTATCGCTTTTACCCATAATCAAAACCATAAAGGTGTGATATAAATGGAAAATATAAAAGAATAAAGAAAAAATAAACATAATATATATCGTATATAAATACAGTTCAATCATAATGTCCACCATGAGAGGTGGTGGTATATTATTGAACAATCATCATTTCGTGAGGCGTTAGTTTGCCATCCACAAAAACGGTATGTTCTTTACCCATTAGATGGAGGTGTGGGTAAGTGTAGTTCAAATACATCTCATAACAACATTATAGTATATTTATTATACTAGTGTCATTATAAAAGACAAGAATAAAAATATTTTAGGGGGTTGGAGAAGTAAAATAAAACAAAATAACTTAAGAGAAACTGTTAAATTTAATTCGGGTAACTCCCTTTGGTTTGAACCAAAAGGACTTCTTGAAATGCCTTCTACCTTAGGTGAGGAATCTAGGTGTAAGAGAGGGATCGTGAGAGATTATATGGGAACGGTTTGGAAGATCCACGAGGCTTGAGAGGTGTGAGGAATGGGTTAGAAGTGGTGTCATTTTATAAGGGAGAGGAGGGGCCCTTTAGGAAAGTTTGAAACAATTATTTTATTATATAATGATTTTCAGTTTATAAAGGTCAAAAAATCATTAATGTCGTAGATAAGATGACTCATGTTCGAAATAAAATCATCCAATAAGAATTGGACAGAGTTTAGATATTGATTTAATATTTATAATCCTATTTATTTAAATCATTTATTAATCAGGTAAATAACGCATTATTTTTGTGTCATAAATAATTTTATTTATTTGATATCTAAAAATTATAAAAAAACTACCATGATATAAGAAATGATTATATATTTTCAATAATATTTATAGTCGAAAATATAACTTATATAACCCTATGTAATAAATAATTTAGTAAAAGATATTTGTTTAGGCCATTTTTTGTCTTTACTTTAAATTAATTAATCTAAAGTGTCATTGTCACTCTTAAGTGGCTCTTTGGGGTCCCAAAATCGATCCAAGGATGCCCATGGTTGGCCATCGCTCATCAAATATGGTTAAGACAAGTGTTAAGGTAATTTTTTATTATTATAATATTCTTTTTACCTTGAATTACCCTATTTATCTTTAACCGATGTAAATAAAAGTCAAACATTACTATTCACCAAAAATTATTTTAATCTTATTGAACAACATTTTACTTACTAATAACAATCATTTATGTCATATTTTTTTAATTCAATTCACAAAAGAAGAAAAATTTCATTTAAATGAAAAAGCCAGTTCTAACTACTACTAAGTGGTTTCACTATTCATCAAAAATTGATGTTTTCAGAAAAATGCCAAAAATTCATCCTAAGATATATTCGATATTATGATTTAAAAAATGATTTCCATATTAAAAAATTAAAAACATTGAAGTTTAATTAATTAATTTAAAATTAATTCATGTTGTCAAAATAAATAGAGTGTTTTTAAAAACAATATCAATCAAAAGATTGAGACATGTTTAGGTCCAATTTCAGAGTGGAATTAATTCCAATGAACACCATTTGTTTAAATGGTAAAAATATAATATAATTTCACTTTAATACCAATTAAAAAGATAATATGACCATATAAATAAATAAGTTTAAAAGGCATATTTGAATTTAAATTCAGTATTTTTCACTATTCATTAAAAAAATGAATTTTATCAGAAAAATACCAAAAAATTACCCAAAGAATATTTTTGTGTCCCAATTCTAAATAATAATTTTATTTGGTTAAATATAACATATATAAGTTACCAAAACTAGATTTAATAAGGGTTCTCCGTCAAGAGGAGGATAATCAACCTTTAGGTGAGTATTAGAGTATTTATGCTTAAAATTGAATTATTTTATTATTATAAGACTCTAAATTATATTGGATAAATGTAAAAACATTTAACCAACATGAATAATAATATTTTAGTTAGTTATTTTCATTCCCACCAATATAATGGATAGGCATTAACTACCATTTAAAATAATAATATTATATTATTTGTGTGCAACGTAAGATTTCAAAGAAACCCATTGTTGCGTATCCAGTACGCCATTGAACATAGTGTCCCATTTGAAGTAAAATTAATATTTAACTAAGAAATGTTAATAAATATGAAAAATGTCATGTTCTTTATTTACGTGGGATGTTACATCCTTCCCCCTTTGGGAAATTGCATCCTCACAATTTTAAAACATCGCTTGGAATCTTCATTGAAAGTCCCACATCGGAAAAGTGTAAGTAAAACTATCACTTTAAAAGAAAGAAAGAGAAGTATAAATGTCACTTGAGATAACCCATACTAGGATTACATGTAGGATAACATTGATATGGAAGAGAAAAAAACCATCAAATTCTGATGGAGTGTTATAGAAAACATGATGAGGAGAAAGTTGACCACTAGAAAATATCAAACATATAATGTGTTAAATGGTCTTTGATTACCCAGTAGGAAACTTAAACCAACAATGTTTTTGTTTTATGTTCATTTTCATAATTTTGATAAATTCATTTACTATATAGAATAAGAACATATGGAAATATACTTACCTAAAAGTAGAGTTTCATCCTTTAATAAGTTTCCACCAAAATCTAATCTTTTATCCAAACAAATAGCATTCAAACATACATGGTCACATCAAAAGCCCAAGAATCAACTTCTAGAGAATAACATAATCCAAAAAGGAGTAACTATATATTTCCCTTGTCTTTAGACATCAACTAAAGCCAAAAGGTCTAGTGCCAGATCATATAATCCCTAAAATGGTAATCCTTTATAATAATAAATACTACTATTAATCTACAAAATTCAATAAAAAGTACCAAATGGTCAAGAAAGACCATTCAATAAACAATTTCCCTAAAAATTATTCACAAATAATCCAAACTAAGATTGAAACCCAAAACATAGAAGGATTTAATCACATAGTCTTCCATAGTAAATCTTAACATTTAACTCCAAAAAAATAGACTACTCTTAAAATCTCATACTGAAGCATAATTTACCAAATCAAATATTATCTAGGATAGGTTAATCATTTCCATAAATAACCCAAATTACTATATGTCCTTACTAAAAATAGATATTATTACAAAATAAAATTTCAACCATTACCTTATAAATGTAATCCCATTATATTCTATTTTTCTTAAGTATACAATGTTCTCAAAGGATAGAATGTCTCCCAAAATCAATTTTATCACTTAATCACCAAATCATTTTATTATACTAAGGATATCCATTTGATAAAACATAGGATACCAAATCAACTTATTCTTGATCAATACAATCATTTAACTAAAAATAATAAGTCATACTAATCAGGTACATCATGTAGTCTAGTGGTAGGAGATACATTTCAATCGCACTACGGTTGTGGGTTCGATTCCTACATCATTGTCTGACGCGACGATTTGTCACACGGTCTGGGTGTTTTCCTTTTTATAAAACTAAAAAATAACCGTAACATGTTTTAACCTCAATGGTTTCTTTATACCTCTCATTTTGATCCCAATTTATTATGTTATCAACATCTTAATTCTTTAAGTCTTATATATATTTTCATAGTTGTTTATTTCACAACCATATGATGAAATATAACAATCCCCAAAATAAATAACATCATACCTTGATCATGGTGTCCACTTGGTTTCATCGTCATCTTGTTCACGTAGGTAGAAGGTCCATGCATTGCAAAAATTATTTAATTATCCTTAAAAATCATTTGATTCCTTCATCCAAATACACCTAGTACAACTTAGGTCATATGGGTGTTCACAAAAAAATAGTTTTGGAAAATAATAATGTGTGACAAATAATTTCAAAAAATCTGATAAAACATGATTTCTATAAAACAGTCGGACCGAATTTTAGTTGAAACTTTCAATTAATGTTACTTTTAAAATACCATAGGTGTGTGCTGAGAGACTATATTGAAAAAGAAAATATAAATAGGTTGTGCAAGGGTCTCTTTCTTTATCAACTTTTTCAAAATGATAATATGCTTTAAAATTTTTTGTTAAGGTAAAATATTTGAAAATGCCTTGATAATATATACCTTTCTTGAGAATATGAGAATATTGTGAAAATCAGATTTGTTTAAATAAAAATAATGATCCATGATGATAACGAGCGATTGTAGAGGACTTTGATATCTCAAACAACTTCTTTCATTTGAGTTGTATGCCATAAAAAGTTTCACAATCATTTGAACATGACTTTACAATAATTATTGCATGAAAATTATCATGAAGAGTTAGGAATATCAATTAAGACCCTCCTCATTCCATTTGTAACTGACTTTCCTTCATCTGAAAATGTTATATAACAAGGATTTAACTGAAATAATAGACATAGGGACTAACCATGTGTCTAACGAAAACTCCCAATCCCTAATGTTGTCTAAACCGACCTTTGATACCAACTATAAGAACCTGACATTAAATATTACTTATTCTTGAGTTAAATCAATAATTCACATTGAGGATCTTTTCAGGTATAGTGTATTAGATAATTATTCCATAACAATTACATATCATCAATAATATTACAAAGTAGACTCTTCTACTATAACTGATTTTCACAAAAATAAAACTCTTTAAATAAAACAATAGTTCATTTCTTGATATAAATCTTCTGGAATAATACCTTTCTCTTACCCTTCCTTATAACCTATGAAAAGCATTTCAAAAACTTGGATGAGCATTAAAAGCTCAGTAAGGGTTATAAAATAAGGGAAGGAAACATTAACCCATTAATAAATAAAAATAAATGAAACCATACTTTTTGATCATAAAATACCTCATGAAATCATAAGATTTATGAATAACACATAGATATAATAAATCATAAATGTAACTTATGGAATACATAAATTACTTACATTTTAGCTATAAGAATTATGTAGTGATTTTTTTGGAATACCCATCATAGTATATTCCCTAAATCTCTTAGGATAAACATTAACATTTACCTTTGTCACGTTATCCAATGCATTGGAGAGATATCTTGGGCTCACCAGCCCTAGGTTTATCACGGAACCACCAATATACATAAAAAATGAAGAATATCTATTACATATTCAGATCATGTAAAACAGCCATAATGGAAGATCAAATTTCCATATTGCAATAATAATATATCATTTCAAGATAATGACATAATCAATGCTTTATCAAACCATTTTCAAAACCATTTAAAAAATTTAATAAAGAGATATTAGAATCAAATTGTCTCATACCAATTTGACGCTTTTAAAGGAATTAACATTTTAAACCATTAATATCCATATAAATAAATAGTTATAACCATTTTTAAAACATGTAAATTAATGAGAAATATTTAGATTAATAAATCATTAAAACATTTTAAACATTATTTTTGTTAAAGAGTTCTCAATAAAATGAGAGATGCTTGAATAGAAAGAATTGAGAAATAACATTAAATTAGAATTTTATAATATCAAGAGAATAATAAGATTCATGATATAATATTCCAAATGTCAATATATAAACCATATAAGTGAGAATTGGTGCATGACAACATTGAAGTCTCAATGGAATGTAAATTGAGACAGAATACCTTAAAAATACAGTATCTTTACATTAAGGATAAATCAATGAAATAATTATGTGTGAAAAATAATAATAAACCCAATATTAGTGGATATTTAGTGTAAAAAATAATAGGTTATTCAAACATATTCATAGCACGACATAATGAATAAGTATAAGTTTAACCTATTGAATTGAAATTGGGTAAAGAAGTTCCCTTAGAGAAATTCGACAGCCTAATGACATCACATTAAAATTCAGAAAATGAGTTGATGAGAGATAAAAAGGGTATCTAATCAATTGGACATAAAATTTATAGCAATAAGGATATATAATAACAAATCCCAACATATGAAGATTTAAATTAGAAGACATAACAAAAAAATGAAGTCTTTTAAAAAGAATAGGGTGAAAGGTTACCTTATCGATTTGGTAACTTATGAAACACACTCCCCATGAAATAAGGATCACACAATGAAGATGAAAATACCAATAAAATAAATTATATTCCACAAGTTATACAATCAGGGGTAGTAAATATGCCACAAAAAAGGAAATGGTGTAAAATATAACATGAATCTCACGGGAATGAAAAGTTAGATGAAAACCCCTTACAATGTTGTAATTCAATCGAGTTGTATGACCAAAAGTTAATAAACACCAAATTATTCACATAATACCATGAATATAAATAGAATAATTATAGTATATATCAAATGGTAGTATAGAATACACCACATGCAATAAATAAGTGGCGAACAATGGAAATCTCACGGAATTAAAAGTGAGATAGAAATCTCGTACCTCGTATCCGACTAGAGTTGTTTGTTACTTGTACATGCTGAATAAAAAAATAAAGTTAATTTATAATTGCTTAAGAAGTTTTTTCAAGTTTATTATTCTTTGTATATCACTTATTACCATGATATAAACATTTGTAAATCATTTAAGTCAATAATGGTCATTTGGTCGATATTTGGTACTTGAGTCAAAAATAGACTTCTTATAATTACATGTATTCCTTATTTTAAATATTTTATTATATATAGAATGATATTAATTATTTAGATATCATATATATCATATATATCATTTATATATATGTATTTAAAATATTACATAACATTTTGATGTAAGAAATGAAATGCACCGTTCAAGGAGACGGTAAGCCATACACATGCATGAACGCTACTTTCATTTATATTTTGTATTTTATTGGAATTAAAACATAATGATACATAAATATATTATAATTACAGTATAATATCATATATAATATCATTAACCCCAACATTTTTATGTCCCACATATGGCATTAACGAGTCATATCACTTTGAGGGGGTGGTAGTCCGCACCTCCTCAAATGAAATTATCGCGTTTACCCATAATAGAAACCATAAAGGTGTGGTATAAAAGAAAAATACAGAATAATAAAAAAACATAATATATATCATATATAAATATAGTTCTATAATAATGGCCACCATGAGAGGTAGTAGGAGATAATTGAACAATGATCGTTTTGTGAGGCGTTAGTTTTCCATCCACCAAAATAGTATGTTATTTACAAATTAGATAGAGGTGTGTGTAATTGTAGTTATATTACTTCTCAAAAAAATATCTTAGTATACTGAGTGTACTTTTGTTTTTATAAAATAAAAAAATAAAAAGAGTTTAGGGGGTTGGAGAAGTAAAATAAAACAAAAAAACTTAAGAGAAGCGGTTACCTTTAATTCGGGTAACTCCCTTTGGATTGAACCAAAAAGTCTTCTTAAATTTTCATATGCCTAATCCAAAGAATCTAGGTGAAAGATAGGGATATTTAGATATTATTTTTATAGGTTTTGGATGAGACAAGGGGATTGAGAGGTGTGAGGAATGGGTTAGAAGTGGTGTCCTTTTATAAGAAAGAGGAGGGGCCTTTCAAGAAAGTTTGATACAATTATTTTATTATATATTGATTTTTGGTTTATAATGGTCAAAAACTCAGTACGAGATAATATAATATGGATAATTATTGATATAAAATCATCCAATAATAATTTTACATGTTTTGGATAGATTTTTTATATTTATATTCTTATTTATTTAAATTATTTATTAATGAGGTAAATAATGTATCATTTTTGTGTCATAAATAATTTTATTTATTTGATGTCTAAAAATTATAAAAAGATTCCATGATGTTGGAAATATTTTTATATTTATAAATCATATTAATAGTTTAAAATATAACTTATATAACTCAATGTAAAAAATAAATTTACTAAAATATATTTGTTTATGTCATTTTTTTCTTTACTTTAAATTAATATATCTAAAGTGTCATTATCACTCTAAAGTGGCTCCATGGGGTCCCTAAATCAACCCAAGGAGTTCCCATGGTAGGACATTAATTATAAAATAAGGTTTAAAAAAATTTAAGGTAAATTTTTATTATTATAATATTATTTTTACCTTGAATTACCCAATTTATCTTTAACCGCGGTAAATAAAAGTGAAAATTACTATTCACCCAAAATTATTTTCATCTTATTGAAAAAAAATTTACTTACTAATAATAACCATGTATGTCATAATTTTTAGATTTCAATTCATAGAAGTGGTAAAACTTCATTTAAATGAAAAGGTCAGTTTTTAACTACTATTTAGGGGTTTCACTACTCATAAGAAATTGACGTTATTCAGAGAAATACAAAAAAGTCATTGTATGCTATATTTTATATTCCAAATTAAAAAATTATTTATATTTTAAAAAATAAAAAACATATAACTTGCATTAATAAATTTAAAATTAATTCCTGTTGTCAAAACAAATAGTGTGTTTTAAAGAAACAATATTTATAAAAAGATTGACACTTGTTTATGTCCAATTTCAGAGTAAAATTAATTTCAATGACTACCATTGAATTAAATAATAAAATATAATCTAATTATAATTTAAAAATAATTAAAAAAATAATCTAACCATTTGAATATATTATATTAAAAATAATATTGGAATTAAAATACAACATTTTCACTATTTATCAAAAAATGAATTTTATTAAAAAATTACCAAAAAATACCCAAAGTAAATTTTGGTGTCCAAATTATAAATAAGGATTTTATTTGGTCAAAGAGATCATATAAAAGTGACCAAAACAATATTTATTGATGGTTTTCCATCAAAAAGTGGTAAATTGACCTTTTAGTGAACATTAGATTATTTATTCTTAAAATCAAATTATTTTCTTCTTTTAAGCCTCTAAATTTTTTTCAATAAATGTAAAAACATTTAACAAACATGTATAATAATATTTTAGTTAGTTATGTCCATTCTCACTAATACAACAGCTAGGAGTTAACTACCATTTAAAATAATATTAATATATTATTAGTGTGCTACATAAGATTTCAAAGAAACCCATTGTTGTGTATCGGGTACGCCATCTAATATAGAATCCCCTATAAAGTAAAATTAATATTTAATTAAAAAATACTAATAAATATGAAAAATTTCATGTTCTTTATTTACCTAGGATGTTACAATTCTATTCTATCATACCAATGAACCAACTGTATTTATAGACGTGATGATTTATGTTTTAAACCCATTACCAATAATCATTTGTGTTTTTTTTCATGGTTGATATCTTAGAGTATACCCAAACTAGACACAATCATTCCAAATACCTTTACATCATAATTTTTACACTATAAGAGTATATGTTCAATGATATGTTCACAAAATTCAAATTATGGAATGACATGGGTTATATCTCGGGTTACATTATATCACAATGAGGGGTATCAATTGATCTAATGAAGTTGGGAGCTTTAGTTTACTGGTACTAAACCATGAATGTTTTTTATATTATATGATTATTCTGGATAGTTGGTTACTACCAATATTTCATTCTATTAATTTTGATGCTCCCCATGACCCCCTAATGGCTTGACCAAGAATGGTGGTAAATTATCTGTCCAGAAGCATATGAGGAATCCATTTAGTACTTGAAATAAAGAATGAAATCAACACCGATCATGATTTTAGTTGATCCTAGGATAGACAAAACAGATTATTCAGATGCATTAGGAATCGATATGGGAGCTATTTTTATGAATGTATAATGAGTCATAGCATATGGTTCATGTCAATTTTGGTCCCATGTACATCATTATCCATAACAAAACCTTGAGTTAATTGTTGTCGTTTATGTATTACATTTTTGGAGGCATTACTTATTAAGGGAATAGTTTGTTGTATACATAAACAATAATAATCTCAAACAAATATTAAATAACAATTAATTAAACCACAAAAAAATGGCGACGGTTTGAATACAGAAAATAAATTTACATTGAGATTTGTTATAAACTAGGAAAGGGAAACACAATTTCTAACTCTCTAAACCGAAAGACGCAGATTAAAGATGTCTAGGAAGCTAGTATGGATTAATAGCTCATTTATATTGTTTCATAGATGCATATAAAATTTAATGTGTGTCATAAAAATAATTTTTTTTATATTTATAATTGAATTCATCACTCTTAGATTGAGTGAATATGATATAGCTTTAAGATCTGGGAGACTTTGTACCAAGGGAGGTTGTTTCAGGTGAGATCCCACTACTTGGACGGGTTGTCCATGAAGATGAGATCATATATATACATGAGTGTTTATGGGTACCAACATACATGGAAGAAGATATTATATGAGAATATCATGCTTCAAAATGATAATTAAATCCCAGACTCACTATGATTTACCATGAATTACGCCACCAGTATTAGTGTTCTTAGATGAAAAAGATGATCAAAAACTTTTTTACTAGGTGTTATTCTTTTCAATAAGTGAAGGGAAAAAATATTGGCCTACTATTTTGTTGTATAATTTACCCATTTTGGAGTGTAAATGTGATAAAATTGTAGTAGATTTCATGACAGGGTTACCAAAATAACCTAGGGGTAGTGACACCATATGGGTGATCATGAAAAAAAATGGTGAAGGTTTCCCATTTCATTCCAATCCTCAATACCATTTTAGTGGATGAACATTGAAGGATATATGATTGTGAGATCATATGTGATAATGAGGATAAAACTTACCATCATATCAGATAGTGAAACTCAATGATGTGTCTTGGATTTTATAGGATCTTGGGAAAACATCTATGTTTATGTGATTTTTCTTATAATAAAATTTTCCATGAAAATATATAAATGAATCTATATGAGTCAATATATATTATTCATTTTCATTAACCACTTTTCTAATTAGAGGTTAGGGAGGAAGTTCTATTGGGACCTCATCTCAATCATGAGATATCAGAGTAGGTTGAAATTATCAGGAAATATATTTATATGGAGCCATCTAAATAGAATTCATGTTCCTATCATCGATGCTGACACTTGTAGTTTTTGGTGGTAGATCAGGTCATATTTTGTGTCTTTAATAGATTTGGGAATTGAAAGATTATGATGCCTAGTATGTTTTTTGAAAGATTTGTTTGACCATTTTAAATTTTATAGAGGGTTGGGTGAATATCATATCATAGAGAAATTCCTCACTGGTATAGGACCATGAATGATGTATTTCAAGTTCCTATCCTTAATTGTTATCATTCCGACTAGTGTCACATTCTTGATTTCAATGAAGTCCATTTAGAGGCCAATTCTTCTTTTATTGAGTATCTTGTTTGTATCGTTGATTATAGAATGAAGTCTCTTTCAGGAAGGTAAGTTCCCCTGGTTCAAGTGATATGGTAGAATTACCATGTACAGGAGGAAACCTAGTAATGATATTCTGACATACATGATTAGTGCCATAGTTATTCTTAGATATAGACTAACCACCCTCAGAAGGGAAACTCAGTGATGAGTTGTTTTATGGAGGGACGATTGTACGATCACTATTTTTATAGTGGAATAGATCCTTTATTTTTTTTTCTAAACCATTTGTTTTATTTAAATTATTCTTCTTATGGAGGTCATTATGGTATTAGGTTTGTTTTAGGGCCCGATGATCTAGTTTTTTTGAAACTTGTATAAGGAAAACCATTATCACAATGTTAGTACAAACCTAAACCTCCACTGTGTAGTCTGATAAGGGAGGAGAATAGTTTTCCAAACCATGAATCGTAGGATACATGATTGGGAAAAACCTAAAAAAATTATAGTAAAATCACATGGAATTTTCATGTTCTATCTAACCATGTGATTAAACCAAATAAGGTGTGGTTGTATGGATAGTGGAAAATAAATCATTGGAATATAGTTATGAAACTCATGCCTCCAAACCATGACCCCATTTGAAATGTGAAAAATGATGATTTTTCTCTCTAAGCCACTAAATATCAATCTTTCTTATCTTCTATAAAATTAACAACAACTCCCCAGTCATGAGATCTCTCCTCTTCTCCTCATAGGATTTAAGAGGTCTTCTTCATGAGATCTTCAATTGAAACATTATTAGTCACAATGGATCCCTTTTGTTAGTCTATATTTCCTCTTGATTAATTTATATGTTTATTCACTGTCTTGGATTCTATTTACATGTGACCAGATGTACCATATTTTTATGGTTTTTTTTGGTTTTTCCATTTTCACTCATTCTAGCAAAAAATTTTGGATGATACTATTTGAAGATTCCACTATCATTTGAGGAAGGTGGTATAATACTTTTATGTAAATGTATACATATTTATAATTTTTCAATGTTAATCCTTACAGAATACATTTCCCATGTTTCTTTTAAAATGATTAATACCTTAAATAAATTCATTTGGATTTATCATTGAGGTTTCAATGCCAATTTGACATGGTTGGAGGTGGAATACCTCAACCTGATCCACCATTTATTATGGGTTTGAGTAAACTCCAAAGACTATGATTATTTACTTGTAATTGAATCACCCCATGAGTGTGTTGAACATTCCATGAGATAGTGGAAGTCATAAATTAATTGTTAAATAGTGTGGATATTTATCTTGTACCTTTTTATTATAAATTAAATGGTTAATATAATAGAATAAATATAATTTTTGAAATAATATGGACAATTTCTGGATTATCTTATCTTATTAAATTAAACGTGCCATCTATTTGTGGACTAGGATCACATTAAAGGCATGACCTACCGTGATTAAGACATGGAATACTAATTTGGAATGATTTGGGTGAAATCAGAGGATTCCAGTTGATTCATCTATTTCACCAGTATGTTAGACACCAAACTGGGGTCTGGTAAATGTATTATGTTAGTGAGTACCCAAACATATCACCAAAAATTCACCTTCATCTATAGAAAATATAATTAAACGATAATATCCTTAGATTTGGATTGATTTACTTGAACATTGGATTCCATAGATCATCTCTTCAACCAAAAAGTGATTAATAGTCTGAGATTATCATGGGATGGTTTCTTTGAATGAGTTAGAAATAATTATAGTATAATTCTAAGGGTTCATCCAATGGATTACACATACATCCATATAGCCAAGTTGCATGTTTAGTTACTATGAGTTGGTATTACCTCATAATATTATGTATGCCTTAGCTTTTCCTGGATCGTGTGTGATTAAATTATACAAACTTATTAACTATGTTCCATTGTTTACTTTTGAAACTAAAATTGTCTTATTTTCCTAGACAATTGAGTTAAGCTGAAGTAGGCATGGTTGGATAGGTTCAATACAAATACACTGAGCTCAAAGTATTCACAATTTTTTTCATTTATTTAATATTATAACTAAAAAATATTTAATTTTATATTCACAACATGGTTTTTCATTAGAAACTATTGGTGGTGGCCTACTGAGTTCTACTCACAACTTCTCTGGGGTGCCAATTGGTTCTGAGATTAAATTCATGGATGCATGTAGGGATAAAAGTAAGAACCTAACTATGGAAACATTTTTTTTATTTTAGTATGGGAGGTTGGTACTAGATCAATTATCAAGTGATCATGATTCTCATGGATATACATTTTTGTTTTTTGTTCCTTTTTTATACATGTATTGTATATATATCTTATGCCAGCATGCCTATTTCATTTCTGTATATACATGACATCATCTGTATATGAAAATACTTATGGATTTTGATTGTTTACTATTATTGATATGTTTATTTTTAATGGCTATCACATTCCACTATTTCTTTATATTATTTATTTGGATTTATTTATTTTTACTAATGTTGTGCCCACTCCAATAAAAATGGTATTGATTCCCCATCATACCACTATAGACCCTCAATACTAGTCGGAATCCTATAACATATGGAGAGATGAACTTGACAACATGTGGCCCTCATACTATATTACTTATGATTGGAGTAATACTGGGATGTCACATAAACCAACTATTATATTAGCCTATATAAAATAGAGGAATAAAAAATTGATAAAATAGTTTTTCAATAGAATACATCATTTCTTTGGTATTTGGATGTTTATTTTTTTAGGTTTTGAATTCAAATTTATTATTTTTAAATGAATTAATTTTTTTTGTTAAATCTTTTTTGGAATTATATAACCACTATATAATTTTTAATCCATTATTGGATCATTACTATTCTATAAAACATATTGTTTTTTAAATTTTGTATTTTTACTATTCACCTGAAAATATATATTTTTTTTGAAAATTCATAAAAACACTTATTTGGATTACTAAAAATCCCTCTTTATAAATAAATATATTTTTTCAAAATAATATTCTAACTTGGTAATTATTTATATTGAATAATTAATATAAAATATATGTTGTATAAAAAATAAGTTGAAATACACTTTGTTTAAAATGTACGGTAATACTATCAGTGAATCACCTAACTTCAATATTGGATTAAATATTTTTGTTTATTTATTTTATATATTATGAATATTATTTACTTATCATATTTCTATTCAATTGTTTAAGTAATGATTTTAATTTTAATGTGACAATTTCATTAGTTGTGTTATTATTTTAGTGGTCATATAATGATACTTATGGACATATTGGGATTATACTTCCTATAATCACATATTTGAATTTCATTCATCATTCACTATGTTTTATATGAAGGTTATCAACATCCTATATGTAAATTATAATCATATTTCAAATGATACATTTTCTACTTACAATGTTTTTCATGGGTGTAATATTTCATGTAATCAATGAAACTATGGGTTTTAAAAATTATACTCATGTCTTTTATTTTTTGATAATGAATTTACAATAATTTTAATCTTATAGGTTATATTTATTCACTATATATTATGTTCAATTTTTTATAAATATTTCTATGTTAGTTTTTATTACATGCTATAGTTATTTTATACTATAACCTATACCATGTATATACATAGAAGAAATATTTCACATATAAAATTATAGGTCATTACATTATCAATATATTATTTACATGATATATTTAAAAATACACACATAAACATGTTAATTTAAATTTATTTTATATTATATTTAATAAAAGTTAATATTTTACTATTAATAAACTCATTTTATGATATATAAAACCATAGTAAATTTGAAATTGTGTTAATGCAATTATCCAAATAAAAATATAAAATATAGGAAATAGAAAATATTTAAAATTTAATACAATACCACCATAAATTTAATATATATATATATATATTATTTCTCCTAATTTTATCTTCAAATATATTTTTTATATAAATATTCAAAATCAAAAGAATCCCACAATGTAAAACATTTAACCCATTAATGTTTAAATAGATATAGTGATTGGCATTTAAATCCTAATAATTTAATAAAATGTATTAAAAAAATTAATAATTTATAAAATAATAAGAACACATGTTGTTTCATAAGAAATGATTTATATTTATTATTTTGTCGAGAAAATATAACTTTAATTATTAATTAAAAAGAATAATTAAATTAATTACCATTTGGTGTTAATGAATACTATTAGGTTTTATTAATCTATATAGATGAGATTAATTTATTTATCCAAAATCAGTTTCAATTTAACTAGAAAAAGTACCTTCTTTAATTCCATTGGTCCAATCTACCATATTTTGGAAATTTATGGAAAATGAAATGTAAAATATTGAACTAAAGAAACAAATTATTTAATTTTCTAATATTAGAATAATCCACCAAAATATAATTTCCATTTTATTTTCTATATTTTACGAAAGAAGTTATTCCACTTAACCATACCCATCTTCTTCTCTTTAGTGAAATTGAGTTAAGAAAATTATATATTATTTTACCTATTAACTCATCCCATCCTTCATATTAATTTTTCTTGGAAAGAGGAAATTTTATATTTACTAAGTATCACCTAACATTTAATAAAACAGTTTCCCTTATTTATTGCAGTAACTAATTTTTTTCATTTCTAAAAATTATATTACATGGTTATGTTGTGGTTAATATTTTTGTATATCAAGAATAATGATGCCCATATAAAATTAAAATTTATCAACATTTACAAAAGGTTTTTTATTCAAGGTTCATACAAAATTAAAAAAAAAACTTCATTTAAGATTTATGGATGTATCAATATTTGATCACACAATTTTATGGATATTAGTTTTGATTTCATCACCTCAAAACACAAGTTTTTGAGTATCATTTATAACATTATAATAAAAATCTGAAATAAATTTACAATATATTTTTCAATTTAACAGTCTATAATAAAGAAAGAGATAAAAATATTAAATTTTATTGGATATTTAGAAAAAATCTAGGAAAAACAATTGAACAATCTTATGTGATTGAAATTTTACCCATATCCTTAATATAGGTTTAATTTTAAATAATTTATATAATAATTTTTATGTTTAGTTATATTCTCTAAATCATCTGTAAATGTAATATTATTAATAGGTTTGTTAAAATTATCTAGAAACATTCTTATGTATTTCTTAATCATCCCTTTCTTTCATCTCTTTGATAATTGTACTTTTATTTTAAAAGGTATTAGATATTCATATATTTTTTATTTATCTTATTCAATTCTATTTTAAATCTTTTACACAAAAACCAGTTCCAATTTTTTCGCCACATTTCATGGTGATATCATTCAATTATTATTCGGATTTAACCTCTATATTACCCAAAAATATACTTTTTAGTCTTTTAATCAATTATGATACAATATCCGCACCTTACTTAAGTAATGTTTTAATTATTTAGAGAAAACTATCGAAATAATGATGGTTTACTTTATATATTTTCCAAATATATCCTAATTTTTTTAATCTATTTTAATTTATTCCTCATTATAGAAAACCATGGGAACCACCTCTTGGTTGAATGTTTCAATAATTTCATCAATTATTCCCTTGTGGGATTCACTAGTAAATTTTATCTACATGTTAATATAAAAAATTAACATATTTCACTTAAATACCTTTATTTTACTATATCCATGTCATGAAATAGGGAATTATATTCATAAGATCAGTTATGTGTAAAATAATATAACCATCTGTATCCACAATGTGGTTTACTATATTTTGTTGATTTTTTATTTTACTTAAATATTTTTATTATAAATTTTATCTAATTACTAATAAAGATCCTCTAATAATATTTTTATGGCCACATAGGGGCTTTAGAGAGTGAAGATGTATCAATAGTTGTTTGATTCATATAAAGATGATATTATTGGTTGTTAAAGATGAAGTTTATATTATTTAATATAATTTTGTTTTTTATATAATAATAATAACATCAAAACATAGATAAATTAATGTGTATTTGATGAGGTGAAATTCATTTGGTGGTTTAGAGACATTAATATCATGATCAATTTTGAGGTGTAGTGTTTGGAAATTTTTTATATAAAATATATCCAACAAAAGTTATGATATTTATAAAACTCAGTTATAGATTAATTTTAATGTTAAATAACAAGTAAATATATGTAAAATAATTGGTCTATTAGTTCATGATTTTTATATGAATTTACAAAAAAACATTTTCTATAATGATGAAACTAAACCAAACTATGATTTGAGTGAGTTTGGTTAAGGTTGAGATAAAATTAACTTGTTGTTAAAGTGAAACTTATTATCGATCAATTCCTGGATAAAGAATATCGATATTGAATTTGATTCTCTCTTGAGAAAAATAAATCAAAAAATATAACGGTTTATTATGAGTTGACATGTTTCAAAGTATTTCAAAATGTTTCAGAGTTGTTGAAACATAAAATACAATGGTATTCACATCATTATTATATTATCTACCAAAAAATATAGATTCATTTTTTTATTTGATGATGTTCCCTTTTTCAGGAAAAATATTCTACTCCATCTCAATCCATTACATACCTATCCTATATGAAGGATGATTAATGGTATAATTTTTATAAGGGTTAAATTTTATGTGATTAAAATTAAAATTTGATTTTTATATTGGATTTTGAATTTGAATTTAAGAAATCAATTAAAGAGAAAATTTTGTTGTGGATATTTATGTGGTATATAACATGAATGAGAGATAATATAAGTTGATATAAGATGGTGAGACACCTAAATGATGTTGAAAATAAGTCTTATAATTCATTATCATAGGATTCATGAATGGTGAATCATTGATAGGGAATATTTAAGACATTACTTAATGGAAATAGATTATACAGTATGTGTATTGCGTCACTATTTTTTATTGTTATTTTTAAATTATATTGGATTTAATTATACATTATGATACACCATTTAAATAAGAATAGAGATGGTTTTTGGTCTTTAAGAGGTGTTTGGTTAAAAAAAATTAGGAGTATTGTAATCCAATGATGATATAGGAGGTGATAATATACTGATTTGGAATTTTGGATTCTTAATAGTGATATAAGAACCACAATTTCATTTAGCTGAAGTGTTTTTCTTTTTTCATGTGATACAATTTTATATATTACTAGATATTTATACATACATGTTATTAAGGGAAACCACTACTCAGTGTAATCTACTCGGTGATTATAATTGATCATGGGTGATGGCTAACACCCCACCACAACAATAATGGAGTAATGTATCCTTAGAGATGAAAATTTAAAATCATTTATTTCATTATTGTTTTTTATTTGGAATTTAAATCTATTAAGAATTAAATTAAATTTATAATGTTTTGAGTTAATAAAGAATGAATGGGTATAACTTTTTTTCATCATCTTAGTTGGTAATTATGGTTGATTTGTAGAGAATTATAAAATAATTATATTCCCTGGATCATGTTATGTCTGTGAATAATGTTATGTTATTTCACTGTTATTGGTGGTAGTGTCTTTTACAATTGGTATTTGAGTATTTTTTCCGTACTTGTTTAAGACATCATGGCAATTTCATGTTAAAGGTATGAAGTATTATATGTATATTTTATTATTTTTTGTTTTTAATTTTTTATGTCCTTCATAAATCATACAAATTCATTTTATACGATATTATTTCACATATTTAATGGGAAAATTATATTTTTAAAACAAAAAAACGATTCAGTGCTTACTGTTGTTTTTATATAAATTTTCAACATTGTAATTGATGATTTTAATCTAGTTTTATAAGATCCAATGATGAATCATGTAGTTAAAATGAATATAGATATTGATGGACATGAGGGGATTATTTTTTAAAGACATAATTTTAGAGAATGTGTTTATAATGGTTATAGTGTTCAAGGTTACAAATGTAATTTAGGAGAAGATTTTGAATATTCCTTAATGAAAGTTTAGATTATGGGAACAAGTAATAAAATTTGGAATGGTATATTTGAATAAATTCATATTTTTGATCGAGAAATAGTAGATAAGTGTTTTAATATAGTTAATGAGATTATGACCACCAATAGAGGTTTTAGGTAAATTAACGTGTTACAAAAGTTAGTGAAAAAGTTGATTTGTTTCATTGAAATTTTTATGGATCCTAATGTTTCATCTCTTGAAGATCATTATGTGAATTAATATCCCTATAAAGACATGGAAAATGTTTTGGTTCCATATAAAATTAATAAATGTACATTTTTAGGGATAGGTGTAAGGGAGAGAAATAAATTTGTTTCAAACATCTGAATAATGTGAAAAATTTTAAAGCGGTTTAAGATTATGGTGGTGATTTAGATTTTGATGGAGTATTAATGTAATTTTTAAATGATAATTTCTCTTATCACATTACGTACATGAATGTAATATGGTAGATATTGTGATAATATTCCTTTGATGTGTTTTAACTATGGATTTATTTAAAATTTTACTATAAATCACCCATAGAAGAAGGAATAGTAGAGTAGAGTTAAGATGAAGTTGGGTTGTCAAGGTTTTTTTCATGGATGAGGACATTAAATATTAGAAAAAATAAATATAATCATAATGGAAAATTAAGGAATAGTTCAAAATTTTAAAAAGGTTATTTTTGAAATTATAGAAAAAACAATTTAATGTTATTGAAAGTGAAAAGAATAATTACCTACATATCAGAGTGATAAATTAATTATTTACAAGGTGAATGAAAATTATTTATTTTTTTGAATGAGTAGATGAATAAAAATATATATAAATCATGATAACATGTGAGTTTTTAGAATCTATAATAAAATCATTGGACTAGTGATGGATAAAATGAACTGATAAAATTACCTCAAGATACAAATGAGGTTGAGAAAACGTAATAAAAAATGATGACATGGTTGGGAAAGAAATAATCCTTTAAGTGTATAATTTTTTGAGGAGAATTAATTTAATGGTACAATGAAAAAAAAAATTTAAAATATAAATAAAATTATTTTATTTATTTTCAATTCATGGTTTTTAAGGATGAAGTTCAATTTTGATAAAAAATCCTTCAATGATGTTGGTGAATTTTCAAAGATAATTGGTTTTACTAGTGAAACATTAATGAATGATGGTGACATGGAATGAAAAAACTATTTTTCTAATTATTTAATAATATTTGATATTTATGTGATGATATCAAAAGTTAAAATAATGATAAAAAGAGATGAAGTTTATATCACTATGTGAATGTCAAATTTCAAAATTTTCTAGAAATTATTTTTTGATAAAGAAATTGAGTATATATAGAAATTTATAAAGATCAAGAAAGATGCATAATATTAATCGAAACTAGTATATAAACATAATTTTTTTAAATTGATCTTAAATTTTGGTCATTTATGTGATGGAAATTAATTCTTATAGTCTATACCTCAGTAATTTTTTATAGATTATTTTTTATTTTTCAGTTACTGTTGGTACTGTGATAGATTCAGATTAGACAATGAATTATTGGTTCAATAAATGATATTTGAACAATTATATATTTTTTAATTAAGTAATTTATGTGGTGAAAATCCCTTAAAAATAATTTTTTGTAAATAGATATGAAATTTAAGAGTTCAGGTGAAGAATCCATTTCATTTAATGTATCATAAAACAATCATCCATGGATACTTGATAGTGTGTATTTATAACAAATTATTTTTATATGAGATTTATTATTGGATTTGAGATGTGTAAAGAAGGATCACCCAATGTTTATAATTATAGATCATTAAAAATATAATATATTTTTTGAAAAAATGTTGAGGAATAAAATTTTAAGTTGAATCATACTCTATTTCTTGAGGGTTTGAAACAAATCTTCTTATGTGTTCCCAAGCATGTGATAAAGGATAAGATTTTATGATTTATAAATATGGAGCTGCGGTTAAGATATTTAAGGATGGATTTATTAGGAATCAATTATAACTGATTGAAAAATATATATTTCATATTTCCAATGTTGAAATTCAATTATAATTTAGAATAATGTATAAAAATAAGTTTTTGAAAAAATTATAGATCCACATTTAGATAAAATAACATGAAAAAGTTTACCCAAGGATACCATGTTTCTTATTATTCATTGACAACATGAGAATGGAAATGTGAATAAACTATATGTAAAAGGTGAAAGGTTGTGAATTATTAAAAAACAGAGTGTCTATTCAAATAACTCATCCCTTATAACCTATCCATTCACATATTATTTGACTAATGGGGAATAATCAATATAAAGCGATAAATATTTTATCACATTTATTCTAGAAATTACTCAAATAACATGGATCATGTTTATAAGGTAAAAATTGAATGTATATAGAGTTTCAATAATATTATGAAATGTAATGAAATGAAATGGTGTTATTCCTTGGAGTTGATTAATTTATAGAATAGGGATGAATATTGAATTGAAACGTTCTAAGAGTATATATATTAAGGATAGGGATTCATTATGAGTACAATGAATCCTATAATCCAAAATAAAATGGTTAATTAATTATAGTGAACTTACGTTTGGTTGATATGTCTCAAACAACATTAATGGATCATAGTTGTTTTCATTTCATTCAGTGGATAGTGATTAGGAATGTGGTTTAAATTATTAACCAATTCTTATATCATTAAAAAACTTATATTTCTCCTAATGAGATGCATTATATTAAATACTTAATCATGAAATATGTAAGGTTATATGGAAGCACTCATATCATCATAGTGAGGGGTCTTAATTTGAGTTAGTCAGACAATAATTGAATTGATGGATTTTTAGATTGGAATATACCAAATTAAATAAGATATTAATGAAATAATATATAATTATAAAAATATTGATACCATTTAAATGAATATGTTTGATCACTGTTTTGATGGATTTTAAATAAGGAATATTATTTTATATTAATGAAGAAGATGAATAATTTGTTATACAAAAAGTAGAAAATTATAAAACTATGGAAGATATTAGGGGGAAAAATAAAGAAGGCACTAATTTAAACATGTTTAGTGATGAAAAAATGATAAATTTAGATCTTCCATGTTTTGAAAAGATATATGTAATGTCCATGGTTTTTCAGTGGGTGGGAATGTTTTCATGTAATTTTAATTTTTATTCGGTGGATAGACTAACATTGATTTTGATATTTATAATGTGATTCCAAGAGTTAAAACATGTTAATAATTTGTTTTTCAATAGGGGTTAGTGTCAATTATGTTTCATGGAGGTTTTGTTAGGTTTCTAGAGTGTCAATCATTGAGAACTAAAATTTTTTATATATAGAATTGGGTGCACAGTTGGGCATAGTCAGTGCTTACCATATGAATGAAACCATGCACCCCATTTGAATTAGAGAACGGTTATAAAAAAATTGGATCTGTATAAAAACACATTGCATAATCTATAATAAACTGAAGAAGGAGTGCATGTCCTAAACATGATTTGACAAACCATGCTCCTTGCCAAGCGAGGTGGAGGTGACTTTGGAAATTTTCACTGCACAGTTGGTGTTGGGTAAGAGGAACTGTGTGGCCTAACCATGTATCTCATTAATGGGGATGATTTTAGAAAAGTGACCACCCTTATTTATTCTTCTCCAATATTTCTTCTCCCATTTATGATTCCTCCTTTATCCATGGAACTCCTCTTCTCTTCTCCTAGGTTCCCTTGAAAATATTTCATTCGAGAATAGATTCGAGTGCCGTTAGGTGCTTTGGATAGTTGTATATAAGAAAAGTAGTCATTTTGAATATTTTATTATTTTATCCCATGATTTTTAATTCAATTTAAATATAAAATAAAATTATCTATTATTAGATATTTGGTCCTATTATTAATATTCATCCAATACAACTCGCTTTAGAGGCTAGAATTCAGAAAGAGAGTGCCTATGAGCATAAGGTAGGTGGTTACTAGATTTGTACTTGTTTTTATGTGTGATATAGGAAGAAATTTTAAACACATGTGAGTGGGGTGGTATAGATGTGACCTTTAAAAAAATGATTTATTTTTATATTAGTGTTTGTTGGCGTATATGGTATTAAGAATGTTTATTTAACGATGTTGAGACTTGAATATCACGGTATGTGTAAATTGGTTTTCCATTTTGGTTTGGCATGCGATTCTAGTTGATTAAATTAATTGATTTATGATGTGATTTTATGGGTTCCATGAAAACATGAAAAGGATGTATTAAGGAACATGGGGTGCTTTTATTACCAAGATTGAGGTGACATGGTTCATTGGGTTTAGGAATATAGTGATTAACATCCATTTTTGGGTGATGAGGATTTAATGTGGATATTAAGTTCTACTAGAAGGTGTTGGATAAGTATTTTTAGTGATTTCCACTCACCATGATTGGATGATAACACCGTTTATGTCATCTTCACATAAGAATAGCCCCAGTGAGGTGGTGTTTCCCACTCGATATGGGTGGAGACCCATGTAATATATGAGGATTAGGGTATGGTAATGACTATAACTTATGGGGAGGTTATCATTGTATAAATCCATGGTTTATGGTGTGAGAGACCAAAAATTGGGGGATAAGGCTCGCCGTATAAGTTTGGGATAATATAATGGGATTATTGAAGGATGGATATTGATGTGCATCAAGAAGTCAGGTAGTTCATCCAATTGTGTTTGTCCATGTGGATGTATGAGGGACTTCTTATGGATTTTATGATGTTGGTTTATTAACCCTATGATGGATTTAATCATATAATTATGAGGGACTTGTGACATGATAATGTGAATTTTGATGGGATGTCGACTATATTTTACTTTTGATACCTAAGTATAAGTTGGAATGAAGTGCTTGTGTGGTATGAAATGAGTGGATACTGAGGGTTCTTCGATGATGAATGACCATGCATGCAACGTTTCTTCTCCAACATTATCCAAAGAAAGTAATCACATCATTTTATCTATCTATCAAAAAAGAATCATGTTAATTTAGGTGTGAGTGTAATTTTTATTTACCTATATATGCATACACTGGTATAAATATTTATATAAGATAGGAACACGCTGGTGGTGGCCTACTAAGTTCACGTGCACACCACTCATAGACCCAATGGGGTGTGTTCAATTTTTATATCATTATATCAAGTAAGGTATCAAAAATATGGGCTACACTATAGTGACAATGGATTCACCATGAGTGCATTGGATGGATTTAAAAGGCATTGTGGGTTCTTTTCATTGAGTTGGAGTTACTTTTTAGGCTATTGAGTACGTACTTATATGATCATCCATGAGAGATCCTGCATGTTTTTTAGGACTGTATGACATGTGTACATTAGATGATACTTAAGGATAGTATGTGTTGGCTTGTTTTTTCATGTTTTTTTATAATTGATTCTATTGATATTGATTACAAGATTATATAGTTATTCGATTTATTAAGATGATTTTCATTATTAATATATAATCACAAAAGATTACTGTCTCCCCACTATCACCTAATTAGACTCTCTCTGCTAGTTAGAATCCTTTTTAATATGGGGAGGTGCTCCTAAGGAATAGTGGACCTCCATCCAGGAACACTGGTTAAGTGCCTCCAGTGTTAGGGAATTATAAATGGTATCAGAGGTGGTTTCATTTTCCTTAGTATTACTATTGGTGTTTTAAGATTGTATACAAGGATTTAGTCAAAACTGTGTATGTTTCTTTTATTTGGGTGACTTAATCCCCATGCATAGGGGAAACACTCAGTTTCATAAGGTTTAAATTGATGTTCTAATATGCGCTTTTAAATTGATTGATTTTCCTCATTGATTGGAACACATGGGGGTATAGTTTTTGGTTTCTAGAATTATGACCCTTATCCTAGAATTGAAAGGGAGGTGTTTTTTTACATCATGGTAGGAAAATAGTCTCTTATTTAATATTTATGTGCTTATGAGTTTTTTTTCAAGAACATAGATTCTTCAAAAAGGGTAATACTATTTAAAGTCTCAAAAAAAGGATATATAGTTCATCTTTATATACTATCTTGTTGGAATTCTAATCATCTATCATAGGTATGTGGTTCTTGATGAGATTGAAATATGGTCCTATGTGTATGGTTTTGGTGGATTTGACTTTGATTTGGGTAGGTTAGGATAATGGTAAGGGGTTAGTAGTTTAAAATTTCAACAAAAGAAAAATAGTTCTTCCCGATGTAGATTGTCAGTGGAATTCTACACAACCACCCTAGACTAGTGATTTTTGATATGCATGATATGTGATACTTGAGGCTAATATGGTTTGATAATGGTCCATGAGGCCACATGATATATGATGTGGGTACAATAGGTAATTTTATGGGTGGTGAGCTAAGCTGCCTATTACATATATCCCAATTTTTGAAATATACATATTAAATCTTCATTTTATCATGCTCAGGGGTCTTCATTGTGATCCAACATTGATCGGATATGGTAGAGTATCATGAGGGAAAAGATGTGGTATATCTAGATACAACACGAGATGAGGCTAATGAGGGTCAATATGATCATGTGACAGAGGTAGAGGATTCCAGGTAGGCCGGGAAGCCACCTATGATGGAACATTTTGGGCCATGGATGGATGAGTATCTCGAGATGATATTGGTATGGTTCATTCAATGTATTGATAGGGAATATTAGGGATTTGTTCCTTCCATGCCTTATCTGATGTGGGAGTTCTAGTCTCATCACCCAGGAATGTTTCAGGGTGAGGGTGGACCAAAAACATCAGAGAGTAAGATCATGTTTCTACAAATGATATTTGATCAGCTCTAGACACCATGAGATCAGATGGAAAAGCAAGATACTTATGTTATCATAGGAATATAAACTATTGGTGGGATTTATAGGTAACATCTAGCATGAATGATATATTGACATGTAAGGATTTCTAGAGTATGTTTTGAATCATATATTCTTAAAGACATTTAGGAAAGACCAATACCACGAGTTCATGAAATTGCAGTAAGGGGATACATATATTAGAGATTAAGATAATAGGTATATAGGCCTATCCTATTTTTCAACTTCTATGGAAGGGGATGATATTTCCAATGTGATTAATTTTGAGGATGGTTTGTAACATGCCATTAGTGTATAAGTGAACATCTTCAAGTTGAAAGTTTTCCCAGCTGTGGTCAATTAGGTGAAAATATATGAGGGGAATATGATAGACATGACTTACTCTATCTGAGTGATGGTGTTAGGTGAGTGTGGAAGGGACTGTCAGAGTATCCAAAAGTGAGTCTAAGAGGATTCATAGCATGTAATCCAGTTCATGGTCTTAGGTAGATAACCGATGAGTGGGTCATCAATGTTGTGATTCCAGCCTGGGAAGCTAGTACATGTTAGATATCAATGTCAGAGTCCATTGAAAGATTGGTGGGCGTGCACCCATATGGGTCTCTCCGATAGGTTCTGCTGGAATACTTCTCTTACATATAGGAGTAAAGAACCTAGGTTATATGCACGGATATGAGGTAGGACCAGGAGAAGTACTTAGAGAGAGTAGCTAAGATTCTATTATATACACAGGTCATGGAAGAGAGGGAGAGACCTAGTAGTTGGGTTAGTGGCTGGTAGCCAGTGTAGCTATATAGGGATTCTAGACCTTGGGTAGCTAAGCATCATAGAAATTTCATGATACTGAGATGATATGGTCATAAAAGGACAGGGATCTAACCATGGTTATAGGTACACTATGAGTGTGGCTGTGTTTTAATTTTGTTTTTGGATACACTTTATTTTTTTACATGAGCTATGTATGTGATAGCTAAACTAACAAGGTATTGATTAATTTGTGGGGACTGGGCATGATGCATGACTTTCATGAGATGCATGTACATTAGGGTGTTTTTTGGTCATGCATATATATACATATATATATATATATATAACATGAAATATCATTTGAAAATCAAATGTGTAGTATGAACTATTGGGAAATAGTTATGATGCGGGGATATGGGTGTCCTGACTGGAACATGCATGGAAAGAATTCATTATGAGGGGAATGAATTATGGTGTCTTATATTTCGAATTTTTTTCTAGGGTATGGTCGACAAACCATCATAATTTGAGATTGGGTTGGGACGTGACCATGTATGTAATTCCTAAGGATGAGAGTACCACAAGAAGAATTATCCATATCTAGTGAGTAGGGAAGTCTGGGGTAATGATATGAGGTGGTTAATTTTAGTATCCTCCCATGGTGTGACAACATATATTATGGATGGGATATCCTATTTTTGGGAGATTCTAATATTGTGAGTTTTTTATCCAGTACTAATTTTTGGAATGAATTTTATTTTTTAGTTTGTGGATGGACCAACATTGATTTTGAGCATTATAAAATAATTTGAAAGGAAAAAAATTTTAATACATTATTATTGGATGGGGGTTAATTATATATAAGTGTATTTACAGTTTGAATTAATTTGGAGAGATCGAATCTTTTCGAATCATTTTCTGGGAGAAAATGAATTTGGTACAAGGTTGGGGTATGATTGGTGTTGGCTATGTTGCCTGAACTGTGTAGCCTATTTAAAGTATGGAATGGTATGAATAAACCATGGGTGGTGTCCAATAAAACATGTATGTAATATGAAATAAATTACCAAAGTGGGAATGATTTGAACCTGGTTTGAAAAACCATGCGCTTTTCCATATGAGGTGGAGGTTCCATTGGATAGCGGAACCATATAGTTGGTGAACAATTAGCCAAACCATACTGCCTAAGTATATGGATAATCAGAGGGTGTGTTTTAAACAAAATTTGCATCCCTCATTATTTATTCTTACTAAATGTTCTTCTCCCACTTTATGCTCCTCCCCAACCATGGATCTCATATTCTCCTTTCTTAGGTTCATTTGGATCTCCTTCATTCAGGATCCAATTCATGCACTATCATCTATGTTGGATAGAATGTGTTAAGGTTTCCTATCATTTGGAATAATTTATTATTTTATCCCACAATTTAGAATTATATTTCTATCTTAGTTTATTTTACGTATTTTAGGGTTCTTTACAAATTCTTCATTTTCATCTGATTTAGATTGAGATAGAGGCTGATATTTGATGAGTGAGGACCTATAATCATAATGCAGGTGGTTCCTATCTTTATCATTGTTTATATATGTTCTACTGGATTGAAATTTAAATATACATGAGGGGGGTCGGGGGGTTCATGTGTGTCTTTTTAATTAAATTCATTAATTTTCTAGAATTATTGTTTGTAATATATGGGATGTAGCATGTTTATTTAACTATGTAGAGCAGTGACTAGGATGGTATGTATGAATTAGATTTTAAATTTGGTTGGGATTGAGGTTTATATTGATTAAATTAATTGAATTGTGATGTGATCATACAAGTTCTATGAGAACATGATGTTCTTGGCCCAAAGTACATAGGGAGATTTTGATCATCAAGATTGAAGTGACATGATTCTTCAGGTGTAGTAAAATAGAGATTACTACACTATGTTTAGGATATGAGGCTCTCCAATGGTGATGGAGTTCTTCTAGATGGTGTGTATCTGGTATTGCGGGTGATTTTTTCCCATCTTGAATGGTTTATAGCATCATTATAGTAGATTTCACATTGTAAAGGACTCAGTGAGGTTGTGTTGATTACTCAATGCGGGTAGATTCCTCTATAGTTTATGAAACATATGGGTTTGTGATGAACATCAGTTATGGATGAGGTGATCAATATATAAATACGTGGTTGATTATGTGAAAGACCATCTATTGGGGTATGAGGCTCACCATATAGGTTTGGGATGATGTTCCCAAATTATTAAAGGATGGATATCACCAGGCCTCGGGATGCTGATATGTTGAGCTGATGGTGGTCATCCCAGTGGAAGTCCAAGGTACTTGTCACTGATTATGAGACGTCAAACTATTGAGCTGATGATGGTTTGAATAATGAAATTCCATGTCACTTGTGACATGATTTTTGGTGTGATGATGGGATAGCTGATATATTTTTCATGTGATACGAGGGTATTGGTTGGCATGTGGTACCGGGGTGGTATGGAATGGGAAGAGACTGAGGTTTCTCCTTGTATTTAAGATAAACATACATTGGTGGTGGCCTAATGAGTTCATATTCAAACCCTACAAGTGTTTATCAGGATGCATAAATATTTTATGTCATGAGATCCAAAAAGTGATTAGATGCATGGAATGGACCATAGTTACTGGGGAAGAACCATGAGTACATGTGATAGATGGAAAATGGAAAATAAGTTTCTTTTCTTCGAGATGGGTTTCTTTTTGGGATTTTTTAATATGAACTTATATGATCATCAATGGATGATTCTTTATGTTTTGTTTGGATATCTGAATTGTATACATTACCTGACATGTATGGATAATATATTTTGTATTTTTATAGTTATTTTTTTATCATTACTTCCATTGGGTTTGATTGCATGCTGCTGAATGCCTATGTTTACTAAAACTGTTTCCATTATTATTATATTATCCCCAGACTGTATAGTATCCATCTCTCACCTAATTAGAACCCCGATATAAGTCTAAATCCTTTAGTATATATGTAGGAGAACCTAAGGGCTAGTGGATCTTTGACCCGAACCACTTCTTAAGTGGATCTATGCTTGGGACACTATAATAGTTGATGTTTATAACATCGTTCATGATTATGTTGAATCTACTCAAATTATAAGATATTTGTATAGAACATCACATACTTCAATTAATTATATAGTGCAACTGAGTAGTGTGGATGCTGTATTAAAGCATCAAGAATGATTCCATGCCCAAAATAATTAATTAGATCAGATAGAGAAGTTAAATTATTTAGTGTTAGTTTAAAATATAGTGAACATGAATGTTATTGGAAAAAAGGGAGTATTGACTAATAAATTATGTTAGAATGATGAAATAATAAAGAATAAGGAACTTATTTGAGATGTAGGGTATTTTTAGGTTGAAGGAATTGTATTTAAAGTGATATTTTTTTGATTTACAGTATGAAAACATTAATGTTTTATTATTATTATTATTCTCAAATGTCATATAATATTTTTGAAATAGATATTAAAATGCACTTTTTCAATGAATAAAATGAGATGGATTTATATGCTGGACAAACCATGATATTCCTTATTAGAGATGACAAAATATGTTTTTAAGGTAATGTATGTTGATGTATTGGTTAAAAGAATTATTCAACAGTATATTATTGTAAGCATGATTCATGATTTAAATCACCGGAATTTAGGGAAAAAATATTGGATAAAAACTTCTACAACATATATAATAACTAGATACCCCAAATTATCGTCATCCATATTTATGATGTTATTTTACAGGAAATTATAATGATGTTTGTAATGAAATTTACACTCAAATGAAGGATATGTTTGAGATATTATGATGGTAGATATGAAGTATTTATTGGTAATTTATATTTCTTAGGATAAGTTCAATATGTTACCTTCTCAAAATTATTCATCCCAATAATTGATGAAGTAGTTTCAAATATGGGATACTTAGCTTTTTAGATGATAATTTTACTAAAAAATATTCTTTTTAAGTAAAAATTTAGAAATGTAGTTTTTAAAAAAAAGTTTGGAAAACATTATGGGAGGTTTATGTATTCAATAGTTTCATGATCAGATGTGGTCTATGTTGTTATATTATGAAAATTTCATCAGGGTGAACCTAATGAATCTATTTTAATATAAGTATAAATTATTATAATATTTATCCATATCATTATATACATGATCATTTTATATAACATAAAATGAATGTATCATATCTTTGGATATGCTGACATGGATTGGACTGAATGTGTTTATTTTTGGAAGCACATGTACATTTGAGTTTCTTTTTTTTGAGAAAGGTGTGTTATATAGCATATAATAAAGAAACACTCTATCCCATTGATATAATAATATATATATATATATATATAATATTTTTATTACTCCATAATTCTCAATTAATGTGGATGGAGAAAAATCATGGATATTTTAATATTGATTTGAAGAAACTGTTTGTAGCGGCATGTGATTGTCAAAACTCTCTTGATTTATTTGGAAATCTAGTTCAAAATTATGAATCAAAATACATGGCTATCAGGTACAATTTTCCTAAGAATTTTGGAGAAGGATTCATAAAATTGGATCCTACTCCTATAATGGTTAAGTTAGTGGATTTTTTTATCAGGATACTGAATTAGGGTGAATTTAGATAATTGGTTTTGATGATTTAAGTTCAACCAAAATGTTTTGAAAGATAACATGAAATTTCACCTCCCCTTTCTAACTTATTATTTAGATATTGGTGTAAAAGGGGGAGAATTATAGGATCATAAATCAAATGATATATATATTTTCTTAGTGGTGGAGGGATATCTTAATATGTTGAAGTATAAATCTTGTGAATGTTTTGGGGTGCAATGGATGTTGTGGGAAGTTGACTATTTTAGGGTTTTGATCAGTTTAAATGGATAAATTCCATAAAACACGAAAAACACAACCCCAAAATCTCTTATATAGAATCATAAAATTTTATTTATAATTAATTTAAAATTTGAATACCTTAAACCATAACATCCATTGATCAAAATCAATTAGTACACTTTTTTCACTGGAATTGATAATAAAAGCAAGGACGAGTTTAGTTATATAAACATGTGATTAAAAAATCTGAAAAATATATATTTCAATCATTAGGTGCTAGTGAAATTGATTCATGTGCTTCATGATATCCGTAGTCAATCACAATAAGGTTATATTATTCTATAAATGTTCTTGAGATGAAGGATTTCAATATTTTATCTCTATCATGGAGAGAAATATTGAGATATTTTATTATTCAAAAAATGTCTCGTACCACTGAAAATTATAAAAATTTGATGTTTCATGTAGGGTCAAATAATTGGTAAATACACAACATCACTTTTTAAATTTTCTTTATTCTATATAATCCCTATTAATAATAATAAAATTAACATTTTTTTAAACATGTTTATTGAAATATATTTTATTAGATTAATATATTAACATTTATTTAAATTATGTAAAAAATTTCTTGTCTACTGGGCCAATAATTTATCTCATAAATATCCCAATGTAATTTTCTGATACTTTATTAATAAGATATTTATCTAAATCAATATTATTAATTCGATAAAATTTAAATTTTATATTTACTAAACACTTGAATAAATAATTATATAAATACTAAAGTAACTAAATAAATAATTGTGTTAGCTATTCACTAAGCTGGAGAATGAAAAAAAATATTTATTTATTAGCCTATTAATAATATAAAAGGGCAAAAAATATTTATTTATTAGCCTATTAATATATCATAATTGAATTTATTCAATTAACATTACATGAATAATTTTTATTCTATAATCAAATAATAATATTTATCTATAATATTAAATTCTATATAATTAAATGATATTATTAATAAAAATATTCTCTGACCAATTATATATTTTTCTCAACGGCATTCGGTGAACTTACCTATATCCCAAGATCAACATATACCAAAAAATAAAGGAAAAAATTGACAAAGAAGTTAATTTTCTGATAATAATTAACATTATGTAAATACTATGTTTTTGGGAAGACCCAATAATAATCACACCATAATTACATAATTGATATAAAATATTTCTTAACATACAATCCCATGTCCAATTAGGTTTATAGTTATAGAAAATTAGGGATCTAAATTACATAAAAAAACCCATAATACTCACACTAAATATAAATTTCCATATTAATCAAAACTAAAAAAATGATACCCCATCATCATTTAATGAACAAACCTCAGAACCGGAACATTAAAACCATAATTTTATTTACTAATTCTTAGTCCCTTTAAAAATAAATTTAAAATAATCGATGAGAATATAATGTTTATTAAGGGGTATAGAAGAAATTTAAAATATCTAAAGAAAATGAAACACTATGAAACCATTGAAAAATTATATATATTAACAATATAACTTATAGATCATAAAAAAATAATTTCCATCATATGACCTCATTATTTACTCAAAATTATTTTAGTATGGATACTTATATTAAAGTATAAGAAAATGTAATTAGTTTAAATTTTATTTGATAAAACATGACAATTTATTAAAATTTTAAATATTTGTAAGAGTATATAAATTTCTCTTAAATTATAAAATTTACATTTTAATGTATGTAGAACTTCAATTTTCTCTTAAAGGAATCTTCTAATTTCTTAAAATCCTATAATATATAAAAAATAAAAATAACATGAAGGAATATACATATATTATATTCCTATCCTATAAAAATCACTCTTTTAATGGAATATCCAATAACTAGTAATTTATAATAACATATAATGAAATAACATATATATAGTTAAATAATGTATCATTTTCTCAAAAATAAATCATTTACTAATGAATTGGGGAGTTATATCGATGGTTCTCCTACCTACATATATAATCAAAACATACCATATTTTAACAAAAAAAAATATCTGCGTGCATTGTCCACCATAAAACTCATTAAAATTTTATATTTGAACCCTTATGAACAATAATGTTTCATTTAACCCATAAAAATTAGACGAAAAATAATTCATCCTTTAATAACCTCTTATTTCGAAGGAAATTATTTTATATGAAAATGGAAATTAATGATTCCTTAGAAAATTATTAAAACATAAATATAATTCTTAGTAATTTAATTTGATGATGATTGTTATAAAATGAGGTCAATTATATATAATTTAAAAAGATATTACTTTCACACTTTTTTAATAAATATAAAATGAAACTTGAGGAAAATGTGAAAATTGTTCTCTTTTAATACTTTGTAATAAAAGTCAAGGATAATATAATATTTACCTACAAAATAATATAATTATATAGATTAAAATTTATAACAAAAAATAAATAATACGAACAAAGATGAGAACGATTTTAGATCAAACCATGAAAATATTTAAAGGATTAAAAGAAAAACCACATACCTCGAATCTAGACTCCCCTCGTACAATCTATATATTTATGAATAAAAAAGAATATTATTTATTTAAATTAATAATAACCTTTATCATGTATATAACATTTTCAAAATCATTTTAAATTATTTAATTATATTTTTTTTATTCTTGTACCAAATTTGAATTGTTTACATCAGTCGTTTTTATGTCATTCAGTTCATAATTTGCAAAACTGCTAATATATATTTGTAATTGTAACATTTTTTTATACAGTGGTTCCATAAATATATAAGTTTAATGGTATTTTATCTATTTCAATAAATAATCTTGGGTGATAAACTGGTTATAAAATAGCTATCATTAATAGATTCTTCCCGAATAATCTATTTTTTGTAGTTAAAAATGACTATGATTATTCCACATTGACTTAATTGTTATTATGGACACATTAATATGAAGGAATCATAACCATGAGATTACTTGAATGTTAATTTCATATTCAATAATAATTTTTTTATGAATATCCTTGAAATATGTTTGTCTATGAAAACACCGTTACTTATTTGGGTAGCATAAAACATGCACAATAACATATGATTTTCTAAAGAGTTTAAAAGAATAAAAAACCATTAAATATTTCAGTTTCATCTGAATAATAACATATAATAAAAAAAATTAGTGTAAATTTTAAATCTTACTTATTTGATTTAAAAGTGTAATAGGTGAGTTTAAATGAAAAGACATAGATTTGGAAGAACTTGTATTTTGATGAAGTAAAGACTTATGAAAAAGAGTTCAATGAGAGGTAATGGATTATATATGAAAATTAATGTTTAAAATATTTATTAATAATAAATAATATGAATATTTTATTAATAATAATATAAAGTATAAAATATTTTTAAGAAAAATAATCATAAATAATAAAGGAGAAAGAGGCGTCAAAACACAAACATTTCTCTTTGAGTCACATCTTTCAGATTGAGACTAAAGAATACAAAAAAAAATAAATTTGGTGAATTATAAAGGCTTATGATTTTGGTTTGGGATGTTTTAAGAATTAATTTGGTAGAAAATAGTGGTAAAACTCTAATTTGTATTTTTTTGCAAAGGATATAATGTGTTCTCATTTATATAAAAAATTAGATAGAGTGTTAAAAAATATTTATTCCTCAAGTGTCGAGAATGTAATTGTAATATGTAAAGTTGATCGTAAATGGAAAATAAATGATATTATAGACCGCTTAGCTTTTAAAATTGGATTAATATAAATTTTAGTGATTTATTATTAATTTATGAATTATTTTTAATAATAAATGCAATTTAAATTCATTTTGATGGTTGTTTTCAAAATTTGGCTTAAAAATATATCAATATTAATTGATTTAAAATTTAATAAATTATATGATTTATTTCCAAAAATATGTATCCATAAAAATTTAAACACATGATAGTTAATCCTAATATTACAATTATATATAATTTTAAAATTATACATAGATATTTCAGGTTTCTAGCACAAGCATTGAATCAACGCCAGATTAGCATTTAGGAAAATTAAAATATTATTTAATATTGAAAATAAATCAAAATAATTAATATAATTTATTATTCATAAATATAATTATATAATACCAACCATAATTTTTTTTATTCCTTTCCATATCCTTATAAAAATGTTAATTTATAATTTTTTACTTTTCTTGCCTCGTCTATGCACTGGGTAAGCATTAAAATAATTATATTGATATATAATTATAAAATTCAAAAATATACATCAACATAATTGATTATTCATATATTTCATAAATTATGGTAATAAAATAACTTACCCATTCCTTGATTCTATCTCAAAGCGATAAATTTTAATCTTCCAATGATGTACAAGCATTAAATAAGGGAAACTAAATGTTTTTATAATTATCGTGGAATAAAAATTAAATTATATTAATTGAAGATTAATTATATAATGTTTTGAATATAAAATCATGTAATATTTTTTCTATAGTTTTAAAAAATATTTATGTGATATTAATATTATAATTATGTTGTAAATGATATAATATTCATAAAAGTGTATTTTTAAATTAGTGAAAAAAAATAAATGAAATGGATTGAAAAAATATTTCAAATCCACCATATGTAAATTTCAACCAATTAAACAAACATCCATTTTTTCAAATTAAATTTCCAAAATATTATAATTTTTCTTCTATATATAACCATGTTGTACTATAAAATAGTCCATATAAAATGTAAATTATATCATTTTCAAATAATAAATCATATTATTGTTTCCTATAAATATAAAAAAAATAGAATATAATAATAATAATATATTAATTTTAATGAATTTAAATAACATGAATATACATTTTGAAAATTTCTAAAAATTAAATAATTCTCCTGATATATAAAATTATGAATCATGTTAATAATATATATTAAAACACTAAATAAGACACACTTTATTTCATGAAGTAATCATATAAATTTTAATTATATAATTTCTATTTAATAAATTACATAATATGTTTTAAGACATGATATTTACATAGATACATGTTTAATGTAAATATAAAAATTATTATTCACAAATATTAATAAATTATAAAATAGACAAATTATTAAATATATTTATTTATATATACATGTAATATAATACATTTGCGTATGGATACCTCATCAAACAAGATTCCTATATGAGTCTTCACTCTATATGCTTGATTTTCATTCATTGCCTTTTTGAAATGAATTCATTCATGAACTATAAATCACCATGGTTTTAATTAGATAGCTAGATTTCAATAAAAGTTTCATAGATATCATCATACCTTAAATTGAAATAGAAAACTAATTTATTGATTTATTTAATCACTTCCATATTCTTATAATGTAAGGAATATATTCAACCACACTATGAGAATATGCCATCATGGTTTTTTATCCCTAATTCTAACAATGAGAATGATGATATAAATAATTTCTTATATAATGAATAATAATTATGTCCATAGATTTTAATATCCTATGACACATAAGGAATTTAGAATTAAAATTAGTGGGCCCCTCCACAAGGCCTCCCATTTTAGACATCACCATGTGTGAAATTTATGAGAAGAAGTATTGATGTATTATAAGCCATCAAAAATAGATTGTAAAAAAGCATATGTGTACCATCTAATAGATGTTATATATGTCCCACAATTAATATATTTTTTTAACATTGTTAGAGAATCTCTAGGTTTTCATTATATAGGGGAACTACTATAAAATATCATTGTGACAAATAATATAATGATATTCTCACATTAATTTTACATATAAGAAAAATCATTATGTGATAAAATAATTATCAATATTTTGGAAATGAAATGTAAAATGTTATCCAGGTACAGGGAAATGACTGCAATAGAATTCCACTTTCACTAGACATAAGTAGTAGAAATATTAAAACTACTAGCTATAACATGATTTATATGATTATATTAAGATAATGGTTTAGTTAATGAGTCTCCCAAATTTTCCTCTATATTAACTATTATTAGAATGAAATTACCCATTTTAGAAAAGTCACTAATGTGGTTACACATCCATATTATATTTTATTTCCCATGTTATGACTAAGGCCTCATGGATAGAATAACTACTATAGTATTGTCACAATACAGAGTGATAATATCATTAAATTTTAGTGAAATCCCTTGTTATTGGATGATGTTTTATCCACATATCTTTATTTTCTACATTATTAGTCACAATATACTCTAACTCTATAATAAAGTCACTAACCCTCAGTTTCTTAGAACTCTTACTACTCATAAATCATCAATTAAAGAAAAAACTTCCTAATTTGATGTCAGATCATTTTGATTATCATATAAAATATAATATGTTTATCTATTCAGAACAAGTACATAATCTCCTCCATAAACTAATAATATATCCTTAACACTCCTTGTGTACTTAAATATAGTCATTATAGCTGATCAATGCGGATCCACATGGTTTTCTTGATATCTTATTACCACACTTATGGTGAAGACATCATCAAGATTTGTATATAACATAACATACCTGATATACTGTATCTTAGTAGAATAAGGGATTCTACTAATACTTTATTTATCTTTATGGTTGTGATGACACATTTTATTGGAGATATGTTTTACATATGACATTGGAATCAATCCTCTATTGGATTATTCTATCTTTTATCAGCTCAGTATATTCTCAATTTTTGTTCCATGATATAGTCCAAATATCATCTAAGATCTATCTTGATCGATCATAATCCCTAGAATATATGATGCTTTAGCTAAGTCTTTCCTATTAAAGCATATTGTTAACCATGTATTAATTTACAAAATAGAATGGTATCTCCTTTCCCTTCAATAATATATCAAGAATATATAACACATATAAAAAAATATCATTCAATTTAAACCACTTATACACATAGGTTACACATTACCTATTAACAATGAAATTTATTTGTTAACCTCAAAACAAATATTCTGGGATCTCAATGCCTAATTAAAATAGTAAATGGATCTATAAAATTTTCATTTCTTATTAGAATATTTTTTGTCACAAAACCTATTGAGTTTTTCAAATAGATATCTTACATAAGATTTCCATAAGCAAAAGTGGTCTTTAAATCTATTTTAAAATTTTTAAAAATAATGTAAATATTTTTTGGCATGTAAAATCCTAAAGGATTTTAACATAGTGACTAGAGAAAAGGTTTATTCATAGTAAATTACTTGATATATCTTCAAACCATTAGAAACAATTCATTATTTATAGAATAAAAATTTATCATTTATTTCTAATTTCATATTGAATACCCATTTACATCGATAAGGAATTATATTCACCAAGTGATCCACCAAAAAGAAAACATGGTTTTTGGAATATTGAATTCATTTTTTAATTCTTGATTTCTCACCAATTTTCATCTTTTAAGTTGTATTCTAATTAATTTAATGATAGAGGTTCATTACATTAAATAAATATTGTTCCACCTTCCTTAGTGACAATAAATAAATATATCTCAACTTCTCCAACCAATATTTTATGTCCATATAGTACTTGTGTCTCTCAAACAACTTATTCCCTTGAGACTTATGGAGTATCTTCATATTCCAACTCCTGTATATCATAATCCTTGATTTCATCAAATTATATATTTCTCCTACTACCTCTATTGAAGATTTTCTCCCTTTATAGAAGAATATTGTGTCTTTGAGTGATATTTATTTAATATGTGAGATGGTATGTATAATATCTTGTTTTTTCTTTGGAATAACCTATAGATATACAGTTTATTAATTGAGATGATTTTTAGGATAAAATTAGACATAATTTTTTTTGAATCCATACATTTATATATATATATATGAAAATAAAAATTCTTCTTCCACCATAACATATATTGGATTATTCATAGAGAATTATTTGACACATAGTTTAGTGTGTATGTTGCTATATAATTCACTTCCCTAAAATGATATTGAAAAATATATATGACTGAAATTTGATCTCACCATAGCTCATAAGAAATAGTTCCTTTGTTCTCTAACACCATTATAGAAGGGAATATAAATATAATTTAGTTGATTTTGTATCCAAAAAATATTCTATAAAATCTAATAACTATTTGGGAAGATATTCTCTACCTCAATCTGAGTGGAGTTTTTAATATTCTCACTATGATTATTCTATACTAAATTATTTTATTACATAATTTCACAAATTAATCTGACCTATAACTTATTGTGTAGATTTATCCATATTAACTATTTCCATTAGTAAAAGTATTAAATTAAATGTATAATCTTCGAACCACTATTTTAGAAAATCTACAATCATATGTGTGAACCTATTCTAGAATAGTTTTAAATCGTTAACCATTTTCACTAAAGGGAAATTTGGTCATATTTCATTGAAAACAATATAACTGAATATTTTTTTCTCTAGTGCTTCCAAATACCCCTCTTGATAATATATTAATAAATCCCATTGATTTATGTTTCAAATAAAATGATTCCATAACTGAGTATTGTATGATAATTGCACACATGATTCTTTATATATTTCTATTATTGTAATTCATATTCTTGTATAAAAATTTTTTTATGAAAATCATCTACCTAATAAAATATGGAATCCTTTTTAATGTTTCAACATTTATTTCTTATTTTGAAAAATAATCAATCAATTTATAGACTCGACAATTTAACAATGTTATTGGTAACACTATGATATAATAACTGTTCCTAAAAACTAGAACTAATAGAGTTAAAAATGTGTGATAATTTTTTCTTATTTATAATAGAACAATCCATTCTAGGTTTGTATATTTAAGATATATATCACATATATAAATCATATAGAATCTATATTAATCCAAGATATGGATACAAATTTGAGTAACATATGCTTATCTAATACCCGACTATTAGAAATGGAAATATTACATTTGATTATGAACATAGTTAAAACATTTACTTTCTTCATTAATGAGGAATAGTTCATCATATTGAAAAATTTCATACCACATGAAAAATATAAAATATCATACTTGTTAGCATCCTTTTGGAATTTCTCCTATAGGAAGGGTGTTGAGAACATGCCAAAAACCAAAATCATGGCTTATAGCTTTCCACATTACGTTAAACATTTTCTAATATAATGATATTTTTTTATATTTCATGTATTCATCGACATGGAAAATAAAATTCAGGTGATTCAATATAGTTTTTATATAGTTTTTTAAGATGAAAATGAATGTAAAACCTGAAAATATTGGAGGAAGTGAAGAAAAAATGAGGTCAATGAAATATTCATTGGGAAAACACCCTTAATTTACAAAGTATAAAAATAACCATCAATCATAACTATATGAGGCTTTTGTAGAACTATTTATCCAAGATTTCATGTAAATATTTACATATAGGTTTCACACCCCTATTTTCAATTTTTCTCCAAAGAGAGATCACAAAGGTGAGGTATCTTTGAATATGTATCCATGTAATCATTAAGCATTTTAATATCACTAGTCATGGATAATAACATGAGGCATTATAATCCATTGAATCATCTATGAGTATATCAAATCCACCTTCCTGTATAGGGTGACCCTTGATAATAATACATAAATAATACAATGATATCATGGACTAACAGATACATTCCAAAAATAGTCTCATAATCCAAGGACTGAAAGGTTATTGTCTTTGACACTAGATATAAAAATATATAAATTTATAAAACCTATAAAAATTCATCTTTAACCATTGTTCTTTATAATATCTTATAAACATATCTTGTGAAATAATCATCTTCATAGCATAGGGAATAAAAATATAATAAGGTGTGAGATCGAATGATCTCTTATAGAAACATATCAACAAACATAATTGCAGAACATAAATATGAGGGTAACATGAGTAAAGGAGTAATATCAGAAATTTTTTTCATGAAATCATAATTCTGAATAATAATACACGATTTATAAATAATAATCAAGGAATAAGAACATTATGCCAACGAAATTTCATCAATAGCATAGCCTAAAAAAATTAAAGAACATGAAATAAATACCTAAGAAGGTAGAATATTTATAGAACATGGAATATCATAAAATTTTGATTATTTTTAGAATAAGGTAAATTTTAATGAATAAGTGGAATAAATATAATCATAGAAAAACATTATGAAAAAATCCAAGTACGTACAACCTTTAATTTAATGAAAAAAATAATTTTTATCCTTTAACATTGTGAATATATCAAATTATTTTCATGCATCATTAAAGAATTAGGTATAAAACTGTATCTATTGAATTAGAGGGTGATATATGACTTGGAAAATTTTAATCAGTACATATGAGTTCCATTAAAAATTAGATCATTTATCTTACCATAAATAAACCATGGGAAGAAAAAGGGGCATTTTAAATTTTCCAAATAGAACCACATAAATAAAAACCATGATTATTTGATACCAAAAACATGTTCAAATAAAAGGGGAGTATATCAATTTATTTTTGAACAAGTTATTTGTTAAAAAAATTCTCTAAAAATTAAATATAAAACACACAATGATATTTCTTAAATAGAGTTTCCATATTTTATCTTCTTAAATGTGATTTTGGATTCACATGAGAATTGTTTTTTAAAATTTAGTTGGAAAAATGTTAAAAACATTTTGACAAAATAAACATTAAATAAAGGGACCATGAAAAAGAATAAATCAAAAGTCAAAATGTGATGTAAAAGGGAAGAATATATATTCATTTAAAGAAAAATCCCTTGAAATATTTGAAATCGCCTTTATTGAAAACCCACATAATTAAAATGATATCAAAAAATAATTTCAAAAGAAAGGGGAATATAAGGATCATTGGAGATAAAAAAATTTAGTTTCCACTAGGTAAAGGATAAAATTAGAGGGAAGTGAAAACATGGATATGGAAAAAAATTCCGTTAAAATATATGGGAATTATTTTAAAAAGAAATTTATTATTTACAAAAATAATAGAATCAAGAATGGAGATTTATTTTAGTATGAAACATTTTTTACCAATAAAAGAATGTGGTAATATAAAATAACATCATAATAGGTTATACTGGATAAATAATGATTTTTTAGTTAAATAGAAGTTATTATAACCTAGGGGGATTTGAGACATAAAAACCTTTTACCTTTACCTATTCTCAGTAAAATGTGATCTATCCTCCATTTTCAAAGAAACAACTATCATAATAACCTTATTCATAACTATATTCATTTCTATCACCTTATATGAAATTCATTTATAAATATTAACGACATTTTTAATAGTTAGTTATCATCTGTTTTTAAAATCTTGTGTCTAAAATAATGATCATTTTGAACAAGTATTTTAAAGGGGGTATTTCTATTCATTCTTATCAAAAAGTTTATAATTCCTATATCATACTAGGTACTATTGAATAATTTTTAAAATTAAATTTAAAAAAATAATTTCATTTCCTAGGTGTCTTGGTATTGTTTTATGGAGAATAATTCAAAGATGAGTTAATTTTTATTAGTTTACAGAATAAAAGGTGATCTATTAATAACATCATTTGATATTAATAATATGAATCCTTAATAAGTTTTAAAAATTGAAAAATTATTTTGACTTTTTTTATTAGAATATAAAATTCATTAATAATTTTTGGAATAAAAATTATAACATCACTCATGTTGTATAAAAAAAATCCTAAAAAGAGTGTGTTAAAATGATTTAACTAGTAAGTGAAAATTATTATATAATGTCAATATAAATTTTATAGAATATTAAAAATTTCATAAGTATCATATATATTCATTAAAATAATTCTTATAACTATATGATATTGGGGGTTATTACAAATTAAATTCTTTGTTTGTGGAGGTGGTAGTTCGCATGTATGCACGACTAACAATTTCATTTCTCAGTGAATTAAAAAATGTATGGTATATGAAAATATTCATTTAATAATTGTATATAAGTTATATAAAACCTATTTTATAATTAAATAAATCCTTGGTACCATACTTGATACCTAATAATGAAAAAACTTACAATAAATTGTGGAGGTGGTAGTCCGCACGTTCGCAGAATTGATGTTATTTTATTTTCATATTGGATGGAAAATATTTAATATTTTTTAAAAAGTAATATAATCACATTTCAATATAAAAATTAAAATTGTATCATTATATTTAAATGGTCATTAATTATTTTATAAAATAATATAATAAAATAAAAGACTACGAGAACATATTACTCAAATTGAAAGCATGAGTTTTCTCCAGGAAAACCATTTATAAGTGTAGGCCTTAAAAAATGTTAGGTGAATAAACAAATTTCATTATTGTAGAGGGCTCAAGAAAGATAATAATATTAGAGTATAAATGGGTAATTATAAGGTGATGTGTACCTTTTAAAGGTGTATGTGGTTCCCTTTTATATGAGAACAAAATGGAACTTTTGGTAATATACATCATTTAAAAATAATTTCATGACACTATTCAATGATCGATTGAGAAAAACTGTAAAAAGTATTGGTGTGAAAAAAGGTAATTTCAATGGTCTTCTTATAAGTTCATTTAAGACCAGGTAATAGTTATTTAATGACCTTTTTCTATTTAACATTTTACCCAAATTATCTTTTTTCCTTGGTAATAAAGCTTTAAAAATTGTAGTTTACATTAGAGATAATTTTAAAATTTTATCCTTTTACCTAATTTGAATCATATGATGATAAATATGATATCTAATTTATAAAATAAAAATCTAATATGTATGAAAAATATTTCTCATACAATATTATGTCACACAAAAATATATTATTATTTTTTTGAAAAATATAATTATTTAGAAAAAATATTTATTATTAAGATAGAATTATCAAATAAATTGAATCCAATTAATTAAAAATTGTTATTTTCATTATAGTATCATTAATTTAATAATAAAATAAATATAAAATTTTATTTTATCATGTTTTAATTAATAAAATAATACCTTCAAAAAAATAGATTTTATTAAAACACAAAAATAATCTTTAAAATGATAAGAACAAGTTTATAAAATTAACGTAGTATTTTGAAATGATTTATTCTAAATTAAAAAATATATTTTTATATGATTTTTTTTTTCAGAAATTTCATTTTATTCATATAATAAAGTAATATCTAAAAATTAAAAACAATAATAAATGTTGTAATTTCACTATTTCCCTAAGAATTATTTCTTTCTAATAATTAATATTTAGCTAATATGACTATAAAAAATTAAAACATAATGTTAATATTTTCAAATTTAGAAAATAAAATTTATAAAATTTATTTCTAATTAAAAGAATACAATATAGAGAAATTATTAGTGTGGAAAAAAATTGGTATATAAAATATTACTAATTATTCTATTTTTAATTAGAAATTTATAATTCAATCAAAATAAACTTATTTTATAGGAATAAAATTAATTTTTTCAAGAAAATATTAAATAGAAAGTGCATTAGGAAAAAATGAATTTTTTGAAATTTATATAAATTCATGATATATCTATATATATATATTTTATATCATTATGATATTATCCTAATTCATACATACAATACCCATTTTGTAATCCACATAAGTCATAAGGATCACATAAGATCTCGTAGTAGTTTTGGGTTGTAGTTCAGCTTGAATGGATCTTTTAGAAATTTTTTTAAGATTTAATTTATCTTGTATATGGTTTTATAGAAATTATAATTACTCAACCTTGGCTAGTGACTAGTCATGAAAAACCTATATTGAAGAAACCTACCTTTTGAGTTTAGATAAATGAGATTCATAACTAATAATTCTTCTTTTAGATAAAATTTATCATTAATTTTATTATTGGTTTCATGATATGATTATATCAATTTATACTAGATAATTTAATGACTAAGTATTAATGGTCATATCAATTATTCAAAATATAGCAATGTTATTTTTTTAATTTATTTTGTTTTTTCATTTTATATATTTGATAAATTTATTTCAGAATAATATATGGTGAAATACATGTTCACTATATTTTCCACTACATAAATAAATTATATTCTCACAATTTTAGCTATTACTTAAAAATAATGTTTAAGTATGATGACTTTAGAATTAATTTTCTAATGAGGTATCGATCACATATATTTACTTATAATAAGCACAATTATAAGATCCTTGTTTTTAGAAAGGTATGTTTTTGTTGTGTTTTGGGTTGAACCCTTTATTTTTGGGGCATCGAAATGTTTCCTGAAAGTCTGAGAGGCCTTGGGGTGTTTCGGGGGCTCGGGGCATGGAAGAAGGAAACCTGGGAAAGATAGGCCAGGGCGCACGACCTGCGCACGGCCAGGCAAACAGTGTGGCCTGCCCAGGATAAACCGTGCGACCCTTCCTCCTTCGGACAGAAGCATGCACATAGTTTTCGCATGGTTTTCCAAACTATGTGGATAAATCATGTTACCCCTCCTCCCCAGGATAGTGGCATGTGAACGGTTTGCGCACAGTTTTCCAAACCATGTGGACAAACCATGCGGCCACTTAAAGTTGGGTAAAATTACAAGTTTTCCACTCCGGTCTTTAAAACCCCACTGAGGATTTCCTCTCATTTCCTCCCTCTCCACACTAGGCATGAACCAAATCGCCCAAAGACTCCAAGAGACCGATCTCCTTTGATTCTTAGGTGTTTTTGGTTCCATTGGTTGAAGATCGAAGCTCCAGGTAAGGCTAATCACATCCTTTCTTTCCTTTTTGGTTTAGGGTTTGTATCTCCTCTCCCTCTCCTTCTGATGCTCTAAAACCCTAAATTTTGGGTGAGTTTTAGGTTGAAGCTCCAAAGGTTGGTTGGATTGAGGTGTAAGGACTCGATTGAGAGTGCATTCAACCGCGGTTTCGAGGTAGGTTGTCTACAAGTGATATTGTTGGGAGAAATGTAACATCATGTTATTTATTTCAGGTAATTAATTTTATTTTTATTGATCATATAGTGTTTAGGTATACTCTTTGGTTTTTTAGATAATTTTAGAGTTTCTATTGTTTTTTGGGCATATGAATTGGTGGCGCAAAACTAGAGAAAGTCGTGATGTTCTACCTTCAAAAACATAATCCTTATGATGGTGTTCTAGAAAAGGGATAAATTTTTTGACCACATTTATTACAAAGAATACTACTTGACCCTTGTAACCATATAAATTGTGATAGTATAGTTTTTCTTTTTTTATATACAACATTTCAAATTATGTGGCCAAACCATGAAGTTCTTCTAGTATTCTTGAAAGGGGAACCAGGTTAATGTATAGTTTTCAAAACTATCCATAGAAACCCTTTGATTTATACTTATTTTTCTAATTTTTTATTTTTATAAATGAATCATTTCCATTTCACGTCATTATCCCTTTGCTAAATTTAGATCTTGACACATGGGACTCCACTTGGATAATTTTTAAATTCATTTCCTCCTGGTGGTATAATTATATGGATCTTAGGTTTTTGTATATAATTTTATAGTGGTATTTGCCTATTATTTGATATTCTTAAATGATATTCTAGTACATCCATTATTCCCTAAAAAATTATATTGAGGATTTTGAATCTAGATCAGGGGTTTGTGGCCTGATCTCTTAGAGTTTCTTAATGATCCATCGTGAAGTTTTTTTTTGTTTGAATATATTTTCATTGTTATGTGTTCTTATGGAATTATTAGGGTATGTGTTTTCCCTATTTTATGTAGTTTTATAAAGGATTAATAATATATTTATGTTTGGGAGTTCATGTTATAGGATCACTTCTCAAATCCAAATTCCCTTACCTTGTTATGGATGATTTTTTACCTTTGGAATTACTAGTTTCAAGGTAGGTGGATTCATAATTTTTCCTTATCTTGAGAACATTGATTACTTTATCTTCGAGATTATTTTCTAAATAATTTAAAAGGAATGAATGTTTTTTGACAAAATATATTGTTTTTTGAATGTTTTTTAAAATGGAATCCCCTCATAGTGTTTTTGGGGATACAATTTTTTATCATGAATTTTGAGGTTTAAAGGATGAATTTACATTGAATTATATTTTTGAAGTAAACCAAGTAGTGATAAAAAAATGTTTCAGGGATAAATCCTTGGGGATGAAAACTTTCCCTAAAGAATTTTTTTTCTAAGGTAATGTGTACTCAAGGTTTCTAAATTTTGGAAAATGAGATGTTCATTATAAGCGTAGTTTTAACCCCTATACCTGTTATTATAGGGAAATGTTAAGAACAAGTATCCATTGGATCAATAAAGTAATATAAGGACCCTAATTTACCTATAATTTTTACACTTTTGGATTTTTTTTAACTAGTGTTTATCTTTGAAATATTTATTTGGAATGTTTATTATATTTACTTGAAAACATGTCTGTCAGTTTATTTTGAAAACCACAAAAGTGCGTGTTTATCTGTTATTTTCACCAAATTTTAAAGAATTATATATCATAATTTACTTTTTTTTAATGTGAGATTTTTTTATAAATCATTTTTTGAAACACTTATTGGAATCATACTTTTCATTTTTGCCCAAACCCTTCGTGCATTATTGGATGTGTGTAGATATTGTTATATCAGATATAGGTATGGTAAAGGCCCTACATGAAGGAAAACTAACTATCCATTATAATGATCTGTGAATTTTGTGGTTACTAAAATTAGATTGGGTTTGGTTTTTTTATTTTTTTTATTAATTTTGTTTTTATGTATCATGTAATATGTTTTTCTTCATGATTTTCATTACTAATATTATCTTTTTTTTGGAATAATGACATATTATTTATCATAAAGAAAATTATGAATGACCGTGTGCTTTTTTCTAGCCTGTGGATAATTTAAACACCCTTTGGTCCATATCAGGACTGATTCATGTTACAAATGGTTTGGATAACCCATGTTTGTTCCTAACATACAATTTTTAGGACATGTTCCACTCTTAGAAGTTTTCATTGCTTAAGAGATTATATTTCTAGAGGATATATCTCTTTGAAAGTGATATGGTAAAGTTACATTCCATTATTTCAAAAACAAATTAGTTTTTTATACTTTATCATGATTTTTTATTATGGATTAATTAATAAATTAATTCACCTCCCACTATTTTATTCAATCCCAACAGCCCTCAATTTAAAATTTTAAATATCCATTATCTTGGATGTTCATGAGGAATAGATATAAATTTCCCTTAAAATAAACCATATATAGGATGAATTTAATTAACTAAAGTTATATATATTGTCATTAATTTCCATATACATTACCTCTTAGATCAATGATATATTGAGTAGACTCCACAATACTAAAATCCATTACATAGTATTTAATAAAACTCACCTCTATGTTAAAACAAGTCAAATTGGACCAAATAATCATGATGTAATATTTAATATTTAAACCCAAAAAAATCATTTGAAATCATTAATAATTTAATGTAACTTATTGAGGTATAGACAAAAATATTGAACTATTATTGCATTATAATATGTGTGATGGAAGGTCTTTTCTGACTTAATATTTTGATTTCTGTATTTTTTTAACATACGAATAAAAATCCTTTTTTATTATTCAAATTATTGTTAATATTATTTAGTTCTTACAAAAGTATCTAACCATTTATAATATTATTATTTACCCATAATATTTGTGAAAAATATATAGTTATAAAATTTAATACATGTCAATTAACTTATGTGAGATGTTTTATAAATAATGAACAATATCAAGGAAAATATTTTTCAAACATTTTAGTTTTTTATCATACCATTTCTAATAATTTATCTATCTTATGAGATCATGTATATTCATACAAGTGAACCATTCCCCACATAAATAAATACATAATATTTCACGAAAAAATATATGAAGTTATCATGATATTTTATATATTGGTTGTCTTATATAGAGTTGATATATATACCATGAACCAAGAGGGATGAATCCTTGAGCCCATGATTCCCTTGAGTTATATAATTTCTCAGTTCTCTTATGTATCTTCATATTTATATAAATATTTTCTTGGGAATTGACCAATATCTTCTTATTATGAGATCTATCCATTACAAATGATTACATTGTTTCTGGAGAGGGTTATTTGGGGTTTAGGGTTATAAAAAATTAACCATGGATATATAGGCCCTTGTATAATAACGTTGGTGGGATTAATTTTAGATCAATAATTTCACTTTACATAAAATATAAAATGAATCAATGGAATAATTAAGTAATTTTTTTAACAATTCAATCATATAAAAATGTTTTAAATATCATGTTTATTCATAACAAGAAACTACAATGAGATTAGTATTACTAGATGTCATTTCCATTTATTGTGATTCTAGAAAATTTAAAATATTTAATAAATTACAAACTAATAAATTAATTAACTAGTTATTATAATTTTATTTCCTAACTGTCCTTGAAAAATAAGATGATCATCCATTATAATTTTAAATAACTAAAATAAATTTCATTAATTATTTTGAAGTTATTATGTGACATACAGCGTACTTGGGAGGAAATACATTTTGTATCTTATATATTAGATCAAAAATCCATTTATGAAATATAATATTTACATGACCCGTAGTATTACTCAAAATCTCATATGAAATAAACCATTTAATATCTTTGTTTTGTATTTTGAACAAAAATTGCACTTATTTAAAAAAACATGTTCTAATTTACCCATTGTGTAATTTCATAGGTTAAACTATATATTATTTGTGGAATGTATTAATGCACATCACATGGTAAATATATAATTCTTATAAAACATGAAAGAACATGGAGTAAATGACATGTAAGATAAAAATTAAATGTCTTGTGCTTTATGATTTTATATATAAAGGAATAATTAAGAATTTATAATCATACTCCACATTGAAAATAACTCAACATATACTTACTGGGGGAGAAGCACCTATCACTTGATGAGTAAAACATGTCCCAAGTTGTGTAATTTTTTACATAATATAATTATTCATTAGGTGTACCCAGATAACATAATAAATATAACTCAATATATACCTTTCATTGGTTTAAATATGCTACATGTTGTATATAACATTTCTATATCCCATATAGTCATTATCTCAACATGTTTCTTGGATGGCAGCCAATTCACGACGTACAATAATTCCATGTACAAACAGCACGACTCAAAACTAATTGTGTATATTTTTTAATCATGTGGGTTTACCCAAAATGTACACCTCTAAACATCATGGATACTTTTCAAACCATGTTTTTAATTTTCTATCAATAGAAGGAGTGTTGGGTTTTCTCACAACAAATCACAATGTGAGTCGATATTTATATAGATAACCCATTATGTTCTTTACCATTGATAAAAAACATGTAAATTTCCATATATTTCCATGTAATAATGTCACTTAGTCAAGAACATTGTAACCTCTAGGTGGTATATTCAAGCATTATTCATATGTGTTTATATGTTCTTTGAGATAAAAACATGGATAAAAATATTATATTAACAATTGAATTAAGAACAAAAATATCGAAATAAAAACCTCACAAACCAAATAATAAAATTACCTATTTATAATATAAATAATTGTTAAATATAATGTGATTTTCCTAATATAACGTTATTTTTTCAAGGTGTAGTGGAAGCGGTTGGATTGTTCTCAATTTTGGGTTTTAAACTATTTAATAAGATAATATGAAAACAACAAGATGAAATTAACCCCAAAATACTATATAGAGGTTATTAAAAATTAATATTATAATTAATTTAAAATAATAAATACCTCAAACATATAATTACATTTATTAAAATTTTAATGAACAAAGGTTTTATTGAAAAATAATCTTTAAGATAAAAATTGTTCAAAATATCTTATTTCACATTCAATGAAAATCAAAAAATGGACCATGACACATTTTAATAATATAAATATAACATCCATAAAGTAACTATTGAATTCATAGATATATTTAGGTATACCCTTTATGAAACATATTTAAAAATTAAAATCAAGGACATTTAAAAAATCATTGATGAAATTCAATTAGTGTATATAAATAAATAAACAATTCATTTATGCTTAGAAATATATTTTTTAAAGTTAATTTTTATGATCTATGAACATTATTTTAAGGGAATATATAACTAATTTTTATATTATGAGAAATATATTATTTATATAAAAATATACTAACACTTTTTAAATTAAAAAATTATAGAAAATGAAAATAAAAAGAATTATAAATTGAAAAACAAATTTCATATATACTTTTTTTCTATTATATTTTATATTTTTATTCAAAAGTCATATTTCTAAATTTCAATTTAATATTGAAAAAATGAAAAACATTTTTTGTACCTATCATGAAAAATTTATATTAGGATGTAATTTTAAGATTTCTTTTCCAATATTGTTTTTAGGTGATAAACAATGAATGAAGATTTTAAAAATTCCACGACTTTTATGAAATAATTAGGATATAAAAATTAAATATTTTTTTAACCTTATTCCTAATAATTGATGTTTTTAGTGAGAAAAAATATTCATTTACAACTATTAATTATAATCTAAGAAATGATATAATATTTTTTACCAAAGTTGTATTTTTATAAAACTGTAGTTTTTTGTGTCCTACCTTAAACATTATAAAATAAATTTTTATCACCTATTAGAATTTAATATTATGAAATAAATTTAATAATTTTAATTATATTATTAAAATTATTGAAAAAGGTTTTTTTACGAAAATTACCAAAGTCAAAGAAAAGAGTTACTATGGTAAAAATAAATTTTTATAAAAGATAAAACTAATGGAAAAGACAAAAAATACTTTAATATCTTCTCAAACTGTGTGATGAAAATTATATATTATTAAAATAATATCCCATTCATTAATTTATTCTTTTTTCTACAATCCTGTAATACTGAACCAATCAATACCAAAATTCCACTCAACTCGCTTACAAAAGAAGACTTTCACTACCAGAATTGTCTTCACAAGAAAAAGTGAATAGTTTTACCAATTTCCAACCAGATACCATCAAAATACCTAGTCATATCTATGTGACTCTAGTATCATCATTAGTAAACTCTTTAATTCTTTAATAAAATTTTCCATGGATTTATTCAATGGATTAAGGTAAATATTCACAAATCAATCGATTTAAAATCTATTTATTAAAATATCATTTTTACTAGTAAATTTTAATTATACCATATTAAGATAATTAAATCAGTATAATAAGTATACTCAAATTACATTATATTTATTAAATAATTATTATCTATCTTCCCCCCTTATCTTTGTTAAAATAAAAACATCATCCATGCCTACAAATTTATTATTGGCTCCATGAATTGACATGCTCCATTTTTCATCCCCACCACAAATGGATGGTTCAAAGGGAGTATATAATGAGTAAATATTATATTTTTAACATAATTAATATTATGAAAATAGAAATCAATTTTAACACTCTATCTATTGTTTGAAAAATTATAATGACGTTCGTGTGTACGTGGAGACTAATGCCACCATAGAGTGACATGTTTCATTTTTAATCACTAACATATAAGGATTTTTATAATATATATTAATAATATATTTTATATTAAGGATTAATATATGTAATTACTATTATTATTAAATTATAACAAAAAAAATAATGATCATTATATTGTAATCCATTGATAATGATAAATTTCCCAAAATAAGATCATCATGGAATTCATTCTCACAATCCATTCGCATAGATTCCATTAAATAAAACATGGTTAGAATAAATAATTTATAAACATATTTCAATATGTTTTATAATATGGATATAAATAACAAGGTATCAAAGTATGTGGTGTGATGTCCTCATTGTGAAACATGTGTGAAATGATCGAAACATTCGATAATAAAAATTTATATTAATAAGATAATTAACGTATAATGAATTATTAAAAATATAGAGTATAAATGGTAGTATATATTAACAAGTTTTAAAATAGTTTATCAAGATGATTATATTTATGATACTTAGTATTAAATAACTTTCTTGAATTATGGGATTAAATGTAATGGGTTTTTATTACTTATTTTCTCTTATTTTTTCTTAATGATTTCTATTTGACTATAATTTTAAAATATTATTTTCACTTATCATATTATGATATTATATTTTATTTACTACTTTATTTATATTTAATTTAATGTTAAAATAAAATAAATATACATTCATTGATTTATCTCTTCATAATATTAGATATTAAGAACAATTCCCATCTTTTTATAATAATCTCTTTTTCATTTAAATCCTTATTAACTCTTTCTACTAATTTTTTATTTTTTTATATTGAAATGAAAATATATATTATTTATAGATGTATTAAAATTTATCATTTCATATTTTAATATATAATATTTATCATTATATTTACGATGTGTATTTAAATATAGGTATTGTTAAAATGTTGACAATGTTTTTCCTTTTCCAATTATACATTGTATCTTGAACTCCACATTTATTCTCGATAAGAATTTAATTATTTTTAAATGAAAAATTGTTGATATTTATTTTTAAATAATATTTCATAAATTATTCATTTAAATTGCTAAAAAATTATTCCTTCCAAACCAACTCATAATGTCTTCTTTTTTCTAGGAAGTTGAGAAATGTTTTTTTCATGAAGCATTAAAATTTCACTTCAAATATCTCCTTTATATTAAAATATATATCATACATGGAGGTATATTTTATAAATAACCATTTGAATATCATTATTAATAATCATATTTGGTGGTTGAAATTTTTTGTATCACCAATATGATTCTTGAAGACATTTAATTTAATACATTTTCTTAAATGATATGTCACTCATATGATTTACATAGATTATTTATCATATGATCAATGATTAATTTCAATTGGAAGTCAAATATATCCATGATTGAAGGGTGGTTTATCATATCATGAATCAATTAATTAGTTAAGGATTTATATCTCATGAGATAACTATCCACTAACATGATAATGTTTTCTCACAATAATGGTTGAAATTAACTGACTCATTAAGGTGATGGTTACCTATGATTATGTATGATCAATATTTCTATGATATTCCACATTCTTATGTTATGATACAATTATTTAATCTAATTTTTATATTATTTTATTCCATTTTAAAATTCTATGATTTTTTATGAATATTTTCTAATATTATGTGTCTATATCGTAATCCTAAATGATTAAATATGTTTTATGAATATTATTTAAGATTATATGATAATTTTAATAATACATTTGTCCATTATTCGTGTTTTCCATATGTTATTATTCTAAAAATAATTATTATTTCATAAGTTTTCCCCTATTAGTCATTTGAGCTAATCCCCTTATTATGTTTGTTTTCTCTAGGTTAAGAAGGCGATTAAAACCAAAAAGACTACAATAAGGTGGTCTTGTGTGATTTTATTATGGAGAAATGTTCATATATATTGAATAATAAGTTACTAATGTCGAAAATACCTAAAGAAATTAAACCTTTTGTTCTAAGTATTGTGAGATTAGTTTTGAGATGTAATGTTTAGCTTATTGAAATAATGTAAAATAATGATATATTTAAATTAGATCATATAACTTCTTATCAAATTTTGTATGTAATTTATGTTTTTTAGCATAAGACCTGAGATTTCAGTAATGAGGTTCATCAGTTGGCATTATAGTAAGGTTGATTTATTATTTTGAAATAATTTTGTTATTTTAGGTGATTAATAAGATGTAACATTAATGAAAATTCTATGGTTATTTGTAAGTATAGGATAACATCATTAAATTTATATAAAGAAGAGATTGTGAGGTTTATTCGCAATAAAACCCATATATTGGTAAAAAAGTGGGAAACAACTCTTGTACATATTTACCTAAAGGTAATAACCCAAAAACAGATTTGTGGGTTTTAATTCGATATTCACGGGTTATATAATATGGTGTCTTAACTATACATCTAGTTTTACACTCTTAGGGGGTATGATTTTGAAAATCACACTCTCTTGACGAAACATTATGAAGTATTTGATCCATTTTTTGGTATTTTATAGAGAATATAATAGAAACTAGACAACAATTTACCCAGATTGAAACTTATCAATTTAAAAGATTGTGTAACGACTATAGATTTTAAATATTTTAAAAACGATAAAATATTTTATAAATTTTCTAACATGAAACATGAGATGTAAAAAACCACTAAATATTGAATAATCAATATTAACAAAACTATAATGATATCCATAATATATTAATCAATTAAAAATTATAAACTTTAGTGGGTAAATAATTACTATGATTTGATTACATAAGAGTTCTTTCAACTGGATGTATATTTTTTCAGACATTGGATTTTTATTTAAACTATAAATAAAAAAAATTATAATTTAACTAAATAAAATTAACTTAAATTTTTAATTAAACTTAAAAATATTGTCCTTTTGTGTACTTATGGATTTTTTATCAAATAATTGATTTTCCTATATAATGAAAAATACATTTTTTACTAGAATCACAAAGTTTATTACTATATCAAGAAGAAAGTATCATATAAATACTGAAAAAAATTTAAAATAATCAATGGTTTTTTAAAGAGTAATACTATACATTTCCAAATACTATTATGAATTTATAAATTCTTTTTTTAATAATATAAATAATTTTTTTCAATATAAATGTTTTTTGTCTTTCATTTAAATTAAATAGTATTTTTTAAAAATTTTATTTTGGAATGAATTTTATGCCACATAATTTTTTTATAAAAAATAAATTTATTTAATTTCATTTAGAGAAATTGATAATTTTTTCTAATAGAAAAATATGATGTTTAATAATACGATTTTGCAAACAATGGGGTTTTACAAGTTAATTGTGCTATTGTTAAAATTAAATTTTCAGACACATATAAATTATCTACGATAAAAGAGATTTAATGTTTGGAAACAATTTGTACAAATATTATACATATTATAATTTATTTTAAACCCCTGAAAGAAATTAACATATGTAAATACATGTTACTGTGGTAAAAATATAGTAAAAGTGAAAGTTATAAGAGTAAAGGTGTTAAAAGATGTTAAAAAATGTGTAAAAATGAATGTTGGAGGTATTATAGATAATATATCAACCATAGATCCATTATTAACCATTATTTATTTTTTTGGATATGTGAAACATGTTCCCTATTGATATAAAGTTGAACTATTTATAAAGATTCCCTTATCACCACTTATAAGAGCATCCTCTCACCATCTTCAAATTGTGGATCAATGAATTTGATTTTTTTTCTTGATATTTTACATGTATTACATCCAATATAATACAATTAATTTTCTTATATCCTCTTTTCATATGATTTTTCCCATATCCTCCACTTATGCGGTTTCATCCAAAGGAAATCACTATTCCAAAAGGTCAGTACATTTTCCCTAAATTAGTTTTTATTCATTATAATATTTCTAAGTAAAAATTTCCAATTCCTAGAAAATGAAATCATTTGTTTATTTATGGAAAATTTTATTATTCTAAGAGAATAAATTTAACCTCCTTTCACATTATCTATTATGAATAATGAAACTTTCAATTATGCAATGTACAGACTACCACATTTATAAAGAAACAACTCATGTTTTCACCAGAATCTCTCATTGTTAATTATAACAATTAAATATAATAATAAATTTATATAAATTGTATAATTATAATTTTTAATAATTTTAATACACCTTAATTCCCTCCAATTATTTGAGAAATGAAACTGTTAATCGTGCATTGAGACAACTACCTCCTTGATGAAGTATCATATTACATTTTTAATATAATTTAATTATATTTTATTATTGTTCCTTAAAATTAGATACACCATATTAAAAATAATTTGAAAATTTCAAGATTATTCTATAATAATGATATTATTCCAAAAGAATCAACTTTCATAATAATAACATACTGTTCATGGTGGTATATACATGTTTGTGTCGGTCTAACAACTAACTTGAAGAATGTTATAAAATAATATAATTTATAAATATGAGAAGAAAATTTCAAATAATATACTATATAAACAAGTAACTAAGGATTTGTTTTTTATTTAATATTATCATTAACAATAAACTCATTAATTAAGATATAATTTTTCATCGGTTAAAAATCACTAAATCATTATCATCATAGAATTCGTGTTTTTTATCGTAAGAAAAAATCTCATAGAATGGAATTGTAACTTTATATATAATTAAAAAAATGAATTCTAATTAATTTTATGATATGTTAATGATGATATTTTCAGGAAAGAAAGAATAACTCTGATTTTATGAAACTAGTTCAAACCACTCAAGATTACTCACACTAGATATTGAAAATATATAATAACTAACTAGTATAAATATAGAAAATAACTATAAATAAATTTTAAAAAATTATATTTATATAAAAGTGGTTTTTAAATAGGTTATTAATATATATTTGTTTTTATATTATATTTTAGAGTGCATTAAACTAAACATGTATACAATTTATTGGATTTGTAATTTGAATGATTAGTATCTTCATAAAATAATGTGTAAGTGATAATATAATTAAGAATTAGTATACCTATTAACTTATAGGGAACTTCCTATATCTCATATATGTCATAATAATTCATAAAAATATCCAAAAAACCATGCTAAACTAGTATCATTCTACTCAATGAGAGATTTATTATTGTATTCCTTATACTATCAAAGAGTTTATCATTTTAATGAATAAATACTACCATACAGTGACTACAAAACTCTACCTATAATACATCATTAATATTTGAATTCTCTATTGTAGATGAACTTATTTGATTCTAGTAATCATAATATATGTATCCTAACATTCCATAATTATAAAAAGTATAAGTTGGTTGGGTCTTTTATTGTTAAAATAAACTTATTTCTTATCCTTGGTTTTGAAAAATTATAATACAAATAATTAAGGTTTTATTTAACATGGAGTTGGCTGTTTGAAAATTTTTGTATGTATACTAACTTTTTGATAATATGTTATGATGAATTGATATAAAATATGGTTATTCCATAACATAGTGAAGTTCAGTAATGGAATATATACTTGAATGATGTGATGGAAATGGAAATTCTAAAATCTATCCAAGTTAATTATCTCACAACATTTTGATCTTAAATCATATTAATTTTTATAGTATGTATTTATAAGAGTCATCTTTAATAAAGGTTTTATTAATTGGATATCAGTTTTAATATTTTAATTATTATTTTTATGATCCTGTGTGATTTAAGAGGTTGTATATTTAGGAACCAAAGTTTATTCTCATCATGGATATTGATGTGATTAAATGTATAAAAAGATGTATTTATAGAAGATTTATAGTTGATGATGTCTAATGAATTGCACTTTCATCCGATCATGGATATGAAATAGGATATCATTAATATTGTATCCTGGTTGTATTTTAGGGTTTTTTATGATACTATTTGAGAAGTAAATAATGGAAGATGTATCTAAGGGATGTGGATTCGATGGTTTAAGTAATGGAACCTCTTTTTGTTTTAGTTTGAAAATGATGTCTTCCATGATTAGAATTTTTTTTATAATGAATATCATTTTTTAGTAAGGTTTTTTTCATTATAACCATAAATGTTTCAACCTCACTATTATATATTATGCTACATTATTTTTTTATTAGATAGTGTGTATCTCTAGAATGGTTTATTTTTTATCTTATAATTTCATTGTCTATGATTTTCATTATGTTATTACTTCCTGAATTATTATTTTCAATTATATTTATATTTTTACTATTATTTGATAATTTTTTACTTCTCATCAACCAAATTCTTTAGTTGGATTAAAATTGAATGTTTTTTAGACTATAATTACCCAAACCTCTTGTAGTGCCATATCACTCTTCCTATCGTGGACACAATTTTGAATCCATGAATGTATATACCTTATAAATTGGATGTTTGAAACATTATCAAACATATTTTGACTAAAAAACTATATATCAGACCTTTTAATTATAACTTATGTTGTTATATCATAATTTATAAATTTCCATACACTAAATATGTTGTATTGAAAAGGTTTCCTATTTTGATATGATAGCAATTCCAATCAGAACAATGGAAAACCCGAATTCTAGTTAACCAATGATCTTTCTTGGGGGAATATAATGAATATTGGGGTTAGAAGATTTTTTTTTTGTTAACATTGGTGTGGAGAATTTTATTTTGATTAATAGAAATTATAAAATTCAATTAAATGAAATCTTCATATTTACTGGAGGGGGAAATTTTAAAATCAAGGTAATTACAATGTTTGGAAGAAATTTCAATTTTTGATTAATATATATATCTATAGTCATATTTAATCTTGTGATATATTAGATAAAATGTGAATAAACACATGAAATTACTCACATTGGAACATTGATTATTCTGGGGTTAAGATGGGAATTATTGTTATTTGATTATCATTACTTTTATTTTCAAAATTGTAAATCAGTAGATCAAATTTATCATTGTTTTATGATTTTAATTGGTAAAATATAATCATTGGCTGAGAATGATATTACATATGGACATCTTATATAATGTACTATTTTTTTCTTCTAATAGAATGGGAATATATGAACAGAGTGACATATTATTTTAACAATATGATTAATTCTTGTATTGATTATAATATTTGGACTCTTATAATCTGTAAGAATCAGATAGAGAGAGATTCTGAAAAAAAGAATATAATGAATGGGTTTTCATTTAATTAAACAACTATTTCCTTATTATTAAATTCTAAAACTTCAATGTATACTAAAATTATAAAAAATGAATTAAACCATAATTCATATGTTATAAAATATAAATCTAGGAAATTAATTATTTAAAATATTACCAACTATATAAAATAGATTACCTCAAAGAAAACAATTCTATAAGAGTATCTAAAGAATATAAGTGATAAATATAATATGAAACCATCATCCAATATTATTTTTTACGAATATAGGAAATAAAATTAGATCAACACTCAATTTATTAGGATTCATAAGAAATGTAAATATGGTAAACATCCTATAAGGATAGCGGTAAACCAAATTAGATAAACTAATGAAATTTTGAGTGGAAATGGGGATCTATATTTCCCTTGATAAGAACATATTATAAAATATAATTTGTTAATTATATCTTAAAAAACCTTATTAATAATATAAAACATTAAGTTAAGTTTTCTCCCTAAGCATTGGAAATGATAAATTTACTATTAAATGTTCAAAACGTTTTCATGTTTTATTTTCTAATATACATTAATATGTTTAAATTATTGAATTATAAGAACATTGTTATTAAAGTATACATTTTGTTAATTCTTTTGAAAAATATTCTTCAATTGGAATAAGTGTTTAAGAGGTTGAGATTTTTAGACCATCGCTAAGGTTTCTAGGAAGGGAATGTAAAGGAATCATTAAATATTATGTTTATCAATACTATAGTTTATGAACCATTTCTATATGGTAATCTACACATGTTTATATTTAAATCTACGGATTATGTTTCAACTTATAGAGCTTTATATTTAAGGAACGTGAACCTATATAGACCTATATATACATAGAGTATCAAAGAAAAACACTATGTGATTCTATTGTTTAATGATTACACTAGGTATAAATGTATATTTTTATACAAAAAAAATAATTATAACTCTATTTTTTAAAATATATTTTACCTATAATTTCATATTTTATAAATATACAAGTTTTAACTCTTTTAAATGATCATGTTAGAGAATTTTTAAATTTTTATTTTGAATATTTCTGTAGTAAAAACTTAATTAACCATAATTTATCATCCCTATAAACTCTATAGTATAATTTTGTAGTTGAATAAAGAAATAAATACCTTTAATAGATTACTTATTCTATATTTTTTAACATTATGTAGCTATTTATTTTTGGTAGGTTACAATGAGTACATCTTTTTACACTATAAATTGTGGTTTCCATGATTTTATCTTAGGTAATATCCCTTATGAGTTGTGGAATGGTTAGAAGCCTATAATTTCATAATTTTGTATCTTTGGATGAAAATTATTTAATTTTTATACTAAATGTCATATTTATAAAATTTATTCAAAGGAAAATGATGGGGTTCTTTTTTATACTCCATATATAGTAAGACTTATCGAGTTTTCAATTAATTAATATATATAATACATGATATGGTAAATGTTAAGCCTGAGAAAATCCATCCTTATGAGAAGAAAAATCATTAGGATGATACTTATATATATTCAAAATTTGAAACCACTTCTATATATTACTATATGTCGAATAAACCTATCGAAAATTGACATTTTAGAAACTATACTAATATAATTTAGAAAAATGGATGTCAATTAAACTAAAGATAATAATTCAATAGATTAAATTCAATAATCCATTTTACCAAGAAAATAATTGATCATAAGGAATCATCCCATTGAGAATATAATTATTAATATAAACCAACCAATTAATACATGAAATGTTTTACAAAATTAATGTGAGAATAATATAATATTATCATAACTTGAACCAAAAATGGTTAATGAATCCTTAGGTGAGGAATGTTGGGTATTCTATATGAGATAAGAGCTCAGTAAATTTGAAGGAAACAATGAATCGACCTTGGTTTAATGTCATAAATTTCATCTAGTTGTAGGATTAAAATAGTTCTTTTAGAATAAATGTTATTACAATGATGTTATTGTTGGTAATAATGTAATACTATTTTCAAAGTATTATAATAAGAAAGTGGGTATATGATATCGGGTGTGTTTTTTTAGTATCATAGATCATATACATTTATATAAATCTATATTTTATAGATAATGATATATTACATTATATAAACTCGATTTAAAGAGTTATTTCATTAACATAAATGTCAAGGAGTTAGTATTTGCAAAACAACCCCATATCGTGGAAGATATAAATTTTAAAAAACACAAATTATGACATATTAAGGAATTTTATGGACTTAAATATTCCCCAAGACCCTATTATTTCTAATTGTAAGGATTAAATCTTAAAAATATTTTTATTAAATGAACTAGATATCCAAAAAAATTAAATACCGTTTTTAATGTGAATAAAAATTATTAAAATCATGTAAATTCCATTATATTATACTTAACTCGGAAAATATCGTCGATAGTTTATTTAGAAATTATGTGAAGTGATTTCATGATATGTATGATGGGAAAACATAACATCTTAAATTTTTTATAAATAAACTAGATATAAAAATAAACATTCTTAATTCAACATAATTCTATAAGATATTTTTATTTTTATTTTGGTTTTAACAATGCCTAGAGTTTTAGTACTCTTGTAGTTTCAATTTAGAAATATAACCTTGATAATAATTAGTTTGGAGGGATGATTAAAAGTATAACCTAATTGATAGATATAGGATCACATATTATATATTTTTGTTTTCCTGTGTGAATGGTTTCATGTAAAACGAAAAGAATACCATATTAAGACATCGATGAAAATAATTCACAATGGTAAAGAACATAAAAATATAGACTTAACTATTCAATTATATTCTTCTTAATTTTCAAATTTTATTCTAATACTTATTTCATCAGTTTTAGAAAATATCATAACTATTATTCTAGAACATGTATTTTTCATAGTAAGTATTCTGTTTAATTGTTAAGAAGAAATAAAAAAAATTCACTTTCAATTATCGAAGGTAAATATATAAGATCTAAAACTTATTACACCCAGTTATAATGAATATAACACACACTGATGGACTTTTTTTTAAGCTTCACTCAATGTTCTATTGTTTGTGAAAGTACAAGCACTATCTATATTTTTATAAACCCAAAAAAATCACTCAAATGAGGTACACATTAATATAAATCACCACATTATTTGGGATGGAAGAAAAAGGTGATATTATTCTATTCTTTATCTAAACAAAAAATAAACTTTTATATATTGTAAATAACCCTTAAATTCAAATTTTTTCAATATATAAAATAGAATTTAGGATTCATTGATAAAAAGTTATATTAATTATTACTTCACATTTTACTATTTCGTGACATAAAATTACCCTTGAGAATGGGGGGGTATTCTTTATTTAGAGTGGTTCTTTCATATCATGTAAATACTTTACAGTTTCAAAATTATCTTTGAATAAAAAATATATAGTATATAATAAGATTCTACTAAAACCAAAAATAATGGAAATACAACATTATAATTATATACAATGGTAATTAACATATGGGGTGTAGTATTTTCTGGATATTTTAAATCATATGTTATTTTCCTTATATTATTTCAATGTTTTCTGCGCATGTTTCATATTATATAAATATAAATTACATGTAATTTCAACTCCGATAATTTATTTTAATTAACATTTTTTTCTTGAACATCAATAGTTAAATATTTTTTAATATAATGCATATAATAATGTAATGATTCTCTAGAGTTTGCATAATTTACGCATCATTTCTTATTTTTTTAAATCTTGGTTTTTTTTTATTTCAATATCTTCTCATAGATTTTTTATGTATGTATGTATGTATAAAATACAGGTTTTATAATAGATAAGATAATTAATTTAGAACATTCTCTAGAATCATGTTCATTAGAATAAGATCATCCATAGGTATCAGAAGATAACTTCCCTAAGATTCAAATCTTTTTTACATTATATTCTAGTATTGAATATCAATAATTTTTATGCACTTATCTTAAAAGGGAATGTATTTTTTCTTTCTAATTATGATGATTTAGTAAAGCAGAGTGAATAATAGTTATGAATTAACTTTATGATAATAATATGTGTATTCAAAGTTACTCTCATGCATTAAATTTAAATTATAAGGGGTAAATTATGTCTTATGAAAATCATAGGAAGTGTATTAACTTATTATTCATGAAAAATATTTATTTTTCATTTTTTGTTGAAAATATGAATTATCATATTTTGATTTATATAATTAGAAAAGGTGATATTATGGTATTTTGACCGTATTTCCCAAAGGAGTAGATATTATGATATGTTTTCTTACTTCTTAATCTAATGGGGTTAATATTATAAAGGTAAAATCATTTTAATTGGGAGATATTGGATATTGTTGAAAGTTTTTATGTTACAAAACCTATGTATTTCTAAGAGGATAAATTTTAGTAATATTTGATGTTATATCCATTTTTAATTTCATCCTATAACATAAAAAGAATTATTTTTAAAAAATTTATCAAATATATCATTATTTTAGTTTTTAATTAATGTTTTGTGATTTTTAAAAAGTGGTAGATTGTAAAGATGATCACATTATTTATTATGTTTTAATCTATAGATAATTATACTATTAATTAATGTTTTAATATAACCTGGAGTTTGAATATTGAGTTTTATTGTTTATATAATTATTTTCTTATCATATATTTTGATTAAAAATCCTAATGATATATCTACCAAATTAAAGTGATGGTATGTAATGAAATGTATAATTGAACACAATGATAGCCAGTCAATTTCTCAATGAAAGGTATAATCATGACCACTTCTCTTGGAATATAGTGGGTGGTGTCTGATGTAGTTCCCACCAAACTCAATGATCCTAGAATTTGATCATTGAAGTTTATTTTCACATTATTTATAAATTGGTCGACATAATTCAAGTAGAAAAGGACATAAATAAACTAGACAATACATGATAGAATCATGTGTATCGTATTCTTTATTTGGGTTATTTGTTTAGTTTTTCTTGTAGTGAGTTTTTCTTCAATATATTATTTAGTGAGGTTTAACAGTACGGAAATTATTATTCTTACTGGAATATTTTATTTTTTAATCCCTTGTATTCATTGGGGTTTCAGATCTAGGGTGTTGAGATGATTTCAATCATTGAGATTGATGATATTCCAAAGAGATTAAAATATAACTTCAAACATGTTTATTGTTAACAAAGTATAGAGGACTAGACAAACTACCTATTTTGGATATCAAAGAGGATCTCATAGATCGATCACCCTGGTTATGTTCTTCATATTTAGATTGGTACCTTCAAGCAGGACTGTAACAAAATAAGTTTTTAGGGATGTTGATACCATTGTTCAAGTATCCAAACAACTTACTAATTTGGTATAATAGTGTATAATTCCATGATTCGAAGTGTTTTTTAGTAAATACTCTTCAAGGAGTTTTATTATTGTTATCCTTATCTATGAATATCAGTTCAAATTATTTTCTATATTTTTTTCTGCTATATTATTTTTTATAAGGTGTTTATCTTCTGATAAGTTTATTTTCCACTAAATACTATATAATTTGTTTCATAAATTAAGTTATTATTTATCGACATTTTATTTTTTAATAATTTTTATTTTTTTAATATAATTTTATTATAAATTATAAATTCCAATCAAATGAATACATGAGTGGGAGAAAAATGGCTAGTAATATTTTTACTATAATTCACTCATCTCTTGTTGTGTCATATTACTCTACCTATCTATGAGACTATGAGGTTTTTATTAATCTTTTTTCTTGAAATGGTAGAAGGAAAGGCATAGAAAACATATATATCATATGTTTATCTAATATGTGGAAGAATATGACAATATATCATCTTAATAATATATGTTGTATTGATTCAATAAGAGTCATCATGCCTCTCGTTTTATCAAGTACTAAATCTATTATCTCTAGTAAATTGAGTGAAAGTGTCTCTACATAAAAAGTTTAATATAATAATATTATCCACCACTACTAATTTTAAATGTATTTATATAAGAATCATTGAAAAAAGTCACCATCTATAATCATTTATATCAAGGAACAATCCTGATCCAATCCTTCAATCATACAATGTGTCACTAGGTCTTACCATAACTAAAAAAATATCCAATTCCACAATATAGTCCATATATTCTATATTAGACATATATTTTATTATAATTTAAAAAACAAGATAGTTTTTGATACATTGAACACGTGAGTATATGTGTGTTGATTGAATATCATTTAAAAAAAATTATAAAGTAATCACTTTTTGAATCTTATCCTATACAACCAAATTCTACCACTCTCTGGAGAGTCCATATAACATGTATGTTTCTAGAATTAAATTTAAAACCATTTAATTAACCATGAAATAAAATATTTTATTGATTTTAAACAAACAATTTTTAATACAATAGGTCCTTAATACCGTTGAAATAATCAAGGGTTTTATCTTTGAATGTTCATGGACTTATATACTTGAGGATCTTGCTGAGGTGGCCCAACCCCATTCATAGTATGAAAATAACTCATATAGTTACACTAGTTAAAATAAATCTATGAACATGGGTAAATGGCCTTAGTTAGTAATTTTCATGGCTATAGGTGCATATATATATGATTGGATTTTGACTGAGGTGGTATGTTGGAAAAAATGGCCAACCTCTTCAACCATAGCGGACTATGATGGTAGGGATTCTAATAAAGAGTAAGCTAAAGTTTTTTCTAAGGCCAAACTCTTATATTTTTTTAGATATATATATATATGTATGTATGTATATTTATATGTTATATATAAATTTTAAAGTCCATTAATTGAAGTGGTTAAGGTGTTAGTATTAGGACAATGGAGGTGTGAGTTCAAATATAGATGCCATCATTTTAATTACCATATCTCCATGGGCCTGAAACCCCTAGAAATAGGGCAACATCACCAAAATATATTTTCATGGTCCTTTCTTATGAAAAAATGGTATTTTCCAAAAAAATATTGCATCAAAGGTTATTTATACAACAATAAACTCTACTGTCCCTTACAACCATGGATATACTTTAATTTTACCAAAAATTTACCTATAATATATTTATATAACGGTTTCCTGTAATGAAACATTTTTTAATGAATTTATTACATGTTTTAATTTGATATCTCCCTTTAAATATCATTCCACATTGTCGAAGGAGTGACGAATAAATTAATTTGTAACAAAAAATAACTGTGGAACCTTATACTGAAAAACGTTTTCTATACCACCTTACAAAAAATTACCTAATAACTACACATTATTAAAGATTTATAAAGATACAACCAAGGGTATTTTTACAAAAAAAGGTACTCTCACCCTACCATAACTATATTAATCACATTCAATGATTTTCTTAATAATTATTTTTGAAACCAACATTAGAACCACCATATTAGAATAATATTCCCTGAAATACATTTCTTTGTCAAAAAAAAATTTATCGATAATGATATAGTAAATATAATATCCTTTTGATACATGAATTCCATCATGGTGAATAAATATCACCATTATCAGTAAAAAATAATAAATAACTCCAAAAAATCAATAATTTCATAAAACACTTGACCTAAACAAACATTATAGTAACTTTGGATTCCTTTTAAATAGATGAACTATTCATTTTCCTAATTAACTAAAGATCACAAATAATATTTATATCAAATCCTAATACCTAATGGATAAATATAGAAAATATTTGTAACACACTATACTAATCCATCACCCCTTGACCTCACCCGAGTTCAACATGAATGTTATTAGGCCTTAATTTAATCCTTCTGACCACTTCTGATAAGAAATAAATGTTAGAAGATAAAATTGAATCATTTTGGGGACATGTATTACAGAAAACTAACATTATATATGTTTATATCTTATCTAAAATTTGACTTACAGTATTAGTATATCAAAAATTCATAACCCCATAACAAATAAAATAATGGAAAATTTATGAATGTTAGTCACAATTAAATATCATTCCTAAAATGAAAATAAAATTTGTAAATAGAATAACCAAAAAACAATTTATTTGAATTAATATTGTATTATCTAAAACCATATTCAACGTAGTCATGAAATACATAACCAAAAAATGATGACCAATCTAAATTAATTTTCTATATCCCCAAAACTCCTCGATCAAACCAATTAGGATAAAGCCCTTCTACCATTATACCTCTTTCTTCCTAGATACTACCCAACACTACTTATGAAAGGGGTATTTTATTTTACTTTATCATTAAATATAGAAAATACTTATCCACCAAGGTATGGATATTGGGGGTATATAGTAATATTTAGTAAGATAACCATAAGACTTCTCATATTCCCAATTAATGTGAAAAACAAATATTCTTAAAATATAATTTTATAAAAAAATTCATTTCCCACGAAAATTTATAAAAATAAAATAAAATAAGTTCATATTAAATCAGTAAATATGAATTAATCAAACCATAACCAAGGAGAACATAAATTTAAAATTTCAAAATCATTCTACAAACATGCCTTTTTTTATTAAAAAATTGATGACATTGAAAATGATTAAGAACTATTTGGTAATATTTACTTCCAAGTGGACTTACACCCCTAATTTATCTTTGTTTTACCAACAAGGACCATGTAACATACCTATCTAGGATAACTTATGAGTAACCAAAATAAGCACCACATAACCCTAGGTGTGCCTCAACAAACACTAGAGGATTTAAACTAGAATCGAGGGTCTAATTAGATATCATGGGGAGGATATATCCTCTAATCGTAGTATAAATAATATAAAAACCTCCTAACAACGTCATACATCAAATATCATCATAACATGCAATCATAGTAAGTGCAGAAATAATCCAAATGAATAACCATGTTGTAATGGAATTCATGTCATACTTTATAGTGAAAGGATTTGAAAAATATTCCCAAATCAGTTTTGAGGCAATGCCCAGTCCCATCATTTATGCTCCACTCATATCATACCATATGATTTATATAGCGTAGGGGTATTTCCATTTTCCAAACATGTAACCATGATGTTAGTTCGAGTACTAACAACGCCACATGTAAGGTGTCAGTACAACCCAACAGAAAAACACAAATGATTCCTAATAATATAAATTATGAGTAAAAGTGTATAATGATATGAATTTTAAAATTAAGTATAACATAATAGTAAAATAGTAAATTAACCATTAATCCTTAGGTCTAGTGTGCCCCAATGGTTAACCATACCTTCTTCATCTAGTGTTGGATTTTTATTTCTAGGTATCATAACCAAATATATAAATATATGGTAACTGTAGATCAATTAAACTATGTATAAGGTCCCCCAACATATATAATATTGGGTACACCTGATCATAGAAATTACACCCAAGTTCCATCGACACATATAATAATAGGAACACAAGATAAAGGGAAATATGTCCAGGGTCCCCCAATGTATATAAACATGGGAACACCTATTAAAATAAATATATCAAAGGTTCCAAAACATATTTAATAATGGGAACACCGGATCCATGTAATTATGTCCATGGTCCACCAACATATATAATAACAGAAACACCATATCAAATGAACTAAGTCAAAGGTTCCTTGATGTATATCAAAATTGGAACAATGGGTCCAAGGACTTATATACGTAGTCCAAACACAAATACAACAAATCCCTGGAACAATGTTTATCATCCCGTGATATTTATAATTTTGGAAAAATATTAAATTTTATAATCACAAGTTCCCAATTTTATAAAAACAAGTTCATAATTTTATTGGTCAATTACCCCTGAAATATCACTGACTAAGAGTTTTTCAATTTAACATTTAACCATAGAATGTTTATAAATAATTTAATTTATTAACATAAATGTAGGATAAATCTTAATAATATTTGCAGGCCCCTTAATCATCAGATGAAGGTACTAAACTCACATATTCTACACATCAAATTCTATTTAATTTTCAAATGCTGGCCCACCATATGTGGTGGAATATATACTAGACTTTACACACCAACATATCACTTAAAGAATGTGGGAGGGTCCATAAAATTAATTTTGGGGTTAATTTAAATAATTATATTATATATTTCCAAGAGAACATTTTTTTCAATCTAATAACACATCATATACACATGTAAAATAATAAATAGTTAAATGGATAGCTCATGAACACATATCTTAAGTGCAACAAGTCTCAATTTCCCAGAACCCATGATTAAATGAATCCCAAAAAGAAAATAAGCCTATATTAACCCCAAATTCATCAAATTAGAATTTTGGAAAAAGGAAATAAGAATATATTGGGATATAAGTGATGGTCGTAGTTAACATTACCAGAATGATCTAATTATAATGATTGGAACATTTAACACTTTCTAGAACCCCATAGCCGGTTGGATGGTGTTGGATCACCATTTTTCCTGTGATTCCTATAGAGAAGAAGATGGTCATTTGTGTCCACTAGATGGATAGTGGTTTCTCACAAGTGATCATGTGGCCTCAACCATAGTATTTTATCCAAATTAATGGGTCTTCTATGAAATTAAGATCCCTCGAACCAAAGAACACTATAAAACCTATCAAACACCCAAAATCATTCATTTCAAAATATAGTTCAATTTGAATAAAAAAATTAAATAAAAACAAACCCTAATGATTGGATAAGGTGTTACAGTATTCTAACAATATAAAATTACATTCTCAAGAATCCATCATATGAATCATAATGCATTATATATAGATAACTGAGGATAATTTCATCATATATCATACTCTCATTCCAAAATATTCTCCTGGATACATTCATTCTACCAAAACACCCATACCATACGAATAATCTTCCAGTATAATTTCTTGTCACTCTAATCCAATATACAAACCCAAAGTTCATCAAAAGATACATCACTCTCAAGATCAATATCATATGTTCCAATCAAAATAGAAGGATTAGGGTGATACCCTGGAATTTTTTACATGTGATAAATGTAATGAATGACACAAAAATATTTTGAATGTGCTAATCTATAAGTTATAACACTGATCCTCTCCAAGATTTCAAATGATCCAAAGTATCGAGGAACAAAAGTTTTCCTTCTTCTGAAAAAATTATTGTCTCAACCACAGTGACACCAATATAAATACTTTATCTCTAATAAAAAAACTATAAACCCATGATAATAATCAGTATACGATGTTTTTATACTCTTTATGGTTTATAACCACTTCATAATAAACTGAACAAACTCATACGCCTCCTTCATGCGACTCAACCCAACAAGACATAACTCACCAACCTCTTACTAACATAGGGGTGAATAGAATGGCCTACTTATACAAAACCACAAATGGATCCATCTAAATTTCAATGTGATAAATATTATTTTAAGGAATCTATAAAAAATGCATTTCATCCTCAAATAAACCCCTAAAATATAAGATTAATTCTTTTAGAATATCCTCAAGAATCAAAATAGTATACCCATGTAGTCCATTTGTGTTTGGATGACATATAGTATTCATGTGTATTTGCATTCCGATAAATTTCTATAAAAAATTCTAGAATATTAATTTAAAATGGTTATCATGGTATAAAATAAAACAACATGGAACTTATTTAAGAAAATATATCTCTGAAACATCTAGATTTCCAAGATCATCTATAGAAAAGGTATCCCATATTAATAAGAAATATGATAAATTAGTCCACCAATCAATGAATGACCACAAAATTTCATTTTTATTAGGTGTTATTTGTAAACCAGTCATGAAGTCCATAGTGAAATCATTCATTTTCAACTTAGGTATGGGAAATGACTGTAAAATATTAGTGGGCTCCTTCACTTGATGATAGTTGAAGTACTATGTTACCAAAACATCCTTTAAATTCACCATGCCCAAACATAATAACTACATCAAGTATCATCATACATCTTTTTCAAACATGGGTGTACCTCTCAATTAAATGTTTATAACTCCCTCATAAATTCCCCTCACACACCCATTGGAAAAAAGAAACAAAAAGGGTCATACATAATCTCATTTCCATAAATGTTCCTGTATGGAGGTTGATACCAACCATATATGTAGTCCCTCTAGGATATTCACTCGTGATATTGTAATTTCTTTATTTTTTTTTGTATTATATAGTGAGCTTGTGATGGATAAATATGATAGATCTTCTCAACCTCGAAATTATAGAATATACCAATGCATATGGGTCTGACATTCCATAATTTTCAACTCATTGTTGGAATCCTACATAACCTAAGTCAGCATATTCAAGCTAAATAATTAAAATTTTCTTATATTTTTTAGGATAATAAGCTTTCGTATATTCAAAAGATTATATTCATTTAATCCATATATATTTTCAAATAATTAAATTTTGCTGTGAGAAAATGTATATCAGGATCTTAGAGTATGTGTACACCATAAACACTGTACCCAAAAGGTAATGAAACCAAAACATCAAAGTATGAACCAAAACCACCAACCCCAAGTCATGTGGTTAATAGTGTTACTTATGCAATCATAACTGCCATGATCCATAAGAAACTAAATGAAAAACATGAATCTTTAATACCACCATCCCATCTCCATATGCATGACTAATAAAAGTAAACACGTAACCTGAATCAAGGAAGTCAATGATCTATATTTATTTAAAAATCCACTTAAACTTATGAAATATGTTTTCACATACTTTCGACAATATAAATATCACCAATTTCTTGGTTAAATTCATTATTGGTGCTACCAAGAATCAAAAGTATCATATAAATCTTTAGTAATACCCGACCCAAATTTCAAATATACTAATATTGAATATTTTCATAAGATTATCCTAACAAAAAACTTCTACCACCTTTTTAGGGTCTATAGAAACAATTTATTTTGATATAACATGCCCTAATATGTTTACATTGTAACTATAGAAGAAAATCATTGATATATTGGAAAATAATTGTTGATCCCTTAAGGTTTGAAAAGAATATGAAGATATCATTCATGTACCTCCTCTAATATAGAGTATGTTATGGTTCCATCGACAAAAAAACCTTAAGAATATCCATGAACAGGTGATAAAATCAATTCTTTCTGGATATAAACACTCTGGGTTATTTTGTTAATCCAAACCGAATAACCAGGTACTCGTACCAGCCATACCTAATCTGAATGATAGTATGAGGTATATGTGAGGGCTTCAAACTGCAATGAAATTAACTCAATCCAACATCATTCATGGAAAACACATGTTATCCCATAAATTGGTCTATGAGATCATCTATACATGGATGTTGATATTTGTACTTGATGGTCACTAGGATCAAAATATGATAATCCATGAGAAATCTCTATGAATAATTACACATGTCGTTAAATGAAACTGAAGAACCCCATGGTGATGTATTGATATTGGTAAATCACATTGATTCTAATTCCTCTATTTAAATTTTGAGTTTGCATAGATCTATACAAGTTATTCATGAAGTGGAAGATTAAATTTTCTTTACAATTAGCCTGAGTTCTATGGTTACCTTCATACCTCCATCAAGTGGAAATCGTGAGAGCAAATAAAAAAAATCTTCTATCCTTCAGATAATGGGATGATATAGATCCTAACACAGTATATTTTCGTATAATAAAAACATATCCCGCCAAGATAAAATTACACCAAAATAGTGATGATCTAGTCCTGAAAATCATTCATGCCGATCCAAATTTCCTGTATGAAGATGACTATTACAATAAATATATTTATAAGATACCGGATAGAGTTAATAGTTGATAAAGTCATGGTATTGATCAAACAAATCCATCCCAAGAGTCAGACTGGCTCCATAAATCATGATTATTATGGAATCTAACCATATTGATAACAACCAACTATGAGATCATTTTCCCTACATCAATGCACTTTTCATGATTTCATAATGGCATATTGAGAGTCCTTGCACCATATTGTAACTCTATAGTGATCTATAAACATAAAAAAAATCATAAATGAATGGGAATATTTTGTATAAAATAAAATTAATTCTAATGAAGAATCCACTAGGATCATAACTGTAACTGTAGAAGGTCCAACATCCTAATTAGATGGGAAATTATACCTGAAAGAATGCTTTCTAGTACCATTACCAAGAGTTCTTTCATATTCCCATAGACTATATTACCATTTTGTTACAACTACCTTTACTGTGGGGTAATGCATCCCTTACCTCATTCTATACAGTTTATAGAACTCTAAAATATTATCTAATATGATGTGGATGATCCCATTACATAATTATTCATCTTATTATATTTCTCACTAGAAAACATCCTTGGACGATTTCTAAAAATTCATTGTTATTGAAAAATCATTCCAAATGATGAGAACACTACTAAAGATTGATCGATGTGAGGAAACATATTTCAAGCCTTTCCATAGAGATAAAATCATATTAGAGATACTATATTGACATGATTGTCCACTACCATAGTCTCAATGTGAACTATTTCTTTAATGGAATCTCTCAAAGAAGTAGTTCATGCTGCTAAAAGATCAACTAATATTTCACATAAATGGAAATACTTGTCAATAACTTGAGTCTAATTTTAGGTTTCCCTCAGTGATGGGGGACTGATTCACCAAATCTGAAAATATTGTCAAAGAGAAGAAATTTTTAGAGACCTTGGTTTTTCCCTCTAAGACGTTGGGATAATTCAAGGAATTTATTTAGAGGAATGCACTGAGAAGGTGCACAATTATGATTCCAGGTGCACCCATAATTACTTTTATAAAAATGTAAAATTTATTATTAATAAACAAATAATTTTTCAGAAATAATGGAATATTTCATAAACATAAGATCAGATATGAAAACTGAGGGCATGTTCGAGTCCATTACATGATGTGTACCCTAAGATAAATATAATTTTTTTTTTCAGTGTGGGTCATATATAGATGAAGTAACCAAAGACAAAACCATAAATAAAATAATTGAATAAAATTATTTTATTTTTTAACATTAATCTAAATTACCCATGAATGGGGACTAAAATTGGAAATTTGATATCACTTTTGAGTTTATAATGCATTGTTTTACCTAGGTACGACCTAAAGTGGGTTGGTGTGGGATGTTTATATGAGACAGTCATTGGGAGTATAGTTAAGTGGATTAATTAAGTAATTAATTAATTAATTCTTCTTTAACCTAATTCTCCAGTTATAAATAGATGGCTATGGAAAATATCTAGGGTTAGAAGCATATCTATGGGATTTTGGGAAAGGTATCTTCTAATCCTTTCATCGATAGTTCACGATGAGATTGCAAATTCGGATAGATCAAGATGCAGCGAACACAATGAATTCCTCTATTTATTGGTAGACATGTTCTTTATTCGTGATTGATTCAAATTAGGGGTATGAATCATTAATTGGTGGTTCCATCCTTTTGATTAAATATTTTTGAAGGTTCAATATTTTTCTTGAATATGTTCCCTTGATAAATCTTTCATGCATATAAGACCAAAGAATTATATAGTTTCCCTTTTGTATATTTAATCTTAAAGCACATTATTGATCATTGTACAATAAATATTGGAAAATGATCATACAATTTTTGTTTCTATGCATTTCATCTCCCTTTTTCACCGTTGGAACCCTGCGGTTCCCAACTCGATATTTTTAGGGCAACCTGAGATTAGTTGAGTGAGGGGATTTTTGGAGGATTGAAGAAATTAGGTCAGATTGACAAACGGAGACTAAACCAGTGGAGATCAGTGTCCAAAGATTAATGATCTATGTTAATTTATTTGTTCGTAGTTGGATCAATTGTGCAACGATGTTCAAAAGGCATAGGATATTAGTATAGGGATTTCATGGTGGCCGGGACTGCAGTCCGACGGTGTAAGGTCCAGAGAGGCCACGACAATAGCACAATGAGGCAGGCCTGCAGTGGTCCTAGAGGCAACCTTTAGCTATCCGAGGAGAGTTTCATGGTGGAACTAGATGAGGTGGAAGTGTCTAAGGTAGTGTCTCCAGATCATGGTAGTGAAAATATGGGGAGACGACGTCAACCAATGCATCTGGAGGCGGCGGTGGAAGACACAGTTAGATGTGGTGGTAGTGCGTGCGGGGTGGTTCAGGTGGCTAGGGTTTTCACACGAGAATGGGGTAAGGGATGAGAAGAAAAAAAGGGAAATAATAATAATAATAATAAAAATAATATATTAAAACCCCCATAAATCCATCTTGGGGAGTCTGATTCACATGTCATTTGTAGCATCAAGACCTCGTTTATGATATGTTCATTTTTATCGTATTTTTGATAATTTTCCTTCACCCTTGACCTAGGTTCGCATAACGCATGAAAGGTAATATATTTAATAATATTACTAAATATTTGACCCATCCTAACTCCCCTATGGAATGTATGATTGATTTACTATCAGTGGCGACACGACCCTATTTTCAAGATGGTTATTCGAAGACTGATGTTGGATGCCTTTTTCACATTTGTGGACTATGTCCACAAAATGTTCAAATAATAATAATATATTATTATTATTAAAACATTGGACTAAAATTACTCCTCCAGATGACGTCCAACTGAGGTGCCATTAATTGATTTTTGACCCTGATATCGAGGCATATTTTTGGACACCAATATCGGGTTTTTTAATTCAAGGTCACGGTGTGGACCCAATGAGATGCCATTCCAGGGTAATGCGGTGAAATAAAACCTCTTCATCAAGTTTCTGATTGGGGAAAATGAGTAGTAAATGTTTTTGTGTTTTTCTATCAGGATCACAATGATGCAATCTGTATAATATATTTCGAGGTTGAGATGTGGATCTCATGAGAGACTATTAATGTGCAATGCTGCGAAGTGAAGATTCTTCACTAGGTGTCTAAGTAGGAAAAATTAATAGTTTACCCTATTCAATTTTCTACAAGGATCACAACAATATGATTTTTTGGCTTATATGGGGCAATTTTAGAAGGCATCTTAGTGAAATTACATTTTTCCCTTCGGACCAATGATGCACATTGTGCATTCGTCGGCCTTTTGTTGAGATATTCCATGTACTCTAAGAGTATATTGGCATGCCAAGAAGTACATGTATACAATTTATTACCTGAGTATGGATAAGTACACTTCTGAGAGACAAGGATGGTTCACACATCATGTGATCCCCATAGACTTTGTGTACCTCATCATTAATCTTATACAGATCATATTTATTTCATTTGGACTTGAATATTGTCCTGATAGTAGCTTATCCTGATTGTTTTTTTCAAGTAGAATTCGATGGGGCTTACGATTGTGGCTTTAGATATATGATGAGAGATGTTCCATTCATTACTCTTATTCAGGCGATGTTAGATGCTGCAAGTGATCGAGCATGATCATAAGAGAATTATACTAGACTAGAACCCCCTATTGGCATGTGTGAGTGTCCTCTACCTTAGGAGTAGAAACCCCAATTAGAAAGAGTGTAGGGATTTGATGACTATGGTTGAATTCCCTATTGTACCAAGGCGTGGGTCATTGTGGAACCATAATGTAACCCCCTGACATACAGGGGTGTAGGTTCTTGAAGACATCATAGTGGAAACCTATTACAAACTAGGGGCGATTCCTCGACAATATCAGAGTGGAAACACCCTAACACACTAGCTCATGGGGCCAGGATGACATCATAGTTAAAACCCCCTGACACACTAGGGTGCTAGTCCTCGATGAAATTAGAGTGGAACCTCTATGTCGTATCAGGTTGTGGTTCCTAAAGGACATTAGAGTGAAACCCCACTGACGCACCAGGGCACAGGTCCTCGACGACATCAAAGTAGAACCTCCCTGATGTACTATGTCACATGTCCTCTATATCATGTTTTCACCCACTTATCTATGTATATTAGTGATGAGACATGATTTTATGTAGCTTTTGAATTTGAAATTAGAGGAACACTTTCCCCATTTAGATGCTTCCTTATGACGCAACATAAAACTATGAATGAGTGTCTGTTACACCAAAAGTATATGGTATCAAGGTGTAGTGATTGTTTCCCATTGACTTGTATTCCATGGGCAGAGACATGAGGTATTGAGCATCACATATATACTTTACCAAATAATTTTTGGATACTATTCTTCTTGGGATGAGCTGTGAGATGGAGATCCCCTTACTCTCTCATTTTGGATTCTTCGACTGAGCATATATATATATATCATGTTTCAATACCCACTCATTGGGTTTTGGATACTCTCTTTCTAATAGTGGTGAATATGCATAGGTTATGCCACATACTTTCCGTGTTTATATTCTCATGGTTGTATGAGTCCTCAATCCTACTATAGGTTGAAAATACTCGACAAGAAGTTCATATTCTCACTCTGTAGAGCTCCTTGTATTTGGATGAGTTCACTTTTACTATTTTATTGAGTTGAGTTGTACTATATTACTGTACCCTGTTCTATCTACTACATCTCTCTTCAGCTGTATCTGTTAATTCCCCCTTAACCATTTCAAGGAATTATAATAGATACTTATATAATCACCCCAATATCGTATTTTCTCGACATGTGTCGTGTCTTTTGCTGATGAAGGATAGGTCGACCATGACATCATAAGAGATTAGGGATATGGGGTTTTGGGACCGTGTATGATAGTTGTATCATGGGATACATGAGATGGGGTCTCTCATCTATTTACTCTTTTTCAGTTATGTCTAGATGGGTTATATTTCTAGTTTGGGAATGTATTTTTATCTTTTTTATTTTAATCATAAAGAACTTTACTTCGTTCTGTTTAGTGGTTCATTCGTATTTGGTATATTTATAGCAGTACATCATTCCTTGTTTATTTCCCTCTTCTCTTTTTCATTGATTTGGATGTGCGTGTGTGTACAAGAATTTATCTAAAGGCCTCCCCAAGTTTAGTGTTCATTCTGGTACAGGTCACCATCCTATGGAATATAGAGGAAGGCTTAGAGTTGTTGTGGATTGAGCCCCGACTTGGGTAAGGCCATGAATGATGGGTATAATAGGTGGTTCGACCCCTGGGACCTTTTTTAGATTTATCCCTAAAATGGTTTTGGTTGGGATTATGGAAATAGTGGAAAAGTGACTAGAGTGTGGCTCTCAAAACATGGAGTCATGTGGTAAGGTGGAGGCCGATGATATCATTCACCAGGACCAGACTACCTTCATATTTCCTTAGTATGCCATTATATTTATTACAGGGATTAATGGTACAAGCAACATATAAGATTGAGTCCTTAACTATCCTTCTTGAGATAGATTTTCATTATTGTTGATTTATATGTTTTTTTCTCATCTGACCATGGTAATCATGGATAACTTTTAAAATGCCTCTACAATGACAGCCATCCACGACACCAGCACTGGTTCCTAACAATGATCCTATGAGCGATGAGGCCTTAATTCAGGGTCCATCATGCGATCACCTTTCTCTAGGTGGGAAGGTATCATCACCTCCACTTGTTGAGTAGTAGATCATAGAAACCAAGTATGATGAGGAAGTGTAAAGGCTAAGCACAATCTGTGATTTCCATCATCAGAGACTGCTATGGTTCTATAGTGAGCAAGATACCAAGGTAGCAGAGGAATATATCATGTTCCTTGTCTATATCTGGAATTTTTTCAGGGCACCAACAAATTAGATGATGTATTTAGAATCAATCCTTCTACAAGGAGCTTTTGGGCATTGGTGGAGCCCAGTTACACATATATAAATTAATCCAACACTCTCAAGGGATGACTTCCAAAATCAATTTAATAAGGAGTAAAACCCCTAATTTTTACGTTCAGTTAATATTATGGAGATTCTAGAGCTTCATTAGGGAGGGATGATATTGGATGAGTATGTATCTAGGGCTACATACCATACATGGTACTCTTTCTTCATGATCTGAGATGGATACTTATGAGCCTAAAGGTTTGAGTGGGTAATCTGCGGAGAGATTCTATTCAGTGTATTTCCCTTGTGCATCCCCACCTATGCTAGTGTGCTAGATCAGGAACTAGTGCTAGATATATTTTTGTCAGAGAGGCACCAAACATATGGGTAATGCAGTGCGCACAATAGAGGAGAGTCATCTATAGCAGCAGTTAGGCGCTAGAGATCTCGGAACATGAGACCGTTCCATGAGAAGGATTATGCATGCGGTCTTGAGGTTCAGGGATAACATAGTGGACCAAGGAAACAAATATAGGGGTGGTTCTATGATTGTGATAGGAACAGTCACATGGCACATGACTACAGATCCAGACATGTAGAGGAGTGCGGGTAGATAGCCTATGGACCTCTATGGCAGAGGAATCATTGTGATCATTGATCCCCCAAGAGTGGACAAGAGGTTCCCTATGGAGTAAGAGTTATAAGAGAAGAAATATTAGTTATAGTTAGTGGAAATTGTTATTACATCCTTTCACCACCACCAAATGACCTGAGTCTGGCTCAGGGAGCCAGCGGTCGGTACCATGGATTGTTGTAGGCTTTGGAAGTCTATGATCCCACACCACACAAGATGATAAGTGGTACACTCTTTGTTTCATATAAATTTTTTAGTATAAATTTTTATACAATATATTAGGTACTCATTTACTTATGATCCTTCCTCGAGTGTTCAGACGTGGTGACATGGGGAATTAGTGTAACCCTATGTTGGTTTTTTTATGCATCTTTTGAATGAATGATAATGATGGGTTCTTCCCCCATTGAGACCTATTTTCTTGTGATGTATGAAAAACCATGAGGGTGATTCAATGTGGCAAAAAATGACATTATCGATGTGTGGTGGAGGATTCCTTCCTACTTCTGCATTCATGTCAAGGTTATACGCTTCAGTATCAGAGCAGGTCCTGGTATTACTGGTGGAGTTTTTTTCTTGACCTTTTTTTGTGGGATACCACTCATGGGTGTGGTAGAGTTTTTGGTTTGTGGTTACTCTCATTCCAAGATAAGAAATTATTCATGAGTTATGAAACATCTTTTCTGTGTCTAGATTCGCATTGTTGAATGAGTATACTCAAATTACTTGTTTGTCGGTACCCTTGCATGCTTGGTGTCATCCTTGATATAGTGAAAGATAGTTATCAAATACAAGATGAGTTAGTTGAGACCCCATTAAATAACTACACGAATCCATACCTAGAGATTTTAGGGGTAATCTTCACCCTGAGAATGTGGAGACACTACATTCTAGGATATATTTTAAGGTTTTACTCAGACCACCAAAGTATCAGGTATGTCTTCTCCTAGAGAGGCCTAAACCTATGACAATGACACTTTATGTAATTCATACAAGAATATGACTTCGAGAAAGTTTTTACTCGAGGGAAAGGAAATATTGTAGCTAATTCCCTTAGTAATAAGTCCCAATACCACTTATGTAAAGACCTGTAAAATTCAAGGGAATGGTTTTCTTAATTTTCTTTAGAATTTTACAAGAACGCGGTTTTTGACGGCACCTGATTCCGAGGCCCGGTGTGCCCGAAATCAACTTCCGAAGTTTGGCTCGGGTACGTTCAGTGAACGAACGAGCGGGAATTTCTATGTTTTGAACCGGTGCCCGGAATCGAATTTTGAGGGCACCGATGAACTCACATAGCCGATTTTCTCTTAAGGAGACCTTTTCTGAGGTTGCGTTTTATGCGGGTTGAGAGTTTGTTTTGGGGGATTTAAAATGAAATTAAATAAAATGTGGAAACACATTTTATTTTTTTATCCATGTCGGTTATATCCTCCCAATGGGAGTTAAGGGTGGGACCCACATCCACTTAACCTCCCTTGAGAGGATTAAGTGTGGTGGGGCCCACATGAACCCTAACACCTCAACTCCCCATTAAACTCCCACAACTCCCACTTTAATGTTGAAAACATGTTTAATTAATGAGGTGAGTTAAGTGTGGTTTATTTGAATTTCAATCTTTTGAAATTATTTCCAACACTTTGCATTTAATTAATTAAACCAACTTAATTAATCATTTTGAGTGTTTGATTTCTTTTGAAATCTTTTTGCCAACATTAAAATGAGAGATTCTATACTTCTCTTTGGGTTGGCATAAACATTGTGGGGAGAACTAAGGAGAGGAGAAGAGCTTTTGGAAGACCTTCATCCTCTCGAAGAACAACGTTCCACGTCTCCGAAGAACATGAAGCAACACCTTCTACCTTCTTCAACCGGAACAAGGAAGGGAAGCACCGCCGCCCACAAGGTATTCTGAGAGTGTCGACTCGACTCGAATAGACTTCACCGAGCGCTTCTTCTACCAACGATGACGGAATGACGCCGTTTCCCGCGACGCCCGACCTCTGCGACGTTTGTCTTCTGTGGATTGTTGACGTGCTCTGCTCTTGAAACCGAGGTAGGGGATTGTTGATATTTTATTTAATTATTTTCCATTATTGATTCTTGAATGTCGAACTTCGAGGATAAACGAATAAATGTTATCGTTTAACGAGAGGGGGGCTGGACCGCACAAACACGGCCAAACCCCCCCCCCCCCCTTATGTTCATATTTGTTTCTTTGCAGATGGAATGGGATGGCGTGGTGTCGTCGCACCACGTGGGAATCGCACGACAATTATTGTGCGGCACCGTCGTGCCGCGCCGTGGAAAGAAATTCAAGGACGCGACGCCGTCGCGTCGCGTCGAAGGAAGTCGAAGGCGCCGCGGCGGAGGGGTGCGGTGCAGTCGCACTGTGCTGGACGACGAAGGTCGCGGCCGGTTCTGGGCCGCGGCGGAACAAGATAACCGGCGGCCAGTCGGGCCGCCGGAGTTGGAAGCCGGAAGGGGACCGACCTTTGCCTGTCCCGTTGAGGAAGAACCGGCCGGCCAGGTCGGGCCGGCCGGAAGGGAGAAAAACCGGGGGAATTTAATTCCCCCAGCCAGCAAAACGGCCCCCCATAATGAGGGGGGCCGCGGTTTCATGAAAGGGGGGCAGGCGCCCCCCGTTTTGAATCAGCTCGGCCGAAGGCCGAGCTGGAAGCGCGCCCAACGCGCTGCCTTGAGCCGATCCGGCGCGCCGAGCCTCGCCAGGCCGCGCAGGGCTGGGCCGCACCGGTCCGCGCCGGGCCGGGCCGCGCCGCGCCGCGCCGAGCCGCGCCGCGCCGCGCCGCACTGGGCTGCGCCGGGCCGGGCCGCGCCGTGATGGGACGGTTCAACCCTGTCCGGGGCAGGTCAACCCGGTTCGGGCCAACCGGGGGGTCTCGGGCCGGGACGGCCCGGGCCCGAAACCCCCGTTACCGAGCAGTTCGGATTAAAATGCCCATAACTCGGGCTACGAACCTCCAAACGACGCGCCGTTAGCGGCGATGTGATCCTTGGATCGAGACGGTCGTTTTGGTATATCGCACTAAAAGTTTTGGAATACTTTGAGTTCGGCCGGGTTGGTTCGTACACGAAACCAACCGGGCCCTCGGAGCGGAAACACTCATATCTTGAGCTACGGATGTCCGATTGACGTGTTGTCAGCTTTGTTGGGTTCCTCTTAGTGAGACGGATCTTTTGGCCCTCTTCGCCCGAGGTTTGGACACAGGTGGAGTACGGTTGGGTTGGTTTTCCCTTAAAAACCAACCGGGCCCCTAGGACGAAAAAACCAATAACTCTCAGACCGAGCGTCCGATTGACGCGCCATCTGTTGCATTGAGTTCCTGTTGACGATACAGAACTTTTGGATACATCAACTCTGGAATTTGTGATAGTTGATGTATCAGCCTCTCGGCTCGTGGAGCGGACCCTCCCGAATGAGCTTGCTGTGTGCGGGAACCCTAGAGCTGGTTGCGACTGCTACTGTGACAACGACGACGACTGTACAGAAATCCTCAGTGGATTCGACGACGATGACTACAGCACTCAGCGATCCTGTGTGGATCAGTGCTACCGATCCTGTATGGGTCCGATCCTGTGTGGGTCAGTGCTCAGCGGTCCTCTGTGAACCAGCGCCTACAGATCGTGTGTGGCTCCGATCCTGTGTGGGTCTTTGCGGGGGTTAGTACCTATCGATCCTTTGTGGGTTCGACGACTTAGATGGATTAGTGATCATCTCTATCGTCTTTCGAAGAAGTATACCTGTGTGAGCTGAATCCTGATTTCTTTCCTGTGTAGATTGTGTTGTGCTATCCTTTGTGGATTACGTTTTTCTTTCCTGTGTGGAGTACGTATACTTTCTTGTGTGGATTGAGTTTTACTTGGGCTCGGAGGTTGGAGCGTATTGGAATTGATGACTTAGGTATATGTATGGCCATATACCTAAGCAGTGTCGGTTGTTACTTCGTGATTGTATCTTTCTTTTGTGGTTTATCCTTTGTGGATTTTGGGAGACCTTCGGGGGTCTCGAGGTCCCTACTGAGTATCTTATACTCACCCCTGCATGGGCTATGCCCGCACTACGTTGTGTTGGTTGCAGATGAAGGACAGCGTTGATCATGGTTGAGGCTTGTAGAGTCGGATGGTACCTGGAGGTGGACCACTGGACGGGACGTGCTCGAAGCGGACAGCGGGACCCGAGGAGCAGTGGAGCTATCTGTACCCACCCTTCAGGTGGGATTTCTAGTGGACAGCTCTGTGTAGCGGCTTTTACATTACAGTTGTTGTTTTCCCTTTCGAGTTGTACTTTACTTTTAGTTTGGGTTTGTATACTGGCCCATTTATTTTTCCGCACTTTCAGTTGTACTCTGTTTTTACTTAGTGTTTACTTTTCCGCTTGCTTACTCTGTGGTGCTTGTTTACTTTACAAAGGCAATGCCTTCCCTTTTTACCGGGATTTACGCCTTGGTGCTAGTCGCCAGCCCCTGGCCTATGGAATGCGGGCTTGGGGTAGTTACGGCACGAGCCCCGAGGACGGGTCGTGAAACATTAGTATCAGAGGAGTTTGGCTCTACCGCGAACTCTGATATTTTCGTTGTAAAGCAATAGTGTTTAGAGTATTGAGTGTGGTTATCAGTCCAGGGAGTCCAGTGTTGGTGTGGTGGCCGACGTATCCGTACACCAAGTCCCTGACTTCTGATATCCGACTTAATGCATGAAAACATTGATTGTGTGTGTGTTTCAAGTTTTCTTTGAGATTACATTATATCAGCTCACCAGGTATACTGTTCTGACCATGGCGCACCTGTTTCCTTTTAGGATGGCCCCACGACGGCAGCCAGCTAGGGTTCCGAGAGTCGAGCGTGACGACATCCCACCGAGCGATGAGGCCTCGGTGCAGGGCCCTTTGTCAGTAGTGGCACCATCGGTAGCACTACCCGCCGAGCCACCGATGCTTCCAGCACCAGCCGCTGATGATGCACGTCACCTTGGAGCTCTGCACGAGTTCCAGCACCAGCGACCGCCTAGGTTCCATGGGGAGACGGACCCCCAGGCAGTAGAGGACTGGCTGGAGGTAGTGGTATGAGTTTTTAGGCTAGTGAGGACACCTGCAGACCTCATGGTGATCCTCCCTGCGAGCCTACTACACGAAACAGTAGGACGATGGTGGATCTTGATGCTCCAGGTGCACGATGAGGCATCTCTACTATGGACAGACTTTGAGAGACTCTTCGGCTCAGAGTTCGTCCCAGCCACCCTTCGTGCGGTGCGCATTGAGGAGCTTCTTCAGCTGCGACAGGGTAGCATGACGGTCACTCAGTACTCGGCGAGATTTACAGATCTCTCGCGCTACTCGACCGACATGGTACGAGACCCATTCTTCCGGGCCCGAACCTTTGAGCAGGGTTTGAGACACGAGATCAGGCTATCGCTAATCTCTCTCAGCATTCCGAATGAGACAGGAGTACTGGAGCGGTCCCTTTTGATCTAGAGCTTTCTTACTGAGTCTACACCAGCGCTGAGACCCACCGTAGGGCGGCACGTGGCAGAGTCTTCTGCATCAGGCAGTCGACGGATGACTCAGGGGTCCAGGCAGATCAGACCCTCAGGAAGACGACCTCAGGACACTGGCTCAGCAGTGCGGGGCACACAGCGCGAAGCCAGTCTTTCGAGAGGCAGGCGGTGCTACTCGTGCGGTGGGCAGGGCCACATGGCTCGTGACTGCCCGACTCGCCATGCTGAGGAGCAGAAGACGGTTGAGGGACCACTGAGGTAGAGGAAGAGGGTCGACCGTGGCGGTCCGTAGGGAGGAGGCGGACGAGGCAGAGGAGCTGGCTGAGCAGCAGGTGGTGGGTGACGCTTTGAGGCTCTACCACCACCACCACCAGGACCCCAACCACAGGGAGCTGGCGGGTAGAGAGAGTCACAACTCCAGGCAGCGGAGGCCTATGACCACGGCACGCCCGAGATGATTCGATGTACTATCTATGTCTATTCAACCCTTGCTTCAGTACTTAGAGACACAGGAGTGAGTCACTCTTTCATAGCCGCTGCCCTTGTTCTGAGCTCGGAGATTCCGACAGAGTCGTTGGCTCGATCCTTATGGCTAGAGACTCATAAGGGAGTAGACTCGATGATTACGCACTGGTGCCGGAAGTGTGAGCTTACTCTAGAAGGAGAGAGCTTCGGCTGGGATCTTCTTGTAGCAGCGTCGAGGCCTTACGACGTCATCTTGTGCATGGATTGGTTATCTACGGTCCATGCACAAATTGACTGTTTTAGGCGCAAGGTGCGATGTGTATGCACCGACGGGAGCAGGTTCACCTTCACCAGAGAGAAGGGAGCCTTTGCAGCACAGGATGGACTTCCACGGAGGAGAGGACATCCCATCACTCATCAGTTGGCTAGTCTCATCCTAGGAGCAGTGGACGTGCGGAGTCCTGGTTTTCCTGCAGTGGTGGATCAGTTTGTGAGAGTTTTTCCTGACGAAGTTCCAGGGATACCTCCTCACAGAGAGGTAGACTATTATATTGACTTGTACCCCGGGACATCCCCGATATCGACCCCAGCATATCGGATGGCCCCCGCTGAGCTTCGAGAGCTATGGGTACAGTTGGTGGACTTGCAGGGCAAGGGGTTCATCCGACCCAGTGTTTCACCCTGGGCTTCCCCGATTTTGTTCGCCAAGAAGGCGGACGGGAGCTTGCGACTTTGTGTTGACTATCGTCGCCTGAACCAGGTGACGGTGAGTAACAAGTATCCGCTATCGAGGATTGATTACCTCTTTGATCAGCTCAAGGGAGCACAATGGTTCTCGAAGATAGACCTTAGGTCAGGCTATCATCAGCTTAGAGTTAGAGACGAGGACGTGCAGAAGACAGCCTTCAGATGTCGGTATGGCCACTATGAGTTCTTGGTTATGCCTTTCGGTGTAACCAATGCTCCATCAGTGTTCATGGCCCTCATGAACAGGATCTTTCAGCCATAACTCGATCGATTTGGCGTGGTCTTCATCGACGACATTTTGATCAACTCAACGACTGAGGAGGAGCACACCTACCACATACGGGTTGTACTAGACACACTCTGAGAGGACCAGCTTTATAGTAAGCTCTCAAAGTTCCAGTTCTGGATACGTTAGGTCCACTTCTTGGGACACGTTATCTTTGAGGCGGGAGTTGCAGTGGATCCTGCGAAGATCGAGGCAGTGTTAGCTTGGGAGCCACCCAGGAGCATGACGGAGGTTCAGAGTTTCTTGGGACTAGCTGGATACTACCGGAGATTCGTGCCAGAGTTCTATAGAGTTACGGCACCACTCTTAGCTTTGACGAAGAAGGGGAAACCCTTCGTGTGGTCAGACAGATGTCAGCAGAGCTTCCAGGAGCTGAGACAGAGGTTGACCAGCGCACCTATCTTGATGTTGCCTGAGGAGGGAGTAGGGTACGTAGTCTACTGCGATGCATCAGGGACTGGACTCAGTTGTGTTCTGATGCAGGAGCGGGCAGTGATCACTTATGGATCACGATAGTTGAGGATGCATGAGCAGAACTACGCTACCCACGACCTGGAGTTCGCAGCAGTGGTTTTCACTCTGAAGACATGGTGACACTATCTGATGGGAGAGCGCTTTACAGTCTTTTCTGATCATCAGAGTCTCAGGTATATCTTCTCACAGAAGGACCGGAACCTGAGACAGTGACGATGGCTCGAGTTCCTCCAGGACTATGACTTTGAGATAGTCTATACTCCTGGGAAGGGGAACGTAGTAGTCGATGCCCTCAGCAGGAGGACGGGCATCCAGCTACTTTAGTAGGTGACAGAGCAGCTAGCCTCTTTGCAGATATCCTTCATGGATAGAGATGGAGCAACCTTCCTTCAGTCTCTCACAGTCAATCCCCCACTTCTACAGCGGGTCAGAGAGTCACAACATGGGGACACTGACTGTGAGACGTGGCGTGCACATATATCCTCAGGACAGACACCTGATGGTTTCTCCTTTTGAGCAGAGCACGACATCCTTTTCAGAGGACGTACCATGGTACCAGTCGCTTTACGGGAGGAGTTGCTGAGAGAGTTCCACACTTCTCCTTTGGCGGTACATCCTGGAGTGGCGAATATGTACTAGGACCTCAGACGACAGCACTGGTGGCCGGACATGAAGAAGGTTGTGGTAGAGTTTGTTTCTCGATGCCTCACCTGCCAGCAGGTGAAGGCAGAGCATCAGGTACTAGAAGGCTTGGTACAACCCTTAGAGGTTCCGGAGTGGAAGTGGGATGGAATATCTATGGACTTTGTGACTGGACTTCCACGCACTTCCAGTGGTCACGACTCCATTTGGGTGATTGTCGACCAACTCACCAAGTCGGCACACTTCTTACCGATCAGAGAGCAGGGCTCAGTAGAGAGCATGGGACGTCTTTACCTTCAGGAGATTGTGCGGCTTCACGGTGTGCCATCATCTATCGTCTCCGATCGAGATGCTTGCTTTACTTCCCGGCTTTGGAAGGGATTACAGGAGGCATTCGGGACGCAGCTACGTCTAAGTACAGCCTTTCAGCCTCAGACAGATGGTCAGACGGAGAGGACCATTCAGACTCTCGAAGAAATGCTCCGCACATGTGTCCTTGACTTTGGTCGTAGCTGGGAGGACCACCTACCCTTGGTGGAGTTTATGTACAACAACAGCTACCATTCCACCATCGGGATGGCACCGTACGGAGCGTTGTACGACCAACCTGGCATATCTCCTTTGTTCTAGACAGACCATGGGGAGTTAGCACTTGTGGGACAAGAGATGGTCCAGGCCACGACAGAGAAGGTCCAGGTTATCCAGGAGCGGATGATGACAGCTCAGAGCCGGCAGAAGTCTTATGATGACAAGAGGCGGAGGCCACTGAAGTTTGAGGATGGAGACCACATCTTCTTGCGGGTCTCACCTCGACGTGGTATACAGAGATTTGGCCGAGGTAGCAAGTTATCTCTGCACTTCATCAGACCATTCCAGGTCCTCAGCAGGATTGGCGAGGTGGATTATCGCCTAGCTCTACCACCTCAGATGCACCGGGTGCACGACGTCTTCCATGTATCTCAGTTGAGGAGATACGTGCACGACCCGATGCACATAATGTACTATTGGGAGCTTGACGTTAACGATGGGGCGACTTTTACGGAGGTCCCAGTGGAGATCGAGGATCGACAGGAGAGGGTCCTACGTGGACGGTCGATTCCTCTTTTTCACATCAGATGGCAGCACGGGAATCTCCAGGAGATCACTTGGGAGTGAGAGGCTCAGATGCATGCTCAATACCCTCATTTGTTTCCCTAGTTTTGATGTATCTTTACGGGGACGTAAAGCCCTGAGGTGGGAGTAATGTAAAGACCCTTAAAATTAAAGGGAAATTTTTTCTTAATTTTATTTAGAATTTTACAAGAACGCGGTTTCTGACAGAACCTGATTCCGAGGCCCGGTGTGCCCGGAATCAATTTCCGAAGTTTGGCTCGGGTACGTTCAGTGAACGAATGAGCGGGAATTTCTAACTTTTGAACCAGTGCCCGTAATCGAATTCTGAGGGCACCGATGAACTCGCAGCGCCGATTTTCGCTTAATCAGACCATTTCCGAGGTTGCATTTTATGCGGGTTGAGAGTTAATTTTGGGGGATTTAAAATGAAGTTAAATAAAATGTAGAAACACATTTTATTTTTTTATCCATGTTGGTTATATCCTCCCAAAGGGATTTTTAGGTGGGACCCACATCCACTTAACCTCCCTTGAGAGGATTAAGTGTGGTGGGGCCCACACGAACCCTAACTCCTCAACTCCCCTTTAAACACCCACAACTCCCACTTTAATGTTGAAAACTTGTTTAATTAATGAGGTGAGTTAAGTGTGGTTTATTTGAATTTCAATATTTTGAAATTCTTGCCAACACTTTGCATTTAATTAATTAAACCAACTTAATTAATTATTTTGAGTGTTTTATTTCTTTTGAAATCCTTTTGACAACATTAAAATGAGAGATTCTATTCTTCTCTTTGGGTTGGCATAAACATTGTGGGGAGAACTAAAGAGTGGAGAAGAACTTTTGGAAGACCTTCAACCTCTCGATGAAGAACATTCCACGTCTCCAAAAAACGTGAAGCAACACCTTCTACCTTCTTCAACTGGAACAAGGAAGGGAAGCACCGACGCCCACAAAGTATTCTGAGAGTGTCGACGACTCGACTTCACCGAGCGCTTCTTCCACCAACGTTGACGGAATAACACCGTTTCCCGCGACGCTCGACCTCCGCAAAGCTTGTCTTCCGCGGATTGTTGACATTCTCGGCTCTTCAAACCGAGGTAGGGGATTGTTGATATTTTATTTAATTATTTTCCATTCATGATTCTAGAATGTCGAACATCGAGGATAAACGATTAAATGTTATCGTTTAACAAGAGGGGGGCCAGACCTCACAAACACGGCCGAACCCCCCCCCCCCTCCTATGTTCATATTTGTTTCCTTGAGGATGGAATGGGATGGTGTGGTGCTGTCGCACCACGCGGGAATCACACGGCAATTATTGCGCGGCGCCGTCGCGCCGCACCGTGGAAAGAAATTCAAGGACGCGACGCTGTCGCGTCACGTCGAAGAAAGTCGAAGGCACCGCGGCCGGAGCGAGGACGCGACGGAGGGGCGCGGTGCAGTCGCACTATGCCAGACGACGAAGGCCGCAGCCAGTTCCGGGCCGCGGCGGAACAAGATGATCGGCGGCCAGCCAGGCCGTCGGAGTCGGAAGCCGGAAGGGGACCAGCCTTTGCCGGTCCCGTTGATGAAGAATCGGCCGGCCAGGTCGGGCCGGCCAGAAAGGAGAAAAACCGGGGGAATTTAATTCCCCCAGTAAGCAAAACGGCCCCCCATAACGAGGGGGGGTTTCACAAAAGGGGGGGCAGGCACCCCCCATTCTCAATCAGCTCGGCCGAAGGCCGAGCTGGCAGCGGGCCCAGCGCGCTGCCTTGAGCCAAACAAACCGGGCCGCGCCGTACCGGGCCGGGTCAACCCTGTCCGGGGCGGGTCGACCCGGTTCGGGCCGACCGGGGGGTCTCGGGCCGGGACGGCCCGAGCCCGAAACCCCCGTTACCGAGCGGTTTGGATTCAAATGCCCATAACTCGGGCTACGGACCTCCAAACGACGCGCCGTCAGCAGTGATGCGATCCTTGGATTGAGACTGTTGTTTTGGTATATCGCACTCAAAGTTTCGGAATACTTTGAGTTCGGCCGGGTTGGTTCGTACATGAAACCAACCGGGCCCTTGGAGCGGAAACGCTCATATCTTGAGCTACGGACGTCTGATTGACGTACCGTCAGCTTTGTTGGGTTCCTCATAGTGAGACGGATCTTTTGGCACTCTCTGCCTGAGGTTTGGATGCAGGTGGAGTACGGCCAGGTTGGTTTTTCCTTAAAAACCAACTGGGCCCCTAGGACGAAAAAGCCAATAACTCTCAGACAGGGCGTCCGATTGACGCGCAGTCTGTTGCATTGAGTTCCTGTTGACGATACGGAACTTTTGGATACATGAACTCTGGACTTTGTGACAGTTGATGTATCAGCCTCTCGGCTCGTGGAGCGAACCCTCCCGAACGAGCCTGCTGTGTGCGGGAACCCTAGAGCTGGCTGCGACTGCTACTATGACTACGACGATGACTATACAGAAATCCTCAGTGGATTCGACGACGACGACTACAACACTCAGGGATCCTGTGTGGATCAGTGCTAATGATCCTGTGTGGGTCTGATCCTGTGTGGGTCAGCGCTCAGCGCTCCTGTGTGAACCAGGGCCTACAAATCCTGTGTGGGTCCGATCATGTGTGGGTATTTGTAGGGGTTAGTACCTATCGATCCTTTGTGGTTATGACGACTTAGATGGATCAGTGATCATATCTATCGTCTTTAAAAGAAGTATACCTATGTGAGATGAATCCTGATTGCTTTCCTGTGTGGATTGTGTTGTGCTATCCTGTGTGGATTACGTTTTGCTTTCCTGTGTGGAATACGTATACTTTCCTGTGTGGACTGAGTTGTACTTGGGCTCGGAGGTTGGAGCGTATTGGAATTGAGGACTTAGGTATATGTATGGGCATATACCTAAGCAGTGTCGGTTGTTACTTCGTGATTGTATCTTTCTTTTGTGGTTTATCCTTTGTGGATTTTGGGAGACCTTCAGGGGTCTCGGGGTCCCTACTGAGAAGCTTATACTCACCCCTGCACGGGCTATGCCTGCACTACGTTGTGTTGGTTGCAGACGATGGACAGTGTTGATCGTGGTTGAGGCTTGCAGAGCAGGACAGTACCTGGATGTGGACCACTGGGCGGGACGTGCTCGGAGGAGACGGCGGGACCCGAGGAGTAGTGGAGCTATCTTTACCCACCCTTCAGGTGGGATTTCCTGTGGATAGCTCGGTGTAGCGGCTTTTACTTTACAGTTGATGTTTTCCCTTTTGAGTTGTACTTTACTTTCAGTTTGGGTTTGTATACTGGCCCATTTACTTTTCCGCACTTTCAGTTGTACTCTGTTTTTACTTAGTGTTTACTTTTCTGCTTGCTTACTCTGTGGTTCTTGTTTACTTTACAAAGGAAATTCCTTCCCTATTTACCGGGATTTACGCCTTGGTGCTAGTTGCCAGCCCCTGGCCTATGGAAGGCGGGCTTGGGGTAGTCATGGAACGAGCCCCGAGGATGGGTCGAGACAACATATTTCATGAAGATTTAGAGAATCTTGCTTCCCTGTAGCTGACCCTAGTTGAGCAAGAGGGTATATTTTTTCTTCAGTCGATGATGTTGAGTCCTTCTCTTCTCAATGGAAAGATAGAGTCTCAGTAGGGAGACATGGACCGCGAGGTCTTTCATGAAAAGAATAGCTTGAAAGTTTCACATAATGGATTTCTTTAGAAATAAATCATTTCATCCTTTTCAGTAATGAAATGTTATTCCAAAAACATAACGAGAGAAGGTGATGATGGAGTTTCACACATCTACTTTGGTTGTACATCACATTGTAGGAAATATCCATGTAAAATATTAGTGTCCCCACACATTTACATAGTTTGTGCTTTTTGGGGAAAAATATTTGAAGAATATAATAATTTAGAGGCCCTAGTTTTTCCTTGTTAGATATTGGAATATTTCTATAAATATTTTTACATCCACGTGCTGATACTGAACATCATTCGGAGGCCCAATGTGCCCAAAATTATTTTCATAAAAATATTAAATATATTTTTAATGAACTCACATATTGCCTCAAAAATAATAGAGTATCTCTTGAACGGATTTTCAGATTTGAAAATCAAGGGCACAACTGAGCCAGGAACATGGAATTTACCCTAGGTGTGACATAAAATTTTTCGGCATGAGTTATCTATAGAAAAAGTCACTGAGGATGTGACCTAAAATATTATTAAATAAAATTATTTCTTTTAAATTATATTATAAATAACTCAATAATGGGGACTCTGATTGAAAATCCAAGATCACCATTGAGTTCGTAATGTAGTGTTTCCCTAGGTATGACCTAAATTTGTCAATGTGGGACATTAATACGAGATAGTCGTTGGAGGTGCCATTTAGTCGAATAACTAATTAATTACTATTTAAAATAATTATTGGGTTATAAATAGGATGCTATAGATTATCTCTAAGTTTAGATTCATTGCATTAAAATCATTGGAAAGAGGTCTTATTCTCCTTCTATTGGCAGATCTTGAAAAAATAGAAGTTTAGGATAGATCATGACACAATGAACACAATGACTTCATCTAATCATTCTAAAGTGTGTTCTTCATCAACGATTGATGCAATTTTGAGGTAGGAATCGTCAATTGGAATTTATGCCCTTTTGATTAAATGATCGATCAATTTCATTATTTTTCTTCAATCCATGCCCTTAATAAATCATAGATGCTCCCAAGAATGTGGAATTATATTATTTCTCTTCAATTTATATAACCCTCGAGAGAACATTCTTTATCATTGGCCAAGAACGGTTGCACAATGTTTATAAAAAATTCGTTTCTATGATTTTAGTCCCTCATTCTTTAGATTCATCACCATTGGAACCCTAAGGTTCTGAGCTCAACAATTTTCGGGTGACCCGAGCTCAATCGGGCACCCAGGTTAGTGGAAGATTAAAAAAATGAGATTAGTTTGTCGAATGGTGATTAGATCAGTGTAGATCAGGGGTCCAAGGATCACCAATTTATGTTTGATTATTTGTTTTGATTTGGATCATAGGTGAGATGGTGGGAAGAAGGAGACGATAGTCCATTCCGGGTGTGCGAGGTTGGTGGGACAGAAGTTCAGTGGTGCAAGGTCCAGTGAGGCCACAACAGTAGGGAGGAGGCATGAGCAGGTGTCCGACAGTGGTGCGGCCCTCTGATAGTCTAGGTTGTAGTGTGTTCATGTCTGTGGTGAGAAGAACAACATCTCTATATGAAACGGCTGAGGGGGATGTTGGGGCAATGACCGGCAGAGATGGCGGTGACGAATGCAGCCAGAGGCAGCGGAAAATACGAGGTGGTATAGGTATCTCGGTTTTTCATGTGAGAAAGGGTTAAGGGATGAGAAGAGAAAATGGGAACATAAAATAATAATAACAATAAAAATAATAATAATAATATTATTATTATTATTATTGTTATTAACATATTTAAACCCACATAATTCCCACATGGGTAGTCCAATTCAAGCACCGTTTACAGTGGCATGAATGTGATTATGATACAAACATTTTAAGACTATTTTAGATAATTTTCCCCAACCTGTGATCATGGCCCATGAAACATCCATGAAGTAATAGTTTTAATAATGTTTTTAAATCATTGACCCATCATAAATCCCACATGAAACATCTTATTGATGCACCGTAAGTAGGGATACGACCCTTTTTGTGGTGGTTATTTCTAGAATTATGTTGGATGTGTTTTTCAGGTTTGGAGATCGGATTGAGGAAATGTTAAAATAATAGTGATATATTATTTTTATTAAAACTTGACCCACCATAAATCCTACATACAATTTCCAATTGACGTGTCATTAGTGGCTTTGTGACCCTGATATTGAGGTGGATGTTTTGAGATAAATATATGGTTTTAATTTAGGATTGAGGTGTGGGACCCATGACATGCCCTTTGAGTGCAATGTGGAGAAATATGAATTTTTCATTAGGTTTCCTATTGAGGAAAATGAATAGTCAAATCTATTCATTTTTTCATGAGGATCGAAATAGTGTGATTCATATAATTTATTTTAGGTTAAAGACATGGCCCCACATGCAACTATTCATGAAAAATGTTTTCAAATGCAGCCTCTTCACTGGGAATTCGATTCAAGAGAATGAATAGTTGATCCTATGTGCTTCTCCACAAGGATCAATACAATGTGATACTTTGGGTTATACGGGTCCGCTTGAGGAGGCATGTCAGTGAAATTATGTTTTTCCCTTTCGGACCAATGATGAGAATCGTGTGCTCATCAGCATTTTGGATAGATATTCCATGTACTCTGGGAGTACACTAGCATGCCTAGGGGTATAGCTAAACAGTTGAGTACCCATTTATTTCAAGGTTATTGGCCAGGAGATGAGGTGGGAACACACATCATGTAATCCCTATACACGATGTGTACATCATCATGAATCTTCTACCTCTAATATCTCTTTCAATTACAGTCATATTTTATCCCAAAAGTAGCCTATCCACTGTGTTATTATGCATATAACATGATGGTTCCTTCTATAGTAAATTTCAAGATATTATGAAAGACATTCCAAGAATAATACATATTCTTGAGATTTTTTATGCTAGCAGTGGTCACGCATGACACGAGAGACCTCATCCAATGTAGAACCCCCCATCTACATGAGTGTGAGTCCTCTAAAATAACAGTGGAACCCCCTATGAGATAGAGCATGGTTCATCAATAACTCGGGTGGAACCCCCGTGTTTTAATAAGGTGTGGGTCCCCGTGAACATAGAGTGAAACCCCCTAACACACTTCGGAGAGGGTCCTCGATGACATATTTGTAGAACCCCTCTGACGCACGTGGGCATGGGTCCTCGACGACATTAGAGTAGAACCCCCATGACGCACCAAGTTGTAGGTTATTGATGAAAACAGAGTGGAAAAACCCTGATGCACTAGAGAGTGGGTCCTCAACAACATTATAGTGGAACCCACTTTCCTCACCAGGTCACAAGCCCTCAATGATATCAAAGTAGAACTGCCTGACACACCAGGGCATGGGTCCTCAACAACATCATTGTGAAACCCCCTATGATTCACTAGGGAACAAGACCTTTATTTCAAGTTTTTGAACACATAGTTTTGAGAATTAGTGATGAGACAAGGTTCTATGAAGCATTGGGCTTAGAATAAAAAGGGAAACTTTCACCATAGAGACACATCATTGTGACACAACTGGAAACTGTGCAGGTGAGTGAGTACCACCCAAATAATATAGTATCAATGTGTGGTGATTGAGTCCCATTGACTAGTGTGCCTTCGGTAGATGCTTGAGGTGTTCGGAAGTGTAGATGGACTTTTCCTTAGAACTAATAGTTACACATTTTCTTGGCTTGAATTGTGAGATAGATATACCCTTGCTATCTTATTTGGGATTCTTTAACTAATCATATATATATATATATCTTGTTTTAGTGCCCACTCCTTATTTTTTGGTTACTCTCATTATAGAAGAGGTGAAGATGCATGAGATATGCCATGTGATTTCCGTTTTTTGCTTCTCATGGTCATATGAGCCCACTATCCAACTATAGGAAGTGAAGACTCAATGATATGTTTATCTTCTCACTGTGTCTAGCACCTTATGTTTGGAAGAGTTAACTTTCACTCTCTTTTTAGTATTATCTATACTTTCTTAATGTACTTTGTTATATCTACTACTTCAATATTCAGTTTATCTCTTACTTCTCCCCCTTCTCATTTTCATGGTGTTCTACTGGGTATGTATATTTTCACCCCTGCATGGGCTTTTCCCAACACATATTTTTTCTTTTGTAGACTATGGGTAGGTCAATCATGACATTATAGGAGCTTAGGGAAATAAGGTTCTTGGACCACGTATAGTGGCCACAATGTGATATATAGGAGACATGAACTCTCATCTATTTAATCATTCCCAATTTTGTTAGGATGGGTCTTATTTATTATTTGGGAATTTATTTTCCCCCTTTTTCTTTTCAGTATACACTACCTCACTTCATTCCCTTTAGTGATTCATACATATTTGGTATATTTATAGCAATATTTCATTCTTACTTTTGTTCCCTATGACATTTTTCATTGAGTTTTTTATGTGCGTGGGTACAAGTTTTTAGGCAAAGGCCTCTCAAAGTATATTCTGTCTTCGTCGCTTGTCACCACCATGACCTATGGAGGTAGGCTTGGGGTAGATGCGGATCGATCCTCAACTTGGATCAGGTCGTAAAAAAATTCACCTATAATATAATTTCATATCTAAGGCCATCAACAAATTTATTCAATCTATCCACCTCATCCCCTACCAATGTTAGGTAAAGAAATCTATATCCATGAAAATATTTGTGTAATACATCACCAGCATACCTCCTTTATAATGTTTTATAAACTCCCTAATCTTTTATTCCATAAAATTTTCTAGAAATAATTATTAAAAGATATTTTTTTGGATGTTCATCCATGTTATCTATACATTTTGGACCACCTATACCAAAATATCCTACCATAGAATCTCCAATCGACTTAGAATGTCATCTGAATTCTTTTCTCCCATACTTACGGGGGTCTCTAAATGGTCAATGATGGTCCACATCAATTACACCTAGAACAATACTAAATTAGGTCTATATTACTCTTTATATAATGATTGATGCTTCAAATGAAACAACATATTATGGTCATAAAAAATTGTTGTAGCTCATGATGGATCCCTCTATATCAAATTCAAAACTCACAACATATTTATATGGAGGTCTTCATCTAATATATTTCTTGGAGCCACTGAACTTTCTTTCCTAATAAGTGGAAGCTATTATTCATCATCACCCGCCAATCTAACTACCACATGTCATCATAGAGTAATTTCTCTACAATTTATAAAACACTCTTTTAAAATCATTGTAGGGAATTTATAAAATAAACTTAATAAGATTCAAAATAACGATATCATTGATCTATTTATGTCCCCTAGTTTAAAAGTCATATATAAATAAATTTTTAACTAATTATATATCACAATTAAAGACAAAAAAATGTGTGTCCCAATATTCTAATCCTAAAATAAGAACACTCGCCTTCATTCCATGCTGAAACATGTTTGAAAGCCCATAAATAATGAATATTTTAAATCAATTCCATCACTCAAGGTGAAAATAAATCAACCGTAAAATTTTTTAGAATAAGAAGAAATTACATCCCTTGAAACATGGATATTCATAATATGTGGGTTAGATACTCCTAATCATGTTCTTCATACCATATCCCAGCAATATCATATCACTTTTCCACCTTATCCAAATTGTAAAATAAGATATAATATTCTATAACATCACTTTATAACTTCTTCAATTGGACTTACTCGTGAGTAACCAATAGGGGACACCACATGAGCACAAGAGCACATCCCATTACACTAGATTCTCCCGACTATCATCAAAGGTATAATAGGATATCATGGGGAACATATACCCTCTATTCGTAGTGAAAAAAAATAATATCTAACAATATCATCCATCACATATCATTGCATTTAGGCCCCATAAAAACTTTCAGAATAATTCAATCATATTACCATCCATTGATGAGATGAATTTCATACAATATACAGATCAAATACCAAAATAAATCAAAGAATGAAAGTAAACCAAAATATGAAAATAAACACAAAATCATTTTTAGGACATGATATTTTCCATCATCCATTCTCTACTCCTAGTACACCAAATCAGTAATCTGTCATAGGGGAAATTCTTTTATCATGACTTGTATCCATGATGACTTCTCGGGTACAAATGGAGTCCCAAGAAGGGTTTGAATACAAAACCTTAAGTAAACACCAATGGTGTCAAAGCACGACTAGTTTTGGTAAATTGTATATCGATGTACAATTATTAATGAAGAACAATATAACATAAAAAAATTAACCATTAAGCCTCAAATATATAGTGATCCCCATGTTAACCATACCTATTTTGACCAATGTTGGATGTCTCTTTCTAGGTATCATAATCCTATAATGAAATATCTTGGAACTCAAGATCCAAGTAACTATGTTCATGGTCCCCCAACATATATAATAATGGTCACACTATATCCAAGTAATTATGTACCATTTTACAAAATATATATAATAACGAGAAGAACATATCAAAGAAACTACATTTAAGTTCCCTAAACATATATTCTAATGGGCACACCAGATGTAAGGAATTATGTCTAATGTCCCCTAATGAATGCAATAATGGGAACACCAGATAAAATTTTTTATGTCTATGTTCCCGCAATATATATAATAATTGGAACTTCAAATCTATGTAACTCTGTCCATAGTCCACAATTGTATATAATAATTGCAAAATTATATTCTAGGGACTATGTACAAGGTCCCACAATATATATAAAAATTTTCACATAAATAAATATATAATTATAAAATAACTATTTAATAAACATAATTTTATCCACTAATTAGCCAATTATCCATCAAATTTCATTGAACAAGAGTTCATCAATTTAAAATTTAACCAGAGGACATCGATTAATCATTTAATTCATATATATGAAAATTGGAAACATCCCATGAAACATTTTAAGATTATTAATCATTAGCCTAGTCCATGATACTCTATGACTCAACTATTTTTATAAGGACCTAGCCTTAAAACATTAAAATATAATGAATTAAATGAATAATTCACATTGAGGATCTTTTAAGGTTTATATTTTTAGAGAATTAGGACATAACAATTACATCTCAATGATTACAAAGTAGTCACATCTACTCAGTTTCCATTTTTTTCACAACATAAAAACTGTAGAACAAAAGAGTTATGTCTAGTTCTATGTTCTAGATTGCATGAAATTTCCATGATCCCATCCTTGATCATATTCTACTTTATGTCCTGTGAAAAACATTTCAAAAACTTGGGATGAACATAAAAATCTCAGTAAGGGATATACAAATATGGAAAGAAAACATTAGAACATGTATACATAAGAATCAATGAAATCATACTTTACTAATAAAACATAAGAAATTTAACATACCTCATGAAATCATAAGATTTATGAATAACTCATAGAAATCATTAGACATAATGGAAACTTTAGGCATTCATAACATTCTTATATAGGGATTAACCCTCATGGTTACATTTGGAATACCCATCAAAGTATATTCCCAAAATATCTTCAGAGAAACCTTAGCGTTTAAACTCCTTCGTGTTACACAATGCATTGGAGAGATATTCGGGTCTCACCTGCCCTTAGTTTATCATGGAACCACCCATCTTTATAAAAAATTCCCATGAACCATAACATAATTGTATCACATAAAACATGCATAAATGAAACATAACATTTCCACATTTCAATCTCAAGATATCAATACAACACCTTGATATATTCCAAACATTATCAAAACCATTTTCAATTCCAAAATAAATTAAATCATGGTATATATATTTCATTTTAAAAAATTTATGGCTTGTATAGGAAGCCGAATCTCAAATAATGGTCATGGTGGCGAAGAATTTGTTGTCGCTGCATACGTAAGAAAAAAACAATATTTTTGTCGTTTAGTAAAATGCTTCATTTAAAAACGATTCCTATTGAATGAAATTAAAATTAAAAATGGTTTTATACACCATATAAAATAATGTAGTGTTGAAATCAAAATATGCCTCAATTAAAGGAGATTGAGATAAAGTCCCGTACAAAGACGGTATCCTTAGATTAAGGATAAATCAATTACATAATTATGTGTGAAATATATAAATATACTCAATATAAGTGGATATAAAGTGTAAAAAATTCAGAGGTAATCCACACATATTCATATAATTACATAATCATGAAGTTGAGGTTTAACCAAATGAATTGAAATTTGGTTAAGAAGTTCCCTTACAGAAATTTTACAGCCAAATGGCATCACTTTAAAATTAAGAAAATGAGTTGATGAGAGATAAAAAGGGTATCTTATCACTTGGAAATAAAAATTACAGCAATAAGGATATATAAGATCATATCCCAACAAAAGAAGATGTAAATTAAAATACCCAACAAAAATAAGACTTTTAAAAAGAGGAGGGTGAATGGTTCCCTTACCAATTTGGGTAACTTTCGAATCGTACACCCCATGAAATAAGGACTATAAAATGTTGATGTAAATATAGATGAACAAAATTATATTAAACAAAGAGTAGAATAATGGGTAGTAAATACACCACAGTAAAAGAAATATTGTCAAATGTAACATGAATCTCACGGGAATAAAAAGTGAGATAAAACCCCTTACCTCATTGTATTAAATCGAGTCGTATGACAAAAATATAATCAACACAAAATGAATCACATAATACCATGAATATAAAAATAATAATGATAATATATATCAAATGGAAGTACACAATACACCACATGCAATAAATAAGTGGTGAACAATGGAAATATCACGGAATTAAAAGTGAGATAAGAAATCCCCTTACATCAAGGCTGACTTGTCTTGTGCATTTCTTTATATTCTTGAATAATAAACATTGGTCAATTTATAATTTCTTAAGTAAATACGTTAAAGTTTATTATTCAATTCATATCACATATTACCATGTTATAATAATTAGTTAATTATGTGAGTTCATATCATACATTTTTTTGATGTTCGGTACATGAGTCAACAATGAACTTGTTTGATGAGAATTGTCCATGTAGTTATAAGTACATCATATCTGGAATGGTTTTAATGATTTAAGTATCATATATATCCATTATATATGTATTTAAGAATATTCCATATTGTCTGGAGAAATGAAATGAAATGTACTGTTCATGGACACGGTAGGCTGTACATACGAATGAATGCTACTTTAATTTTTTGTCATATTCATGGTCTTTAAAACAATATGAGACATACATATTTTATAATTTCAGTATAATATATATTTTATGTAGGTAAAATATGTAAATTAATTAAATTCTTTATAAATTCCATGATTGGCATGAATGAGTCACATCACTTGAGGGGGCGGTTGTCTGCACTTCCTCGTATAAAATTATCACATTTTCAAAACACGTAAAGCATAATGGTATATTTTAAATATAAAATAAAGAAGAATATATGGGACATAAATATAATATATATCATATATAAATGTAGTTACATCATTATGGCCACCATGAGAGGTGTTAAAAAAAATATTTAACAATCATCATTTCGTGAGGCAGTAATTCGTTGTCCACAGAAATAGTATATTCTTTAACCATTAGACGGAGGTGTGTGTAATTTTAGGTAAAATCCTTATCATAACAACATCCTAGTATATTTAGGATATTTATTTTGTTATGGTATCAAATAATAAGAAGATATTGGTGATTTAGGAAGGAAAATAGAAAGAAGAAAACTCAAGAGAATACATTACCTCTAAACCGGGTAACTCTTTTTGATTTGAGCCAAAGGCTTCCTTGGAAATAATTCTGCCCAAAGTGAGGCTTCTAAGAGTAATAGAGGGATGTGGAGTGATAACATGAGTAGAGGATAGATGATACAAGGGCTTCAGAGGTGTGGGTTAGTGGGTAGAGGTGGGGACCTTTTATAAGAGGGAGGAGGGTCACTTTTGGAAAGTCTTGAAATAATACTTTATTATAAAATGATTTTCGAATTTTAAAGGTCCCACAATGATATATTTAGAAGATAAGGTGATAAGGGTTTGAAAGAAACCCATACAATAGGTTTTTGAAAATTTTATGTCTTAGAGTTTACCTTATCATTTACTTTTATTTAAATCATTCATTAATGAGGTAAGCACTGCTTCATCATGGTGTCATAAATAAATTAATTTATTTAATGTCTAAAAATTATAAAAAAATACCATGATGTATGAAATCTCTTTTTCTTTCCAATGAATATTTATAGTCTAAGAGTTCATTTATCTAAACAAAATTATAATTGTTTTACTTAGGATATACAATCCATTGTTATATTTCTCTTCTTTTTAAAAAATAATGTCATAAATGTCACTATTACACCCATGTGACTCCATGGGCCCTCAAGTTTGGTAAAAATCCTCCCATGGTCTTACATGACTCAAAAAATAGGATTTGGACACATTTTTGGGTCATTTTATATTATTATGATATTACTTTATAACCCTTAACTACCCAATTACTAATTAATCATGATAATTAAAGATAATTATCGTCGTTACTATTCATAATGTCAAAAAATAAAAGAGTATTAATTACATAATTTTGACCTTATGATTCCATATATGGAATTAATTTTACCAAATTTCAAACACAGAAACGATATTAATTAATTTAAAACTAATTCCCGTTGTCACAACCAAAGACGGGTTTTTAAGATGTAAAATTTATCAAAAGAATGACTTGTTTTTACATCCAATTGAAAATTGAAATTACATCCAATGAACAAAATTGTATTAATTTATAAAAACATAATTTAATTACACTTTAAAAACAATTAAAAGAAAAGTCTAAATATATAATTAAATTTGATGAAAAATCAGTTTTGAAGAAAAATGCAGTATTTATCACTATTCATTAAAAATGAACGTCTGTCGGAAAAATACCAAAAATTTATCAAAAGTAAATTTGATATTCCAAATTCAAAAATAATTTCCATTTTAACAAATTCAAATCATAGATGTTTCATTAATTAATTTTATAATTAATTCCCGCTGTCAAGACAAATAGCGTGTTTTTAAGAAACAATATCTATCAAAAGATTGACACTTATTTATGTCCAATTTCAAAGTGAAATTAATTCCAATGACAAACATTGGATTAAATGGTAAAAATATATTATAATTACACTTTAAAAACAATTAAAAAGATAATCTAACCATATAAATAAATTATATTAAAATTAGGTTTTGAATTAAAATACAACATTTTCACTATTCATTTAAAATTGAACTTTTTCGGAAAAATAACAAAAACTTACACAAAGTAAAATTTTATGTCCTGATTCTAAAGAAGGATTTTAGGTTTTCAAATATAACATATAAAATTGGAAAAAAGTAGTTTTAAAAAGGGTTCTCATCAAAAGGTTGTTAATCGACCTTTTAAAAGATATTATAATATTTATGCTTAAAATTAGATTCATTTTCATTTTAAGCCTCTATAATTTATTAGGTAATTTTTAAAATATTTAACAAACATATATAGTCATTTGGTAGTTAGTTCTGTTCATTCTCACAATTACAACGGCTAGGCGTTAACTACCATTTAAAATAATATTATTATATTATTAGTGTGCAACCTATGATTTCAAAGAAACTCGTTGTTGTGTATTGGGTATGCCATCGAACATATCATTCCATTTAAAGTAATATTAAAATTTTATTCACAAATATTAATAAATATGAAAATTTCATATTCTTTATTTACATAGGATGTTACATCCTTCCCGCCTTTTGGAAATTACGTCCTCGCATTTTTAAAATTGGGCTCTGAAACATCATTGAAAGCCCCACATCAAAAAAGGAGTAAATTAAACTATCACTTTAAAAGAAAGAAGGAAAAGTACAATGGTCACCTGAGGAAACAAATAATAGGATTCCATGAAAAAATGGATATAGAAGAGAAAAAAGGGCCAAGTTCGGATGAATTGTGATAGAAAATATGTCTAGGAGAAAGTTATCCACCATAAAATCAGAAACCTATGATGGGTTAAATGGTATTTGATCCCCAAGTAGGGAAAGTTAACAGACAACATTTTTGTTTTAGGTTACTTTTCATTGAGGAGTTTATTTATGAGCTTAACTAAATTATAAGGAAGCATACTTACATGTCATGTAGACTTTCATCCCTGACTAGATTTCTTACACAAATGCATATTTTCTCAAAAAGATGAGTATTTAGGATGACTTGTTCACATTAAGAGCACTATAATTAACTTCTTGAGAATCACCTAATCCATAAAAGATGAACTATATATTTCCCCCGTCTTTAGACCTTAACCAAAACCAATTTTTTTTGAACAAGATCAGATAATCCCCAAAAGGATTTTCCTTAATAAAAAAAGAAATACTACTCTTAATCTCCAAAATTCAACAAAAAGAACCCAAGGTTCTAGAAAGACCATAAAATAAATAGCTATCCATAAATTTTTTTAAAGTAATCCAAACTAAGTTTGAAACCCAAATCTCTGAAGGATTTAATCACATAGACTTCCAAGGTAAATCTTAGCATTTATCTCTAAATAACATCAGTTACTCTACAAGTATCATACTGAAATGTAATTAACCTAATCACATATCCTCCGTGATAGGTTAATCATTTCCATAGATAACCCAAAATCAACTTTTTCCTTATTCATAAAATTATTTAACTAAAATGAATTAGTCATACTAACCAGGGACATCACGTAGTCTAGTGGTAGGTGATAAATACCTATCACACTTTAGTTGTGGGTTTGATTCACGCAGCTGCGTCCGATGTGATGGGTTGTCACACGATCTGTGTGTTTTCCCTTTTACAATAATATATAATTTTATAACATTTCCAAAAGGAGATAAATTCATCAAAATAACCATAACATATTTTAACCACAAATTTTATCTAATAACTTTCGTTTTGCATCCCAAAATGTATTAACCAATAATTACCTCAAATTCAAGGATCATATAAATTAGAATGGTTCTTTATAACTATATCCACAAAAGAATAGATAATTATTCCTTGAATAAAATTTCCATATATCAAACTTCAGGGTTACACATACTATAAAAAGTCTTCTAAAGTAATTCCCATCATCAAAAGAGCCTTAATACTTTTAGGAATTTCACCATCCTAAATTCTACCATAACTCTTGAATCCCTTATATGTTGACTTCTTACTAATTCAATATTCTTTATGATCCATTAACCATTCCTTTCCAAATTATTCTAAAATACTTCTTTCCTACAAAGAAAATCATGAATCATATCCCAAGATTTCAATAATAGAAAAACATATGTTATGAAATCATCCATACCTTTAATTGGTCATTTTTAGTTTCTTCATCCTCAATCGGAATGGCATTAGGTATTGGTAAATGAATATTTGTACGATCTTGGTGATCACATTCCAAAAACATCCTCGTAGGACATGTGTTTGCATAATGACCAAGCACACCACATTTAAAACATTCAATTGATCCCTCTGAAAGGACTTCTTTCCCTTTCCTAGAGTCAACTAGATGCTTCCTTTTTCCATGGCAGTTTCTTGCTTTATGACCTTAATTTCCACATCTATATCATCTTTCTGTCCCTTTGAAACATTTTCCTAGGTGTTTCCTTCCACATCTTTAACACATCGGTTTTTGAACATTATTACATTTATGATTAGTACCTTAACATCCGTAGGGATTTTTTTCTCACATATATGAAGCCTTATAAAAATAATCACTAAGGTTTAGCTGTTAAATCTGGACTCCAGATAGTTGGTTGAGAATAACCACAAGAGTTCTCACTGCAGCTCCCACATCATTCAGTTGCTCGTTCGGAAAACCGTCATAGTTTTCTTCACATCCATTTTACTTTGGTCCCTGCTAGATCCAGCCATTTACTAAAACCAAAAAGTTCAGTGTGATTATATTAGTAAAATAATAATATAATACTAAGATATAATTATTCATGTTATTTGAAACTCATTCACTTTATCTAAAAAAACTATGTCTATTTCTGAAATCCTAACCATTATGGTAATGTCACTTGTGCTTAAAGAATACCCTAACCTCTAAAGTTATCTAAACCGACCTCTGATACCAACTATAAGGACCCGACCTTAAAAAATTACCTAATCATGAATTAATTGAATAATTCACATTGATAATCTTTCTAGGTTTAGAGTTTTAGAGAATTAGGACATTACTATTACATCTCAATGGTTACAAAGTAGACACATCTACACAGTTTCCATTTTTTCACAAAATAAAAACTCTAGAACAAAAATATCATGTCTAGTTCCATGTTTTAGACAGCATGACATTTCATTGATCCCATCCTTGACCATATTCAACTTTGTGTCCTGTGAAAAACATTTCAAAAACATGGGATGAGCATAAAAAGCTCAGTAAGGTATATAAAAATACGGAAAGAAAACATTAGTCCATGTATACATAAGAATCAATGAAATCATACATTACTCATAAAACACAAGCACTTCAACATACCTCATTAAATAATAATATTTTTGAATAATTCATAGAAATCCTAAGAGATAAAGGTAACTTGAGGCATTCATAACATTCTTACGTAGGGAGTAACCCTCATGGTTACGTTTGGAATACCCATCATAGTATATTCCCTAATTCTCTTCAGAGATACCATATATTTTAATCTCCTTCGCGTTACCCAATGCATTGGAGAGCTATCTTGGGACCACCCACCCTTAGTTTATCACAGATCCACCCATCATCATAAACAATGCCCATGAACCATATAATAATCGTATCACATAAAACATGCATGAAGTAAACACAACATTTCCACATTTCGATCACAAGATATCAATAAAACAAATTGATATAATCCAAACATTAACAAAACCATTTTCATTACCAAAATAAATTAAAACATGGTATTTATTTTTCATTTAAAAAAAGATATGGCTTATAGAGGAAGTCGAAACTCAAATAATTGTCACGGCGGCGGAGAAGTCATTGTCACCGCATATGTATGACAAAAACATTTCTTTTGTCACTTATAAAAACGCTTCATGTAAAAAGAATCCTTTTGAATGAAACTAAAATTCAGAAGGGTTTTATACACCGTATAAAATAAAGTAGTGTAGAAATCAAAAGATTCCTCAATGAAAGGAGATTGAGAAGAAGTCTCATTCAAAGAGGGTATCCTTAGATTAAAGATAAATCAACTACATCATTATGTGTGACAAAATATAAATACAATATATATAAGTGGATATTAAGTGTAAAAAATCAGAGGTCATCCACACATATTTATAGCACGAAAAATCAAGAAGTATAGGTTTAACCAAAATAATTGAAATTGGGTTATGAAGTTCTCTTACAGAAATTTGATATCCGAATGACGTCACTTTAAAAGAAAAAAAAATGAGTTGATGAGAGTTAAAAAGGGTATCTCATCACATGGAGATAAAATTTACAAAAATAAGGATATATAAGAATATATCTCAACCTAAGAAGATTTAAATTAAATGATCTAACAAAAATAAGTCTTTTAAAAAGAGGAGGGTGAAAGGTTCCCTTACGATTTGGGTAACTTTCAAAACTTACACCACATGAAATAGGGACTATACAATGTTGATGTAAAGACACATGAATGAATGTATATTACACAAATAGTAGAATAATTTGAAGTACATACACCATAAAAAATCAAATAGTGTCAAATGTAACATGAATCTCACGGTAATAAAAAGTGAGATAAAAACCCCTTACCTCGTTGTAATAAATTGAGTCGTATGACCAAAAGATAATAAACACAAAATGAATCACAGAATACCATGATTATAAATAGATTCATGATATGATATATCAAATTTAAGTACACAATACACCACATGAAATAAATAATTGGCAAACAATGGAAATCTCAAGGAATTAAAAGTGATATAAGCAATCCCCTTACCTCAAGCCCAACTTGTCTTGTTCATTTCTTTATATTCCTGAATAATAAACCATGGTAAATTTATAATTTTTAATGTAATAAGTTTAAAGTTAATTATTAAATTAATATCACATATTATCATTTTACAATAATTAGTTAATTATGTGAGTTCATATCATACGTTTTGTCGATGTTCGGTACATGAGTCAACAATGAACTTGTTTGAAGAGAATTGTCCATGTAGTTATAAGTACATCATCTCTGGAATGGTGTTCATGATTTAAATATCATATATATCCAGTATATATGTATTTAATAAAATTCTATAATTTTTGTAGAAAAGAAATGAAATTTACCATTCATGGAGACGGTAGGACGTACGTACACATGAACGGTACATTCATTTTGTGTCACGTTAATGGACCTTAAAACTAAATGATACATAGAAATATTATAATTACAGTATAATATATATGTTATATATGTAAAATAAGGTCATTAATTAAATTCTATATAAATTCCATGTTTTTCATGAATGAGTCACATCACTTGATGGGGCAGTTGTCCGAACTTCCTCATATGAAATTATCGTATTTGCACAACATGAAAAGCATAAAGGTATGTTTTAAATATAAAATAAAGAATCATAGTGGGGACATAAATATACTATATATCATATATAAATATATTTATATCATAATTGCCACCATTATAGGTGTTAAAATAAGATTTAACAATCATCATTTCGTGAGGTAGTAATTCACCGTCCACAGAAACAGTATGTTCTTTAACCATTAGACTAAAGTGTGTGTATGTGTAGGTAAAATAATTATCATAACAAAATCCTAGTATATTGAGTATAGTTTTGTTATTATGGTATTAAATAATAAGAAGATAGTGGTGAGTTAAGAAGGAAAATAAAAGAAAGAAACTCAAGAGAACACATTACCTATAAATCGGGTAACTCTTTTTGATTTGAGCCAAAGGATTCCTTGGAAAAAAATTTGCCCAAAGTGAGGATTCTAGGAGTAAGAGAGGGATGTGTAGAGATAATACGAGTAGAAGGTAGATGATCCAAGGGGTTGAGAGGTGTGGGTAAGGGGGTAGAGGTGGGGGAATTTTATAATATGGATGAGTGTCACTTTTAGAAATTCTTGAAATGTTACTTCATTATAAAATGATATTCAGATTTTAAAGGTCCCACAATGATATATTTCGAGGATAAGGTGATAAGGGTTAAAAATACACCCATAAAATAAGTTTTTTTACAAGTGCATGTCTTATATTTTACCTAATGTTTTCATTTTATTTAAATAGTTCATTAATGAGGTAATCACCGAACCATCATGGTTTCATAAAAAAATTATTTATTTAATGTCTAAAAGTTATAAAAAAATACCATGATGTAGGAAATATTTTTAGCATTCCAATGAATATTTATAGTCTAAGATATAATTTATTTAAACAAAATTTAAATTTTTTACTTAGAATATACAAACCTCTGTTATTTTTCACTTCTGTTTAAAAAATAATGTCATAAATGTCACTATTACACCCACGTAACTCCATGGGCCCTCAAGTTTGGTAAAAAGATTCCCATGGTCGTCCATGACTCAAAAAAGAGGATTTGGACACATGTTAGGGTCATTTTATATTATTATGATATTATTTTATTACCCTTAACTACCCGATTACTAATTAATCATGATGATTTAAGATAATTACTGTCTTTACTATTCATAATGTCCAAAAGAAAAAGAGTATTAATTACATAATTTGGACCCACTATAGGAAAATAGTTCTATACCCATGGTTTTCCAAAACCGTGGGTATATGACACCTATTCCCACAGTTGTGCCAAAAAATGTGGGTATAGTTTTCCTTTATGACCTATACCCACAATTTTTGAGAAAACCGTGTGTATAGGGTATTTTCTGAAGACTTATACCGACGGTTCTTGAAAACCGTCGGTATTGCGGTTTTTATTTGTAGACATATACCCACGGTTCTCCATAACCGTGGGTATAACTTTCCCGCGTTATGGCGGGGAAAAAATTAGGCGGGACACGGAAAAAATTTTCCGGTTAGGCATTTATTCGTGGTTTAGATTAATATATTTATGTAAATATAAATATATAATTTCAAGAATTCGGTAGCTCGGTTGGTAAACTATTCACCGCTGATGCTATAGGTCTCCGGTTCAAAACACTCTCACCACGTTTTTTGAATTTAATTATCCCACGTGGAAAATATTAATATAAATATGCAAATGTATTCATTGATGATGAATATGAATAACAGCTTGGTTGGTTCGTTGGTGGAGCTCGGCCGCGATGCTTATCAAGAGACTGTAGTTCGAATCTCACGGCCCATTTTTTCTGAATATAAATACACTGGATTAATATATATATATATGAAGAAATATTTATATATAACAAATAAAACTTACAGGTCGGTTGTTCTGTGGGTGGGACGATGCCACAAGGGTCAGTCCGTGGTGTGGGTTCAAAACCTCCCCAACCCTGTTTTTTGAAAAAAATAAAAACCCCACGGTTTTCAAACCGTGGGGTGGGTTGTGTGCCACGTTGTTCCAGAAAGTGCCTCATTTGACTCTCTTATACCCATGGTTCTCCAAACCGTGGGTATAGGTTGAGACCCATATACTGACTCCATTCCATCCCATGGTTCCCAAAACTGTGGGTATAGGGTATACCCACGGTTTTGGGGGCTATACCCACAGTTTTGAACTATGGGTTTAGGCCGTTTATCCAGTAGTGACATTATGATTCCAAATATAGAATCCATTTTATATAATTCCAAACATAGAAATTTTATAAATTAAATTAAAAATAATTCACGTTGTTACAACCAAAGACAGATTTTTATGAAGTAAAATTTATCAAAAGATTGGATTGTTTTTACATCCAATTTAAAATTGAAATTAATTACAATGAACAACATTGTATTAATTGATAAAAACATAATTAAATTACACATTAAAACCTATTAAAAGGAAAATCTGACTATATAAATAAATTAGATGAAAATTCAGTTTTGAAGTAAAATGTCGTATTTTCACTATTCATTAAAAATGAACATTTTTCAGAAAAATTCCAAAAAATTTTATCCAAAGTAAATTTGATATTTCAAATTAATAAATGATTTCCATTTTACCAAATTAAAAACATATAAGTTTCATTAATTAATTTTATAATTAATTTGCGTTGTCAAGACAAGTACCGTGTTTTTGAGAAACAATATCTATCAAAAGATTGACACTTGTTTATGTCCAATTTCAAAGTGAAATTAATTAAAATGACCAAAATTGGATTAAATGGTAAAAATATATTATAATTTAATTTTAAAACAAATTAAAAAATAATCTAACCATATAAATAAATTATATTCAAATGAGGTTTGGACTTAAAATACAACATTTTTAGTTTTTATTAAAAAATGAACATTATCGGAAAAATAACAAAAAATTACACAAAGTAAATTTTGATGTCCCGATTCTATGGAAGGATTTAATTTTGTCAAATATAACATATAAAAATGAAATAAATGTAGTTTTAAAAAGGGTTCTCCATCAAAAGGCTGTTAATTGACCTTTTAAAGGATATTAGAATATTTATGCTAAAATTCGATTTATTCACATTTTAAGCCTCTATAATTTATTGGGTAATTGTTAAAATATTTAAAAAACATATATAATCATTCTTTAGTTAGTTCTGTTCATTCCCTCCATTACAATGGCTAGGTGTTAACTACCATTTAAAATAATATTATTATATTATTACTGTGCAATGTATGATTTCAAAGAAACTTATTGTTTCATATTGGGTATGCCATCAAAAATAGAATTTCCTTTAAAGTAATATTATAATTTTATTAAAAAATATTAATGAATATGAAAATTTCATATTCTTTATTTACCTAGGATCTTACACTTTTATTAACATTTGATTTTAAAAGATTGTTGAGCCTTAAGGGGTGGGATTATTACCAGTCATTACATGCCAATATACCACATAGAGCCCATTGGAAGGTCCATTAAATTAAATTTATAGTTGTAATTAAATTTTAAATTAGATAGATAAAAATAATGTATTATCTCAGTGTATACTCACATTATATACACATGAGAAAGCTTTTTGAATTCAAGTTATATCTCATGACCACCTACCTTAAGTGTAATAAGTATCAATTTCTATCAAAACCTGATCAAATCAAGCCTAATGAGCCAATAAAACCCATGATCGACACCAAATTAATCACATTATGGTAATAGAGTAGGGAAACATGATGAAATAGGGATATATGGAATAAACGAGATTACAATTATCCAAAGGAACCAATCAAATGAAATGAAATATCCAATCCCAAAAAATTGAGAGAGAGGACTCCACAATAATTTAGAGAGACACCTATGTATGAAAAGGTTGAGTGAGTGTCGTGGGAGAAGAATAATATAAAAAATATGTTAAAATTAAATTTCAAGGATGAAACCATATAAAAACTAATATAGAAAGCCTTCATCTTGCCACTATCATCCCACCGGCCAGTCAGTGAGATGAGTAGAGCTGCATGAGATCCACTTTGGCCACCGACTGGTCAGTGGTGACTCATTGGGATGCAAGTGGTGTATATAGTTTTATTTTTGATACAATCTTTGGTCTTGTATGAAAAAGTTCTAGACCCTCAAAATAATTTTAGAACCTCTGAAACATTTGAATGAATTCATTTCCAAGGATAGTAATATTGGAATAAAAAAATTAAATGTAAACACATGTCAAAGAAAGGCCTTGGTGTTACATACCCCATACTAAGGTGGGTTTCTCAACCATCTTCATCATACCAAATGAAATTCCTATACTTAATAAAGATTCCATAACCACATTCACAAATGCCCAACATAAAATAAATTCCAAAATATCAACCATAATATCTATATCAAAAAAAACACCATTTTGTAATATCCTCCAATATTTTTAGAAATAACAAACACACCATGAAAAATTAGTATTCCATTTTTTCCATTAGCACCCTCTCACACAAAATCTTATTTCTAAAATAATTTTAATTTTATTTAATGAATTATTTTAAAATGAAATATCCAAATCTCATTAATTTTCAGAACATATTGTGTATGATAATCCACCATCATCAAGATGATGAAAAAGTGAAATCATGATTCTAAAATCAATATTCATGGTCTCCATACACATCCTGGAAACCAATAAATTAAATACCTAATTTTATTAGGCATAATATAATTTTTCTCTGCAATTATTTATGGTTCATGTTTTACTATGGAATAAGTAAGAATATGTACATGTGAAGAGATATGAGAGCAACATACCTTTGATGTAGGTACCAAACACACAAAGGACAAGAAAATAATAGTTCTAGAGCGAGGTATCCACCTAAAATCACAAAAATATCAACATTTGATAAAATAATCACATAAAGGAATACAATTATTAATAAATAAATAAAAATAGTAAAAATAACTTTTTGGGTGCCTGTTTAGGTAAATTCGTGATAAAAATGAACTTTCCCCAAGGATATGCGTCTAACCATGTATTACTGATGGATGTTTCCCCATTTTGCTGGGTTGATATGTGTGGTCCTATTGATTGTGCATCACATAGTAAATTATAATTTATATCTTTCAAATTATAAATGAGTAATACCTTGGGCATGATACACTATCCCAACCATGCATTCACCAATTATTTCTCCCAAAATCCTTTTAAGACACATATTTTCACACTCAAAACTAAAAAATTTAATATAATTCAGTAATTGACATTATTGAACTCAAAGTAGGTTCATAATAAAACAAATTAAATTTCACACTAATGAAATTTTAGTCTTAAAAATATATATATTATTATAAAATTATACAGTATAAATTAATTACATAGATTTACTATATCTAAGAATAGACAACAGAAAAAATACATGTACAATGCCAATGTCTCCCAAATCACATTTTTCAATACATGCCATCTTACAAGACAAAATTCTATAGTAAATTGTGTTCATTCCCCATTCTAACCGTATTTATCTAATGAGATGTAATTAGTTATCCAATTTATGTGAGGGATATAAAGTCCCACCAATCTCATAATGAAATCATACATACATATAAAAAAATATCAAAAAAATCATATCATAACCCATTAAATAAAATGTGTATCATAAACATGTCATAATATTATTACATATGGAAAATAAATAGGTTTCATAACCATTTTATCAAAATATAACTCATGAAAGAAAGTGGGTTTCAAAATCATATAATCAGTAACAGAGAAATAGGTTCCATAAATTAATTTTCATCATCTATATAAACCATTCAATGAATGAATAAGAAAGCTCTCCTTGGATCAGATCCCATGTAAAGAATTAACTATTTCGAAATATGTCATCTTATATAGAAAAGGATTTTAAAATATCACACATACCATTTTTTTAAATAAAATAATCTTCCTTGGGAAACCCTTTTCAAAAAACATCTTCAATGTTTTTTCTTAAAAATAACGATTTTAATTTTTTTTAAATAATTTCATGAGAAAAATAAATTTTATGATTTGAATATTTTTAAAACATAATTAATTTTTAAAACAATTTTCATTGAAAGTAAAATTAAAAACATGTAACAGAATATTGGAAACATTCTAAAAACTTTATTCATTGAAAACAGTTTGATAAATTTTAAATAATTCTTTAAAACATTCTTAAAACATTTTTATAAGAAAAAATTTTAAAAATTATAAATAAATATTGAAAACATTTTAAAAACCTTTTTATTTGAAAATTCTTTGAAAAAATATAAATTAATCATGAATACCATTTGATATCCTTTTCTTTGAAAACACTTTGAAAACATATAATGAATGTTTGAAAACATTTGAAAAATAAATCTTGAATTTTGTTTTTGAAAAATTATAAATAAAATTTTAATATATTTTAAAACATTTTATCCATAAAAATACTTTGCAACTTTTAAATAAATATTCAAAAAAATATTACAAAATATGGTTTTAAAAGAATACATATTTTCTATTGAAGATAGAGATAATGTTATATTTTATTAAAAAGAGATTCTTAACTAAATTAAGTAAAAATAGTGGAAAATAGTACCATTTCTTGAAGATATCCTAATTAACCATAGGGAAATAAAATACATGAGTGTTTTATATAAATATATATACATATATCACAATATTATATTTATGGAATTATAATCATAAACAATTCTAATAAATGATGAGATTATAACAATAAATTGTCAACAATTTGGTAATGTTGAATCGTAATCATAATGAAATAATAACATTGAATGAAGATCAAATATCATGAAAACAAGTAGAATCAGGATATTAAATTTCAAGGAATAGTATATACACCTCGTAGATGAATAAAGGTACATAACATGACATGTGTCTCAATAAACGAAAATTGAGACAAAATTTCCTTACCCATTTGGTAACATTTAAACCACAAATCCCACAAAAGATAGATAAAAATGGATATGTAAATTCAAATAATAATTAGTTTAATAATAATAAAATACATCCATGTTCATTATACACACAAAAAATAGTAAATATGTGGTGAACATTTCTTGTGTTTCATAGAAAATAAAAGTTAGAAAAGAAAACCCTTACCTTATGTTTTGAATTTATTAATACAATTTAAAAACTATAATAAATTAAATATAAGTTTATTATAAATATACCAAAGAATTATATTATTATATATAATCAAATTTTTTATTTTTATAAGAATTTATATTTTCTATTTATTAACAATTCCATATTAATGTCACTTTTTTGGTAATTTTCTCTTTATTTTTTTTATATATGTTTTGACTTGTTATTCTTGACCCATTTACATAGATAATTATTCAATTACATATAAAATTTAAAACATTATATTAATATAATATATATTAAGTATATAAATATGTATAATGATATATAAAATATATAAATAGGAAAAGGAATACATCGTTCAAGGAGACGGAAGGTCGTATGTACAGATGAACGATGATTCGGTTTTCATGCCATATTAAAATAAAGAAATTAAATGATATATATATATATATATTATAATTATTTTATAAATATAAATTTACTGAAACCATCCATAATACATTCCATGAAAAGAGTGAACTAATCACATCTCTATGAGGAGGCGGTAGTCCACACGTCCACAAATGATGTTATGGTTTTTGGAAAAAATAAAAAACCTGAAGGTGTATTTTATATAATAATTTAATGATTATAAATAAATAATAAATATAATAAATATCGTATAAAATATTATATACATCATAATTCCAAATCATGATATGGGTTAATGGAAAAATGAACAACATCGCTTCCTGAGGAGATTTTTCGCCGTACACTCAGACAATAAGTTCATTACCGATTTGACGGAAGTGTGTGTATGAAATTGTATAAACCTAGGAATAATAATATATATGTATATTTATTATAATGAGTTTATTATATAATAATTTAATAAGAATAATTTAGTGGTGGAGAATGAAAATTAAAAAAAGAGCAAGTTGAAGGATGTTACCTTTTCCTTGGGTAACTCCATTTGGTTTACACCAGAGGGCTTTCGTGGTTAGATTTAATACCAAGGTGAGTCATATAAGATGAATTGAGAGAAGTTCTTAGATTATTTGGGATGTTTCAATATTATAAAGAGTTTCTTGAGATGTGTGAGTATGGGTAAGAATAAATTTATTTTTTATAGAGGAGGAGGGGTAGAATTCTTGTAAATACAAAAAGGTAAATACAACTAGGAGGTTTCGATTATGTTATGTGACTCCAAAATGGAAAAATAATTTATTAAATGGGATTAATGGTCTAGAAAACCCTATAACATAAAATATGTGTTTATTTTTATAAATTTTTTCCTAAACTTCTATGTCTCCCCACTTTTATCATTTTGGTTTTTATTAAGGCTACTGGTTTTCCTCCCTAAGTAATTTCACCATTAAGAATAAAATAATGTAATAATTATTAGAAAATATATACCCATGTAATTAAAAAATAGTATATAACATTTAAAAAAAATAAATTGGATGTGGGTTGGAAATTAATTTTAAAACAAGTGCACGTAATGAGTAAAAAATACAACTTTAACCCGAAATGTGCTAATAATGTTTTTTCTATTTAATAGTGAATATGTTAATTATAAAAAATTATTTGGCCAATTAATATAAAATATACTAAATTTATTGACATTTGAAAATAAAATTTCAGAATATAGGATCATCAGTACATTTTAAAACATTTAATAATGTATAATTTATTGTAAATGTAACACCCTATGTAAATAAAGAATATGAAATTTTTATATTTATCCCTTTTTTGAATAAAATGTTAATATTAATTTAAATGGAATTCTATGATTGATGGATTAACCAATACGCAACAACAAGTTTCTTTGAAATCTTACGTTGCACTCTAATAATAAAATAAAATTATTTTAAATGTTAGTTAACACGTAGTCGTTGTATTGGAAGGAATGAATAGAAATAACTAAAATATGATTATATATGTTTGTTAAATGTTTTTACATTTATCCAATAAAGGATAAAGTCTTAAAATATGAAAATAATTCAATTTTAGGTATATATACTCTAATTTTCACTAAAGGTCCACTTAACAACTTTTGATGGAGAACCATCATTAAATATAGTTTTGATCACACTTATACATTATATTGGACCAAATAAAACTCTTCTTTATAATCGGGACATCAAAATTCACTTTGCGTAAATTTTTCGTATTTTTCTGATAATGATCAATTTTTTAAATGAATAGTGAAAAATGTTGTATTTTAATTCAAAACCTCTTTTTAATATAATTTATTTATATGATTATATTATCTTTTGAATTGGTTTCAAAGTGAAATTAGAATATATTTTTACCATTTAATCCAATAGTGTTCGTTGGAATTAATTTCATCTTGAAATTGGACTTAAACTGGTGTCAATCTTTTGATACTTATTGTTTCATAAAAACACACTATTTTCTCTGATAGAGGGAATTAATTATTAAATTAATTAATGTAACTTATATGTTTTGAATTTTTTAAAATAGAAATCACTTTTGAATTCGGAATATCAAATATATCCTGGGGTAAATTTTTGGTAATTTTCTAAAAAACATCAATTTTTGATGAATAGTGAAACCACTAAGTTGTAGTTAAAGAAACTGATTTTTCATTTAAATAAAACTTTACCACTTTTGTGATTCGAATTTGAAAAATAAAACAATCATGGTTGTCATTAATAAGTAAAATGTGGTTCAATGGGATTAAAATAATTTTTTGGTGAATAGTAACTTTTAAGTTTATTAATCGCGATTAGAGGTGATTAGTGTAGTTTAAGGTAAAAATAATGTTTTAATAATATGAAATGACCAAGACACATGTCCTACCCTCATTGGATGAGTCATGTCCGACCAAGACAATCCATGTGTCAACTTGGGGACTCCATGGAGCCACATTGGTAGGAAAATGACATTAATTCCTTTTTATTTAATGTTAAAATTAAAATGTCACAAACATCTGTTGTTTTACTAAAACAATTTTTATATGAGGTTATACAAGTCATATTTTTGACTATAAATATTAATTGGAAATCTAAAAATACGTAATACATCATAGTATTTGTTTTATAATTTGTATACATTAACTAAATTATATTATTTATGACACCATGATGATGCAGCGATTACCACATTATTTAACGATTTAAATAAAATGGAAAGATAATGTAAAATATAAGACCTAAACATGTCCAAAACCTATTGTATGAGTTTATTTCGAACCCTTATCACCTTATCCTAGAAACAAATCAATTTGGGACCTTTAAAATCCGAAACTCATTCTAAAATAAAGTAACATTTCCTTACTTTCCAAGAGTGCCCCTCCTCTCCTCTTATAAAAGGCCCCCACCTCTACCTCCTTACCCACACATATCAAGCCTTTTCCTTGGCCAAACCCTTCCCATTTTGTCTCTCCACATCCCTCTCTTACTCCTATAAGCATCAATTTGGGCATATGTTCTCCCAAGTAATCCTTTTATCTCAAATCAAAAAGAGTTACCCGATTTAAATGTAGTGTCTTCTCTTGTGTTCTTTTGTTTTATTTTCCTTCTCCAACACCCTAAAATAGTTTCATTAATTTATTTTGCAACAAAACCAGTATCCTAAATATACTAGGATTTTTTTATAAGAATTAATCTAGCTAAACTTACACACACCTTCATCTAATGGTTAAAGAACATATTGTTTCTGTGGGTGGCGAATTTCTACCTCACGAAAAGATGATTGTTGAACACTCATATAACACCTTCAAAGGTGGACATTAAGATGAAAATATATTTATATATGATATATAATATGTTTATGTTTTACTTAATCTTCTGTATTTTTCATTTGTGGCATACCTTTATGGTTTCCATTGTCGGTAAACACGATAATTTCATTTTAGGAAGTGCGGACTACCGCACCCTCAAAGTGATTTGATTCGTTAATGTCATATGTGGGACATATAAAGGATGGAGTTAATGTTATTATATATGATTTTATACTGGAATTATAATATAACTTTATATAATTATTATTTCTTTCCATTAAAGTATGAGATAGAAATGAAATTAGCGTTCATGCGTACGTACGGCTTACCGTCTCCATGAACGGTGCATTTCATTTCGTATCCCCAAATGTAATGCACTATTATAAGTACATTTATATAATGGATATATATGACTTATGTTACATAAAAATAATTAATATAATTCTGAAATTAAAATATACATATATATCATTTATTTTTAATTCCATTAATATGAGATAGAAATGAAAGTAGCGTTCATGCGTACGTACGGCTTACCGTCTCCATGAACGGTGCATTTCATTTATTCCCTCTAAATGATTTTTTAATATTATAAATACATGTATATTCTGGATATATATTATATATATGATATCCAAATCAGGAATATCATTCTGTATATAATGAACCTTTGACCACACGAACAACATGTAATTGTAAGAAGTCCACTTTCGACTTAAGAACCATGTATCGAAAAAACAAACATTGTTAACTTAAATGATTACATAATGTTTATAACATGGTAATAAGTTATATAAAAGTAATAATGAACTTGAAAAAGGTTCTTAAGAAAGTATAAATTAACTCAAGTTTATTATTCAGGACCTTAAAGAACGATCGAGTCAAGTCGAACCTGAGGTAATGGATCCAACCTCTCTCTTTCTTGTTAAGTACTCTCTTCAATGTAATTTATTATAAGCTCATATTTCATATGTTTGGTGATGTTATTTTATATTCCTCATTCTGTAATTTTTATTTTCATATAATGAGAGACCCTATTTTATCTCATCAATCCATTTTTGGAAGATTTAAGTGGCGTCGTTAGGCTGCCGAGTTTCCGTAATGGATTTTTCATCTCACTTTTATTCTCGTGACATTTATGTCACGTTTGCCCCTATTTCCTTTGAGTGGTGTATGTACTGCCCATTATTATACACTTTTTTTAGTATAATTTCATTTATGGGTATTTACATCTTCATTGTATGACCCTTCTTCCGTGGGGTGTACGTTTCGAAAGTTACCCAACTCGGTAAGGGGACCTTTCACCCTCCTTTTTTAAAAGACATCTTTTGTTATGTCTTTTAATTTACATCTTATTCTGTTGGGATATGTTCTTATATATCCTTATTGATGTAAGGTTTATGTCCAAGTAATGAGATACCATTCACTCTCTCATCGACTAATTTTCTGAATTTTGAAGTGACGTCGTTAGGCTGTCGAATATTTACAAGGGAACATCTTAACCCAATTTCGATTTCTTTGGGTTCAACTTGTACTTATTGAACATGTCATCCTATGAATATGTTTTAATGACCTATGATTGTTTCAAACTTAAAATCCACTTATATTGGGTGTATTTTTATTTCTCACACATAATTATGTGATAGATTTATCATTAATTTAAGGATACCATCTTTATAATGGATTTCATATCAATTTACATTTCCATTGAGACTTCATTGTTGTTATACACCAATTCACTCTTATATGGTGTGTATACTGTCCATTAAAATATTATATCATTAATCCCTTCATTCTAATGATATTATAAATCTCGGATTAAATGTTATTAGGTAATTATTTGTATTCAAGAGTCTCTCATTTTGTTAAAAACTCTTTAACAAAAATATAATTTTAAATGTTTTAAAGATTCATTATTCTAAATTTTTATCAATAACTTCCATGTTTTGAAAATGGTTTTCAGTATTTATTTATATGTACATTAATGTTTTAAAATTATAATTCCATTAAAATCTTCAAAGTGGTATGGGACACTTTGATTCAAAAATATCTTTTAAATGGTTTTTGAAAATGGATTGATTAATTCAATATCTTGGAATTACTTATTTTGATTAAAAATGAAATGTTGCTATTGAAATGTTTATATTTTCAATATTTTATGTGTAATGATGGTACTTGGACATTTTACAGGTGGTTACATGATAAACCATATGGCGGGTGGTGCCGTGAATACCAGGACAGGTGGTTACGTTATAACCTCCAATGCATTGGGTATGGAAGTCGGTCGTATGGCTATTCCATTAAGTGATATGTGTGGAAGTCGACCGTATGGTTATTCCATTTAAGTATGTTTATGTCCCAAGTTACCTTTATATGTTATGTGATCTTTATATGGGTTTTATGGTAATCTTTTGGTTACAAAAGGGTAAGTAATGAACTTTTATTCAGTGAAGAGTTTTTACTACTTCATAAAGGGGAAAAGTATTAATTTTATAATGTATACATGGTTTACTTGTTGTTTCGAAAAACTAATAGTTTTCATTCATTGTGTATCCCTTACTGAGCTTTTTATGGTCACCCCTTGTTTTTGAAATGTTTTTCACAGGACTTAACATGAAATAGGGTCAAGGATGGGATCAAGAGAAAGTCATGCTACCTAAAACATGGAACTATACATGTTTCTTTTTAAGAGTTTTTATTTTATGGAAACTTAGTCAAAGATTATACTTTGTAATCTTTTGAGATGTAATAGTTATGCCCAAATTCTCTAAAACTATAAACCTAAAAAGATACTGAATGTGAATTATTAATTTAATTCAATATTAAGTAAGCTTTATGGTCAGGGCCTTATAGTTGGTATCTTAGGTCGGTTTAGATAACTTTAGAGTTTAGGGTATCCTCTAAGCATAAGTGACATTACCATAATGGTTAGGATTTCAGAAAGAGTCATAGTTTTAGATAAAGTGAATGAGTATGTATATCTTAGTGTTTATCTTCCTCATTAGTACGTGATGGTTTTGTTGATATACTCACATTGACATTTCTATTTTTTTTAAATCGATGGATCAATCAGGAACCAAAGTGAAAATGGGTTTGATGGAAACTGTGGTGGTTCTCTGATTAAGAGACTGGATGAAATGGGGGATTCAATGAGGAATCTCGTGGTTGTGCTAATCCCACTATCAAGGATTCATGATCAACCACTTGAACCTTGGTGAGTTCTCTAATGCATCATGTACGAGATGACCATCTCGATGTGGAAATTCAGGTAATAATTATCAAGGTAACCATTAGGGTTTATATGATCCTTACTTTTTAGGTAATTATGGGTTACTCTATGATAGGATGGAAAATGAAAGGCATGAGATAAACATGAGGTTAAAATATGTTATGATAATTTTTAAAGATTTTATCTCGTTTTGGGGAATGTTTTATGAATTATGTAGTTTTGGAAAAAGGACAACACGTAGACCGTGTGACAACCCGTCGCGTCGGACAAAGCTGTGGGAATCGAACCCACAACCAAAGTGCAACTGGTATTTATCGCCCACCACTGGACTACGTGAAGTCCCTAGTTGGTTTGACTGATTCTTTTTAGTTAGATGATTTTATGAATTAAGAGTAAGTTCATTTTGGGTTATCTATGGAAATTTATTAACCTATCATGGAAGATATGTGATTAGGTTAATTACTTTTCAATAAGAGACTTTAAGAGCAACTGATGTTGTTTGGAGATAAATGTTACGATTTAACTTTGAATACTATGTGACTAAATCCTTATAATATTTGAGTTTCAATCATAGTTTGGTTTACTTTGAATAATTTTATGGAAAAATTGTTTATTGAATGGTCCTCGTTGAACTTTGGTTTTTGTTGGACAAATTTTGGATATTAAGAATAGATTTTCTTTATATAAAGGGTTATCCTTTTATGGATTATCAGATCTTGTACTAACCTTTTTGGTTTTGGTTTTGGTTAATGTCTAAAGACATGGGAAATATATAGTTCTCTTTTTTGGATTAGGTGATTCTCAATAAGTTGATTATAGTACTCTTAATGCAAACAAGTCTTCCTAAATACTCGTCTTTTGGAGATAATGTGAGTTTGATTAAAGAATCTTGTAAAATTTGAAAGTCTACGTGAAAAGTAAGTATGTTTCATTATGATTCAGTTAAGCTAAAAAATAAATTCCTCAATGAAGAGTAACATAAAACAAAAATGTTGTATGTTAACTTTTCCTACTGGGGAATCGAATACCGTTTAACCCATCACAAGTTTGTGATTTTCTTATGGTTAACTTTCTCCTAGACATGTTTACTATCTCTCTACCTCAGAAAATAACCCTTTGTTTTTTCCTCCATATCAATGTTTTTCCACATGGAATCATAGTATGGGTTAACTCAGGTGACCTTTGTTCTTCTCTTTAATTATTTTAAAGTGATTGTTTTGCTAACTCTTGTTCCGATGTAGGATTTTCAATAAAGTTTCCAAGCCCAATTTTAAAATTGCGAGGAAGCAATTCCAAAAGGGGGGGAAGGTTGTAACACCCCAGGTAAATAAAGAATATGAAATTTTTATATTTATCCCTTTTTTGAATAAAATGTTAATATTAATTTAAAGGGAACGCTATGCTTGATGGCTTACCCAATACGCAACAACGAGTTCCTTTGAAATCTTACGTTGCACTCTAATAATAAAATAAAATTATTTTAAATGTTAGTTAACACATAGACGTTGTATTGGCGGGAATGAATATAAACAAATAAATATTATTATATATGTTGGTTACATGTTTTTACATTTATCCAATCAAGGATAAAGTCTTAAAATAAGAAAAGTATTTAATTTTAGGCATATATACTCTAATTTTCACTAAAGGTCCACTTATCAACTTTTGATGGAGAACCATCATTAAATATAGTTTTGGTCACTGTTATAAATTCTATTGGACCGAATAAAACTCTTCTTTAGAATTGGGACATCAAAATTCACTTTTTGTAAATTTTTGGTATTTTTTCGATAAATATCATTTTTTAATGAATAGTGAAAAATGTTGTATTTTAATTCAAAACCTATTTTTAATCTAATTTTATTATATTATTATATTATCTTTTGAATTGGTTTCAATGTGAAATTAGAATATATTTTTTCCAATTAATCCAATAGTGGTTGTTGGAATTAATTTCATCTTGAAATTGGACTTAAATTAGTGTCAATCTTTTGATACTTATTGTTTCATAAAAATACGCTATTTGCTCTGAAAGCAGGAATTAATTATTAAATTAATTAATGTAACCAATATGTTTTGAAATTTTTAAAATATACATCATTTTTAAATTCAGAATATCAAATATATCCTAGGGTAAAGTATTTGTAATTTTCTGAAAAACTTCAATTTTTGATGAATAGTGAAACCACTAAGTGGTAGTTAAAGAAACTGATTTTTCGTTTAAATGAAAATTTACCACTTCTGTGATTTGAATTTCAAAAATCTGACATACATGGTTGTCATTAATAAGTAAAATGTGGTTCAATGGTATTAATATAATATTTTGGTGAATAGTATCTTTTAAGTTTTTTAATCGTGATTAGAGGTAATTAGTGTAGTTTAAGGTAAAAATAATATTTTAATAATATGAAATGACCTAGACACTTGTCCTACCCTCATTTGATGAGTCATGGCCGACCAAGAAAATCCATGGGTCAACTTGGGGACCCCATGGAGCCACTTTGGTAGGAAAATGATGTAACGCCCCGACCCAAGTTACCCAGAGTCGGTGCATTATTACATAACATTGGCATGATCACAATAAAGATCAAATCTAGAAAGACCGATTGGTTTTGTAGCCTTGGAAACACTAGATATATTCATAAGTTTTACATTACATCATAAAATTAAAAACTACAACAACAACATAATGTTTCCATAGTCCACACTATAATCCCCTCATAATATCCCTGCAGGTCATTCATAACTTACATCTTCACATCCTGGGAAAAATAAAACATAGAAAAGGGGTGAGCTCAAATGACCAGTAAGGATAACAATATAGCAGAACATTCAAAAATAAGCATAAACATTTAAGGCAATGAATTACTAAAACAAAAGCCTTTTAAACTTGATCTTAAACATATTATGGAAAAATTAAAATGAAATAATGCCATTTACTTGTTCACATGGATATTCTACTAATCGAATAATCACATGCAATATCAATAACCACTTTCATAATGTTGGAATGCATAATTCCAGACTATCATAACCACATAGCCAAGGCCTCGTGCCAAGACTACAAATAAGATTTTGCCAAGGCCTTGTGGCAAGACACTAGTTTGTCTCATGAGACCTACCGATGCATCGAGGAGCTATAGAGGGCTCCACCTGTCACATATTAAGTCCAATGCATTCCCATATGAAATGGTTTAAACATAACATAAACATTTGTATTAAAACTAGCATACGAAATGTCAATAATTTCACCATAAACTATGAATGGTATAAAAATAGCAAATCCACAGTCAAACATATCACAAAACCTTCAATACAATATAGAAGTTTTGTATCATAATAAATCAACTTCAAATAAGCATAAAATCCGTCAAAGGATGTTGACATAGATGAAATCAAAACACTTTTTAGAGAAATATCTCTTTCTATTTTTGAAATCATTTAAGAGCCATATAAAATAAAAAAATTTCTTGAAAATATTCTTATAAGCTTGTAAGGGAAGCTTTGACGATTTTATAACGGCGGAAAATAACCGCACCCGCCGTATAAGTTAAAAAAACATTCTTATCTTAATTCTGTCGAAAAGGTTAAAAAGCACCTTGTTTGGAAAACGACGGAAAGATTCCCTTATAAACCACTTATAAAAAGTCAAACAAGGGTATAAATGACTTTAACCCATATTCTTTTAAATATTAAAAATGTTTTGAAATACATTTTGAAGAAACATGGACGTGGATGATAACGAGGTCCCAGTAGATAATTGTGTATAAACAACCTCGGATAATGAAGAGATTGCGAAGTAAACCCTTACCTTGTACTTTTCATTTGTTGGGGTAGGTTAACCTCCTGTATAATGGTGAAATAATTGTTATTAAATTATAAAATAATCATATACATTAATATGATATCATATATGATCTTTTAACATTTCTTTATTAATAATATCTTAGTATTATTGTCGTTTCGGGTGATAATCGATTCGTTCTTCTTAAATGTTTGGTTACGTAAGACATGTTTGTAATGGATAGATTATATCTTATTCATAATCAGAATGATATTAATATTATTTTTAACCCTAAAATGAGAATAAGACTTGAATGGATACGATGGAGAATGAATCTCATCGCGTTCGTGGAGACGGTAGTCCGTACGTACGCACGAACGCTACTTCCATTTAATTTTTATTTTAAAAGAATTGAATCCAAATGATACATAGGTATATTACTATTCCAGTATAATATAATATTTTATATATGTTACTTAAGTTCATTAACACCATCCCTTATACGTTCCATGTGTGGTATGAACGAGTCATATCATTTTAAGGGGGTGGTAGTCCGCACTTCCTCAAATGAAATTATCGTATGTATATAAAACATGAAACGAATAATGATATGAAATAAAATGGAATTACAGAAGCTTATATATAAAATATATATCATTAATATCATATTTAATTACAGTGCCATCATAATGGCCACCATGAGAGGCGGTAAGATGTATTTGAACAATCATCGTTTTGTGAGGCGTTAGTTTTCCATCCACAGAAACATTATGTTCACCATCCATTAGATGGAGTTGTGTGTATGTGTAGTTTGAATCCTTCTTATAAAAACATCCTAGTATATTTTGGATACTGGTGTTGTTACAAAAGAACGGAAATAAAAAGAGTTTGGGGGTTGGAGAAGCAAAATAAATGAAAATAATTTAAGAGAAATCGTTACCTTTAATTTAGGTAACTCACTTTGGTTGGAACCAAAGGACTTCTTGAAATGCTTTCTGCCTAAGGGGAAGCTTCAAGGAGGAGGAGAGAGATGTGGGGAGCTTATTTGGGAAGGTTTTGGACGAGCCAAGTGGCTTGAGAGGTGTGAGGAATGAGTAGAAGTGGTCTCCTTTTATAAGGGAGAGGAGGGGCTCTTTAGGAAAGAGTGAAAGTATTACTTTATAATATAATTATATTCGGTTTATAATTGTCCAAAAATCATTGAGGTCGAAGTTAAGATGACAAATTTTCTAAATAACATCATCCAATAAGAATTGGACAGGTTTTAGATAATATTTTAATCATTATAATCTTATTTATTTAAATGATTTATTAATGAGGTAAACATTGCATCATTATTGTGTCATTAATAATTTAACTTATTTGATGTCTAAAAATTATAAATAAAATATCATTAATTATTAAATCTTTTTATATTTCTAATGAATATTTATAATCGAAAATCCAACATGTATAACCCTATGTAAAAATTGTTCTTCTAAAAGATGTAAGCTTATGCCATTTTTATTTTTATTTTAACTTTATTAATATAATGTGTCCCTACCACATACAAGTGGCTCCAAGGGGTCCCCAAATCGACCCAAGGATGCCCATGGTCGGGTATGTGTCCACCAATAAGGTTAGGACACGTTTTAGGGTAATTTTTTATTATTATAATATTATTTTTTAACCCTTATTTACCGGATTTACCCTTTAACCATGGTAAATAAAATATTTACCGCAGTAATTATTTAAAATGTGTAAAAATAAAATTTACCTATTTACACAATTTGAAAATCCCGATTCCAAATATGGAATCCATTTTTCTAAATTCAAAACACAGAAGTGGCAGAAATTAATTTTAAATTAATTCCCGCTGTCAAAACAAAAAGCGTGTTTTTAAGAGATAATAACTATCAAAAGATTGACACTTGTTTATGTTCGGTTTAATTGTAAAATTATGTCCAATGACCAAAATTATATTAAATGGTAAAAATATATTCTAAATATACTTTAAAACTACTAAAATTCATAATTTATCACTATTAATTATTTTGATTAAAAAAGTTGTTTTTAATTAAAATTTAGTAATTTTCACTATTCATCAAAATATAAAAGTTATCTGAAATGTACCAAAATTTCACCCTAGGCTAATTTCAATATTCCGAATCCAAAAATGAAGTCCATTTTGAAATATAAAATATATATGATTTCAAAAATTAGGTATTACTATTCACAATGGCTCGTTTAATTAGTTGTGTTGTGTGTTAGAACTCGAGGTTGCGTACAACACACGCTATCGCATTATTCGAAGGGAAACGTACCGTGGAAGCTTGGGGTGTTACATTCTCCCCTCTTTAAAATAATTGCGTCCTCGCAATTTCTAGGGTTTTACTGCATAAAAAGACTCGGTTTTTTCTTCATCATAAGTTCCTCGGGTTCCCACGTTCCCTCTTCCATCTTATGGTTTCTCCACAAAACTTTTACCAGACGCGTCGTCCGGTTTCTCAGCACTTGTTCTCTCGTATCAAGAATCTTGACGGGCTCTTCGCAATAAGACAGATCGGGTTCCAGTTCTAATTCTTCATAGGTGAGTACATGCGTTGGGTAAGGCATGTATTTCCTCAACAGAGATACGTGGAACACATCGTGAACTTTGGAGAGACTTGGCGGCATTGCCAATCGGTAAGCTACAGCCCCAATTCGTTCTAGAATTTTGAAGGGTCCGATGTACCTGGGACTCAATTTACCTTTCTTACCAAAACGTATGACTCCCTTCCATGGAGATACCTTCAGGAAAACATGATCACCGACATGAAATTCCAAATCCTTCCTTCGATTATCGGCATAGCTCTTCTGCCTACTTTGAGATGCTTTGATGTGATTTTGGATTACTTTCACCTTTTCCACCGTTTCCTCCACCAGTTCTGGGCCTACAAGTTTTCTTTCACCAACGTCATCCCAACAGGTTGGTGTACGACATCTCTTTCCGTATAACGCTTAATATGGTGCCATCTGAATACTCGAATGGAAGCTATTGTTATAGGAAAATCCTACCAGTGGTAAATATTGATCCCACATACCCTGAAAGTCAAGTGAGCAAGATCTCAACATGTCTTATAGGGTTTGAATAGTCCGTTTTGATTGTCCATCTGTCTGAGGGTGGTAAGCAGTGCTCAAATGAAGTTCAGTATCCAGGGATTTCTGAAGACTTTTCCAAAATCATGAAGTAAAACGGGGATCACGATCAGAAACAATCGATATGGGTACTCCATGAAGTCTCACAACGTCATTAATGTATAGTCTTGCTAGACGTTCCAGGGGTAGATCTTCTCTTATAGCAAGAAAATGCGCTGACATGGTAAGACGATCAACAATAACCCATATTGCATCGTTCCTTCTAGGAGTCTTTGGTAGTCCCATGACAAAGTCCATCGTAATATTGTCCCATTTCCACTCCGGAATGGGAAGAGGTTGCATGACTCCTCCAGGCTATTGCCTTCCAGCTTTCACTTGTTGACAAACCATACATCATGACACAAAATCAGCAATCTCCCTCTTCATGTTGTCCCACCAAAAATGTTCCTTCAAATCTCTATACAATTTGGTGCTCCCAGGGTGTATAGAGAAATTGGAACTATGAGCATCATCCAGCAATTCCCTATTCAGATCAGGTAAATCGGGAACACAAAGTCTCTTCCCGAATTTCAAAATCCCATCTTCATACACAAAGTCTTTCAATCTCCCATCATTCACAGCTTTAATCTTCTTCTGAAATTCTTCATCATCGGTTTGAGAACTCTTAATCCTTTCTAGTAAAGATGGTTTGGCAACCATTTGAAAAAGCATTGATGTTTCACCTTCCCTTGTTATTCCCTTGTCCATCTTCACTAGATCCATGAAAATTGGATCTCTTTCAATTCTCATCATGTTCAAAAATCCATGGTCTTTTCTGCTCAATGCATCTTCCACCTTGTTTGCTTTCCCCGGGTGGTAGTGTATCGTGCAATCATAATCCTTGAGTAATTCAAGCCATCTCCTTTTCCTCATGTTGAGTTCTTTTTGTGAGAAAATATACTTCAAACTCTTGTGATCAGTATAAATCTCACATTTTCACCATAGAGGTAGTGTCTCCATATCTTCAAAGCAAAGATCACAGCTGCTAACTCAAGATCATGAGTAGGATAGTTTTGTTCATGAATTTTCAACTGTCGTGATGCATAGGCAATAACTCTATCATTCTGCATAAGGACACAACCAATTCCTTTCTTTGATTCATCACTATAAATAACGAACCCATCATTCCCCGATGGTAGAGTCAATATAGTAGCATTGACTAATCTTCTCTTCAGTTATTCGAAACATTCTTCACACTCTTTTGTCCAAACAAATTTAACCCCTTTACGTGTGAGCTTCGTTAATGGGTTAGCTAATCGGGCAAAATTCTGGACGAAACGTCGATAATAACCTGCCAAACCAATAAAACTACGTACCTCAGTTATACTCGACGGTGCTGGCCATTCTTGGATTGCCTTGGTCTTAGAAGGATCAACAGAGATTCCATCTTTATAGACAATATGTCCAAGAAAAGAAATCTCCTGAAGCCAGAATTCACACTTGCTAAACTTCCCATATAATTCATGCCTCCTCAGAGTCTTCAAGATAATGCGCAAGTGATTTTCATGATCTTCGTAGGTTTTGGAGTATACCAAGATATCATCAATAAATACCACCACAAATTCATCGAGATACTCCTTGAAAACTCTATTCATCAGATCCATGAATACAGAGGGTGCATTAGTCAATTCAAACGGCATTACGGTAAACTCGTAATGCCCGTACCTGGTTCGAAATGCTGTCTTCAGAATGTCTTCCTTCTTCACACACAACTGATGGTATCCAGATTGAAGGTTAATCTTTGAAAAGTATTGAGCTCCATGTAGTTGGTCAAATAAATCATCAATACGAGGTAGGGGATACTTGTTCTTTATCGTTATAGCATTGATCTCCCTGTAGTCGATACATAACCTCATAGATCCATCTTTCTTTTTAACAAAAAGAACAGGGGCTCCCCATGTAGAAACACTAGGGAGAATAAATCCCTTATTACTCAATTCCTCTAGTTGTTTCTTTTTTTCGACTAATTCTACAGTGGCCATTCTATAAGGGGTCATCGATATAGGCCTTGATTCAGGAATCAAATCAATGGAAAACTGAACTTCTCGTTCTGGAGGATGTCCAGGTAAATCTTTCAGAAATACATCTACAAATTCTTTCACAATAGGTACATCCTCTATTTGAACATTCCTTTCCTCATCGACAGTAATTTCATTCTCTTCCTCCCCAATAATTGAATTAAGTTGAGCTACTGGGGGTGGATCTAAATAAGAATTAGGTGGTGACGATTCTGCTCTAAAAATAAGGTGTTCCTTATCATTATCATCAAGAATCGTAACCTCTTTCTTCTTACAATAAATCTTCGCATCATAGTCCAAAATCCAGTCCATACCGAGGATTATATCAAACTCAATCATAGGTATGACGATGAGATCAGCAGATAAAGAAAATTTATGTGCTCTAATGGGGACTGATTCACAAAACTTTGTTGCAATGATACTTCCCTTAGGAGTTTTAACTGACACCTCCCTTATTAAATCAAATTGGAAATATCTAATTTTCTTAGGAAACTGGGAAGATATGAAACAATGCGATGATCCAGAATCAAATAATGAATTTTCTAAACTTGAGGAAACCATTAAATTACCTGCCACCACATCTTTCGGAGCTTCTACCTCAGCAGTAGTGATAGAATAAGCCTGGCCTTGATCCCTTGGCCATTTCTGAGGTAAGTTCTCCTGACGCTTAGGACATTCATTTGCATAATTCCCCATCTCCCTGCAATTGTAGAACTGAACATTGGTATCTTCCTTCTTCCCCTTGCAATCACGAGCTTGGTGGCCTTTTTCACCACACTTGTAACAGACTCCCATTCCCTTCAAGCAAGTACCAAGGTGTTTCTTCCCGCATTTACCATAGGATGGATATTCAAACTTTCCCTTCTTCCCCTTATTTCCATTCCCAGATTGATCAAAAGGTCTCTTCTTCTCTTGATTTTCTTTAAAGTCATAAGACATAGAGAATTCCTTTTCGGTCTTGATAGCACATGAGACAATGTCTTTGTACAATGAAAAGGATTGTGAGACTAATGCTCGACGGAGAAATGGTTTTAACCCATCAAATAAACGATCAATATTACTTCTTTGGTTACGTATATAATCACCAGCGTACCTTGCTAACCTTGTAAAGTTATCCTCATACTTTGCAACATTCTCATCCTCCTTCTGTCTCAGACTTAGAAATTGCCTTTCCATATCTGCTCGATGGTCGCGAGGGAAGTATTTTTCTAAAAACAGATATATGAACTCCCTCCATTCCATATTTGATACTTCATCATCTTCCTTCATGTTTTGAATCAATGACCACCATTGATCAGCATCTCCAGTGAGGCGGTAAACTGCCATGATAACTTTTTCCCTTTCACTGCTCCCCAAAGCCTGAAATATTTTCTCTAGGGAATTTATCCATTTCTCAGCTACTAAGGGATTTGTACTCCCATTGAACGTTGGTGGTTGTTGCCTCATGAATCGATCTAACATTGATCCTCCACGTTGCGGGTCAGGGTGCTCCATATGGGTAAGGTTATTATTCATAACCTGAGTTAGTTGTCCCAGTATGGTGATTAGCTGATCGGCACCAGTTGCATCACCAGCCCCACTATAATTATCTAGAGCAGGAGGGCAATCCCTACATGGATTGCGTGCATTGATACGGTTTCCATTTCTTCCACTAGGCGCCATTTCTAAACAATGGCATAAACTAGATCAGTTTATGAATCAAAATACATAATCCCATACTTATAAAACACTTAACATTAATTGAACTATTTATGGATATAATCCATAATCATAAAAATGTCTCCTTTGAGGATGTATATACTCATAAACCCTTCATAATGGTTTGTAAAGAAAATGAGAATTATCCTAAGAATATCCCCCGGGAGTGTCGTAACCAAGAGTACAGCAAGGCCCGTTGTCGTGCACCAGTTCCGTTCGAGTCTAGCTCAAAGCGGTGTTTTCGGGTTTTACCCCTAGGTACATCTGTGCCAGAGCCGCCTCTACCTGCTCGTATCCAGACAGGGATGTATTGCTCGGAAAACTCACAAAATCTCTACAATACCAAAATTCTAGGAAGTTCTTCTATACTAATCCTCAAAGTTCATATTAGGTCTACGTGCTCTAATCAGAGTTTATCTAAATCTAGGTTCCAAGGTTTGTACTAAACTTCCTCTGATACCAACTGTAATGCCCCGACACCAGTTACCCAGAGTCGGTGCATTATTACATAACATTGGCATGATCACAAGAAAGATCAAATCTCGAAAGACCGATTGGTTTAGTATCCTTGGAAACACTAGATATATTCATAAGTTTTACATTACATCATAAAAGGAAAAACTACTACGACAACATAATGTTTCCACAGTCCACACTATAATCCCCTCATAATATCCCTACAGGTCATTCATAACTTACATCTTCACATCCTAGGAAAAATAAAACATAGAAAAGGGGTGAGCTCAAATGCCCAGTAAGGATAACAATATAGCGGAACATTCAAAAATAAGCATAAACATTTAAGACAATGAATTACTAAAACAAAAGCCTTTTAAACTTGAACTTCAACATAGTATGGAAAAAGTAAAATGAAATAATTCCATTTACTTGTTCACATGGATATTCTACTAATCGAATAATCACATGCAATATCAATAACCACTTTCATAATGTTGGAATACATAATGCAAGACTATCATAACCACATAGCCAACGCCTCGTGCCAAGACTACAAATAAGATTTTTCCAAGTCCTTATGTGAAGACACTAGTTTGTCTCATGAGACCTACCGATGCATCGAGGAGTTGTAGCGGGCTCCACCCGTCACATATTAAGTCCAATGCATTCCCATATGAAAAGGTTTAAACATAACATAAACATTCGTATTAAAACTAGCATACGAAATGTCAATAATTTCACCATAAACTATGAATGGTATAAAAATAGCACATCCACAGTCAAACATATCACAAAACCTTCAATACAATATAGAAGTTTTGTATCATAATAAATCAACTTCAAATAAGCATAAAATCCGTCAAAGGATGTTGACATAGATGAAATCAAAACACTTTTTAGAGAAATATCTCTTTCTATTTTTGAAATCATTTAAGATCCATATAAAATAAAACATTTTCTTTAAAATATTATTATAAGCTTGTAAGGGAAACTTTGACGATTTTATAACGGCGGAAAATAACCGCACCCGCCGTATAAGTTAAAAAAACATTCTTATCTTAATTCTGTCGAAAAGGTTAAAAAGCACCTTGTTTGGAAAACGACGGAAAGATTCCCTTATAAACCTCTTATAAAAAGTCAAACAAGGGTATAAATGACTTTAACCCATATTCTTTTAAATATTAAAATGTTTTGAAATACATTGTGAAGAAACATGGACGTGGATGATAACGAGGTCCCAGTAGATAATTATGTATAAACAACCTCGGATAATGAAGAGATTGCGAAGTAAACCCTTACCTTGTACTTTTCCTTTGTTGGGGTAGGTTAACCTCCTGTATAATGGTGAAATAATTGTTATTAAATTATACAAGAATCATATACATTAATATGATATCATATATGATCTTTTAACATTGCTTTATTAATAATATCTTAGTATTATCATCGTTTCGGGTGATAATCGATTCGTTCTTCTTTAATGATTGGTTACGTCAGACATGTTTGTAATGGATAGATTATATCTTATTCATAATCAGAATGATATTAACATTATTTTTAACCCTAAAATGAGAATAAGACTTGAATGGATACGATGGAGAATGAATCTCATCGCGTTCGTGGAGACGGTAGTCCGTACGTACGCACGAACGCTACTTCCATTTAATTTTTTTTTAAAAGAATCGAATCCAAATGATACATAGGTATTTTACTATTCCAGTATAATATAATATTTTATATATGTTACTTAAGTTCATTAACACCATCCCTTATACGTTCCATGTGTGTTATGAACGAGTCATATCATTTTAAGGGGGCGGTAGTCCGCACTTCCTCAAATGAAATTATCATATGTATATAAAACGTGAAACGAATAATGATATGAAATAAAATGGAATTACAGAAGCTTATATATAAAATATATATCATTAATATCATATTTAATTATAGTGCCATCATAATGGCCACCATGAGAGGCGGTAATATGTATTTGAACAATCATCGTTTCGTGAGGCGTTAGTTTTCCATCCACAGAAACATTATGTTCACCATCCATTAGATGGAGTTGTGTGTATTTGTAGTTTGAATCCTTCTTATAACAACATCCTAGTATACTGTGGATACTGGTGTTGTTACAAAATAAAGGAAATAAAAAGAGATTGGGGGTTGGAGAAGCAAAATAAATGAAAATAATTTATGAGAAATCGTTACCTTTAATTTAGGTAACTCACTTTGGTTGGAACCAAAGGACTTCTTGAAATGCTTTCTGCCTAAGGGGAAGCTTAAAGGAGGAGTAGTGGGACGTGGGGAGCTTATTTGGGCAGGGTTTGGACGAGCCAAGTGGCTTGAGAGGTGTGAGGAATGAGTAGAAGTTGTCTCCTTTTATAAGGGAGAGGAGGGGCTCTTTAGGAAAGAGTGAAAGTATTACTTTATAATATAATTATATTCGGTTTATAATGGTCCAAAAATCATTGAGGTCGAAGATAAGATGACTCAGTTTCTAAATAACATCAACCAATAAGAATTGGACAGTTTTTAGATAATATTTTAATCATTATAAGCTTATTTATTTAAATGATTTATTAATGTGGTAAACATTGCATCATTATTGTGTCATTAATAATTTAACTTATTTGATGTCTAAAAATTATAAATAAAATATCATTATGTAGGAAATCATTTTATCTTTCTAATGAATATTTATAATCGAAAATCCAACATGTATAACGATATGTAAAAATTGTTCTTCTAAAAGATATAAGCTTATGCCATTTTTATTTTTATTTTAACTTTATTAATATAATGTGTCCCTACCACATACAAGTGGCTCCAAGAGGTCCCCAAATCGACCCAAGGATGCCCATGGTCGGGTATGTGTCCACCAATAAGGTTAGGACACGTTTTAGGTTATTTTTTATTATTATAATATTATTTTTTAACCCTTATTTACCGGATTTACCCTTTAACCATGGTAAATAAAATATTTACCGCAGTAATTATTCAAAATGTGTAAAAATAAAAGTTACCTATTTACACAATTTGAACATCCTGATTCCAAATATGGAATCCATTTTCCTAAATTCAAAACACAGAAGTGGAAGAAATTAATTTTAAATTAATTCCCGCTGTCAAAATAAAAAGCGTGTTTTTAAGAGATAATAACTATCAAAAGATTGACACTTGTTTATGTTCGGTTTAATTGTAAAATTATGTCCAATGACCAACATTATATTAAATGGTAAAAATATATTCTAAATATACTTTAAAACTAATAAAATTCATAATTTATCACTATTAATTATTTTAATTAAAAAAGTTGTTTTTAATTAAAATTTAGTAATTTTCACTATTCATCAAAATATAAAAGTTATCCGAAAAGTACCAAAATTTCACCCTAGGCTAATTTCAATATTTCAAATCCAAAAATGAAGTCCATTTTGAAATATAAAATATATATGATTTCAAAAAGTAGGTATTACTATTCACAACGGCTAGTTTAATTAGTTGTGGTGTGTGTTAGAACTCGAGGTTGCGTACAACACACGCTATCGCATTATTCGAAGGGAAACGTACCGTGGAAGCTTGGGGTGTTACAAATGACATTAATACCTTTTTATTTAATGTTAAAATTAAAATGTCTCAAACATGTGTTGTTTTACTAAAACAATTTTTATATGGGGTTATACAAGTCATATTTTTTACTATAAATATTCATTGGATAGCTAAAAATATTTCCAAAATCATAGTATTTGTTTTATAATTTTTAGAAATTAACTAAATTATATTATTTATGACACCATGATGAAGTAGAGATTACCTCATTATTTAACGATTTAAATAAAAAGGAAAGATAATGTAAACTATAAGACCTACACATGTCCAAAACCTATTGGATGACTGTATTTCGAACCCTTATCAACTTATCCTAGAAAAAAATCAATATGGGACCTTTAAAATCCGAAATGCATTCTAAAATAATGTAACATTTCCTTACTTTCCAAGAGTGCCCCTCCTCTCCTCTTATAAAAGGCCCCCAACTCTACCTCCATACCCACACCTATAAAGCCTTTGTCTCGGCCAAAACCTGCCCATTTAGTCTCTCCACATCCCTCTATTACTCCTAGAAGCCTAACTTTGGGCATAAGTCTTCCCAAGGAAGCCTTTGAGCTCAAATAAAAAAGAGTTACCCGATTTAAAGGTAGTGTATTTTCTTGTGTTCTTTTGTTTATTTTGCTTCTCCAACACCCTAAACTCATTTCATTAATTTCTTTTTCAACAACAACAGTATCCTCAATATACTAGGATGTTTTTATAAGAATTAATAGAGCTACACTTACACACACCTTCATCTAATGGTTAAAGAACATACTGTTTCTGTGGGTGGCGAATTTCTGCCTCACGAAAATATGATTGTTCGACACTCATATAACACCTTTAAAGGTGGAAATTAAGATGAAAATATATTTATATATGATATATAATATGTTTATGTTTTAATTAAGCTTCTGTATTTTTCATTTGTGTCATACCTTTATGGTTTCTGTTGTGGGTAAACACGATAATTTCATTTTCGGAAGTGCAGACTACCACCCCCTCAAAGTTATTTGATTCGTTAATGCCATATGTGGGACGTATAAAGGATGGAGTTAAAGTTATTATATATGATGTTATACAGGAATTATAATATACCGTTATATAATTATTATTTTTTTCCATTAAAGTATGAGATATAAATGAAATTAGCGTTCATGCGTACGTACGGCTTACCGTCTCCATGAACGGTGCATTTCATTTCTTATCCCCAAATGTAATGCACTATTATAAGTACATATATATAATGGATATATATGATTTATGTTCCATATAAATAATTAATATAATTATGGAATTAAAATATACATATCTCTCATTTAGTTTTAATTCCATTAATATGAGATAAAAATGAAAGTAGCGTTCATGCGTACGTACGGCTTATTGTCTCCATGGACGGTGCATTTCATTTCTTACCTGTAAATGATTATGTAATATTATAAATACATGTATATTATGGATATATATGATATATATGATATCCAAATCATTAATATCATTCTAGATATAATGAACCTTTGGCCACACGAACAACATGTAATTGTAAGAAGTCCACTTTCGACTTAAGAACCATGTATCGACAAAACAAATATTGTTAACTTAAATGATTACATAATGTTTATAACATGGTAATAAGTGATATAAAAGTAATAATGAACTTGAGAAATGTTCTTAAGAAAGTATAAATTAACTCAAGTTTATTATTCAGGACGTTAAAGAACGATCGAGTCAAGTCGGACCCGAGGAAAGGGATCCAACCTCTCTCTTTTTTTTAAGTACTCTCATCTATGTCATTTATTCTAAGATCATATTTCATATGTTTGGGGATGTTATTTTATATTCCTCATTATGTACTTTTTATTTTCATATAATTAGAGACCCTATTTGATCTCATCAATCCATTTTTGAAATATTTAAGTGGCGCCGTTAGGCTGCCGAGTTTTCGTAAGGGATTTTTCATCTCACTTTTATTCTCGTGACATTTATGTTACGTTTTACACTATTTCCTTTGAGTGGTGTATGTAATGCCCATTATTTTACACTTTGTGTAGTATAATTTCATTTATGGGTATTGAAATCTTCATTTTATGACCCTTCTTCCATGGGGTGTAGGTTTCGAAAGTTACCCAACTCGGTAAGGGGACCTTTCACCTCCTTTTTTAAAAAGACTTCTTTTGTTATGTCTTTTAATTTACATATTATTATGTTGGGATATGTTCTTCTATATCCTTATTGATTTAAAGTTTATGTCCAAGTTATGAGATACCATTCACTCTCTCATCGACTAATTTTCTGAATTTTGAAGTGACGTCGTTAGGCTGTCGAATTTTTACAAGGGAACATCTTAACCCAATTTCGATTTCTTAGGGTTCAACTAGTAAATCTTGAACATGTCATCCTATGAATATGTGTGAATGACCTACGATTGTTTCACACTTAATATCCACTTATAATGGGTGTATTTTTATTTCTCACACATAATTATGTGATAGATTTATCCTTAATTTAAGGATACCATCTTTATAATGGATTTTATCTCAATTTACATTTCCATTGAGACTTAATTGTTGTTATGCACCAATTCACTCTTATATAGTGTGTATAATGTCCTTTGAAATATTATATCATGAATCCATTCATTCTCATGATATTATAAAGCTTTTATTAAATGTTATTCCACAATTATTTGTATTCAAGAGTCTCTTATTTTGTTAAAAACTCTTTAACAAAAATATCGTTTTAAATGTTTTAAGGATTCATTATTCTAAATTTTTATCTTTAATGTCCATGTTTTCAAAATGGTTTCCAGTATTTATTTGTATGGACATTAATGTTTTAAAATTATAATTCCATTAAAAGTATCAAAGTGGTATGGGACACTTTGATTCAAAAATCGCTTTTAAATGGTTTTTGAAAATGGATTGATTAATTCAATATCTTGGAATTACATATTGTGATTGAAAATGAAATGTTGTTATTGAAATGTTTATATTTTAAATATTTTATGTGTAATGATGGTACTTTGACATTTTATGGGTGGTTACGTGATAAACCATATGACGGGTCGTGCCGTGAATACCAGGATGGGTGGTTACGTTATAACCTCCAATGCATTGGGTATGGAAGTCGGCCGTATGGCTATTCCATTAAGTGATATGTGTGGAAGTCGACCGTATGGTAATTACATTTAAGTATGTTTATGTCCCAAGTTACCTTTATATGTTATGTGATCTCTATATGGGTTTTATGGTAATCTTTTGGTTACAAAAGGGTAAGTAATGAACTTTTATTCAGTGAAGAGTTTTTACTACTTCATAAAGTGGAAAAGTATTACTTTTATAAAGTATACATGGTTTACTTGTTGTTTTGAAAAACAAACAGTTTTCATTCATTGTGTATCCCTTACTGAGATTTTTATGCTCACCCCATGTTTATCAAATTTTTTTCACAGGATTTAACGTGGAATAGGTTCAAGGATGGGATCAAGGGAAAGTCATGCTACCTAAAACATGGAACTAGACATGTTTCTTTTTAAGAGTTTTTATTTTATGGAAACTTAGTAGAAGTTCTTACTTTGTAATCTTTTGAGATGTAATAGTTATGTCATAATTATCTAACACTCTAAACCTAAAAAGATCCCCAATGTGAATTATTAATTTAATTAAATATTAAGTAAGGTTTAAGGTCGAGGCCTTATAGTAAAATAACATTAATGTCAATATTCACATTATTTATTTAATTTAATTTAAAAAATACCAAAAAAATATGAATTTTGAATCTATTAATTTGACACCTCATAAAAATTAAATTTTCATCTAAAAGAATTAAATAAAATAATTAAATCAATTTAAATTACTTTAAATATTGTTAATATTGTTTATCTTAGTTAATTATTAACTAAATAATTGAAGAATTTGGCATTCCATAAGAAGTTTATCTTAATAAATAATCTATCAATATATATATATATAGAAAATAATATAATGTAAAAAGGTCATTTAACATTAAAAATAGTTTATAAAAATGAACTAATGTGGGTTCTATTCCATATATCAAGGCTCTGTAAATGTTAATGGAAATGATGGTTCAATTTTTGTCTTTTTTCGTTACATAATTTATTATATAGCTAACATTAATTGAATATTTCCCAAAAAACTAATAAAATAATAAAAAATTGTGGATATGGAATAAATGTTCATTCAATTTCTTTTTGAAATATTTCTCGGTCATTTTCCCCTTATGATTAATGTTTAACGACTATGTAAACTAATTTTTTCCTTAATCATTGTAATTAATTTTAATTAATATCACTAATTATTTTGGTCAAAATCTGACTTTGAAATATGTTATATTATTAATTATAGTGATTAAAAATATGGAATAATTTTATCAAAATTATAAAAACAGAATTGGAAGAAATTAATTTATTAATAATCCCCTAGATGTGTCACAAAGGCGTGTTTTTAATGTGAAAAAGTTCAAAACATTGAAATGTTTTTATATAAAATATTAATTTTAAATTGGTTCCAATGACCTAAATTGTATTAATTGATGTAATAATTAACTAATTAATCTTTGAACCAACTGAAAATTTAATTTCACTCTATAGTTAAATTAGTTGAAAAGACTGTTTTTAATTAAAATTTAGTATATTTCACTATTAATAAAAAATGAAACATATCATAATAATAACAAAAATGTACCCAAAGACAAATTTGGTAATCCAAATTTAAAAATTTAGATTATTTTCTCTATAAAAAATTATAAAACTGTGAAAAATTACATTTAATATGGGTTCTCTATTAAAAGGTGGTAAAATTACATTTTTAAAAAATGCATCTTTTTACTCCTGAAATTTGATTTTTTTTATCATATTCCTATAAAACATATTTTATGAGTTTCAAAAAAATTATTCAAAATAATATATAGAAATTTTATTAAAAATAATTTTAAAAATTTGTTTTTTAAATTATTGACATAAAATGGTGTTTTTACATAGAAAAATAGTTTTCTTGTAAAAGGAATCTATTAATTCATAAATAGTTTATTATTTTATTTATAACTAATTTATAAACAAATGATTCATTTTATTGACATCTATAGATAATATTTTCATAATTTATTTAATCTCATTGATTAATTCCATCCCAATGACAAGGTGGAAACTATAATAATATTTTATGACAATATTAATAGTATATTATAGTTCAGTAAAATTATGCCTTGTGTGTTATGAAATCTATCGAAGGGACTCAATATTATGTGTAAAAAAATACAGACATAGTGTTTCAAGTATCAAAAGTTAATCTATACATTTCATGTTGTGCAAGATTAACATGGATTTGTGTATAATACATTCCAAACAAAGTGCTTTATTATAACAAAATCTATATCCCATGTTGGGTGGAATGAAGAATATAAAAATGATTAAATTAATCCATAAAATTTATTTCACAAATTCAAAGGGTGTTATATCTATATTTCTTCTCTAGGATATGAATCCAATGAACGTTAAGGTTTATATTTCTCTTGCATATCCATTCTTATGTTCATCTCCATTTTATTATCCTATCAATTTTTAATTTATTATTTTTATATTTTTATAATATAAATATATGTACTAGCACAATAATGTCTTATACATGTTGGAACCCATTTTTTTAAATTTATAATCTTTTAATGTGTTATAATTCCAAAATTTTTCCTAATATATATACAACTCTATAATATTCCATTACTAAAAATCCCAATTTATGCTTGGTATTTTTGGTAGTATGGATTTATTATTTCTAATTGGGAATCTCTTCATAATTGTGGATAATGAATATTTAACTAGTGGATCCTCTATCAATTATTAAGTTGATAAAATATTATTTTTTCATAATTCCACCTTTTCCATAAAAGAATATTGACTATGATATCTTTTGATGAAATTTTATATCCCTAATCTATATCAAATATATCAGATCATAACCTTTTTATTTTGTTGGACATGTCTATAATTTCTTTTATCTCCTATTATTAATAATTATTCTATAAAAATATTTATACACATTAATTTACCTAAATTTTATGTATATAAAATAAGTACAACTCCATGTTCTTCAATTGATAAGGTTACTTAATTTAACTTGGAAAGTTCTTAATTACTCAAAATAATATTAAAGCTAATTATCCAAGAAATCAATATATATTTTAACTAATGGGGTTATGTATTGACATATATGATTACTAGTTTGTTCTCTGTATGAATATCTAGTAAGATGGTCATTATTAAGAAATTACTCTAAGAATTGTCACGTTGTTCATTCTGGAACATTATTCCCAGTATTATCTATTTTATTTTATTTCTAGATATAATTCATTAGAAAATTATGAAATGGTTGAGGCCTGAAATTATATTCCCATTTTGTTCCATATAATGTATCATGAGGAAACTATGATAGGGTATTGAGAGCCTTCTTACACTTTATTTATAATTCCTTGGAAGAGTGCCTTTATGTTATTTTTATGATGTACTGAATTATTCGTTACCATAATTTATATCATTATTAAATCATTTACTATAAACATTTGATTCATTAGTAATATTTTAATAATATTCACTTACTAATATTTTCTTATATATTCATTTATACAGAATTGTTTTTTTATAATTTTTTTAAATTATTTAACCCATTTTTATTCCATGATATATGATTTCTCTAAATTTTATTATACGATCACAATTTTATTATGTTTCATATTTAACTATTTAATGAATAAAAATATTATTTATTATTACCTCAATCGATAACATTATGGAATAACAACATTTACTTTAATGATGTAATATCACATGATTATATTATAATGTAATTTTTATATAACTATTTTGCAAAAAACTATTAGACCTTGATATTGGGTATCTGATCTCATATAATATTATTACAATGTAAAAAAATAAACCAATGTCTTCTAGTGAATTGATTCAGGTTCATAATATTTATTATCAACGAAATTATTAGCGTAAAAATTTAGAACATTATTTAGAAGAACATAGGTAATGAACATAGTTTTTATATCTTTAAGATTTTATGAATTATTATTGATTGAGTTTCATCGTTATCTTATCTTAAAATTATAAGATTTCAATTTTGGAAAACAAAATATTTAAATAATGTTTCATAACATAAGATTTTATTAATAAAAATTAGGATGTGTTTCTTTTTTATATAATGATTTATTCCAATTGTAATGGAATCCAAGCATATAATAATCCAAAATATAGGATTTTTTTTCAAAAGTTTTGGATAATAATGTTAAACTAGGTGTTGTATAATTTATTACTATAAAAGGGAAATTAACTCAATTTTAATGAAATACCATTTTTTTTATGGAGTAATCAATTTCCCCTTAATAATGATCAACCACTTTATAATTTTTTGACATAAAAGCCTCCGTAATTAAATAGATCCACTAATCTAATAGTTGTAGATTAATGGATAATGTTACAAAATATATTCCTCATTACTTTGGGATGTGTTGAGATGGAAAATTTTATACTGGATATTTATCTTTATGTGGATATATTGACCTATGAGTTTTTTTAGACTGAAAGTAATAGTAGAGGGTGGAGTTAAAAAACATTGTGTGAAATGTATTTAAGTTTATTTTTCTAGGGAAATAACTTCCACAGATGAAAATTTCTAATATAGAAAAAACATTATTCAATTTTAATATAATGAAGAGGATATAATGGGTGTGTATGATGCCTATTTTATAATGATAACAAGGTATTTTTTTAATTATCTATTCAATCAAAAAAAATAATATTAATCAATTCATTATTTATTTAAAACCATTTCATTGGAGTTTTTTAGTCTCTCAAATTGTTTCATAATATGAATAAATAACAACTACTGATATCAAGACCATGAATAAGTTTCCAAAATCATTAATTTATAAAGGTAAACCACAAATTAAGAGGATAAATGATATCTATATGGAGAGAAACACCCTAAAACCTATATAAAGTGATTTTTAATTATAATTATATTCTAATATAAATTTCATCAATATAAAAAATTAAAATTTAAGAGAGAAAAAATTTGTGTACAAGGATTCAAAAATATATAGATGTTACATTACACTAATTAATTACACAAATATAAAGAAAATAAGACTTATAAGAGGCTCAGGGATAATGGGGGAAATTTTGATATAATAATTGGAGATATTAAATCTATAAATGATGTGATTACATGTATATTTATTATGATCCCAATTTTAGAAAATATATTATTTTATATATGTAAAATTTTTATTTGTGTTTGTTTGTATGGAATATATAATCACTACATGATACAAGAAGGAATGATTTATCAGTTTGAACATCGATTAGTACATTGATTATAAGAAATATTTACCAAGATGAAAAAATTAGAATTAAAGAGGGTTTTGTAGTTGAAATTATTACAATAATAACTACGGTGGATATTAATGTAATTTTTTAGGATGTATTAGATCGTGGATTAAAAATAAACAGTTTATTATAAATATAATGAAGTTATAATTAAATAATAAATCATTGAAATGATTTTTTTTAGAGTATATTATTATTTTCCAAATAATGTTAAAAAAACCCACAGTACGAAATATTAATGAAATATATGGAGAGAAAATTTATTTAATGAAACATTCTCAGGAAAAGAGGGTTTTTAGACTAGATCTCACTCACATAATTGAATAATATATTAATAAGTTTCTTATATATTAATAGGTTTTAACTTTTATGTTGAAATTATTTTATCTATATATCTTATCATTGATGTAAAATAGTTATTTAATACACTATATAGAATAGTTCTGGTGGAGAGAGTAGATTTAATAAATAAATTACATGTTTTGTGAGACAAGAAATTAAATCTATCATATGTTTAACCATGGGGAGACCTTATTTTATTTGTTATAAAAAATATGGTTCATAAAAGTTATGTATTGATTATAATGAAATAAATGGAACTAATATAAAGAAAAATAATAAATTGAATTGAATAAATGATGTGGTTTATCCACTATAAAGGGTCATAATACTTCTTAATAACTAATCATTATCTTGGTTACCATGTGATAAAATTTAAGATGTTTGGTAACCTAAAGTCATAAATTTACACACGGTGTATAAATTATTAGCTAATAGTAATTCTTTTTTGGTTATCAAATTTGTCATTTATTTTTATGGAATTCATGAATAGTGTATTCATGTATTGTCTTGTTAATTTTATATTACTATTTATTAATGACATTATTTAATACTCCAAGGGTTTGTACAACTATAAAACCTAATTGCAAATAGTTTTAGTTGTTCTAAGGATAAATGAGATATATTAAATATTTACTAAATACTAATGTTTCCCTCAATAAGTTAATTTCATTGGACATATTATATCCATGTATGGAATATCTATTGATCCTCTTAAAAAGACATTATTATAGAAATGCAAAATCTAAAAAATAGAAATAATACATAGTTACCTTGGATGAGTTGGATACTATAGATGGATTGTTGAAAATTTTACATTATTATATATTTTTTTACCAATTTAACCCAAATGGGTGTCAATTTCACATATAAAAACAAATGTGAATATAAACATTATACCACAAAAGACCAATATTTGTGGAGCTATAAACATGTGTGGGATTATTATGGGCATTGGTCACTAATATCCATAATAATTTTTTCATGGATAATGAGAAACGTTTTATATAAAAACATGGATGGAAATGTGCTTTATTGCGAGATAACGTTGTAGCCATGGGTAAAAAATTCCAATACCTATCTTATTTATTTAGGAACATATAAAACCATGAAAAAATTCTTATGCATATATCCTTTAAATGAATAACCTATAGACATGTGTAACAATACCCATGGAAATAGGGCCCCTATAGCCACTAGAACTACCATCCTTTTCAAAATATAAATGATAATAAATTATTCATATATATATATATAGTTTGGTAAAAAAATAAAATAAAAACATATCATAAAGAAGTGAATATATTAATCGATGTTTCCTTCATTTGTTAGTATAAAATATCTAGATATATTTGTATAAACACCATTTTATATAAATAAATATAAATATTAAAACCATTAAATAATTGATATCAACTATAGAAAAGTATAATTAGATCTACCAATAGTTTTTAAAACCTCGAGTTAAATATGAATAAGACCTATTTAATCTGCAGTCACTTTTTATATACATATTTGTTAAGAATTTTAAAAATATTTTTTTATGATATGTTTTTCTAGAGTGGAGTATATTAAGTGGGATATATTCCTAGGAAAAGGTTCATATTACACTTGTTTTAATTTTCTCAAATTTCTTATTTGCAGGGTCAGAAAGATTTTGGAAAAAGAGATTACCTAGTGAAATAGCCACCCCCTCACTCAACTGATACGACCATAGATAGTATCCACCTACCATGAACATGGATATATCTATAATAACTTATGGGTAAAACTATCGGGATATATCCATGGCTATAGTAGCCACATCTATAAGATACACTAACGGCATTCCCATATTTACAACCTATAGCTACAGATATAACCCATGGATATAGAATTACCCTCATTCTATCACTCTATGATGTTTAAGTAATTAATGAGAATATTTGATATGTCACATTTATTGACACTAAAATCTAGTAAATAATAGTTTTCTATTTATTGTGACACATCAAGGAATGGTCTTGGATTTATTCTAATGAAATATAAAAGTGTGGTGGATTATGTGTCTATAAAGTTGAATCCTAAGGAGATCAACTATAAAACACATTAATTAGATTTGGGTTTGGATAAATTTTAACTAATAATATGGAGAAATTATATATATATAAATTTTACCGAAAAATACAACAATATTTTAAAACATATCTTTTATTCAAAATATCTAAATATGTGGAAAATAAACTAGATGCAAATGCTTAATAATTATGATTATATTATAAATTATAATAATACTAGGAAAGAAGAAAAATGTTTATAATTTTTTTATTATAAAATATTACGATATCTTGTCCATGATGAGGAGAGAAAATGATCCAATTATCAAGGACGTAGAAAAAATAGAGCTAGGTATTATAATGTAAGAAGACAAGTAATACATACTCCATGAAATAAAACAAACCTCTTTATTAGAGAGGATTAAAAATTATCAATAAAAGGGTGACACCATCGAAAGAAATATAAGATATGAGAGATGAGGAAAGTTTTTAGTGTTTAATATTAGTGATTATGGAATTTTACAGTATGCTAGGAGGTTATGGGTTTTTATAAAAAAAATAAAGGATTAGATTGATCTATTTGACTAACCTTGTATCATAAATTCCTATATATATCTTGGAAAAACCTTAATCAATTTTGATATCCAAGTGGTTTTTTTTCTACGTATGAAGTGAGATATAATAGAATACACTACATGATGCTTAACATTCCATCAAATGAATGAAAAAAGACATATTACTAATGAGGTAATAAACCAATAAACTATAATAGAATGTAATATTGATAATATTATTATATATTTAATCATTCTGATTCTTAATACATCCAAGGGAAATAATGTGATTTGGTTCATTATAGATCACTTTACATGGTTGACCTGTCTCCTTGAAATTTGAGATGATTTATCTCTGGATTATATTTTTATATTGTATATAAATAAATTTTTCATAGGACATGTTACACCCATATCATTAATATCTGAAATATAAATTTTGGATGAGTATTTAGAAGTATTTAATTAATTATTTTACACTTAAAATTCCCTATCATGCTCAAATAGTTAGATAGTATAAAAAGTAAATCCAAAAATTAGAGGATGTTCTGTGGTAATTCTCACTTGACATAAATAGATGTTATTATCACTATTTATCAATAGCCTATTTTAAATAAAATTTAATTTATTAATATATAATATTAATGAATGAATAAGAATCCATTTACAGAAAGAGATATAGTACTCTAAAATTTTTGATTGAATTTTTTGGAAATGAATTTATTATATATAAAATATGTGGAAGTGTCATAAAAAATGTATGACCCATTTACATCATATCATGGAACAGATAGTATACATAAAAAATTATGCTAAAAAATGCAAGAAATATATTTAATTGCATATAAGAGAAAATGTCTTCCTTTAAAAATATATATGTAATTTGGTTATATGATTTGAAAAAAAAGACTCTCAGTTACGGTTATATTATGTTTTTTTAAATATTGAAGTGGATGGGATAAGTGGCATCTCATTTATTAATACTTCCAATTGTTTCTCATGATTATCATGTCATACTTAAATAAATTATAAATATGCATATTACATTACATTTGTTTGTTATAAATCATAACCATGTATTTTTGTAGATTGGTATATAATATAATGAAAAACTAATTCTAATTTTTGATATAACTAAGACAGTGATAATAAAATATATTACAAAACTGAAGAAAGATCATCAGTGGAGTCTCTATAAATGTATTAAAATTTTAATCCTAAGGATGTGATGATAATTTCTTATTCTCATTTGTTTAGGAATTGATTTATATTTTAAGGATAAAATTATTATAAGGGGAAATATAATATTTAAAAATTATAGTACTGAATAAACATATTTTATTAGATGTAAATATTTTAGATCAAAGAAATTGATTTATTAGGACCAATCTATCTTAGACTGAAAAATAGGAAAAAAATGAAAAAACATAAGTATAATTTAAATTCTTCTTTCATAGTAATCTCCAATAAACATCATGACTATACAAATTATGTTACAAAATAATAATATAGGATATGGATTTGAAAATTTCAAATAAATAAATATGATATGTACTATTTATTTATTTATAAAATATCATTTATATGAATTAATCATATAAATACTATTTATATAACCTTTGATAATTATGACAATTGGTGATATAACTTTTTTAATGTGATAGAAAAAAATAGTGTATATTATTATAGGTAATGTGAAGAGTAAATTGTTATATAATGGAGAAACTAGAGTTTATAATGGTAGTAATATCCCTTGTGATGTATATTTATCAAAATATGGGAAAGAGGTAGCATTAATATTTTTTGTTAGAATGATACAATGTATAACATAAATTATTTTAGATTTTGTGGAGTTATCTTTCTGATAAGTTAAATATAATACCCATGGAAATGATATAATAAATAATTAAAAATTCTTCTAACCATTTCAACTACGTGAACATTTATTATTAGATCCCTTCTAGATTATAACTCCACGGTTATGCGTGCTTGGCATAGATTATTGTAAGGATGGGTAACCACATGGGATGTTTCTTAGGATGTGTGTGTATTAGGATAGTGCACATTGAAAGAATTGGTGTTGGATTATAGGAGATTTAATTATTATAATAATTTATACTAGTGGTTAATACCATGTGGTGTGTTGAGAAGATTACCAATGTAATATATGAGATGTATGGGGCTATATTAATAGGTTTTGTTCACATAGAGAGGGGTCCACGAAAATGATATTAGATCCAATACCCAACTAGAAGTGTGGTGTAACAACATGGGTTTGAGGCATGGAAATGAGCGAGATATTCAATAAATGGATGGAAAAAGTAACACCACTAGAAAAATGATTCTAAAAAAGAAAAAATGTTACTACCTAGGTCAGCAAGTTTTACCATTCCTGTTAAGATCCTAGTTGATTGGAAATACACAATTAATCATTCTTGGCTTGTTGCAGTGTCTGATGGGTGACCTTCTATGATGTTTATTACGGTGTGTATGAGGGGGGGGGGGAAACCTTGAATTAATATGTGATGGAATGTATAGAATGTCATTATTTAGAGAAATATCCTTAGTGGGTAATATCGTGTAATGTGTTGTGAAGGTAAAAAAGTTATTATATAATATCTACGAGGTTAGATACCTAGCATTATAGCCCACAAAGGGTGGGTCATGATATTAATGTTAGTGAAAATTAGCTTCAAATCATCATTGGTTGAACCACCTCATGAATATAAAAAAATTTCACACTATACCCTTTGTATATATAGTAGTGTAATAAAGGGTTTCATTGGAATTAATGTTTAAATTATTATAGTAATAAAAAATTGTTCACTCTAATACCAAATATTTTATTAAATATTTTAATTATATTTAGAAGTTAAATTTAATATAATTAAATGATTAATTTGAAAAAATTGATTATATATTTGGAATGAGGATATTGATGTTAGGTAAAGGGTGTAATTTTTAAATTTTGGGTAAGAAAGTATGTTATTATAAAAATGATTAAATATAGTATTTATGATACCAAATATATTTATATATATGTATTCATGAGAAAATTCACCAAAAATAGTTCTCCATTCCAAAACATGGACCATATAATTAAAGCAGAGTATTAGAGATATAATGGAGGAACTATTAAGAGTAATGGAGAACCTGATATATTGAAATAACAAAATATCTAATACATTTTTCCATGTTAATCCACTCTCCATACATATAAATACACACCCCTCCCCTCATTAATCTCAAACAAAATTTATTTTACTTCTTCATATCCCTCTCAAAAAATATATCCCAGATAAAATTATAACTTTAATGAGAGTGTGGTTGGATCTAAGGGATAACTCTAGGCTATGGATTTTATATCAGTTACGGGTCTTATTTCTCTCTCTTATCCATTCATATTATTAGGTTTATTATAGTACCATTTTGAATTTTAAATTTTCAATTCAAATATAATAATAATAATATTCTATATAGTATCCTTATGGTGTCCTATATTTTTAGACCCCATTTTGATCACATTATTCTATACTCATATGTTATCATAATGCCAACATTTTCCCAAGAGGCATGAAACTCTACACTATTCCATGATTATAATAAAAATTCATTCATTATATTTTTTTAATATGGTTATATTATTTTTTATGTATGGTATTTTTTTCTATGGATGATGGTGATGTAGTCGATAGATCATTTAATAGGTTACTAGTGAATTAAACAATCTTCAAGGGAAATTTCACCTTTTCCAGCAATGAAAATTGACCAGTAAGTTTTACCTTAAATTAATATTATATTTTTAATGTGTATAAATAATATTTGATTATATATAAATAATTTTTATATATTATTTATTCCTAATTTCATTGTACCTATACCCCTCTAAATTCATTTATACAAATATTTATACACATTTATAATGTTAATAATTTATGTACCAAATAACTATAATTCCATAATCATCACTTGATAAGGGTACTTATTTTAAAATTTTGAAACATTAATTACTCGTAATAAAATCCATGGGAATTTTCCAAAACTTATTTTTTAATTAATTGACTTGGAATGTTTTTTTTATCTATGATTATTCTATAGAGGAATTTATTTTCAGATACGATTCATTAACCAATTATGCTTTGTATTATCAATTTTTTTATTAGAAAATATTATGCCATGTATTTTATATATTGTTTTATTATATGATGGGATGAATTTTTCATTTATGTGATGGGTTGTTCCATAAATTATATATCCCATCAGTGGATATGTGTGTCTCATTAGAAAACAGAGAGAGGTTAAGGGGAGAATCCTTACCCTTTTTGAATAATGTATTGAAACAAGGCCTGAATGATATGTTTATGATTCCCAATATTAGGAATTCACATCATTTTCATATTTTTGAAATCATTTATTATAAAAACGTAATTATTTATTATAATCATCATGAAATACATGGATTATATTGTAATTAGGAATTTCGTTACACCCCTAAATTCTAAAGTATGAACTTTATATTAGATAGCGTTAATGACATGCAACACCAATCACTTAAGGGAATATAATAACATGACAATTTAAAATATTTTTAATATTTTTAATTTATTCATTATATTATATATTTTTCAATTCATGTAACACCGTGTTATCTAAAATTAAATGAAACATAGGATTTCTTTGAAATAATACAATACACGCTAGACCATGTTATATAGAATAAAAAAATATTATTAAAAATTATTAATTAATATACGAAGAGTTAACCTAGCCATTAAATGAGTATTTATAAATAATATTAACTAAAGAATTAAAATATAGGGTTTATAAAAAACTGAATTCATTGGTTAAAAAATAATTATAAATGAATACAGAAACTGATTGAATATAAAAGAAAATTTTATTATTTTTAATCTTACATTGAATTTTTACCATAAGAAGTTAAATTAATTATAGTTAATGAGTGATATCAATTTGATATATATATATATTCAATATTAAATAAAATATTTTTGATATTCATCCAAAATATTTTATATTCTTAATGAAATACTAATCCTAATGTTATACACAAAGTACTATATTTTTTTAAAGGTATTATTGCCTCCTTTTAATGTAGAACCCATTTTAAAAAAAAAATTCACCTTGTTATAAATTAAATATTTCAAAATAAACTTCATATTTGGGAGAAAAACATAAAAAAAATTATGAGGTTATGTAACACCGAAAGTTTTTCTAAAAATAAAAAGAAATTCATGGAACTTTGTTTTAAGTAGATATTTTTAATTAGCCTTTAAAACATAACTTTTTTACTTCTAAGTTCTGAATATCAAGAAACAGTCATCTAAAATTGTGTTCAGTATGTTATTTGGAGTCTATTGGAACCAACTTGTTTTTTAGTGAATAGTAACATACCCTAATGAATAGTAATATGAATAGTGATATGACCCTGATTAATATTAAATTTTATTATTATTTAATTTTTTTAAGGCTATATTATAATAGCATCTAGGTTAATTTTTCATTGTGATAAAGAAGTAGTTATAGAATTAGAATTGTTAATTTTGGAATTATGTATGATTTGATTTAAAAATTAAATTAATGATATTTAAAAAATTATTTTGCAAAAATGGACTTTATTTTTGAATTATACACGTCTAAAAAGGGTTAAGGTAAATTTTTGGGATTTTTCTGAAATTCAATAATTTTTTATGAGTAGTAAAATACGATAAAATACGATAAATGCTAAATACTTGATTTACTGCATTATAGGTGATGAAAGGATGATGTAAGCCCACTTGGTCCGAACTCACATTCCATTTTTACTCATTGGGGTCACATGATTTAAGATTATTTATTTCCTTGAGAAAAAAATATTATAATAATGATTAAAATAATGAGAAATACCCCCTCCCCTCTACTATAAATACCACCCTCAGTCCCCTCTTCCTCCCAAACCTTTAAATCCTTTAGTATTGTTTAATTTCTTCCAAATTCCCTCCCCAGTCTTCTTTCCCACGTCCTAGAGCTTCTGGTCTCACCGAAAGACCAAAACAAAAGTCCTTAAGGAGGATCTCAAGGAGAAGATATCAAGAGGTAAACATCCTCTTTTATTTTCTTTCATTAATTTCATTTTATGTTATTCTCTTCCATTCCATTTGGATTATGATGGGATATTTCATTAAATATTCCCCCTTAATGCCTATATTATTTATGAATGATGAGATATCCTCTTCTTCTCATTAAACTATTTTTTTGCGAAATTCTAAGAGACATCGTTAGGCTGCCGAAATTTCCTGAGAAATTTATCACGTTTTATTTTATTTTAAGATTACTTTATTTTATTCGTCTTTCTTTGCCTCTTATTAACCAAGAGGCATAAAATCTCTGGAATCCTTCATATTCTAGATGTTCTTATGTTCTTGGAAAATTCATCATCAGTATTTTCCTCCTCCCCCACTTATTCAAGGAATTAAAATATTCTTTGTGGTGTGTTGAATTACCAACATCGTGGACGATGTGATTTCAATTTGAATTAATTATTTCAAGTCTGGTCATCAAACAATTTTTATGATTGAACCAGGTTAAAATATATGTGTTATGACTCACCCATGGTTATGCAATTATTTTTTACTCATGGTTCTATTTTATATGACAAAACGGGGTTGTTATTATCAAAGAACAACTAAAATGATTTAAAAGAACACCATTAATGTTCTAACTTATGAATCATCCACATGTAAAGACATCAAAATGATAAATGGTATAATTTATGATACTAGAAATATGTAAATACTACTCAATTAAAATTCTGGAGTTTCACTTCCAATCAACAAGAATGCCCACCATGATCCAATCATAGAAATCATGTAAAGAATTCACCCTAAAATAGTGCATGGGAAAAAATACTAAGAATTAAGGGTGAAATGATGTTATCAAATTATCATATAAGATTTTATAAACATGAAAATGTTTCATTAAAATATTAATAACACTATTTTAATCATTAAACAATAGTTTTAAACAAGTTGAAAGTAAGAAAAACCCGAGGTAAGGGAATTCTTAACCCAATTCTCATTCTTTGGGTAAACCATCTACTTAATTTATATATGGTATTTAAATTGTTTATGGGATGGTTTTTGTTTCTATTATGTTGAATTATGTTTAATTATAGTGTATATACATATTCCATCCACTCTATTAAGTCTCACATCAATTATATGGTGTTTATAAGGGACATTATTTTTCAAATCCTCTTTTAGAGTTCTGTTTTACAAAATTTAAAATCCATGTTTTTTGCTATTATTCATGTTGTATGATTATGTTATGGTTCTTGGGAATTGTTTATGAGGAAGTTTGGGACCTATATTTCCCTCCAATGAATTGGTTATGAGTAAGTTGGAGGTTTGACGTATGTTTACTCGAATTGTAACTGTGATGGTTACACAAAGTAAGTTAGCCATGAGGGTTACAAATTATAAGGTATCCATGAATGGTTACACGATTATGTATGTAATTCCCCAAGATACAATAATGATTATATTTATATTCTCATTTTTTGTTTGTATCTTTTGTAAATCTCATGTTACACAATGTAATTATATATGGTTGACAAGAATGTCTTTTGAAAATGCCTTCACATGTTACGAGTATTCATGGACTAATGTGATCTTTCATTCTTTTTCGTAACTTACCAAGATTTTGTGATCATCCCAAATTTTTAAAAAAATTTTCACAGGTTAATGGATGTGTAATACAAGGAATGAATCCATGTTTAATGTTGAATAGTTGTCAAGGATTCTTGTTTTTAGTTTTAATGTTTTATATTTTGAAAAAAATGGAAACTGTTTTTATGGTAACCACTCTGTAATAATGTGTAATTTCATGAATGTATTGTCATAATTCTCTAAATCTCTAACCATGAAATGATCTTAAATTTATAATAAAGTGTTTTATTGACAAAATACAATATTATTTATGTAATAAGGTCAGGTCCTTATAGTTGGTAACTGAGGATGGTTTAGATAACTTTAGGGGTTAGGGTGATGTTAATAGAATACCATAGATTATTTTCACTCTATGTTTAAATTGAAATGTTTTAGCATTTAAATATTACCATGCCGCTTCATCTAAGAGAATTATACTCAAAATGGTTGTCCATAGAAGGAACAGGGATGCTGAAGAGGAGAGGCACCGATAGAATGACATCCTTCCAGAACTATAGCCCGATATGGTAGGGATTGGAACCCAGCAATTTGTGACAATAATGGTTCAGCTAATGTAGGCAATAAATGATGGTGGCATCCATGTAAGAGGACCAATAGAGGCACCACAACGTAACATGATAGTAGTGGAACATTTTATGGGATAGCATCCTATTTCATTCAATGGATATTCTAACCCAGTAGCAGCTGAAGGATGGATCAAATCCCTTAAAAAGATATTCGATGTTATGGTATGTTCAGACAATCAATAGATAAGTCTTTCTATTTTTTGTTTTGAAGGGGAATCTGTTCAGTGGTTGTAAATGGTAAGTAATTTCAAGGGTATAGAGTATTGTGATGCCTTATATTAGGATGAATTTAAAAATCTTTTCCATGAAAAATATTTTCCTAAGGTGGTGAAAATTAGAATGGAGAAGTAATTCCTTGAATTGAAACAGAATGAGGAAGACTATGTGGATGTGTATGAAGTGAAATTCACCCAACTGTTGAGGTATGCTCCAAATCTTATTCTATATCAAGATTACAAAATCAACTACTTTTTCTCTGGATTGAAGCCAATGTATCGAAGGGCGTTGGCCTCTCGTGAATTCAAAAGTTATGAGAAACTTGTACGATGTGCTGAGAGGGTAGAGATGGAGTTTTCTAATGATAATTTTAATTTTGGAAATAAGGAGAAGAAGAGGTATATTTGGTAAGTAGTGGGTAAGAATCAACCAATGAAATCTGATGGTAAGAAAATTCAATTTCCAGTTTGTGAAAAGTGTAGTAAGAAACACCCTGGATAATGCCTTAGAAAAACTAGGAAGTGTTTTAAATGTGGTAAGTTTGGACATATGGCTTGAGATTGCAATGAAAATTATCCTATGAATAATCTTGATAAGAACACTATAAATTGTTTTAAATGTGGTGAGATGGGTCACTATGCAAACACCTTCCCAAAGAGAGTTTCGAATGATGCAAAGAAGGTAGCCTACAAGAAGAAAGGTTTAGTAAGATCCTTTAAGACTACGTCAGTAGGTGTTGGGCCACCCAATGAAGTCGTATTAGGTACTTTTCTTTCTCACTCAGATTTTGCTAATGTTTTGTTAGATACGTGGTCTACACATTCCTTCATCTCTGAGAAATTTTCTGGTAAATTGGAAATATCACCTCAACAAATGAGACCTGAACATGTTATTAAAACACCAGAGGGAAATATTAATACAAAGAGGAATTATAAGAATCTTTCTATTGGTATATGTGGAAAGTCTTTACCTTCAAACCTTGTTGTTTTATGTAACACCCCAAGCTTCCACGATACGCTTCTCTTTCAATAATGCAATAGCTTGAATTGTACGCAAGTTCGAGATTCTAACACACTGCAACCAATCAAAGTAGCCATTATGAATAGTAATACCCACTTTTTGAAATTAAATAAATTTTATATTTCAAAATTGACTTCATTTTTTTATTTAGAATATCGAAATTATCCTAAGTTGAATTTTTTGTAATTTTTTGAGAACTTCCAATTTTTTATAAAGAGTGAAAAATACCTAAAAACCATTTTTTTAATCAATTTAAATTATAGTGAAAAATTATACTATTGTGTAGTTTCAAAGTATAATTAGAATATATTTTTACCATTTTATCCAATGGTGGTCATTATAAATAATATCACTTTGAAATTGGACATAAACAATTGTCAATCTTTTGATATATATTGTTTCTTAAAAACACACAATTTGTTGTGACAGCGGGAATTAATTATAAAATTAATTAATGAAACTTATATGTTGAGAATTTTTTAAAATAGATATAATTTTTGAATTCGGAATATCAATTATATCCTAGGGTGAAATTTTGGCGTTGTTCTGAAAAACTTCAATTTTTGATGAATAGTGAAACCACTATGTGATAGTTAAAAAACTGAATTCTCATTCAAATGAAACTTTACTGCTTCTAAGAATTTAATTTCAAAAAACCGATATACATGGTTGTCATTAGGAAGAAAAAAATTGGTTCAATGGGATTAAAATAATTTTTTTGATGAATAGTAAATTTTAAGTTTTATTAATCGTGATTAAAAGAAATTAGTGAAATTTAAGGTAAAAATGATATTATAAAAATATTAAAATACCTTTACACTTGTCCTACCCTTATTGTATGAGTCATGGACGACCATTAAAATCCATGGGTCAACTTGGGGACCCCATGGAGCCACTTGTGTATGAAAATGAAATTAATAACTTTTTATTTAAAGTAAAAATAAACTTGTCACAAACATGAGTTGTTTTACTAAAACAATTATAGATGGGGTTATATATGTTAGATTTTCGACTATAAATATTTATTGGAAAGATGAAAATATTTCCTACATAATTAATGTTTTTTTATTATTCTTATACAATAAATAAATTAAATTTTATACGACTCTATGATGATGCAGCGATTACCTCATTAATTACCGATTTAATTAAAATGAACAGATAATGTATAATATAAGACTTAAACTTGTCAAAAACCTATTATATGATTATATTTAGAAGAGTGTCACTCCTCTCCTCTTATAAAAGGCCCCCACCTCTACCACCTTAATCACACCTTCAAAGCCTTTTGGATCGGCCAACCTCTGCACAAATACTCTCTAAAAATTCCTCCCTTCATCATAGAAGCCTTACCATAGGCATAAAGCTCTTCAAGAAACCATTCTGGTTCAAACCGAGGGGAGTTACCAGATTTTAAGGTAATGTCTTCTCTTATGTTCTTTTGTTTTATATTGCTTCTCCAACCCCTTAAACTCTTTTAATACCTTTATTTTGTAGAAAAACCATTTTCTTAAATATACTAGGATGTTTTTAGGAGAAATATTTTATTTACACTTACACACACCTTCGTCTAATGTTTAAAGAACACACTGTTTCTGTGGGTGGCGAATTATTGCCTCACAAAACGATGATTGTTCAATCTTCTTTTAACACCTCTCATGGTGGCCATTACGATGAAACTATTTTTATATATGATATATATTATGTTTTTGTTTTCTTTATGATTTTTTATTTTTCATTTATGTCATACCTTCATGATTTCCATTATGGGTAAACACGATTATTTTCATTTTCGGAAGTGCGGACTACCGCCCCCTTAAAGTGATTTGAATCGTTAACGCCATATGTGGGACGTATAAAGGATGGAGTAAATGATAATATATATGATATTGTAATGGAATTATAATACACCTTTATATCATTATGATTTCATTACATTAAATACAAAATATAAATGAAAGTAGCATTCATGCGTACGTATGGCTTACCGTCTCCATGAACGGTGCATTTCATTTCTTACATCTAAATGTTACGTAATATTATGAATGAATGTATATAATAGATATATATGATATATATGATATCTAAATCATGAATATAATTCTGGATATAATGGATATTTTACCACATGAAGAACTTGTAATTATAAGAAGTTTATTTTTGACTTAAGTACCAAAGTTCGACAAAACGACCATTATTAACTTAAATAATAACATAATGTTCATAACTTGGTAATAAGTGATATAAAATGAATAATTAACTTGAAAAATGTTCTTAAGCAAGTAGAAATTAACTCTAGTCTATTATTCAGGAGATTAAAGAATGATTGAGTCAAGTCAGACACGAGGTAAGGGAACTTCTTGACCCAATTTCCATTCGTTGGGTTAATCTCCTACTTTCAAATTATGTCATGGTATTATCATATACTATCTTTTATTTATAATTTCGTTATTTGTACATATAGTGAATACACAAAATAGATATATATTTTTTTTAAAATGATATTTGTAAGGACTTTGTCTCAATCTCCTTTCATTGAGGCATATTTGGTTTTATACACAACATTCCTTTATATGGTGTATAAACCCCTTTGACTTTTACTTTTATTCAAAAGGAATACTTTTATATAAAGTGTTTTTACTAAACGAAAAATGAATGTTTTTTCTTACGTATGCGGCGACAATGACTTCTCCGCCACTGTGACCATTATTTGAGTTTTGGCTTCCTCTCCAAGCCATAACTTTTTTTTAAATGAAAAATAAATACCAAGTTTTAATTTTCTTTTATTTTGGTATTGAAAATGGTTTTGATAATGTTTTTATTATATCAATGTGTGGTATTGATATCATTTGATTGAAATGTGGAAATTTTATGTTTCCTTTATGGATGTTTTATGTGATACAATTATGTTATGGTTTGTGATATGTTTAAACCTGTTCATATGAGGAATGCATTGGACTTAATAAGTGACAGGTGGAGCCCTCTATAGCTCCTCGATTCATCGGTAGGTCTCATGAGACATACTAGTGTCTTGGCATGAGGCCTTGACAAAAACTTATTTGTAGTCTTGGCATGAGGCCTTGGCTACGTGGTTATGATATTCTGGCATTATGCATTCCATCATTATGAAAGTCGTTATTAATATTGCATGTGATTATTCGACTAGTAGAATATCCATGTGAATTAGTAAATGGAATTATTTCATTTTATTTTTTCCATATTATGTTGAAGTTCAAGTTTAAAAGGCTTTTTTTCATTATACATTGCCTTAAATGTTAATGTTTATTTATGAAAGCTTCTGCTATATTGTTATCCTTACTGAGCATCTGAGGTCACCCCTTTCAATGTTTTATTTTTCCCAGGATGTGAAGAAATATTTTATGATTGACCTACAGGGATAGTCTAAAGGGTATAAAAGTGTGGACTATGGAGACTATGTTATTGTGATTTTTCACTTTATGTGTAATGTAAAATTTATGAATGTATCTAGTGTTTCCAAGGCTACTAAACTAATCGGTCTTTCGAGACGTGATCTTTTGTGATCATGCCAATGTTATGAAATAATGCACTGACTCTAGCTAACTGGGGTCGGGGCGTTACAGTTGGTATCAGAGGCAGTTTAGTACTAACTTTGGAAGTTAGATTTAGATAAACTCTGATTAGAGTAGATATCCATAAGATAGACTTTGAGGATTGGTATAGAAGAACTTCCTAAAATATAGGTATTATAGATATTTTGTGAGTTTTCCGAGAAATACATCCATGTCTAGATACGAGCAGGTAGAGGCGGCTCTGCCACAGATGTACCTATGGGTAAAACCTGAAAACACCGCTTTGAGCTAGACTCAAACGGGAACCGGTGCATGACAACAGGCCTTGCTGCACTCTTGGTTACGACACTCCCAGGGGATTTTCTTAGGATAATTCTCATTTTATTTACAAACCATTATGAAGGGTTTATGAGTATATACTTCCTCAATGAATATGTTCTTATGATTATGGATTATATCCATAAACTATTCAATTTATGTCAAGTGTTTTACAAGTATGGAATTCTGTATTTTGATTCATAAACTAATCTAGTTTATGCCATTGTTTAGAAATGGCGCCTAGTGGAAGGAATAGAAACTGTGTCAATGCACGCACTCCATGTAGGGAATGCTCTCCTACTCAAGATAATTATAATGGAGCTGGTGATACAACTGGTGCTGATCAACTTATCACTATACTGGGACAACTCACCCAGGTTATGAATAATAACCTTACTCATATGGAGCACTCTGGTCTGCAACGTGGAGGATCAATGTTAGACCACATCATGAGGAAACAACCACCAACATTCAATGGGAGTACTAATCCCTTAGTAGCTGAGCAATGGATATATTCCTTCGAGAAAATAATACATGCCTTGGGGACTAGTGAAAGGGAAAAGGTTATCATGGCAGTTTACCGCTTCACTGGAGATGTTGATCAATGGTGGTCGTTGATTCAAAATACAAAGGAAGATGATGAAGTATCGAATATGGAATGGAGGGAGTTCAAAGAGCTTTTCGTAGAAAAATAATTTCCTCATGACCATCGAGCAGATATGGAAAGGCAATTTTTGAGTCTGAGACAAAAGGAGGATGAGAATTTCGCAAAGTATGAGGCCAACTTTACAAGGTTAGAAAGATATGCTGGAGATTATATACGTAACCCAAGAAGTAATATTGATCATTTCTTTGATGGGTTAAAACCATTTCTCTATCGATCATTAGTCTCACAAACCTTCTCGTCATACGAAAGATATTGTCTCATGTGCTATCAAGATAGAAAAGTAATTCTCAAAATCTTATGATAATAATGCAAAGCAAGAGAAGAAGAGAATTGTGGAACAAGAGACAGATAAAGGAAAAAATGAAAATAATGATTTTATATTATGCGATAATTGTGGGAAAAATCACTCAGGTACTTTCCTAAAAGGAATGGGAGTTTGTTATAAATGTGGAGAAAAAGGTCACCAGGATCGTGATTGCAAGGTAAAGAAAGAAGCTATCAATGTTGAATACTACAATTGTAGGGAAATGGGGCATTATGCAAATGAATGTCCTAAGAATCAGGGAAACATACCTCAGAAAAGGCCAAGGGATCAAGGCCAAGGGATCAAGGCCAAGCTTATGCTGTTACTAGAGTTGAAGTGGAATAATTAATGTATTGGTGCTTTTGGACTCAAGGATTGTATTCTGGTTATAAAAATAATGTGATATATATAAGGATTGTACTGAAGTACTTTTTGGTTTCATTAAGGTTTTAATATGATGAAGGTAATCATATTTTTATTATGTGATAATAAGAGAAACTTTAGTTTTTTGGGGAATCTAATGTTACAATTGATTTAGGAATTTAAAGACCTTTTAGAGAAAGTCTGGACATAGGTATTTTGGATAACTATAAAGGTTGGAATGTATTAAGTTTAACTTTGGATAGTATTGTTTAAGGTTAAAACATTTTTGAAGATCATTTTTGAAATCTTATTAAGAAAAGGACAACCTGCAGGTCGGGGGATAACCCGTCGCATTAGACAAAGCTGCAGGAATCGAAACCACAACCATAGTGCGATATGCCTTTATTAAATACCACTAGCCTACAGGATGTTCTTGGTTATTACAAAATATTTTTCTTCATGGTATGTGTTAATATTTGTAACCTTGTACAATTTGGATAAATATAATATTTTTGAGTTCTATTATCTTTTTGAGTGAAAGATGAGTTTGTGGTAGAAATTAGTTGAAAGTTGAAACTCTACTTGTCAAGCATAAATATATATATACCTGTCTCTTATTCTATGAATAAATTAATTCTTAAAAATTAGTAAAGGGATATTAAAACAAAAACATGTGTTATCCTAATACCTTATGTCTTGTTGAACTGATAATATTTTAAATGAACATAGATTGAAGGCTTTGAGGCCCTCAATTTTACACTTGTTTGTGATTGATGGCCTCAATCACCCCTACAAATATTTAAGTTTTTCCTCCAATTATATGTCTATAATTTCCACCAATGTTATCCTTATCGAGATCATAATTTGGGGGTGACTTTTTCATTTCCCTTTCCCTCTTATTGAGGATAAATTTTATTAACCTTATTTCCAATGTGGGTTTTCCACAAAAGTATTTTCTATTTTCAACCTTTTATTTTTGAAGAAAAATTTCAAATTGCAAAGACACAATTTATTAAAGGAGGGTAGAATGTAACACCCCAAGATTCCACGATACGCTTCTCTTTCAATAATGCAATAGCTTGCATTGTACGCAAGTTTGAGATTCTAACACACCACGACCAATAAAAGTAGCTGTTATGAATAGTAATACCCACCTTTTGAAATTAAATAAATTTTATATTTCAAAATTGACTTCATTTTTGTATTCGTAATATCTAAATTATCCTATGTTTATTTTTTTGTAATTTTTAGAGAACTACCAATTTTTTATGAATAGTGAAAAATACTTAAAAACAACTTTTTTAATCAAAATAAATTATAGTGATAAATTGTACTATTGATTGGTTTTAAAGTATAATTATAATATATTTTAACCATTTTATCCAATGGTGGTCATTAGAATTAATTTCACTTTGAAATTGGACATAAACAATTGTCAATCTTTTGAAATATATTGTTTCTTAAAAACACGCTATTGGTTGTGACAGCGGGAATTAATTATAAAATTAATTAATGAAACATATATGTTTGTAATTTTGTAAAATAGACATCATTTTTGAATTTGAAATATCAATAATATACTAGGGTGAAATTTTGGCATTGTTCTGAAAAACGTCAATTTTTGATGAATAGTGAAACCACTAACTGGTAGTTAAAAAACTGATTTTTCATTTAAATGAAACTTTACCGCTTCTATGAATTGAATTTCAAAAATATGACATACATAGTTTTCATTAGGAAGAAAAATTTGGTTCAATGGGATTAAAATAATTTTTTGGTGAATAATAACTTTTATGTTTTATTAATCGCGATTAAAGGTAATTAGTGAAATTCATGTTAAAATGATATTATAAAAATATAAAAATACCTTTACACATGTCCTACCCTTATTTTATGGGTCATGTCTGACCAAGAAAATCCATGAATCAACTTGGGGACCCCATGGAGCCACTTGTGTAAGAAAATGACATTAATAACTTTTTATTTAATGTAAAAATAAAATTGTCACAAACATGAGTTGTTTTACTAAAACAATTATTACATTGAGGTATATAGGTTAACTTTTCAACTATAAATATTAATTGGAAATATAAAAAGAATTCCTACATCATGATATTTTTTTTATAATTTTTATACCTTAAATAAATTAAATTTTTTATGACACCATGATCATGCAGTGATTAAATCATTAATTAATGATTTAAATAAAATGAAAAGATAATGTATAATATAAGACTTACAATTGTATATAACCTATTGTATTAGTATATTTAGAACCCTTATCACGTTATCGTAGAAATATATAATTTTGGGACCTTTGATATCCAAAAAGAACTTCATAATAATGTAACATTTCATGACTGTCCAAGAGTCCCCCTCCTCTCCTATTATAAAAGGCCCCCACCTCTACCACCTTATTCACAACATAAAAGCCTTTTGGCTCAGCCAAACTCTGACCAAATACTCTATAAAAATTTCTCCCTTCATTCTAGAATCCTTAACTTAGGCATAAATCTCTTCAAGAAACCATTCTGGTTCAAACCGAGGGGAGTTACCCGATTTTAAGGTAATGTCTTCTCTTATGTTCTTTTGTTTTATTTTGTTTATCCAACCCCTTAAACTCTTTTTATTCCTTTATTTTGTAACAACACCAGTATCTTCAATATACTAGGTTGTTTTTAGGAGATGTATTTGATTTAAACTTACACACACCTTCATCTAATGGTTAAAAAACATACTGTTTCTATGGGTGGCGAATTACTGCCTCACAAAAAGATGATTGTTTAATATTCTTTTAACACCTCTCATGGTGGCCATTATGATGACACAATTTTTATATATGATATATATTAATTTTTTTGTTTTCATTATGATTCTGTATTTCTAATTTATGGAATAACTTTATGATTTCCATTATGGGTAAACGCGATAATTTCATTTTAAGAAGTGTGGACTACCGCCCCCTCAAAGTGATTTGAATCGTTAACGCCATATAAGGGATGTATAAAGGATGGATTAAATGATATTATATATGATATTATACTGGAATTATAATACACTTTTATATCATTATGATTTCATTCCATTAAATAAGAAATAGAAATGAAATTAGCGTTCATGCGTACGTACAGATTACCGTCTCCATGAACGGTGCATTTCATTTATTACCTCTAAATGATATGTAATATTATGAATGAATATATATACTAGATATATATATGATATATATGATATATAAATCATGAATATAATTTTGGATATAATGTATATTTTACCACATGAACAACTTGTAATTATAAGAAGTTTATTTTTGACATAAGTACCAAAGTTTGACAAAACGACCGTTATTAAATTAAATAATTACATAATGTTCATAACTTGGTAATAAGTGATATAAAATGAATAATGAACATGAAAAAGGTTTCTTAAGAATGTATAAATTAACTCTAGTTTATTATTCAGGAGATTAAAGAACGATTGAGTCAAGTCGGACACGAGGTAAGGGATCTTCTAAACCCAATTTCCATTCTTTGGGTTAATCTACTACATTCAAATTATGTCATGATATTATTATGTACTATTTTGTATTTATACTTTCTTTATGTGTACATATAGTTAATACACATAATAGATATATTTTATTTAAAAATGATCTTACTACGGACTTCGTCTCAATCTCCTTTTATTGAGGCATATTTGGTTTTATACACAACTTTCATTTATACGGTGTATAAAACCCTTTGCCTTTTACTTTTATTCAAAAGGAATATTTTTATACGAAGCATTTTTTATAAACGAAGAATGGAATGTTTTTTCTCACATATGCGGCGACAACGACTTCTCCACCGCTGTGTCCATTATTTGAGTTTCGGCTTCCTCTACAAGCCATAACTTTTGTTTAAATGAAAAATAAATACCAAGTTTTAATTTTCTTTTATTTTGGTATTGAAAATGGTTTTTATAATGTTTTTATTCTATCAATGTGTTGTATTGATATGTTGTTATTGAACTGTGGAAATGTTATGTTTCCTTTATGCATGTTTTATGTGATACGATTATGTTATGGTTTATGATATGTTTAAACATGTTAATATGAGGAATTCATTGGACTTAATAAGTGATAGGTGGAGCCTGCTATAGCTCCTAGATGCATCGGTAGGTCTCATGAGACAAACTAGTGTCTTGGCACGAGGCCTTGACAAAATCGTGTTTGTAGTCTTGGCACGAGGCCTTGGCTATGTGGTTATGATAGTCTAGAATTATTCATTCCATCATTATGAATGTGGTTATTAATATTGCATGTGATTATTCGACTAGTAGAATATATATGTGAATTAGTAAATAGAATAATATCATTTTATTTTTTCCATATTATGCTGAAGTTCATGTTTAAAAGGATTTTGTTTTAGTTATACATTTTCTTAAATGTTAATGTTTATTTATAAAATCTTCTGCTATATTTTTATCCCTAATGAGCATCTGAGATCACCCCTTTCAATGTTTTAGTTTTCCCAAAATGTGAAGAAATATTTTATGACTGACCTACAGGGATAGTCTGAAGGGGATAAAAGTGTGGACTATGGAGACTATGTTATTGTAATTTTTCACTTAATGATGTAATGTAACATTTATGAATGTATCTAGTGTTTCCAAGGCTACTAAAATAATCGTTCTTTCGAGACTTGATATTTTGTGATCATGGCAATGATACGCAATAATGCACCGAATCTGGGTAACTGGGGTCAGGGCATTACATTTTACCCTTATTTGAGTTTGATGTGATTTTGGGGATGGATTGGCTTTCTGATTATCATGCTAAGATTCACTATAGAGCTAAAGAATTTGTTTTTCAGAAAGAGATTTAGTTTGTATACAAGAATGAACCGATACAATTGATAACATATAAGGAATCTGAGAAACTATTGAAATATGAAAATGACAGTTATCTTGCTCATATTATTGAAAACAAGGGAACTACTCAAATTAATGATGTTCGAGTGGTAAATTAATACCTTGATGTTTATTCTGATGATTTACCCGGTGTTATACCTACTCGAGAAGTCGAATTCACAATTGACTTAGTTCATGATGATATGCCAATTTCAAAACCCCAATATCGTATGGCTCCAGTAGAACTTCTTGAATTGAAAAATCAGTTGCAGGATTTGCTTGACAAAGGCTTCATTCGTCATATCACTTCACCATGGGGAGCCCTTGTTTTGTTTGTTAAAAATAAAGATGATTCCATGATACTTTTCATTCATTATAGTGATTTGAATAACATCACTACTAAAAGCAAGTATCATTTGCCTCATATCGATGACTTGTTTGATCAGCTCTAAAGAGCTCAGTACTTTTCCAAGATTGACTTGAGATCTGGATACCATCAGCTGAAGGTGAAGGAGGATGACATCCTGAAAACAACCTTTTGTACTATATATGGCCATTATGAATGTTTTGTTATTCCATTTTGATTAAATAATGAACTTTCTACATTCATGAATCGTATGAATAGAGTATTTCATGAGTTATTGGATAAGTTTTTGGTTGTATTTATTGATGAAATTTTGGTTTTTTGTAAAGACAAAGTGGAGTGTGACAAACATCTAAGGGTTTTTTTCATACTTTGAAAGAAAAGAAACTATGTGGAAAATTCAGAAAGTGTGATTATTGGTTCCAATAGATTTCTTTTCATAGGAACATTGTAAATAAGGATGGAATAATAGTTGATCCCGTCAAAAAAAAAGTAGTTGATGAATGGCCAAGATCCATAAATGTTACAGAGATTCGTAGTTTTCTTGGGTTAGTATGTTATTACCAATGGTTTGTTAAGAACATTTCACGGTTATCTAGCCAGATAAATATGTTAACACGGAAAGGGGATAAATTTTTTTGGACAGAAGAATGTGATGCTTGTTTTTAGGAACTGAAGAAGAGATTGGTGAATGCTCCAGTTTTGGCCTTACCTACTCGAAATGGTTAGTTTGTTATCTATAGTGATGCTTCTTTGAAGGGACATGGTTGTGTTTTGATGCATAATGATCAGTTAATTGCCTATGCTTCGAGAAAACTTAATCCACGTGACTTAAATTATCCCACACACGATTTGGAATTGGCAACTGTGGTTTTTGATTTGAAAATTTGGAGGCATCATCTATATGGAACCAGATGCCAAATATATACTGACCATAAAAGTCTAATGTACATATTCACTCAAAATGAATTAAACATGAGGCAGAGAAGATTTCATGAACTGATATAGGATTATGACTGCATGATCAATTACCATCCTAGAAAAGAAAACAAATTAGTGGATGCCTTATGTCGGAAACATCATGCATCATTAACAAAGTTACATTTGGAACATGATCCATTGATTAATGATTTGATGAATTTTGGCGTAGAAGTTGTTGGAGCAAGAAATACATCTATTTTGATTTTGGTTTTAGTGTAGTTTTTGTTGTGAGACTGAATTAAGCAAGCGCAGAAGGAAGACCGTGAGCTACAGAAAAAGTTAGGATTGGTTAAAATGGGTATGTTTCTAGAATTTAATCATGATAAATATTGTGTTTTATGATTTGAAAAAAGGATGTGTGTGCCTAGTGATTCTCAGTTGAAGAAAGATTTGTTGTTTGAAGCTCATAGTTCTGAATTTTCTGTTCATCCTGGAAGTATTATGATGTACAGAGACCTTAGGGAGTATTATTGATGGGATGGATGAAAAGAGATATTTTTTATTTTACTGTGAAATGTTTGATGTGTCAACCAGTTAAAGTAGAGCGGTAGTCACTGATGGGGATTCTTTATCCATTTCCAGTTCTGGAGTGGAAATGGAAGAATGTATCCATAGACTTTGTGGTGGGACTACCAAACACTTCTCGGGGTAACAATGTGATTTGGGTTATTATTGATCGGCTAACAATGTTTACACATTTTTTATCAATTAGAGATACAATTTCTTTGGAAGAACATTCTATATTGTACCTCAAAGAGATTGTCAGGTTATATGGAGTTCCTCCTTCCATTGTATCTGACTGAGATCCCAGGTTTACTTATAACATTTGGAAGGGACTTCAGAATTCATTGGGCACAAAGTTAAATATCACTACAGCTGTTCATCATCAATAAGATGGTCTGTAAGAAAGAACGACTCAATATTTGGAGGATATTATTCGAGTTTGTTCAATATAATATTAGGGAAGTTGGGATCAACATATTTCTTTAGTTGATTTTTCTTATAATAACAGTTTTCATTCTAGTATTCAGATGGCACCTTTTGAGGACTTGTATGGGAAGCAGTGTCAGACTCCAACGTTTTGGGATGAAGTTGGTGAAAGAAAGCTGATGGGCCATAATTTGTTGAGGAAGTATCTATGAAAGTGAGGATGATATAGTAGCACATGAGGACAGCTCAGAGCTGGCAGAAACGTTATGCAGATAATAGAAGAAAAAAAATCCTATTTCTAGGTATGTGACCTTGTTTTCCTAAAAATCTCTCCTTGGAAAAGTCTGATGTTTTTCGGTATGAAAGGAAAGCTAAGTCCACGGTTCATCGGTACTTTTAAAATCTTGGAGAAATTTAGAATAGTTTCATACCTTATAGCATTTCCTGTGAGTTTGTTTTAGGTACACAATGTTTTTCATGTTTTAATGTTGAGAAAGTATGTGCCAGATTCATCACATGTCTTGATCCCAGAAGCAGTTCAACTGGAAGACAACCTTTATTATGAAGAGAAACCAGTTCGGATTCATGATAGAAGGGAACAGGTATTGCAGAATAAAATAATCCACCATGTAATGTTTTTTTGGAGAAACCACATGGTTGAAGAAGAAACATGGGAGTATGAAAATGATATGAGGTAAAAGTATCCTCAGTTGTTTAATAAGTAAATAAAATCGCAAGGACGAAATTTCAAGAATGTGGGGATAATGTAACACACCATGTTTTGTTAAAAATAAATAGAAATGCATAGAACATTGTTTTATGTATAAATTTTTAATAAGCCTTTCAAACATAAATGTTCAACTTCTATGTTCTGAATTTCAAGAAACTGTCATCTACAATTGTGTTCAGTATGTTATATGGAGTCTATTAGAACCAACTTTTATTTTGGTGAATAGTAACACAGCCTTATAAATAGTGATATGAATAGTGATATGACCCTAATGAATAGTAAATTTTATTATTATTTTATTTTATTAAGGCTTTAAGATAATAACATCTAGGTTAATTTTTATTTGTGATAAAGAAGTAATTGTAGAATTTGAACTGTTAATTTTTGAATTAAGTATGATTTTATTTAAAAATTAAATTAATGATATTTAGAAAATTATTTTTCAAAAATGGACATCATTTTTTAATTCTAATCATCGAAAAAGGGTTAGGGTTAATTTTTAAGATTTTTCTAAAATTCAAGAATTTTTAATGAATTGTAAAATACGATAAATGCTAAATACTTGATTTACTGCATCATAGATGATTCAAGGATGATGTAAGCCCACTTAGTTCAAACTCACATTCCATTTTTACTATTTGGGGTCACATTAATTAATATTATTCATAGTCATGAGCAAAAATATTATAAGAATGATTAAAATAATGAAAAATAACCCCTCCCCTCCACTATAAATACCACCCTCACTCCCCTCTTCCTCCCACACCTCTAAAGCCTTTAGCACTGCCCAGTTTCTACCACATTCCCTCCCCAATATTCTTCCCCACGTCCTAGAGATTCTGGTCTCACCAAAATACTAAAACAAAAGTCTTTAAGGAGGATCTCAAGGAGAAGAGATCAAGAGGTAAACATCCTCTTTTATTTTCCTTCCTTTCTTTCATTTTATGTTATTCTCATCCATTCCCTTTGGATTGTGATAGGATATTTCCTTAAATATCCCCACTTTACTTCCCATATTATGTATGAATTATTAGATATCCCCTTCCTCTCATCAAACTATTTTTATGAAATTTTATGAAACATTGTCAGGCTGCCGAATTTTCATGAGAAATTTATCAAGTTTTCTTTTATTTTAAGATTCCTTTATTTTCTTCTTCTTTCCTCACCTCCTCTTATACAAGAGGAATTAAAGCTCTATAATCGTGTATATTATGGATGTTATCATTTTCATTGAAAATTAATCATAATTATTTTTATCATCTCCCACTTATTCAAGGAATTGAAATATTGTCTGTGATGTGTCAAATTAACGACATTGTGGACGATGCAATTTCAATTTTCATTAATTCTTTAAAGTCTAGTAATCAAACAACTTTTATGATTGAAACAGGTTATAATATATGTGTTATGAATCACCCATGTTTCTTTAATTCTATTTTACCCATGGTTCTAATTTATAATACAAAACAAGGTTGTTATTATCAAAGAACCACTAAAATGATCTAAACGAACATCATTAACGTTTTAACTTATGAATCGTCCTCATGTAAAAACATCAAAATGATAAATGGTATAATTTATGGTATTATAAATATGTAAATACTACTCAATTACAATTCTGATGTCTCACTTCCAATGGAAAATAATGTCCACCGTGAACTGATCATAGAAATCATTTAAAGAATTCACCCAAAAACATTGCTAGGGGAAAAATACAAACAATTAACGGTGAAATAATGTAATGAAATGATCATATAAGATGTTATAAACATGAAAATGTTTCTTTAAAATATTAATAACACTATTTTAACCATTATACATTATTTTTAAACAATTTTTAAGTAAGACAAACCCGAGGTAAGGGAATTCTTAACCCAATTCCAATTCTTTGAGTTAACCTTATACTTCATTTTTATGTAGTATTTAAATTGTTTATGTCATGGGTTTTGTTTATATTATGTTTAATTATGTTTAATTATAGTGTATATACATATTTCATCTACTCTATTAAGTCACACTTCAAGTATATGGTGTTTATAAGGGACTTTTATTTTAAAATCCTCTTTTAGAATTATGTTTTACAAAATTCAAAAGAAATGTTTTTATACTATTATTAATGTTTTATGATTATTTTATGGTTCTTGGGAATTGTTTATGATGAAGGGTGGGACCTATATTTACCTCCTATGCATTGGTTATGAGTATGTTGGAGTTCAGCCATATGGTTACTCTAAGTGTAACTGCAATGGTTACACAAAGTAAGGTAGCCGTGAGGGATATAAATTATAAGGTATCCAAGAATGGTTACAAGATTATGTAATTAATGCTCCAAGATACCTTTATGAATATATTTATATTATCATGTTTTGTTTGGATCTTGTTTAAATATCACGTTATCCAATGTAATTATATATGGGTGACAAGAATGTCTTTTGAAAATGCTTTCACATATTACGAGTATTCATGGACTAATGTGATCTTTCCTTATTTTCCATCCTTTACTGAGCTTTTTTCTCATCCCATGTTTTTAAATTATTTTTCACAGCTTAATGTATGTGTAATAAAAATAAGGAATCCATGTTAAATTTTGAATAATTTTCACGGAGACTTGTTTTAGGCTTTAAGGTTTTATATTTTGAAAAAAATGGAAACTGTTTTTATGGTATCCACTTTGTAATAATGTGTAATGTCATGAATGTATTGTCATAATTCTCTAATGCTCTAAACATGAAAATATATTCAATTTAAAAGTAATTTTTTTCTTGACTAAATTCAATATTATTTATGCTATATGTTTGGGTCCATATAGGTTTTGTTTTTTTAAATTTTTCTATGATGGTTTATTTTTTAATGAATAGTGAAAAAACAGAAATTTAACTAAAAACTGCTTCTTCGTCTAATTTTTTATAAGGTTAAATTATATATTAAAGTTTTTTCAAAGGATAATTACATAATACTTTTATATTTTAATATAATTTAGTTCTTTGGCATAAATATCACTTCAAAATTGGGTACAAAAAAATATAATAAACGTTTTGACATTTTTATGTTAAAAATAAGTATTATGGTCCCGTCTGTGAGATTAAATTGAAATTAAATTATTCCACTTATGTATTAGGAAATTACAAAAAATTGATTCCATATTTTTACTTATAATAATTTATAATTTCAAAAAATTCCAATTTTTTTTGAAAAAAAAATTATTGAATGTAATTAAAATTAATTACAATGAATAAGGTTAAATTAATCTTAATAAGAGACGAAACCATAACCATAAAGTGAAAAATAACCTGTAAACTTGTACAAAATATATTTTATAGACATATATAAAACATATAATCTCTATTATCTAATTTTTTTATCATTGTATCCAATTTAAACATGAAAACACGGTAAGGATTCCATTGTCAAAATATTATTAGAGTGCCACTCCTCTTATAATTTAGAAGGAAACCATTTATCCCCATTCCTCACACCTCCCAAACCACATAGGTTACAAAAATATCTTCCCAATTAACTTTTAAAAATCCCTCCCTTATAACATGATGCCACCCTTTTGATAATAATCCTTTTATGGAATCCCTTTGGTATAAGCCAAAATGAGTTACCTGATTTTTAAGGTAGTGCTTTCCAACAATATATTTTCTTTAATTTACTTTCACACCACCTCCAATTTTATTATTCCATGTTTATAAAATGATAAAAGGATATGAAATATTCTGATATATTTTCCTATTAATGGTTTTACCTACACTCATACAAACATCCATCTAATTGTTAATGAACATACTGTTTATGTGTACAACGAACTACTACCTCATGAAACGATGATCATTAATTCAAACTTTACTTCCTTCCATAGTGGTCATTATGATGGAAAATATAATTATATATGATATATATTATATTTATAATATCTTAGTTCTTATTTAATTCATTTATAACACATACATCTATTCATTCCATTTTGTGTAAATATGATAACCTCACTTGTGGAAGTGTGGGTTACTTCCCCATCAATGTGATGTGATTCCTTCAAAATATACATGTAATGTATTAAGGAAGATATTAATAAAAATATATTACATATATTACATATATATGATACTAAAACTATGATATAAATGTTTATACATATCATTTACGTTTCATTATTTTAAAATATGAAAATAAAATTAATGTAGCATCCATTCGTATGTACGTCATTACGTCTCCATGGATAGTGAATTAAATTTCCCATGTACAATTATTATAGATTATTATAAATACATAAGTAAGGATTTTATATGTTTATTAATTAATGTTTTATATTCTAAATATGAGGAAACAAGGATCTAATTAATGAGAACACCAAGTAACGAGTTAAAACATACTCGAGAAAATTGGTCAATTAACACAAAAAATAGTGAAAATAATGAAATATTGTTAAAAAATGGGTAATTATATATTATAATAAGTTAATATATGGTATTATAAGATTTATAATGGTGATTAAATTAATTATTAATGTATTTTAATCCACTATATAGGAAGCTAAATACCACACAACAAAAGGGGAGGATGAGTTAAGGGATTCTTGTCACACTTTTCATTCCCTGACGCAAATTTCATTTACAAAGCATACCAATTTTGCGTGCTATATTTATAAGCCATTTTGATATATTATATCATGAATTATTTTATATTTATTTAATTATAATTTTTACTTTGAATTTCCTCACATTAGGGGTTTAACATGAAAATAAAAAAGGGGTAAAAATAATATTTGTAATCTAACATTATTTTGTGATTTTTTCACTTTATCATTAGAAAACCACTTTATTATAATAATTTTTCATTAGGTATTTCATTAATTATTTGGTGATGGATATAATTATTTCATAAACTATATAACAAATTACATTAGTGTTTACTATGATAGTTATTTGATTCACTAGGGAATTATTGATAAATATGTATTTCTTATTCAATGCACTTATTCGATAAAGCATATTACTAATTTTGATTATTCAATATGATGAATTATTTTTACTGGAAATGATAGGTGGGTCTCAGACTTTATATATCCCCTCAATGAATTGATAGGTTATCATCAAATGAATAAGATGGAAAAACTAAGCGAGTTTCTATCTGTAGTTTTAAACAGTCTTGTGAAAGGTATTTAAGGTATAAGTTTTCATGTCTCTTACACATAACATCAAATAATTAAGAATTTCACTAATTTATATTTAGTTATTATTTAACCTCAATATCGTTCAATGAAAGATCTATGAATGTAATTGATTCTCAATTTATTTATTGGTTACATGTTTTTATGTTTCTTACCTTGCCATATTAATTATACATTATGTAGTTCTGTAAATGGATTGTGTATTTAGTAATTTACCATTAAAAATATATTTATTCATTATTTTTTCCAGTTTATTTACACATACTAGGAATTTGAGATCACCCTTATTATGTTTCATTCTACAGGTTATAAAGAAGAGCACATTGAATAAGATTTCAAGGATGCAGTTTATTTTAGTTTACAATGTAACATGCTTAATTTCTTTTTCGAATTGTATTATAGGTATCATGAATTAAATATTTTCTTATGAGGCTAATAAAATGATTATCCCTTTGGGATTTTATATCTTTCAATCATAACAATGTAATAAAATAATCCACCAGCTTCGAGAATCTGGGGTCAGGGCATTTCAGTTGGTGTCAAAGGGAGTTTTGAAAAAAAAAATAGAAACTCGACATAGAAAACATATAATAGGGAAAATAACCCTAATATAGTAATTTAGGATTAGTATAGAAGATAACCCTATAATTTTGGTAAGGTATATATTATGTGGGTATTCTTATAAATACATCTCTGTCTGGATACCATAAGTTGATGTGGTTTTGGAATAAATGTACCAAAGAGTAATAACTCTTAAAAGGTGTTCTAGGCCTAACATGAGGTAACATAGTCTAAAAAATGGCCTTTCTACGCACCTGGGTTGAAAATACTAAGTAATATTCTTAGGATAATTAACATTTGATTTACGTACCGTGATGATGGATTTAAAAATAAATATTCAACCTAAGTAACCAATGATTTTTATTCTAATATTTACGAGGCATGAATTTATGTTATGGGATATACCATATTTTGAATTATATATTATGAGATAATCCAGTGTATGACATTTTTAAAAATGGAACATGGAAGTAATAATGGTGTTAATACTTATGGAAGATTACAGGTTTCCCTGCTATAAGTTTCAATGTTTCAAGTATTGTAATAGATGAAGTTATGGATATATTATGGAAGCTAATTCAGGTTTTGGAAAATAAACTTTACTAAGTGCAGAAACATATTCCATAGTGATACTCTCCTTTACTAGATCACTTTATGTAGAATAATCCCCCATCGTTTTCTAGGACTACTAATCCATTGGTAACTAAGAAATTGATTAAGTATCTGGTGTATATATTTACATCCATGGAATTAAGTTACAATGAAAATGTTTCCCCCATGTACTATTGTCACTAAGGTGATGCTGATTAATGGAGGTCCTTGATATATAATACTATGGGGGAAGATGAAATATAAATAATGGAATGGAGAGTATTTAAGGATAAATTCCATGATAAATATTTCCCTCATGATCAGAAAATCGAGTCTAAGTAAAATTTACTTTGCATAAATAAAAATAAAGAAGAGAGTGTTATGGATTATGAATCTAATATTATAATTTTTTACTTTAATGTTATTGATTCTATACAAAACACATAGAACAAGATTTATGAGTTATTTAAAGGTCTTAAGAAACATCATCAAAGTGTGATGGTTTCACAAAACTTTTTATCATATAAATAAATAGTTTTAACTGCCATTAAGATGGAGAATGATTTTCTAGGATAAATATACTCAAGGGAAACCAAGAGAAAAATAATTTTTCTAAACACCAGGATAAGGTAATTAGTCCTGAATATGATGGGAAATAAGGATTTTACTACTTCTATTTACTATGGAATGAATCACCATAGTAAATGCTTTAATGTATTAGGAGTATGTTATAAGTTAGGGGAGAAAGGTCACAAGGAAAAGGAATATAAAGCGATGAAGGAAAACACAACTATTCAGTGTTTCAACTATTAAATGATGGGGAACTACACAAATGAATGCACAAAACTTCAAGAGAATATTCCTCTGAAGAAGATATGTGATCAAGGTCATTCATATTTTGTTGAGACAACCAAATTGAAATGATTAATGTAAAACTATTTCGATATAATAAATTTATTGTAAAAGTATTTTATTTATGATTTCCTCATCATATGATTTATGAATAATTTAATGATTATAATGCATTACTTTTTATTAAGGATTTGAGATCATATATTTAATGGTAAGGAAAAAATATATTAAGTATAAGGTTAATTATTTTGGAAAACATTCAATTTAGGAAAAAATACCCTTACTATTTTCCTGATTTTGAGATAATGATAATGAATGATTGATTAGGACAACTACTGACTACATTCGAATAGATTGCTGACATTTAGATAAGTTTTCTATGATATTATTAATGGATTTTTCAACACTTTTAGGATTTAAGGAAAATATCCAATAGAATATGTCTTACATAAGGAATAAGGTAGAATGAATGTTTCCAATAAGGTTTTACAGTAATCCGAGTTATTAGAATATTTCAATAGGATACATGATGATGTTATTAACATGTATAGAAACTGAAAATTTTAGTATTCTTCCTGTTGATTAAAAGACAATGATAAGTTCATTTTTTGAATTTAGTGGCTTAATTATTATTTGTTTGATCATAATATTTTGGAAAAGATAACCATTTAAGAAATGGTTTAAGTTGATCATTCGATAATGTTTTAGAGGTTATGCATTACTTAACCATATGATGTAGCATATGCTAAGAGATCAAGTTGAAATAGTTCAAGGTGTAATCAATGGAAAAGATTATGTTTATAAAAACATATATTAACTTATATTCTATGAGAGTGATAGAATTACTCAACTACAGGAAAAGGGATTTTGAGACAAATAATTTGTCCTATTATCATAATTTTTTATGGTATCCATAACCTTTATTCACACCTACGGTTAATGGTTTTGTGGTAAAAAATCATATGAAAATGTTCTCTATAAATCTCTATCAGAATACTGTTGTTGGTTTTTTCTCCCATATCAATGTTTCTATTTCCCACTTATGTTCTCCTACTAGGGAACCTTGTTACACAACCATTGTACTTCCAATTCTCACTTTTCTAGAGGATGTTTTACAAACCATTCTAATGATGTGGGGTTTCAACCTAAGAAATATCAAACAAACTATTACCTAGAATAATTTTAAATTTCAATGATTCAATTTCATTAATGTGGGGAGAAAGTAACACAAATAATTATAAAATAAGAACCTTATGTTAGATAGAGCACATGACACACGACACCAAGATCCTAAGGTAAATTGATACATTGATAATATAAAATATATTTTATATTTTAAATAGATTAGATATATTATATTTTTTTAATTCATTCTATAAAGTGTTATATTTTGTTACATAAAATAGGGACTTTCTTATAAAGCTTACATTACATGAAATGCCCAGTTTTACGAAGAAAAAATATATTATTAAAATGTTATTATTTAATATAATAAGACATAACATTGACATTAAATGTGTTTTTTATAAAAATTACTAACTAATTTGTTAAAATATATGGTTTATAAAAATATAAAATGAATTCATTTGTTAAAAATTAGATAGAAATGATTATAAAACCCAAATGAATATAGTAGAAAATATTATTATTTTTATTCTCAAAAAGATTTTTACCATAAGAAATTTTATTAATTACAATTATTGAGTAATATTTATGTGATATATATATATTGAATAAAATATTATAGATATTAATCAAATATATTTGATAGAGTTATGATAAGACTAAACGTAAGATTACACGTACTATACTATAATTTTATAAGGGTAGTTTTACCTCTTTTTAGAGAAGAAACCATTTTAAATCCAATTTTTAAAATTTTATAAATTTAATATGTCAAAATAAACAATATATTTGGAATAAAAACATATATATTAGGATAGGATAAATTTTTTTAATTTTTTGTGAGGATTCATAATTTAATTAATATTGAAAAATATTGAAATTTTACTCACAATTTATTTATCATCTAATTTATCTAATTTGATACATTTAATTTTAAATTGGATTAAAAGTTTAATTATATAATATTTTTATAAATTAATCCAATTTAGGTAATTTGAATGAATTTAAATTGGAAATAGTGTATAAAATCATAACAATAATTTTGATATTTTTACTTTAAAAATATCTCTTGTCGCATCGTCGACATGGGTAAATTTAAATTCATTTTTATCAATTATGTTATTGGAATTTTGAAAAATATATTCCATATTTCACACTATAATAGTTTATAATTTCTAATAATATGAAATTATTTTTTGACAAAAAATATTTGTGAATGTAATTAAAATTAATTATAATGATTAAAGTAAAATTAAGCCTAATAAGGGACAAAACCTAAAGCTTAAGGTCCTCAAAAACCTATAAAATTGTCCAAAAAAATATATGAGCCAAATATCGACCCTATACCAACATTAATTGTATTTATTATATCATTAGAGCCACTTGAAACATGAAAATGTTGTAGGAAATACTTTTTCAAAATATTACATGAGTGTCAGTCTTCGACTATAAAAGGACACCACTTCTCCCCATTCCTCACACCTCTATAACCACATAGGTTTATAAATTCTCTATTAAATTCCTTTCAAAACATCGATACCCTATGCGTTGAAGCCTCCCATTTAGAAGTAAGCCTTCCAAGGAATCCTTTTGGTATAAACCAAATAGAGTTACCCGATTTTTAAGGCAACACTTTCAAACAATCTATTTCATTTCATTTAATTTTCCACCCCCTTAAGTATTCATCTTCTAGGTTCATATAATAATAAAAGTATCCTAATATATACTAAGATGTTTTTATTTTATGTTTTCTTCTTACACTCACATGAAATTCCATCAAATATGTATTGAACATACTGTTTACGTGAACGGTGAACTACCGCATCCCAAAACATATATTGTTATTTGTTCCTTTACTGCCTCTCATGGTGGTGATTATTTTGGAAAATATACGTACATATTATATATATTATATTTATAATATTATTATTATTATTTAATGATTTTATAACACATACCTCCATACATTTCATGTTGTGTAAATACGAAAACATCACTTGTGGAATTTTGGACTACCACCTCTTCAATGAAATGTGATTCATTCATGTTTTACATGGAACATATTAAAGATAATTTTAAAAAACTATTAAATATATATTATACTATAATTATAATATATATTTTTTCACATATCAATTACTTTTCATTATTTATATTTTGACAATGAAATGAAAGTCGTGTTCATGCGTACGTATGACCTACAGTCTCCCTGAATGATGTATTTCATTCACTATTTCTAATTATTATAGATTATCATAAATACATATATTATGATTATTTATGATAATTATTTCATGGTTTAAATTGTTTAGTTTTTTAAACCATGGTTTAATTAATAAGAACAACATATAACAAGTTAAAACATACTCGAGGAAACTAGGAAATTAACACCCAAAATAGTGAAAATAATGAATGTTTGTTAACAAACGTGTACTGAAATATTCTAATAAGTTAATATATTTAATTATAAAAAATATTATAGCTATTATATTTGTTTGTAACATATTATTAGGCACTATAAAGGAGGCTCATGACCACATAACAACATTGAAGGATAAAGTATGGTATTCTTGTCTCATATTTCATTCCCCGAGGTATACATCATTTACACCGGTTACCTTCATGTATGGGGTATATACTACCAATTTTGATATATTATACCATGAATTAATTTAACTTCCTGGTATTAAAAATATCAATTTTCATTTCCTCACCTGTGGGGTTTAATATAAAAATTACCAATTGGTAAAAATTATATTTTCAATATCACAATTTATTTTTGATTATCAACTTTTTCTTTCGATAATCACTTCATTGTTATAATTTTTTATTTTATAATTACATTATTCCTTAGATATGGATATTATTATTCCCTAAAATACATAATATATTATATATAGTTTTTAAATGACATATTATTTTATTAAATGGTGAATTATTGATAAATTCATATCTATAATTCAATACGGTTATTTGATAAAAAATATTATTTATTTTGATTATTCTATATGAGGAATGATTTTGAATGGAAATGAGAGGTGGATCCTATAATATATATAGACCTTAGAGGAATTAATTTTTTTCATGATAATAATTATTTGGTGAAATTGAACAGGTTTCTATCAATGGTTTTAAACTGTCTTGTGAAAGGAATTGATAGTATACAATTTGTTGTGGCTTAGATATGACATCCAACCATTAAGATACTCTATCACATTGAATCATTTATAATTTAACGGTTATGTTTTTTGAAGATATATCTATGGATGTAATTCAATATCATTTTATTTATTTATGTAATGTGTTTTAGTTTTTTACCTTTCCATATTAATTATGACTTTTATAGTTATATAATTGGAAAGTGTGTTTAGTTATTTACCATTCCATTTAGATTTATTCTTTATTTTTTCTATTATATTCACCCTTATCCAGAATTAAATCTCACCCATATTATGGTTCTTTACTAATGTTATGAAGAAGAGAAAATTGGATATGTTTACAAGGGTGTGGTTTAATTCAATTTATTTTGTATCATGTTTTAAATTGTTCCCAAAGTATTATGGGTATCATGATTATAAAATGGATTTTCAAGATAGATAAACTGAAAGGTTCATTCGGATTTTTTTCATTGTAATCATATAAATGTAATAAAATAATGCACCGGCTCTGAATTTCTAGTTTCGGGGTGTTACACATTCATTTATATAAAATCATTTTTCTATTTATTACCATTATATTTTTTATGCCATTATTATTCCATGTATGTTTATATTATACACTATCCCTTACTAAGAATTTTATGTCACCCTTTACCTATGTTTCCCATTCCCTATGATATGATGAAGGATATTATTTATGTTCCATTATTTGTATTTAATTAAGTAATAATATTATTTACCTTCATGATATAACATTTCATGTTTATATTATAATATAAGGAATATGTATCTAGTAACATAGAAACATGTAATCCTAGATATTGGGTATGTGATCAGATGTAACTTTATTAAAATATAAAAAATAGACCACCATATTTGGGTGACCATATTTAGGGGTCTTAAATTTATGATACAAATATTTTGAGAAGTGTTTTTTATTTTAGTGACTTAGGGTAATATTTACATATTACTTACCAATAAATTTGTCTCCAAACATTTACAAATAATGTTTCACTAAAAATCCTCATAGAAAGTAATAGTACATGTTAGAATTGATTTAATATTTAGAAAATAACATGTTCAATAAAATTATATTTTGAATGAGTTTTGGATCAAAATTGTAGGATTATAGATCTAACATCATCCATACATGACATTGGGAAGAAGTTACACAATTTATAATATTTTAGATCTATCATAATGAATCAAACATGCTGACTTCTAAAAATATTTTGTGACATATGAATTGTATAAAAACCCAGAAACCAATTATTATGATAAAATCATAAACATTAAATTTTCGGATTTGATGCCGATAATTATGGCCTAATTATTTCACAAAAAAACATTAAAACAGCCAAAGGAAAAAATTTGATCACATATATTATTGAGGAAGTTTTAGGTTTAGAGATTTATAGGATTAATAAAAGCTTTTATATAAATAATACTCATGTCGTCAATGAACATTACCCCTATATAACCTGACTTTTCATATTTAAAATTCTAATCATCATCATCATCCATTTAAAATACCATCTCAAAATAATTTCTCTGTAAAATTATTTTTAAACTAGGGAAAAGAAAAAATAAGAATGGTGAGATCAAATTCTCAATAAGGGAAAACATAGTCATTAATAAATGAATGTCATCATTGAGCATAATAAGATAATTATGGTATTAAGAAATGATCAATGTGAATGAGTATAACATAATAGTATTCATACTGATCCATCCCTGGATCATAAAAAATAAACACCACAAATTAGGGATTAAGAAAGAAAATATTTATAATAAGTTATAATAAGGAATCATGTGACACCAGTATTTATCAAATGAAGCATCATAAATCTATTGGAAGAATAAATGAAACATGTGTATGATCGAAATAGTATATGTATATGCTTAATTACAAGAGGGAGGGGGCGAATTGTATGTTTAAAAACATTCATTTTAAACCCTAAGGAAAACTATGTTTAACAACATTAAACCAGGTAAAATCAAAAGGACTCATTACGTTCATAACTATGAAAACACACATTGTTAGGGTCCGAAAAAATAAATCTAAAAATGAAAATTAAGAATTATTTTCTTAAAGGATGATTCTACCTTTAAGCGTATAGAATATTATTTATCAGAGTAAGTAAATACAAGAAATTATAAGAAAGTTAAACATTCTTCCTTTATAAAAATAAAATAGAAATAAAACCAGAAACAAAAACAAGTAACAAGTAAGAAATATTTTAACCCAAAGAGTAGGGTATCCAACAAACACGGATAAAGGTCCCTTGATTTATACATTGAAGAATGTTTTTCTTACCCACATTATTGTAAGACCTTGATAGGAATATTATAATCTGTCTTGCTATCCGAGTGAGCCCTAGATATTTAAGGTAGTCTGCACCTCTATCTTTTAATCCCCAAAATCCGTCGATTGTACTCTTCAACAATTAGAGTCGAATGAAGCAAATTGAACAAGATCTTCAGAACTGGAAAAGGTACTCATGAATCACACAAAGTATGAGATTCTTTATCCCTCTATAAATCACTTCACAATATCAAATAATGTAATCTCTAGGATCTTGGAATGACTCATAGATTATGTGATTGTTCTGATGATCTTATATTTATATGAAAAACAGCAAAGTTCAACTCCCTCCTCTAATGGTCATATGTTTCCTTGAATTTTGGAGGGACCTAAACACGTTTCAATCAACCAATGGTTAGTTATAAATAGGTTTCAAGACATCGTTTAATTATAATGTCATTTTTATGGAAAATGGATTAGATTAACCAAATATGAATATCCAGAGTCTAAGGAAAAATAGGATTCGGGGTCTAATCATATAAATAGTCTGATTCTATAAAACACAAATATTCGGATTATGTTTTTCAAAGAATTAGGAATATGAATTCTATAGTTTTCGGAGTCTAAATTCCAATGAACTCATAGTCTGAAATCTGAGGAATTCAGTGTGTGAGTTCTGAGGAATTCATATTCAGAGTTCTGAGGAATTCAGAGTCTATGTTCTATGGAATTAAATGTCTAAATTATGAGGAATTCAGAGTTTGAATTCTGAAGAATTCAGAATCGTTATTCTGAGGAATTCAGAGTCTGGATTTTAGAGACATAGATTTCCGAATATCAGATAATTCAAAGAATAAATTTCAGAGAATTTGGTGTATGAATTTCAGAAAATTCAGAGTCTGAATTTTAGAGAATCTGGAGTCTGAATTTCAAAGAACTCGTAGTCTGAATTTTAGAAAATTTGAATTCTGAATTTCATAGAATTCAAGGAACTATAAAATTCCAAGGTTCTTAATAAGGATATGAATTTTATACATAGTAATAAAATGAACTTTGTTTCAAGAGAACATAAAATGAGATAATGAAAAATTATGTAAGGATAAAAATTTCGTTAGTGAAGGTAAATTTTTATTAAGAAAATAATCCATAGAGAAAGATAATGTTCCTTAAGATAAAGTGTTTTTTATTTTCAAAACATAGAGTAATGGAAAATTAATAAAGAAACATTATTAACTCAACAATCTCCCCTTTTTTTGGAATTCACTAACAACCTTTTGAAAAATAATATAATGAATTTTAATTTATATTATAAACATTAAAATAAAACTTATCTATATTTGAATATAAATCATGATGAATACAAATAACTCCCCCCTTAGGTTTTGAAATCACTAAGTATCATATTCTTGATTTCCATAGTGATATTTTTCTTCTTCATGCATAAGAATTTATTCTTTAATTAAACTCCCCTTACATAAACTCCCCCTTACATTGGGTAATCTCTTATTTATACTTATTATTATTTTGATCATTCTTTTCTCACCCTTTGTGATTTTCAAAAGGGAAAATATTGAATGAAAAAATTGTACCTAAAAGATTATAACTATACAAAACAAAACGAATAAAGGGCGCCAAAATTTTCATTTTGATTGAAAACAATTGATACAATATAATACAACAAAATATTAGAATTGATAGGAATAATAAGTAATCCTTTTTTTCCTTCGGCAAGATCTTCCTCACAATAGCCTTCACCTTCTTGAGCTCCTTATGATATTTCTCAACTCTCTTGAGAAAATTTTCTTGATCCTGTTTGATCTTTTCCGGAGCCTTGATTTTATCATCTTGAAATTAATGAATTTTTGCATGAGACATTATTTTCTCTTCTTGGTTATCCAACTTATGTTGAAAATATTTCATGAGTTTCCTTTATCTCTTTAAATTTAATGAAACTAAATTCAACATCCCATTCAAATCTTTATCTTCTTGCTTCTGGGATACTTGTTCAAGGTTCATATTCTCTATAAACCTTTATGTATGGTATTTTATCATGTAAACTAACTAATTTAAGGAATATTTCATTTTTTTTTGAAGTCATCAATGATTCTCATGTCTTCAATCATTCTCTTAGACTATTTTGTAATTCCTTACAAGATCTAATATGATCATCATAACTAATATAAAATATTGTGAAATCAGCCTCAGGCTTGATGAATGTTTCCATGAGAATTCATATAGAATATTACTTCTGATTAAAGAAGTGTTAAAGCAACTGAAATCTCGAAACAATACTCTAAAACAAGGTTATAATGTCTTCTAAATTTTTCATAGACTCTACCACCAAATCCAAACCCATGGAAGATTATTAAGAATCTGAATCCTTTGCAGGTGAATTTTTTTTCTAGATATATATACTTACTCTTGGATGATCCATCAACATCCTTATTAACCACCAAAGCCTTCTCAGTTTTACCAACAATCACCAATTTTCCTTTATCAACTTTAGAAATATTTGCCACAGCCTTTTGAGATTAATGCTCAGTATCTAAAAGTTGGACAATTTTTTCTTTATCAAACTATCCTTTCATAGAATCATTCTTAAGATCATCAGATTGGATGAATTCATGATTGATATATTCATCATATTAAGGTTTTTAACCTCTTCCTTACCATTATCCTCTTTTCCTTGAGAAATAATTTTAGTTTATTCAGCCAAGGAAGTTTAGATAGAAAGATATTAAGAAGGACTTTCCTTCTCATTATATTATTCAACTTTCTTTATTAAACCATCACTATCATCCTATTATTAATCTTCTTATTCTTCCTAAACTATTTCTTATTCCACTTTAGGTTCTAGAATTATAACTTTATTTCGTGAAGTATCTACTAGTACTAGTTCTTTGAGAAGTTTTTTTGGTACAAAAATCTTTTCAAAGGCTTTCTTAGTAGCCTTGAGAAGTTCTTGATCAGTCTCAGCTTCATACATTTTATTATTTTGTTTATTATATTTTTCATGCTTATCTATGTCTCCAAAAGCTTTAATCTTCATGACCTTTTCCTCAACAAGATCTAGGCGAAAAATAGGATCTAATTCTTTCTTATCCTTCTTCTGTTCCCTCAACTTTTCTACTACTTCATCAGGGAATGAATTTTTCTTCTTCGGTTTTGGGGGTGCTGACTGGATTTCAGAAATTATAGGCTTATCGTTGGTTTCTAGTTCATTTTCTTTCTCTTCTTTTGAGATTTCATTGAAGTATCTCCTACTTTAAAATTATTAGCTAGAGTCTTAATCTCACTTTCTAAAATATCATAAAACTATACAGACATGGTATTGAATCTAACTTTCATCATCCTCAAGGTTTCATCAGTTAGTACCATGATCTTGAAGATTCATGGGATAAAGGTGTAGGAAATTTTGAACAATTCAATGAATAACACTATGATCTTAGAAAAAATTTCCAAATACATGATTATTTTGGATTTAAGAGTTCCATTCTTGATGATAAGGATTTTCAAAACAATATACTTTACCAAGATTATCTTCCTCAGGTTAACAAAAAATCCAAGACAATGATGTCACTTTTCTTTAAGGAGTCATTGTCTCCATTTCTCAAAATGAAGAAACCCTGTACCCATAATTCTATCATCTTGAAATTCATTGAGAGATAGTTTATCTTCTATTTTTTTAATCCATTATTTATAAGGAACTCAATTTCCTTTTCCTTCTCAAAACATCATTATAAATCTTAAAACTTGTGAGTACAGAAAATGGATTCCACTTCATATAGAACTCCAATGATATTTGATGCCATGTTAAAAGATAGGTAATAATTTTTTCCACAACTATTGAAGGAAAATTTTTATATTATACATTTTTCAAAAATACATACTATATCATAAAAATCTATAAGAAACTCTCGATAAATCAGATCCTGACTTTTCAGCTATTCTATGAAAAAATTCTCTCATCCATTCAACATAATGTTGTGTGTAATCACTGAATTATACACAGAAAAAATTTGAATCAAGTAACCTTTGTCTATATATTTTACATTCAATTATTTCTTTGGTTTAAGACATTTGTTTTTATGGGGAGGCTTCTATCAATATATGTAGTCTACGTAAACATGTAAAAGGGTAAAGATATATTTTATGAGAGGCATAGCTTAGGCAAAAAAAACCATGAAAATTGATCTAGGATGAGGAATACGAGGGCCTTTATATAGTCGTCGAGGTGATGGTTTGAATATCAGATTTGATCTAATGGATTAAAAGGGATCAATGTAATCTGGCGGTTGATAATATATCTGATGAATGATTTGGTAGGTCCCAATCATTTTTAGGTTTTAATAAAAAACTTTGATTTAGGAAAAGTGAATGTGATAAAACAATTTCATAAATACCAACAACTATAAAATTGAATTATGAAAATTAAAGTAAGGAAACACACCATCTAGATTGCCAAAAGAGATTTTTAATTATTTAAAAAATATTCTTCTTGAAGAACCTTAGATTCTGGGAAATTTTATTAAGGAAAGGAAATTTTGGTTCTGATATTTTGAGTTCCCGAAAAAAATTTGGTTACGCAAAATTTTGATTAAAGAAAAAAAATTTGGTACGAAAAAATTTGATTATGGAAAGGTTTTGGATACGAAAAATTTAATTATGAAAAAATAATTATTTATATAATTTTTTAGTAAAAATATTATTATGAACAATTTTTATTTGGAAGAAAATATACTCCTCCAATTAATAATTACTTAATGTAAGGATATAGATATCAACAAAAAAGTTAATAAAGAATATTACCTTACGGTTATAATTTCCGATTTTTGTTTAACGTATTAAAATCTAATGTAGAGTAATGATTTTGTAAAAATATCAGCAATTTGATGTTTCATTCCGATAAATTGAAGAATGATATCTCCTTTAAGTGTGTGATCCCTAAGAAAGCCCTTCCTAATATCCATGTGTTTTGAAAAAGAGTGATGTGTAGGGTTTTTAATTAGTGAAATGGCACTAGTGTTATCAAACAATATCTGTGTTTTAGTAAAACACATGATACAGTCTATGAGTGTGTGTTGAATCCAAAACACTTGGGAAAAACAAATTCCAGTTTCTACATATTCAACTTAAATAATAGAATTTTCTATTGAGTTTTTCTTCTTACATGACCACGAAAATAATGAATCTCCTAAGAAATGAAAAGCTCTATATGTAATTTTCCCAACCATTCTACATCCACCAAAATTTGCATCAAAAAATCATTTTAAAACAATATCACTTCTAGAAGTATAGAAAAATCCTAAATCCATAGTTCCCATTAAAAAGTGAAACATTCTTTTCACTTATTTTAAATGAGATTCCTTTGTAATAGATCGATATCTTACATATAAGAATAATGATAAAATTATGTTTAGATGATAGGCTGTTAATTATAGTAAACTTAATATGATACCTCTAAATGATGTTTGATCTACTAGTTTCCCAGCTTCATCAAAATGAATTGAATTTGAGGTACCAATTGGATTTCTTATACTTTTAGTGTTGTCATATCCGTACTTTTTAAGATGATCTTTAATATACTTATGTTGTGATATATATGTTCCTTATGGTTTTTGTGAAATTTGAAAACATAGGATGAATTTTAATTCACCCATTATACTCATTTCAAACTTATATTTCTTTATATTTGCAAATGAATTAGTTAAAGATTGATGAGTTGAACCAAATATAATGTCATCAACATAAATTTGAAAAATTAAATGATTTATATTATCTTTCTTTATAAAAAGAGTTGGATCAGTTGTTCCCTAACATAAAAATTTTGTAAAAAAAATCATGTAAGTCTATCATACTATGATCTAGAGCTTTTCTATGTCTATATATAGTTTTTGTAATTTTAAAAACATGTCCAGGATGTTTTATATCCTCAAAATCAGGAGGTTGTTCAACATAAACATCCTCTTGAACATATCCGTTAAGGAAACCACACTTTACATCCATTTGAAAGTGTATGAAATTAAAGAATACTGCAAAGGCAAGTAAAATACAAATAGATTCATGTCTAGCTACTGGAGCATAGGTTTCATCATATTCTATTCCTTATTATTGATTATAACCTTTAGAAAATAATATTTCTTTATTTATTACTATGATTCCATATTCATCACACTTATTTCTAAAGACCCATTTTACACCAATTACAGAAGTCTCCTTAGGTCTTTCAACTAAGGTCTAGACATTCTTCCTTTTGAATTCATTTAGCTAATATTTTATGGCCTTAATCCAATCTTCATCAACTAAATCTTAATCAGTTATTTTTTGTTCCTATTGGGAATAAAATGCTATATGTTCTACTTAATTTCTTATGGAACCTATCATCTTTACTGGTTGATTTACATCACCAATGTTACTATAACTAGGATGAATCATATTAAACAACTAATTTGGGTTTTGTAAAACCTATTCATCAACATATGATAGGAAATATTATAGGGTAAGTTATTCATAAATATTTTCTTAAACATTTTCTTTATTATAAGAATATTCTACCAATGGTTGATAATCAGTCTTTGAAAACACATCTGATAATGTAGGTTGGGGTTGTTTAATGACAAAAGGATCAGTTTCATCAAATTTAGCATGCAATGTTTCTTTAACATTTCATGTATTTTTATTAAAACCACTATAAACCTTAGATGTAGTGTAGTAGCCTTAGAATATTCCTTCATCATATTTGTGTTCAAATTTATGTAAGTTATCTTTAGTATTCAGGATGATTACTTTGTAACCAAATACTTTGAAGTAAGAAAGTCGAGGATTATGGTCCGTCCACAATTCATAAGATTTTTTATAGGAATATGACTGATTAAAACTCGATTTATTGTATAACAAGAAGTAAAAACAACTTCAGCCGAAAAGTTTTTAGAAATATAATGGTCACTCAACATGGTTCAAGTTATATCTTGTAGAATTTGATTTATTCTTTCAACAACACCATTTTGTTGTGGAGTTCATAGAGCTAAGATACTATGATTAGTGTCTTTCTTATTAAAAAATGTTTAAAAATATGAATTTTTAAATTCTCCTCCATGATCAATATGAATAGTTATCAATGCAAGGTTTTTATCATTTTTAAAATGGGCTGTAAAAGTTTTGAAATAATAAAAGATTAAGATTTATTTAATATAAAATAGACCCATGTAAATTTAGTGTAATAATCAAATAAGTATAATACATAATATTTTCCTCCAATAAATCCAGTTTGTGTTGGAAAAAAAATTATATATATGAACAAACTATAATGAATCCTAAGCTGAGAATTAGCCAATTGATTTAAAACATGATTTATGATTCTTTCAATATTTACAAGGACTGCAAACTTTTTAAGAATAATATTTATGCTCTAATATATCCTTAAAATGTCTTTTCTTTGATAGTTTTCATATATTTCTAAGGATAAAATGTCTTAACCATCTATTCCATAACCATGATTGATCTTACATTGCACAGAGGAATGGTGGATATTGTCCCCATAGGTCTTATATGTTTAGTGTGTTTACATTCTCATGCCTATGGGTAGAAATCATAAAATATTCCTTGAAATTGTGTACTACGAATTTATTATTCCTAAAATTCACAAGGAAACATTCATCACATAATTGAATTAGGCTAATGAGGTTGTGCTTAAGACCGTTAACAAATAAAACATTTGAAATTAATGTTTTTACAATGATAACCATGATACATATACCAACAATTTCCCTCTGAGAATTATCTCTGAAAGTTAATTTTCCTTCTTTTTTCTTTATAATCTTTTCAATTAATTTTTTCTTACCAGTCATATGACGGGAACAACCACTATCAATGTACCATGTGTTTTTATTGGTATATTTTTTATTTTTAATGAAAATAAAAGAGTTAGACTTTCGTAATCCAAACATTCTTAGATATAAAAATTTCATAAAGTAAAATTTTAGGAATCCTCATATTCTAAGAAAAATAAGCTATACGAAAACCTAATTATTGAGTTTTATTTAATGAAAAATTTCATTCCCAATATCCTCCAAACATAAATTTGGTAAAAAAAATGGAGCACTTTGGGGAACAAAATAATTAACAAAAATAACAGTTTTGGAGTGAGTATAACCAATTCTTAAGATATTAATTAGAGGATGAATTTCATATTAAATTTTAAAAAATTCATTCCTTCCTGAGGTAAAATTTTATAAATGTTTCATTAAGGAAAAAATTTCGTATTTTAGTCTAATTAATAAATTCTAATCCTCAAATTTATTAGACCTAGAACATGAGTTAGTCTCTAAAATATTTTTCTTATAAATAAAATTTGAAATATACTTAGAATTTTTAACCTACTCAGAATTAAATTCTATAATTTTTTTTAAAATAACATTCAAAATAAAAAAAATTATGATCATGATCTTTACAATGATCTGATACTTCTTTAATTAAAATAGAAATTCAAGAATTTTCCTTCTCTAACTTCTTTTTTATCTAAAAATTATCATTTTCATGTAGTTTTGTAAACCTAGACACTTATTTATAAGAAGGTAAAGAGTTACCTTCATCAAAAGAAGATTATTAATTTGAAGACTCATAATATTTATCATCATTATAATTCGTATTCAATGATACATTAGGGATAGATTCTGCATTGTGTACCTTGTTCATTAGAAAATGATTTTCAATAGGGAGTTTCGCTAGTAAAAAAATATTTTTCTTATTAGAAATTTCATACTCTAAATACTTATCAAATGAGTCACTACCACAATCACTCCATGTATCATTAGCCTTTAAGACAATATTAGCCTTATACATGTAATACATCTCTCTATTCCTCTCATAATGATTAAATATTCTATCTTTTCTTTTAAGCATGGGACAATCTAGCCTGATGTGTCCGTCTCTTTTGCATTTATAGAAAATGACTTCTGAGTCTTTATTGTCTTTTATTTCTTTCTTCTTATATCTACAATAAAAGTATTTCTTTCCAATTATCTTGTTTATCGATTGAGTAATATTAGACAACTAATTTTCAGAAAGTTCACTTTCACTTAACATGGATAGAACCACGAATTTCATAGACATAGATCTTGTAACCCTTTTCAAAGTCTTCAATTTAGTATTAGAAAAGGATACAATTACATTTCCATTCTTTTTATTATTCCAATCAGCATATATTTTCATTCTTTTCTCATGTTGAAGAAGAGTTATAGGTTCATCAAGAGTAATATTGGAAACATTCATATTCTTATCAATCAATTTTATTTTAGATTCACACTTGTTGGGAATAATATCTATAATCTTGTCCACAAGAACATCATCATCTAAATTTTTTTTCCATAAACTGAAGAATGCTTACAAAAATCATAAATAATTGTTTCATGTTGCAAACTGGTTCTCCATAGGGAAAAACAAATAGATGATATTCATCTCTCAACATTGCTCTTATGGTTTTTATCACATTAGAAGTCCAAAAATGTGTAACATCAAGTTTCATCTAGATTTAGTTAGAATATTTACAAGAAGATATTTGGATATATTAGTTCCTAGTCACAAAATACAACAATGTATTTTAAACCTTGTAATTTAGTTGGTATTCTAATTTTTCTTGGTTGGTGAAAGTTTTGACTTCCTTGTTCAGAATTTTGTAATAACCAGTAAGTATAAATAATTTTCTACTGTAGTGTTAATGACACAGGCCTTCATTTTATATCCCTAATACTCATAATTCTTAGCATAAAAAATTGGTGGTCTGATAGGATTTAGATTATCAATGAAACCAACATTTATAATTAAAATTCAATAAGGAAGACCTTTTCCACCTTACTTTTTAGTAGTATAAGTTTATAAGTAAAGATAAAATAATTAAGATAAACATGAAAAATAAATGTTAAGCAAGAAAATAAAAAGAAGAGAACGAAAACATATATGTAAGTATAATTATTTTAGATACCTCCTCTGATACTAATTGTAGGATCAAAATAGAATATGTAGATGCTCAATTACAAGAGGGTTGAATTTTAAGTTTAAAAACATTCGTTTTTAACCTTAAGGAAAAAAATGATTAACAATGTTAAACAAGTTAAATTCACAAAGACTCTTTAATTTCTTAACTATGAAAACAAACTTTCTTTGAGTCTAGAAATATTAATCTAGAAATGAAACTCCAGAACAATTTTATTAAAGGAAGATTCTAACTTAAAGTGATTAGAATATTATTTATCATTGTATGTAAAAAAAGAAAGTATAAGAAAGCTATGAATTCTTCCTTTATAAAAATAAAGAAGAAATAAATCATGAAATAGAAACAATTAACAAGTGGGAAATATTTTATCCAATAGAGTAGGTTATCTAACAACCTTGGAGAAAGGTCCCTTGATTTATTCTTTCAAGACAGTCTGTCTTACCCACACTAGGGTAAGCCCTTGATAAGAATTTTAGAATCTGTATTTATATCCCTGCAAGACCTCAATCATTTAGGTAGATAGTACCTCTTTCTTCTTATCTCTAAAATCCCTCAATAGTACTCAACAACAATTGGAGTCGCATGAAGCAATCTGAACATGTTTTTTATAACTGAACAAGATATTCATGAAATGCACAAATCATGGGAGCCTTTCTCTATCTAGAAATCACATCACAACATCACAACATGTAAAATCTAGGATCATGTAATGATTCATAGATTATTAGGTCTTTCGAATGAGCCCCTATTTATATGAAAAACGTCAATGGTTGGATCCCTCCAACAATAGTCATATTTTTAATTGAACTTTTAGAGGGACCTGTACATATTTAAATCAACCAATGGTTAGATAGAAATAGATTGAATGACAACATTTCATAATAGTAACATGTGTAAGGAAAATGAATTGTCCTAACCAAGTCAAAATATCCGATGTATAAGAAAAAATAGAAATTGGAGTATAATCATATAAACAATATGATTCTATAAAACATAGATATTTTTATTCTGTTTTTCATAGAATTCAGAATCTGAATTACCTAGTTTCCAGAGTCTAAATTCTATTGAATTCAGAGTCTGAATTCTAATGAATTGGGAGTCTGAATTATGAGGAATTTGGAGTTAGAATTCTAAGGAATTCAGAATCTAAATGCGGAGGAATTCAGAACCTGAATTTTGAAGAATTCAATGTCTAAATTCTAAGGAATTCAGTGACCAAATTCATAGTAATTCATAGTCATAATTTTGAGGAATTTAGAGTTTGAATTCTGAGGAATTGGGAATCCGAATTGTGTGGAATACAGAGTGTGAATTTTAGAGAATTTGGAGTCTGAAATTCAGAGAATTCAGAAGGTGAATTTCTGAGAATTCAGAGTTGAAATTTCAAATCATTCGGAGTATTAATTTTAGATAATTAAGAGTATGAATTTCATATAATTCTCATTCATGAAACAAAATAATATATATTCAAAGAAACTATAGGAATGTGAGATTTTCAATAAGGATCCGAATTTTAGACTTATTAATAAAATGAACTTGGCTTCATGAGAAATTAAATGAGATCAAGAAAATAAATGTAATAATAAAAATTTCCTTAGATAAGGAAAATTATCATTAAGAAAATAATCCTTTGGGAAATTTAATTTTCTCTAAGATAATGGTTTTTTGATTTTAAAAACATAGAGGAATCGAAAAGTCATAAGAAAACCTTATTGACTCGAAAACATATTGGTGTATTGGAATAGATTATTCATATAACTTTGAAAAAAATAACAAACCCTTTTAATTATAATAACCATATAGAATAATTAAAAAATAATTCTTTAAAGAACGTAATCTTTACATAATTAGATGGAGCACTATCTAGGTGCAACCATCGTATATAATTTCTATGAACCACTATATTAATAAAGTAAATAGAGCGTTCATTTAATCATAAAACTCAGAAAAAAATCATTATTAACATTAATATCCCATGGAAAAATATGGGATTCAAGTGAATATATTTTAACCATTATTTAACTTTGGAAAATAAATAGGTTCTATTAAAATTTAGTTGATAGAAGATTAACCTATGGAAGTGAAACAATCTTTTTAATAATCTGTTTGAAAAATCTTATTCCATCTAGAGATAATGAGGATGGTATCAATAATAAATATCCCCAGTGTAGGATAAGTATAAATAAGGAATGATGATTTTGATAAATGTAAATATCATTAACATTTCAATAAAAAAGATTCTGAGGAAAATATATTTTTCATTTTTAAAATCACTTTTTAAAACATAAAACATTTTTAAAATCATTTTCTTGGAAAATCATTTTCAAAGAAAAAATAAATTAAAAAAACCTCAAAAAATGGAGATGGAAGATCTAAATAAATTATGGTTATAATAAAAGGTAATTCCATACATTATATAAAATAAAAATACTTTTTAACTATAAAAAGATAAGAATGTTCATTGTTCAAAAACCCACAAGAGGATTTATTTCCCATTTTCTTTAAAACCCAAACATGTATTTTTTTTAAATATAACATAATATTCCTCGAAAACCAATATATAGAGATTAAAATGGGTAAATAGAATTTATATATATATTTGAAAATTTAAAAAATATTTTTCAAAACATTTTTTGAAAACATGGTTTTAGAAGAAAACATATTTTAGACCAAACGTAGAAATGAAGTCAGATTTAATTGAAAAACATTTCTCGATAATTTTGCGTATAAAAGTGTGTGAAAACTAAATATTACATTCAAATATCATATATAAATAGTGGATTATAAATTTAATACGTTTCTTGATATATGTATCATAATATCTCATCACATGGAAGTATAATGATAAACAATCCTGGTAAAGGATGATATTGTGACATTAAACTCTTACCACTATAGTATCATCAAATTGAAATCTCTAAGATAGTATTACATTAAATGACTCTGGAAGTACCATATACATAAATAAATTATTGATATCTATTTTAAATGGGTATTTATATACACCTCATATGTAACACCTTGATATTTTCAAAAAAAAATTGAATTAATTTATCATTTATAATATTTTTTATTTCACACGACATTGAAAATTGTTTATTTTATATAAAAGCACTATATTTTTTTTAGTTATACACAACACAAATATAATATTTCATTACAAAGCAAATAAATATTATATTTATCTATATGGAACACTGAGGTTAGTTTATGATAAAAGAAAGACTGAATTTCCTCGATGGCTTGCAAAACATGCAAGATCGAGTGCTACCGAATAATAATTAATTAAGAAAATATTATTATTTAATATGGAATATCATGAAAATTAAATTTATTATTATTTTATTAACTATATTATGAATATATATAGTTTAATTTATTATTTACCCAAAATATATAAAAGTATATAGAAACCAAATGAATATAAAGGGAATAATTTTATTAGTCTATTTTTATGTGAGAAAGATGATTTAAATTAATAATTTAAATAAATTACTAAAAGTGAATGATATAAATTTAATTTATATTTTATATATTCAAACAAATATTTTTATAATCATCAATTATATTTGATAGATATAAGATATGAAAAAAGCCAATAGTTTTCATAAAAACATATATTTTATATAGGTAGTTTAACATCATTTTAATGGTGAACCAATTTTAATTACAATATTATGAAATTTTATAGGTTTAATATGTCAAAAATAAACTTCATATTTGAAATATAAACATAAAATTAAGTTAGGGAAATGTTTTTTTATTATTTCTGTAAATTTTAATTTGTAATGAAGAGTTTAGAAAATTGATTTTTAATTTGAAACTACTTTTTCATTTAATTAATTTATAAGGTTAAATTTTATTTTTAATTGATTTTAAAGTTTAATTATATATAAAATTTTTTAATTAATCCATTTTTGGATATTTTAAACAAATTTACTTTGATATTGTTTATAAAAACATTGAAAATTTTGGACGTTCTATCTTTAAAAACCAGTAGTGTCGTCCTGTCCGCAGGATTACGTTTAAATTAATTTCCTCCACTTATGTTTTTATAATTTGAAAATTGGATTCCATATTTTCAATCATAATAATTTTTTATGTCTAATAATTTCAACATTTTTTGGAAAAAAAATATTAGTGAATGTTATTAAAATTAATTAAATTAATTAAAAGAAAAATTAGGTTTACAAAGTACTAAACCATAAATGTAAGACCCAAAATGACCTATACACATGTCAAAAAGATATTTATGGACATTATTGGGCCAAGAAACTTAAATTGATGAGTATTTATGGTTCTATATGACTTTTTTAGTTATAAATATTGGCATACCTAACTTGTTTTCAAAAATTCTAAGTTTGTCCTTTCCCTTCGTTATAATAGGCCACCACCTCTCCCTCTTCCTCATACATATAAAAACAATTAGGTTATTCATAAATATTCCCAATACATTTCTATAAATACATAAATTCAGTATATAATCATCATCTTGGGCATAAATAAATCCATCGAATCCTTTTTGCACAAACTAAAAGGAGTTACCTTATTAAGAGGTAACGCCTTCGCTCAATATCCTTTCATTTATTTTCTTTCTCCAAACACTCCAATATATTATTCCATGATTTTATAAAAAATTAACTTAAATATAATTGTATTTTTTAGGATATGTTTTCAATATACACTAACACACACCTCCATCGAATAGTCAATGAACATATCGTTTATGTGTATAGAGAACAACAACCTCACAAAAAGATGACTGTTCATTTTTCCTTACCACCTTTTATAGTGTAAATTATGATGGAAACTTTGTTTTTATATGTTATATATTATATTTATTATTTTCATAATCTTATGTAATCCTTTTACAACACATATTTTTAGACATTCAATTTTGTGTTAATATGATAATTTTGTTTGAAGAAGTGTGTACTATTGCCCCCTCAATGCGATGTGATTCATTCATACACTACATGGAATATATTAAGAATGGGTTTGGTGATTATATATTATATTAATGATATAATAATTATACTATAATAATGATATATATAAATTAATATACAAAAATTTATTTCTTTTAAGATGAAAATTAAACAAAAATAGCATTAATGTGTACGTACGACCTACCTTCTCCAAGAATGGTTTATTCAATTTCATACTTCAATATTATATAAATTTCATAATACACATATAATAAATATATGTTATATTAATATCATGTTTTAAATTCTGAAAATCATTATTTGACTATATAGACTAAAGATTTAACAAATTATGACACATGCAAAAAACAAATCGGATATTTCCCGAAGTGAAACCTTTATATAGAATTTCTAATAAGCAGGTAATATGAAGACATAATCAAATAATATGTGGTATTTGAAGTATGAATACTCTTTTTTGAATGATTTATAAAAAAATACATGTATTATATAGAACGGTTGAATGAGTGCAATGAGAGTCCAGACACAAGGAATGGGAATTTCATCTCACTTTTATTTCCATGAGATACATGCCTTAATCATCACTCATTTAATTTTCGTGGCTTGTATAATACCCATATATGTATTATATGATTATTATAATTAAAATTATAGGTATTTAAATATATATTTTATGATTTTTATTTCATTGTTTTTATGTTTCAAATGTTACCAATCGGTAGTGTAATTTTTCTCTCAATTTTCGTTCTTTGAGACACATGCCATGTCGTGCACCTATATTTTTATATGAGGTTTATATACTAACATTGACATGTTATATCATGGTTATACTTATTTTAATTGTATTTATGATTAATTTTATTTTATTTTTTCTATTATATTAGTATTCAAAGTTACCAAAGTGGTAATAGTTTATTGCTATAATCTCATTGTTTATCAATATTATTAATGATTTTTCTTTAAATGATGAAATATTATGATCCACATCTCAATAAATATCTTGAATATTTTTACTCAATATATATTAATTTTATATACAAGTAATGGTTCCAATATTACACTCTTGGGTACAAAATATAATTGTGAAATGGTTTTTATGAAAAATCTACTTTATTTATCCTTTTGGTCTGAAATATGTATTCTTTGAAAAACATGTTATCTAAAGATGTTTTCAATTATTATACATATATTTGAAATTTATTTTCAAAAAAATTGTTTTAATTTATTTAAAAAATATTTATAATTATTAAAATTAATTTCAAGGAAAATGGTTTTCAAATTTTTTTCTTGTTTTCTTTATAAATTTCAAAAGAGTTTTTTATAGAAATTTATTTAAAAATTTGTTCAGGATTTTTCTATATGTTTTCTAGGGAAAAAGTACTCAATATAATTTTATATGTTTTCAATGGAATATGTTTTCAAGCCTAATTTTTATGTTTTCAATGCATTTTCAAAGAAAATGGTTTTCTAATGGATTTATGTTATAAAAATACTTTTCCAAGAAGAAAGGTTATTTTCCTAAATAAATGATTTCAAAATATATTTCCAAGTTATATTTCATTTAATATGACATCCATTTATGTTACCCATTCCCATATTGTAAATAATCTAAATCGTTCATTCATATTCATTCTTGAGTGGTTCATGTTTTTATTGAATGATGTTTATGACACCCGTTTCTCTTCCTCGAATTACATTCATTTAAAACCCTGTTCTTTTCACAGGTTATTCTTTGATGGTATTAATATGGAACCTATCTCTTTCCAAAGGTTATGATGTTATATAATTTTAATGATACCCATTTCATTTCATGGGTCATGATTTGATGTTTATTGAACCCATCTCTTTTCATGGTTCGGGATATGATTATTATTTTGTAGAAAATGTATGTATGATTTCATTATGTGACATGTGGGACCTATATCTCCCTAAAATGTATTGGGTAATGATAAATGTTTTATGATCTTAAAGGGAAGATGAGAGGGAATCCCAAGCCTGAGATAAGAGGGTACATAAGAGGATATCCCAAGCCCAAAAGTAGAGGCTACACGAGAGGACATCCCATACCCGAAACAAGAGGGTATAGAAGAGGAACTTCCAAGCCTGAAACAAAAGGGTGCACAGAAGATAATACAAAGCCCAAAGAAGGTACAAATGTGATTATCTCAAGACACTACGGGAGAAATGAAGATTTGCAATGGGTTATTTGCGACGTGATTTCGTCGCCCGTCGTAAATAGTTTGGTGCGACTTGCACGCCAAACGATGTGAATAGTATTTGTGATGGGGAGATGTCTCCCATCGCAAATAGTTTGGCACGAGTTGCGCGCCAAACTGCGCGGATTTCCCGCCAAACCGCACAAGGGTATTTGAGATGGTACCCGTCGCAAATACCCGACGGCGGTTAATAGCTTTTTGCGACGGGATGTCGTCTCGTCTCAAAAAGAGTGTCAGCATGAACTATTTACGACAGGCCCCGTCGCAAATACCCTTTTAACCGCTGACTGTAATTAATGCGGGCGAGGGTATTTGCGATGGGCCCGTCGCAAAATCCCGGCGCGATAAATACCATTTGCGACGGGAAAATCCGCATGTCGCAAATAGTATTTTGTCATGTGGTATTTGTGACGGTTTCCGTCACAAATACCCATTTAACCGCGGACCGTAATTAATGTGGGCGAGGGTATTTGCGATGGGGCCCGTCGCAAATACCACCATTTACGACGGGTTTCCCATGGCAAATAACCCCGTCGCAACTAATCTAACCTATATATACCCCCACCCATTTTTTTCTAATCACTCAGATCTTCCTCTCTTTCTTTCTTCATTCTCTAATTTTAAGGGAAATTTTTTGTTGTTGTTGTTTTTTATACAAGAGCAATTGGAAGGCGTTAATAACTTCAGAATATCAAAGTTTAAGGTATTTATATTTAATTTTTTTATATTTATTTTGTTTTTTATGTTAATTTTAAATGATGTTTATTAGTTCTAATTAAATTAAGTTTGAAATGATTTTTATTTATATTTATTTTTAGTAAGAAATTTATATTTTTAGTGATAATAAAAAATAATTATTGTTAATTTGCAATAATTTGAGATTATTATAGATAATTAGCAAAATTTAGTTATAATTAGGGATAATTAGTAATTATTAGTATTAATTGGATATAATTAGACATAATTAGTTATAATTAGTAATAATTAGATATAATTAGTAATAATTAGATATAATTAGTTATAATTAGATATAATGAGATATAATTAGTGATAATTAGATATAATTAGTGATAATTAGATATAATTAGTTTTAATTATATATATTTAGTGATAATTAGGAAATATTACCAATAATTACAAATAATTTCCAATAATTATATATTATTAGCAATAATTACCAATAATTAGATATAATTAGAAATAATTAGCACTAATTAGATATAATTAGTAATAATTACGAATAATTAGATATAATTAGTAATAATTACCATTAATTAGATATAATTAGTAATAATTAGTAATAATTAGATATAATTAGTAATAATTAGATATAATCAATAATAATTAGATATAATTAGTAATAATTAGTTATAATTAGTTATAATTACATTTAATTAGTAATAATTAGATATAATTAGTAATAATTACCAATAATTAGATATAATTAGATATAATTAGTAATAATTAGTAGTCATTAGTAATAATTAGATATAATTAGTAATAATTACCAATAATTAGATATAATTAGTAATAATTACCAATAATTAGATATAATTAGAAATAATTACCAATAATTAGATATAATAAGTAATAATTAGATATAATTAGATATAATTAGTAATAATTAGTAATAATTTCCAAAAATTAGTAATTACCAATAATTAGTAATAATTACCAATAATTAGTAATAATTACCAATAATTAGTCATAATTACCAATAATTAGTAATAATTAGATATGATTAGTAATAATTAGATATAACTAGAAATAATTAGATATAATTAGTAATAACTAGATATAATTAGTAATAATTAGATATAATAAGATATAATTATATATAATTAGTAATAATTAGATATAATTAGTAATAAATAGATCTAATTAGTAATTATTAGATATAAATAGTAATAATTAGATATAATTAGTTATAATTACAAATAATTAGTAATAATTAGATATAATTAGTAATAATTAGATATAATTAGTAAAAATTAGATATAATTAGTAATAATTAGATATAATTAGTAATTATTAGATATAATTAGTAATAATTAGATATAATTAGTAATAATTAGATATAATTAGTAATAATTAGATATAGTTAGTAATAATTAGATATAATTTGATATAATTAGTAATAAATATATATAATTAATAATAATTAGATATAATTAGATATAATTAGATATAATTAGATATAATTACATATAATTATATATAATTATATATAATTATATATAATTGGTAATAAAATAGATATAATTAGTAATAATTAGGAATAATTACCAATAATTACCAATAATTAGATATAATTAGTAATAATTAGATATAATTAGTAATAGTTAGAAATAATTATTAATAATAAGATATAATTAGTAATAATTAGATATAATTAGTAATAATTAGATATAATTAGTAATAATTAAATATAATTAGTAATAATTGGAAATAATTAGTAATAATTAGTAATAATTACCAATAATTAGTTATAATTTGGAATAATTACCAATAATTAGTAATAATTAAAAATAATTACTAATAATTACCAATAATTACCAATAATTACCATTAATTGGGAATAATTATGAATAATTAGCAATAATTAGCATTGATTAGCAATAATTAGCAATAATTTACAATAATTAGAAATAATTATTATCAATAAAAAATGTATATTATCAATATTTATGAAAAAACAATATTAATATTATTAAAATAATAAAAGAAAATATAGAATATTAAAATTATCAATATTCGCAATAGGCTTTGCTTTATTCTTAACATGTTCAAATCTCAAAGGGCTTCCAATTGTAAGGTCATGCTCAATAAAAAGTTTGTGTCATCCATGTCCAATGTAAACTCTATAATTATCCTTGCTTGGTTGATCAAATTAAATTACTATTATATCATGATTATATATTAACTAGATTATATTCCATTTAAAGATATTTTGATAAAATAAATTACATTTAATCATACCCACTTCCGTCAAATAGGTTATGAAACCATCGTTTGCGTGTACGAAAGACTACCACCCCACAAATCGCTGTCGTTCATTTTTTCATTACTAATTGTCATGGATAAAAATAATGATGGATATATTATTTATATATGATATATATAAATTTTAAGATGTTATTATTATTATGTAAAATTATATAACACATACCATCATATTTTCCATTTTGTGGGTATACGATAATGTTGTTTATGTGTACAGAGGACTACCACCTCATGAACGGATATGATTCATTAAAAATTAACATTAAAGGTATTAAAGATGGGTTTAATCACATTTTTAATATGACATTAAAATTATTCTTGATTTAAAATATATATTACTTATATTTATTTCATTCAATCAAATAAGAAATTAGAAATAGTGTTCATGCGTACGCATGACCTACCGTCACTATCAAAAATTTATTTATTTTATATCACCAATTTATAAGGATTAATATAATATATATATATATATATTTATTTGATATTTATATAATTTTATCATTCTGGATATTATGAAACCATAATCTAAGTAAGAGGACCAAAAGTAACAACTCAAAACTCTCACAAGAAAAAAAAATTCTTATTACCCGAATCAGTTTTTAACATTAAATCGTTAATAAGGGTTTATAAAAGGTCATAATAAAATCATATATTTTATTCTATATATGAATTCGGTTCTGTAATGGGTGTATAATAAACATATATTTATTATTCAATATTTTTGAATGAGTAAGATGGTATTTAAGAATTACGGTAAGGGATTTGCATATAAATTTTTTACTTTTATTAGAATCATTCCATTATCACCACCAATTTTTATTATGTGTTGAATATGATAATGACGAATGTATATTATTCATCTTCTCCTTAATTTTTTTTTGAATTACATATCCATTTTATAATCTACCTTTCATGGGGTTTAAGGTTCAAAAATTAACAAATGGATAAGGGATTTTTGGCCCAATGTGACTTCTTTTTTATAGATGTTTTTTTATACACATATTCTTTCTTATGTGGTGAATATAAAGCCCCATTGATGAAATATTATAATATATCTCCCAATAAACTCATTTATTTTCTTTACCTCTTGTTATTTCTTGATAATAAATGTTTTCCCTTCATTTTTCTTTCTTTATGTAATAATCATTTTAATATTATTTTTATAAAAATCTACATTTCGGTCGAAAACCCTTATTCCTCCAGAACCATGTTTACTAAAAAAAATTAAAATTCTTTTATGTTTTAAAAGGTTTTATCAAAGTGGAAATTATATTCAACTTAAGAAATGTTTTAATTTTTTTAAAATCATTATATATAATATATATTTTTTTTAAAAAAAATGATTTTCGAAATGATTTTTGTTTTAAAAATTGATTTTCAAAGAAAATATATTTTCCCAAGTAATCATCCAAATTTATTTTCCTTCTTAAATGAAATTTGTTGGGGTTACTTATGACTTACTAGGGATATGATCAAATGATAACATTCATATTATTTCTCTGAATGGTCTATGATTTGATGGAATCATGTTTACGAAGCCCATAACACTACCTTGAGTTATACCATTATAAGATGCTTATAAAATATGTTCTTTTTCAGATTATTGTTTTGTTTGTTTATTTACTAATAATAATAATAATAATATTTTATGATTTTTTTGTGAATATTTATAATTTTAATAGTTATTATTATTTTAATAATAGTAATATTATTTATTCATTAATTATAATTTTATTAAATTTATTTTTTAAAAAATAATTTATTATTTGCGATGGGACCTTTTCCGATGGGACCCCGTCACAAATAGTCTAAATAAATATTATTAAAAACATATTTGTGATGGGACTACTTACCTATTGCAAATACTTTATTGCGACGGGCCCATCGCAGAATGTTATATATATATATATATATATATTTGCGACGAGACGATGGGCCCGTCGCAAAAACTATTTGCAATGGGCCCATCACGAACAAGTTTATGTATATATAATGCATATAATCGGAGAATTATTTGCGACGGTGATGTTTCCCATCGCAAATACCATTATTTTCTACGAAGTTTCCTACAACGAGCTATTTGTGACGGGGCCCCGTCGCTAATGCTTATTTGCGACTGGATCTCGTCCCAAATACCAAGAATTCTAGTAGTGAGACTAACATGTTTCAAAGGTCTTGGTAGGCATCCTTGACATAGGATTTCTATATCCTCATCTATCTACTACAATTCATTGCCTTATTTTTATATTATTCTTTCATGGATCATGTTATTTATTTATTTATGATTCATGTCTTAAGAACATCTAATATTTTTTCCATGATTCATGTTTGTAATTTTTGATATTCCAGGTATGATCTTATAAGAATCAATATCACATTATCACACCCTTATGTTCATGATTTGCTTATGAATTTTCCTTATTTACCCTTACATAGAATTTGAGCTCTCTTATTCTTTATGATTCATTTTTCTAGGTTATGAAGAATAGTTTTTAAGTAGACATACTGGGGGTTTGGTATTTGTGGTAAATATTAAAGATATATAATTGAGTGAGAATATTTTTGTTCCAAGTATCCATTGGAACTAAATTAATATAGTATTTCAGCATCTTTTTGTATAGTCTTTTAATTATTATAGAAATGTTTTGTAATATTAATGTATGAAAAGCGAGGTTCACTATATCATAAAATAATATAGGTTCATAATACGACATAGGTCTCAAAGAAGGAAAATTGTGATAAAAATGATTACCTCTTTGGCAGCATTAATACCGTAAACCCCATCAATGATAGATAATCAAATTGACATGTAAATACTCATAAATTTAATTAAATTAATCACAAAATACATTAATGGGATGTATATACACCACATAAAAAATAAGTGGTGAACATTGCATATATCACATTAAAATAAATGTGTCACGGGAAAACCCTTACCACAAGTACAAATCATCACATGCATATTTCTCTTAGAGATTAATAAACATATGTGAATTATTTAAATTATCGTAAAACTTCTTAATGTTTATTATTCAATTTATTTTACTTAATAACATGTCACATTTAATTAATTATTATTTTTATACATCAATTATACATTTGAAACTTATCATTAATGCATGGTTAGGAAAATGATATTTGTAGTTTGAATATGGTCAAATAGGTCATTATTTAAACATATAAAAATAATAATCACTAATTAATTATAATATTTATTAAACTATTATACTTATGAATCATATTATAAATTAATGTTTTGAAAAATGAACCAATGTTATGACCATGGAGATGGTAGGTCGTGCGTACGCATGAGTAACATTTCAATTTTTCAAGGATTATTTTGGAAATAATATAGGTAAAATTTATATATCCATAATGGTAATTTTATCATATATACTTTATTATTTAATTATATATAATTATATGTATCATTATTTTAATTTGGTGATTAAAACAAAATCTCATCTCTTTGAGGAGGCGTTAGTCTACACGTTCACGAAGGATGTCATCATTTTTTTAGTGATCCAATGTGGAAAAAGAAAATGATATATTATATATAAATTATAATAAATATGGGATTAATATAGAAAATTTTCATTTATATCACAAATTTTTATTATATTTACCCTTAATACCTTCTATGTAATGCATTAGTGTAATAAATCACATCGCTTCTTGAGGTGAGAGTCCTCCATACACACACACACGACGATATTGTGTCACTTAATCAATGGAATATAGAAATGTAATATTATATATAATGAATTAAACGGTATAATAATTTTATTAATATCATTTATAAACTGTACATCCATCATCATACCCAACCAGATGAGGTGGTAATGGATAAAGGACAGACATCATTTCGTGAGGTGGTCGTTCTATGTACACATTGATAATGATTTCATTACCCAATTGAATGAAACACGTGTGGTTGTGGGTAATAATATTAACATAAAAAAAATTATTATATAGAATATATTGAGGATATTATATAATCCAGGTATAAAAATAATTGAAGGAGGCAGAGAAGGATGTAAAACAAAGAATCTCATTGAAGAACATTATCCATTCTTCAGGAATCTTCATTAGGTTTTCTCTAAATCATTGAATGGTTGGATTTATTCCAAAAATAATTATTTTATGATGATGTGAGGGAAGTTAAGAAATTATTTTTGCAAGGTTTGGATGATCCAAATGTCTTTAGTGTCATGAAGAAGTGATGGGAGTGATTTCCCTTTTATGGTTGAGGAGGAGTGACATTCTTGTAAATACTCAAAAATTATTCACTATCGGGAGGTCAATATTAATTGATGTATCTCCAAAATAAATAATTAATGTTTTGTATAGATTAAATGGTCAATAAAATAGTCCAACATACAATTAATCACATGTTTTAAGAATTTTATGTTTTTACTTGTATATTTACTTATTTTTACCATTTTGGGATTTCCCTACGGTAACTAGATCTCAAATCTTGTTTATTTATCCTTCAAAATTAATTAGAAGAAAGAATTATAACAAAATTTATACACACTGATTCTAAATATGAATGAACATATATTAAATTAAAATATTATGTGGTTATAAAATTAGTTTCAACACAAGCACATGTAATGTGAAAATACACATCTTTTACCTTAACCGCTCTGAATATCACAAACTGGCCCAGGTACTCTGGGAACCTTATAATTAAGCTAGTCCTAACATATATTGAAGGAAATTCCCAATCCCAATGGGTTAGGGAGTAGAACTTGTAATCATAAAAAATTATAGTGGGAGTGGTTTTCCCACAAACATTTCAGAAGTAAAAGAAATAAGGCACTATGCATATCAAATAAAACTCCACTAGGAGTAATGTACCATAAGTCAAACCGGAATAAAATCCCATGTAGTGCAACCATATACCAAAAAGGAGGAAAACTTCCCAGGGTCCCTAATGATTCAACACTCCAATTACACATATAATTATCTAAACCCACCTCTAAGTGATCCTTTTCAATTGGTTGAGCCTAAAAGGATATAATCTAAAAACACCAGGAGGAACAAGTAAAGTTTGAGTCAAATCATAGTAGGATTTATCCCAAAGAATCCATAACAATATATCAATATAAAAGTAACTATTAAAGTTCATCCAATTTTAAAATTATTATGTTTTTTATTTCAAAATAATATTTAATCAAATCATGATTTACATTTCAAAGGATGGAAATACTTTATAGATTTGTGCTTTATATTTCAAATGATGGAAGTAAATTTTAAATGGTGGAATTACCTTTAAACAGGGCTCATTACACAAATGTAAGTTCTCAAAAATATCTTAAATAAAGCCTTTTATATAAATTTTTTTATACAAATCATATGGCATGTAAACTAATTTAAAAAATTGCATATATTAATTTGAAATACAAATAAGCGAGAAACATGTTTATACACTAAATTCGTATGATAATTCCAAGATATTGGGACCTGAAACTATGAAATGGACAATATTTACATATTACCATTTAGTCTTATATCATAAACATCTCTTGTATGATTTTATGTGATTATATGAAGTTTTAGAATGTTTCAATTTGTAAAGCGCCACTCAAAATAAATGACTGACTACATAAGGCTTTTATGTACTCTAGTATAAAAAATTGATGGGAATTTTTTTTCAAGACTACATAAAATAATATTAATCCCTTTATCCATTTCAAATATGAAAATATTCCCTTTAAAAACCATAATGAGATTTTAATAAAAAAAATTGTGCCTTTTCACAAAGATGAAACCCTAAGGTTTCCATCAAACCATTTTATGTCATTTTTAAAAAATAATGATTTAAAAATAATTCATGAAATTTAACAACCCATTTCACAATTAAATTAATCGATTTATTTTTTATAAAATTCCATTAATTTGATCACAAACCCCCAATTCAATGGAATTGAGGTTTTTCACAATTTTCCATCAAATCCATTTCCATAATTAAAGAAAAGAATATAATTAAGTCATTTCCATCAAATCAAAAATTGAAATTAAACAATTTAAATTTCCTGAACTATTATAAACACACCCAAATTCAAGGAAATGGGGGGTTAAATTTCATGCCAAAACAATTTTTTTCTAAAACACCAAATAAATAGAATCAGATTTTTAGTGGATAAAATTGAAAGGAATTTAATCAAAAAAATTAAATTTAATTCAAACAACAAAAATTAAACAATGTAATTTAGGGTTAATGTAAGTAGTTCATTTAACGGAACCACCTACCTCAGAGTCCCTAGATCTGAAAGTGTCAAACCCTAAATCCATATTTTACATGGAAGAATGAAAAAAATAGAAATAAGAATAAAACCTGGGTTTAGGATCCAAAAATAAAGGGTATTAGATCCATAATTCAATATGGGGGGTCCATGGAACCCTAGAGAGAAGACTATGTGACAAAATAGATCGAGATAGGGAAAGTAACCATAAAAAGATCAAAGGGTGTTCCTATATCTTCAAATCACTTCAATAAAGGATCTAAGTGGCCAAAAATTCTTCCCATGAGCTCTATGGTTGGGAGAAACTAGTTTGGGGTCATTCTAGTTAGTCAGATACCTATATAAGGGGTTCGATAAATATAATAAAATAGCATATCACATAAAATCTTGTCTGCATGGTTTCCTAAGAAAAGGTACATTGTTTAGAAAAACCACACACAAGCCATGTTCCAGTTATAAATATACCACCCGATTTCTATTAAGAGGGTTCATGTCTTGACTAAATGTGTACCAAATACTCAAAATTCAACTGCATTGGGTTTCACGGTTTGGGAAAACCATTTGGCAAACATGTACTAGCCTAGAAATAACAAAATTTAAAAAAATTTACATGAATAAATCCCAAAAAAACCAAACTTTTTTAAAAGGATTGTTTTAGGAATACATGAAAACAATAACAGGATGTTACAACCTCCCCACTGTAGAAACTTTCTATCCCTAGAAAGAATATTATTAAGCTTGAATGCTAAAAAGATGAGTCCACCACTCTCTCATCACTGTTACTCTCTCCCACAACTCATGATTATTAGATCCAAGATTCTATATCATTCGAACCAAAGGTATCTTCCAACCACAATATACATTTGATTCATAATCAATTCTCCTGACAGGTGTTTAGAGGTGGAAAAATATTATTCAACTTCAAGATCACACCATCTAAGAACATGAGATATAGAAATAGATACATTCATATATATGATATAATAAAAACATTATATATCAATTTCATATGTGGGGGAAGTGAAAAACAATATGAATATTTCCCCACATGCTCATAAATCTCAATGGTCCAAAAAATGAGGATAAAGCTTCCTTTTCCTCCCAAGCTGTCAATGACCCAACCGTGGTGAAACATACATGAACACATTGTCTCCAACTGAAACCTCAAACAACCTGTGATGAATATAAACACATTATTATATTTTAATTGTTCCATTAACATTATATGAGTAATCAACTAAATCTTTGTTGCTATGTCCTGCAACAAAGCTGGTCTAACCAAGGAACATTCACCATTCTCTGACCAAAACAATATAGATTTATAAGCCCATACATACAAGGATTTAAAATGAACCATCATGATCATGGTCTAGAAACTATTGTTATAAGTAAACTCAATCATCCCCAATTGATCACTCCATTCCCCACAAAATTTGAGAACACAATAGTGAAGAATATCCTCTAGAATCTGTATACCTCATTCTTTCTTTCTATCCAACTATGGATGGTATGGTGTGCTCAAAATGGATGTGATATCCTAGTTCCTCTTGAAGGACCCTGTAAATATGTGATGTGAACCTAGTATCCCTATTAAATAATATAACATTCAAAGATCCCTGAAAAAAAAGAAATTCACAAACATATTTCCAAACTGCTCAACATTGGATGTATCACAAATGGGTAAAACTGAACGGATTTTTGTCAGAAAGTCAATAACAACACAGAAAACATTTTTTATTCTCTGGTTATACTAAAACCCAACCAAAATGTTCATATAAATATTGTCCCACTACCATGTAGGTACAAGAAGTGGATGATGAAAACACAAAGGTTTCTGGTGCTCAACCTTCTCCTGGTGGAACATATAAAAACAAGAGACAAACTCAGTAATGACCTATCATATACATGGACACCAAAACTACTACAAAATTTAATAGAACACATTAATTTTTCTAGGGTACACATCCTATAGGGATCAATGTAAACCCCCATAAAAACATTCATTTTTGAAGATGGTACAACAAAATGGTTCTGAATGCATAGCATGCCTTCATTGGAGAACGAACAATCAAGAATGGTTTCCCCACTATTAAGAGAGCCTCTAATGATATGAAACTAAATTGGTAGATGTTATTATTGAAGAATCAATTTAGGAAGATAATATTTCAACTGGACACTTTCCACTTAATCCTTGACCCCTTTCTCCGGAAGTCTAATATGAAACTGTGCAAAGAGATCTATTAAATTCCACTCTTTCGAATATTCATTCACTTATTGCATTAGAATATTACTACTCAAATATTATACAATGACATTCCCTTTTCCTGGGTATAGGCAATGTCAAATTCAAATGATTTTCTATTTACTACACAATACCTATTTTAGAGATTCAATTATTCTTGAGAGAAGATATTACTCAAGCTATTGTGGTCTGAAAAATAGGTAATACATTCTCTATAAAGGTAATTCCACCAACTCTTTAGCGTGTACATCACAGATGCAAGATAAAGTTCATGGGATAGATAATTATTCTCATGTGGCCTAAGCTGATGAGATCGAAAAGCAGCGACATAATAACCATACCAAGAATATACTGCAAACCTGAACCAAGGCATCATAGAAGACCACATATCCCTACATAGCCCCTAGAAGAGTCAACACCAGAGTAGTAGTAAAAAGATGATTTAGCATGAAAAATGAACTATAACATTTATCATTCCAAGAAAACATTATTCTTCTCCATTTTAAGGCATTCATGAGAGAATCCAAATTGAGACATATTTAATGAACTAGTGATAATGACCAGCTAGACCAAAGATGCTCTGAATCTCGTAGACATTTTTTTGTTATTCTCATTTCATTATAGCTTTCATGTTTTTAGGGTCGGCTGATATACTATGTTCTAACACCACATTTATTAGTTATTTTACTACTTAAATACACAAATAAAACATCAATATAATGGCATAATTTTGGAGATTTCTCATCAAACTCAATATTATTCTCATATGATGAAAAAGACCCAACTAAGATATAGAGTAAACAAGGATTTCTTCCAAAAATACTACCACAAACACATCTAAATACTCAGGGAAAATCATGTTCATTAAATATATAAATACTATAGAAGCATTGGTTAGAACAAAGAGAATAACAAGGTTCTCATAATGACCATTCCTTATCCGAATAAAGGTTTTCTAACTGTTAGATTATTTTATCCTCAACTAATAATAACCAAACCAGTTTCTTTCATTGGGAACCCATTCTCCTCATTCATAAGATCATACAGATCATCAATACATGCATGAAATAAATATTCATTATCATAAATTAATTTATCTTTTCATAATAAATTAAAAGTCAAACTGAAACATCGCATTTCTTAGAAATGAGAACTGAAAACATCCATGGTGACACACTCAAGCATATGAAGACTTTACCTAGATGATTTCCCAACTCGGACTTCAACACATTCAATTCAGCTGGTGCCATGTGGTAATAAGGAATAGATACTGGTTGAGTATCATGACTTATATTAATATAAAACTCATCATCCTTTACCGGTGAAAAACCAGATAAGTCATAAGGAAATTATTTGGGAAACTGTATGAAACATTAGGGTAATAACCACTCAAAGATTCATGCTTTTGATTAATGGAAGATAGAAATATTATATTACCTAAATCTGAATAATAACATTAAAATCTACTCAAACTTGGGTGTCATTGTATTTGAAATACAAGACATGCACAATTAGTTGTAGTGATGGAATCCCATCAAAGATAAAATTAAATAGATGATTTATTGGCAATGATCCAATCCATACTAAAATTGGAATAAAGGGGTTTCATGTTGAGTATTAGAGAACTCCATGAAAGATCAATATCCGAGAGATAGAAAACACATGTGGTACTATGATGGCCCTTCTCTCTCCACGTACAAAGGGGTGTAGTAATATCTATTAAACCCAAAAAATATCTATATGTTGATTATGATGATTAATAATATGGTTTGAAATAAATAAATAAGATGCACCTGTATAAAATAGAGCAAACTAGTAATGACGAATCTATAGTAATGGTGCCCTTAATGGTCACTAGACATGTATCTTCTTCCTCTAAAGACTCACACACTATGCGAAGAAGGTTCATTCCAGATGTTTGTGGGTTGAACTATTTTTCACATGAAGTATATGACTGAACTATTTTTTTAGTAGGTACAAACTATCCCATGCCACAATACGGAGTGGAATAAACATAAAAAAAAGATATTCAAGTGACCTGAGAATCAATATGATCCATAATTCATAGTTTCTATAGTGAAAACATTATTTGAATGTCCATGCTTTCCACAATGGTATCACACTAATGTGCCACTTCCAGACACTGCATGAGGTTTAAAAAACCATACCATCAAGGAACACCTTGAAAATAACCACACTTCTTCTTTCCCTTAGAGGAATGAACACAACCATTAGGGTAGAAAGATACTCCCTATAATCTTGACATTCCAACAAGGTACATATCATCCATCAACACTTTATCTAGTACATAAACATAAGAAGGAATATTTAGAAGGAAAACATGAAAGGGAATATAATATTGATGTCCCAACTCATTATTTATAGATTTCATATTCTCATGTGACATTATCTCAGGTGAGAAATGCATGAGCTCGGCGTAATGGTTTTCATACTCTGCCATAGTTCTGTTAACCGGCTGATGTTTGACGAACATAATATACTTGGCTAACAACATCGACTATAGAGAGAAATGTTTAGTGAAAAAAAATTGAATTATTTACAGTTTAAGCACTCCTATTTCTTTTCCATTACCATCATGTCCCATAATCTCTTACTTGTCCCTTCCATCATGAATGTGACACACATCATTCTTATTTCTTGGGTGTATCCAAGAACCCAAATAAGCACTCTATTTAGCTCCACCATTCCTCGGCCTCTTGAGGAACATTTGAGCCTTTGAACATTTCTAAATTCTAGAGAATGAAATATTGAGAAAACAATATTGGGAATGTGCCTCTAAGAACCCATAGGTGGCTTCCGAATAAGGAACTGAAGGTCATTCCTATCCCAAATCTTGGATAGTGCTCGCACTTGCCTCTACCATATTAGTATTTATAACTTGATTTTCTCATCAAAGATCATCATCAGATTCCTCTATAATTGGATTTAGACACTTTCTTAAAGGCATGATGTTATACAGCATCTGCAGAAAAGAAGTAAGAAATTAGGTTGCACTAAAACATATAAACAACTGAAATTAATCCCAATAGATAGAACAACATGATTTTTATTTCAATCATATCCAAATCAAATGTAGGGAAAATAATAGAACTAAACCACATGAAACCTTTCCTAGACTACCCCTGGAAACATAAGGTTCATTATGATGATAAGTGGATGGAAACTCAATCACAACTCACTCATAAGTCCCATCAAGAAATCACAATTTCATACTGAATACATTAAAAGAAGTAAAAATTTAGTATCTGAAGTAAATTTTCCACGAATCATCCCTGATACCTTGTTAACCTGATAAATGAGCTGGTACAGATATATTATGATGGATGTTCCCAATCCTCAAGGTTCGATGACCAATACCTATCATCACACTCATTGATTGTGGGAAAAGGTTTTCCCCAAAAATTTCGGATGTTAAAGAAATGAGAAAATATGCATAATAAATTAATCGAATCTCTGAGTAATGTACAAGATGACGAAAAGGCATAACAACCCAATTAGTATAACAAAGTATAATAAAAAGGAAAACTTCTCAAGGTTCCAAAGGATGAAAATTTGCAAATTCATGGATCAATAGCTCAAACCACCTCGAAGTGATCATGTTCCCTTATTGGATCCTAAGAGGAGATAATCTACAAACACCCAAAGGCATAATTGAGGTGTGATCCAAATATATATAGGATTTTACCCAAATATTCCATAACCAGATTCCAATATCAAATTAACAAATAAATTTCATTCGATTTTCCAATAAATATGTTTTAAACATCAAAAAAATATTTAAACCAAGCATGCTTTACATTTAAAATGATGAAAATTATATAAAAATTCATTTTTCCCATTTGAAATTAAGTAAATACATTTTAAATGATATAGTTAACTTTAATTAAAGGATGATTTACACAAATGGCTAAAATAAATTAATCATATAAAAAAATTTATATAAATCATAATTCATATAACATACTTTACAATAAGAGAATATATTTATCTGTAATAAAAAAACAATGAGCAACATGGTCATAGGACAAATAAGTACTATAGTTCAAGGATATAGGAACCCAAAACTGTTAAATGAAAAATATGTATATACACTACTTTGGGGCTAAGTTCAAACAGGACTCATTACAATCTCATAAGGTATGTGATGTGCTGATATGATTTTTAAAATGTATTAAGTCATAAAGTTCCAACCAAAAATACACACTAACTACCCATGGCATGAATGTTATATAGTACAAAATAATATGCAATTTTTTATGATATATGAAAAAAACAAGTAACCCCATTCTCAATTTAAAATATTCAAATTTTACCTTTAAAAACCAAAATAAAAATTTCATAAAAAACGTGCATTTTCATAAAGATGAAACCATAAGGTTTCCATAAATAAGGTTTAAGCCATTTTTCAAAAATAAGGATTTAAAACCAACTCATAAAATTTCACAATCCTTTTTAAAATTAAATTCATAGATTTAATTATTATACAATTCCATCAATTTCATCACAAACCCCTAGTTCAATGGAATTGGGGTTTTCAAAATTTTATTTCATAACCATTTCCATATTTAAATTCAATAATTAAATTAATTCATTTTCTAAAAAATAGACAATTAAAATTATATAATTTAGATTTCAAAAACTTCTATAAACACACCGCAATTCAAGGAAATTGGTGGTTTTCCAATTTCATGAAAAAACCTAATGTTCGTAAAAACCACAATTCAATAGAATTAGGGTTTTCCAAAAAAAATTAAATGAAATTTAATAAAAATTAATAAATTTCATTAAATTCAAACAATCTGAAACTAAACAAATAAATTTATGGTTATTGTAAATTGGGTATCTTAATAGAACCACAAACCTCAGATCCAAAAGATTTTAAAGTTTCATAACATAAATTGAGATTTCCTAAGGAAGAATGACACTAATGGGAATGAGAATCAAACCTAGGCTTAAGATATCATTAAAAAGGTCATTAAATCCATAATTCATTACATGGGTCATGGAACCCTTGAGAAAAGAAATGATAATGCGGGAGAATTAAATCGAGATGAAGAAAGTAATAAAAAGAAGACTGAAGGGCCTTTATCTAGATTCAAATCACTTCTGAGAGACATATGAGGGGAAAATAATCCTTATTGGAATCTCTAAAGTTGGGATAAAATATTTTGGGGTCGTACTGGTTCATTGTGCACTAAAAATACAGATTCAATAAATTTAAACAAAATTTCGAATCACTTAAAATATCACTTTCATTGTTTCCCGGGAAAAGGTGTGCAATTTAGAACAATCTTGCAAAAGTTGTGCACTATTTATAAAGGGACAACATGGTTTCTCTTGAGAGGGAACCTGACTTGACTAACTATGCACAAACTGTAAAAAAACATACTTCCTTGGGATTTATGGTTTTCTCTGATATAGTGCATTTTTTGGGAAAATCGTGCGCCAATAGTGTCATATCCTAGAAGAAACCAATGTTTTCAAAAATTCACCTAAAGCAACCCCAAATAAAACCCAAGTAAGGAATCAAAAAAACTAGGGTATTAAGAATAACAAAAAATAGTAACAAGTTGTTATACTAACCATGTTTTTTTCTAATTAGTGGTAAATATATTTATTATAAAAGAAAAATGTGTACATTAATGGGAAGTAGTTCATCATTATTTTCATTTAAAAATAAAATGTCTGAAGATATGATTTTTATTTGTTTTAAATCATATTATAAATTATAATTTTATATAATATAACATTAATGTCAATTTTGACAATATTTAATTAATTTGAATTAAACAATATTAACAAAATATCAGCATTGGAATCTAATATTCTCCAAACTTTTCAATTTGATATTTTCATCTGAAATTTTATTTCATCTAAATAATTCACTTAATTTCCTTCAATATTACTATTTTTATTATAATTTATTTCATTTAATTTATAACTAAAAAATTACTATGTTGATATTTTTCAAAAATTCCTTGTTATTATTTAATCTATAAAATTTAAAGATAAATTATTATCAAAAACTGATTTATATTTAATAATAATATATCTAAAAACCCTATTTTGTTTTTTCCATGTCCCAATTTTCTATAGAAATTAAAATGAAGTAAATTATCTTTTTTATATTTTTATTTACATAGCTTATTATATGGGTCATATTTAATGAAAGTGTAAAGGATTTTCCATATTATATAGAATTTTATGTCAAAGGTAGAAATAAAATAATTAAAAAAATTAAGATAATATGTCATGTTATTTTCACTCTTATCATTATATTTTAACCCCCGGTAAACTATTTGTAACCTAAAATACGATAATTAATTTTCACTGCATTTACTACTCATTTTGGTTAAAAATTAATTTGAACTTAATATAATTTATAAATTATGATGGTTAAAAACTTTGAATCCATATTTCCAAACACAATAAAAATAATTGGAAATTTTTTAATATTAATCTTGCTGACATGACGAAGCAATGAGTTTTTATGAAATGTATTTTTTAGAAAAAGATGATTAAATATTAACTTTATAAATAATAATAATAATTTTGTGAAACTAAATTAATATTAGTTATATATATAATAAAAATTTAATTTTAAAATTTCCCCATTCGGTGTTGTTTTAATTAATTAAAAAAGATAAACATTATTCATTTTAAATAGGTTTATTGAATAAAATCCATTTTAAACCGAAAATAAACATACACTGAAAAACAATATAATGTTTTTTAAAACTAGGTAGGTGGATTAAATATGAGTAAATAAAAATTATGTTACATTAAAACATATTCGAAACATATTGGGACTTTAAAATTTCTAAATTTATTGAAAAGAACATACTTTTTACAAAAATCGTTATTTTAACTATTCACCAAAAATCAATATTTTTTTTAAAAGATCGTGAAATATAACACAAAGTAAATTTTGATATTATGATCTATAAAATGTAATTATTTTTATCAAATAAATTTTATAAATTCTTCAAAAATCAAATATAATATTTTTTTCATTAATAAAATTAAATACATTTTTGATGAAAATATATTTTTTATGAATAAAATCTCTTTACAAAAAAATGATTGACTATTCAATAAGCATTTTTTAATAATTTATATTGAGTAATAAATATATATATATATATACATATATATAAATCATATGGTAGTGAATAATATTCTAACCCACCAATTTAATAGCTAAGTTATAATAATAATATATATCATGGTTCATTAAAGTTTAGTGTTTCATGTTGAATACACTATCAAACATAAAAATATCAGGTTTTCATGTAATGAAAGATAAAATTTATATTTCTTAAAATACAATATAAACATAGTTTATCAAGTTCATTACGCTATGAAATATAATTTTCTTATTTAAAAATCTCGATGTGTTATACCCTCCGCCTTTATTAAATTTGTTCCTTATAATTTTAACATTATCTAGATTATCAAAAATTTGATATTTTGACATATTTCTTTTATAAAATTACATTATAAAAATGGATAATAAAACATATTGTTCATTATAGATAAAATTATGTACAATGTTTATATGGAATAACACATAACTAAGTATCCAGATTGGAGAACATTGGTGGGAATGGATAAAAATAATAAATAATTATAGAGAGTGATTGAGGTCATTAGTAAAAGTAAATAGAATTATCAATGTAATGTTAAGGTCCTAAAAATATAAATATATGATGATCTAAAAAATCATTGGTTCATCAAAATTGGCTATTCATGGATAATTATTTTCTTTCATGATCTTTTTCTTAGAGTTGAATAATTCTTTCAACAATAGAACTGAACATATTGTGTAACATACTTACCTGATTAGTTTAATTTCTTAATTTAATCATATTCAACCACAATGTAATATTTTAATCCGAATTATGTGTATTCAGGAATAATCTGTAATGCTTGAAGCACCAAAATAACTATTTAAAGGACAAAATAGTCCCCAAAATCATAGGAAGATATTCCTCTTGTCTTTTGACATTAAAAAAACAAAAAATGTTTTCATATGTTATTATAATTCCTAAACTCAATAAAACATCATATGTTACATTAATATTAAAAATTCAATGGTAATACCAAAAATCGAGACTATATCATTCGATAAATAACTATCCATAAAATTATTCAATCATTTCCTGACCATGTTTGAAACACAATGACTAGAAGGATTTGATCATACATTTTTCCAAGATAAATCAACTATTATTCCTAAATTTAAAAAAAACATATCTCCATAAAATAAACTAAATCAATTCAACTAAAAATTTTATATTAACTAGGACATCATGTAGGCTAGTGGTAGGTTTGAAACCCTTATCATTATTTGGTGATAGAATAAGGCATCACCACCTTTCTATTTGTGATGGTTTCTCTTTACGCATATGAGTTACCCTTTTTTCCTTTAAACATGAAAAATAATTCCTCAACAAATAATACATCTTGTTAATCCTAGGTTTTGAAAATAATCCAAACTAGTAAAATGTGTCCAAAAATTTCATTAATAACTTCATAATTTTTATTATTTAAAACCCTCTAATGTGGTGTCTAATAATTTGAACTTATGATCATCCATAATTTTACAAACCTATTATGGTTTCTCCGACTCTTAGTATAAAATGACATCAAAACATCATAATCTTAAATGTCATCATAACCAACCCATTAAAATAGTTATAAATCCCAGAACCGACACTACCCAATCAATTTATGAAATTATAAACTTTACATTTCCTTATTTGGTGTTTATTATTGTGACACATTTTTTTCCATTAAAACTTTACAACATAAAAATAAAAAATTTGATCACTTAAATTCTCAACAAAATTATATGTATAATGTTTTAGATGATTAGGAAAAACTCTTAGGTAAACAATACCCATGTTGTCAATGAGAATTTATCCCATATAATCCATCTTTATTCATTTCATCTTTAGTCATCATTTCCATCTATATGAAATCACTTATTGAAATAATTCATTCAAGTGAATTGTTTATAACATAGGGAAATGGAAACATAATAAGGGTGAGATAAAATTCTATATAATTGAAAAAATAATCATTAAAAAATTAATTTCATTAGTGATTATAAGTAGAGAATTATGTTTTTATAACATAATCCAAGTTCAATATTATATCATATGAATATTCATACCCATCAATATCTAGAACATCAAATTTGAAAACATAGAATAATGGTTTAACAAAGGAAAGAGTTATAGGAATCAATAATCATGATCCATGGGATACCAATCCTAATAAAATGAAACATCATAAACCCAAATAAATAATAAATAAAATATATGGGTATCTTTGAAGCCCAATTTCATAAAACATTTACAGAACCCTTAGAGATTCATTAAATTTGGAATAACAATATGATGAAATTTCAATATAACTCATCATAGAACATAATTAATTTCTAATAGATTAGAGCACAAAATTTGTGCAACTATTAATTAATATATAACGGGTTCACCTAGCTCTATCTAGGTTCACCCATAATATATAATGTCCATGAACTACTATATGAATAATGTACTTTAGAGCATTAATTTCATTATAAAATTCATAAAAGCAGTCATTTATCCTTTTATCCCATGATTAATATATATAAAAGAATTTTATTTCATGTAAATATGTTTTAAAAATTATTGAACTATGGAAAATATATTTTTTATATAACAATCACTATTAAACATGGTTACCCTGTGGAAGAGAAACAAGTTTTATAACAATCTAGCTGAAAAACTCTTATTCCAACTAGAGAAAGAATGAGGATTGTACCAATACCAAATATCTATAGTAGGGGATAAATAAAAAAAATTGTTATTTATTTTGATGAATAAGAATATAATAAAAATATCATTCAAACATTCTTGTGTAAAATATTATTTTAATTTATAAAAATAGTTTTTAAAACAAAAAACATTTTTAAAATCCTTCTCATAGAAAATAAATTTTAAAAATTTTTTCTTTAAGAATAACCTCTGAAACATTGAAAAGAAGCATCTAATAAATTATGGTGATAATGGTGGGTAATTCCATACATTTCATAAAAGAACATTCATTTTTCTGCGTAAAATTGTAGGAAATTTTATTATTCAAAAAAGTATAATAATATTCCTTTCATATTTTAAGAAAAAACTAATCATTAATTTTCATGAAGAAACCTAATATTCCTTGGATTTTTTTATGAATATTAATAATTGGTGAAAATTTCTTTTATAATTAATTTTTATAAGTTTAAAAAAAATTATATTTTTTTTAGAAAAAATGTTTTTGCATAAAACACATTTCCAACTCAAGAGAGAAATGAAGTTTGGTTTTCATAAAAATATTTTATCCTTTATTTAAAGTAAAAAATAGTGAAATAAGTTAATATTACTTTTAAATATCAATAATTAAAAAATGATAATTAAATAACTGATTTACATTTTATATTGATCATAAGATCTAATCATTGGAGTAATAGTCATAAACCATCCTGGAAACAGATGATATTGTAACATAAAACTCTTATAAAATTGGTATCATTAAATCATAAGATGCATGAAAGGATTACATTAATTGAAACTTATAATACCATAATAATAAATAAATTAATGATATTACTTTTTAAATTTTATTTATATGAATCTCATAGAATAAGATAGGTGCATAAGATGACATAATTCCCAAAGAAAGAAAATTTTGACAAAAATCCATTACCACTGGTTACAATGAAACTATAATCCCCCTGAAAGAGAGATCATAAATTATATATCTAAATCCCACAAATTTAATTAAAATAATCATATAATACATTCATGGTAAGTATAATAACCACAAAAAAATAATTGGTTAATATGGCATATATTTCACAAGAATAAAAGTGAGATGAGAAAACCCTTAACTTGAGCCTGACTTGGAATGTGTGTCTTTATATTGATAAAAATAAAATAATGATACTTATTTAAAAGAATAATAATGTCTTTAATGTTTATAATTAATTATATTTCACTTACTATCATTTTATATTTAATTACAAAAATCGATTATGTTTACATTAGTTGTTTTGACCATATTCAACATATGTTTTGGAATGGAATTTTGTAGGTTTACTATTGTTAAAGAGGTCTTTTTTAAAACAATTGAAAAGTAATAATAATTAAATAAATATCATATTTATATATAAATTTTTCTTTTGAAACCAATCATGAAATTTGGTCATGATAAATAAACCAATGTAACAATTATAGAGATGGTAGGTCATATGTACGCAAGAGTAGTGTTTCTGTTTTTAAATGATCATTATGCAATGAAGTTAAGAAAAATTTATATTTATATAATGATAATAAAATCCTAAATAAAAGTTTATTTAAATATATATTATAATATCTATCATTCATGTGATGTGGTGATGAAAAAAAATCACATCACTTCGAGGAGCCGGTAGTTCACACGTCATAGAATTTTTTAGTGAGTGAATGGTTAAAAAAATGATATTTCTCTCTTCAATGAATGATAAATATTATATAAATATCATAAATATTTCACTCATATCACATATATTTATTATCTTTACCCTTATTACCTTCTATATAAAACATTTGTGAAAAAAAAACATATCGTTTTATGAGGTAGTAGTCCACCGTGTACATGAAAGACTCTAGTGCATCACTTAAACAATGGAATATAAAAATGGAATATTTGATATGATGAGAAAGTATATATATTCACGTTGAGAATATCATATATAAATAGTATATCCATCATAATACCTGTCACTAACTAGCTTGTGTACCCTGGTAACCCAATAACCAAACCAACACTAACATATCCCGAAGGGCATTCCTGATCCTCACATGTTAGTGACTAGAACCTAGGACCATAAAAAATTAATTTTGGAATTAATGTTCTATAAACACAATTTAAGAAAGATAAAAATTCAGTATCCCTAAAAGAAAAAATCTTCAGGGAGAAGTGTACCAGAAGTACAACAGGATATAACATCCCAATGTGAAACCACAAGTACTAGAAAAACATTATAAAATCCCAAGTCCTTGTGAACCCAACTCTCCAATACCAAGGATCAACAACAAATACAACCTCCAAGGGGTTCCATACCCTTGATGAAACCAAGAGTAAGACAATCTAAAAACACTCGAATATACAGGTAGGGTTTGAGCTAAAATCCCAGTAGTGTCTCACTAAGGATTCTATAATAAGATACTACATTTAATTAACCAAATAATGATTTAAATTGTAATAAAATAAGAATGTAATTTCAAAATAATCTTATAATAAAATCAGTCATTATATTTCAAATGATTTAAATAATTTAAAAAATGGAATAAATTAACATTTTATATAAAATAGTATAAATAAATTCAAAAGGTATGCTAAAACAGTTACAAAAAATCACATATATTTCAAATACAAATGAGTATCATTGTCATATTTGAAGAGGTATGAAAGTTACAGTTTATGGGATCATCAAAAAATCATACGATAACATTCATAATGTTTAAACATGTCCCTTGGCACTGGAAAGAGAAGAATCGTCTGCATCCTACTAAGGAATAAGCTATTCTGATAATGTTTTTTAGTGTTGTAATGAATCAATCTGTTTCTAGGGAAATTCCAACCTAGCGTGTTTATCATAATAACCCACTAAGTACCTAGGATTTAATGTTCAATAATAAAATTCAAATTGGGAGATTTTATTTTAAAACTTTTCCAAATACAATTAAACCCATTTACCATTTCCATATGATAATTTCCATTTAAAAACCATTACATGTGTTTTAATCAAATAGTTCATTTTATCAAGATAATATAAGTGGGTTTCAATAAAAAAATTCTATTTTTCTCAAATAAAAATTTGAACATAATTTCATCAAATAAATTTTAAAAATTTAAAACTTGCAATTTAAATCTAACAATTTCCCTTATTTTCATTAACACGCCCCAATTCAATGGAATTGGGGTTTTTTCCATATCTCATGCCAAAAAAATTAAAAACCCCAACTTCAATGGAATTATTTTTTTATTAAATAAATTGTAATCGATTTAATTGAAATAAATTAATTTAATTTGAACCAAACAATTGAATTTTAATCAAATAGTTTATGGTAATGAATATTGGCGATCATGATGGAACCACCTACCTCGGGATTATAATATCTCAAAATTACAAACCCTAACATGGAAAATAAAATGAATAATGATGAAAATGAAAATATGATAATGAAACAATGATTCAATATCCAAAATAGTGGGGATTAGATCCTCTAAAATGTAAGATATTTATAAAACCATAGGAAAGAAAGAGAAGAGAGTTATAGAAAAAAAATGAGAAGAGTAATTTTACATAGAAGTGTAAAAAATAATTCTAATAGCATCAATTATCCTCTAAAAGGATGTATATGTTCCAAAAAAAACCTCTTCGGGGGATCCCTATTAGAGTAAATCATAATGGATCGAATTAGGTCAATCGAGCACATAAAACAAGGGTTTTGATATTTTTAAAATAATTTTTGAAATAATTATTTTCCATACGCACAGTTACCAAGTTAGATGCACACTGTTAGACAAACTATGAACCATATACATGCTCCCCTACTAATGGGGTAGCATTGTTTTCCCTTGGTGGGTTCACTATTTTCCAGACCATGCGCCAACTGGGCAAGCCCTCACTGCCTGTATTTTCATGGTTTCCACTATCATGGCACATAGTTCAGAAAAATCATCCACCGCCCATGAAATTCCAAAAATCCCTTCAAAAATTACAAAATAACACCAAAAAAACCTTAAAGAAACCCTATTTTTTAACAAAATCCTTGTTTGGGAATACCTGAAAATAGTAACAATATGTTACAACCTCCCAACCATAGAAAATATCAATCCCATAAAATCCCATTAAGAAGCTCTTATGTAAAAAATATGACTCCACTCCTCTCTCATCAGTTACTCCCTCACCCACATCTCGTGAGAATCAGAACTTTTCTTCCATAACACTTGAAACAACAGTATTTTCCTCCCTCAAATTATATTTGATTTAGAATCAACTATCCTATTAGAATGATCAATCATGTAAAAAACATGTTCAACCTCAAGATCACCCCAGCTCAGAATATGAGATTGACCAGATAATTAATTTCACTTTTATGATACATGGAACATGTTAAGTATAGGCGTTAGTAGAGGTGGGATTTCTAAATGATAAGTAACTTTTCCCACCTCCTCAACAACCTCAAGTTGTCGAAAAAATCGATGAGTAAGCTTCTCTTGCCTCCCAAATCCATGGATAACCCAAATGGGTTGAAAATTTCTAGAACACTTTGTCAGCAACTGAAAATTCCAATGGTTTTTGATGAAGATAAATATAATAATTATACCGGATCTTTTACATCAATATTCTATGATTAATCAAATAAATAATTGAGTCATCTCTTGAACCTAGCTTGGTCCAACCAAGGAATGTTCACCAATTTGTAACCAAAACAATAAAGATCTACAAGGTCAACCATATAAATCCTCACAAGGATCAATATTGATTGTAGATTGGTAACTATTTTTATAAGAAAACCCAAATATCCCTAGTTGGTCATCCCAGTCCCCTCCAATGACTAGATAGTAGACACATATCATATCCTCGTGAATATGTATAACTCTTTCAATATGACCATCTGACTGTGGATGGAATTCCATGCTCAAATAGACCCGAGATCATAGTGTCTACTAATGGAATCTCCAAAAGATAGAATTAAACCAAAGATCCTTATTAGTGACTATAACATATAGAACTATATGATTCTGAATAATGTATTTCACATAGATATTACCAAACTCTTCAAATTTTGTTGTATCATGAATGGGTATAAAGTGATATAATTTTTTCTTCTGATTGATCACAACCCATATCACATTATTCATTCTATGGGTACATGGTAACCCAACAAAAATGTCTATGGAGATCTCATTCCACTTCTATGTTGGAACTAGAAGTGGATTAAGAAACCCCAAAGGCTTCTAGTGCTCGGCCCTGTCCTATTGGAACTTATAACAATGTGGTGCAAAAGTAGAAATGCCATATAGCATACATGGACACCAGAATCATTCGATAATGTCTTATATCATCTTCATGGTTATTGGGTTCACTTCCCATGGGGATGTCAGGCAATAACCCATCATAATGTTCCTTACCTCTAATGTCACAACAAAGTAATGTAGATATCATATAATTCCGTCAGTAGAGAATGACCAGTAATTTATGGCCCCCCCACCTTAATGAGAGTCTCTGATGCTACAGAATTAATCACAAATTTACTACTCTTTAATATTCACCTTGTGAATAGTGTATGTAAACGTAACACCGGACTTGAAAACATCAGTCCCCGACTCTTAGACCCTGAAATTCAACTATTAAAAAAGACTTATTATGTTCCACTATTCAAATTATTTTTTCACAACCTCAGTTGGAAGCATCATGCTCAAAGAAACATTGACAAAATTCTCTTTCAAAACAGTTTAGTGGATGTCGATGTCAAAATATTATAGGTATTACAAACAAAATATCTGGAGGATATTAAAATATTTTATAGAATAAATATAACTCAAAATTTTGTGGTCGGAAAACACTATTATCATTCTCTATAAAGGTAATTCAACCAAATCTTATGAACATGAATCATACCTACGATTTGAATGTCATTGGTCAGATAATTCTTCTCATGTGGCCCAAACTGGTGAGATCCATAAGCAATGATATGATCACCCTATATATAAAAACATCCAATATAGGATCATGATGCATCAAAAAACACCACATAGCCCCACCCAACCTCTATAAGAGTCAACATAGGTGAATTAGTAAAACATTGTTTCAGCTCAACAAAATAATTCTGAAATTTTCCATCCCATGTAATCTTTAATATCTTCTAAGTTAGATGAGTCATCATAGAATCCATCGTTTTGATGTCCTTTGTAAACAAACAATAACAACAAGTTAATAACAATGGGATCTATATCTCAAAAACATTTTGTGGTTTTTCACATGTAATAATATCCCTCACCATTTTAGAATCAACTAATATACAATGATCATATACCACGTGTCCCATAAAATTCACTTCTCAAATCCAGATGTAAAATTTTGGAATCTTGGTATAAAGTTAATGTTTTCTCAATAAATCCAAAACTACTCTCATATGATGCACATGATCCTCTTTAGACATAGATTAAATAGGGATGTCATCTATAAATACAACCATTAAATTATAAAGGTATTCATGGAGAATTATTCCATTAAAGCCATTAAGACTATAAGAATATCGTTTAAACCAAAAGGAATGACAAGGTACACATAATGTTCATAAATATTCTAAAATTAATTTTTTTTAATGAAATAATTTTTTATTCTTAACTGATGGAATCTAGATATAAGATCAATATTTGAGAACCACTTTTCCCCTATTTAAAGATCATGTAGATCATCAATCTATGGAAATGAATACATGTTCTTTAATAGAACTTGATTGGGTTTTCAGTAATCAGAACAAAGATGAAGAGACTCTTCATCTTTCTTTTAATAGAGAACTGGAATCACCCATGGTGAGGCACTCAGGAATTTTATACCATTCTCTATAAGATCATCCAACTGATTCCTCAACTCATTATTTTTTTTCCGGTTCCACGAAGTAAGAGGGAATATCCACCAGTTGAGTTACATGCACTAATTCAATAGAAAACTCTACATCTATTACTAGTGAAAGATTAGATATTTTAGAAGGAAACATGTTAGGAAACATGATAAAAATTAAAGGGAGATCACATATCAAATATTCCTGCTCATGGTCAAAATAGATCATAGATATCACTTTCACCAACTCTGGATAAGAAGTTACAACTCTAATTGACATCGGGTCTAATTATCCTTGAAAGATACGACAAACCCCATCGACTAAAATAAAGGAGACCCATTGAAGATAACAATAAATATGGGATTTATTGTCCATGATCCAATACATCTTGAATATGAATTAAATATGTTTTTGGTCGAGAACTAGAAAATACAAAGCAAGATAAACATTTTTTAAAGAGAAATCACAAGCGGGACATTGGAGACCCAATTCTCTCTTTGTTTCATTGGTTGTAGTAATATCCATCATATAAGATAAAATATCCATAGGAATATCAAGAATATTGAAAATATATGTTTAAATAAATTAATTGCATGCACCATTATCAAATAAAATAGTCATTAATGATGAAGCCCTAATTATGATACCTATCACAATTAATGGACCCATATCTGCATCCATTGAAGACTCTTCCACTACATAAAGAAACTTTATTATAGATGTTTATTATAGGAACCATTTTTTACATGAGTAATGTGTTTTCACTCTATTTTTTGAAGGGGATGATGATCCCGTTCCACTACATTGGGTGGAATAGACAAGGTATAACTTTTGCAAGTGATCTATTCATTCTCATGAAACAAAAACCATGGGTGTCTCAGTGAAAACCTCTTTGAATTACATGGCCTTCAAAAATAATAGAAAATTAGAGGACCTATTCTAGGAACTGTTGGAGTTCTAGAAATAAAAATATTACTATTAAGAACCACCATTAGAATCATCATGTGTCCTCTTCTATTGAGAGTAAATCACCCTTCCACAGGGAGAAAAAAGGAATTCTGTGAAACCCGACTTTCCACCCCGGTCCATTTGGAACATAAATAATTTATCTAGAACATCATCTTAATAAGGAATAATCTGTAAAAACCCCTGAGTGAATATCCGATCATATTCTTAGCTTTAACGAACAATATTTTATCTTCCCATTAGATACTATATATGGTGAAAACATCACAAACTCATCAAAATGGTTTGAATATTCTACCATGTTATTTTTAGGATGATTAAGTGTGAAAATATCCATATCCTTGGCTATAATGTCTCAGATATACCATGTATTAGTTTATGGCATTATAAGTATTATTTTTGAAACCAAGCTCTGAGACGACGTGTGACTCTACTGCCTAATGTGCTTAGAATAAATATTTGAAATATATTAAATATATTAAATATTACAGATATTTGGTTTTCCTGAGAAAGTGTAATAACATATAAAAGGGTTCTTGGATTAGAAATATGAGGGCACCTCTAAGTTTAGAATGCAGGTTTCACCATAGGTGAGAATTAACATTAGTCAGCATGGGTCATTTTTGGAAAATTAATCATGTGTGCAGAAATGAATAAAATAATTTAAATAAATTATTTTATTTCAAATTCATATTTATGTGAACATTAATTCATTAAAATACTATTATGTTAGAATTATAGGGTTATCAACATAACCGATGAGAAGTTGGAGTGCCCTTTGGGAGACTGTTGGAAAATTATCTCAGCCAACTGATAACAGGAATGTGGATTGACGGTCGATGTATCTTGGATTAAAAGGATCTCACTAAAGAAAATTTTGGAACCCCATTCTTCATTATTAATTGATCCAAATGGAGTTACAATATGTGTTTTGATTTTATTCATCCCCGTTCTTGATTTCTACGGTGAACTTGAATCAATCAATAAATAAATTGATCTGAAGATCGATCATTATACGAGAGAGATTTATTTTGGGGGGGTTTTCTAGGATAATATCTTTGATTTGATGATTATTCATTTTTTATTCTAATGTAATTTAATCATGATCAAAACATAAATCAATCGGGGTTTGTTCTTCTTATATTTTCTTGGTATTTTGTCACGGGTTCATCATCTGTTATGGTCATTCTTCATTTGTTTCGTGTGATGAATTATCCCATTAGAGTGACTTTTGAGTACCCATTTTATGGATAACTGATTTGATATCATTGATATGGGATAGGCATGGAACTAAGGATATTTGATAACAAAGACAGAGTGATTCTGATGATAGTGGATACCTGATTTCACCTTCTTTGGCATTCTTCAGCACAAATTGAATAAGGACATGTATATATATTTTATTAATGGATTTGAAATTGGAATTTTTGGTTCCACTAGTGGCGTGGAATAGGGATGATGATCCTTGTTTACTGACATAATTTAATCCAAGATCCATGGTGAAATCAACAGGGGTTCATGCAGACGGAAGCACGAGGGTGTCTGAAAAAACCCGATCAACATAGCATGTAATTTGGGATTACATGGAATGTGGTCCCCCTGAGTTGTAGCTAGAGTTTTGAGAGAATTTTATGTACCTCATGATGTGTAACCCCATTCACATGAAATTTGGACTCTCCCATGTGAACTCTGTGTGTACATCAGAAAGTACATGGACACGGGGTGGAGTACATAGATGGACTACATGATGTGTACTCCCCTACATGAACATGAGTTGGTTTGAGTAGGCATGCTAAGACAAGTAATGGTACATGGGAAAAAGTACATAGGAAAATCCATGTACTAGAGCATGTGTAGAGTACCTGGGTAGCATATGGGTAACGTAGTACTACACTGAAACGACTTGATGACACATTTTATTTACACAGGTAGGACTCGAGGTCAGGGGACATGACATATGACCGATACTACACATAGTGTACTATTTTAATCCTGGATTAGTGTATGTGTGATACATATAATGGAAAATTTTCATTAGGGTTTTTTCCCCATATCCATTCCCTTATGGTTGGTATTGAATCATATCCTACTCCAAAGACAATGTTCCCTTCAGTTGGACTACCTACATCGATTTGTTGGAATCCCGTTGTGTGGCCCAGACTCAGATCCCTTATTCATCTTCATTCATTAGGTGGAGTTCTTGTTATCGACATTACCAACACTATATAGGCTCTGATCCTCTATATAGAGGGTTAATCCAAATTGAGTTGTTGGTATCGCCCCATGGACTTGGGAGTGAATCTTGAATGTTTATCTTATTATCATCAGACTATCAGTGTATTAATTCTCATGAAGGGAACCAACAGTTAGTACATGTATGACAGATGTCATCATTACTATTATAATCAAGGGTGTGTTCTCCATGATTAATGATTCATGGATCATTTGAGCTAGAATTAAAGGTAGGTATACTACAGTTGTGACATAACTTTAGACTGTATGTATTTGTTGATTATATATGGACATTATTTTTATATGTGTTGTTGACATATACCAGTGTATATATGTATGAATTTCCTTTGTTGTATGTTTTATGGTTTCAAGATTTCATACCGAGTATTTCTAAAATCACCCCTACATAGGCTTTTTCCACACATTTCATGGCTTATGAAAATGATCAATCTTTAGAAAGAGTCCTAAGAGGACCAGGATCTGATGGTTTTTCATGAGGCCATACATACCAAGGTGTGTTCATTCAGCTTTCAAACAAACTTCTCTTTCATTCACATTAAACTTATGTATCAGAATCTTTGTGGCAGGCTTGTATTTGGATATGTTTTCCTTTTTTTACTTATTTATATATTCTATTTATTGGATTTAGACATTTGCATGAATGGTTGATCTATTTTTACATTTCATCATTGTATGGGCTTGGAGATATGTACGTGTACATTAGTAATGTTGTTAAGGCATCCCATTTCAGTGATGTACCCAATCAACACTAGCCACTATCCCCTGGCATATTGAAGGTGAGCATAGGGAGTCACATAATAGGCCCCATTAGGGTGGGTCATGATAGAGTGGTATAAAATTGGGTAATTTATTATTTAGCACTAGGAGTAAGTGAGATTGGTTGGGGAAAACTGTGTTATGTTTCTTAAGTTCAAATTTCCGGATAAGGATTCTAGTGTTGGTGTGGTTTCCAACATATCCATGTACCAGGACTCTAATCACCAGATTTTTGACTTATCTCATAAGGACACTATTTGTTGAGGGAAAATGGTACAAGAATCACATAGGAATGGATTTTTGTTTCGATCTAATTCTTGAGTCTTCTCTCTAGATGGACTCATTGACCATGATAAATATTTTTTTAGGATGAAGTCGCGACATATACCAACAAGGATTTACCATGATGATCTAGATGATCATCCTCTTTGTGATGAGGCATCGATATAGGGACCCATTTCCATGTTTTTACCTATAGTTGGTGCACCAACCAAACCACCAAATGTTTAGTAGCACGTGGTACCCATATTGCAAATAGATGAGGTGTGTTGGCTGAGATCTCTTCACAAGTTTTAGTGGTAGAGACGCCACAGGTCCAAAGGTATGCCTAAACCATAGGTGTATAAGGACTAGATTGAGGTAGTGACTAGAGTTTTTCATCTAATTAGGACACCAACTATCATATGGTGGACTTGGTAGTGAACCTTCATCCCTGATTTGGAGGATGATGGTGGGGGTTAGCGAACCAGTCGTATGATGAGGTGATTCTTCCATTGACAATATTCGAGGGCCTATTCATAGAGATTCCCACCCCCCCCCCCCTCCCCCACTGTGTGGATGACTCTATGTATCGAAGACCTTATATAGATCTAGAGAGAAAACATGACAATAACTGAGTATTCATTGAGGTTTACCAATCTATCTAGGTACTCAATGGATATGGTTAAAGATCAGTTCATCAGGACTCATAACATCGATCATGATATTTGTAGGGACATACATGGCAGTGTTAACCTTGTTTGAATTCCTACCTATGTTAGGGTAAAAGATAAATCTATGGTGATGGAGATTTTCTTGGATGTAAAGTTACATTATTTTGTTTTAGGTATTTTCAAAGTTGGAAAGTGACCAAGGATACAGAGAGAAAACTACAGTCCCAGGGACCTAGATGTGTGAGATGATTTAGGATAAGGTCCCACGATAGAGGATATATAGTGTAAGACTCATAGGATGGTTCAGGCGATCCCAGAGAGATATTGTTCTACTCATTTCATAGCAGGTTACATATCACTTGAGTTTTTCTGACTCACCGTACAGCTGATGTAGAGACCATGGATGGGCCACCGATATATAGACAATGAAAGGAGAATAAAATTTCACTAGGAAGAAAATGTGACAGAGGAAATGGGAGTGAAATAAAAGGTGGTAAACATTATTATATGACACCAACACCACCCCTGGGTGATCCACAGCAGTCTTAGTGAGTTGGAGCATAGTGGAGGGCATAGCTACAGGTGGTCAATGCTTACGACCCACAGGCTCCATGAATGATATGAGGTATGCTATGTGTTTTTCCTACCTTATCCATAGTACTAATAGACATATATTCTATTCATTCATTTCATTCAATGTGCCTTGTAAAAGACATAGATATTCTGGTTGAATCTTTGGATCGACCCATACGCTTGGAGACTTCTACAAGAGAAGACATAGTGATCATGCACTTTTGCCGACTGTGTTACCTAAATCATAGCAGTTAGAGATTTTATTTGAATCTCTTGGTAGAAGTGTAAATGCCTTATGAAATCATTATAAGTATGGATGTTTTATCAAATGTGCATGCACAAATTGACTATTTTGGGTGAAGGATGAGGTTTCTCTACAGTGAAAGAATGACTTTTTCCTTTTTTGGTGAAATGGAAACCCAAACAACATTGGATGGACATGTACATAAGAGGGTTAAACCGATTATGCATATGTTTTCTTTTTTGGCCCCTTGTGCAGTTAATGTTATGAGTTCCCAGTTTCTTATAGTGGTGGTAGAGTATGAGGACGTTTTCCAAAATATATTCTCGATTTACCTCTCGACCAAGAGATATAATTATGCATTGATCTAAAACCCACAACAACGATGATATATGAACAAACATATTAGGTATCTCCCACAGATATTTGTGAGATAAGGGTAATGTTGGAGGACTTTCATAGGAATAGATTTGTTAGACCAAGTGTTTCAGCCTGGGCAACACTAATTGTTTACTCCAATAAGGAAGATGACAACTTAAGGTTTTTTGTGGACTACTGGTTCTTGAACCAAGAAACAGTGAAGAACAAGTATCCACTACCAAGGATCAATGACCTCTTTGATCCATTCATAGTTGAAAAATGGTTTTAGAAGGTTGAACATAGGTAATCATATATCAAATTTTGAGTACAAAATGAGGATGTACTGAAGATTTTATTCATATATCACAGTAGTATCAATGAGTACATGGTGATATCCTTTTTAATGTTAAATTCTCAATCAGTGTTCATGATACCCATGAACCAAATAATTCATGTTTAGAACATTTTGCAGTAGCCTTCATCGATGATATCCATGTGTACTCAGCATTTGTGGTTCTTGTTAGATAGTTAAGGATATTTCATGACATACCATGAGAGATCCATTTTTGAAAGAATCTATCAAAGCTCTTGTTATGGATACTTGAGTTCCATTTCCTAGGACATGATATCTTAATGGATGTAGTAAAAGTGTACCCTTCCATGTTTGAGGTCGTGTTAACTTCGGATCCCCCAAGAGTGCAATTGAGGTTTCAAGATTCTTTCTGATGGAAGGATATTACTAGTGATTCATTCATGATTTTTTCAGGATATCGTCACCCATGGAAAAAATTTCTCGAAAGGGGTATCCTTTCATGGGGATATATAAGTGCCTAAATACTTTTCAGTAGTTGCTAAAATGTCTGACGAGCACCTCCATGTTAATATTTGTATGAGATGTTGTTTAGTATGTAGTGTTCTATGATGCATTATTTAACTAGATTGGTTGTGTCCTATTGTATAGGTATGCAGTGATTTCATATGGTTCACTCCAGTTGACACCACATGAGCAAAACTATGAGACCCACAATCTTGAGTTAACAGTGGTAGTCTTCGCTTTGATGATTTTGTAACACTACCCTATGGGAGAGACATCTATTTTCTATTCTAATAACAGGATTATCAAGTACATATTCTCACTAAAATATCTTATCTTAAGGTGGAGAAAATTGATAAAGTTCCTCTAGGACTATGACTTCAAGATTTTCAATACTCCTTTTAATGGGAACATGTATAATTTTCACTTAATAGAAGATCTTTTGATTATCTTCTGAACAATGTGTCAGAGAAGTTGTACTCATTTAGTTATCCTCTATGGATAGAGATGAAGTAGCTTACCTACAATCGATTGTTTTCATCCCTCCTCCTTTGCAATGAGTTAGAGAGGCACAACTATGGGATACTAACTATGAGTCCATACGTGCTCAGATATCCACTGGACATTTTCCTAATGGATTATTTGAAGGTGGGGATCCTATAATTTATTTCATATTATGCATAATGATACCATTGACATTATAAGATGAGTTTTTGAGAGGGTTTCACACATCTTCTTTCCTGGTATATCCAGGTGTGAGAATGTTGTACCTGGACCTTCAACATCAGTTTTTGTGGCTATGTATGAAGAAAGGAGTTGTAGAAATTGTATCATGATTCTTTAATTGTCAACAAGTGAAGGCTGATAATTATGGTCCAATGGGTTTGGATCATCCCTTGAGGTTCCAGAAAGGAATTTAGATTTGATATTAGTGGAATTCATGATAGGAATACCACATAGGTCTAGGGGATTCAATTCTATCAAGGTGATCATAGACCAACTCACAAAGATGGCCCACTTCCTATGCATGTTAGAGAATATTTCGATAGTGATCATTAGATTCCTCTGTGTGTAATAGATTTTATGACTCCTTGGACTTCCATAGATGATAGATTTTTTCTATGATATTTGCTTCACATCCCTTTTATGGGAGGGATTGTATGAGACTTTTGAGACTCAGTTGTCCTTGATTATAAAATTTCACTCAAAAATAGATGTCCTAAATTAGTAGACTATTCATGTTTTGGAGTACATACAGTGAGCTTGTAGGTCACCATTTTGCTGGACTGACATAGTAGAGTTAGCACTCATGGGACAAGAGTTGGGGTAACAAAACTACTAAAAAGGTGAAGATCATCAATGAGAGAATCAGGATTACACAAATCTATCAGATGACTTATGAGGACAGATGAATGATGCCTTTGGAGTTCTAGTAATGATTCCTTGTGTTCCTATGGGCTTCACCTCGACATGGATTATGGAGATTTTTTCAGGGTGGAATTCTATCTCTGGTATTGATAGTCCCTTTCTATATAATACGTAGAGTTGGCAAGGTGTCGTACCACTTTGTTCCACACCTATAATCATTTCAGGTGCATGACATCTTCCACATGTCACAGTTGAGGATGTTAATGGATGACCCATCACACATTGTTGACTGGGGTGAGATGGACATCAAGAATGGAGCTACCATTTCTGAGTACCTGATTGAGATTGTGGATCAGAGGGATAAGATCCTCCATGGTTGATTTATTACTTTAGTTCATATCCTGTGGCGGCACCCGAATCTCCTAGTGGGACCATGGGAGTGAGAGTCTTAGATTAATGCACAGTATACACATTTTTTAGTTGCACCTATTTCTTCTATTCAAGTATGTAAATATATAAGTTGAAGATAATCTAATGTCTCAACTGTTCTGTATATTATTTTTAGATATTAGATGTACTATTTATGAGAATCGGATATGAGGTAGCATGTGATTCCGATCCATAGTGTTCCCTGAATAAATTTTTGAAATGTATAAAATATAATATATAGAACAATCACACATGTTTCCAAAAAATGTGGAATAAAAACTAAATGGTTTCAAGTATCAAAAATAATAGGGAACCACAAAGTTCAGAATGTGGGTTATAACAAACGTACAACTTAACATTAGATGGACTGGTTAATTTGTTGAAAAGTCCTCGTAGGCACAAAAATGAATAAAATAATTTTATTAAATAATTTTATTTATTATTCCTGACACAGTGATTGCTTAGTATTTAAAAATAAGATTATTTCAGAATTCCATGGTGAGTTGCATAACCCTGGAGATGTTAGAGAACCATTTTAGAGACCCTTAGAGGATTACCTCTAGTGATCGATGATAGGGTCATGGATTGACTATCAATTCACCTCATATTCAAATTATCTTTCTATAGATTAGGGAGAAATCCACATAATTTTTAAGTGATTGATCCAAATCAAGTTCAGACAAGTTTTTTGATCTGATTCTTCTCAGTTCTTGATTTCTAAGAGAAACATGAATCAATCAATGAATATATTGATCCACTATATGGTCATTATAAGGGATGGTTTATTTTGTGGGGTTTTAATGGGGGAATATATTTGATAGGTTTATTATTTATTTTCATTTGACTGGAAATGAATTGAATCAACTCGAACATCAATCAAGGTTTATTCCTCTTATCTTTTCTTGTTCTTTTATCCATTGGTTTATCATTCATCGTGAGAATTCTTCATTTGGACCATGGTTTGACTTATCTCATTTGATCGATTGTTGAACACACATTTCTTGGTGGGATGATTCAATATCGTAGATCTAGGATCATCATGACATGACACAGCTGCGATGGTGGATATAGATATATTCATAGAACGTTGGATAACCAATTTTGTGTTCTTCGGAATGGAAGGAATAATGACATATAGATACTTTTTCTGAACATATTTGACACCAAAATCTATTTTTCTACTGGAAGAGAGGCTCGGGTGAGCTGATCCTTGTATACTGGCATGATTGAAATCGAGATACAGGGATACATCAGTGTGTGCATTCATGGAAGGAAGAATGAAGGTTTCTAGAAAAACCTGATCAATGTGGAATAAAATTCAGGATTACATGGTGTGTTGGACCCCTGGGAGGTGTATAGTGTTTGTGGAGAAAGTTATGTATCACATGACATGTGAAACCTATCAAACGACTATTTTTATCTATTTGGCGAACTATACATGAACTTTTAAAAGTACACAGACACAAGGTGGAGTACATGAGCTGCCTACACAGTGTGTACTCCCCTATAAAGACACGATTTGGACCACGTACATGGGATATGATGTTAATGGAACATTGGCTAATCAGTGTACTGAAAAATTGGAAAATGTACACAGGCTATTCTGTGGACTAGAACACAGTTACACTATAATATAAACATATATATCGTGTAGTACTACACATTCGTGGATTGATAACTCAGTCTGTTTACACGAGCATGACCCAGGGTCAACGGACATGACGTGTGACCCATAATATATTACATATACTCTTTTATACATGTTTTGTAGTCCATGTCCTCAGTATCTTGGAAAATATTCATTTTTGTATGTTCCCATTATCCTTTAATCGAAGGTTGCTATGGAATCATCTCATACTCCTAGGACTATGATCCATTCGACATGAATTCTTTGATGGATTAATTGGAACCCCTATGAGATGATTGATGTGAGATCCTCTATTCATCCTCATACACTAGGTGGATTTCTTGGTATCAATTCAACCAAAACTATGAAGGTGTCGATCCTCTATTTAGCAGGTTAATCTATATTGGGATGTTGGTATCACCCCATGGACTTGGTAGTGATACTGATCTATGTATCGTATTCTCTCCATAATATGACTGTATTATTCCTCGCGATGAGAACTAAGGGAAAGTACCTCTCATATGGATTAAATGAGGGGAATCATACTTTGGAGTGTGTTCTCCAGGAAAAATTCATCATAGATCCATTGAGATAGAATTTTAGACTGGTATACTATGGTTGTGAATTACATTTAGACTTTATGTCTTTGTTATTCATATATGGATACACTTTTTATATGTGTTGTGAAATATACATTTGTAGATTTAACTATATTTACTTCACTATATTCATTGTAGTTTTATGTTGTCTTACTGAGTATTGTTACTCACCCATGCATGGGCTTTTCCCGCACATATCGTTTCAACTGAAAACAATCAACCTTTTGATAGATTCCTAAGAAAAGTAGTACGAGAGGATGTTTTGTGAGATCAGATAGATCAAGGTGTGTTATTGAAGCATTCATACAGTATTCATTTTCCTTTAGGTTGGAATTGTGTTTCAGAGTCTTTTTAGTGGGTGTGTATTTGGACCTGTCAACATTCATTTACTTCATTTTGTAATCTAGTTATGGGGATTAGACGGATTCTTGAGTTATTGTTCAGTTTTTACATTTCATCATTGTATTGGATTGGAGATCTTTGAATGTGTAAATGTACTTACGATAAGGACTCCATTGTCAATTATATGCCTACTCAATGCTAGTCTCTATCCTCTGGCCTTTTGGAGGAGGTCATGGGGAGTCACAGTGCGAGACCCACTGGGACGGGTCGTGACATTGTCCAATACCATAAATTTTTGATAGAAATGGTCAGTGAAAGGATGCATGAATTATTTCTACCCATATCTCTCATGCTTATTCACCATCACCATCATATCCCATAATATCTTGCCCATTCCATCTAGCACAAAGGTTTTACGGTTCACATTAATTTTATCTGGTGTCTATAAGAACTCAAACTAATGATCCATCCTTCTCAACCCTTATACAGACTATTGGGAGTCATTGGATCTATTTACCACTGGTGGATTCTGGTGAAGGAACACTTAAGAATTATTTTTGAGAACATCCTTTTAATGTTCATTTACTGTTGATTGAACAGGAACTTGTGGTGGTGCATGTCACAGAGCATGGACAGTACACAAAATCACATAAATCATACTTTGGTCCATAAGAGGATTTTATCATTGTGGTTCAACGAAAGATTCCTCCTGGATATTATGCACACATAATTTTAGGGTCATGATTCTACACAACATCAGTAGACAACAAGGGAGGGATCATATTTAACACTTAAACAAATCAATAAGGGAAATTAATTTTGATATAAGGATACATAAGATTTGGATTTCACCATATCCAAATAACTTCCAAAACTACCCCTAGTGTCTTAAGTTATGTTTCAACGATATTTATCCAGGAACTCAATTGTAACTACCTCTTCAGTCCCGATATGCTCACAGAAATGCATACTAACATCAAGGAAAGATGAAAAACATGCACCATTGATACCACTTTGTCATGAATCAGCCCTGGAACCCTGGTAACCTGATAACCAAGCCAAAACTGACATATCCTTAAGGGGAATCTTGATCATCATGGGTTTTTGACTGACACCTGGAATTATATAACTTGAATGTGGGAACAATTTTTCACAAACACAATAGATGCAATATAAACAAGTCAGTATGAATAGAAGAAAAACACTTTAGGGAAAATTGTACCAGATTTAAAATTGGAAATAACAACTCACGGAGAAAACCAAAGTACCAAAATTGAAGGATAAATTCACATGTTCCAATGGAAACAACTCTCCAAGCACAAGGATCAATAACTACTAAAAACTATATGTGGCACATTACCATTTCCCTAACATGGAAGAAGATAATCTACAATCACTAAAGGCATAGGTATGGTGTAAACATGAATCCCAGTAGTGTCTCACAAAGGATTCTATAATAATATTTCACATTTAATTAATGAAATATGGATTTAAATTTTTATTTAAAAGGCATGTAATTTCAAAAGAATATTTTAAAAAACCCATTCATTACATTTCAAATGATTTAAATAGTTTTAAAAATTATTTAAATAAAAAATTTATAGAAAAGAGTTTATATAAATTCTTAAGTCAAGCTAAAATAGTTACAAAAATTCAAATATATTTCAAATTTAAATGAGAAACATGGCCATATACCAAGAGGTATAATATTTTTTGGTAATGGGTTCCACAAACACTCATGTGATATCAACCGAAATGTGTATACATGACCCTTGACACTGACCATAGAGTATTTATCTTCATCCTATTATGGAATAATATGTTCTAATAGAATTTTTTTGTGTTGTAATGTATCAATCACTTTTTAGGGAAATTCCAACCTAGTAGTTTTATACCAATAAATCACTAACTACCTAGGCTTTCATGTGCTCTAATATAGTAAAAAATGGTCAATTTATTTTAAAACTATTCAAAATACAATTCAACCCATTTACTGTTTCTATATTACAATTTCTTTTTAAATACCAATAGATGAGTTTTTTATCAAATAATGACATTTCTCAAGATAAAACCAATGGGTTTTTAATAAAAAAAATATAATAAATTTTTATTTAATACAAATTTTAAATCAATTTAATCAAAAAAATTACAAATTTAAATTTAGAAATTTAGATCTCACAATTTCCATCAATTTCACGAACACCCTTAATTCAATGGAATCGGGTTTTTTCCAAATTTCATTCCAAAAGAAATCAAATAATCAAAATTCAATGGAATTTGGTTTTTAATAAATAAATTTAATTCAATTTAATTGAAATAAAGAAATTTAATTTAAACAAAATAGTATAATTTAAATCTATAAATATAAGGTTAAAAAAATTGGCCATTATAACAGAACCACCTACCTTAAGATTATGGGATCTCAAAACACTAAACCCTAATTGGGAAAATCAAATGAGGAAGGCTGAACAAAATGTTCTGAGAATCAAACTTATATTCAAGATATGAAATAGGGGAGATTAGATCCTCCCACAATAACAAGATCTATAGAACCATAGGGAGTAAATATAAAAGAGCATAAGAAAGAGAATCAGAATAGAAATCATACTAGGAAGAGATCAAACATCATACCATATATTAAATTATCTTATAGAAGGATTTAGAGGGGCCAAAATCTCTTCTAGGGAGCCTCCCTAGATGAAGAAATCATAATGGATTGAATTATGTCCATTGGGAACTAAAAAAAGGGTTTCATGTTTTTAAAAAAAAATCAAATTAACTATTTCATGTATGCGTGGATTCCTGAGTAGAGTTGCATGGTAGAAAAACCATGCACCATAGACATTTGCCCCTACTAATGGGGTTGCAAATTTTCTCTCAGGTGGGCATATAGTTTTCTTCATCAGGCTCCAACTGTGAAAAAACCTCAATTCCTAGGTGTGTACTAGAAGGGTGCATGGTTTGGGAAAACCATGCGACAACCATGAACATCCCAAAAGACCTTCCAAAATTTCTAAATTTCACCCAAATAAATATTAAAATAACAAAAAAAATTGAATAAAAAATATACATTTATGGATACCTGATAATACTATAATGATGTTATAATTCCAAAATATGAGTGGTTGTGAAAACATGCATGACAAATTTTTATGAGGTGGCAGTCTGCTGTACACATGAATGATGATTTAGTAACCCATTTGATTGAAATTTGTGCAGTATTAGGTCATAAAAATAATATAAAAAACTCCTTATATTAAATATACTAAATTCATTATATTATAATGGTATAATACTAATTAAAGGAAGTGGAGAATGATGAAAAATAAATATGATTATTGAAGAGAAACACATCATCTTGGAGTATCGTTATGAGGTTTTCAATAAATACATGAAATAATTGATTTATTACAAAAATAAGTATTAAAGGATGAGGGGAAAGAATTTTATAGGTGATTTGGGTGGGGTTTTGATGATGCAAATATAATGAGAGGTGTGAATAAATGAGGGATGTTAGTACCCTTTTATAGTTATGGTGGTGTATAATTCTGGTAAATACTCAAATGAAATCAATATTGGTATGTTAATATTACCTAGCCTGGATGAAAAATTAATTATTGAAAGTTTTTTTGGATGATATTGTATATTAAAACCTCTAATAGAAAATAAAACAAATTCTTTAAACATTTTTTCCTTAAATCTTGAGTTTCCTTATTTTTACAATATTTAGATTTCACTATGGTAACTAGTCTTCTAACCTATGTAATTTATCCATTAGGAGTAAATTAATGTGATATTAATAAGAAACTATAGACCAAATTATTATAAATATGAAATAAAATTTATCAAATAGAAATATTATTCATGTTGAAAATTAATATTAACACAAGCATAAGTAACTTGTAAAAACACCGCTTTAACCTTAATCATACTAACATAGTTTTGTTACTAATTGGGGGTAAATATATTCACTATATAAGAAACATTGGTCCATTAATGGGACATAGTTGATATTTATTAACACTTAAAAAACACATGGTTTAATATATGAAATTTAGTAATTAAAAAAATTCAACAAAATATAATTTATTATAAAATAAAATTAATGTAAATTTTAACATTATTCATTTATTTTTTATTTAAAAATATATAGAAAATGATGTAATAAAATATATTATTCTAATATTTTTTAATATGATATATTTATCTAAAAAAAGTAATATAACACAATAATTTCACTCAATTTAATTGACTTTTAATTTTTTTTGTTTTATTTATTTCATTTAATTGCTAACTAATGATTTACTACGTTTGCATTTCTTAAGAACTATAATAAATTAGTACGTCTACAAAAATTAAAGATAAATTATAATGAAAAAAGAGAATTTATAATTTAAAATAATATCAATAGGTGAATATATGTTAATTTTTAAGTATGCCAAAGCATTATAGAAAATATAAGGAAGAAAAGTACATTTTTTTGTCTTGTTAATTACGTAACATTTTATATGGGTCATATTCAAAGGAAGGTGGAAAGGAAATTTCATATTTTAGAGATTATGATTGAATAAGTCTAATTATATTCATAAAATAAAATTAATATAATATTTTATGTTATTTTCACTCGTATAAATCTAGTTTAACGTTTTTGAAATCCCATTTTTTACCTTTACCACTGTAATTAATTTTACTGTATTTACAATTCGTTTTGGAAAAAAATTATGGTGACAATATTTTGAATTATAAATTTTTATTATTCAAAGTATTGAATAAAAATTTATAAATTAAATTCAAATAACTGAAAAAATATTAATATTAATCATACAGACATGTCAGGACAACATGTTTTTAAGATGTTTTGGAAAAAAAATTATTATATATTTACTATATTACTCATCATAATCTTTGTTTGAAACTAAATTAATATTTTATAAATATATATTCAATAAATTTTATTAATAAAATTTGTAATTAGATATTATTTTTATTAATTAAAATGGATAATCCTAATGAATTTTATTACCATATTTAGAAAAAACCCATTTTAACCCCAAAAAAATTTTACAAAAAAATAACATAAATATGATGCAAAGTAATTAAGATTATTAAATAATAAAAATACTAATTATGTTACTTGAATAAGTATTCAAAACTTATTTTTACTTTTAAATTAATTAATTTAACGAAAAGAAATGAATTTTTACATAAAAATATTATTTTTTTATATTCACTAAAAACTAAATTTTCCCAAAAAATCCTAAAATTTCACCCAATATATATTCTTATATATTAATAAAAACAAGATAGGTAATTTTATCAAATTAATTTTTTAGATTTTCCAAAAAATGAATTTATTTTTTCATGAAATTAAATAAAAATCATTTTTGAAGAAAACATATTTTTGAAGAATAAAATCACTTTACTAAAAAACTTGATTGAATAATTACTAATTTTGTTCAATAATTTATATTTAGTAAGACATTTATATATATATTATAAATTAGTTAATGATATTCACCCCCTCCAATTTAATTGTTAGTTTAAATAGTAATATATATCACGGGTTTTTTAATTTTGGTGTTAAATGTTGAAAACTCTATCGAACATAAAAAATATCAGGGTTTTGTTTAAATAAATATAAACTGAGTGTTTCATATAACAGAATAAAAACTCATTGTTTTGTGTACTTTAAACTATCAAATATAATATTATTCTTTTAAAATATAATCGTGTTTAAAATGGAAACATTGATTATGGGTATCTTATGGAAGAGATATTGATAATTAGATGATTTTATACATTGATGATTAATGTGTATGAAACATTGTTTGGAGAAATACTACTTATAGAATATTAATATTTCATAGATGAATGTGTGTGACAAAATATTATCAAGATAAAAAAATTTAGACACATGGTAATATAGAATCTATGCATGCCAACGCCTTAGATAATTTGAAAAAATAATATAGACAATGGAAAATCATTAATATCTAAAATAATGAGTTGATTTTATAATAATATTTTAGTTATAGTGTTAGTAATTTTTTAAATTATATACTTAAACAATAAGCGCCAAATCATACTGATATCATAAAAAAATTATTAAATAAAATGTTACAAGTTAAACAATGATGATATAGTATGTACTTAATATTAAACATATTATAAAAAAAATTCAATGTATTAATTAATTAAAATGTTAATGATTAATTATTGATAATGAATATTTATTCTTCACATTAATGAATCATTATTTTTTTATAAATGAACCATTCCCTATTTAATTCCTCAAATACTTTTAAAAAAGTTGAAAAAATAATATAAATATTTTTCATGGATAGATGTAAAATTTCGAATCAAATTGGGAGTATCAAATATATTACTAAGGCCTATACAGGTCAGGGATTAAATGAACGTTTTTTTAAGTATAAAGGAAATTATATTCTTCTCGGAGATTAAATTTTTAGGGATTAATAATTTTATTATATTTATCGAATTAACAATAAATACAAGAAGGCTGAATAAATCACCCTTAAATTAGTGATTGTCGATAAAATAATATTTGTTATTTTGTATTCCATTTCAACATATCTTTGTAAGACTCCATGAGAAATAGATTCCATAATAGTTTCAATGATACAGAAAGCCTTATAATTTTTTTATGTGCTTCATAGATAATTATTTGTATTACCAAAAATATAGGGGAATCCAGTAACATATTTTAGTTTTGGATGATAAAATGTTTTTTAATGATATTTAAATATAAATAGTGGACTATTAAATAATGATACCAACTTTATGGTACAAACTTTTTTGATTTTGGGTTATATTTTTTCAGGTTGATCAATAGTTATTTCCTTTGTTTCATGGATGTTTCGTTCTTGTATGAGCCGTTACTGGGGATGAATATGGATTTTGATCATGTTTGGGAGTCTATGAGATATATGAGGTATTTTATCATAGGGGTAGACAATATACTATAGAAAAAAAGAAGTAGGAGGTCCACCAACTATCCTATGAGTTCTATTGGCTATCCATTAGAGGGATTCCAGTATAGAGTTACTACAGGAACTACACCTCATAACTAGTGGGGGTCCACACCCCATCAGCCAAGTTGATAGTTGGATAGAAAATATTCTTGACCCACTCAATATCCTATGAAACTTATTAAAACCCAGGAATTAGGGCTAGTTCCACTGTCCAGCTGGGGGAGGTCACCGGCTTATCGGTGACGCTGATAACCATGAAGAAGGGAGGGTTAGTGTTAGAATTAAAATTATTTTAATTCACATTTTTATTTATAAAATCCTCCTCCATGAAACAAATTTGACTCATAAATTTCTGGAGGCTCCCTAGTGGTGTTTGGGATCTTCAGACACCATTTCCTCAAGAATCAATGCATTGATTGATGTGTTAGATTTGAAATCATAAATTTAATATATTTTTTATCATAAATCCTTAATTTTTACATTATATAGTTCATTGATAGATATTAATCCACATTTTTTGATATATTTGTTTTTTTATTAGTGAAATATGAATATAGGATTGTTTATCAAGAATTCTATGCATACACTATTTATTGGTATATTCTGTGTGGGTGTTTATCATTCTTAATTATGTTTAGTTCTTTATAATGAAATCACTATCAAATGAATCCTTTCATTTTATTTATTTTAAATTTGACATAAAATTGGTTAATAATTATTTAATTGATCATCTTGATGAATTATTTTGAATGGCATGGTGTTCATGATGAACTCCCATGGAAAAGGATTTTGAAATAAATCGTGAATTCTAAAAAAATAATCGTGATATAAAAAAAATATTTTGAAATTTATTTTAATGAAATAAATTACATGAAATGATTTATGATTATAAATGTGATGGTTTGAAATAAAATTTATGTATTTTTTAAAAAAATAATTTAATTCATTATTTTTGAAATGAATGGAATTTTTTTAACCTGAAGTGGGTCCAATATAATATATTGAGATGGATTTAATTAAATGATATCCTAAAAGTTAGTTTTTATTTACCTTGAAGCACAAGTGATCCTGGGTTGTTATTTGGAAATAACACACCCTTTATGAGTATTAGATCTACATATAAATGTATTAACGATGAGAGTGGCAAACAATTATCTTGTGGGTGGTAAGCTTTTTCTTTTAGACTATCATATTCCACATTGGAATTCCAATATTCAGAGTGTGGAAACAAATAGAGACATACTTCACTGTGATTTATGAGAATTCCTTTATTAATCTAAACACAGTTCACTTAAAAATGGTGATATGAATGAAATTTATTATAAATGCTGATAAATGATTGAAAATGATTTAGTCTTGTCCATTTTGATATAAATATGTATTCGTGTTTATTTTAAAAAATATTATTATATCTTTATAATTTGATTGTAATTAACTTTGAAACCTATTTATTTCTAAGAATTTAAATGTTTTACCACTCATGGTTTGATTAAAATAGTGAAAAAATTTCAATACCATGTTTTTTTAAATTTTCAATATTAGTTTATTTGTTATAGATTAAAAATAAAATGCATAGTGAGATCCTATATATAATTTTTATCATACACTAGATTTTCATGTTTAATTTTTAGACTCTCTTAGTAGAGGTCCAAGAAAATGGAAAGAACCACTCAAAGGTGAAGGATATTGTTGATTAGTGAAATTTTAGAGTTATCATTGACTTGAAGATTGTGAGATCAACTTGTTACCTAGGGTTTCTAGGGTGATTTCTTAATGGTTACTTTTGAAAACTTATGTTCAAATACCTACATTAAAATTTGTATCTAATTACTTATTGTTTTCTACTTTGTATATGTTTTGGTATATTGATTTTTAATCATTTATATCTAATACTTATCTTTATTAAGTAATTTTTATAGAGAAATATATCCATATTATTTATTTTGATACCTAAGTGTTATTTTTTAGATCGTGTGGATTATAACTTCCCATTGACTTGGGTTAGGACTGATTTGGGTATAATTTAGGTGGGTTATCGTAGATGGTATGTGAAAAAATGGTATAAAAAGAAGGTCGTGATTCTTCTTTGATATCATTACACAGTTTTAGATGTCTTGGTAGAGAGGATATTTGATTTTAGGGATAGTGTAGGTATGTTAAAAGTGAGTTCATAGATAGATATCATCATAAAATTCCTTAAGATAACATAGTATGTTGGCTAAAAGTTTCATTGAGGAGTTATTTTATTTTATCATATAAATTTTCTTAAATTTTTTTTGAATATTTTTTATTCCTAGTTGAATTCTAATTGATATAGTTGATGATATCATGACTCTTGACTAATTTTTAACTTATTACCTAAGATATGGTGTAGTAGAATTCCATAAATAATACATTTTAATAGACATTAGGGGGGGTATTAGGATAATACATGGAAACAATTTCCTCTAGTTTATTAAAGGATTATGGAAGTTGTTTTGTGTGTACTCCATCTTATGGGTCATGTACGTAAACCTCTTCACTTTTCAATTGATGAGGTTATTCCATGAAGGGATAATAATATAGATCATTTTTTATAATTCCTTCATTTTAAACCAACATATTTATAGGGATCCAATCATCCTGTGGAGGTAGATTATTAGTTTAAGAATGTTTAATATATCTTGTAGTTCATGGTGATTCCAGAATCTAATAAGTTGAAATGTGTTTCATTCATTCCAGAAGGGCCTAATGGATGGGGGAGGGACATTATCATTCTAACAGGCATAAATGTGAAATTAGATTTGAATTAATTCAAGGATAAATTCGTTTAATACATCTATCAAGAATAAATGGCTTTGGTTATGTCTATAATGTTCCTTAAACTCATGAAAGGCAATCAAACTATGACTCATTTTTTCAACCAATTTGGTAATCTTTTTTTATTTCTCACATGAGGTGGTTTTGAATGTGAAATTGAATTTCCCAATATTTAAGATTATTTATTGACTACATATATGATACAAGGTTTTACAAATGAAGCTAAAATCAAATGAAGATTTTCTAGATTTATCTTTTATGATGTAACTTCAAATGGATGGGAAATCAATTTTTTGGGAGTTTCATTAACTCCCAATAGTGGCTCAAGTGGTCACTTTAAATGAAGAGGAATTTGGATGAGTCTTAGGATTGAAAGATATATCTAGATTTCAATAGTATAAATATTTGAAATGTTCTATAGTATATGGTAAATGAAGACATACTTATTTATAGTGTGTCAAAGTCCAGCATTTGAAGTGTGCTTCCTTAGAGACACAGAAGATCTGTAGCTCATGTTAACAGTTAGGTCAAATAATGAGAATTTTCTATAGCTATATTGGTCCACATAGTGGTATGATCATGAAATTATAATAATTACATGTGGTGCAGTAATATGTTTCAAGAACAAATGATTTCCATATATAGGAATCCTGAAGGAATCTTCTTCTCACAGTGGATGAATATCCAATAGATTCTGCTCTAGGTTTCATGATAGTTATAGGTACAATTACTATTTTATTAAATTTAGTCTCCTCTATATTTGATATAGTTTCCTAAAATTATTTCATATATACCAGTTTAGTGTAACTATAAAATAATCATGTAGAGTTAATTCATTATATGATATAAATTTCTAGGCCTCCCAGGACAATGTGAAAAAAATGTCCTCGGAAGCCCTTCACATGCTTTCTCTTACACATAAATATATCTTATTTGGTAATTGTTAGTTATGAATATGAAACCTCTATATTTCATTCTTAGGATTTATTTTCTCATCAATTATAAATATCATATTGACTGCAATCTTCAATTGGTTTCCCTTACATCCAAGATGGTGTATGGTGAGTTTTTCAGGGATATTGGGACTTGATGTTGAGTTTTACCAAAAATCGTCTTCTAATGTTGGTAAGAATGTTATCCTTACTTCCATTAAATTATAGTGAAATCCTTATTGTATTTATATTCCACTAATAGTATTTGTGTTTACCAATGTGTTTCTACATGATTTTTTGGGTGTTCCAAGAGTGATGAAAGTGGTGTTTTCTATGGACTTGGTACTAGGTGCCCAACCCATTTCAATTCCCTCTTATAGAATGTAAATAGATTATTTAATGGTGTTAAATACATAACTTTAAGAATATAATTATTAAGGATTTATTCACCCTAGTGTTCCACCTTGGGAATTTCTAGTGTTTTTTCAATAAAGGACATCAAAACCCATTTCTTCTATTGTTGATTAAAAAAAATCAGGTAATGTTTAACAATAAATATATGATAACAAGAATTAAAGATTTATTTGACTATATGATATGTGTGAATTGGTTCCCATAGAATGATATTTTTTCTGGTTGTCACTAGAATAGGATCAAAGAGTTTTATATCGCTAATACACCCTTTTGGAGAAGGTGAGATCAATATGAGTACATTATTTTTCCATTTGGTTCAATCAACGATCCTTTTGTTTTTGTAAAGTTGAAGAATAAGATATTAAATCAATATATTGATTATTTTTTTGGTTTTTATAGACGAAATATTAGTTTACACCAAGAATTAGGATAATCTAGTGTGTTCCTTGAGAGAAGTTCTAAACATATTGAAGAATAAAAAACAATATGCAATGATTTGAAAAATGAATTTTATGGATTATGGTGTTAATTTTATTTGGAATCATGGTGTCCAAAAATGGTAATTTATGTGATATTGAAAATTTTAATTCTATCATGTCTTCTGAGGAACCACTAAATGCCTTTGATATTTTGAGCTACCTGTACTATGAACGGTATTACTATTATTTTTGAAAAGATTTATAAAACATTTCTTCTCTGTTTACCTTTTTATTTGAAAGGTAGTAAAATGATTATACTATTCAAAATGACTGGATTCCTTTAATGTGTTAAAGAGTTTGTTAAACTTAGCTCCAATGTTGAATCTTCCATTATACATGCATAGTTTTTTAATATTCTTTGATTTATAAAGTTCAGGTTTGTGTTGGGTCCTTATTAATTGTGATCATGTTGCGGTGTATGGCTCTAATAAACTTTGAACTCATGAGAAAAACTATAACACATATGATCTGAAACTTATAGCTATGATGTGTGGTATAAAGTGTTTGTGACATTACATTTTTTAGTGAAAGTATTACTATATACTTTAATCATAAAATATAAAGATATCTCTTCTCATATAAATATTTTAATCATTGAAATAGACAGTTTGTGGAGTACTTATAATCCATTAATTTCAAAATTTATCATGCTATTGAAAATGTGAATATTGTTGTTCATGCTTTGTGTAGCAAGATTGTATGATAAAACATGAATATATCATATGTGAAATAGAATTTAATGGATCTCTATACTCATTTTCACTTAGGAGTCTTAGAGGATGAGACTAATGTTTTTTGATTGAGTGTCTAAAAATCCTCTGTACTTCTTAAGATGACTCCATAGAAACAATATTTTGATGATGTGTTCCTTTTCACTAGGTATTTATTATATGTTAGGAAGACCATTGGTATATGATATCTAGCATATGATGGTATCCAATTATTCTAATATATGTATTTCATTCTTTGTTCTTTTATAAATTTTTTAGTGAAATATTTTTATAATTCCATGTGGGTGGTACACCATGGAACCACTAAGATGTTTAATGATTTGGGGAGTAATTTTTGTGGCTGGTTATGAGATGTGACATTTCTAATTTTGTTTCTCACTATTATACATGTAATTATATTAAATCCTATCTTTTGAATACATCAATATTACTTCAACTTCTTCATATGAAGACACGGAATGGGGATGATATGTCAATGCACATTGTGGTTAGGTTGCCTCTTATAACTTATGGAAGCAATTCATTTACAGTGTGGAACGAATAATTGAACATATTGTTTCAAATTTATCCCATTTATGATACCATTTTATTTATATACTTGAAAAATTTATATGTTAAGGGGATCATTAGATTGAGTGGAGTTTTATCTTTCATAAATTCTGATAGGGATCCTTAGTTCAAACATAGATTTTAGACTGACCTCTAGTGAGTGGAAAACATAAGTACATACACAACACTGAGGGGATTTTTTGTCTGAATCAGTGTTTGGAACTTTTTAACCAATTATAAATTTTTATCCCATTATCACTTTGACTTATAATGATATTCATTATATTAGTATCATTTTTTTATCATATGAAAGTATATGAATGAAATTAAAAGATAAAACACAATATTTTTTCATGGTTTACTACTCCACATGTGTAGCTAATCCTTAGACTATATATTTTTGACCAATATACTAATTCTACACTATAATTAGTTTCCAAATATTGTTTTTTGGAGTAAAAAATACATATCATAAGTGTAAGACCTAACACTCTAGGAGGGGAGATAGAAAAAATCATTCGTTCTTATAATAGTGATAATCTTGCCGAAATCATAGTTCCTCCCAAGTTCTTTATACCTACTTTAAAGAATTTTGATACCTTATTATGAAGGTACTTTGTGACACCATAAACATATTATGTTAGATAAGATCATATGTTTTATATCATAATGTGGATTTTTTCTCCACTTCACTCTTTTTCACTTGTTACCTACACATCAGTGGAAAATTTAATTTTATTCTCCATCCATCCTATATCTGAAACTTGTATTTTTAATCCTCTACCCAATATTATCCATACATTATTGTATATATGATGATGTTCACTAGTTATATTTTAATTTAGTGAATTATTTATATATTCTTTTTCCTATTCTTCTAAAAAATATTCATCTGTTACTCTCCATCTAATGTACATCTGTTTAAGGGGATTTCACCCAATCACTATTATATAGTCTTTTCATTCAATCACTAATTTATAGGAAAATCCATTCAACATATAGCTGAACGTTATTCTATATTATTCATCTAGTGATTTGGTATTATTAAGTGATTTAGCTCTATATGATACACTATACTTTCTATATAACTTATTACTCTCAAAACATTAACTGTAATGAGAATATTTCTCATGCATGATGGCCCAGACTACATTTCACAATAAATTATTCATAAATTTGTTATAATAAACATATGAACAATGATTGTCCCATGAATTATCTATACTATTACAACCATTTATATAGGTTCATTTATTTTAGAATACATGGGAAGTCAAATATATTTTCTTTGTCAAGAAAAATATTTAATGTTTAACATTTTTCTACCTATATCTTCATGGATATCTTCCAAATTCTACTAGGTCATTTAATAAATTAAAAATATATTTCATACATCCCTAAACATTCTAGAATCAAAAATTACATCTTTGATTAATTAAACATTAATAAATAATTTCAGTTTCACCATAATTAAAATACTTACAAAAACATCATACAGTTCCTCTAACCTTCTTTCTAATATATGTTCATAAAAATTAATCCATTCGGTGAAATATGGTTTTATAACTATATTATTCAAATAAATCTATTTGATAGTCATTTTGAAATTTTATTCCACATACATTCATAGGGATCTTTATTTATCTAATGCGTTCTCAGATGATTGTTTGTCTTCCTCTCTCTAGTAATCCCTCTGATATTTTTTATATTAGTATTTTCTAATTGATCTATAGAACTATACCATATGGATTTGTACAACTCATCCCAAGGTATTTGTCACATGTTTTATGATAACATCACTACAAAACATATATCTACGAAATACATTTAAAATATTTATTAACATCGGTTCGATCATATTACATAGAATCTTCAGTTTAACGCAACATCTCTAAATCCTATATCTGATAACATTGTGGTTATTTTTTTGATAGTCATGAGTTTGATGGAACCTTCTCCACCCATTCCATTTCATTTAATCTATTTTATTTTCCTCATTTAAATAGCTCATCATCATATGGACTGAAATTGATTCCATCATATTATATATCCCATCACATCTTTGTAATTCATAACATGAGTAATATAATTTTTACATTCAATGTGTATGTGCATAGATATTATTTTTTTCATTTCACTTAAGTCTTTGATATGCCATAACATTGTTGAATCTTCTAAGGACATCTATTATAAAATACTTCTCTACCCAGTCACATATTCATCAAAAACTTATTTCCAAATCATTACTTTTCATCATATTCTTATTATTGTTATATCTAATCAGATTTGTACATTTATTCTTCAAACATTACCTCAACAACTATGAATCAATACCATAAGTCATCATGATGTTTAATTTATTAATATCACTTTACATAGCATGAATTGAAATATTATTTCCATTCATATCAGCATGATAAAACTATGAACATTCCATTGATGGTTTCCTAAACATTATGGTATCTTGTCTGAATTTATAACTTTATACAATTGATGGACACTCCATGAAATTGAATAGTTTGGAAAAATGAAGAATGTTCAAGACCATTATATAAGTTGTAAACCACTAGCTATTTACCACTGTCTATTGAACCCAGTCTGATAAACTTCCATACACTAGTATCTATCCAATCATATCTGTTATCTCTATCTGTTCAGCTTCAAAATATTCTAATGTATAATAATTAAAAAATATTTTCTTACTCTAAACATTCTTATGGAATCTTTTTCTATTATTATTTTCAAACATCTTAAGGAAACATCTTATAGAAACTTCAATAATATTGATAATTAGGGTACTTCTCTAACTTACATAGAACATATTGTTGATATTTAAAATAACTCACAAATAATTAAAGGATAAACTCAATGTATTCAAAATAAATTTCTGTGATAATAATACTCGAGTAATATCCTTCTACTTAATCGATTCATCCATGTAAAATTAGATTTGTTACTAAACATGGAAACTTGAATCAAATTTTCAAAACAATATCTTTTTATAATTTTCAACATATTTACATTAATAAAATTTGTCTATTTCCATAAATACTAATGAAAATCAGTAATATCCATTGAAAATAAATAAAAAGCATACACATAGTGGACTCTCCAATATCAACCTTTGAATTTATTTTCAATATGTTCATAGTAATTTTCTATTGAATATGTCAATATATAAGTATTCTTGTTATTTATCACCCCTCAAATTTTTTGAACCTTCATTTCACTTTCTCTCTCAATTATTGAAATGAAATAAAAATTTAAGGGGAAGAGTGTATCAACTAATAGTTATGAAATATTCTATCCATTATTTCAATCTTTGTATCATGAACCATGTTCTCTAGAGAAAATAATATTTTATTATTTAGATTAATAATATGGCCCTTATATACTTGTCTTGATACCACAGGAATAAGAACTCATAAATTAGTATTCAATGGTTTTGCACTTTTATTATAGGGTGAATATACATAAACATTATAACAATATTTTTCAAGAAAAATGACACTGAAAATACCATATGAATTTTAATTAACATATAAAATCATTCAAGTGAAAGAAGAAATATATTCATCCTTTGAGAACTTCAATACATTGATTTCTCTTATATCATTGATTAATCGAATTTCTCCCCTTTATTTCAGTTTTGTTATTTATTTTAATCTAATGTTTGGAGTTTAATTAAAACATACCTTTTCCAATGGAATTATCCTCATGAAATTTAAAAAATAATCCGATTTCAATGAAATAGAGATTCTGGTAGGATCATCAATGTTCTCCATATGTCTCCCAGTCAAGGAGACAATTATTTAAAACTTTATAATGATGGTTCTCTTCGATTGATATTCATCAGGACCCTCATATTGATAATGTAGTAAAATGGATCTATTCTTATGTTTATTTCTAGTAAATTTCCATGTAACATCCCATTACCATTCTGATAGGTACATTCGAAATATTGTTGTTTTATTCCTTTTTTTGTTTGGGTAGGGCCAAGGAGGAATTGATCGGATACCTATAACATTGAAGGTAAAGATTTTTTGGATTCTCAGTATAAAACATATTTGTTTTGTTTCTTTTTAGAGGTTTACATGTCGTGTAATATGGTTACATGATTTGTAAATTTTGAAATAAAAATTAATCAATTTTTGAAAAATGTTTATGGGGTATTAAATGATATTGGTATTTGATAATTACATGATGTGTAATTGGGTTACATATTTTTTAATTTCCAGAATTAAGTTTTTAAATAGGAAGGTTGGATGAAAATTATATTTCCACCTCTCCAGATTTCATTTCTCTCAACCTAAGATGCATTCACAAGTGACTCTCGAGCACTCAACCACTTCTAGATCCATTTTTCAGCCATTGATAATTGTTACAGTTGTAATGTTACTTTCCAGGTAAGTGTTCTCCATATCTCTCTGTGTCTTTCCATTTACCTACTTAGATTTTCATATAAAATATTTAGATTTATGGAACTAAACATTATGTTGTAGAATATTAATTTTAGGTTTGTTTTTAATGTCCTTTCACATTCATTCATTTTGGAAGGTTCTATTGCAGGATTTGGGTCTCCATGATGAATTTTAGGTGTTTCTGTTATGACAGAGAAATCTGATTGACCCTGAATTGATTGATATAAATTCAATTGTTTTATTTAAATTAAATTAATTTAAACTTAATTAAATTGGTTTATTGAAAAACCAATTTTATTGAATTTTGGGATTTGAATGTGAAATAGGGTTTTTGGCTTCAATTATGGAAAAAAAACAATTTCATTTAATTGGGGTGGGTAGTTAGGGTGGATAGAAGTTTTTCCAATTAAATGATAGAATTTAATTGATATAATTTAAATTATGTAATTGATTTGGTGATAAAAAACATGTGGTTTTATCTTAGAAAAAAGTATTGAATTCATTAAAAACCCATTTTGGATTTTTAAATAAAAAATTGGAACTCATGAAATGGTAGAACGGGTTGAATTTCATTTTAAATAGTTTTAAAATAAATTTCACATCATTGATTATACAAAAGAACATGGAAGTCTAGGTAGTTAGTTAGTTATTGGGATAACACACTTTTGACTCTTTAAAACTAAAAAAAAGATAGTGTATTAGGTCACATCCCCTATGGGATGACGATGAGTATCCTTTGTCTCGTGTCATTGGGTTGCATGTATACACCTATTTCTATGATCACCTTCATGTGTGTGAGGATCCCATACCCAGGAACTATCATACCTTTTGGAAAAATACTATGTCTCTTGTTTCATTATATTTGATATATAAATGTGTTCCAAAATTTTTAATATATTTTACATGCCTGATGAATTTATATAAACTATTTTATATTAATTTTTTGCGATCCATTTGTTTAATGTATTCTAATTATTTGAAATGTAAATCATGAATTTTTTGAATTATGCTCGAAATTTCCATACATTTATATTTGAACTTTAAATAATTGTTTCGTTAACTAAATATTGGTATATTATTATGTAATCCTTAGTGAGACCTTACTGAGATTTTATCTCACACCCTACCTATGCATTCAGTTGTTTGTAGATTATCACCTTCTAGGTTCAAGTAAGGTTAAGGCACTGCATAGTGGTAGTAGCTATTGATCCTTGGGGATAAGAGATTTATATATATTTTATCATGTATTTTTATCTTAATTTAGGTATATTTTTGTGGTACATTGGGTTGTTTACCTATTTATCTTTTAGTACACTACTTCATGTTGTGTTTCAATTGTTAATATACTGAATTGTTTAAATTTATTTTTCCTTTTTTGTAGAGAATTCATTCCCACTTTCAATTTGTATGATTGTAGGTGATCATTTCCAACCAGTGGGGATTGGGAATTCCCTTTTCCCATGTCAGTTCTAGCTTTATTATTGGGTTACCATGTTATTTGAGATGGTTCCGAACAATGGGCTATCAGTGTTCTAGTTTGATCTTCTTACCTTGATGTTAGTATGCAGTTTTGTGTTTTTATTGCGACTTGTTGGGTAGTTCTGATTGAGTTCCAAGCTTGATCTCACCACAATGAACCTTAAGTTGCATGTTATGGTCTTGTAATGATGTCTTTAGGATTAGTATTAGTCGTTTTCATCATTTTTTATTTGGAAAGATTGAAATACAAATCTCATTTTCATGTTTATTGGGATTAATTTCATTATTTCTTAGTTTTAGTGTTAAATTTGATGTCTACTATGTTTTTTTCTAATTATTTGTAGCATGATGCCACTAAGAAGACACCAAAATCAGATCTATGAGGAATATGTTGTTGAAACATAGTAAAAGAATACACTCATGTACATAAGTCCAATTGAGGTGATTGTGGGTACTATCCATGCTCTGAGACAGCAACCAAAACCCATCACCATTTAGGCTCCATTTGTGGAACCTCATAGAGATAATCTCCAAAATCTTTATCATGTGTTCCTTCACTAGTAGCCTCTAGTGTTCAAAGACACAAAATGATCCTCAAGATGTAGAGGAATGATTGAGAAGGATTGAGAGTTTGTTTGGGTTCCTAGAAACTCCCAATGAAATACAAGTGAAGTGTGCCACCTTCATGATAGATGGATGGAGTATGAAGTTGTGGGACACAATTTCTTATAGTGGAAAGACTTAACTGATATTTTCCATGACCAGTTCTATCCTGAGTCAATGTTGTTAGCCATGTATTTTGATTTCTTGAAAGATGAGAAAGCTGACAGAACCCTGATAGAGTATGCAATCAATTTCACTAATCTATTTTAGTTTTAACCTAATATTTTATCAAATGAAAAGATAAGAATTGATGGTTCTAGTTGGTACATTGAGTTGGAATGATTTTTTTGGTCTTATTTCAAAACGTTTCCTTCTTATTAAGATGTGCTTGATAGGGGGTTAATGGTCGAAATGGAATGGCAGACAAGTTAGGGTTATCGAGAGTTCCTTTCTCTACCAGTGCTAGTGTGAATTCCTCTAATGGAAAAAGGTATTATGATGATTCTTTTTGTGTTTCTGTATAGTTTTTTTAAACCAATAGTATTGTGGGGAAGAATCCCGTTGATTCTCTACCAGTGTTTCAAGGAAGGGATCACTAAGAGGGTTTTCATTGACGAATCCAAGATATGTGGATACTATGGATACTTAGGTCACTTTCATAAGATATTAAATATCTATTCTTCTCTTAATAGTGGAATTGGATCATTATAACCTTTTATAACTATGGGGAAATCAGATGATTCATGAGTAAAGGGGTTTCAGCCATAGGCATTAAGAACAAATCCTCTCCCCAAAAATTTAAGAGTCTCTAGAGGAATCGTATGGGTCTAGTAATAATATTAGGTACCATCACTATAGATTTTTCATTACTAACTATATTATTTTATACTTGTGAATCTCATTCATTTATTTCAACCCATATTATTATCATTCTGAGTCTTCCTATTGAGATTTTGTCTTGTGTGATGGATGTTTCTACTACCATAGGAATAAAGAGAGACCATAGCCTCTATTGTTCCAATTGTGATTTCTATTAATCAGATATCAATATATCTTGGAGTTTTTTGGTTATCAAAAAGAATCCTATTGATTTCATATTCAAGATAAATTATCATATTTTGAATATATCCAAGATTGATTGTTATGTTCAATGGGTCTACAATAATACACCCGATGGTGTATACTGAGTCTTCCAAGGAGAATAGAACACAAAATCAAGTGGAGAAAAAAATTATTATATGGAGTTGGGGAAAGTAATACTTGTGTTCACCATTGATATAGAGAGAGAATAATTGATCGGTTATGTCCTGCTAGTTTTTGTCGAGTTTCTCGACATGTTTCCTTCAGACATCTCTAGTCATCCCTAGTTATGGGAGGTAGAGTTTTCTATCAATTTTGTACATGGTACTCAACCAGTTTCAATTCCTTATTACTATATAAAACTAGAAAAAATAAAATAGTTGATGATTTAGTTGGATGATATTATATAGAAAGTCTTTATGTTCCTGAGTGTGTCGTTATAGGCAGAACCGATTCACATTGATTAGAAAGATGCCTGTTCACTTTTTCATTTTTATTACAGAAAACTCAATAGAGTAAAGGTAAATAAAAAGTACTCGTCAACAAAGACATTTGATCTATTTGTTCAGTTAATATTAAAAAATTAGTTCTCAATTATTGAACATTGATATATTTACCATCAGTTGATGATAAAATAATCTGAAATTCAAAAAACACCTCTCAGAGAAGATACAACCATTATAATTAACTTGTCATGGTGTTTGGTCTATCAAATTCTCCTTCAGTCATTATATAATTAATGATATGGATTTTCCATGAGTAAAATGATACCATTATGATAGCTATTTGGATGAAATCCCCATTCACTCTATGCCAGAGGAGGATCAGGTTCTTTATCTGAGAATAGTTATGGAATTATTGAGAAATCGCCTTTTTCGGACAATCTTTTGAAATGTGATTTCTAGGTTTTGGAAGTAAAATTATTACGACACATGGTGTAAGAACATATAATTCTAGTTGTCCCTAAAAACGTAATGGCTGATATCAATGGGAACAACCACAAATTTTGTTTCAAGATTCAGATCATCTTGTGTTTAGCTGGGATTAATTGCCATTTCATTATGGAATTCTAAAAGTTGGCATCTCAAATAATTTATCTAACTTGTAAAGGGGTAATGTTTTCATAGGATGAATAATATCAAAATTATTTTTTTGAGCTGAAATATATTTCTAATACTACACTTAAGATGAATCTTTAGAAGGTCGGGTAGGGTTATGTGGTATTTTATGATGCATTAGGCTTGGGTTTGGGTTGCATTCTTTTGTAGGTTGATAGTGTCATTTATTATGGTATTGGAATCTTAGGCTACATAAGAATAATTCCCTTACCCATGACCTTGAAATTTCTTCTCTGATGCACACACATAAGAGTTAAAGGAATTACCATTATAAAAAAAGGTTTACCATGTTTCTAAACCTGAGCTGATTGAGTTATATATTTTCTAAAAAATAATTGAATCTTTATCAAAGGTGTTTGGTGGAATACCTAAAATCATCTGATTTTGACATTTCCTATACCACCCGGAAAGGGAATGTCGTTTCAGATTCTTTTCCAAAGAAAATTAGAACCTAGGAAGTGAAAGAATAATCAGATGAGTGGATCTTGATATATCTATTTGAATAGTTTCATATTGGAGTTCAAGAAACTGTAGTCGAGGATTCCTTATCTAGTGTTTAGTTCTCATATGCTCTTCTGAAAATGATCCTTCAAGGGCATTAGCATGATGATGAGTTTCGTAGAATTAGAAACTTTATTTATGGTGGAGAGATCATGACTGATTGGTCATTCTCTAGTAAGGGAAAACTATTCATACAAAATTTAATTTCTATTATGTTATCAGTATGGAAACCTATGATGGGGTATTTCCGTAACTCAAAGTAGGTTGTACACTCAAGAACCATGAAGATGTTATATTACATGTGAAGAATATTCTAGTTGCATGGTATGATATGAGGCATTGAGAATTTGTCTATTGTAATATAAAAGAAATTTCATGGTCAAGAACTATAAAACAACAAGTGTTTTTCAGACACTTCTAATGATATCTGGGAAGTGGGATAAGATATCGATGGACTTCGTGGTTGTGTTACTACATACCCAAAGAAAAAAGAATTTGATATGTGTTTTGATCGATTAGAGGGAAAAATTTATTCACTTTTTATCCATTGCAGACAAAAAAAAAAGTTGGCGAGTGAGAAAATAACTATGTGAAAGTTGTTTTTTATTTTCATGGATTTCCTCCTGCTATAGTCTTTAATAAGGATCCTCCGTTCAATTCTTTCTTTTATAGGGGAGTTCAGGGGAACTGGGATCTCAATATAATTTGAATATGGAATACTATACATAATCAAAAGGCCAAATAGAAAGATCTATACATTTTATTGAGTACGTGCACCGTACCTATGTTCTTGAATTTGATGGATCATGGGAAGAAAATCTGGTTCTGGTTGAATTTTCTTATAACAATACTTACCATCATGTGATCAGAACTCCTCCTTATCAGGTCCTGCATGGATAGAATTGTAGATATTTATTGGGTTGGTTGGTGATAGGTGAATGTTCCTTGGTTGTACCGATCATAGATCAAGTGATGACAACAATGATTAAGTTTATTCATCATATAATGTTTATGTCACATAGTTGGTATATGTATTATGCTAATCATTGTTATAGACTGTTGTAATTTTCTTGTTAGTGACCAAATGTTATTGAATATATCACCTCACTTGAGTCATAAATAGATTAGGAGGTATGTGAATCGTGTTGTCCATTTGAGGGAAGCCATTGTGGTTGTTTAGAAGGTGGGGAATGTTTTTTACAATTTATTACTTCCACCATAGTTGACATTGATACATGACATGTTCTGTGTATCTCATCTGTTAAATTATCTATCTGATCCATTTCATGTTCTAAGTTGGAGTGATCTTGAGGGTGATGTTGGTTTTGTTTTGTGACTGAACGACCATTTGGGATAGTTGATTCTGAAACAAAGTTACTTATTGGGGGATGATACCTTTTATTTGTGTGCTATGACCACACATTTATTATTATCTTGAGAGATGGGTGTCCAAGGAACTAATGAGAGAGTAGTGGCATTAGATTTTTGATATGGAAGTTTCATGAAAGGATTTTTAGGGACATTTTATTTTCATGGTGGGTAGGATACAACATCCTATTATCTTTATTACTGGAACGTTTCAAAACTTATCATGGTTTTTATTTTTCATTGTCTTCATAGCTATGGGGAGGAATTGCGGGGATATATATAATAGTGAAGTAAGAGATTTTTTGAATTCCCAACATAAATCTTTCTTGTTATATATCCTTATGGGGATTTTCAAGACATGTAATATGGTTACACTATATATAATTTCTAATGTTTAAAATACAACATTTTTTTACAAAAGGATTAAGGAATTTTTGGTGATTATGGTATTTTTCAATTAGACAACTTGTAATTTGGTTACATGTTTTGTAAAGTCCTATGTGTTATTTTTAAATTGGTAGCTAGGATGAATATTCTATTTCCTCTTATACATATTTCTTTTCTCTAAACCTATGTTTCCTTTCAGGTGAATCTAGAGCCCCCAATCCCTTTCGGGTCATTTCATTCTGTGATTGGTCGTTGTTATAGTTTCACTATGACTTTCTAGTTAAGAATTCTCTTTATCTCTCCATCTATTTCTCTTTATGTACTTGGAGTTTGACATATCATGATGGTATTTGTGTATCTAATCTTTGTTTTTTTTAATATTTATTCTACGTTGAGTTCCTGGATCATGTGTTCCTTCATTCTTGTTGGAGGGTTTTGTTGCGGGCTATAGGTTTCTGTGAAATTTGTATGTTGTTTCATTATGATGGTAATATTTAATTAACACTAAATTTAATGATTTAAATTCAATTTTTTTATTAAAATTAAATTTCATGAAAAAAATTCAATTGTTTTATTAAAAATTCAATTCCATTTAATTGGGATATTTGAATGTGAAATTGGTATTTTGTCATGAAAGTTTGAAAAAAAACCCATAATTCTGTCAAATTGGGTTGTTTTGTGGGATTGGGTGGAAATTTTTCAATTTAATTTTTGGAATTTAAATAATTGAATTTAAATTATGAAATTAATTTTTTGAAATTGATTTTTTTAAATCGATTTCAACATTGTATTTTAAATAATTCCTTAAAATAGTTTTATAGAAACCTAGTGGTTTCTCTCATTAAACGAAATGATTTGATTAAAAACATATTTTTAGTATTTAAATGGAAAATTGAAAATTTTTAAATGGGATAAAGGAAATAATTGTATTTTAAATAGTTTTGAAATTAATTTCCCTATCATTTATTTTAATAGAGCACAAGCAAGCCTAGGTAGTTATTGAGTTAAAAGTATAACCCTTTTTGGATTCTTTACAACTAAAAAACATAGTGTATAAGGTCAAATCCATGATGTGATTTTGATGAGTCACCTTTGGCCAATGTCTGAGATACATGTGTATAAACAACTTTTTATGACCACCTTTGAGTGTATGAGGATCCGATAACAAGGATATGTCATACCTTTTGGTTGATGACCATGTTTCTCTCTTGTATATATTTTAAATATAAATGTTCTCCAATGTTTGTATACTATTTTAAATGCCTAATTAATTTATATAAATTGTTATATATATATTGTGAATCCATTTTTTAAGGTATTTCCATTACTTGAAATGTAATGCATGAATTGTTTTTATTATGCCCTAAAAATTCATATCTATTTATTTAAACGTGAATATTTTATTTGGTTAATTAAATTTTGGAATATCATTGGGGAATCCTTAGTGATACCATGTTGGTGCCAAAAATTTCACTAGGGAAACAAATCTCCATAAAATTCCAACGATGCCTGCCTTGCTGAGCATCCTCACAAACAAGCCATGTGAAACCTCTCTGACTCTATGATCAGTGTGAAGTAGTGGAAAAATAATAATCTACAACCATGGTATAGTAGCTGAAACAGGACTCCATGGCTATGACGCACTTGAGGAGAGCTCTGTAGCCACCCTGGAGCAGCTGACAGAGCCCCCTATGACTATAATGCACTGGAGAGAACCCTCTATGAGAACCATGTTACAGCTGACTGAGAGCACTGTGAGTGCGAGGAACTTGAGGGATCCACCTCAAATTTCAATGTCCAATTATTTCGTGACCCATCCTCGGAGCTTCGCACCGCCTTTGTCTTATAAATAAATGGATTCCCTAAAACTCAAAGGAATGATTCCATGATATTTCACCTTCCCTACTATCAAATCACGAAGCACCTTCTTCTCTATGAAACATTGATAAAATGAACTCTTCATGATATTTGAGCGTTACGAAATACCTTTCCCTTTTCTCATATTGAACTATTCTTCAAGAATAGATGCCCATCATGAATCCCATGGGCCATCACAATGAAATTAAACCCCTATGGGAATTCAGGACTTCCCAAAGTACTCATTCTTTGCGAAGTACCTTCCATGCACATGTAAACCCCATGATATGGTAGGATCATCATGCTTCAGGATGTATATCTCATTGCAAATACACACATTGCAAGGCACCCTTACTCTATGAAGTAAAACATCATGAAAGCCCTTTAACTTCACAAATAACTCTTTATATGCTTATATACTCCATGCCTATTCTAAACCACTCCACTTCGTGAAGCATACCCCTTCACAGAGTCCCTCAACTTTGTGGAGCACCAGAACTTTGCAAGGTCCCTTCTTTTGAATGTATTTGCTCCACAGACCCTTATCCCATACATCCCTCTAGGTTTGTATAAAGTGATATCAATCTTAATTGGGTGGCACTTCATATTTCATTACATATCCTCATGCTTTTTCATATAGGCATGATAACGCCTATTTCTTCTTGTCATAGCGACACTAACGTGATCCCCTCAATGGATCACTCCACAACCCCATCTCTACGCAGAATTACCGGTGCCTTCCCTTCACCAAGGGTTAAAGTGTGATAGTTATGAATGTACTAGGGGTGGGGAGAGAGTCCTCATAATCCAATCTATAGGATGTTAAACTGACAAGCATCCTTGTCTATATCACATGATGTTAAACTGTAGCCTCACCTCGTGTACTATACACAGGGTACCCCACCTCAAACATTTTCCACACCCACTTGTCTCCACTGGAGTGATATCTTCATAACATGGAACCTGATTCTCCGTTAATGGAACAAAATCTGTCTACAGGGGAGGGTGAAAATCATGTTGTAATACCCTATCCTTTCTTGCAGGAGGTAGCTCCCTTGCTCCTCCTTTCTTCTTCTATGTGCAATGACCAAAGGAGAGATGGGCACATGGAATTTCGATTCCCCGTACCTCTCCCTTTGGGATTTATCGCCATCGGACCTCCAATCTGGAGTAACTCCTAATCATCATCTCCCTGGGATTCTAACCATGCATAAGCCCCATTCCATTCCTCATGGATGCACCTTTTACAACATGATCTTCAGTTCATTTTTCCTCCTGTTTCTCACACAGAGCATGACTCACACGGGCTTAGAGTAAGCATTTTCTATGGCATCCTCTCAGGGCCACCTTAATGCAAAAGCCTCCTCCTTTACCACTGACCTACATGGACATTGATCCTTTCCTGTTCTAGGCATGGTATGTAGGAATCCTCTCTAAGGTTCAAGACCATCAAACATCTAACCTGGTCACCTCACATTGGTTCACTCTAGTCGTTCGTGACATTATACTATATTTCCCCATTTCATCCTGCATAACTCTAAACTATATTCTTTTGAACTACATGAGTTTTGATCCATGGTCCTAGATTTCTTACATAGGAAGCCTCCAAAATTTTCAACCCCAATAGTTGGTAACCCTATTCGATCTGCATGGGTTTTTATCCCTATCTCCTAGATAGTTTATGTAGGAATCCTCCCTGAGGTTCAAACCCAAACACTAGTAAACCTATTCGGTTTACATGGGTTTTGAGCCTTATCTCCTAGATAGGGTACATATTAATCCTCCCCGAGGTTCAACACCAAACACTGGTAAAACAATTCAAAATACATTGGTTTTGATCCTTGTATCCTTGGGTGGGTACATATGAAGCCTCCCAGATGTTCAACCCCAAACACTGGTAATCTTTGGTGACCCCATTTTGGGGACCCACATCCTTCCCAAACAATTTGGACATTAATTCCATGCCATCGGGATATATAGGAATCCTTCCTTAGGTTCAACACCATCATCCATGTATCATCCTTTTCTATCCTTCAAGCCTTTGTGTTTATAAGGCCCTAGCCTTAAAACTTACGCAATCTTGAGTTATTACAAGATTACACATTGAGGATCTTTTCGGGTTTAGAGTTTTAGAGAGTTAGATCATAAAACTTTCATTACATTCCACATTTAAACAAAGTGGTTACATAAAGATAGTATTCATTTTTTCCTATCAACGGAACATATTTATAATAAAACATGGATTCTTTCTTGACACTTCCTTGACACTATCATCATATCATGTACCTTTCCCTTGACCTGTGTAAAACATTTCAAAAAAACATGGGATGAGCATAAAAAGCTCAGTATGGGTTATAAAAATATGGAAAGGAAACATGAGTTCATATATACATAAGAATGAAATCATACCTTACCCATAAAACATAAGCACTTTAACATAACTCATCAAATCATGAATAAATCATAGAAATCATAAGACATAAAGGTAACTTGAGGAATTCATAACAGTATTACATAGAGTGTAACCCTCTTGGTTACGTTTGGAATACCCATCACAGTATATTCCCTTAATCTCTTTGGAGAAACCTTAAGGTTTCACTCTTTCGTGTTACCCAATGCATTGGAGAGCGATATCGGTCTCACTCGCACTTAGTTTATCACGGAACCACCCGTCTTCATAATAATGCCCAAGAACCTCAAAATAATTGTATCACATAAAACATGCATAAAGGAAACATAACATTTCCACCTTTCAATAACAAGATATCAATACAACACATTGATATAAAAACATTATGAAAACCATTTTCAATACCAAAATAAAATAAAAGTAAAACATGGTATTTATTTTTCTTTTAAAAAGATGGTATGTCTTGTAGAGGAATCCGAAACTCAAATAATGGTCACGGCGGCGGAAAAGTAGTTGTCGCCGCATACGTACAACAAAAACATTCCCATTTTTTTGTTTAGTAAACGCTTCGTATAAAAAAATTCCTTTTGAATAAATGTAAAAGTCAAAGGGTTTTATACACCGTATAAAATAAGGTTGTGTATAAAATAGAATATGCCTCAATGAAAGGAGATTGAGACGAAGTCCTATACCTCGGGTCCGACTTGACTCGGTCGTTCATTAATCACCTGAATAATAAACATGAGTTAATTTATAGTTGTTTAAGAACATTTTTCAATTTCATTATTCCTTTTATATCTCTTATTGCCATGTCATGAACACTATGTAATTATTTAAGTTAATAACAGTCGTTTTAACGATCATTGGTACTTGAGTCAAAAATAAACCCTTTATAATTACAAGTTGTTCATGTATCCATTATATCCAGAATGTTATTCATGATGTAGATATCATATATGTCATATATATCTAGTAAAAGCATGAATTTATAATATTACATAATCATTTATAGGTACGAAATGAAATGCACCGTTTATGGAGACGGTAAGCCATACATACGCATGAACGCTACTTTCATTTCTATTTCATATTTTATAGAATAGAATCATAATGATATAAAGGTATATTATAATTCCAGTGTAATATCATATATAATATCATAACTCCATCCTTTATACATCCCACATATGGTATTAACGAATCAAATCACTTTGAGGGGGCGGTAGTCCGTACTTCCTTAAATGAAGATATCGCGTTTACCCATAATGGAAACCATAAAGGTATGCCCAAAATGAAAAATACAAAAGATTAAGGAAAACATAAACATATTATATATCATATATAAATATAGTGTCATCTTAATGTACACCTTTTAAGGTGTTAAAAGAATGTTGAACAATCATCGTTTCGGGAGGCAGAAATTCGCCATCCATGGAAACAGTATGTTCTTTAACCATTAGATTTTGGTGTGTGTAAGTGTAGCTCGAATACTTTTTATAAAAAAATCCTATTATATTTAAGATACATGATTTGTTACAAAACAAATGAATAAAAAGAGTTTAGGGGGTTGGAGAAGCAAAATAAAACAGAAGGACTCAAGTGAAGACATTACCTTAAAATCGGGTAACTCCCTTTGGTTTGAGATCAAAGGCTTCCTTGGGAATACTTCTGCCCAAAGTGAGGCTTCAAGGAGTACACTACTGGAAATAGAGTATATACCAACGGTTTACAACCGTTGGTATAGGCTGGAAAACCGTTGGTATTTTCTATACCAACGGTTCTCCAAACCGTAGGGAAGTAAGGCGTGGGGAAAGATATATACCAACGGTTTTAAGTAAACCGTTGGGATAGCCCACTCTATGTATTGGTATAGGTTTACCCAACGGTTTAGAACCGTTGGGAATTCTATAATTCTCAACTTATACCAACGGTTCCCAACCGTTGGTATAGTTTTTTCCCCAACGGTTTCATTGAAACCGTTGGGAATTCTATGATTTTGATGTTATACCAACGGTTTACAACCGTTGGTATATCATTTTCCCAACGGTTTCATTGAAACCAGTTTTTTACCAACGGTTTATTGAACCGTTGGTATAATTCTTTCTCAAAGTTTACCAACGGTTTACAACCGTTGGTATTGTGTATTTCCAGAAATGTTGCACAGATGCCCCTGCAGTAGCCCCTCCAGTGCATAGACCTGCATAAAACACACCACTAAAAACACTAACAGAATTAAAACAACTAAAAAGAACACCACCTATTTGATTAGAGGCATGGTGAATAATTCCCCATTTGAATTTTCATATGACAACAATCATCCAGTATAGTTGAATCAGGGTTTCAATAAATCAAATATTATTTACACCCATTTCAATCTTCACATGACAACCACTTTAATAATATATGGTGAAAAGGTATTTTCATAGGAGTCTCATCACTTGTGACTCCATAAGTGACACACCGGGCCTCGAATTGAGGCTGGGTTGACTGGTACACATCACTTATGATCCATGGATCATTGTCCTAAATTTCAACACAATCATAATCCGTTTGATTTGTTTGGCATATGTACATAAAATATTATCCATTTCGAACAAAAGAGATGAAGTTTGGGTGTTCCCCGCCCCACGGTGAATTGGATTGAGACAGGGTTGACTCGTACATGTCACATATGACCCATGAATCATTTTCATAAAGTTTCAATAGAATCCGAAGGCATTTGGTCTATTTCCCGTATGTCAGTTGTTGATATCACTTATAATTTAGTCCATTTTAAAGAAAAAAGAGATAGTTTGAGTGGTCCTAGACACACCGTGGCTCGGATTGAGGCGGGAATGACTCTTACATGTCAAATATGACCCATGGATCGTTTTCCTAAAGTTTCAATATCATTTGAAGTCGTTTGGTTAGTTTGGCGTATGTCAACTATTGTTTTCACTTAAAATTAAGTTCATTTTAAACAAAAGAGAGACACTTTGAGTGGTGTCGGCCACACCGGGCCTCGGATTGAGGCAAGGTTGACTCGTACACGTCACATATGAGCCATAGATCGTTTTCCTAATGTTTCAACACAATCAGAATCCGTTTGATCAGTTTGGTGTATGTATTTAAAATATTGTCCATTTTTAACATAAGAGAGACAGTTTGGGTGGTGTCGGCATCACCACACCTCGGATTGAGGCGGTATTGACTCTTACACATCACATATGACCCATGGATAGGTTTCCTAAAGTTTCAATAGAATATGAAGGCATTTGGTCAGTTTCCCGTATGACAGTCATTGATTTCACTTACAATTTTGTCCATTTTCAACAAAAGAGAGACAATTTTAGTGGTCCCAGCCATACCGCGGCTCGGATTGCGGTGGGGTTGACTCGTACATGTCACATATGACCCATGGATCATTTTACTAAAGTGTCAACAGAATCCGAAGGTGTTTGGTCAGTTTCCCGTATGTCAGTTGTTGATTTCACTTACAATTTAGTCCATTTTGAACAAAAGAGAGACAATTTGAGTGGTCCCGGTCACACCATGGCTTGGATTGAGGTGGGGTTGACTCGTACACATCACATATGACCCATGGATCGTTTTACTAACGTTTCAATAGAATCATAAGTTGTTTGGTTGGATTGGCGTATGTCAGTTGTTGTTTTCACTTAAAATTATGTCCATTTTAAATAAAAGAGAGATAGTTTGAGTGGTTTCGGCCACACCACAGCTCGGATTTATGAGGGATTGACTCGTACATGTCACATATGACCCATGGATCGTTTTCATAATGTTTAAATAGAATCAGAAGGCGTTTGGTTGGTTTGGCGTATGTCAGTTGTTGTTTTCACTTAAAATTAAGTCCATTTTAAACAAAAGATAGCCACTTTGGGTGGTGTCCGCCACTCTGGGCCTCAGATTGAGGCAGGGTTTACTCGTGCACATCACATATCATCCATGGATCGTTTTCATAATGTTTCAGCACAATCAGAATCCGTTTGATCGGTTTGGCTTATGAACGTAAAATATTGTTCATTTTTAACATAAGAGAGATAGTTTTGGTGGTGTAGGCCACACCGCGCCTCGGATTGAGTCAAGTCTGACTCGTACACATCACATATGACCCATGTATCGTTTTCCTAAAGTGTCAATATAATCCTAAGGCGTTTGGTTGGTTTCCCATATGATAGTTGTTGATTTCACTTACAATTTAGTCCATTTTGAACAAAAGGGAGACAGTTTCAATGGTCTCAGTCACATCGTGTCTTGGATTGAGCCAGGGTTGACTCATACACGTCACATATGACCCATGGATCATTTTTCTAAAGTTTCAACAGAATCAGAAGAATTTTGGTTGGTTTGGCATATGTCAGTTGTTTTCACTTAAAATTATGCCCATTTTAAACAAAATATCATTCCATTATGTTCCCGGCATCCATGGTTTCTTATTTATAGGAGAAATACCCATAAACAATTCAATAGGCATTAACTATAATAGAATATACATTTAAGTAAACGATAAAGGAAGAAAATAATCAAGGTATCAACTACACATGTCAAAAAAACATACAAATGTGTTATTGAAAAAATGTAAAACCAACAAGAACTTAATGTGTTATATCACATAACAGCATGACTCATCCCATAACCATATTAGTAGGGTATCATGAACATGAATAACATCAACCTTGTGCCATCCTCCTACCCTACATGACCCCAACCACATGCCACATCTTATTATAGCCTTATCACATCACACCTCATCGAAAAACACTAGGGAAATCATAGTACATCTCACCTGAAGACACATGGACAATCACATCGCATCTTGCCTAAAAACACATGGTCAATCACTTTTGAAGGAAGAGTAGGGAATGTTGTACCCCACTCTCTTGGATTTTAATGATCACAATCACTCTCATACTGATATAATGTTGTTTCAAGTGTTCTTGTTAATAGGCATGATTTCAGGAGCAAGAAGTGGCAAAAAAAAGGAAAAGTGGACTTTTTTCAAGTCCACCGGCCAGCCGGTGTAGGACCACCGGCCAGCCGGTAAGGGCACCGGCCAGCCGGATCCAGCCCATCGGCCAGCCGGTGGACAAGGCAGAAGGGCTTGCCCTCTGCCAGGTGCCACCGGTCAGCCGGTGTATGGCCACCGGCCAACCGGTGGGCCCAGACAGAATGGGATGTCTTCTGTCCAGACCACCGGCCAGCCGGTGGCCTCCTCACCGGCCAGCCGGTGGAACTCTTTGGAATAGTGAGACCTACTGTCTCACCACCGGCCAGCCGGTGGCCTTCCCACCGGCCAGCCGGTGGCTCCTGGGCAGAAGCTCTCTCCACCTTCCAAGGCACCGGCCAGCCGGTGGGCAAGCACCGGTCAGCCGGTAAGCAAAGTCAAACTAGCCGTTAGAGCTTGACCAGACTTGCCCACTTGATCCCCAACGGCTCCAAGAACCGTTGGCAAAACCTCTCAAATACCAACGGTTATACCAAACCGTTGGTATGTAAGTGTTGGGAAAACTCCAGTTTCCAGTAGTGAGGATCTTACATACTAGGATACACATCATGGATCACTATCAAAACCATAAAAACATTGACAGATCTCAAAAAATGAGTGCATGCCATCATTACCTCATAGAATTGAAAAAAGGTAAGTAACAAGCAATATATCTCACTACTCCATACTCACCCCACAACATAAGGGTCTCACATTACTAGGGAATAATTCTATCCAATACTAAATGATCTTGATCCATTTTTCATATACATATATGATTCACCTCACCAATTACTAAATATTAATAACATACAAAATTATGATTCCATTTAACTAGAGTTAAACCATCAGGTTTTACAAGGAAATTCTATATAAGTATTTGTTTACACTTTAAATAAAGAACATGAATGTCATGTTAACACTCAACATTGATTCATTAATAAATTGTATTCGAATTTTATGGAAATACCAAAATAAATTAGTGAATCAATGTACCTATAGTGGCGCACATGACCACCATGAAACAATCATAAATTTTTACAAAAACCCTAATAATTGGGAATAACGAAATCAAGAATAGAAGTATATGATTTATAAGAGCTGGAACTATATCGTTGATAAAATATAGGAGTCTAACCTGGTAGGTGCTGATCTGATGGAAGATGTGGGGATTGGGAGGTCCTTCTGCAAGGAATCGCTCCAGGAGGACATGAACTGAATGCTTCTGGAATGTGGGGAGGCCGCTGGCTCGATTTGGTATTTGGGGCTTTTTTTTCCCAACGGTTATTAAAAACCGTTGGGAATGACCAACATTTCCCAACGGTTCCATAGAACCGTTGGGAAAACAAGATTTTTCACCACTTTTCCCAACGGTTCTTAGGAACCGTTGGGAAAAACCTATCTTTCCCAACGGTTGTATGAAACCGTTGGGAAAACTATGCATTGAGGGGTTTTTCCCAACGGTTTCTACAAACCGTTGGGAAAAACAAGATATGCCAACGGTTCATTGAACCGTTGGTACACAACTGTTGGGAAAGGTCCCTTTTCCAGTAGTGGTAAGAGAGGGATGTGTAGAGACAAAATGGGCTGGGTTTCTTCCGAGCCAAAGGCTTTGGATTGTGGGTAAGGAGGTAGAGGTGGGGGCCTTTTATAAGAGGAGAGGAGGGACACTCTTGGAATGTAAAGAAATGTTACTTTATTTTAAAATGAGTTTTGTATTCAAAATATCCCAAATTGATATAATTCGAGGGTAAGGTGATAAGGGTTATAAATATACCAATACAATTGGTTTTGGACATGTTTAGGTCATAGATTTTACATTATCTTTTCATTTTCTTTAAATCCTTTATTAATGAGGTAATCGCTGCATCATCATGATGTCATAAATAATTTAATATATTTAATGACTAAAAATTATTAAAAAAATATCATGATGTAGTAAATCTGTTTATATTTATAATAAATATTTATAGTAAAAAATATGAATTGTATAACCCCATGTAAAAATTGTTTTAGTAAAACATTTCATGTTTGTGTCATTTTTTACTTTTACATTAAATAAAAAGTTATTTATGTCATTTCCCAACCAAAGTGGCTCCATGGGGTCCCCAAGTTGACCCATGGATTTTATTGGTCGGCCATGACACATCAAATGAAGGTAGGACATGTGTCATGTTCATCTCATATTATTAAAACATCATTTTTACCTTAAACTACACTAATTACCTCTAATCGCGATTAAAAACATAAAAGTTACTATTCACCAAAAAATTATTTTATTCTCATTGACCCACATTTTACTTCTTAATGACAACCATGTATGTCAGATTTTTGAAAATCAAATCACAGAAGTGTCAAAGTTTCATTTAAACGAAAAATCAGTTTCTTTAACTACCACTTAGTGGTTTCACTATTCATCAAAAATTAATGTTTTTTCAGAAAAATACCAAAACTTCACCCTAAGCTATATTTGATATTATGAATTCAAAATTGATGTCTATTTTACAAAATTCATATCATATAAGTTACACTAATTAATTTAATAATTAATTCCTACTGTCATGACAAATAGCGTGCTTTTATGAAACAATAAGTATCAAAAGATTGACACCAGTTTAAGTCAAATTTCAAATTGAAATTGATTACAATGACCACCATTGGATTAAATGGTAAAAATATATTCTAATTTAACTTCAAAACCAATTCAAAAGATAATCTAATCATATAAATAAATTAGATTAAAAAGAGGTTTTTAATTAAAAGACAACATTTTCACTATTCATTAAAAAATGAACATTATCGGAAAAATACCAAAAATTCACACAAAGTAAATTTTTATGTCCCAATCATAAATAATAAGTTTATTTTGACAAACATAGCTTATAAAATTGTCAAAAGATAGATTTAAAAATGGTTTTCCATCAAAAGGCAGTAAAACAGTCTTTTAAAAATATTAGTGTATTCCATGCTTAAGATTGGATTTATTTTCTTTTTAAGCCTCTAAAATACTATCTAATTCATTAATAGACATAGATAAAACTATCTATTATTCATTACTTACTTGGTATGTTACATCCTTCTCCCCTTTAGAAAATTGTGTTCCCGTAATTTATTTACTTATCAAATAAATGGGGGTACTTATCCCTCATTGCATTTTCAGATTCCCATGTTGCCTCTTCCATCATGTGGTTTTTCCAAAAAACCTTTACGTGATTAATCACCTTATTCCGTAACACTTGCTCCCTGTGGTCAAGAATCTAGACCGGTTGTTCCTCATATGATAGGTTCTCTTCCAGCTGAACTACCTCTGGACTCAAAACATGATATGGATCTGGCATGTACTTTCTCAACATCGAAACATGAAAAACATTGTGTACCTGAGATAAACTCGGAGGTAAAGACACCCGGTATGCAAACTAATCCAACTCTCTCCAGAATTTCATAAGGTCCAATGAACCTTGGACTCAGCTTTCATTTCTTACCAAATCACATCACACTTTTACATGGTGAGACTTTGAAAAAAAACATGATCACCTACCTCAAAAGATAGATCCTTCCTCCTGTTGTCCGCATAACTCTTCTGCCTGCTCTGAGCTGTTCTCATGTGTTTCTGTATCAGCTGAACTTTTTCTGCCAACTCTTCTACCAATTCTGGTCCCATCAACTTCCTTTCACCCACATCATCCCGGAAAGCTGGAGTTCGACACCGCTTCCCATATAATGCCTGAAATGGTGTCATGTGTATACTATAATGAAAAATGTTATTATATGAAAATTCAACCAAAGAAAGATGTTGGTCCCAAATTACCTGATAATCCATCGAATAAGCTCGTAGCATATCCTCCAAGGTCTGAATAGTTCGTTCTAACTGCCCATCTGATTGAGGATGAAAATCTGTACTAAAATTTAATTCAGTACCCAACGACTTCTGAAGGCCTTTCCAAAAGTTAAAAGTGAACCTGGGATCATGGTCATATACAATGGAGAGAGTAACTCCATGTAACCTAGATATCTCTTTAAGATACAAACGGGAAAGTTGATCTAGGGAAGAAGTATCTTGTATAGAAAGGAAATGAGCAGATTTAGTCAAGTGATCAACAATAACCCAGATTGCATTATTACCTCGAGTGGTCTTCGGCAATCCCACAACGAAGTCCATGGATATATTCTCCCATTTCCAATCTGGAACTGGTAAAGGCTGAAGCATCCCTTTCAGTAACTGCCACTCTTCTTTAACATGTTGACATGTCAAACACTTCACAGTAAAATCAGCAATATATCTTTTCATTCCATCCCACCAGAAATACTCTCGCAGATCTCTGTACATCTTAGTACTGCCAGGATGAACTGAAAATGGAGAACTATGAGCTTCACATAAAAACTCTCTCTTCAACTGTGAATCACAAGGCACACACAATCTCTTCCCAAATCTCAAAACGCAATCATTATCAATGTTGAATTCAGGAAACTTACCTTTCTGAACCATCTGTACCTTTTTCTGCAACTCACTGTCTTGCTTCTGTGCTTGCTTGATTCTGTCTGATAGAGAATATTTCACTGATACCTGAAACAAAATAGAAAAACATCCTACACCAACAACTTCTATGCCAAATTTCATAAAATCCTTAACCAAATGATCATGTTCCAAACACAACATTGCTAATGAAGCATTACTTTTTCGACTCAAAGCATCAGCCACTTTATTTGCTTTTCCTGGATGGTAATGAATCATAAAATCATAATCCTTGATTAATTCTAGCCATCTCCTCTGTCTCATGTTCAATTATTTCTGAGTGAATATATAATTTAAACTTTTGTGATTAGTATATATTTCACACTTTACTCCATACAAATGATGCTACCAAATTTTTAAAGTGAAAACAACAGCAGCTAATTCCAAATCACGTTTAGGGTAATTTACCTCATGAGTTTTCAACTGGCGTGAAGCATAAGCAATTACCTGATCATTCAGAATAAAGACACAACCAAGTCCTTTTAATTAAGCATCATTGTAGATAACAAACTCACCATTCTTGGAAGGAGGTGCCAAAACTGGAGCATTCACCAATCTTCTTTTCAGTTCCTGAAAACAATCATCACATTCTTTTGTCCAGATAAACTTAACACCCTTCCGAGTCAGCTAAGTCATTGGACTAGAGAACCGTGAAAAATTTCTAGCAAACCTTCAGTAATAGCCTGCCAAACCAAGTAAACTACGAATCTCTGTTACATTTTTCGGTTTTTTCCATTCTTCAACAACCTTTGTTTTTGCAGGATCAACAGTTATCCCATCTTTAGAAACAATGTGACCAAGGAATGAAATTTTTTGTTACCAAAACTCACACTTGCTGAATTTCCCATACAATTTTTTTTTTAAGGTTTGCAAAATAACCCTTAAATGTATTTCATGCTCCTCTTTACTTTTAGAAAACACCAAAATATCATAAATGAAAACCACCACAAACTTATCCAAGAACTCATGGAAAATTCTATTCATTAAGTCCATGAATACAGAAGGTGCATTGGTTAGCCCAAAAGGCATTACTAAAAATTCATAATGGCCATATCTTGTACGAAATGCAGTCTTCGGAACATCTGCTTCCTTTACCTTCAGCTGATGGTACCCCGATCTCAGGTCAATCTTTGAAAAAAACTGAGCTCCCTAGAGCTGATCAAACAAATAATCGATATGAGGCAAAGGATATTTGTTCTTAACAGTGATGTTATTCAAAGGATCTATAATCAATTCAAAGTCTCATAGAACCATCTTTCTTTTTAACAAATAAAACAGACGCACCCCATGGTGATGTGCTAGGTCGAATGAAACCTTTCTCTAATAAATCTTGTAATTGCTCCTTAAACTCTAAAAGTTCAATTTGAGCCATTCGATAAGGGGGTTTCGAAATTGTCTTAGCATCAGGAACTAAGTCAACAGTAAATTCAACTTCCCGATCTGGTATTATTTCAGGCAACTCATCGGGAAAAACATCAGGATACTCATTTACCACTGGCACATCATTAATTTGAACATTTTCCTTGTTTTCATCAATATGTTCAAGGTAACATTCATTTCCATATTTTACACGTTTCTCGGCCTCTTGATATGTTATCAATAGTAATGGTTCATTCTTGTTCACAAACTCAAAGTATTTCTGAAAAGAATCTTCTTTAGCTCTACAATCAATATTATCATGGTAAATAGAGAGCCAATCCATACCCAGGATAACATCAAACTCTACTAGAGGTAAAACAATAAGGTTTTCAAGTAGGTTCTTTCCACAGATAAGGATAGGAAGATTATTATAAATTCTTTTTGCCTCAACATTTCCCCCAGGTGTTTTTACCACAAGTCCAGGAGTCATTTCATGATATAGTATTCACATTTTAATAGAAAAGGTTTCAGAGATGAACGAATGTGTGGACCTCGAATCAAACAACACACTGGCATAATCTGAAAAAACAAAAAAAGTACCTGATACAACTTCATTTAATGGCCCGACATCTTCTGAAGTAGTTGCAAAGGATTTCACCACCCCTTTCTGCTTGTAGTCTAACTGTTTCCCATCACTCAAGCTCTTTTTTGGACACTCGTTTGCATAGTGACCCATATCATTGCACTTAAAACATTTCACTAACTGTAAATCAAATTTGGTCTTACCATCACCCTGCTCTTTTTCAGTGAAATCACAAGCCTTTTGTCCCATCTTACCGCATCGGTAGCACTTTCCAGAATTCAAAAGATATTCCCCAGCATGCCTTTTCCCACATTTATCACAAACTGGAAACTTAGTTTTCTTACCATCAGACTTTTTTGAAGAATTATTTCCTTTCTCCTGCCACCTCGGTCTCTTCTTCTACTGGTTGTTATAGAAGACTTGATCATCGACAAATTCCATTTCCACCTTCTCAGCACATCGAACAAGATTTTCATAACATTTAAACTCACAAGAAGCTAATGCCCTTCGATATTTTGGCATTAATCCTGAGTAAAACGATTGATTTTACTATCAAGGTCTTGGATAAAATTTGGAGCATACCTTGCCAATCGAGTGAACCTTTCTTCATAGGCAGCCACTGAGGCTTCCTCTTTCCTCAATTACAAGAATTGCTTTTCCATCCTAAGTCAAACAGCCTTAGGAAAATACTTCTCAAGAAACATACCTTTTAATTCATCCCAGTCAAGAGCATCAATCTCATCAGCCTCCCTGATATTTTTAACCATCAACCACCACTGATCTGCCTCACCCTCCAAACGGTAAATAGCAAGACTAACCTTTTGATTGTCTGAACACCCCATGACATCGAAAATCTTCTCTAGTTCTTTAATCCACCCTTCAGCTAACACAGGGTCAGATTATCCTCTGAATGATGGGGGATGTTGCCTCATTAAATGTTCCACCACTGACATGTTCCTATGTTGTTGATCTGGATGATCTTGTGCATGGATACCACCACCATTTATCACTTGAGTCAACTTCTCCATTACTGTAACAAACTGTTCAGTTCCAATTCTGACCATCTCAGGATTCTGATTCGGAAGGTTATTTCCTTCTGTATTCCTTCCTAGCACTGCTTCCTTGTTTCCTCTGTGGAAAACCATTCTGAACCAACATGTCTTAGATGAAGCAACATGGTAATCATCAAATGCTATATCATTTCAAAAAAAATATTTTTGGATAATCATTTAATAGAATTCTAACTCCTAAAGTTATCTAAACCGTCCTTTGATACCAACTATAAGGCCCCAGCCTTAAAACTTACTTAATCTTGAGTTATTACAAGATTACACATTGAGGATCTTTTCGGGTTTAGAGTTTTAGAGAATTAGATCATAAAACTTTCATCACATTCCATATTTAAACAAAGTGGTTACATAAAGATAGTATTCATTTTTTCCCATCAACGGATCATATTTAAAATAAAACATGGATTCTTTCTTGACACTTCCTTGACACTATCATCATATCATGTACCTTTCCCTTGACCTGTGAAAAACATTTCAAAAAAACTTGAGATGAGCATAAAAATCTCAGTATGGGTTATAAAAATATGGAAAGGAATCATGAGTTCATATATACATAAGAATGAAATCATACCTTACCCATAAAACATAAGCACTTTAACATACCTCATCAAATCATGAATAAATCATAGAAATCATAAGACATAAAGGTAACTTGAGGCATTCATAACATTCTTACGTAGGGAGTAACCCTCTTGGTTACGTTTGGAATACCCATCACAGTATATTCCCTAAATCTCTTTGTAGAAACCTTAACGTTTCACTCCTTCGTGTTACCCAATGCATTGGAGAGCTATATCTGGCTCACCCGCCCTTAGTTTATCACAGAACCACCCTTCTTCATAATAATTCCCAAGAACTTCAACATAATCGTATCACATAAAACATGCATAAAGGAAACATAACATTTCCACCATTAAATCACAAGATATCAATACAACACATTGATATAAAAACATTATGAAAACCATTTTCAATACCAAAATAAAAGAAAAGTAAAACATGGTATTTATTTTTCTTTTAAAAAGAAGGTATGGATTGTAGAGGAATCCGAAACTCAAATAATGGTCACAGCAGCGGAGAAGCCGATGTCGCCGCATACGTACGTCAAAAAAAATCCCTTTTTTTGTTTAGTAAATGCTTCATATAAAAAATATTCCTTTTGAAAAAATGTAAAAGTAAAAGAGGTTTATACACCGTATAAAAGAAGGTTGTGTATAAAATAGAATATGCCTCAATGAAAGGAGATTGAGACGAATTCACATACCTCGGGTCTGACTTGACTCGGTCGTTCTTTAATCACCTGAATAATAAACTTGAGTTAATTTCTTCTTGCTTAAGAACCTTTTTCAAGTTCATTATTCCTTTTATATCACTTATTTCCATGTCATGAACACTATGTCATTATTTAAGTTAATAACGGTCGTTTTAACGATCATTTGTACTTGAGTCAAAAATAAACCCTTTATAATTACATGTTGTTCATGTATCCATTATATCCAGAATGGTATTCATGATGTAGATATCATATATTTCATATATATTCAGTACATGCACGCATTTATAATATTACATAATCATTTAGAGATAAGAAATGAAATGCACCGTTCATGGAGACGGTAAGTCATACGTACGCATAAATGCTACTTTAATTTCTATTTCATATTTTATAGAATGGAATCATAATGATATAAAGGTATATTATAATTCCAGTGTAATATAATATATAATATCATAACTCCATCCTTTATACATCCCACATATGGTATTAACGAATCAAATCACTTTGAGGGGGCGGTAGTCCGCACTTCCTTAAATGAAGATATCGGGTTTACCCATAATGGAAACCATAAAGGTATGCCCAAAATGAAAAATACGTAAGCTTAAGGAAAACATAAATATATTATATATCATATATAAATATAGTGTCATCTTAATGGCCACCTTTGAAGGTGTTAAAAGAATGTTGAACAATTATCATTTCGGGAGGCAGAAATTCGCCATCCACGGAAACAGTATGTTCTTTAACCATTAGATGTAGGTGTGTGTAAGTGTAGAAAGAATCCTTTTTATAAAAAAATACTAGTATATTGAAGATACTGGAGTTATTACAAAATAAATGATTAAAAAGAGTTTAGGGGGTTGGAGAAGCAAAATAAAACAAATGGACTCAAGTGAATACATTACCTTAAAATCGGGTAACTCCCTTTGGTTTGAGCTCAAAGGCTTCCTTGGGAAAACTTCTGCCCAAAGTGAGGCTTTAAGGAGTAATAGAGGGAAGTGGAGAGATAAAATGGGCAGGGGTTGGCCGATCCAATGGCTTTGGAAATGTGGGTAAGGAGGTAGAGGTGGGGGCCATTTATAAGAGGAGAGGAGGGGCACTCTTGGAAAGTAAAGAAATGTTACATTATTTTAAAATGATTTTCGGATTCAAAAGGTCCCACATTGATATAATTCGAGGGTAAGGTGATAAGGGTTCGAAATATACCCATCCAATAGGTTTTGGACATGTGTAGGTCATATATTTTACATTATCTTTTCATTTTATTTAAATTTTTTATTATTGAGGCAATCGTTGCATCATCATGATGTCATAAATAATATAATATATTTAATGAATAAAAATTATTAAAAACGATCACGATGTAGGAAATCTTTTTAGCTTTCTAATGAATATTTATAGTAAAAAATATGACTTTTTTAACCCCATGTAAAAATTGTTTTAGTAAAACATTTCATTTTGTGTCATTTTTACTTTTACATTAAATAAAAAGTTATTTATGTCATTTCCCATCCAATGTGGCTCCATGGGGTCCCCAAGATGACCCATGGATTTTATTGGTCGGCCATGACACATCCAATGAGGGTAGGACATGTGTCAAGATCATCTCATATTATTATAACATCATTTTTACCTTAAACTACACTAATTACCTCTAATCACAATTAAAAACATAAAAGTTACTATTCACCAGAAAAAATATTTTAATCTCATTGAACCACATTTTACTTCTTAATGAAAAAAATGTATGTCGGATTTTTGAAAATCAAATCACAGAAGTGGAAAAGTTTCATTTAAACGAAAAATCAGTTTCTTTAACTACCACTTAGTGGTTTCACTATTAATCAAAAATTGAAGTTTTTCAGAAAAATACCAAAACATCACCCTATGCTATATTTGATATTCTGAATTCAAAAATGATTTATATTTTAAAAAATTCCAATCATATAAGTTACATTAATTAATTTAATAATTAATTCGCGTTGTCATGACAAATAGCGTGTTTTTATGAAACAATAAGTATCAAAAGATTGACACCAGTTTAAGTCCAATTTCAAAGTGAAATTGATTCCAATGACCACCATTGGATTAAATGGTAAAAATATATTCTAATTTCCCTTAAAAACCAATTAAAAATATAATCTAATCATATAAATAAATAATATTAAAAAGTGGTTTTGAATTAAAATACAATATTTTCACTATTCATTAAAAAATGAACTTTATCGGAAAAATACCAAAAATTCACACAAAGTAAATTTTGATGTCCCAATCATAATGAATAAGTTTATTTTGACAAACATTTCTTATAAAATTGTCAAAAGATAGAAATAAAAATGGGTTTCCATCAAAAGGCAGTAAAACAATCTTTTAAAAATATTAGTGTATTCCATGCTTAAGATTGGATTTATTTTCATTTTAAGCCTCTAAAACACTATCTAATTCATTAATAGACATAGATAAATATATCTATTATTCATTACTTACATGGGATGTTACAGTGTTTCTGGAAATCATTCCTTAAAATAGAGGTTCTACTTCCTCCAAGTACCATCCATGTGTCCATTTTTATGGTCCAGCTCCTCAGGTGTCCCATCACCCCACCGAACTACATGAACTTTGATTACTCACCAAAGGGATATATAGGAATCCTATCTGTGGTTCAAGGCCAACATCAGTATCATCTTCACGTCGGTTCCATCCAATTCCTCATATCTATTTCGTTCAACCATCCATCATCCATCCTGATCCCTACTTCGTCTCCCACGTCCCTGTGGAATCATTTCATCTATTCAGGAAGCTAAAAACACATAATACTCTCACAACCCATAACCATCACTCCAAGAGTGTCCCTCTTGCGATGGGACGCCATCCATGCCTAATCCCCAGCATGTATACGGGTCGTTGTCTTTTGTGTACACCCTGATTCATCCCCCCCCCCATAAAACTACGTGGGATTTGATCCCCATTGTCCACAAATGGTATGTACGTAACCTCTATTAGTTTCAATACCAGTCATTGGTAAACCCTGGAATCCCCTTTATCGGGACCCAAGCATCCTTAGATCCATCTTCATTGGACATTTTGATCCACTCATCCAGTAAACCACTCTGTTGTTCCCTCTTGTGGATGTACCCATCTGATCCACTACAATCAGTGTTCTGATTAGTCCAATCTATCCATGATAGATGTTAAATTCATAGAATACCATATGTTAATCTTGGTAAGATGAGGAAAACCACTAGGAAATGCCTATGGAATATAAGTCCTCACACTCAATGTGGGATGGCTCAGGCTTCCGCAGCCTCAAGATGCCCTATAATAAGGGGACAAAATCCTGATGTACCAATCTTCTAGCGTCCAGACATGCCTATGATGCACAACGTAATAATTCTCCTGACAGAAGGTTGTTGCCCAAAATGAACCCCATGGAATATCTTGACAGAAGTAGTGTAATTAACCAACATCCATAATGATATGGCATCGATAAGAGTTTCAAGAACGTCTTAAATCTATGAGGGAGATGCGGACTAGGCAAAAAATTATGAGGAGGAATCTACAGAAGGAGAGACCATAATCCTTTCATCCTATTTAAATGAAGTAGAAAATATCCTAGAATAAGTGTTGGATTCTTCCAACCTTTAGAAAGCATTAATGCAGGTAAATAGCCAGTGTGTCAACATAGACGGATGTGTGCCCCTGCGAAAGTGTTAGAACCCGAAATTGCGAACCTATAACAAATCGTTTCTATTTAATATGAAGATCTGTAGAATTTGGGGCATCAATATATAAACATTTCACTAGATCTAACTATCCACCGCTAGGTCTTACCAAGAAAATAGTGGGCCTGGAATGGAACTCACCCAAGTTGGGGTAGTTGATTGTTGGGATTTTTGGAATACGACGTTGTCAGCATGGATATTTCTATCCTGATATAGAGGACAGAAAAACATTAGGGCATTGTGCATAACTTTCCTATTGTCCGCACTAATGATATAATCTTCATGATTTGAAGGATCCAAGCTAATATGTTATGAAAACAATCACCACCCACCCATCGATGCATGGGCAGTGGAAACACCAACATAACAATCCCATGCGGCCCCATCTCTTCTGGAACAGTCTCTGCATCCATGGCTGCTGGGCACCCACACCCTGTCTCTTTATCTGAACCCATTCATAAGAGAGTGATAAATGTCCTCATCTGGTGATATGAGGAAGAAGGGATTATCCCAACTCAGGATATGGCGTATCAGGACCTAGAGGCTTCTGTGCCTCACCTACATCATCTCCTCAAAGGGACTCACAAGGAATCACTTCTCCCAACTCCAAACTACAACCATTTTTGGAGTCTCTCCCCAGAATGATTTTACAACTCTCTCTCCTACACCAATGAGGTGAGGGATGTCCACTCCAGCATGACTATGATCCCATCCTAGGGGGCCGCCATGGAGTTCTCCTAGTATTTCATGTTAGAACCACCATCCAATATCACATGCTAAAGAGCATGTGGTTTACACACATGTACCACTATCCCCCATCCAATTTACCTAACGCCAATGTTTGGTGTAAGATGAAGAGGACACCCACCATGGGGTGTCATGAACAATGGATATCGTGGCCTAGGCCACCTCCAACGAATACTATCAATGAATTTTTTATGTTAAACATGGGTAGTTATATGCATGACATGAATCGAAGCCCCAACCTCCCCACACACTGGATGGGATGACTCTCTTGGTCACCCACACATGTATTACACATCACGGGCCTACCTACGGGGATGAAATATAGAATAGAGGTCCTCCCTGTTCCACCATAAATGAGAGAAAAGGACCTCCCCACTCACATGCATGGAAAAGAGATCATCCCCATGCCACCATTAGTTAGGGCGATGGTCATCCCCACCACACTGACATCCATCCTGAATATTTCTTTCGCACCCAAGATCCTAGTTCTGGAGTCATACATTATGTTACAGGTCAGAGATGTGATGATCCTCCTCACCCAGTAAACAATTGGAATTGATGTAATCTCCATTTTTTTACCACATCAAATGAAGGTTATCATCATATCGAAAATAAGATTATTGGAGGTCTTCCTTGCTTCATTGGCATCCAAAGTGGAGGTCTTACTCATGTTTAGTTTGACCGGTATGGATACCCCCCTCATACCATCACCACCATGGTAAAAAACATGGAAGTACCACCCATTTTTCCATCATCTCTAGCGGAGGTCCCACCTGTTTTAACACATCTCATAGAGGTCCCCACAAACCCCCACCCCTGCGCACTAGCCATCGGACAAAGAGGCACTCCCTATGTTCCTTTTGACATTTTTTCAGGTGCTCCTCGCACCCTGACTTACCCAGGTAGAAGTCCTCTATGCCCCAATATCATTTTGGCCGAAGTTCCCCCTCGTATCGAAAACCTACCATTTCCTGGTTAACCATACCATGGAGGGGGGATTGTCTCCACTGATAAAGAAAGAATACTGAGAAGATTCAGACTGCGATTAAACCAGTATTCTTTTTAGTCTCTAAGGCGGAGTGCAATTTGGTGATGGAACCCTCACCCCGATCATCTAGGTTGGGGTTCGGGGTAGGAAAAGGCATATAATACTCATCCTTTTAGTATTTGAGGTCTAACAGATTACTTTATCCCTCTGAAGGTATATATAGGAGGAGGAATATTTGGCTCTTTTCTAGGTCTTGGCCATTCAATCCCCCCTATCGTTCAACATGATCGTTCTCTACCTCAACCATAGATCATGAAGAGTTCTTTTGGGGACCAATAAAGGATGATAAATATTGTGACCCATCATCAGTAGTCTCAACCCCTATGTGGGGTGATGTGATTGTTATACCACCTTATATGGATATGGTGGTGCAAGTAGGGAATTCATCGACAGACAACTCAATATCCGGCAGCTTATCTAGTCGTGCACCACACTCTCCACGGTCCGGACCTCCGTCGGAATGATCCTATTTAGTGTCGTTGTCTGTCCCTAAATATCCCCAGTTGATAAGTGGGGAAACCAAGGGTTAGATCCCGAGTCCAAGCTAATGAGCTATTGAGACATCCTTGCTGCAGACCAGTTCCCAGAGATGTTCTAGCCGGTTGTGACCACAAACTTCAATACTCTTAAAACTATTACCAAGGAGAAGGTCACATTCTTCCTCCAAAATATTTTGGGGAAAAAATTTATGTGTCATCCATTAGTGGTAGGATTACCCAAAGATCAATGATCACTTTGAAGACATTGTCCTACAATGTCGCATGGTCGACTTGGCTGCACTCTCTATGGATCAGAACCCTGAGTCGCTCGTTCTCCATTGGGCCCTCTAGAAACGATGCATCCAGAGTTTCCCAGTACTCCATAGCATAATTAAGGTGGATTACCCTAATGTTTTGATCCGTAGTTGGGGAAACTATTTTGAACTTCATTTTAGTCCATCTGGTTCCAACCCGACATTCCATGTGATATTTAGGATATTCCTCTAGGCGAAGTCACCGTCAATAGGGTTGTCCTATCAGAAGAAGAGACTGAGCTAGAGATTCTTTAGGATAACTTACCCCCAGGGGTAGTTCCACACCTATTTGATCTTTTGGGCGGGGTTACATGTCAGCAAAGAAATTTTCTGGGTCTTTATCCACCTTCTGAGTAATTATCCCTCATCTGAATCCCTAATAAGGGTAAAGAGAACGTTGGGGTCATCAGATGCTCTGATCCATCGGGCTCAGTGAAAAATATGGAAGATGGACCATAAATTTTTGTGTTATATCAGTATCTCATGGAACATAAAAACATGGTCGGTGACCTTCTCATAGAACGTGTTGTGGAAAGGTGACCAAACTACGGTAATCCTCGATCGGGGCAGTAGGGGAAGGTATGCCCTCCCCTCTAGTGAATTTCCTCTAGATGGCCTTGACCATCCATCCCTTATAGATAGGATAGAATCCTGAGTTAATGGGATGAGGTTGCGATATGTATCTTCAAATCCACCTGGGTTTCATAATAACCCTTCTCAGGACCCAGCTTAGATTCCCCAAGCCATTCCACAGGTCTTTCCCCTGGTAGTCTCGTAGGTCATCCTACCAACCTCTATATGGGTCTTTGGTCATGCTTATCATGCTGAAGAACCTTCCAATTAACTGGTGGTTAGAGATACTCAATAAGACATGAATCCCCACCAAGACGATCAAATGGAAGAACTCATAACCTTCCTCGAGGCTCTAGAAACTCGACAGGTGGAAATACCTCTAGTTGGAAATCTGTATCTGGTATGGGTGGAAGAAATTCCAACACTCCATGGTTTCTAATGTCATAGCTTCTCCCTAATTTATGGGATGGTTGACCCACTGCAGCATTTGGAAAACTTTATTTCAAGGTGTGGACCCATGTTGGGAACTTCATCACAGTAGGAGGCCCCTAAGATATAGTGTTTGTACAATCGATGTAAGGTTACACATTAGTTTGGTACCACCAGATACCCATTAGGTCAGTATCTAGTTGGGTGGGTCTTAGTATGTATTTTCATTACCAGTTTAGTTCATCCACCTAGAAGATGATTATTACGGACCTGTTTAATGCAAGAAGAGGCCCAAAAATGCACCACAGACTTCGTCACAAAGTGGAAAGGACTCACATATTCCCCAGATATGCCACTATATTAGAAGGATCTACTAACAATGTGAATGTGGAGTGTAAAATTCGAATTGTTCCATTATCTAATCATTCATAATTACCTAGGTATATTTTAGGATTTCTCTGACAATGCCCAGCAGTTAGAGGAAGCCTTGCAGCATTCCATGAGGGAACATCCATTATCTTCTGTAGTTCCTGTAAGAAGAGCCGTTAAGGTCAAGCTTACTGTAGTAGATCAAATATAGACCCCTAGGTAGTTGGATTTATTACTAGTGGAACCACCCCCACAACCTCACCGAGGCTCACCACATAAGGAACAACCTCCTTTCCATTACTTCCCACCTAAGAATTAGTAGGATCCCCTGAGTGACGCGCCATCACCACCTTAGTGATATTATCAGGTTTCACCTCCTCGACAGGATCCTCCAACCCCTCGTCAGGGCCAGGATCCTAGATCCCCCATCTTGGAATGAAGGAACCACACCTACTCATTTAACAAGGCTTACATACTTGGTTATCTCTGAAGTTCCTTGGACCAGGAAATCTTACAGTTTCCAGAATACAGGTGGCCCAAAGAGGCAGATCTCACTGATCACCCTAATTAGTCCCCTATCACTGGATCCTGGAGAACACCCATAAGTAGAGATATGTGATTAAATAATGGCTCTAAGATAAGATTGATAACAACATAGTCAGGTTAGCTCTAGCCCTGAAATAGGTGGAATTTGCATTCATAAATCCTAACAACGACAATGATAGAGAAGGTGAATAAAAGCAGGTTCCAAACCATGAGTCTAGAAAACTAGTCGACCATATATATCTCAAGGTAGTCTCCCATGACTATGGTGTTATTCATGCATGTTTCAATTGACCTGAGCCTTCAGAAGTCGCTGAATTACCTACAATCGCTAATTCTATTTCAAAATTTTGGTCTTCCTCTTCCTAAGAGGGTAATCATCAGCGACACAAGGGAACGAAAAGTATGTCACCTATTCCATTTTCAAACCGTAATATTATTAATTTCATGCCCCTGAAGATGAATATTACTACCTGAATCCCCCCAATGATGGAGGATTCTCCATGAAGTGATCAAGGGTATGATTCGATTAACACCATGGAGCTGGTAAACCCCAACATGGTTTCTGATGATGGAGAGCACCGGACAGACCCTACTAACATCCCCAGTCGATGCCAAATTCGATGGATCTATGGATATATGAGTCATCGGAATGTATTAGTCAGTGATTTGAGCAAAAATATTCATGCCACAGAGACCAGATAATAGGTCTATCACTGATATTAGCTTGAACATCCTTCTCCTATTATTTCATCAGATCTTCCTCCACCGCCATTTATACTACTTTATCAGACGGAGCTACCATGGTCCTGCTATAGTCAGTTACGTTCTATTGTGAATCACCCTCAGTCATCTGGCCCCCATCCGGTAGTTGCTCCATGCATTTCAAATAGTGAAAAGAGATAAGTTCCCAACACCATTTAGCCTCCAGTTAAAGAAGAAGGGCTTGTCATATATCATGTCACAGAGTGACCTCTAGTTAGTTTTAGTTCATGATTGGTACGAATGTACGATAATCTCAAGCATCTTTCCAGAATTCCGTCAAAGATATCTAAGCTTGAGGCTCCTTGAATCTTAGAAGATATTTTTGAAGCCCTTATTGAGGCATTAAGAAGCCCACTATAGTTTGAGATAGAGGTAGCAGTTGTAGAAGCCTTCCTAGCTAAGGCAGTCGAGCTTGCAGAATGTCAGACCATTATCTATTTTTCTAGGGAAGATGAGGGTGCCCCTATACAAGGGAAATTGTTCCCATTTTACATCACTGGTAAATTCAATGGTGTAAAGGTTCTATATTTTCTTGTTGACACGGGATATGGGATCAAACTTCTCTGGGCCCAGACACTCTGAAAGATGGGGATGCCCGAGGCTGATCTGATTCCCTCTGATCTGAAGATTTAAGGTTTTGATAGGACGAACATACACTATTTGGAATGATCTGCTTAAAGACCTAGTTCGGTGGCCTAGTTTATAACACTGAGTTCACGGTTGTCTAACAAGACACCACTTATATCATGTTGATGGGTAGTCCATGGCTCCACCTCCACGTGATAGTCCATTCTTTATATCACCAATGCCTTAAGTACTCCCTTAATGGACGAGTAGGTGTACTCCAAGGTGATGTGTCTCCCTTTACCTATTTTGAATCCCTCTATCTGGATTCCGACTATTACACGATCAAGTACAAGATGATTTAGGCTAATAAGGTTAAACACACTACGGTTACAATTGACCCATGAATACACCTAGATGATTCCTACATTTTCCATGTGCACCGATTGGAGGCCACGACCCCATATTTGGTAAACTATTTTATTATTTCAGGAATTAACGGTAAGTGAATTTATAATTCTAAGGGATACTATAATATCACTTCATATTACTATACAAATCAGTATCAAGTTATCCCAGTTCCCCCTAAACCCATATGGTATCTGAATGTCCAACTCCTGGAAATGAAAATACGTCATACTTTCTTGTTTCTCCATGATGGGATAAACCTTCTTGAGCCGACTTTCCAATATTTCTTTGATATCATCAAACGTGTCCCCTTGGGTTGAAGTCTAGAGGGGATCGGGGCAACATCTTTCATTGCTATGGTTTCAGCAGTACAAGAGCTCTCTAATGAGGTGTCCACTGTTGTTCAGGCTAGCACCAATGCCCCATCTAGAACTGTCCATTCGGAAGAAGAACCTCCTTCCGATGATCCCACTATTTTGAATTGAGAAGATAATTTTTAGGATGCTACTCCCACATTCGAAGAGGGTGTGTGAACCATAGATGATGAATTGGTACTGGTGATCCTCAGTAACGAGACGGATCTGAAACCAACCTTCATTAGTGCTGATATGCCTGTCAAAGAGAAACAATGATATGTATATTTATAGAAGCATCATCATTATTCATTTTCGTGGAGTTATAATGACATTCCAAAGCTAGATACTCAGGTCACCATCCACTGCCTCAGTCTTCCAAGAAATCGTTATGGTTTAAAACAACCTCCCAAAAAGATGCACCCTTCTCACAATTTCATGGTTGAGGCTGAGGTTGACATGATCATTAGATCCAACATAGTAAATGGGTTCTAGTACCCTAAATTGATAGATAACATAGTTCCCATTAAAGAATTAGAAAATACATATCAGTGTATGCACCATCTTCCGAGATCTCAATCAGCAGTGTCTGAAGGATGACATTCCCCTTCCTACAATGGAATTCTTGACTGATGTCAATAATAGGTTCTAGGCTCTCTTATTCATTGATCAGTATTCAGGATATAACTGAATCTGAATGGACCCCAGGGATTAATATTATCCCACCTTCAGGGCATTATAAGGTTATTTCTAATACCAGGTAATGCATTTCGGTCTAAATAAATATGTGCCACATATCAGTATTCCAAGCATTGAATATTCGAGATGACCCTCAAGGAATTGGTGGAATACAATGTGGATGATCTACTGGTCAAATATCACTAGCATTTGTACCACCTGAGAGATCTCAAGAATGTGTTTAGCTTCTTCCATTCCCATCATTTGAATATGAACCCCTTGAAGTGAGACTTTGGTGTCACCTTCGGAAGGTTTCTCAGCTTCGTTGTCAGATATAGAGGCATTGATGTCGATCCAGAAATTATTAAGCCCATCAGTGAGATGTTTCCTCCAAGAAACATTTGAGAGATCTAAGGCATTATATTCTACATAGCTTAGATACGGTAATTGGTTGAAAATTTGGCTAGAAAGCGTAATCCCTTTTCCCAGGTCATGAAGAAATGTGTCTATTATTAGCCGGAAGAGGAGTGTTAGACTACTTTTGAGGAAATCAGTCATTACCTATAATAACCTCCAGTTATGATGCCACCCATTTTTGGAAAGAAACTAATCTTTTATGTGACCGCTCTAGAATAATCTCTCAACACACTTCTCACCCAGAAGAATAATGAGGGAATGGATAACAATTTACATTATCTCAGCCACATGATACATAATACAGAGACCATATATTACGCTATGGAGAAGAGCTACCTGGAACTGGGATTAACAGTGCAGAAATTGCAACATTACTTTCAACACCATGATATACAGGTAGTGTCTTGAGTGGATCCACTTAAGTATATTCTAAACCACCACTTGTTGATAGGTCTCCAATCACGGTGGGCAGTGATCCTCCAACAATTCGAAATCATGTTTGACCCCTAGAGGGCTATCAAGGGATAGCCATTGGTCGAAATTCTTACTGAATATCACACTCCCATGGACCATTCTATGGATCTTGATTTTATAGATGAGGAAATTCTATTAATAGCTCAATCCATTCTATTTTTGCAAATTCACATTGATGGTTTGTAAGATTCCGGATCTTCGTTTCAAGTATGTCTTTCTTTTTCTGGAGTTATTGAGAATTTTTGGAGTTTCTGGAAATTTTTGAAGTACAGGCCGTATACTCTTTTCCATCTCGAAGCTGTGTGTGTCCGTGTCTCGGCCACACACACGGTGTGTAGGGGTGACGTGGAGTCGGATTTTGGTGGAGTACGGAAAAACCCACTACACGCTGTGTACTTTAAAAATACACGTCGTGTAATTTTCTTTTTTTCACTAAACAAACCGGGGTTGCCTATAATCGCCATAATAATAATCTTCTAGGTCTAGTTCATCCGAGAGAGACCTGTATGACCAGATCTTCCCCGATCTCTCGCATCTCCGTCCATTCCCTGATTAGACTATGGTTGATTGTGTTGGAAGTGCAGCGGTGAGTTATCTATTCGTCTTGATCCTTGTTTTCCAATTCTTCTTCCTTCTCAAGTTATCTAAGGTTGAACTTTTTTGCGTTTTATCAGATCTATGACGTTCTAGTGGGAATTAGCTATCGTGGTTCAAGTATATCAATCTCCTAGGATCGAGGTAGGTGGTTTGTGCCTTACCGTTCAACGTCTCTGAGTTTTATGTGAAAATTCCACTAATACCCATGAACGGGGTATTGTGAGTTTACCTTTTTGCCCTCGTTGTTTTCCTGACTTGCTTGTATGCTTGTGTAGAAGTAAATTGACCTTTTTAGAGGATAATTTTTTGTTCTTGGATGTATTTTCCCTTGCTTTGTTCTGTTTACAACCTTTGGGTCTCGTTTTCCTTTAGCTGCTACACTTGTTTTCATGCCTTGCAGTTATAGGTTGAAGTGAAATTCATGACATGCTTGTGGCCTTGTAAACTGTTTAGCTAAGTAGCTCTATAGGTGTGATTTGGTTATCCAAGTAGCTCTATAGGTGTATTTTGGCCTTATAGAATTATTATGCACAGACTGGCTTGGGGCTGAGAGAACCTGGTGCTGTAGACTATAAGGGATAGACTAAGTGAGCTTCCCAGAGTGTTTTAGATATTACAGACTATAGAGGGGATGGACCGAGTGAGCTCCCAGAGAGTCTTGAATTTTATAGAATATAGGAGGGTAGACCGAGTGAGCTTCCTCAGATAGTCATACCTGGTTTTAATCTCTTTAATAACCTTCCCAAGCTAGAGGGGGAATTGACCGAGTGAGATTCCTCAGAGAGTCTATGGTATACCTTAGGCTATAGGAGGAATTGAATGAGATAGATTTCTTAGAGAGTCTCTAGACCTTGGGGATAAGAGGGTTAGGCCGCGTGATCTTCCTCAAGAGAGCCCCTGACTACCCTAGACTATAAGGGGAATTTACCGAGTGAGCTTCCCCAGAGAGTCTCATAAGTTCGAATGACCAAGACAGAGGGGTTAGGCTGAGTGCACTACCCAGAGGGTTGTGGTACTTCTTGGATAGAACCAGAGGGGATGTCTTTGAGTACTTCTCATAGGGTTTATGGCTTATTAGCTATTTGTTTCACTACTTTTTATTTGTTTTGGATTGCTTTTTGCTTTGTATCATCCCGTTTTACTGCTTACTATTTACTGCCTTTTGCTTGCTGTTGTTGTTTACTGCTTATTGTACTTTACCTGCCATATACTCACTGACTGTTAGGCATAGATCATTGGGTGAAATCCTACTGGGATTTTATCTCACACCCTGTTTGGTCCATGCTTTTGGGCCCAAGCATACTATGTTGTTGTAGGTATAGACAAGGTCAAGTACCCTTCGACTTCTGGAACTTGATTGCTTGGAGCAGAAGAGCATGGGACCGAGCTTTGGCTCGCGATGATGAGGAGCTGTTTACTTTTATTTTGTACTTGTTTTGGTACTATAGTGTTTCCCAGCATTGTGACTTGTTTGGATGCTTTCCTAGTTATGTATCATGTATCATTTCTTATATACATATGTGCTCCAGTTTGCTGATTTAGACTTCTGCTATTATATTGTCGGTTATTACTGCTTCCTCTATTGAATGTTTATTTTTCTTCCACTGTGTACTCTTCAAATGAGGGCATAGTTTTCCCACTATCACACCCAAGGCCCTTGATACTAGTCAGCAGCCTCTGGCGTTTGGGGAATTGCGCTTGAGGCCATGTGACCAACTGGGTACAGGGCGTGTTTGGGTGGCTTCCGGAACCGGGACGTTACAAAGTGGTATCAGAGGAATTTTTTTCTCTTGCATTACTACTTGGAAACTTTATCCAGGGATAGGACGGATTTGGTACTTGGTATTAAGTTGTTCCTGGGAGTAGCTAACTCGTGTACAGGTAAAAGCCATACTACCTCTTTTATTGCAGTTTTCTAGTCTTGAGATTTTACGGTTGATATGATTTCACCTAGATTGATTCATATGATTTGTATTATTATTGTTTTGATATTACGGTTCTATTTCTGTTGCAACCCGATGAGATTAGGGTATGCCATCCCATGCATCATATAGTAACTTTTATAAATCACATGCCATATATTCTTTCCATTCCATTTAGGGTGAATTAGCGATTGCATGCTGTTGTGATATACGTTGTGTAGATTATGAATTCTATTGTGATAGAATTTCTAATGCTTGTTAGAGAATTGTTTGTATTGTACTTTGTTTAAATGAACACCAAATTTTGATTCTTGAGGTGTTATGGGCCCTCTTGAATCAGAAATTTGTGGATCATGATCCTGTTTTCTCTTGTACATGACTGTAGGGGATTCCAAGCTTTGATTCTTGGGGAGTATGGGCCCTCACGGATTGGAATTTGGAACCTCTTTGCCATGTTTTCCATGTTTTTGGGCTTCTGTGCGGTTTTTGAGCTACTGCCAAGAATAACCCAGAATACATGGTGTGTACTTTTTAGTTACACGCCGTGTAGTTTTTAGGTCGTGCTGCTGACTGTGTGTACAGGAACAATGTGTTGTGAAATTAATGCCAGGAGCACGCCGTGTACGGTATGTACACGCCGTGTAGTGTAGAGCTTTATACCCGGTCGTGTCACTAACAACACGGGTTGGGGAAGCTCGAGTAGAACACACCGTGTTGTAAAGAAACATGCCGTGTAGTTTTGTCTAGGTATCCGGCCGTGTCACGAACAACACGGGTCAGTGTGACCTTCTCTAAGACATGTCGTGTTGCTTTTGGAACACGCCGTGTAGTCTTTCCCAGGTACCCAGCCGTGTCACGAACACCACGGGACGGTGTCACCTTCTCATATACACGTTGTGTTTGTTAGGAACACTCCATTTAAGGGTCATTCGTGTATAAGGCCATGTGACTAACAACACAGTCTGCCATGTCAGTGTCTAGTACACGCCGTGTCCCTAGAGAACACACTGTGTAGTCTGAGGTTAGTTTGAACCGTGTGAGCTAGCCATGTAAAGAGACTCGGGCAGTGGAATAGTCTTCAAGTACATGTTGTGTCTTGGGTCAACACGTCGTATAGTTTGAGGTGTTACATGACCTGTAGGGTAGGGGTACATGCCCATGTCAGTGGCTTAAGAATACACGCTGTGTAGTTGTGTTTTGTAAACTTCTGTGTTTTTATTCCCTTGTTCCTATTTTGTACTCTTGTGTTCTCTGTCCTTGTTTTTTCTGATCTAAGGTGTACTTTTTATCTTTAAGAGCTATTACTTCGAGACGTCCTCTGGTTGTACGTCTGTCTTCAAGCAGTGATCAGACGCTAGATATGGCTGATCAGGGAATTCCTGCCAATCCTCCAGTCGAGCCAGCCTTGGCACCGACTGTCATACCCATTGCAGGCGCCGAGGCGAACTTCAGGGAGGACTTCCTGAGGATGATTCAGACCTTACAGGGAGCACCGCCTCCTACCCCATCGATTGTTGAGTTGACGCGGGTTTTCCAGCAGTAGCATCCTCCTAATTTTTTAGGGGATGGAGGACCTCAGGATGTAGAGTCATGGATAGGGGCCACACTGACCATTTTTGAGCACCTAGAGATCCCTCTGGAGAAAAGGGTAAAGGTGGATTCTTACATGCTCCGAGACACCTCTAAGAGGTGGTGGGAGGTGATCTCATGGTCAGGGCGTCAGCAGGATATGTCTTGGGATGATTTTCAACGCACCGTCTATGACTAATTCTATTCGGAGACCCTGAGGGCCGATCGAGCCTGAGAGTTTATGAGTCTGCAGCAGGGTACTCTCTCTGTTATGGAGTACTCATCTCGTTTCACTGAGCTGCAACATTTCACACCGATCCCATTGGGTGATGAGTTGTTCCTTTCTAAGAAGTTCGAGGATTGTCTCAGGCAGGAGATCCTTTCACAGGAGAATATCTTCCAGTTGACTTCTATATCCTCCATAGTCAACTAGGAGCTGATCATTGAGATAAATCTGATAGATTCTGGAGCATTGATCCAGGGCGGTTCGATATCCAGAGTTGGTGTTCCTCCTACGGACAGTAGGAAGCATCGTAGAGAGTCTTCTCGAGGAGATCAAGGATCATGGGATGCATCTTCTGGCAGCCAGGTTGTATGCTACCAGTTTGGTAGGAGTGGGCATACTAGGCCTCAGTTCCAAAGGGATCCGATGGAGTGCCAGTCTTGCTGCAAGATGGTCCATCTTTAGTGTTTCTGTCACATATTCACACCTTCATCTGGTGGTAGGGGTTCCTCTATGACCCCGTGTTCTGGATATCCTTTTCCAGTTTCTCACCCGTCAGGGAACTAGAGTTCTTATGGCCATTCAAGCCGAGGTGGAGGTCGCGGCCGTGGTGGTCAGTCACCAGTTCATCAGCGACTACAGATCGGATTAGCTCAGAGCGGTCATCCAGGGGCACAGGGCTGCGGTGCAGGCCAGTCTTTCTTCATGGAGCAGACCTATCAGGAGCAAGATCACGGCCCTTCTACAGTTCAAGGTATGATCTTAGTATCCTCAATTTTATCTTCATTCCTTTTCAATACTGCGGCTTCCCATAGCTTTATCTCTGTTGCTGTCGTGGAGAGCCTTGGGATTTTTATCTTTTCGTCTGCCGATTTTTTGACTCTTGACACACATTTGGGAACGAGGACATGTAGCGTGCGTCAGTACAGAGAGTTCCCTCATGAGGTTGCGGGGTGTCATTTCTTATGGGACCTCTATTTCCTAGAGATGACGGGCTATGACGTCATTCTCCTGATGGAATGGTTAGTTCCTTTCCAGGTAGTCGTTTATTTCTATGGCCGCTGGGTGAGTTTCATATCACCAGAGGGCGGATCCTTCCTTCATAGAGGCAAGTGGGATTTCCAGGTGGGTAGAGCTGGACCAGAGCATCATGGGCTAAGGGAAGTTACAACCCAGAATTCCAGTCGTTATCTGGATGACCAGGGGACATCACAGTTAGACTTTCCTCCAGTGGTGGATCTTTTCAGGGATGTCTTTCCAGAAGACTTTTCAGGTTTACCTCTGGAGTGTGAGGTATACTTCTCGATTGAGCTCGTGCTAGGAGTGGCACTGGTGTCCATTCATCCTTATATGATGGCTACACCTGAGTTGTAAGAGCTCAATAAGAAGTTGGAGGAGTTGCAGGAAAAGGGTTTCATCAGACCCAGTACTTAACCATGGGGTTCTCCTGTCCTGTTTGGGAAGAAGGCAGACGATGCCCTTAGGCTTTGTGTGGATTATCGGAAGCTGAACTAGTTGACGGTCAAGAACCAATATACCTTATTGAGGATCGATGACCGCTTTGACCAGCTTCAAAGAGCTTGGGTGTTCTCGAAGATCGACTTGAGGTCTGGTTATCATCAGTTGTGCATTAGACCATCAGATATACCTCTGATAGCTTTTAAGAGCAGGTATGGTCTTTACGAGTATACGGTCATGTCGTTCGGTCTTACGAACGCACCTACAATTTTCACGGTAATAATGAACCGAGTGTTCCATCCATACTTAGACTCCTTTTAGTGGTCTTCGTGGACGATATCTTGGTGTACTCTCACACTCGACAGACCATGCCACACATCTTGAGATCGTTCTAAGTACACTGAGGGAGCATCAGCTGTATGCTAAACTCTTGAAGTGACACTTTTGGATGGATCAGATTAACTTCCTGGGTCACGTTATCTCAGAGACAGGAGTGTCAGTGGACCCAGAGAAAGTGAGAGCTATATTTTCATGGGAGCAGCCGAAGAACGTCTTTGAGGTGCGGAGTTTCCTAGGGATGGATGGGTTCTACAGACACTTCATTTAGGAATTATCGCACCTAGAAGTACCATTGATAGGTCTAACCAAGAAGGGGGCGATGTTTTTTATGGTCAGATTCTTGTGAGTTAGCCTTTCAGGAGCTGAAAGGGGGGTTGACATCAGCACTGATACTAGTCTTGCCAGATTCGGGCAAGGGCTACACTGTTTACTGTGATTCATTGGGTATCGGGCTAGGATTCGTGCTTTTTCAGGGAGTTGGGGTCATTGCTTACGGGTCTCTGCAGTTGAGGCCACACGAGAGGAACTACCCGACGCACGATCTGGTGTTCGCAGTAGTTTTTCATGCCTTACGTTGTTGGAGACACTATCTTCTGGGAGAGCACTTTGTGGTTTTTACCAACCACAAGAGTCTCAAGTATATCTTCACTCAGCATGATCTGAATCTGGGATAGCGCAGGTGGTTTGAGTATCTTCAGTCCTTTGACGTCGAGCTCGCCTATACACCGGGAAAGGGAAATATAGTGGTAGATGTGTTGAGCAGACGAACTCAGATTCAGGCAGTTCATGATTTCATTAGTGAGTGGGAACTTATGGATCTGTTATCTGAGATGCATCTGGAGGTGCACGGAAGGCAGGGACAGACCATTCTTTCATCAGTGGCCATTACCTCTACACTTCTTGATCGGGTACGAATGAGGCAGCTATCAGATTCAGAGGCCTTAGTCCTGCGAGAGAGTGTGTCAGGAGGGGACCCTCTTCCTGGATGGACAATGGGCGAGGATGAGATCTTGCGTTTCCAGTGATGCGTATGGGTTCCAGTAGACATACACGAGGAGCTGATGTGGGATTTCCATTCCTCATTTTGGGCAGTTCATCCTGGCATCACCAAGATGTATCGGGATCTTCATCGCCAGTACTCGTGGCCCGGTATACAGAGGGATGTTGCTGGTTTTGTCATGAGATATTCTACTTGTCAGTAGGTGAAAGCAGAGCATCAGTGACCAGCAAGGCTTTTACAGTAGTTACCCATTCTGGAGTGGAAGTGGAACGATGTCGCGATGGACTTCGTGACCGGGTTTCCGAGGTCACCTCGGGGAAGTGATGTTGTTTGGGTCATCATCGACAGGCTTACAAAGGTAGCTCACTTCTTTTCAATCAAGGAAACCTTCAGTGTTGATGATCTGGGATGACTATACATCCGAGAGATTTTAAGTCTACATGGAGTTCCACAATCCATTGTTTCAGACAGGGATGCGCGCTTTACCTATCGGTTCTGGAAGGGACATCAGAAGGCTTTGGGTACCCAGGTACTTTTGAGTACGGCTTACCATCCCCAGACTGATGTCAAGTCCGAGCGAACGATCCAGGTGCTCAATGATATGCTCCAAGCTTGCATTCTAGACTTCGGAGGTTCTTGGGAGAAACATAGTCCTCCGGTGGAGTTCACCTAAAACAACAGTTTCCAGGAGACCATTCAGATGGCACCATACGAGGCTTTGTACGGTAGGCCATGCTGATCACCCTTATGCAGGCTAGAGGAAGGAGAGGCAGCTTTTCTAGGACCTCTTCTTGTTCATGAGACCTCAGAGTAGATAGAGGTTATTCGGAAGAGGATGGCTACATCACATTCTCGATAGATGTCTTATGCTGATCAGCGGAGACGACCTCTAGAGTTCGAGGTCATAGATCGGGTTTTCCTGCGTGTCGCACCGAGGATGGGACACAAGAGGATTCGAATATAGGGTAATCTTTCATCGCGGTACGTCAGGCCATTTGAGGTATTGGAGATAGTTGGTTCGTTTGCGTATCGGTTGCAACTACCTCAGAGGTACTGGGCGATGCACAAGGTCTTCCATGTCTCTCAGCTCTGACGTTACTTTTCAGACCCGTCTCATGTCTTTCAGCCCGAGGAGGTTGAGCTCGAAGTGGATGTGCCTTTTGAGGAGCATCCCATCCGGATTATCGATCGTAGTACGAAGGTTCTCCAAGGGAGGTCTGTTCCTCTGGTACGAGTGCTATAGTAGCACGTGTGAGTACAGGATGAGACTTGGGAGAGGCAGGCCGAGGTTTGATTGCAGTGGTCGGTGCTGTTCGAGGGTTCTTCTTCTACACCAATATAGGGAAATTAGGGGATGAATTTCTTTATGGTGGGAAGTTTTTAAGAACCCTGATCTTCGTTTCAGGTATGTCTTTCCTTTTCTGGAGTTTTTGAGAATTTTTGGAGTTTCTAGAAATTTTTGAAGTACACGCCCTGTACTTTCTGAGTGCACGTCGAATACTCTTTTCCCGATCGCAGCAATGTGTGGTCATGTTCGGGCCACACACACGGTGTGTAGGGGTGACGTGGAGGCCGATTTTGGTGGAGTATGGAAAAACCCACTACACGTCGTGTACTTTAAAAATACACGCCGTGTACTTTTCTTTTTTCACAAAACGAACCGGGGTCGCACCTAATCACGATAATCAACTTCTTCTAGGTCTGGTTCATCTGAGAGTGACCCGTACGGCCAGATCTTCCCTGAGATCCCTCTTCTCCGTCCATTCTCCGATTCGAGCATGGTCGATTGCATTGGATGTGTAGCGGTAAGTTCTCCATTCTTCTTGAGCCTTGTTTTCCAATTCTTACTCCTTCTCAAGTTATCTAAGGTTGAATGTTTTGTTTGTTTTCTCAGATATACGACGTTCTAGGGGGAATTATCCATCATGTTTTAAGTATATCGATCTCCTAGGATCGAGGTAGGTTGTTTGTGCCTTACCGTTCAAAGTCTCTGAGTTTTATGTGCATATTCCACCAATACCCGTGAATGGGGTATTGCAGGTTTACCTTTTTGCCCTCATTGTTTTCCTGCCTAGCTTGTATGCTTGTGTAGAAGTAAATTGACCTTGTTAGAGGATAATTTTTTGTGCTTGGATGTATTTTCCCTTTAATTGTTCTGTTTATGACCTTTGGGTCTCGTTTTCCTTTGGCTGCTACACTTGTTTTCATGCCTTGCAGTTATAGGTTGAAGTGAAATTCATGAAATGCTTGTTTCCTTGTAGACTGTTTAGCTAAGTAGCTCTATAGGTGTGCTTTGGTTATCCAAGTAGCTATATAGGTGTACTTTGGCCTTATATCATTATTATGCACAGACTGGCACATGGCTGAGAGAACCTGGTGTTGTAGACTACAAGGGATGGACCGAGTGAGCTTCCCAGATAGTCTTAGATATTACAGACTATAGAGGGGATGGACTGAGTGAGCTCCCATAGAGTCTTGGATTTTATAGACTACAGGAGGGTAGACCAAGTGAGCTTCCTCATAGAGTCTTACCTTGTTTGAATCTCTTTAAGAACCGTCCCAGGCTAGAGGGGGAATTGACTGAGTGAGCTTCCTCAGAGAGTCTGTGGTATACCTAAGGCTATATGAGGAATTGACCGAGATAGCTTCCTCAGAGAGTCTCTAGACCTTGGGGCTAAGAGGGTTAGACCATGTGATCTTCCTCAAGAGAGTCCCTAAATACCCTAGAATATAAAAGGAATTGACCGAGTGAGGTTCCCCAGAGAGTCTCATAAGTTAGTATGACCAAGCCAGAGGAGTTAGGCTGAGTGCACTACACAGAGGGTTGTGGTACTTCTTGGATAGGACCAGAGGGGATGGCTGTGAGTACTTCCTAGAGGGTTTCTGGCTTATTAGCTTATTTTTTATTAGAAAACCAAAAGTTTTATTAAAAAATAAGGGATTACACCAGACGAAAAGAAGGAGTTTTTTTACATCTCGAATATAAATAGGAATCAGTTCGGGGTGGAGTTCATCACTCAACATAATATCATGCACCAAACCCATGTTTCCCAGACCATTAGCAATCCTGTTAGCTTCTCTATAGGTGTGCGTTGCAATAAAGCTGGTGGAGGAGAGAGAATGTAGGCAGTCAATCCAGTGAGAAGTAAGTTTCCAAACTAGATGAATTGTACCCTTCCAAATGGCTTGAACTATGGTAGAGGAATCACTCCCAATCCAGATGTTGTTCTAGTTGTGAGCTTTAGCAAACGAGATAGCATGAATAACACCCCACATCTCAGCTTCTATGTTGGAGGAAAATCCACATGAGCCATAGAAGCATCCAAGGATCTGATCCAAATGATTTCTGAAGATTCCACCACAACCCGCTGGGCCAGGATTTCCTTTGGAGGCCTCTTCCACATTTATTTTGATCCCCACCGTAGGCGGGGGTTTCCAAAAAACTACCATCGTAAATTTAGGGTGAGGAAATTTCCTGTCAACTCCAACGCGCCTCAAGATCCCAAGGTCTTTGACAGAGTTAGAGTAGTGTTCATTCTGAATCAATGCCACCTATCGAATAGAAATGAGAATTCTCATTTTACCTGCATTGAGATTAAATGAGTTTTTACGAAAAATATAGTCATTCCTGCCATACCAGATCACATGTAGAATCTCTGAAACCACCGCTGTAAACAGATTCTTGATTTTTTTAGAGTCCGAGATTTCCATGCATCTCTGATGCTGCAATGTTAGGGAAGTGCCAAACAACCATCTACATTCAAAGATGTCAAATAAATGGTTCCAAAGAGCAGAAGTCATATCACATGGCAGAAAGAGATGATTAATATCCTCCCAATGTTGATTACACATAAAACATTTAGAGTAGAGGTTGACCCCGAAAGCCTGTAGACATGAGTCAGTGGGGATCTTACCATGATAAATACGCCATACCAATGTAAAGCGTGAGGGTTTTATCCAAGCTTTGTTAATGTTTTTGATCCAGTTTAGAAATTTTTTGTCATTATTGAAAAAGAATTTTTAGTAACTTTTAGAGTCCATAATTCCGTTATGTGCAGGCTCCCATATGATAAAATCATCATTCCATGAGAAGGGATAGAAATCAACAATTCTCTTGATCTCATCGGGAATATAGTCATTTTGTGAGTGATGTGTGTTCTTTATGGTGTCATTGATGTTCAAGGGGGAGTGATCATGTGACAATAAAGAGATAAGGGGGGATCTCGTCCAATTGCGTAGACAAAATTTCAAATTGGAATCTTTATTGACCATCCATCTAGAATTTGTCATAATAACATTAAACATATGTTTGACGGAAGGCCAAATAGAAGATGTGTAATGATTAAAATTTTTGTTCCTCAGTTTTTCAAGAAATCGAGCTCTAAGAAATTAAGTGGCAGGCGATTTATTATAAATAAGGTTCCACTTCATCTTGTCCTATAGGGAATAATTAAATAAGGTAAGGTTTTTTATGCAAATTCCACCTTTATCAATGGGTTTACAACAGGTGGACCAGGGTATGGTAACCATTTTCCTTTCAAGAGTACTCCCTATCCAAAAAAAGTTTTTAATGGCAGTATTAATGCGTTTTAGGAGACTAGCCGGCCATTTTTAAATCATCATAGGGTAGACAAGTTTTGAGACAATTGTGGATTTAACCAAGAAAATCCTACCGTCTATAGAAATATTTTTCCCTTTCCAGGAGGATAGGTTCCGAAGATTATGCTCAATGATAGAAGAGAAATAGATAGCCTTAGGTCTGCCCCAACACATAGGGACTCCCAGATATGTAAAGGGAAACGTGCCTTCCTTGATGCCAAGATCGTTTGTGATCCTTCTTTTCCTGCGAGATGGGAACTCTTTTCCAAAGTAAATATAGGATTTTTTTTCCAATTGATATGTTTACCAGAGACTGACTCATAGTGTGAGAGAATGGCTTTTAAATTGTTTAAATTCCTTTTGTCCCCTTTCACTGCTGTTGAGTTGTTATGGATTGCGTGCTTCTTTGTATCATCCTGTTTTACTGCTTACTGTTTACTGCCTTCTTCTTGCTGTTTTTGTTTACTGCTTATTGTACATTACCTTCCATATACTCACTGACTATTAGGCACATATCTTTGGGTGAATGATTACTGGGATTTTATCTCACACCCTGTTTGGGCCATGCTTTTGGGCCCAAGCAGACTATGTTGTTGCAGGTATAGAAAAGGGAAATCTCCCTTCGACTTTTGGAACATGACTGCTTGGATCAGGAGAGCATGGGACCAAGATTTGGCTCGCGATGCTGAGGAGCTGTTTACTTTTATTTTGTACTTTTTTTGGTACTGTAGTGTTTCCCAGCATTGTGACTTGTTTGGCTACTTTACTAGTTAGGTATCATGCATCATTTCTTATATACATATGTTCTCCAGTTTTCTGATTTAGTATTTCGTTGTTATATTGTTGGTTATTACTTCTTACGCTGTTTCATGTTTATTTTTCTTCCACTGTGTACTATGGCAAAGAGGGCATAGTTTCCCCACTATCACACCCAAGGCCCTCGCTGCTTGTCGGAAGCCTCTGGTGTTTGGGGAAATGTGCTTGAGGCCATGTGACCAACCAGGTATGGGGTGCCTCTAGGTGTCTTTCGGAACTGGGATGTTACATGGTGTTTCCCGAATCCCTAATAGTAAAATAATTAATGATCATAGACTCAAAAAATTGGTCATGGGTGTTGTCTTAATCATGCCTGCACAAGAAGTCCCACCTTAATAATTCATGTTGTTAGATGGTTGTACCAATAATGAGGAAGAGTACTAGGCTCTCATTACTAGTCTCGAGCTGGCACTCGTAATTGAATTCCCCAACATTCAAGTGAAAGGGTTCTCCGAACTAATCATCAAGAAGATCAATTGTTACTACGTCATTAGGAATCGGGATCATGTGCCCCAATTAGAGCTTACCTACCAGCTCATGGCCTAGTTCCCTTCTCAGCCAGATGTTACTCATGTCCCTCATTCGTAGAATGGTCACGCCGAACCCCAGGACATCCTTGTGTAATCTCTTTCAGAGCCCTATCTAGATGATTTGAGTATCCATGTGGAGAATCTGAGATTCATCACTCCTGTTACTCAGGACGACAAGGACAACCTGTATGTAAGTCAACAAACCATTGATTCCACCACGTTAGGACCCCCAGGTCCCCTTGACATAGTGTTTTAAGTGACTCATGACTAGAGGAACCCATGTATCATGTATCTTCAGCAAGGTAATATCCCAACAGATCGAAACGAGTGTGAGTGAATCTGATGGTGCACATTTTTTTTCACCCTCCAGATTTGTCTCTGTCTAGAATAGATACTCTATAGACATGATGTTTACATGATTCTCATATATTTCATTCAATGATGTGAGATTTATTAGGTTATGCATGAAGTTATTGGTGGTTCCTGCGGGGCTCATCTGACATGGATGAATCTATCTCACAAGATCTGATGATTGGGGTATTTTTTCCAGCCATTATCTGTGACTGCATCTTGTTTTCCAAGAGTTTCCATGTGTTCCAAATCCATGTTAATTTAGGGAATCATCTTCCATAACCTCTCCACACTACCATGTACTCATAGACCTTTTTAGTATAGGGACTCGATGTTGTGGGAAAATACCCACCGGATACGGTTTTCAAGTGCATGTTTATCCTGAAAACTACAAACTTATTTTCCAAGTGGGAAGAGGCAGATTCATTCAAGGAATTCAAGGCCCATTCTATAGTTTAGTTTGTATGATCCAATATCATCTACCAATTCAGAGTCCCTCATGTCGTCCTCCCGAATAACAACACCAAATTTTAGGTATCTGAACTGATTAAATTGTATGCCAATTACAACACATGTTCTAATCATACCTCTCACTATCATGTATAAGAAAATGGGAATAGTGTGGATTTCAACAAAACCCTATATATCTTTATAATGAATATGGTTTTTAAGAACAAGAAGTTTTATCCGAACAAGATCCACAATGATCTGTGGTCTTAACAAATGTTGGGTCATAATTCCACTCACGTGACCCAATATTCCATGGTGTACGGAATGAAGTCAGTTCTTCCCATAAATATTCAGTTACCCTCATTGTGCACAGTTGTCCATGATTATAAGGCACTAGAAAATGTGGCTGAAATTCTTTTGGCAGAACTGGAAGTGCTTGATAGGAATAGGCATTGTACCCTACACAATCTGGAAAGGCATCAGAACTAGGTATCCAGAGCCCTTAATAAAAAGGTTCGCCTCCGCACTATCATACAAGGTGACATGGTGTAGGCCCTATGAATGCCAATGATACGTGGTTGTAATCCACCGAAGGTAGAGCCCAAATGGGATGGAACATATATCATTATCATGGTTTACCCAAATGGTATGTACTCCCTAGTCACCAAGGATGGTGGCGTATTACTCCTCCCATCAATGCAAAATTCCTCAAGCAGTGTTTTTCTTGAAAAATCCATCATGACCTTAAACTGTTCCAAATTTATTGCACGACATTACACAGCATGGTCCATATAGTTTTAATGACACAAAACTGACCAACACTCGTCCCACATGACTTTAAACAGTATTACCATCATTAAAGACATTTACCCGTCACCCACGTCTCGTATGACAAAAAACTAAAAAACATTCTGAGCTCTATGTTGTTATTAATATTTTCATGACTTATTATATACTCCCTTTACTGATTTTATATGAAATTTTCATAATGTGTCTGAAATATTACTATTTTAATACTAAGTATAACTTTTTATCATTTTTAGAAGTAGTCCAATTGAGTCAGTTTACTATTTTATTTATAACTCTCACCCTACTGATACAAATTGTGTGGTTATTGTTTTTTAGGATTCCTAATTCAATATAAAATATTTCATTAGAAGGAACAATGGGCTAATTATTCCATTTTAAGGCCCATATGGACCACACAAGGAGCCCTACCGAATCTGTAATGAAACTGGACCAGCCATGAAGATTTATTTGCTAGGCTCAATCAGGAAGTCAAAAAAAATTATTCTCATACAAAGATCGGGGGATAATTAAAGGAGTATTGGATAAAAATTTCAAGGAACAACTCTAAAGAAAATGGTGCCAACTATTGCATTGAAGTTCATCCCACCATTCTGGCCAGGAATTAAAATCATTACAGTGTTGATGACATGGCTTCTGATCTAGAGATTATTTTGAGCTGAGATTTTGTAGTGTGAAAGATGAGATATAGGTGGTAGAATTTGTTGAAGACATCACTCGGTTTTGAAGGAATATTCCTATTTAACAACAATTTCACATTTTGGACTTCAAAAATATTGGATTGAAATGGACAGATTAACTTTGTTTAATCACCCGGCCATAACTTTGGCTACATAGGTCCAAATGACACCAAATTTTGAGAGAGGTCAGCCAACATTATTATCTACAACTTTGAAGAAATATATTTCTCTATACTCAACATTCTGAATAGTCAACTTGGAGATGAAAGACTTATTATATACCCCTTTTCTGATTTTATATGAAATGTGCATAATGTGTGTGAAATATTAATATTTTAATACAAAGTATAATTTTTTGAGCATTTTTAGAAGTAGTCCAATTGAGTCAGTTTACTATTTTATTTATAACTCTCACCCTACTAATCCAAATTATGTGGTTAGTGTTATTTAGGATTCCTAATTCAATATAAAACATTTCATTAGAAGGGACCATGAGCTAATTCTTCCATTTTAAGTCCCATATGGACCACATAAGGAGGCCTATAGAATCTGTAAGGAAACTGGACCAGCCATGAAGATTTAATTGCTGGGCTAGTCAGGAAGTAAAAATTATTTTATTCTCCTCCAAATTTTGGGGGATAATTAAAGGACTACTGGATAAAAATTTCAAGGTCCCACTCTAAAGACAAGAGGCCCAACTAATGCTTTGAATTTCTGCCCATCATTCTGGTCAGGAATTAATATCATTACAGTGTTGATGACATGACTCCTTCTATAGACATCATTTTGAGATGAGATTTTTTAGTGTGAAATAGGATATATAGGATACCGATGTTGTTGAATACATCACTCAGTTTTGAAGGCATCTTCCTATTCAAAAACCCTTTCACATTTTGGGTTTCAAAAAGATTGGATTGAAATGGACATATTAAATTTTTTTAATCAACCAGACATAACGTTGGTTAAATAGGTCCAAATGACTCCAAATTTTGAGAGATGTCGGAAAACATTATTTTCTAAAACTTTGATGAAGGATATTTCTCGATATTTAGCTTTCTGAATAGCCAACATTGCGATGGAATCGGAAGGACATATTAGGAATGAAAACAGTCCTCTTCCTTGGGATATAAGTAAATCCCCATCATCTCATTCAAAGGGGCTGGCATTTCAAAAGAGAGGAGAATCAATTTTCATGACCAAAGCATTGACAAAGCCTTTCAATGACATGGAATACTCAATTTTTCTCTTGAGAGACCTTTCCTCCTCCCTTTGTTTTCATTTACTTTTGTGTTCTTCATTATAGTAATCTTATAAGTCTCTTTTTTGTAATTCTATGTTAATGCATGTTTTTTCTTCCATATCTCTTATTCTCATCCACCTTATATAGTTTCATAATAATGTTCTTAAAATAGTATAAATACTGTTGAATCCATTTCCTTTCTTTTTCTTCCTCATTCAATAGAAAGTCCATTTTTAATTATCATCATTGTTCATGTGTGTGTGTTCGAAGCACCACTCTTTTCTTATCCCTTTATTTTTCTTCTCTTCTTAATTTATCATCATAATAATTATTAACATATTATTAAACACCCAAATGGATGAGTTAATATATTATTATGGTGAGTCAAAATTTAGGGATGTCAAGTGATTGATAGTATTTGCTTAATGAATATTCTTTGAATTAACATTGTGTATGTTGAACTTTACATGTCATGGATTAATGACTTGTTTTGTTTAATGTGTGGTTTCCATGGATTATTGAAACCATAAATACACCACCATCAACATGCTCTGATTGAGAAAAGAACCTTAATTTATGTTAAGGCTTGGATTAAAGCCTTAATACTTAGGAATTACAATCAACATTATCTTGTGAAGTGGGTGTTAATTTAATGCAATATAAATCAAAGCTCAAGGATATCACAAACATAACTACCTAATGATGAACTTTCCCAATATTTAACAATTTTTTAAATCAAACATCATCCATAAATTATTTCATAAGCTCTAAAAACAAATCCCCCAATAAGAATACAATAAACTAAAAAGAAACGACTATTACAAAGTATTATCGCTGAGGATTTGACCCGAGTGCTGCTATACACATTAGCAGAGCACCAGAACTTTCACCGGTCGATAGGCGACAATTGGACATGCATTCCAAATGGATTCCCTACCTGGGATGGTACTTTAATTAGTCATTAGTTTATGGTTATTGTAATAAAAACCCAAAAAAACAAAATTTAAAAAAAATTGAAAAAAACACAAAGAAAAACCAATCTTTCTTTTTCTTCCAACATCATTCTGAATGCCCCGTAGCCTCCAAAAAAAACCCCTCAGATTTTTTGGACCATGAAATTGAGAGAACTCTTCACCAACATAGGAGGAACTTAATAGATAATCACCTCATTTAAAAACCAGTCCTTGTCCAACCAGTTGAATTAGATATGGATAATCTTAGAAAACAAACACTTAAAAAACTCTCTACCCATGATATGAATTATCAACCCCTTGGTATTCAATATCCAAACATATAGGCTGACATCGAACTCAAATTGGGTTTTACTCATCTTCTCCCTCATTTCCACGGGCTAGATGGTGAGGATCCACATATCCACCTTAATGAGTTCCAAGTGGTGTGCTCTAGCATGAAACCTCAAGGGGTTTCTGATGAACAAATCAAAATTCAAGCATTCCCTTTCATCCTAGCTGACACTGATAAGTCATGGATTTACTATCTCCCTCCTGGTTCCATAACCACATGTAATGTCATGAAACAACACTTTTTAGAGAAATTATTTCCTACTTCTCGTATTTCTTCTATCTGAATGGAAATAAGTGGTATCCATCAGTTCCCAAGTGAATCACTTCATGAATATTGGTAGAGGTTCAAAAAGCATGTTGCAACCTTCCCACACCACTAAATCCCTGACCAACTCTTGATTCAATAATTCTATGAGGGGTTATTGTCAATGGAGAGAACTCTCATTGGTGTCGCATGTGGCGGTGCTCTTGTTGATAAAACTCTTACAGCATCAATAGATCTCATAAGTAACATGGCTGCAAACACACAACAATTCCATACTCGGGCACATTCTCAAGTAAAACAAGCCCAAGATAATCAATCAATTGAGCCGAACAAGATGACCGAGTGGATGAGTAAACTTACAGGTCTTGTGCGACAACTAGCAATGGCATCCAAATCCCCAACCTCATCTTCTCTACAATCAATGTTTCTTGGACCTGTCAAGAACTGTGGAATCTAAAACTCTTCATCTCATCCAACTGACACAAGTCCACAACTTCAAGAGGATCAATCTGATTCATCTGGACCAATGGAGCTCAATGCAGCATATACTCATCGGAACACCAATCCTCAAAAATCATGCCAGTTCATTAGAAACATCAACCAACATCACTATGAGCCCTTCTCTTCTTCCTATAACCAAGGCCATAGGTATGGTAATCCCATATCTCATCCTCCTCAATTTCCACCTCAAAACCCAAACCAATTCCAATATGGTCAAAGTGTTGCTAACTTCCAATAACATAATACTTTTCTTCCTCAACCTCAAAGGAACAATCCTCCTCCTGGATTCCATTATCCTAGTGAGCCTTCCTAATTCCAAAACTAATACAATCACTTTCCCAAGAACCAAAATCAAGGTAATCCCGATTTGGGACAAGCCTCTTCTTCTAAGAAACCATGGTAAAGTGCAGTTGAAGATCTTTCCGCTTTCACTCGTTACAGCCTTAAAAATATTGAAACCCAAATTGGTCAACTTGCATCCCACCATAGTCTGCAGCAACCATCCAATTCTTCCCAACTCCCATCTCAACCATTACCCAACCCCAAGGGTAATGTAAGTGCAATTGCAGTTAGATCGGGAAATCAAATTTCTATGCCTCAAGATAAGTCCTCCAACCCTCCATTGAATGTTGAACTAGAAAATTAAAAGAAAAAGAAACTTGAAAAGGAACTTGAAACCATTCCCTCGTCTCCTTCAATTCCACTTAGGAACCCAATTCCTTTTCCTCGAGCCGTATCTAATACAATGATGTCCTTTGTACCCGATCCTGAAATGCTTGACATGTTTAGACGTGTTGAAGTCAACATTACCCTATTAGATGCCATAAAACAAATTCCTAAGTATTCCAAGTTTCTAAAAGAGTTATGTACCCACAAGAGGCAACTTAGGACCTTCGAAAATGTTTCCACCCAGCAATATATTCCCATAAAGGGAAAAGATCCAGGGACCTTTACGGTTCCATGCCAAATTGGAAGTGGCAACTTTGATGATGCACTCATCGACCTAGGAGCCTAAATTAATTTCATGTCCAAATAACTATTATCCAACCTTGGTATAGATCCATTACATCCAATGGGTGTTTTCATTAAATTATCCAATCAAAGAATAGCCAGTCCTGAGGGTATAATTGAGGATTTCCTTGTTCGTGTCAATGATCTTTTCATCCCTGATGATTTCTATGATCTTGACTTGGAAGGTGAGACGAACTCTTATCGATCACCCATAATTCTAGGAATACCATTCCTCATGACTGTGAGAAACAAGATTGATGTCTATTCCGGCATCTTATCCATGGAATTCGGTGACCAAATGGTCAAGTTCAACATTTTCCAAGCCATGCAATACCCATCCGTGGATCACTCTGCATTCTCAATCCATGCTTCTGAGGATACTTATATGAGTCAATCAAACCCCAATCCATCATGTTATTCATGTTATAATGACAAAGTATCTTGTGAAATCTGCACCATGATTAACTAAGTCATAAATGGTGAAGTTGATGTGGACCTCTCATTTGTAGACTCCTTAAATCAAGAGGAACTTGAAAACTATCTTGAATCCCATATCAAATCCGATCTCTACTGGTCCACATTGGAATGTGTTAAGGAGAATGAATTTGAAGCAACTGAAGTCCATTCCTCCATTCCTGAGTTTTCTAACCCACAAATAAGAGATGAGAGTGATATGAAACCTCTTCTTGAACAACTGAAATATGCATTCCTCTTCCATGATCACTCTTTTTCTATCATTATCTCTTCTTCACGTACCAAAACTGAGGATTCCAAACTTGATCAAGTGTTTAAGGAAAACAAAAAGGCCTTAGGGTGAACCCTAGATGACATACCGGGAATCAACCATACACTTTTCATGCATCACATCTATCATGAGGAATTATCCAAAACAATTAGACAACCACAAGGAAGACTCAATCCACTCATCCTTGAGGTAGTTAGTGAAGAGATCACCAAGCTTCTTCAAGCTGGTATTATCTACCCAATTTATTATAGTTAATGGGTTTGTCAAATTCAATTTGTACCTAAGAAGGGTGTGATAACTATTGTCACAAATGAACATGGAGAGGTAGTCACAACATGAGTGAAGAACAAATTGTGTGTGTGCATCGACTATAGGAAATTGAATGTTTAAACAAGAAAAGATCACTACCCTCATCCATTAGTTGATAAAATGATGGAACGATTAGCCGAAAAGACACACTATTTCTTTCTTGATGGATACACCGACTACTTCCAAATCCCAATCGCACCTCAAGACCAAGAAGACTACTTTCACATTCACCTTTGGAACATATGCGTATAGAAGAATTCCTTTTGGCCTTTGATATGCTCATGAAACATTCCAGAGGTGTATGATGAGTATCTTTTTAGAATTCATTGAACACTGCATGGATTTCTCCATGGATGACTTCACCAATTATGGTGAGTCATTTGAATCTTGTTTGAATTCACTCTCTCTAGTACTCTAAAAGTGTGTCAAGTGAAACCTTGTGTTATATTTTGAAAAATGACACTTCACGGTTGCAAATGGGATTATTCTAGGGCACATAGTTTCAAAAGATGGTATTGAAGTCGATCCTACCAAAATTGAAGTGATCCAATCACTTCCTCAACCCACTTCTGTTTGAGACATCCATTCATTCATTGTTCATGATGGTTTCTATCAGAGATTCATCCATTACATCAGTAAAATTTCCCTCCCACTCACTCGGTTACTCCAAAATGATGTCACTTGGCTTTTCGATGAGTTTTTCAAGAGATCATTCGTTGAACTAAAAACTGCTCTTACATCTTCCCTGATAATCCAACCCCCAAATTGGTCCTTACCCTTTTAATTAATGTGTGATGCTTCTGATAGTGCCTATGGGGATATTCTTGGTAAAAGTATAGAAAAGATACCTCATGATATCTATTATGCCACAAAAACATTGGATGAAACTCAATCTCACTACACTGTCACTGAAAAAGAACTTTTAGCAGTTGTTTTTTTCCTAAGATAAATTTTGACCTAATCGCTTAGGTGCCAAAATCATCATCTTCATAGACCATTCTGCTATAAAGTTCTTACTCAAGAAAAGTGATTCCAAACTGAGGATAATAAGATGGATCCTAATACTCCCAGAGTTTTACCTTGAAATCAATGATAGACCAGGAAAGGAATACATTGTGGCTGATCACTTGATTAGAATTTATAATTCTTCTCATTCTGAAATAATTGATCCTGAATTCTCCATTGAGAATCTTTCATTTCTCACTCCAAAGTTACCATGGTATGCCCCAATTGTAAATTACTTGGTTTCTGGTGTTTTTCTTAAACATTTTTCAAAAGAACAAAAAATGAAGTTGAAAACTGATTCAAAATACTATTTTTGGGAAGAAAATAAAATTTAGAAAACTGGGGATGACATGGTAATAAGGATATGTGTCGAAGAAAATAAAAATTCTTCCATATTAGAATTCTGTCACTCACTTCCTAGAGGTGGCCACTTTGGACCACAAAGGACCTCCCGAAAGGTCCTAGACTTTGGATTCTTCCGGCCTTCACTCTTCAAAGACTCGCATGAGTTATGTCTACCATGTCCCACTTGCCAAAAGGTTGGCACAATTTCAAATTGAAATGGAATTCCCAAAAAACCATTAATTTTCTGTGAGATCTTCGATTTTTTGGGTATCGATTTCATGGGACCATTTCCCCTTCCAATGGATTCTCATACATCCTTCTTTAGGTTGATTATCTTTCTAGGTGGGTCAAGGCTAAACCCACTAGAAAGGATTATTCACATACTGTTAGTGAGTTCCTAAAGACACACATCTTTCACCGATTTGGCACACCACGTGCCTTGATAAGTGACTTAGGAACCCATTTTTTTAATAAAACCATGGAATCTCTTTTGAAAATGACTGGGGTTATATATAAAACTTCAACTTCATATCACCCCCAAAAAAATGGAATGGATGAACTTTCTAATAGAGATGTGAAAATAGTGCTTGAGAGAATTGTAAAACCCACTAGAAAAGACTGGCCTGAAATATTTGGTGAAGCACTTTGGGATTATCAAACTACCTATAAAACACCTTTTAGGATGTATCCTTTTAGGCTAGTTTTTGGTAAAGCATATAATTTTCCCTTGGAAATCCAACATAAGTCATCTTGGGCAGTGAAAAATTGTTATTTTGATTTTGAAAAATCTGGTGAAGAAATATTGTTGCAATTGGACGAACTATAGATGCTTCGACTTGAATCCTATGAGAATTTTAATCTCTATAAAGTAAAATCCAAGGAAATCCATGACAAACAGATCCTGAAAAAGGTATTCCATGAAGGTGAAAAGGTAATTGTCTTCAATTCTCGATTTTGGCTTCACCCAGGTAAGATTAATTCTCCTTGGGAAGGTCCTTTGGTTATTACTAATGTTTACCCATTTGGTGTAGTGTAAGTCCAAGGCCCCTCTTCCAAAAGGACATTCATGGTTAATGGACATCGGTTAAAGCATCACCATGAGAGGATCCACAAACCTGGATCAACATGTACTTCCACTAGATCCCCAAATTCTCTAATCGACCCACCACTGGATGGAGATGGAAACCCACCAAATCCAAACCATGGGGAACCTCTTTCCCTTTAAATCTCTCTCTCTCTATCTCTCTCTTTCTTCTTTTTCCTACCTCATTATAAATTTTTTTACCACCTTCCTCATCAAATTTTTTTATTTACTCTTTCTATTTTGTGTGGGTGTGCCTTTATAAGAAAACTAAAAAAACCTAGTAAAATAAAAAAACAAAAAAAATTATAATTTAAGAAACTATATGAAAAATAAAGAGTAATTCTTACTCACCCACCAACTTTCAAATTTTTTCTAACCATTTTGGGGAGTCAAAAAACATGTTTTCATCTTAATTTATTTTTATTTTCATCATGACTTTGGATAATTAATTTTGTGTCAAAACCAACAAATTATTAATGCTCAATTTTTTATTTGGAAAATGATTTTCCCCAAACATGAGAACCAACATTAACATTCACTCCAAGGAACCCTATGGAAATCTTTTCAAAATGTGTGTTTTCACCCCCATTTGTGAGTCTTGAGTTTGTGGACCTTCGAGCTGAATTTCCTACTTTAGTGTGCATTAATATGATAGAGGAATTTTCTGAACCACATGAGAATTATAATAGCTAAATATCCTCCCATTAACCATACATTAATCCTCCTTTTGAAAGCCCCTTCGAGCCTATGAAAACCTTTTCCTTGATAGCCACATTACAAGCCCAATACCTTTTCCCACCAATATCAACATGGATTTTCATTGCATAATTTTTTGAAATTTAAGTGTGGGGGGAATGGATTTCATTGTTTGGGTACCCTATTATTGATTTTCAATGAGTTATCATCTTCTTGAGGGAAATCATCCATTTAAATTTGGGGAAGAGGTTTTCATTCAGGGTGTTTGGGGAATTTAATGTACTTTCATTTATGTAATTTTGTAAATGTTATTGAAAATTGTACAAAAAAATGAAAAAAATCAAAAAAAATGAAAAAAATTGGGTTGTTTCTTGGGTGGGTCAAAAATAACTCTTTCTAAACCTTTGATATTGTTATAACTAATAAAATTAGTGTCATGAGAAGATCAATCAGGGATTGGGAAATGTGTGTGATATCTTTTCCATGTTCAACTTTCAAAAAAAGAGAAAAAAAGAAGAAAAAAACACTTACATTATATCCTTATGTCATTGGGAGAAGTTTTGTGGTTTGTAAATATTTAATCTTCTCATACCCTTTAAATGTTCTTACTATATTGTTTCTTTCTTCACACAATCATTCCCATATAAATATGTGGTTTCATTTCCTTCCATGTTTTATTTCAAAAAAAAATGTGCATTGTTTTTTCTATGTTGGTGATTTAACCATCTTTTTCTCTCTCTTGGACATTATATTCCTACCATCCCATAGTCACAGATAAACCCCTTAAAAATACCTCTTTATTATTGTGCACTTTGGATAGGTATTGGAAGTTGAGAGCTCTTTCAAACTCTAGGATTCTCACTTTTGGTTGGTGACAAAGTGAACCTCCACAAATGAATTTTATCATTTTGAGAGGTGTGAGTTTTGAGTGTCCAAATTTTCTATTTCTAAATTGGTGCATGAAAAAATAAATTCATTTTAAAAAATTGTTTCCATAAGAACTTGTGGTGGAATTCAAAATGGATGGGTGAAATAGTCTAAACCACCCATGATTGGAGAAAACAAAATTTTAATATTTGTTGGTGAGTGAAAATGATTTTGTTATGTTTTTATATTTGTTGCACATGATAACATGCACAAGACTAAGTGTAGGGGTGTTGATGTTATTAATATTTTCATGACATATTATATACTCCCTTTACTGATTTTATATGAAATGTGCATAATGTGTGTGAAATATTAATATTTTAATACTAAGTATAATTTTTGAGCATTTTTAGAAGTATTCCAATTCAGTAATTTTACTATATTATTTATAACTATCACCCTAAGGATTCATATTTTGTGGTTCTTATTTTGTAGGATTCATAATTCAATATAAAACATTTCATTAGAAAAGACCATGGGCCAATTCTTAAATTTTAAGGCCCATATGGACCACACAAGGAGGCCTACAGAATTTGTGAAGAAACTGAACCAGCCATGAAGATTTTATTGTTGGGCTCAATCAGGAAGTCCAAATTATTTTATTCTCCTCCAAAATTTGGGGGATAATTAAAGGAGTATTAGATTGAGATTTCAAGGCCCAAATCTAAAGAAAATAGGCCCAACTAATGCTTTGAAGTCCCTCCCACCATTCTGGAAGGGAATTAAAATCAGTACAGTGTTAATGACATGGCTCCTGATATAGACATAATTTTGAGCTAAGATTTTGTAGTGTGAAAGAGGAGATATAGGGGGCCGACTTTATTGAATACATCACTCGATTTTGAAGTCATAGTCCTATTCAAAAACCATTTCACATTTTGGAATTCAAAAAGATTGGATTGAAATTGACATATTTATATTGTTTAATCAACCGGCTATAACTTTGGATACATTGGTCCAAATGACTCCAAATTATGAGATAGCTCGGAAAACATTATTATCTATAACTTGGAAGAAGGATATTTCTCAAGATTCGGCTGTTTGAATATCCAACATGGTGATGCAAGTGGAGGGACAGATTGGGAATGAAAACAGACCTTTTCCATGGGCTATAAAAACATCCCCCTCCTCTCCTTAAAAGGGGTTGGTATTTCAGAAGAGATGAGCATCAATTGGCACGACCAAAGCATTTCCAAATTCTTGGGAGGACCTTCCATACAAAATTTTTCACTTAAGAAACCTTTCATCCTCTATTTGTTTTCATTTACTTTTGTGTTCTTCATTATTTTAATCTTGTAAGTCTCTTTCTTTGTAATTCTATTTTAATGCAAGTTTCTTCTTAAATATTTCTTATTATCATCCACCTTATATCGTTTCATAATAATGTTCTTTAAATAATTTAAATACAGTTGAATCCCCTTCCTTTCTTTTTCCTCCTCATTCAATCAAAATCCCGTTTTTAATTATCATTATTGTTCGTGTGTGTGTGTTCGACGCACGACTCTTTTCTTATCCCTTTATTTCTCTTCTCTTCATAATTTATAATAATAATAATTATAAACATATTATTAAACACCAAAATGTCTGATTAAATCCATTATTTGGGTGAGTCAAAATTTTGGGATGTTAAGTGATTGAGAGTATTTTCTCGATGAATATTCTTTGAATTAATATTGTGTATATTGGACTTAATATGTCATGGATTAATGACTTGTTTTGTTTAATGTGTGGTTTACCTAGATTATTGGAACCATAAATACACCACCATCAACAAGCTCTGATTGAGATTAGAACCTTAAGTTAAGTTCAATCTTGGATTAAAGCCTGAACACTTAGGAATTCCAATCAACATTATCTTGTGAAGTGGGTGTTAATTTAATACAATACAAAGAAAACCTCAAGGATATCACAAACATAACTTCCTAATGATGAACTCGCCCAATATTTATCAATTTGTTAAATCAAAAATCATCCATAAATTATTTCATAAGCTCTGTAAAAAAACACTATTCTGAATACAATCAACTAAAAACCAATGACTATTACAAAGTATCATCTTTGAGGATTTGACCCGAGTACTGCTATACACATTAGCAGAGTACCGAAACATTGACTGGTCGATATGAGAAAATCAGTCGTGCGTTTCACTCTAAGACCGTAAGATAATATCTCCCCCATCCATGTCGGACAATGTTAAATTGCACGACACTTTCAGAACTGCATTCTTCTTGATTCACATCCTTATTGGTTATGTAGAAACACTGGGAATTCTCATAAGTGGCCCAGACCCAAGTCCCTAAACATTTCCAACCTCTTGGAACAAATTCTCACTCAGGATTTTGTGGTGTGGTATGGAAATTATGTCCTCATTCATGTCAGGATAATTTTTCCATGCCACACACATCCGCCTAAGACACCCCTACTTCATCCAGCATCCTTATCGCTTGACGTTTGGCTTCCCGGGAACCTCCACACATCACAAATCCTTACATTTGGGATTCCATATTTCAAATCTATAAGGACCCCCCCTAGAGGATTGGTTTCATGCCACCTTGGATCACCATCCATTTTGGGTCAATGTCCCAAAGGATCTCGTATGACAATTCGACACAAGTCCTGCATTGTGAATATGGGTAGAAGTCAATTCCAAATTGTATGTTCTTATTACTGGTCACATGAGACAGATACTATGTTGTTAACATGGTCATCAGTTATCATCCATCGTTATTTCAATATCGTGGTATCTCAAATGACAGGCATGATGATTCATCATTTCTACCCTTTTGTCCCACGCACATGACATTAAACAGGGCATCTACGGCCCGAGATCTATGAACATAAACTAAGATCTCCCACATTATTTCACATGAAGTTAGTTTTCATGGAATATCAAGAACTACGTATAGATTGATTCCCATCCTCATGGGATATGTAGGAATTCCCAATCATTTTTTCTCCGGGCCCAACCCCGTTTTTAAAAAACCGTATAATCCTTTTGGCCCCTCTGCCTCAGTTCTTCAGGGGGGTTATGCTCTGGTGTGGGCTTATGTCCCCATTCACATTGGTTTTGTAATAGCCACACCACATACCTCCCCTTGATATCTCTCTATTCCTCTTTCCCCCACTCATCTCCTCGATTCATCTTCTTCAAATTGGGATGCTCGACCCTCTTTGGAAATTCACCAACATGCCTAGATGCATTGTGGTCTAGGACCTGGAGTCATGGAATTACATCGACATGTTTCCATTCATTTCCATGCTTTAAATTTCTCTTTATTTGGGTTTTCATCATCTTTCTCATCTGAAGGCACCCCCAAACGACATGGATTCTATCCCCAGTGCTCTCCTAACATATTGTGCTAACATCCCCAAGGATTTAGAAAAAAAATTTGACACAAGTCCCCTTTTAGTAATATGGAGGTCAAAATACATTTATTTTTTCCCATTTCATGTAACACGATACAAATGTTGTGTTTCCGACTTGGTCAACTGTTATCCTTTATCATTACTCCATCTGAATTATGCCTTGAATAATGGTTGTTTTATTCTCATATTTTTCCACTCCATCATGCCAAAGTGGAATTTCAACAATCTCGGTGACATTCTTCAATTCACATTTGCACGTTAAGAGGAAAATTCCATGGCGTGGTGTCATTTAATGTTCCAATACATTTCTCTTTTCTCTATATTCCACATGTTGCTATTTTATTTTCCGCCCTTGTTTCCCACATCGATCTTAGCTCACGAAGGCGTAGGAACTTGGTTGAGGTTTGTGCCCATTTAGGAGAATCTCACTTCTTTTTTTCCGAACTGTATGATCATAAAATAAGATTCCCTTCATACTTATTGAATGACGTTAAACATCACGAATTCTGAGATCTATGTGCGTCTTGATTCCAATCCTTATGGGATATGTAGGAATGCCCAGACATTTCATCTTCAGGTCCAACCCCAGGTCTTTTGAAATTTTTTAGACCCCTGGCTTGAGGTTTCTCCTCTATAATTTATCTCCAAGCGGTGTGAACCTTGTCCTCATTCACGTTGGGTATCCTTTTTCACGCCATGCATATTTTCTTTAGAACCTCTCACATTATTTTTTGCGTCTAAGACATATGATGATAAAAATGATTTGTTGGCCCTATATGAAATTAAACAGTTGTATCTTTTCCACATGACGTTAAAAATAATGGGACAGTCATATCATATGAACCTAAACTATGAAACTATCATCTTGGCAGCATGATGAGAAATGACACCACATTGTGATGTCCCCACTCGAGGAGACATCATGTTGGGCATTAGTCATCCACCATTCCATTTGTTAATACCTACATATGGCTTGTTTTTCGAGTAGCGATGGCCAGATTATCTATCCTAGGTTTTTTTATTCACAATGAAAAACACATATACCCTAAAAAAACATGATCCATCAAATTCTTCTTCATTTGGGGATTGGGAATGACCTACATGACAGTATTTCCCATATAGTTGGTACCCTAGCATCCCATAATTCAGAACAATGTATCACTTGATTCCCATCCTTACGGAATATGTAGGAACACACAAAAAAATTTCATAGGTATGGCCCCAGGTATATCAAATCCTACCCTCTTTCTGTCCCCCCTCAACAAAAACTCTATCAGAAACATGTGGTTTGTTGAGGACCTATTGGGTCTCATTCACGTCAGGTTTATGATATCCATGACATGTATTTTCCTTCGGGGATCTTTTTTCTATTATACCAAATCCGTGTCACATGACATTAAACTATATGACATCATTGAGAACTACGTGTGGCTTGAGTCCCATACTCAAGGGATACATTGGAATGCCCAGACAATTCGTCTCAGGCCTAGCTCAAATTCCTCCTTTGGTTTCCTGACTTATCGTTTCCCTTGGGAGCCCATGGTACAACATGTAATTCTACAATCCTCATTCTCATCGGGTTTTTCAACAACCGCAAAATGTGTCTCCCTTATCTCTTCCTAGTATGGTCCATGTTCTATGACCATAAACGATGATCTTCCCATGATAACTATGTGTGGCTTGATTCTCATCCTCATGGGATACAAAAGAACACTCGAACATTTAATCTTCATGTCCATACCCAGGTACTATAAATCCTTGATTCCTCTAAATTAATTACATTAAACAATATACCCCAGTCCAAGCATCACAACTTTAAACTATGTACGTGTTTTTTATCAGGAATGTATCAAAATATGGAATGCCTCTTTGGTTCTCATCCCCGTCGGACTTTTCTACTTCGCCACCCTACGTACATTCCATTAAACCAAGTCCGCTCTCAATGGTCCAATGTATGACCTTAAACTAGGATTTTTCATCCTAAGTACCCTTTTCCTTGGAAGGTGATTCATCTCCCTCTATCTGACATGCCTCATTGCTCTATTCAAATGCACTGTGGCATAGAACCTAATGTGTTGGATTCCACATGGACATTCCCTCGTTCCGTGTCCACACTTCATGATACCTTTATTTGGAACTCCATACTCTTCCATGTAGCAAGGGACCCCAGAACAAGATGGATTCTTGGCCACAGAGCTCTCTTTCTATCTTGGGATACTACCCCAGAAGACCTTTGATGATGTCTTGTGACAGGTCTCATGTCTCGAACATGGTTAGCCGTTGACCCTTATCTATCTATCCCCATGCTTGGCTAACACGAAACAGATGTAGTGTTTCGAACATGGTAAATTTTTATCCTCCATCATCGCAGAAATATCATTGCAATCTAGATCATGGGTTCCATGATTCAAAAAATTTTAGTTCCTTATGATCATGTGGAATTCCAACACACTCGTTTGTACCCATCTACACATCTATGTGTGTTAAGTATGCGACTCATCATTATTGGGACATTATTAACCTATAATTCCATTTCCCCTAATGTGTGCCTCCCTGTACCCGAAAATCCGATCACAAATTCTTGTTTCCCACATTGATCACAACTCAAGTGGCTTAGTGGTTTTGGTAGGGTGTGTACTGGTGTAGTTGAACCACACATAACTTTCTTCCTATTGGAACCATATTCTCTCTATTATAGAAATGGAGTATGGTTTTTGTTTTTTTTTTCAATCCTCATTGGATGTTCAGGATGTTTTCCAGGAAAGGGACCATACAATTCAAGTGGGAAATTGTATTTAAGGTGGAATCGTTTCCTAGTGTTTTCCAAATTTGTGGGCCCAAAAATTAAAATGTGGAGAAAAGAATTTTTGGAAAATGGAGTTGCATGCAAGATTTAAGTTTTTTTAGAAACATGATCACAAGGCCTAATTTGGTATTAGTTCATCAAAATATAGTAAAGGAAAAAATTTCACCCAAAAATTAAATGTACGCGAAAGATGAGGTTGCGTAGAAGAATCTTATGTGCCCAATGTAACATCAAAATGGGTTTTTTCGCACTTATGAAGAATCTTTCACAAAAAGAAAAAGACACGTCTAAAACTTGGGCACATGGTTATCTTGGCCTATAAATAGGAGGCTACTACCTTGAAAGACTTAAGAATTTTGCAATGAAAATTTGGTTGTTCTGCTGCATAACATATTTGTGCACAAAAGAATTAAATATAGTTAATATTTTTCACATGGTGTTCCTTTCGTCTGAAAAAAACAAGTGAACCCTTTGGTTTAGTTTCATGAAGGATAAGGATTTCACGGAAAGTATGGGTTGAACTGAAGTCATATTTCACAAAAATTTCCAAATCTTGTGTGCAAGTTGAGGTATTTCATGCAAGTGCGGTGTTATAATTCCAACATGGTTTTGAATATCCATTTTGTGTGATAATTGCTTTCAAGTGCCTCAATTTAGGACTTTGATTCATGTAGTTTCTCATGCTGGAATGAGACAAAGACTTCAATGAAAATTCATTGAAGTGACTGTCAAGTCGATAAAATGAGTTAGACTTCTCCCAAGGTAGTGAGCTAGGGGGAGTCGTTGGAAGTGATTTGAGGTGCGAAATGAGCTATCCCTAAACCATTGTAAAGGCACTATTTCTGGAACAATGTGACTCTGATTGAAACTTGTAATCCAAAAACTATTGAATATTAGTGGAATTAGATACGACTAACACACTATCGGCGTATGCTCCTTAGACATAGCCCTTTGCAGTGAACCACATAAAAGTGACGTGTCATCTCCTTATCATAATATTTATGAAAAATTAAAAAGTTTCTACCAACATGGGAACATGTTCCATACATAAAAAAGGAAAATGTTGGCACCCTGATTCACCCCTCACCTCTCAGGGTGTTTTGGGTTCCTTAAAGTGATACCAGAGGGAGGTTACTGGTGTTTTATTTGTCTTATACTATCCTAGAGAATCCATCCAATGTGAGGGGCGTCCCTATCTTAGATGGAAGTAATTTTCAGATCTAGAAGAACAGAATGAGATATCATATAATATCTCTAGGAATGGAAGTCTTATTTTCTTCTGTGTAAGGAATAAAAGTCACTGATTTAATAGGGATGTCTATAATGGATGAAAACTATAAAATTCTTGATATAGATGCTAAAGCACATAATGCATTCACTGCATCCCTTTCTGATCAGATCTATCTAAAGTGGATGAGTTAAACCTTAGAAATGTCTTGGTTAGATAAACTAGAAAATATTTATTAAGGAGATATCAAAGTGAAGGAGGTGAAACTAAATGTCTTGATCAATAGGTTGGATGATCTCGAGATGAATCCTAATGAGAATGCAGACTTCTTCTTCAATCGAATTACTAAAGTGGTTGGAGTAATTCGAGGTCTTGGAGAAGAAATAAAATACATTGATATTTTCAAAAAAATATTGAGAATACTTCCACCCCTATAAAATAAAAATATGTCTTCCCTTGAGGAAATATATCTTTCCAAACATTCTCTAGATGAATTGCTAAGCGGCCTGGTGGAATATGAAATGAGAGTCAATCCAGAAGATGTTATGACTCTAGTGAGAAGGGAAATAGAATTAAAAGCCATGAAACATCATAAAATTTCAAAAGATATTAGAGGTGAATACAATGGGTAAAAATAAATTATTTCTCTCATTTCCATGAAGTTCTAGAATGGAAAAGGTGAATTTAAAGGGTAGATACCTCTAGCTTTCTTTGGTTGTGGAAAAGATGGGTACATTGCCTCTCAGCGCTCAAGAAAGCTTGAAGATGTAGAAAGTGATGGTGAGCACATTTAGAAGCCATAGAAAAGGTTTTTCAAAAGGGGGACTACAAATCTAGAAATTAAGTACATAATAAGAGTATTTGTTGTGAAGAGGATGATGATGATAATGAATTGGGTAAAGAAGAAGAACCGAAATTTAAAAATGGAAACCATTCTTCCATGATTGCTACCATTGAAATGTTATAAACATCAACTAATAAATCTAGAGATAACCAGTTAACAACTAATAATGATTCCAAGTTACAACATAATGATGATTTTGGTAATCTTGAGAATATGTGTAAGAGATGAAATAAGTTGAATGAAATGTTGGAGGAACATCAGAATATGTTGATCATCTTGAAGCTGAAATTGAATGACTGAAAGAACATGTGAAATTACAGTCATCAATCCATGAACAGAAATATTATGTAGTCGAACTGAAGATCATAATCAAATAATAAGAAAATGACATCAATGAACTTACCTCGAGACTAGAAGAATAGTCCAAATCTCTTGGGGGAATCAAAGAAAAAGTTTTTACTCTTTGGAGTATGCTCAAATGTGAATCAAGGTCAATAGAAGAAAAGATTAAAATAAAATTTGGTAGGTTATCAGATGATGAGATACTGGAGAGAGAAATACTAGGGTTTGATGAAGTTGAAAAGATTTTGAGGGATCAAAGTCCCGCACACATGGGAAAATGTTGAATCAGTTTTGATGCTGAAATATTAAATACTATAGATAAAGTGAACCAGAATAAAGGCAAGATGAAAGTTGACCATGTTGTAAAGTCACTAGAAGTGTAGAAAAAGAGACGGCTAAATCAAACTGAATGGAGAAAAGAATAATATCTTTGAGCTTTCATAAATAAAAGGCAGTTAAATTTTTTTCTCTTGGAAGAAGGCATGAGGAAAAATAGAAGTGAGAAGACATTTCTACTTATGAAGTGTCAGTTATATGGATATCTGGGTAATACTATGTCATATTGTGAAGAGACAAGGATATATATAATTGGGGGAGAGCTAGGAGTTCAACAGAGGATAACAAATTCATATCCTACTACTTAAAGAAGTAATAATTTATATGGATATTGTTTTCATTGTTCAATATTTGGCCATAAATCCATTTATTGTAGGTAGAAAAGTGACATAGACACCTCATACCGAAGTTTGATAAAAGTCAATTATCTTAAAAAAATAAAGTGCTTCTCTTTTAAATTATTTTACACATCTGGAAGAATATTTTGACTATGAAAGACTCTTGCACATGGAAGAGAGAATTGAAAGTCCGTCAGTTCCGTACAATCAATCGAATATCTCATGGAATGAAAAGAAGAAAATTGAGAAACACAACCCTACTGAGATAGACATAAAATAAACAAAAAGCAACAACACAAAGATTCTTGATTACAGTTGTTCATCTAATATGACAAGTAATGAAGACTTTTTAATGAGTTTCAAGAGGAGGGTAGATTGAACAATACAATATGGTAATGATGGAGCTATGAAAATCAAAGGAAGTGGATATTTTGGAATAGCTAATTGAGATATAAAGAAAACTAAAGTTCTTTATATGGATGGACTACGTCATAATCTCATTAGTGTGATTCAACTCTATGACTCGAGGCATATAGTTACTTTCAGTTTGAATGGATGCACTATCAATGGAAAGATATGAAATTAACTTATGAAAGGATGTAGAACAGAAGACAACATGTATTAGGATGATAGTAAAAAATACATTTTCTACATGACTATTGAAAAATAAAATATCATGTGGCATCAGAGATTGGAAAACATCAATCAATAATACATGGGGAAGATATTAAATCTGAATATTGTCATAGATATTCCCTACCCAAAGAATGAACGTGAAAATTCTTGTGATGGCTGTATTCGAGGGAAGTTGATCTGGAGTTCATATATTCCATAGATGAAAAGGTAATCTCATCTTTTTGACCTCATTCAAACTGATGAGGTGGCCTGATAAATATTTTTGGAACTCATGGGGAAAGGTTCTTCATCATTTTCATAGAAGATTATAGTAGAATGGCATGTGTAATGGTTATACACAAGAAATGAAAAGTTTTCTACTGCATGAAAACATATCATTGAATCGCCAAGAATGATACATTATGAACATTCAAAGTGATATGATCTGATAGTCGATGGGAAGACACGTCCATTGAATTTCAAAATTACATAGAATAGCATGGGATACAACATGAGGTAGCTATTGTGAGAACTCTACAACAAAATGGAGTTGTTGAGCGTATGAATAAGAATGTGAACAATAAGGAAAGAACTATGTTGATTGAGAGTCATATTCCACAACATTAATGGAAAGAGGTTGTTCAAGATGAAATGAACATTCAAAATCAAAGATGGCTATATATGGGTGAGATGAAGACACCATATGAATAGTGGAATGGATGGAAGCCCTCTTTAAAATACTTTTGTGTTTTTGGAAGTAAATGTTTCCTAAAAAAAGGAAATAAAGGAATGTATGGTGACAATTCAGACGAAATAATTTTCCTTGGATAATCGATGAAAAACAAAGCCTACAAGGGTTTCGACGAGAACTGAGGAAGGATTGTGGGAAACATCGATGTTAATATCATTGAAGAGAAAACGTCAAATGCTTCGATGATTTCATATGTTGATGTGATAGATGATGAAGAATAATGTGAACATGGATCAAATAAAAATACATAAAATGAAGAAGGGGTACTAAATTATCAGTAGCCACATCATGATGTTGACTCTAAAAATGAATCTAAAGAGGAAACCATGGTGGGAGAGAATTCAATTGAATCTCATAGGAATAATCAAAGAGAAACAATTTATAAATCGAACATTATTTGGGATTGGACTGCACCCACACAGTATGAGGATAATGAGAAATAATACACAATCTATATTTCTATCAGTTCTGGACCCATATTCATTTAAAGATGCTGCAAAGGATGAATCATTAGTGAAATCCATGAATGGAGATTTATATCAAATTGAACAGAATCAAACATGGGACCTAGCCAAGATACCTGAAGGTCACAATATGATTAGTATGAATTGGATATTCAAGAACAGGATTTAGGAGCATGAAAATATTATCAGAAACAAGGCACGACTGGTATGTAAAGGATATTCACTTATTGAAGGTGTCTATGTGGAAGAAACCTATTTTTAGTGGATATACTAGAGTAAATAAGGATTTTTATTGAAATGGAAATCCAAATAGGATATAAATTATATCAAATTAATGTTAAGAAAACATTCTTCAATGGTGTTATTGAAGAAGAAGTCTGCATTGAACAAAAAATTGGTTTTTTTCATAGTACTGATGAAACAATAGTTTGAAATTTAAAGAAATCCCTCTATGGTTTGAAGCAGGCCCCATGAGCATGGTATTCCCAGCTATATTCTTATCTCAAGAAGCTGGAATTTAAAAGAGGAGGAGTAAATCACAATATCTATGTGAATAATTCACCGAATGATCAATTCAAGGTTCTAGTTAATGTTGATGACATTATATTTGGTGGAAACATAAAGTGGCCAGTGGATGAATTTTTCAATCAAATGAAATCAGAATTTGAAATTTCTACGATTGGGAAGCTCACATATTTCTTGGGGATGCAGGTGATTCAAAAGAAGGATTACACATTTATTTCTCAGGAAAATTATGCAAGAGAGATACTGATGAAAAATAATATGCATGACTCCAAACAAATGTGAACTCCAATTTCCTTTAGGACACAACGTGGAAACCATGAAGATGGGACCTTTGTAGATCCCACCATGTAAATGATGATTATTCGAATCTTACTATAACTAATAGTGAAACGACCTAATATTGTCTTTGTAACATTCTTAGTTGCTTGATTTCAGAGTAATAAAAATAATTAACATATGATATTAGTAAAAATAATTTTCATGTACATTCAAGGTACTCATAATTTGGGGGTTTACTTGGCTGAAGTAAGGGATAGTGAATTATCTGCATTTTCTGATGCTGACTAGGCTAGAGATGTTGTGGACATAAATTCCACCAGTGGCAGATCATTCTATATTTATAGGAAATGTGTCAGTTGGATGAGAATTAAATATTAAATTACTTCTCATAGTACTTCTGAATCATAATATATCTCCACAACAAAGGAATGCACTCAACTACTGTTGATGAAGCAACAACTAAAATATATTGGTGATGAAGTTAAACAACCAATGGTGATTCACTGTGTTAACAAGAGTGCAATTGATCTTATGAATAATCATGTTCAACATTATCATACAAGAAATATTGAAATTAGATATCACTTCATCAAAGAAAAAATAAGAACAAGGAATGATTAAAATGAATCATGTGGGAACTGATGAGAATGTGGCTGATATCCTGACCAAGTCATTTTCAACTGCTGTCTTTAAGAAAAATAAGTCGAAGCTCGGTGTTTATCCACCTCCCAGTATATAAAGAAGTTAAAAAATTCACCTCTCCCTAGTTATGTAAACTATATTTAATCTTTTTGTTGATGTAATATAGGTTTATGGGGAGATAATATCCAAGTTGTGTTTTGATATATTCAATGAATATTTAATGGTATTTCAGTTTATTGTAAATGGGGGATAAAGGAATAAATTCAAGAAATGTACATTACGGACATGTACATGTAATAATCATTTAATTCTTATCTGACATGATGAGAATTCCCTGTTAGCAGGGGAAGGAATACATTCCGGATAAATAATTATTATGTGAGACAGTAAGAGAATAGATTGGATATCATTAAGAATTCCAAAACATGGGAACCCAATCCAATATTCCACTATTTTTTCCACACCGAGCATTGATTACATAGATATATAGTGTTTGCTCAGTTTTTTCTTGTGTTTTAGGTTTTTATATTTAGTGGTGATCTATTGAATTTATCTAGAAATTTCCAACAAACCCAAATTGGGAGATTGTTGGAACCATGGCCGTTATATGCAAGAAATGAAGTAGGGTTTTTTTGTTTCCAGTCCTTATTGGATGTTCAGGATGTGTTCCAAGAATGAGATCATACAATTCAAGTGAGCAATACTATTGATGTTCATGTTGTTTCCCTGTGTTTTCCATATTTCGGGACCCAAAAAATTGAATATGGAGAAATGCCTTTTCAGAAAAGGGATTTTAGTGAACGATTTATGAGTTTTTAGAATCTTTCATGCAAAGAATAATTTTGGATCAGTGCATCAAAATTTGGAAAAGCAAAAAAGGGAGCACAAGAATAATATGTGGCCAAAAGATGAGGTTGCGCATAAGGATCATACAAACCCAATGAGAAGTCAAAAGAGTTTTTGCACGCTCATGAAGAATATTCCATGCACCGATAAAGATGCATCAAAAATATGCACGCAGGGTCATGGTTTCCTATAAATAGGAGGATACTCCAATGATATACTGGTGAATTTTTCAACAGAAATATGGTTGCTCTTTTCTGCGACATATTTTTTCTAGAAATAATTACATAGTGTTAATATTGCTTGCAGTTTGTTCCATTATTATGAAAAGGCCAAGTGAACCCTTCTATATAGTTTCTTGAAATATAAGAGTTGCGTAGAAAGTAAGGGTTGCGTGAAAGTCATATTTCATGACAATTTCCGAATCTTGCACGCAAGTTGTGGTATTGTGCGCAAGTGTGGTGTTATGATTTTAACAGGACTTTGAATATCCAGTTTGTGTGATAAGTGATTTCAAGTGTATCAATTAAAGACCAAGATGTAAGAAGTGTCTAATGGTGGAATGAGACAAAGACTTAAATGTAAATATGTTGAAGATACCTTCATGTCAATAAATTGAGTTAGAATTCTCTTATGGCCGTGAGCTAGGTGGAGTCGAGGGAAGCGATCTGAGGGATGTAGTAAGTTATCCATGAACCACTGTAAAGGCAGTATGCTTGGAACCAATTTATTATGACTGGATCTTTTTATCTACAATCTAGTGAATATTAGTGTAATTAGGTATGACCGACACACTATCGGCGTATGCTCCTTGTATGTATCCCTTTGAGGTGAACTGATTAAAAGTGTTGTGTCATATCCTTACTTGCATTTATTCTCATAGATTTAAAAAGTTTCTACCAAAGTGTGAACAAGATCCATAACTTTAAAAAAATTGATAGCTTGATTCACCCCTCCCCTCTCAAGTTGTTCTGGAGTCCATCGCATCCCACACAATGTTAAACATCATTCTCAGAACTACGTGTGGATTGATTCCCATCCTCATGGGATATGTAGGAATTCCCAAGAACTTTCCATTGGATCCATCCACAAAATTAGGTCACCTATGGTCTATGGTCTAAAGAATACCACTAAGAAAACATAGTGTGATGTGGACTTTTATGGTCCTCATTCATGTCAGGATATATACTGCACCGCACATTTGCTTTCTGGGTAACCTTTTTTTCCCTGCACTATGTTAAATTACATGTCTATCAACATAATTGGCATGTCATAAAACCACATTCCACTATAGGTGATCTCTAGAGAGATCCTTTAAGGAAATGATTATAGTCCCTAATCAGACCGATGTGTTCAACTAATGTGTTTTCATCACAGTGGCGTAATATCGAGAGTGTTGGAGTCTATTCGAAAAAAAAACCACCACTCAACCATCCATGGTTTTCAGGCTCATTATTTGGATCCTTAACCTCTTTCACTGCTAAAATAACCCCCTAATAGTATGAATTCTCAACCTATGGATTTCCTACTATCCTAGGCCAACATTTTGGAAGACTATGGATAATATTTCGAGTTAGGCCCCATGTTTCGGACATGGTCAACGATCGACCCTCATTTTATTGTCCCCATTTCAAGATAATACAATTGGGATTTTGTGTTTGAATCATGAAAAATAGTTATCCTTCATTTTCATTCCATCCTCTCAGTGTTCCAAATTTTGGGTATTGTGATTCACACATTGCAAACCCCTCTATTCAGATTGATTCCTACACACTTGGTGTTACCACGCTCATGCATTAGAGCACTTTGGGGAAAAAAATTGATTGTTCTGAGAACTTCCTTAACGAGTCAGGCCTACCTCTTCTTCCTGGGAACCCAAAATGGTTGTTCAGACCATAGATTCTAAGAGATGGTTTGGCACTCTCATATTCAAATAGAATAACGATGTGATCATCCCTTGTTTCTCACATCAGGCATGACACACATGAGATTAGGGAGTGATCGCTGCATATTTCATGGATATGATAGAAATTAAGAAACCCAAATAGATAATGGAACTCATGAAAAATACCAACATAAATGAGAAAATCAGGAATGTATGTTTATCAGTTCACACAAATTACAATGCCCAGGGACTGGCCCCTCCCATAAACTAGTTGAACTCTTCAATAGAGCATCCTAGTTGTCCCACTCGCTAGATTGTAGAGTCCTGAATTCACTATCATTTGTTAATCTCCTACTCCTCCTCGATGGAAATAGGGAATAGTTCATCATCCTTAATCTGGTCTTGATCCTCGTTGGCTTGAATAATAGCCATATCTTGAGAAGCTTCCCTCATGAATTCCTTAGCCTCTTCTAGTTAGGCCTTCAGTTCGGATATGATCCCCAATTGTGCATCGAGGAAAGAGGGGTGCTCATTAACTTATTCCCTAAAGAATTAGATTTAATGATATACCTCTGGGAATCTCTTTATGTTCACAGAAACCCTCCATTACCAACTCACTTGGAGACCATGATCTTGTCACTGTATTTTCACTTCCATATAGTCTAGATTGAGTATATATGGATGTTGGGCATCCACTCCTCTTGTGCATAGATTGCGCAATTGGAAATTAATCCTACCCATATGGTCTATCCACTTTTAATGTGGGGTCATCGAAATTAATAACATGATCATCTTCCATGACTGGTGACAGACGATCTTGATGTCCCCTTTATCCAAAGGATCCTCATCTCGATCCTATGGGTCTGCGGTTTCGTACTCTAAGAATTCTTCCAGAAGCTCAGTGGCGAGGTCTTCATCTGTTGTCCTATTAGAAATGTTGGGCTCTGTATTATCATGAGTAATTGGATTCTCATAGTGGGGATGATATTCATCAAAATACACAATGTAAATAAGCTCTGGTTCTATCCCTCCAATGGCTACACCCACAACATTGGTCACTATAATCTGGCTGACTGAGACATCTAATTCCACTATAATCGATACCCCCTCGATATAGGAGCCTTAGGACCCCATTCATCCTTGATAGTATATCCGGTGAATTTTGAAGAACTTTTAAAAACAAATATAAAAATATCAACATTTTGTTCAACAGATAACATACAAGACTCTATGAGAATGAAGGATTATGAATGTCGAAGGATTCATTCTGTTCTTGGTAAGTTTTCAATTAGATCACAGTACATTCCACCCATTGTTGTCATGATCTTTGAGAAATCTGGAATGTCTATTCTAGTTATTACATCCCTACTTGAGTTTAAAATTACCATCGACTCGGCTGAAGATCCTAAGCCCGTATCCGTAGGCACACATGTGGTTATCTCATCAATAAGGCTCTCCTACAGACAACAATTATCAGTTGAGTGGATAGAGTGAGAGAAATAAAATCAGGGTGCAAAATAAGGTTCTATAAGTTACCTTGTAAACTCTAATGAAATCTTCCATATCTAAAGCCCTGACTTCACCATCTTCCAAAGGAATTTCACCGTCAACCTCGTCTCCCCAAGAGCTATCTAACTCCTCGGGTAAAGGGATCTTCACCCTTATCTCAGTAGCAGACGCATGAGATGGGAATATCTAACACAACATTACTATCACCTGACTTGTCATTGGTTGTAGAGTCCCCCTAAAAATTCATGTTGTCATCCATCTCGGCGCCATGACATTATTTTTCATCATAGGATACTAGAAAACTGGCCTTAGCCTGACCAATCCCTGAAAGGTCCATTCCATGGTGGTTGATATGATCCAATATCTGGATAGGACTATGGAATTGTTATTTGACCTCCCAGTTGTCCCAAGACTTCAAAAAGACATCATCCAGAGGAATATAAATTTGGAATATCCATTTATCAGGAGAATGAGTGGGAATCCGACAAAAACCGATGGAAACCATCATTCCTTCCTGACCCTGTTTAGTTAGGACCTTCAGGCCTGCCACTACCGCTAGCTCACCACTTAGTATAGGTTCTGATTGTTCATGCCTCGCCTCTGCCACTATGCTTCCACCTGTGCGCACTCTCATTGTTCTCTGATTTCGGCCTTTGGGTTGAGGACACACTCCACTATCGACCTGGATGGTTCTCCACTTCAATAACTCCCCTGGGTAGGCTGACTCCCAACTCATGGCGTATTCTTTCACCATCCTGAATGCGGAATCTGCTAGAAGTAGTTCATTTCACATCATTATATCCTCCTGGGTAAATATAATCCATATATACCTCATTATGCAAGGGTTCTCATCATGACACACCTACAGATAACCCTTTATGTTCAACCAATGCATGAACTGAAACTGCCTCACAAATTTGTATGGGGTATGTGGTTCGCAGATGGGATCACAGTCCACCTTCACCAAAAAAAATCCTCCCATGAATGCCAGAAGGTATAACTGATTCTCTTCGGTATCTCAGCCATCATCGGTAAACTACCACAAGGGTAGTGGAAATTGGTTTGATACAAACTCATCAGCATTCTAGACAATGTTAAGCTCGCTCTGTGAGCTATGCTTGGCCAGAAATCTTCCCACTACGTATAGAATAGAGTGCCAAAAGTCTAACCCTAGGGGAGAAATAATGTTCGGATACTCATAAATCCTCTTGTGCGCCGCTACCCAGCCATACAAGAAATAGAATGGCCCACACACCAACAAAAGCTTATTCATCTCACAGATGTTCCATAACATCTTGTATTGCTTCGCCAGTCCTGGGATCCATAGGTTGACCTACTTCTCAGTAGCTAAAATGGATTTCATGATGAACTTACTCAGTCTTACACCCATATTCTTATCTCTCACCGGTAGCATCCAAACCCATATGAGCTCCAAGATAAACATAGCCAACATAACCACCGGTTGTTGCTCGGTGCTAACACTGAACCCCTTGTCTTCCACTGGATGTCCTCCAAGAGTCACTATAATGAGTTCTCTTCGCTGTTTGGTCCCATTTCGGTAAATTGGGAGGCTACAAATGAAACTTTATATCTAAAGGTAAATTCATAAACTCTCTAATCCATAGCTTGAATTGTACATCCATTACTGAATACTTTTCCTCACCCAACACTAGGTCCATCAGTGCATTTTCTATCCTTGGCCTCTCCCTTGAATCTCCCGAAACAATATCTGTTGGGAGGAATTATTCATACATAACCCCAAGAATGAAAATCCCAATGATATTGGGGATGTCCTATAGGTTGATGTTTACTTCCCCATGATAATTATGGGAGGTGATGGTCATTGGCGACGAACTACTCAATAGCTCTGACATCATACTCTTCGGCTGATATACATGTAATTTAGAATCCCATGCTGCCTCATATAGTTCCACTCACCTGAGATCTGCCCCAAACTCATCACAAGTTGCACATACCCAGTGCGCCCAAGCCCAGTCATTTATGACGTTTCTGCATTGTTGTAGGTCCCACTCATCTGTCCATCCCTTTGCTGAATTTCATAGAGCTAACTTTATGATTGTGTGATATTGCAGAGGGGGTACCTCATCCCGCATCTCCTTCTTGTCAAAATTGTGGGTGTGGTTATATAAGAAGGTGGTGGTGGCAAGTGTACAATTAGGCCACATATAGCCATCAGTATCCTTGAACCACTAATACTGGAATGTGGTGTCCCTAAACCGATAGGTTGGTTCATCCCTTATAGCTCCTAAGATGAATACCTCATCCATCAGAACAAATCCGTAAAATGACAGTATCATTCATATTGTATAGTATTTTTATCCCCCTATTAGAAGCTCTACTAAGGATTCATGATCTGAGTGGCTGCACACGAATTCACCAATCCCCATGTTATTCTCCATTTCCCCCCTTCAGCCACCTTCTTCAAGGAACACCTAGAAAACTTCCTGGTTGGCCATTTCTTTCAATTAATAATTTGGAATTTTTTTCTTTGATGTTCATGAGGCTAGGTCTTAAATCTCAGTCACGGAGCCCCCTCGCAGAGCTCGGATCACAAAGCATGTAGATGTGGATTTTGAGACCCAAAGTGTGGTACAAAGTATCTCATGATGGAGAGGTAGCGGTTCACTAAGTGATGTTGTGTAACATCAGTCTGTAGAGTCTGGATTTGCAATACAAGATCGTGAAGTGTGCAAAGCTTCACAAATTGAGAGAAAATGTACAAAACATATGAGTAAAATGAGGAAAAACAAGTGGTCATTATCATATATATATAGGAAATGACAACCAAGCTTCATGGAATGTCTCACGCTCCACATCATGCTCGAACAGTGCTTTGTGCCCATAATTTGTTTTTCCGCTTCGCGCCGTACCATGATTTTGTGGAAGTAATCTCAAAAAACAACCCTCATTTCTCCTATGATCTCATTATGGGGGGAATTTTTTGGTGAAAAATTATTTCATAGGTCAACCAAACTCCAATACAATTCAATGGAAGACATCCTTATAATATAAACTCTCAATGGAACCCCGCGAAGCCTCCCTAGAATAACGATCAATGCAAAACAGTAGGAAAATCCTCTTCTTCGACCATCGTGGAGTAGCTGAGGGAGTGAACCAGCGCTATGACACACATAATATAGTGCTTTGCGGTCACTGTGGAGTAGATGATGGAGCCCTATATGACTATGATGTACTGGAGAAGACCATATACGAGCATAGGGTAGCGGCTGATGGAGAGCTTCATGAGTCTGAGGAACTTGAGGGATTTACCTCTAGTTTTGAGGTCCAATTCCATCAAGACCTGACCTATGAGCTTGGAATTGCCTCTACCTATAAATACCATGGTTACATGAAACCCAAAGGATGGATACCCTGAACTTCCACCATCTTGGATCTCAAATCATGAAGAACCTTTGGCTCTACAAAACATTGTGAAACTGAACTCTTCATGATATTTGAGCATTGCGAAGTACCATTCCCTTCTCTCATATTGTACCCCTCTTCAATTAGAGATTCGATTCTGGAATAACATGGTTCATAACAAAGGAAGGATATCCCTATGGGAAATAAGGTATTCAAAAATCACTCATGCTTCACGAAGTACCTTCCATGCACATGTGGACCGCATGCTAGAGTAGGATCGTCCTGCTTCGCAATGCCACGCATTTCAAGGAACCCTTAATCCCCGATGTAAATCATCACAAAATCTCTTCCACATTGTGAAGAAATATTTATATGCATCTATACTAAATGAATAGGCTAGACCAATCCACTTCTTTTAGAATATCCCTTCGCGGAGTCCCTCCACTTTGTGGAGCACCAGAGCTTCACAAGGTCCCTTCCTGTGAACCCCTTTTCTTCACAAACCCTTCTCCTATATGACCCTTTAAGTTTGTATGAAGTGATTTCAAGGTCCCTTGAGTGGCACTTCATATTTCATTACTTATCCTCATGCATCTTCTCATAGGTAGGCTAAGAGCTATTTATTCCTTGCATATCCATGCTAACATGAACCCCTTAATAGATCCCTCCACAACCCCATGTCCACGCGACATTGTAGATTTCATACCTTCACCAAGGGTTAAGGCGCACAATTTATGTATTTATTAAGGGTGGGGAGTGATTCCCCATAATCAATGTTGTAGGATATTAAACTACCAAGTATCCTCAACCTCAACACATGGAATTAAACTATACCCTCTCCCCATGTAATACACTTGGGGTTCCTTTCCTCTGACATTTTCCATTCAAAATCATCACCACGAGAGGGAGATATTCCTCACATGGAATGATATACTCTTTTCATGGAATGATACTTGTCTGATGGGAATGAATACCATATTGGTGTAATCCCCTAGATTTTCTTACAAGAGGTAGAGAACTTGATCCTCCTCTCTTCTTCAGTGTGTAAAGACTAGAGGAGATATGGGAACATGGAATTTAAATTACCCATCCCTCTACCTTTGGGATTTACCACCATTGGGCCTGAATCCTTTAGTATATTCCAATATCCATATCCTTGGGCTACTAAACATGCACAATCCCTGTTCCATTCCTCATGGATGCACCTTTAGCAACCTAATCGTCAGGTATTTTAGTCTATTGTTTCTCACACATATCACGATTCACGTGGTCTTAGAGTACGCATTGACCATGCAGTCCTCTCTAAGCCACATTAGTTCATAAGTCCCATCCCATACCACTGAACTATGTGGGATTTGATCCTTTCCTATTCTACTCACGATATGTTGTAATACTCCCGGAGGTTTGAGCACATCACCCGTCGGTCAAGGCCACTTCATGTCGGTTCAACCTCATCCTGCATGATGTTAAAATGTATGAAACCATTTCATCCTTCATGATGCTAAACTCTATGATTTTGTACTGTGTGGGTTTTTATCCCTGTCTCATAGACATGGTACGTAGGAAGCCTCCCTGAGGTTCAACCCCAAACACTAGTAAACCTATTCCAACAACATGGGGTTTGATCCCTGTCTCCTAGAGAGGGTACGTAGTAAGACTCCCGGAGCTTTGAACCCAAACACAGGTGAACCTATTCAATCTACGTGGGTTTGGATCCATGTCTTCTGGACATGGTATGTAGGAATCCTCCTTGAGTTTCATCCACAAAAAACTGGTAAACCTATTATAAATATGTGGGTTTTTATCCCTATCTCATCGGTAGGGTTCCTAGGAATCCTCCTTGAGGTTCAACCCCAAACACTGGTAAACTTTAGTGTCCCCAATGCTGGGACCCACATCCTTCTGAAATTATGTGGACATTGATTCCCTGCCACAGTGATATGTAAGAAGACTCCATGAGGTTTAATACCATCATCCATGTCTTATCTTGGTATATCCTTCGAGCCTTTGTGTTTCGGGAAGATCATGCCTTAATCCTGAGGTTTTACTTCATCCGGGTACCATCCATGCATCCATTCTCAAGGGATTCCTCCTCAAGTGTCCCATCGCTACACCGTACTACATGGACATTGATTCTCTACCATTGAAATATGTACAAAGCCTCTCTGAGGTTCATAATATACATCACCATCATCTTCACATCTATTCCATCCCATTCCTCTTATCCATTTCGTTTGAACATCTATCGTCCATCCTGATAACTACCTGGGCTGCCATTTTTTGGTGGGATCATGCCATCCATTCAAGAAGCTAACCATGCATAATCCCCACACAAAACATAACTGTCCAACCAAGAGTGTCTAAAATGCACGATCGATTATCGCCTATTGACCGGTCAAGGTTTTGGGGCTCTGCTAATATGTATAGCAGCACTCGGGTCGAATCCTCGGTGATGGTACATCATAATAGTCGATTGTTTTTAGTTGATTGTATTTTGATTGGGGGGTTTTTTTGCAGAGCTTAATTGAAATGTTTAATGGATGATGTTTAATTTAACATGTTTATAAATATTGGGGTGAGTTCATCATTAGGGAGTAAAGAATGTGATATCCTTGAGCTTTGCTTTATATTGCATTAAATTAACACCCACATCAAAAGTTGATGTTGATTGGAATTCCCAAGTGTTAAGCCTTTAATCCAAGCCTTAACTTTACTTAGGGTTGTAATCTAAATCATTGATTGATTGTGGAAGTTTATTTATGGTTCCAATAATCCATGTAAACCACATGTTGAACATAATATGTCAATAATCCATGACATGTTAAGTCCAACATACACAATGTTAAATTAAAGAATACACATCGAGCAAAACATCTCAATCACTTAACGTCCCTAAATTATAACTCACCCCAATAAGATATTTACTCAGACATTTAAATTATTAGTAATCTGGTCTATTATTCTTAAGGTGATGAATTAAAAAGAGAAGAAAAAGAAAGGGGTAAGAAAAGAGTTGTGAACCGAACACACACACGAACGATGATGAGAGTAAAAAAACGGACTTTTTATTGAATAATAAAGTAAAATAAGATGATGGATTTAAGATTGATTTAAACTACAATAAGAACATTAATATTTAAATTCAGAAGTTTGATGAGAATAAGAAATTAATAAGAAGAAAATTGCATTAAAACAGAATTACAAGGACAAACACTTTCAAAATTACAACGAAGAAAAATGAAAAAGTAAATGAAAACAAAGAGAGGAGGAGGGGTTTATCAAGTAAAAACTCGATTTTGGAAGATCCTCCAATCCTTTTTAAGTGTCACGGCCCGGCCTCGGGGTCCGTTCCATGACTACCCCAAGACCGCCTTCCATAGGCCAGGGGCTGGTGACTAGCACCAAGGCGTATATCCCGGTAAAAAGGGAAGGCATTGCCTTTGTAAAGTAAACAAACAGTACAGAGTAAGCAAGCGGAAAGTAAACACTAAGCAAAAGCAGAGTACAACTGAAAGTGCGGAAAAGTAAATGGGCCAGTATACAAACCCAAACTGAAAGTAAAGTACAACTCGAAAGGGAAAAACAGCAACTGAAAGGTAAAAGCCGCTACTCCGAGCTGTCCACTGGAAACCCCACCTGAAGGGTGGGTACAAATAGCTCCACTGCACCACGGGTCCCGCCGTCCGCTCCGAGCACGTCCCGCCCAATGGTCCACCTCCGGGTACCGTCCCTCTCTGCAAACCTCAGCTAAGGTCAACGCTGTCCGTCGTCTGCAACCAACACAACGTTGTGCGGGCAAAGCCCGTGCAGGGGTGAGTATAAGCTACTCAGTAGGGACCCCGAGACCCCTGAAGGTCTCTCAAATCCACAAAGGATAAACCACGAAGAAAGGTACAATCACGAAGTAACAACCGACACTTCTTAGGTATATGACCATACATATACCTAAGTCATCAATTCAAATACGCTCCCACCTCCGAGCCCAAGTACAACTCAGTCCACACAGAAAAGTAAGCGTATTCCACACAGGAAAGAAAAACGTAATCCACACAGGATAGCACAACACAATCCACACAGGAAAGAAAAAGGATTCAGCTCACACAGGTATACTTCTTCAAATGACGATAAAGATGATCTCTGATCCATCTAAGTCGTCGGACCCACGAAGGATCGATAGGTAACTAACCCCCGCAATGACCCACACAGGATCGGGCCCACACAGGACCTGTAGGCGCTGGTTCACACAGAACCGCTGAGCGCAGACCCACACAGGATCGGACCCACACAGGATCGGGCCCACACAGGACCTGTAGCACTGATCCACGTAGGATCGCTGAGTGCTGTAGTCGTCATCGTCGAATCCACACAAGATCGGGCCCACACAGGACCTGTAGCACTGATCCACGTAGGATCGCTGAGTGCTGTAGTCGTCATCATCGAATCCACACAGGATATCTGTACTGTCGTCGTCGCAGTCACAGTAGCAGTACTAGCAGTAGAAGTCACAGTAACAGTCGCAGCCAGCACTAGGGTTCCCACACACAGCAAGCTCGTTCGGAGGGTCCGATCCACGAGCCGAGAGGCTGATACATCAACTGTCACGAAGTCCAGAGTTGATGTATCCAAAAGTTCCGTATCGTCAACAGGAACTCAACGCAACAGACGGCACGTCGATCGGACGCCCGGTCTGAGAGTTATTGGCATTTTCGTCCCCAGGGCCCGGTTGGTTTTTAAGGCAAAACCAACCCGACCGTACTCCACCTGCGTCCAAACCTCGGGCAGAGTATGCCAAAAGATCCGTCTCACTAAGAAGAACACAACATGACTGACGGCACATCAATCGGACGTCCGTAGCTCAAGATATGAGCGTTTCCGCTCCGAATGCCCGGTTGGTTTCGTGAACGAACCAACCCGGCCGAACTCAAAGTAATCCGAAACCTTGAGTGCGATATACCGAAACGACCGTCTCGATCCAAGGATAGTGTTGCCGCAGACGATTTGTCGATCGGAGGTCCGTGGCTCAAGTTATGGAAAAAAGACCGAATCTGATTCGAAACGGGGGGTCCGGGTCCGGGTCGACCCGGCCCGGCCGGCCGGCGGCGCGGGGGCCGCAGCGGCCGGCGCCGCACGGTGGCTGCACGCAGGGGGCAAAGCCCCCGCTGATTGGAAGGGGCGGCGCGGCATAGCTGCGCCCTTTGCAGAAAAAACAGCCCCCACGTGGGGGCCGGCTTGGAGAAAAACCGGGGGGCTGCTGGGCCCCCCCCCCCCCTTCATGGAAACCGCCCCCCTCATAATGAGGGGGGTTTTGTGCGCTGGCCGGGGGATTAATTTCCCCCGGTTTAATTCCATCTGGCCGGCCAGCTGGCCGGCCGGTTTTCTCCAACGGGACCGGAAAAATCCGGTCCCCTCTTCGGCTTCCAACGCCGGCGGCTTGGCCGCCGGTCTTCTCAAATCGCCGTGGCCCGGAACCGGCCGCGGTGTTCGTCATCTGGCGCGGTGCGACGACACCGCGCCCCTCCGCCGCGCCTTCGATTCCCCTTGAGGCGGTGCGGCGGCGTCGCGCTCTTGAAGATTCTTCCATGGCGCGCGCGCGACGGCGTCGCGCAAGATAAACATACAATTATCCGCGTGGTGCGACGGCACCACGCCACCTTGCTTCCACCCGCAAGATAAAACAACAAGAACGATGGAGGGGGTTCGGCCGTGTTCATGCGGTCCGGCCCCCTCACGTTAAATAATAACACAACGTAAAATATTCAAAAGCCTCACGTTAGACATGCGAGATCCACGATCAAGAATGAAATAATTAAACAACAATCAACAACCCCTACCTCGGGTATAGGTTCGTAGATTTGACAACGTTCCGCGGAAGACAACGTCGTGGAGGTCGGGTGTCGCAGTCGTCGTTCATCAAATCCGATGATGAAGGGGTGCGTCCGATGTGATACGTCATTGGCGAAACTTTGTATGTCGATGATGGGAATTCGAGGAGGAAGCGGCGTTCCCTCTCGTTGACACGGAAGACGAAGAAGAGCGGAGCGGCGTTCTTCGTCGGAACATGAGCGTTCTTCGTCAAGTTGAGCGTTCTTCGTGTTCTTTGTCAGAGTTGAAGAAGAAGAAGAAAAACTCCCAAAAGCTCTCAAGATGGCCAAAGTGTTCTAACCCAACAAAAATAAAATAAGAGCTTATTTTATTTACAAACCTAACAAAAGAATTTCAAAGGTTTGAATTTCAAAAAGATTAACTCCAAAATTAAATAACTCAAGTCATTATAGAGGGGTTAAGGGAGTTGGGAGAATATGAAAGGTTGGGAGCTTCGTGTGGGCCCCACCACACTTAATCCTCTCATGGGAGGTTAAGTGGATGTGGGTCCCACTTCCAACCCCCTTTGGTAGGATTTATCAATTTAAAATAAAATTTGTTCTTCACAAATTTTATTTAACTTAAACTAAAAACCCAAAAACTAACTTTCAACCCGCAACAAACGCAACTTCCGAAAAGGTCTCTTTAAGCGAAAATCAGTGCTGTGAGTTCATCAGTGCCCTCGGATTTCAATTCCGAGCACCGGATCAAAAGTTAGGAATTCCCGCTCGTTCGTTCACTGAACGTACCCGAGCCAAACTTCAGAAACTGATTCCGGGCACTCCGGGCCTCGGAATCAGGTGCCGTCTGAAACCGCGCTCTTGTAAAATTCTAAAGAAAATTAAGAAAAAAATTTCCCTTGAATTTTACGGGTCTTTACATTACTCCAACCTCAGGGATTTACGTCCCCGTAAAGATACATAAAGAACTAGGGGAACAAAAGAGGGTACTGAGCACGCATCTGAGCCTTCCGCTCCCATGTGCTCTCCTGGAGATTCCCGTGCTGCCATCTGATGCTCACAAGAGGAATCGGTCGCCCACGCAGGACCCGCTCCTGTCGATCCTCTATCTCCACCGGGACCTCCGTAAAAGTCGCCCCATCGTCAACGACAAGCTCCCCATGGTCAATGATGTGCGTCGGGTCGTGTACGTATCTCCACAGCTAAGACACATGGAAGACGTCGTGCACTCGGTGCAACTGAGGTGGTAGAGTCAGGCGATAAGCCACCTCGCCAACCCTGCTGAGGACCTGGAAGGGTCCGATGAAACGCGGAGATAACTTGTCGCCTCGACCAAATCTACGAATACCACGTCGAGGTGAGACCCGCAAGAAGACGTGGTCGCCATCCTCGAACTCTAGTGGCCTCCGCCTCCTGTCAGCATATGACTTCTGCCGGCTCTGAGCTGTACTCATCCGCCCCTGGATGACCTGGACCATCTCAGGTCCCACAAGAGCTGCAAGATTTCTTCTTTGCCGATAAGAGAAATCTGGTCTCATCCCCTGGATGAACCACATTATTCGCCTAATACAGTCAATCCTAACATGGATGATACTAATCCATACCAAGGATGACGTCGTAAGGCCTCGACGCTACTACTAAGAGATCCAACCGTTACTCTCGCCTCCAAGGGTTGAGTCACACTGTCGGCATTAGTGTGTGGTAACTGGGTCTTCTCCAGTAGATGTCTCACAAGTGAGGGTCAAGTCAACAGCTAAAACTGGAACCTCTTAGTAACATCACGAAAGAGGACATGAACGAAAATATCACAAAGGTTTGCGTCTTTTATTATTGCAGCTCATAATACAAGACGCTACACAAAAGCACCAAGGAACCAGAAGTACAAAGGATGTATCCACTAGTTCTGCTCCTGTCCATCTGCTCCCAGAGCTCCATGATCGAAGGCCTCGGCTGCCTGAAGCTGAGCTCTCGCATGTTTACCTACTCCCTGTGGTCGGGGTGGACCTCCTGGTGGTGGTGGTGGAAGAGCCTCAATGCGTCGCCCACCACCGGCTGCTCGTCCAGCTCCTCTGCCTCGTCCGCCTCCTCCCTGCGGACCGCCACGGTCGAACCTCTGTCTCTGCCTGGGAGGTTCTTCACTTAACTGCTGATAATCAGCATGGCGGGTCGGACAGTCACGAGCCTGTGACCAATCCCGCCACAGGAGTAACACTGTCTGCCTCTCGAAAGACTGGCTCCGCGCTGTGTTCCCCGCACTGCTGAGCCAGTGTCCTGAGGTCGTCTACCCGAAGGTCTGGTCTGCCTGGAACCCTGAGTCATCCATCGGCTACCTGCTGCAGATGACTCTGCCACGTGCCACCCTGCGGTGGGTCTCTGTGCTGGTGTTGACTCAGCAAAGAAGCTCTCAATCAGAAGGGACCGCTCCAGTACTCCTGTCTCAGTCGGTATGCTGAGGGAGATCAGCGATGCCCTGATCTCGTGTCTCAAACCCTTCTCGAAGGTCCGGGCCCAGAAGAATGGGTCCCGTACCATGTCGGTCGAGTAGCGCGAGAGATCGGTAAATCTCGCCGAGTACTGAGCGACCGTCATGCTGCCCTGCCGCAGCTGAAGAAGCTCCTGGATACGCACCGCACGAAGGGTGGCTGGGACAAACACCGAGCGAAAAAGGATCTCAAAGTCCGTCCAAAGTAGAGATGCCTCATCGTGCACCTGGAGCATCAAGCTCCACCATCGTCCTGCTGCTGCGTGTAGTAGGCTCGCAACGAGGATCACCATGAGGTCTGCTGGTGTCCTCACTAGCCTAAACACTCTTACCACTGCCTCCAGCCAGTCCTCTACTGCCTGGGGATCCGTCTCCCCGCGAAACCTGGGCGGTCGCTGGCGCTGAAACTCATGCAGTGCACTGAGGCGACGTGCATCGTCAGCGGCTGCTGCTGGAAGCATCGGGGGCTCGGTGGGTAGAGCTACCGCCGGTGCCACTGCTGACAAAGGGCCCTGCACCGAAGCCTCGTCGCTCGGTGGGCTATCGTCACGCTCAACTCTCGGAACCCTAGCTGGCTGCCGTCGTGGGGCCATCCTGAAAGGAAACAGGTGCGCCACGGTCAGAACAGTATACCTGGTGAGCTGATATAAGTAATCACAAAGAAAACTTTGAAACACACACGCAATCAATGTTTTCGTGCATTAAGTCGGAAATCAGAAGTCAGGGTCCTGGTGTACGGATACGTCGGCCGCCGCACCAACACTGGACTCCCTGGACTGATAACCACACTCAATACGCTAAACATTATTGCTTCACATAGAAAAGATCAGAGTTCGCGGTAGAACCGAACTCCTCTGATACCAATTTGTCACGACCCGCCCTCGGGGTCCGTGCCGTGACTACCCCAAGCCCGCCTTCCATAGGCCAGGGGCTGGCGACTAACACCAAGGCGTATATCCCGGTAAAAAGGGAAGGCATTGCCTTTGTAAAGTAAACAAACACTACAGAGTAAGCAAGCAGAAAGTAAACACTAAGAAAAATCAGAGTACAACTGAAAGTGCGGAAAAGTAAATGGGCCAGTATACAAACCCAAACTGAAAGTAATGTAAAACTCGAAAGGGAAAAACAGCAACTGAAAGGTAAAAGCCGCTACTCCGAGCTGTCCACTGGAAACCCCACCTGAAGGGTGGGTATAGATAGCTCCACTGCACCACGGGTCCCGCCGTCCGCTCCGAGCACGTCCTGCCCAGTGGTCCACCTCCGGGTACCGTCCCGCTCTGCAAACCTCAGCTAAGGTCAACGCTGTCCGTCGTCTCCAACCAACACAACGTAGTGCGGGCAAAGCCCGTGCAGGGGTGAGTATAAGCTACTCAGTAGGGACCCCGAGACCCCTGAAGGTCTCTCAAATCCACAAAGGATAAACCACGAAGAAAGGTACAATCACGAAGTAACAACCGACACTGCTTAGGTATATGCCCATACATATACCTAAGTCATCAATTCAAATACGCTCCCACCTCCGAGCCCAAGTACAACTCAGTCCACACAGAAAAGTAAGCGTATTCCACACAGGAAAGAAAAACGTAATCCACACAGGATAGCACAACACAATCCACACAGGAAAGAAAAAGGATTCAGCTCACACATGTATACTTCTTCAAATGACGATAAAGATGATCTCTGATCCATCTAAGTCGTCGGACCCACGAAGGATCGATAGGTAACTAACCCCCGCAACGACCCACACAGGATCGGGCCCACACAGGACCTGTAGGCGCCGGCTCACACAGAACCGCTGAGCGCGGACCCACACAGGATCGGACCCACAAAGGATCGGGCCCACACAGGACCTGTAGCACTGATCCACGTAGGATCGCTGAGTGTTGTAGTCGTCGTCGTTGAATCCACACAGGATCAGGCCCACACAGGACCTTTAGCACTGATCCACGTAGGATTGCTGAGTGTTGTAGTCGTCGTCGTCGAATCCACACAGGATCTCTGTACTGTCGTCGTCGCAGTCACAGTAGCAGTAGTAGCAGTAGAAGTCATAGTAAAAGTCGCAGCCAGCACTAGGGTTCCCGCACACAGCAAGCTCGTTCGGAGGGTCCGCTCCACGAGCCGAGAGGCTGATACATCAACTGTCACGAAGTCCAGAGTTGATGTATCCAAAAGTTCCGTATCGTCAACAGGAACTCAACGCAACAGACGGCGCGTCGATCGGACGCCCGGTCTGAGAGTGATTGGCATTTTTGTCCCCGGGGCCCGGTTGGTTTTTAAGGCAAAACCAACCCGACCGTACTCCACATGCGTCCAAACCTCGGGCGGAGTTTGCCAAAAGATCCGTCTCACTAAGAGGATCACAACACGGCTGACGGCACGTCAATCGGACGTCCGTAGCTCAAGATATGAGCGTTTCCGCTCCGAAGGCCCGGTTGGTTTCGTGAACGACCCAACCCGGCCGAACTCAAAGTAATCCGAAACCTTGAGTACAATATACCAAAACGACCGCCTCGATCCAAGGATCGCGTTGCCGTAGACGGTTCGTCGATCGGAGGTCCGTGGCTCAAGTTATGGCCAAATGACCGAATCTGATTCGAAACGGGGGGGTCCGGGTCCGGGTCGACCCGGCCCGACCCCCCTGGGTCGGCCCGAACCGGGTCGACCCGACCCGGGTCCGACACGGCCCGCCCGGCCGGCGGCGCGGTTGCGCGGGGGCCGCGGCGGCCTGGCGCCTCACGGTGGCTGCATGCGGGGGGCAAAGCCCCCGCTGATTGGAAGGGGCGGCGCGGCATAGCCGCGCCCTTTGCAGAAAAAATGGCCCCCAAGTGGGGGCCGGCTTGGAGAAAAACCGGGGGGCTGCTGCCCCCCCCCCCCCCTTCATGGAAACCGTCCCCCTCATAATGAGGGGGGTTTTGTGCGCTGGCCGGGGGATTAATTTCCCCCGGTTTAATTCCATCCGGCCGGCCAGCTGGCCGGCCGGTTTTCTCCAACGGGACCGGAAAAATCCGGTCCACTCTTCGGCTTCCGACGCCGGCGGCCCGGCCACCGGTCTTCTCAAATCGTCGCGGCCCGGAACCGGCCGCGGTGTTCGTCATCCGGCGCGGTGCGACGACACCGCGCCCCTCCACCGCGCCTTCGATTCCCCTTGATGCGGCGCGGCGGCGTCGCGCTCTTGAAGATTCTTCCATGGCGCGCGCGCGACGGCGTCGCGCAAGATAAACATACAATTATCCATGTGGTGCGACGGCACCACGCCACCTTGCTTCCACCCGCAAGATAAAACAACAAGAACGATGGAGGGGGTTCGGCCGTGTTCATGCGGTCCGGCCCCCTCACGTTAAATAATAACACAACTTAAAATATTCAAAAGCCTCACGTTAGACATGCGAGATCCACGATCAAGAATAAAATAATTAAACAACAATCAACAACCCCTACCTCGGGTATAGGTTCGTAGATTTGACAAAGTTCCGCGGAAGACAACGTCGCGGAGGTCGGGCGTCGCGGTCGTCGTTCGTCAAATCCGATGACGAAGGGGTGCATCCGATGTGATACGTCGTTGGCGAAACTTCGTATGCCGACGAAGGGAATCCGAGGAGGAAGCGGCGTTCTGTCTCGTTGACACGGAAGACGAAGAAGAGCGGAGCGGCGTTCTTCGTCGGAAATTGAGCATTCTTCTTCAAGTTGAGCGTTCTTCGTGTTCTTTATCAGAGTTGAAGAAGAAGAAGAAAAACTCCCAAAAGCCCTCAAGATGGCCAAAGTGTTCTAACCCAACAAAAATAAAATAAGAGCTTATTTTATTTACAAACCTAACAAAAGAATTTCAAAGGTTTGAATTTCAAAAAGATTAACTCCAAAATTAAATAACTCAAGTCATTAAAGAGGGGTTAAGGGAGTTGGGAGAAGATGAAAGGTTGGGAGCTTCGTGTGGGCCCCAGCACACTTAATCCTCCCAAGGGAGGTTAAGTGGATGTGGGTCCCACTTCCAACCCCCTTTGGTAGGATTTATCAAGTTAAAATAAAATTTGTTCTTCACAAATTTTATTTAACTTAAACTAAAAACCCAAAAACTAACTTTCAACCCGCAACAAACGCAACTTCCGAAAAGGTCTCTTTAAGCGAAAATAGGTGCTGCGAGTTCATCGGTGCCCTCAGATTTCAATTCCGAGCACCGGATCAAAAGTTAGGAATTCCCGCTCGTTCGTTCACTGAACGTACCCGAGCCAAACTTCGGAAAATGATTCCGGGCACTCCGGGCCTCGGAATCAGGTGCCGTCTGAAACCGCGCTCTTGTAAAATTCTAAAGAAAATTAAGAAAAAAATTTCCCTTGAATTTTACGGGTCTTTACATTAAGGGCCTTGGTACTGCCAATCAATCCTCTTTTGCTCTGAAATGCCAACCCTTTTTAAGGGAGAGGAGGATATGTATTTATAGCCCAAGGTGGTAGACTGTTTACATTCCATAAATACCCCTCTACTTGTCTCGATGATATGGACATCAAGACAGCCTAATCTAGAGAAATATCCTTCTTCACAGTTTTAGAAAATAAATTTTTCCGACTAATATAAAAATATGGGGTCATTTGGAGTTAAGGATAAAAAGTTATGGCCGTTTGATTAAACAAAGTAAAACTGTCCATTTCAATCCAGTCTTTTTGAAGTCCATAATGTGAAAGGGTTTTTGAATATGAAGATGCCTTAAAATTTGAATGGGTTATTCAAAAAAGTCTGCCGCCTATATATCCTCCTTCACAACACAAAATATCATCTCTATTTGGTTCTTACATCATGTGATATGTCATGCATACTATACTGATTTTAATTCTCTGACAGAATGCTGGGCTGGACTTAAAAGCTTCATTTGATCCCATTTTACTTAGATTTGGGCCTTGAAAGTTTTATCCAAGATTACATGTAGTGTCCCCCGAATTATTGTGGAGAGTTAATGTTTTTGGAATTCTGGATTGAGCCCAGTAAATCAATCTTCCAAGCTGGTCCAGTTTGTTCACAGATTCTTTGGTCTAGTTTGTGAGGATCATATGACCCTTGAAATGGAAGAATTGGCTCATGGTACCTTATATTGAAATGTTGTATATTTAAAGGATAATCCTAAAAAACAATAACCACACAATTTTGATCAGTATAGTAATAGTTATTATTAAAACATTAAACTGACTCAATTGTACTACTTCTAAAAATGCTCAAAAATTATACTTAATATTAAAACATTAATATTTCACAAAAATTATGCACATTTAATATAAAATCAGTACAGAGAGAATATAACAAGTCATGAAAATATTAATAACATCAACTCCCCCATACATAGTTTTGTGTATGTCCTCATGTGCAACAAATATAAAAACATGACAAAATCATTTTTACTCACCAACAGATTTTAAAATTTTGTTTTCTCCAATCAGGGGAGGTTTATACTATTTCACTCATCCATTTTGAATTACACTACAAGTTGTTACAGAAACAATGTTCCAAAAATAATTCATTTTTTTCATGCTCAAATTTAGAAATGGAAAATGTGGACACTCAAAACTCACACCTCTCAAGATGATAAAATTCATTTGTGGAGGTTCACTCTTTCACAAACCAAAAGTGAAAATCTTAGAGTTTGAAAAGAGCTCTCAGCATCCAATCCCTATCAAAAGTGAACTAGAATCAAGAAGTATTTTAAAGGGGTTTTCTTGTGGCTATGGTATGGTAGGAATATAATGTCCAAGAGAGAGAAGAATAGGGTTAAAATACCAACATAGAAAAAGCAATGCACATTTTTTTGAAGTAAAACATGGAAGGAAATGAAAACACATATTTACAGGGGAATGATTTTGTGAAGAAATACACAATAGAGGAAGAAAATATAAAGGTAATGATAATATGGAATATTTAAAAAATAAAAAACTTCTCTCAATAAGAATATAATGCAAGTGTTCTTTTTTTTCTTTTCCTTTTTTTTCTTTGTTTTTTCGAAAGTTGACCTTGAAACAGATCTCACACTCATATCCAAACCCATGTTTGATCTCCTCACGACACTAATTGTAATAGTTATAACAAGATCAATGGTTGAGGAAGAGTGATTTTTGACCTACCCAAGACACAACCCATTTTTCTCATTTTTTTGATTTTTTTTGATTTACATGTATTTTTGAATTTTTTTTGAACACTTTTCAAAATAATTTGTTCAATACATTCCCAAATACCACTGAATGAAATCCTCCTCCCCACACTAAAATGGATTCTTGCCCTCAAGCATATGATAACACACCAGAAATTACAGAAATGATACCAAAAAATGTAATCCATTCCCCCCCACACTTAAATTTCAAAAACCTATGCAATGAAAATCCATGTTGATATTGGGTGGGATAAGGTATTGGTCTTGTAATGTGCCTATCGAAGAAAAGGTTTTCATAGGCTTGAAGGGGCTTTCAAAAGGATGATTAATGTAAGTGAAATGGGAGGCTATTTGGCTATTGTGATTCTCATGTGGTTCAGAAAATGCCTCTATCATATTAATACACACTAAGGTAGGAAATTCAACTCGAAGGTCCAAAAACTCAAGACTCACAAATGGGGGTGAAAACAAACATTTTCAAAATATGGCCATAGGTGGCCTTGGCATGAAAGCAAATGTTTGTTCTCACGGTTGGGGAAAATCATTTTCCAAATCAAAAATTGAGCATTCAAAATGTGTTGGTTTTGACACAAAATTCTTTATCCAAATTCATAATGAAAATACAAAATTTTTGAGATGAAAACATGTCTGTTAACTCCCCAAAATGGTTGTAAAAAATTTCAAAACTCTATGGTGAGTAAGCATGACTTATAATTTTTTGGTATTTTTTTTAGTGATTGTTTTTTTGGTTTTTTTTTGTTTTTAGGTTTTTTTTGTAAAGATACACCCACACAAAAGAGAAAGTGAAAAATAAAGGTTTTGATAAAGAAAATGGTAAAAAAAAATGAAAGATATAGGAAGAAGAAGAAAGAGTTAGAGAGACGAAGACATAGAGAGAGTTAAAGGGAAAGAGGTTCCCCCTGGTTTGGATTTGGCGGGTCATCTTCTCCATCTAGTGGTAGGTCGGCTAGAGAAGTTGGGGATCCAGTGGAAGTCGATGTTGATCCAGGATTGTGCATCCTCTCATGGTGATGCTTTAACCGATGTCCATAAACCTTGAATGTCCTTTTGGAATAGGGGTCTTGGACTTGCACTGCACCAAATGGGTAAACGTTAGTAATAACAAAAGGACCTTCCCAACAAGAATTAAGCTTACCTGGGTGAAGCCGAAATCAAGAATTTAAGAGAATTACCTTTTCAACTTCATGAAATACCTTTCTCAGGATGTGTTTATCATGGAGTGCCTTGGATTTTTCTTTTTATAGATTAGAATTATCATAAGAATCAAGTCAAAGATCCTCCAGTTCAGCAAATTTCAACAGTATTTCTTCACTAGATTTTTCACAATCAAAATTAATGGTTTTCACAGCCCAAAAAGACTTATGTTGGACTTCAACTGGTAAGTGACATGATTAACCAAAAACTAGCCTAAAAGGATACATCCCAATGGGTGTTTTATGGGTAGTTCGATAATCCCAAAGGGCTTCACCAAGTCTCTCAGGCCAGTCTTTTCTGGTGGGATTAACAATTCTCTCAAGTACCCTTTTCACTTCTCTATTAGATAGTTCATCCATGCCAATTGTTTGAGGGTGATATGCAGTTGAAGTTTTATGTAAAACCCCATTATTTTTCAGAAGAGCTTCCATGGTTCTATTACAAAAATGGGTTCCTAAGTCACGGATCAAGGCACGTGGTGTGCCAAATATTTGGAAGATGTTGGTATTTATGAACTCACTAACAGTATGAGAATCCTCTTTCCTAGTGGGTTTGGCCTCAACCCACCTTGAAACATAATCGACCGCAAGAAGAATGTATGAGAATCCATTGGAAGGGAGAAATGGTCCCATGAAATCGATGCCCCAAACATCGAAGATTTCACAAAAGATTGAAGGCTTTTGGGGAATTTCATTTCTTTTGGAGATTGTGCCAAACTTTTGGCAAGTGGGACATGATTGAAAGAACTCATGTGTGTCCTTGAAGAGTGAAGGCCAGAAGAGTCCAGAGTCTAGGACCTTTCGAGAGGTCCTTTGTGGTCCAAAGTGGCCACCTCCAGGAAGTGAGTAACAGAATTCTAAGATGGAAGATATCTCATTTTCTTCAACACATCTCCTAATTACCATGTTATCCCCAGTTTTCCAAAGTTTATTTTCTTCCCAAAAATAGTATTTTGAATCACTTTTCAACTTCATTTTTTGTTCTTTTCAAATCTTTTCAGGAAAAACACCAGAAACCAAATAATTTACAATTGGGGCATACCATGGTAACTTTGGAGTGAGAGACGAAAGGTTCTCAATGGGGAATTCAGGATCAATGATTTCTGAATGAGAAGAATTAGAAATTCTACTCAAGTTATCAGCTACAAGGTGTTCTTTTCCAGGTCTGTCTTTGATTTCAAGGTCAAACTCTCGGAGCATTAGGATCCATCTTATTAGCATTGGTTTGGAATCACTTTTCTTGAGTAAGAACTTTATAGAAGAATGGTCTATGAAGATTATGATTTTGGCACTTAAGAGATAGGGCCGGAATTTATCTAAGGCAAAAACCACTTCTATAAGTTCCTTTTCAGTCAGAGTGTAGTGAGATTGAGTTTCATCGAATGTTTTTGAGGCATAATAGATGACATGAGGAATCTTATCTCTTCTTTGACCAAGAAAATCCCCAACAGCTCTATCAGAAGAATCACACATTAACTCAAAGGGTAAGGACCAATCTGGGGGTTGGATTATTGGGGTAGATGTTAGAGAAGTTTTGAGTTCAACAAAGGCTCTATTGCAAACCTCATAGAAATGGAAAGTGACATCATTTTGGAGTAACCTAGTGAGTGGGAGGGAAGTCCTACTGAAGTTATGGATGAATCTCCGATAGAATCCAGCATAAATGAGGAATGAACGGATGTCTCGAACAGAAGTGGGTTCAGGAAGTGATTGGATCACTTCAATTTTGGTAGGATCGACTTCAATACCATCTTTTGAAATTATGTGCCCTAGAACAATCCCATTTTCAACCATGAAGTGACATTTTTCAAAATTTAACACAAGGTTACACTTGACACACTTTTGGAAGACTAGAGAGAGTGAATTCAAACAAGATTCAAATGACTCACCATAAATGGTGAAGTCATCCATGAATAATTACATGCAGTTTTCAATGAATTCTGAAAAGATACTTATCATACATCTCTGGAATGTTTTAGGAGCATTGAAAAGGCCAAAAGGCATTCTTCTATATGCATATGTTTTAAAGGGGCATGTGAAAGTATTATTTTCTTCGTCTTGAGGTGATATTGGGATTTGAAAATAGCCGGTGTATCCATCAAGAAAGAAATAGTGTGACTTTCCGTCTAATCCTTCTATCATTTGATCAAGTAATGGAAGAGGGTAGTGATCTTTTCGTGTTTCAGCATTAAATATTCGATAATCGATGCATACACTCCATTTGTTCTTCACTCGAGTTGTGACTGCCTCCCCATGTTCATTTGTGACAACAGTTATCCCACCCTTCTTTGGTACAACCTGAATTGGACTAACCCATTCACTACCAGAAATTGGGTAGATAATACCAGCTTGAAGAAGATTGGTGATCACTTCCCTAACTACCTCAAGGATGAGTGGATTGAGTCTTCTTTGTGGTTGTCTAATTGGTTTGGATGATTCTTCAAGATGGATGTGATGCATGTAATGGGCAGGGTTGATTCCGGGTATGTCATCTAGGTTCCAACCTAAAGCCTTTTTGTTTTCCTATAACACTTGAACATGTTTGGACTCCTCAGTTTTAGTTAGTGTGGAAGAGATAATGACAGGATATGAGTGATCATGTAAGAGTAATGCATATTTCAGGTGTTCAGGAAGAGGTTTTAGATCAGTATCATCTCTCATTTGTAGTTTAGACATCTCAAGAATGGATGCAGGGACTTCAGTTGCTTCAGATTCATTTTCCTTAATACCATCCAAGGTAAAGCAGTAGAGATCAGAGTTGATGTGAAAATCAAGAGAGTTTTCAAGTTCCTCTAGATTGATGAAGTCTATGAGTGAGAGGTCCACATAAACATCACCATTTATGACTTTGTTAATCATGGTGCAGATTTAACAAGATCCATTATCATTAGAACATGATGAACATGGTGGATTGGGGTTTGATTGACTCTTAGAAGTGTCCTCAGAAGCATGGATTGAGAATGTAGAGTGATCCGCAGATGGGTATCGCATGGCTTGGAAAATGTTGAACATGACCAGTTGCTCACCGAATTCCATGTATAAGATGCCTGAATAGACATCAATCTTGGTTCTCGCAGTCATGAGGAATGGTCTTCCTAGAATTAGGGGAGATCGAGAAGAGTTCATCTCACCTTCCATGTCAAGAACATAGAAATCAGCAGGGAAGATAAGATCATTGACTCGGACAAGGACATCCTCAATTATTCCCTCAAGACTAGCTGTGCTTCGATTAGATAACTGAATGACAACACCTATTGGATGTAAGGGACCTAGACCAAGGTTGGAGAAGATGGAATTGGGCATGACATTTATTGAGGCTCCTAGGTTTATGAGTGCATCATCAAAGTTGGAACTTCCAATTTGGCATGGGACTGTAAAGGTCCCTGGATCATTGCACTTTATGGGAATAGACTGCTGGGTGGAAACATTTTCAAAGGTCCTAAGTTTTCTCTTGTGGGTGCACAATTCCTTAAGAATCTTGGCATACTTAGGAATTTTATTTATTGAATCTAAGAGGGGAATGTTGACTTCAACAAGTCTAAACATGTCGAGTATTTCAGGATCTGGTTCAAAGGACTTCCTTGGTTTTGAAATAGCTTAAGGAAATGGAATTGGGTTCCTAAGTGGAATTGAAGGAGGTGAGGAAATGGTTTCAGGTTCCTTTTCAAGTTTCTTTTTCTTCTCATTTTTTAGGTCAACATTCAAAGGAGGGCTAGAGGACTTATCATGAGGCATAGCAATGTGCTTTCTCGATCTAAGTAAAATTGCACTTACATTACCCTTGGGGTTGGGTAATGGTTGAGCTGGGAGTTGGAAAGAATTTGATTGTTGTTTCTGGCTCAGGTGGGATGCAAGTTTACCTATTTGATTTTCAATGTTTGTAAGGCTAGAACGGGTGAATGAGGCCAGATCTTCCACTGCACATTCCCATGATTGCTTGGAAGAAGAGGCTTGTCCCTGTTTGGGATTGCCTTGATTTTGGTTCTTGGAAAATAGAGTGTATTGGTTTTGGTATTTGGAAGGCTCACTAGGATAATGTAATCCAGGAGGAGGATTGTTCCTTTGATGTTGAGGAACAAAAGGATAAGGTTGATGGAAGTTACCACCACCTTGACCATATTAGAATTGATTTGGGTTTTGAGGAGGGAATTGAGGGGGATGAGAGACGGGATTACCATACCTCAATCCTTGGATAAAGTTAGAGGAGAAGGGCTCAGAGTGAGGTTGGTTGAAGTTTCTAACAAAACTGGCCTGATAGTTGAGGATTGGTGTTCCGCTGAGCATATGCTGCATTGAGCTCCATTGGTCCAGATTAATCAGATTGATCCTCTTGAAGTTGTGGACAAGTGTCAGTTGGATGAGATGGAGAGTTGAAGATTCCATAGTTTTTGATTGGTCCAGGAAACATTGATTGTGGGAAAGACGGGGTTAGGGATTTGGTAGCCACAGCTAGCTATCTCACAAGACCTATAAGTTAACTCATCCACTCAGTCATTTTGTTCGGCTTAATCGATTGATTATCTTGGGTTTGTTTGACTTGATCTTGTGCTCGAGTATGGAATTGTTGTGTGTTTTCATCCATGTTACTTATGAGATCTCATGCTGCTACATGAGTTTTATCAACAAGATCACCACCACTTGTGGCATCTATGAGAGTTCTCTCCATAGCCAATAACCCCTCATAGAAGTATTGGATCAAGAATTGGTCAGGAATTTGGTGGTGTGGGCATGTTGCAACAAGCTTTTTGAACCTCTCCCAGTACTCATGGAGTGATTCAATTGGGAATTGATGGATACCACTTATTTCCTTTCGGATAGAAGCAGTACGAGAAGCAGGAAAGAATTTCTCTAAGACAAGTCGCTTCATGTCATTCCATGTAGTTATGGAACCAGGAGGAAGGTAGTAGAGCCCTGACTTAGCAGTGTCAGCTAGGGAGAAAGGGAAGGCTCGGAGTTTGATTTGTTCTTCATAAGCCCCTTTAGGCTTCATGGTAGAGCACACTACTTGGAACTCTTTAAGGTGGAGATATGGATCCTCACCGGCTAGCCCGTGAAAATGAGGGAGAAGATGAATCAAACCTGATTTGAGTTAGAATTCAGATTCTATGTTTGGATATTGAATACCAAGAGGTTGGTAATTAATATTAGGGGCAGCGAGTTCTTTGAGGTTTTGTTCCCTAGGATTGGCCATTTCAATTTCAATTGGTTGGATGAGGACTGGTTCTTGAATTATTTGAGTATCTATTATGTTCCTCCTAAGTTGGCAAAGTGTTCCCTCAATTTCAGGGTCAAACATATCCGAGGGATTTCTTGGGATGCTATGGGGCATTCAGAGAGATTTTTGAAGAAATAGGAATATGGGTATTTCTTTTTATTTTTTTCAGTTTATGATTTTTAAGAGGAAGACGAGTTTTTCTTTCTGTTTTTTTTCAATTTTTTTTAAATTTTGTTTTTTATTTGGATTTTTTTTACAATAACCAGAAACTAATGACTACATAAAGCACCATCCCCAGAAATGGCACCATTTGAAACGCACGGCCGATTGTCGCATATCGACCGGTCAAGGTTCTGGTGCTTTGCTAATGTGTATAGCAGCACTCGAGTCGAATCTTCGGCGATGGTACTTCATAATAGTCGATTGTTTTTAGTTGATTGTATTTTGATTGGGGGGTTTGTTTGTAGATATTAATTGAATGTTTTAATTGATGATGTTTAATTTAAAACTTTGATAAAGATTTGGGTGAGTTCATCATTAGGGAGTTAATCATGTGACATCCTTGAGATTTTCATTATATTGCATTAAATTAACACCCACATCAAAAGTTGAGGTTGATTGGAATTCCCAAGTGTTATGCCTTTAATCCAAGCCTTAACTTTACTTAGGGTTCTAATATCAATCAGTTCTTGATTTTGGGAGTGTATTTATGGTTCCAATAATCCATGGAAACCACACATTGAACATAATATGTCAATAATCCATGACATGTTAAGTCCAACAAACACAATGTTAAATTAAAGAATACTCATCGAGCAAAACCTCTCAATAACTTAACATCCCTAAATTATAACTCACCCCAATAATATATTTAATCATCCATTTAAATTATTAGTAATCTGGTCTATTATTTTTAAGGTGATGAATTAAAAAGTGACGAAAAAGAAAGGGATAAGAAAAGAGTTGTGCGCCGAACACACACACGAACGATGATGAGAGTAAAACAAACCGGACTTTTTATTGAATAATAAAGTAAAATAAGATGATGGATTTCAGATTGATTTAAACTAAAATAAGAACATTAATATTGAACTACAGAAGGTGGATGAGAATAAGAAATTAAGAATAAGATAATTGCATTAAAACAGAATTACAAAGACAAACACTTGCAAAATTACAACGAAGAAAAAAGCAAAAGTAAATGAAAACAAAGAGAGGAGGAAGAGATTATCAAGTGAAAACTCGAGTTTGGAAGATCCTAACAAGCCTTTGGAATGGCCTTGGTACTTACAATCAATCCTCCTTTTCTATGAAATTCCAACTCTTTTGAAAGGAGAGGAGGGGATGTATTTATAGCCCAAGGTGGTGGACTGTTTACATTCCAGAAATACCCCTCAAATTGGATCGAAGATATGGACATTAATACAGCATAATCTCGAGAAATCTCCTTCTTCAATGTTGTATATAATAAAGTTTTCCGACTACTCTAAAAATTTGGAGTCATTTGGAGTAAAGGATAAAACGTTATGGCCGTTTTAGTAAACAAAGTAAAACTGTCCATTTCAATCCAGTCTTTTTGAAGTCCAGAATGTGAAAGGGTTTTTGAATATGATGATGCCTTAAAGTCCGAATGGGTTTTTCAAAAAAGTAGGCCACATATTTCTCCTATTTCACACTGGAAAATATCAGCTCTATTTGATTCTTACATCATTAGATATGTTATTCATACAATACTGATTTTACTTATCGGCCAGAATGGTGGGCTGGACATCAAAGATTCATTTGGGCCCCTTGTACTTAGATTTGGGCCTTGAAATTTTTATCCCAGATGACATGTATTGTCCCCAGAATTATTGTGGAGAGTTAATGTTTTTGGACTTCTGAATTGAGCCCAGTAAATCAATCTGGAAGGATGGTCCAGTTTGTTCACAGATTCTTTGGTCTTGTTTGTGAGGACCATATGACCATTAAAATGGCATAATTGGATCATGGTACCTTCTAATGAAATGTTTTATATTTAAAGGATAATCTTAAAAAACAAGAACAACACATTTTGGATCAGTATAGGGATATTTATTATTAAAACATTAAACTGACTCAATTGGACTACTTCTAAAAATGATCAAAAATTATACTTAATTTTAAAACATCAATATTTCACACAAATTATGCACATTTCATATAAAATAAGTAAATAGGGAATATAATAAGTCATTAAAATATTAATAACATCAGTTTCCCTCTTGTGATGGGCCTCCATCCATGCGTAATCCCCAACCTATCTTTAGGTCGTTGTCTATTGTGTACGCCCAAATTCAAATACCCTTCGAAGTACACGGGATTTTATCCCTATCATCCGCATAGGGTATGTAGGAACCTATATGAGGTTAAATCCCAACAAATGGTAAACCCAGGAGTCCCCTTTATAGGGACCCAAGCATCCACATATTCTCCTTTATTGGACATTCTGATTCACTCATCCGGTAAACACCTTAAGTTCTTTCTCTTGGGTATGTACCCATATGATATACTCCTATCAGTGTTCTAATAAGTTCGATCCATCCCCACTAGATGTTAAATTCATGTCATACCTTATGTTAAACATAGAAAGATGAGGAGATCATCAGGGAAATGAGTATCGAATATAATTCCCTGCACTTTATGTGGGATGCATCATGCTTTTTTTCCCTCAAGATTCAATATCATAAGGGGAATAACTCCAGATGTACCAATATTCCAGTGCCCAGACAAACCAACGATTCCCAACATGTCTATTCTCCTGAAAAAAGTTTTCTGCCATGACTGGACCCCAAGGAATTTCCTATAAGATGTAGTGCAATTAATTAGAATCCATAATGATATGGCATCAAGAAGAGTTTCATGAACAAGGAGTAAAATATAAAAGGGAGACCCAGACTAGGTGAAAAATTCCAAGGAGGAATCCACAGAAGGAGAGACTGATAATCCATCATCCCATTTTGATGATGGATAAAATGTACTTGAATAAGAGGTGGATTCTTCCTGCATTTGAAATGAGGTAATGTGGGGAATCAGCTAGCACATTCTCACAAATGAATGATCACCCTAATTAAAGTGTCGAAAACAAACCCTACTAGTATTTTAGCTCACATGTACCTATGCCATTAGGTGTTTTTAGATTATCACCTTCCAGGTTCAAGAAAGGGTAAGGTGACGCTTGGTGGTAGTAGTTGTTTATCCATGGGGCTTGGAGACTTTTTTACTTTAGGACTTGGGGGTTTATCCTAATTTTTTATACATTTCTATAGTAATTTGACTGTTTATCTATCTATCTTCTCATCCATTACTCCTAATAGAATTTATTTAGAATTCATATGGACATGATTATCTTTCATCATTTATGATTGGGGAACATTTTTCCCACATTCATTTTATAAGATTCCAGTTTCTACTCTCCCACCCTTTTAGATCAAGAATGCCATTTGTTCTATGTTAGTTTTGACTCTGTTATTAGGTTACCAGAGTACCTAGGCTGGTTCATGACATTCCACATCATTTACAATGATTAATTAATTATAATATCCTTAGTGAACTATTATAAGAACCATCATAGGATGGAAGCATCTATATGTTGGATTACCATGATTAGAATATATCCATTATCTTAGGTTTTCCATCAGATATTATACTTCACCTTTAATTATTTATTTGAAATAACAAATTTGAAGCATAACGGTTAAGGTAAAAATGTGGAACTTATATTCATCTTAATGTGAATAAAATTTTTGTGATAGTTTTCTCAACCACGTTTCTACATTTCCTCCATTATTCATGCTTTCACATCTAAACATTAATTTAGATTGTGGTTTTGTGGATCTTATCACTTTTTCAATTTCATTGTGTGCGAACTTTCTCTTCTCAAGATCATCAAAACCACTTGTATCATCCTGTGAAACATTTATCATATCTAATAAAAGTTATTTTTCTGGATTTATTATTGAAAAAAATATTGGATTATGTAAAGTCATGTTACACCTCAAACAAATAAATTCTTTACCCTCATGGGGATTCTTTTCATTTTTTCACCACTATTTTCTTGGGATTCATCTATTTTAATCATTTGTTATAAATCATCCAAACATATAACTATAATTTCATTAAGAAATTTGGAATAATGTTTTGATTTCCCATGTGGATTATTTTGAGTGGCATCCTTTTTATTTTTTCTTTTTTATGGATCACTTTTAATCAACTTCATGTATTTGGAAACTATTGTCTTCTCACTTTAATTTTTTGATATCATATTTGTGGAATATTTGATTACAATAATTATATGATATATTTGAATGGATTATTCTTCTTTATTACCCTTATTTAATGGTCATATTTTCTTAAATTAATTAGATACATGTTTAGATGATCATGGAACATTATTGAAAATATCATATTTTCAAATATCAAAAGTATTTTCAATCCTTCCAAACCATAAGAGGTTATCAGATTTTTATTACACTCTGTATATTGATTCTTTATATGTGTACTCACCCACCTGGTAATTGTAAATTTTTTATTATTTATCATATAGAGTAATATACTTTTAATCTAATTCGCAATTCCCAAATCATATGTATCACAAACATTTACACATGAACCAAGATATTTTTATTTCTACTATATGATAATTCTGGGTATTCTTCATACATTACTAGGATATTAGTGTGGAACCAAATTCCACACTCTTTTTCCAATCCTAACTAATCATTGTTGTAGTATTATTACATATTTTATTCATACGTACTTGTATATATATTGTTTTAAAAACAATATTATTCATGAAAATATATTTATATATATTATTAAAAGATGGTACGAAAGATCGTCTTTCATCTAAAATTCCTAAGTACGATCATTGAACAAAGTCCTGATATTCATATAATGTGTTGGAGGAAATTTAAACTTATAATATTTCAGTTAGATTTTTTTAGCTTCAACTTATAACATATTAATTTTTGAAGTCTCAAAATGTGTCTTCTCAATATAGGGGATAATTGGGATCGGAAACATTAGGGATGTGATGCACGAAAGTGTCATCTGGGAATTGATTGAAGTGAAATCATTATGGGGCGTGTTGTGACAGTGAAATATGGTGATATTCTTGAGGCACTAGTGGGAACATCGTCATGAATGTGGCGGCTGATCCGACCTATAATTACAGAGCTAGACAGTTACAGTCGAGGGATTATAGGTCGGGGTGAGATCAACTTCTGAAAAAAAAGGGTAGGAAGGAAACTCTTTTTCATGTGATGTCAAATCCCGAACATCACAATTATACATGCTATGAGGTATCATTCTTTTGTTCAGAATATTCTGGAACCATGCAAACAAAAAAAATTAATGATCTCATTGAGCATTTTGAGGCACTAGACACATGCATTTTCACTGAGTCGGCCTTGAGATCTTTTTCTAGGAAGGATTTATACAGACTTTTGGAATCACCGATGGTAAATGAATTGCGGGGTGTAATACCCCAAGATTTCATTGTACAATATCTTACTAATGTAATTCAATAGCTTGCGCTACCTGCAACACCGAGTTCGAGCACGCCACAACTTATTAAACAAACCATTAAAAAAGCGGTTATGAATTGTATTAACTTCATTTTGAATCTTATATAATATATATAATTTTAACATCCATATTATGTGTTTCAAAGACAAAATATAAGAACAAATTCATTTTTTTCAGATAAAATATGTATTTTCCAATAAAATGCAATTTGACCACCTTTTAATGGTGAACCCTTTTTAATATATATATTTGAAACTTTTATATATTAAATATAATGAAATTAAATTCTTATTTAGAAGAGGGACATAAAAATTTAGTTTGTTTAAATTTTTGGTACTTTTATGATAACTTTCATATTTTGAAGAATAGTGAAAAAAATGTTTTAATTAAAAACAACATTTTTAATCGAAATAATTTATAGTGATAAATTATTAATTTGAATGGTTTGGAAGTATATTTAGATTATATTTTTATCATTTAATACAATTTTTTTCATTATAAGTAATTTCACATTTAAATTTGACAAAAAACACATATCAATCTTTTAATAGTTTTTACTTTTTTAAAAAATAATCTTTTGGCTTTTGACCGCGGGAATTAATTTTAAATTAATAAATGCAACTTTTATGTTTTGAATTTTGTAAAATAGATTTCATTTTTGAATTTAAAATATCAAAATTATTTTTGAGTAATTTTTTTTATTTTTCTGAAAACTTTCAATTTTTGATGAATAATGAAAAAACACTGCGTTATATGTTAAACCTGACTTTTTATATAAATAACTAGTTAATTTAATTTAATTTAATTTAGGTGAAAATAGATACATAATACCAATATACATTTCAATGTAATTCATTGGAGTAATTTTATAATAAGTTTAGATATATAAAAGTTTGACGAACATTTTACCATCTTTTACCCACATCTTAGGAGCATTTGCAAATTTGAATAAAAAATAATTTTACAGATTCTGTGAGTTGAATTTAAAAAATATGAGATACATGGTTAGCATCAGTAAGTAAAATTTTGTTCAATAAGATGAAAATAATTTTTGGTGAATAGTATCTTTTGATTTTTATTTACCATGGTTAAAAGTAAATAGAGTAATTAAGGGTAAAAATAAAATTATAATTACCCTAAAACATGTCTAAATTCTGTTGGATAAGTGTAAATTGACCAAAAACAACCTTAGGAATAGAATATGACTCTTTAGGTCCACGTGGATTATATTATGACATTTATTATTATTTAATTTAAAGAAGAGTTAGAAGTGCTAAATTCAAATTATCAAAACTAAAACATTTTTAATATAGTGTTATGAATTAGATAAATTCGACTATAAATATTCATTAGAAATATAAAAATATATATTACATAATTTTGTTTTATTTATATTTTTTAGACATTACATAAACAAATTTTTTTATGAAACAATGATGCTGCAGTAATTACCTTTTTAATAAAAGATTAATATAATTGATATTATAAAGACCCAAATAAATGTAATTTGAGACTTATGATAAATTAAACAAATTTTATAGGTTAATATGACATGTTAGGGTTTATTACACTAATATTTTTCTAATTAATCACGCTGTTATGATTTTAACAAATAACAAATACCAAATAGTGTTAAAATGGACATAAAATAGTTTTAAAAACACAAACTATATTACTGGTTTATATAATATTCCTAAAAATATAAGGTTAGGCCAAAGGGCTTAAATAATATTATATATGTCATTAATTAACCACTTGAGGTTCTCTTGGAAGTTTAGAGTCTGTTTATTAATAATATAGTGTAAGAATACAAGAAGACGCTGTAAAAGTTAAACTATTTAACTAATAGTTAAATCTAAAAGATATGGTTAAAATGGTAACCTAAACTAGTAAAAAACCTATTGGTTGAGAGTTATTATACCCATACCCACCTTATCCTTCAAATAATTCATTTTGGATCCATTAGAAACCGAAAATGATTTTATTATAAACTAATATTTCAAACTTTTCTTGAAGTGGCCCTCACCTCTCTTATAAAAGGGCACATCCCATTCTCTTAATTTCACACCTCCAATGCCATTTGTCTCGGAAAAACCCTGCCAAAATATCCTCCAAAATTTCCTCCCTTCATCCTAGAGGCCTTACATTGGTCATAAATCCAACATATGAAGCACTTTTCATCAAATCAAAATGAAGATCCCGAAGAAGAGGAAAATATTTCATCACCTATTTCAAGTTATTTTCTTCTTCCACTTCCTATTTCTTTGTTGTTTCCATTATAAAACAATTAATCCAGAATATTTAATGTACTATGATGTTATTATTAAAATTTTAAAACCATATTCACTATTCTACCCATCCTATAAATGACAAAGTCACCATACGTGCGTACGTACGGATTACAGTATCCACGTCGTGGTGTAGTTTGTTATTCAAACAATTTTTTATTTGAATTTTATAATAGTGATTATAAATGATGTAAATAATAAATAAAAATGTTAATTATTATGTATATATGATATACCATCCAATTAAAAATGATTTTTCTATCAGAATAATGATATTGTTGCTCGTGCGTACGAACGGGTTACCGTCTCCACGACGGGATGAGATGCATTTCCATGTTCACCATTCAACAATGATTATAAAATATATACCATTAATAAGTATATAATATATGAAATAATAATTATACTATATATATATATATATATTTATGTACTTACATATATCTTATTCACTTTCTTCCGATCAATACAATATGTAAACTGAAACATCATTTATGCGTACGCACGACCTACTAACACCATAAATGGTGTTTTCCATTTCATATATACATATATTATACATATTTATATTCTAAATATATATGATATATTAATCATGTTTTATATTCTTGAATTATTTAAATCATGATCTAAGTGATACGATAAAGAGTAGCATGTTAATACACGTACGACGAAGAAAACAATTATTACCCGAAATGTTAATTTAACATGGAAATTATTATTAAATGGGTAGTATAAAGTAATAAATGAATCATGTATGATATCATAAATATTAATATGTTTCTTGTATAATTTAGTATCATACTACGTTCTTTATACACGAGGTTAAACGTACCCTCAACTAAAGGAAAGTGCAAGGTAAGGGTTAATTTTCACAATCTCTTTATTATCCGAGATTATTTTTAAGTAAGTATCTACTGGGACACATATATTATCCATTTCCATGTTTTATAAATGTGTTTTCAATGGGATTCTATTTAAGTGTCTTTTTTACTAAAACATCATTTTAAATGTTTTAATGATTTATTCTTTTATACCTTTCTAATTAATGTCCATGTTTTCAAAATGGTTTTCAGGATTTATTTATATGGAAATGAATGTTTTAAAATGTCAATAAATTTCAAAAGATTCAAAGTGGTATGGGATACTTTTATTCAAAAATTTATTTTAAATTACTTCCTTTATAAATAATGAAATTTTTAAATGATTTCATGAAAAATGGATATTTCTTTCAATGATTTTTACTGATCATTTTCAATTATGTCAGCATCCTTTACATGATATTATTCATGATCAAGGTTGATTTATTATGATAAAAATATTCCATGTTCTATTTAAGGTGTTGAGATATTTTTGACTGTGGATGTGTTATTTTTATACCATTCATGGTTTATTGATAAAGTACTGACATTTCATATGCCATTTTTAATATGAATGTTTATGTTATGTTTAAACATTTTCATATGAGGAATGCATTGTAGTTAGTAAGTGACGAGTGGAGCCTGCAATAACTCTTTGATGCATCGGTAGGTCTCATTAGACAAACTAGTGTCTTGGAACAAGGCATTTACCAAATCTTATTTGTAGTCTTGGCACAAATCCTTGACTACGTGGTTATGAAGTCTAACATTATGCATTCCATCATTATGAAAGTGTCTATTGATATTGCGTGTTATTATTTGACTAGTAGAATATCCATGTGAATAAGTAAATGGAAGTATTTGATTTCATATTTTCCATATTATTCTGAATTTTAAGTAAAAAATTCTTTTGTTTTAGTCTTATAAAGTGCCTTAAATGTTTATGCTTATTTATGAATGATTTTGCTATATTGTTATCATTACTGAGCAACTGAGCTCATTCCTTTCTATGATTTAATTTGCTCAGGATTCCAAGAAGTGTATTATGATTGATAAGTAGGGTTAAGCCAGGGGATTAATGGATTTCTCAAAGTATCATTTACGTTGTGTTTTATTTTCTAATTTTTAATGTAATGTTCATGTATGTAATCTATTTTCCAAGACTGCTAAACCAATCGGTCCTTCGGGAATTGATTCCCTGTAATTATGGAAATTTATTAACATAATGCACCGACTATTGGTAACTGGGTTTGGAGTGTTACAGTTTTTATCAGATTAAGTTTAGCAATAAACATGGAAACTAGATTTAAAAAAAACACTGATTAGAGAACACTACCCTAAGATAGACATTGAGGATTAGTATAGAAGAACTTTCTATAATTTTGGTACTGTAGATATTTTGTGAGTTTTCCCAGTAATACATCATTGTTTGGATATGAGCAAGTATAGGTGGCTTTGGAATAGATGTACCTAGGGTTAAAACTAAAAAATACCACTTTGAGCTAGACTCGAATAGGATCTGGCGCATGACAATAACCCTTGTTGCACTCTTTGTTATGACAGTCCTAGGAGATATGCATAAGATAATCCACATTTTAATTACATGCCATTATGAAAGATTTAGGAGTAAATACTTCCTCAAGGAAAACATTTTATGATTATAAATTATATGCATAATATTTTCAATTTATGTTAGGTATTTTACAATTTTGGAATTATGCATTGTGATTCATAAACTAACCTAGTGTATGCCATTGTTTTGAAATGGTGCCTTGTAGAAGGAATGAGAATTCTAGAAATATGAATGATCAAAATATTAAGAAGGATCATATATTTCATAGTATTAAGACAATATTTAAAAGGGAAATAGTCTCCCATGTATTCTCATCATATGAATAAATAGTATCATGTGTTAATAAAATAAGTAAATAATTCTTTGAGATCTATGGCTTCGATGGGAAGCCATAGAAGAAAAAGATGGTAGAGAGAAAATGGATAAAGTGAATAAGGGAAAGAAGGAGATTCCCATATGTGATAACTGTGGAAATAATCACCTTGTTAAATGCTTGAAGGGAATGGGAGTTCGTTATAAGTGTGGAGGAAAAGGAAACCAAGTACGTGATTGTATGGGTGAGAAAAAGGTTTCAAATATACAATGCTTCATCTGCAAGGAGTTGGGACACTACGTGGATCAATGTCCAAACCATAAGAGTAAACACCAAATGCTGATATGGGATAATAATCATGTTATGATACCACTGAAGATGAAGAGGGATAATTAGAGTTCTTATGTTGTTATTAAAGTATTGTGTCATTTTTGTACTGTATTAATGATGTACATGTTATAATAATTATAGAGTATATAAGGATTGTACTACAGTACTATTTCATTAATGGATTGAGATTGCGTGGAACCATGAAAAGTGACTCAATGGAATGTTAAACATTAAGTAAAATATATGGTTTAAGGAAAGAAAATACATTAATATGGTCCTGATACAAATGTATTTATTTTAGAATAAGAGATGATTGATTTGGATGAATTATATTGGATATTATTGTCATCCTTGGAACTGGTTGATGGTTGATTAATCCATAATTGTTGGAGTTTACAACATTTTTTGATAGAATGAGTATATATAGTATTATATAAGGAATAAGGGAGCATAAATGTAATCAATAAGGTTTTATGGTAATTCGGGGTATTATAGTGTTTTAAAATAACACTTTATGAAGGTATTCAGATGTTATTATGTGGCAAAAAGGATCTTCGTTGGGTTTACCTTCCTTATAATTTTTGGACTGTGTATTTGGAAAGATGAATTTTTGATATGTATAATGGTTGGAATCGATTAAGTTTGACATTGGAATCTATTATTATGTTTAAATCATTTCTTGAGATTATTTTTGGATTTTCATAAAAAGGGACAACCCTAGGGTCAGGCGACAACCCGTCACGTCCGGCAAGGCCGCAAGACTTGAACCCACAACCGAAGGGTGAAAAGTGTGCATCACCTACCACTAGACTACATGAAGTCATAGTTTGTATAATATAGTTTTTTTAATATTCTGAAAAATTAATTATAAATTCATTATTTTTGGAACCCTATACGGTTAGGATAAAAAGAATATTTTTGAAATCTATTATCTTTTGGAGTGAAAGATGAGTTTGTGGAAGGAATTAGTTGAAGGATAAACTCTACCTGTCAAATATATATATATATATATATCGTCTAATTCTATGAATAAATTAATTTTTAAACATTAGGGAAGGGATCTTAAAACTAAAAATGTGTTACCCTAACACCATATGTTTTGTTGAACCGATGATATTTTACATCATCATAGATTGATGTCTTTGAGGCCCTCAATTTTACACTTGTTTGTGATTGATGACCTCAATCACTCCCTATAAATATTTATATTTTCCCTCAAATTATATTTCTCTAATTGCCACCAATTTTTTCCAAATCGAGATCAAATTTTGGTAGTGACTTTTTCATTTCCTTATCCCTCTTATTAAGAGTAAATTTTATTAAACCAATTTCCAATGTGAGTTTTCCATGAAGGAAGTTTTCTATTTTTAACCATTTATTTTCGAAGAAAAATTTCAAATTGCGAAGACACAATTTATTGATGTAGAGGAGAATGTAACACCCCAAGATTTCATAGTATGGTATCTCATTAAAGTAATTAAATAGCTTTCACTACACGCAACACCGAGTTCGAGTACATCACAACTTATTAAACTAACTATTAAAAAAGCTGTTATGAATAGTAATAACTATATTTTGAATCTTATATGCTCTATATAATTTTAACATCCATATTGTTTGTTTCAAATACATAATATAAGAACAAATTCAGTTTTTTTCGGATAAAATAACTATTTTCCCATAAAATGCAATTATACCACCTTTTAATGGCGAAACCTTTTTAAAACCAATATATGACACTTTTATATATTCAATTTAATGAAAAAAAAATTCTTCATTATAAGCAGGATATAAAAATTTAGTTTGGATAAATTTTCGGTACCTTTTTGATAACTTTCATATTTTGATGAATAGTGAAAAATACTATGTTTTAATTAAAAACAACTTTTTTAATTGAAATAATTTATAGTGATAAATTAAGAATTTTAATGGTTTTTAAGTATAATTAGATTATATTTTTATCCTTTAATACAATGTTGGTAATTATATGTAATTTCACATTTAAATTTGACATAAACACATGCCAATATTTTGATAGTTTTTACATTTTTAAAACCCCTCTTTTTGGTTTTGACAACGAGAATTAAGTTTAAATTAATAAATGAAACTTATATGTTTTGAATTTTCTAAAATAGAATTAATTTTTGAATTTGGAATATAAAAATTATCTTAGAGTAAATTTTTGGTATTTTGTGAAAACATTAATTTTTTGATGAAGAGTGAAAAAACACAGCGTTATTGGTTAAAACCAACTTTTAATTTAAATAATTTGTTATTTTATTTTAAAGTATTTTAGTTCAAAATATATACATAATACCTATATATTTTTAACGTAATTCATTTGAGTCATTTTATAATAAGTTTAGATATATAAAATTTTATCTAACATTTTACCGTCTTTTACCGACCTCCGAAGAGCATTTGCAAATTTGAATAAAATATAATTTTACCATTTCTGTGAGTTAAATTTCAAAAATCCAAGAGACACGATTAACCTCACTATGTAAAATGTGGTTCAATAAGATAAAAATAATTTTTTTTCTGAATAGTAACTTTCGACTTTTATTTACCACGGTTAAAAATAAACTGGGTAATTAAGGGTAAAAATGATATTATAATTACCCTACCACATGTACTAATTCTATTGGATAAGTGAAATTAGACCAAAAAAAACTTTAGAAATAATATATGATCCTTTAGGACCAGTTGGATTAGATTAGGACATTTATTATTATTTAATTTAAAGAAGTGATTAATGTATTGAATTCAAGTTTTCATAAATAAAACATTTTTAATATAGAGTTATAAATAAAATAAATTAGACTATAAATATTCATTAGAAGGATAAAAATATTTCCAACATAATGGTATTATATTTGTAATTTTTAGACAATATATAAGTAAATATATTTATGACCCAATGATGATGTAGTAATTACATTATTAAAAAAAGATTAAAATAAATGATATTATAAATAACCGAATAAATATAATTTGAGACTTCTGATGAATTAAAAAAAATTTATAGGTTAATATGACGTGTTAGGGTGGATCCAATTGAAATTTTGAAGTAATCATGCTGTTATTATTTTAACAAAAAACAAATACCAAATAGTGTCAAAATTGATAGAAAATAATTTTTTTGGAAAACTATATTATTGGTTGATATAATATTCTTAAAAATATAGGGTAAGGAAAAAGGACATAAATAATATTATATATGTCAATAATGAACCACTTGAGGTTCTCTTGGATTTTTATAGTAATTTTATTAACCATATAGTGTAATAATACAAGAAGACATGGTAAAAGTTAAACTATTTAACTAAGAGTTAAATCTAAAAGATATGGTTAAAATGGTAACCTAAAGGTGTCTAAAACCTATTGATTGAGATTTGTTAGACCCATAACCACCTTATCCATTACTTAATTAATTTTGGATCCATTAGTAACTGAATATTATTTAATTATAAAATAATATTTAAAACATTTCATAAAGTGACCCTCACCTCTCTTATAAAAGGGCACTTCCCCTTCTCTTAATTTCACACCTCCAATGCCATTTGGATCGGTCACACCCTGACCAAATATCCTCCAAAATTTCCTCTCTTCATCCTAGAAGCCTTAATTTGGTCATAAATCAAACCTATAGATCCCTTTTTATCAAATCAAAAGGAAGAACTCGAAGAATAGGTAAATATTCCATCACTTCTTTCAAGTTGTTTTCTTCTTCCCCTTCTTCTTTCTTTATTGTTTCCATTATAAAATAATAACTCCAGTATCTTGTATATAATTTGATTTTATTATAAAAATGGTAAAACCATATTCATTTTTCAATCCACCTATAAATGACAAAGTCACTATACATGTGTACGTACGGATTATCATCTCCATGTCATGGTGTTGTTTGTTATTAAAACACTTCATTATTTGGATGGGTATAATAATGATTATAACTTGTAACACCCTGAGCTTCCACGATATGCTTCTCATTCAATAATGCAATAGCTTGCATTGTACACCACTTCGAGTTCTAACACACCGCGACTAATCAAAGTAGCCGTTATGAATAGTAATACACACTTTTTAAAATTATAGAAATTTTATATTTCAAAATGAACTTCATTTTTGTATTCGTAATATCTAAGTTATCCTAAGTTGAATTTTTCGTAATTTTCTGAGTACTTCCATTTTTTATGAATAGTGAAGAATACTTAAAAACAACTTTTTTAATAAAAATAATTTATAGTGATAAATTATATATTGAGTGGTTGTAAAGTATAATTAGAATATATTTTTACCATTTTATCCAATGGTGTTCATTATAATTAATTTCACTTTGAAATTAGACATAAACAATTGTCAATCTTTTGATATATATTGTTTCTTAAAAACACGCTATTTGTTGTGACAGTGGGAATTAATTATGAAATTAATTAATAAAACTTATATGTTTGGAATTTTGTAAAATAGACATCATTTTTGAATTCGGAATATCAATTATAGTTTAGGGTAAAATTTTGACATTATTCTGAAAAACTTCAATTTTGATGAATAGTGAAACCACTAAGAGGTAGTTAAAAAACTGATTTTTCGTTTAAATGAAACATTACCACTTCTGTGATTTTATTTTCAAAAATCCGACATACATGGATTTCATTAAGAAGTAAAATGTGGTTCAATGGGATGAAAATAATTTTTGGTGAATAGTAACTTTTAAGTTCAATTAATCGCGATTAAAGGTAATTACTGAAATTTAAGGTAAAAATTATATTATAAAAATACGAAAATATCTTTACACTTGTCCTACCCCTATTGGACGAGTTTTGGCCGACCAAGAAAATCCATGGGTCAACTTGGGGACCCCATGGAGCCACTTTGGTAGGAAAATGACATAAATAACTTTTTATTTAACGTTAAAATAAAAATGTCACAAACAAGAGTTGTTTTACTAAATAAAATTTTAAATGGGGTTATACAAGTCAAATTTTTGACTATAAATATTAATTATAAAGCTAAAATTATTCCCTACATCATGATATATTTTTATAATTTTTAGACATTAAATAAATAAAATTATTTTTGACACCATGATGATGCAGCGATTACATCATTAATTAATGATTTAAATAAAATTAAAAGATAATGTAAAATCTAAGACTTAAACTTCTAAAAAACAAATTGGATGAGTAGATTTCGAACTCTTATCACCTTATCCTAGAAATATATAAGTGTGGTACCTTTATAATCCGAAAAAGAATTTCATAATAAAGTAACATTTCAATCTTTCCAAGAGTACCCCTTCTCTCCTTTTATAAAAGATCCCCACCACTACCACCTTACTCACACCTTAAAATCCTTTTGACTCGGCCAAAATCTGTCCAAATACTCTCTAAACTTCCCTAACTTACTCTTAGAAGTATAAATTTGGGAAGAAGTCTTCCCAATGAAGCCTTTGGCTCAAATCAAAAAGAGTTACCCGATTTTTAGATAATGTCTTCTCTAATGTTGTTTTGTTTTATTTTGCTTCTCCAAACCCGTAAACTCTTTTTATTCCTTTCTTTTGTAACAAAAACAGTATATAAAATATACTAGGATGTTTTTATGATAATTATTTGGTCTACACTTACACACACCTTCGTCTAATGGTTAAAGAACATATTGTTTCTGTGGGTGGCGAAATACTGCCTCATGAAACGATGATTGTCCAATATTCTTTTAACACCTCTAATGGTGGCCATTTTGATGAAAATATTTTCATATATGATATAAATATTATGTTTATGTTTTCCTTATTCTTCTGTATTTCTCATTTATGGCATACTTTATGTTTTCCATTATGGGTAAACGTTATAATTTCATTTTAGGAAGTGCGGACTACGGCCCCCTCAAAGTGATTTGAATCATTAATGCCATATGTGGGATGTATAAAGGAAGGAGTAAATGGTATTATACATTATATTATACTGGAATTATATTATAAATTTATATAATTATAACTTCATTCCATTAAATATGAAATAGAAATGAAAGCAGCGTTCATGCATACGTACGACTTACCGTCTCCATGAACGGTGCATTTCATTTCTTACCTCTAAATGTTATGTAATATTATAAATGAATGTATATACTGGATATATGTGATGTATATGATATATACATCATGAATATAATTATGGATATAATGGATATTTTACCACATGAACAAAGTGTAATTATAAGAAGTTTATTTTTGACTCAAGTACCTAAGATCGACAAAACGACCATTATAAACTTAAATAATTAAATAATGTTCATGAAATGGTAATAAGTGATATAAAAGGAATAATGAATTTGAAAAAGGTTCTTAAGTAGGTAGAGATTAACTCTAGTTTATTATTCAGGAGATCAAAGAACGGTCGAGTGAATTCGGACACGAGGTAAGGGAATTTCTTAACCCAATTTCCATTCTTTGGGTTAATCTCCTACTTTCAAATTATGTCATGATATTATTATGTCATATCTTGAATTTGTACTTTATTTATGTGTACGTATAGAAAATAAACATAATAGATATATTTTATTTAAAAAAAATATCTTTGTATGGGACTTCGTCTCAATCTCTTTTCATTGAGGCATATTTTGTTTTATACACAACCTTCTTTTATACGGTGTATAAACCCATTTGTCTTTTACGTTTATTCAAAAAGAATACTTTTTATACGAAGTGTTTACTAAATGACAAAAGGGAAAGTTTTTGTCGTACGTATGTGGCGACAATGACTTCTCCGCCGCCGTGACCATTATTTGAGTTTCGGCTTCCTCTAAAAGCCATACATTTTTTAAAAGAAAAATAAATACCATGTTTTACTTTTCTTTTATTTTGGTATTGAAAAGGGTTTTTAAAGTGTTTTTATTATATCAATGTGTTGTATTGATATATTGTGATTGAAATGTGGAAATGTTAAGTTTCCTTTATGCATGTTTTATGTGATACGATTATGTTATGGTTTATGATATGTTTAAACCTGTTCATATAAGGAATACATTGGACTTAATAATTGACGGGTGGAGCCCGCTATAGCTCTGCAATGCATCGGCAGGTCTCATGAGACAAACTAGTGTCTTGGCACAAGGCCTTGACAAAATCTTATTTGTGGTCTTGGCATGAGGCCTTGGCTACGTGGTTATGATAGTCTGGCATTATGTATTCCATCATTATGAAAGTGGTTATTGATGTTGCATGTGATTATTCACCCAATAGAATATCCATGTGAATAAGTAAATGGAATTATCTCATTTTACCTTTTCCATTTTATGTTGAAGTTCATGTCTAAAAGGCTTTTGTTTTAGTCATACATTGCCATAAATGTTTATGTTTATTTAGGAAAGCTTCCGCTATATTGTTATCCTTATTGAGCATCTGAGCTCACCCCTTTAAATGTTTTAATTTTTCTAGGATGTGATGAAGTATTATAGGAATGACCTGCAGGGATAGTCTGAAGGGGATATGAGTGTGGAAAATGGAGACTATGTTATTGTAGTTTTTCACTTTGTGATGTAATTTATCATTTATAAAAGTAGCTAGTGTTTCCAAGGATACTAAACTAATCGGGCCTTCGAGACTTGATATTTTGTGATCATGCCAATGCTACGAAGTAATGCACCGACTCTGGGCAACTAGGGTCGGGGTGTTACAGTTGGTATCAGAGGTATTTTAGTACTAATCTTGGAATCTAGATTTAGATAATCTCTGATTATAGCACATAGCCCGAAGATAGACTTTGAGGATTAGTATAGAATAACTTCCTAGAATTTTGGTATTATAGAGATTTTGTGAGTTTCCCAAGAAATACATCCCTGTCTGGATACGAGCAGGTAGAGGTGGCTCTGGCACAGATGTACCTAGGGGTAAAACCCGAAAACACCTCTTTGAGCTAGAATCGAACGGAAATTGGTGCACGACAACGGGCCTTGCTGCACTCTTTGTTATGACACTCCCAGGGTATATGCGTATGATAAATTATTGTTTTATTTACAAATCACTATGCAGGGTTATGAGTATATACTTTCACAAAGAAAACATTTATTATGGTTATGGATTATATCCATAAATAGTTCAATTTATGTTAAGTATTTTACAAGTATGGAATTATGTATTTTGATTCATAAACTAATCTAGTTTATGCCATTGTTTAGAAATGGTGCCTAGTGGAAGGAATGGAAACCGTATCAATGCACACACTCTGTGTAGGGATTTCCCTCCTGCTCAAGATAATTATTGTGGATCTGGAGATACAACTGGTGCTGATCAAATTATTACCATACTGGGACAACTCACTCAGGTTATGAATAATAACCTTACTCGTATGGAGCACCCCGATCCGCAATGTGGAGGATCAATGTTAGACTGCTTCGTGAGGAAACAACCGCCAACATTTAATGGGGGTACAAATCCATTAGTAGCTGAGTAATGGATAAACTCCTTAGAGAAAATATTCCACGCCTTGGGGAGTAGCGAAAGAGAGAAGGTTATCATGAAACTTTACCGCCTCACTGGAGATGCCGATTAATGGTGGTCATTGATTCAAAATACAAAGGAAGATGAAGAATTATAAAGTATGGAATGGAGAGAGTTCAAAGATATTTTCTTAGAAAAATACTTTCCACGTGACCATCGACCAGATATGGAAAGGAAATTTCTGAGTCTGAGACAAAAGGAGGATTAGAATGTCACAAAGTATGAGGCTAACTTTACAAGGTTAGCGAGGCATGCTGCAGATTATATAGGTAACCCAAGAAGTAATATTGATCATTTCTTTGATGGGTTAAAACCATTTCTTCGTCGAGCTTTAGTATCACAATCCTTCTCATCATACGAAGATATTGTCTCGTGTGCTATCAAGACAGAAAAGGAATTCTCTAAGTCTTATGACAACAAAGTAAAGAAAGAGAAGAAGAGAACAGTGGAACAAGAGAAGGATAAAGGGAAAAAGGGAATGAAGGATTTTCCATTATGTGCTAATTGTGGGAAGAATCACCCCGGTGCTTGACTAAAAGGAATGGGAGATTGTTATAAATGTGGAGAAAAAGGTCACCAGGCACGTGATTTTAAGGGAAAGAAAGAGGCTATCAATGTTGAATGATACAATTGTAGGGAAATGGGGCATTATGAAAATGAATGTCCTAAGCGTCAGGAAAACATACCTCAGAAAAGGCCAAGGGATCAAGGACAATCTTATGCTGTTAATACAGTTGAAGCATAATAATTAATGTATTGGTGCTTTTGGACTCAAGGATTATATTCTGGTTATAAAAATAATGTGATATATATAAGGATTGTATTTAAGTACTTGTTGTTATCATTAAGGTTTTAATATTATGAAGGAAATCATATTTTTAGTATGTGACAATAAGAGAAACTTTACTTTGTTTAGGGAATCTAATGTTACAATTGATTTTGGAATTTAAGGACCCTTTAGAGAAAGTCTGGACGGAGGTATTTTGGATAACTATAAAGGTTGGAATGGATTAAGTTGATCTTTGGATAGTATTGTTTGAGGTTAAAACATTTTTGATTATTATTTTTGGAATATTATAATACTATAGTTTTAGTAAAAGGACAACCTTCAAGGTGGGGCATAACCCGTCACGTCGGACAAAGCTGTAGGAATCGAACCCACAACCATAGTGCGACGAGCCTTTATTACCTACCACTAGCCTACAGGAAGTCGCTGGTTATTACAAAATAGTTTTCCAAATCTAAATGGTATGTGGTAATATTTAGAACCTTATACAATTAGGATAAATAGAATATTTTTGAGTTCTATTACCATTTGGAGTGAAAGATGGGTTTGTGGTAAATTTTTTTTAAGGAATGAAATTCTACATGACAAGTAAGTATATTTACTTATGTTCTTAGAAAATATCTTAAATAAATTCCTCAACTTTATAAAAGGTAACTTAAAACAAAAATGTTGTTGGTTAACTTTTCCAACTGGGGATTCAATGACCATTTAACCAATCACAAGTTTGTGATTTTCTTTTTGTTAACTTTCTCCTAATCATGTTTTCTACAACTCTCCATCAGACCTTGCTGTTTTGTTTTTTTTTTCCATATCCATATTTTCATAGAATCCTAGTATGGGCTATCTCGGGTGACCTTTTGTACTTCTCTTTCTTTCTTTTAATGTTATATTCTTATTAACCCAATTTTCGATGTGGGTTTTCCAAAAAGGTATTTTCTATTATCAACCTTTTATTTTCAATGAAAAATTTCAAATTGTGAGGACACAATTTATTGAAGGAGGGGAGAATGTAACACCCCGAGCTTCCATGATATTCTTTTCATTCAATAATGCAATAGCTTGCATTGTACGCAACTTCGAGTTCTAACACACCGCGACTAATCAATGTAGTCGTTATGAATAGTAATACCCACTTTTTAAAATTATAGAAATTTTATATTCCAAAATGGACTTCATTTTTGTATTCGTAATATCGAAGTTATCCTAAGTTTAATTTTTTGTAATTTTTTGAGAACTTCCATTTTTTTATGAATAGTGAAGAATACTTAAAAAAAACATTTTTAATAAACAAAATTTATAGTGAAAAATTATACTATTGAGTGGTTTTAAAGTATAATTATAATATATTTTTACCATTTTATCCAATGGTGTTCATTATAATTAATTTCACTTTGAAATTAGACATAAACAATTGTCAATCTTTTGATATAAATTGATTCTTAAAAACACTCTATTTGTTGTGACAGCGGGAATTAATTAAGAAATTAATTAATTCAACTTATATTTTTGGAATTTTTTAAAATAGACATCATTTTTGAATTCGGAATATCAATTATAGCTTAGGGTGAAATTTTGACATTGTTCTGAAAAACTTCAATTTTTGATGAATAGTGAAACCACTATGTGGTAGTTAAAAAACAGATTTTTTGTTTAAATGAAACATTACCACTTCTGTGATTTTATTTTCAAAAATCCGACATACATGGTTGTCTTTTGAAAGTAAAATGTGGTTCAATGGGATGAAAATAATTTTTGGTGAATAGTAACTTTTATGTTTAATTAATCACGATTAAAGGTAATTAGTGAAATTTAAGGTAAAAATGATATTATAAAAATATGAAAATACCTTTACACTTTTCCTACCCCTATTGGATGAGTTTTGGCCGACCAAGACAATCCATGGGTCAACTTGTGGACCTCATGGAGCCACTTTGGTAGGAAAATGACATAAATAACGTTTTATTTAATGTTAAAATAAAAATGTCACAAACAAGAGTTGTTTTACTAAAAATATTTTTAAATGGAGTTATACAAGTCATATTTTTTACTATAAATATTAATTAGAAAGCTAAAAATATTTCCTACATCATGATATTTTTTTTTGTTTTTAGACATTAAATAAATTAAATTATTTTTGACACCATGATGATGCAGCGATTACCTCATTAATTAACGATTTAAATAAAATGAAAAGATAATGTAAAATCTGAGACATAAACTTGTCAAAAACCTATTGGATGAGTATATTTAGAACCCTTATCACCTTATCCTAGAAATATATAAGTTTGAGACCTTTAGAATTCGAAAAAGCATTTCATAATAAAGTAAGATTTCAATCATTCCAAGAGTACCCCTTCTCTCCTCTTATAAAAGCCCCCCACCACTACCACCTTACTTCCACCTTAAAAGCCTTTTGGCTCGGCCAACATCTTCCCAAATACTCTATAAACTTCCGTACCTTACTCTTAGAAGCCTCACTTTGGGCAGAAGTCTTCCCAAGGAAGCCTTTGGCTCAAATCAAAAAGAGTTACCCGATTTTAAGGTAATGTCTTCTCTAATGTTGTATTGTTTTATTTTTCTTCTCCAACCACATAAACTCTTTTTATTACATTATTTTGTAACAAAACCAGTATATAAAATATAATAGGATGTAGTTATGATATTTTTTTGGTTTACACTTATACACACCTTCGTCTAATGGATAAAGAACATACTGTTTCTCTGGGTGGCGAAATACTGCCTCACGAAACGATTATTGTTCAATATTATTTTAACACCTCTAATGGTGGCCATTTTGATGAAACTATTTTCATATATGATATATATATTATGTTTATGTTTTCCTTATTCTTCTTTATTTCTCATTTATGGCATACTTTATGATTTCCATTATGGGTAAACGCGATAATTTCATTTTAGGAAGTGCGGACAATCGCCCCCTCAAAGTGATTTGAATCGTTAATTCCATATGTGGGATGTATAAAGGATGGATTAAATGGTATTATACATTATATTATACTGGAATTATATTATACCTTTATATAATTATAACTTCATTCCATTAAATACGAAATATAAATGAAAGTAGCGTTCATGTGTACGTACGGCTTACCGTCTCCATGAACGGTGCATTTCATTTCTTACCTCTAAATGTTATGTAATATTATAAATGAATGTATATACTGGATATATATGATTTGTATGATATATACATCATTAATATAATTATGGAAATAATGGATATTTTACCACATGAACAAAGTGTAATTATAAGAAGTTTATTTTTGACTCAAGTACCTAAGATCGACAAAACGACCATTATAAACTTAAATAATTACATAATGTTCATGACATGGTAATTAGTGAAATAAAAGGAATAATGAACTTGAAAATGTTCTTAAGAAGGTAGAGATTAACTCTAGTTTATTATTTAGGAGATCAAAGAACGGTCGAGTGAATTCAGACACGAGGTAAGGGAATTTCTTAACCCAATTTCCATTCTTTGGGTTAATCTCCTACTTTCAAATTATGTCATGATATTATTATGTCATATCTTGTATTTGTACTTTCTTTATGTGTACTTATAGTGAATACACATAATAGATCTATTTTATTTAAAAAAATGATCTTTTTATGTGACTTCGTCTCAATCTCCTTTCATTGAGGCATATTTTGTTTTATACACAACCTTCTTTTATACGGTGTATAAACCCCTTTGACTTTTATGTTTATTCAAAAGGAATATTTTTTATATGAAGAATTTACTAAATGACAAAAGGGAATGTTTTTGTCGTACGTATGCGGCGACAACGACTTCTCCGCCGCCGTGACCATTATTTGAGTTTCGGATTCCTCTACAAGCCATACGTTTTTTTAAAAGAAAAATGAATACCATGTTTTACTTTTCTTTTATTTTCATATTGAAAATGGTTTTGAAAGTGTTTTTATTATATCAATGTGTTGTATTGATATATTTTGATTGAAATGTGGACATTTTATGTTTCCTTTATGCATGTTTTATGTGATACGATTAAGTTATGGTTTATGATATGTTTAAACCTGTTAATATGAGGAATGCATTGGACTTAATAAGTGACGGGTGGAGCCCGCTATAGCTCCTCGATGCATCAGCAGGTCTCGTGAGACAAACTAGTGTCTTGGCACGAGGCCTTGACAAAATCTTATTTGTGGTCTTGGCATGAGGCCTTGGCTACGTGGTTATGATAGTTTGGAATTATGCATTCCATCATTATGAAAGTGGTTATTGATATTGCAGGTGATTATTCGACCAGTAGAATATCCATGTGAATAAGTAAATGGAATTATCTCATTTTACTTTTTCCATATTATGTTGAAGTTCATGTTTAAAAAGCCTTTGTTTTAGTCGTACATTTCCTTAAATGTTTGTATTTATTTATGAAAACTTCCACTATATTGTTATCCTTACTGAGCATCTGAGATCACCCCTTTCAATGTTTTAATTTTTCTAGGATGTGATGAAGTATTATAGGTATGACCTGCAGGGATAGTCTCAAGGGGATATGAGTGTGTAAAATGGAGACTATGTTATTGTATTTTTTCACATTGTGATGTAATGTAACATTTATGAAAGTATCTATTGTTTCTAAGGCTACTAAACTAATCGGTCTTTCGAGACTTGATCTTTTGTGATCATGCCAATGCTACAAAGTAATGCACCGACTATGGGAAACTAGGGTCGGGGCGTTACATAACTGATGTAAATAATAAATATAACATGTTAATGATTCTGTATATATGATATAACATCCAATTACATACGATTTTTCCATCTATATAATGATATTGTCGCTAGTGTCTATGTACAGATTACCATCTCCATGACGCGATGAGATTCATTTCCACGTTCACCATTCAATGATGATTATAAAATATATATCATTAATAAGTATGTAATATATGACATAATAATTCTACAGGATATATATATATATATATTTATGTACTCACATATATCTTATTCACTTTCTTCCGTTCAATATGATATGAAAAAGGAAACAACCTTTATACGTACGTACGGCCTACCATCTCCGTAAATGGTGTTTTCCATTTCATATATATGTCTATTATACATATTTATATTATAAATATATATGATATATAAATAATATTTTATATTTTGGATGTATTTAAATCATTATCTAAGTGAACAATCAAGAGTAACAAGTTAAAACATGTACGATAAAGAAAGCGATTATTATCCAAAATGCTAATTTAACATGGAAATTATTATTAAATGGGTAGTATAAAGTCATAAATGAATAATTTATGATATAATAAATATTTATATGGTTCTGTTATAATTTAATAACATACAACGGTCTTTATACATGAGGATAAGAATACCCTCGACTAAAGGAATGTGTGAGGTAAGGGATAATTTAACAATCGATTTATTATCCGAGGTTGTTTTTACATAATTATCTAATGGGAAATATTTATTATCCATGTCCATGTTTCATAAAATATTTTCAATGGAATTCTTTTTAAGTGTCTTTTTTACTAAACATCATTTTAAATGTTTTAGATATTTATTCTTCTAAACCATTCTCATTAATGTCCATGTTTTAAAAATGGTTTTATGGATTTATTTATATAGACATGAATGTTTTAAAATGTAAATTACTTTAAAAAGTTTCAATGTGGTATAGGACACATTAATTAAAAAATATCTTTTAAATTAATTCCTTTATAAATAATTTGATTTTTAAATGATTTCATGAAAAATGGATATTTCACTCAAATATTTTTACTGATCATTTTAAACTATGTCAATATCCTTTACGGGATATTTTTCTTGATCGACGTTGATTTATTATGATAAAAATCGTTCTTTTTTTATTGAAGGTTTTGTGATATTTTTGACTGTGGATGTGTTATTTTTATACCATTCTGGGTTTATGGATAAATCATTGACATTTCTTATGCTAGTTTTAATATGAATGTTTGTGTTATGTTTAAACCTTTTCATATGAGGAAGGAATTTGACTTAGAATGTGACGGGTGTAACCCGCTGTATCTCCATGATGCATCAGCAGGCCTCATGAGACAAACTATTATCTTGGCACAAGGCCTGGAAAAAATCTTATTTGTAGTCTTGGCAAAAATCCTTTACTAGGTGGTTACGAAGTCTGGAATTATGCATTCCATCATTATGAATGTGGAAATTGATATTTCATGTGATTATTCGACTAGTATAATATCAATGTTAATAAGTAAATGAAATTATTTGATTTTATCTTTTCCATATTATGCTGAAGTTTATGTTTAAAAGGCTTTTGTTTTAGTCTTATACACTGCCTTAAATTTTTATTCTTATTTATGAAATATTCTTCTATATTGTTATCCTTACTAAGCATCTCTGTTCAACCCTTTCTATGTTTTATTTTTCTCATGATTCCGAGAAGTGTATTAATTGTGTTCTCAAAGGATAATTTATGTTGTTTTTTATTTTCTATTGTGTAATGTAACGTTCATGTATGTAATATATTTTCCAAGAATTCTTAACTGATCGGTCCTTCGGGACTTGATTCACTGTAATTATGACAATGTATTAAAATAATTAACTGACTCTGGGTAACTAGGGTTGGGGAATTATATGGGGTGAGATGTAGTGGTGCAAATTCATCATGGAAAAATATTTCTTCCTAGTTTAGAAAGTTAGGAAGAATTATATCTCCACAGATGAGAACATAAATCATCTAGGTATTCAGTTGGTGTCCTGTTGCTGGTGTTGTCCTAAACCTAAGGAGGAATCTTCTATACATCTATTCTTTGAGGGTGAATGTTAGAGGTACATATGGAGTATGTTCAGGAGTTTCACGGGTACTGCTTCTCAGGATTTCTCCGACACGAATTTTCTTATCCTCTATTTTCAAGGGGTGGTGTCGAACTACATGGAGTACAATGTTAGAGTTCTCATTCTGGTAGCTGGGTGTTGGTGTATCTAGAAAGCTAGAAGTAGGGATCACTTTGAGGGAAATTATTGTTCATGTGTGGCCATCACTAAAAGAAACAGATCTTTATTGATTGATCTAGGTCACAATTTAAAACATGGGGAGATAGTGAAATCTATGCACTTGATTCAGGGTCTCACTTCGTCCACTATCAAACAAATTAGACCTGTTGGAAAATGGTTCAGGTGGTATCCCCATGACTCTGTACTCAAACTCAACACTGATGGATTGCATTTCCTTGGATTCATGAGGGGGTTTATTGATTGTGACAATAAAGGTTATGTCATCTTTGTGTTTTTATCTTCATTCGTGAATGGATGTTCTCTATAGGTAGAAGCAAATGCTTTTCTATTTAGCCAGGAAGTGTGAAATCAGAGGAACATTCACCTTGATCCGCTAGAAATGGACTCTCAGGTCCTCCTCAAGTATCTTAAAGGTAATTCATCTACCCCATGGTCAATCATCTACCAAGTGAAAAAGATCAAGAATTCGACTCATGATGACAAGGATATAACTCATATTTGGAGAGAAGGAAATAGGGCGACCGACTTCCTTGCTTCCAAAGCTCCTATTACTAATGGTGTTTCCTACTTGGACACAATTGGGTCTTTTCCTTATGATGGTGTAAGCATTATTATTAGAGATTCTCTTGGTCTCCACTTTTATTGACCCCAGTGATCCTTCCATCCTTGGACTCCATTTCTTCAGGGGATCCCTCTTTCTATAAAAAAGAGTTTTATTTTTATCGTCATTATAGACACTGTCTATTCAAAAAAATTAATCATCCATTAAAAATACTCTCAATGACACATATTTTTATATTGTATTAATGATTCACGATCGTTGATATTCTTGTATATTACTTATAATTGAAAATCCTTGAAATCAATGCAATTTTTAAATTTTCTTTAGTTATATTGATATTTTTATTCTAGAGTCTTATTAAATTAAAATTTACCTCAATATTCTGGGCCGATTTATTTTAAACATTTTTGGATTTTATTTCAATCCCCACCTTTCTGCTCTCAATGGTTCCAACCTATATTGGGGGAATTATAAATTTTTGATATTTTTCTTTCCAATCCTTCACCATGTTATTTTATTCTTCTTGAAGTTGTGTGATCTCTTCTTATATACATTAAAATACTGCAAAAATAAGAGAGCCATTTTTTTGGGAACACAATACAGAATTTCTATCAGTATATCAATTACTATATCTTGAGAAGTTATAGATTGGTCATCATAATCTCTTATGAAATGATTTTATTTTTATGGACAATTTATAGAATTAGTTTCACATACCTCATGATCACTTGAGGTACTTGATTCTAGAATGTTGTACCTATATTTTGTGGAAAATTGTGCCATATACTCTTCATTATCAAAGTATGGTATTTTTTTCATTATTAACATGGAATCGGGAAACTAATACTTCCTCTTATTTATGGAATATGGATAACATCTTTATCTTTTCTTTGACATTATTTCTTTGTTCATCATGGTCATGCTATAAATTGAATTCTAATGAGAGATAACTTAATATTAAACAAATCTATACTAATTTCAGAATATGGAACCTTGAATGAGATACCACCAGAGCCGACCATGTTAGGATATACTTAAAAGTGAGAGTGGGGATCGAGGTAAATCAATTTTGACAATTCTTTTACAAATTTTGAAATTTTATCCATAACAAATTTAGAACTTTTAGGATCTTGAATTTCCTATTATATTATCTTTATCATATACAAGTATACAAATGAACGTAAAATGCAACACATGATATTTTTACAAGTCTCACTACTGAATAAGAGTTGGAATTACATTCTCTATATGATGATGAACTATACATAAATTATAAAATATAATTAGTTTCTAAATAATTGTTTTTCTAGAAAACAATCCTTAGACTATATTTTAGTCCCTATACATTAGGAGGAGAATGAAAGTAATACTTCTTACCATGATTGGTGATAAAAAGGTATAACTTATAGCTCCTTAATAGTTCTTTATTATGACTATAAAGGTATTATTCACATTCTTGTTATGTTACTTCATAACACTATGAAAGGCTTACCAAATATGTGTCTTCTATTGGATTCTACAGTGCTTCACTGTTCTTCACTTTAATTTTCTTTAGTTGTTATTTTCACAAAAGTGGGAAAGTAAAATTTCAGATCCATTCTTCCTTAATCCAAATCCTCTCTGTTTGATCCTTTTTTTGATTCGGTCTATCCATTATTTTTCATATCAATATGTTCATCTAGTGATGTTTTCATTTATTGATAGTTCTACATATCTTTCTTCTTATTATTCTTCTTCTTGTAAATCTGTTTGACCAGAACTGTGTATCTGATGTAATTTTATTTGGTATGTATTTTTACATTATTTATTCTACTATCTCTCAATTAAATATATAATTGATAATAATATCTTTCAAGTACTTCGATAATACAACTTATAGATTCTTTAGTCTGTTTATTTAGTCTCATTCAATACTATAGTCATGTTAGATACCCTCTTCTCTTTTTTTGGAATTTCTTTCTATCAAAATATTAACCCAAATGAGATTATTTCTCATTCTTGTGGGTCATGACATATATATGATGTACATTCATTAGTTATTCTTCACCTATTTACATATAAACAATTATTATCCCATTAGTCCTATGTTTTTTTGTATCCATTTATATCAGTTCACTTCCTAAGGAAACTGTGAGAACACAAATATATTTTTCCACTCAAGAAAACATTGAATTTAAAACATTCCCTTAATATAGATCACAACGGAACAATTTTTAATTATTATGGAACATTTTAATTTTTAGAAAACATCCTAGAATATTCATAATTATTTTATGTTCACAGATTCCCTTTATGATTTTTAAAACATTGAACGATCAAATCCACATCACCAAAAATAACATCTTTATAAAAAAAATTCAAAATTTATTCAAACATCACGTCCAATATATCTAAATAAAATTTCCGCTATCCAGTGAAACAATGTTTGGTATATTATTTTATATGATAAATCTATTCAATATTACCTTTTAATGTTTATTCAATATAATTTTATAGGGCTCTTTCTTCACCCGATGGGTTATCATATGTTTAATAGTTTTCCTCTATTCAGTGATCCCTCAGAAATCTACTATACTAATTATTTATAATTCCTTTGTATAACAGTATCATATAAATATTTACAACATAACCCGATGTATTAATAAATTTTTTTTTTCTGATGACATATCTTAGAAAATTCTTTCCAGTTCAATTTTTTGGAAAACCATTGTTTGTTTTTCCAGGCTTTCCTTCATGGAAACTTCAATTTAATGTAACATATATGAATCATAAAACCATTTAAATAATGATTGTTTTTATGATGTTTATATGTATAATGGTGTCTTCTAATCAATTTCACTTCCTTCAATCTCTTTGAATATCACCTACCTAATAGTTCTTCATTAAATAGACTTGAACTGATGACTTCATACAATGATTTCCTATACAAGAAAATAATTTATTTTATTATGAGTAGTGGGAACAAAAAAGATAAAATAGTCAGAGGGGCTTATAAAAGTGAAGGAAAAGGGAATCTCCTACCACAATGTCAACACATCATTGAATAAGGGAACCAATACTTGAAATTCTTGTGAGAGGGGGCCCATGATAATCCCTATTATCCAGAAAATCCACCAAATTGTTTCCTTCACACCACATGTGGAGAATTTCTATATTGTTGTTGTTGAAAGAATTAAATTTTCATATCGAATTATTTTTTTATGGGGAGTAAAAAAAATTCAATTTAGAGTAGTCCAAATAATATGATGTCAGTCTCCATCGATTTCATTGTAAGCCCATGGGAATGAAATAGTTTGAGGCAAGTATGGATTACATTAGCCTATGCATAGAGAGAATCACCATGACCATAGAACGGAGTGAATAAAAAAACCACTGATCCTTGGGATCCACGAACCATTCCACAACATTGCATTCACCCATGACTATAGGATGCATAAACATTTTGTTTTAGACTATTAGAAGTGGGGAGAAAACAACCAATCAGCATAAATTGTAGGTCTTGAAGTAGTGTAACTCATATATATAAAATTTCAAAGAGAGGGAGTATCGTCAATGTTATTTAAGATTTTTACCAAATCATTAATAAGATACATTAACCACAACACCAAAATAGATATAGTTGAGTGATTAAAATTTTTGCGAGCCTTATTTCTTGCCTCCGAGATACACCGATAGCCAACTACTAGAAAGGGATACATCATCGTCTGCTCCTAATTATTTTAATTGAAACCATTTATCCAATGTTGAAGGATGTACTCAAAAGTGAATGAGGGAGTTTACAATCTTTTGATTTCCCCTAGGGTTTTCCACATTGTGACATCCCATTAAATTTTGTCCAAGAGATGCATGACAGATTCTTCCTTATGAATATGGAAACATAAGAACATATAAGATAATTGGGTTCCCTTAACATTAATGGATATATCAGTGGGAGGAACTATTGAATGTGGGTTCCCTAGACCCAATGTGTATAGTACATTGATTACCAAAACATGTATACAGTTTTTTATATTTACATGAGTTTATATTTCCATAATAGTGAAGATACATCTGCATTCACTTTGCTTATGTCTATGTCCATAGATTACATGTCGTATCAAAGGGTTATAGCAGATCCCAGACTATAATGAGAACCCCGAAATTCTATAAGAGTAATCTAAATCTAATATCCTATGGTCCAGATACAATATTATGAAAGGACAAAGATGATGTGTGACCATCATGTGTTGGGGGCTCATAAGCATTGAGACTTCTTATCATAAAGTTTATACATGAGTATCACTAGTAATTGATATCATGAGTACAAACCTACATAATAGGAACACCACATGTTTAAGGTGTCATTGGTCTTTCATATCTATGAACATGTTTAATGGTCTCCAAACATGAGATCATTGTCAATGAATGTTATTTAATTTCATTCTTTGATGCAAGGTGAAAACAATGGAAATTAAGTAGTGGATAGATAGTTTATGTTGGGTACATTTTTTGTGACATGGCATTGATTGAATGGTCAAGATAGGATTTTTATCTTCCATGTTGAGGAAGAGATATCTCGGGCTTCATTGATTAGGATGGTCGCACCTTCATTAAAGCCATGTCCATGGTAGTGGAAGGTAAGACCGTCCAGATAAATCAACAAATAAAATAAAGAAAGATAAAGGATGATTATAGAATTGTTCATTCTGCTTTATTGAAATATCAATGGCGAATAGATTATATTACATAGACCATGTTTTTAGGAAGGTAGTAGTTGCATTGACATTACCTTATCTTTATAGGGGCCTAGATGGGTTTCTAGACCCCACTCTTGATCGGTGGATATTATTCGCTACCATTGAGATAAAGGACTAGAGGGTCACACACTATAGCATTTTGAGAATCTGCCCTATTCTGGGAATATGAATATAGAACATGGTGGACCCCACAAATAGGCCAACTATTATCCATGTTCTATGGATCACCAAGGAATAAATAAATTCATTAATTATTAAAGCTTTGAATAATTTGTTGAATTTGTTTATAACATGCAGTTAGAAGTGATTTAGTAAATATAATGATAAAATATTATTCGAATGGATTTAGATATCCAGTGTTCGTCTAATGTTTTCAAGTGAATTGAGTCGAGTTATAGACTCAGGTTTATCACATAATATATATATATATTTAATATATTGTAGTTAGTTATAAAATTATATGTATTATTTATGGAATAATTTAATTTGACATAAATAAATATTTATAAAACTTATACAGAGAATATCTAAGACACAAGGGCCGAGAACCCATATAGGGTATTTTACATATCCCATATATAAGTAAGAGATAGTCTCCACCCATGTAACTATTCATGTCTCAAATTTGCGAGCCTCTCTATCCTCCTGGATTTTAGAGAGAGATTCTCTCATGCAAGGAAAAACATTAAGATCATCCTTTCTGGATCGAAGTCTCTCACCTTAAGGTGATAACTACTAAGGGAAAGAGATATTTGGTTTACCGCCCTAGCAACCAAATTCCAATGAACAATACATGTGCAGATTCAAAAGGCATGTGGGGAAGATCTAGAGGACTCTGACATTAGAGTCTTCGAGCAACTATCACCGGTATCCTGCGACGCACTTGTGCACATTAGATTCGAACAAGTTACTTGTTCATTTTATTTTCGTGCAATGTCAAATCCATACATGGTCCTCAGACCGTACCCAGATAGCTCACTAGAGTTAACGTTATAACAGTGCTCCGATTATGCAAAAATTTTAATTTCTTTGCCCATCGGCGTCCGCTGCCTGTCCCGGTACAAACGGTGGTATCATGCGAGATTTTTTAGTGTCAAAAGAAAAACAAAATTACCTTAAATATAAGTACGGGGGATTAATTAGGTTCAAACGGATTTGACCGCACGTCGATCCATTTCTGAATGGCCACGTTATGACCATTTAAAAATATTATTTGGATCGACGTCGTCAGTTTTAAATTTTCAGATTATTATTTGACGAAGAACACTTTTTAATTTTTGTGTTGTTCAAAATTACCGCAATCTGGCCATGCATTAGCTATATTTAGATTGCCATATTTTTTGGTAGGTTTATTTTAAAATATATATATAATATATTATACAATAATATTAATTTATTTTTATCAAATAAAATAAAAATCAAAAATATTAATTAAAAAGGTCTTTGAAGTTTTGGGGTCAAGTCTTATTTTATTTTATTTAAAGTATTTAGACATTACTGTTTATAAACAAAATTGGGGAACATGCCCCCAAAGTGGGTATTCATAATATTATTTTTTTTAACTGGGGTTATGTTTATTTAATTATTTATTCAGTGCATGTGATGATTGTAAAAATTAATTAGATAAATGACATTCTACGAAGTGTCTTTTAATTCAAATATGTATAAGGACATGCATGTCCAATGAAAAAACTATATTTTGTACCTATAGACCCCCTCTTCTGCATGCGAGTATATTTGTAATTAAACAATGATGATCAGATATTCATACCCCTCCAAATCGAGGCGGTAAACTAGATGGGAGGCGAGCGCATTGCACTGGGGATGGCTGTGATGTGAGTCAGGTGTCGATTCATGTATGGATGCCCCTAGGTCAGGATTGATCCATTATTGATCGATCATTATAGAATGATCATGACCAGTTGGATTTCATGATTTACCTTTATGCACTGTTTATTATTTTATGAGAGTTCATGATTATTGCATCATCACATAGAATAATAAATAATATTAAAAATGCATAAAGAAGTGGTGAATACTCTTATATTGCATGTTCAGTTGTGAGAACAAAAATCTAGTTTGAACACATAGATAGAAAAAGGATTATTAGACAATAAATAATTAAATACCTAAAAATATATTAAGTCCAAATGCCTTCAATTTCTCACATCAAAACAAAACCGGGTGTTTGGGGTGCTCTACAACGATATTTGAGAGTGCCTCTTAATATTGGGGATTTTTCATGAGAGAATTGGGTCGACATAACTAAAGTGAGTAGTCAAGGATTAGCCATAGCTAACTTTCTATTATTTTAGAGGCAATATGTTGAGTTAATCATGTTCGGATTCCAAAAGCTGGGAATTTACTCAACAACACAATGAACCACAATTCAAGTGGTTGGCCAGCTTAGTGCCTACCTTGAAACCCTCCGAGTAGTGGCGTAGCCATAGATTGTAGACTATGAGGGAGGTTTCTAGGATCCTTGCCACTATAATACATAAGAGATAGAGTATTCTGAATATAATAGTAAGGGATATTTAGGTTCACTAAAATAACCAGAGACATTAAAATGATAAAATAATTTATTGATCATAAATGTCAAAATGTAATAAAGAAAGTGTATTAAATGCTAATTGTTTATTTTATGTAGATTTAAGATTAAGATCACCAAAAACACAAATACATTATCACTACAATAAATTCTGGGTTAAATCAATATCCTTACCGGAAATAACTATTTGAAGTGGTATAGGCACATGCAGATAGTGATACGCCATGAAAATTAGTTATATGTGCTGGAATCCCTAATTCCTACTGAGCCTCCTCAGGGAGCAACCAAGGAGGAGAACGATAAATGGAAAAAGCAAGTAGACTATGCACTTGATGTACAATGACTCATGTTGTCATCCATGTCCAGAAAATTGAAAAACATGCATGAGGATGAGGATTCCTACAAGATGCTTTCACATCTCCAAGAATTATATTAGGAGCAGTCTAGGCAAGAAAGGTATGATATCTCAAGTGCCCATTATAAGTGCAGGATAGTAGAAGGAAACTAATCTTGTCATCACATACTCATGATGATTAGTTATATTGAGAGGCTTGAAGCCCTTGGGTTCAAATTGAACCAAGAGCTAGTAGTGGATCTCATTCTTGACTCTTTACCATCAAGCTCCTCGAATTTTATTTTCTATTATAACATGAATGATATGGAAAAGTCCCTCCCTGACCTTTTGGATTTAGTTTTCCAAGATGACAAGGATATGAAAAATACCAATACATCTATCCATATTGTGAACTAGAAAAAAAGCGCAAGGAAAAGGTGTCTAAGGCCAAGTCAAGGCCAAAGATACCAATGAATCTTCCATCAAAGAAGTCAACGATTCAGAGGAAAATTAACGAGCATGAAGCTATCTGCTTTGGATGTGGAAAGAAAGTCCACTAGAAGAAGAGTTGCATAGATGGGAATATGAAGCAAACTAATGCTTCTACTTCATGTATTTTTTTCATTGAAAACAATCTATCTTTATCTACAAGTTGGTTATTGGAAACGACATGTGGTTTACACATTTGTATTCATGTACAGGTACCAAGTATGTTCAAGAATATTGAAAAAGGTGAAGTGGATCTCTGAGCTGAAAATGGCGCAAGTCTGGAAGTCTTTGCAGTGGGAGACTGTGACTTAACCTTTCCAAGTTGGTTGATTCTTGTTTTAATCAACTTCTGTTTTTTACATTCTGTTACGAGGAAAATTACCTATGTGTCGTGTTTAGACACTATGGGTTTTTATTTCATGTTTGGAAATAAATTTCGTCTCTTTTAAAGGGATTACATATGTTATGGTAATACAGATATTAACAATGGTTTGTACATGCTTAAACTTGAGACTCCTACAATGAAAATCAATGGAAATAACAACCAACATGACTCATATATCACCCACCTATGGAACTCCAGGCTTGGTAAAGTAAACGATAAGTGATTATGAAGATTACATCAAGAAGGGTATTTAGAATCAGTACAATTAGAACTCCTGGATGTATGTTAAGATTATTTAAAAGGGAAAATGACCAAAGCACATTTCTCAAGAAAAGGAGAAAGAGGTAATGCAGCTCTATAATTAATACATACTTATGTATGTGGTCCATTTCTAGTAGAGGAAAGGGGTGGTTTTTTATACTTCCTTACTTTTACTAATGAATATAATAGGTATTTATATATGTACTTAATGAGGTATAAGTCTGGTTCCTTTTATATTTTTAAGGAATATGAATATTAAGTACAAAACCAACAAGGTAAAAATATAAAAGCACTCCGCTCCGACCAATGTAGAGAATATCATAACCAGGCTTTCATTGATCACTTGAAGGAGCATCAGATATTATCCCAACTCACTCCTCCTTATACTCCACAATAGAATGGTGATATTTAAAGGAGGAATAAGGCCTAGTTAGACATGGTTAGATCAATGATGAGTCATGAAACTCTTCCATTATCCTTTGGGGATACGCTTTGTAGACATCAGCATATACCCTTAACCGAGTACCAACTAAAGTAGTAGATGGGATTCCATATGAGTTATGTTATGGAATGAAACCCTGTCTGTCACACATACGTGTATGGGGGTGCAAGGCATTTTTCAAGACATTATGAAGTAAAAAATTAGCATCCAGAAGCACCAAGTTCATCTTTATAGGTTATTCTAAAGAAACTAGAGGATATTACCTATATAACCCTTTAGATTGAAATGTTATTATGGCATGATATGCCATATTTCTAGAAAGGGAACACATTTCTATTGGAAATAGTGGGAGGAAGATTGAAATAGATGATGTTAATGATCTTGATGTACAAGAGTAGGTAGAGGAACAATATCCACAAGAGAAAGTGGAAGAAGAAGTTGTTCTTGAGACACAAATACAGTGTAGGTCTACGTGAGAGGTTAGTGAACTAGAGCATTATGGTTTTCTTGTCACTGAGTCAGGTGACACATTATTCCTTGAGGATGATGAACCTTTAACCTATAAGGAAGCAGTAGAAGGAAATGAAGATACTAAATGGATAGAACCCCTGAATTCTGAGATGGAGTCCTTGTTCAAAAATCATGTTTCAATTTTAGTAGACACTCTAGTTGATGTACATGCCATTGGAAGAAAATGGGTATTCAAGAAGTATCTGGGCATGGATGGTGAGGTTAATAACATTGAAGAAAGACTAGTTTCAAAGGGATTCAGGCAACGTCAAGGCATTGACTATGATGAAACCTTATCTCTAGTAGAAATGCTTAAATCCACCACAAAATAGATTTCAATAGCATACTTTTGTGATTATGAAAATTTGAAAATGGATTTCAAAACTACATTTCTAAATTGAAAGTTGGTTGAAGATGTCTATATGACTCAACCCGAAGGCTTAGTCAAGTCAAAGAATTCCAATAAAGTATGGAAGCTGTAGAAATCCATTTATGGGTTGAAGAAAGAATCAATATCATATAATGTTCGTTTTGATGAGGCCTTAAGTGAATTTGGTTTTTTTCAAAAATGCAAGAAAACCTTCTGTCATTAAAAAATATGAAGGGAAATTTATTGTTTTTCCAATGTTTTGTGATGATGACATATTAATTATTTGAAACAAGGTGAAATTCTTAAAGTTAGTTAAGTCTTGGCTAAATGTATGTTTCTCCATGAAGGAATTAGGTGAAGTAGGTTACATTCTAAGGATAATGATCTATCGAGATAAATCTCAAAAGATACTTGGTCTAAGTCAAAGTACACATATTGGAAAGGTACTTAAAAGGTATAATAAGGAAAAATCCAATAGAGGATTGTTACATATGTCACATGGTATAAATCTTTCCAAGAAAATGTGTCAAAAAACAAAAGAGAATATTGATAGAATGAGAAGAATCCCTTATGCCTCATCAGTGGGTTCTATCATGTATGAGATGCTATGTACTAGGTTTGATGTTGCCTTTTCTTTAAGCATGGTGGGTAAATATCATGCCAATCCAAGAGAGCGACATTGGGAAGCTGTTAAAACTATCCTAAAGTAATTTAGGCGTACTAAGGATATGTTCATGGTGTATGGAGGAGATGAGGAACTAGTAGTGAGGGGATACAATGATGCTAGTTTATAAAATGATCATGATGATCTAAAATCACAGTCAGGATACATTTTTTGCTTCAATGGTTATGCAATGAGCTGGAGAAGCTCGAAGAAAGCTGTGAATGCCGATTCTATAGTAGAGTCTGAATATATTGCAGATTCTGATGCAGCAAAGGAAGCAGTTTGGATACATAACATTATCATAGACCTTAGTGTTGGTCCTGTAAGTCCAGACCCTATTCCAGTATATTGAGACATTATTGTGTTAGTGATCCTTGCCAAGGAGCTGAGGTATCACCAGAGGACAAAGCATATTATTTTGATGTTTCATCTCTTGAGGGATTTTTCTCAAAGTGGTGATGTCTGGGTTACCATATTATCCCCAGAGTACAATGTGGCAGACCCCTTGAACAAAGAAATTTCTTAGCAGAAGCATGATTCTCATGTGAGATCTAGCAGATTGAAACCCGTTAGCAGTTGGCTCTAATGAAATTTGGAGTGTTGAAAGAGGGTCCCCTATACCCAACATGTGTTGCAATTTTATTACCACTATGTGTATAAAGTATTTTATATATACATGTGTTTATCATACTATAATAGTGACGATACTTCTTCATCCGCTTTGCATATGGGAATGACCTTAGATTACACATCATATCAAAGGGTTATAGCAGATCCCAGACTATAATGAGAACCCTAAGATTCCGTGACAGTAATCTGAAACTAATATCTTGGGGTCGAGTTACATCATTCGGAAGGGACACAGATGATGTATGACAATCAGGTGCTAGGTGCTCATAAGCATTGAGACTTCTTCTCTTGAAGTTCGCACGTGAAGATCACTAGTAGTTGAGATCTTGAGGAAAAACCCACAAAATAAGAACACCACATGTTTAAGGTGTCATTGGTCTTTCCTATCTACGAACATGTGAAATAGTCTACAAACATGAGATAATTATCTATGTATGTCATATAATTGCATACTTTGATGCTAGGAAACATCCATGGAAATTAAGTCATGGCGAGGTAGTATGTGTTCGAAACGTCTTTGGTGACATGGCATTGAATGAATAATCATGGTATGATTTTTCACTTCCGAGTTGATGAAGAGATATATCGGGCCTAGTTTATTAGGATGGTTTCAAATTCCTTAAATCCATGGACATGGTAGTGGAAGGTATGCCCGTCAGTACAAATCAACAAAAAATAAAGCACGATAAAGGATGATGACACTAGTGTGCTTCTTCTTTCATGAAATATCGATGGAAAAGAGATTATATTACACATACCACATTCATATGAAGGTAGTCATTGCTTTGACTTTAACATATCTCTATTGGGGCCTTGATGGGTTGCTAGACCCCACTTTTGGTCGATGGATATTATTTGCTGCTATTGAGATAAGGTCCAAGAGGGTCACACACTACAACGTTTTGAGAATCTTCCCTATTCTGGGAATAGGAATACAGGACTTGGTGGGCCCGCCAATGGGTCCAAGTATTATCCAGGTTATATGGATCAATAAGGATAAAATAAATTATTTAATTATTCAAGCTTGGAATACTTTTTTTAATTAATTTATTACATGTATTTATAATTGATTTTTCAAATACATAGATAAAATATTATTCGAACAGATTTAAATATCCGGGGTACATTTAATATTTTCCAGAGAAGTGTGATGAGTTATAGACTCATGTTTATCATGTAATATATATATTTAATATATTGCAGTTAGTGATAAAATTATAAATATAATTTAGGGAATAATATAATTTGACATAAATAAATATTTATAAAACATATACAGAGAATATATAATACACTGGGGATGGGAACCCATACCAGGTATTATAGATATCCCCTATATAAGTAAGATTGGGGCTCTCCCCACGTAACTATTCGCATGTCAAATTTTAAAGCCTCCCCTCATCATGGATTCTAGAGAGATATTCTCTTAATCAAGGAAGAACTTCAAGAACATCCTTTTTTGGATCAAATTATCTTGCCTTGCGGTGATCACTACTGCATCGAAGATATCGTTGGTGTATCACACTAGAACCCGGATTCCAACGAACGATGCAAGTGCATATTTAAAAGACATGTGTGGATGATCTAGAGGACTCTGACATCAGATTCTTCGAGAAACAGTCATCGGCATTCTGCGACGCACTTGCACACGTCAGATCCAAACAAGGTACATGTCCATTTTTTTGTGGTATGTGAAATCCACGCATGGTCCTCAGACCGTACCAGGATAGATCACAGGAGTTGACGTTGTAACATTGCTCTGATGATGTGGAATTTTTTGATTTCCTAGCCAATCAACTTCCACTGCCCATCCTAGTACCTAACAAGAACATGATTTCGAGTCCTTTAAACAAGTAAATTGAATATGGTTAGAATGGATTTAAAAAATAGCAGGCCAACCCACACATTGAAATCCTAAGTTAAGATAAACATATTCCTCTACTTCATAGAGGAAAAAATGGCCTGAACATTACCCATGAATTCCCAAGAATCATGTAAATCATCCATTATGATATCATTAAAGAAAAAACATTTGGTTGGAATTCAAGATTTAATGAATAAAAGTTGTATAGCAGCTAGCTTGATTGTATTTCAACTCCATAGTGGGAACACCTGGAAACCCAACCACATCACCCACACAATTGTTATCCCAGAATTTGATATTTAAAAACCTATCATCCACCAAGAGTGATACCGAAGAGTTGGTTGATGTATTTGGAGAGAACTCCATGGGGGTGGGGTGAGTTTATTTCTAATCGTAGTAGTAACCATTACATATTTCTCAGTAAATAACTTTCTCCAGAAAGAGATCCCTTTAATGACATCCTATGATATTTCTCCTTGAAGTTCATACATTTCCTCTACAGAATTACTAACATTTAGGCCTCTATTATCCATTGGTCTTGTAAGCCTACTCCATGAGGCTCAATCACACCTCCCCTCTCCGTGGTCATCCTATATGAAAGAGGAAAAATGATTTTCAATACCATTATTAATAGATCTTAGAAACATAATCATCTAGAGGATGTTCTTGAGGGTGGATGACAAAACATAATTGATGAAGGTGATTGTCCCCAAAATGAGAGAAAACTAGTTTTTCAATTAGTAATGTGGTTTGTAATCCTGTCCATCATCAATGTGGTAGAACCAGATCCTATTCGATGCAAGAGGAGAACCCACATATACAATTGGAAAATGTTTCATATGATTACCCTGAACGACTTCAATCCTCTAAGATATTTTATTTAGAAACAATATTGGGATAAGCAAAGTTATTTTTTCCTAATTCTTTTAAAGAATACTCCACAAGTAATACTCATCCATGACTTTTATAAATCCCATAACCAAAGATATTCACCCATTGGTAAAAATACTCTATCATTGGACTAAAAAAGTTGAAAACCCCCATTGAAGTATATTTTGCAGAAATAGAGGTGAATAATTCCATGTTGCATGAAAGTGGCCATTTTTCTACTAAGAGAGGCTTGGACTATAATAAATATACTTGGAGATAAAGGGTTGACCATCCTTAGTTCTGTAACAAACACGAGGAACCCACATTGCCTCCCCATGAATATAATTGATAACTAAGGTGAGCTACAATATTTGATGAATATGTCAACCGCCGATTTATAAAATCCCATACACCTCAAGAATCAATGAATAAAATTCAACAAATAATATTGTATGCCCTGTCAATATCTATTTTAATAACCAAGTTGGAACCTATCATCTTCTTCTTAGTGTCCACAACATTTTTTTGATCTATTCCAATGGAATGTTGAAATAATATTCCATTTATAAAACCATTTTATTCCTCTAAAATCATGTTATGATAGAATTTCATTAAGTTCTAATTGATAATGTAGTACGATGCTTTATTTGGGAAATTATACATGCTAATCAGCCTGAATTTACTTATAGAAGCAGGATATTTCACATTGGAGATGAGAACCATTGTTAGGGAGCAATACACTTGAGGGAGGGATCCCCCACAAAAGAAGTCTTGGATAACCTCAAACTGATATATCTTGATAACATACAATGAAGAAACATAGAATGATCCCAGAAATCCATCTGGACTAGGGGAGATTTTAGGATTAAGAGTCATTACCATATCCCAAACCTGCTCTTCATTTGAGAAATGAACCAAGAGGTCAATAACGTGAAAATGGAAAACATGTAGAATGGAATCAAATAAATCCATTTATCATCTAGGGAAACCATCCTGAATACATGGGTTAATTTTATAAATTAAGGTATTGATGTGTGAAACTATCATACACAGTACTATATCTGGTTCTCTAGTGAAGGAACCATCATCTAGATGAATGCTGGGAGATCTATCACAATATATTTATTTTATGAAATCATAGATGAATGTTGAATAATGATGATCTTCTTTAATCCATGTGGATCTCAACTATTGATGAAGATTTCTTTCACTCAGGAGAATCATATCATTGAAATGTTTTTTTTAAATTAAAGGGAATGAAAAATGTCATTGTACCACATCTATTGAATCCTTAATTCAATGATATCAATATCTACATTAATAAAATCGAGGTCCTGGTATCTGAAGAAAAGTATGGAGGCCAATGTCATAAGGAATTTTTTCAAGCATCATAGTTTATTATTAAAAAAATCCATAGACATTATTCCATTAACTTATTCTAGAATTCCAGCACCACTTGGTGTCAGCTGGGTTGATGAGACTAATGGTTAGACAAAAAGAAATTACCACCTCCATTATTTATATCCTTGAGGTTGATAAGTACTGGTATGTGGTCTAAAGGAGAAATAACCATATAGAAGATTTAAGAATTGGGGAAGAAGAAATGTTTTGAAGGCTTCCTATATAGTGATCTAACCTTCACAGAGTTTAATGGTTTCCTATCTGACAATTGGTCCATGTAAACCTGTTATAGTAAAAACCCATATTGAGGACACCTTTACAAGATCCAAAGAAGAAAATTCATGACTTTATTTTATAAGATACAAACCATATTCAATATTATTCATTGTAACCATAATTACCTTAAAATATACTCCCACTAACTAGGAAAATTATCCAAGGATGAAATCATTGAGATCATGAAAATTTTTTTCTTTTAGATAAGTTTCACACCTCATGTAAAAAAAGAGAAGAGACATTCAAAATAACAAGTGGTGAATTTATTCGAAAAATGTTGATTAGAAAAGTCTAGTTCTCCATTTAAAGGGAAAAATTCCATAAGATCCATAAATATAAGTTGAAAGGATTCCAGAGTATCTAATGATTCATGCCAATCTAAAAAGAAAAATATATCATATTCTAAAAAGATTTTTTCTATTACCACACAAAAACTAGATAAGAGTTTCTCATAGATATCGTGGTGGAGTGTAAATCCATTTTCACCTAATATCGTAGGCCCTGGTAATTCCAGATTATTAGAGAGATCATGGGGAAAGAGAGAAAATCACACCATCCCATGGTTCTTGAAGGATCTTAATAAAGGAAGGATAAGAGGAAGAAAACTCTTTTTCATGAGACCCAACATAGACTCCAATGTGAGGAGAAACATGGGATATGGAAGTCTAAGGTCCCATAACTATTTCATGGGGTATTTCGAGACAACAAGACGGATATGGTGGAGGAATATCCTGATTTAATTGAACATAAAAAAACCAATATATCTATTAGAATTCATGACCGAGTTGAGAGTTTACTTTCCATGGTCCCTTCTTAGAGGAGGGGAGAAGGATGAATTTTTCTATTTACCATGAACTTAGATCTAATGGGAGGAGAATTCTTGGATAGAAACATATCCACCTAAGGAGTAAGGGAGCATGGTGGAAGGAAGGGGATAATATGAATGAGAGGGTATATGGGGGGATAAACAGGCTATTATTGGATTAATATCAAGTGAGGATAGGAATATGAAATAAGATCCATGACAATAGAACTATTCTCTCTAACAAACTAGGCCACATGAGCTAGCAGTTGAGCCTCATCTTAAGCCGATGATGTAGATTGACCACTAACCAATTGATGTCACTGACGTGAGGTTTAAAGATGATAGATATTCCTCCTGTTGACTGAAAATGAATGAAAAAGGAGGTGAAACCCCACATAGTACCTTGGCATCAAGGGTTTAAGGAGGGGTTTTCTCCATTACAGAGAGTCTCCCACCTGGATAAAGATACCTGATGGTGGAGGAGGATCCAAACCCATGGGAACTAAAATATGTATAGAAAATAAATTTTTTATCAGATGGGTGTGATAATGAGTTCATAAAAACATCACAATTAAGTCACCGATATTCTTTAGAAGCACAAAATTTTAAATGGGGAGGGAGGATTGGATGAGTAACCCTCCCCATTACTTGTGGGGATTATTGTCCACAATGATCCTCAATATACCACTAAGAAAGATGGAAACACTAACATTAAAAAATAGATATCCCCATAAAAAATTCAATGATGAAATTATATTGGGTTTCCAAAACAATGTAGAGTGACTTTCAATTAATCACAAAGACACAGGATGGACAATATAGGACCCAAGAGTGAACAATGTTCTGGAAGAGGGATAATGGAGACCTATCCACTTTGAAATGATCAAACCAGGACCAAAAAAAGAGGTATGAAGATTAATTAAAGTCCAAGGATTGGGTAGTTAGAACATGAGGTCCATCATTTGAATCAGAGCTAGTGTAATCTAGTAAAACTATTGGACACTGAAGAGGGGGCTTGGACTGATGGGAGGATATAAAAAAAATCTGTCATCGATAGTTTAGGCCCATCCTGAGGGATCACCAGAAAAGGATCCATTGTTTTATGGAAGCATAGATACATGATAGGAGAACCAGGGAGGGGATAAAGTAGATCTGCCCACAACAGTGCCTCCATTACTGAATGCGCAAAATTTTTTGGGGCATTTGAATGATAGGGAAATTATGTATTTCAGGCAGTGCATACAAAACCTTCTTTGGAAGAAAATCATCCATCCTTTGATATAACATCCATTAAAATTTTAGAAATTTTATATCTCGTGACATAATATTTCTATACAAGGTATCTATCTAAAAACATACATATATTCATTTCCCTTAATTCTATGATGTTCTATAATTGTTTTTATTCTTCTAAATAAATATTTCATAGAAGAATTATTTGTATAGTTACTACTTATTCAAAAAAAATTTAAATTCATTGCCTCACATATTGATCCTTGTAAAAATGTGTTTGATGGAATTCATAAATTTCTTCTACCAACATAACATTAAAACTGTGAATCACATCCATAAGGCATTCTAATGTTTAATCAATGAACAAATCCTCACTTAAAATCTACTAATGTAATTTTTCTGTTCACATCAGTTTGATTTAATAGTGAACATTACGTCGGTTGGTTCCCAAGAATTCCACTATCTTAAAGGAAATTAAATCTCAATTATTTCAACGGATACCCCAAAAAATGGAATTGTTTGAAATAACATAGGTCTAAGCATGAAATTTACATAACATAGAAATTTAAATAACATTGAAACCATCTTCTATTTACATCTATCAACTGAACTCTATTAGATTAAATTTCTTATTTAGTCCCTTATCGAATCATCTTCACTATTTCCATCCACTTAGATTCACAATATTCTTTAGGAAACTATTTGAGGAATCATTTTCCACTCTACTATTGAGCCTTCATGAGAAAATTCATTCCATTATTATTATAATTTTTTTAAGTAAAATCTATATGTAAATTTCAATATTATTAATGACAAATGTTCTTCTCTAACTAACATAAAACAAGTTATAAAAATTATTATTAACTTAACAATCATCATAAGTTGAATATAAATTCTTCAAACTAACTTCTTTAAGATAATAATAGTAGTATACTTTCTTATTTCATCAAACATTCATCCAAGAAACATAAACATTTGTACTAATCAGGGATTCTATATTCAAATATTCAATCATCAACATCATTACATGTTTCACAATAAATTGACATTAGTTAATTTTATATATTTATTTGAAAACCATTGATAATGAATAACATATATTGAATATAAATGAAACTAAAACAAAATGTAGTACCTTATACTCGAATGTAATTGGATACCAAGTAATTTGGAGCATGAAATACCATCCAAAAAACATATGGGAAGATGAAAATAACTTTATATATTGTTGGAGACTTGATTAGGGATTCAATCATTGTCTTTGGAGGATCTTGGTGTAGTCACATGGGACTGTTTCAGTTTCTTATAATGACAGTTACCCTACTTACATCAAGATAGAACACTTGAGGACTCATATTTCCAAAATTTTAAATATCTATATGCTTTTTGGATAATGGTGGAGCTTCCTTGGTCAGATCTAGTTTTTGCATATAGTGGATGAAAAATATTCATTTTATTTATCAAAAAAATGGTAACATCAAAAAGATATTATAAATTCTATACTGATATTCATAGATGATCTTTCAAGTCTCACCTAATTTGGGTCACATATGAATTGAAAAGGAATGAATGTTAGCACTGATATACTTGGATTCATCTGAGGTTGTTGAGTATCATTTTAAGAAAGATTAAAATTTGGATTCTCTGCCTCAAATGAAATTGATCCATAACATGTTTAATGCATCATAAATCAAATAATATCTCTCTAACATATTTCAAATTTTTTATTGGAGTAATTTGATCCGGACCCAATTTATCTATTTTTGAGATACCAGTTCGAATTATTGAATCTTACATAAAGGTTCTTCTTTGAAATTTTATACCCTTGGTTTTGGTGTTATGGCAATATGGTTCTAATGAAAATTGGAATTTGGTGCTTGAATCCATGATTAGAGTGAATTGACCCGATCCCTTTCCAATAGAGTCATCTTCATAGGATTTTTAGGTGTATAAAAAACTTATAGAAGAGAGATTATTACATCTGGCTAGAATCTTTTAGGTATGAATTTTTTTGTATTATTGTTTCCATTTGTTATCATATTGATCTATGGTTTTTTTTAGTTATTTGTAGTTTAGTATTTGTATAATCCCATGGAGGGTATTAAAGTGGGTTTTATTCTTATTAGAGAGGCTAGGATATAACCAAGGGTTGTTAGTAAAAATATGGACAAGAGCTTATATCCAAAAAAATCTATAGGAGGTCCACTAGTTAGTCAACGCGGGCCACTGACCATTCAATAGAGGGATGGAAGTAGGGAGTTCCTACAAAAAGTAAATTATATTGTTAGAGGAGTGGGTAATGGGTTTGTAATTTCTCATGAACCACCATCGAGTATAGAATATCCCAACAGAAAACCAGTGGGACTTCATATAGTGTGGGTATTCTTTATACCACCACCAACCGGCTAATTGAGGCTACCATATCCCTCGTACAGCCGATGGACATGATAAAGGTAGGGTTAGTGTGGGAAATATTTTTTTATTTTTTATTTATTTATAATCCCATGCCCCATGAATTCAATTCAACCCTATCCTTTATAGAGGATCTCTAGAGGATTTTGGGTTTATCCAACATCGTTTCTTCATGGATAAAAGAAATAGTTGATTCATTATATTTCCTCTATAATTTGTAATAATTTTTTGACCATTAATCCCTCTTTACTCCTTTCTATATTTCTTGAAGAGTGATAAATCTTCATATAAATGGTGTATTTGGGTATTTATTTGGAAAATGTGATTCTTGGATTTTTCTTTTCAGTGTTCCAGCCCTTTACTCTCAATTGGTGGATTCCATGTGGGTGTTTATTGATAATAATTGAGGTATGGAGCTGTATAAGGAAATATATATCAATTAAAATATTTTATTATTGTTTAATTTAAAATTAATTTCAGATTTATTTCAAAATATTGTATTGATCCTCTTAATGAATGATTTGAAATGGCATGGTGTGCCTAAAAAAATCCCATTCAAGTGTATATCTAAATAATATTTGATTTTTCAGAAAGATGATCATAATTAGAAATGAATGATTTTAGATTGAATTTAATTAATTAAATGGAATAAAATGATTTATTATTTGGAATTATGTGGTTCAAAATGAATAACATATGATTTTTATAAAATCCATTTTATTCATTTCTTTTGAAATGAAAGGCATATTTTTGAATCATTAATAGGTTCCAATATGAATTAAAATTTGAAATGATTGGGATTAATTGAAATAAATTATAGACAAATACATTTATGATTGATTTACATTAAAAAAAAGGTAGACTGCGTATTTAGCTGGGAATAATACATGGTCATATATTAGATATACCATGAAAAGGATTGATGATGGAAATTCTAACAAAATTATATTTAGTGAAGTGAGGTTATACATTATGATTTTTTTATATTCCCTCAGGGAATTCCGATCTATGGAGTTTAGGCACACCTAGTTATCTACACCACTATGATGTGTCAGAATACCTATAATAATCTTACCATGGGACCCTTAACTATGGTTTATAAATGAAATTTATTATAAATAATGATGCTTAATTAAAAATGATTTAAAAATGTCAGTTTTATCTGAAATTCCTATTGATTCTCATTTTGAGAAATGTTATTTTTATTTCGTAATTCAATGGAAATGATATATGAAATTAGTTTCATTCTATACAATGAAATGTCTTATAAGGAATTTTTTTCTTCAATAGAGTAATTATTTCTATCCAACATTTTACTTCAAATTGAGAATGATATTTTTTTAATATATATTTCTCAGGAAATTCCAAGTGAGATCCTACAGGAATATGTTTTTCGTAACTTACGAGTTTTTAGAATTTATTATTATAGGATTAGGAGAATGGATAACACCACTCAAGGGTGTTGTATGTTCAAGATTATCTAACATAGGGAGTTAAAGGTGATTGATGTATTGTGTGATCAACTTTTTACATGGAGTTTATAAGATGATATCTTAATGGTATATTTTGATGGCTTGGTTTGAAATGAATACTTTGACACTTTTTTCTGTTTACATGTAGTTTTATCCCTTTTGTATTTTTTGGAATATTTATAATTTATCACTTATATTAGTTTCTTGTCATTATTGAGTTATTTTTGTGGAAAATTAATTCCCAGTTTTTTGTTTTGATTCCCGGGTTCTAGCCGCCAGTCCTTGGGGAATGAAAATGCCCTTTAGGCTATATTAAGACATATTTGGAACTTTTTATGTGGGTTATCTGAGGTGGTTTTTGATAAATACTTTTTGTTTATTGAGGATTATAAAAAATTATTCTATACCCAAAACACAAGAACAAAAAATATGTTCATTATAAAAGAACATGAATTTTTAGAGCACTATGATAACCCATGATATTTTTTTTGATGCAGATTATTTAAAAAATAGGTGAGTAAATAGGTGATAAATAATATATTGTTTATAGTATATTAAATGAAGGGTATATAAACATAAAAAGTAATTTGACTATTATAGAATATAATTTATGAATAATATTTTATATAAGAAAAAAAATGATTTAAAAACTTATGTTGATGGTTTATATTTTGTAATGTATTTGATTAAATCTAAGACAAAGAAAAATTTATGTTATATGATGATAGTGGAATATTAGAGGATATAAAATATTTAGTATAGAAGATACAAACCATGAATATTAATTTTGAGAACATACTTTTATATCTGATAAAATATTTAGCCAATAAAATAAAAAATCAGCTTATAAAACAAGTTTTATGTTATTCATTTATATAATTCTTAAGGATAATGAGTCCATAGAGTGTATAAGGCTAAAAATAACTCGAGAGATCATATAATACATGGTAATTGTTTATAAAAATTATGCCTAAATCTTGTAATACATTATTTTGTGGATAGTTTATTGTAAAATGTATAGAAAATACACATTGGATTGATATCAATTTCATAAAAGAAGATCTATTAAAAGAAAGATATAAAACATATAATTTCAGACATATTTTATTTATAATTTCTATAAAAAATTTATTCATTGAATAAATTATGAATGATATATTTAAGAATAATTTTTAAATATTTATTATTTGCAATTATGTTGTTTATTAAAGATATTGATAGTGAACAATTAATTTAAATTACATAAAAGTTCATAAAATATATTTTTAATTATTATATACCATTTACAAAGAATATTTCATTAAACATGTCACAAACTAAAGGGGAAAATAGAACTCATAATATATTATATCATCTTGAACATTACCTGGTAGAAATTTGTTTAATTTGTTTCCCAAAACATATGTATTTTGATGGTTTTAGGCTTTAATAGGAGTCAAAAGAGGTTGTAGGGTGGTATTTGAGAATTTAGACTATGATAGGGTTAAAATTATACAGTAGGAAGTTAATTATTCAATATAATATGAAATTATAGAGTTCTAATGGTTACATAATATTAAAATATGATGAAATAATATATTCATAATATTATGTATAGTGGTAATATTATAAAGACATGAAGAATGGGAATTTTTATCCATGATGAAAATTGTTACACTACAACCTGACCCATTTATAAAGTGGTTGTGATTTCTTATTTTTTCCATGGGATGGAGCATTATATTGTAACCTAAATGGTTATGTAATAATTTCACAAAGGAAGGGGTGTTTTATTATGAACAATGTGGTAACACCATAATAACCCTCTTGTGGTGTACTTGCAATTATAATTATATGTATTAAATGTAAAATATTAATTGTATATCTTCACGTGACTTTCCAGCTACCTCATGAACTTAGATCCTTCTATTTAGTTCCTCCTTAGCTCTCAATTATAATATTATATATTTGTTCTTGAATTAAAGAACCTCCTATCATGGTGGATAACTAGAGGTAATGATATTGGTCCACTCACAAATATTCTTCTTTGGTATCATTAGTTTAGATTTATTTGGTGGTTATTTCGTAATTTTGTGGTTTTTAATTTATTGGTAAATCTTCAAATTGATGATGAATTAGTAGATGATATTTGGTGAGGAAGGTATTGTTATATTGATATAGGAAGTGCCTATATTCCACTATCATTTTTTATATTGTTTCACGTGATGTGTGAAAAATGGTTGAATTTAATGTGTCCTTATGAACTAAAACTATTATACAATATTTCCCTTGGTTCCATATGAGTTAAGTAAGGATATTATGGTCTATAATAAGTCCCCTGTATGTTGTTATTTTTTTCTGTGGATATAGATGGCCGTGAACATAAGATAAAGTGAGATAAAACTTATATTAATAACCCATCAATGAGGTTTTTGACTTTTTATATGTTGTAAACAAATTGTTAGGTTCCCATGTACCTCATTTTTTAGGGAATGTATGATACCATAATGGATTTTTTGGAGTTTTCTTTAGAATATAATTGTGTGTTTTTATATAGAGACTTAATGGATTATTATTGATTATATAGTGTGAGAATATCCATCCATTATAATAAATGGTTCTAGGAAGAATTTTCCTTATATTAATATTTTTAAAATTTGATAGTTATGAGGTGTAACGAGCCAATAATTTATGATATATTTCACATTAAATAAATTTATTTTAATTAATAAATTTCTTTAGATGAAACACCGAGTTTAAATGAACCATGATATAATATTATAATATTTTTATTTAACGTAACACTTATCATCTAGTTTTTGTATTTGAGGGCATATAAAATTATTAAAAAATTATGAAAAATTTATTTTTACACATGTATAGTACGAATCACTCATAATCAGTTGAAAAAATAATTTGAAATAAAAAAAGCTATGTTTTTTATGAAAAATGGTTTCTACACATTTTTTTATTTATTTAAATAATATAAAATCATTCACTATTGATATATCATTTTATTGATATTTATAGATTATATATTCAATAATTTTTTTTAATATTCATGTAATGGGTTTTTACTATACAATAGATAAGAATAAATCGAGTTTTATGATTTCAAATGTATTTTTATAAAAATGGGTCTTGTTGCAATTTTCAGTTTTACAAGAAATTGGATTTATTAAAATTAAATAAATTTAATCAGGAATAATTTTTAAGACTTTTTAATCCGGATTTCCATTTTTTTTCAAAAGCCACTTTTATTTTTAAAAATTATGAATAGTTACCAAGTTAAATATTTATCACCTTGGTAATGGTAAAATGGTTACATTGTTATTAACATTATGGGATGAGGACTTGAATTATCCAAATCACTTTGATTCATTTCATTTTATTTATTACATTAGGCCAAAATAATATTCACATTGATGTTTTAACAATTCATTATCATTTCCCATTGATAATGAAATTTATAAATTTGTAAGTAATGTATAAATACAAAATGTAACTCTCTTGGTGTGAATTTATCTAATATTTTGATAAATTGATAAAAAGTGGTTATTTTCATTTCTAAATGTTCATATGAAATATGAATGAATTTTTTATAGTGGTAATTTATTTTTTAACTATCAGTTACTAAATAATTTCTTTAAATTCTTACTCCACATCAACATAATACTTTTAATAGTAATTAAGATATCAAATAAATGATTTAAGAAATATTAAACATAAAAAATTTCATGAATTAATTTGTTGAATACAGTTTTTAGATAAATATTGTATAATTTTAATATTTTAAATTTTTTATTAAATTATATTTCTATCTTGTCATTTTTAAAGACGATTTATGTGAATAGTCCCGTAATGACTAATGATATCTTATGTTAAATAATATTTAATTAAATGTAATAAATTTACATAAAAGAGTTAGATTTTTCATATTGAATGTAAAATGTTATAGATTAAATATTGTTCATTGACAGGTCACATTTTTTGATTGTAACATTAATTACCTATGATTTTTTATAATCATTGATATAATGTTAATCTTTCAAAGGGTTAACATGGTTTAAAAATATTATATAAGGGATAAAAAACCAACCAATCTTTTCTAAAATGTAATTTTATGAGTTTATTTTGACTAAAACACTTCCTAGATTCTAAATTTATCAATTCAGTTCTATTTGAACATGAATAATTATTTATATTAATTTATTACAATAGTTAATTCAAAGGGATTCTATTCCCAAACTTCTAAAAGTTAAAATCATATTTTACTTTATTCACAATTACTGAGGATTTAATATTAGGTAATACATTACACAATATTATCATTCTTCTATACATACTTCAAGTAGCTTCTGTTATTTCAAAAATACAATTCATTCATGACATAATATGTATGCAAAGGGAGTTTTCTCAATGAAAAGGTATAACTATGAACCAAGTACTTTCAATTTTATTTATTATCCAATGACCTTTAAATAATTGATATACATAAAAAAACATTAGTATATTAAATTTAATTATATGTTGTTATTATTATGGAAAACCCATTCCCAATCTTTTTTTCCATCCAATGGGAAAATAAAACATCGCTTCCATGTACATGTGAACTACCACTTCAAGGAAGTGATGTGTGCCATTTCTCTTCACCACTTCAATTATCTAGATTTAATTATGGATTTATGAAATATACATTATATATAATATATAATGATATTTCTATAATTTATTATTATTATATACTTTTATTACATTCAATACATTAAAAAGTGTAAACATCACCCATGTGTATGTATAGACTACCATCTTCATGAAGTGATGTAATTCATTTTTCACCACTGATTTATATGAAATGTTATAAAATCATATTCAATGATTAAATATGATACTCATGACATTATTAACATTATTTTAATTATAGAACCATTATTAAAGCATGGGTAATGAGACTTCCAAACTGAAACATTCTTGAAAAATGAAACAGTTATCACATGGAATGATGATTTTAATAATGTATTATTAATAAATGTGTGATAATATATTAACATTAAACCATATATGTTATGATATATGTGAGAATATTTCTATAATATAAGTATAATAAATCTATATTTACCATAAATAAGGTTAAAATACCTATAATGTAAGATGATACTTGTGGAAAGGGAATTAAGTTTCACTCTCATTTTAACCTGGTTTTTTATGCCTAAATTTACATTGATAGAAATTATATGATAATTATATTATAAAACCACTTAATTTTGTTCCCATCTTGTAATTTCATGAATTTATTTGTTTTATTACTATATCCCTCAATTTGGTACTCAAAATGTATCATAATTGTTTTTAAGAAATGAAAGAATGTTTTTACAATTCCACAATAATTGTTTAAAATTATTATTTTACATGTTTTACTTTATATAAAAAGGCTACAAAATAGTCTTGTTAATATTTTCTGAATGAGTTACATTTTAATAATGGTGTGAAAATAATTTTTGTTCTTAATGAATACAATATGAAAAAAATTTCTACCATCAGACACAAAATTCATTAAAAATTTCACTAAAATATTCCATTTTTGTTTTAAATGAAAATAATTTCATTAAAATTTTGGAATGCCTTAGATTTTAAATAATTATTTCTAAATGAAAAGTTCATTTTCTTGAAGAACTAGTCTTGTGATCATTTAATGTAATTTTTTATCTATGAGAACATACTTTTATGTTACTTATTATTTATTGGGAATATGATCTAATGATACCATTATTATTGTTTATTTGGATTAATTATTATTATTATGAAGATATATTAATGAAACCATTTTATTTTCCCCATGATATTCTATGATTTGATGATGAAATATTTATAATCTTATGGTATACATTTTAGTTGATTATGATTATGTGATGTGTTGGACCAAAATTATATAGTCGTCCAATTATTTCGAAAATGATGAAGAAGTTTAGAAAATACTATGATTTGGTGGATTAAAGAATCTCCTAAGAGATAATGAATCTAATACACTCATAAGAGACAGTGGATTTAACTAGATATAAGTTACTCTGAATAGAATGTTGGAATTATCTTTTTTGTGAAATTCCATAATTAATATATGTTTCGGAATATATTTTTATTAAATTTTTTATTATTGAGACACATAATTATTACATCATGTTCAATTTATAATGATATGCTATCATGGTTCATGATTGATTTACGATGATTCCATTCACTTATTAATAATTTCTTTTAAATGATAATGTTTTATAAAAAAATTATTTATGATCTATGATAGAATGGATATGAAAATTATAAGTTTTGATAATGATATCAAATCCTTATTTTGATATTATTCATGTATATGATCAATGATTGATATATTCCATATATGACATTACTAAGAATTTGAGCTCACCCATTATTTTACTTCCATTACATAAGTTATGAGAAATGGTATTATGAATGGTATATATAAGATGGAAACTATCAGAGAAGAATTTTTTTTATTGATATAAAAGATCATTCATGAAATATATTTTTCATGTATCTACCCTCTAATGACACAACATATTTATGGTTTTGGGGAATGTATTATTACAAGATATATTGAATTTTCATAAAAAAATATTTAATATTAAAATATGTTATGCTTGGTTCACCTCATTTGGTATCAGAGAGGGGTTTAATTATTTTTTGATATTAGTATTAGAGTGAATTTGTGAAAATACTAGGGATAAGAGTATCTATATGATAACATCCTAATGTTTTGGTAAAGTAGATATTGTGTTTTCTTCTTAGTAAATACATCACTTTCAACATACTGGCTATAGATGTGGTTATGGAACATATGAACGTGAGGGAAACAACTATAAAATGGGTTTATTGAGTATTAATATAATCGTAAACCATGCATTATGAGTCTATCTTACATTTTAGACCTGTATAGACACTCTCGAGAGATATTCATGGGTTAATTAACATTTTCATTATAAACAATAATGGATGATTTGATATAAAATGACCCTAGATGACAATGGTTAATCATTAGTAATCATAGAATGAAATTAAGGTTTCATGATTTATACATTCGATGAATGATGTTTCTAGATTATTGGTTTTCTCAAGATAATTATATATTTGTGACACTACGCCATTTGTTTTTATTCAATGGATGGAACTACAAGGAAATATGTTAATGTTGAATATGAATTTTTTAATAATATTACATTTGAGAAAATCAATATTATGTGGGAAATAATGAAATATATTTTTCTGATGATTATAATTTTTTTATAATTTACTCATGATAAAATTTGAAACAATAAAAAGAATGAATAATGTACTATTGTGTCTTTTACAAGGAAACAATCACCTTTATTCAGTGGGTTTCATGATCCACTAATTTCTTAAAAAAGTAATTAGTAACATTGAAAATATATTTTCCCTTTTCCTATTCTTTGAACATGAAAATTATATTTTGGATGTTTATCATGGGTAAGGTGTAATAGATTAATGGTTTAATATTTTAAATAATTCAAGGTATGTGTAAGAAATAAAATCCATTACATTAGAAGTGTTTATGAATGTATTTTTCATTACCTATTTTCCATGAAAAATTCACTTTAAAATATATATTGAGATCCTATAACTAATAATGGTGGATGATGAGTCCATAAGTACCTATGATTAATATTTAACAAGACTTTGAATATACTCTCTAGGTTTTATCATCATTATTAAAAGATAAAATGATCATTTATGTTGTGTCATGAGACATAGTCTCTAAAATTAACTGGACAAAAGGCATTCATAACTATGATTAAATCGTTTCATGTGATATTAGTTTATAAATAGTGATGGGATACCGTTATTATTCTTATGGTTTTGGGGATATGAAAAATGATTGAATAATCTGGAAAACCAAATAATAAAACCCATAGTGGAATGATAATTAAACTTCCTTCATGGAATATGTGTTTAATATAGAATAGATAAAATTTTAGTATGGGTTCTATTAAATGTAATAGGTTTTGAAAATATGGCCATTGAGTAAAAAAAATCCAATGTGATGTGAAGAGTCCAGTCAGTGAATGGAATGGTGAGAAAGCTCATCTAATTGGTCCACTCAAATTCCAATGCTATATTAAGATAGAATATGGAAGTTATTCTAACTAGTACATGATTCAAAGGGATAATTGTTACAATTAGTGTCACAAAATATTTTTAAAAGTGTATATTGGAAATCCAAAGAGATCACAATTACTGAAGTGGGTGATGAGAGAAATGTGTTGAAAGTTTGACATATCATCAACTATAAAATTGAAATATATTATTTGATTATGGATCCACCCAATCATTTATATAAGAAAAATTTTCTATTAGAAACATGTCACCACCTCAATGATTTTATATTGAGTAATCAGTATAAAATCATAATGGTATGATGATTTTATCTCAAGCCTATATTTCCTCTTCTATAGATGTTTTTGAGAATGTTCTTTTGAAAAATATTATAATTATCCCTCTAGATGAATTTCAAGGGATTTTGGATGTGTATTGGATCTCTATATACATATCCCATATTAAATTATAAATAATGGAAGTAATGTATGTTATTATGAATTAACCTATACTCTTATTTCAGTGTGAGGACGCATGTTATCTTCCATGGAGTTACTTTTAATATATAGGTCTTACAACCTATTCAGAAGGTATATTTACCTTAAATAGTTGAGGAGAAAAACACATTAAATATATGCCTATTATTTAGGAATATTATCATCTATTTCTAGATGACACACTTAGTCATCCCCCGTATCATGATATTACATTTTTAATATAAATCACACCTGGTTTCAGACCCATTTCAATGAGTCCATAATGGATAGGCCCGATTAATTTATATGAATTGTAGAAAAACTATAGGATAATCTAGATAAGGGATGTAATTTCCCCTGTACATCACTATTAAGTATACTTATTTTTTTTTTAAAATGAAGTATGGTTCAATGAAACATTCCACTGATTATCGAGAGCATAACAAGATCATCATTAAGAAAAATTATTATATACCCTAAATTGATGACTTATTTGATGAAATTCATGGAGTTTAATATTTTTAAATTATTTACCTTTATTATTAATATCATCATTTTAGGATCAAGAATGAAGATATACATAATACAACATTCCATAAGAGGTATGGTCAGTTGGAATTTATATCGATGGAATTGTAAAAAACTAAATCCCCTCCTATATTCATTGATTTAATGAATATATAATTTAGAGAATACCTTGAAAATTTTATGGTAATAATTATATTTTAATGTTTATATATATGAAGATATGTGATTATCATGAAGATAATTTGATAATTGTGATGAAGACCCTACAAAAAGATAATTTTTATGTTATATTTATAATTTTTGAATAGTGGTTTTATATTTTTTTCATAGTGTTTTATATAATATCATATAATGGTATATAGATGGATCCTTAATTGATTACTATTATTGAGAAATGTCTTAGACCAACCATGGAAATTAAGATCATTATTTTTATTGACTTGTATGGATACTATTGATTGTTTATGAAAAAATTTATCATGACTATCTAAAAAACTCATAAAGGTGATTTAAAAGGGATTTAAGTTCCCAATGTATGATGAAAGTGAATAAAATTTTTGAAGGTTAGTCAATGCATGAAAGTGAGGAATATTTTCACCTATAGACCTGTCAAGGTTCCGGTGCTCTGCTAATGTGTATAACAGCACTCGTGTCGAATCCTCAGCGACGATACTTTTTAATAGTTGATTGTTTTTAGTTGATTGTATTTTGATTTGGGTGTTTTTTTGTAGATAATAAATTATGTGGTTAATGATTTTGTTTGATTTAAAAATTTGATAAAGATTGGGGTGAGTTCATTTTTAGGGTGTTAAGCTTGTTATATCCTTGAGATTTGCTTTATATTGCATTTAAATTAACACTCTATTCACAAGATAATGTTGATTGGTATTCCTAAGTGTTAAGGCTTTAATCCAAGCCTTATCATAACATAGAGTTATAATCTCAACCAGGTATTGTTTATGGTAGTGTATTTATGGTTCCAATAATACATGGAAACCACATGTTAAACAAAATAAGTCAGTAATCCCTGACATATTAAGTTCAACGTACGCAATGTTAATTTGAAGAATATTCATCAAGAAAATACTCTCAATCACTTAACATACCAAAATTATAATTCACCCAAATTATATATTTACTAATCCTTTGAAATGATTTGTAATCTGATTAAAAATATTATGATGATAAATTAAGAAGATAAGAAAAAGAAAGGGATAAGAAAATATTGGTGCGACGAACACACACACAAGCGGTGTTGATAATTAAAAATTAAAATTAGATTGAATGAGAAAGAAAAATAAGGGAAGGGGATTCAACTATATTTAAAAAAATTTAATAACATTAATATTAAACTATAGAAGATTTATGAGAATATGATATACATAAGAAAAAACTTGCATTAAAACAGAATTACAAATACAAAAACTTGTGAAATTACAATTGAAAATTAACGGAAAGATCATGAATTTAAAGAGAGGAGTAAGGGTATCTCAAGTGAAAACAAGAGTTTAGCATTTCATCCCAGTCTTTAGAAGAGCCTTTTTCATGAAAATTGATCGTCCTCTATTTTGAATTTCCAACTCATTTGAAGGAGATGAGGGGGGGGGGGGGGGTGTATTTATAGCCCAATGGAGTGGACTATTTGCATTCCCAATATATCCCACCACTTGTATCACCAATTTGGATATTCAGATATTCAAATCTCAAGATAGACTCTTCTTCAAAGTTTTAGATAATTTTTACTGACTTATCTCAGAATTTTGAGTCATTTGGACTTATGGATCCAATGTTATGGCAGTTTGATAAGCAAAGTTAAACTGTCCATTTAAATGCATACTTTATAGAAGGTTGACATGTGAATGGGTTTATGAATTGGAATATGCCTTCAAATCCAAAAAAATTATTCAAAAAAGTCGGCAACCTATATCCCCTCTTTCACACTGCAAAATATCACCTTTATTTGATGATTACATCATGAGATATGTCATGAATACTGTAATGATTTTATTTCCTGGCCAGAATGGTGGGCTATGTTTAAATGAATAAGTTGGGCCCCTTGTCTTTTGATTTTTCCATTGACACTTTTATAAAATATGGATTGAATTATCCCCTGAGCTTTAGATAATAATTAAAAGATTTGTACTTCTAGAGTGAGACCAATAATTTTATCTTCATGGATTGTCCAGTTTCTTCAGATATTCTTTAGGCCTTGTTGTGTGATCCATATGACCCTTAAAATGGAATAATTGGCCGATGAGTCTTTATAATTAAATGTTTTATATTGAATTTTGAATCATAAAAAATAAGAACCATTATATTTGGATCATTAAGGTGATAGTTATAAATAATATAGTAAAATGGCTCAATTGGACACCTTCTAAAAATTCTAAAAAATTATATTTTGTATTAAAACATTAATATTTCACACAAATTATGCACATTTCATATAAAATAAGTAAATGGAGTACATAATAAGTCATGAAAATATTAATAAAATCAACTCACCAACACTCAGTCTTTTACATGTACTCATGTGCAACAAATATAAAAAACATTACAAAATAATTTTCACTCACCAAAAAATATTAAAATTTTATTTTCACTAATCATGGAAGGTTTAAGCTATTTCACTCATCCATATTTAATTCCACCATAAAATATTACTGAAAAAATGTTTCAAAAACAATTAATTCTTTCTATTCAAATTTAGAAATGGAAAATGGTGGCACACATAACTTAATCCTCTCAAGATGATAAAATTAATTTATGGAGATTTACCAATTCACCAACCCAAAGTAAAAGTCATAGAGTTTGTAAGAGAACTCAGATTCCACTCCCTATCCTAAAGTTCTCAAAATTCAAGAGGCCTTTTTAGGGGTTTTTAGATGGCTATGGGACAGTAGGATGATGATATCTAAAATATAGGAAAAATGGGTAAAACACAAACATAGAAAAGGAAATGCACATATTTATTTTTTGAAATGAATAATGGAAGGAAATGAAAACACATATTTCCAATGGAATGAATTTGTGAAGAAAGACACAAGAGAGGAAGATAATTTTAAGGGGATGAGAAGATGAAATATTTACCAAACACAAAACTTCTCCCAATGACATAAGTGTTCATTATTTTACTTTTTAGTTATTTTTTTGAAAGAGAAACTTGAAATAGATCTCACACTCATCTCCCAACCCATGATTGATCTCCTCATAACAGTAATTGAAATAGTTATAACAAGATCAAAGGTTGAGGTATAGTGATTTTTTACCTACCGAAGGCAAAAACCTTTTTTTTGTTCTATTTGTTTTTGATTTTTTTATTTTTTTGAACACTTTTCAATAAAATTTACAAAAGTACATAAATGAATGTACATTACATTCCATAAAACACACTGAATTAAAACCTCTACCCCACACTGAAATGGATGCTTTCCCTCAAGCATATGATAACGTGGTGAAATCAATAAAGGTTACCCAAAATGAAATCCAACCCCCAACCCACCACCCCAAACATAAATTTCAAAAAATTATGCAATGAAAATCCATGCTGATATGGGTGGGAAAAGGTATTGGGCTAGTATTGTGGGTATTAAAGAAAAGGTTTTCATAGGCTTGAAGGGGATTTCAAAAGGAGGATTATTGTAAGGGAAATAGTAGGCATTTCACTATTGTGATTCTCATGTGGTTTAGAAAATGACTCTATCATATTAATGCACAATAAAGTAGGAAATTCAACTCAAAGGTCCATAAACTCAAGACTCACAAATGGGGGTGAAAAACACACATTTTTAAAAGATGTCCAATGGTGGAAATGGAATGAAAGAAAATGGTGTTCCCCACAAGTGGGGAAAATCATTTTTCAAATCAAAAAGTGAGAATTAAAAATTTATTGTTTTTGAAAAAATATTCTTTATCCAAATTTATGAAGAAACCACACAATTTTTGAGATGAAACGATGTCTATTAACTCCCCAAAATGGTCGGAAAAAATTTCAAAATTGGAAGGTGAGTAAGCATGACTCTTGATTTTTCATATTATTATTATTATTTTGTTTTTTTTGTTTTTTAGATTTTTTTTATTTTTTTATAAAGACACACCAACACAAAATAGGAAGTGTAAATAAAAAAATATATGGAGGGAGTGGTACAAAAAAATGAGGAGGGAGGAAGAAGAGAGAGATATAAAGATTGAGAGAGGGAGAGAATAGGAGTTAAAGAGAATGAGGTGCCCCTGGTTTTCATTTGGTGGGTTTCCATCTCCATCTAGTGGTGGGTCGACTACAAAAGTTGGGGATTTGATGGATGTCGATGTGGTTCCAATATTATGTGTCCTCTAATGGTGATTCTTTAACCAATGTCCATTAACTGTGAATGTAATTTTTGAAGAGGGGTCTTGGACTTGCACTGCACCAAATGGGTAAACATTACTACTAACAAAAAGGCCTTCCCAACTAGAATTATGCTTACCTGGGTGAAGTAGAAATAGAGAATTGAAAAGAAATAACTTTTCACCTTCATGTAATACAATTCTTAGGATGTGTTTATCATGGAGTACCTTAGCCTTTTTCTTTATACAGGTTGGAATTATCATATGAATCAAGTCAAACCTCCTCTAGTTCAGCCAATTGCAAAAATATTATTTCACCAGATTTTTCACAATCTAAATTACATGTTTTCACAGCCCAAAAAATCTTATGTTGGATTTCAACTAGAAAATGACATACTTTACCAAAAACTAACCTAAAAAAGAGACATCCAATTGGTTTTTTGTAGGCAGTTTTATATGCCCAAAGTGCTTCACCAAGTCTTTTAGGTAAGTCTTTTCTGGTGGGTTTTACAATTCTCTCAAGCAATATTTTCACTTCTCTATTAGAAAGCTCAACCATGACATTTGTTTGGGGATGATATGCAGTTGAAGTTTTATATAAAACACCATTATTTTTTAAAATAGAATCCATGGTTTTATTATAAAAATGGGTTCGTAAGTCACTAATCAAGGCATGTTCTATGCTAAATCGATGGAAGATTTGTGTCTTTAGAAACTCACAAACAGTACGAGAATCGTCCTTTCTAGTGGTTTTGGCCTCGAACCACCTAGAAAAATGATCAACCACAAAAGGTATGTATGAGAATCCATTGGAAGGGGGAAATGGTCCCATGAAATCGATCCCCCAAACATAAAATATTTCACAGAAAATTAAATTCTTTTGGGTCATTTTATTTCTCCTTGAAATTGTGCAAAAATTTTGGTAAGTGGGACATGATTGATAGAACTCATTTGAGTCCTTAAATAGTGAAGTCTAGAAGAGTCCATTGTCGAGGACCTTTAGGGATGTCCTTTTGGCCCAAAGTGGCCACCTCTAGGAAGTGAGTGATAAAATTTTATGATAAAGGAGTGTTCATCTTCATCAACACATCTCATAATTACCATGTATGCTCCAGTTTTCCAAAGTTTATTTTCTTCTCAAAAATAGTGTTTTGAATCTCTTTTCAACATCATTTTTTGTTATTTTGAAAAAGTTTTAGGAAAAACACCAGAAACCAAGTAATTTACAATTAGGGCATACCATGGTATCTTTGGAGTGAGAGATGAAAGGTTCTCAATGGGTAATTCAGGGTCAATGATTTGAGAATGAGAAGAATTAGAAATTTTACTCATGTTATCAGCCAAAGGGTTTTATTTTCTAGTTTTATCATTGATTTCAAGGTCAAACACTTGGAGCATTAGGATATATCTTATTTTCCTCAGTTTGGAATCACTTTTCTTGAGTATGAACATTATAGAATAATGGTCTATGAAGATGATGATTTTGGAACAAAAGACATAGGTACAGAATTTATCTAAGGAAAAAACCAATGCTAAAAGTTCCTTTTCAGTCACCGTGTTGTGAGATTGAGTTTCACTTAATTTTTTTTAGGCATAATTGATGAAATGAGGAATTTTTTACACTTATTTGAACAAGAACAACCCCAAAAGCTCTATCAGAATCATCACACATCAACTCAAAGGGTAAAGACCAATCTGGTGGTTGGATTATTGGCGCAGATGTAAGTGTAGTTTGGTGTTCGATGAAGGCTCTCTTAAAAACCTCATCTAAATGGAAAGTGAAATTATTTTGGAGCAACTGAGTGAGTGGGAGGAAAATACCATTGAATTTATTGATGAAACACTGATAGAAACCTACAGGACCGAGGAATGAATGAATGTCTCGAACGGAAGTGGGTTTTGGAAGTTATTGGAACACCTCAATTTTGGTAGAATCGACATCAATACCATCTTTTTAAACTATGGGCCATAGAACAATCCCGTTTTCAACCATGAAGTGACATTTTTAAAACTGTAACTCAAGGTTATAATTGACACACATTTGAAGGACTAGAGAGAGTGAATTTAAAAAATATTCAAATGTCTCACCATAAATGGTAAATTCATCCATGAATACTTCCATGTAGTATTCAATGAATTCAGAAAATATACTAATCATATACCTTCGGAATGTTGTAGGAGCATTACAAAGCCGAAAAGGAATTATACTATATGAATATGTTCTAAAGGGGAATGTGAATGTAGACTTTTCTTGGTCCTGAGGTGTAATTGGGATTTGGAAGTAGCTGGTGTATCCATAAATAAAGTAATAGTTTGACTTTCTGGCTAATAATTCTAGCATTTGATCAAGTAATGGAAGCGGGTAGTGATCTATTATTATTTCAACATTCAATTTTCAATAATCGATACAGACACCCCATTTTTTCTTCACTGGAGTAGTGACTTACTCTCCATGTTCTTTTGTAACAATAGTTATCCCACCCTTTTTATGTACAAATTGAATTGGAATAACTAATTAACTATCCAAAATTGGGTAGATAATACTAGCTTGAATAATCATTGTGTTCTCTTCCATAACTCCATCAATTATGAGTGGATTGAGTCTTCTTTGTGGTTGTCTAATTGGTTTAGATGATTCCTTCATATGGATGTGTTGCATGAAAAGGGCATGGGTGATTCTTGGTATTTCATCTACTATCCAACCTGAGGCCTTTTTTTTCCTCTAACACTTGAACAATTTTGGACTCCTTAGATTCGGTAAGTGAAGTAGAGATAATGACAGGATAAGAGTGATCATGGAAAAGGAATGCATAATTCAGGTGTTTCAGAAGATGTTTCAGATCAGTCTCATCTTTCATTTGTGGTATAGAAAACTCAGGAATGGAGGAAGGGAATTTAGTTTATTCAGAATAATTTTCCTTAATATTGTCCAAGGTAGAGCAGTAGAGATCATAGTTGATGTGGTATTCAAGAGAGTTTCCATGTTCCTCTAGATTGATGGAGTCTATTAATGAGAGGTCCACATAAAATTCACCATTTATGACTTGGTAAATCATGGTGCATATTTCACATGATCCTTTATCATTTGAAAATTAAGAACATGATGGAATGGGGTTTTATTGACTCTCATAAGTTTCCACAGAAACATGGATTGAGAATGCAGAGTGATCCTCAGATGGGTATCGCATGGCTTGGAAAATGTTGAACTTGACCAGTTGGTCACTAAATTCCATGTATAAGATGACTGAATAGACATCAATATTGGTTCTATCTGTCATTATATGTGGTCTTAGTATAATTAAGGGAGATTGAGAGGATTTCATCTCACCTTCCATGTCAAGGACATTGAAATCAGCTGGGAAGATAAGATCATTAACACGAACAAGGACATCCTCAATTATACCCTCCAGAATAGTTGTGATTCGATTGAAAAAATTAATGACAACACCCGTTGGATGTAAGGTACCTAGACCAAGGTTGGAGAAGATGGATTTGGGCATTACATTAATTGAGGCACCAAGGTCTATGAGTGAATCATCAAAGTTGGAACTTCTAATTTTGCATGGAACCATAAAGGTCCCTAGATCTTTGCACTTTATGGGAATAGACTGATGGGTTGAAAAGTTTTCTAATGTCCTGTGTTGGATCTTATGGGTGCACAATTTTTTAAGAAACATGCCATACTTAGGGATTTATTTTATGTCATCTAAGAGGGAAATGTTGACTTCAACGAATCTAAACATGTCGAGAATATCATGATCAGTAGAAAAAGACTTCATTAGTTTATAAATGGCTTGAGGAAAAGGAATTAAATTCCTATGTGGAATGTAAGGAGGTGAAGGATTGGCTTGAGGTTCCTTTTCATGATTCTTTTTATTTCCATTTTTAGGTCAACATTCAAATGGGGGTTGGAGGACTTATCTTGAAACATAACAATTTTCATTCCCGATCTATGTGAAATTTCACTTACATTACACTCGGGTTTGGGTAATGGTTGAGCATGGAGTTGAGAATAATTTGATTGTTGTTGGATCAGGTGGGATGCAAGTTGACCAATTTGGGATTCAATGTTTTTGACGCTAGAACGGGTGAAGGAGGTAAGATCTTCCACTGCCCATTCCCATGGTTTCTTGGAAGAAGAGCCTTGTCCCAAATTGGAATTACCTTGATTTTGGTTCTTGGGAATGAGATTTTATTGGGTTGGGTATTGGGAAGGATCACTAGTATAGTGGAATATAGGAGGAGGAAGAGAAGGATTTCTCCATTATTGTTGAGGAAAAAAAGTCTAAGGTTGTTGGAAGTTACCAACACCTTGACCATATTGAAACGGGATTGAGATTCGAGGAAGGAATTAAGGGGGATGAGAGATGGGATTAACATAACATAGGCCATGGTTATAAGAATAAGAGAAGTGTTTAGAGTTAGGTTGGTTGAAGTTTCTAACAAGATGACCTGATTTTTGAGGGTTTGGGTTCCACTGAGCATATGCCTCATTGAGCTCAATTGGTCTAGATGAATCAGATTGATCGTCTTGAATTTGTATACATGTGTCAGTTGGATGATATTGGGAGCTTCATATTCCACAGTTCTTTATAGGTCCCTGGAACATAGATTGTGGAGAGGATGAGGTCGGGGCTTTGGATGCCACAAGTTGTAGTCACAAAATACCTCTAAGTTCACTCATCCACCCGGTCATCTTTTTTGTCTCTATGGATTGATTTTATTGGACTTGTTTTACTAGGGAATGTGCTCAAGTATGGAATGGTTGTGTGTTAACATCTATATTTCTTATGAGATCTCTTTCAGCTGCAGAAGTCTTATCAATAAGATCATCACCACTTGGACATCAATGAGAGTTCTCTCCATCGCCAATTACCCATCATAGATGTTTTGGATCAGGATTTGGTCAGGGATTTGGTGATGTGGGTAGGTTGTAACAAGATTTATGAACCTCTCCCAGTAATCATGGTGTGATTCACTTGGGAATTGATGAATACCACTTATTCATTTTTGGATAGAAGCAGTATGAGAAGCAGGAACGAATTTCTCTAAGAAGAGTTGCGTCATGTCATTCCATGTGGTTATGGAACCAGGCGGAAGGTAGTAGAGACATGACATTGAGGAGTCTTCTAGGGAGAAAAGGAATGCTCAAAGTTTTATTTGTTCCTTAGAAAACCCTTGAGGCTTCATGGTAGAGAACACCACATGGAACTCTTTTAGGTGGAGATGCGGATCCTCACCGGCTAGCCTGTGGAAATGAGGAAGAAGATAAATCAAACCTGATTTGAGTATGAAGACAGACTCTATGTTTGGATATTTAATTCCAAGAGTTTATTAATTCATATCAGGGGAAGAATGTTCTTTAAGCATTGGTTCCCTAGTATTGGCCATTTCTAACTCAACTGGTTGGATAAGGAAAGGTTTTTGAATTATATGATTATCCCCAATGTTCCACCTAAGTTGGTAAAATTTTCGCTCAATTTTAGGGTAAAACAAATCCAAGGGAGTGCGTAGGAGGATATGGGGAATTTATAGAGATTTTTTAAGAAATAAAAAGATGTGTTTTTCTTTGTGTTTTTTTCATTTTATGATTTTTATGAGAAGACGGGGTTTTCTTTGTGTTTTTATTCAATTTGTTTAAATTTTGTTATATGGGTTTTTTACAATAAACAGAAACTAATGACTACATAAAGCACCATCCCCAGCAATGAATCCATTTTAAATCACGAACGATTGTCTCCTATCAACCGGTCAAGGTTCAGGTGCTCTGCTAATTTGTATACCAGCTATCGGGTCGAATCCTCAGTGATGATACTTTTAATAGTTGATTGTTTTTAGTTGATTGTATATTGATTGGGGTTTTTTTGAAGATAATAAATGAAATGATTAACTATTGTTGTTTGATTTAAAATTTTTATAAATATTGGGGTGAGTACATTTTTAGGGAGTTAAGCTTGTGATATCCTTTATCTTTGCTTTATATTGCATTTAAATTAACACTCGCTTCACAAGATAACATTGATTTTAATTCCTAAGTGTTAAGGATTTAATCCAATCCTATAATTAATGTAGAGTTCTAATATAAATCAAATATTATTGATGGTAGTATATTTATGGTCCCAATAATCCATGGAAACCACATGTAAAACAAAACAAGTCATCGATCCATGTCATGTAAAGTCCAACATACACAATGTTAATTTGATGAATATTCATCGAGAAAATACTCTCAATCACTTAACATACCTAAATTATAACTTACCCTAATGAGATATTTACTCATCCATTTAAATGATTAGTAATATGGTTATAATGATTATGATGATAAATTAATATAATAAGAAAAAGAAAGGGATAAGAAAATATTGGTGCGATGAACACACACACAAATGATGATGATAATTAAAAATGAATATTAGATTAAATGAGAAAGAAAAAAAGGGAATGGGATTCTACTGTATTTAAAATATTTTTAGAACATTGATATTAAAATATAGATATTGGATGAGAACAATAGATACTTAATAAAAACTTTCATTAAAACAGAATTACAAATACAAACTCTTACAAAATTACAATTTAAAATGAACAGAAAGAACATGAAATCAAAGATAAGAGAAAGGGTATCTAAAGTGAAAACATGAGTTTTGAATTTCCTCCCTGGCCTTTGGATTATCCTTGGTCATGCCAATTGATCCTCATATATTCTGAATTTACAACTCTTTTGATGGAGAGGAGGGGGTGTATTTATAGCCCAAGGAAGTGGACTTTTTGGATTCCCAATCTATCCCTCCACTTGCATCACCAATTTGGATTTTCAGACAGCCACATCTCGAGATAGACTATTCATAAAATTTTTATATTATAGTGTTTTCCGACTTCTCTAAAATTATGGAGACATTGGACTTATAGAGCCAACATTATTACAGTTTGATTAAACATAGTTAAACATTCCATTTCAATCCATACTTTTTAGAAGGCCGAACTATGAATGGGTTCATCAATAAGAAGATTCCTTCAAATCCAAAAACTATCTTCAACAAAGTCGACCAAAAATTTCTCTGACTTCACCCTGCAAAATGTCATCTTTATTGGATGATGACATCATGAGATATGTAATGAATAATGTACTAATTTTATTTCCTGGACTGAATGGTGGGATGAGTTTAAATGAATTGGTTGGGCCCTTTGACTTTGGAGTTTAGCCTATAAACGTTTATTATGGATTGATTGAATTTTCTGGCAACCTTTGGAGGATAATTAAAATATTTGGACTTTTAGAGTGAGCCCAGAAATTCAATCTTCATGGATTGTCCATTTTCATCACAGAATATTTGGGCCTTCTTGTGTGATCCTTATACACCTTCTAATGCCATAATTGGCCCATGATACCTTCTAATGAAATGTTTTATATTAAAATTTGAATCCGACAAAGGAGGAACCATTCAATTTGGATCTGTAAAGTGATATTTATAAATAACAAATTAAACTGACTCAATTGGACTACTTCGAAAAATTCTCAAAAATTATATTTAGTATTAAAACATTAATATTTCACTCAAATTATGCACATTTCACATAAAATAAGTAAAGGGAGTATATTATAAGTCATAAAAAATATTAATAATATCAAAATACGTTGTTCAAGTTACCATATAATGGAGAATGGTTTTTCACCTATAATGTCGTGTCAAATAAGGGACTCGTATGTGTCCAAATAAAAAATTACTTGCTGATAACATATGCATATTTACAATTATAAATACATGAGAAAAAGTCTCCACTTGTTATTTGGAGCTAGAAGTGGTAATTTTGATGTTGATGCTATGGATTCATTATGTTTATGGTGAAAATTGCGTAATACATATGGATGATACAAGTTCAATATATATATTCACTCTAATATATTTGAATATGAAAATGAATATTTTTTGAGTTGATTATAGATTATGACTTTTAATTACACTACCACTACAAAAATTTAAATAAGTTAGCTAATGTTTTGAGTCGAAATGATAATTCTAACTTATCTATTAGAGGATAAAAAAATATCTAATATTTTTGTTATTTCAAATGATTGAACAAGAAATACCTAATGAATGGGTGAAATCTTTTTTTCTCATATGAATGTTCAACCATATATCTATTTAAAGATTAATGAGGTGAAAAAGTATGTTTTATATCAAAATAATATGTGAAATGTTTAGGATTTTGACCATGATTGTGATTTAATAAAATTATTTGTGAATCTAGTATATTTAATATTAATACTTGACATGAATAAAGAGCTATTGGAAGGTGATCAGAGCTAATAATTATCTATTAATTCTAGAAGTGTAAAGATTCATAGATATTTGAATGAGTATTTATGGTGGAAAACATGATGTTTTATATTTTACAGTATATATCACATTTATTCAGCTTTCAAATGGATAATTCTAAAATAAAAATTCACAAGGTTTTGTTAAAACCATTACCAACACATGAATATAAATAGAATAAAAAATCACAATGGATTTCATCATTTGACTCCATTAAACATGAAAAAAATATAATGATATATCGGTTTCTATCGACAAGCTTTCAAAATCAACACTCTTTTTTTCCATTAGAGAATATTTTTCTCTTGATTTAGGATACACATTATGTGGTAATATTTCATATAATTCCACATTATATTATATATGATATGAATTCATGGTTCAAATCGATGTTCTAGAGAAGTATTCAATCGGTTCTTTACATATAATTAAATTTCAATAGTACATATGTTCCTAATTTGGATGGTTAGACTAAGTAGACCATTGAAACTCTATTATATATTTTGAGTTATTTTTCTATGGATTTAATATGTTGTTGCGATGAACAAAATCCTTTATGGGAGTTTTCAAACAATGATAGATTTCAGACAAGATTTTTATGGGTCCGTTCGAATCTCTATATGATAAGAAATGAAGAAATAAAACATACTAGGAAGATGTTATAGAAATAAATCCATGAATACATAATATCTCTATGTAAATTATAGATAATGTAAGATCCTTTTAAAATCCCACATGTGTAGCTCAGATTCAATAGAGAAGTTATCATATATATCTTCAATGACATATGGAATTGGAGGTTTTTGATATGGTATTTATATGAATATATCCATAGAATAAGTTATTTCGATATTAAAATATGAAGAATATTTGAAATAGATGTATCTATGCCATTTATATTTTTGATCACATTTGGATAGGAGCTTAATGCTTGGAGCCTCCACTGAATGTCACTCATGTTCATGATGTGTTCCATATATCACTCATGAGGAAGTACATTCCAAATACATAACATGTACCGAACATAGAAGTCATATATCAAAATACATATCTCTCTTTTATGTAACTACTTTTGGATATTCTATATCGAAGAGGGAATGTTCCATTGAATAGGACCATTAACTAGTTTAATGTTTTTTGGCTTGACCATACATTTTTAGAAGCTACAGGGAATCAAAGGGTGTGATGAGGTAGGATTATCCTCATTTTTTGTCAATGTCATATAATTTATTTGGTGAAATTCATATAAGGGGTATAATGTTACACCATATGATTTAATGATATATTTCTCCATAAATAAATTTAACTTCATTGATAACTTTCTTTACACCCAAAACCAAGATTAAAAAACCCATAATATAATATTAAATTAGTACAAATCATCACCTTTCTATTATATAGGAACATATGAATAAGAACAAATAAATTATTAAAATGTATTATTTACTCATTTCTAGAATAAATTCAATAGTTATCAATCATTTGAAATATTAAAGAGGTGTTCTTTGTAAAAACAATTTTTATGCACACACAGTGTTTTTTTCTTACTAAAATAAATTAATTTCTAATTATGGACGATTTTAATGAAAATTATAGATTTTATATCCAATAAAATATTTTAAAATTTATTTAATGGATTTCCGAGACATTGTATGTAGATAAATCCAATTCTATACTAAAAAAACATTTTTCCAAAAAAAAAGTTTTCATTGCATTCTTTGAACATATTATAAAAATTATTTATGAAAACAAGAAAAATGGATTCCATATTTTTTATTTATAGTTAATTTTTTTTAAATGGGAAGATTTTATTTTTTTCATTATTAAGAGTAACCATGGTAAATATTTTTCACCTTTGTTAGGGTAAAATTAGTAAAACAAGGATAAAAGAATTATATATGTACTGAAAATATCTAATGAACATGAATGATTTTTTCTTAGGTTCCTTTATACGTTAATAATAAAATATTAGTTAATTCAGAAATTTCATGCCACTTTCCCCAGATAACGACCTTAATATTAATTTAATTAAACAATGAATACAAACCTCCACTATGTTTTTTAATATCTAATATATTTTCTTAGAGGATAAAAATGATGTTATATTAGTTTATAACTAGTTATATGAAATATTGATGAATTTTATACCAAATATAATTTTTCTTATTTTTACATATGAAATATTTACATTAAATTCTTAATCAACACTAACATTGTCTTTGTTAAAGTAATAGATAATGAAAATAAATAATTCTAAATACAATAGAAGTAATAAAATTTTGATGAATTATTTGTTCCAAGACTTTTTGAAATAAATATATCATATTAATTAGGTTTTAAAAGTTTTTATTAAATTCAATTTCTATCTTGTTGTTTTAAAAGTCATGCTTTGTGAATAGTCTCAAAAATGACTTTAATGGTATATGTTGTTAAATAATATTTAATTAAATGAATTAGGGCACATAAAAGTGTTAAAGTTTTTCAATTGAATGGTATGTGGTATATAATATCAACAAATATTCATTTTAGGGTCACTTTCCCCTTTATTTTACATTTTATAACCCATAATTAGTAAACAACCTTGATATCTCGTTTATTGTCTTAAGAGTTAAAATGGCTTAAAACTATTTGATATGGGTTAAAAAATAACCTAAACTTATCTAAATTATATTTTACAAGATGATTTTTTTTCATACTCTTCCTATAACAAAATATATCATTTTGTACCACAATTAGTTTAAAATTACTGTATATTAATTTAATTCTTTATGTAATTCCATGGGAGCCCCTCCCCCCACATATAAAAGTCATCCTCAACTTATTCTTATTCAAAATTATAAAGTCTTATTTATGAGAAAATACCTATTATAATACCATAATTTCTTCATTACTCACATCTGATAGTTGTTATTATTACTAAAATTCATTATTTTCAAGGATTAAGGTATATGTTAAAGGATGTTTCTGAACAAAGGGTTATAAATATTAACTGAGTTATTTTAATTTTATTTCATCTTCTACCTCAATTTAAATATATGGTATATATTATAAAATATTTTATTCAGTATCATAACAATAAATAATTGTTATTATTAGGATTAAATAACCATTATCCACCTTATTTTTTTCATAAGGGAAAAGAAAATAGTGTTCGTGCCTATGTTTTTACTACCACCACCCCAAAGTGATGCCTATTTTCAGCACTACATCACTTATATAGTTATAATAATTTATTTAAAAAATATAAATGACATTTATGCTATTATTATAGTTCTATTAAGGTGATTTACTTTTCATTTGATTTTTTTGATCCATTTAAAAGTGGAAACATCAAATATGTGAATGTATGGGCTATTGTCTCCATGAATTGGTGTAAATCATATTTCATTACTAATTTATATTAATAGTTAAAAAGAGTACTTTTTTACATGTGATATTAATGACATGATTAATATTTTGGATGTTATGTAACCATGATCAATGTAGGACTACGACTTATAAACCAAAACATGCAAGAAAATCGAAGCATTTATCATCCAAAATATCAATTTTAATAATGAACAGTTAATAAATAACTGATAAGATATTAAAATAAAATCATATATGGTATGATATATAATAATTTGGTTATATAATATATGTATAATAAATTTATATTTATTATATAATAATTTTGAATATGTAAAAACTATATTAGACTTTAGGTAAGGGACTTAAGTTTCAATCTCATTTGTAGTCAGGATTATTTATGCTTAGAATTTCTATTGAGAGAAATTAAATGTTCCTTATCTGATAATACAAATTAATTTACTTATCTTAAGGTTATGGAAAATATTATGATGTTTGATTACTATTTTTCTCTCTTTTTTACTCAAAATGGTTTAGGAAATGTTTTTAAGAAAAGCGTGCCTTATTTATTATCTTTGGGTATGGAATATTTATTCTCCATATCCATTTTTTATAAAAAAAATTCAATAATGTATTTACTATTCTAAAATACCTATTTAATTATATTTATACACATGTTCTACTTTCTATTACTTTTTCATAAAAGGACATTCATATCATTTTATTAATGAGGTACTTTTTTACTCAAGGTGTGAACATAATCATTGTAGTTTAACATTTACGGGATTAAAAAATTTCCCAAAATAATGAATGATCAATGCATTGAATATTTCTATAAATTTTTACATGGTTATTTTCATAGAATATTTTTTACAATAGTTTGTGGATTTTTAAATTTATATATGTGATTTCAAAATGAAAATGGTATTTTCCTCATTAAATATTTCAAAGATATTTTAAATGAAATTTATCTATGATAACTTCGGTTGATGTTACATAGGATTAAATCGATATTAAATCTAATGATACTATCCATATTAAATCAATTTATGATTCATGATTATTATGATGACATGTTTATGAAACCCTTTTATTTTTCCTGGGCTATCATATGTTCATATGATTATTGTTTTATGATATTGTGGCAGAAATGTGGACAAATTATGATTATGTGATGTGCGGTACTTGTATTATATATCCCTATAATGAATTGGGAATTGATGGTGATGTTAATAAACTCCTAAGATAATATTATTTAAAATAAATACGCATAGATGATGGAGTTAATAAACTCCTATTAGATTAATTTTTTTTACTAGATATAGGTTATTCAAATAGAATACTAGAATTAACTTGTTTAGGTAATTCAGTAATGAATGTTTAATTCCCATGATATTATCGTTTTCATTCATATTATTGAGCCAAAACATTCCCACGATATGTTTAAATTCTTTTGATATGCTATAACGGTTCATGGTTGATTTACAATTATTTATCACACTTATTATTCATTAATTTTGAAATGCTAATGTTTAATTCCATGACTCTTGTCTATGATCTATTATATATTGGGTATGAAATTTATAAATTATGATTGTGATCATATAACATTATTCTTTTATTTTTCATGAATATTATTATTGTTCGATATCTCCCATGTTTACCCTTACTGAGGATCTAATCACACTCTTTATTGTATTTCTTTTCCTCAGGTTATGAAGAATGGTTTTAAGTAAGGAATGTATAAGAAGAGTACTTTTTGATAATAAATTTATAGGATATGTTGATTCTCATTACTAAAATATTTTTTATGTACCTTTTATCCAAATATAATAATCCTTTTCACTTATAGAGTGTGTATTATGATTATATGCATTGAATATTCATCTAAAATGAGGTAATATATATGATAGTCATGGTTGGTTCACCTCATGACGACTGACCTAGTTGGATTATTGAGTGTTTTAGGTATTGTGATGAATATTCTTAATAGAATTTATAAATAATAATGGTAATACAAATATAAAATGAGGGATTATTAGGAAGGAGGTTGATGTGTATTGAGCTAATACTGAATGTGGCTAGGGAATATTATTCCCTTATCTTCACATTTATATACCAAATTTGATATTCCAAAGTGTTGAGTAGAATATTGACATGTTATACCTTTCCCATTTATATAATCATTGAAATATAGGTGTCGAGATAAATGATGTGTGATTTTGTTATAGACATAGGTTACCATTCCCCCTTTTCATATCATTAACATTGATGGATCAGGACACCTTAGTATTGATATAATTATATCTATGATCCTATTTTACTATTTTTATTATCATTAATATATATGGGTTGAGATTCTTCATGGATGAGTCATAATAGACATAAATGGTTTCCCATTATTCCAATCATTGATATACATGGGTGAAGAAACCATATGATAAAGAACAATATATAATTAGTATTCATTTCCTATTTATTATATAATTGATATATATGGGTAGATATTTAGGAGGGATACAATCATTATTATAATTGTACACTTTTCCCAGTTTAATTATCATTGATATGCGGGGTTGGATATTTCTATGAGATGATATTGATATTGACATGATTTTTCCTATCTCATAAACATGTATCATTATTATAAGAAATCAAGAAACCCATTGGGTTTATATACTATAGTAATGGGAATATATAACCCTCCCACACTTATTATGTTATAAATACATGTTTAGATATTTTATAGAATGGATGAGGAAGGTATGTCCATGCCATACGATAATTTTTGAGCACTCACTAATGTGGAATTTATTCTTACTATTATTGTTATTTATTATATAATTTCAACTTGAATATGAATCTCTATGCACATGTGAATATCATGGTTCATATCATAGGTAAGGGAATGTTCCATGATGATGTCTATTTAGCTAGAGAAGCCTTTTCAAAACTATTCTATATTATTGGGTTGATATTTATGTCTATTGTCATATTTATCTATATTATTTTTCTTATTTTGATCCATAATACAAATGATTGGATTACATGTGAACTTATTTATTTCTCTTTAATTCACAAGACATTACAAGAGATCATTTTCATATAGAATATGATATGTTACATATTTATGTTTGACCCAATGAAGTAATGAACTTTATATAATATTATATTATTTTGTCTATTTTTTAATAATAATTATTCAATTAATTATTATTATATTCACTACTGAATATATAGTATCCCAATGCAATAAAGTGAAACTAACTACTCCGATGTAGTATCTTTTGCATGGAGATTCTTGTTTAAGGAATGTAGAACATTAGTTTGGTCACTGTGGAGTACATATGTACCATGGATGTTACATTATTGATCAGTGAGGATCAGTACTCCACCCTGGGTGGGGGTCTGAGAGAATAAAATGTATTACTTTATACTATGTGAAAAATGCATTCCCCTCATTTACTTTTACAAACATTTGATGAACAAATATCAATGTATTTCCTCACCCTTACAAGGAATCGAGATAATATAATAGGAAAATAAGAAACAACACATAAAATATTATTGACAATGATTAGATATACTATTGATGATTACATACCTAGTGAATGGTGGTTATTATCCCCACCAACAAATAACTTCCCATTGTTACACAAGATAGAACTCAATAATGTGTATATTATTAGACCTATAATCCAAGTGAAAACTGTATAAAATGAATGCACATACCTGTTGATCTTAAATTCTATGATTTTCCTTTTATTATATTGAAGAATGGTTAGTAGATATCTAGACTCATACAAATTCGACCACAGAAACCCCAATTGGGTTGGAAATAATTGAGTGTTCCACCAAAAGCATCCCTCTAACATTCCATGGGTTTGGGACTAGCACCATGATGTAATGAAAGAGATATTTGAGGTCATAGACTTATCATCCTATGAAAAATATATTGAAAAAATCTAGATAAAAGGTCCTCATAACCACACAAAATATAAATAGATGGATTAAATTTAAAAATAATCATGTATACCTCTAAAGAAAAAAAGATAATAGGGTCACATTATAACATAATCTCCAATATAAAATCTTCTTGAAGAATAATCTATAATGTTCCACAATGATCCTGATTCATAGTACCAGGTTAGAAAGTCTACTAATCATCACATCATCTATATTGACACATAATGTGGGGGCTAGATACACATTCATGGGTGAGTATAAAAATATCTATAAGAATGTCCTTCAAACAAAAGGAAAAACATGATATAGGTCTGCATAAAAAATGATGGACTCAACCTATAATTTTCTTACTCAATATTGGGAATTTCTAGGAATCATCACTTCAATCCCATACAAGGGATCCACCACTATTTGGAAGGGGAATCTAGGGATTAATATAAATTCTCACATACATGGATTATTAGGACCCAAAATAGTTTGTAAACCTCATGGGAGACACGTAACAAGTTAATAACTCAAGGGAATACACTTATCTTCCGAAAAATCCATAAATTAAATTCCAAAAACATTTATTTTATAAAGGGGGAATATAAAAACACTACTTTTTATTACACACTTAAACATGATTTATTTCATAAACTCCACACTTGATAAAACATGGATGATCGAGAGGTCTAGTGTCTTTGGGGTATGGAAAAATTACATAAAAACTTAAAACATAAAACACAAAACATCATTATTGAAAAAATATTTAACATAACAATGACATTACCTCATTCATTACATTGCAAGGGATAACATCAGGAAATAAATGTGAGAAGGGTGAGTTAAAAATCCCACTAAGGGAGTAAAAAATAAATTACATGAAGAATATAATAAATTTTAGTAAATACACATATCAATGGAGAATAAAAGAAACATGAACATAAATGAATGATATATCATGATTATCATAAATGGAAATGTGGCAACAACACTTGACATAGAATTAGCATGATCCAAGGATCATTACACATGGAGCATGGGTAAACCCTCATTGAACTAGAATTAGCACGAGTAAGTCCTCATTAAACTTGAATTAGAATTAGTAAATCCTAATTTCACTTGACGTATAATGATACTACTCTTTACCCAATGAATTGGAGTGCTATCAGGGTACACCCTTCACAAAAATTTCATTTCACTCGTAAGTGTGCCACGTGGATCATAAAACATGGAATAATTCATCATATTTTATTCCATGATAAAGGGATGTAAAATAAATACATGAATATTTATAATAAATAAGTAAATTTTCATAAATGTGAATACCCTTGATAGATAAATGGTTGTGGTATTCACTACACAATGACATTGGCTTGGAAAATCATGGTGCAATTTCGGCTGCGTAACAGCGTGACATAAGAATTCATAAAAATGGATAATGAGAGTGGAAGGGATGTATCATAATATTTACATGAAATGGAATATAATGGGGTCATATAAATACACTTACCAACATAATTAATGGAATTTGGATTTATAATACAAATGAATAGTTGGAATGTAAATGAAGAGAGAGAAATTCTTTACAGAATTTTGACATGGTAATGGGTATACACGGGAAAAATTAATGAGAAGAAAGGGGTATCTCATCCTTCAAAAATAAAGAGGGCAGTATGGGTGAGGTGAGAAACCATACCCCAACATTTATAACTTATAATAAAATTTCATAAGAATATTAAGAATCTGGGATAGAATGGGAATGAAAGGAATCCCTTAAGGAATTTCGGCATGGTAATAGGTGTATATGGGATGAATTAATGAGAGAGAAATGTGTATATAATAATTAAAACATAAAATAGGTATTATGTGGGAGGTTTGATGTAACCCTTCAAGCTTCCACGATATTCTTCCCTTTTAATAATACAGTAGCGTGTGTTGTACGAAATTTCGAGTTCTAACACACCACAACCAATCAAACTAGCCATTATGAAAAGTAATACCCACTTTTTAAAATTTTATAAATTTTATCTTTCAAAATGGACTTCATTTTTTGGATTCAGAATATCAAAATTATCTTAGGGTGAATTTTTGGTACATTTCTGATAACTTTTATATTTTGATGAATAGTGAAAATTACTAAATTTTAATTAAAAACAACATTTTTAATCAAAATAATTAAAAGTGATAAATTATGAATTTGATTGATTTTAAAGTATAATTAGATTATATTTTAAAAAATTTAATCCAATTTTGGTCATTGGACATAATTTCACATTTAAAATAGACATAAGCAAGTGCCAAACTTTTGATAGTTATTATTTCATAAAAAATCTCTTTTTATTTTAAGAACGAGAATTAATTATAAATTAATTTCAGCCAATTCAATGTTTTGAATTTAGAAAAATAGATTTCATATTTAGAATAAGTATTTCCAAATTGTGTAAATAGATAACGTTTATTTTTAGACATTATGAATAATTATTTCGGTATATATTTTATTTACCATGGTTAAATGGTAAATCTGGTAAATAAGGGTAAAAAGATAATAATAATAGTATTAAATTACCCTAAAACATGTCCTAACATTATTGGATGATACATGTCCGACCATGGCCATCTTTGGGTCAATTTTGGGACCCCACGGAGACACTTGTAAGTGATAATGACACTTTATATTAAATAAGTGAAAGTAAATACAAAAATGACATAAGCATATAAAATTTTGAAAAACAATTTTTACATAGGGTAATATATGTTATATTTTTGACTATGAATTTTAATTAAAAATTGAAAAGTATTTCCTATATAATGGTATTTTATTTATAATTTTTAGGCATTGAATAATTAAATTTATTTATGACAAAATAATTATGCAATATTTTCCTTATTAATAAAAGAATCAAATAATTGGTATTATAAATTTTAAAATAAATATAATTGGAAAGATATGATGCCATCCATAAATTTTATTGGTTAATATTTCATGTTAGGAATGATTATATGAATTTGTTTTGAATTAATAATGTTTTTAAGACTTTAACAAAAATCAATTATTAAATAGATTCAAAATTGAAAAAAATGAGTTTTTAAAACAAATATTATATTATTAATTGATATTATATTCCTAAAAATCAAAGGTTCAGCCAAAGGACTTATATAATGATATTTTTATCATTAATGTACCACTTGGGGGTCTCTTGGAAGTATATAAAAGGTTTATTAACTATATGATATTAAAATACAAAGAGACATGGTAAATGTCAAACTATTTAACTAAGAGTTAAATAAAAAAGATAAAGATAATATAGTGACTAAAACTGTCTAAAACCTATTGGTTGAGTGGTTTTAGACCTAGCCCCACCTTAATATTTAAATATTCAACTTTGGATCCATTAGAAACTGAATATTAATTTATTATATAATAATATTTCTATCTTTTTTTAAGGTGACCCTCACCCCTCTTATAAAAGGGCACTCCCCCATCTCATTAATTAATACCTTAAAAGCCTTTTGGATCGAACAACCCCTAACAAAATATCCTATAAACTTCCCTAAATTCATCCTAGAGGCCCTCCTTTGGTCATAAATCCAACTTATTTATCCCTATTGATCAAATCAAAAGGAAGAACCCGAATAAGAGGTAATAATTTCACCAACCTCTTTCAAGTTCTTTTCTTCTTCCACTTCTTCTTTTTTATTATTTCCATTATAAAATAATAACTATAGTATCATATATATACTGTGAAGTTATTATAAATTTTGTACAACCATATTAAATATTCTATCCATCCTTTTAATGACATGTCACCATACGTGCGTACGTACGGCTTGCCGTCTCCACGTCGTGGTGTAATTGTTATTCAAAACATTATTATTTGGATGGGTATGATAATGATGTGTAATTGATGTAAATAATAAATATAAAATGATAATGATTCTATATATATGATATACCATCTAATTATATATTATTTCAATATCAAAAAAATGATATTGTCACTCGTACGTACGTACGGACTACCGTTTCCATGAACGCGATGAGATTAATTCCCCATCATATCCATTCAAGTATAATTCTCATTTGATGATTAAAAATAATGTTTAGAGACCTGATATAATTATGGATATGAATAAGATACATCCCATCTATAAAAAATATGGCACATATAATAATGAGTATAATGGAAAATGAATCCGTTAACACCCGAAACGACGATAATACTAAGATATTATTAACAAATCAATGTTAAAAGATCATATATGATATCATATTAATGTATATAATTATTGTATAACTCAATAACAATTATTTCACCATTATACCGGAGGTTAACCTACCCTTGAGTAGGGAAAAGTACAAAGTAAGGGGTTGATTATCTCACTTTTAATTCTGTGAGATTTCCATTGTTAACCACTTATTTATTGCATTTGGCGTGTGTACTACCCATGATTGTATTCATTGTGTAATATAATTTAATTTATGGATATCTACATCATAATTGTATTATCATTCTTTCATGGGTGTAAGTTTCATATGTTACCAAATCAAAAAGGGAATTTGAAATTTCAATTTCCACTCATTCGGCTTTACGCATACTTCATTGATTATTTTACTCCATGATTATGTGTGGAATCACTATTCATTGGTTATGTCATAATTTCCACTCAAATTTCTGTGTATATACTACTTATACACATAATCACTCCATTTATAAATTCACAAGTTATCGAAATGAACTTGATAAGACTAATTTTAACTCAATCTCCATTTGTTGAGTTAAATATCCAATTCATTGGTGTTGTTTTTACAAGAATATGTGTGAATGTCCTTGGATTAATTTACACTGAATATCAAATCATATTGAGTGTATTTATATTTTTCACACATAATTATTTCATTGATTTATCCTTAACCTAAGGATACGGTATTTATAAGAGATTTCTTCTCTATTTACATTCCTTTGATACTTCTTTGTCGTTACACACCAACTCACTTTTATATGGTGTATATAATGTACTTTGACATAGTATATCATGAATACCTTTATTCTCATGATATTATAAAGTTTTTATTACCTCAATTATTTGTATTAATTTGTCTCTCTTTTGGTTAGGAACTCTAACTAAAATATCTGTTAAAATGTTTGAAAGATTTATTATTCTAAATCTTTCTCATTAATTTCCATGTTTTAAAAATGTTTTTAAGGATTTATTTATATGGACATTAATGTTTTAAAATTAAAATTCATTTTAAAAGTTTTTATGTGGTATTGGAATCTTTGATTCAAAAATCTATTTGTAAATGGCTTCTTGATAAATAGTGTGAATTTTAAATGTATTCCAGAAAAAGGGGGATATTTCTCTAAAATAGTTTTGATGATTATTATCATCTATGTCAGTATCCTTCGTTATTTTCTATTGAGGTTAATCTGTTACAATAAAATCTTCCATATTTTATTTAATGAGTTATGTTTGATTGTGGATGTGCTATTTTTATACCATTCATGGTTTGTGGATAAATTATTGACATTTCCTATGCTAGTTTTAATATGAATTCTTATGTTATGTTTCAAACTTTTCATATGAGGAATGCATTGGACATAGTAACTGACGGGTGGAGCCTGCTATAGCTACTCGATGCATCGGTAGATCTCATGAGATAGACTAGTGTCTTGGAACAAGGCCTTGATAAAATCTTATTTGTATTCTTGGCATAAGGCCTTGACTATGTGGTTATGATAGTCTGACATTATGGATTCCATCATTATGAAAGTGGTTATTGATATTGCATGTGATCATTCGACTAGTAGAATATTCTTTTGAATTAGTAAATGGAATTATTTGATTTTATCTTTTCCATATTATGCTTAAGTTCAAGTTTAAAAGGATTTTGTTCCAGTCTTATACAGTGCCTTAAATATTTATGCTTATTTATGAAAGTTTCTGCTATAATGTTATCCTTACTATGCATCTGAGCTCACCGCTTTCTATGATTTACTTTCCTATGATGGAAAGAAGTATATTTTGACTGACCTCTAGGGATATTTAATGGGATCTCAGTGTTTTCTATGGAGATAATGTTGTTGTCGTTTTCCATTTTATGATGTAATGTAAACCTTATGAATGTATCTAGTACTTCCAAGGCTACTAAACTAATTGGTCTTTCGAGACATGATCTTTTATGATCATTCCAATGATACGTAATAATGAAATGACTCTGGGATTCTGGGGTTGGGGCATTACAGCTGGTATTAGAGGATGTTTAGTACAATCCTTGGAAACTAGATTCAGATAAACTCTGATTTGAGCACATAGACCTAAGATGGGATTTGAGGATTAGTATAGAAGATCTTCCTAGAATTTTGGTATTGTATAGATTTTGTGAGTTTTTTGAGAAATACATCCCTGTCTAGATACGAGGAGGTAGATACAGCTCTAGCACATATGTACCTAGGGGTAAAACCCAAAAACACCACTTTGAGGTAGACTCGAACGTGAACTAGTGCACGACAACGAGCCTTGCTGCACTCTTGGTTACGACACACCCGGAGGATATGATTAGGATAATTTACATTTTAATTACAAATAGATTTGAATTATTGTAATATAAGATTAGAATAAATGACCTTGGTTAATCCTATGGTGTTTTAAATTAAGAATATGGTGTCATTGTATGCACTAAATGATTTTATGACTATAGTTACTCACATAATGCTTTCTAATTTTAGTGAATGGCTGGATTCCAAGGAAGTCATAGTAACTTTGAGAATTATGTACTAGGTGGGAATAGTGGTGGAAAAGAGCAACAAAATATAATTTTGATAGGTGTAAAAGATATCGTGTTCATCCCAAATCAGTATCCCAAAAATATGATGAACAACATATATATTAACCAACTCCTGGACTCAAAAAAGAAGAGAAAGGTGATTAATGATAAGAGCTCTAGTAGTGGAGACCATGAAGAGAAGAATCCTCAATTTCCATCATGCAGGAAATGTGGAAGGAGACACCCATAAATGTGTATCAATGGAACAATGCAATGATTTACGTGCGGGAAAGAAGGACATAAAGTGAAGAATTTCTGAGGAAAAATGAAGAGTACTATGGAAGAAAATAAAAATAGTCCCAAGAATCCATTTACAGTCATTTTCCGCAAATGAAGGGGACCTGGCCATTACCCGAGTGAATTCCCTATTCTATAGGATATTTTCTTGGTCAAAGAAGAAGTTATGTGCAAATAAATGGTTGGAGAAATTTTTAAAAGTACTATTACTCCTTGTTGATGTGATTACTTTGGAATAATTTTCACTTTTATTGGTAATCCTGGAGTTTTTCATGTGAAAATCATATTTGAAGAAGTCTTATCTTTTATCTTGTGGATATAGTTATAAATAAACATTGGGTTTTATTTGATCATTGAGTTTGTGGAAATTACAAGTTATTATATTTTGAGATGAAAATGCAAGGTATGAGATAACATTTGTGGTTAAATTATGTTATGGTTATTTTGAGGAATTTATCTCATTTTTGTAATGTTATAAAATATAGTTTTTGAAAAAGTGCAACACACAGACTGTGTGACAACCTGTCGTGTCAGACAAAGCTATGGGAATAGAACCCACAACTAAAGTTTGATTGGGATTTATCACTGGACTACATGAAGTCCCTGGTTAGTTTGACTAATTTTTTTAGTTAAATGATTTTATTGGTCAATAAAAAGTTGATTTGGGATCTTATTTCTTATCAAATGGATACCCTTAGTATAGGAAAATGATTCGGTGATTATGTGATAAATGTTATTTTTGAAGATTTTCTCTTTTTTGGGAACACTATATGCCCAAGGATAATAGAATACTATGGGATTTAATTTGAGGAGTAATGGTGGATTTTTATCTATGTTTTTATTGTGTACTTATAGTGATTTGGGTTATTTATGGAAATTATTAACCATTAATTGATAATATGTGATTAGATTAATTACTTTTAGGTATGTTACATTAAGAGTAGTTTATGTCATTTCGAGATACAATTTAACATGGAAGACTACATAACCTAATTCTTCTATGTTTTGGGTTTCAATATTAGTTTGGATTATATTGAATGATTTTAAGGACAATTTTTTATTGAATGGTATTTATTTAACATTGGGGTATTGTGGTTTAGTTTTAGAATTTATGATTAGTGATTATTTCTCTAATGGAATATCCTTTTGGGGGATCATAAGATCTTATACTAACCATTTTGGTTTTGATTAATCTCTAAAGACAAGTTAAATATATATTTTATCCTTCGTGGATTATGTGATTCTATAAAAGTTTATTCTATTTCTTCTAGTGTGACCATGTCTTCTTGAATAATCATCGTTTAAAAAAATGATTTAGTAGTGAAAATTTATTTAAGAATGAAACTCAACATAAAAAGTAAGAATATCTCTTTATGTTCTTAGTCAATCTCATAAATGAATTCCTCATCTTTATGTAAAGTAACATAAAACAAAAATAAAAAATAAAAACAAAAAAATGTTGTCCGTTTACTTTTCCTAAAGGGAGACTAATGACTGTTTGTCCAATCACAAGATTGTGGTTTTCGTGTTGTTAAATTTCACTTGATCATGTTTTCTATCCCTATCCATCAGAACTTGAAACTTAGTTTATCATTTATATCCATGTTTTCCAACATTGAATCCTAGTATGGGTTATCTTGGGTGAACTTTGTACTTCTCTTTCTTTCTTCTAAAGTGATATTTTTATTGACTATTTTTACGATGTGGGACTTTCCATTATATTCCCAAGCTCAATTATAAAAGTTTTGAGGACTCAATTTATTGAATAAGGAGAGAATGTAACACCCCAATTTTCCACAGTACACTTTCCTTTGAATAATACAGTAGAGCGTGTTGTACGCAACTTCAAGTTCTAACACACCACAACCAATCAAACTAGCCATTATGAATAGTAATAACCACTTTTGAAATTTTATAAATTTTATCTTTCAAAATAGTCTTCATTTTTGGATTCGGAATATCAAAATTAGATTAGGGTGAATTTTTGGCACTTTTCTGATAACTTTCATATTTTGATGAATAGTAAAAATTACTAAATTTTAATTAAAAACATCTTTTTTAATCGAAATAATTAATATTGATAAATTATGAATTTGATTGATTTTAAAGTATAATTAGATTTTATTTTTACCATTTAATACAATTTTTTTTATTGGACATAATTTCACATTTAAACTAGACATAAGAAAGTGCCAAGCTTTTGATAGTTATTATTTCTTAAAAACACGCTTTTTGTTTTGACAATGGGAATTAATTTTAAATTAATTTCTACCACTTTAGTTTTTTGAATTTAAAAAATGGACTCCATATTTAGAATCTAGAGGTCCAAATTGTGTAAATAGGTATGTTTTATTTTTAGACATTTTGAATAATTACTTTGGTAAAAATTTTATTTACCATGGTTAAAGGGTAAATCCGGTAAATAAGGGTGACAAAATAATATTATAATAATATTAAATTACCCTAAAACGTGTCCTAACTTTATTGGTTGTAACCTTTCCGACAATGGTCATCTTTGGGTCGATTTGGGGACCCCATTAATCCACTTGTAAGTGATAATGACACTTTATATTAATAAAGTTAAAGTAAATAAAAAATGGCATAAGCATATATCATTTAGAAAAACAATTTTTACATAGTGTTATATATGTTATATTTTAGACTATAAATATTAATTAAAAATATAAAAATATTTCCTACATAATGGTATTTTATTTATAATTTTTATACATCGAATAATTAAATTTATTTATGGCACAATAATGATGCAGTTTTTTCCATAATAATGAAAGAATCAAATAATTGGTATTATAAATGTTAAAATAAATATAATTTGAATGTTTTTATTACATAACCAAATTTTATTGGTTAATATTACATGTCAGGATTTATTAAATGATTTTTTTTTCGAATTAATAAAGTATTTATAACTTTAAAAAAATGAAATATAAATTTTTTTCAAAATTGACATAAATGACTTTTTAAAAAATATATTATATTATTAATTGATATACTATTCATAAAAATATACGGTTCGGACAAAGTACTTATATAATTAAAGGTGTATCATTAATGGATAACTTGAGGGTCTCTTATAAGTATATAGTATGTTTATTAACTATATAATATAAAAATACAAAGAGACATGGTAAATGTCAAACTATTTAACTAAGAGTTGAATCAAAAAGATAATGTTAATATAGTGACCCAAACCATTCTAAAACCTATTGGTTGAGTGGATTTCAACCTATCCCCACCATAAATTTTAAATAATCCACTTTGGATCCATTATAAACAAAATATGAATTTATTATAAAATAATATTTCTATCTTTTCCTAAGGTGCCCCTCAACCCTCTTATAAAAGGGCACTCCCCCTTCTCTCTAATTAAAACATTAAAATCCTTTTGACTCGGCCAAAACCTACTCAAATATCCTCTAAAATTACCTCAATTTATCCTATAGTCCCTCCTTTGGTCATAAAGTCAACTTAAGGATCCCTTTTAATCAAATCAAAAGGAAGAACCCGAAGAAGAGGTAATAATTTCACCACCCTCTTCCAAGTACTTTTCTTCTTCCACTTATTCTTTCTTGTTATTTCCATTCTAAAATAATAACTCCAGTATCATCTATATACTGTGAAGTTATTAAAAATATGGTACAACCATATTCAGTATTCTATCCATCCTTTTAATAAAAATGAATGTTTTACATTTCACAATGGCCGAAGGATTTAAAAAAACAAGTTGTGTTAATGTTTTATTGTGTTGAAAATAATAATAATTACATTCTCTTATTTATAAGGATATTCATCCTTGAAAATGGAACAATTTCATCGCCTCCCTAAGAAATCATTTTGGTATATACATGTGAATAAAAGAACACAATCACATGATATCCTACAAAATTAGAGATCCATTTCTTCTAGGGATCCCAAACAAATCACAATCGAGAACTCCTTACATTCCAAAGATTAGTTAGAGACTACTATATATAAGGATCTCTTCCATATACGTTACCACTCTACCACAACCCATAATAGGGGGTCATACCACCTAACAATAACAGACCTTGCATAAAATCACCTTAGAATCCCACCAATATCTTATATTCTCATACCATGAGATTCCCATCGACCCCAATACGTAGAAAAGTAAAAAAATGGTATTTAATAGAAATAGTTCATTCACCATGGTATTTTAAATGTATGGAAATTCATGACTATAAAAGGGGGTATCCCCATTAATATATTTCAGGGACAATAAATGCACATCAATATATACTCATTGGAAACTCAATAGGCATTCTATAATACATCATGATAGCCTGCCGCTGCACTTACTAAATATCAAGCAAGCCTACAGATCAACATAATATATTTTTAGGAACTAGGGTAACATTAAACCTCTTATACCATTCATCATGAAAGATATAAGGAGTATATTTCTTCAAACAAATACCCCAACCAGGTCCTCATCCACCATAGATAAACAACATAACCAACATTTAAAAAAAAGGACAACATCTTCTAAATTTTATTTGTATTTATTCAAATGCATATATTGGTTTTCCCCACATTTATCCCCTGAATGGCCATCACATATATAAATCTAAAATACCACCAAAACACCTATGAGGTCACAATATCAATATGATTAACTAATATTCAGTATGATACTCACAAATTCTAACCCCACATGTTATAATGTGTCTCCACCCATACAGATCATGATTCATAATTATATGGTCACCAAAATGTACTATGCATATGATTCTAATATCATCCAAATGTATGATATGAAAATAATTATACTTCTTATTTGGATCCTAAAAATATCGAAGATAAAATAATGAAAATGTACTTACTGATTGGTTACCCCACCAACATTTTAAAAATAACTTAAGGGAGAAGGGTTCCTCCCTTGTTCTATAATTGTATGTATGGTCCTCTGAAACCACTCATAATTCATGTAATCAAGATCACCATCCCATTAATGAACTCAAAATTTCTCAAGAGGATTGATCCTTATCACCCGGCTAGACTCAACTTAAATGAAAAAAACCACAACCAACCTAATTAATCAAAAAACATCCTATAATGTCAAACATCTATATAGACTCAATCTGAGAGTATCACCAACCACCACCATATAGTCATGGGGGCTCACCGTATAGAAAACCTTTTATTTATTAAACATTAATTCATAATTTATTAAATAAAATTACACATAATACCACATGGAATATTTTTAATTTTAGTGTCTTGGAAAATTTGTTACATAACATAACATCTTTAACTTGGGATACAACAACATTATTTAAAACATATTTAACTTCCTTCTAAAATTCAACAGATTTTAAAACTGCATGGGATAACCTGGGGAAAACATATGAAAGGGGTGAGATTTAAATACCATTAAGGGAAGGAACATGAAATAACATGTTTAAGATAATACATGATAGAAAATTGGAATATCAAATGGGAAGAAAATGGATATGAATGATTATGCATGATATTTCATGATAATCATTAGATGAGAAATGTGGTTACAACTAAAAATGCTCGGTCATAAACATAGGTCAAGGATAAATTCAAATATATCATGATGGAAAATGTATCATATAATAATTAGGTCCCTACCTCTCCCATCATTACATGTCACGAGACTAAACATTACCCAATTCATTTAAGCTCTATATAATTACAGGCGCACCGGTCACATTCAATTCATTCTCATACTAAAGTGTGCTACATATATCATATAACATTGATTCGTTTGTAATAATATTTTATTACATGAAAATGGAGTGTGGAATACAAAAATTTATGTCCCTTTTAAAATAAGTATATGTGTATAAACGTGAAAACCCTTTATAAGAAATGGGATTGGTATTCATTATACAATTGTTGGGGCATGCAAAATTGGGGTGAAATTTTGACAGTATAATGACGTCACATAATAATACATTAAATTATTTTATGAGAGGTAAATGGGTATATCATCATATTTAAATAAAATAGGTAGTAATAGGGGAATTTGAATATAAATCCCAATATAAGGAATTTGATTTGGAAGGCAGAAATTAATAATAAAATCGTGATAATGAAGTGAAGGTGAAGATCATTTACTTGAGTATGTAACTCCAAATACTTGGAAGGATACTCTTGAGAGAATGGGGGATCCTTGGGAGGATTCTATTGAGGTTATATTAGATTAATAACTTTATTTATATATTTTTAGTGAAGAGAAATGGGATATTGGGTGGGTTTATATAGGAAAATATTGGGGATTTAATTATTTTTTCTCAAGCATAGGCATTATAATGTATATAACAAAATAATCAAAAGAAAAAAAATTCACATTGTCGTTTCCATTGGTTTCTGAAAAATTAGAGGTTTATTTAATTATTTTATAAGGTCATGGACCGAAATTCATAAAAAAGACACTTGATGTTTTGGAAGTGTGTCATTCTATTAAAGAAATGATTTCAAACCCACGATAAATATTAATTGTATTTAGAGGATTCTGAAGGGATTTAAAAAATTAGTCAAATAAACATAAAATAAAATAATTTTAATTTCCAAATATATATTTGGTCATGTATGAAATTTATAGTATTTATTAAATCACTTTTGGGTCATTATGATGTCATAATACACATCATATATTTATAAGATATTTAGTTTTTACCGAAATGTTCAACTGTCTTAGAAAATTAATGAAAATTCACCATTAGATAATTTAAATTTTATAAATCAAAAAATAATATTAATATTTTCAAAATAATTTTCATAATATTTTAATTTTCTATTTTAAAACAAAATGTAAATTTATTATGTAATTATAGGTTTTTCAACAATAACCGTTTTTGAACCCTTATAAAAATTACATTTGACTTCCTAAAAATTATATGATCATTTATATTTAATAAATTTTATTTAATAATAGTATTAAAATAGTATATATTTCCATAATCTAGTAAATTATCAAAATAAATTACTTATTTGAATTTCAATATTACACAAAAATACTATATCTGTTTTTATAGTAAATAATAATTACCATTTATAATGTAACAATAATATGATGAAAATATATTCATTATTCTATAAAAACTATTTTACATACTCATATTTATAGGGTAACAATATATATCCATTTAATTTAGCTATTAATTCCCTAAGAGTAGTGCCATGATGGTGGGACTTTCAAGGGGTTGGTTCAGTGTACATGGTTTGGGATGCGATCTCAATGAGCATAAACTTCTCCCGCAAACATTTTTCTCAGGATTATATTTTTGGATCTCAAGATGGTCTTGGTCACAAGAAAAACCCAATAATTCTATATCCCATAAAATTTATGAAAAATGGGCTTCATAGGATATGATCCTACTAGTAGAGGCCATCACCTCCTTTGACTATGTCAATTGGATTTTTTAAATCCCAATATTTATACCAATAATGTGATCACTATTAAATGGACATATTATCAATGGTAATGATACCTAATGTAATTTTAAATCTAATTGGATTTAATTAAACAAAATAACTTCATTTTTATAACCATATTATTTAATAATATATTTAATTAAACTTTATGGGGAAATTTTATTTATAACTGTTTAGGTCATTATAATATTCCTCCCTTAAGAAAAGTTTCCCTCAATAATTTCAATTACCACACTAAAATAGATGAGGTTTACTCTGATTCATCAATTTATCTGATTCCCACATTGCTTCTTCAAACATTTTTTTCTCCACAATACATTGACATGTTGCATTATCTTATTTCATAGAACTTTTTCCATATGATTTAGAACTTCCTCGAATGCACTTTATATGAGAGGTCATTATCTAATGTTATCACCTATGGATTCAGTACATGTGAAGGGTATAATATGCATTTTCTCAAGAGCGATACAAATAATATATAATTTATGTGATATAGTTTAGGTGAGTGTTGTTGTCGGTAGGCCACCACTCAGATTTTATCAAGTATCTCAAAGGGGATGATGTTTCTTTGACTAAGAATTCACTTATACAAAAATCTCATAACTTTATTCATTTTAGAAATTCCATGGAATACCATGTCTTCAAAATCAGTATTTCAGTCATGTTGATAATATTCATAATATCTGTTCTACTGACTCTAAGAAGCCTGGATGACTGCTGAATGGTCTTAACATTTTCTACCACTTCCTCAACTATTTCAGGAGCTAGTAGTTTTTGTTCTCCAAATTCATTACAGCATCCAGGTGTTCTCCACATTTTCCTATAATTTAATTCAAATTGATCCATTTGGATTCGTGATTGGAATCTATTTTTCTAATAGAAATCAACCAAAGGATGATGTTAGTCCCATCCTCCTTTTATATTATTTGATCATGCTCAAAACATATACTCAAGTGTCTGGATAGTCCATTTAGATAGTCCATTTGTATGTGGGTGAAAAACCATGTTGTTGTTCAAATAAGTATTCATTGCATGTTCGAGACTCTTCCAAAACTTATCGGTTAATCTTGGATCCCAATCAGATATAATCGATAGTGGTGCTCCATGCAGCCTCACCACTTCTCTAATGTATATCCATGCATGTTGATTGAGCGAGAAACCCTCTTGAATGGAAATGAGATATGCAGTCCTTATAAGATGATCCCCAACAATCTATATATAATTATTACATATTGATGTCATTAGAATACTAGGGAAAAATTCCATGGTGATTTTTCCCATTTATATGTAGGTAAGGGTTGTGGTTTCACCATCCCATTTGATTTTTGGCTTTCCAATTTAACTAGATGACATTCAATAGATCATGATGTATATCCTATGATCTTCTACTTTATATTGTCCTAGAAGTAGTGTTATCAGATATCTCAATACATCTTTGTGCTTCCTGGGTTGAGGGAGATGGTTGAGAAATCTTTATTATCCATCAGCTCCTTATGTAACATAGGATTTTATGGTACACATATTCTTGACCCCAATCTCACAAATCATTCTATATTGACATTAAACTGTTAAGATTTCCCTTTTATTATAGCTTCCACATTCTTCTGACTTCCAAAATCATTTAATTGACCTCCCTTTATTCTTTGTAGAAGGTATGGTTGAAAAATAATATACGAAAGGATTAATGATGTTACTTCTGTAATGATTTCCATGTCCATACATTCAAAATCTATGAAGATCATATCCCTCTCAATTTTCATCAATGATATAATTACTAGATCCTTATTTATATTGAGTGGCCTGAACATTATTTGCTTTAATAGGATGATATTGGATTGAGAACTCATAGTCCTTGATCATCTCTAACCATCATTACTGGCACATAGTTATCTCTCTCAGTGTGAATATAAAATTGAAAATTTTGTGGTCTGTATAGAATTAATAAATCCCCACAAATAGATAATGATGCCATTTTTTCAAAGAACTGATTACTGAAGTGAACTCCATATTATGTTTTGGGTAGTTCTACTCATGAACATTAAACATCATTGAGGAATAGGCTACCTATTTTACATTTTGCGTTAACATATAACCCAATTCCTTCTTTGAAGCATCACTGAATACCATGAAGAGTTCTCCATAAGTGTGTAATGTGGAAACATGGCCAAGGATAGGACTCTTTTTTAGATTCTTGAAGATATATTTTCATTCTCAATTATATAAAAACATGTCACCCATCTGAGTTCGCTGAGTTATAGTGTTTTAAAATCATAATGAATTTTACCCAAATTGATGATAATACCAATTTAACCATATAAAATAATGGATATTTTCCCCATATGTTGGCCACATCCATCATTCAATTTTCATTTACAAATCCCTTGATATCTAATTTCATGTGATGATATGACCCATGAATGATAATTCCTTCCACAAGAACTCACATTTTATGTATATTTCATAGATATTATCCTTTCCAGTGGGTTTTAGAACAGTACTCAGATGCTCCTCAAGACCGTTCTATCATTTTGAGCATATTATAAAATAATATATAAAGACTACCACTAATTTTTCAACGTAATACCTAAAAATTGTATTCATTAATTCGATGATGATTTTTAGAGAATTATTGAGTCCAAATGGAATTAATATGAACTCATACTACTCAAACCTTGTATGAAATGTATCCTTGGGGATATCCTCCTCTTTCATCATATATTGGTAATATCTCGAGCACATATCAACCTTAGATAATTATTGTACACCACATAAGTGATCAAATAAGTCATAAATCCTTGGTAAGGGATACTTAATATTTATTATGATATTTTTTAGTTCACGATAGTTAATGTAATGGTGTATTAAACCATCCTTCATCTTGATGAAGAGAACTACTACACCCCATGGTGAAGCACTTGGGGGTATGATACCTTTATCCAAAGTAACCTATAGTTGTTTCTTCAGCACCAAATGTTCCCAAAAATCCATTATATATATATATATATATTCTATTCTAATGATAATTCCCTAGGTTTATGCTCATTTGAAAATTCATCCTCTCGTCTAAGAGCAAGATCAATAAATTTCTGAGGAAACACATCAACATATTCCCTCACAATTTGAATGCCTTCAATGATGATTCTTCCCCAGACTCAATATTTTGATGTATATGTCCTTGCTCATAGGAAAATAATATGTATTCATGTGATGTGGGTGCTAAAATAGATTAATCCTTCTACATGCACTTGTAAAGTATCTGGTGTCAATTCACGATATTGAGAGAGATCTCATTCACATGGAAATTTATGTTGGATCTATATAGGGAAATCCAATAAATGACCAAAATTGTATCAAATTTCACAAAAAGGAGTATGATCAGGTTCCTTGGGATGTTCATCCCAAAAATTGTGATAGGGGAGGAGTTAAATATTTGGGATGAAATAATTACATATTTTCCATTATCAATGATATCTCCGCTTCCTTGATTTGTTGTGGTGTTTGAATATTTATTTTAAAGCTTTGTGATATGAATAAATGTGTATAACAAAAATGAAAAGGTACATTCAATATTATTGAAAGAATAACTATAATACCTCTCACAACATCATTTTCAAGACCCACCTTAATAGTTGTGAAGATAAAATTTCGACAATACTACCTTTGAGGTTGTTTGTTGTCTCCAAAAAACCTTGGATTAGTGAATTTATTTTCAATGTGCCCAGGTTTCTTAAAATTGATGCAATGAAAAATGAAATAAGGGTTGAGATGAGAATCCCTCTCAAAAACTGAATTAGTGGGTTTCTCTTATCATTACGAACTAGTTGTGCCCTATTTTCCCACACCTAAAGCATTTCCTTATCCCCATTAGGTTGTTTCTAGGGAAATACGTTCCACACCTTTGACATGTGGGTTGATAATTTTTTTGGAACCGTAATATTTATCCTTTAAAGAACCAAAATTAAATTCAACTTCAAAATTATTATCCCTATCACACCCTTCAGATTCATTGATCTTCATTTCTACATTAAGGTCACATTTGACAATTTCCTTGTAGCTATCAAATTCTCAAATCAATTGGGTTTTTAGTAGACTAGGTTTTATCCCAAAAAAGATGTGATCAACCTTGAATTTGGGTGTAACAACAAATCCATTAGCTTATCATGGATGTCATGTTATGTTTTAATCATAAAACATGATAGATTAATCCTATTTTTGCTCGAGGTAAAGGAAAACCCTTTATATTTTGTGATATAGAGTGCGAGGAAAATATTTATTGATTTTTTTTCAAGAATTATTTCCATAGTAGCTCTTCTATATCTTTTATAGGATTCATATTCTTGATAACTTCCCAACAGAAATCAGATTATGCCTCCATATAGAAAACAAAAATTAGGAACTTATCTTGTTTGGAACATTTACAGATGGAAAATATCTTCTCAACAGATTTGATACATTATTCAATTATTAAGGAATCAGATAATCTATTGAAATTCAGAGGCCATTTTCACATAATACTCTCAATCACATATTATTCCCTCTTATGGGAATTTTTTCACTCCACATGATCCATGTTTCTAGTAAAAACCTAATTCTATTAAGTAAATATCACCAAAACATTTTCACTTCCTACTCCTATAGGGTTGGCCACCTCATTGGGGGAGTCATCAAATTTCCCATCAAATTTTTTGTTTACCCAATTACTATTATTCCATTCCATGGTCTAGAAATTAAGGATGAATATATTTAAAATATTAATTAAATTAATGTGAATCCATAGAAATCAACATGATAACTTATAAATTACCTTTATTACATAAATTATGAATTTATTGGATTCAATCTATTTAATCAGTGACATATTTCATAAAATACATTCTTATGGGTATTATTTGTTCCCTTTATAATGGTTCATAATGAGATTATGAATTTACCAAATCATATCCTCCCGGAGTGTCTAACCAGACGCATAGTAAGTCCCATTATCAGGTACTAGGTTATGCCGAGATTGGCCTGATGCACAATGTCAGAGTTTTTACCCCTATGTACATCATTGTTAGAAATATATCCACTTATAGTATGCATGCCTAGATGAATTTTCATGATAAAAAACTTACTCTTTATTTACCATATTTTAGTGATGTTTTATAATACTTTGTCTTATACCAATGCCTTTATCTAGAGTTTTCTAATCCAAATTCAAAAAATAACTAATCGTTTCCTTTGATAACAATTATAATAACCCTTCTCTTTAATAAAACATAATTCATGAATTATTATATAAAATTATACATTATAAATCCCAGATGATCAACACATTTAGTTTTTTTTTGGGAATTAGGTGCATAGAATAACATCTTGAACATGTTATAAAATAACATTATTGAAAGCTTCCATAACATGCTACTGAAATTCAATGGCTTTTAAAATTTCATTGGAAAACCCAGGGCCATACATAAGAAATGGGTCACCTATAAAGCCTAGTAAGGGAATAATAATGGCATAGAATTTACAAAAATAATACATGTTAGACAATAGTAATTTAATGGGGAATAAAAAGAACAATAATTGTAATGCATGATATAACATCATAATCATAATATGGGAAATTTAGAAAAACGTAAAACATTTCATTATTAGCATTGGTCAAGGATAATTTCCAATACATCACGATAGAAAAAGTACCATAAAGTAATCACGTTCACTCACTATCCAAACGTGAAATCTCACAAGAATAAACATTTCCTAATTCATTGGAGCACTATATAATTCTAGGTATTCCTATCACATTCATTTCATTCTAATCCTTAGGTGTGCCTTACAGATCATACAACTTGGATTAATTCATAAAAATATTTAATTAAATAATCTAGGAGTGTGGAAAAAGTTCTAGAAATTACAAATTAAAATAATTATATGTTTATTAATGTGAACAAAATTGATAAGAAATGGGTATGGTATTCACTACATAATTCTTTTGGCATGGAAAATCACACTGATATTTTGGAAACATAACATCATCACATAATAAATCATAAAATTGTTTAATGAGAGAGAAAGGGGTGTCTAATCATTTGGAAATAAAATATTTATTAATGGGGAAATGTTAAGAAATATCCCAACATAATTAATTTGAAATATAAGGTATAATTTAATATGGAAACTTGAATAAAGATGTGACAGTGAGGATCCTTTAATTGAGTGTGTGACACCAAATTCATGGAAGGTGCTTCGTGAGAGCATGTCGAGCCTTGAGAGGACTCTAGAAAGAGAAGGGATGATTACAGATTTTATATATGGGTTTTAGTGAAGTTAAATGAGATAATGGTTGGGTTTATATAGGAAATGTGTGCAAATTTCTTTAATATTTCCCACACTTAGGTTTTGGAATCTATATAATAAAATAATAAAAATCACAAACCATTCCAGGGTTTTTCTCATGGTTTCAACCAAATGGGAGTGGTTTTCATTCTATTATAAATAAAAGGGCCTAACATAATAAAATAAAACCTTTTCTTATGTGTAAGTGAGTCATACACTTAAATTAATGATTTAAAACCTTATTATATATTAATGGTTTTGGAGGATTCACAAAGGATTTAAAAAATATATAAATTAAACGTAAATTCACATTATTGTAAAGGAAAAACACATATTAGTTCTTTTATACCCTTTATAGTATTAATTACATCAATTTTTTGTCAGTATGATGTTGTAATACACACGGTATATTTATACGGTTTTTAATTTTTACCTGAAAATTGGAATGTCCTAGAAAATTATGAAAATTCACCATTGTATGATTTCAAAATACAAATTACAAAAATTAATATTCATTTTATCTTTATAATTTTCTATATATTTTAATTTTAAATTTTGTAAAAAAATCTACATTTATTTAAAAATGATTGGTTTTTTGAAAATAATAGTTTTCAGACACTTATAAAAATTAAATTTGACATCATAAAAATTATATTATTATTTATATTAAATGAAAATTATATAATAATAAAATTAAAATATTATTTAACTCAAAAATTTATTAATTCATTAAAAAAGTTCTGTAATTTAATTTTTAATTACAAAAAAATATTATCCATGTTTTATAGAATAAATAAAAATCATTTATAAAGTAACAATAATATTATTAAAATATATTCATTATTCAATAAAAATTACGTACATACTCATATTGATAGGGTCTTGAAACATATCCATTTAAAACACCCTCAAACAAACTAAGAGTAAGTTGTATGACATTGAGGCTATCATGTGGTGGTTTGACATATGTGGTTTCGGCTATGATCTCAATGAGCTTGATCTTATATTTTAAACACTTTTTTCTCATGATTATTTTTTTTATCACAGCTTGGGATTGGACAGTGGAAAATCCTAGAGATTCTATCTCCATAATATTATCTGATAAATGGACTTTATAGGGTATAATCATACTAGTCGAGGCTATAAACTTTTTTTATGTCATTTTTATTTCTTAAAACCCTATTTTTATACTAATAATGTGATCACTGTTCAAGAACTATATTATCAATAGAAATGATAGATAACGGTATTATCTATGATATTGGATATAATAATAAAAAATAATTTATTGCATTTTCTATAGACAGATTACATAATAAAACAATTTATTAAATTTAAAGGTAAAATTTTATTTATAACCGTTCAAGTCATTACACAGCCCACTATGGAGGAATGTATAGGGAAATTGCTACATAAAAAATCCCTCACTATCAATGGAGAAAATAAAAATCATTCACCTCTATGAGATTACTTTAACCTTAATGAATTGGTATAAATTCCATATTTGAAACTACGAGATCCGTACTAGTAACACAACATTGAGAAAATATATTGCGAATGTGATAAAAATAATGGAATCAAAGGAAAGGGTGAACAGTTGAATCTGAAATCTGGTGAACACTGCCTGGTCTATCCAAAAATATATCACACTAATATTCTACCATATCAATGATCATCATCCACCATCATCTGATATCCACTAGATAATGTCTTAGCTTAAATTATATCTTTCCAACACAATGGGGAACATCAATATAAAATGGTATTCTAATCCTAGTATCCAATTAAAAACACACATCAATCTTAGAATTATGGAGAAAATCATGTAATACTAACCTGAATAAATGATCATCATATAAAAAAACTATTGGTTATGTGATTATAATGAAACATTGTCATGAACTAAAATCACATCAATCATTAATCTATGGAGAATCAATAATACAAGTCGTCCCATCTATAAACTATTCATGCTAATGGATACATCAATATTAGTTTACCCCACACTCTATATCATTATTAGATGTACCACTCCATAAGTTATAAAACCATTCCCCACATTACATTTAATGTTGACCAATATAGATAGATGAGTCATTCAATGTCATAAAAGTTATTAACACATGTCCTATAGGTTGGTGGACACATCTCATAATGATTAAGGGATTACTAACTCCACATTAAAAAAAACAAAAATAAACCTTGGGGGAACCTATACCAACCATGGTGGATAAATACCCTTTTTGGATGTGGAGTAAAAACTCCCATGGATAGAGAACATCCTTCCATCTAATATAAAAATAATCCTCTAAAATTGTATAACCACCACCATTATTGAAAGGGGATTACTAACACCACTATTGTATGGGGGATCATACCTCATCTGATTAAGGGATTACTGACCCCATGCAAGAATGGAGGTCCTGTATCCAATGAATGGTAGTCCAAACCTTTATACACATGGGGGTAGTTCCAAACTACATAATTTAGTTCTTGGAACTAATTACTCACCAAATATAACAAGGAAGAAGTGGGGGTACCAAACATAATAGAGGATCATAGTCCCATATATTCTCCAGGACAAGTGAGACACCTTCTCTTTAGAAATGGGATCCCCACCCCATACAAATGGGTAAGATACCACCATTATCTAAGCTATAGGTTGAGTATTTGAACCTATGATTGGGAGAAATAATAACCCTACATAATATTTGTATTTAATCACGGTATTGTAAAGGATCCTTCTGGATAGATATGATTGGTTCAAGTAATCTTAGGGATCTCATCATCCATGAAAAGTTCAATTCGGCACCCCTTGTGAAATTTTTTTAATAAGAGAATCAAATCCTCTCTATCTCACACTATAAATAGTGGAATACAAGATGTCACACCTTGAAATAACAATTAACATTCCCCTAATTGTCTAATATAACTATATATATTTACTCCACAACCAATGCTCCATTAACTCTTGTTTGACAGCCATATTATCTAGGTCCTTGCGTAAGAATGCATTGACTACCACATGACTCATGCCTTATTATGGGGTGTTGAAAAAAACATATTACCTAATTTTATTATATAATATAATAAACGTAGTTAGTCTCATAATAGAAGTACATAGAAAAGTATACTAACATTTATGCTGTTTTAGGAAAATAATTTATATTTAGCTTGAGAAAATATAATTTTGAACAGAATATAAATTAGTTGATTCAAAAGATGAAATGATGACTATGTAAGGACTGGTGATACCTCATGAAATTTTGTCTTAGTATCTAATGATAAAAATACAATTCTCTTTAGACTGGTAAGAGTGATATTCTATGATAACTTACCCTATATTCCATGGATATATTCTAATAGTATGAATATTCCTAATTGAGATACCATGTTGGTCTACCCTCCATTATAATAGTGTGATAATTTTAGTTGGCCCACATGATTGATTTCGAAAATCCCCTATAATTTTTAATTATACCTAAACAACCAATAGTTCCAACCACAACATCCCACATCTACTGAAAATCACCAATTACTTCACCACCTGACCCAAAAATGTTATACCATATATAGGATAAAATTATATAGAGGGAGATAAGGGATATTTAACCAGGGAAATTATCATTATCAAGATCAAAAATCAATTACAATCAAACATGAAAAATTAAACTATATTTTTAAAAATTTAAACCATTTTGGAAGAGGAATGAGAAGATAACATTTTATTAAGAACAAGAACTCAATCATTATAATTGATCAATCCCCACAACTAATTATTTAGATATCTTACCCCTGCATGTAAATGAAACCAATAAGATGTGGGAGAAGGAACTAATTTTGAGAATTAAAATAAAATAAAATAAAATAAATATAAATAAAAAAGGAGTAGGTTTTCATCATCCCTTACTTCTCGTAACTAATAATGAGGCACTGAGTCCCTCTATGTCAATGTATTTATAGGAATAAATCACACTCAGTTTGAATTTAATCATCCAAAAATGTTTCGAATTATTCCTCCTGAGTATATATCAAGGGTGAATGGGTGTACTAGGTTAAAATTTGTAACATATGGTCATTAATTTCATATTATGTAGTGAAAAAGTTTTCTATAGAAAATATTTATGGTGTTACCCTATGTGTCGTACTGTAAATATCATTTGACTCATATGGGCATGGTTTTCAACACCTAATTTTCACATCATGAATCCTCATTGATTATCTTATTCTAAATTTTTAATTCATGATTTGAATGATGATATTACAATTATTTTTTCTCTACTTCTAGTTGATTCTTCAAATACAAGCATTGAAAATATTGCACAGACACCTCAATATAAGGAATGTTTTTTATGATGTAAATATTTATCCATATTTTTATGTTTTATCATTTTAATTATATTTTATAAATCCATAATTAAAAAAAACAAAATATCATAAATTTTAATCTATTTAGTGAAACAAATAATGTATTTTACATTAAAATAAGTAATCATGAATTGGTGCTCTTAGATCCCCCATACAAAGAAAATTATTAACCTTAAGAATATAATCTCAACAATAAAAAAATGGAATAACATTCTTCCAATATTTAAATATAGAGAGAAACGAAACAAGTTTATTTTCAATGGAAATAATATTTAATTTTTCACACTAATGAATTTATCTAATTACACACTTTTTGAAGAAGAACTGCCCATATTTTATTTCACCTTTTTTATTTTGAAACAAAAATTATCTTCCTTCATTCATATTATATTTCTTAGTTACTCATTATTTTTTATTATAACTATAATATACACCAAATTAAATTATTTTCAATAATCACCTAAGGTAAAAAAATATAAATGAGTTTTTCTTATACCATAAGCACATGTCACTTACCATAGGGTTTAATAGATTATATCGTCTCTACAATGTAATGAAAAATATTAAAATTAACTATGAAGACTTCACATCAAGGTTCAAATTTCAATGAGGTATAATGTAGGTTGATAATGAAAAAAAATAAGTTTATAAAAGGTGGTCCGACTATAAATAATAATGCATGATATTAAAATATAAGCCCAACAAAATACTCCCGTGATGATGAAAATGACATCACCCCACTTCCAAGTCTCGTAGTGTGGACATCATATGAGTAAACACAATGAATAAATCTCCCGATCATGATTTTATACTTTTTATCTTATTTTTTATTCTTCATTTTTATTTTTACAGAAAAATATTTTTATGTACAGTTTTATATCCACTTCTAAACACCATATGATAAAAATATCATCGGTACAATAATGCTTATTTATTTCCTCCAAAGACCCATCCCCATTTTTTTTGCTATTACAAAAATTGTAGAAAATATTTTACAATTACTGATAACATAATCTTTCCCAATATATAATGAAAAAACATAGAAAATTAACCTCAATGATGTACGTACCTATCCTACTTGGAAAACAAATCCCCCACAATTATTCTTTTGAACATCACGCAATAACTTGAGGGTATTCTTGGAAAGGATATAATAGGATTGAAATGTGGAACATATACAGAAATAACAATTCTTGTATTTTTTATGAAAATTATGATTAAATATATAGGTTACTATAATCATTAACAGTTAAATCATAAAATGATTTAATATTGTCATAATTAAAAATATTTAATCATAGCATTGATAAGATTCTAGGAATGTTCTACATGAATAAATAGCCATGTCTCCCAAGAAATTTACTATAAAATGAATAGAAAAGATTGGATTAAAAAACCTATTAGTAAAGAGAATATTTTTTTGGGAAAATTTCTCGTCAAAATATATAAAAAAATGAATATCATTTTTGAAAAATAGAAATATATCAAATTTGAGAATAATTTCATTTATAAAATTAAACTCATTCTCCAAAATCATGTTTGGTAAAATTTAACCCATTAGGATTTACTTGCCTCACTCATTTCCCTTTTTAGAGTAATAATTGTATCAATAGTGAAATTTTAATGCAAGGAATATTGATTATCCTAATAAAGTTTTTCTCTCCTAGTTGACATTAGGTTATGAGTGTTTAAAGCGAGGAATGCAATTTCTAATGAAACAAATTTGATGATTTATTTCAAAGAATGTAGGGAGGTAAAAAATAAATGTTAAAAATTTGAGCTAACTATAATTTTATCATAAATATATTATTTTAATGGTTTAAAAAGATGATGATCTCATAGTTGAAGTTATGTTCCACAACATTTCATAGAGTGAACCCCACTTTTACAGTGTAATTCATGTAAAATTTCTTTAATTTATAATCAGTAACTTTTTCAATGTGGATGGACCTAAAATTAATATTAAAAATAAGTGATAGTGAAATCAAACTAAATTATGTTTAGAAGTAATGATATGATGAATGATCTAATTATTTTTTTCAAAATAATCAAAATTCCTCTAAAATGATCTTTTATATTACATCATTAGGTTAACAATTTTTTTTAAAAATAAATCATAGACTAAAGGTTATAACTATATTATTACCATACACACACTTACATGATGTAGTATACTAAATGAATATAAATTGATTATTTAGGTAAAATGTTTTTAAATAGAATTACCACATTCAATAAACTGTAAAGGTGTGGTAGAACATGGTGGGTCTTCATTGATAAACTGGGGGAGGGAGTGTAATCTCATCCACTGGTTCTCATGGTAGGTCCCCACAATATTTCTTCATCATATTACTATTAATAGTAATTGGAGTTTCATCTCATTGTTTTGTAATTTTCAAATTATTAAAAGGGTATATGTGGGTAAACATAAATGGTCCTCCCCATAAGGAACAATGTTTACCTTGAATTTTATTTTTCTAGGGTTGTCAAAAAACACTTGATCTCTATGGTGGAAGGTTCTTCGATGATTGATCTTATCATGGTCCTTCATTATTCTCTATTTTAAGATCTTAAAATTTTTATAATATTCTCTCCTCATTTCATTTTTCTCATGAAACTATAATATCCTCTATTTACCAATATTTTCTAGGTCCATATTTACCTCCCTTAAATCTCAGTTGGCTTGGTGTTCTAATTCAATAGGGAGGTGGTAGATCATCCCTTTATAAACTAGCAAGGTATCATTCCTATCAGTGTCTTGTATGTGGTCCAATACGACCCTAAGGTATCTTCTATCCATTGGGTAAAATCCTTATTATTTGGTATGACTACATTTTATATAATTACATTATTTTTCTAAAAGAATCTTTTGGATGACCATATTGGTGGGTGATATGGTTTGATGTTATATGATTCACCCCATAATAGATCATTAAGGACTCCATTTTCCTATAAAAAAAGTCCCTTGGCCATTGTTGATGACTCTTAGTACTCCAAACCTGTTGAATATTTTATTCCTATAGAATATGATAGTACACACTAACAACTTTATTATTAGGAAAATAATTATATAGGAATGTATTATTTCTGGTGATTTGATTTGACTTTTTATAATCACTACATATTATCACAATATTATTCCCTCTCACAAAAATCAATTAATTTTTTTCATTCATTACATCATTTTTTTTTCGGAACAACATAGATTGTGCAGACCCATTAAGATCTAAATTGGGAAAATAATATCATTTAATAATAAAATTTCAATATCCTAATTTTCAAATTTAATGTTAGTAGATCAATTCTTCTCTTGATCTATCTAACTAGTGTAGAATCCTCTCCAACAAATATTCTACATGAGAAGGTTTTGTTGTTAATTCCAACTTTATATTAGAAGCATCATCCAGTGGATTTGTTGATTCTTTTTAGATGATTAATCTGAGTTTGTTATTGTGTTTTGGATATTTTAATTTTCAATGAATACTGGTAATCTCTATCATTCCATGAGGTATAATTTTTTCAAATCACATGGGAGTGATTTTATCTATAGATTCGTTGATCTTTCAAGCGACGAGGTTGAATTTTGGTTCCCTACTAATAAATCATGAATCTCTTATATACATGAAACTATTATAGACTAATCATTGAACAAACTGTCAAACAAACCATGGGTTATCTATTATTCTAACTTGAAATAAAAATTTCACAAATGTTGGGTACTCACATCTTCCATAGTATTTTCAAAAAAAAATTGGTCTACTAAAGATATTAGTTCATAGAAAATATATAAATACTTAATATATTATGTACATTATTCATATTAGATTAAAAAATTTAATTCCTTATTAGAGGATTCATTATAGAGTCAGATATTTTAAAGTGCACCATTGTATCTCCATGTTCCATTGAAATACTTCCTTCATACATGTTAATGATTTTATGAACCATAATAAGGAATGGTCCCCACAAAATTATGGGTAAATAGACGTGTACCTTGTCTTCTTACATGGTAAGAACATAAGAGTTTATTGAAAAATCAATCATGTTAATTCTATGTGAAAATATTCTAAAATTCAAGAAGAAAAAATTATATATAAATTTTTATGTTAAACCACCACTCTTATAGGTGTTATTTTTACTATTTTCAATGATGAACACACAGGGTGAAATTTATGGAATAAAAAATATAAAATAAATAAAATTATAAAATGAACAAACTAATGGTGCATGGAATAAAAAATTCCCCTATATCTTAATAATTTCTCTAATTGGTTGTGGGATAAGGGCTGATATGATTATCCATAAGCTTATTTTTTTCATTCCAATCTTGTTGTCTCATTTGAGTGCAATGTTCCTCTAAAAATTTTCAAATATTTGTAAATTTTTTGATAACTTATAAGTGAGGTAATGTTGATTTTAACCATTGGAATTATTTCTTAAATCTCTATTTGATTTTTTTTCTTCTTAAAAATTCTTTAACACGGAAACAATAGACGGTAATTGTTGTGGAATATTATATATTTTCCCTATTTAACATTGTATTTTAATTTTAGGCATTTCCTTTTATATTCCTATACTTATATATTCTTTATTCTTTTACAATTTTCCTTACTATAAGTGCTTTTCTTCAAGAAACAATTCATGATTTCCATATTTTATTCATTTAGGGTTAACTTATTAATTCATTTTTCGAGTGAATGAATCTCATTTTCACTCCACGTGTTAATCATTGATGAACACTATTTTTGGGTTTAAGACACTTTGGAATGGATTTTTCACCAGATTCATGTTTAGTATCTCCATAAGGCATCCAACCTGGTTCACATGATTATATATATTTTCTTCTAGTTCCACAACCTTGGACAATAGATATTTATATTTTGTGGATAGTGAACATATTTGGGGATTGAAAAAATTATCCTATTGGAATGGGGGTGGTTTGTATTCTTATTTATGGTATGCATATTTTTAATATTGGTGTAAAGGTGGTGGATTAGGTTATTTTGATTGGTATGGTTGTTGATTTGGGAACAAGTCTAGATTGATTGTTTTGGGGTTTCATATCATGGAAGTTCTTGAGAATTAACATTAAATGGTTGATTTTGTGGAAAATTCCTTGGTTGAAAGGCTACTACAAAACAATCAATTCCCTATAAATCATCACAATGTTGTATATATTGATTGGGTAAAGAATAAATATCACAAATTTGATGTGTATTATATTATTATCTTACACAATTTACAAAAAATGTCTTCAATATACTTGATATTTATATAACATTGGTTTCAAGTAAAAATGATGATTTATAAGTTCATATGTCAATAATCCCACATGTTCATATACTTATATTCCCAAATTTAGGTAATTTCTATGAAATTATTTCAATCAATCCAATGTATTTTTTAGATGAATTTCTATGAAATATTCCCATGATAAATAATTGAAAAGTTTTAAAAAAATATTGAGCTTTCTTTGTATAATAACACGTGGAATTTGTGTTCCTTTACATCTTGATGAGGGAAATATCACAATAATTCATAAATAATTCCCTAAAATCATAATGATTTTATACAGATGATTCTCATATGGTATAAACCTCTTTCCTTATCATTTTACTTCTAGAGGTGTGAAATGATATTTTAAAAAAACTTTCTAGATCATCCCAATCATTATATTCTCCTAGTTATATGTTCTAAAACCATTCCATAGTATCTCCTTAAAGTGAAAAGGGGAATTACCTCTTCATAAAATATTCTTCAGTTACACCCCGAGACTAGAATCTTGAGAAAAAATAGTTGAAATACGGAATATATCGATTTCTCTCTTCACATATAAGATAATGAAATTTTGGTATCACATTAATCATATTAATTCATAATTAAATATTATTTTTTATTGTTGGGACATTAGTATAATGTTTTAATTATATAATTTTGTTTTGAAAAGTACCCTGAGGGTTTACCTAGGTCTGTGATAAATATTTTTTCAATCAATATGAATACATAGAGTTTCACATGAGTTTGAAAGTGTTCATTCATCATTTTTTTTATGTGTTTTCATTCCTTAATTGGGCTATCATTCGTCCAATTTATGGATCATAGTTAAAAACATATTATCTGAATTTTGATTCATTCATTGTTAAGTCGAATGTTTTATAGAACTACCTCCCAATAAATAACACCATGTGTGTCACACACCTTGTTACAGGGTTTGGAAAAAATAATTACCTAAGTGAAATATAATATAGAAAAAACCTACGTTGCATCCATAAAATGAGTGAAATTTAATCTGTTGTAACTCCTATGTTTTTTTAAGGATTTTTTTTTCATTTGGTCTGAGAAATTAGAAATTAAATTAAAATTAATGACCTAAGAAAATTTATGAAATAATGATCAAGTTGGTCTTGGAAACACCTTTTACAATACTATCATATCTTCAAATTTTACCAATCTTATTCTACTTAGGCTGGTAAGAGTGGCATTCCATGATCACTTCCTCTCTATCCCATGAATATTTTGTGATGGTATGAATATTAGTATCATATATATTAGGTTATTATAATATTCATATGATGTAAGAATTAAAATAGCTGCACTTGATTGATTTAGAAAATCCATTATCATGTTTTTTATTCCAATGAAACTAATATTTCAAAAAAAAATTCACACATGTGTTGCTGATTATAGAGAACATTACCACCTAACAAAAGCATGTTCATAAATATTATGACTAGAACAAGGTGGGTAAAGGCAATAGACCACTAACATAAAAAACTATACTTAATATTATCAAATATAAAGTGCAACCACACTTTAATATTAAAAATAAAATTTTAACATTGAAACCAGTTTTGAATATGAAAGAAATGATTTTGTTTAATTATGAAAATGAACTAAATAATAAAAAAATTTTGGGCCTCCACATTACTCATCACATAAGGATTTTACCTCTCTATGTAAAGGGTAACCAAGAATATGAGTTATATGGAAGGCATTGTGACAATTAAATAAAAATAAAAAACTGAAAAAATGGAGAATGAGGTTTCCCTCATAAAAAAATCCACTTTTCATGATTAGTATTTTAAATACCCCAAGTATGTGAATTTATAAGAAAAAATAATGCCAGGTTTGGATGTAATCAAACATAAATACATCATTTAATTACACCTGAGATATTTTTGAGGGTGAATAGGTGTCACATGTATAACGTTGGTAAATTGGTTTATTAATTTTATGTTTGATGGTGTAGAAATTTCCCATTGAAAATAGTCCTGCTGTGATACACAATGTCTTTCCATTAAATTTCATCATCCTATTACAAATTTAGTTTTTCACATCTAGTCTTTACATCATGAATTCCTATCAATATTGAAATCATGAAAAGTCTATTCACGAGGAGAATGATGAATTTCCTGCACTTTTGGCTCAGTTTCCACTTGATTCTTTAAATATGATACTTTTCAATCTTCCATAGACACCCCATGTTGAGGAAATGCTTCTTAAAATGTAAATATTTATCTTGTTTTCAATGTTTTTATATTTTAAGACATTTTTAGTATCCTTACTTAAATAAAAAAAAATATCAACAATATTAATAACTAAATTATAAAATTTATTTTACAATAAAATTAATAATAATTAAATGATTCTATCAAAACCTCTTTACTATGATTCCTTATGAAAAAACTATCCTTAAGAACTATTCTAAATTTTTACCCCACATTTTCTAAACCATTTCTCAATTGAAACCTATATCCAAACTCTCTTCCTTGTATTGACCTGCTCTAATACAACTCTAACACAAACCAACCCAGAAGGACCCCTCCTAAGAGGATACAGGTGAATCATCACATACCAAGGCCAACTCCAATAGGAAAGAATATGTAATATAGAACTATGTAGGAATGAAAAAAATATAAAAGGTCATAGATTAATCATCATACAACTATGATATTCCACCAATCCTGAAAAATTGGAATAAAACCTTGCATGTTATATATAACAAGATGAATAGTAAAAATATACATCTGCATCGATCAAGATATTAATGGATGAGAATGTCCCTATTATTTCATCTCAAATAATAATTTTTATAGGTCATAATTTTATTTTGTTTCACAAAATACTGACACTATATTATCTAATACAAAGGCTCCTAATCTTCATGTCTCTTGTATAGAAACATAATTTATGGGTTTGAGTCCCATATTGAGGTGAGTATAAAAATATCAAGTAGGAAAGACAAAAAAAGGGTAATATGGTAGAAGGTAGGTGCTGATAACCTGATTTAGACCATATATTATCCCAATTCCAGCAATGGGATAATCAACATGGGGAGGAATTACTTCTTGACTCCAAGATATAGGAACCACCCTATGTAGTATGAGAAAGCTGGGATACTCCAAAAGATCACTCTATAGAATTACATGGATTCTTAATAGATCCCAAATATCAGGGGAAGAAACCTCCATAATAAACATATCTATGAGAAGAGACATCCTAAATGAACATGCACATCATTGAAGGTCGTACACCATCCATATTAGAAAGGAGGAATCACATCACACTACCCTCACCCACTCACAAGACAAAGGCATAGTTAGGATTATCTCAGTCAAATAAAGTAAAAATTAACATTGGATATACCATAAAATCTAGATCAGATGTGCATATCATAGGGCTTAATGTTGAATCCAATTATATATTTTTATTCCATGCTATCTAAAAACAATATCCTTCGGTAAAGCAACCAATGGTGTACAACACCACTTAATACCTCAGAGAATAAATCCATAGCCTGAGTTATTGGGTGGATACTGGAATCTAATGACTATAGGGAAAAATAAAACCTCCATATTCCAATCAGTACATGGGATAGAAGCCTAATATACCATACATACATAAATGTGGAAGAGAATAATCCATTGGAAGGGTAACCACTTACAAAAACGACAATATGGAATGGATTGAAGTACCACATGATAGAAAAGACATTTCACACATTAAAAATCCATAGAATTCAACATGGAAAGGAATCCTGGGATGGTTCTTGGGGACCCACAAATTACTATAATTCAAAAAAAAATGAGAGTGTAATAACATAGATTAATAATATATCTCTGGTCAATCGACCACTGATAATGCTGATTCAAAAAATCCACTGCATAACAAGTTTCATGTTGATTCGAAGGGGAGAAAAAATTTAAAATTAGTATCAATAAGTATATGAGAAGGAACAACCCATGACTCATAAGAAGTGGATTAGAGAAATCATTTCATGAAAAAAGACTTATTCCCCCACCATATAGTGGGATGAAAACGGCATAACCTGGATCGAAATTAACACCACATGACCTATTATTTTATCTTAATGAATGCATCTGAATCAAAATTAGTAGATTCTACCATAGTATAGGCTTAAAAACTATTGAATAGTGAAAAGGGAACTATAATGGATTCTAAAAAACACTACTACAACTCACAAATATTCACAAGAGACATAAAATAGATTAAAATATTTCCACTGGATAAATGAATGTAGAACATTATGGAAGTCCCGAATAATGGAAAAATTATCAACATATTCATCACTTAAATCCAATAAATATTCACCAATATTGAATTTCAGTTTTATGTGGGGTTTGGGGGATGTGGGATTTCTCAAAGTGTCTCATACCTAACTAAAACCCACCAAACCACTCCTCTATGATGGTATAAAAACTAACCTAAGGACGAACATTATCATATTCAACCCTCCATCCTATATACCTATGAATCCACTGAAGAATATTAGAGGGTATGAATCATAGATGAAATTATAGGGATCCATTCCTATTGTTTTATTATTCTATGGTAAGTCTATAGTTCTCACACCTGTGTTTCTCCATGATTTGAACCATTACATTTCATCTAAGGGTCTAAAATCCATATCAAATACCATTTCACCTCACCGACAACCTCTAAAAGTGTAATGTATTTTGTATTACCCTCTATATGTAATGATAATTGGAATTTACTCCTATATATATATAAATATTGTTCATGGTTGAGAAAAAAGATAAAAATGCAGAAGATGGGGATACTCATGGTGTGTAAAATAGTACATGACATACACAACAATATGTTATCCTTGAGTGAGTACATTCCCTATAAATGGTTTAAAAAACCATCCTAGATACCCTGGTACCCTAATAACTTGGTTAAAACTATAAATATCAAATATTTTTGGGAAATATTTTTATTTGTTAAATTTTTTAACATTTTCAATATTTTTCATCTCACGTAACTCGGGAAGTAGTTTATATTATATTAAATCACTACGTTTGGCTTGCATTATATGCTAAAACAAGTTAATCTTTCACTAAACACAACATAAATTCTATAATTCTCTACACAGAACATCTATGATAGCTTGAGAATTTTATAGTGTTACACAAAACTCCTTCTGGGCGTATGAAACATGCAACAGTGATTTGGCATACATTACACACAACACTAACTATCTACAAAAATATTTTATTGTTACAATTATTTAAATGATATAATTATAATGTAGTTGTTAGAATTAGAAATTTTAATATTTATAACTGATGTTTTATATATTTATTCAAATATAACATATTGGTGATGAAAGATATAATATTTGGTATAGTCGTTATATATTTCAAAATATTATTTTCTCAAATGAACTGTTATTAATGTCCATTTGGAAAAAATAATAAAAATAAATTTCTACACATTTAGAAATTTAATATGACAAAATAAAAATCATTTTTTAGTTTAGGATGTCGATATTAGTTTACTAATATTTTTTGCGATTTTTCTGAGAACAATAATTTTTTGATGAATAGTGAAAAAATACTAGATTATAATTCAATACTGATTTTTCATCTAATTGATTTATAAGGATAAATTATATTTTATATTGTTTTCAATATTAAATTAAATAATATTTTCATCAATTAATCCAAGTTAGGTCATTGGATTTAGTTTCACTTTGACATTTTGTATAAAATCTTAGAAATGTTTGGATGTTTTTTCAATAGAAACACGCAGTGTCATACTGTTTGCGAGATTAATTTAAAATTAATTTCTACCACTTATGTGATTAGAAATAAGAAAAATGGGTTTAATATTTGGAAACATGATAATTTATAAATTATAATAAATTCAACTTAGTTTTTGACCTGAAATTTTAGTGTAAGTAATTAAAATTAATTATATCGATTAAGGTAAAATTAAGCTTAACTAAGGACTAAACCTTAAATATTTGAGTGAAAAAAATTTAATCCTATAATGTAACTATTTTATGGAAACTATTTGTCCATGAAAATTAGATTATTTAGTTTCATTTTTTGGGTATGACTTTTTTTTGGTAAAAATATGGGTACACCAAACATGTTTTCTAAAATGCCTAGTCTGTGTTCCTCTTCCATATAAAAGGCCACCACCTCCCCCTTTCATCAACCCTATAAAACAATATAGTATTGGCCAGGATTTACCAAATACAATTTCTAAAATCCATCTATTTCCCATTGATGAATACAGTTAGTCATAAGGAAATCCAAGGATGCCTTTCGGTACAAACCAAAAGGAGTTACCTGATAAAGAGGTATCATGTTTTGTTAATATCCTCTGTTTTATTTTATTTCTCCACACCCAAAAATATATTTATTCCATGAATATTTAACAAAAAAATTATCCTAAATATAATAGTATATTTTTATATTATTTTTTACTTACCCATACACATACCTCCATCTAATGGGTAATGCACATACTTTTTACTTGTACTATGAACTACCTGCTCACTAAACAATGATTTTTCATTTTTTCCTTTACTTCCACTCACAGTGGACCTTAAAATGGACACAATATTTATATATTTTATATTTTATATTTAGTATATCTCTATTCTTTTGTAATTATTTGACAAAAATATCTTTATACTTTCTATTTTGCATTAATACGATAGTTTTGTTAGAGGAAGTGTGGACTACTGCCCCCAAAAAAGCGATGTGATGCGGTTATACAACACTTGGAATGTAGTAAGGATGTATTTAGTGAATAAATATGAAATATATGATATAATAAAGGAAATTTAATATTGATATATATATAATCATATATATGTACATATAATTTCTTTTACATGCTTTCTTTCAACACGATAATTAAATAGAAATAACATTCATGTGTACGTAGGGCCTACCGTAATCGTGAACAATGTATTCCATTTCAAACATATATATTCTATGAATTATTATTATACACATAAAATGAATATATATTATATTTTAATCATTATTTAAATTTTAGAAATAATTATATAATTATAAGAACCAAAGACAAAACAAATTAATACACATGCGATGAACATACCAAATATTACCCAAACAGAAACCTTAACATAGAGTTGTTAATAGGCGGGTAATATAAAGTGATAATAAAACCATAAATGATTTAATAATTAATAATATAATTAATTGATATATCAATAATAAATTTATATTTATTATACATGAGGATTTTATGAGTACAATGAGTGTCAAGATAACAGTTAAGGGGATTTCATCCCATTTTTTATTTCCAACAGATATGTGATTTATTCACATACCATTACTTTTGGTTTGTGTGTATACTCAAAATAGATGTAATAATTTTTTAGTACTTAAATTTATTTGTATTTAAATATCCATTATATTATCTTTATTTCATGGGGTTTATGTTTTAATTGTTACCAAATCAGTATAATAATTTTGTATCAATTTTCCTTCTTTGAGACTCATATTTTGTTATGTGCATAAATTATTTCTGTGGATTATATACTTACAATTTATATAATATATCAGAAATCTCCATATTTTCACTATACTATATGTTTCATTTAATTTACTTTCATTAACTGTATTGTATGATCCCATGTTACAAAGTGGTAGGAGTTTATAGAAACAATCTCATCACTTTTCAAGATTTTTAATGTTTATGCTTCCATGGATGAATATTATAACCCATATCTTAAGAACATTCATGAAATTTATTTTCCTCTAGTAATTAATGATAAATTCATTTATTAGAACAATCATTACACTCTTTGGTACATAATATTGTTAATAATTTATTTTTTTAGATATAATATCTTTACCATCTCTTCGATTCGAAATCATTGTTTCTTCAAACCATTTTTTCTAAAAATGGTTTCCATGAATATTATACCATTCATCTATAATATTTGAAATAAAATATTACCCTTTTTTCTTTTACCAATGATTTCAACAGAATCTTCTTTTCTCATTCCAAATGAATATTTTTTATAACCTTTATACCTTGCAAAAAGAAATGTTCTTTTACCTTGTTCGACATGTACAAATTTTACCACAATCATTTCATTAATGATTAATTTTCATTTAAGAAGTTTAATTTTTAAGATATTTTTTCAAATTAATTTTCAAGGAAAATATTTTTCAAAACGTTTTCATGCTTCTTCTATATGATTTAATATAAAATTAATTTCAATTTTTTTTAAATCCTTATTTATATGTTTTCAATGTAGTTTCAATGAAATTTATTTCAAAACATTTTCGATATTATATCATAAGTAACAATAAATAGGTTTTCAAAACATTTTCAACCATTCATTATATTTTTTCTTAGTCTCCTCAACAAAAAAGGTTTTTAAAATGTTTTGAAACATGTTTTATAGTTTTTCAAGGAAAAACAATTTCTAAATTATTTCTTGTATTCTTTATATGTTTTCAAGGTACTTTATATCAAAAATTATTTCCAAATGGTTTTATGTATTGAAAAGTACTTTTCAGAGAAAAAAGGATTTTTTCTTTCAGAAATGTTTTTATGATATTTCAAAATTATTTTCCATGTTTGGTGACAAAAGTAGATGTTACTAATTCTTTTATAGGAAATTATCTGATAGTTCCATTCATATTATTTCTATGATTGGATTATGCTTAATGTCATGGTATTTATGAAATTCATTTATCTTCCATGAGTTATATACTTATGAAATCTAATTATCTTCCACAAGTTATGTTTCAAATTATGTTATTAGAAAACCTATATCATTTTTCATAGGTTATGATACAATTACATGATTATGAAACCCATTTAATTCAATAGGTTATGATATGTCTGATTATGATTTTGTGGCACATGTTTTTATGATTTAATTATGAGATTTGTGGGAGCTATATCTCCCTATAATGCATTAGGTAAAGATATATATCTCATCCAATATAAATATATTGAATGATAAATTAAATCGGTATAGTATTACATAGTTGGAATGAGAAATGAAAATTGTCCAGTATTACAGGGATGGAATGGGAAATGAACTTGGTTTAGTGTTACATTACTGGAATGTGATATGAATGTAGTTATGTATTCTAGGGCTAGGAAAAGGATTGAAATCAGTTCAGTAAGATAGGGCTAGAACGGGGAATGAACTCGGTTCAATAATGATCTTTGATAACCAATATATCCTTTGAAGAAATTCCTTAACTACTATCAAAATCATTATTATATGCTCATGTGTTTTCCCCAATTCCATGTTTTATTCCTATGTTATGCTTTCATGTGTTATGGCCATTATTTTATTATGATTCATGTCTTAAGAACATCCAATATATATTATGATCTCTGCTATGTAGGGTATGATCTTCAAATTTTATGCTCATGTTCTCCATCCTCTTGTTCATTTTATGCTTACATATTTAATTTATTTACCTTTACTAGGAACCTAAACTCCCCATTTTTTATGTTTAATTTCCCTAGTATATGAAGAATGGTTTTTGGTAGATATAATAAAGATGGAGGTCTTTATAAGAGATATTGAAGATCTTTCACTGGGATAGGATATTTTATGTGCATGTTTACAAAGACAGTAAACTATTATGGTCTTCAGGAATGTATTTTTGTAATGTAATGAATATTCCTCTAAAATGAAGTAATATCCAAGTATGTTAATCACAGGTTTCTATAAACACAATAATAGTCTGAAGAGAGTCACCAATCCCCATGGGATTGTAACTATCACCTAGAATCTTAAAAGAATAAAGAGTGAATGATTTTTCTGCAAAATAGAGGAATAAAAACAATGTTAATTTCATTATATCAAGTCTAATAAAATATAATTCATAAGAATTCAAATATGAAAAACCATATCAAATAAGATAGATAAAAAACCAATAAAAATAACAAACTAAACTACCATCAATTACCCATGAAAATTCATGAAAATACCTTGTAACGAGTTGGAATCATCTCCACCGGTCACTAGAAAAACTACACAGTCCCAGGGATAAAAAATATACCCTACCTGCAAGTGGATATTTTCCTTTGCTCAGGCATGACACAATAAAATATAAAATCTCCCATTGGAAAAGGTAGGGTGTGATATATAAATCCTATTAGGTTCATAAAAAGTGTCCAATAATATATTCATGAACTATAACCCAATCATGATTTCAATGTAAATAAACGAATGCATGGAATAACACATCATTTTCATATTTAAAACCAAACATGATTTCTTTTCAAATGATAGAAAATATTTCAAACATTTTTTAAATAAAAATTTAATAAAATAGGATTTATATAAATCATTTGTCATGAGAAAAAATAGTTCAATTATAAATGGAATATAGAATCAAATCAAGCATAATAAGAACCCTGGACATCTACCCTGAAGTATGTTAGTTTCATGATATAATATCATCAAAATTCCCAATTAATTGATCATAATAGATCATTATTGCACATGTCCTTCATGCATAGGCTGAATAGGGCTCATCCAAATCCAATTTGGGATAATCATGCGGAACTAGGTCCCTTTTATGTTGTCATACTTAATCCATTACTAGGGGATGTAGATGCTAGCATACTAGCTCCAAAAAACCCAGTACCTACCGAATAATTTTTTTATCAATTAATCAATAATTAATGGTAAAATTATCTCTTTTACAATTGACCATCATTTAAAAAGCCTAATTATTAGTTTTAATATGCTAATTAAATTTCAAAACCACATCATAGGGTTTTCATCATTTTATTTCTTTTAAATACAAAACTAGTGATGGGTTTTCACCATTTCAATCTAATCATTTTTCATGAAAAAATATCAATTTATTCTATTAATTGACTAATTCTAAAAGTTCATCCCAAAATTCCCATTCTATTGGAAATAGTGTTTTTCCAAAATCCATGCCATTTTGAATTTTATAATCTAAAAATTCAAAAATAATTGTTCTATAAAACAATTTATGTTATTTCAAAACAATTAATAAAATAAAGGTTTTAATTATATGTGATGACTTAAATGGAACCACCTATCTTCAATCTTGGAATCAAATGGTCAATAACCATAATAGGAGAACCAATGACGATTGATCGAGATGAATATCTACAAATCAGGCATAGAATTAAAATATATCAAGAACACGAATAGATCAAATGAAAAAGAGTTTAGATAAATAAAAAAATGATGATCTAACAATTATTAAGAGAAGATAAAGGAATATCAGATGAAGAAACACAATAAGAGATCAACTATTAAGAGAGGGATCTGATCTTATACCAGTACTAAGATTGGAAAAAGGGGGAGGTTTTAATATCCAAAACAATTCTTGAGTTTCCAAGGACATAAAATATGTTTATGTTTTAATGGTTTGGTTCGGAATATTAAATGTGTTGTTATTTAGAATATTAAAATAGTTTTTTAGTCATTAAATTTCTACAAAAAAGTTTAACTATAGGGGGTACTTGGTTAGGGAAAATGGTATTCCAATCACACACCACTAATGATTTGGGTGCATTTTCCCCATATGTGGGATGAATGATTGGGAATCCATATACTAACAATGAATTACCTATTATGTATAGAGTTCATGGTTTCCACCGGGGGTTCATGGATTTGATAAATTAAATGCCAACTATGCATAGAACAAAACAACTCTAAGAATTATAATGATCTCCCAACATGAAACCAAAAATGTTGAGTCAATAAGGTTTTACTTATGAATTTTACATTCCTTCATGTAAGGGGGAGATTGTAGAGTCATTATGTTTTCCCTATGAATTTACCATTCCTCTTTTTTTTCAAATCACAAACACCTTATCTTAAGAAAAATTTCATTTTACGACATATTTTATCTCTATAGTGATAAATTTCATTCCCTAAGGAAATTTATCCTTACCAAGTTTTCATTTATCTAATCATAATTTTTCTAAGTTTAAAAATAGAATTGAAACCAAAAACCTTGGAATCATATAATACTTAGATATGAAGCATTCTGTTTAAGACTCTAAATTCTGGTTACGAACTCTCATGAAGTTTAACTCTGTATTATGGTTAAGAACTCTCATGAAGTTCAACTCTGAATTATGGTTATGAACTCTCATGAAGTTCAACTCTGAATTCTGGGTACGAACTCTCATGAAGATCAACTCTAAATTCTGGATACGAACGTTATGATGTTCGACTACGAATTCTGGATACGAACATTCATGAAGTTCAACTCCGAATTCTGATTACGAACTTATGTAATGTTCGACAATGAATTAAGATTATGAGTTCTGGTTACGAACTTGTCTAAGTTTTGAATCTGAGTTTTCTGAATTCAGACTCTAAAATCCTATGAGTTATTACTCTGAATTCTCATGAACACCGACTCCGAACATTGTATGTTCAGGTTCCTAATTCTAATGAATCTAGAATCTGAATTTCCATGAAATTCAGACTCTGGATTTTTATAGAATTCATGTCTCGAATTCATACAAAACAGAATCCAAATATACTTGATTTGTAGACTCCGAATTCAGTTTTTAATTACACTCCAAACATTCATTTACTAACATTCTGAATATTAGATTATAATTATGATTAAACTTGTTTAGTTATAAAATGATTTCGTGCTTTCTATTACTCACTAACCATTGTTTGAGTGACACATGTACATGTCCCTATGAAATTATAGGAAAAATATGACAGTTGGAGGAGGGAGCCGACTGTTGGAACCGTGCCTATAAATAAAAGCTTATTTGAAAGAGCTGATGAAGAATTTTCAAGAACATTGAAAACGTGTTGTTGAAGTGATTTATAGAGAGAGAGGCTCTTATAAACTCTCAGGCTTTGTAACACCCCGAGATTTTATGAGATATATTATTTTTAATTTCTTTGATGTCTTCTATTATACGCTACACCTAGATTATATTGTGCTATATGCAACACCATATTAGCTTGCAGTATACGCAACACTAATCTTGGATCGTGTTACACAAAATTTCAAGTTTGATTGCTAAAAGTTATACTACGCAACATTGAGTGCATATATATATGTATACATTCAATTTATAAATGAAATATGGTTGGATTCTATTATATACAACAACAAAGGAATCTTTCACTACACGCAACCCTGACCTGGCTTGCATTACATGCAATCACGACCTTCCATGATAGCTCGTGTTGTACACAATACCGAGTTTCACTAAACAAAGATATGTTTTTAAAATATTATATAAACTAGCCATTATGAAAATTAATACCCACTTTTTGAAATTTTATTTTTCAAAATGGACTTCAGTTTTGGATATGGAATATCAAAATTATCCTAGGGTGAATTTTTGGTATTTTTCTGAAAACTATCAATTTTTGATGAATAGTTAAAAACACTGAGTTATTGGTTAAAAGTGACTTTTTATTGAAATAATTATTTATTTTAGTTAAATTTATTTTAGGTCAAAATTGATACATAATACCTATATAAGTTCAATGTAATTCATTTGAGTCATTTTATAATAATATTAGATATATAAAAAGTTTATTGAACTTTTCACCGTCTGTTACCCACCTCCTAGGAGAATTTGAAAATTTACACAAAACATAATTTTACCACATATGTGAGTGAAATTTAAAAAATACGAGAGACATGGTTAACATATAAAATTAAAATTTGGTTCAATAAGATAAAAATAATTTTTGGTGAATAGTAACTTTTTACTTTTATTTACCACAGTTAAAAGTAAATAGGGGAATTAAGGGTAAAAATGATATATTATTACACTAAAACCGGTCTGAATTCTATTGGATAAGTTTAATTCGACCAATAACAACCTTAGGAATAAAATATTACCCTTTAGGTTGACTTCGATTAGATTAGGACATTTATTATTATTTTATTTAAAGAAGAGTTAAAATAGTTAAAATCAAAGTTTAATAACTAAAACATTTTTAGTATAGAGTTATAAATAAGATAAATTCGAATATAAATATTCATTAGTAATATAAAAATATTTACTACATTATGGTATTTTATTTATAATTTTTAGTCATTAAATAATGTATGTTTTTTATGACACAATGATGATGTAGTAATTACCTTATTAATGAAATACTGACATATTTGATATTATAAATACCCAAATAAATGTAATTTGAGACTTTTTATGAATTAAAATAATTTTATATGTTCATATGAAATGTTAATATTTATTTAAATAAGTTTTTTCGAACTAATCACGCTGTTATGATTTTCACAAAAATCAATTACCAAATAGTGTCAAAATTGATATAAAATAGTTTTTAAAACAAATATTATATTATTAATTGTTATTATATTCGTAAAAATCTATGGTCCGGCTAAATGACTTATATAAGGTTATATATATTAATAATGAACCACTTGGGGTTCTTTTGTCTTGTTATAGTACGTTTATTAACCATAGAGTGTAAGATAACAAGAAGACACGATAAAAGTTAAATTATTTAACTTAGAGTTAAATCTAAATGATAAGGTTAAAATAGTAACCTAAACTCGTCTAAAACCTATTGGTTGAGAGTATTTCGACCCATCCCCACTTTATCTTAGAACTAAATCAATTTTGAGCTATTATAAACCGAATATGACTTTATTATAAAATAATATGTTATGTATTTCCTATGGTGTCCTTCTCCTCTCTTATAAAAGGGCACCTCCTCCCTATTCTCTTTACCCAATTTTGAGCTTTCAAGATCGGCCAATCCCTGACCAATTCTCTTATCAACTTACCTAGAAACATTATAGATGACTTGGTATTCTTAAATAAACAATTTTAGTGCCCTAAGAGGAGGTTTCAAAGAGGCGTGTCAAAGAAGAGGTAATATCCGTTACCGATTCTTTCAAATTTATTTCTTATTCTACTTCATCTTCTTTAGTTGTTTCATTATGAAGTAATAACATCAGTATCAATCAAATACTGATATGTTATTATAAATATTAAACCACCCTATTTCACCTTCTTTCCATCCTACGAAAAATGAAATCACCGTGCTTGCGTACGTACGGAATACCGTCTCCACGCCGTGGTGTAATCTGTTTTTCCACCACCACCTTACTTGGATGGGTATAATGGTGTAAAGAATAAATATATATAGTTATTATAATGTCATACTGATTATGAGATATTATATCATCCACTCCAATTAAATTCAATAATTATGGGAACGATATCATCGTTTGTGCGTACATATGGATTGTCGTCTCCACGACGCGATGAGATTCATTCTCCATGTTAACCACTCAAGAATGATTATAAAGTACATATAATGAACAATAATGAAATATATGACATTATAAATCTACTGTATTTATGTATATTTATATATATATATCATCTACTTACTTCTATTCAAGTCATTAAGGAAAAAAAACAGCGTTCATGCGTACGTACGACCTACCGTTTCCATGAACGGTGTATTTCTTTCCATTTATCGATATATTATATATATATATGTATATTCTTAATATATATTATATATAAATCAGGTTTTATATTCTGGAATTAATTAATCATGATCTAAGTAATCATATTAATAATTACAAGTCAAAACAATGACAATAAATGAAACAATTTTACCCAAAACACTGCTTTAACATGGAATTGACAAATGAACGGATAATATAAAGTCGTAAGTAAATCATATATGTTACCATAAATATTTTTAAGGTTCCGTTACAAGTTAATAATATTTTTGAAACCACTATACATGAGTCTCGTACACATACATAAGAAATTGGACATAAGGTAAGGGATAACTTTTCCAATCTCGTTTTTATCTGAGATTATTTATTCATAAGTATTTACTGGGGTTATATTTATCATTCATATCCATGTTTTATAAAAATAGTTTCATGTATTTTTAATGTCCTATTTACACATTTTTTACTTTTACTACATTGTACGTAAGGAATCTTTCATTTTTTGACCATACGATGTACTTTTTGACTTTTCTGGAAAAAGTACGAGAAGAATGTTTTTTTAACTTATACGGTATGAACAGATTTTTACGGATTTATAAAGCCTTATTTTTATGAAGATTACTGTACAATATTTCATGAATATTTTCAAAAAAAATACTTTTATTTTAAAATTGCATGGAATTTTCTGAGAAGAAAATGATTTTGAGGAAGAAATGATATTTTACTCAAGAATTCATTTCAAGTGTTTTATCAAAACCATTTTCCATATAAGATGACATTATTTCATATGTGTATGTTTCAAATATAATGTCTCTATGATTTACATGGTTTCACTTTTCTTATGATGAAATTATATCCATTTGTTTTATATGGATTATGTCATGATGGGATGATGTTTATGAAACCCATTTTATTCGTTGGGTTATGATGAATGATTTATGTTTATGTTGTAACACACGTAAGATTGATTTCATTTTGAGATAGTTGGTACCTATATATCCCTACAATGCATTGGGTAAAGATTTATATATCATGAGATAGACATGGCTGGAATGGAAAGTTAATCCGGTTCAGTGAAACATGACTGGAATAAGGTGTGAACTCGATTTAGAAAGGGAATTTGTCCACTAAGATGGTCTTGGTAGCAATGCCTTGGCTACTATGGAAATCATAATGTGTGATTAATGGTTTTTATTATTACATGTTTAATTCCCATTCTATTTTATCATGATTAATGTTTCTTTACGATCTATGCCTTACGTACTGCCATGTTTTATGTCATTGCTCAAGATTTTGATGTTTAAATATTATGTTCATGTTTTGAAATTCAAATGTATATGGTTTGTTTTATTTTCTCCATGCTTACCCATACTGAGAATTTGAGCTGACCCTTTATATGTTTTCTTTTCCCCAGGATATAAATAAATGTTTTAGGTAAAAAAGGAAGATCTTTATGGGATATGTTGAAGATCATTCACAAAGATTAGAAGATTATATTCCGATATTCCTAAGACACTAACTATTACAACCCTTTGGTGTATTTTTTTGTTATGTATTAGATATTCTTCTAAACTAATGTAATGTCTATGTACATAAAGCATTGGGCCTCTATAGTTGGTAGTAGAGGAAAGGTTTAGTTAACCTTTGGAAACTAGGTTGTGAAAACATTAGTGAGATCCCAAGAGATATTTCTAAGGTATGTATAGGGATTTCCTAAAGGTTAAGTATAAGTAGAGGTTATAGTTCTAGAATTACGGTAAAAATCTTAGAATTAACCCTAAGGTGATATATATTGAAGGTACTCCCCCTTTATTATGTTTTTTTCCCTAGCATAGTTTTTTCCTCTAACACTATTCTTTTTGGGTTTTAGACGATGGCTGGGACCCGAAGGAACTGTATTGATCAATGTAATGGACAATGCAATGATTGTCCTCCGGAACAAACCAATGTTATGGGAGATGGAGTGCATAATATTATTGCTATACTTACACAAGATATGAATCAATATGGACTTCCAAATGAGAAGAGAAGAGAATAATATTCTATTGAGTCCTTCATGAGGCAATGTCCACCTTCTTTCAGTGGGTCTTCTGATCCACTTGTTACTGAACAATGGATCAGTACCATTGAAAAGATATTTTCCATGCTTCACTGTTCAGAACATGAAAAAGTCATTCTGGATATTTACGGTTTAGAAGGTGAACAAGATCAATGGTGGACTCTAATTAATAATACGAGGCCCCGAGATGAAATTGAATCCATGTAATGGGATGAGTTCAAGAACTTATTTTTCAATAAGTACTTCCCTCGTATTCTTCAAACCAATATGGAAAATTATTTCCTTGAGATTGAGCAAAAGGATGATGAATCTGTTGGTATATACGAAGGGAATTTTACAAGGCTTGCAAGGTATGCATCTGGCTTTATCATCCAACCTGAAAGTAAATTTGATCGATTCTGCAGTGTCTTAAAACCAAGTCTTCGAAGGGAATTATCTATAAGAGACTTCAGTAGCTATGAAGAAATTATGCATTGTGATATCAAGTTAGAAATGGAAGATGGTGTTAAATATCCATCTCATGGTTTTGACAAGAAACGAAAGAGGGAGTTCAAGGAGAAATCTCAGAATAATGGTGAAAAGAAGATGAATGTTTCTGTATGCTCAATGTGTGTAAAGAAGCATGGTAGAGATTGTCTTAAAGTGAATAGAAAATGTTTTAAGTGTGGAAAAGAAGGTCATCGAGCAGTTGAGTGTCGAGGTAATGGAAAAAGGGTTGCTAATTATATGAATAAAGAAATGACTGCAGAGAAAGCACCACCAACAATTCAATGATTCAAGTGAAAGGAAATGGCTCATTATGCTAATCAATGCCCTAATACAATGGTTAATGATGATCAATTTGAGAAACCTCTTAAGGAAAAGGATAAAGGGAAGTCACATGAAATCACTATTTGAAATGTTGAGTATGACGATGATGTTGTGTAATGATTAAGTGTTTATGTAATGGGATTTCAAAATAGTATCATGGAATCTCATTTATGGTATTGTAGAAGTTTGGAATATCTCTGTATTGGTTTTCAGTAATTATATGGTACCAGTAACCATGAAAATCGATTGAAATATTTTTGGAAAGAAGATGATATTCACATAATAAAGCGATAATGAAAAAAAATGAAATGATCTCATGACTGATATAAGGACAAAGTTAAATCATGGTTTGAGTATATAGAAATTTTGGGATTTTGGTATGTGGAAAGTGTTAAATTTTGACAGCATTCATGTTTTCACTAAGGTAAATGGGTATTCATACATGATTAAGGTATTCACATGTTTGTAATTTGACCAAAAAGATATATCGTATGATATATGGGGGATAAATAATGGTATTCACATGCTTGGAAGATGACATTTCTAGTAATTTTTTTCTTTATACTATGAGCTTGGACAGAAGTATTTTGGATAATCCTAAAGATTGGAATGGATTATGTTGGAAATTAGTTAGTATTGTTTAAGGATAGAACTTTTTCGATATTATTGATGGACTTTTATTATAATGTAGTTTTAGAAAAAGGACAACCTGCAGGAAAGGAGAAAACCCGCCACATCGGACAAGGATGCGGTAATTGAACCCACAACCGAAGTGTGACAGGAATTTATCACCTACCACTGGCCTACAGGAAGTCCTTGGTTAGTAGAAACTAGTTTTATTATATTAATTTGTATGATAGATGAAGTATAAGTCCATTTTTGGAATCATATACGATTAACCTCACAATATATGGAATTATGTATATTTGATAACATTTTCCAACCTTTTGTTTGAGATAGATGGAATGACCAATCATTCTATCACATGATCTGCTAACACTTCATGGAAGAAAAATTCAACTTCATTTCTTTAAGAGAAGATGAAAAAATTGTTCAAGGCACAATCAATAGTGAGATTGTACAAAATCAAGTAAGTATTTCTTTTAATTATTCTTCAACTTTAGGGAAATGATCTTGAAAAACAAAAATGTTGTCCTAGTGTCCTTATATCTGATGAATCAGATGGTACCTTAAATCATAAAAAATTTATGGATTTGTGATTGTTGGATTTTTTGTAGCCCTATCCTCTACCACTCTTCATCAAAAGTTGATGGTTATATTTCTCTTCCATATCCATATTTTCACCTATGTTTTCCTATGTGGAAACCCAGCTCTAAGTTACTTTGGGTGACCATTATGATTCTAAATTCCCTTTTTAAAATGATGTTTTAGTATTCCTTTTTACGATGTGGGTTTCTATGAGAAAAATTTCAAGTAGTAAACCATTTATAACCACGAAGAATTTTGAGGGTGAAATTCATTTTAAGGCAGGTAGAATGTAACTCCCTGAGATTTTATGAGACATATTATTTTTAATTTATTTGATGTCTTCTATTATATGCTACACCATGATTATCTTGCACTATTTGCAACACCGTATTAGCTTTCAGTATACACAATACTAATCCTGGATCGTGTTACACACAATTTCAAGTTCGTTTGATAAAAGTTATTCTATGCAAAATTGAGTGTATATATATATATATACATTCAATGTATAAATTAAATATGGTTGGATTCTATTATACGCAACAATAAAGGAATCTTTCACTACATGCAACCCTAACTTGGATTTCATTTCACGCAATCACGACCTTCCACTACAGCGTGTGTTGTACGAAATACCGAGTTTCACTAAACAAAGTTATGTTATTAAAATATTATAAAAACTAGTCGTTATGAATAGTAATACCCACTTTTTGAAATTTTAGTTTTCAAAATGGACTTCATTCTTGGATTTGGAATATCTAAATTAGCCTATGGTGAATTTTTGGTATTTTTCTGAAAACTTTCAATTTTTGATGAATAGTGAAAAACACTGAGTTATTGGTTAAAAACGACCTTTTATTTAAATAATGATTTATTTTATTTAAATTTATTTTAGGTCAAAATTGATACATAATACCTATATAAGTTCAATGTAATTCATTTGATTCATTTTATAATAATATTAGATATATAAAAATTCTATTGAACTTTTCACCGTCTTTTACCAACCTCCTAGGAGATTTTGAAAATTTACACAAAACTTCATTTTACCGCTTCTGTGAGTGTAATTTCCAAAATTTTAGAACAACAGTTAACATAAAGGATTAATATGTGGTTCAATAAGATAAAAATATTTTTTGGTGAATAGTAACTTTTTACTTTTATTTACAACAGTTAAAAGTAAATAGGGTAATTAAGGGTAAAAATGATATTACCATTACCATAACACATTTCCTAATTATATTGGATAAGTTTAATTCGAACAAAAAAACCTTATAAATAAAATATTACACTTTAGGTCCACTTGGATTAGATTCAGACATTTATTATTATTTTATTTAAAGAATAGTTAAAATAGTTAAAATCAAAGTTTAATAACTAATATTTTTTTAATATAGGTTTATACATAAGATAAATTCTACTATATATATTCATTAGAAATATAAATATATTTACTACATAATGGTATTTTATTTATAATTTTTAGACATTAAATAATGTACGTTTTTTATGACACAATGATGATGCAGTAATTACCTTATTAATGAAATATTGACATATTTGATATTATAAATATCCAAATAAATGTAATTTGAGACTTTTTATGAATTAAAATAATTTTATATGTTAATATGACATGTTAAAATCGATTTAACTAACCTGTTTTTAACTAATCATTCTGTTATGATTTTCAAAAAAATCAATTACCAAAGAGTGTCAAAATTGACATAAAATAGTTTTTTAAACAAATATTATATAATTAATTGTTATTCTATTTATAAAAATCTAAGGTTCAGAAAAATGACTTAGATAAGGTTATATATATTAATAATGAACCACTTGGGGTTCTTGTGTCTTTTTATAGTAAGTTTATTAACCATACAGTGTAAGAAAACAAGAAGACACGGTAAAAGTTAAATTATTTAACATAGAGTTAAATCTAAATGATAAGGTTAAAATAGTAACCTAAACTTTTCTAAAACCTATTTGTTTAGAGAATTTTGAACCATAACTACTTTATCTTCTAAATAAATAAATTTTGAGCTATTATAAACAGAATATGACTTTATTATAAAATAATATGTTATGTTTTTCCTAAGGTTCCCTTCTCCACCCTTATAAAAGGGCACCTCCTCCCTCTTCTATTTAAACAATTTTGAGCTTTAATGCTCGGCCAAACCCTTCTCATTTCCCTTATCAACTTCCCTTGAAACATTATATAGGTCCTGGTATTCTTAAAAGACCAATTTTAGTTTCCTAAGAGGAGGTTTCAAAGAGGCGTGTCAAAGAAGAGGTAATATCTGTTACCGATTATTTCAAATTTATTTCTTCTTCTACTTCATCTTATTTAGTTGTTTAATTATTAAGTAATAACATAAGTATCACTAATATAATGATATGTTATTATAAATATGAAACAACCCTATTTCACCTTCTATCCATCCTATGGAAAATGAAATCATCGCGCGTGCGTACGTACAGAATATCGTCTCCACACCGTGGTGTAATCTGTTTTTCCACCACCACCTTACTTGGATGGTTATAATTATGTAAAGAATAACTATATATAGTTATTATAACATAATAATTATTCTGAGATATTATATCATCCACTCCACTCCAATTCAATAATTATGGGAACGATATCATCCCGCGTGCGTATGTACGGATTACCGTCTCCACAACACGATGAGATTCTTTCTCCATGTTAACCACTCAAGAATGATTATAAAGTATATATAATGAATAATAATGAAATATATGACATGATAAAGCTACTATATTTATGCATATATATATATATATATATTTCATCTACTTACTTATATTCAAGTCAATAAGGAAAAGAAAATAGCGTTTGTGCGTACGTAGGGCCTGCCGTCTCCATGAACTGTGTATTTCTTTCCATTTATAGATCTATTATATATATGTATATTTTGAATATATATTATATATAAATCATGTTTTATATTCTGGAATTAAGTAATCATGATCTAAGTAATCATATTAATAATTACAAGGCAAAACATGGACGATAAATGAAACGATTTTACCAAAAACGCGGCATTAACATGGAATTGACAAATGAACGGATAATATAAAGTCAAAAGTAAATCATATATGATATCATAAATATTATTAAGGTTCTATTACATGTTAATAATATGTTTAAACCCACTATATAGGAGTCTTGGACACATACGGAAGAAATTGGACATAAGGTAAGGGATAACTTTTCCAATCTCATTTTTATCCGAGATTGTTTATTTGTAAGTATTTATTGGGGTTATATTTATCATCCATGTACATGTTTTATAAAAATGATTTCTTGTATTTTTAAATTCCTTTTTACCCATTTTTGACTGTTAATAGATGGTATGTAAGGAATCTTTCTTTTTTTACCATACAAGGTACTTTTTGACTTTTCCAGCAAAAGTACGAGAAGAATGTTTTTTTTAACATATACCGCATGAACAGATTTTTATGGTTTTATAACACATTATTTTAGTGAAGCTTACTCTACACGATTTGATGACTATTTTCAACAAAATCATATTATTTTAAAATTTCATAGCATTTTGTGAAAAGAAAATGATTTTGAAGAAGAAATGATATTTTACTCAAGAATTCATTTCAAGTGTTTTATCAAAACCATTTTCCATCTATGATGACATTATTTCATATGTGTATGTTTCAAATATAATGTATCTATTATTTACATGGTTTCACTTTTCTTATGATGAAATGATATCCATTTTTTTATATGGATTATGTTATGATGGGATGATGTTTATGAAACCCATTTTATTCTTTGGGTTCTGATTAATGATTTATGTTTATATTGTGGCACACGTAAGAATGATTACATTATGAGATGGGTGGGACCTATATCTCCCTATAATGAATTGGGTAAAGATTTATATCTAATGGGATAGATATGGATATAATGGAAAGTTAATCCGGTTTAGTGAAACAGGACTGGAACGAGGAGTGAAATCGATTAAGAAAGGGACTTTTTCCACTAAGATGGTCTTGGCAGCAATGCCTTGGCTACTATGGAAATAATAACATGTGCTTAATGGTTTCGACAATTAAATGTTTTATTCCCATGCTATTTTATCATGATTAGTGTTTCTATATGATCTATGCCTTACGTACTGCCATGTTTTATGTCATTGCTCAAGATTTTGATGTTTAAATATTATGTTAATGTTTTGAAATTCAAATGTATATGGTTTGTTTTATTTTCTCCATGCTTACCCTAACTAAGAATTTGATCTCACCATTTATATATTTTATTTTCCCCAGGATATAAATAAATGTTTTAGGTAAAAAAGGATGATCTTTATGGGAGATGTTGAAGATCTTTCACCAATATTAGAAGATTATATTCCGAGTTTCCAAACACACTAAACTATTATGGTATTTTGGCGTCTGTTTTTGTTATGTATTAGATATTCTGCAAAAGTAATGTAATTTCTATGTACGTCAAGATTTAGGTCTCTACAAGCTTCGTGCTGAATGTTTTGAACTGCTTGTTCAAACATTGCTTCATGCAGATTTTCTTAGTGGAGAGGATCAATTTCCTTGAAATCAGAGACATCGGGTTTTGAAGTCAGTGGTGCCTATTTCCTTACAAATCAAGGGCTTGCGGGGATAGCAAGACCGATACTGATCTTCAGATTGAGGTCTTACCTGGTTTTGCGTAAGATATAATTTCTTGAAAGTATAAATCAAGGGACCTCTTAGTTAGGGTTATTGGATACCCCCCTTTTTCGGTTAAAAGAGTTTTTCCTTGTTACATGTAATATTTTTTGTTTTCCGCTCGGCATTTTAGTTGTTGAGGAAAGTATAATTTTCATATACTTCCTTAAACATGCACTCTGATTTTATAGGATTCTATATGCTTTAAGGTATAATCTTAGTTGGTGTAAACTACTGTTAAGTCTCATTTCCGGATTTACTTTTCCGAAATCAATCAAGATAATAGAACTTAGAGGAGTTGTGAATTATGGTTATGAAAAGTTTCCTTAAGGAATTTTAAAGTATAAAATTATCCCCCTCTTGTATTTGAGTATATCTTTTTTATACATTCGATCCTACATTTGGTATTATAGTGAATATCATACTAAGACATACCATTATAACAATGGTATCAGAGAAGGTCTCTAAAATACTTATACTCACATATAAGTTTTTATTTCTCATGTTTTCATTGTTCTATATTTTTCTTTGCCTTGGAATATTTTCCTTCAATCTTATACCAATATAACGATTTATATAAAAGTATTGGTTCAATATAAATTAATTTCATGATTAGATTTAGAAGAGAATTCTCATAATTTCATTTTCCGGATTCATAATTTTCGGAATCTGTATTTCGGAATCATATTTTTCGGATTCATATATTCGAACTCATAATGTTCAGATTAATTCCTTCTTAGAGTAACAATATATAGTTCCTTTCTTAGGAATATTTTATCTTGTTTACAGAATCTTACTTCTAACAAGTTTGTGTGCCAAATATTTTCTTAAGAATGGAAGATTTAAATGTTAGTTCCATAGATAATCTAAATCCTACCAGACCTCCTATTTTCGATGGAAATTATTATGAGTACTGGAGAGATAGGATAAAGAATTTTGTTATCAATACTGGAGTTGATAATTATCTAATTCTGATTGGAGACTATAAGAATAAAGATAAGGATTTGAGAACCATTACGAATCAATAGAAATCAGAATATCAAATAGACATCAGAGTCAGAAATACTTTGTTATGTTCTATGACTTAGAACATCTATAGTAAAATATCATCGTGTGAAGATGCAAACAGTATCTAGAAGAAACTTGATGTTACACATTTTGGTACATCTAAAGTCATAAAGACAAGAAGAGATATGCTTAGAGCTGAATTCCATGGCTTTCACATTCTTTATGGAGAACCTATAAGCAATTTACAACAAAGGATTATGACTATCGTGAATTGTTTACAATCTATGGGAGAAAAAGGATTAGATGATGAAACTCTTGTTGAAAATATCATAGATATCATTCCAAATGAATGGGAGTCCAAAATGACAGCTATTGATGAGAACCAGAAAGTCACTCACATTTCCTTAGATGAGTTGTTTGGAACTCTCCTCCAGTATAAAACCAGAATGAAGAGAGATGATAGAAATGTTAAGAAGAATAATGGGAATGGAGGAGTTTCTTTTACAACAACTTCTAAACATATGAATTCCAAGACCCCATAAAGGGTAACTAGATCAAAGACAAATAAAGTCATTATTCAGTCAGAATCTAGTGACATAGAAAAGTCCGAGAATGAATTAGAAAATCTTGCTCAGACAATGAACAAGACTGTTGCTCAGAAGAATCATCAGAATAAGAACAAGAAGAAAGACTACAGAGATAAGAAATATGGAGAAGTTACTTGTTATTAATGTAGAAGAACAGGTCATATCAGACCTGATTTTCCTTTGTTGAAAAAGAAGGATAAGAAGGAAAAGAATTGAGAATGTAACAAGAAGAAACTATGTCTATCAAAGCACAAGAAAAGCCTTAAGGCTAATGATAATTGGAGTGCTAGCTGTGGAGACTCTTTAGAAAGTGAATCTTCTGAATATGATTCATCAGCACATAAGAATATGGAATTCATTGCTACTACTTCTTTCCCTAATACATGTCTTATAGACAAGGAATGCTCTGTCGCGACTTTAACAAATTTATCTCTGGATATGAATTACTATTCTGAAAATAGTACTTCTATTGAAGATACTTCATCTTCAGAAAATAAAGAAATATGTCCATATGAAGAAGTTTCTTGATTTTACAAGTTACTTGAAGAAAAAAATTGTTAAATATATAATAAATTAGACAAGGTAAATACTAGGGAAGAGATTCTTACAAAATAGATTTCAGATCATTCTAAAGATCATGGAGATAAAGATGATCTTTTAGAAAAACTCTCTAAAGACCTTGAGAAAGAAAATTCTACTAAGTAAGAACTCTCTAAAGATCTTAATAATTCTATTTTAAAGATAAAAGTTTTTGAGGAAAAATATAACTCTAATGAAATGATTCCTGAGGATAGGAATTTAGTCATCAGACTGAAATCTGAAATATTTTCTCTTAAGAAGCTTTTGCAAATATTCACTCTGGGAAGGAAAATTTTAAAAAGATTTATTCTTAAATTAAACCTCATTGAAACACTACTGGAGTAGGTTATACTCACAAAAAACTGGTTTGTAAAAATAACTATTTTGTTTCTTATAGAGCCCATTTTTTCACTAAATGTTAATGTGGTGGGCATTGGAAGAAAAATTTCTCCTTGAATAGAGTTCAATATCTTGGGTTTCATATAGCTTATTTCTCTAAACAAATGTGGATACCCAAAATTTTGTTGTCTAAAAATTTCGGATCCAAGAAAGTTTAGATTCCGAAAGACTAACTCCTTTGTTTTTAAGAAGATAAAAAAGGTACCAACATCAATACGTGGTACATGGATAGTGGGTGTTCCATGCACATGACTGATAACACAAACTATTTTGAAAATATTATCAAGATGAAAGGAGGAAAAGTAAGTTTTGGAAATAATGATCAGGGAGTAATTATTGGTATATGTAACATTGTTCTTCTTGAAAAAACATTGATTTAAAATGTTTTAATTTTTAAGGGTCTTAAGCACAACCTCCTTAGCATAAGTTAGTTATTTGATGAAGGTTACCTTGTGAATTTTAGAAATGATAAGTGCTTAGTACACAATTCCAAGGAAGAATTTATTCTTTCTACCAATAGGCAAGAGAATGTTTACACACTAAACATAGAATACCTTAGGAGACAAGATCTACCTTGCCTTAGTGAAATAGAAGATCATTCTTGGTTATAGAATAGATGGTTAGGTCACTGTAAACTTAGAAACTTATGAAAACTTTCTATGAAAGGACTAATTAAGGATCTAATGGAGCTTATATTTGATTTTTCAAAAGTTTGTGATCCTTGTAAATATGGAAAGCAACATAAATCAAGTTTTAAATTAGTTGGTGAAGTCTCAACTACTGATGAGTTATAGTTAGTTCATATTTATTTTTTTGGTCCTACACAAACTGGAATAATTGGGGGAAAATATTATGTATTTGTCTTGGATGATGATTAAACTGTGGGTCTATTTTCTAGCAAATAAGTCTGAATCTTTTTCTTATTTCAAAAGTATTAGAGCCCAAGTTATAAATGAGAAAAACCTTAAATTGAAAACTATTCATTGTGATCATGGAATATAATATCAAAATTCTGATTTTGAAACTTTTTGTAGTAATAAAGGAATTACTCATAACTTTTCAACACCCAGAATACCTCAACCGAATGGTGTTGTTGAATGTAGAAATAAAATTCTTCAAGAGATTACTATAACCATGTTCAGGGATTATTCTGTAGCCAAAAAATTTTTGGGTTGAAGCTGTAAATACTGCTTGTTATACTATAAATCAAATTTTTATTGGACATTTTATTAATAAAACTATTTATGAGTTATGGAATGGTATAAAACCTAGACTTCCCTACATTATGGTTTTTGGTTGGAAGGAATTCATTCTTCATACTAAAGATAATCTTCATAAAGTTTCCCCAAAATCTGGTGAAGGAGTTTTCTTAGGCTACTCCACAACTTCTAAGGCATATAGAGTTTTCAATAAAAACACTTGTACTGTTGAAGAGACAATACATGTTGAATTTTATGAAACTAATCCTTTTGTTTTTAAACAACCCAAACCTACATCCTCAGATGTGTTTTCAAAAACTGATTATCAACCTTTGATAGAAGATCCTTCTAATAAGGAAAATGTTCAAGATGATACTTCTGAAATATTCACCCTAGAAGATTTCCTTCTCTATGTTGGTGAACATGTTTTACAAAATCCAAATAAGTCATTTATAAAGAATCATCCCAGTGATAGTATCATTGGTGATGTGAATCAACCTGTAAGGACTATAAGTTCCTTAATAAATGAAGTAGAACATCTATCATTCATTTCCTAATTATAACAAAAAAGAACTGATGAATCTTTAGGTGATGATGATTGGATAAAGGCCATGAAAGATGAAATAAATGAATTTGAAAGGAATAAAGTCTTGACCATGGTTGAAATAACTAAGGAAACTTCTGTTATTGGAGTCAAATGGGTCTTCAGAAATAAGTTTTATGAAAGTGGAATCATAGTAAGAAATACAGGTAGATTAGTTTCTAAAGGCTATAATCAACAAGAAGGGATAGACTATGAAGAAACCTATTCTCAAGTATCCAGACTAGAATCTATTTGAATTTTACTTTCCTTTTCAGCATTCTTCAACTTTAAACTTTTTCAAATGGATGTAAAATGTTCTTTCCATAATGGTTATGTTCAAGAGGATGTTTTTTTGAACAAACTCCTGGCTTTGAATATACAAAACATATTAATCATGTTTTTAGACTTACCAAATCTTTGTATGGCCTTAAACAATCCCCTCAAGCCTGATATAATAGACTTACATGGTTTTTGCTTCAAAATAACTATGTTAAGGGAAATGCAGATCCAACTCTTTTTATAAAGAAAGATAAGGAAAATGTTTTGATTGTTCATATTTATGTTGATTACATTATATTTGGTTCAACTAAGCAATCTTTAACTGATTCTTTTGCAGATTTAATGAAATATGAGTTTGAAATGAGTACGATGGGTAAGTTAACATTTTTACTTGGTTTTCAAATCTCTCAAAAACCAGAATGAATATATATATATCCCAACATATGCATATTAAAGATCTTCTTAAAAGGTATGGATATGACAACACTAAAAGTATAATTACTCCCATTGGTACCTCAAATTCACTTGATCTTAATAAATCTGGGAAACCGGTAGATCAAACAACTTTTAGAGGTATGATAGGAAGTCTAATTTACTTGAAAGCTAGTCGTACATACTTAATTTTTCTAGTATTATTATGTAAAAGATATAAATAAAATCCTAAGGAATATCACTTAAAGGCAGTGAAGAGAATTTGTCGCTACTTAAAGGGAACCATGGATTTTGGACTATTTTATACTTCTAGAAATGATTTTGTTTTAAAACATTTTTCAGTTGCTAGATTTGGTGGATTTATAATGGATAGAAAGAGTACATTCGGAACTTTTCATTTCTTAGGAGATTCACTAGTTTTCTGGTCTTGCAAGAATAAACACTCAGTAGAACTTTCCACTACTGAAGCTGAATATATAAGAGCTGTAAGTTGTTGTCCTCTTGTGTTATGGATGCAACACACACTCGCAGACTATGGATTGAGTTTTTCTAAGACTCAAATATTGTGTGATAGTACAAGTTCCATTGGCATTAGTAAAAACCCTGCACATCACTCTCGTGAAAAGCACATAGATATTAGGCATCACTTTCTTAAAGATCACACACTAATAGGATATATCATTCTTCAACTCATCGGAACACAAGATCAACATGCTTATATTTTTCTCAAAATCATTACCCTATGATAGATTTGAATACATTAATCAGAAGTTAAGAATGATAACTATAAGGTAATCTTCCTTTATTACCTTTCTGTTAAATCAATATTCTTACATTAATCATCTCCTTTTTATAGGGGGAGTACATTCACTATGAAGCATTTCAAAATTTTTCATAATGTCATTTTCAAAAACATTCATAATGTAGTTTTCAAGATTTTTGGTAATCTGGTTTTCAAAATTTTTCGTAATACAGTTTTCAAAATTTTTTTGTAATAAGGTTTTTTCAAAAAATTCCGTAATGAAAATGTTTTTCGTCGGATTTTCAAAAGATTTCCTAATGAAAATTTTCATAGTCGGTTTTTGAAAACTTTTCGTAATGAAAATTTTCGTTGTCAGTTTTTTAAAATTTTTTTAATAAATATTTTTGTAGTCAGTTTTTTAATGTTTTTCATAATAAAAATTTTTGTAGTTGGTTCTTTCAAAATTATTCATAGTTGGTTTTTCAAATGTCTTCGTAATGAAAATTCTCGGATCTGAAATTTTCGTAAAGAAAATATTTGGACCTGATGTTTTAGTAATGAAAATATTTGGACCTAAAGTTTTCATAATGGAAATATTAGGACCTGAAGTTTTATAATGAAAATCATTGGACCTGAAATTTTCATAATGAAAATCTTCGGACAAAATATTTTCATAAAGAAACTCTCGGATTTAAAAATTTTCTTAGTGAAGTTTTTTTTCCGTATTCAAGTTTTTTTTGGAATTCAGTGTTCTTCAAGAAGAATATTTCTCATTACGAATAACATTCCTAGCAACCCAAAAGGTATGATTCTTTCTTGAGTTTTCGTAATTAACTTTTACTTACTATTAGTTTTTTTAAAATTTCTCAGATTCAAGTTTCCTTAATTCCAAATGTTTTACATATAAAACCTCTAAATATCGGATTCAACAAAATTTTTCCTTGCAGTTATCATTTCAACCGTCAAATCAAATCTAATAATTTCTCAGCCATTGGATTCAAATGTGAATCTCAATATTCACTTCATCACCTATATAAAGTGGACCTCTAATTTTTTTCCCACACCAGTTCCCAAGCTTGTGCATGTTGAAGCTCTACCCCTCTACGAAATCTCATTCCAAACTTTTCTCATGTGCTCAATTCTGAATGTCTTGAGAAGTCCTTTCTCAAGATATGTCTACTGTCAAGACAATTTCTGAGTGGAAAATATATATAGAGAGGTTAGTTCTTCCGAAATTATTTAATATGTATGACTATAATTTCTAAGAAAATCAAGCTCAATGGATGGGAAAGTATAGCTATTTCAAAAATAAGAGCTCAGGAGGTGGTCTATCCGGATTTTCTTATTGAATTCTATGAATTAGTTTGCTTATTTTTGGAAGAAGGTAGAGAAAAATTCTCCTTTAAGGGTTATGGAAAGACTTATAAACTCCCTTACACCAAGCCTGCTTGCATGGTGGGGCTATCTTACGAAGGGGTTGCTGAATTTGTCTCTCACAAGATTCCAGAGGTTCAAGGAAGTTTCATTAAGGCAAAGGCTATGGAATTCCTTGGGCTCAAAAATGTAAAGACAGCAAAAATTTACCATCTTTCTACCAACAATTGGATTCTACAATTATGGATTCATGGTCTCATCGTACTAAGAAAGGGTGACAAGGACACCCTGAAGAAAAGTGACATGTACATCCTGGATTTTTTGGTAAACCTAAGGAAGGTGAATCTCATGAAATACATTCTCATTAAAATTGAGAATATCAATAATGGGAATTTGAGAGCTCAGATTATTATGTATCCTGCCATACTATCCAAGATGATAGTTGGATGTCTCGAACCCTTCAAGATTCCATGAAGTTCCAAGGAAAGTAATTTAAAATTTATGTTGATCAGTGATGAAACCCTTAAAAGGATGAAGGTTAGTTTCTCCAAGTAGTCAGGAAAATTTTATGATCTGCCATTGGATGAGGTAGAAGCCAATCCGGAAAATGTGGAAAAAGCTGAACCATCAAAGAAAGAAGGAAAGAAGAGGAAATTAAAGGAAGTGGATGTAGAAGACAAGACCCCTAAGTCTAATGAAGTCCAATCCGCACCTCCTAAAACAAAGAAGTAGAAAGCATACCCAGATGAGGTGGTAGAAAAAAGGAGGGTGGATAAGAAGAATAGAAAACCAGGGGAGCCACAGTTCGGTTAGGATCCTACTGAGGCTAAGTCCTTGAAAGAATCAACATTTGTTGAATTAGAAAAGCAATCCATGGAAAAGTAGCTAAAGAAGAAGATGCCAGAGGCTGAAATTTGTCAATCCCATCTGAGGGATACTGATATTGCATCCGAGAATATCCTTGTTCTGATGTCCTTACTATTGGAACCATTACATGAGACTCTAGGTAAGATGTTTATGACTCCATAAAATCCACAATAAAAGATTGTGAAGGAGAAGAAAGTTGCAGAAGAAGTACAAGAAGCTGAGAATAGTGGTGGATCTGATGATGTGATTAAGAAAATTTAAGAATATCATGAAAAGGAAAGTGCATCAGAGACATTTTCAATCCAGAATTCTCAAGACAGATCCTCAAAACATGCTAATCCTGGAGCTGATGAGAAGGGTGAAGAAGAGGAAGTGAATATTCTGTCAGAGGAAGAGATTCATAATCATGACTTCATTATTCTTGAAGATGTTGAGGCTGGTGCTGAGAAGGAAAAAGTTGATGAAGATAATATTGTCCAGTTATTTGAAAGTGGGCACGAATCTCCTGATGAAGAAGCTATTCTGAAAATATATAAGGGTAAACAGGTGGTTGTTGACACCCCAACCAATGATTTTATGAGGAAGTAAGAATCTTAAGAAACCAATAAGAGGAAGCCCTTAGAATTAGAGGAAGAACCATCTACATGTAAAATGTCTGATTCGGAGTCATCTACCTTAGGACATGATTTTGTTTTTCAGTCCCTAAAAAATCTGGTGGATACCATTCCGATCTTTCCAGTAATTGAATCTAGATTCCAGATGCTACAACATAGCATGAATCAAAAAACAAACTCTGTATCCATGGTGATGGATAGATGTGTTAAGATTGAGGCTGATCACAAAAATTTCCTGATCAACTATGAAGCTCACATAAAATCCTACATGAATATTACTAGATGGTATAAGAAAATAGTTGAAGACATGGAAGAGCTTGATCAGTTTCAAGAAGATGTCAGGGAAACCTTTGGTACTGAATATGCCAAAATTAAAACTCTTTCAGACAGATTTCAGGAAAAGGTAAATCTTGAACAAAATTCTTGGATTCAAGAGGTGAAAGATCTGAATGGGAAGGTGAGTTATATTTTTCAAATCTTGAAAACAGAAAAGGATCTTCCGATTGAGATCCAGGAAAAGCTATTGAAGAAAGACCAATTGTTGAAGGCTCAGGAAGAGGCCATGGAGGCTCAGGAAGAGACCATGAAGGCTCAGGAGGACATGATCAAGGCATTAGAAAAGCAAGCTGAGGAAGATCACAATGATCTGAAAAAGCTGAAGACCATTGTGAAGATGCTAATTCCCAATGAAAAAGAAACCAAATAAATCCCACTCTGATATATTTTTTGTATTTTTTCCTTTTACTAATTCTTTCAATCGTAATAAAATTGTGGTTTCTTGTTCTTGTTTTCATGTATATACTAATATTTCAGGTATTATATTTTTTTCCATTCCCTCAAACTCTTTTTGAAAATCACAAAGGGGGTGAAGGAAAAATAATTATAAAGGGGAGAAGGAAAAAGATATCTATGTAAAGAAGATATATCCCTATGTAAGGGGGGTTTATTTAAGGGGGAGTTCTCATTACGAAGATTTCCACATTCAAATGAAAATTCTCAATCTGGAAATCTAGAATATGATCCTTAGAGTTCCAAAGCCTAAGAGGGAGTTAGTCGTATTCACCATTGTCCATAAACAAAGGGATATAAGCTTTAATTTCAAAGTCTAGAAATTTATTCTAAGTCCTTATAATCTTTTTCATAAATATGTTTGTGCTTTCCAAAAAGGGGGAGATTTTTGAGTCAATAAGGTTTTCTTTCTGACTTCACCATTCCTTCATATAAGGGGGATATTGTTGAGTCATTAAGGTTTCTTTATGACTTTACCATTTCTATTTTTTTGAAAATCAGAAACACCTTATTTTAAGGCAAATTTCATTTTACCCTATATTTTACCCCTATAAAGAAAAATTTTATTTCCCCAAGGAAATTTATTCTTACCATGTTTTGATTGCTCAAATCATAATTTTTCTAAGTGTAAAAATAATATTGAAACAAAAAACATCAGAATCATATAATACTTAGATATGAAGAATTCTATTTAAGACTCCAAATTATGGTTAAGAACACTCATGATGTTCAACTCCGGATTCTGGTTATGATCTCCCATGAAGTTCAACTCCAAATTCTGGTTACGAACTCTCATGAAGTTCAACTCCGAATTCTGGTTACTAACTCTCATGAAGTTCAACTCCGAATTCTGGATATGGATGTTATGATGTTCGACTCTGAATTATGGATATGAAAATTCATGAATTTCAACTCCGAATTCTCATTACGATCATATGTAAAGTTTGACTATGAATTCAGATTATGAATTCTGGTTACGAACTTTTCTATGTTCTTACTCCGAGTTCTCTGAATTCAGACTCTGAACTCCTATGATTTCTGACTCTGAATTATCATGAACTCAGACTCAGAACATTGTATGTTCAGGTTCCGAATTCTTATGAATCCAAAATCCAAATTTCCATGAAATTCATACTCTATAATTCTATTGAATTCAGGTTCTTCATTCCTACTAAACAGAATACGAATATCCTTGAGTTGTAGACTTCAAATTCAGTTTTTACGTAGACTCCAAACTTTAATTTACATACATTTTGAATATTAGATTCTAGTTATGCATACACTCGTTTAGTTATAAAACGATTTCGTGGTTTGAGTTACTCACTAACCATTGATTAAGAGACACATGTACAGGTCCCTCTGAAATTCCAGGAAAAATATGACTGTTGGAGGAGGGAGATGACCATTGGAACCGTGGCTATAAATAGGAGCTCGTTTGAAAGAGCTCATGCTGATTTTTTTCGAACTTTGAAAAATTGCAGTTGAATTGATTTCTAGAGAGAGGAACTTATAAACTCTTAGTATTCGTACAGAATGTTTTGAACTTCTTGTTCAAAATTTGCTTCGTGTAGATTTTCTTAGTGCAGTGGTTCAATTTCCTTGAAATCAGAGACTTCAGGTTGTGAAGTCAAAGGTGAAGATTTCCTTACAAATCTAGGGCTTACGAGGATAGCAAGACAGATACCAATCTTCAGATTGAGGGATTACTAGGGTTTGGGTAAGATAGTCTTTCTTGAAAGTATAAATCAAGGGACCTCTTATCAAGGGTTGTTGGATACCCTCCTCTTTGAGTTAAAAGAGTTATTACATGTTACATGTAATATATTTGTTTTCCACTGTGTATTTTAGTTGTTGAGGAAAGTATAATTTTCATATACTTCCTTAAACTTTTACTCTAATTTTATAGGATTCTATACATTTTAAGGTATAATCTTAGTTTGTGTACTTTTTTTAAGTCTCATTTCCAGAATTAGTTTTCCAGAATCAAGAAATATAAAAGAACTTAGAGGTGTTGGGAATTATTGTTATGAAAAATTTTCTTATGTATTTTTAATGTATACAATTCACCCCCTCTTGTATTTGAGCATCTCATGTTTATACATTTGATACTATATTTGGTATTATAGATTATATCATACTCAGACATACCATTCTAACAAAAACATAAACCTAGTATGGGAGATCAAAAAAGGTCCATGGAATACTAGAAAAAAGCATCTAGATATGACAAAAAACGCACCCAAAAAACATTATATCCCCAAAAATCATATCAAGAGGATTCTATGTCAAAGTTATGAGTCCCATCATCTCCCATTTTTGCATCATGCTCCCATGTATCATGAGAATAATAACCATGATGAGATAGCACATAAAAATCTATTATAATCCCACAATGTACTTTTATCTCAGAATAAACTATCCTTACTAGTTGGTTAGTCACAGATAAATCAGACACAACATCCCAGATCTTCCCATATTATGCCACGTGATTGGTCAAATAGAGACTTCTGAAGCTATGATACATGGAACTCATTAAGTATCTACATCAACTATGGTGGATGTGATAAATTTTAATCCACATTCCTACATTCATAAAAACCTCAAAAGGTCCCAAAATACATTGTTTAAAATTACCCTATTCTCCAAGCCGTCGACGACCCAAATTAGGTGAAACTCTCAAAACACTTGGTCACCAACTCAAATCTCCAACATCCATCAAGGAAAATTAACATAATATTTATATAGTTGTTGTGCCACCATCATTATATGAAAAATACATTTTATCTTTTCTATTGTATCTTAGACGTAAATTTTTCCAACTAAGGAATTGTCCCCTATCACATATGAACAAAAATGGTATTTACATTGGTGGCCATACAAGGCCATTAAGTGAGCCATAAGAATGGATAAATTTTAACTATTTTTAAAGGTATACTCAACTAGTCCCAAGTGGATATCTCAATATCCAATAAAATTGAGGACCCATGGAGGAATCAAGTATTACAATATATGTATGTCCTATTCTACCAGGATACCTATCTATAGACGATATCCCATACTCAAGGTCACCTGATATCTCATTTCCTCTTGGCTTCCTCTCAAAAAAATAGATGTAAACTGGGGACCTTTATCAAAGACTACCATAGATAGAAAACAATGAAACCTAAAAACATCCTATACATATTGGAATCCCATGTAATTAACATTGGTTATATAAGATATGGGTATAATGTGAGATGATTTGGTCAACTGATCAATCATAACCCATTTCACATTATTCTTTTGAGGCGTTTGAGTAAACCCCAAAAATAATTCCCAATATATCCCAACCCACTTCTAAGTCGGTTCTGTTAGGGTCTAAATAAATCCTGAAGGTTTCTAGTGCTTAGATATGACTTTTATGAGGGTGTGACAGCAAGAAACTAAGTTAGAAATGTTTCATCTCTCACATAGACACAAAAATTATTACATAACATCCTAAACCATCTTCTTGGTACCTAGGTGTACTTTCCACTTAGAACTATAATAGTTTAACATCATATTATTACTCATGGAAAAATTCAAAACATAAGAGTTCCATAAACCTAGAATAAACTCTATAGAAATTTACCACTAAAATATGGTCTCCCAACAAAAAACAGAGTCCTTAATTCCACATAAATGTTCATCATGTTGTTGATCCCAAATAACCACCTCAAAAAGAGAGGAGTTCAACTGACTAATCATTAAACAAACATCAATATAATTTCCTTAGACTCCCAATCTCAATTGGGTAATGAGATCCATCAAATTGATATATTTTTATCATTCATTCATGGTATGGGTGAGGAATTTCATTATCATGTAATCAGTGATGTCATTCCCCTATTACTGTCTATAAGAGATGTTGAAATAGAATGGCTCTTGGTAATACACCAACGCTTATGATTCAGATTAAAATATTTTTTGGTAGAATATATAACTGAAGATTTTTTATGAAAATAAATAGTAAACCATTCTATGGAATGGTAATCGATCCCGTTTTTAAGAGCATGTATCATGAATGTTATTTAGAGATCATGGATTGGATAATTCTTCTCATGTGACTTACGGTCTCTAGAGCCATTGGAAACGATGTGACCAACATGTACACAAATGAACCCCTAAATTGAACCTGATGTATCACCTATGACTATATGGATCTTACTGACATATAGAAGAGTCAACACAGGTAAAAAATTCAAAATAAATTTTAGTTCAATGAACGAAATCTAACACTTTCCATCTCAAACGAAAATCAAACCATTCTAAGGGGGAGATGTCATGGGAGAAGAAAACATTGATAAATACTTTAATTACTAATAGTAATACCATAATAATCCAAAGAATCTAAAAATATTGAAAACATTATGTGTTTGTCCCCATTTAATAACAACTTTCAACATCTAATTACTAATGAAAATATCATGTTCGGTGACTACATGTTTGAAAAATTACATCGTAATCATGAAATAATATTTCAAGATTTTGGAATTAATTTGGTGATCTCTAAAAATTTCCATCACCGCACATAGATACAAAAAAAGATCCTATTCAATTTTAGAGTAAACCAGGTTGTCATCCCGAAAGTCTACAATAAACATGTACAAGTAATAATGAAATATCCCTCTAATTAATTCCATGAAAAAATCGGTAGACTTTGTTTGACTAAAATTCATAAAAATATAATCATAGTGTCCATAAATTTTCATAAATGTGGTTTTCCAGATGCCAGCATCATTTATTCAAACCTGGTGGCACCCAGACCGAAGATAAATATTCAAGAACAACTTCCCCCATTTCAATTGGACAAATAGATAACCTATTGGTGAAAAAAAGTACTTATTCCATACTGTAATATGAGTAATATTTTGGTAATCAAAAAATAGGTGAAGCACACCCTCAAAATTTATTTCAAAGTGAAATTGTGATGCCTACGATAACACACTAGCACATATAAATATTTTCTTATACAAATAATCCAAATAAGTCTTCAACTATTTCAACCATGTTGGTTCCATAATATTAGAAGGAATAAATAATGGTTGAGTACTAGAAACTAAATCTATATAAAACATCATTTATATCACCAATGGAAAACTATTTAAAAAAGAAGGAAAATTCTAGGAAACACTAAAAAAATTGGAGGGAGATTAAAACATAAATATTCTCACACTAAAAAAAGAAATAACCTATATTTTAATACACATCCACGAAATATAAGTTACAAATATACTCATTCTTGGGATTCATTCTCATTAAAAGACATGAAATACCCTATCTGGCATAGTAATGGAGGTCTGCTAAAGGTAATAAAAAATTTTAGAATGAGTATAGATTATCCAATCCATATCAAAAATGATGTCTGGAGATTTAAAATAATGGACCAGAAAATTATATGTAAGATCAATCTCTAATAAAGGGAAAACCCATGAAAGAAAACAAAGACCCCACTCTCTCTTTACTATGATGGGTGTAATAATATAAATCACATAAGATAAAATATATATTATATGTTTTAAAGAATCCAAAAAATTGTTTGATATGAATGAGTGAGATACAATGATATCAAATAAAGAATCAATTAAGGTTGAAGTAATAGTGATGGTACCTCTCATAGTGACTAGACTTGTATTAACTTCTCCTAGAGACTATTTTACTTCAGAAAGAATCATTGTTCTAGATTCCGATAACTAAAACCCATTTTAATGCATGTGATTGCACTATAATATATATTGGTGATGATGTTCCCATTACACTATGTTGAGAAGAAAATATATAATATAATTTCCACTAGTGACCTGATTCTCTGTAAGAACTATAGATCATAGGTGTCTCAGTGAAAACCTATTTTGAATTCCCTATATTTACACACTAAATGAAATTCAAAGGGCCCATTCATATAATTTCATTTGTACAGGAATAGCCCTACTATCATGGTCCACAATGGGACTCTTCACACTTCCTCATTCTTTTAATAAAACTCATTGAATTATCAATGGGAGAAAAAATAACTCTCGCCAACCCTGAATTAAAATCCATGACATACTCAGCCATCAATGCTCGATCCAGTAAATCAACATAAGAAGTAAAAATTTTCATGAAAACCTGATATAAAATATCTTCTCCAAGTCCAATCTTATATATTTTTTCATTTTTTTTCTCTATAGTTACAACCTCAATAGATTATTTTACTACCTAAATACAGAATCTTTATACTGATTCATGTTCATGACACATTTATAGATATTAATAAACTCCATTTCCATAGATAAAAAAATGGGCTCTAGGTAGAAATGGTATATAAAATTTACTATAAATTCATTCCCCTCCAAGAGGTCATGCATTTTTTCTATCACCATTGATTCCTACTACCTTCTTTATGGCCCCTCAATATTGATGGTAGAACACTTCAAATTAATTGAATTATACATTTACAAGAAATCAAAATGTCACACAATTCCTTTTATACAATCTTTATCCTCTTTAAGATCATTAGATAATTGGAAATATAGTGCCTTTTTATAAATAAACTTTTACACACTATCTATGGACTCATCACATTGTGGTTCTAGGACTAGATCTGGAATTAGAAGGGGTGTGGCTGACTGTCCTAGATCATGGATAGTAAAAACTACTTTCTTAGTGATATTATGGTCCAATTGAGGGTATTGTTGTTTGGTTTCATGTTAATTAACATCCTTAGGATGGTTAAAATGTCTTCTCAGAGGCACGATGCTACACACCATCAATGGAAAAAAAAGAAAAACATTAACATGTACACGTATACCGATATCCCAAAAATTATCAAAAGATTCAATGCGATAAATATGAATTAAATAGTCTAGGATTCTTCGATAATTATAATTAAATTGGGAGGAAACTGGAAACATATAAATATTCTCATTATAGACACTCTCCCATACCAACTATGGTGAATTTAGTTTCATTATGATGAGTGGTGGCGATAAACATGCTAAAAACATCCTCCATGTCCCATAAATCGTACCTCCTATCTAGAAGGAAAAACTATACCACATAAAAACTTCAAAGAAAGATGCTAAACTAGAACTACTGATTCTACCTTTCAGGAACCAACCATGATACACTAGTACATTGATTCACAATCTAGTATTGACATAGCCATAAGGGAATTCCCGATCCCCATGGGCTGGAAACCAGAAAATAGAATGATACAAGAATAAAGTGGGAAATTGTTTTTCCATAATGAAAAAAAATATTAAAAATATAAGGTTCAGTGTATGAATAACCCTCAAGGATAAAGAACCAGATGTAATACTATTAAAATAGTTCCTGAGCAGATAGATAAACTACTCAAAAAAACATCACCCTAATGCACCATAAAATAAATACGAAATGTAAAACCTATGTAACAAGTGAAAAAACTCCACCAGACACTATAAAAACTCAATATTCTCAAGGATCATGAACACCCCCCACATCCAAGAGGAACTTTTAGATTTCTCAAACATGGAATATGAAAATTTACAAACATATAATGGAAAAGGTATTGTTTGAGCTATAATTTATTATATGGTCTCACAAGGTGTCTAATAATAGATTCTATAATAATAAACCAATCATTCTTTCAATTAATCAAATAGAAAATGTAATGAAATAACATTTTCTTATTTAAAACAGATAATTTTTTCTTTTTAATAGATGTAAAACATTTCAAACATTGATTAAATAATCCTTTTATATAATAAGAATTATATAAATCATTTGGAATGAGTAAAAATATACCTATAATCAATTTCATATATAATCAAATCAAACTTAACAAGCACCATGTACATCATACCATAATTATGTTAGTTTATGGATGTAGTAACCTCACCATTCTCAAATTAGGGACCATAGCTAGAAATGTGTTCACACATCTCTTTGGCTTAGGACAAATATGACTCATCAACATACCATCAGGGATAGTCATACTAAACTACGTTTTTATTAGAGTTTTCATCATCAATACTTTGATAGGGGATAAATATAATAGTGTTCTCATCCCAAATAACTAACTAACATCCTAGTATATCATGTTTTCAATCAATCAACAAATAATGGGAAAATCACCTCATTTCAAATATAACAGAATTTAAATCCAAATTCCCAATTTTTAGTTTCAATATAACAGTAAAATTTCCAAACTGAAAAGTATTTTTTTCAATATATAATTCCTTTTTAATAAAAAAATATTTTATTTTCACCGTTTAAATTAAATTTATACTAAAAAACCTAAAATCATTTCCTCAATTGAATCAGTTTTGAATGATAGTCTCATAATTCCAATTCTAATAGATTTTTTGTGGGGGAGGGGGGTCTACAAATTCAATTCCATTATAAATTCCATAAAAGAATCATTCCAAATAATGATTTTATAAATCAATTGAAATATATTCAAAAAAAATCAAGAACATAATGATTTAATTTATATTTATAATATCTAATGGAACCACTTAACTTTAACCATGAAATCAAACGATCAACACCTACAATGGGAACACTGATGATGATCATTGGAAAGTAAGATCTACCATTAGAATATAAAATGAAGATATATTAAGTCAAGAACTAGATACAATAAAATAAAGAATATATCGACTGATAAAATGATTATATAACACTATATAAGAGGATATAAAAGATTATTGTAATAATAAACAAAGGAAGAGATCCACTTAATTGAGAGGGATAGATCATCCATTGACACTTTGATATGCCAAAGGAGGATGTTTTATGTGTAAAACTTTCTTCAAGAGAGCCTCCAAGGGAAAAAACAAATGTGTTATATATGATTCTATAGGTTAGAAATCATAAATGGGGGGGGGTTAACTTTAAAATACCTTTTAGAAACATAAAATATCACCTGGATAGTTAGATGGAAGGGGTACCACAGTTATGGAAAACTATGTTTGAACTATGAACCCCTACTGATTGGGATGGACATTTTCCCCTCTGTGGGTACATGGTTTGGGAAATGTTTTACCAACCAAGAATTATCCACTATTTATAGGGTGCACGGTTTGCATTAAGGGGTCCACCATTTGATCAAACCATGCACCAACCATGCACATCCCTAAAAGCTTCCAAAAATTCCAATGTTCTCCCAGAATGGACCCAAAGTAAGACCCTAGTAAATAGAGATAAAAAAATTGTCATGGAATATCATAACACAAGTAAGAATATATTAAACATGGGGCATTCCTACACAACATAACATGTAGTGTACACATGTACATTGTGGCGTAACCTACCGAAGGATGTGTCATGTGACTCATTATATATTCTACAAGTAAACATCCATCCCCTTAAATTTGGGTCTTTTAATGTACATGGAAATTACTTATTATTTTCATTAAAGGATCCAAAATGATTTGTTCTTATAGATAGAACACATTGTATATATCATCTCATACCTAAGAAGAACTGATGAATGGTATAATGTGTTTTCATGGTAAGAAATGATACGTAGTAAACATTTCAAAATGGTGCCACCATTAAATAAATCTAATTAATCTCAAAAAAATTAAATTTACTTGAGGAAAATAGAAAGAAAACCAATTAACTGTATAGATAAAATGAAAAAAAGGAAATAATAAAAATCAAGTCAAAATAAGGTAGAATAGAAAACAATTTCCCCTAATTTAGAAATGATTTTTTGGAACTTCATAATTATGTGTTTTTTATACAAGGTCCATTGTAATTGAATCTATATTCATGATTCAATATTCCAAGGAATAATATTTCCTCCTAAATGACCTCCTCTTGGGTCGACAACATTAATAGTAAAGGGGGTTGGGGATTAGATTCCATAAATTGTGAAAAGGGAGTGATGGGGAGTTAAGGGTATTAAAACACTAAATAATTAAATTCATCACCCATTTAATGGTATTGATTCCGGGATTGAAACGTAAACAAGAATTATAACTTGACTTGAAAAACCCTAATTTCGAAATCAACCACAATGACATAATTTACATATGAGGCCTCTATTAGGGTATATTAACATTAAAACAATATAATATAAGGAATATTTATTTACTAAAATTTAAATACACCATATAAATATCCTCACACGGAATCTCACCAAATTCAAGACCATGGAAAACACCAAATTAATGATTCATTATAATAATCAATGTCATTTTATAGGCTATCATCTAACATGAAATTACTATTTTTAAATTCTAAAGATACTAAGGCTCCAACACTCTAAATCATTGTCAGGAATCTATGCAGAAAAATAAAGATCATTACATAGACTCAAATCCATAATGGGAATTGTAAAATTGATCACCATTATCAATTTTTATTAATTCGAATGTCTATATATTCTCTTATTTATATCATACATCTTATAGATACTATAGAAAATGATCCCATATATTTATGTATATCATAAATGATGATAAATAAAATTAATAGATATAAATATCTTTTTATTTATCCTCATTACATAAATATGTTCACCTTCTCTATAATGGTAATTCTCATTAGAATTGATAAAAAAATTATTATGACCTTAAGGTTAGTTCCATCACCATATTTCTTCATCTCGATAAATATACATGATTGTAAGAGTGTTAGATATCATATATCATTTATTATTCATCTTCTCGATATACAAATTATATGAACTGTATGGACATTATGAAACATAAATAATCCTTTATTTTTATTCATCAATTTCATTGAGATCGATAACATATATAATATTTTAATTCATCTAAGGTATACATATGTTATGGTATTGTGATATAAGAGTGTTCATGACTTCATATTTCAATGATAACCATTTTTATCTTGGGCATTTTCAGAACATACTAAGGGAAATATTTAAAATCCAACCTAATATTTTCATTAAAAAAACTTTGTGTGATTGAAATAAGACGAATTAATTTATCAATGTGTTTCTTTATTATGGTTTTCATGGTAGGGTCATTAATTCTATAGTTATAGATGAAATAGATTATAAATATATCTCTGTGCTAAGACAAACACTAGTAACCTGGAATTATGACTTGCAACACCCATGTGAAATCTTATTCATGAGGGCATGGAATGTTCTAAATTCTCATTTCATAGGAACTATAATATGGAACTTATTCTCAAGAAAAACCTACAATAAAAATAGAAAAATGAAAATATTGACATGTCATTATTTCTTACATAGCTTCATGATATAGTTTCCTCATTCATTTAATCTTGGCCTTGACATTAATTCTATGAAAAAGCGCACCATTAGTCATGATTAACACATTATCATGTAATATTTATAACATCATGAATAGTTTTAACATCACTATATATGTTTCTTTATTTCTTATTATAGTAGTTTAACTTCCATATATGTAGGTTAACATTATAAAATAACTATTTCATTAATATTTAGTTAACTTGTTGAATATAATGTATAATTTTTTAACATTTACATATGTCATTATGAAACTTACACTTCATAGTGAAGTTCATTTAATTTTCTAAATTTCCAGTCATCAAAACTATCATATCCTTTATATAATTCAATTTAATACTTTTAAATAATGCATATTTTTTTCATTTTACTAATTTATCTAATATTACATTGAGTTACTTGTATATATCTAGAAAATTAGATTTAAAAATTTATCACCATTTTAATTCACCAATTATGATCCAAAATTACTATTATTTATTCATCAAATAACTCTTACACAACTCATTACATTGTCCATCCATCAGTTATGGTGTTATGTTACTTTTATGAATTCCATGTCGGAAATATCAGAAAAATTGGATATCTTTCTCATACATCAACCTTTGACTTGAATCATTTTAAAACTAACTCAAGGAATCAACAACCACTCCAAACTATCTAAAAATTAATAATTGAATCTTTCTAAAATTAGAATATTTTAAATCCCCTTGATCCATATTTAAAAATCCTATTAAATTTTATAAGATATCTTATTTAATTCTTTAATGTATTATTTTTTCCTCAATTTATTTGAAATTAAACTCAATAACCCTTCATATTATCATCTAAATGTTATTGGTTATTAATTATTAAAATATAATTTTTTTAATCCATCAATGTAATCTCATTATTCCTGTGATATTTTAGTTTACAATCTCAACATATTTAAGGATATTATATCTTCTCAATACAACAATATTTTACAACCCCGTTAAAATTTATTTTGAACATTGGCTACTCCACTTATATTCAAAAAACAATTTTAGTTATAATTATCTTAACACATTAACTAATGTATGTATATGATATTACAAAAATATTTATTTCTATGAAATCAATGAGGGAGAACCATCAAATCCTTTATCTTTTCCATTCTTTCATAACGGCAGAAACATAAGAACTTCATTAACCTTAACTATGTTAATTAATTAAAAATAATTGCCAATAATAAAACATCTTTTTTATATAAATAATTATAAACACTATCTTTTAAAAATTAACTTTTTTATTCAATATTTATCCAATATTTTATTTACACCGATAATTAACCCTTAAATGTAAACATTAATCATCCCATAATTGGTAATATAAATTCCACACCACTTCATTATATTTACTCTCTATTTTTTGACATAATTAATTTTTCATTAATTCTTAACTAAAATATGTATAAATCAAATACAACATGGACCCAACAATATCCCCCAATCTATTTTTTACAATACAAATATAAAAAAGGTAGGTTTTTATGTTTTCATCCATTCAATTCTTTATTCCCATTATTAGAAATAAAATCATTTTTACATGACAGAGGATAGTGAAAATTAATTTAATGAAATATGAAATCAATAATTCCACTATATTTCAACTTTGGATGTTATTGGTTTAAAAAAAATTGGTTTATTCTAGAAAAAAATTATTTCCATAAAAAACAATTACAAATTAAAAACCATTTGTGACGGGCTATTAAAAAAATAGTTAGATATCAATGGTCTAATATATTCACAAAAGTGTTTTTTACTTGAATCTATTCAAAAATCATAACTCACAGGTGATAAAATTAAAAAAAACAAGCAGGTTTAGTTTCAAAAATCATCCCTTCAATTTATATGTTTCATATAATTCACTTATTTAACTTATTTACCTTATATTTATAATTTATTCACCCAAAAAAAATAATGAGTGAGTTTGTATACAAATATTTTCAGTTAAAAATTTTCATGTTTATTCTTGAAATTTCAGATAACTATGTAATAATAGATTTTGTATGATTCATAAAGCTCCGCCACTAAATCGAAAAACATTAAACCATTCTGTATTAATACTAATACTCTTCCTCAAATATAATTTATAATGATAAAAATTTCATCACATAAAAATTGAATAATTATTAATTTATATCCAGTTTCAATATCATATTCAACGCCTAAGTCCTCCCCCAAGTCTCATGCACCAACATCAATTTTCTAAAAAAAACACTAAATGTAGATGGAAATAATGTTGAACTCCACTTATCCAATGTGAGTAAAAAATGGTTGAGAGTTTTCTCTCAACAACTTTACCCCGTTATTTTTATGTCCATTATAGGATCAAATCATTATTCATTCTCCCTTAAATTTCATGAAATTAGAATCCATGGGAAACACAACCATCATACACCATTAAACAACTTATATGTGTGGATTTCACATATTAATTTTATCCATTGAGGGATATTAGTATTTTATTGATACTTCAAATTATACTACAATCATTATTTAGATTTTAAGATAATTAAGACATCTATTGATACATGACCAATTTTTTCACCTTCAACATTAATCCTCATGATATATTGGGTTATAAGAATTTCAAAAAATATCAGAAAATTCAACTTATTCTTGTTTAAATAACTTCTTAAATTTGAAAAATATTTTTCATATGCTATATTTGTTTGGTTAAAATCTAAATAGGTTATCAAAATAATCATGGATCATTTAAGTGAATTTTGATCTTGTCTTGAACATATACATGATATCTTGTAACTTTTTTTTTCTAAACCAATAATTTTATTCTTATGATGAACTGATTTTTTCTCTTGGATTATATAGAATCTATTTATCAGCACTGATTTACATGGAAAATTTTTAATAGAAAACGGCGTGTTCTCTTAAATAATTCTATGAGTAGCCTATTATATTTGGTTGTTAATTATTATTAACCTTAGTAGGTATTATAAATTTAATTTGTTTATAAAAAACCATGATATAGTCATATATAATTATTTTAAATAATGGAACCTATGATAATGATACATTAAATGATATATTCATATTATTGGTTGAATTTCATAAGCAGGAAACTTCATTGTGACCCCAATGATTTATTATTTCATAGATATTTTCAACGTATTCATTTTTTTCAAGATAGATAGTTTTTACAATTCTCTTATGAATAGTGTATTAATTCAAATATATTCTATATTTATATTTTTCCATTTTAATCTATGTGTTTATATATTTTTTCAAAAATCAACAGGAATATTGCTGAAGAGATCACACCACCCAATGTATCCAACAAACCTTTCACTACTCTCTTGAAAAAAAATATTATCTAATTATATTTCATATTATTTTTGATATGTTTTATTATTTACAGGATATTTATTTGGATATAATATTCATATAAATAATCCCACATTAACCACATATATATTTTTTAGTTCTCTATCAATTTTATTCATCCAATTTTTATTGATTTTGATCTTAATCCCGCACTATGAATGGAAAAAAAACTATCATATTTATTACATTATAATGTGGATAGAAATTTCTTATTTATGAATTATAGATAATGGTAATTATATAATATCAAATTAATTTAATATTACAATAGGTGTATTTTGTGTAAAAGAACTAGCATGGATGTATTCATGGAATTAACTCTTTTCTCAACTTCTTGTGATGAATTTACTTTTATCCTTCCAAGATTTTATAATTTTACTATCAACTAAAAGAACATTATGTTGATGATATTTTTCTAATTTTCAGTTGACCCATCCTTTTACTCAAGAATCATTATCACTTTTAAAAGTATTTTGTTAATGAATATGTCTTTTTAAAGTAAATATCAACAACTTCAATCCTACTGGATTTGATCCCCAGTTGAGCATGTTGGATACCAATTACCGCGAAATATATATAGATCATTTATATTATGCCTATTTAGTATTTTTATTTATAATTTATTAAATTAATTCATTCATTCTCAAAATTTTATAAACATATTTTAGAGACCATTTTTATTGAACATAGGGCTATAACATACATTAATAATTTTATTCATGTAGTAATTTTATGTACTAAATACCCCTCCAAATATTTATATTAATATTAAATTAGGGTAGCCTACTCTTGAACACTTATAAAAAGTCACAGAAAACATTAATTAAGTATTTCATAAAAATATTCAAGATATTATTTGAGGAATAAATTTATTCTTATCATGATTTTTTTGCATATGTGATCTTCCTAACCAATTATTTGTTCTTCTATTGGGTATTGATCTTAATAAAATTAAATTGACTCAAATTCATGTAATTATTGGTAAATACAAAATGATCAAGTGTTTTCGATATTCTCATTTATTTATTTAACAAACATTTATTTTTCCTCTAAGGAATATATATCAAATCATATATTATTGCATATTTAAACTCTATCGTATTTAACTTTTCATAATAGGGTTGTATATATCAATTGAATTAACTGATTACGATTCATATACTTTAGATTATTGATATATATTTTTACCAATGAACATTTTAAAGGAATCCCAAATTAATATTCAATTATTAAAATAATTATTACATTGAAACAAAAATTAGTAATATAAAAATCACCATTTCATATGGATGTTGAGAATTACAATTTATATTGGACAATATCCCTATCATGAATTGTTCTATAATTAGGATTAGTGCTTCAGAATAAGTTGAGAAGTGAGAGGTACTGAATCAATATAATGAATTTTCACCAAATATCAATATCTTATACTTTTTTTGGTTTTAAATTATTTGGTCAATGGTTTTCTCATTCATTCCTCTCATTGGTTATAATTAATGTTGTATATATAAAAAAGAAAAAATGAAACACAAAAAATATTTTTTATTATGACATCCCGCATATGGGTAACCACTTAATTGGTTCATTCTGGGATTTTTCTCATGCACAAAGAACTTTCATTTTATCATGAACATAAAAATAAAAAAATATAGTGTATACCAAAACATGTAGTCATATAATTAAATAGGTACAATGTAAACACTAAAATCATGATATTTAAATACAGTATTTTCATTGCACCACCTTGATGTAAGAGAAGTATAAGTGTAGGCTCATTCCACTTGTGGATAGTAAAAATATGAAAATGATAACCAATTTATGACAATACTAGTGCATTACTCTTCAATTATTTGAAATTCAAATTATAGACATATTAAAGGCTAAGATCATTGGACTTTATCTTTTTAGGAAATTATTATCAATAGAAATGTTCTAGTCTCTTTTAATTTATCATTCACTTCAACACCCCATGATGATACACTAATATGAATACCAAGAGATGACTTGTGTAGACACATTGAATATTTAATATATGTACATTGTTCATTCCTAATCCATCCTTCTTTGAATCACTGATTATATGAGATAATTATAAACATCACATATCATACTGCTTTTATTATTCTTAATTTTATCATATATAGAATTAAATTAATGATAATATAATGAAACATTAGGAATACATCATTTTCATTCTTCAATTTCATTTTCACTAATAAAATATATTATTATTTTATTATATTAATGAATTGATCAGATATCTTTTGATGATATTATAATTTTTATAGCTCACTCTCTCCATGATACCCATCATGGAAAAATTCATTTATAATAATTCAAAAAAACAATAGAAAATTGAATATCATGTCAGTATGAAAATATAAAGTTAGTCTGATTTAATGTGATAGAATCTCTCCCTATGTGTCATATTTGAATTTTACATGGTAGAATTATTGAATCTAAATTCGGGATGATACAGAGTTTACAAAAAACATCATAGTACTAAGCCTACCACCTATTCTATTCCAGCATGACATTCCACTCTCTTGAGAAAATTTATTCATCACACACCATAGGGAGACAATCTATATATTTCCATTTGATATTCACCATAATGTGGTACCTACTCCCATATCATTTTTATATATAAAATAACTGATCTAGATTTTCATGGTCAATATTTCTCATACTACATAATGTATTGGTTCTCTCAGTCATGATGAATATACCATTATAATTATTTATCAAAAAAATTAAACATAAATCAGGGATTAACATCTTCCCACGTTATTTAAAACTACATGAGTATTCTTAGTAACTTGAAATTTAATTATTTCTTTCTAAATACATCCTCCTGAAATTTATCCTTTAATCATCTATGTTAAAATCTTGAAATCATCATCCTTTAAAAGTTTCTAAAACTGGTATACTCCCATGTATCATGTGTCAACTATTAAAAACTATATCACAAATCTTACAAATCACAATGAGACTAGGTGTGTTTTATTAATTTAAATTCAATACTACCGAAGTTACTAATATATAATGTCACTGAAAAAATTTACATGATAAACATGATTTTTCATTCATAACAATTATTATTATTAGAATTTGAGATAATTTTATGTATATAAAAAAGAACTATACATAGATCATGAATTTTATAATTCACTGATCCTGAACCAGAGTAATATTTACTAATTCTTTCCGAGAATCTTACACAACTCATGCCATTAGCAATTCGTTTATTTATCCAAAGTTACATATACTCATTATCTGACTAAGGATATATATCTAAAACCTTCTATCATTTATATACATTAATATTTTCTATTGATTCTATTCAATATAACTTTGGGAATAATCAACCGCTCTGAACCATCATAGAAAAAAAAATTCCTTATGAAATTATCAAAATATTTCAAAATTTATTTGACTTATTTCTTAAGCCTTTTACAACATATAATCATTGTAATATAATTATTTAATCGATCCTCACTATCTCAATTCAACCATATTTAAACATAACTACTCTCATGTATAACTTACAAAGGATATTATTCATTAATTAGAGAAATAATAATTCTTGATAATCAACTGATGGATTATAACTATTCCAACCAGATTGTCTCTAATAATAAAAACTATACTTGGTTTACAATATAAGTTTCCTTATAATTTTTTCTGAATCATATGGTAGACAATCATTATTTCAATTATAGATCATAGAACTTTTCATTCACAATTATCACAACCCAACCACTATTATTTTTATTTTACACTTTCGAAATACATAATTCCTATATCCTAAAGTAGTAAAACCATCAAATCCTTATATGATTCTATTCATTGCTAATTAAAGAATTTCAAGCTCTTCATCAGTGATATCTAAGAAAATGGTTCATCAATGATATCAATTGAAAAAACTTATATTATCATATTATTAACTACTTTTTATCTCTTCTATACTCAAATATATTTCTTCAACCATCATCATTCTTTTCATCAACACCTACAATGATAGATTTATTTGAAAGGTCAATATTCTCATGACCATGATTTGTGACACCAAAATACTTCAATGTTGTTATAATTTAACTTATATTAACGTCATAAATATTTAATTCATTCATATTGATATCAAATATAGATTTAATAAATATTTATTCTAATAAATATTTATTCTAAATCAATGTGAATGAGATATAAAATTAGTTTATTTATATCATAAATTTTTTACTCAAAATATCTATGTAAAAATATATATAATGAATTGATATTTGATTTATCAGATTTAATTATTAATATATTGGTTAAAAATATATCTATATACTATCATAGAATAATATTCAATTGAATTAAAATTATTTTCAGGTGTATTTGGATATTTTCAAAGAATATTATTTAGTGACTTAATAAAAATTTTCTTGGGAAATAGAGGACACTATAAATAAAATTTTCAATGAATAAACATTATGAAACTTTAAAAATATTATATTTATTAAGTATAAATCATGTTGGGACTTGTATATGAGATGTTTTTGGGTCCATTAAAAATTAAATTAAAAGTTAAAAAATGATTTTGGATACCTTTAAGAAACATTTCAATTTATCTGAATATGTTTTTATAAGAGTTAAATTTAATGTTGAACAATAAATAATTAGTAAAAACATATTTCATTAGAAAATTATAATTTTGAATTCATATATATCAATTGAAACATGATGAAAATAAAAATCCATTATAAAACGATGTTATAGAAATCATATATGTATCATTTATAGAATGAAACATGTGGTCATAGGATATATTTCGACAAAGTATTTTATATGAAAAATATTAAAAAGAAATATTTCATAATTATTTGATGGGAATGAATATATTAAGACATAATTAGAAAAATATATGGAGATTTAAAAATTATTAATATATCCTTAAGTTTAACTCAAATTAAAAGAAGTTAACTTTTTATATTTAAGTAATTCCAATGGGAAAATGCTTTAAAATGAATTAATCATGATCTTTGGAGATATATATATAAAATTACTCCATTTTAATATTTTAGGTAATTATAAATTAATTAATGATTTGGATATAGATGTAATTTCAAATTAGTAGTCTATTGATTAACTTATATAAATAATTCCTTGAATAAGGTATAGAGATAACTACTGAGAAATCAATGTGAGTAAAATCGAGTTATAATTAAGAGGTAATCAGGTATCTAGAAAGATTAATTTTTATAATATGATTAACGTTTTAGAAACATAAATATAATTAATAAAATGACTCTTTATTGAATAATAGATTTTTTGGTTAATGATAATTTTAATTATATATAATTAATAAATTTTAAATAGAACAAATTTTTATAATTTTTTTGAAACCAATAGCTAAAGATCAAAACTGACACCATCCTATATAACTATTAAAAATTTTATTAGTTAACTGAGTGAATCAATATATGTCCTAGATGAGTCTTGTGATAAAAAGGATGTCGTTAGCCACCTTGGGAGATTTTTTTAAAAATAATGGCTTTCATATTTCAATGTATTAATTAATTGTACATAGTAATGTGTGTGAATATAAATGGTTGAGGAGATAAAATCAACATCTCTAATAAAAGTGGTTTATTTGTGACATGTGTATAAAAAATGGGTCAAAATGATTAAGCTTGGGGAAATGTGCATGTTAAAGAAAAAACTGGAAGGAAAATATATTTATTTAAAATTTAGATTTATTAATATATATCACAACTTACACAAGAAATTATATGATTTACTAAATTCAAAGGATACAAATACCAAATGATAGAGGTTGTGTCTAGTTAAATATTTTGATGGAATGAAACACTTAAGTTGTATCACATAATAGAATATATTATTGTAAAATTATTAAATCATTTTTTTTAAACGTCACTGAATTTAATGGGATAATGTTAATTAAATTATAACCATTTAAACATATCTGTTGAATTAGTATATATAAATAGAAGCCACTATATTATGAAATCAATACTGTATATAGAGGTTAACAAGATAGAAACGTGTAATTAACAATGCAATAAATTATTTAATTATCATATTTATTACTATAAATATCACATTTAAAATTTTAAGTAATATGATTAGTAATTTTTAAATTAATTATTTTAATATAAATAAATTAGTACAACTAAAAAACTACTAAAATAATTCATATTTATAAAAAATAAATTTTTTAAATATTGAATTTTTATGCATTATGAGTAGTTAAATTAATATTAATTTTAATCAATAATACAAATTGATCCTAGTGAAATTTTTTAAAATTTTATTCAATATATCCATTTTTGAAATTTGTTAATTTTTATCATTAACATACCAATTAGTTACCAAAGTAAATATTACTTAGTATGGTTAAATATTCTGTAATTATAAATTATCTTTATAAATTTTGTGTAATTCTTTCTGTGTAATTTTAATTGATCAATTTTACATAATTAATTTAATTTTATTTTTAATCATATAAAATTTGAGTTAAATCTCATTTAATTATTATTTAATCATAATAATAAAACAAAAAATATTATGTGTAAATTGAGTTTTACAATAAATCATGTTTTTCAAGTATTATATGTTTTAATTACAAATTAAAGTTTTACCTATAAAGAAATTAATTTTATTAATTGCATTAAAAATGTATATTCATATTTTTGAAATTAGGTAGTATGTGTCATCTTTTATATATAGTAAAAAAATAATTACCATTGTTAGTTTTTAAACATGGATAATATGGGTAAAAAAGATTAACCGAATTTGGCATTATTATAAATTAATTCAATCGGAAATATCCTTATAGAATAACATTATTTGGTTATAAAGTCACACCCAAATGTATCAAAATTGGTTGTAACCTAACTTACCTAACTCTCATGAAATTCCATTCTTAACCCTCACATGCTATTGAATTCCATTAAAAGTGCAACTTTTTCTCCCATTAAAGTAGATCACTTTCACCCAGATTAAGAAAAAACTTTAGTTCAAATATGCCACAAATAATTACCCATATAACCTATACTATAATACCATTATATTTTTAGAATCCATTTATTATAATAAATATTCTCCAATCCTTCAATTCCAAATATTCATTCAAGAGGATACTAACATCATTAATATTATTAATATCCACACCAATTCTTTTCCTTTGTATCGTTATCATCCATAATTTTCTAAAAATATTCAAACCATATTAATATAATGACATAAATATAATTTTTAGGCTTATTTTTATAGTATTCATTATGCAAAAATTATATATTCTCTGCTAATCCATTTGAGAAATGAAAACATCACCTGTTCTTACGTTAAAACTATCTACTCAATATAAGATTATTATTTTTTCATCAAAAACATTCTTAGTTATTTTTAAAAATTTATATAATTTATAAATATGATATTCATGAAATTATTTTGGGTTTTAAAAGATAAAATGGGCATTATATTAACAATATCAACCTATGAAAAATGAAAATGTCACCCACGTTAAGTTCTTACTTCCACCAGCAATGGTGAGGTATTTCATTTTTGATCATGGCATTGATTTATGGTTATAGAAATAATTTTATTATTAAATAATATTTTAATTTTGTTATTAAAAATTGTTTAATATTAATTAATGATGAAAAATAAATTAATAGTAAATATAAAGTAGTCCATTTTGATCGATAAATTATCCATGGAAAGTTCATTATTTATTTCATCTTTTCAAATAAAAAATAAAACTGACATTGAATGGAATTGTAAATTATAAATATTAATGGAACATATATTAATTTTAATTTTAAAATATATTGATAAAACCTTATATAAATGAATGTAGATCAATGTAAAAATTATAAAAAATCATACAAACAACCTGAAACACTAACACCTAATAATAGAAATAAATAAATAATTAAAGATAAAATTAAAAGAAATGTTTATAATTAATGATTAGGAAAAGAAATATATTTTAATAATATTATTAAATGTGTTATTAATATTTTTATGTTTAATATATAGAAGCTGAATTAATTTTTTTGGATTTATAGAGTTATGGTAAGGGTTATATGTCTCAATTTCTATTCTTTGAGACATAAATCATATTATGAACCAATTAAATTTAATATGGCCAATGTAAATCCATTTTACATATAATTTATTAAATTATGTTTTATTATATTCAATTTAACAAAAAAATTTCTCCCTATTAATTTTTTATTTGATTAATAAATTATATAACATTTATGGGTTTATTCTCTAAATCGTATTTAATTCAGACATATGTCATATTAACCAATTCTAGTTTCTATAGTTTATATACTATCTTATTTATGTTTTTAGTCAGACTATTAATCTATTAAATAGATTATCATACCCATATCATGTTTTATATATCACAGGATATTGATTTCAGAGATATGAACATTGTAATGGTTTTGGTCTCAATTCCCCTACATTAAGACACTATTTCTTATGTCAATCATACTCATCATTGACCAGGTGTAATTATTTAAATATTGAGTAATTTCATCTTAAATCACATTTATTAATAGGATTTTGATCTACATTTCGAAATCAATATTCCATGTTATTTTAATTCATACACTACCAAAGAAGTTATTTTTTTCCCAACTCATACTCATTTCATTGAGTTACGAGGTTTATCATTGAAAACTATCCTTCCATGTTCCATTTATCCTATAATTTTATTTTTCATATCATATTACCACATATTTTCCCTTATAATGAAAATTTTAATTAAAACATTATACATTAATGAAATTCATTCTCATAAAAATATAAATTTTTATCATCTTTAATAGATTTTTTCCCTTTATATCATGATTCATTCATTCAAAAAATTATTTTTTTATGATTTTTAAATGAAAATATATTTCATATCCTTTGATCATAATTTTTATCATTATAAATTTTCAAAAGGAAGATTAATTACACATTGAACTGATTTGGGTTTAAAAAAATGTATTTTAAAATATAAAAAATATTTTATTTCCATGATCATATATTTAATATTCCACTAAAAATTACCTCTATAAAAATTTAATGTCACATTCAAGGCTGCATTATTGGTATATCATTCAATGTTCTATTTAAAAATGGTTTTCTAAGATACCTTTTTTGATGATAATTCTATAAAGTTTCCTAGAACATCAAAGATTTTGCAAATGTTACCTAAAATATATTTTTTATAGTTTCACTATTATATATTCATCAAAAAATGAAATCTTTTCTTTACTTTAGTGTCATGTTCCATGAATTACTATGAAATTACTATTATATGATTTACCTTTTGGGGTATTGTAATCACAAAATCAGAATATCCAAAAATTATTTCCTTCGACTGTGATACCATTTGATGTGTTCTTCTTATAAAAGTATTTCTCATATATTTTGAAATCCTTCAATTTTTTGAGGATTAATTTTGTAAATTTCCTTATAATACAATACACATTCTTTTTTTCTGGATGGTTTGTGATCATTGAATGGTAAAATATTGATATATTTTATGTTTATTATTATAATATAGAATATTATTAATTACTAATTAATGTTAATTCTAAATGGTATGAAAATTTATTTCCTTCATTCGGTGAATGAGTCCCGCTTAATTAAATGGCAGGTAGGCATCAATGTAATGTATCCCCTCGATGCATTGGTTTCCCTCTCGAGACAAACTAGTTTGGGTATTTTCTATGCACCATATCATTAATTATAATTTCATAGACATGGTCATGTTGGAATGTAAGAGGTGATGGATTATTCATGAATGGTATGATTAATGTGACATACATTATGTATTTTACTACTATGAAATCTATTATTATATTCAATTTGATTAATTATATTGTAAGGTAATCCATGTGTTCATTTCAGGATCATTTTATCAATAAGATGAAATTACTGGATTCTTATTTATTCATACCACATTTATCTATTCCAAGATTATGATTTTATAGATTTTAATATAAATTAACACATATTGATCATATCAACTTATGCTTCATATGATTCAATTTTCACAATACTTTAATATTATTAATAATGAAATTTCTAGAAAAGATCTATGAGGGGAGAATATCGTGGAAGATTTTGAAATAAATTATAGATAAGAAATTATATTTAAAATGGGAAGTATTTCAACTGTATTGGAATGATATGGGTTTCGATAGATTTTTTTTTCAAACACTATGACACTCTTAACCCAAAACGAAACTTGTTATGTATGTGAAACTATTTGAGTTATTAATTTTGTAATTATGTATGTTTTTATTGGGATCTCTTAATATAGAATAAATGATGATATATAATATAAGTGATTATATGCACCCGATTCTAGGTTTTATGGTCCATGGTATCAGTGATTTTATAAAATAAAGGATCATATGGTATTAGATATTCTAATTAGTAAATGGTCAAGGTATAAGAATACAATGGGGTTTTTATGTTATTTGATGTCAAGGAAGTTGATATTTTGGATAATATTTATATCTTTTAAAAGAATACAAGATCAATTTACATCTTAATTGGTATGAGATTATTATTTTTATGGATTTTTTATGGTGAATTTGTATAATATAGGTTTTAATGAATTTGGGGTTTAAAATATAATAATAATGAAATTTATTCTATTAATATTAGAAATTATTACTAGAATACAACATTGAAAATAATAGAGATAAATATAAATATAGGGAAAAATCCTAAATTTTTTTTAATGTATAGAATGTGTGGCTTAATATAAATGAAATAACCATCATAATTCAAATAAATGGATATTTGAATTATATTAGATGAAACTTTTAATTATAAATCTAGAGAAGGATCTTTCTGGAATAACAAAATCTAAACTCGATGAACAAGAAGTGGGCCTAACTACGCACCTGGGTTCACACTCTTGGGGGACATATTTTAGTTATTCACATTCCATTTAAGAAGAATAATTATGAATTTAAATGGAATTTTATGATGTGATACATAACGTGAAATGATAGAGAATCTAATAGGAAATGACAACTTTTAGCATAGATTAATCTTTAGAGGTTCATAAGTTGGGTGATGAGAGTTATTTATTATTTTCTTTTCAAAGATGGTAACTTTTTTATATATTTTCTAGTATGATATTCCCATTTCTTTTATAATATTCAAATTAATGGATGTATCCTATATGAAATGAGATAAGAAGGGGTATCATGGAAATTTTGGTGACTTTCCAATTAAAAAATCTTAAGAAATTGGTGTTGATGTCTGAAATGTCATGGTCATTACTAACCAATAATCTATAGTTATGATTATCCATTTTAACTTAAGATAATGTTAAATTGGGTCAAATTTGAGTAAAGTGGAGTATCAGGTATATTTAGAAGATGAAGACTACATTTAAATAAGATTTAATTTTCTAAGTGTCAAAATGATTGAGGAAGCACCCATATAAGTATCTCAATGAAATTTTTTGTTTTTTTATTAATGGTTAATGTGGTCCTCATGTAGCCAAATACCAAGGAAAAATGATGTGTTCAGATAACGTAGTGGAGGAAAAAATATCCTCTTAAGGAAACAATGATAATTAAATGTTTTAAACTCATTATTTTCAGAAATTATTCAAAACAATGCACTAAACCAAAGAGAAAAGTGAAATCTTATGTGTAAAATACTATTGAAGGAAATAATGATAATTAATGTACACTTATCTTCTAGTATATATTTTTTATTCCTAATTAGAATATTACTTTACCTACTCAAGTATATCATTGAATGTTTCTTGGAGAATTATAATCAAAACCTCGATGACTTTATATTAAATTATTAGAGAAAGACATCTATTTATATGATTATTTAATCAGAAGTGGATTATTAATGAAATGTTCCTCTATAAAACCGTTTTATTAACCCTTTTTTTTGATTAAATTTAATTATTTATTTTTATTAGATGAATTCATATAGAAATTTTATTAATTACTAAAAAATAAAAATTTTAATAACCTAAATCAACCAATAGTTGTCTATCAATGAATGATTGACTAGGTGCTCTCTACGAATATTCCCTTATTATATGGGTAACAATAGTCAATCATGATATGTTTTTCCTAGTATTCCCTATGTTAGTATGGTTTATATTACATAAGTAATTATATTTGAGTTCATGATCGTCTTATCAATACCCTTATCTATTATCATTAATTGTGTATAATTGATATTATGAGTACATAATTTATATAAATGTTCTAGAATGTAACTACTCAAAAATTATAATACTTTAAAATGATTAAATATTATTTTATAAATACCTCTAAATGAATGAGATAATTTAAATAATTAAAATTTATCTTTTGTAGAATATTTATAAAATAGATTTTATAAAAATAAGTTACCATATTATGAAATCAAGGCCACAAGTAGAAGTTAGTTTGATATAAGCATTTAAATATCAATGTAATAAATTATTTCTATATTACATTTGTTACAATAAAAAATAAATGTTATACATTAAATGAATACTTATATTTATATTAAATAAAAATGTATTTATAAAATACAAATAATTTAAATAAAACTAATAAAATTATTGTTAGGATTAAAAATGTATTATACCAAAAATTACATTTTTATTCATTATGCACACCTATTTTAAAAATAAATTTTATAAACAATATATTTTTTAAAATTTTTGGATATATAAATAATCTTATCCAAATTGTTCAAAACTATTTTTCATATATCAAACATAAAAATTTCATAAAAATTATATATTATTTACAATGGTAAAATAGTTAATTTTTAAAGCATGTTTTTTAGAATCACTATGTAATTATATAAATATATTAAAATAATATAGTATATAAAATAACTTTTTTAGTCTACCTAGGTTAAATTACCTAGGCAAGGGGGTGAATCGGTGTAGGACAGATTAATTTCAGGAACAAGGTGACGATGAAGGTGATTGCTTAGAAGTGTTATATTGTGTTTTTAAGAAAACATTTTTAAGAAAGGAAATAATATCACATTTTATTTTTTTTTAAAATAAAGTCACAATATGTTAAAAGAAATGACCAGACTCACCTCAGGTGTTGTATATTAAAATACCATAATGATAGAGTTCAGATTTACACTAGGTTTAGAAATAATGGATCAATCGTTTTGAGGAAGAATCTTTCTAGAAGTAAATGGCCCTTAGATTAACTATGGATCATGAATATAATAGGTGGTCATAATGTGAGAATCAGAGACATCATTACTTTGATAAATTAAACAATATAATGATTTGATTATTTTTAATTCTCAGACATCGTATGTTAGTTTTGAACCAAATTATGAAATATTGATGAATGAAAGGGGGTGTGAAAGAGTTGCGGCCAATTGTGTTTCATATTGGTTGATCTAAGAGGGAAATGAAAATTGGTTTTATAAATTTTACAAAAATTTCTTATGTCTAGGTGGAAGAGAGTAAAGAGATGCTATAGATTGAAAAGGAATTGTAACAAATTTAATTGTTTCTCAGAGTAAGAGAAGAAAAAGGAAGCTAAATATTGTACTCAGAATGATCATAAATAGAATGGTCATATCCGAGATGATCATTATCAGGATGATCATATCCATGTCATTCATAAATATAAAGATCATAATCTAGACAATCATATTCATCCTGATTTTATTTGGGCCAATTGTTTTCTAAATAATCATAGTAAGTTGAGAAAGAAATAAAGATGATAGAAAGGTTTGAAAGATACAATAAATTCATATTTATTTCTAAAAATGCTTAAGTTATTATCAAATTAATTAATGTTAAGAAGGAAGTCATCATACACACATAGGCTTGTGAATAAAGTAGGTTGCAGAAGTTGAGTTGAGTTCAATTAAAATCATAATGACAAATACTGAAAAAATGTAGTCAACCATTCAATAAGGGTTGAATTATATATTTTTCCATTAAAGTGAAGTGTTATGTTGGTAAATATAAAAGTTTAAGATTTGAAATTTGTACTAGAGAATATATTAATGGAGTTTTTTGAATGTGACATCTAGGGGGAGCTTTTCATTCAAAATAATGATTGAATGTAACATTCTTAGGGGTATCCTTTTCTCTATAAATTAAAATTCAATTTATAATAGAGATTTGTTTTGAATAAATTAGATTTTGAAAATTTTATTAAAAAATTGAATTCAAACTCATATGTGAAAATAATTCCATAATAAGGGATGGGGTTTATAGAAGAACCTAGAAGCTTTGAGAAGAGCTGACAAAGTCAAAATACACCTGAGATTTATGGGAAAATGAGATTTCTGTGATTTTTTTGGAGCAGGAAAGGGTTTTGGTTTCCCAGAAAAACATCTAATGGGTCACATATAGATGGAGAAAATTAAATCATAATTTACTTGAGGACCGACATACTCTTCACTACAGAATAGTGAGTAGCTTCGAGTTTTTAGAGAGAAGAATAAGTTCTAGTACTGTGATTTTTTTGAAAATGTTGTAATGGATAAAAGTGAAAGGGAAAAGACAAGATTACAAAATTGCATTCTGCAGATCATCATATTTAGTGATTATCATAATCAATTTATTATCAAATTATACTCTTTAATTTTATTCATTTGATCATCATATCAGGCTAGATTAATCGGACTAGGGATTTCCTTATTGGGATTTCTGGACTGAGGAAAATGTTATGAATTGTCTCAATCATACTCATCTAGTACTATATCTTTTTCTGTTGAGTCTGTCAGACACAAATAATCATATTGAGTTATTCATACTCAAACTTTATTTGGTTTTGGTTTTTAATATCGTATTCTATCAATGTCAATTTTTTATACTAGGGAGAATTATACTGGGAAGAATCATATAGATAAGAATCATATTGGATGAATCTTACTTAGAGGAATCAGACATGAAAAATCATACAATGAAAGTCCAACTGAGTATACATAACAAATTCCAAGAAGTTTTTATCATATTCATAGTAATTAACTGAATAATTGTTTTAATAGAATAAATTTGTGGAATTTAAAATAAGAATAGGTAAAATAAATTGTTAAAAAAATATTATTTTACACAATTTGTGTTAAGAGGGTGCACACACACTGTTAGAATTATTTATATAGTACTAATAGAGTTAAAGGGTATGTCATACACTTTATAATCTATGGACTGTTTTCTATTGGATTTTTTGGTATTTGATTATTTCCAAACCATACCAAGGATGTTGATATTCTTATAGAATAGTTAAACATGGAATTACTATTGTTCCTATGTATGTGTGCTTGAATTTGATTTAATAGGGAATGAAATAATTTATAGGGGGTGAAGGTTATTTTAATTGAAAAGAATCATAAAAGAAAAAGTATCATTAATTAACCCCCTCCCCCTCATAGTGATATAATTACAATGACTGGGAACTTGCAATTGGTATTAGAGGGTTAGTTACCTTTGCTTATTTATTGTTGATGACAAATTTGAATTGTGTGAAAACTAAATGTATTTCATTTTTTGATGGAATAAATTTTCAAATATAGAAGGAGAGAATGTTTCCTTATATTATGTCAATTGGATATGATGTTTTTGAGGATGAAACATACAGGTTTCCTCCAATTGATTTTAAATCTCCCCTTACATATATTGATAACAAGAATCTAGAAAATGATGAAAGGTCCAAGAATGCCATATTATAATCAATTTGTGAAATGGAATTCTTAGAAGAAAAATGTGCTTCCATATCCCGAGGTATATAGGATAAATAAAAAACAAATATGAAGGAAATAAAAAATGAAGTAGGTCCAAAGTCAAATATGGAGATTGAATTATGAAGACATGAATATGGATGAGTATGAATCTATTGGAGTCTTTTTTACTATGGGAAATGAAATTTTAGAACTATCATATGTCTGGGTGAAAAGTTATATTGTTATATATATGTTAAAAGGATTCTATGAATCGTTTCTGACAAGTTTTATGTAAATATTTCTTTATTGGATGAAAAAGATCTTGAAACATTATCTCTTGATGATTTTCATATCACTATTATCACTTATGAATTGATAAGGGAGAAAGAAATGAAACAAATAAAAGTTGATAGAGAAATTTCATTCCTGGCAGTAAACAAGGAAATATAAAGTATGATCTTTATTCAAGAAGAATATGTTCAATCTGACTCTAAAAATTAGGTATATAAAAACTTTTATGAAATTTTATCCTCGTTTCCAAAAAAATCAAAAGATATATCAGAAAATTCAATGATAAACGTCCCTTGAATTTTTTTAAAGTAGAGGAATTGGTTATTATGTGGAAAATTTTCCTCAAATAATGAAATAAGAGGATAGTGATGAAGGTGAAATAAAACAAAGAAGATCACGAAAGAATCATGGAGATAAAGAAAAATCAAAATCTACGTGGAAGGAAAGCAGGTTCTTAAAATGAAAAGGAATATGTTTTTTTATCTAAAGATGAATAATATGAATATAGTGATGATAAATACAAGAAATAAATTGAGTATGGAATTGAAAATACTTATATTAAAAAAAATAATGGTGAATAATTAAGATGTAGTAGTTCTAAATAATTAGAAACTCATCTTGAACATCATTTGAAAGATGAGTTGAAAGAATGTCTCTTGAAAGATTATAAATATTGAAAAGGAAAAAAATATTGAAGACAAATGTAAATTTACTTGAAATAAAGAATTATTTTCTAATGAAAAAGTGAATTTGGTGAATGATATTAATTATTTTAGAAATATATGGATGTGGAAAAGAATCGTAATGATCATATGGAGATGAAGCTCGATGAAATAGAAGAGTTGGATGTTGTCCCACAAAAACATTTTAAAACTAAAAAAAGTACAAGTTTCAACAAATATATAACCAATTTTTGTGAAATCTATTAAAAGGATAAACCTTAGGAGGATAAATAAATTATACCCTCAATTTTTTAAAAGAAAAATAGAAATTTTTATAAAATAAAATGCTAGGATAGTAATGCATGTGTCCAAAAAAAACAAGGCTAGGAATTTAAAAGTCTCAATGAAATTTGAGTCTAAAATTGTTATGAAAAATTCCAAATAAGAAAAGGTTTATAATACCACTATTTCTCATAAAGGTAAAAATAAAAGGAACACTCTGATTCATGGTTGAATGTTTTGTGTCTCCGAAATGAAAGAGTAGAAGATGATTGAGAAACGTATTCACAATTATCTATTGTATTGAATTGTCATAGGAAAACACTTATTTTATGACTATTTCTAGTATTTTGGTGGATTTAGTCATAAAAAATTATGTTTTAGTACAAAAAAACATTACTATTATTCCACATGTTATGAATGGAAAGGATTGAGGTGCGACATATAACAAACATACTTTTAATTTCACACTTAAACATAATTTTTTACATTAAATTTCACATAATAAAACATAGATGTTGATAGTTCTAATGTATTCTTGTCTCAGGATCATTACATATAAACTTACAACATTAAATTCAACATCTTTATTGAAAACATCCATTACATGATCATAACATCCCATCATATATAGAATTTCATGGTATAACCAGAGGACATACATAAGAAAGGGGTGATCTATAAAGATTATTAAGGGAAAAATGTAATAACATGAGAAATACAATACATATTAGACAATATGCATATCAATGGAGCATAAAAGAACATTAATATAAAGGTAAGATATAACATGATTATCATAACATGGAAATGTAGAAACAACACTTAACATGGAATTAGTATGAGCCAAGGCTCATTACACATGGAGAATGAGTAAACCCTCATTACACATGAAGCACGAGTAAACACTTATTTAACATTAATTATCATGATTTAACACTCATTTCAGATGATTTATCATGATGCTATACTTTACCCAATGCATTGAAGTGATATTAGGGAACACCCCTCTTAATCATTTCATTTCATGCATAAGTGTGCCACATGGATCATAAAACATGGATTCATTAAAAAAATCATTTACAACATGATAAAAGAGTGTGGAATTAATAAATTAAACTATTTAAGAAATATGTAAATGGTCATAATGGTGAATACTGTTAACAGAGAAATTGGCATGGTATTCCTAACATAATGACTTTGGCTTCGAAAATCTCGGTGCATTTTCAACAGCATAACAACATGACATAAGTACTCATAAAAACAGTTGATGAGAGAGAATTAAGTGTATCATAATATTTACAAGAAATAGATATAAATGGGATCATATAGATAAATGTTACAACAGTTTTAAGGCAATTTAGTTTCATGATAAAAAGTAATTACTTGAAAGTAAATGAGGAGATAGGAATTCCTTACAGAATTTCAGATTGGTAATGACTATATATGGAAGGAATCGATGAGATAGAAAGGGGTATCTCATCATTAAAACATAAAGAGGACAGTATAGTGGAGGTTCAATATCATACCCCAACTTTTATAATTGAAAATATATGGTTATAAAAATATTAAGAAACTTGGATAAAAATATAAAGGAAGGAATCCCTTACTAGGAAGTGTGATCCCAAAGGCTTGAGAGAGGCTTTATAGAGGATTTTTATGGTCTTGAAGTGACTTAGGAGGATTTTAGAGAGTGTATTTCAGAGGTTGGAGGAACTCCAAAGGATTTTAGTGAAGATGAAGTGGTATCTTCAGTGGGATTATATATGAAAGGGGATGGAATTCTTTATTATTTAGGTTTGGGACAAGACACATTAAACTAATAAAAACCACAAACTAGATCATGGTTTTTCCCATTGTTATTTCCAAAGGGGAGTTTAAAATAATAATATATAATTACAATGGAAGAACTACAAAAATAATAGTGTGACTTATTTGGAGGTGAGTCACACTCTCAAAGAAAACAATTTGAAAAGCTAAAATGTTTTTGGAGGGTCCATTAAGTCTTTGTATAATAAATCAAAAAAACTTATAATCACATTATTTTAATGGTAAAACATATATTCTACAAACATAAGGTTTATAGTATTTTATTAAATCACAATTGGGTCATTATGATGTCAGAAAACACATTATATAATTAAACGGTATTTAATTTTTACCAAAATATTCAACTCTCTCAAAAAATTATGAAAAATTAACCATTGAATAATTTTGATGTACAAATTCCAAGAATAATATTAATTTTATCTAAATAATTTTATAAATATGTAGACATTCAATTTGAAAATAAAAACCCACATTTATCGAAAAGAACATGGGTTTTGACAAAAACAGCTTTCAAACCTTAATAAAAATTATAATTTCATTCATAAAATAATACGATCATTTATAGTTAATAAAAATTAATTTAATAATAATAATAATAATTTATTAAAATATTATTTAATTCAAAAACCCATTAATTCATAAAAATATATTTCATTGATGAATATTCACATAAAATATTATCTGCGCTTGAAAAACTATGTACAAAGTAACAATAATAAAAGTAAAGTATATTCCTTATTATATAAAAAACAAATAATGAAAATAATCATATTTATAGGGTCTTTTTACATAACCCCTTAAAACACCCACATAAGAACTTAGGGTAAGGTGCACGATGGTGAAAGACTCTTGGGGTGTCTCAGAAAACATCGATCGAGTGGTAATCTCTATCAACTTACACTTCTCCCATTGGTGGTTCTGATCAATCTTAACATATTCAATCATGACATGGGCTTGGTCAGGAGTGAAGCCCAATGATGGAAAGTATTTTCCATGATATGATAAATGGGCTTCGTATGGGTTAAGTCTACTGGAGAGGCCATTGGTTTGTTTTTCTGAGTAAATTGGATTTGTTAAAGCCTTATATTTATACTAATAATGTGATCCCTATTCAATGACTATATTAGCAATGGTAACAAAAATTAAAAGTAATTGGAAATAAAAAAACATAAAACCAATGGAGTTAATATTTCATATAACCATTTTTCATGATAAAACATTTAATCAATTAAAGAGGATGTTTCATTGATAAAAGTTTCAGTCGTTACAATCATCCCCCTTAAAACAGATTGCATCCTTGAAATTTGATTTCATACAAAACGAACTCAGAAATTTAAACATGACATCAGGGTTGCTTACCCACAACCATTAAGATTTCCCCAAACCTCATAATCACATCGATCACATAAAGAGAGAGATAGAGGGTCCTCTTAGTGAATCAATACCTCAACGCACATTCAATGTCATCCACTTCCTTAGTCCAGACACAGTCCGTACAACATGGATCGTATCAATGGAAAATATGATGCATTTAAAAAAAATGATTCTAACGAATAGTTTAAAAACATCACCATATACCAGGTTTTTGAAATTTTTTTTGACAGAGTAAGATTGCAAATTTTTTAAATGTGGTTCTTCTAATATATTGTATATGTTTCCAAAAAAACTGGAATCAAGACTATATATATAGCCTGCTCGGAGGTCTCCCACTTCGGCAATGATTCTGAAATCCAACAGTGCATCATACACTATGGATAGGGTAAAATATTTAAAAATACCTAGATAGTTCCTCTCTCGTCTTAAAAGGTGGTAGATTTGGGAGATTTATAGTTGATCATTAGTGAGCCATGATCCCTGATGATTTCTTGGTATAAAGGAGGTGTTTGATATGTTGTAGAGCGTCTTGCAAGAAATTGGGACATTGTAAAAGGTTTCAATGCTATGGGATCTTGAATTTTCAATAGTTATAGATAGTATGTCCTTAATAATTGACAAGAGTGTCGTATGAGGTTCATCCCCTTCCATCTCAAAACTATACATTATCCTGCGGAAGAAACATATCATATTTTTAGTTACCCTCTAGACATGATAAGGTTTTGATTTAAACTACTTGAATTCTAATGATTTATTATTCCTTAATGAAATTAAAATTAACAATAACACGTAAAGGGTAATCCTAGGAAAAAAAGGATGAATTTTAAATGTATTTTATTTCCTTAACTTATAAATTTATAGGATTCTACCTATGTTATCCATGATCTACATTCTAATATATATTCCTAGGGGAATTTTTTAACTCCCTTAATAATGGTTTATACTAATATTGTAAATTTACCAAATCATATCCCTCGGGAGTGTCATAACCAAGAGTGCAGCAAGGCCCGTTTTCGTGTACTAGGATACCCTGGGTCAAGCCTGAAACTCCATGACAGACTTTTCACTCCTATGTTCATCTACGCGAGAATCACCTCTACCAGCTCGTATCTAGATAATGATGTATTTTCTTGATAAATAACCTACTAAATACTCCCCAATTCCTAAGGATGTTATTATTATACTTAGACTTATCCATAAGGATTTTACTAGGGTTTTTGTATCCTAATCCCAAAAATAACTAAACCTATACTCTGATACCAACTATAACAACCTTTCTTTTTTTATTTGACACTTAAACATAATTTATTACATGAAATTTCATCTAATACAACATAAAAGATCAATAGGTTTAGTGTATTTTGGGATTATTATCATTACATAAAAACATAAAACATGAAATTAAAAAATATATATTGAAAACGTATTCTACATGACCACATCATCCCTTCATACGTAACATTGCTTAGGATAACCTGGGGACATACATAAGAAAGTGGTGATATATAAATGCCAGTAAGAGAATAAACATAGAATAACATGAGGAATAAAATACATGTCAAAAGATAGGAATATCAACAGAGTATAAAAGAACATTAACATAAAGGCATGATATAGCATGATTATCATAACATTGAAATGTGGTAACAACAATTAACATGGAATTAGCATGATCTCAGGATCATTGCACATAGAGCACAAGTAAACCCTCATTGCACATGAAGCACGAGAAAACCCACAATTCATGTTAATTATAATGACTCAACACTCATTTCACATGACTTATCATGAAACTATACTTTACCAAATGCATTGGAGCGCTATCAGGGCGCACCCTTCTTAATCATTTCATTTCACACATTAGTGTGCCACATGGATCATAAAACATAGATTCATTAAAATCATAATTTATTCCTTGATAAAGTAGTTTGTAATTAATAATGAAATTATGTAAACAATCATATAATGTTCAAAAATATGAATACCATTGATAGTGAAATGGGCATGGTATTCACTACACAATGACGTTGGGTTGGAAAATTGTGTTGCAATTTCGGCCGCATAATGGAATGACTTAAGAACTCATAAAAATGGATTATGATAGTGAATGGGGTGTCTCATCATATTTACATGAAATGGACAGTAAAGGGGTCATATAGATACATGTACTATAAATTTTAATGGAATTTATATTCAAGATAAAAAAGAATTACTTGAATATAAATGTTGAGAGAGAAATTCCTCGCAGAATTTCGGCATGGTAACAGGTATACATGGAAGGAATAAATGAGAGAGGTAGGGGTCTCTAAATATTAAAAAAATGAGGGCAGTATAGGATATGTGGGAAGTCATACCCCAACATTAATTATATAAAATAAAATGTCATACCAATATTCAGAAACTTGGATAAGAAGAGAAAGGAATAAATACCTTATTTGGAAGTATGATCCCAAACACTTGGAAGAGGCTTCAGAGAGGACTCTTGGGAGATTTGGGTGCCTTGTAAGGATTCTAAAGATAGGAGGGAAGAGGATGGAGGAACTCCAAATTCATTGAGTGAAGAGGAAGTGAATGCTTGAGTGGGTTTATATAGGAAAGGAGAGGGAATTCTTAATTATTTAGGTTTGGGACACCACACATTAAACTAATAAAAACCAAAAACCATCCCACGGTTTCTTCACATATTTTTTCCCAAAAGAGATTATAAAACAATATTATATAATTAAAAAGGATTAAATTCTTAAAATAATATGGTTTCTTATGTGGAGGTGAGTCACACTCTCAAAGAAATACATTTAAAAAGCTAAAATGTTTTATAAGTCATGGAGGGTCAACAAAGGATTTTTGTAATAAATAAAAAAACTAAAATCACAATATTTTAATGTTAAAACATATATTCGCAAAACATAATGTTTATAGTATTTCATGACATCACTATTGGGTTATCTTGATGTCATAAAACACATTATATAATTAAACAGTATTTAATTTTTACCAAAACATTTGACTGTCTACGAAAATTATGAAAAATTTACCATTGAAGAATTTCAATGTCTTGATTCCAAAAATAATATTCATTTAATCTAAATAATTTTTTAAAAAAGTGAATTTTCATTTTTAAAATAAACACTGAAATTTATCGAAAAAACATGAGTTTTGACAAAAATAGATTTCAAGCCTTAATAAAAATTACAATTGCATTAATAAAATTAGATGATAATTTATATTTAATAAAAATTAATTTTATAATAATAATAATGTTGTATTACAAATTTATTTAATTAAAAAATTCATTAATTCATCAAAATATATTTATTAGTTGAATATTAACTAGAAATACTATTTACGCTTTAGAAACTATCTACAAAGTTACAATAATAAAATGAAGGTATATTCATTATTATATAAAAAAATAATGCACATAATCAGAGTTCTAGGGTCCTATTTCATAACCCCTTAAAAAACCCGCATAAGACCTTAGGGTAAAGTGCGTGATGGTGATAGACTCTTGGGATGACTCAGATAACATCGCTCGAGTGGTAATCCCTATCAACTTCCACTTCTCCCGTAGGCAGTTCCCCTTAAGCTGAACGTATTAAAGTTCAGCTTGGGATTGGTCAAGAGTAAAACCCAATGACACCACTTCCTTTCTGAGATCTAACAAATGGGCTTTGTATGGGGAAAGTCCACTGGATGAGGCAATCAGATTCTTTTGTTTGAGTAAATTGGATTTTTTAAAGCCCTATCTTTATACTAATCATGTGATCACTATTAAATGACTATATTAGCAACTGTAACAATCCATAATGGTATTTTGAAATAAAAAAACATTAAACCAAGGGAGTGCATATTTTATATAACCATTTTCATAATAATACATTTTATTAGATCAATAATAATTTTCATTGATAAAATTTTGGGTCGTTATATGACAGTTTCCTCAAAAGAAGAAATATGACAAGATTATTTTAATTTAATATGAAAAAAATGGAGTAATGATTGAAAATATGTTCCAACCCATGGAAAATAATTTTTAAAGATGTGAAAACCTGGACACCTATCAGATATATATATTTCATTTACTAGCATAGAAAAGTTTCATAAAAATTCTCAGAGGATAATAGTGTCAAATGAAAAGGAAGAGGAAAATGATCTTGATGTAGAACCGGAATTGAATGCTACAAAACGAGAACAACATTGGCTTCCTGATTATTTATGTTCTTATAAAATTAAATGAGATATGAAATATTGTAATAATGTGAAATATTTTAAATAAGGTATAGTAACATTTGAAAATGATAAATATATAAAAATCAAAAGTGATGTATTTAAAATTATTGGATTTGAAAAGATGAAATCCAAGAAAGCATTTTATGTTGATGGGATAAAAAATAAATTTTAAGTGTTTCCCAAATATGTAATGAGGGTAAAAAATATTTCTTTAGAAAATATGGTTCTATTTTGAAAAGTAAAGGAGAAGTTAGTATTGTTACCAAAGTCCAACATATAAAAGAACATTTGTTACTGGTTGGTGAAACAAAAAACACTTTTTTCATGACTATGGCGAAATAGAATCAACTGTTGCATAAAATGTTGGGATGCATTAGTCAAAGAAACATGAGAAAACTATTAGAATGTGATAGTGTTTGATATAATTCTGGTTTTCAATGAATAGGAAAATGGTGTTGCAATATTTTACAGAAAGGAAATATTACATATGCAATGCATAAGAAAGTTGAGATTTGTTCAAGAAAACGCAAAGAGCTGATTCATTCTGATATTTGTGAGATGATGTAAAAAAAATAGATATAAGTACATCATCACTTTCATGGATGGTTTTACCCACATTACTTGTGTTATGCCTATAAAACATAAATCAGATGCTGTGAAAATATTTTAATGTTTAAAAAGGAAAGATAAAAAGGAATGTGAGTATTCATTGAAGAAGTTGGGAACTAATAATGGTGGTGAATACAGAAGTTAATAATTTAAAGTATATATAGGGAAGAATGTAATTTGACCTGATTATAGTTCTCTATATGTACCTCAAGAATGCAGGGTTACTGAATGAAAGAATAGAAATTTTGTTGAAATTGGAGGAACCATGTTACTTGAACATGGCCTTTACCATTACTTTTGGAGGCAATCCATGATCATAACTTTTTCTATTTTAAACTATTGTTTCTATATACCTAATTCAAATATAATTCCTATTTAACTATTTTATGGAAAAAATACATGTCTAATACACATTGGAGTTTTCTGGATTTCATATATTATAAATAAAAATGGTAGAAATAATGGAATGTTTGGACAGAAATGTGAATATAGAATCTTTCTTTTCTTTGCTACAGAAGGAAGAAGATATAAATGTTTAAAAAATAATTTTTTTTTATTTTATTGATGTAAAATATTTATAAATAGATGAAAGAGTGAAACAAGTTTAGGTAGTTATGAATTTGAAGCATGATAAGGAAATTAATTATGATAAGTATACAGAAAATTGTAATCCTACTCATGGTGAAGAATCAGACTCAACTATTTCCATTGATGAGGAATATACTTTAAAATCTCATCATAGAGTGAGAAAACAAGTGGAATCATAAAGTATAATTATAGATCAAAATGAGAAAATTCAAACAAGAAGAATAAAAAATGTTATTAAACACTCATCATTGTATTCAAAAGTGGAGCTGGATGTTGTGAAGGAATATTTTGAGTATCTATAATGGTTTCACACCATGAATAAAGAGCTATATTAGATTGAAAATAATGACACATGAAACTTTATAAACAAAATAGAAAATAACTACATTATAAGTAAAAAATGAATTTTATGGAAGAATCTGAGTGATGAAATTTAAGAGATATGAAACAATGAAACATTGGTTTTCCAAATGTATTCACAAATTGAAGTTACTAATTTTGATGAAACCCTTATTCAAGTGGAATGAATAGAATCAATCATAATCTTTCTTGTTATTTATAAAAAATTAGGTTACAAGATCTTTCAAATGGATGGTAAATCAATGTTCTTGAATAGTGATATAGATGAGGTTGTTTAAATTAAACTATATTGTGGAATTGTTATTTGGAAATATGAAAGATATGTGTCCAAATTGAAGAAGTCCTCATATAGGATAAAAAAATCTCTGAGGGAATGGTATTTGAAATTTGATATATTCTTATGGAAGATGAATTTCATGAAAAGAAGAGTGGATGTAAATCTTTATGTCAGATAATTCCAAGTGTATTCTATCATTGTAATTGTTTATTTTGATGATATTATATTCCATAGGAATGATGAAATAAGCTGTGAAAAGTTTGGTGAAGAAATGAATTTTTTTCTGAAATGTAAATTATAAGGGAAATGAAATACTTTCTTTGGTTAAAAATCTTAGAAAATGAGATAAAAATATTTCATTCACAAGAAATGTATGCAAAAGAAAATCTCTAGAGGTTCAGCATGGAAAAATTAAAACCTATTTCCACAATAATTTCACTAGGAACAAATTTATCTATGATGGAGAAGGATTGGAAGTTGATCAGAGATAATTTCAAAATTTTATTTGAAGTTTGTTGTATTTGACGGCCTCAAGACCTGACTTTATTTATGCGATCACTTTATGTAAAAACTTTTAGAGTGATCCATGAGAATTAAATTAAATTTCTCGAAATGTTTTTCTCAGATACATATATGGAACAAATGATTTTAGAATCAGATATAAAACCTAATAAAGTATTGATTTGTTTGGGTTTTCATTTGATGATTTGAAAAGAAATGTTGACGATTAATGATCCACATTTGGTGGAGTATTCTTTCTAGGAAAGAATTGTGTTAGTTAGGATACAATGACACAAAATTCAAAAACTATCATTATGGGTGAAGTTGAGTATATTGTTTTCACTCAAGCCAAAACTCATATTACATGGATGAAAACTCAATTAGAATAATTACTTATTGATGTGATGTTACTCTAGGTCTTGGGTTGTGAAAATCAAAGTACTATCAATCTTACCAAGAATCTGGTTCATCATTCGTGATATAAACATATTGATATCATATTCCACTTCATCAAAGAGCATATGGAGAAGAAAGATTGATGCTAGAGTGTGTTCAAAAATTGTAATGAGTTGCTAACATATTCACAAAACCATTACTGAAAGAATCATTTTCAAAATTGAGGTTGAACAGGGGAATCCAAACCATTTCCCATGAAGGTTGTGGTATGTGTTTCTTTCATCTCTCATCATATATTCCAATATTTTTTTCAAAGGGGATAATTGTATATTTTTATAAATCAATCATTAAAATTCATGTTAAAAGGGGAGTTGTGAGTAAGATGTTAGATCAAAATTGTATTATGTGTGAAGAATTATAACTGTTTGTTGGTACGGTTATAAGAAATGAATTGTTTTGTATTATAAGAATGTGAAGAAGGTGAGAAAAAATATTAAAGATGTTGTCAAATAATGAATTATTTTGTAAAGAATGGTGTTTTGTCAATGATTCATATTTCCAATAATGAGTTAGATCATGTAATCCTAGAATTTTTGATAATTGATACATTTATTTAGAATTAAAAGTTCATCATTTTAGGAAACTAGTTTGACAAAAAAATCAAATGTGGGGGGGGGGATTGTTAAGACCATGATGACGATGAAGGTGATTGTTTACAATAGTTTTCCTTTATTTTCATGAAATTTTTTTGAAGAAAACCAAATCATATCACATTTAATTAGGTGAAAATTTATCCTAAAAATTGTTTTCAAAAAAGATCAAACTCACATCATGTCTTGTATGGTAAAATATTGTAATGATTATAATTGGATTAACATTGTGTCTGGAAAGAATAGATTAATCATTTTGATAACTAAACTATCTAGAAGTAAATGGTCATAATATTCAGTCTAGATCTATAATGTAAGAAGTGATTATTATGGGAGAATCAGATTCTGCATTACTACAATAAATTAAACATGATGGAAATTTACTGATTTTTAATTATCATAAATCTCATGTATGTTGCGAATCCTATGATACAATCTTAATGAATAATAGGGGGAAAAATATATACAGTCAGTTGCGTTTCATATTGAGAAGACCTGGAATGAATGGAAAAGTGGTTATGCAAATCATACCCAGATCTACCATACACAGGTGGAAGAGAAGAAAGAGATACTACCGATCGAAAAGTAATCGTAGCTAGTTTAATTATATCTATGAGGAATAAGAGAAAAAATAATATGAAGTTCATACTCAAAAATATTAAACCTAGAACGATCATACCAAGAATGATCATATTCAAGATGATCATATCCATACCAATCAGATTAATAATGATTGTAATCAAGAAAATAATAATGATCCTGATTGTATTTTGGCCAATGGTTTTTTGAAAAATTAGTCTCTGGTGAAAAGGAAATAATTAAGCCAGAATAGATGGAAAGTTACTATACATTCCAACTGAAGACTCACAATGTTGATGCTGTTCTGAAATAAATTTAAATTCATGATGGAATTCATGATATGAGCACACATTTGTGAATGAAGGATGTTAATAAATATGAGATGAGGTTGATGATAATCGTAATGAACAAAACCGATCAATAATGTAGTCAACCATTTTATAGGGGTTGAATTGCATTGTTTGACTCTCAAGTGAATTTTCAATTTGGCCAATGGAATAGTTGAATAAGTAAAAGTGTTTTGAGAGATGATATAAAAGGATTTTGATGAATGTACCATCACATGGGAGATTTTTAATCAAAGACATGATAATATTCATCATTTAAAGAGGTATCTGTTTTCCATACATTTACATTCAATTGATAACAGATATTTGTTTTGAAGAATCTGGATTGAAAAATTTTAATTCCAAAAATGAGATTGAAATGGAATTTAAGAAGAAATTATGAAGAAGGGATGAGGTTTATATAAGAACATAGATTCTTTGAGAAGGGTTGATGAAGTCAAAATACACCTGATATTTTATGTTATATTGAGATTTGGGTGAATTTGTTCGAGTGGGAATTGTTTTGAGATTCCATCTAAAACATCTGATGGGTCACCTATAAAAGGATAAATGTACATTGTACAATTTTGATTACTAATTTACTATTCACTATATAAGGGAGATAATCTATGAGTTTTAGGGAGAAGAATAAGTTCCCGTATTGAGCTTTTGTTAAAAAAGATTTGACAAATTGAACTAAAATAGAAGATACCCGATCAAAATTTTGTATTAAATTGATCATCATATTTAGTGATTATCATACTCAACTGATTACCATATTTTTCTCATCAATGGTATTCGGCTGATCATTATTTAATGCTTGATTAATTAGATCACGGTTTTTCATATTAGTATTTCCTAACTAAGGAAAAAATCTGAATTGTTTCAATCATACTCATCCAGTGCTATATCTTTTCATATTGTGTTATTTTGATAGTAAAAATCATATTGTGTTTTCATAATTAGAAATGAATTAGTGTTGATTTATCTCTGTCATATTCTTTCAATGTTATATATTTTTTATAATGGGGATATTTGTACCAGTAATAATCATACATAGAATAATAATTTTTTGAAAATTCATACTTGGAAGAATCAGACTGGGAAAATGCAATGGGAAATCAGATTGAGTATTCAAAACAAATTCCAAGAAGTTCTTAACATATTATAGGTAAGAAATTGAATTCTTGTTTTAATGGAATATATTTTTTGGAATGGAAAAGAGTAACATGTATCATGGATTATTACTCAAATATTGTTTTACCCTATTCATACTAAGATTGTGGACATGTACTATTGGAATTTTTTACATAATTATACATGAGTGAAATGATATATCATACTCATTGTAATCCATGGATTTTTTTATAATGGATTGAGTGGTATTAAATTATTTTAAAACCATATCTAGGACGTAGCTATATTTACTGAATAGTGAACCTTATAAATACTTATGTTTCTGTGGATGTGTGATTAAGTTGTTTTTAGCTGGGAAATAAATATTTAATATGAGGTGAAGGCTGTTACAATTTAAAAGATACATAAAATAAAAAATATAACCAATTAACCCCCTTCCCCTCTCAGGTGAAGGTTCATTCCTATAGCATGTATGAATAGAAATGAAATCACGCACAAGAAACAAAAATTTTACGTGGTTGAACTGCACTAGGTTATGTACAATGAGCATACAATAAAAATATGCTGATGTTCCAAATACAATAAGGTTGACTACTAAAATATGGTTCAATATAGATCACTTATATTCCCAAGATCTGTACCTTTACAATGTTTAGAGTCTTCACACTATATTCCCAAGGTTTACTCCCTAACTCTCTTTTGATGGATCACTTCATGTGGAAGGGATCTCTTTCTTCCTCTTCATTTTATCACTTCACTAGAAAGGTTCCCCATATTGTTTATGGACAATAATATCCCTTAATTTTCAATAATGAATAAACCATCAACTATATAATATGATATATTGAATTCCTTTATGAGATACTCCTTCACTTATGTGAAAACACCTGGATCCAACACATCCAAATTACAAAAAAAAAACAAAACAAAATTCTCTTTATTGTAGACTATGAAATTAACTCCGCTTTGGAAAGATTCCCAAGAGATGTTGATTCCTACATTAGCTACCATGAATGTAGTAATGAATGAACTCCTTTTCCATTTATTTTTGATTAGTGAAGATCTTCTATCTTCATGTTCTTCTTCTTAAAATCCTATATATGAAAATTATACTACTCATAGGGTAATGTTGGTGAGTAAATTCATGTGGAAGACTCTAGTGTGATACCCTTATGTGAGACCATGGAACATAACTCCTTGCATGAGATCCTAGTGAATACCTTTTTTTGAGAGCCTGGACATATTTTTTTCATGATTTTCATGAGCTCATGGTGCGAGCCCTTACGTTACCAATTTCTTGAAACCTTATAATGAACCGTAATTGTATGATCTCCATGTGAGAACCCTTGGTATAATCCACTGGTGAGAACCCCTGGTATGAAACCTATTTTTGTTATATCTTTACATAAACCCCTATATTGAACCAGAATTTTGAACCCTGTTCACCATTTGTGCAATAATTTCTTTATATCACGCTCATCACTTACAGAACAAGAACATCCTTCGTGAGTCCTCTCGGTGAACCTCTTTCTGGGATGTTTCTTAAAATCCTTCATTTTAGAAAAATGGAATCAACCATTAAGGATGGTTTGGGGGTAACTGTAGGTAGGTTTCCACCACTTTAACTACAAAAATCATGGATAACCTTCCACATCAACTAGGATCATTCACTCCACGAATTTCCAATAATGAGATCTAGACATGAAACCCTATTTTGAACCAATGGGGTGAACCCCTACCCTGAACCACTGGAAAAAACCATGTTTTCTCCTTGTGCGAGCTCCATGAATGAACCATTGGAGAGAACATTTTTCATGACTTTTCAAGAGCTTTGAGTGTGAAAATATAGCATGGACCACTAGTGAAAATCCCTAGCGTGAACCCCCGTTGAGAGACTGCTTTTTCACTGAGAACGAGTCCCTATGTGAGACTAAATCCACTCATTGTGCGAGATAAAAGCTATATCTGCAATAATTGTTTTTGGAAAACCATCATTTTTCAACAACCTAAACACTTTTCTACCAAAACATTGAACCCAAAGAACCCTCATGAGTGATTTTTCCTAACAATCTCTCTCTTTATGTATATTGGCAACTCTTCACATATGGACACTATGTTAAAGATTATTCCATATTATATGGAATATTTTCTTATTGTGATTCTGATAGCGATCAATGATATAATCAACACACACACTAAGACCACATGAGCCATTATTGGAATGAGATACTATAGTATCAATAAAATTTAAAAAATTAAACACTTCATTCCAAAACCACTCAAATTCTTTCATCACAAACCTAATCTACTGTGATATGTAACCTTTGATCAATAATCTTAATCAGCTTAAGATTTAAAGCTCCTCCTACTTCATTGACCCGCTATTATATTTTCCCTTATATTGGCTAAGACACATCCCCTTGTAAAGACACAATTTATCCCCCTTTTTCAATGATCCTGATGTTCCTTCGAATATGCTTGCAATAGGATAAAAACATAGATCATCATATCAGTGAATAAAAAATAATACCTCGGGGAGGGGGGTCCCTTCTCCACAATTTAATGTGTGGTTATTTTAATACACACATGGAGATTGTAGATGATTTAAAACTACTTATTTAGGTAATTACATTATAAGAATGTCATTAACATGTAGTTTTTTAGGTGCATACTACAACTTCATATGCCCCTATTCCAAATTATTATTAATAAAACAATACTTGATTTTAATGTTCTTTTTCCTTGAGTGGTGGAATAGTTTTTTACTGAGTTTGTAGAACATTAATTATCGTAATGGATTCCAGTAATATATTTCACTTCAACTCCCATATCATTAAGATGTTGCTTCATCCATAATAACAACATGCATGCTTGAGTAGCAGTAATATATTAATTTCCTCACTACTCAATGAAATGAAAACATATTTTTTTCATAGACATGAAATAAAAAATCATCTAGGATATAATTCCCCACCATACATTGATTTTATATCATCTTATAATCCATCCCAATAAGCATATTTATATCCCAATAAATCAAGATGATATTTTTCATTGTATATAAAACAGAAATCTACCCTTCCCATGATATACTAAAGTATTCGTTTCACTACCATCAAGTGGGTTTTGTTTGGATTACATTTATACAATGTAACTTGGAACTTTGAAATGAAAATATCCGGTATTTTCACTATCATGTATGATAGGCTGTCAATTATTTGTTTATAATCTATGATATTAAATAAATTTCTTTCATCATCCGAAGATATTTTCATCTGGGTAGCCATAAGACTAATCATCTGTTTGCAAGTATATATTTGAATATTATAAAAAACTCCTTATAATATTTTGATTTTGAAATGAATATTTCATTATTTTCCTAGTATCACATGTAAAAAAATGAAAACAATAGATCACCAAGAATTAAAATTACAAAATAACTTTTCCTAAATTATCAAAATTGATTGATCTGTGATTCATCTGATCCACAAAATATTATGTTGTCGACATAGACCAACAATATCATCCATTGTTTTTTGTAATTATTGAAATATATATTGTAATCAAGTCCACCATAATAAAGACCATGAATCTTCAAAAAATTATGTTGTATTGAATAACAATATCAAGGTTCTAGATTCAAGACATACAGTGCCTTCTTATACTGAATAACTCTTTTATAAACATCATGAATGAGAAATCCATATTATTTCTCAAGATGAGCATCTTATTCGAGAACCCCAGTCATAAATGATTACTTGAAATCCATCTATCATACTTAGAACTTTATTTTCAATGTTATGTCCAAGAATAATAGGATTGTATCTAGCCTTAGAAATGGTACAAATGTTTCATGAACATCAATACTATATATCTAGGAGTACCATTTTCACGATAGGCATGATTTGTTTTCAATCACTAAACGGTATTGTTTCATCTTATTTAGAAAGACACATTTAGTCTCGATGAAATTATTATATGTTAGTCTTGAAGAAATCTCCCATGTATGATTATTATCAATTTTATAAAGATCATCATTCATATCCAGAGCCCATTATTCATCTCCAGCTCGATTGCCAAAACATTGAGGCTCTACCTATGAAAAGATAGATACATGATATAGTATATTCATCGTCCTAGTCTTCATTGGAATAAGATGATCACTAATTATGTTCTATCTATAAATTTTTTCTATTCTCTTCAATAATTATGTTGATAATTGTTTATGATCATGATATTCATTATCTGAATTATCTTCTGAATCAACATATGGAACTGTAACCTCCCCTAATCTGGTTATCTATTCATCACCATACTCCTGAGATAGATCATGTATTTAGTGAAAATTCTTCTCATTTTAAGATATAGTTATATTATTACTTTTAACTAACATTCTGAGAAACCTATTAATGAATTTATATAAATTCAATTTCATTGAGAAGCCATGAAATATCCCTTTATCTCAATGAGATTTTTACTTCCTATATCTATCCTTCTTGAGAATGGAATCCGAAGACTCGAAAAAATTAAATTTTTGGTTTCCTCTATACCATAACTCATATGGAATAATCCATTATTTTTGGAATAATAAATATATATTTAATTTGAAGACTAATTTCTTCACTGATTATTTCCAAATCTTCTCTAAAAGGAATTATCAATGAGCATGTTTTTTTATCCAAGATGTTGATAATTAAATTCCTCCTCTCAATCACCCCACTATACAATGAAGTTATTACTATTAAAACATGGTTCCTTATTCCATGTTTCTCAAGATAATACTAGACCTAAATATTTTTTAACTTTATTCCATTATCTACTCGAATCTGTTGGATTTTTTGACCTAGAATCATTTCAAATTCACTAAAATAAGATGTTATGAAACTAAACAACTCATATTATTTTGTGATGATTGAAACCCATGCCATTATGCTAAAATCATCAATTAAATGACCATAATATCATATCCCATTAATATATCTTGGTGAAATAGGTCCTCTTAGATCAATATACACCAAATCAATAACTTTTTGGCATCTTCCCATTACCTTATAATTATTTTTAATGATATTACCTTGTTAAAAATCATCTCACATATGAGTAAAATTTTGTGATAACCTAGGGAGATCTCGAGCATGAAAATATTTCACCATATATTTGACAGATGTTGGGAAAAAGTGTTCAAGACTTTTATGTCATAACATAATTTTTTCTTCCTTGGATAGAAGGAACATATATTCTTCTCCACTCATAATGTAGAGATTCACTTTTGTATGAATTATTTATAAAATAACACCCCATATTTTTCCATGATGAAAAATAATTTGTTGGAAATAATTATGGAATACACTGAGTCACATAGGTGACATACAATTATAATGTTGTAACTAAGACGTTCATAAACCAAGACATTTTCACGTCTCATGTATTTTCCCCTAAACATTGATTTTATGTAGCTATAGTTATCAGGAAAACATCAATACCAAATATTACAATACCATCCCTTTCATATCGTATTACTGTCACAAGTTTCTCATTTCCTATCATATGGGAGGTGCATCCACTATCAATGATCTATATTCTTGTGGGATATGATTCTTTAAAATAAATTGATGCAACCGCTTCTTGTTCATATATATTCTTTTTGATTTCATAGCATATATGAATTTATAATATTCATATTCCTTAGAGTAAGATGGACCAGATTCATGGTTTAGTATTGAAATTATATTTTTCATTTTCAACTCATTTGATGATACATTCATCAACAACTTATGAATATATTAAGTCTACATTGGGAAATTCATCTCCATTATTGATGAGTAGTATATTTCTATCTGTGAGAGTCATCCAGACGTGAATCAATGACCATCACATGATATCCTAGAATATTTTGTTTTTATGGATTCTTCTATTTTTCTTTTTCTCTTACGTGCCTCTTCCCACAAAACAATTTTTTTTATTGTCCAATCTTTCCACACCAATAACGTGTAATACATGGTGTATTCCTATGTGTAATTACTTCAGGACTAGTTATGACTAGGTTTTTATGAATTATCTATTTCATATACACACCCAAATCAATATTCATTCTTAAAGTGTCATCTTGTTGTATAACTTAAAAAATTACTACATTTAGTTTGAGATCAATCCCCATACCAGTTGTACCATTCTGATAGGTTATTTTCTCTTCCTAGAACTCCTTTGTCTATTTCACAAGAAAATATATTTCTTTTTTTTAAATTTTTTCCTTTTCTTCCCTGTATTTTGAAATCTAGATTTTATCCTAAACATTAAGTTTCCTTAATAAAAAATACAAATTATTCTACAAGTTAATTTATACAAATTATTTAATCTTTTCCAATATTAGTCAAATTATCTATCTATCTTTTCTATTCATCTATTTTTTTTCACACTCAATAGCCATTTATGAGTTCTTCGGAATTGAATATTTAATCCTTTCAACTTCATCATTCATCCGATAATTCAATTCTTCATTATCCTAGAAAATTTGTGTGTCATCATGAACCACTCTGTTAGAATTATTTTTTTATCTATCCAAACATATATCCCTTCATGTGAAGCTTCTAATTTTACATGAAGGTGAATCCTTACTTCAAATTATCTATTTTCATTGTCACATTATTCATTTAATTTTTAATTTCAGAAAACTTCCCTCATAGCATATGAATCATGATCATTTTAGTCCTCCAGCACTTCTACCTCATATTCTTCTAAAATGGCATATTATATTGATAGAATATTATTATTTATGAACAAATTTTTATTAAAAGGTTTCATACCATTTATGTAGGATGAAGTCTTCTGCTTCAGAAATTTCTAATTCACCCATATCATTATCTTGAAACTTCTTAGGGAACCTTACTACAAGATGTCCATACTTTCCATATTCAAAGAATGAGAGTGTTATTTTCCTATGAATATTCCTTTTCCTCTTTGTAAATTTGATGAATAGAATGTCATGAATTAATTTGTTTCTTATTATTCTCTCTCATATCCAATAGTGTTCTACATCATGTCCATGAATTCAACTCATATAGGTATCCCATCTTCATAAAACTCATTACCATCTTTTCTCATTTCATATGAAACAGGAGTTCTTTTTAAGCTATCAAATTTAAACTCATTTAGATATTTATCTTCTAAAACAAAAACTGTAAAATTAAACATAAGTGGATGTATTCTCAATATTAACTGGAAAATATTTAAATATTAAATAATTTCTCTAACACAAAAATGTATTCAACTAAAAAATTCACCCAATCAAATAATGCCTCAATAGACTCATTAGGGAATATTATGAGATGTTCATAATTGTTCCATAAAACCTATAGTTTTTCATCATTGGATTTCGAATCACCCTTATAAATATTTAGAAACTTCTCCCATATATAATCTGAATAATTACATGAAATCACCTTGATAGACATATATCAATATATAAGGATCCTCCTAAACCCTTGATTCATTTAGCATCATCATCCAATTCTATTTAGTCAACCTCAGATAAAGAATCACTGTTGATATTAGCCATAATTCCATGTATCATTACTGTAAGTACATCCATTCCTAAAATTTGGAGTAGTGCTATATTTTATTCTTCTATAATTTAATATTGTTTCCATCAATGATTATAATCCCATTAGGATTGAAAACATAAATTGAAACCCTTGAGAAAGAAACACTATGATTAACATTTATCTCTGATACCAATTGTTAGCAAAACTATGTTAAAAACCCTAAGGAGAATCAAGGTATGCATGATTAATATAGATTCCCCATAAGATATGGTTTTATACTTTAATAAAAGATCCTTGTCTCACATTCCCATAATAATGTATAAACTAAAATGAAATCATGCAAAAGGAAAAAATAATTACATGGTTCACCTTCAATGGGTTAAGTCCAAGGATCATTCAACAACAATATGCCGATTCAAATAAAACACTAATTCTCATAGCCAAAATAATGTGCAGTCTAGTAAACTTCTATTCACAGGATCACTCCCTTCACAATGATTAGGGCCATATCACTACTTTCCTAAGTATCACTCCCTAAATCTCTTTTTAGGGATCATTTCCAGTGGGAAGGATCATATTCTTCATCTTACTCTAATAAATATTATGTAAAGGATGCACATATATTTTATAGACATGTAGGTCCATTCAATATAGAAAAATAATGCATCCTCAACTTCAGTTTGATGGTCAATTGAATAAATTTTTGGTATTATCCTTCCCTAATATGGAAACACATATATGCAACACTTCAACTTTCTAGCAAACTCAAATGAACATATCTTTATGGTAGAAAATGAAATTACCTCAACATGGGAAATATCTTAAAGAGATGACATTTCGTTTTTCACTACATTTAATGTTGTATTGAATGATCTCCTTCGGTAAGTATTTTTTGGTGTTGCATATCCTCTGTCTTCTTCTTCAGCTTCATCTAATTTTGTATATGACAAAGATACTACTCATAATGTAATGTTAACAGGTATCTCTTTGTGAAATACTATAGTGTGATACCCCTTCATGAGACCCTGGTGTGTATCCCCTTGTGAGTTATCATAGATTTCTCCCTAGCATGTGATCCTGATGAGTAACTTATTCGTGCTTTATACGATCTCTTGGAACGAAACCTTATGCGAAACCCTTGCATGAACCCCTAGATTGAACCCAAATTGTGACAGATCCTAGCATAAACACCTTACGTGAACCATTGGAGAGAACCCCCACTATGATCCCTAGGAGAAAACCATATTTTCATGATCTCATGAAGTGAAACCCTATATTTAACCCTATCAAATCATTGTAAAGGACATTTCACAGATCATGTGCACTACATACATAATTTTCCTTCTTTCCTGAGTCCTCTCCTTGATCCTAATTCATGATTCCAATCCGTGAACCTGATTTACTGACATTGCTTCAAATAAATCATTTACGATAAACATAAAATGTCTTTATGGATGGGTTGGGGGTTTTTATAGGAAAATGTCCACCGCCTTTTCTCCACAAATTGGGGATAACCATCTACTTCAATTACCATCACAATCACTATGAATCTCCTACAGTAATATCTTGTTGTGAACCCACAGTGTAAACCCTTGGTGTGAACCCCTGGTGTGAATGCCTAGTGTGAAACCCTTTCATGGTTTGTGTGAGATTATTGTACGAACCCTTAGAGAGAAATCTGTTTCTGCTTTCCCCGGTATCGTGGTGTGAACCACTAGTACAAACCCATCTCACCAACCCCTAGTGCGAACTCTAGTGCGGACCCATGTTGCGAGTCCACATTCACGTTTTTCATGAGTCCCTAGTGAGATTCTGTATCTAATTGCATGAGATCAAAGTCAAAACTCCATGCCTTATTTGACATCCATCCTTTTCAACAACCACAATCTATAACACCATGATTTTTCCAAATATAAAACTGGGTAATAAAAACAATAATTATTTAATTATGGCCATTTCATCCTTTTCATTTTATATTCGAATATGTGTAGTAGTAAATAAATTATTATATATATATATATATTTTTCCTAAATATATTGATAAAATCTTGGTAAATCAATTTTTGGTAATGCATTTTCATTTTTCAAATTATATTTTCTTCAAAAATGTAATTTATTTATTTTTTATAAAACAATATTTTATTTATTTTATAGAACATTTAGAAATTATATTTGACAAAAATATCCAATTTTCAATTCAGTAAATAAAAATTAATGTCAGGGGAAATTTTTTTAATTATTCAAAAATATTGATTTTTCAGTGAATATTGAGAATATCGTTTTTATGAACAAAAATTATTCATTTTGTTAAATTAATTTATTTCAATTTAAAATTACTATTTAAATTTTATTTCAAAGAAAAATTTGTATTATTTATCTATATTTAATTCAATTATGGAATTTTATGCAACTTTGTACCAGAATTTAGTATAAGATTATTTTTAGGATTAAAAAATCATTTTTATGAAAACTATTTTCAAATGAAAATCTTATCTCTATTTAAATTATAAAAAATAAACTATAAAGTTAAATAACATAAATTAAAATTTTATATTATATATATCTCTTTATTAATTTTTATCTATAAAAATAAAAATTCTATTTATAGATGTTATGTGAAATCATATTTCCATAAAAAATGCAATTTTAAAAAAACTACTTTTCATCATGCTTGGGGTGTTTTAAATTAAATTATATTATTCAACCTCTGTGAATTTATTTTGATAAATTGGATTCCATATTTTTAATCATCATAATTAATATGAGGTAATAATTTCACATTAATTATTGTATAATATCAACTATAAATGTAGTAAATATTAATTATGACAGTAAAAGTAAATTATGTAAATTAAGTGTAAAAATAAATTGTCAAATAACATAAACAATTTAACCCTACTATTTATATTTCTATATATTTGAAATGATGATTATAAATATTCGTTATTGTTTTTTCTTTATAAATGAATAAGTAATTAGTTTGTCAAAAAGTTTATTATATACATTAAACCACAAAATGGTTTGAGTAATCTTGAAATTTAATTAAGGAATTTAATTTGATGGATTAATGTATTTATAGAATTAAATAATATTTTATAGAAATTATATTATTAAATATTTTTTATCAAATATAAATGAAAATATATGTTTTATGAATTCAAATGTAATTTTTATAAGGGTTCGAATACTTTTATTGTAAGAAAACATGGTATTTCTTAATAAATGTTGATTTTATATAATATAAAAAATTCACATGTTTTGAAAATTATTAAAATTAAATGAAAATTAATTTTTTAATCATTAATATAATGTTATCCAATAGTGATTTTTTCATAATTTTATGAGATAATTGAATATTTGGGTAAGAATTAAATATCATACAAATATACTTTGTTTTTTATGACATCATAATAAACAAAATGTGATTTAATAAATACAAAAATGGTATCCATGAAAAGACATATAGTTAAATTTTAAAATATGGATATATTATGATTATTTTATTTATTTTATAAATCCATTATGAATCTTCTAAAACATGTAATATATTTTAAGGGCTTAAAATAATTTCATTATAAGTATGACTCACCTCCACATAATAATGGGAATTATTTTATTATGTTCATCTAGTTAAATTATAATATAATTTAAAAAACTCACATTTTTTCTTAAACTATGGTAAAAAACCATGGGATGGTTTGTGGTTTTGGTTATTTAATTTTGTAGAGTCCAAAACAAAAATAAAAAAAATATCCCCCTCATTTCCAATATAAACCAACTATAGATCCTATTTCTATAAACCAAAAATCGTTAGAGAATGTCCATAATCTTCCCTAAACTCCATAGAGTCCTCCCAAGGTTCCCCAAGAGCTCAACAATCCCCTCATGAGATTTTGGATCCACACACTCAAGTAAGGGATCTTTCACTCTATTTTTTATTCAAGAACATCTTTTATACTATGCATTTTAATTTATATTTGTTCATGTTGGGATATGTTATTACATATCCCACATATTTTACTTTTTAGCTATAATGTTTATAGACCCCTTTCACACTTATTAAGACTCTCATGATCCTTTACGTAGACCCATTACCATACCAAAATTTAGTAAGACATTTCTATTTTCACATTTTCATACAAGAATATATTTTATGTTATGTATCTCAAATACCATTTTAATATGTTTTATTATATTCTTAAAAATATCCAAAATATTAAATTTAGTGTATTAAGGATTATATACCCTTTCCCTCTCATTAATACTCCCATGATCTTTTATTTACACCCTTTACAATGCCATAACATAGTTAGAATTATTTTCTCTATTCATGATTCATCATCACATTTTGAATTATATTTATAACTTATATTGTTGGGATACGTTTCTCCAGGTCCTTATTACTTTGAATTTTATTTATATGTCATTAGAAACCCCTTTCTCTCTCATCAACACATTTTTATTAATCTTTATGTGACACCATTATGCTACTGATATATCACCTTGATTTTCCATGCCAATCAAATTATGTAGTGAATACCTTAATCATTTCCTATCAAGTATTTTCACCTTTATGGAAATATACATTTTTTGGGGACTGAATTTTATTTATTCATCAATAATTTATCATGGAATAAATTTTTATGATAAATGAATCCATGTTGTATGATATATGTGGCACACTTATGTATGAGAATGAAATGAATATGATGGCTGCTTCATGATAGATCTCCAATACATTGGGTAATGTTTAGTATCATGATACGTCACATTGGGATATGGAGTGAACATGACTCCTTTATGTTACTTGTTCCACAAAAATGACTTGGTGATTTTATCCTTGACCTATTTTTAAGATTTAGTGTTTTACGTCTTTCCACATTTCACGTGTATCCTTTATGACTACCATGCTATATTATTTATGATTATTCATGTTTATGATTCCTAATATTTTATGCCTCATTGATATTCCTATTTTTTTATGTATCATCTTCTTTGAATGATACTTATAAATACCTTAATGGGCATTATAGATCACCCCTTTATTCGATTTTTCCTTAATATATCCCACATAGTTGTAATTTTGAAGGAGTATGATGATCCTGTTAAAGAGATTTTCAATATTGATGTTGTATTCTCTATTTTATGTTTTATTATAATGTACGTAATTATAAAAGACACTAGAGTTATCAATCATATAGATTTTATTACATTTAATCTTTTGAAATAAATCATGTGTTAATGTAAAACAAAGAGTTGGGTAATTATATTTGGTATCAGAAGAAAATATTAGTTATTTTTTGTTAGGCCCACTAGGTTAGATAACCTGAGAGGGGGGGGGAGGGGGTGAATCAGGGTATGATTGATTAAAACAACTGACCCTATTAATCTTGTTTCAGTGTTAAGAAATACTACCTTCTCTCTCTTTCCTGTAGAAAAGTATAAACAGAAATCAAATCATGCACATGGAAAATTGATTTTTACTTGGTTCACCCTCACTGGACTACATCCATGGAGCATACACCGGCGATGTGTCGATGTACCAACTTCACTAAAATCACACTACTGTTCATAATGTTCGAAGCAGACTCAATGTCCCTTCTGGTTTACAACCAATAACAATATGAAAGCTCACAACACTCTAAACTAAAGTGTGATCACTATTTATTCAGAAGATCCACTCATAATTTATAAACATGTTTATATCTTCATTATATCTAATGATATCTACATCCTTAACTTTTGATAGATGCTCTATTGACATCCCTCTTTCACCCGCAGATGAATCTCTCTTAGCACCAATTGTATCGGGAAATCCCAATTTTTATGCGCAGCCTTCACTGGGCCTTGTGCATAACTCCCTACTTTTGGGAAAAAAATCACTTTTCATGAATGACCTCATTTATGTGCAACCACTTATTTTTCCCGCAATAACCTTCTTTTAAAACAAACGGTTTCTTTATGTGCAACCAACTCTTTTACCTGCAACCTAAGCTTTACATGCAAACACTTGACTTTACGCGCTAACATTATGTTTACGCGCAACTCCCTTTCGTATTACAAATTCACGTGTCAGAGATCTAATACTATATAAGTTTTTATAATTATATAATGTGGGGGTCACATCAAATTTATATTCAAACTTGACCCCTGCACAAGAAAACCCTTCTTGAGCATGTATTTCTCTTTGAGCACGGAAAACACATCTTCCTTGCAACGCCATTTTTGCACACACCTCCAATATTTCGTGCACCTCATGCTTTTTCCAATTTTCATGATTTTGATCTCAAAACACTATTTGTGAAAAAAACATCATTCCTCTATTTCTTAAAACACTTTTTTTCATGCACCTCTCTAATATTGTGCATACCTCATGCCTTTGTCAATTTTCAAGCTCTTGATCTCGAAACACCTCTAGCGTGAAATACTCCATTCCTCTATTCACGCACCACACCAACATTTCGCGCCCCACATTAGTTTTCATGTACCCCTCTAATTTTTCACACACATCACATTTCCAAAAATACATACCTCCATTTTTTAATTTTTAGGTCCAAAAATTTCACAAACAGTAGAAAACAACGCCACCTAATATCTTCTCTTTTTTGTGCCACCTACAGATCCTCCATTCCTTTTTCGGGGTTCTATTTTCAAACATGGATAGCCAAAAACATCTCATGAACCTGAAAAATGACAATGTAACCACCTTTGTCAACAAATTAGACATCATGATCTGCTTTGTCAACAAACACAACATCGAGGCCTGCTTTTTCAACAAACCCAATCACATAAAAAATGCATCAATGATACCTTGAGGGATTTTTTCCCAACAATCTCCCCCTTTGGGTTTGTTGACAAATATTCTCATAAAAATTCACTACACTTTGAGGCCTCATTAATGCTTCTTTGAACCGCTAACACCATTCACCTCTTGCGATTCTAATAGCAATAAAAGATTCACTCAACACATACTCAAAATCCCTCTTGATCAATGCTTGCTGTGAGAAACAAGATTAAATGAAAATATCATCAATGAATCACTTCATTTCAGACACCAAATGTTGAAACAAAAAATATACCAATTTCTAAACTGATAATAATTGTTGACACCACATTGATACCATATGGTGATAGATGGAATCCTTCTGACACAATTCTAACAACACTCTTCTAATTTTATCACAATCCTCAGATGTCGTGATATATAGTATTTGATCGATCCCTTCTAGCATGGTCAGATTTCATACTCCCCTATATTCATACAACCTCAACTCCTCTTCAGCTTTTAACTCCCCCTATCAGGCTGCTGCACCTATCAGCTTTGCCATGTGTCATTGACTAAGATATTTTATCCCTTCCATATCCATAATATCTCCCTCTTGAGGAGTCACTATTTGTCCCCATTTTTCAACAAACCCAAAGTTCACAGCTTTTTTGTTAAAGACATTGTAAATAACCCATATTAGAAAATTAGAGAAAACAACATCATACCTCAAGGAGTGGGGGGGGGGTTCTATAGCCACACTGTTTCAAGTGCGGGGAGTCAACTAGATTCCATAGCCATTTGATGCCTCTCAAATGCTTCCTTGGGTAAGGAGTTTGTCAAAATGTTTTCATCTTGTAGTTCTATATGCATATAAACCAACATCATGATTCCCTACTCAACCTTCTCCTTGATAAAATTACATTTGATATCAATGTGATTTGTCCTTGAGTGACTGACTGAATTTTTTGCTTAGATTGATAGAACTAGAGTTATCTCACTGGATTCCAATTGGAGAATTCACTTCAATGCCCATGTCATCAATCTGCTTCTCTTCCACAATAACTATGTGCATGATTGAGTGGGGGAAATATACCCAGCTTCTGCAGTTCTCAATGAAATGAAATCATGATTTTTTCTTAGCCATGAAATACCCAAACCAAAAGGATAGAAAGAACCTCGTGACGCTGATTTCCTGTCATCTACTGAGCCGGCCCAATCTGCATCTACATATCCCAATAGCACTTGCTAATACTTGTCATTATATATCATGATGAAGTCCAAAGTTCCATTGATATTCTAAAGTATCCTTTCCACTACAATCATGTGGCATTCCTTGGGATTACTCTAATATCTCAATACTTGGCATGTAGGAAAAAATATAGTAGGTCTTCTTGATGGAAGGTATAGTAAAATCCATATAATCTGCCTATATTCTATTATATTAGCTGCCTTTCCATTATCATCTTTTGATAATTTCATCCTGGTAGCAAAAAGAGTCTTCATTTCCTTAGAATTTTCAATTCTAAATCTTTTTATAACATCTTTGGGATTTTTTTATTGAGATATGAAAGTGTGATTCATTCCTTATGATACATATAAAGCAAGGAACATTTTAGTTCTCCAATCATTAAAATTTAAAACTCACTATTCATGAATTTGGAAAACTATCTCCACTGAGCTTTATCAGATATGCCAAATAGTATGTCATCGAAATAAACCAGAACCATCATCATTTGAATACTTTCATAGTTTAAATAGAGTTATAATAAACTCCACCACACTGGAAACCAATATTCTTCAAATACTGGTGAAGCCATGAGTGCCATGCTCTTGGTGCTTTTTACAGCCCACATAAGGCCTTCTTCAGCCGAAAAACATTGTTCTCATCCTCATGAATGAGAAAACCATATGTTTTCTTCATATATACTTATTCTTCCAGAACCCCATTCATGAATGCAGATTTGGCATCTATCTGGATAACCTTAAACATCCATTACACCATAATGTCCAAGAATAATGTGATTTTTTCCATCCTTGTAATAGGTGTGAATGCCTCATCTGCATCAATTCCCTCTTTCTGGGAGTATCCTTTGCACACTATTCTTGAATTGTTTTGAATCACTGTGCCATCTTCATTCACATTGTCATGATATATCCATTTAGCCCCGACGATATTCTTATCTACTAGTCTCGAAAAAATATCCCATTTCTGATTTTTCTCAATCTAATTCAACTCTTCATTCATAGCCTGAATCCAGTTTTCATCATTAGCTGCATCGACAATGCATTTTGTATATACCTTAGATAGGAAAGATGTTTGCTGCAGTGATTTCATTCTTCTTTTCTGAACTGGTGTTGTTTGATCACCAATGATATTCTTCCTATCAATTTCTGCTCCACTTCATGGATTCTGTGTACATACATATTTTACATCATTATGATCATCATCAGTATTGTCTTCTGAATCAGTATCATCCACATCATCTCTCCATGCATTGCTTTCCTCCCATCACATTCATCAAGAAATCATTCACTATGCTTCTGAACATTTCCATCACTTTCCAAAATAGTGACATCATTTCTCTCAACTACTTTTCCCATACTTTTATTAATGCATTTATATGCTTTCCTATTTCCTGATTAGTGAAGGAATATCCCCTCATCTCTACATGACTCAAATTTCTTTTATTTTTCCTTGTTGAGAGTGAAGCACATACTCCCAAAAATTTGAATGTATTTCACTATTGGCTTCCATTAATAACACATCTCATATAATGTCTTTCCTTCCTTCAGTCACAATAGAGATCCATTATAAATGTAGACTGATGTCAACACTACTTCCTTCCAGAACCTCTATGGTAGGTGTTTTTCTAAAAGCATAATTCTTTCCATGTTGTTGATGATCCGATTTCTCCTTTCAACCAATCTATTCTGTTGGGGCATCATCACTGAGGAAACTTGATGCCTTATCCCATGTTTCTCTAGATAGTCTTCCACCTAACTTTTTTTGAATTATATACCACTGTCAGTACGAAACATCAGAAGTTTCTATCCCATCATCCTTTCGCACTCCCTCTAGTATAATTTTCTATAGCTGAACACATTGGACATATGGGAGAAAACAAATACGCATTCCAACTTGCTATAGTCATTAATGAAAAGAACATAATACCTATTTCTGTCAATCTATCTTTGTGTGATGGGCACAAAAACATCAACATGATCCAATTAGAGCACTCTTGTTGACTTCTTTTCCATTAGTTTATTCTCCATTGTGATGAGCTTCCATGTTGGTATACATCTCATGTGTGGGTACGATCACATGAATGCTTAGGGAGGTCTCTTGCTGCATCACACATTACTAGATCTTTCAGGGATGGTTGGCATAGATGAAAAATTCGTTTATGCCACAGATTATTTTCTTCCTCTCTAGACAGAAAGAACAAGTATTATTCTCCACATACCATGTAGATATTTTACTTTGTTACTTTTCCTTGAAGAACCACTACCCGATATCTTCTTTTGATAATACACATCTTCTCAGTAAACCTTATATAATGTCCTGAGTCACATAGTGGACTGACGCTGAGCAAATTGTAATTGAGGCCTTCAACTACTAAGAAATCAACACGTCTCATCTATTTCTCCCCAAACATGGCCTATACTAAGACAATAATATTCAGTCCTTCATAATTTATAAAATTGAAAACTCTTTATTAGTCATATTTTATTAATGTAACAAGATCATTATTACCAGTCATGTGAGATGTGCAATCACTGTCAAGGATCCACCCACCAGAATGGTCTGATGCATTAAGGGAAATTTCGGCCACCACTACTTTCTCATCCATTATCATCTTGGTCTATATATTTTCCTTTACACATGGCATATATTGAAACTTCTTATTTTTCTCAGAGTATGATGGCCCAGATTCATCTTAGAATGCATCAAATCTATTTTCCATTTCAACTCACCCGTTGGTTCAATGATATTCTATTTGAGAACATTTTGATTCTTCAGTGGTACACTCTTATGTATGGTCGACATATAGTATATACCAATGTGTCCAAATTCTATATACCAAAAACAATGTCCTCTAAAATATGTTCTAGATAATACTTCTCCATATTGTTTCCTTCTCTATTCTTGTGCCCTTCTGTATCTTATGGCTATAAAACACACATTTTGTAAGTGTTCCATCATTCCACATCAATAACAACTGATGAATTGCACATTACTTTATGTCACTTATTTACTTACAGTAGTTCCTTTAGATCATTAAATTTTTTGATCCTGCTTTGTACCCACATCCTATTTCATTCTAATAACATGTGCTTATGGTCTGACTTCAACCCTGACTGCTTTCTGTTTCTGATCGACCCCCCAAATCAGCCTAGAAATCTGAGCTCAATTTTAGCTTCTTTCCTTCTGAATGACTATGATAATCTTTCATCTTCTCTATCTTCTGAATGATCTTCTTTCTTGATAAAATATTGGGAATTTGATATTTTTCTTGGTCCTTAACCCTTTTTCGCAGCCTGACAACTTATCATTCAAGTTCATTGATATGATTGATTTTATCATTAAATGTGTTATAGAAGCCATCAATATCCCTTTTTTATTCTTCAATATTGATTTTATAATCACTAAATGAATCTGATTCATCGGGTGTTGATGATTTTTGTTTTTCAATTTCTTCCATCAACTCAAACTTCTCATCTTCTTGCTGCTGCATATAGAGATTGACGTCACAAACTACTTTGTTGGCATTATTTTTTAAGCCCTCTATACATCTATCTCTTCAATTGCAGCCTCTAAATCATCTTGCATCTCAACTATTCCTTCAACTTCTTTTTCTTCATCAATGTCAGTTTCTTTCTTTTTCGAAGTACTACTGAAAATTTCTACCATATCATATTCTCCACGATCTTTGTAGTTCTCTATCTCTTCAACCTCCTAAATGTCAGACTCATGCAAAATATCACAGTCTTGTGAACAGAGATTATTTTTCTTAAATAAACTTCTCTTGAATTCTTTCTTTACTTTCCCATAAGTTAATGACATCTTCTTGGGAATTTTGACATCATTATCATCATCTTCATGGAACGTATTGAGGAACCTTTTGGCAAGGTTACCAACTTTTCCACATCTAATTCATGTAATTGAATGTTTCCCTTTGAACATTCCTTTTACTCATTGAATATTCCTTGAATGGAATGACATAAACTCATATCTCTCTTCTTCTTCCTGAGAATCATCAATGGTTAGCTTCTTCATGGCCTTGAATTCCACCTCATTCGATTTCCCCTATTCCAAAACATCATTATATTCAATTATCATTTCATATGAAACAAGGGTGATGTGCATGTCATCCAATGTCAGCTCTTTTGGGTCTTTATCTTCCTAAACTGAAACTTTCAGATTGAACCAAGGTGGAAGTTTTCTCAATATGCCCTTCACAATATTTTTGTCTTCAACAACTTCCCCAAGACCACATATGTCTTCCACTACAACATTTACCCAATCATAGAATGCATCAAAAGACTCATTCGGGGCCATTCTGAGATCTTCATACTTGTTCCACAACTCTTGCATCTTCGCTTATCTGACCTTTATATCTCCTTCATATATATTTAATAGATTTTAGCACATGTAATGTGAGTATTTTCATGACATCACCTTATTATTGATAACATTATATAGGGATCCCCTAAAGCATTAATTCCCCCTCGCATCATCATCCAATTCTCTACACTCACCTTCTGATAGTGCACAAATCTTAATATCGGCTATTATTCCATTTATTTCTCCAATAAACACATCCATTCCCAATGATCAGATGTAGTGTTGAATCAGATACTTCCATAGCAGAAAATTGATTCCGTAGAATATTAGAATCCCATTCATGATTAGTGACATCCTTTTGAGAGAGAAACACTGATATCAACCTTTCACACTGATACCAATTTCTAGGTCCACTAGGTTAGATACCCAGAGAGGGGTGAGGGGGTGAAACATGGTATAAAAGATTAAAACAATTTCCCCTATTGATCTTTTTTACTATTAAGAAAAACCCTCTTCTCTCTCTTTTCCATAGAAAATTATAAAAAGAAGTCAAATCATGAACTGGACACATCAATTTTTACATGGTTCAACCTCACTGGGATATGTTCAAGGACCAAAAAATGATGATGTATCGATGTACCAACTTCACTAAAAGCATACTACTGTTTACAATGTTCAAAACAGACTAAATTTTCCTTCTGGTTTACAACCAATCACACTATAAAAGCTAACTGTTCTCTCAAATGAAGTGTGCTCACTATTTTTTCAGAAGATCCACTCATAGTATATAGACCTGTAGGTCAATTCATTATTTCTAATGAAATATCCATCTTTATATATTGATAGGTACTCTATTGATGTCTCACTATAACTTTAATATGAATCTCTCTTTGCACCGAGTATATCACGCGACCCTAATTTTTAGGCACAGCCTTCACTTGGCCTTGTACGTAATTTCCTTCTTTTTTGTGAAATTCAGTTTTCACGAAACACCTATTTTATGTTCAACCACTTCTTTTGTCCACAAAAACCTTCTTATACAAGAAAACATTTAATTATGTGTAATCCTTTATTTTACGTGCAACATGAGCTTTACGTTCAAACACCTGACTTTATATGCAAACATTATGTTTATGCGTCACTCTTTTTGTATTCAAATTTCACGCACCAGATCTCAGATACTCCCTATGTGTTGATCTTTTTCTAATGTGTGGGACACTTCATATTTATAGGAAAACATGACCAATGTGTGAAAACCCATTCTTGAGTGCATAATCCTATTCGAGCACAAAAAATACAACTTCCGCGCAACACCGTATTTCACACACTCCTCCAATATTGAGTGCACCTAATGCATTTTACAATTTTTAAGATTATCATATCAAAACACCTCTTACATGAAAAAAATAATTCCTATATTTCCTGCAACACTTTATTTTTCTCCACACCTCTCTTATTTTGCTCGCACCTCATGCCATTGTCAATTTTAGACCTTCTAATATCGAAACACCTCTTTCACGAAAAAAACCATTCATCTATTTCCCATACCATGCTAATATTATGCACACAACTTTATTTATCGCACACCGCTCTAATTATTCATGCACCTCCCATTGAAAAAAACACATCTCTTTATTTTCTAATTTTCAGGCCCAAGAATCTAGAAAATAATAAGAAATTTCACCGCCTTGTATCTTCTCTTTTTTGTACCTCCTCCAGATCATCCGTTCCTTTTTTGGGGTTCTTCTATCAAATAGGGATAACTAAAAACATCTCGTGAAACCAAGAAATCACTGTGTAACCACCTTTTTCATCAAATTGGACATCTTGGTCTATTTTGTCAGCAAACAAAATAGGGAGGCCCACTTTTTCAACAAACATGATCATCTCAATAATGCTTCAATGATACCTTGAGTGATTTTTTCCAAATTTTTTTAAGGATTATGATTATAAAACTCTAGAGAATGAATTAGGGACAAGACTATATATTATAAGCCCTACCAAAATATTTTTCTAGATGAGTGTAAGTGTTTTACCAAAAAAATTTATCCATGTATAGATACTACAAGTGGATGTGGCTCCGAAAAAGATGTACATAGTAGTAAAAAATATGACAATGAGTTACAGATCTTACTCAGTATAACCTAGTACACGACAATGGGCCTTACTACACACCTAATTTGACACTATTTAGGGATATAATTGGATACATTCATAAGATCATTACGAACATTAATTAAGGATAAAAAATCCTAAATAACAACTGATTGTAATATGATCAATGATAATAAATTATGAATCCTATAAATTATTAAGTTATTGAAATAAATATAATTTATATGATATTTTGTTAATTTCAATTGATTCCCCATTTACGTGTTTAATAGTTTAAAAATAATCATCCATGATTTTCTATTTATTTTAGAAAATTTATGTAAATAGGATGAATCTAGTAAACAATCAATGTGAATGGAAATTTAATGGATACCCAAATGTGATGCCAAAAAATATGGTAGGTTATGTTGGAAATATTCTAATTATGAAAAATGAGTTATCAAATATCACCATTAACAATTGGAAATTTATTGAATGCCCACATATGTTAATGTGTAGAAAGATAAAATATCCTGGATTTTAATATAATAATGGTTATAAGGGAATAAAGACACAATTATTTTGTTTAAAAATGTTTGGAAAGTTGAACCATGTAAAATGTCACAAATAAACCAGGAGTTGTTTTACATGTGGGATGATGTGGCATAAAGTAGCCTATTTCGATGGAAAAGAGGTTATTGTGATCAATGGAGTGGAGGTTCAATCTAATGTACCTCATATAGTTCTATGTTGTAAATGTGGAGATGTTGGCAATTATCCAAGTCAATTCTATATTTTAATGGATGTGAAACATGATGAGAATCACCAATTTACAAGAATAAGGGAAAAAGGAATGTCATATGCTAAGATAGATCGTGATGACTAATTAACATGTAACCTATACTCTAGAGGAGTGTATAACATGGGTTATTTAAATTAATGACATATTATCATCCTTGTATGTTTTCTACAAACATCGAGTTACCACCTAAAATGAGTTGACATCATAAAAAACTTCTATAACTATGTATAAAATTTTTATGTTTTCGGGAATGTTCTTATTTAAAATATTATCAATATTTCTTTATCTTAATCGGATTTTATCTTAGCTAGGGAATTGTTTTGAACTTATAATTCCAATGTAACTTTCTGGGAGAACGATTTCATCGTTACTGCAATGAATTTCCATTTGTTTTTTTAAAATTACATGGAAGAGTATGAATATTATTTAGAAATAATATATATCTCAAATTATTTGGATAGAGGAAAGACATATACTATAGAAATTATTTTACTGTAAATAATAATTTTGTTATGTATGATAATTTGATATATATATTGTAAAATTAGTATATCAATGAAATTATGGATAATAGAATAATGAAAAATATTAGGATCTTTTTCATAGTGTTTTTCCTTTAAGGACCTGAAATATATTTTTATTTTTATTGGTAAACTATACCATTTACTTAGTGATAATGTGATATTTTATTATGTATATGATTGAGGGACTAATAAGCCTTTATAGGTGACTAATTATTGTTCAAACCAATATTTTTTTGGATGATATTTCCAGAGTTAAAATTTTGTTTAAAATCTTTAATACATCTTTTGAAGATTTATGTTGTGGAATTTTAGTATGATATTTGGGGAAAAATATTACAAGATGAAGTCTTTTTTATTTTGAAGTTATTATTGATATTTTGGGAGAAATATTATTTTTTTAATTATATATATACATTTTGATTAATTGTTATGGATTATATTATGTTTTTTATTTCTAAGACGATGGTTATGTGGTACCCTTTGAGTAAAAAAAATTATTTGATTTTGTAGTTATTAGTATTACAAATGGGTATTTATTTGAGTTATGATCTTTTTTAAAACATAGGGATATTTTATAGTTATTTTGAGAATAATATATCATGTTTTATTCATTTTTAGTGTATTCTTACATTATGAAAACTATTTTTATTCAGTAAAGATAAGAGGTCAAACTTTTTATTTTTTGTTGAATTATCTGATACTTTAGAATTTTCTTATATATAATCAGGAATAAAATTATTTTTTGAGTTATCATCATTTGGATAAAAGATGTGATTGTATAGGAAGATGGTTAAAGGAGAAAATATTTTTTTTCATGAATGTATATTTCATTATGATGATATTTTAGATAGTAAAGTAGTTCCTTAACATTATGAAAATAATCATTAAACGAATCTAGTTTTCATATTATGACCATTTCCAACGAACTAATGATCATTTTATTAATCACATATGTATGGGTTTGTGGTAATTTTATTACTCTTAACTATGTTCTGTATTATTCACTGTCATTTATTTGGTGCTAATTTTCTCTTCCATGTCTATTTTTTTACTTCCCACAAATGTTCTCCTACATTGAAACTTAGTTATGTGATGTCCTCAATACATAAAATTAATAATTTTCAATTGGATGTATTGTTATCCTTCTTTATTATGTGGGTTAAAAATTGATATACATTACATATTCAAATAAATTGTGTATCGAGTTCATGTTTAAATTAAAAGGACTCAATTTATTAAAGGGGAAATGAATGTAACCTTTTGATAATTTAGAAGTGAAAAAATGAAATCCAAACAATGAGGATTTAAATGTGACTATTTACCCATTTCCATCAGATATTTTGATATGTGTACTATTAAATGAATTATTATATATATGTGTGTGCTAAATATATTGATAAAATATTTATAAATAAATTTTGGTAATATCTTTTTGTTATTCAAAATTTGTTTTCTTGAAAAATGTGTTTTATTTATTTTTTACCAAAAATATTACAATTACCATATAGATAATTTATAAATTTTAATTTATAAAAAAATATAATTTTTACATAATCATTTCAATATTGACATATGTTAATTTTTTTAAATATTTTTTGAAAATGTAGACTTTTCAGTGAATATTGAAAAGTACCATTTTATGTAAAATTTTCATTTATTTTGATAATTAAATTAATTTAAATGTACAATTAATATGTCAGTTTTATTTGAAATTAAAATAATTATTATTTATCAATATTTTATTAAATTATGTACTTTTTAATCATCTTTATACCAGAATTTTTTATAAGATTATTTTTAGGATTCAAAATACATATTTCTGCAAACTATTTTAAAATTAATATTATAACTATTTTTTAAATAATTATAATTACATATAATGAGAAATAATACCACAGAAATTTTTTACATTGTATAAATGGATTTATTAATTTAATTTCTTATAAATAATTATAATATTTATAGATTTGATGTGAAATCATATTTTTCTAAAAAAAATGTATTTTCTTTTTTGAAAAAACTTTTTTCATCATGCTTGCGTGTTTTCTATTTAAATAAATTATTCCACCCGTGTTAATTTATTGTGAAAAAATTTATTTCATATTTTGAATCATCATATTTAATATTAGGTAATAACTTCAACATAATTTTTTTTTCAATATGAATAGTGAATGTAGTAAATATTATTTACGATAGTAAAAGAAAAAAAGGGTAATTAAGGGTAAAAATAAATAAATAAATAATTGAAAAACATTAAACTAATACTGATATTTATTTTTTGTTGAAATGAGGATTATATTTATTCATTATTGTTTTTACTTTCTAAATGATTATGTTATTTGTTTTTTAATATTTATTTTTTAATAAAATAAAACCAAAATTATTTAAGGTAATATAAAATTAAATCAAGGGACTTATTTCGATAAATTAATATATTTTTAAAAATAAGTAATATTTTATAGAAATAATATTATCATATAAGGTTTATCACATATAAATGATCATATAAGTTTTATGAAGACTAATGTAATTTTTATAAGTGTTCGTACACTCTTATTGTAAAAAAACCTGGAATATCATAAAAAAATTTGATTTTATTTTAAATGTTAAATTTAAAATATTTATAAAATTATTTAAATTTAATTAATATTATTTTTTAAATAATAAAAATAAAATTTTCCAATTTTGATTTTTTCATAATTTCCAGAGATAGTCGACTTTTCAGATGAAAATTAAATATCATATAAATATACATTGTGTTCTAAGATCTCTTAATGACTGAAGAGTGATATAATAAATACTATAAAGGGTATCGAAGAAAAAAATATATTTCCCCTTTAATATAAATTTATTTAAAATTTATTTGATTTATTTTATAAAGCAATTATGGATCATCCAAAACATATAAAATATTTAACATTTTAAACTGATTTATTTAGGAGTATGACTCACCACCACATAAGAAAGGGAATTATTTTATTATGTTTGGCCCTTTAAATTAAAAAATTATATAAACCACTGTCATTTTTTCAAAACCATAGGTAAAAACCTTGGGATGGTTTGTGGTTTTGGTTATTTTATTATATAGAGTCCTAAACCAAAATAATACTAAAATCCAATTCATTTCTATATAAACCCACAAAATATCCCATTTATATTATCTAATAGTCCTTGGTTCACATCCATACTCTACCATAAACTCTATATAGTCCATCCATTATACCACATGGTCTCAAGAAGCCCCTCCCAGGCATTTTGATTCACACACTCAAGTAAGGGATCTTCTACTCTCCCTTTTATTCAAGCTATTCTTTTATGTTATGCTTTTTAATTTTCATTTTTCATGTTGTGATATATTCTTCCATATCCCACATACTATAATTTTTATTTCCCCATGATTATAGATCCCTTTAAATCACATTATTCTCCCACGATCCCATATATACACCTATTACCATGCCAGAAGTTTTTAAGGGATTTCTCTATTCTAATTTCCATTTAATAAGATCATTTATTTTATGAATTTTAAATTCTATTTTCTTATGTGGGAATATAATCATCTATATTACAGATAGTTTAAATTTAATGTATAAATGATGATATCCTCTTTACCTCTCATTAATCCTCCCATGAACTTTTATGTTAACTCGTTACCATGCCGAAATATAATTAGAATTATATTCTCTTTTCACGTTTCATCATTACATTATGCTTTATATTCATGAAATCTAAGGTGTGGATATGTTTATACATGACCCTATTACTTCCCATTTGGTGTTTATGTAAGGATAGACCCCTTTTTCTCTCATCAAACAAGTTTTTTTAATCTTTATGTGAGATTCTTATGATATGAAAATATCATCACGAGTTTTCATTCGAAACAAATTGTGTTTTAAACACTGTACTCATTTCCGTTCAAGGGTGTTAAGCTTATAGACATAAATTTTTTTACTAGGGACTTACATGAATTTATTCCACACTCCTTGATCCTATAATAAATTATGATGATAAAATAATCCATGTAGTAGGGTATATGTTACACACATAAGCATGAGAATGAAATGAATATGATGGGTGCGTCTAGATAACACTCCAATGCCTTGGGAAATGTTTAGTATCATGATATGTCATAGTGGGATAGAGAGTTATCCCTAAACATTTATGGTACCTTTAACCCCATAGTGTCTTAGTGGGTTTATCCTTGACCTATGTTTATGATTATGTATTTTACATTACCCATGTTGTCTTTATGATTACCATATTATATCATGTCTCATTGTAAATGATTAGGATTTATAATCTTTTTGTGACTCGTTTATATTATTGTTGTACAACATGTTTCATGTTCTTAATGTTATAACTTGTTTATTCCATTAATGGGCTTTATATTTCACCCCGTTCTTATGTGGTTCCCTAGGATATCCCGTGTAGTTTTAACTTCAAAGGAGTATTTTGAGCATGTTAATGAATTTTTCAATAGATATGTCATATTCCCCATTTTTTTGTTACGTAATGTACATAATTCCAAATTAATCTAGACGTATTGATCATCTAGGTTGAATTATTCTCAATATTATGAAATAAATCGGGTATTAATGAGAAAAAAACAATACGGTTGTTGTAGAAACCATGTTAAAAAAAACAATCAAACCAAAAGTACAACCAAGAGATAATTTTGTATAAAAAACTATAATATTATATTATAACTTGTAAATAAATATATTTACAATCATTTAATTAGTAATTAATTGGTAATATGATCAACAACACTTAAATTATTAACTAACATTTTTACAAGCATTTTTTACATTAGATGATTATCTTAAAACTTGATATTAAAATATTTATTAATTGAATATGATTAAATGGATTCCATGTATGGATTAAACACATTTAAATTAGGTAGGTGGGGTTATCACTTATTTTTAGGAATAAAATAAATAAAACTATTTGAAAAGACCCGAAATTTTTACAGAATTTTTTTAAATACTTTGAAAATTTACGAGTCTGTGGCTTCTGACAGCACTTGATTCCGAGGCCCGGTGTGCCCGGAATCAATTTTCAAAGTTTAGCTCGGGTACGTTCAGTGAACGAATGAGCGGGTTTTTCCATATTTTGAACCAGTACTCGGAATTAAAATCTAAGGGCACCAATGAATTCGCAACGCCGGTAATTTCTTAACACGATCCTTACTGTAGTTGCCTTCGCAATGGAGGAGAAGATAATTATTGGGGGTTTATTTAAGAAGTAAATAAATAAAATTGTCGAAACAATATTTATTTTATAAGGTGGTTATTCCCTCCCATACGTAGTTAAGGGTGGGGCCCACAGCCACTTAACTACCCAAGTGTGGATGTTAGAGAGGTGGGGCCCACATGAGCCCCGCCAATTAATTTTTCCTCTAACACTTTAAAACCCCATCATTAATTTGGCAACCCCTTTTTTTCCAACACGTATAATTAATGGGAATCTTCCCTCTCCCTTCCTTTAATCAATGTTCATCATGTTATTAAATGTGGTGATTTAATTTTGGGAGTTTCTTTGCATGTGTAATTAAATAATAGGAGGAGCCTATTATTTAATTTTGGGGAAGAGCTTTCGTTGTGCGGGGGAGATCGGGAGAGCTTTGAAGTTTTGGAAGAACCCTGGTCTCCGACTAAGAACGACGAAGAATGATGGCCTCTGACGAAGAACGACAAAGAATGCTGGTTCCTCTAAGGTCGATGACACGCCACCAATTCTTTTCTCCGCGACAAGAGAGGAGACACCGTTTCCTCATCGGCGCGCTCTAATGATGCCTATGATCCCTTTCCTTGCGACACCATCTACCGCGATGCCAAAGTTCAAATTCAATTGTTGAGGTAGGGGATTTTTTTATATTTCATTATGTGATTTATACCCTCGGCATGGCGTGTTATTGTAAGATGTTGTTTTGAACCACTAACACGGTGGGTGCAGACTAACGAACAAGTCCGAACCTACCGCTATTTTGTTCTTGATGCGCGGAATATTTGGCGTCATCGAAGTGGGACCATAATGGATATTGGAGGCCTTCGCAGTAATGTACCGGTCCCGAGGTGACTACAGGCGCAGAAGGGAGAAAAATCGGACCAACAGAATAACTTCGGCGGCCCGCGGAAGCCCCCGACGGCGCGGGTCACTGGCGCGGCGGCGCCAGCTGCAGCAGCGCCCCGGCGCACTGCTGGAATAAGCCTCCGCGGAAGAAGCCGTGGAGGTGAGGGCTGGATCCCACGACCGTGCGGGATCCAGGGAAAAACCGGGACACCATACTGGCGCCGCGTCCCCCCCCCCCCACTCGGCTCGTTGGCTGAGCCAGCGTGCCCCCCCGGCCGGGGTGGGGTGGGTCACGCGGACCGAGCTGTGCCGGCCGGGCTATGCCCAGCTGGGTCGGGCCGCACCCAGCCGGGATGGGCCGCGGCCTACCGGGCCGGACCCAGACCCAGGTCGGTTCGACTCCGTTCGGGCCGACCCAAGGGAGGGTTGGGCCGGGTCAGACCGGGTCCAGACCCCCACTTCGGACCGTTTTCGGTCTTTTGCCCATAACATGAGCTACGAACATCAGATCGATCTGCCGTCAGTTGCGTAGGAATTCTTGGATCGAGACAGTCATTTTGGAATATCACACATGAGGATTCAGCAAATTTTGGGTACTTTCAGGTTGGTTTGAACCCGAAACCAACTGGGCCCTTGGAGTAGAAACGCTTATATCTTAAGGACCGGACGTCCGTTTCATGTGCCGTCAATTGCATTGGAATAATTTTGTTGGGATGGTACTTTTGACTTACTCAACTTAATGTATTGATGCATTTGGAGTATGTTCAGGTTTGTTTTATTTTAAAAACCAACTGGGTCCCTAGGACGGAAAAGACAATAACTCTCAGACCGGGCGTCTGATTGACGCACCGTTTTCCGCGTTGGGTTTCCTTTGACAAGACCGAAATTTAGGAAACATCATCTATGGTATTCATGATAGTTGATGTGTCGAATCTCTTTCTAAAAGAGTGGACCCTTCTGGAATTGAGTGTGCTGTGTGCGGGAACCATAGAGCTAGTTGTGACTGCGACAGTGATGACTATACATGGATCCTCCAAGGGTTCGGCAGGAAGGACGACTGTACATGGATCCTCCATGGGTTCGGCAGCGAGGACGACTTTACTTGGATCCTCTATGGTTTCAGCAGTGAGGACGACTGTACTTGGATCCTCCGTGGGTTCGGTAGTGAGGACGACTATACTTGGATCCTCCGTGGGTTCGACAGTGAGGACGACTGTACTGGGATCCTCTGTGGGTCCGACAGTAATGAATATTGTTCCTATATCCTACGTGGGTCTGACAGTATGACCTCTGTACTTGTATCCTGAGTGGGTTCGGCAGAGTAGCTGGTCATGTATCATATGGGGTCTGACAGCTTAGATGAATTAGTGGCTACATCTGATTATCTCTATCGCTATACAAAGTTATATACCATCGTGAGATGAGTCTTGTTTTTCAATCATTATCATAGATGTGATTGACTTGTTTTTCTGTGTGGACTAGGTTGTGTCTTCTTGTGTGGACTGGGTTCTGTTTTCTTGTGTGGACTGGGTTGTGCATTCCTGTGTGGACTGGGTTTTGTTTTCCTGTGTGGACTGGGTTTTTCTTTCCTGTGTCAACTAGGTTGTGCTTTTCTATGTGAAATGGGTTGTGTTTTCATATGTGGACTGGGTTGTTCTTGTATTGATATTTGGATCCATTTTGTAATTTATTACTTAGGTATACGTATTGGTATATACCTAACTAAAGTCGGTTGATACTTCATGATTGTATCTTTACTTTTCGATTTATCCTTCTTGGATTCTGAGAGACCTTCAGGGGTCTCGGGGTCCCTAATGATTATCGTATACTCACCCCTACATGGGCTATGCCTGAACTACATTGTGTTGGATGCATACGACGAACAACGCTGATCTAGGTTGAGGCTTCTGCGGCTGGACAGTACATGGAGATAGACCACCTGGCGGGATGTACACGGAGCGGAAGGCCGAACCTAAGGAGATGAGGAGACTATCTGTACCCACCCTTCAGGTGGGGTGTCTGGGGACAAATTAGTGCTGCTGTTTTACCCACTGCTGTTGTTCTTTCCTTTCAGTTGTGATGTACTTTCAGTTGGGTTTGTATACTGGACCATTTACTTCTCAGCACTCACTTTTGTACCCAATTTTACTTAGTGATTACTTCACTTGCGTACTCTGTTTTGTTTTTGATTACTTTATAAAAAGGCAATGCCTTCCCTTTTATCGTGACTTACATCTTTGGTGCTAGTCTCCATCCCATGGCTTATAAAAGGCGGGTTTGGGGTATTCACGGCACGGGCCCCGAGGACGGGTTGTGACAAATTGGTATCAGGGGAGTTCGTCTTATCGGAGAACTCAGGACTCTGATCTTTCCTTTCCATGTAGCAATAGTGTTACGATTATTGATTGTGGTTTTCAGTCCCAGGAGTCTAGTGTTGGTGTGATAGCTGACGTCTCCATAAACCAGGACACTGACCTTTGATTTCATACTCAGTGGACGAAAACACTGATTGCATGTGTGTTACCTTTCAAATTTTTTTGTGATTACCTTGGGTCAGCTCACCAGGTATACTATTTGATCGTGGTGCACCTATTCCTTTTCAGGATGGCCACACGAAGGCATCCAACCAGGGTTCCTAGATACGTGCGGGATGGCAGCCCACTGAGCGATGAAGCCTCGGTACAGGCCCCCATTATAGCGGAGGCACCAGCAGTACCACTACCTGTTGGGCCATCGATACCACCATCCCCAACTACGGAGAGTGCACGCTACCTGAGTGCATTGCATGAGTTTCAGTGACAATGGCCGCCCAGGTTCTGCAGAGAGATGGACACTCAGGCAGCTAAGGATTGGCTGGAGGCTATCTTTAGAGTCTTCAAATTGGTAGGGACACCATCTAACCTCATGGTGATCCTTGCCACATTTCTCCTGCATGCAGTAGCAGGTAGATGGTGGATCCTGATGCTCCAGGTGCATGAAGAAGAATCTCTACCTTAGACGGACTTCGAAGAATCTTCCGCTCGGAGTTTGTTCCAGCCACCCTCCTTGCGGTGCGCATCCCTGAGTTACTACAGCTACGGCAGGGCAGCATGACAGTACCCCAGTACTCGGTGAGGTTTACCGACCTCTCGTGCTACTCCATGAACATTGTACAAGACCCTTTCTTTCGGGCCTCGACCTTTGAGCAGGGACTTAGACATGAGGTTAGGGCTTTGATGATCTCCCTCAACACACTGACGCAAGCGGGGGTGATGGAGAGAGCCCTTCTAGTTGAAATTTTTCTCACAGAGCAGTCACCAACGGTGAGACCCTCAGCAGGACGACACGTAGCAGTGTCTTCTCCAGCCGGCAGTAGATAGTTGATACAAAGTTCCAAGCGGACCCGGCTATCAGATGAGAAATCTCAGGATACAAGTTCAGTTTTGCGGGGCACACGAAATAGAGCCAGCCATATGAGGAGCATACAGTGCTATGCATGCGGCGGACAGGGTCGCATGGCTTGAGACTGCCCAACCCGCCCTGAAGATGTGTAGCAGGCAGTATTGGCACCTCCCAGGTAGAGGTTCGATCATGGTGGTCCACCGGGAGCAGGCAGACATGGCAGAGGAGCTAGCCAAGAAGTAGGTGGTGGATGACGTTTCGAGGCCCTACCACCATCGCCACCAGGAGGACCACCCCTACCGCAAGGAACAGATGGACAGGGGAGAGCCTAGCTTCAGGAACCTGAGGCCTACGACCATAGAGCTTTGGGAGAAGACTGGCAGGAGAGGGACTAGCTCCAGGCATGGAGACATTTTTTCATGATGCTTCTATCTTAGTTAATGTCGTTGTTTGTGGATTCTTTGTTCCTTTGTACTTTGAGCTGCAGTAATAAAAGACACTTGTTCTTGTGACATTTTCTTCCCTGTCCTTTTTATATGGTTGATACTGAGAGGTCCCAGTTAAAACCATTTACTTGACCCTCACTTTAGAGATTCCTACTTGAGGAGACCTAGTGACCACACACTGCTACCGATAGTGTGACTCGACCCTTGGAGGAAAGAGTAACGGTTAGATCTCTTGGTAGTAGCGTCGAGGCCTTACGATATCATCCATGGAATTAAATAGTACCATTCATGTCAGGATTGACTGTATTAGGAAAATTACATGTTTCATCTAGGGGATGAGATTAGATTTATCTTTTCGGAAAAAGAAAATCTTGGCGGCTCTTATAGGACGTATGCAAAAAGGGGTGTATTCTTGTTATTTACAACGGCTAGTCACGCCCATGGTTTGTTGAGAGTACAGTTTATGGTCTACTCTAATCTCAAAATTCTTAGGTGTATCTTCTCCAAGAAGGACCAGGACCTGAGATGGGGTCATTGTCTTAAGTTCCACAGAGACTATGAATTTGAGATAGTCTATAATCCGGGGAAGGGGAACGCTATAGCAGAGTTCATTTCACGATGCCTCACTTGTTAGCAGGTGAAGATGGAGCACCAGGTACCAGCGGACATGGTGTATCCCTTAGAGGTCCCGGAGTGGAAGTGGGATGGAATATCCATGGATTTTGTGACGGGTCTTCCACGCACATCCATAGGACACGACTCTATCAGGTGATCCTATACCGACTCACCAAGTTGGCCCACTTCCTACCAATAATAGATGAGGGCTCAGTAAAGATCTTGGGGATGCCTCTACGTTCAGGAGATCATTGGGCTTCATGGTGTGCCATTGTCTATCATGTCTGATCGAGAAGCTTTCTTTACTTCATGACTTTGGAAGGGGTTACATGAGGCTTTTGGGACACAGCTACGCCTGAGCACTGCCTTTCACCCACAGAAGGATGTCAAAAACAGAGAGGAACATTCAGAAACTCGAGGACATGCTTCGTGCAGGTGTCCTTGACTTTGGTCACTGTTGGGAGGATCACCTACCCTTGGTGGAATTTTCGTACAACAACAGTTACCACTCCACCATCAGGATGACACCATGCAAGGCACTGTACGACTGACTTTGCAGATCACCTCTGTGCTGGACTGACTTGTGGGAGTCAGCACTCGTAAGACCAGATATGGTTCGGGCTATGATAGATAAGGTGCAGATCATCCATGAATGGATGAGGACTGCACAGAGTAGACATAAGTCCTATGCTGATTGGAGGTGGAGACCACTAGAGTTCGAGGATGGCGACCACGTTTTCTTACGGGCCTCACCTCGGCGTGTGCAGCAGATATTTGGATGGGCGGCAAGTTATCTCCATGCTTCATTAGGCCTTTTTAGGTCATTGGAAGAGTGTGCGAGGTGGATTGCCGTCTGGCCCTTCCACCTCAACTGCACCGGGTGCACGACGTCTTCCACGTATCTCAGCTGAGGAGATATGTGCACGACCCGACGCATATCATTGACAACAGGGAGCTGGACATCGATGACAGGGTGACTTTTGCGGAGGTCCCGATGGAGATCGATGATCGACAGGAGCTGGTCCAACGTGGGTGGTTGATTCCCCTTGAGCGCATTCGTTGGTAGTACGGGAACCTCCAGGAGAGAAAATGGGAGCGGGAGGCTCAAATGTGTTCTCAGTACCCTCATTTGTTCCCCTAGATTATGTTGTAGCTTTACCGGGACGCAAAGCCCTGAGGTGGGAGTAATGTAAAGACTCATAAATTTCAAGGAATTTTTTTAAATACTTTGGAATTTTATGAGTCTGTGGCTCTTGAAGGCACTTGATTTCGAGGTCCGGTGTGCCCGGAATCAATTTCCAAAGTTTAGCTCGGGTACGTTCAGTGAACGAATGAGGGGGTTTTTCCATATTTTGAACCAGTGCTCGAAATTAAAATATGAGCGCACTGATGAATTCGCAACGCCAGTAATTGTTTAATGCGATCATTACCGTAGTTTCGTTCGCAATGGAGGAGAAGATAATTATTGGGGGTTTATTTAGGAAGTAAATAAAAAAAATTGTCTGAACAATTTTTATTTTATAATGTGGTTATTCCCTCCCATGGTTAGTTAAGGGTGGGTCCCACAACTACATAACTACCCAAGTGTGGATGTTAGAGAGGTGGGGCCCACACGATCCCCACCATTTAATTTTTCCTCTAATTATTTAAAACCCCCTCATTAATTTGGCAACCCCTTGTTTTGGCCAATGTGTATAATTAATGGGAATCTTCTCTCTCCCTCCCTTTTATAAATGGTCAACACGTTATTAAATGTGGTGATTTAATTTTGGGAGTTTTATTGCATGTGTAATTAAATAATATAAGGAGCCTATTATTTAATTTTGGGGAAGAACTTTCGTTGTGCGAGGGAGATCTGGAGAGCTTTGAGCTTTTGGAAGAACACCGGTCTCCGACGAAGAATAACGAAGAATGCCAACCTCTGACGAAGAATGACGAAGAACGCCGGTTCCTCGAAGGTCGACGATGCGCCACCAATTCTCTTCTCCACGACAAGAGAGGAGACACCGCTTCCTCCTCAGCGTGCTCCGATGACGCCTACGATCCATTTGCCCTCGACGTCGTCTACCGTGACACCAACGTTCAACTTAAATTGTTGAGGATGGGGATTTTTTATATTTCGTTATGTGATTTATACCCTCAGCATGTCGTGTTATTTTTAGATGATGTTTTGAACCAATAACGTGTTGGGTGTGGACTAATGAACAAGTCCAAACCCACCACTATTTTGTTCTGGATGCGCATAATATTTGGAGACATCTAAACGGGACCGTAATGGTGATTGGAGGCCTTCACAGTAATGTACAGGTCCCGAGGTGACCGAAGGCACGGACATGAGCAAAATCGGACCACAAGAATGACTCCGATGGCCCGTGTAAGTCCCCCACGGCGCGGCGGCTGGCACTGGCCGGCTGCCCGGAGGTGGCGGCGCCCCGGCGCGACGCCGACAGAAGCCGCAGTGGCGAGGGCTGGATCCCGCAGTAATGCAGAATCCAGGGGGAAACCACGGTGCCAACCTGGCGCCGCGTCCGCGGAACAGAGGGGGGCCGTGTCCCCCCCCCCCCCCTCGGCTCGCTGGCCGAGCCAGCGTCCCCCCCCGGCCGGGAAGGGGCGGGTCACGCGGACCAGGCCGCGCTGCCCGGGCCAGGCCGTGCCCAGCCGGGCCGGGGCGGACCCGGACCGGGGTTGGGTCGACCCGGGGGGGGGGGGGGGGGGTTTGGGCCAGGGCGGACCGGGCGTAGACCCCCACATCGGACCGTTTTCAGTATTTTACCCATAACATGAGCTACATACCTCTGATTGATGCACCATCAGCTATGTAGGAATACATGGATCGAGACAGTCGTTTTGATATATCACACTCGAGGTTTTGAAAATTTTTGGGTACAACCGGATTGGTTCGAACTCGAAACCAACCAGGCCCATGGAGCGGAAACCCTTATATCTTAAGGGCCGGACGTCCGTTTGACATGCCGTCAATTGAGTTGGAATCCTTTTGTTGAGACGGTCCTTTTGGATTACTCCACATGAAGATTGGACGCAGTTGGAGTATAGTCATGTTGGTTTTGTCTTAAAAACCAACCGGGCCCCTCGGACGGAAAAGCCAATAACTCTTAGACCGGGCATCTGATTGACGCACCGTCTGCCGCGTTGGGTTTCTTTTGACGAGACAGAACTTTGGGATACATCAACTCTGGGCTTCATGACAGTTGATGTATCAACTATTTTTATTGAGGATCGGACCATCCCGGAATCGAGCGTGCTGTGTGCGGGAACCCTAGAGCTCGCTGCGACTGCGATAGTGATGACTGTACATGGATCCTCCATGGGTTCAGTAGGGAGGAAGAATGTAATTGGATCCTCTGTGGGTTTAGCAGTGAGGATGACTGTACCTGGATCCTTCGTGGGTTCGACAACGAGGACGACTGTACTTGGATCGTTCGTGGGTTCGACAGTGAGGATGACTGTACTGGGATCCTCCATGGGTTCGACAGTGAGGATGACTGTACTGGGATCCTCTGTGGGTCCGACAGCGATGACTACTGTTATTTTATCCCATGTGGGTCTAGCAGTATGACCTCTTTACTTGTATCCTGAGTGGATCCAGTAGAGTAGTTGTTCTTGTATCTTATGTGGGTCAGAAAACTTATATGAATTAGTGGCTACATCTGATCATCTGTATCTCTATACGAAGTTATATACCTGTGTGAGATGATTCTTGTTTTCCAATCATTATCATCGATGTGATTTACTTGTTTTTATATGTGGATAGGGTTGTGTTTTCCTGTGTGGACTGGGTTTTGTTTTCCAGTGTGGACTGGGTTGTGCTTTCCTGTGTGGACTGGGTTGTGCTTTCCAGTGTGGACTGGGTTGTGCTTTCTTGTGTGGACTAGGTTGGGCTTTCCCATGTGGACTGGGTTGTGTTTTCCTGTGTGGACTGGGTTGTTCTTGGCTCGATAGTTAGATTCGTTTTGTAATTGATGACCTAGGTATACGTATGGTCATATAGCTATGTAATGTCGGTTAATACTTTGTGATTGTATCTTTCCTTTGTGGTTTATCCTTCGTGGATTCTGAGAGACCTTCGGGGGTCTCAGGGTCTCTACTGAGTATCATATACTCACCCCTGCATGGGCTATGCCTTCACTACATTGTGTTGGATGCAGACGAAAGACATCACTGATCGAGGTAGAGTCTTGTGGAACTGGACGGTACCTGGAGATGGACCACTTGGCGGGACGTACACGGAGCGGACAGCTGGACCCGAGGAGCTGAGGAGACCATCTGTACCCACCCTTTAGGTGGGGCAACTCGGTGCTGCTGTTTTACCTACTACTGTTGTTCATTCCTTTCAGTTGTACTGTACTTTCAGTTGGTTTTGTATACTGGCCCATTTACTTCTCAACACTCACTTTTGTACCCATTTTTACTTAGTGCATACTTCAATTGCGTACACTATTGTGTTTTTGTTTACTTAATAAAAAGGTAATGCCTTCCCTTTTATTAGGATTTACGCCTTTGGTGCTAGTTGCCAGCCCCTAGCCTATGGAAGGCGGGCTTGGGGTAGTCACGACACGGGCCCCAAGGACGGGTCGTGACACTATAAATTTATAATCAAGGTTAATAATGATAAAAACTTGGTACATAAAGTGGCTACAATTTTACTCAATTAGCAATAAATAAATAAAAATTATATGTTTTTTTAAAATAAAAACCTACATTACACATTAAAATTTATCACTTGAATCCCCAAAATCATATTCAATTCCATTTTACCCCTCTAAAACCATTCAATTCTTTATATTGTCCAAACATTTCATATATAAAAGAGACCGCTTCTGGGAACATGAAGACACACCTAAAATTTTATATTACCTTCAAAACCTGAAAATAAAACATCTCCGAGAATCTAGTTACACCTTGGGAATTAAATAATTACAAAAAATGTCTCCCATGTTCTCCATTTACAATAAATCATTCATGATAAAAATCAAAGCATCAATGTATTTAATATCCACCCTAGCTTTGGATTATTAATATTTCACAACCATCATCCCCAAAAAATATTTATACCATATTAGTATTAATAAATCAATAGAATTTTAATAACTAAATTTTATTATATTCCTGATAATACCATTTTCAATTTCCCTCTCATTTATTCCCAAAATAAAAAACCCACTCATGTGTTCATGCGAGCTACATCCTCCATTATTAATGTTTATTATTTTTCATGACCTACATTCATAATGAAATTCAGTAATTTAATTAATGAATAAAAATTATATTTATGTCATGGTAATGTATTTTTAAATAATAATAGTGAAATGTATTATTAATAACACCATATATAAAATTATAACACCACCTATGTTATATGTGGAAAAATACTTACAAAGATGACATGTTTTAATTTTATTCACTACCTTCATGGATAGTTATATAGATAATTTTATAGATAAATATTATTATAAAATTTATATTACATCATGTTTCATATATTTTATGGATAAGATAAAAAATTATAACTATAATGTAATATGTTGATATTGGTTTATTACACAAAAAATGTTCTTCACTGATTTCATCTTCCAGAATTATAACTAAAACTACGATGGAATTAAAATGTAAATTTATAAATAATCCTAGAAAATATACCCTAGTACTTTCCTTAATATTTTATTGATTAAATGTTACCAATAAATGAGGATTGAAATCAACATTAATAAACTTATTTGAAATAATCAACGATACTAACATGTGATGATGAAACAGAATAATAACTAACTATTGAATGTATAGTGAATGATTATAATTTAATATAGAAAAAGTAAATTTATACCAATATGGATCTAAAAAGATTTATTTTGTTTGATATTTTATTCTACTATCATTTATAAAACATTCATGGAAGATGAGTGTTAAGGTAATGTTTTATTGTTTTAATTTCTATTCCTAGAGAGACGATACATATTGTGCACAAATTTACATTTATATGGAGTAAAAACATCCCATTTTACATTATTTATTTTAAATCACTTTTGTATATTTCTAATTTTACTTCTGTTTGTTCTCTCTCTTACATTCTGTTTTTTTAATACATAACCTATATTTTATAACATTCTTGACACAATTTATTTTTTTTGATCCGTATAACAAATTCCAAAATTTTTTATCATTTTATGCCGAATATAGTACACTATGGATGTTTGAAATAATAAATGTACTCCAATTAGTTATATTTAAATATCTATCTCATGTTATATCATTCATGGGATCCCAATTAAAATGTTACATAAGTCATAATAGTTTCATTTCAATTACCATACACTGGAGCATTCTTTTTTAAACCTATTGATATTAAACATGATATAAATTCTATGCTGTTGAATTATTTAATCATAAATAACCTTAAATATTGAGATTTATAAATAAAGTTCAAATTATTTCATTGATGTTATTTATATTCAAATACTACCATTATATAATGAGATTATTCTAAGTAATCTTCATTTATTTTAGTTATAGGGTTTCCTTTAGATGTCATTTCTTCTTAATACCAAAATATAATAACATTTACTATTTAATATGATATTATCCCATTACTCTAGGGAAAATTACTTTTTTATATCAATTTATCTTCCTTGATATATTTCCTTCTCATACAAATATAAATTTTTAAATAATAACTAACATCTTCTTTAGTGGATGTTTCCCCTACACATCCAAATTTGTCTTACATATAATATTCCTTTTTTAATTTTAAATAAATATATGTATTTTATTTTGTTATATTATGGTTACAATTTTTTTGAATAAAATATTTTTGACACTTTTAATGGGTGTGGGTTTAAATAATTATATTTTAAAACATTAAAAAATTATTCTACAATCATGATGATAAATTTTATCATCTACTTCATATTTCTTCTAGAGAAGAATTATTTCTCATTCAAGGAATAATATTACTGATTTATCTTAATGTATTGTTTTAAAAAAGCATTTCATGTTACCTTATTTTATTTGATTATTAAAATCTCTTATAACTTTATATTTTCAGGAAAATTATAAGAAATAATTTTTAAAATCTATTTGAATAGTTTTAATTATTTTTTCTCTAAAATTATAATATTTATATGTCCTTTGGAGATATGATCCTAATATTACACTATAATTTCTAATATGATATATTTATTTTTTTTAATTGAACTCACAGTATAAAAAAACATTTCAAGATTGAAAATTATTTAATACCATTCCAAATTTTATCTTTTTAAATGTGTTTTTCATCTATGTTAAAATAAATCAATGTTATTATGTTTAATTTAGTATATGACATCATATTCCTTTAACCATTAATCTTTTGATTATTTATGATTATTTCATTTGATTCATTTACTAAGTTGAGTACTGACATCTTTTAGTATTATTATTCTCATATAGTTTTTTATTTATCACTAAGGAAATATGATTATATAATATATTGATATTCATTTACAGCATACAAGGATATTATTGGACTTAATTAAGTCACATGTTGGGTCTAGAGTAATATTTTGGGCCAATATATGTTAGTCATTCCATAAATGTTACATTAATAGTAATGATTAAATAATTATAACCCAAACATTCAAATAGCCCATGGACTTAAATGTTTAGTGTCTTGGATGATAGCTTATAAACAACAAAATTTTCAATACTTTTGTTTTTTTTTCATATTCACTCTCCTCTAGAACCTTTTCAAGGCTTCCCCTATGATAAAATAATTATAAAACATTGTTAAATTGAAAAAAATAAAGAGGTTAGGTAAGAATATTAATAATAGAAAAATATATCTTAATGTATCAGATCATAAAAATAAAGAAGCAAATTTGGTGGTTTTAAGTATATTTTTATAATATAATGAAAACATAGATTATAATCATAAAACATGATAGATAATAAGAGTAAAATCAACTAATTACTAAGGAATTATAAATGTGGATCAATAAATCAAAATAGGTATAAATAATCATAAAAAATGAGTTTTTAAATTAAAATTTAATAATATTTTAAAAATATGGTGTAATGTGAAAGTATGAAAAACTATGAAAAGGGATATATTCGTCGAAATGTGGAAGAACATGATAAAAAATCATGAAATGTGAAAAAAACATGATAAAAACATACAAATGTTGAATAACATGATAAAATGCATTGAAATATAGCATACAATTTCTAACATATGTAAATGTTTAACAAACATAAGTATATAGATTCCATTCTAAGAAAAATCATTTCTTCCACACGTAAATGTATAAATAAATATTTCTATGCCTTAGAATTATAATAGGCTCATCATTCCAATGACTGTTTGAAAACAATAATTATTCCCACCCTTGAAAATATGATGAGATATAAACATAAATCAATTCATTGGAGGGTGATATATGTATCCTTATGTCTTCATTGATACATATATTCCCCCTTAAAATAAATCATCCTCTTATCATAAAGATCCCATAGATGAAAATGGGGTTCTTAAACTTTGCAAAAAATATTACATCACAAGAACATAAGAAATCATTGTATATCAAGATTATAATTTTAAAAATTAAATCATATAATAATAAAATATATATTGTGATAAAATAATCCCCTCATGATAGATTAAACTTAGAGGAAAATTATAATCGAAAACTGAAAAGTTTTCATATAACCATAAATAAATTATTATAAATGATGAATTTAAAATACAATTTAAGATGATTTTTTATGTGAATGGGAACATTATTTAAAACCAATTTAAAATTATATAAAAATAATGTATTATTGAAATGAAAAAATTATTACTATAATAAATTGAGAGTGGTAAATATTAAATAGAAATTAAATTACCATATTTTTTAGGTTTGTATATAGACTATCACACATAGAAGAAATATTGATAGGAATTTATTTTATAATTTAGATAAATGAACATATGTGGAATAAAAAATTATTTCATTAAATAAAACAATTTCAACAGGAAAAACAATGACATGATGTAAATAAATCCATTGGCATGAATGGTAGTTATTCTTACCAAAGTTATATTTTTATTTATGAAAATAAATATTACCAAATAAGTGTTAATTGATGATGATAACTATTATAACCATATAAAAGAATAAATATAAAATACTATATTGTAATTAGAAGATCAAATATATTTTGAAAAGAATATTCAGTTAAGAAATACTAAAACATAATGAATTTGGAATTGATTCAATCAAACCCACACATTTAATTTCTTCTTAGTTGATCACAATATAACTCTTATATAACAATCATAACTATAAAAACTACCCATTTCATATCAATAAATTTTTATAATATTAATTTATAATTATGATATATATTTATATTAGTATGTAATTATCTATTTCCAGTATCATGTGTGTTTAGTGTTGATATTTTTCAACTAGATCATAATAACATTGTTGTTCTTTATTCATCAACCAAAATTTAACATTTAATGATCATAAAGTGTACTATAATTTATTATTTATAAATATTTAATAATTTATAATTTTAGTTAATGTATTTTTTTGTTATAATCATTAAAGATGAAATTGAAAATGAGAATGTTTCTTGTATTTTTATTGAAAAATATCAGTATCATAATTAATTAGTTTCCTATTAGTGTTACTATATAATAAAAATTATTATTTATATATATTTATTATATATTAACATTAATTTTGTTCTTATATTCATCCATGGTATTATTTAGTAGCAATGTTCAATTAATATGAGAGAATGACCCTAAAATAAAAATCCCATAATTAATAGATTATTATGATAATGAAATTTTTTTTCTTATAAATACATAATTATTATAGAAAAATAATGATATTAGTTATAATTATTATGTTCATGAGTTAGTTTTGAATAATTTTTAATAAATGAGAAAAAAAATTAGATGAAAAATGTGATACATGACATTGTGGGTGTAATATTAAGCACATGTAAAAATGCAGTTTTAATTTTTTATAATGTAATAGGGTAAAGGTGGTTAATTTTTATTCCTTTAACATAAAAATATTCTGCATAAAAACTACACTAGTTTCATTATATATGAATTTGAAAATGTGATTACGAAATTTATGAAAGAAAACAGAAAATGTAAGGAAAAAATATTCACATAGGTGACATGGGTTTTCCTATAAAACAAACCTTATAAATTAAGTTATTATTCAGATTACTTATGGCCAGAGTATAGAGACCAAACAAAAATGTGGATTTATTTTAACTATTTTAAACGACATAAAATGTTTATTTAATAGATAACAATAATAATATCCTAGAGATCGATTAGGGATATTTTCTTATAGAATATATATATATATAATAATCAATTCTTAAAAATTCTTGTTACTATCATTTAATAACAATAACATAATATACCATTATAAATTTTTTAAGAAAACCTCATACTCATAACCTATTGATTGAAAACATAAGGAAAGGGGTGAGCTCAAATTATCTGTGTGGGATGAATAAAAATTTCAATAAGGATGATTTTATATGTATAAAAATATATTAGAGAAATATCCTATACTCATGAGTAATAATCATAAATCATATGTGATCTTCAATGGAAGTGGTATAAGGGAAAAGGCTATAACTGATCTACAAGAAAACATAATAATCATAACAAGTCTTAAAAACATTTAGTATAAACCATTAGTCATGATAGAATTAGATCATAATGCATAAAATCATTAAAATGGGGTACAAACATTACTATTAGAAATCATTACACTCAAGAGTGGAAAAATTATACCAATTCTTGTGAGAAAACATAATTACACCCACGTATATATCACCTTTATGTGTTAGAACAAAGGTCCCATACTAAAAAGAGTAAATTATTACCATGTATATATTTATCATGAGATTTAATATTTTAACTAATATATTGGTGGGGGATATATGATCCATCCATTCATGATCCATTTGTTTTAGTTCTACATGAAAATCATTAACATATAAAATCTCATATAACCTATGTAATTAAAATGTGTTTCATAAAATATTTTTATAAAAATCATTCACATTTCCAAAATAATCTATAGAAAAAATTTATTAACTGAAACATTTAAATGAAAATTATTAACATTTAATAAAATAAAGAAACCATATAAATAATTATGGGTTTCATAACATTACAAATATCATAAAATAACAAGATGAATTAAATCATTTGTCCTTGAAAAAATGATCACCAAAAAATAATAATATAATATAATAAAAGATGATGGATATTTTTGAAACATAAAATTATTTAAGGGTGATATTCTTGAATATAGAGAGGATAATTAAAACCAAATCATAAAATATTTTTTTTTGAATTTTATCAATTGTTTTTGTAATAGTCGTAGTCATGAGTAAATTTTCAAAAGTATTCCTTTATTTTATTATAAACAATAAAAAAATATTTCATTGAAGTGAATTATACATTAGAACTCCTTTTTCCAAGATATATACGAGTTAATTTAATTTAAAAATAAAAATAAATGAATTTATTTTACATTACGTATATAGATTCAAAAAGAATTCAGAAAAATCAATAGAAGAAGTTTGTGGTACTAAATCCCTCACCATTAATATGGATTTCTATGGATGAGATTTGAACTCAGGTATAATAAATATAATTATCATAATAAATTATTTTATAAAATTATTCACATCTACATCCTTTCATAAACTTTATTTAAAATTATTATATATATCTATATTTGTTATTTTATATCCATTTTCAATTTCAGGTTTGAGTAATCTGATCATTTTATACTTGTTACATAATTTTTTATGTGTTGTTTTTTATTATCCTAAAGTTCATCCTTAAAAAAATAAAAGGAACTAGAAATGATTTTTTTAATTACATATTGTATAATAATTTCATTCTATGGGTTTCATTATGTTGATAAATAAATATGAAATTATTTTTGAACATGTTTAAGTGATTTTTAATGAATGTGAACATATTTCTTAATTAATGAGATTATTTTTTATCATTACTACTCTAGAGTCAAAATAAAATCCTTAATTTCATATTTATATCATATGTAATGAATAATTATATTCTCATATTAATCCCTGATAATTTTTAGAGGATTTCTTATGTAGGTGGTTAGACTTACCAAAACAACTATATTCCAAAATTAACGGATGATTTTGACTAATAAAGTAGTTTCTTTTAGAATATTATCATTATTATAAAATAATAATGATATTTTTTAAACAATTTTATGGTTGGTAATGTGAGGAAACTTACACATATACTCCCTAAAAGTATTAACTGACCTAAACTACCACATTCCAAAATGGAATTCCTGATCCCCAAGGGTGAGCGACATGCACTCGAGAATCAATAAAAATGAGAGGGACTGATTTCTTCCATTCGAAAGCAGAAAAAATTGTACAAATATTAAAAAAAGAGACATTATGGAATATTAAATAGGAAAGTTTATATTCCATAAATTAAAGTAATAAAAAGAATTGTTACAACTCAAAATTAGATAAATAGCATCCACGTATGAAGTCGAAAAAGAAAGGAAAACTAAAATAGAATAAAATATGTGATGGTATATAGTGGGAAAAACCTACCATCTCACCACAAGCTATATAGAGACAGTTGAAAAAAATCACACCACCTCACTCTAGTTCCATTAATTTCCCTATATCTAAATAATCAAAATGTTATATAAACCACTAAAGGGATGCATATAGTGTGATATAAACATGTTCAATAGGACCCCACCAAGGTGTTTCATTTCAAGTCGATATACAAAAGTCAAGACATGCTAAGATATAAAAAAGGAAGGGTTGGGTAAATAGCTTAGTAGATTTTATATCAAAACCAGGGCAATAATATTTCCCAGTCTTTCTATATTTTTAGAAAAAGGTAAAATAGTTTCAAATATTGCCACATATATCAATGAATTCAATCGTAATTATTTTCAAATATCAAATAAAACACACAAAAAATCAAGACAAGGAATTATCATAAAAAAATAAGTAACTCCATGCCAATGATCTAAATAATTTAGTATTTCTAGGACACACATAATTAATCATATAAAATCAATTGAATCATGTGTCAAGGTATATTCATCAAATTTATAGTGTAAATAAACATCCCAATAATATTGTTACACAATTTATGAAAGCCTAGAGCTAGTGGCTACTATCATTACATTACATAAATAAAAGTAAATCATGTCTTGAATATATGAATCATTTATTAGTCTTAGCTAACAAGATACACACATGAGCCTTGGATTTATAATAAAAACAAAATTATAAAATAATTTTTTTATAATAAATTTATTCTATCAACCATATCCTAGCATACATTACTTAGTAAACTACAAGGAATCATGGGGAAATGAAATAAAATAAGGGTGAGGGAAAATGATTAGTAAGGATTAATATAGTAGATTAAATGATTAATCTATGAGAATAATCATTATATAAAGATAAATATATGAACACATATTCCAAATAATGAATAAATTGAGATGGATGTGGGTAGACATTTTAGGAAGGTAAATAACAAAAAAGACATTCCATTTAAATAAAATGACTTTGACGATAAGATATGGCATCATCAATATGGAAAGGTAAATAAATAAAATCACATTCAATTTAATCAATAAAATAATAATTAAATTCATCCATATATTTTTTCATATATAAAATTTCATAAATAATTATAACTGAATCAAATTGAAGGAAATGCATAATTATTTGACATCATGAATCCAAGTAATATGATACCTTTACACTAATGATATATCCTCTATATAGTTAAAAAACTATTGGGTAAGGAATATTATCTTAATATAGCCATCATATATTATCTCATTATACCGCTTATGCATCGAGGGGCATTTATTAATTGGTCCCCAACACATATATCTCATGTCCAAAGTATTCTTTATATATCTAATAAACAGTTTAATTCCTTAAAAACACCCCTTTTGAAATATCCATATTGATTAAATGATAAGAATTCAAAAAATATTTACCTAGTTAACTAAATATTGTTCAATGTATACACCATATGTAATAATATTATATTTTTGGACAATATTCACATCCATGCTAAATTATATGGATTTTTTGAGGAAATTTAAGGTCTAATGACCATATAAAATTGATTATTTCAAGGGGAATTAAAATGAATCAGGGAAGCGAATTTAAATACTATTTTTTGAAAATTCAATCATAAATAATCCAGAGGAAGAATAATAATTAAATTAATACAGCATTTCCCAATTGGTGTAAAATAAAGGGTTTTTTTGTCATTGATAAATGTAACTACAATAAAATGATGTTTAAAAAAAATATTATTTAGGAAAATATCTGATTAATATTAAGATACATTTTGAAAATAATTTTCATTGATAATTACTTTAATTTTTTATTCAAAAAATAACATTTTAAATTTGTAAGGGACCCTTCAATGAAACTACAATATATAATTCTATACAAGTTGTACAATGTAATGAGAGAATTTCATTTGGTATGTAAAAAGGTTAAAACATTTAAATGGTCAAACAATGATAAGAAGGTTGCTTTGAAATAATTTCTGACAGACAAAAAGTGTAAACATGAAATTAAAAAATCATTTATGAAATGTTTAAAAAAAATTGAAAACCTTTTTAGAAAACTTGGGTTTGAGAAAAAAAAAGTTTCCCCGATTAAAGAGGTAAATGAAGTTGGGTTTTCAAAAAAATATTTTCTAATATATTTTGAATACTAAACTATGGGAAACTGGTAATAATATATGAAAAAGTTCATGAGTGACAAGATGATTTGAAAATGAATAGGTTTAATTGAAATTTATCATATAAAGTTCTTTAATGGAATTTTATGAATAAGAATTCTCGATTAGAATGAGATTTTAAAATAAACACTTAAAATGGTTATAACGTTGAAGTGGAAATAGATTAGTAAATTGATAATGTGTATCAAATATAAATACACATATAACATGAATAAATACATCCATATATAGTCCAATTGATTATACTTATAATTATAATATTAATGACAAATAAGATGCAAAATAATCAAATATAAAAATTATGGAGTTATGTATTGTCTTATACAATCAGAATTTTTATGCTTCAAAACTCATTAGAATAAAAACATCATATTGAAACTCAAAATAACATGAATAATGTATTATTCATGAAATTACAAATCAGCTTTTTCTACCGAAACTATATATACAAAATTACGTTTATAATGATAATGTAGTGCTCAAAGAATATAAATTGAGACAGAGTCCCTTACCATGTTTTTCCTTTCAGGAGAACGTTCATTAAACTACTTTATAATAGACTTAATCATTTCACTGTCTTATAAATGAACCATTATCATATTTATAATATCATATTTGATCATCTTATAATAATTTTTTACATGTCTGTTAATAATGTGTCATTATTTTATGTATTTCGGGGGTTAGTTTCCAAGTTTTTTTATTATGTTTTGACTTGTTATTTTTTTCTTCATTAATAGATCACGATTTCATCATAAAAAGATGAAAGACCAGAAGATAATGTTATAAATATTCCTAATATGTGTATTTATAATAATCCATTATGTTTCGGGATAGGAAATGAAATTCACTCTTCTTGGGGATGATAGGTTGTACGTATGCATGAACGCTACTTCCATTTCCTTGTCAAATTTAAAGAATTGAAATTAAATTACACCCACATGAAAAGATATATATATATATATATATATTTATATTAAAATTCCAGTATCATATTTATTACATATAGTTCAAATATGATTATTAAAACCATCCTTTATATATTCCATGCATAACATTAAGTAATCACATAACTTTGAGGAATTTGTAGTCCACACGGCTAAAAACGATGTTATCATATTACCCACAAAATGGAAAACAAGTTGGAATGGATTATATAAAAAATTATATAACCATAAAGTAATTATAAATACTATATATATATGTATCAGGCCTTAAACATTACGTAATCTTGGATTAAATGAAAAATTCACATTGAGGATCTTTTTAGGTTTAGAGTTGTATAGAATTAGGCCATAACTATTATATTACATCACAAAAATTATAATGTAGACAATTCTACCCTATTTAATTTTTTTAATAAAATAAAAACTATTGAAAAATGGATTCATGTCTAGTTCCATGTTTTAGACATCATGAGTTTCCCTAGATCCCATCCTTGACCCTATTCATATTTATGTCCTGTGAAAAACAATTCAAAAACATGGGATGAGCATAAAGAGATCAGTAAGGGTCATAAGATAAAGAAAGATAACATTAGTCCATAAATGCATACCAATCATAAGAACATACCTCATGAAAACAAAATATTGATGAATAACACATAGAAATCATAAATCATAAAGTTTAACATGTGGCATCCATAACATACTTATATTATAGCATTCACAACTACCTGGAGACTTACATTTGAATACCCATCACAGTATATTCCCTAAATCTCTTAGGAGAAACATTCACATTAACCTCCATCATGTTACACAATGCATTAGAGATCCATGTTGGGATCACCCACCCTAGGTTTATCATAGAACCACCCGTATATGTAACAATTCTCAAAAACCAAAACATATTCATAACACATAAAAAAAATATAAAAGAAAGAAAAAAATTCCACATTTCAATAACAATATATAATTTATACATATTGACATAAATAATAAATTATAAAAACAATTTTCAATTCCAAAATATTTAAAAGAGTATATGGTATTTACTTTCCTTTTTAAAACATTTCGGCTTGTTAAGGAAGCCAAAAAATCAAATAATACCCACGACATAAGAAAAGGTTGTTGTTACTACATACATTAAAAAGAAACATTCCTATTATGAATTTAGTAAAATGAATAATTGAAAAATATTCCCTTTTAATGAAATAAAATTTCAACGGTGTATATAAACCATATAAAAGAAAGTAATGTATAAAAAAAATATGCCTCAATGAATGGAGATCGAGACGAAGTCCCTTACCTCGTGCCTGACTTGACTCGATCATTTTTTAATCTCCTAAATAATAGACCAATGTTAATTTATACTTAATTAAGAACATTTTTACAGATTATTATTCAATTTTTATCAATTATTACCTAACTATAATAATTAGTTAATTATTTCAGTTCATATCAGACATTTTGTAGATGTTCAGAACATGGGTTAAAAATGAACTTTCTATAATTATAAATTGTCCTTGTGGTTGAAATTACCTTAACTAAAGAATTATATTCATTATTTAGATATAATATATATCACATATATCCAGTATATATATGTATTTATAATAGTACATTACATTTGGAGATAAGAAAAGAAATTCACCGTGCATGGATATTGTAAGCCGTACGTACGCATGAACGCTAGGTTCATTTCTATTTCATATTTAGTGTAATAAAACGATAATGAAACATAGGTATATTAAAATTAGAGTATAATATCATATATAATTTCATTAAATCCATCATTTATACATTTCACATATGGCATAAACGAGTCACATCACTTTGAGAGGTGGTTGTTCGTACCTCCTCAATTGAAATTATCGTATTTACCCACTATGAAAACCAGAAATTTATTTTATAAATAAAAAATAATGAATAATATAAACAATAGAAATATAATATATATCACATATAAATATATTTCCATATTAATGGCCACTATAATAGGAGGTAGGAGAAGATTGATCAATCATTATTTTGTGAGGCAGTAGTTCGACGTCCACAGAAACACTCTGTTCGTTACCCATTAGATGGAGGTATGTGTAAGTGTAGTTATAATAATTCTACTAAAAACAACCTAGTATATTTAGGATACCTTTTTTTATAAAATAAACGAATAAAAAGAGTTTACGAGGATGGAGAAGTAATATAAAACAAAAGAACTTAAGATAAGACATTACCTTTAAATCAGGTATCTCCCTTTGCGTTGAATCAAAATATTTAATTGAATTGTCTTATTACTAGGGTAAGTATTATAAGAGGAGGATAAGGATGTAGGGAAATTAATTGGGTATATGTTGGACAAGAAAAGAAGTTTTAAAAGTGTGAGGAATGGGTTATAAGTGAGGGATTTTTATAAGAGGGAGGAGGTTCTATTTAAAAATGTTTAATAATAATAATTTATTATATTATGATTTTCAGTTTCTAAAAGTCCATAAATTAATAAAGTCAAAGTTAATATGATTCATGTTCGAAAAAAAACATCCAATAAGAAATGTACAGGTTTTCGATATTTTTTTAATCTTTATAATTTATTTATTTTTATCATTCATTAATGAGGTAAACACTGCATCATTAATTTTTCAAAAATAATTTTATTTATATGATGGATAAATATTATAAAAAAATATCATGATGAATAAATACTTTTTAGATTTAAAATTAATATTAACATTCAAATAAATAACTTATATAACCCCATGGAGAAATTGATTTACTAACAGATATATGTTTATGTTATTTTTGACTTTATTTTAAATTATTTAATATAAATTGTCATTATCACTTCCAAGTGGCTCCATGGGGTCCAAAAATATACCCAAGAATTTTCATGGTCGTAAATGTATCATCTAATAGGATTTAAACACTTGTTAGGGTAATTTAATATTATAATAATAATATTTTGTTACCCTTATTTACTAGATTTACCCTTTAACCATGGTAAATAATATTTTTTCTGAAGTAAATATTCATAATATCTAAAAATAAAAGTTACATATTTACACAATTTTGACCTTCTAATTCCAATTATGGAATCCATTTTTCCGAATTCAAAACACATAGGTGGCAGAAATTAATTTAAAATTAATTCCGACTGTCAAAACAAAATGCGTGTCTTTATGAAATAATAACTATCAATAGATTTACACTTATTTATGTCAAATTTCAATGTAAAATTACTTTAAATGACCAAAATTGGATTAAATTGTAAAACTAAAATATAATTATAATTTAAAACCAATTAAATATCTAATTTAATCACATAAATGCATTATATTAAAAGGAAGCTTTGAATTAAAATAAAGTATTTTTCACTATTCATTAAAAATTGAATTTTAAATGAAAAATACAAAAAATTTACCCAAACTACATTTCAATGTCCCGATTATAAATATGAATTTTATTTTTTCCATTAGAACATATAAAAGTGACAAAATATAGATTCAAAAGCGTGTTTTCCATCAAAAGGCGGTAAATCAATATTGTAATGAATATTAGAGTATTTATGCTTAAAATTATATTCTTTATTATTTTAAGCCTCTAAAATTTAATGGATAAGTTTAAAAACATTTAACAAACATGTATAATTATATTGTAGTTAGTTTTTTCCATTCTCTCCAATACAACCTCTAAGCATTAAATACCATTTAAAATAATATTATATTATTATTTTTCAATATGACCTAAGGTTGTGTGCAATGTGAGATTTCAATGAAACCCGTTGTTGCGTATCGGGTATGCCACAGAACATAGAATCCCCTTTAAAGTAAAATTAATATTTAATTCATAAGAATTAATAAATATGAAAATGTTATATTCTTTATTTAACTGGGATGTTACATCATTCCCCCCTTTTGTGAATTGAGTACCCTCAATTATTTTCACTTATCAAATAAGTGGGGATATTTGTCCCTCATATAATCTTTAGATTCCCACATTTACTCTTCAACTATATGGTTTTTCCACAAAACCTTTACCAGATTAATTACCTTATTTCACAACACTTTCTCACTTCAGTCAAATTTATAGACTGGTTCTTACTCATATGGGAGATTATCTTCCAACTGAAATACCTCTGGGCTCAAAAAATAAGATGGACCTGGCATATACTTTATCAACATTGAAACATGGAAAACATTCTGTACCTAATATAATCATGGAGGTAAATCAACTATGTATGATATTTATCCAACATTCCTTAGGATTCCATATAGTCCAATGAACCTCAGACTAAACTTTCCATTCATACCAAAACACATCACACTTTTCCATTGAGAATCATTGAGAAAGACATGATCACGTAACTAAAAGGAATGACCATTACTCTAGTTATTCGCATAACTTTTCAGCCGGATCTTATCTGTTCACATGTGCTTTTGAGTCAACTGAACATTTTCTACCATCTATTATACCAATTATGGTCCCATCAACATACTTTCACTTACTTAATCCCAAAAATATTAATTCGACATCACTTCCCATATAATGCCTCCAATGGAGCCATCTGTATACTAAAATTAAAACTACTATTATATGAAAATTAAACCAAAGAAATATGTTGGTCCCAATATCCCTGGTGATCCATCGAGAAAGAACATATCATATCCTCCAAGGTTTGAATTTTTCATTCGGAATTCCCATATGACTGAGGATGAAAATTTGAACTAAAATTAAACTCAGTATCCAATGAATTTTGAAGGCCTTTTCAAAAGTTAGAAGTAAACCTATGATCACGATCAAATACAATGGATATGGGAACACCATGCATCCTGACAATCTATTTAACATACAACTGAGAAAGTTTATATTGGAAAAAAATATCTCTAATAGGAAGTAAATGAGAAGATTTAGTCAATTGATCAACAATAACCCAGATTGCATTTTTACCTCGAGATGTCTTTGGTAATCCCACAACGAGGTCCATGGATATATTTTTACACTTCTTCTATGGCACTGATAATGACTTAAGCAACCCTTTAGGTAACTTCTAAACTACTTTAACTAGTTGAAAAGTAAAACACCTGACTATAAAATTAACAACATCTCTTTTCATTCCATTCCACCAGTAATACTCCTGAAGATATCGGTACATCATAGTACTTCTAGGATGAACTGAAAACGGAGAACTATGAGCTTCACATAACAAATCATTCTTCAACTGTGAATTACTATGCACACATAATCTCTTCTCAAACCTCAAAAAACAATTTTTATCAATGTTAAAATCAGGAAACATACCCTTCTGAACCAAATATACATTTTTCAACAACTCACTATCTTTCTTCTACGCTTTCATAATTTTGTCTGATAGAGATGATTTCATTGACACCTGAAAAAAAATAGAGGAATTTTCTGAACTAACAACATATATGATAAATTTCATCAAATAAACAACAAAAGGATCTCGTTCCAAACATAGCATGGTTAATGAAGCATTACTTTTTTGACTCAAAGAATTAGCCACTTTATTTGCTTTTACTAGATAGTATTGAATTGTGCAATCACAATCCTTTTCTAATTACAAACATTTCCTTTGTCTCACGTTTAATTATCTATGCATGAATATATACTTCAAATTTTTTTGGTTTGTATATATTTCAAATTTTACTCCATTCAAATGATGCCTCAAATTGTTTTATGAAAAAATAGCAGCTAATTCCCAATCATGTGTCGGGTAATTTAACTCATGAGGCTTCAACTGACGTGATGAAAAAGCAATTACCTGATCATTCTGCATTAGTACACAACCAAGTCCTTTCAATAAACATCACTATATATGAAAAACCCCCCATTTCTGGAAGGCAGTGTCAAAACTGAAGCATTCTACAATATTATTTTCAATTCTTAAAAACAATCATATGATTATTTTGTCCCGATGAACTTAACACCTTTTCAGGTCAGCTTATATAGTGGGATAGACATACATGAGAAATTTTCAACAAACCTCTTGTAATAACCTACTAAACAATGAATACAATGAATCTCAGTTATATATGTGGGTCTTGGCCATTCGTTAAAAACTTTTATTTCGGTGGGATCAACAATTATTATATTTATTGAGACAATGTAACCATGGAATGAAATTTGTCATAACAAAAACTCACACTTGCAAAATTCCCCATACAGTTTCATTTTTTTAAGGTTTGAAAGACATCTCTTAAATGTATTTCATGATCACCTTTACTTTTAGAATAAACTAAAATATCATCAATGAACACAACCACAAACTTATCCAGGAACACATAGAAAGTTATATTCACAAGATCCATGAATAAAAAAGGTGAATTGGTTAACCCAAAAGGCATAACAACAAATTTATAATAGATATATCTAGTACAAAAAACGGTCTTCAGAATTTCTAATTTATTTACATCCAACTGATGGTATCCCGACCGCAAATCAATATTTGAAAAATACTGAGCTCCCTGGAGATGATTGAATAAATCATCGATATGAGGCAAATGATACTTGTTATTAACAATGATGTTATTCAATTCTCTATAATCAATGCAATGTCTCATTGAACCATCATTCTTTTTAACAAAAAATATTGGAGCACCCCATGGTGATGTGCAAGGTCAAATAAAACCTATATCTAATAACTATGGAAATTGATTATTTAACTCTAAAAGATTAGTTTGAGCCATTCTATAAGGGGGTTTTCAAATTGTCTTAACAACATGAACTAGGTCAATGATAAATTCAACTTCTTGACTTGGTATAATACCAGGAAACTCATCAGGAAAAACATTGAGATACACATTTACCACAGGTACATCACTAATCTGAACAGTTCCTTTGCTTTCAATAATATGTGCAAGGTTTCATTCATTTCAATCTTTTACTATTTTCTCATATTCATGTTATTTTATAAAAAGTAGTTGTTCTTTCTTGTAACAAAATGAAAATATTTCTGAAAAGAAACCTCTTTATCTATGTAGTCATCCTTATTATGATAAATAGAAAGCCAATCCATACCCAAAATAACATCAAACTCTACTAGAGAAAAAAATAAGGATTATAGGTAGATTATTTCTTCACACAAAGACAGAAAGGTTCATATAATTTTTTTTCTCAACATTTTATCCATGTATTTTTACCATAAGTTCAGGATTCATTTCTTGAGATGGAATTCCAAATTTAATATAAAACTTCTCAGAAATGAATGAGTTTGTAGACCCTGAATCAAACAATACATTGACATAATCTAATGAAATGAATAGTATACCTAATACAACTTCATTTGATGACCCAAAATCTGTTGAAGTAGTTGCAATGGATTTAACCACCCCTTTCTACTTGTAGTCTAGATTCATTCCCTCTGTTGAGTTCTTCATTGGAAACTCATTTTCATAATGACCCATTTTCATTGAACTTAAAATATTTTACTAACTATAAATCATATTTTGTCTTACCATTTACCTGATCTTTTTCAGTGGAATTACGAGCCATATGTCCGATTTTATCACATTGGAATCACTTACCAGATTTCAAAAGACATTCCCGACATGTTTTTTAAAACAATTTTTACAAACACTAAAATTATGTTTCTTAAAATAACTCTTTTTTCAAGAGTTCTTCCCTTTATTCTGCCACCTCTACTCTTATTATGTTGTTTTTAAATGAATACTTTATCATCAACAAAATCCATTTCCACCCTCTCCACACATTGATGAAGTTTTTCATAACATTCGATCTCTCGATAAGCTAAACCCCTTCTGTAATTTAGATTTAATCCTGAGTAAAAATGATTGATTTTACTATCAAGATTTCTTATGAAATTTGGAGAATACCTTGCTAGTCGAGTGAATTTTTCTTCATAATAATCCACTGAGTCATTCTCCTACCTCAATTCATGGAATAGTTTTTTCTATCCTAAGACAAACCACATTAGAAAATTATTTCTCAGGAAACATACCTATGAATTCATCCCAGTCAAGATCATAAATATCCTCACTATCCATGATATTTTTTCACTATCGACCACCACTGATCAGCTTCAGCTTCAAAATGGTAAACAATGAGACTAACCTTTTGTTGTTCTGAACACCCCATGACATAAAAAATATTATTTATTGATTTATCCACCTTTATGATAGCATAGGGCCAGATGATCCTCTGAATGATGGGGGATGCTACCTCATGAAATTCTCCACTACTGACATGTTCCTCTCTAGTTTATATGAATGATATCATGCATGGATACTGCAAGTATTTATAGACTGATTCAACTGTGCCATCACAGTGACAAACTATTCAGTTCTAATTCATACCATCTCAGGTTGCTCGTTTGGAAGGTTGTCTTCCACCTGATGTTGTCCCATCATATATTTCCACTTTCCTCTATAGAAAAAAAATTCTAAACACAGAAATATCTTAGGAAAACCAACATGGTATTCGGTAAATTCTATATCATTTGAATCATAACAAAAACTGAAAATAATTTATGAATATTAAATTAACAATGTGCTAACTCATAATGTTTTCTAAACCAACATGTGATACCAACTATAAGGAGCCCGCCTTAACCATTACATAATCTTGAATTAAATGAATAATTAATATTGGGGATATTTTATGGTTTAGAGTTTAGAGAATTAGGCCATAACAATTACATTACATCTCCAAAATTACTAAGTAGACAATTCTACTAAGTTTCTATTTTTTTCATCAAATAAAAACTCTTAAACAAAGACTCATGTCTAGTTCCATGTTTTAAACATCATGAAATTCCCTTGATCCCATCCTTGACCCTATTCATATTTAATTCATGTGAATAACATTTCACAAACGTGGGACGAGCATAAAAAGCATAGTATGGGTTATAAGATAAATAAATACAACATTAGTCCATAAATTCATACCACGCATAAGCTCATGACTCATGAAATCATATGATTTATGAATAACACAATGAAATCATAAATCATAAAGGGTAACTCGTGTGATCCATAACATACTTACATTGATGCTATCACAACTACGTTGGGAGTTACATTTGAAATACCCATTATCGTATGTTCCCTAAATATATTTGGAAAAACATTCACATTTACCTCAATCACATTACCCAATAAATTGGGAAGCTATCTCAGGCTCACCCACCATTGGATTATCACGGAACCACCTATATAAAAAACAATTCCCATGAACCATAACATATTCCTAACACATAAAACAAATATAATGGAAAGATAACATTTCCACATTTCAATCACAATATATCATTCAAATATATTGACATAAAAAATCCACTTTAAAAAAAATCAATACCAAAATACATTAAATAGTATATTGTATTTATTTTCTTTTTTAAAACATTTCGGCTTGTTAAGGATGGAAAAGATCAAATAACACTCCCGGCGGTAAATAAGGTCATTGTCACTGCTTACGTTAAAAAGAAACATTCATTTATTTTTGTTTAGTAAAAAACCTCGTAGAAAAATATTGCAATTGAATGAAATGAAATGTTATTGGTGTTTATACACTACGTAATAGAAAGTCATGTATATAACAAAATATGCCTCAACGAAAGGAGATTGAGATGAAGTCCCTTACATCCTGCCCGACATGACTCGATCTATCTTTAATCTCATGGATAATAAAGTAATGTTAATTTACAAATGCATAAAAACCTTTATTAAAGTTTATTATTCCTTTTATCTCAATTATTACCTTTATATAACAATTATTTAATTATTTGAGTTCATATCGTGCATTCGGTCGATGATCAGAACTTGAGTTAAAAATGAACTTGATATAATTATAAATTGTCCTTGTGGTAGAAATTCCATTATCCCTAGAATTATATTCATGATTTAGATATCATATATATCATATATAAATAATATATATATGTATTTATAATATATATAACATTTAGAGATAAGAAATTAAATGCACCGTTCATGGAGACAATATGTCGTACGTATACATTAACGCTAATTTCATTTGTATTCCATATTTAATGGAATAAATACATAATTATACATAGGTATATTATAATTCTAGTATAATACCATATATAATTTCTTTAACTCCATCCTTTTTACGTTCTGTTTATGGCATGAATGAGTCATATTACTTTGAGAGGGTGGTAGTCTACACTTCCTCAAATGAAATTATCATATTTTTTCCCACTATAAAACCCATAAATGTATTATTTAATTAAAAAATAAAGAATATTAAAAATTTAAATATAATATATACCACATATAAATAATTTTCTATTTTAATGTCCACAATAAGAGGTGGTAGGAGAAGATTGAACAATCATCATTTTGTGAGGCAGAAGTTCGCCATCCACCAAAACAGTATGTTCATTACCAATTAGATTGAGGTGTGTGTAAGTGTAGTTTGAATAAATTTCATTACAACAACCTAGTATATTGAGGATACTGTTTTTTTAAAATAAAGGAATAAATATAATTTATGGGGTTGGAGAAGTAAAATAAAACAAAAGAACTTAAGAGAAGACATTACCTTTAAATCGGGTATCTCCCTTTGGTATGAACCAAAAGGTTTAAATGAATTACCTTCTTCCCCAGGAAATACTTCTAGGAGTAGGATTGGGATATAGGGAGATTATGTTTCTAGATTTTGGATGAGAAAAGGGGCTTGAGAAGTGTGAGGAATGGGTTATAAGTGAGAGATTTTTATAAGGGGGGAGGAGGGGCTATTAAGGAATGGTTACAAGTATTATTTTATTATATAATGATTTTGTATTTCTAAAGGTCCTAAAATTATTACAATCGAAGATAAGATGACTCATGTTCGAAATACAATCATTAAATAAGAATTGGTCAGGTTTTGATATTTTTTTAATTGTTATAATCTTATTTATTTGAATCATTCATTAATGCAGTAAACACTACATCATTATTGTATCATAAATAATTTTATATATTTGATATATAAAAATTTAAAAAAAATATCATGATGTAGGAAATATTTTTTTATTTCAAATTAAAATTTTTATTCTAAGATATAACTTAAATAACATTATGTATTAATTGTTTTACTAAATGATATATGTTTACGTCAATTTTTCCTTTACATTAAATTAATTAATATAAAGTGTCATTATCACTTTTAAATGGCTCCATGGGGTCCCAAATCAACACTAGAAAGTCCATGGCTGGAAATATATCAACAAATTGGATTAGGACACATTTTATTGTAATTTAATAATATTATAATACTAATTTGTTACCCTTATTTACCAGATTTACCTTTAACCCTTGAAATTGTTTTACGGAAGTAAATATTCATAATGTCTAAAAATAAAAGTTATCTATTTACAAAATTTGTAAATATTAATTCCAAATATGGAATCCATTTTTTCAAATTCAAAACATAGTATTAGAAGAAATTAATTTAAAATTAATTCCCACTATCAAAACAAATAGCGTATTTTTAAGAAATAATAACTATGAAAAGATTGACACTTATTTATGTCTAATTTAAAAGTTAAATTACTTCTAATGACCAATATTCGATTCAATGTTAAAAATATAATCAAATAATACTTTAAAACCAATTAAAAATATAATCTAAACATATAAATAAGTTATATTAAATGGCCGTTTTGATTTAAAATACAGGATTTTTCACTATTCAATAAAAATGAATTTTATAAGAAAAATACGAAAAATGAATCCAATGTAAATTTTGATGTCCCGATTCTAAATAAGAATTTTATTTTGTCCAATAGAATATATAAAATTTATTAAAAATAGATTTCAAGAGGGTTCCCCATCAAAAGGTGGTAAATTGACCTTATAATTAATATTAGAGTATTTATGCTTAAAATCATATTATTTCTTATTTTAAGCCTCTAATATTTATTTGATAAATGTAAAAACATTTAACAAACATTTATATACATATTGTAGTTAGTTATATCCATTCTCACCAATAGAATGTCTAGTTGTTAAATTCCATTTGAAATAATATTATATTAATATTTTTCAGTATAACCCAACGTTGTGTGCAATGTAAGATTTCAAAGAAACATGTTGTTGTGTATCAGTTACGCCATTGAAAATAGAACACCAATTAAAATAAAATTAACATTTAATTAAAAAATATTAATAAATATAAAATTGTTATTTTCTCTATTTATCTGGGATGTTACAATATATCTTATATAATCAATAAATACATCCTTATTTCCCCCTTCTAGTAGTAGAGAATAGAATATAAAATTTCATTGATTCACGTGGGGATAATTAATCGTACACACAAATGATGATTTAATATCATATCTGATAGATGTTTCTGAAATTGTAGGTAAAAGTATTTTTAATATAACAATGTTATTGCATAATTTTGTCAAACAATGGATTAAAGGGGTTGATAAGTAAATTAAACAAAAGTGATCGTTGAATAACATTACCTCTTATTTGGGAAACTCCTTCTAGTTTATATAAAAAAACATATGTGGTTTGATTTATGAAAAAATTTTGGCTTATCGTTAAATTTAAGGATGATTGGTACTTATTTTTTTAGATTTTGGTTAAGATAAATGGAATTATAGGTGTGATTAAGTTGGAGGGTGATTTCCTTTTCATATTGGGGGAGGAGTAGCAATCTTCTAAATTCTTTAATATGGAAATTTGAAACACACGTTTATGATTTAAGGGGATCCAATAGTGCTCCCAATTAGATAAAAGGGAGGATATGGTCAAAATATGTATATAAAATGTAATTTAATTTTTTATATGTTATTTTTAACTTATGTTTAAAGTTTAGCGCATTATTATGGTAAATTTCCTCTTAATCCCTATAATTAATCATAACTACTTTGACTTATTTTATTAATAAAAAATTATATTCAAATTATTATATGTCACATATTCTTATGATTCCAAATATTTTATCCATTTTTCTATTTTCCAATCACATAAGTTATAGTAATTAATTTAAAATTAATCTTACATACAGGACGAGAAAACATGGTTTTAATGTCAAAATGATCAAAAGATTGCTATGTTTTTATAACCAATTTCAAAGTCAAATTGATTAAAATTAAATAAATTTAATTAATTTATGTATAATGTAAATAAATATAGTTCTTAAAATATTATAATTTATATTAAATATATAAAAAATTTAGATGAAAACCCATTTTTCAATTTAAATTTAATATTTTCACTATTCTTTAAAAAATGAAACTTCATAGAAAAATAAAAAAATACACCGTAATATAATTTTGAAATTACTATTTCAAAAATTATTTTTTTTATAAATAAAATTTATAAAATTGAAAATTTTAGAATTAATATAGGTTCTCTATTAGAAGGTGTAAAATATTCCATTTTAGAAAAATACAATTTATAAGCATAAATTTATATTTATTCTTATCTTATGTTTATAAAAAATATGGGATGAGTATATATGTTATTATTTAATATATAATATAAATATTTCTTTATTATCATTCACTAATAGTAATTACATTAATTTACTTGGACAAAACAACTTTTTGAGCATAAAAACATTTTCTTTATATGAAAGTGATTTTTATATTCATTTTTAATAAACCAATAACCAATGAATTAATTTTAAATTTTTATGGATGATATATTTTTATATCTTAGTTAATATAATTCATAACAAAAAATTTAATATCTTATTATATGTAATAATAATGTTTTAATAATATATTTCTATTTTGAAAAAATGGGCCTTGCATGTAGTGCAAGTCATTAAAGAAGGTCGTTGTTTTATGAGATGCAAGATAACATAGTATTGCATGAATATAATCTATAAAATATATTATATTTATTTTAAATATTAAATATATAATAATTTTTTGTGATGATATATTTCTTTCTATGTTTTGTGTTGTGTTTCATACATGATATTGAATAAAAAATTACTATTTTAAATGTTCAGGGGTGTTACATTATCTACACCTTATATAAATTATGTCTCAAAATTTATAGTCAATCTATATAGTCAAAGGTATGATATTTTGAGATTTTTTTAAAAACCTCATCATAAATGATGTTATAAACTATATTCTTATTAAGATATAATTACATGAACAACTATCATTTGGAGTAACATATAACTAGGTTTCTAGTTAGGGGATAATTAGTGGAAATTGAAAATATGGACTTCGAGGAAAAGAATATATATTTATAGGGATTGATTTTTGTCATTGAAAAAAAGTGAATGATAAATGGAATGTTGATAGTCTCAGATAAGTTAATATATAATTTTATAAAAGACCACCTATTCAATAAAAACGAATGAATTAGGATAATGTTTTTATTATAATATATTTTATAATGTTGAGGAATAATTTTATGAACCTTGAATATAGGGATATATAATTACGTGACATATTTCAATTTTAAATGAAAAATTCAATCTCTATATTCTGCTTCTAAGAAATTATAATTAATCCCATAATCCATGAAATGGATATCGTAGAATAAATCCCTGTTTTATGTACTAAAATTTCATTGTAATGGATCCTGATACCCATAAATAATGTATTTAAATTTTCCCCTAACTATTGTAAAAAACTAATATGGTTATGACATTTACATATACGAGTGATATCACTGGTTCATTATTAAAATTTGTTCATTAATTTTATTAACAAATAATATTGAAAAACTCACTAGGACATAACATAGGTCAGTGGTAGGTGGGAAACCCACATTATCCTTTGGTTATGGGATCAAGACGCATTAACTTACTACATTTGATGGGTTTTCACCAGAAATGTGGGTATTGCTTTTTATAAACTATATTTTTTTATTCTCAAAATAAATATGATGTATATCCTTGAAAATTAATCATTAAATATCCTTTTTACAAATGTCTTCAATAAAACATAAATAAAAAATACATCATCCACTCATTTCCACATGTGCATCTCATTGGTCTAGAGTTTTTTCTTTAGAAGTTTTAATTGACATGGGTAATTCCTAGGCTCCCATTATTTAAGTAAACTAACTATAAATGGATCCTTAGGAAGATATTCATTTCCTTATATAGTATTATTTATTTCTCCTTGGAAAATCATTGCTTAATAACCAAATTTCCAAAACATAAAGCATTTGAATGTTCTTTCGAGACACATTCATAGGTGACTACTTCTCTACTTATTACATCATAGATATTGAGCCCTATTCCCCATGGTCTCCTCTACTCAAGATTATAGAAAACTCCCCACATCTCTTCATTTGTGAATGCATGATATTTTTAGGTAGATGTTTTCATGTATAATTTGGGAAAAATAATTAGGAAAGAATAGATATCTATCACTCCTACCAACAACCAATTTGGTTTCTCATTTCCACCATCTTTTCCTTCATGTTAAATTTTTACATGATTCATTTTTGTTCCATCCATTGAATAAAACCAATAATCATAGTAATAGTAACAATTTCCATGGGAGAAAAAATTATAATAATTATAATATTTATAAATCATGAAAACTTATTTTAAATCTAAAACACCTTAGTTTAAAACTAGTTTATTTATTTTAATTATATAATCAAATACGTAATACTATTTTGTAAATTGAATATTAATTGTAATAAGCATATCCCCATGTAATGTGAAGCCTTTTGGAAAGTGAGGATCGTTGCCGTGTACCAGGTTTCACTCGAGTCAAGGCCGATGAACAGTTTTACAGTTGTTAACCCAAGGTACATAGGTGCTAGTGTGACATCATCTTGTAGTGTCTTGATAGAGATGTATTTTCCTGAAATCTAGATAATCTACATCTATAAAAAATAGTTGTATTCTATTCTATACGTTGCCTCAAATTATATCATAGGGTTATTTCAATAAATCAATTTTTTCCTAAATTTAGTACCCAAGGTTTTCAATAATCTTACTATAATTACAACTATAGCGACCTCACCCCCAAAATCAGGGAGCTAGTGCCTACTACCATTTCATTTTCATACGATACAAGTAAATATCACCATATTTTTAGTAGTATTGGTAAAGTAGATACATACAGAAGTCTACTACTACAAATGAATACTAAAAATAGATTTTTTTATAATAACCTTATTCCATAGAGAGTGACCCTATATATATTTCATAGTACAATTTAAGGAATATAATGGAAATGAAACAAAATAATGGTGAGATCAAATTCTTAGTAAGGGATAATACATCAAAATAAAAAACTAATTAATGAGGATAATAATAATGAATGGTTAAATATTTGAACACACATTCAATGTAATCAATAATCTGATATGGATGTTTAAAAAATATATGTAATGTTGTATAACCAAAAAAAAATTCCATTTAAATAACATGACTGTCATGATACGATAAGGATGAATCAATATGGAAATGAAAATAACCTAAAACACATGATATTTAACCAGCAGTGTCATAATGAAATGCATCCACATATTTTGACATAATGATAATAAGAAAGATAATAATAACTAAATAAAAATGAAGGAAATGATTAATTATTAGGTGTAATGTTTCTCAGGAACATGATACCTTTACCATAATGTTGTACCCTCTAGATGGTTTAAAAATACCATGTAAGGCCAATTATCATATACTAACAAACTAATTTTATCTCATGTGACTACTGATGCATCAAGGGGCTTCGATTGACCTATACCCGACCGATATTGTACAAGTCCAAATCATTAATAATATATCAAATAATTGATTTACCTCATTAACAATGTTCCTTATCAAATATCTATATTGATTAAAGGATAAGGATTTAATAATATTTCCACAGTTAATCAAATAATTTTAAAAGTAATCACATTATATAAGAATGGAATAGGGTTTTGGAAATAATAATATCCATTATAAATGAAATGGATATTTAGGGTAAATTTAATGTCTAATAATCTTATGAAATTTAATATCTTATGGGGACCAAAAATAAATGAAGGTAGTTAGTTTAAAGATTATCCTTATACAAATCAATCATAAACCATTAAAAGAAATAATGAGGGTAGTATTAAAAAAATTATCCCATGTTATATAAAATAATTACTTATAGTCATTGGTGAATGTAAATTCTATAATAATTTCTATTAAAAACACATTATTTAAGAAAATATGATTTTCATTATAATAAAAATCTTATAAAACATTTTTTTGAAATTAAATTTTAAAAAATAATATTTAAATATTAACCATTTATAATTAAATAGGAATATTCAAATAATTATGGTGGGTAATTATGTACATGTTGTACAAGGTAAAAATAACACTCCTTTTTCAAGGTAAAACAGATGGAAAAGTGATTTTTGGAAAGTGAAAAAAATATTCCTTGGAATTTTGTTTTGAATAAAAAATAGTGTAAATGTAAAAACTCACAAATTTCATGGAATTTTTTTTCTTAATTTCTTTGGAATTTTATGAGTCCGCAGTTGCTAACGGCGCCTAATTCTGAGGCCCGGTGTGCCTGGAATCAATTTCTGATGTTTTGTTCGGGTACGTTTAGTAAATGTATGTGCGAGTTTTTCTATCTTTTAAACCGGTGCTCGGAATTTAAATCTGAGGACACCGATGAACTCAATGTGCCGGTATTCCCTTAAGGGGACCTTTACCACAGTTGCATTTTATGCGGGTTGAGAGTTAATTTTTGGGGATTTAGAATAAAATAAATAAAATTGTAGTACAAAATTTTATTTAAAGATGTTAGTATTATCCTACAGGGGGAAGTTATAGGTGGGTCCCACACCCACATAACTTCCCATGAATGGATAATGTCAGGTGTGTCCCACACGAACCCTTATCCTTTAAAATCCCTTAAACTCCCCATTAACACCCCCCTTTAATTAATTTTACAACTCTCCCCATAATTAATGTGATCTCTTCACCTCCCTCAATCCTGTTAAATTTTTACAACACTTTTTATTAATGAATTGAACCCTAAAATTAATTATTTAAAGAGTTTGAATTTTGAATTTATGTGTGAATAAAATTATAGCCATAGCTATTCTTTTTATGTTGCATACGTTGTGTTGGGAGAATTTTGGGAAGGCTCTGGAGAAATAGAAGAACACCATACTTCTCTCGATGAAGAATATATCCGATAAGGAACGTGAAGTCACCAACGAGGCTTCTTATTTGTGCGCACTCCGACGTCAATGGAATCGAAATCCTTTTTCCGCGATGCCCGACCTCCGCGATGCTTGTCTTTCGCGACTCGTTGACGTGCTCCACTCTTGAAATCGAGGTAGGGGGTTTTCATAAATTTTAATTGAACAAAACTATTCTTCGTTCTTTGATGGAACCATGTTTTATCATTGGCCATATGATACCGTCTAACGCAGAGGGCGGGGGTTGAACACACACAGCCCGACGACCATCGGTTGATCCTTGTTCTATTACGATGGCAATGGTGACAAAAGGGGTGGAGGCGACCATAGAAATCGGTGGCAATATGCCAGACGCTTGGAGAGGAACTGAAGGGCGCATCCATGGGCCGCTCGGCCAAAGAAGAACTAGACGGCCGCATCCGGCTGGGCTGGTGGAACCGCGGAGCTCCATGTTGCCGTGCTGCGGAGAACCGTGACCCGCACTTCGCCGGCCGTTTCGGTGGGTGAACCGGCCGGCTCGTCAGCTGGCCGGGTTGGAGAAGGTTGTGGCACCCGCAGGTGCCGCGTGGGAGGGGAGCAGCAAGCACGGGCCGCTCGCGCCGTGAATATCGGCCGGCTTCAGCCGGCCCAAGAGGAGGGTGGCGCCGCTCGGTGCCGCCGGTTCGGGAAACTGGGGGGGGACTGCAGCACTCGACTGGCCAGGCTGAGCCGTGACCAGCCGCACCGCGCCGGGCCGCACCCCACCGGGCCAGTCTGCACCCCCTCGGGTCGAGCCGTGCTTCCCTGGGCTAGGAATCACATCACCGGGGTGGTCTGACCCTCTTCTGGGTCGGACCCGCCGAATTAGGTCGGGCCGACCCGCCAGCCCACTGGGCTTGACGGGCCGACCCTGTTTCACTTAAACGGGAATGACTTCACGACCGTACGTTCGATCGACGTGCCGTCGGCGGCACTGGGATTCTCACGACGAGGCATTCCTTTTGCGATAATCTTAGTGAGTTTTGGATGACTTCAGAAAAGTGGACGGGTTGGTTTGAAACCGAAACCAACCGGGCCCTTGGAGCGGGAACACTTATAACATTATAATCGGACGTAAGATTGACGTGCCCTCAACTACATTGGTTTCCTTTTGATGAGACAGTTCTTTTGGCATACTTCACTTGAGGTTCAGACGTTGTTGAAGTACGGTCAGGTTGGTTTGATCCTTAAAACCAACCGGACCCCTGGAATTGAAATGTCAATAACTCTCATACCGGGCGTCCGATTGACACACCGTCTGTTGCATTGAGACCCCTATGACCTAGAGGTCATTTTTGATACTTCTACATGAGACTTCATGAAAATTGGAGTATCGACTTGTGTTTTGTGGAGCGGACCCTCCCGGTGACGAGCGAGTAGATTGCAGAGACCTAGTAGCTAGCTGAGACTTGACGACTACTGATCGATCGACTCGGAGTGATTCAGATGGCCTAGTGGGGAGCGCTTGGTTGTAGAAGTATACCCATGGGGGAGGAGTGATTGGTTGTAGTAGCAGACCAATCGTACTCGACAGAAGGAGTATCGTTGTAGGCTATGAGGGTGAGCGCTTGGTTGTAGCGGCATACCAATAGTGGGAAGCGCTTGGTTCTAGCAGCAGGCCCATAGTACTCGACATGTGGAGTACTTCAGCAGTCCAAGGTTAGTGGGAAGCGCTTGGTTGTAGAGGCAGGCCCACTGTACTCGACATAGGAGGAGTTCCCCAGCAGCCGTGGTTTCGATAATGAAAAATCATGGTTTGAGCATAGTTAGTGACCTTTGTGTTTTTTTTCTCATGATTGAGATGGGTTACTTGATAACTTACATATATGTCTGGGAATATATATAAGTAATGGTTATCCATTGAAATCATACATTTTCGGTGTATCCTTGTTGGATTTTGTGAGACCTTGAGGGTCTCGGGGTCCCTACTGACTATCATTATACTCACTCCTACACGGGATATGCCCGCACTTCATTGTGTTGGATGCAGAGGACAAACAGTGATGTTCGAGGTTGAGAGTATGAGGACTAGACAGTACCCGGAGGAGGAAGTCACGAAGAGATGGTACCCAGAGTAGACGGACGGGTGTGGAGCACTGATGAGACCATATGTACCCACCCTTCAGGTGGGGCTCCTGAAGGACAACTCAGTGGTTTCTGTTTTACTTTTCTGCAATTGCACTAGCATTTCAGTTGTATTGTACGTTACTATTGGGATTGTATTTCCGGCCCCTTTACTTTCAGTACATACTTTTTTATTTAGTATTACTTACTGCTTTCTTCTATTGCATACTCTGTTGTGTTTTTTTACTTTTATAATGGCAATTCCTTCCCTTTTTATCACGATTTATGCCTTTGGTGCTAGTTTCCAACCCTTGGCCTATGGAAGGAGGGCTTGGGGTAGTCACGGCACGGGCCATGAGGATGAGTAATGACAAATTAGTATTAGAGGAGTCGGTTCCACCACAGAACTCAGGACTCTGATATTTCATTATGTGAAGAAATAGTGTTAAGAGTACTGAGTGTGGTTTTCAGTTCAGGGAGTCCAGTGTTGATGCGATGTTCGACGTATCTGTACTCCAGGACCCTGACTACTGATTTTTGACATAGTGCACTAGAACCCTGATTGCGTGTGTGTATCAAATGTTTTCCTTTAAGTCAGCTCAAACAATGTCATCTCACCAAGTATAATCTTTTGATCATGGAGAACCTATTTTTTTTGGATGTCTTCACCTAGTTAGTCAGCACATGTTCCGAGTGGAGATCGTGATGGTAGCCCACCGAGCTGTGAGGCCATGGTGTAGGGCCCCATCACAGCGGAGGCACCAGTGGTACCACAAACCACTGGGCTACCGTTGCAACTAGCCCCATCATCAGAGGGTGTGAGCCGCTTAAGAAGGTTGCACGGGTTCCTGTGACAGAGGCCTCTGAGATTTTGAGGCAAGATATATTTTTAGACGGCGAGATGCTGGGTGGTGGTTGTAGAACGAGTTTTCCATACAGTTGGGACACCCGATAACTTGATGGTGTACCTAGATGTTAGTCTCTTTCAGGGACAAACTGAGAGGCGGTGGAGCATGATGCTCCAGTTTTATGATGAGGCGACCCTCACCTGGGGAGACTTCGAGGGTCTTTTCAGGGCGGAGTTCGTACCAGCAACTCTACGCTCTATGCGGGCTCAGAAGCAAATACTATTTCCGTAGGGATTTCTGACCATAGAAGATTATTCTACATCCAGCAGTAGACATATGACATAGATGTCCAAGCGGACTATGCTTACTAGTGGGTAACCTTAGGGTATGGGTTTGGTTGTGCGAGGCCGACAAAACAGAGCCAGCAATACGAGGAGCAGGAAGTGCTATGCATGCGGCGGGCATGGAAATATGGCTCGAGACTGCCTAACCCGTCCTGAATATGAGCATTATGTAGTATAGGGGATTTCCAGGTAGAGGAAGAGGTTCGACCATGGAGGTCCACCTGGAGCAGGTGGACATGCCAGAGGAGCTGGTCGAGCAGCAAGTGGACAAGAGCCGGACTAGCTCTAGACATAGTGGATTTTGATTATGATGCTTATAGCTTCGTCGAAGTTATTGTTTGTGGTTTTTATGTGTCTTTGTTATTTGATCTGCAGTAATAAAACACAATTTTCCTTGTGACTTTTTTTCCTTTCCTTTTGTGTGGTTGATACTGAGAGGTTCTAGTTAAAACCGATGACTTGACCCTCACGATGGAGATTCCTACTGGAGGAGACCCAATTACCACACACTCCTGCCGATAGTGTGAATCGACCCTTAGAGGCGAGAGTAATGGTTGGATCTCTTGGTAGTAGCCTTTAGGCCTTACGACATTTTCCATGGCATTAATTAGTACCATTAATGTAAGGATTGAAGGTATTCGGAAAAGGACGTGGTTCATCCGGTGGATGAGACCAGATTTCTCTTTTCAGCAGAGAAATATTAGAATTTCTTGTAGGACGTACGAAAAAAAAGGGTGGAGTCAAATTCATTACAAATGGATAGTCACACCCATAGTTCATTTAGAAAACGGTTTACGGTTTACTATAATCTCAAAATTCATAGGTGTGTCTTCTCGTAGAAGGACCTAGACCTGAAGCGGTGATGTTGGCTTGAGTTCCTCATGGAATATGACTTTGAGATAGTCTATACTCTTTGGAAGGGGAATGTTGTAGCAGATGCTCTTATTAGGATATCAGGAATTCGGCTGCAAGGAGAGGCATCATAGTAGCTAGTCGTGTTGCGGATATCCTTTGTGGATATGGATGGAGCATCCTTTATGTAGTCCTTCACAGTCACTCCTCCGCTACCTCTGCGAGTCAAAGATAGTGTAGGCAACGAGGGAGAAGGTACAGATCATCTAGGGGCAGATGAGGACTGCACAGAGCATACATAAGTCCTATGTTAATAGAAGATGGAGACCACTAGAGTTAGAGGATGGCGATCACGTTTTCCTACGGGTCTCACCTCGACGAGGTCTGTGGAGATTTGGCCGAGGTGACAAGTTGTCTCCTCGATTAATCGGACCTTTCCAGGTCCTCAACAGAGTAAGCGAGGTGGCTTACCACCTGGACCTTCCACCTCAGTTGCATCGAGGGCATGACGTCTTCCACGCATCCCAGCTGAGGAGATACTTGCACAACTCAACCCACTTCATCGATCACAGGTAGCTGGACATCGATGATGGGGTAGCAATCATGGAGGTACCGGTGGAGATCAAGGCTCGACAGGATCAGGTCCTACGTGGACATTCAATTCCTCTGGTGTGCATTCACTGGCATCAAGGGAACCTCCATGAGAGCACATGGGAGCAGGAGGCTCAGATGTGTGCTCAGAACCCACTTTTGTTTCCCTAGTGTGTGTCGTAGATTTACGAGAACATAAATACCTGAGGTGGGGGTAATGTAAAGACTTAGAAATTTCAAGGAATTTTATTTCTTAATTTCTTTGGAATTTTACGAGTCTGCAGTTTCTGACGGCGCCTAATTCTGAGGCCCGGTGTGCCCGGAATCAATTTCTGAATTTTTGTTCGGGTACGTTCAGTGAACGTATGTGCGGGTTTTTCTATCTTTTAAACCGGTGCTCGGAATTGAAATCTGAGGACACCGATGAAATCGCCGTGCTGATATTCGCTTAAGTGATCCTTTACCGTGGTTGCGTTTTATGCGGGTTGAGATTTAATTTTTGGGGATTTAGAGTAAAATAAATAAAATTGTATTACAACATTTTATTTAAAGACGTTAGTTATATCCTACAAGGGGAAGTTATAGGTGGGGCCGACATCCTCATAACCTCCCATTATAGGATAATTTGATGTGGGTCCCACAGGAACCCCTAACATCTCAACTCCCTTAAACTCGCCATTAACACCCCCTTTAATTAATTTGACAACTATCCCCATAATTAATGTGATATCTTCACCTCCCTCTCTCCCATTAATTTCTACCAACAATTATGATTAATGAATTGAACCATACAATTAATTAATTAAAGAGTTTGAATTTTGAATTCATGTGTGAATAAAATAATAGCCTTAGCAATTATTTTTATTTTTCACACGTTTTGTTGGGAGAATTTTGTGAAGGATCTGGAGAAATAGAAGAACATCGTTCTTCTCTCGACGAAGAATATCTCCGAAGAGGAATCTGATGTCACCAATGACACTTTTTCTTCGGCCGCACTCCGATGTCAACAGAATCAACGTCCTTTTTACGCGACACCCGACCTTCGTGACGCTTGTCTTCTGCGACCTATTGACATGCTCCGCTCTTGAAATCGAGGTTGGGGGTTTTCTTCAATTTTAATTGAATAAAATTGTTCTTCGTTCTTTGATGGAACCATTTTTTATCTTCGGTCATATGATACTTCCTAACTCGGAGGGTGTGGGCCGAACGAACACGGCCCGAAAACCCCCTATTGATCTTTTCTCTATTTCGATGGCAACAGTGACAGAAGGGGTGGCGGTGACCGGAGGAAGCGGAGACCATATGCCACCTGCGTGGAGAGGAACTGTGGCCCACATCATCGGGTTGCTTGGCCAATGAAGAACCGACCAGCCGTAGCCGGCTGGGCAGGTGGAACCGCGACGCCCCATGGTGCCACGCTTCAGAGAACCACAACCCGCGCTCCGGGGGCCTCTTCGGTAGGAGAACCAGCTGGCTCATCAGCCAGCCGGGGTGGAGAAGGATGTGACACCCACAGGTGCTGAATGGGAGGAGAGCAGCCCACACGGGCTTCTCGCATAGGGAAGACCTACCGGCTTCGAACGGCTGGAAAGGAGGGCGGCGCTGCCGGTTTGGGAAACTAGGCGGGGCTCCCCCCCACCCCACCGCAGCGCTTGGTCGACCGGGCCGTGTTTCACGGGGCAGGGTCGTGCTTCAATGGGCCGGTCCAACCCTCTACTGGGTCAGACCTGCCGAATCATGTTGGGCTGACCCACCAGCCCACTGGGCTTGACAGGCCGGACCCATTTCACTTAAACGAGAATAAATTCAAGACTGTGCTTCCGATCGACACGTTTTCTATGGAAATGTGATTCTCGCGATGAGGAAATCCTTTTGTGATACTCTTAGTGAGTTTTGGATGCCTTTGGAAAAAACAACTGGGTTGGTTCGAAACCGAAACCAATCGGGCCCTCAGAGTGGGAACGCTTATAAATTAAAGACCAAACATTAGATTTACTTGTCTTCAACTACGTTAGTTTCCTTTTAATGATTTGGTTCTTTTGGCATACTCCACATGAGGTTCAGACATTGTTGGAGTATGGTTGGGTTGGTTTGAGCCTAAAAACCAACCGGATCACTAGAACTGAAATGCCAATAACTCTCAGACTGGGCGTCTGATTGACGCACCGTCTATTGTGTTAAGACCCTTATGATGTGGCAGCCCTTTGTGATACTTTTACGTGAGACTTCGTGACACTTGGAGTATCGGATTGTGGCTGGTGGAGTGCAACCTCCCGAGGACGAGCGAGAAAATTGCAGAGACCTAGTAGTTGGCTGAAACTTGACGACTGCTGATCGATCGACTCAGAGTGATTCGGATGGCCCATTTGGGATCGCTTGGTCATAGAAGCAGAGCCGTGGCGGAGGAGTGCCTGGTTGTAGTGGCGGACCCATAGTACTCGACAGAAGGAGTACCTCTATAGGCTATGAGGGGGAGTGCTTGGTTGTAGCAGTAGACCCATGGTGGGAAGCGCTTGGTTGTAGTAGCAGGCCCACAGTACTCGATAGGTGGAGTATTTCAACAGTCCATGGTTAGTGGGAAGTGCTTGGTTGTAGCAGCAGACCCACAATACTCGATATTGGAGGAGTTCTCCAGTAGCCATGGTTTCGATAATGAAATATCCTAGTTTGAGCTGATTCAGTGACCTTTGTGTTTTCCTCATGATTGAGACAGGTTACTTGATAACATAGGTATATGTATGTGCATATACCTAAGTGATGGTTATCCATTGAAATCATACTTTTGTGGTTTATCCATGTTGGATTTTGTGAGACCTTGAGGGTATCAGGGTCCCTACTAAGTATCGTTATACTCACCCCAGTACGGGCTATGCCCGCACCTCGTTGTGTTGGATTCAGACGACGGACAATGCTTACCGAGGCTGAGTGTATTAGGACTGGATGGTACCGAGAGGTGGACGTCACGAAGAGACGGTACCTAGAGGAGATGGATGGGCATGGAGAACTGAGGAGACCCCCTTTACCCACCCTTTTGGTGGGGGGGGGGTTCTCGGAGGATGACTCTGTGGTTTCTGTTTTACTTTACTACAATTGTACTAGCTTTTCAGATGTTCTGTACTTTACAGTTGGGCTTGTATTTCCGGACGCTTTACTTTTAGCACTTACTTTTATATTCAGTATTTCTTAGTGCTTCCTTCTATTGCGTACTCTGTTGGGTTTTTTTTACTTTTATAAGGGCAATGCCTTCCCTTTTTTATGGGATTTATGCCTTTGGTGCTAGTCGCCAACCCCTGGCCTATGGAAGGCGGGGTTGGGGTAGTCACGGTATGGGCTCCGAGGATGGGTTGTTACAATAAATTTTCATTTATGAAATATTTTTTCAATGTTTCAAAACTTTTTTGAAAACCTTTTTATATAATAGGGGTTTTAAAAGAAAATATGTTCTCTTACTGTAGAGATAAATGATTAGCGTTTTCCTAAAAATAGTTTCTAAAACATTTTAAGTACCAAACTGTAAAAAAATGGTACCATTACATGAAAATGTCCATGAATAACCTATATATGTTATAATTAAATGGTTTATTGAAAAATATCCATATAAATTTATTTAATGGAATTTAATGAACAAGAAATATCGTTTGGAATTAGATTGTTAAATAAACCCTTAAAATGATCATAACATTGATGTGATAATTGATCAAAGAGTTGATTGTGTGTATCAACAATAAATAAAAATATAAGATTTTAAAACAAATCAATATTTATTAAAATTAATTGTACACATAATCATATAATATTAATGATAATGATGAATTAATATAACCCAATGAAAAATGAGAAGTGATATGAGATTTCATTACCTCTTAGTAATTTTAGGAATAAAAATCCATTAGATGAAAAAAATTAAAGTTTAAACTCAAAATACCATGAATAGTGAATTATTCATTATATTACATGTCAATTTGTTTTAGTATTTACACAATAAATAATAAATTTTTTGCTTAGCAGTAATGTATTCCTCAAAGAATGGGAATTGATATGAAGTCCCTTACCTTGCATTTTTTATTGGATGAATGTAATTTAACAACCTATATAATGGTTTTAATCGTGTAACTAACTTATATAAGTACAATTATGATATTTATAATATCATATATTATCTTTTAATAATATCTTATTTCACATTTTTTATAATATTTCATTATTTTCACTATTTCAGGTGTTAATTTTCAAGATTATCAAATATATTTTGAATTGTTGTTATTTTTATTCATGTATAGTTCATTATTTCAGCATGTAAATTATGTAAGAAATTAATTAAATATCATATATATTAATTATATATATATTTAGAATAATCGATATTTTTTGGGATGTGAAATGAAATACACCATTCATGGAGACGGTAGGTCGTACGCACACATAACCACTACTTCCATTTCCTTATAATATTTAAATTATTGAAATATAAATGGCTTATATATAAGTATATTATTATTCCTTTGTCATATTTATATCATAAATTTCACATCATTCTATTAAAACTATCCTTTATACATTCCCTTTATAGCGTGAACAATTCATATCGCATTGAGGAGGTTGTGTCCTCATAACCACAAAGGATGTTACTATATTCCCCCAAAATGGAAATAATGAATGTATGTGTCATAAAATAATGTTAAATAATAATAAAATCATTATTAAATCTACAAATATCATATTTAAACAATAAATCTATAATTTTTTCTATCCTAGAAAGGTTGTAAATGGACGAATGAACAGCATCAGTTTTCTAGGCGGTAGTCTGCCGTAATCAAGAACATTGATTTTATATCTCATATGAAGGATTTTTGTGAAATTTTAGATAATAATATTAATATAATAGTACATAAATATACTACATATAGTGATGTTATTATATAATAATATTATTATAAGGATTCAAGTGGGGGATAAATAAATGTCTCAAAACTAATTGTTGAAGAAAATTACCTCTAATTCAGTTAACTTCTTTTGGTTTATACCAGAATAATTTATTATATTACTTTCTTACCAAATTGAGGATTTTAGGATTAATGGAAGTATATTAGGAGAATACTTCGTCATTTTTCAGATGAGATAAATGTCTTTAAAGGTGTTAATAAGTGGGAGGATTGAGTGCCTTTTTATAGTAGAGGAAGAGTGTCATTTTTTTAAAATTTTGAAATATTGAATTACTTCCAATGTTTTTTCATGTCATGTGGCACCAATAATTAATATAATTGTAGAAAAGGAAAAATATTATAGAAAAATGTTCCATAAAATGGATTTTTTTCAATTTTATTTTTCATTTTGGCCCTTACAATCAAGGTCTAGTACCTTCTTACGGTAATCTTTCTCTAAATCATTATAAATGATATTAATTAAATTCATTTATAGTTTTTGTTAAAATGTAGTTTGAAATTATTATACATTAGAAAATTTAATGATTCCAAATATGGAATCAATTTTCCAAATTAAAATCACATAGGTGTAACAAATTAATTTAAAATTAAACTCACAGATGAGATGCTAATGTGTGTTTTTAAAGTAAATATTTTCAAATGTTTTACATACTTTAATATGAAATTTTCAAAGTATAAAGCTTCCAATCCACTGAATGGAATTTATTAATATATTACTAATATAAATATAATTTAAACACAAAGTAAAATATAATTTGTATGTATAAATAAATTAGTTTATAAAAATATCAATTAAAAGTAATTATTTTTCACTATTCATCAAAAAATGAAACTTCAATGAAATATACAAAAAATCCACCCTAAAATAAGTTTTTTATTACTCTTTGAAAATTTAATTTAATTTTGTAATTTAATATCTATAAATGATTCGAATACTTTTTTAAAACCGGTGCACCATTAAAATGAAATAGAATTGTGTTTTTACAAAAATATAATTTATAAAGATAAAATTTGATTTATTCTTATCAAATGATTATTAGACATATTTGATGATTTTAAATAAAATTTTATTGAATGTATAATATATATTTCATTATGATCATTCATATTTTTTTATTAACTTAATTTATTACGATCAAAAACCTTTGTGTGCGTAAATACATTAACTCTTTTGGAAATTGGTTTTTATATTCAAATCTAATTAACTTGTAACCTATTAATTCATTTAATATTTTTATAGACCATATATTTTCCTATGTTAGTTAATACTATTTTTAACAACTATTTTAAAGAATTGTTATATTAAATAATACTTTTTTTATAATTTATTATTGTTCAGTGGAACTTTCTATTGCATGTAAAACAAGTCATCAAAGGAGTTTGTTGTTGTGTGTGACACAAGATGACTTAGTATTTCATATATTGAAAGATACAAAGTATATTAAATTTATTTAATATATTATATATACCATAATGTCTCAATAGGTTATATTCATTACAATACTTGGCGTTGTGCACCACACACTATATCGAAGTAAAATTCACTCTTTTAGAATATTATGGGAGTTACAAATAAAGTGAACCCACCAATAGGTCTATTAAGTACATTGAGTAATGCTTTTAGGGATCATAGGAACAATCCATGTGTGACCCCCTACAGTATCAACAAACATGTCCTAATACTATACCTTCCACAAAAAAACCCCAAGGATTCCGAAAATGTTACATTTTCAAATCCATTTAATCAAAAACTATGACTTGAGAACCATTTAATAAATCCATTTAATATATATTTGTAAATACCTTTTCTTTTACCAAAACAAGGGTAAATAATCATTTATAAATATTCTATTTTAACACACACTATACAGTCATGTCAATTCATTTATAATACATCATATAAAACAATAACAATGTAGTTCATCCAATGTAGGATTGAGCTGGATCAACATAGCTCAATATCATGTCACAAACACCAGAAATGGGATCCACCTACACATAATATCACAATTAAAAAAATGGATTCTATATAATGAATCCTCATATCACATAATCAATTAAGTAATATATGTGATCAGTGAATTGGATAGATGAAAACATACCTCAAAGAAAATCACACACTACGACACGACCAACACATGGTTGATCCTACTAATTAATATCACTCTATATTTGATTTTAAAAACACCAAAATTATATTTAAGATATATCCCTGGATGAAATGATCCAAAAGGAGGGGAGGACTACAAAATTCCACGGCAGAGCTCTAAGGTCAATGAGGAAAAGAGATGCTTGTGAATGAAAATAGATTTAGTTGTTCTCCACCAAAAAACAACTGAACAAAAAAATCTATTTTCAATCAATATTACATTAAACTAAATTCATGTTATCCAAAAAAATAAAAAACTATATCAAATTAGATTAAAATTTTCATTTTGTAACCTCATCTTCTTGGAAAAGACTCGTTTAGATCTTCTATAAAAGGTTATAGGGTTAATATTTTTAGGAGAAAAGAACCTCTTTAACTTGGATAATGAATTTGGGAAGAGAAATGTTCTGATTTTGGTGCACCTCGATGGCTCGACTTCGTGTAAATAAGTAAAGGAAGGGGTTTCCATTAATAATTGATGTGGGTGACCCTTTTCAATGTTATCAAAATATGAATATTTAATAATACTATTCTAGAGTTAATTATTTCAAAATAGCCTAAATATACCTAAGGGATTACCATTTTGACCACATCTTATTCTCATCATGATTATTTAATATTTATATGATTGTTAAATAATTTAACAAAACATAATATTAATGAATTATCATTAATGTAAATTTTGACAATTTTATTACTTTGGATTTAATAAAATCCACACATTAGGATAAATTTGAACAAAATAGTTTAACATATCAAAAATATGTCAAAGTCATATAGAAAATTCACACATGACATTAATTTATTTATATTATATTTAATTTAATATTTTTAATACCATTTATTTGATTATTCAAATAATTTAATAATTATTAGAACAATATTTTGTAAACAGTTAATGTAATTATTAATTAATAAAGAAATAAAAATAAATTACCCAGATGTATCTAAATATTATATATTTTAAAATAATTTTTATTTTAAAAGGTATATTCTATATAAATACTTATTAAAGTGATATAGTTATTATAAAGTTGAATGTTAAATCATTGACTTTTCATTAAATAAAATGAATTATTGGACATCATCTCATCCATGTGGCCCCAAAAATAAAAAATCAATTTATATCATAAAACTAGTTTTATAAAGTACAAATTGGACACTTATGGGAAATTGAACATTTAAAAAAATATTTAAATCAATATGTGTTAACAGTTTAATTATATTCATCAAATAATATTTAGGTATCTATTTGGGCTGTTTAATAGACCTTATGATTTTATTTTTGAGATAAATTACCCAATTTATCATTTATCATGGTATCAAATATTACTATGGTTTCTATTCATACTACTGAAAAATAAAATTAAACTATTTAAAAAATTAGGACACAATAATTCCAATTATGGGACTCATTTTTAAAAATTAAAAACAAATAATTTTGAAAATATAATTTAAATTTAAAATGGAAAATCACAATGAAAAATTTTTTTTATCAAAAAAACTTCCTATTTAAATATAAAATGTTTCAATACAAAAGTAATGTTTATAATGAAAATAAAAAACATAATTTTTATTATTATACATTGAAATGAATTAATACAAAATTTAAAAATATTCAAAACATAAATTTACCACAAAAAACATTAAAATATAATATATTTTTTAATAAAAAAATTAATAATTTTAAATAATCCTTGAAAACTAAATATTTTCAGGAAATTATAAGAAAATAAATTAAGATAATTTTGTAATTATTTATTCTAAAATTCAATTAATATTTTAAAATATATTTATGTAACTTTTATAAATTTAAATTCACTCATAAAAAGAATAAAAACGTATATCTAAAGAAAAAATATCTTTAAAGAATAGAAAGACATGACTAAAATTAGTGGATTTTTTTCTAAGCCCATAACAATACATTAATATTGACTTATAACAATATAATTATTTCATAAAGTATCTATTCCTATTAATTCCATCCAATTTAACAAGTTAGTTGTAATGGGAATATAATATTTTAATAATATTTTGCGTTTTATCTAAACTTATTATGTCTTGCAACATATGCTATCAAATTATTTTAAAATATATTTAATAAAAATAATAGGGCATTACAGAATAACCCATTTTAAAAAAATTATCCCATGAAATTCATCAGTTGGATACATTAAGAATAAGATACCTCTAACTCATCACATCCTTATATTTCTTTGTTTCTTCCTCAAATTAGTGGTTTCATGACAAAAAATTATCCAAAAGAGTTGTTTTATTTCATATAACATTTTCTATATGGTCCAAAATATAAAAATATTATACTTTATAAGAAATATATTTCTCTAGTGATATGAAATATGTGTTAAGTATATGTGAAGGATCAGATATTTTCCTTCTCAGGTAAGACACATGGAAAATATCCTGATCTTGGGAGAGATTTTATGGATGTTTCAAATGATAAACTACAGTACTGATATGATAAAGTATTTCCAAGGGTCTGATATACCTAAATATTAGTTTTCCCTTCTTTCTTATAGAGATAAATTCATAGAAATACCTTCTCAATATCATAAAATGCCAGATCTCATCAACAGTAATCAACGTAACACTTCATTCAACTTTGTGTTGTCTATATGTGTTTGGGATTGACTCAAACCCTCTCTCCAATCTCATTATCCTCCTCAGGTCCCAACATCAATCATTCTTTAAATTGTGACTATTAAATTGGAGTAATATAATTATTTTACAGGGATGAATAAGAATGGTAATGTGAAGGTTCAATTTTTTAGAAAACTCAACTAGAGGGAGGTGTTGACCATAATCACCATTGATATCCATAAAACATGATTTCTGTATATCATTAGAGTCTGAACTATTTTTAATCTGGCCATATATAGTTCTAAAACCCAACTCAATATTATGATATTATTGAGGAAAATAATCAAAACATTAAGCTGAACATCAGATCCCAATTAGATACAAATTAATGTGGTAATCCATGGAACATTAACACATCATTGTTTTATATTATACAATGTGGATCTATAGATAAATCTTCTCTAAATGAATTGGTCTTACATCATGAGGTGATTAACTACAATATAAAATTAACTCAATATCATGAATAATATAAAACCTGAAGGATACTAGTACCTATAATCATAGGTCAGAATTATTTAATGGAATTAGTACATGAATAACATTGTCACATATATAAAACAAAAAATATGTATTTCCAAAAATTCCAATACAAATATCCATAATACAAATAAACTCCCATCACATAAAACCCAAAAGGCATGTCAAAGAGATTTAAATTACAATAAACCATAAAATCATCCCATTACATGGATTCAATCTCTACCATTTTCCTAGTATTATTTATAAGATTCATACATTGACATACATTTCATTCTAGTTGATAAATTTCTAGAAGAAATTTCCATGTCCGAAGAGTTTATGAAAAAAAAATTCAATGTATTTGATCCATCACTCTACCACTAGGGGATCATATGTCCAAATAAAATATTTTGGTAGTTACCTTATGAAATAGTCACAAATATTTTGTTCCCCCATATATAATTTAGGAATTCATCATGATTCATATCCCGAGAATGTTTTGTGAACTAGCTTTCAGATTCATCATTCATGCTCCCAAAAACATTGGTTTATCAGGATGACAACAATTACATTGTCTATCTCAGTCATCATTAACATGGATCATCCATGTTTTATCCATTAACTAAAACTAGATAGCATAGCATGAGGTATACTAATAATAGTTTATAACCACATAATACTGTGAAATAATTTATAGAATGTCTAAATAATAACACCATATTTATGAAGACTTAGGTTTGACCTTGTCCTATTAGAATAATTATCAAAAAATAGAATTATTACCCAATACGTAGTCTTATCCCAATGGTTTTGATAAAAATTTTATAACCCTAATCTCTACAGATTTTATGAAACCATATCTTATACCAATAATAATAGCCTAATGTTTTTAACAATAATATTAGAACTATTTACATGAATATTGAATACATAACAAAAATATCCATGCCAGCACCTTAGTGGTTTATAAATTTTGAGATTAGAAATAAAATTTTCTTATTTTATGGAAGTTTTTAAACATGTACCATAAATTTCTACCCATATTTTACTCCTCTTAGGAATAACCTACATTAACCATTCTACATCACCTGGGGAAGGAATGTGAAAATGGGGGACCTGAGATTCTTATTTAGGGAAAGTAGTAGAGATATCAATAATCACATAATATTAACAAGATTATAAGGGTGTGATATCTTGAAAATAACATTCAATAAAACTATACCATTCATATGATAGATTCATAACATTTCATCACAAAATAATGAATGGAAGTTTATAAGACAAGAATCATAAAATAATTAAATAACAAAATCTATGAGAGAGTAACATTGGCATGAAACATGAAATTGAGGAATACACATAATATTTTAGAATTGAGAACATGTATAAATAGAAACTTATTCACTCATTATGTTAAGGATATGAAATCAATCCCTTCAATAAAAATATGGATATGAAACCATCTTGAAACATAATCTTTTGAAAATGAATGAAAAGTCCATGCAGAATACTATGAACATGAAATAAGGTTAATGAATAACAATGTGAACATGTAATCATGTTCAAAAAAAACATTTTTGATCATTTACATAGGTTTATGTATAACATTTTTGAACGTGAAATTAGTTCAACTCATAACATTTTAACTTATAAGTTATCCATATTAACCCAATGCATTGGATGGGAAATATAGGTCCCACATATCACATAAATAAAATCATAAATACATGTTCCAAGATATCATAAAACATTTATATTATTAGAACTCAGAAAAATATAAAACTTTATTCAAAGCATAAACTATATAAAAAGGGAATGAGATTCATCAAAATATTTTCATCATAAAAAATAAACGATACAAAAAAAATTCTATCATCTGATCATATCCATAGTCAAGAATAGAAAACATTGTATACTGTTTCTTCAGATGGAATATGATTTTTAAATATAACATGTTAAAAATTTTATGAAATTATCCTTTCCATTTGGATTTTTTTTGAAATGACTCAAAATTATCACGGAAAACATTTTCTTTAAAGAGAACCCTCTATGATTGTAATGTAATATTCAATGAATTATGTCATAATGATGAAAGAAAATTTTGTTCATGCAATACATATTAAAATACATTCCATTCACACATTTTTAGTAAGAAGCATAAAGTACCCTTTTATAAAAATGAATAAAGATTAATTTTAACACATTTTGTAAAAAAAGGAGAAAAATTTATTTCAAAAAATTATTTGAGAATAAAAAAAATGAAACCACTTTTACAAAAATAGTTCCATTTATATGATATATCCATAATATAGACATAAGTATTGAAAATTAAAACTAATGGTGATATTCTGTAATAAACACTTTCTACTTTATAATCATCCAAATCCAATTCCTTTTTAATGAAAAAATCATATATGGAAATGGAAATCCACTAATTCTCATTTTAACACTCATAAAAATCATTCAAATAAAGTTATACGCCACAAAAATAAAAATATACTGTATAAAGAATGTATCTAAATTGAATAAAAGTGACATGAAAATCCCATATGATTATCATATAACTAATGTTAATCATAATAATCGATTATGTTTATCCACTGTAAATTCAAATAAAATAAGTTGAAATAAGAAATAAGATAATAAAAATTCATTTCAAAAAAAATATTAGCATGAAATAATAAGTGAAGTGGATGTTTCACCCAATGTGTGATAAATGAGTTAAGAAATATGTTACCTAATGTCTTGACATCCTTTTTTACATTGAAAACTCCTCATCTCCAAAACGACTCCTTTAGATCAACTCTAATGTTCTCAAGGGTTCATATTTTGAGGAGAATAAAACCTTCAAAACATGAAAAAGAAATATGTTAAGGGAAATGGGTAGTGTATGGTCGATCAAGATGGCTCAATGTGGTATTAATAAGTGAAGGAAGCAGTTCCCATTAATAATTGAGGTGAGGGGAATATTTGGAAATTCTAAAAATATTGAAATGTAATATGACTATTCAAGAGTGAAATGATTCAAAATTGACTATGATTTTATAGGATATGGCTTTTCAATCCATATATTATCATCCTTGTTACAATTTAAAATTTATATGATTATTAAAAAATTTAATACAATATAATAATCATGATTTTTCATTATTGTCCATTTTGACATAATTTATTACATGGACTATAATAAAAGAAATAAAACAATTTTAATTGGAAACAAATATTATATTAAATGTCTTATAAGTCAAAATAATATATGAATTTCATTTATTAAAGTATATAATTAAAATTATATTTATTTTAATATTTCTAATAACATTTATTTGATTTTTCGATTAATTGAATAATTATTGCATCAACATTTTGTAATTAGTTATGTTAATTATTTATTAAAGAAAAATAAAAATAGATTATCATGATATTGAAAAATATAATAGATTTTATATAAATAGTTGTAGTCAAAATATCTTCTAGATAATACAATATTAAAAAATGTATCTTCATTAAAAACATGAATGATAAATCTCTAACATTTATTTAAATAATATATTATAAATGCCATAATATCATAGAAGTTTCCCCAAAAGTCATAAATAAATTTAAATAATTAAATTACTTTTACCAAGTTCAAAATGGATACTTATATTCCTTCAAAGAATACTTTTTTCCATGTCAACACATTAGAGATATTTAAGACTAATAATTTCATATTTCGATACTTCCTTCGATTTAATTAATATATAATTCATTTTCATTGAAAAGTGTTTATTAAAATACTAAATTTAAAATAATATGTGTTAATAATTTAATATAATTCATCTAATAAGATGTATTTTTGTTTTTTGATTCATTTATTTGTTCTTACAATTTTATTTGTAACCCAAATCACCTCATTTATTTATTACGATGGTAACAAAAATTTCCATGGATACTATTTGTATTTGAAAAAAGTCATGTATTTAATAAATTTGTATCCACTTATTCCAAATATGGATCACATTTTTCACAATTAAAAATTCATGAGTTTATGAATTTTAATTAAAATAAAAATGGGAATAACATATCACAATTTGTTTTACGAGAAATAAAATTTCTAAATATAAAAATAATTTACACTAAATTAATCTATATATTATATATAAACAATATTAATCTGATTATTTTAAATCATAACTAACTATATAAAATTTTAAATAAATCTAAAACATAATTTGAGCTTGTAAAAACATTAAAATAAAATATTATTATCAATACAAATTTGTGTTTTTTTCACTATTACTTGTAGAATAATTTTTTCATAATTTTCTCAAAACTCATTTTTATATAATTTTGTAATTATGAATTCAGAAATGAAATTAAATTGTTCAAATAAATTTACTAGAACATATATGAATTAATTTTCACTCATAAAAAGACAAAAAACATATTTATGGAGACAAACGTATTTTTGAACAATAAAATGAATTTACAAAAAATTGTGTGTTTATTTTATAAGAAATTATGATTAAATTAATAATTATTTAAACCATAATATTTATATTATATAATAGTTATTCCTATTAATTCCATTAAATTTAACTCCTTGGTTATAATAGACATATAATATTTTAATAACATTATGTAGTTCATCTAAACTAATTATTGAATATAAAACAAACATTAAAACTATTTTAAAATATATTTCAAAAAAAATCATGGTGGTTTTCACCTTAAATCCATTGGAAGAAAATAACATCACTCTTGCATATGGGTGGCTAACACCTCATTAAAGAGATATGGTACATTTTTTATTTTATTTTTACATGGATCGTAATGAGGATATATTTAATATATATGTATGATATATATCATATAAGAACGATTATATAAAGAAAAATTCATATTTCCATTGTTTAATTACTTACATTGATGAAATCATAACATCATTCATGCAAACATATGCCCTATCGTGTCCATGAATAGTGTATTTCATTTTCTATCATTAAACTTTATTGATGCCTCTAAACATGTTTATAGTGGATTTATATTATATAATTCTTGAAATTATAGAGAGGATGGAACCATGATCATTGTAAAGGATCCAAAATACCAAGTAAAAACATACATTAATAATGAAGTACTTATTACCAGAAACGTGATATTAACAAGTAATTGTTATTGAACGGTTAATAAAATGTTATAAGTAAATAATATATGGTACGATATATTGGAGGATTGTTCTATGAAAAATATATAGTATAAAAATATTTCTTATAAAGGTGGTTCATTTTTCTATGATAAATGATGAGGCTTTATGTAAGGGATATATAATATCTTTTTTTAATTTGTGCGGACATATGTTATATTCACCACTTGATTCTTTTGTGTGGTGTATATACATACACTATAAAATGTTATATAATAAATAATATTAATTCAATTCAATTTAAAATTTTATTTATATGTATTCATTCATGGGGAATATGATTCAAAATATTACCAAAGCAGTAAGGTATTTATTTTCAATTTTATTTTTATGGGACACATCCCATAATCCCCACTAGTTTCTTTTTTGTGGTGTAAATACAACCCATAGATGTCTATTATTATTATTATCTTGAAAATTATGGGATATAGATATCTATTTATGTTTCATTAATTCATCTGTACTATGTTTCAAACATTACCATTGTAGTAATTTTTTATATTGAAGTCTCTTTTTTATCCATATTTCTTAAGATAATGATTTTGATGATGAAATATTAGTTCATAACATTTAATAAAATCTTAAATATTTTTCAAATCAAGTCATTTCTAGAGAATAAAAGTTTTCCTTTTATCTCCCTATCATTATTGACTAAAGATAATTTTTTTTAATAAAAATCATGATTATTCATTTATTCAGTCTAATATTGTTTTTCATCCATGACTATGTTTTAGAGAAATGTTTTAAAGATATTTTTTTCACCAATGATTATTTAATGTCATTTCACCTAAATTTTTATTTTTTAAAAACTTGTTCAAATATAATCTTATTATATTTTTCTAACCATATTTTTTACTATTTAACAAAAATGTGAAAGGAGTATTCATTTTAACATGAACAACACGGATAATATTTTCATCCATCTAGACCAGTCAATGATTTAAAAATTACTATACATTTTTCCAAGATGATTTTCAATGTAAATGTTTTCTTTAATGATTGGGAGTTTTTTTGATTTTAAATAACTGGATTCAAAAAAGGAAAGGTTATATTCAAGTAGAAATTTTCCATGTAATATTTTAAAATAATTTTCCATTTTAGATGAAATCATTTTACGTTACGTAATAATAAAATGGAATATTATCCAATAATACAATCGTTATTTATTGTATGTAGGCTTTATATTTTATGGGGAAAATATTTATATGAAACTCGCTCATTTTCCATGTGATATTCCATGATGAAATGATGAAATTTATATGAAATAGATTTCCATTTAATGGGTAATTATATGATGATATGATTATGTATTTTTTTCAAGGTTTTATATAATGTGAGTGGGTTTGGATATTTTTGAACACATATGAATTATAATTATTATGTGATTTGTGGAAAACATATCACCATCCAATTAATTGGGTAACAATTGATATTTCATGATATAAAACAGAATGGAATGGGGATTGAACCTTTTTCAGTAATGCGAAACTGTCCACTATGATAATATTTAGAGTTATCCTTAACTAATATGATGGTATGGATACTGGGATAATTCTACTATGGTTGTTTTTGAAATGATCTATCACTATTAAGGATATTATTTTCTATCAATAAATTTATTATAATAATTTATATCTTATGATATTGTTTTCTTTTCATAGTATATGATCATTGATTTCATTATAAATCAAATATTATAAAATAAAAAAATTTATTCACTGAAACATGTTTATGATCTATGATTTTCAGGATATATTTTTTGAATTCTATTATCATAATTTCTTATATTTATACTCATATTGTTTTGGTATCTCTTTTGATTATCTATATTGAGCATCTGATCTCACCCTTTCTTATGTTCCCCTTCACCATGTTATTAAGAAAGGTATTACATATCGTATGCCTATGAAGGGTGTTAGTTACAAATAACATAGTAATAGATGATGCAATTATTATATGAAATAGTTATTTATGTATAAAATTTTCTTAAATACCTATACACTATTGAATTTGGTGTCGATTATTATGTAATTTAATGAAATTTTTTCAATTAATATATAATATCTATGTAAGAAATATATGGGTAACAATAGTTGGTATTAGAGAAAGGTTTATGAAACCTTTTGAAAATGGGATGAGAAACCATTAGTAATATACCTAATGATATCTCTAAGGATAATTCAAAGGATAATTCATTTTATAGGAAAATATCCTGGATATATAATAAAGTATTGATTCAGTAGTTTCCATGAAATTAAATATATATATGGATACTATAATTAGATGTGGGCTAGGAATAAATGTTTTTATGGGTGATAACTATGAAAATGTGGAATTTATATTTGACATGATCATTATATGGTGTATAAAAATATGAATTTTTGGACACCTTTCTTGACTCTATCAAGGGATATGTTTTAGAAATTCATAGACTCTTTACAAATAATAATAATGTATTTGAATTAATGATGCCCACTAGTGACCTATGTTGAAACTAAGGTATCATATATAAAAATGAAGGTGTAATTATTTAGACCTCCTATAAATAATTTTTCATTATTTTTTGGTTATTCACTATGAATTTTGTTTATCATAGTATAGTTTTTTGGTTTTAGTCAATGGATAGATCCAAAATGAATTAGGTTAACATTTACACAGTTAGAAAACTTTTAGATGAGAAACAAAATCTGTTCATGGAATGTGTAAAGTATATTGTGATTATTCCAAATAAGTAATAATGATATATTTTTAACAACGTTAACCTTAACTAACTCATGGGCTAATAAAAAAAGTTAAGGATATATTTTTCTATGATGTTGTGTAGTGTATACAATGGAGGAATGAGGACTCGGTTTCCTATATGTCATGAATGACATAAGTGGAACTTAAGAGAATGTCTTATAGTAATAATAAGATTTTTTTGTTTGGATAATATGGGAAAAGAGTACGTAATTGATGATGAAAAATGAAATGCCCAGTCAACACAATGGAAGAAAATAATGTCTTCTCCAAGCCATCTCCAAAGGTTGAATGGTTAAAATGTGAAATGTGGAGGCATTATGGGGTTCAATGTTCAATGGGAGAATCTCAATATGAGGAAAAAGATATATATATATATATATATATGCGTAATGGTTTTCTAGTAGATAAGGAAGAGACCAAAATTTTATTTTAAATGAATAAGGTGTTAAAGAACAAGATATAGAATCCTAGTTAATTTTTTATGAATGATGTAGAAACATTCAAGTGTTTATGTATTGGAAATTAATAACTGTGTTATAAGAATCAATAAATATATAGATATTAATATATAGAATTTTTTCATTATTGATTATCAAGATAATATTAAAATATATAGATGATATAGAAAATAGATTTAATTGAAAGGTGATATTTTATGGAAAATATATGATTATGGGAAATGTAAACCTTACTATGTTCATATTTTAAAATATTATTGTGTTCAGTCAAGATAGTGAGATGATTCATAAAATTAAATTAAATTGGATAATATTGATGTCCATGGATATAATCAATGATTTGATGAAAAGGAGGTTTATGGTATTGACTATGGAGTCTATAATATTTTTTTAATTTATATAATATATTTAATAAAATATATTTTATTTAAGGAATAAGGATTAAAATATGTTTTTATTAAGGTTGTATTATAATTATGGTTATTACTATATTTCAGGAGAATGTATGAGTTTAGTATTATGATATTTGATATTGAAAAATAAGATATAATTTTTGATACATGGGGGATTAATGTGGATATTATTTTATAAATGTAGTGACTGTATTTATAAATTTTATAATTTTTAATGGGCCTTATGGTAAGCTACTTATGGAATTATTTTTTTATGTTTTGATGATACTTTAAAGACTACCATATTATTTACTAATATTTATATTTTTCCATATTAGATAAATTTTACTAACCATTTTTTGGTTTGATTGTCACTAGAGATAGATGGAATGGTATTCCATTATGTTATGGATCTTAATATCTATTTGAAGTCGATTTTAATTCTTGATTCATGAAAAATTATCTTTATTTCTTAGAAAAATAGGTGAATTGGAAATTTTTTAAAGAACAACCAATGGATGAGATTATTCTTATAAAAGGAAAAGTCATCAAATACAAATATTTTCATAGGAAAAATCACTCAATTTTAGGAATATGATCTTTGCAGAAAAATTTTATATTATTACATTTATTAATGAGGAATTGAATGTAGTTTTTTCACCTCATTAGTTTATGATTGTTTATCCATTTACATTATCATGATCATTCAATTTATTTTGATCAAAGATATATGAAAATTACCTTTCATCAATTCCTATATTTTCACTTCCCGAAAAAGTTCTTGTATTTGGAAACATTGTTATGTGTTTATCCAGAAAACAATTATATGTTCACTTTTATTATTTTCAGAAGGATGTTTTATTAAAAATTTATACTTTGTGGGATTAAAAAACCAATTTTATATGCAAAAACATTTATTTGACTAATAAATTCATATTTTGACGGAAAAACATATATAATAGTGGTACAATGTATCTCTCGGATATTTTATGATTTTTTAAGTAAATTTAATTTTGATGATAGCCCATGTTGATTGAAACACTATGGTTTTATAAGCCACAATATGTTATTTATATTAGTTTTTAAACATTATTATTATAAAAAAATAGATATATGTGGATATATGAATAGAAATAATCACATTTTAAAAATAAATTAGGATTTTTAGATAACATTATTTTTATATATGTACTTAGATTTCTTTAAATAGTTTATATGCTTGGAAGAATCTTTTTTCTCAAAAAATGACTTTCATTCCTCTCTGTAAAATAATAATAATAATAAAATTTTCAAATTTTTAAAATAAATTAAATAAAATAAGTTAAAATCAATAAATAACCATTTAATATTTATCTTAATGTGAATTATTGGGATTTTTAAGACAATTTTACTTTTTTAATGAATAGTGAATAATGTTGATGTTTATAAAATACATTACTTTCATGTAAACAATTTATTGGTTACCATTTATTTTAATATAGTATTAAAAGTAAAATTAGTTAAATTATATCATAATGAATACAATTAATGTCATCGTAATCAATTTCATATAGAACGTGGATATTAAATCTTTTTATAATTATGAAAATATTTACCTCATAAAACAATTTTTTCATTATACAAGTGGGTTGAATTATAAATTAAATTCTACCAATTATAATAATTTAATTGGTATTAATAGTTTCTATGCTTAAAATAATAATAATTAATATAACATAATGTGATCAAATAATGTTTTTGTCATAATTAATAGTAAAAATGGTTAAAATTAATTATCATGGTTTGGTTTAAAACTGGTTTAAAGGGAGTCAAACTAAAATAATAAGGGTTAAAATGACATAAAAATATTTCCAATTACTTTTTTATATAAATATTTATAAATTAAATAATCTATTATTATATATTGATCCATTTTAGATTACATGTGACTGATTAAAATGTGGGTATACCTTTATCTTTTCCAAGATTACATGTGTGTCCTCTCCCCCAATTATAAAATTGTACTCCCTAAATTCTCACCTATGATCTAATAAATACTTATGTATCATCCATTAAGTACCCAAATTCCATATTTAATTCCTTGAAAACATCATATAGGCCTTAATTCAATTTAAAAATAGTCTAATAATGTATTTTAGTACTACCCTAAAGGGGCTGTTTGAAGAAGTTGTATCATTATTAATAGAGCACTTGTATATTATTGCTTCTTCCAAATACATAAAATATTCTTCCACTAAAATTATATAAAAACATAATTATCTAAAATATAATGATTATTTATTATTTAAAAATGGTAAAATAAATCCATCTACTTATCCATTAAATGGGAAACAAAATCATTGATCACATGTATGGAGGATGACCACCTTGTGAAACGATGTAATTCTATTTCCATCACTGAATTTAATGGATAGATAAAATGATTGATTAAACATATAGATATAATTTTTAAGAAATAGTTGTACTTTTAAAATTTAAATATCAATCAACCTTTTTACCTTTTAATTAGTTGGAAAATATTAACATCGCTTGTTTGTATGTGTGGACTACCACTTCCATGAAGCAATGTGACACTTGTTTCATGCAATTTTGTCAGGGATGGTAAGGTGGGTATATTTAATGAATATATTTTATATATGTTATATGATATTCAATTTTTAAATGTGAATTTATAAATAAATTTATTTCATTCCTTCCATCATGAAAATTGAAATAATGTCAATGCATGCGTACGAACAATCATCTCCATGAACAAAGTAATTTATTTTCTATAAATAAATATTATGGATGAATATATATATATATATATAATTAAAAGATATTATATTTATATTAGGATTAACTGTATGAATATAATGGAACCCTATAAAATTTAAAATGATCAAAAATACCAAAACAAAACATACATAAAATATGAAGTAGTTATTACCTAAACAATAATATTAAAAAGTAATTGATATATAATGGGAAGTAAAAGAACATATTTAAATGAAATATGATATTATATATATATATATATATGATTACTATGATAAAATATATTTAAAATAAACCTATAGTTATTACACAGATGGTTTAAATAGGTACGGAGAAAATCGAGACATGGGGTTAGGGATTTTTAGGCTATATTTCATTTCTAGGAGACATATGCCATATTTACCACTCATTTAGTTTTGTGGTCTATATAATATAAAATTGACATGTTTAATCATTAATATTATTATTTTAATTATATTTAATGTCTCATTTGTTTCCATACATTCATTGTTTTTGTTATTGAAATGATTACCAAACCAGTATGTGATTTTCATCTATCGTTTGATTTAATGTGACACATGCCATATTTTAAACTTATTATTTTTTTGGGTATTAATAAAACCCATGAATGTATAGTATTTTTATTATAATGAAAATAATGATAAAATAATATCAATATAGTTTTAAATTTTTTAATGGCCCTATTATTAAAACAATAACAATGTGGTAAATGTTATATGTTAAAATCACATTGTTTATCAGGGTTGTTTAGGAATATTAATCAGATGATTAAATAGTATGATCTATATCTTAATAAACTAAATAATATTTCTCTATATTGTTTATTTGTGAATAATATATGTATTACATTTATTTATCTCACTTTATGGATTATATATACTAATATAATTTTTTTAACAATATTCCACTTCACTTCTCTATTTAGTCGAAAATTTATTTTCTTTAATGTCATTGTACCCTAAAAATCATTTAAAGAATTATTCTGCAAAATTATTATTTAAATAAATTTTAAAAATTATTTGAATTTTTATAAAATATTTTATGATGAATCCTTTTTATTCATACCAAACAAGGCACATTTGAATTTTTTGATACCAAATGTGAAAGGAATATTAATTTTAACATTTACGAAATGAATAATATTTTCCTCTGTTATGACTAATCTATAATTTTAAGTTTCATTTAAATGATTACATGTAATTTTTTTATTTATTTTGAATAATATTTATATTTTCTAATTTTTTTTAAAGTATAATGTTTATTTTCCTCAAGAAATGTTCGACGTGATATTTCAAAGTCATTTTATATTTATAATGGAATTTTTTTATATATCTTAAGAATCGATGGGAATATATGATCCAATAATACAATAATTATTATTTCCATGGATGGGTTATATTTATGGTGACAAGACTTTGAAGAAACAAGAGACTTTTCAATGGGGTATTCTATGATTAAATGATAAAACATTTATATGGCCCATTTCTTTTCCATAGGTTCTTCTATAATGAAATGTTTATGAATTTTTTTTATTCATATCTTTTAATATGATGAATATTTTATGTTCTTCTGAAAGACATATGTATTATTTTCTTTATTAGACTAGTGAAAGAAATATCCCCCTCTATCTAATTGAGAAAATTTTTAAATCTCAGGAGATAAACATGATTGGAATGCGGAGTGACCCCTGTTTAGTAATGAAAATTGTACACTATCATAATGTTAAGAGTGACCCTTGAATACAATAATTATTTGGAGAGTGAACCAATATAATTGTAAATTAATTTAAAATTATCATTAACTTATAAAGAAACGGTTTTATATACTTTCGTCTATTCCAAAAATATAATTTTTAAGCTAATGTTTTGTTCTAATGGATTATGTATATTGATAAATTTTTAATTCATGTACTATGAAATTTAAAAAAAAATTCCAAGAATCAATTTTATAAAATATGATTTATATGCAATGGCTTTAAAATTTTATTAAAATGATTTCATACTATGATTCTCACGTTATGTTGAAACATCCATTGATTATCATTCCTAAGCTTCCGAGATCACCATTTATTATGTTTCCTTTACTCAAGTTATGAAGAAATGAATTATGTATGATATGTTTAAGAAGGTTACTAGTAACGAAAAACAATTTGGGAGATGATGTAGTTCACCTATGATCCTATTTTTAATGTGTCTAAGTTTTCAAATCCACTAGACTGTAATGATTTTAGTGTGGATCATTACGTTATATAATGAATATTCATCTATTAAGATAAAATATATATGTATTAAAAGTATTGGATTCTAAACTAGAAATCATATAACCTGTAGGTATTTGTTGATGAAACATAATAAAGGGTTTTTTTGATTATATAGAAAACACAATGGATCAAGGAGTTATAATCCCAGTGTTTATAAATATTTTCCTATAAAAATAGCATTAAATAATTATCAAATCTCTTACATCAGTAATAGGAAGTGGAATAAGGATCCTTTCCACATGAATGTTACGTGGAACTGGGCATTATATGTATAATTTTTATTTTTGTTGTGAAATTATGAAATATTTGATGATAAATAATAATATTTATTTAATCTCTCATTTTGTAATTAGATAAATTACTAATAAATTTATATACATTTTTGTAGAACCAAAGGATAATCTGAACTACCACAAAACAATCCCTATGATATATACTAAAAATATAAAATATCGTCACTAGAATAACATTACAGGAGTGGTATAACATATTTTTCTTTGTACTAAATTATGAATTGATCTTATATGTGATAGAGTCCACAGTTCTCGGTCCACCAACTGTGGATGCGAGTGATGAAGAGTTATGTATCTAGGAGAAACACATGAATGATATACATGGTGTAAAATGTTAAATGAAATACTATATTTAAAGTGAATAGTAAAAATTTAAATGAAACCATGGTATCATATGTAATGATTAGCCACAACTTTTATTAATAACATGAGAGATAAAGATAAGAATGGTTTGATATCCCCGTGGAACACTTCTTGTGAATTCCCAGTGAATGCGATTTAATTGGAAATCACGAAATCAAAGTTATTGTCTATATTGACCTTCTAGATATTATAGTAATTTAAATACATGATTAATACATGATAAATTGTGAAATTATACCATTATCATAGTAAATACTCAGAATCTCGTATCATAGATACAGTGGTTACAAAATCACTTTCAAACTACATAAAATCAATGCCTCTCGGAAGGATATAATATTTTGGTAGGATTAGTAAAATAGAGACATACATGAATTTCACATTAATGTTCATAAAAAATGTGTTTTCTTTTAGAATTCCATTAATCCTCTATGAATATCCCTAAAACTGAATTAGAAAACACTTTATAGTATTTGAGGGAGAATACAACATATGAAAGGTGTGAGGTCAAATACATAATTATGGTATGATTACAAGATAATATATCATGAATAAATAATAATTATCATTATTAATAGTTATATTTTAGAAACACATTCTATTTAAACAATACGATAAGAATAATATGACAAAAAGAAATGGTGACAAATTAAATCCATATAAATAATCACATAAGCTTTATAATTACCCATTTATATAATAACCAATAAAATAATCCCATGGAAAGGAATAACTAACCCCATAATGAGGGATTGAATAATGAATAGAATATACAAAAAAAATCAAGACCATACACAATAATTTCTAGATCATTGGGTAATAACATATTAATCATTTCCAACTAATTTGTATAATGTAACTTATTTGATGCATCGTGGGTCTATTAATAAATAAGACCCACCCATAATATTATAATTCTAACAAATTACTCATATAAAATTGGTGAAAAAAAATCAACAGAAACAATAGTATTGAAAAACTGACATACTGAATGTGAATACTTTCCTAAACCAAATAAGCAAAATTATAAACCATCCAGAGTAATATGTTAAATTGTAATAAACATTTAAATACTCAGTCAAATTGATCATAAAACATCCAAATAATTAGTAAGGCTGATATTAAGAAAACATATCCCTAGTGGATCATAATTAAACTAATGTGTTTCTTTATTTAACAAATTAGAATACCATAAAATATAATTACATTTTTTTAAAAAAATGATTTTTTTTTCACAACAAAATTATTTTTCGAAATAATATTTCCCCAATTATTTTAAAAAAATCATAGAAAATATCCTCTTAAAATTATAAAATAATATTTAAAATATTGAGTTGTAATGATTTTGGGAAATTCTGTTTTTGTTATGCATGTTAAAACAGTGAACCCTTTCACATTTTTGATAAATGAATTTAAATAATTATTTGGAAAATACAATGAATATTCATTTAAAAATTCCTCATAGAAAGAAAAACATGGGTAAAATTATATTTAATTAATAATTTTTATGATGTTAACAACCTATTTATTTTTATATAATGAATGGTTTTTCAAAAAATGGGATTTTCGACCAAAGAGAAAATAAGGTTGGATTTTTAAAAAATAAATTTCAAAATCATTTAATTATCAATGCGTAAATAATGGTACTATAAATTTAATTGTTCATGGATAAATAATGGATAAGAAAACTGATTGTTTGTAATATATAATGACAAAATAATTCCCCTTAATGGTGAATTAATTATAAACTCTCCTGGAAACTGATGAGAGTGGGAAATAAATCCTTACCAATTTGATAACACCTGAATCATAATCCCCAGAAAATAATTTATATAAGTTGAATATTTTTAAACATATATGATGAATATAGTCATGATATGACCAAGAATGGATATTATATACACCACACAAAATAAATAATTGGTTAGTATAGAATATGTCTCATGGAGGTAAAGTTGAGTTAGAAAACCATTACATCATGTTTGACATCATTTGTATGTTTTTGAACATCCAGTATAATAAATATTTGTTTATTATAAATATATGAAACACAAATTCTCATATATATCATAATATACATTATAATATTAAATCATTTTACCCCTAATGTTAATAATATTTAAATATTTTCATTGTTTCATGTTCTTATTACCTTATTTTTCCATGTCCGAGTTTTCATGAAAGTTCTTGTTCTTGTATATTAGATATTTTTCCATAATAACAATAATTAAAATAATTTCCTGAATATTTTTTTATCAAATACATCCTTTTACCAGTCATTAAATATGTACATAGAAAATTAATTACATTTCTTCATAGAGAAAGTAGGTCATACATATGCATGAGTGATGATATTATATTTTCAATGGATTATAAAGTAAACACGAGCGACGATATAATATTTCCAATAGAATATATATTAAGAAGGTAAATGTGATACTATTACTCACTGAGTAGAATGATATCTTTAATATTTTAAATATATATATATTTATATTATCTATCATTATATATATCCATGATAATTTTTATAGATAAAATATTACATCAGATTGCGAGGTTGTAGTCTATCATACACATGATTGAGAAAATAATTTTTATTTCATTGGATGTGAAGAGGGCTAAATATTCCGAAATCAAAAAACTAACATCGATGTATATGTTATATACTAGTGTTATTATGTATTATGTATTAATACATAATTTAAGGTTTTAAAATAAAAATGAAAAAATATCATAGTGAAAATAATTACCTTCACTAAGTGAATCCTCCCTTGGATTTTTCTAAGAACCCTAATGATTGTCTTTTGGGAAGATAAGATTACATTTAATTTTGATAAGGAATTTTTTAGAGATATTGGTGGGGTTTTTTTGATAAATATTTCTTTAGTGGTGTGATGAATTGAAGAGGGTGAGTGACCTTTTATATTTTAGGAGTGACATTTGTTTAAATACCCAAACCTACTCAATGATGGGAACTTAATATCGCCCCATGATGCTATAACATGAAAAAAAATATATGTTTTTAGGGATTAAATGCTTTATTAAAAAATTCAGGACATAAAAAACCAATGTTTTGAACATTTTATTTCTTGTCCACTCATATTTCCTTAATTCGAATATTTTGTTTTTCACTACGATAACTAATATTTTAATCCACGGTAACATATACATAATGAATGAAATAAAATAAAACATTTTGGATAATATGTACACAATAATTATAAATATTAAATCCAATTTAATAATTAATAATCATTTTTGTGTTGTAAATTTATTTTAACACTAGTTCATGTAACATGAAGAAACGCCACTTTAACGTTAATCAGGTTAAGAAATATTTTAATCCTTATAGAGAAATAAATCCATTATAAAAGTTAAATTGGTAAATTAACGTAAAAATGTTTATATTAATAAGCATATTTAAATATCTTCGACAAATATATGATATTGAGTTAGATTAAATAATTCAATAAACGATAATATATTATAAAATATCATTAATATTAATTTTGACAATATTAATTAAATTTTAATTTTTTAAATATAAATAAAATGATAAAATTCTAATATATTATTTCCAAAAACTTAAATTAGTAGATATATATATATCTAAATAATTAATGGATCATAATAATCCCTACTTTTTTTTAAATTTTCATATTTTTAGTTATTTATCAATTAGTTAAATAATTAATCCACTAGAGTTAGTTAATAATTAAATTAATTATATGATTAATAAAAATTTAAACTAAATTACAATCATGGAATTAATTTGATTATTCTCACAATATGAATATATATTCATCAACGTATTTCTTTTATCCATATCTAAACATTGAATAGAAATTAAGAAGCTAGAGGGTGAAATTTTGAATTTTTATTTTCCTCAACTAATATATACGAATCATTCCTAGAGAAGATTCCCAAAAAACCATAAAAATAAAAAATATTGTGATAGATATAGAAATATGTCCAGCTAATATTAATTTGATAAATTTTTTTTCATTTTAAACCTTATCATTTTTGCTTAACCCTATAGTAAACATGTTTTAACCATAACCATGGTAATTAATTTTTTCTTTTAATAATATTAATTAAAAGAGAAAAAATTAATTCAAAAATATCACAAAATATTAATTATTCTAATATATATGGAATCCTTTTTATCAATTTTAACACATATATGTGGAAATATTTAATTTAAAACTAAACCCATATACAGGATGGAAATATGGTTTTCCATAGAGAACATCTTTATAATTATAGAGTGTTTTAATATATATATTCAATATTAAATGCAATAAAATATGATATATTTTGTTAATTAAAATATATATTATCAAATTTTACATAAAAAGAAATTATAAATAATAATAAAACCATTAAATAATTTAAATAATAAGAAATATTGTAATTAGAATAATTATTTTCACTATTCATTTAAAAAAATGTATATGTTAATAAAAATAAAAAATTCCATGTATTTATTTTTCTGTGCTTATTTCAATAAGGAATTCAATTTTACCAATTATATTTTTAAAAATTAAAAAAATTTAAAAATTATGTGAAAGGAGTGATGAAAAATCCTTTTATATAAATGATGTTTTTCAGAAAAATAATCCCTTTCATTTTAATTTTTTATTAATCTTAATTAATAAACAACTATTTAATTTTTTTTCATTTATGAAAAAAATATTTTTCATAATTTATTAATTCCAATTAATACACACCAATTTTGAATCAAGGTTATAATAGTCATGATTAAATAATAATTTAGAGTATCGTGTTTCATTTAAACTATGTGTCATTTGCATTACAAGATTTCAAAGATATTGATTTTATTTTATAAATATATATCTTAAAGTCATTGTTTGTTAAATTCTCTTCTATGATTTGTCTAGTGTATCATATATGATATCAAACATGATTCTCATCTTTTAGATTCTCAGGGTTTTACACTCAACTCACATCCTCTATAGTTCACTATCTTTATAGCATATTTAAACATTAAAATTTTTGTGATGTCACTCCCAAATCACTTTAAATTAATTATCTAGAATCATAATGAATCAAAACCTAAAAATATTATGTCATTATGTTGAATAAGAGGAAAGGAAACGAAAAAAACACTGAGAATAATTCATGTGTAAGGCTTATATACACCACCCACCCCTGAAGAGTAATATCAATTGATAATTGAGGAAATATGATGTTTACTATTATAGATATTATAAGAATTCCACTTTTAGAAAAACTACACATTGTAATGGAATCAAGGTGTTTCTTTAGTTATGTTTATTATGAAGCATAACTTTTATATTTCTACAAATTGGGTATATGATAACATCTGTGGTTCTCGCAATTTTATAAAAAAAGATCTTACAATATTATGAAAGGACATGTTGTTTGAAGTTGATAGTTGGGTTGTAAATGTTTTTTGGTTGGTATCTCTATCCATTTTTTACTACCACATCACAATTCTAATGAGACTAATTGTGATTATTCATAATTATTGCAATGTGTCGGGAATTATCAAAAATGTTATTTTTCGTAACTAAATTTGAAATGGATTAATTTTTTTCATGTTAAAAAAGTGTGTTCGCACATTTATAAAGAAGGAATATGTTTTTTAAGTCAAAATTACACAATTGACGTTATATATTAGATTATAAGAATGATGTGTTGAAAATACATAATGAATATGAATCACGTGACTCATAGGACACCAGATTATGGAATCTACACATAGGTCGCGTAAATGAGAAACTATTGAATGAGTTAGAAAAAATATGTAACACCCCGGGTAAATAATGAATATGAAATTTTTATATTTATTCATATTTGTGAATAAAATATTAATATTACTTTAAAGGGTTGTTATGTTCGATAGCATACCCGATACGCAACAAAGAGTTTCACTGAAATCCTACGTTGCACACTAGTAATAAAATAATATTATTTTAAATGGTAGTTAACATGTAGCAGTTGTATTGGAAGGAATGGATAGAAATAACTAAAATATGATTATATATGTTTTTAAATGTTTTTTCATTTATCCAATAAAAGATAAATGCTAAAAATATGGAAAAAATTTAATTTTAGGCGTATATGCCCTAGTTTTTACTAAAGGTTCACTTATCTCCTTTTGATGGAGAATCGTCATTAAATATAGTTTTTTTTCACTCTTATACATTATTTTGGACCAAATAAAACTCTTCTTTAGAATCAGGATATCAAATTTTACTTTGTGTTAATTTTTGGTATTTTTCCGATAAAGTTCATTTTTTTAATGAATAGTATAAAATGTTGTATTTTAATTCAAAACCTCTTTTTAATCTAATTTATTTATATGATTAGATTATATTTTGAATTGGTTTTAAAGTGATATTTGAATATATTTTTACCATTAAATCCAATAGTGGTCATTGGAATTAATTTCACTTTGAAATCGGACTTAAACTAGTGTCAATCTTTTGATACTTATTGTTTCATAAAAACACACTATTTGTTATGACAGCGGGAATTAATTATTAAATTAATTAATTTGACTTATATGTTTTGAATTTTTTAAAATAGACATTATTTTTGAATTCGGAATATCAAATAAAGCTTAGGGTGAATTTTTGGGATTTTTATGAAAAACTTCAATTTTTGATTAATAGTGAAACCACTAAGTGGTACTTATAAAAACTGATTTTTTCGTTTAAATGAAATTTCACCACTTCTATGTTTTGAATTTCAAAAATCCGACATACATGGTTTTCATTAAGATGTAAAATGTGGTTCAATGAGATTAAAATAATTTTTTGGTGAATAGTAACTTATTATGTTTTTAATCGCGATTAGAGGTAATTATGCAATTTAAGGAAAAAATGATATTATAATAAAATGAAAATACCATGACACATGTCCTACCCTTATTGGATGTGTCATGGCCGACCAATAAAAGTCATGGGTCAACTTGGGGACCCCATGGAGCCACTTTGGTTGGGAAATGACATAAATAACTTTTTATTTAATGTTAAAGTAAAAATGACACACACATGAGATGTTTTACTAAAAGAATTTTTACCTAGGGTTATACAAGTCAGATTTTTGACTATAAATATTAATTGGAAAGATATAAAGATTTCCTAAATCATAGTAGTTTTTTTTTAATTTTTAGACTTTAAATAAATTAAATTATTTATGACATCATGATGATGCAGCGATGACCTCATTATTTAACGATTTAAATAAAATGGAAAGATAATGTAATATCTAAGCCCTACACATGTCCAAAGCCTATTGGATGAGTGGATTTTGAACCCTTATCACATTATCCTCGCAATACATCAATTTGGGACCTTTAAAATCCGAAAGTCATTTTAAAATAAAGTGACATTTCTTTACTTTCCAAGAGTGCCCTTCCTCTCCTCTTATAAAGGGCCCCCAACTCTACCTTTTTACCCACACTCCAGAAGCCTTTGGCTCGGCCAAACCCTACCCATTTTGTCTCTCCACTTCCCTCTCTTACTCCTTTAAGCCTCACTTTGGGTATAAGTCTTCCCAAGGAAGCCCTTGAGCTCATACCAAAGGGAGTTACCCGATTTTATGATAATGTCTTCACATGTGTCCTTTTTCTTTATTTTGCTTCTCCACCCCCCTAAACTCATTTTATTATTTTCTTTTGTAACAACTCCAGTATCTTAAATATACTAGGATTTAGTTTCAAGAAGTATTCGAACTAATCTTACCCACACCTACATCTAATGGTTAAAGAACATTATGTTTCCGTGGATGGCGAATTTTTGCCTCCCGAAACGATGATTGTTCAACACTCATATAAAACCTTCAAAGGTGGCCATTAAGGTGTCACTATATTTATATATGATATATAATATGTTTATGTTTTACTTAAGATTATTTATTTTTCATTTGTGGCTTACCTTTATGGCGTCCATTATGGGTATACACAATATCTTCATTTTAGGAAGTACGGACTACCGCCCCCTCAAAGTGATGTGATTCGTTAATGCCATACGTGGGACGTATAAAGGATGGATTTAATGTTATTATATATGATTTTATACTGTAATTATAATATAACTCTTTATCATTATTATTTCTTTCCATTAAAGTATGATATAGAAATGAAAGTAGCGTTCATGCGTACGTACGGCTTACCGTCTCCATGAACGGTGCATTTCATTTCTTATCCCCAAATGTAATGTACTATTATAAGTACATGTATATAATAGATATATATGATGAATGATACATCTAAATGATGAATATAATTCTGGAATTAAAATATACATACCTCTAATTTAGTTTTAATTCCATTAATATGATAAAGAAATGAAAGTAGTGTTCATGCGTACGTATGACTTACCGTCTCCATGAATGGTGCATTTCATTTCTTACCTCTAAATGATTATGTGATATTATAAATACATGTATATTATATACATATATGATATATATGATATCCAAATCAGTAATTTAATTCTGGATATAAATAACCTTTGACCACACGAACAACATGTAATTGTAAGAAGTCCACTTTCGACTTAAGAACCAAATATCGACAAAACAAACATTATTAACTTAAATGGTTACATAATGTTTATAACATGGAAATAAGTTACATAAAAGGAATAATGAACTTGAAAAACTTTCTTAAGAAAATATAAATTAACTCATGTTTATGATTTAGGACGTTAAAGAATGATCGAGTCATGTCGGACCCGAGGTAAGGGATCCTACTCCTCTCTTTCTTTTTATGTACACTCTTTTATGTCATTAATTTTAAAGATCATATTTCTTGTTATTGGGATGTTATTTTATATTAATCATACTGTAATTTTTATGTTCATGTGATGGGAGACCCTATTCTCTCTCATCAATCCATTTTGGAAGTTTTAAGTGGCACCGTTAGGCTGCCGAGTATTCGTAAGTGATTTTTCATCTCACTTTTATTCTCGTGAGATTTTTTATACATTTGCCACAATTTCCTTTGAGTGGTGTATGTAATTCCCATTATTCTACTCATTGTGTAATATAATTTCTTTTATGTGTATTTACATCAATATTGTATTGTCCTTCTTTCACGAGGTGAATGTTTCAAAAGATACCCATGTCGGTAAGGGAACCTTTCACCCTCCTCTTTTTAAAAGACTTCTTTTGTTGGGTCTTTTAATTTACATATTGTTTTGTTGGGATATGTTCTCATATATCCTTATTGATGTAAATTTTATGTCCAAGTGATGAGATACCCTTTTTTTATCTCTCATCAACTCATTTTGATGTGACGCCGTTAGGCTGTCAAGGGAACTTCTTAACCCAATTTCGATTTCTTTGGGTTCAACATGTAGTTATTGAATATGTAAACCTTTATATATGTGTGAATGACCTTTGATTATTTTACACTTAATATCCACTTATATTTGGTGTATTCGTTTTTCACACATAATTATGTAATTGATTTTTCCTTAAACCAAGGATACCGTCTTTGTAAGAGACTTCGTCTCAATCTCCTTTCATTGAGGCATATTTCGTTTTATACAAAACTTCTTTTATACGGTGTATAAAACCCTTTGACTTTTATTTTTATACAAAAGGAATCTTTTTCTACGAAGCGTTTTACTAAACGACAAAAAGGAATGTTTTTTTAACGTACGCGGTGACAACGACTTTTTCTGCCTCCGCGAGTATTATTTGGTCATTGGCTTCCTCAACAATCCGTAATGTTTTTGAAATAAAATAAATACCATATATTCTTTTATGTATTTTGGTATTGAAAATGGTTTTGATAAATGATTCTATTATATATATTTTGATTGAAATGTGGAAATGTTATCATACCTTTATATTGGTTATATGTTTTATGATTTTATATTGGTACTTGGACATTTGACGGGTGGTTACGTGATAAACCATATGACGGGTGGTGCCGTGAATACCAAGACGGGTGGTTACGTTATAACCTCCAATGCATTGCGTATGGAAGTCGGCCGTATGTATATTCCATTAAGTATGTATTGAAATTGTCCGTATTTCTATTCCATTAAGTAATATGTGTGGAAGTCGACCGTATGGTTATTCCACTTAAGTATGTTTATGTCCCAAGTTACCTTTATATATGTTATTTTTTATTTATATGGGATTTATTGTAATCCTTTGGTTACAAAAAGGTAAGTAATGATATTTTATTCAGTGAAGAGTTTTTTTACTACTTCATGAAGGTGAAGGTATTACTTTGATAAAGTATACATGGTTTACTAGATGTTTGAAAAACTAACAGTTTTCATTCTTTGTGTATACCTTACTGAGATTTTTATGCTCATCCCAAGTTTTTGAAATGTTTTTCACAGGTCAAGGGAAGGGTACTTGATGTTATGATAGTGTCGAGGATGTGTCAAGAAAGAATCCATGTTTTATTTTAAATATGTTTCCGTTGATGGGAAGAATGAATACTGTCTTTTTTGTAACCACTTAGTTTAAATGTGGAATGTAATGAAAGTTTCATGATCTAATTCTCTAAAACTCTAAACCTGAAAAGATACTCAATGTGAATTATTCATTTAATTCAATATTAAGTAAGGTTTAAGGCTGGGGCCTTATAGTTGGTATCAGAGGTTGGTTTAGATAACTTTAGAGGTTAGGGTATTCTCTAAGAACAAGTGACATTACCATAATGGTTAGGATTTCAGAAACAGTCCTAGTTTTAGATAAAGTGAATGAGTAAGAATATCTTAGTGTTTATCTTCCACATTAGTACATGATGGTTATGTTGATATACTCACAATGACCTTTTTGGTTTTGGTAAATGGCTGGATCTAGAAGGCACCAAAGTGACAATGGGTTTGAAGGAAACTATGGTGGTTCTCTGATTAAGAGACTAGATGAGATGGGGGGATTCAATGAGGAATATCACGGTTGTTATAAACCAACAATCAAGGAGTCATGATCAACCACTTCAACCTTGGTGTGTTCTCTAATGCATCATGTACGAGATCTCATACTCAATGTGGAAATTTATGTAATAATTATTAAGGTAACCATTAGGGTTTATATGATCCTTACTTTTTATGAAATTATGGGTTTCTCTATGATATGATGGAAAATGAAAGGAATGAGATAAAAATGAGGTTAAAATATGTTATGATCATTTTTGATGATTTTATCCCATTTTGGGGAATTATTTGAGAATTATATAGTTTTGGAAAAAGGACAACACGCAGACCGTGTGACTACCCGTCGTGTCGGAAAAAGCTGCGGGAATCGAACCAACAACCAAAGTGCGACTGGTATTTATTTCCTACCACTGGACTACGTGAAGTCCCTAGTTAGTTTGACTGATTCTTTTTAGTTATATGATTTTATGAATTAATAGTAAGTTGAATTTGGGTTATTTATGAAAATGATTAACCTATCATGGAGGATATATGATTAGGTTAATTACTTTTCAATACGAGACTTTAGGATCAACTGATGTTGTTTGGAGATAATTGTTACGATTTAACTTGGAAGACTATGTGACTAAATCCTTAAAATATTTGGGTTTCAATATTACATAGGTTTACATTGAATAATTTTATGGATAAATTGTTTATCGGATGGTCCTCGTTGAACTTTGGGTTTTATTGGACAAATTTTGGAGATTAAGCATAGATTTTCTTTTTAAAGGGTTATCCTTTTCTGGATTATCTGACCTTTTACTAACATTTTTGGTTTTGGTTTTGGTTAAAGCCTAAAGACATGGGAAGTATATAGTTCTATTTGGTGGATTAGTTGATTCTCTAGAAGTTGATTATAGTACTCTTCATGCGAACAAGTCTTCCTAAATACATGTCTTTGGAATAAAATAGGAGTTTGATTAAGGAATCTAGTAAAAGTTGAAAGTCAACATGATAAGTGATTATTTTTCCTTATGAATAAATTATTCAATAAAAAGTAACTTAAAACAAAATTTTTTTCTATTACCTTTTCCTACTGGAGAATCGAATACCGTTTAACCCATCACAAGTTTGTGATTTTCTTATGGTTAAATTTCTCCTAGAAATGTTTACTATCACTCTCCATCAGAACATGAACCTATGTTTTCTCCTCCATGTCCATGTTTTCCTACATGGAATCCTAGTATGGGTTAACTCAGGTGACCTCTGTACTTATCTTCCTTTATTTTAAAGTGATTATTTTACCGACTCTTGTTCCGATGTAGGAATTTCAAGGATGTATCCAAGCTCAATTTTAAAAATTGCGAGGACGCAATTCCCAAAAGGGGGGAAGGATGTAACACCACAGGTAAATAAAGAATATGTAATTTTTATATTTATCAATATTTGTGAATAAAATATTAATATTACTTTAAAGGGTTTCTATGTTCGATAGTGTACCCGATACACAACAAAGAGTTTCATTGAAATCTTACGTTGCACACTAGTAATAAAATAATATTATTATAAATGGTAGTTAACATGTAGCTGTTGTATTGGCAGGAATGGAAAGAAATAACTAAAATATGATTATATATGTTTTTAAATGTTTTTACGTTTATCCAATAAAATATAAAGGCTAAAAATATGGAAAGAATTCAATTTTAGGCGTATATGCCCTAGTTTTCACTAAAGGTTCACTTATCGCCTTTTGATGGAGAACCGTCATTAAATATAGTTTTGTTCACTCATATACATTATTTTGGACAAAATAAAACTCTTCTTTAGAATCGGGACATCAAAATTTACTTTGTGTAAATTTTTGGTATTTTTCTGATAAAGTTCATATTTTAATGAATAGTGTAAAATGTTGTATTTTAATTCAAAACCACTTTTTAATCTAATTTATTTATATGATTAGATTATATTTTGAATTTGTTTTAAAGTGAAATTTGAATATATTTTTACCATTAAATCCAATAGGGGTCGTTGGAATTAATTTCACTTTGAAATCGGACTTAAACTAGTGTCAATCTTTTGATACTTATTGTTTCATAAAAAAACGCTATTTGTTATGACATCGGGAATTAATTATTAAATTAAGTGATTTGAATTATATGTTTTGAATTTTGTAAAATAGACTTCATTTTTGAATTCGGAATATCAAATAATGCTTAGGGTGAATTTTTGGGATTTTTCTGAAAAACTACAATTTTGATGAATAGTGAAACCACAAAGTGGTACTTATAAAGACTGATTTTTTTCGTTTAAATGAAATTTTACCACTTATGTGTTTTAACTTTCAAAAATACGACATACATGGTTGTCATTAAGAAGTAAAATTTGGTTCAATTGGATTAAAATAATTTTTTGGTGAATAGTAACTTATTAAGTTTTTAATCACGATGAGAGGTAATTAGTGCAATTTAAGGCAAAAATGATATTATAATAAAATGAAAATTCCTTGAAACATGTCCTACCCTTATTACATGTGTCATGGCCGACCAAGATAATCCATGGGTCAACTTGGGGACCCCATGGAGCCACTTTGGATGGGAAATGACATAAATAACTTTTTTATTTAATGTTAAAGTAAAAATGACACACACATGAGATGGTTTATTAAATAAATTTTTACATGGGGTTATACAAGTAAATTTTTTAACTATAAATATTCATTGGAAAGCTAAATATATTTCCGACATCATAGTATTTTTTTAATAATTTTTAGACCTTATATAAATTAAATTATTTATGACATCATGATGATGTAGCGATGACCTCATTATTTAAAGATTTAAATAAAATAAGAAGATAATGTAATATCTAAGACCTACACATGTCCAAAGCCTATTGGATGAGTGTATATAGAACCCTTATCACCTTATACTCGAAATACATCAATTTGGGACCTTTAATATCCGAAACTCATTTTAAAATAAAGTGATTTTTCTTTACTTTCCAAGAGTTCCCCTCCTCTCCTCTTATAAAAGGCCCCCACCTCTACCTTTTTACCCACACTCCCAAAGCCTTTGGCTCGGCCAACCCCTGGCCATTGTGTCTCTCCACTTCCCTCTCTTACTCCTTGAAGCCTCACTTTGGGCAGAAGTCTTCCAGAGGAAGCCTTTGAGCTCAAACCAAAGGGAGTTACCCGATTTTAAGGTAATGTCTTCACTTGTTTCCTTTTGCTTTATTTTGCTTCTCCAACCCCATAAACTCTTTTTATTATTTATTTTTTGTAACAACTCCAGTATCTTCAATATACTACTATGTTGTTATATGAAGGATTATAGCTACAATTACACCAACCTACATCTAATGGTTAAAGAACATACTGTTTCCGTGGATGGCGAATTTCTGCCTCACGAAACGATGGGTGTTCAACACTCATATAACACCTTCAAAGGTGGCCATTAAGGTGTAACTCTATTTATATATGATATATAATATGTTTATGTTTTACTTAATCTTCTGTATTTTTCATTTTTGGCTTACCTTTATGGCTTCCATTATGGGTATACGTGATATCTTCATTTTAGGAAGTGCGGACTACCACCCCCTCAAAGTGATGTGATTCGTTAATGCCATACGTGGGACGTATAAAGGATGGATTTAATGTTATTATATATGATGTTATACTAGAATTATAATATAACTCTGTATCATTATTATTTCATTCCATTAAATTATGAGATAGAAATGAAAGTAGCGTTCATGCGTACGTACGGCTTACTGTCTCCATGAACGGTGCATTTCATTTCTTATCCCCAAATGTAATGTACTATTATAAGTACATGTATATAATGGATATATATGATGAATGATACATATAAATGATGAATATAATTCTGTAATTAAAATATACATACCTCTCATTTAGTTTTAATTCCATTAATATGACAAAGAAATGAAAGTAGCGTTCATGCGTACGTACGGCTTACCGTCTCCATGAACGGTGCATTTCATTTCTTACCTCTAAATGATTATGTGATATTATAAATACATTTATATTCTAGATATATATGATATATATTATATCCAAATCAGGAAATTTATTCTGGATATAAATAACCTTTGACCACACGAACAACGTGTAATTGTAAGAAGTCCACTTTCGACTTAAGAACCAAATATCGACAAAACAAACATTATTAACTTAAATGGTTACATAATGTTTATAACATGGAAATAAGTGACATAAAAGGAATAATGAACTTGAAAAAAATTCTTAAGAAAATATAAATTAACTCAAGTTTATTATTCAGGACGTTAAAGAACGATCGAGTCAAGTCGGACCTGAGGTAAGAGATCCTACTCCTCTCTTTCTTTTTATGTACACACTTTTATGTCATTACTTTTAAAGCTCATCTTTCTTGTTATTGGAATTTTATTTTATATTAATATTACTATAATTTTTATGTTCATGTGATGAGATACCCTATTCTCTCTCATCAATCCATTTTGGAAGTTTTATGTGGCGCTGTTAGGCTACCGAGTTTTCGTAAGAGATTTTTCATCTCACTTTTATTCTCGTGAGATTTATTCTACATTTGCCACAATTTCCTTTGTGTGGTGTATGTACTGCCCATTATTCTACTCATTGTGTAATATAATTTCTTTTATGAGTATTTACATCAATTTTGTATTTTCTTTCTTCCACGAGGTGTATGTTTTGAAAGATACCCATATCAGTAAGTGAACCTTTCACCCTCCTCTTTTAAAAAGACTTATTTTGTTTGGTCTTTTAATTTACATATTGTTTTGTTGGGATATGTTCTCATATATCCTTATTGATGTAAATTTTATGTCCAAGTGATGAGATACCCTTTTTTTATCTCTCATAAACTCATTTTGATGTGACGTCGTTAGGCTGTCAAGGGAACTTCTTAACCCAATTTCGATTTCTTTGGGTTTAACATGTTGTTATTGAATATGTCATCCTTTAAATATGTGTGAATTACCTTTGATTATTTTACCCTTAATATCCACTTTTATTTGGTGTATTCGTTTGTCACACATAATTATTTAATTGATTTATCCTTAAACCAAGGATACCATCTTTGTAAGGGACTTCGTCTCAATATCCTTTCATTGAGGCATATTTCATTTTATACACAACTTTCTTTTATACAGTGTATAAACCCCTTTGACTTTTACTTTTATACAAAAGGAATCTTGTTCTACGATGAATTTTACTAAGTGACAAAAAGGAATGGTTTTTTAACGTACGTGGTGACAACGACCTTTTCCGCCGCCGCGAGTATTATTTGGTCTTCGGCTTCCTCAACAAGCCGTAATATTTTTGAAATAAAATATATACCATATACTCTTTTATGTATTTTGTTATTGAAAATGGTTTTTATAAATGATTCTATTATATATATTGTTATTGAAATGTGGAAATGTTATCATTCCTTTATATTGGTTTTATGTTTTATGATTTTATATTGGTACTTGGACATTTGACAGGTGGTTACGTGATAAACCATATGACGGGTGGTGCCGTGAATACCAGGACGGGTGGTTACGTTATAACCTCCAATGCATTGGGTATGGAAGTCGGCCGTATGTCTATTCCATTATGTATGTATGGAAATTGGCCATATGGCTATTCCATTAAGTGATATGTGTGGAAGTCGACCGTATGGTTATTCCACTAAAGTATGTTTATGTCCCAAGTTACCTTTATATATGTTATGTGTTCTTTATATGGGTTTTATGGTAATCCTTTGGTTACAAAAAGGTAAGTAATGATATTTTATTCAGTGAAGAGTTTTTTTACTACTTCATGAAGGTGAAGGTATTACTTTGATATAGTATACACGGTTTACTTGATGTTTGAAAAACTAACAGTTTTCATTCTTTGTGTATACCTTACTGAGCTTTTTATGCTCATCCCAATTTTTTGAAATGTTTTTCAAAGGTCAAGGGAAGGGTACATGATGTGAATATAGTGTCAAGGATGTGTCAAGAAAGAATCCATGTTTTATATTAAATATGTTTACGTTGACGGTAAAAATGAATACTGTCTTTTATGTAACCACTTAGTTTAAATGTGGAATGTAATGCAAGTTTCATGATCTAATTCTCTAAAACTCTAAACCTGAAAAGATCCTCAATGTGAATTATTGATTTAATTAAATATTAATTAAGGTTTAAGGCTGGGGCCTTATAAAATATATATTTATATTATTTTAAAATAAAAGAAGATTGTATTTTTCAAGTGTTTTTTAAGGTAAAATGGCCAAATCTCAAATTTGGTAAAATATATGAAATGGAATCAATGATTTTAGTGTCGGTTAATACTCGCATCTTTAGACCATCCCCAGTTGATGTAAGGGGTGTATTTTCATCATTCAAAGAATATAATATTAATTCTAGTATGTAGGGATATATCTACTAAATGAGGTACAAATTAGAATAGTTTGATAAATTCATACAATTTAAGAATGAGGATGAGAACCAGCTCAGTAAGAATATAAAGAATCGAAACTCAGTCCATAGAGGAGAATATATTAATAATGACTTCATTGTAAACTTATGGCTGTATGTGAATTTTTCCCAACTCAATTCTCCATATACATCCTAGGGGAATGGTGTATGTGAAAAGTGGAACAAAAACTTGTTGTAAATGATGACATCAATAACGTGTCATGAAAATCATCAATAGTCATTTTATGGACATTCCTTATTGAAAATACAACATATACTAAACCATGTACAAAATAAATAAATAAATGACATTCAATAACAATTATTTAGTTAAATGAATCCCTTTTAATAGAATATACATTTTTGGTATTGTTTATCATTCATTAAGGCCTCATTCTGAAACAAACATCCACCCTAAATCATAAAGTGAATATTTATTAGAAACCAGTGAATTTTACCTATTTAACCCCTATGATAAATATATACTAGTGAAAATACATGAAAAATTCCATAGAATGGATAATATGTCTAAAAGAGATTGCGGGATTACTATAAATTTTGATGAAGTACTAGATCAGGACACAAAGGAGTTTCTATATAAACAAGTTCTAATATTCACCACATAATAAACTATTCATGAGACAAAAGTACACTATAGGAAAAAAATATTGTATAAATAACATGAAGCACATGGTTTATAATCACTAAGGATGGGGAAACAATATTATATTATAGTAATGATCCTATAACCTAAAACCATGAAATAATAAGAATAAATTCTATCAAATGTAAAGAAACATTTAATTCAAAAAGATATTTGATGTACCAAAACCACACCTAGATTTTGGTTGGTCCTCCAATTTATATAAATATATTTGGTTCCAAATCATTATTTAAGGAGAAACTGGCTCTGATTGCACAATTTAGTCCATATAAATTATTACAGTTTGAAATATGGTACAAACAACATCATGTAATAAATAATGATGAAACCTTTTCACCAGTCACTTTTTTAAATCCATATGAATTATAATTTAAATATAATTGTAAAATGACTATGAGATATGGAATATGGATCTCAAAAACACCATCCACAATTGAAACCATTAATAAGATTTATATAACACCATACCATAGTGTTTGTGATTCCAATAAATGGTAATAAAACACGTATATTGTAGATATCCATACAACCATTAAATATATAGTCTAGTTCACAGTAAATTTTATTTTATAAGTCCTTAATGTAGTTTAGATTCATAATAAATGAATTTGATCAATTTTTATATGAATTTTATAAAGAGTTTGCTATATTTTTTCTAATATAATATGTAAATGAAATTTTAGTTATTCAAAAGGAGATACTAGTCTTACTAACTATTAAGATGTTATTGAAAAAATTATTCACCGTAAAATGAATAGATAAAGAAGAATATGTTCTATGTATCAAGATATATTATGATAGATACATGAGGTTTCTCACTCTATGTATGGGATCATATATCAACATGATACAAATTAGATTCAATATGAAACAATACAATATGGTATTGTTGAATTTGTCATGTGGTATACATATTTCAATAAAAATGATTCCTCAAACCCATGAGGAGAGAAAAATAAATGAATGGATTAAGTATGTTTTAGTTGTTTTGTGTTTCATATATGAAATTTTCTACACCATTCAATATATTTCTTCTAGCTTATGTTTTTTAGGTTGATATCATGTTGATCTAGGAGACCAGTATTGGATGGCTGTCAAAAGTATCCTTAAGTATTTAGGGTGAACCATGTATATGTTCTTGGTAAATGGATTAAATGAGGATGTTGTTTTAAAGTGACATTGGATATGTTAGTTTCAAAATATACCAACATGATATGAAGTCACTATCATAATATTTATTGTCAATCAAAAGAGGGGATATGAGATGGAATATCTAAATGAAATATGTGGATGCATATTCTATAATAGAGGTAGAGTATACACAATCATCAAATATAGATAATTATGTTTCATGGATACATAATTCCATACATGTAATTGACATGATACATAGTCGTAAAGTCCCTATCATAGTTTATGGTGATAATTTTACAGTGTCATCTCTCACAAAAAACTATGGAAACTTCGCCAGATGATTCATATAATCCAAAAGAATCACCACATGAGTGATTTTCTTCAAGAGGATATGTTATAGTGATAACCATTTCTAGAAAATACTATTTTTGTGGATACATTCACAAAAAAACAAATCCTAGAAGAAACATAATATTTTTGTGAGATATAGTGCACTAAAAGACATTATCAGTAAGATCTAGGACAATTGAGAGTCTATTGTAAGTGGAAACCAATAATCAGATGGTTTTTAAATTATATTATCTAATATATTCACATAAGTTAATTTTAAATATATATTTAATCATATTAATAATCATTCTATTTTAATAAAATTTAAATATTTTCTTTGGTATATTTCTAATTACCATAGGTTATAGAAGTTCTTAACTATGATGGAAAGCATGAGATGTTATGAAGATATATCTTAAATAATTTTCCAATGGTCGACATGAAAAACTATGATGGAGAACCTAGTTTGATGAATATTATGTGTGAGTTCTCAAGAGTGAAAGAAGGCTAATATCATGATGTTTAGACTTGGTGATCTCTAGAATGATAGATTTTGAGGACATACCCAGGAATAGTAATACTATAATTTTGGGTGCCATAAGAAATTCCATTCTATGAGGGTTTTGGTGTGATACTTGACATTAATATTATTATTAAATCATAACCTAACATAAATACATAGAATTGTTGAATAATCATAATGAAACACTATCATCAGATAATATAGGATACAATTTATATTCCATTATTGGTGTGTTATTAACGAATTACTTAATAAATTATTTGTCCCTTACTATTATGAAATTTAATATCTAGACCCCTTTATTGGAAAAGATACATTAAAATAAATTACATGTTAATGATGTTTTAGATATTTTTAATGAAAATAATAAATGATATATACATGAATCATTAAAATTAATAAAAAAAATTATAAACCCTCTTTTATTGGATGTTGAGAAAATTGGATTATATTTCATAGTCTTCACTTATATATGAGTTCCGATGTAGTGGCATTAACATCTTATTCTTAGCTTAATTAAAATCATTTTGTACAGGAATCTAAAAATTTAATTTCAATGATGAATAATCCTAGAGGGTCCCACACAATGTTCTTTTGTTGATCCTAAAGAAATTATATTTAAATGTATTTATTTGTGTAAATATTTTATTAAGTATGTGGGAAAAATTTTCTAATCACACATTAATTTCATAAATTAATTAAAAATTTATTCTAATATTAATTATTAAATTATGTGGAGTTATAATATTCTTTGTTTATCATATGAATAAATATTAAAAAAATATTTATTTTTTTATTCGATAAATGAAGATGTGGATTTCATGAAAAATATGAGGGCCAATGTCAATTATTTATTTTCATGAAGGAAGAATAATATATATCATTGTGCTAGTATGGACACACCAAGAGATAATAATAATAATAAATTATTATTAAATTTCATTGTATGAAATAAGGGTTTAACATATTGTGAATTGATAATGTTATATTAAATAGTATTTAATTATAACAAAAATTCTATAAATAGACTACCATGTCCAATTTTCACTCTGAAGCCCGAGTGATTCTCCCTACCCCTCCATGTTATCACGATTGAGAGTGAAAAGTTGAATCTTCAAGATTGAATAAATCATCACATTAATCAAGATGAAAACCTAAATATTATTAATGCATTGTACTGGTACCAGAAAATCCATAAATTTCATTTAGATATTGAAAAATCTCATTTGGATCAAATATTACTGTATTCGACACATGGTTCTTAAACGCACAAAGATGGTAGAAGAAGTGGGTTTTAATTGATCAATATCTCTGTCAAAGAAGGATCTCTTACTGAAGGTATTATTGAATCCTATACTTTAAAATTAATTACAAATTTATTATCATTGATCCTCTTGGTATTGGTGTGTTTGGCATGTCTCTTCTAAAAAATATTAATTTTCATGAATCCCGTGTAATGTACATTGTAAGAAGGTCATTATATCTTAAAATTACTGATTCAAGAACAACATTAATATGTTCATCCACTCTACCAAAAAACCATTAGTCCCATAATTATAAAATATTTTTTTCATTATGATGAAACTATGTTAACAATTTTAGGTTGGATACCAAATATATATTGGAAGTATGAGATTAAATTATCTTTGAATGAGTTTGGTAATATGATTACCTCTTATTTGAGAGTGATCATTTTACTTTATAAGACCCAAATACTTTATAATATTTTCATTTCATAATAAATTTAGTTTTTTTCTTGTTTGTTTTATATAAAACACCATGTTAATATTATAAAACTCAAAACAATGGGTTGGTTTGCGTTACATGCAATGCCTTGTTTTACTGAACAACATTAAATTAATAAACTTTTTTTATTTAATATATTATATAACCGAGCTGTTAAATTATAGGTAATGAATAGTTTTTACCATATTTTGAAATTTATATATTCAAAATATTTTTATCTTTCACCTAATGTGTTTCTTAGACATAATATAAGAACAAATTTAATTTTTTGTATAAAATAAGTATTTTTCAAAAAATGTTATTTTCCCCCTTTTAATGGTGAACCCATTTCAAATACATTATTTCACAATTTTTTAAAATAAATATAACAAAATAAACTTATTATTTGGAAGAAAGACATAAATATTTAATTTGGAATTTTTTTTTGTTTTTTTGATAACTTTTATATTTTTATGAATAAGGAAATATAAAAAAAATTAATTAATTTTTTAATAGAAATAATTTATAGTGATAAATTATACAAATGAATAGTTTTAAATTATTATGAGCTCAACTTTTTATAATTTAATATAATTTATGTCATTGGAATTATTTTCACATTAAAATTAGATATAAACATATGTCAATCTTTTGATGGATATTTCTTTTGAAAAACCTATTTCCTCATGTTGACAATGGGAATTAATTTTAAATTAATATGTCAAACATTTGTGTGTTAAATTTTGAAAAATGGAATCAATATTTGGAATCCGTGGGTCAAAATTATGTTAATATGAAACTTTTTTAATAATGCATTTTGAATAGTAACTTTAGTTATTTTTATTACAACGGTTAAGGGTAAATCCAGTAATTAATGGTAAAGTTAATATTAAAAATTACTTTTACACCAATGAAAATAATATTGAATGGTGAAATTATACCCTTATCATCTATGGTTTGAATTTTAATCACTTAATGTCCATTTTCCCAGGAATATGACATTAATATTATCAAAACCAATGAATTCGACCAAATGTCACACTCTCATTTTATATAAGTGATTTAATATTAATATTGGAATAATTATGAAATAACAATGACTATAGGTAGTCTGTGGAAATATAAAATAATATCCTTCATCATAGAAATTTATTTATAATTTTTAGAGATTAAATAATATCTGATAATGATGACAGAATAGTCATGTGGAAATTTTTTTATTTATATAAATATCAAGTAAATTGTTAATGAAATATTAATATATATATATATAATTTAAAATAATTAATGTTCTGCATGATTTTTATAGGTGATTATTTCATGTTATTTGTATATTTAGTTTTTGGTTCGAAGTTATCTTCATTTGTGATTTTTATTTAAATTCAAATAAATGAATAGTGTCAAAATTGAAAGTATTAATATTTTATGAAAATAATATATTATTAAATTATTTCAAAATCATAAAATTTTAAAATATTACAAGGTGAAAATTATAAGGTCTAAAATATCATAAATTTTCCAGATATGAAAAAGTGATTCCACATAAGTAAATATTTATAATAGTTTAATATTTATAATATTATTACCACAACAAAAAACAAAATAGATTAAATAAAGATAAATAAAAATGATAATATTTAAAATAAAATCAAAATATGTATAAATTTTATTATTATAGGAGATTTATACCTATACACATATTATCTTCTAAATAATAAACTTTTCATCCACTTGAATTTTGAAATTATTTTATATTAATTTAATCGTTTTTGTATTTCCAAAGGTCCCCTCCTCTCTCTTATAAAATGAAACCACTACTTCTCCTCTAATCACACATGTAATGTGATTTAACTTGACCAAAACCTTAACATTTATTCTCAAAACATCCCTTAAATAATCCTAGATGATAAACATTTCGAATAAATCATTCGTACGATGTCCTTTTGTGCATACCAAAAGTAGATACCCGAAAAGACGGTAATTATTTAATCACATATATCAATGTAATTTTCTTCCTTTACTTCCTCTTTCTATATTGTTTCCAAATAAAACAAGTCACTTTTGTATCATACATAATAAAATATTATTATAATCATGGGAACCCCATATTTTTCATTTTATCATTAATACAAATAACCATATCACCATGTGTACGTACGTATGACTTACCATCTCCATGATGTGGTTTAATTTGTTATTCAACACTATATTTATTGGATGGATATAATGATGAGAATAATGGATATAAATAAATAATATGATATGTATTTTTCATAACATATATACCACCCAATTTTATACCATTTAACCATCAAGGGAATGATATCGTCGCTCCTGCATACATACGACCAACCGTCTCCACGGTACGATGAGATTCATTCTCTATACTAACAAATTAAGAATGCTTATAAAATATATATTATGAGTAAAAATAATTATTATGATCTTAATTTCAATATTTACATGAATAAAATACATCCTATTCTTAAATAACATGACTTACATGGACAAAAAGGAACGGGGAAACAAAGTAGTTAACACCAAAAATAATGGTAACATTGAAACACTATTAACCAAATGATATAATAGGATCCCTTATGATATTATAAATTTAATAGACAAAGATTTTATGAGAAATATTTTTTTAATTTTTTTGATTTCTTGTTTTGTACACTTCACAAAGATTATCTTGCACTATATGCGACACCATATTTGCTTGTAGTATACGCTACAATATTCTTGGATAGTGTTGCACATAATTTCATGTTATTTCGAAAAAAATTCATTTTACCCAAAACCAAGTATATATTTTTATCTATTTATAAATGAACTATATTTTTATTAAGTTATATGAAACACCATAGGATGCTTACACTACAAGAAACCCCGACATGGCTTTCATTACATGCAAGAACAACCTTCCTCGATTGCGTGTGTTGTACACAATACCGATTTTTACTGAACAATGTATTATTGTATTAATATTATTAACTAGGCGTTATGAATATTATTAACTACATTTTATATTTTATAACATTATTATTCATCTTACATATTTTCTAGATCATTGTCTGTGACGAAAATTAATTTTTCGGGTTAAATAAATGTTACTCAAAATATACACTTTTGCCGCCTTTTGATGGTGCACCAATTTTAAATCTAAAATTTGACAAGATTATAAGTTCATTTTTACAAAATAAACTTATTATTTTGAATCAGGATCTAAAAATTTACACTGGATAATGTTTTGATATTTTTCTAACAACGTTCTTATTTTGATGAATAGTAAAAACTTGCTAAATTTTACATAAAAACAACAATTTTAATTTAGATAATTTATATGGATAAATTTTCATAGTAAATTGTTTTAAATTATAAATAAATTATATTTTTACCGTTTAATATAATGAATGTTAGTAAAATTAATTTTACATTGAATTCGTAGGTAAAATCAATTCAATCTTTTGCAATGTTTTAAACAAAACCCCATTTTTTTTCAACAACATGATTAATTTTATATTAATTACTACACATTATGTGTTTTGAATTTATAAAAATGGATTCCATATTTGGAATCAGTAGGTACAAATTATCTTAATAGGCTACTTTTTATTTTTGGGCATCATGGATAGTAACCACAATATATTTTATTAACCACAGTTAAAGGTAAATTAGGTAATTAGCGTTAAAAATAATATTATAAAATTACACAAACACCTGAAAAAATTCATTTGGATGAATACAAGTTGACCCATATCATCTAGGGGTCATAATAGATTCATTTCATGGACTTTTGACCCTGAAAAGTATGTAATTATTATTAAAACCAAAGAAAGTGACAACATGTCACTCTCTTATATCTTATAAGTGTAATAATTTTAATTTAGTTATAAACTTCATAAAACTTAAAACCTAAATAGTCACCAGAAATATAATAAAATTATATACATCATGTGAATTTATATATAATTTTTAGGGATTAAATAATTATCATCAATGGTGACACAATAGTGATGTAGAAATAGTTCATTTAGTGAAAAATCAATAATATAGTTTTTATTAAACTAATAGTGACCATAAAAGGCACAAAAACCTGAAAAAAACTTATTTATCATGTACATGTAAACCATAAGAATCCAATGTTCTAATATTTTACCATTTTGAGCCATATTATTTTGATTATGACACTTATATTATATTATTTCAAATGATGTCAAAGATGTCACCTTCATAATTTAATAAATATATCAATTTAAATATTGTTATTTTAAGATTATAAATTATATTAAAACAATTATTATGGATGATATTATATTTATATGCATAATAGAATTATATTTTCAATTTTTAATGAAATAATAAATATATTAAATAATTATAGAAAAAGTTGTAGTAATTATTTTGTTAAGAAAAATATCAAATAAATGGTTATAAAAATATTAAAATAAATAATATATGAACTATTTAATGTGATCCACAAATTTTTTAGAAGAATATTTCATGTGATGAATATATTAAATATTTTATTTTGAATAAATCCCCTGTTTGGATTTTATTTAAATCTAATTAATGAATAGTGTCAAAATTGACACTATTGATATTTTAAACAAATAACATGTTATAAAATTGTTTAAAATCAAAAAAAATATTTAAAAATTATAAATTGAAATTTATATAGTCCATAAATTAATAAAGTATTCAATTATGTAAAATTCACAACACATATGTAAGTATTTATAAAAAATTAAAATTTAGAATATTATTACCACAAATAAGATTAAATAAATTAAATAAGGATAAATAAAATTGATGAGGTTTAAAATAATTTCCCAACATATATAAATTTGATTTGTTAATGATATTACAAACCTTTCTTACCTCATATCCGAATTTGAGTCACTTTGGAAGTTTTTATGTGGGGTTAGATTTTATTATTAATTAATATTTTTGAGGCTTCCAGAAGTGCCCCTCACTTCTCTTATAAAAGGGAACCTCATCCCTCTCCTCCTAACACAATTTTGAGACTTCAAGATCGTCCAAACCCTGACCATTACACTTATCAACTTCCTTAGTAATATTTTGGAGATTCTGGTCTTCTCAAAAGACAAACTCTAGTCTGTTAAGAGGAAGTTCAAAGGAGGTGCGTTGAAGAAGAGGCAATCACTTCTTCCGATTCTTTCAAGTTTCATTATTCTTTTACTTAATCTTCCTTAGTTGTTTCATTATAAATTAATAACATAAGTATAACTAATATAATGATAAGTTATCATAACTATGAAACAAACCCATTTCACCTTCTATCCATCCAATAGAAAACAAAATCACTATACGTGCATACATACAGAATACCATCTCCACGCTATGGTGTAATCTGTTATTAAATCACCACCTTACTTGGATGGGTATAATGGTGTAAATAATAACTATATATTCTTATATTAACATTATATTATATCATCCACTCTAATTTTATACAATAATTATGGGAACGATATCATAACTCGTGTGTACGTACGGATTACCGTCTCCATGATGCGATGAGATTCATTCTCCATGTTAACCATTTAAGAATGATTATGAAGTATATATAATAAGTAATCATGAAATATATGACATAATAATGATACTGGATATTTTTATATATATATATGTCATTTACTTTCATACAATTTAATAAGGAAACGAAAACAATGTTCATGTATACGTACGACCAACCGTCTCCATGAACGGTGTATTTCATTCGATTTATTGATCAATTATATATATTTATATGATGGATATATATTATTTTTAAATCATTTTTTATATTCTAGAATTATTTAATCATGATATATGTAATCGCATGAATAATTACAAGTCAAAACATGTACGATAAATGATTTTTTTACACAAAACGCTACTTTAACATGGAATTGAAAAATGAATGGGTAATATAATGTCGTAAGTGAATCATATATGATATAATAAATATTATTATGGTTATATTAAAAGTTAATAATATGTTTAAACCCACTATAAATGAGTTTTGGATACATATTATGCATATCATACCTAAGGTAACGAATTATTTCATCTCACTTTTATTTCTGTGAGACATATTCCTTAATCACTATCTATTTATTTTGTATGGTGTTTATGCATCCCATGAATGTTTTGTGATTTTTATTATAGAAGAAATGATATTTAAATATGCATTCAATTTTCTTTATTTTATGACACGTATGATTCCACTGATCATAAAAGGTAAGGGATAATTATTCCAATCTCGTTCTTATCCATGATTGTTTATTTGTAAGTATTTACAGGAGTTATGTTTATCATCCATGTCCTTGTTTTCTCAAAATTATTTCATAAAATGTTTACTATTATTCTATGTATATTTAAAGTCATTTTACCCTTTTTTTAATTTTACCACATGGTATGGAAGGAATCTTTCTTTTGTTTACCATACGAGGTACTTTTTGAATTTTCCTGCAAAAGTACGAGAAGAATGTTTTTTTAACTTATACTGAAAGAATAGATTTTTAAAGTTTCATAACGCCTTATTTTTATTAAAATTTCTATAAAATATTTCATGATTATTTTCAAGAAAAAAAATTCTTTTAAAATTTTATGTAATTTTGAGAAAAGAAAATTATTTTGAAGATGAAAGGATATTATTTTCAAGAATTCATTTCAAGTGTTTTATCAAAACTACTTTCCATCTAAGATGACATTATTTAGTATGTTTATGATTCAAGTATAGTGTCTCTATTATTTACATGGTCTAATTTTTATTATAATGAAATTATGTCTATTTGTTTTATATGGATTATTCTATGAAGGGTTGATGTTTATGAAACCCGTTTTACTCTTTGGAATATGATGAATGATTTATGAATGTTTTGTGGCACACATAAGAATGATTTCAATATGAGATGGGTGGGACCTATATCTCCATCCAATGCATTGGGTAAAGATTTATATATCATGATATATACATGGATGGAATGATAAGTAAAATCTGATTCTGTAATACAGGTCTGGAACGCCAAGTAAAACCGGTTCAGTAATGGACTCTATCCACTATGATGGTCTTGGTAGCAATGCCATGGCTACTATGTAAATAATAACATGTACTTAATGGTTTTAGACAATTACATGTTTTATTTCAATGATATTTTATCATGATTAATGTTTCTTTATGATATATGCCTTATGCACTTCCAAGATTTATGTCACGTTCAAATGTTTATGGATTATTTTTTGTTCTCCATGTTTACCCTTACTGATAATTTGAGCTCACCATTTTTATGATTTTCCCTAGGATATAAAGAAATGTTTTAGGTAAGAAAACAAAAGGGGAAGATCATTATGGGATATGTTGATGATATTTCACCATGATTAGAAGATTATATTCTAAGTTTCCAAATACACTAAACTAATATGGTCTTTGGGCATCTTTTTTGTCATGCTCTATGTATGTTGAAAAATTTATTTAATGTCCATGTACATCATGATTTGGGTCTCTACAGTTGGTATCAGAGTGAAGGTTTAGTTATCCTTTGGAAACTAGGATGTGAAAACTTTAGTGAGATCCCTAGAGACATTTCTAAGGTATGTCTAGTGATGTCCCTAAGGTTTTTTATAACTATAGGTTACAGTCCAAGAATTATGATGACGATCATGAATAACCTAGGGTGATCCTAAGATGTCATGGATGAAAGAGTGTGTGATAAGTTATACATTTTATGATTATGTGGTTCCACGTTATGTTAACTGTTTATTACACCATGGTTTTTGGTTTTGGTCAATGGAGGGAACTAGAAGGAATTTCATCAAAATTTAATCCAATGGAGAAATTGCGTAATGCCTAGAAAGAAAGATATTGTGATTATACTGAATCAGTCATCACGATATATAATTAACACGGTGAAAATTAGTGGTATTTCTAATTCATCAAATAAGAGGAAGATGGACTTTTATTCATGTTCTCCTGGTGAAGAGTATAGAGAAAAAAAGATTTAGATTTCTAAAGCATGGAAGAAGAACCTTGATGAATACATCAAATGGAGGGGATGATGTAATCTGTGTGGGGATAAGGGTCATAAAATGATAGACTGTCATAAATTTCAATTTCTTATACGTGGAGAACATATGCATTACCTAACTCAATGATCTAACCTAATAGGTTACATCTAAATCAAGGAAGGATATATTTAATGACAATCATTGAAGAGTATGGATTGAAGTGTTTATGTATTGGTATTTAAGAATAATGTTTTTGAGGTACTTCTAGGGTATATTAGAATATCTATGTATTTGTACATTGTGGTTTTCCATAATAATATGGTACCTGTAACCCAGAAAAGTGATTGAAATATTTTTGGAAAGTAGATGATATGCTCATAATGAAGGGATAAGGAGAAAATAATATGTTTGACAGTATTAATGAGCTCATGACTGATATAAGGACAAAGTAACATCATGGTTTGAGTATATTGAAATTTATATATTTTGGTATGCGGAAAGACTAACCTTTGGACAACATTAATGTTTTCGCTAAGGTTCTATGGTAATTCATGTTTCAAGAGAATACATGATTAAGGTATTCACATGTTTAGAATGTGACCAACATGATATATAGTTTGATATATGGGGGATAAATGATGGTATTCACATGCTTAGTGGATTACATTTCTAGTAATATTTTACTTTATACTATGAGATTGGATAAAAGCATTTTGGATAAGCCTAAAAAATGGAACGGTTTAAGTTTGAAATCAGATAGTATTGTTTAAGACTAAAACATTTTTTCAATATTATTTCTGGAATTTATAATGTGAAGTTTTAGAAAAAGGACAACCTGCAAGACGAATGAAAACCCATCGCGTCAGACAGGGTTGTGAGAATCAAACCCACAACTGATGTGCACCAGACCTTTATCACCAACCAGTAGCCTACAGAAAGTCCCTGGTTAATAGAAACTAGTTTTATTTTATTATCTGTTATGATAGATGAAGTATAAGTCCATTTTTGGAACCACATGCGATTAATCTCATCATAGATGGGCTTATGTATATTTAATAACTTTTTCTAGCCTTATGTTTGAGACAAATGGAAAGACCTATCATTATATTGAAATATCTGTGAATACTTTAAGAATGACAAATTCAACTTCATTTCTTCAAATAAGAGATGAAGTGGATATTGTTCATGGAATGACCAATGATGATATTAGACTGAAATCAAGTAAGTATTTATCCTTATGTAAAAATTCATTAATGTTAGGGAAATGATCTTGAAAACCAAAAATTTTGTCATAGTACTCTCATATCCGATGAATCAGATGATACCTTAGATCATCACAAATTTATGGTATTGTGATTATTGGATTTTTCTTAGCCATGTTCTCTACCACTCTCCATAAGAAATAGATGGTTAAATTTCTCTTCCATATCTAAATTTTCAACTATGTTCTTCAATGTGGCAACCTAGTGATGAGTTAATTTGGGTAACAATTACATTTCATACATTAGTTCTAAAAATTAAATTTTAGTATTCATTTCTACGATGTGGGTTTCTATAAAAGAAAACTTCATGTAAAAACCCATTTATTACCCCGACGAATTTTGAGGGCGAAATCCATTTTAAGGGGCGTATAATGTAAGGCCCCAAGATATTATGAGAAATATTTTTTTAATTTACTTGATGTCTGGTGTTGTACACTTCACCATGATTAGTTTACGCTATACACAACACCGTATTTTCTTGTAGTAAATGCAACACTAATCTTGGCCAGTGTTGCACACAATTTCATGTTCATTCGAATAAATTTCAGTTTACACAACAACAAGTATAGATTTAGATAAATTTATAAATGAACTATATTTTTATTATGTTATACGCAACACTAAAGGAAGCTTTCACTACATGCAACCCTTAATTGGCTTGCATTACACGCAAGAGCGACCTTCCTCGATAGCGTGTGTTGTACACAATACTGAGTTTCACTGAACGATATATTGTTATAATATTATTATGAACTAGTTGTTATGAATTTTATTTACTAAATTTTGGATTTTATAACTTTATAAATCATCTAACACATTTTCTATATCATGATATGTGAAGAAAATAATTTTTTCAGTTAAAATAAATATTTTACAAAAAATGCAGTTTTTCCACCTTTTGATGGATCACCCATTTTAAATACAATTTTCGACAATTTTATAAGTTAAATTTTAAAAAATAAACTTCTTTTTTTGAATTAGGATATAAAAATTAACATTGGATAATGTTTTGATATTTTTCTAACAACGTTCTATTTTTGAAGAATAGTAAAAATACGCTAAATGTTACTTAAAAACAAATTTTTTCATCGAGATAATTTAGATGGTTAAATTATAGTAGTATATTGTTTTGAAGTATAAATAAAATATATTATTACATTTTAATATAATTTATGTAAATAGAATTAATTTTAAATTTAATTCGTAGGTACAATCAATTCAATCTTTTGTAATGTTTTAACCAAAAACCTATTTTTTCAACACCGTTATTAATTTGAAATTAATTAATACAACTTCTGTGTTTCTAATTTGGAAAAATGGATTCCATATTTGGAATTAGTAGGTATAAATTATGTTAATAGGATACTTTTTATTTTTGGGAATTATGAATTGTAACTACGATAAATTTTATTTACCACTGTTAAAGGTAAATTAAGTAATTAAGTGTAAAAATAATATTCTAAAATTATCTGTTGGACTTTTGATATTGGATGAATAAAAGTAGACCCATATCACATAAGTGTCGGAATAGAATCATTTTATGGACTTTTGACCATGAAAATGATGTAATTATTATTAAAACCAAAGAAAGTGACAACATGTCACTCTATTATATCTTATTATTGTAATAATTTTAATTTATTGATAAACTTCATAAAACATAGAACATAAATAGTCACTAGAAAAATAATAAAATTATATAAATCATGTGAATTTTTTTATAATTTTTAGGGATTAAATAATTATTATTAATGGTGAAAAAATAGTGATGTAGAAATTGGTTATTTAGTGAAAAATCAATAATACAGTTTCTATTAAACTAATAGTGACCATAAAAGGAACACACACCTGACCAAAACATATTGGTCATTTAAATGTAAACCATAACCATCCAATGGTCGAATATTGGACCATTTTTAGCCTTATATAAGTGATTATGCACTTATATTATTTTATTATAAATGATGTCAAAGTTGTCACCTTCATAATTTAACAAATATAACAATTTAAATGTTGTTATTTTAAGATGATAAATTTGAGTAAAAAAATTCTTATTGAATATATTATTGTTATATGCATCATATTATTTTATTTTCAATTTTTATGTGACAAATAAGTATAATAAATAATTATACAAAAATGATGTAGTAATTATTTTATTAAGAAAAATATCAAATAAATGGTTTTAAAAATAATAAAATAAATATTATATGAACTAATTAATGTGCTCCAAAAATTATTTAGATGAGTATGACATGTTAGGAAGATATTAAATATTTTGGTTAAAATATATCCTCAGTTTGGATTTTATTTAAATTCAAATAAATTAATAGTGTCAAAATTGACTCTATTGATATTTTATAAAAAATCACATGTAAATAAAATTTCTAAAAATAAAAAAAATGTTTAAAAATTATAATTTTATATTTATATGGTCTAAAATTTCATAAAGTATCAAATTATGAACAATTACCAACACATATGTATGTATTTATAAAAATTTAAAAATTAGAATATTATGACAACAAATAAGATTAAATACATTGAATAAGGATAAATCAAATTTATAAGATTTAATATAATTTCCCAACATGTCTAAATTTAATTTTTTTATGAGATTAAAACCCTATCATACCTCATATCATAATTTGAGTCACTTTGGAAGTTCGTAAGTGGGGTTTGATTTTATTATTAATTAATATTTTTGAGGTTTCCAAAAGTACCCCTCTCTTCTCTTATAAAAGGGAACATCATCCCTCTCCTCCTCAAAAAATTTTGAACCTTCAAGGTCATCCAAACACTACCCATTACTCTTCTAACCATCCCTAGTAACATTTTGAAGATTATGGTGTTCTCAAAAGACAAACTCTAGTCCCTTAAGAGGAAGATCAAAGGAGGCGTGTCGAAGAAGAGGTAATCTCTTCTACCGATTCTATCAAGTTTCATTATTATTATACTTCCTCTTATTTAGTAGTTTAATTATAAATAAATAACATCAGTATAAATACTATACTGATATGTTATTATAAATATGAAACAACCCTATTTCACCTTCTATCTATCCTACGGAAAATGAAATCACAACGCTTACATACGTACAGAATACCGTCTCTACACCATAGTGTACTATATTTTTCCACCACCTCCTTACATTTATGGGTATAATTGTGGAAATAATAACTATATATTATTCTAATAACATGATATTATATCATCCACTCTAATTCTATTCAATAATAATGAGATCGATATCATCACTCATGCGTACGTACGGATTACCGTCTCCACGATGCGATGAGATTCATTCTCCATGTTAACCATTCAAGAATGATTACAAAGTATATATAATAAGTATTCAATAAATATATGAAATAATAATTCTATTGGACATATATATATATATATATTTTATTTACATCCATACAATTTAATAAGGAAACGAAAACAATGTTCATGCATACGTATGACATACCGTCTCCATGAACGGTGTATTTCATTCCATTTATAGATCTATTATATATATTGATATAATGAATATATATTATATATAAATCATGTTTTGAATTCTGGAAATATGTAATCATGATCTAAGTAATCATATGATTAATTACAAGTCCAAACATGTACGATAAATGAAACAATTTTACACAAAATGTTGCTTTAACATGGAATTTACAAATGAACGGGTAATATACAGTCATAAGTGAATCATATATGTTATCATAAATCTTATTATGGTTATGTATGAAGTTAATAATATTTTTAAACCCACTATACATGAGGTTAGAATACATACAAAGCATATCATACCTAGGATAAGGGATTATTTCTTCTCAATTTTATTTATGTGAGACATATGCCTTAATCACCATCTATTTCTTTTGTATGGTGTTTATTCTTCCCATGAATGTTTTATGATTTTTATTATAGAGGATATGATATAAAAATATTTATTTAATTTTGTTTATTTTATGACACGTATTATTCCACCGATCATAAAAATTAAGGGATAATTATTCCAATCCTGTTATTATCCGAGATTTTTTATTCCTAAGTATTTATAGGGGTTATTTTTATCATCCATGTCCATTTTTTCTCAAAATGATTTCATAAAATGTTTAGAATTATTCCAATTATGTTGAAATTCATTTTTACCGTTTTTGACTTTTACCACATGTAATTGAAGGAATCTTTCTTTTGTTTACCATATGAAGTTCTTTTTTAATATTCCAGAAAAAGTACGAGAAGAATATTTTTTAACCTATATGGCATGAACAGTTTTTTACAGTTTCATAATGCCTTAATTTCATGATGCTTCTTGTATAAGATTTAATGATTATTTTCAACATATTTTTTTCTTCTAAAATTTCATGGAATTTTGATAAAATAAAAATATTTTGAAGTAGATATGATATTCTCCTCAAGAATTCATTTCAAGTATTTTATCAAAACTACTTTCCATCTAAGATGACATTATTTAGTATGTTTATCTTTCAAGTATAATGTCTCTATAATTACATGGATGGATTTCTCTTATGATGAAATTATATCCATTTATTTTATATGGATTATGTTATGAAGGGATGATTTTTATGAAACCCATTTTATTCTTTGGGTTATGATGAATGATTTATGATTGTTTTGTGGCACACATAAGAATGATTTCAATATGAGGTGGGTGGAACCTATATCTACCTCCAATGAATTGGGTAAAGATTTATATCTCATGAGATCGACATGGCTGTAATGAAAAGTAAAATACAATTTAGTTATACACGGCTGGAACTGCAAGTAAACCCAGTTCAGTAATGGACTTTGTCCACTATGATGGTATTGGAAGTAATGCCTTGGGTACTATGGAAATCATAACATGTACTTAATTGTTTTCCTCAATTAAATGTTTTATTTCCATGCTATTTTATCATGATTAATGTTTCTCTATGATATATTACTTATACACTACCAAGATTTATGCCATGTTCAAATGTTTATGGATTATTTTATGATCTTCATGTTTACCCTTACTGAGCATTTGAGCTCACCCTTTTTATATTTTCTTTTCTCCAGGATATAAAGAAAGGTTTTAGGTAAGAAAACAAAAGGGGAAGATCTTTTTGGTAGATGTTGAAGATAATTCACCATGATTAGAAGATTATATTCAGAGTTTCCAAAGACACTAAAATAATACGGACTTTGGGAATCTGTTTTTGTCATGGTTTAAGTATTCCGTAAAAGAAATATAATGCCTAGTACCTCAATATTTGGGTCTCTATAATAAATATGTATATGGTTATTAGTAAAATATAATAACATACTTTAACCATTATACACGAGTTTTACACACCATATACTAATGAAAAGTACAAGGTAAAAGTTAATTTCACAATATCAGTTTTATTAGTGGTTGTTTATACGAAAGTATCTACTAAGACAACTTTATCATAGATGACCGTTTTTCTTAAAATGTTTTTCCCAAAATTATCAAAAATTATTTAAATTCATTTTTAATCATATTTTACACTTTGGAATACATTTTTAAAGGAATACTTTCTTAATTTTATAAAATAGATACTTTATGACCATTTCAACAAATTAAGTAAAAAATATTTTTTTTACCTGATACGAAATGAGCGTCAATGTTCCACCGTTATGAAACCTTTACATTTTTAAGATTATCTTACATGTTTATAAGGTTATATTAAAAATAACATATTTCATTTATTGTTTTTTTGATTTTAAAAAAAATTAATTTAAAAAGGGATATCTCTCTCAAAGAGTTTTAATGATTTTATTAGAATGTTTTCATCAATGTATACTTATTTTTTGGATTTTATGCATAAATAATAATTATTTATTATGAAAAAATCTTACATATTTTATTCAAGGGATATGATTTGATTGGCTATAGATATGAAATTTTAACAATATTTGTGGTTTATGGTTAAAGTATTAACATTTTATATGCTAGTTTTAATACTAATGTTTTTGTTATGTTTCACCGTTTTCATTAGAGGAATACATTAGAGATAGTAAGTGACAGTTGGGGATTGTAACAGCCATGTGATGCATTAGTAGGTATTTTGAGGCATACTTGATATGGAATTTTCAGATCCCTTGTCCATTAATTTTCAGATATAAACATCACTGAGCCCTAACTCATTAATTTTTATTTGTCTAGGCCCAGGCCTAGATGATATGTTTCTGATGTCTTGAAATATGCCCTCCCTCATTATTAGATTAGTTATTGATATGAAATGTGATTATTTGACTAGTAGAATATCCATGTGAATGATTAAATGGAATTATTTGATATATTCTTTCTATATAATGTCCAAAATTAGGTTTAAAAGTCATGTGTTTATGTTTTATACTTTCCTTAACATTTATGGGTTTTTACGTCAACTTCCTCTATACTGTTTAACCTTAATAATCATATGTGATCACCGCTTTCTTATGTTTTATTTTCAGGATATTCCAATAAGTGTATTATTATTGATATGCAGGGTTATTCTAGAGAATAATGATGATCTCCAAGAAGGGACTATGATGCATATTATGTTTTGAATTGTGATTAACGATTCATATATATATTCTATTTTCCAGGAATGATAAAATAATTGGCCCTTTGGGACATGATTGTTTATAATTATGTCAATGTATTAAAATAATGCATCGGCTCTTAGATTCTATGGTTGGGGCATTACAATTTGTATTAGAGTAAGTTTAGAAACATCCTTGGAAATTAGATTTAGAAAATATAGATTAGGGATGATAACCCTAAGATATAATTTTAGGATAAGTATAGAGGAACATGCTAAACCATTTTTATTTTAGATATTATGTGGGTAATAAATGAAAATATAGCTATGTCTGGATACTATAAGTGGATGTTTTTCTGGAACAAGTGTACCTAGGAGTAACTACCCTGAAAAGGTGTTTCAGGCATGACTTGGGGTATACTCGTACACAACCACAAGACTTAATGTACACATGGACTAACATACACATACGATATTATAACATTATCTACAAACCATTAAGAATAATTAAATGTTAAATATGTCCCCAAATAAACCATGTATATTGTTATGCGATAAGAAATTCCTAAAATTTTCATTTTATGTTCAGTGTTTTACTAAATTGAAATTATGAATTTGGATTTATATAATAATCTATTGTATTCCATGTATTATAAATATATCCTAGTAGAAGAAATGGAAATTGTGTCAGCGCATGTAATATATCAAGGGATTTCTTTCTTATGAAATAAAATGATTCTAGAATGTGAGATGTAACTGCTAATGAGCATCTTATAAGTATTCTAAGAAAACTAACTCAAGTTATGAACAATAGACATGCTCATATGGAGAACCCTGATCCACAACGTATGTGGACAATGTTAAACCACCTCATGAGACAACAACCTCCAATATTCAATGGGACAAAAAAACTATTTATACCTAAAAAATGGATATATCCCTCAGAGAATATATTTCTTTCATTAAGTATTAACTAAATGGAAAAATTATTCATTTTGAATTATCATCTCTAAAGAAATATAGATCAATGGTGGTCATTATATCAAAACAAGAAGGATGGTGACGAATTAGAAAATAATGAATGAAGGGAGTTTAAAGAACTTTTCTTAGAAAAATAAGTCCCTCGGGATCAACGAGCTGATAAAGTGAAACAATATCTCTATATGAGGCATTAGGAGGATTAGAATGTTTCAAACTATGATTCTAACTTCACAAGGATTACATGACATGCAATAGACTACATACGCAACCCAATGAGTATGATTGATCATTTCATTGATGGGTTAAATCCATTTCTTCGAAAGGAATTGGTATCCCAAACTTTCTAATAATACTATGATATAGTATCATTTGTTTTCAAAATAGATAAATAATTTAAGAATCCTTAAAGCTTTAATCGAAAGCAAGAGAATAAGATAATGGTGGAGAAAGAGACAGATAATGGAAAGATGGTAAAGATACATTTTTCCACATGTGACATTTGTGGAAGGAAACACCCTGGTGCCTGCATAAATGGGGAAATAGTTTTTTTCAAGTATGGTGTGAAAGGAAATCATGCTATAGATTTTAAGGGGAACTAAGAAGTTTTAAATGTGAAATGGTATAATTGTAAAGAAATGGGACATTATGAAAATGATTTTTTCATAAAAACATGGAAATATGGCTCAGAAGTGGAAAGAGATCAGGGTTATTAAGATTATATTACTATATTTGAAGTGAAATAATAAAGGTATTGATGATTATGGATTCAATAATTATGTAATTATATTTTGGAAATAAAAATAATGTGATATATAAGGATTTTACTGAAAAACATATTTAAATATTTGGTATTATGAATTAGATCATTAATAATTTTGAGGTTGTAAAGGTATTTTACAATAAGATATCCATTACGTTGTTTATAGAATTTTATGTTACAATTGATTTTGGAAATTTATAAACCTTTTTAGACTGTGAATTTTGACTAGATTATTTTGGAAAATTATTAGGTTTGGAATGGAGTAACCTGAACTTTGTATATTAATTTTTTGAGGTTAAGGTATGACATATTGTTCTAACAATTTTGGTTTTAGTAAACATTTTGAGGATTAATGAAATACATATGGGCCTTATGATTTATCAATAGTGCTTCAGGTTTATGAAATATACACTTTGAAAAATCATTTCTAGGTTTAAGGGATTAAGTGAAAATATATTGAAGCACAACCAATGGATGAGATTATGCTTACGACATGAAAAAAAATAAATTAAATTCTTGCAAAATAATTATTCCTAGGGAAAGGATCTTGAAACCAAAAATTATATCGTAGTAATTTTCCTATTAATCAAACGATCCCATAGATCATTTCATATTATAATTTTTGATTGTTTACTTTATTCTCCTCATGTTCCCTATCACTCTCCATTAAAACATGATGGTTAAATTTTTCATTCATGTCCATATTTTCTTACATGGAACCATAGTATGAATTATCTGTAGTTTGCATCATAAATCCCTTTAATTATTCTAAAATGGAAGTCTCATTAATCCATTTTTTGTTGTGGGATAACCATAATGATATTTGGAAATAAAAAAACCATTATTTTCAATATTGTGTTTAAATGTTGAGGTCCCAATTTATTAAATGAAGGGAGAATATAACACCCAGAGACATTATAATATTTTCATTTCTAAATAAATTTAATTTAAATTCTTGTTAATTTTTTAATAAAACACCGTTTAAATCATACGCTACAAACAACAATGAGTTGGCTTTCTTTACATGCAAGGCCCAGTTTTGTGAAACAACATTATATTTATAAAATTTTATTGTTTAATATGATATATTACCTTGATGTTAAATTAAGGGTTATGAATAGTAATAACCATATATTGAATATTATATTTTCCAAATAATTTTAATATTCACATTATGTGTTTTTTAGACATAATATATGAACAAATTTATTTTTTTGGATAAAATAAGAATTTGTAAAAAAATGCAATTTTTCCACCTTTGGATGAAACATTCATTTTAAATCCATTATATGATACTTTTATATATTAAATATGACAAAATAAAATCCTTCTTTATAATTAGGACATAAAAATATATTTTTTTATAAATTTTTGGTTCTTTTCAAATAACTTGCACATTTTTATAAATAGTGAAAAATACATAATATTAATTGAAAATAAATTTTTATTAAAAATAATTTATAATGAAAAATTATAAATACAAATGGTTTTCATGTATAATAATATTATATTTTTATCATTTAATATAATGTTGTTTATAAGGATTACTTTCAAATTAAAATTTGATAAAACTAATTGTCAATCATTTGATGGATTTTACATTTGAAAACCCTCTTTTTCTCTTGTTGACAACATGGATTAATTTTAAAATAATTACTGAATGATATATCTTTTAAATTTATAAAAATGGATTCAATATATAGAATCATTAGGTCAAAATATTTTTAATATGCTACTTTTATATTTAGGAATTATTAATAGTAACTATAATAATTCTTTTATTACTGCAATTAAGGGTAAATCGTGTAATTTAACGTAAAATTAATATTATAAATTACCTTAACACCTATCAAAATCATATTTTATGAATAAATTATACACTCATCATTAATTTTTCTAAATAGCATCACTTTATGTCAACCTTCCCATAAATATGAAATTAATATTATTAAAATCAATGAATGTCACAAAATTTCTCACTCTCATTTGATATATGTATATTAATTTTAATATTGAAATAAATGGGAGATAACATCACCTAAATGTAGTCCATGTAATGATAAAATATTTACCTAAATTATATATATTTTTTATAATTTTTAGATATTATATAATTTCCTTTAATGATAACACAAGAGTGATGTAGAAATTATTTTATTAATAGAAATATCAAATTAATGGATTTAAAAATATGAAAATAAATATAATTTTAATTAATTAAGGTTATCAAAGAAGTTTGTAGCTGATTTTTACTTTTTAATAGAATATTAAAAAATTTTTCTATGTTATAATCTATGTGATTTTTATTTACTATCAAATAAATGAATAGTGTCAAAATTGACACTATTGATATTTTATAAAAATAACAATTTATTAAATTATTTAAAAATCACAAACCTATTTAAAAAGTACCGAGATAAAATTTTAATGTGTATAATTTCATAAAGATTCCAACTATGGACAATTGACCCCACATTAAAAAAAATTTATAACTATGTAATATTTATAATATTACTACCAAAATTAAAATTAAATAGACAAAATAAGATTAAATCAAAATGATAAAGTTTAAAATAAAATCAAAACATGTCTAAATTTTATAGTATGAGAGTATTTAGACCCATCCTCATAATAACTTTTTAATAATCAGCTTTTAAATACTTTTAATTTTCAAATTTATTTATATTAATTTAATAGTTTTGGTATTTATAAAGGTTCCCCTCCCCTCTCTTATGAAATCCCTCTTCTCCTTATCTTTTAATCACACATATAATTCCCTTTTTCTCAGCCAAAACCTCAAAATGTACACAAAAATATCCTTAAATTCAACTTTTAGGCCATTCTTTTGAATGAAATCCATCCTATGGAGTTAATTATTTCATACCAAAAGGAGATACCCAAAAAATAGGTAAATGTTTTATTACCTCTTTTATTTTTCTTCTTCTTCTTATAGTTCCTCATTCTATGTTTCTTCCCTATCAAAATAATAAGTCCAATTTCATACATAAAATTTGGTGTTATTGTAATCATGGTAAAACCATATTTCTCATTTTATCTATCATAAGAACAACAATATCACCATACATGCGTATATACAGCTTACCATCTCTATGCGTGATTAGTTTAATGGTTATAAATAATGAATATAAATTATAATTATATTTCATAACTAATATACCATCCAATTCCTTACCATTTAACCATCAATGGAATGCCATCGTCGCTCGTTCGTTTGTACATCCTACTGTCTGTACAACACGGTGAGAATCATTATCCACGTTAAAATTTCAAGTATGGTTATAAAATTTATATGATGAGTACAAATAATAACTATTCACTTTATTTAATTCTGGGAATGAATAAAATACTTCGTATTCATAAAAAAATGACTTACATGGCCAAACAAGAATGAGAAAATGAAGTAGTTAACACAGAAAATAATGATAATATTGAAACACTATTAAAAATGATACAATAGGATGACATATGATATAATAAATATTATTATGGTTTAGGTATAATTTAATAACATACAATAACCATTACATAAGTGGTTAACACACCCTTGACTAACAGAATTTACAAGGTGAGGGTTAATTTCATGATCCCATTTTTATTTGAGGTTATTTATAAATAAATATCCATTGAGACGTCCTTTTAATCCATGTTCATGTGTCATAAAAAGTTTTTCAAAACATTATCCAAAATTAAATAATGTAATTTTTACCCATGTTTGTCACGACATATCCCCCAGGGCTCATACCGTGAGAACCCAAAGCCCACATCTTATAGGCCAGGGGATGGTGAGTAGCACCAATGGAGTAAATCCCGAAATTGGGAAGGCATTTCCATTATAACATGAAAACACACACAATAGTGTAAAATCTAGAATCAAAACACTAAGTGAAACTGTATAAAAAAAATAGTGCTGAAAAGTAAAAGGGGCCGGAAATACAAGCTCAACTGTAAAGTACATGTAAAGAGAAAGTAAAGGTACTGGAAAAAGGGAAAACAACTCTTGGATAATCCACCGGGAAATCATACCTTAAGGGTAGGTACAGAAAGCCACCACAACATTGAACGTTCATTCGTCTCCTCCGTGTACCGTTAGGTCATGTGGTCCACCTCCGGGTACCTTCCAGTCTTGCTATCCTCAGCCTCAGTCAGCACTGGCTGTCTTCTGCAACCAACATAATGAGGAGTGAGCATAGCCTATACGGGGGTGAGTATAACGATACATGGTAGGGACCTTGAGACCCTCAAGGTCTCACAAAATCAAACAAGGATAAACCACAATGTATGAAATCAACAGACAACCCCTCTTAGGTATATTCCCATACATATACATAAGTTATCAAGTGATCCATCTCAATCATGTGGTAACACAAAAGTTTTGGACTCAGCTCAACTAGGATTTTATTCTTGGGATAGTATCAAATAACATCCCCAGTCACATTTTCGATACCTCAGCTACTGGAGAACTCTGCATCTATCAATTACAGTGGGCCTACCATACAACCAAGGGTCTCGCTCCGGTAATCATGGAGAAAAGTCACTGACTAGCCTCATGGAAAGGAATGAGTCTAAAATAAGTCGTCAGGTAACCCACTACCCAGCCCAGCTGGAGGGTAATCCCTAAGATCAACGAGTAACCCACTGCCTAGCTCAGTTGGAGGGTAAACACTAAAAGGTCGTCGGGTAACCCACTGCCCAGCCAAGCTAGAGGGTAAACCCTAAGGCCAATGGGTAACCCACTGCCCAGCCCAGCTGGAGGGTAAAATCTAAGAGGTCTTCAGGTAACCCATTTCCCAACCAAGATGGAGTGTAAACCCTAAGGTAAATGGGTAACCCACTACCCAGCCCAGCTGAAGGGTAATCCCGGAACCAGTCTGATAACTTCTCATTATGCTCGATCATATCCGAGAGGATCCACTACACGAGCTACAGGTCTATATTCCAACTTTCATGAAGTTCCACGAAGAAGTACCTCAAATGTCTGCCTAGTCATAGGGGTATCAACGCAACAGACGGCACGTCAATCAGACTCCTGGTATGTGATTTTTTAGCCTTTTAGTCCCTCAGGCCCTGTTGGATTCTTTTACAATCCAAACTGACAGTATCTCAACTTTACCACGAACTCTAGTGGGGTATACTCAAAGGGACCGTAGTGCACCAAGAAATCTAGCGCCGCTGATGGTTCGTCAAAAGGTACTCTGGTGCCAAAGATATGTCCAAAAAAGTAAATGGGCAGTAGTGGGACGAGTCTGGTCCAACCCAGTCAGACCAACTCTCCCTAACCCAGTTTGGGCCGACCCGGTCTGGGTCGACTCGGTCATACCTATTGGGTCAGGCCCGGCCCATTGGGCGGGACAACCTGTTAGGTTCGGCCCAGCCCACTGGGCCCGACCCAGCAGGCCGCGAGGGCTGTTCGGCCCGAGCTCGGGGCCGACTCGGCAGAGAGCGTCGCGATGGTGCAGCCAGGCATGGCTCGGCTCAGAGGGAGTGGCAGGGGCCAGTTCGCCCAGGGCACCACGAGGGGGGACTAGACAATGGATCTGCCTGGAGTTTGGGAGGTGGTATGGGACTCCGGCTCGGCCGGGATGCCGCGAGGGGTCCTGTTCACCAGATCGACCGGGTGTCCACGAGAGGGACGGGATGCAAGCTCGGATGGGTGGCCTCAAGGGGGGCTGGGATGCCGGCTCGGCCGGGAGGCCGTGAGGGGGGCCGGTTTGCCGGCTCGTCTAGGTGGTCATGAGGGGGCCGGGACGTCGGCTCGGCCAGGTGGCCGCGAGAGGGCTGGAAGGCTAGCGGGCGACCAGGAGTCTAGGGTGAGGTGCGTCCGGGGCGGCTCGGCCAGAGAGCCGTTGTTCGGCCGGGAGAATCAGAGGGCCTTAGGGGTAGTGTGGTTTGTGGAGGCCGTAGGTAGAGCGGCCTTTATAAGCGCTACCCTGGTTGTTCCATCACCTCATCTCCATGCCGAATTTCATCGCAAACAAGAAGGACGGAGAGGTCGGGCCATGTTGGTTTTTCATGTACCCTCCGCGTTAAGGGTGGTAACAATTGGTTCATCAAGAAGTAAGAAGACAATCTTCAATTGTTTATTTTCAATCACTGCAATGTTTCCATTCCAACCTAATGTGAGAATAAGAAAAAGATTATTACGCAAATAAACCCCCTGCCTTTGATTGTTGGTCGTTGACGTTGAAGTCGCGGGATGAAGAAGAAGTAATTCGTCGTTTGTCACATCTTCCACGCACTCCCAATACCATGTTGTGTCAGCTGTGGAAGACGCTCCATGCCGGTAGGTACCTGGGGAAGATGTCAAAGAAGGTTGGTTTTCTTCATTCTTCGTTCTTCGATCTTCGTTGGAATATGAAGTTCATTGTTGGGAGATTTCTCCCAATAATCCTCTTCTCAATTCACCCATATGAAAGGTTGTTCAAAATAATATATTATTTTCTTTATTATTTAATTAGAAATAATTCAAAAAGAATGAATAAATGAATTTTCTCTCCTTAATTAATTCATGAGCATTGGCACAATTAAAAATAGGGGAGTTGGATCCATTAAAGAAGGGGGGTGTGGAGAGACTCTCCCTCATTAATGAGTGGAGTTGAAAGGTCTAAAGGCTCTCCCGCATTAATGAGAGAGAGTTGAGAGGTCTTCCTCTCCTCTCTCTAATAGGTGGTTTAGCCCCGTGTGGTCCCCACATCGTAACCTCTAGCGAGAGGTTAGGTTTGGGTGGGCCCCACCACCATAACCTCTCATGGGAGGTTAAAGGGTGATGGTCCCACCTCCAACTTCCATGATGAGGTTTTAACCACCAAACACCCACATGGAGGCTAAAATAAAATGAAGTGAAGCTCACTTTATTTTATTACTTTCCATGAAAACAAAAAAACCATATTCTATTCTTGACTCACTACCCTCAAAGTGAAAGTCTCCTTAAGTGAATACCGGCACTGCAAGTTCAACTGTGGCCTTGGATTTCACTTCCCAACATCGATTCAAATGTTATAAAAAATTGCTCGTACATTTACTGAACGTACCCAAACAAAACATCAAAAATTGATTATGGGCACACCGGGCCTCAGAATCATGAGCCTTCAATTTTTGCAGACTCATTAAAATTCCCATGAAATTTATAAAAACAATTTCCATGGATATTACTGGTCTTCAAAGGATATCTGTAAAGCAGGTAACTACTCTGTCGCCTCTCCTAGCACCTGTATACCAGATCTCTTATTAAGTGCATCTGCTACAACATTCCCCATTCCATGATTATAGATTATCTCTATGTAATAGTCCTATAAGAACGCAATCCATCACCGTAGTCTCAGTTTCAGGTCCTTCGAGAGAAGCTATACCAAAGACTCTTCGGATCAGAGTGCACGGTAAAATTTTCGACCATCAGATAGTGTCACTACATCTTCAAGGTGAAGACCAATGATGATAACTCTAGGTCATGGGTAGCATATTTCTGCTAGTGTTGTCTCAGCTACTGAGAACCATATGCGATCACTAATCGCTCCTGCATCAGGACACACCTGAGTCCAGTCCCTGATGCATCGCATTAGACTACGTCCCCTACAGCTTCCTCTAGAATCCTAAATATGGGGGCACCCTCTAGCCTCTTCCTCATCTGTTGAAAGCTCTGATAGCATCACCCTTACCATTAAAAGGGTTTCCCCTTCTTCTTCAAGGCTGATAGTTGTGCTGCAACTCTGGAAAGGTCTGGCATGATCTTCCTATAGTAACCAACCAAACCCAGAAAACTCCATACCTCTGTCACACTCCTGGGTGGCTCCCAAGAATGTACCGCCTCAATCTTTGCTGGATCCACTGCAACTCTAGGTTCCGAGATGAATTTCCCAAAAAGTGAACCCCTCGGATCTAAAACTGGAATTTCGAGAGCTTACCATAAATCTCATGCTCTCGGAGTGTGTCCAGTACAACCCGCAAATGGTAGGAATTCTCCTCCTTAGTAGTCGTGTAGATCATAATTCCGTGAATGAAGACTACGACAAAGTGGTCAAGGTATGACTGGAAAATTCTGCTCATGAGTCTAATGAACATTGTTGAAGCATTGGTTACATCGAAAGTCATAACCAAGAACTCATAGTGGTCATCCCCACATCTTAAAGTTGTCTTCTGCATGACCTCATATCAAACTCTAAGCTGGTGATAGCCTGATCCGAGTTCTATCATCGAGAACCACTTTGCTCCCTTCAGCTGATCAAAGAGGTTATCAATCCTCAAGAGAGGGTACTTATTCTTCACGGTCACCTAGTCTAGGTGACTGTAGTTGACACAAATCCTCATGATTCCATCCACCTTCTTGGTGAATATAATCGAGGATGCCCAGGGAGAAACACTGGGCCAGAGGAATCCCTTCCCCTGCAAGTCCTGTAGCTGTACCAACAGCTCGTGAATTTTCACTAGAGCCAAACGATATGCTGGTGTAGATATCTGTGTCGTCTCGAGGTATAGGTTAATGTAGAATTCCACTTCTCTACAAGGAGGTAGACCTAGGACATCATCAGGGAAAATATTTTCATCCTGGTCCACTACTACAAGATAGCACGGACTATCCACATCTATTTCTCTAATGGTAATGAAAGCCAACTGATGATTGATCAGCTGTACCCTCCCCCGAGTAAGTCCATCCTATGCTGTAAAGGATCCCTTCACACAGTTGAAGGTGAAATTGGTCCCATCTGTGTGGAAACACCACACATTTCACCTAATACAGTCGATCTCAGCATGGACTATAGATAACCAGTCCATACCCAAGATGACGTCGTAAGGCCTCGACGCAGCTACGAGGAGATCCCAGCAGAAACTCTCGCCTTCTAGAGTAAGATAACAGTACTGGAACTAGTGCGTAATCTTTGAGTCTTCTCTCGTAGGAGTCTCTAGCTGTATGGATCGAGCCAACAGATCCGTCAGAATCTCTGAGCTCCGAACGAGGGAAGTGGAAATGAATGAGTGACTAGCACCTGTGTCTATAAGAACTGAATCTAAGGTGGAGTAGACAAAGATCATACTTCGAATTATCTCTAGAGGACCATGATCAAAAGCATCAACTACCTGGAGATGAGTTCTCTCATGTCCACCTGCTCCATGCGTTCGGGGTGGACTCCTCGTGGTGGTGGTGGCAACACCTCAAAACGTCTCCCACCACCAGCAGCTCGACCAGCTCCTCTGCCACGTCTGCCTGCTCCCTACAGACCGCATCGATCAAATCTCTATCTTTTCCTGGGAAATCCTATGACCATATACTGATCATCTGAATGATGGGTCATATAGTTGCGAGCCATGTGACAATGGCCACCGCATGAGTAACACTACCCACTCCTAACATGCGTGTCTCTGACCCGGGAGCCCCCTGCAACCGATCCTGAGACATGCGGTTGTCCACCTATGGGTTTGGTCCTCTTTGACCTCAGAGACATAGGTCTACTACCAGCTGCAGAATACTATGCTACATGTTGACTAGTGGTGGGTCTCGCAGCAGGAGACTGCTCATCAAGAAATCTCTCCACTAAGAGGGCTCCCTCCAACACCCCTTCCTGTGTCAGGATGTTGAGGGAGATCATCGAAGCCCTGATCACTCACCCATGCACCTTCTTGAAGGTCCGGGCCCTGAAGAATGGGTCCCATACCATATCTATGGAGTATCATGAGAGGTCAGTGAACCTCGCTGAGTACTGTGCCACCATCATACTTCCCGGCTGCAGATGAATCAGCTCTTGTATACACACTATACATAGGGTCGCTGGAACAAACTCCGCCCGAAACAATCTCTCAATGTCTGTCCAGAGTAGTGTCATCTCGTAGTGGACTTGGAGCATCAAGCTCCACCATCTGCCTAATACTTCTTATAGAAGGCTTGAAGTAAGAATCACCATGAAGTCTCCGGGTGTCCCTACCAGTCTAAAGACTCTCACTACAGCCTCCATTCAATCGTCAACTGCATGTGGGTCCTTCTCTCCCCTAAACCTGGGTGGCCTCTGGCGTTGGAACTCGTGCAACGCACTCAAGAGGCACACACTGTATTCTGTTGGGGATGGTGGAATTGGTTCCCAACGGGTAAAGGTAATACTAGTTCCTCTTCTTGAAAAGGGCCCTATACTGAGGACTCATCGCTCGGTGGGCTATCCATGTGTACAACTCTTAGAACTATCGCTGGTCATCTGTAGGGAGGCATCCTGAAAGAAACAGAGGCGACACGGTCAAAATATTTATACCAGGTGAGTATTCCTGGTTGAGTTGAATTAATGAAAAACTTTTGAAAACACACACGCATTAAGTGTTTTCGTGCACTATGTCAAAAATCAGTAGTCAGGGTCTTGGTGTATGGATACATCGGTCACCTCACCAACACTAGACTCCCTGAAATGAAAACCACACTTAGTACCATTACCACTATTGATTCATAGAGAAGATCAAATTCCTAAGTTCTATGGTAGAACCATCTCATATGATACCAATTTGTGATGGCTTGTCCCCCGAGGCTCATGTCATGATACCCCAATCCCGCCTCCCATAGGCCAGGGGTTGAAAACTAGCACCAAAGGTGTAAATACCAAAATTGGGAAGGCCTTTCCTTTATAACTTGAAAAAAAACAACAGAGTACAAGATGGAAGAAAAACACTAAGTAAGACTTTATAACAAAATAATGTAGAAAAGTAAAAGGGGAAGGAAATACAAGCACAACCGTAATGTACAAGGAAATAGAATGTACAGGTACTAGAAAAAGGGAAAAAAACTCATGGATCATCCACCAAGAAATCCTTCCTAATGGGTAGGTACATAAATCCTCCACAGTATTCAAGGTCCGTCCGTCTCCTCCGTGTGTCTTCACGTCGTGTGGTCCACCTCTGGGTACCATCTAGTCCTTATATCTTCATCCTCAGTCAATGTTGTCCGTCATCTGCAACCAACACAATGAGGTTTGGGCATAACCCATGTAGGGGTTAGTATAACTGTACTAAGTAGGCTCCCCGAGACCCTCAAGGTCTAACGAAATCCAACAAAGATAAACCACAATGTATGAAAACAAAAGACAACCCCACTTAGGTATATGCCCATACATATACCTATGTTAACAAGTAATCCATCTCAATCATGAGGTAAACAAAAAAATTTCATAGTCACCTCAACCATGATTTTTTTATTGGGATAATATCAAATAACAACCCATGTATCATAATCGAAACCTCGACTGATGGAGAAATCCTACTCTATCAAGTACAGTGGGCCTACCGTACAACCAAGGGCCCCGCTCCACTAATCATGGAGAAAAGTCATTGACTAGCCTCATGGAAAGGTTTGAGTCTGAAAGAAGTTGTTAGGTAACCCACTACCCAGCCTAGCTATAGGGTAAACCCTGAGATCAACGAGTAACCCACTGCCCAACCCAGTGGGAGTGTAAGCCTTAAGAGGTCATCGGGTAACCCACTACCCAGCCCAGCATGAGGGTAAACTCTATGGTCAATGGGTAACACACTACCTACCCTAGCTGGAGCGTAAACCCTAAGAGGTCGTCGGGTAACCCACTACCCAACCTAGTTAGAGGGTAAAACCTAAGGTCAATGGGTAACCCACTGCCTAGCCCAGCTTGAGGGTAAACCTTAATAGGTCATTGAGTAACCCACTTCCCTGCCCAGTTGGAGGGTAAACTCAGAATATGTTTGATAACTCCAGACTATGCTCACTTGTCTCCAGGAGGATCTACTCCATCAGATAATGTTGATACTTAAACTGTGAATAAGTCCCATGTAGAAGTATCTATAATGTCCAACTGGTCATAGGGGTCTCAATGCAACAGACGACGCATCAATCAGATACCTATTATGTGAGTTATTAGCCTTTTATTCCCGAGGGCCCAGTTGGATTCGTGTATGATCCAACCTGACCATATCTCAACATTAACCCAAACCCCAGTGGTGTATACTCAAAGGGACTATCGTGCTCCAAGTAAGCTAGCACCGCTGACAGTTCTTCAAATGGTTATCTGGTGCCAATGATATGACCAAATAAAGTAAATGGTCAGTAGTGGGCCCGGGTCCGGTCCGGCCCCGTCGGACCGACTCGGCACAACCCAGTATGGGCTGACCTGGTCTGGGTCAACCCAGTAAAACCTTTTGAGTCTAGCTCGGCCCATTGGGAGGCCATCCGGCAAGGTTCGTCCCGGCCCATCGGGCCCAGCCCAGTAGGCCGTGATGGCGATTCGGCCCATTCTCGAGGCCGGCTTGGCCCGAAGCATCGGGATGGTGCGGCCCGACACAGCTCGGCCCAAAGGGCACGACCGGGTCTAGTTCATATAGGGCACCATGAGGGGGCTGGGACACGAGCTCAGCCGGGAGGCTGCGAGGGGGGCCGTGACGACAGCTCGGTCAGGAGGCCACAAGGGGGCCGGTTTGCCGGCTCAGCCGATTAGCCATGAGGGGGCCAAGACAACGGCTCGTCTGGGTGGCCGCGAGGGGGGTCGGGATGCTGACTCGGCCGGGAGGCCACGAGGGGGCTGGTTTTGTGGCTCGACCGGGTTTCCGAGAGCGTGCAGGGACACCAGCTCATCTGGGGTGGCTGTGAGGGGGCTGAAAGGCCGACAGGCGACATGGAGGCCAGGGCGCGGCACGATAGAGGTAGCTCGGCCGAAGAGCCTCTGTTCGTCATGGAGCACCAGAACATTGTAAGGGCGACACGGTTTGTGGAGGCCGCAGGTAGTGCGGCCTTTATCGTCGCTTCCTTCATCGTTCCTCCACCTCATCGCCAAGCCGAAGTTCATCACAAAAAATAATGGCAGAGGTGTCAGGCCGTGTTGGTTTTTCCAACACCCTCAGCGTTAAGGGTGGTAACAATCGGTTCATCAAGAAATTAGAAGATGATATTCAATTGTTTCTTTTCAATCTCTGCAATGCTTCCATTCCAACCGAAGGTGAGAATAAGAAAAGGATTATTAAATAAATAAACCCCCTACCTTTGATTGTCGGTCGCTGACGTGGAAGTCATGGGAGGAAAATGAAGGTGTTCGACATTCGTCGCATCGGCCACACACTCCTAATCCCATGTTGCGTCGGCTATGGAAGATGCTCCACATCGGTAGGTATCTGGGGAAGAAGTCAAATAAGGTCTGTGTTCTTCATTCTTTGTTCGTCGATCTTCGTTGGAAGATGATGTTTTTCATTGGGAGCTTCTCCCAATATTCCTCATCTCAATTCACCCAAGAGAAAGGTTGTGAAAAAATACTATATTATAGTCTCTATTATTTCATTATAAATAATTCAAAAAGAATTAATTAATTACTTGGATCCCCTTAATTAATTCACGAGCATTGACACAATTAAAAATAGGGGAGTTGGATCCATTAATGAAGGGGGGTGCGGAGAGACTCTCCCACATTAATGAGGGGAGTTGAGAGGTCAAGAGGCTCTCCATCATTAATTAGGGAGATTTGAGAGGTTTTCCTCTCCTCCAATTAATAGGGGTTTTATCCCCGTGTGGTCCCCATGTCGTAACCTCTTGTGGGAGGTTTGGTTCGGGTGGGCCCCACCAGCATAACCACTCATGGGAGGTTAAAGTGTGGTGTTCCCACCATCAACATCCATGAGGAGGATTTAACCACTAAACACCCACATGGAGGCTCAAATAAAATAACATGAATCTCACATTATTTTATTACTTTCCACAAAAACACAAAAACCATCTTCTTTTCTCGACACACTATCGTCGATGTAAAAGTATCCTTATGAGAATATCGGCACTGCAAGTTCAATGGTGCCCTCTGATTTCAATTCCTAGAACCGGTTCCAAAGTTATAAAAAATGCTTTTACATTTACTGAACATACCCGAAAAAAACATCAGAAATTCATTTTGGGCACATCGGGCCTTGGAATCATGCACTGTCAATTTTCACGGACTCGTAAAAATTCATAAGTATTTAAGAAATAAAATTCCATGGAAATTCTAGGTCTTCATAATGTTTGACTCTTTATAATATATTTGGAATAAAATCTTTCTATCATTTTCAAAATGATGCTGTTTATGACCTTTTTGAAAAATTATTTAATGATTGTTTTTTAACTTATACGGTGCGAGCGACTATATTACACCCTTATAATTACTTAACATTTTAATATTTCCATACAATATAACAATGTTATTATCAAAATGAATTTTTTATTTTATTGTTTTGTGAAATTTAAAATAGTTTAAATTAAAAGGGGATATCACTCTCAAATATTTTTAATGATTTTAGAATATTATTTTCATATATTTCAACATGCATGTTGGATTTTATGGTTAATTGAGGTTGATTTATTGTGATACAATCTTTTATATTGTATTGAAGGATTTTTGAGATGTTTTACTGTGGTTGTGATATTTTAACAACATTAAAGGTTTAAGGCATTGTATTATAATTTCATATTCTAGTTTTCATATTAATGTTTATGTCATATTTAATCTTTTTCATCAGAGGAATTCATTGGACTTAGTAAGTGATGGGTGGGGCATGCAATTGCCCCTCAATGCATCGGTCTGTCTCATGAGAAAAAAATAGATACGGTCTTGGTTGAGGCCTTTCCCATTTATTATTATAAATAGATTTGGATGAGGCCTAAAACATTTAATTTTTAATATATTGGCCAAGCCCTTGATGGTATGCTTCATATGTATGCCATTATGCATTCTCTCATTATGATATTAGTTAATGATATGACATGTTATTATTTTACTAGTAGAATATCCATGTGAATGTTTTAATGGAATAATTTGATTTATTCTTCCATATTATGTAACTTTTTATGTTTAGGAGGCCTATGTTTTAGTTTTATACCAACCTTAAAGTTTATGGTCATTTATGATAACATCTTCTATATTGATCAACCTTACTGAGCATTCGAGTTCATGCCTTTCATATATTTCATTTTCCCTAGATACCAAGAAGTGTTCTATGATTGATATGCATGGTTAATCTAGATAATTTCATTCTTGTCAAAGAAGGAAATATGTCTCATATTATCTCTTGAATTTTAATGAATGGTTTGTATATGTGATCTTTTTTCCAAGACTGATAAACTAATCGGTACTTTAGGACACGATTCTTTGAAAATTTTATAATTTATTAAAATAATAAACAAGATCTAGGCATATATGTCTAGGGAGTTACAAATTAGACATTAAACCTTCTTTGGATGGCCTCATGGGAAAAACAATAGCTCTTAGACGATGCGACTAAATCCAAAAAGTGATTTTTCAATTTCCTGGGATCAATAATATGCATATAAATAATGAATGGATATTAAAATACTTTTAATGGTACAATATGATATAAATTTATAAAAAAGAATTATTTTTGAGATTTTATATCAATATTTATTTAACCAATTATGATAATAACGTTAAATCATCAAGAATCACTAAAACATGCTTATTGTTGATTACATATTAACGGGTAGATATTAAAACACTAAGGAATTGAATTTGTACAATAATAAAATATTTTGAATCATTACTAAAGATATTTTAATTTACCAAGTAATTCATAAATTTGGAATACAATTGTATATGAATATCTCTTTTTTGAAACTAGTTAAAATTATCAAAAATATAATCACTTGATGTAGAAAATCTAAAGAATTAATATAGAGAATGACACGTTGTGAATTTTATAAATGAAATTTTATAGGATTAATGTTATAAATTTACTGATTATGATAAATATGTTTGTAAGACTATATGATAAGGTATTCTCATGGATTTGAGGAAAAGAGGTAAGGGTTTTTCATATCATATTATTCTATTTGAGGAATGTTTTATATTATGCACATAATTAAATTTATGTGTTTTATATTGATCTTATTTGAAATTTTTTATCATTAAATTTATTTATTAATTATATTATAATATACTTTTAAATCCCCATATTTCAATTTCTTCTAATTTTAATACCACCGAAGCCATATGTTGGATTTTCTGTCTCAATTTTATTGATTTCAGACTGAGGTCATATTCACCACCTATTTCCTTTGGAGATGTGTATAAATTTTAGTGAATGTATTTATTTTATTTTCATACTATAATTTATCGTTTTTATATGTCTATATTATTATCCATATTCACATTATTTTGATAAAAGAGTTACCAAAACCGTCATAAAACTCAATCATTCTCATAGTTGAAAACGATATTATGTTTTGCTAAAGTAATTTTATGAGTAAGGATATATAAAATAAATCCCTATCTAGATACAAGAATGTGTATTTTGGTTTTTAATAGATACACCTTAGGGAAATAACAATAAAAATATTTTGTCAAGCATTGAAACAATTTTCGTCCAGATGCATGATGAGTTGGAGTAATATTTAATAAAATGTAAGAAAATACTCAAGGATATTATTTGGGATATTGATACATTTATAATGAACCATGAAGAATTATTTTACATACCATTTCTGTTTTATCCTAAAAATTCTAAATGTTTATGCCAATTATTATCTTCCAACAATAACCCCCACATTGAAAGTACCCTTACAAAATATGTCATTTATTTTGGTATTACATGTTTTAATTTTTCTAATAGATAATAGTTGATTAATGGTTATTCTACTGGAGATACACATTATTCTACAGAATGGGGATGTTTTTCATTTATGTATATTTCATTATATGGATACCCATATTTATATTCAGCAATATGTACCATAATGAAATGTATGAAGGTTCTTGATGAATCTTATGATGAATTTATTAGAATTGATCAGGTAATGGGTAGGTCCCATAAGTATTTATCCTATTGATGAATTTATGGGTCTCTCCATAAAATATGGGTTGGATTGTGTTGTATACCTCTTTCCATGATATGAAAATCTCATAACATACAATATTGACCACATTTTTTTATGTCTGGTGATATGAATTCAATTAGATTGAAATAAATGATTATTTAGACCCATAATTTGACTTATTACATTGGATATAATGTTTCATCTATTTAGTTTATTATGGATTCATGTTTCTCATTTATTCCTTCCAAATCACTATGTAGATATTTATATTATGAAAAAATTTATTATATCACACTCAATTAAAATAATCATAGAATACATTTATTTATTTTACTTTCCCCATTAAGAAAATCATAGAAACATTTATGGATATCATGGAAGGGATAAATTTGTTCTCACATGTTTTTTACGTTATATATTATGTATTTAAATGTTATTTATTCATGTATCATGTTTTCTATGACTACAGAGTTGTTCTATACTACTGTAACTATTTTATTTTTTTACTAATAATGTAATATAACATCCAGATATAGATTTCTAGATTCTGGGATGTGAGATTTGGTATTCGATATGGTTTAGTATACAAAATTAGGTCAATATATTTAGGTACCTCGATAGATATCATAATTTTTATGATCAATACTATTGAGTTTTAGGTTATAATATATAAGACATAATTTAAATAGAACATTACAATTAAATATCATGATCAAATAATATATAGTCTATTTTAAAAATCTGGTGACTATTATGAGGAATGGTTATCATATCAACACTCTTATTTGATTCAAGTATGATTCCCATAATTTTTTTAAGGTAGATTTTACGTTATTTAGATCATAACCATATTAGGTTAGTATTTTAAGGCTTTGAAAATAATATTGATTTTCATATACTAACATAGTTATTCACAAGATGGTGTAGTTTTATTGGAGCATTAATGTGAAAAAAGATCATTCATTTAACCTAACTTTGAATACATTGGTAACTAAATAATGGATCATGTTCCCAGAAAAGATTATTTCTTCTTTTATATGTAGTGAAAATGAAACCGTAATCATAGTGGTCCATCATTTGAAGGTATATTTGAAACATTGGTGGTCAATAATTCAAAAAACCATAGAGTATGATGAAATACTACTCATGTATTGGGAAACATTCAAAGAGGTATTCTGTGAAAAGTAATTTCATCATGAAATAATAATAGAAATTGAATAGAATTTACTTAATCTTAAATAATTAATGTGGAAAATATTTCCCAGTACAATGATACAATTACATGGGTATCTGTGGATATTGTATTCTATGTTCATAGACTGGTATTAATGATTGATCATTTCATTAATGTGTTAAATTTGATCATTAAATGGTTATTGGTCACTCACACCCTTTCATTATATCAAAATATGTTATCTAGAACCACAAAAATAGGAAATTATTTCTCCATGGTGTATGCATTCATGAGAAATTAAGAGAAGAAAAAGTAAGAAAAGATTCATGGGAAGAGCAGTGAGTAAACAGGAAACAAATAAAGGATAATATTTGTCATGTAGGATAAGTATTATAAGAAATACCCTAGAGCCTACCAAAATTGAACACAGGTCAGATAAATGTATAGATAATATGGCTATCAAGATCAATAATTTAATATAATGGAAGAAATATTATTTTAAAATGATTTAATAGAATAAATAAGGGGAATTATGAGAATAAATTCCCCAAACATCAAGAGAATTTACTTTTGAAAACAACAAGTGTTAAAGTAAAATCATATAATATTGTGTTAAATGATGTCAATATTCCCAATAATGTTCTGGTAGGTATTTTGATCATAGCCTCACTTTATACTAATATTTTATGTTATTCAAGAACATCACACTCATTTACATCCACCGTCATTACAAAAAACAATGGATATTTCTTTATAATCATAATACGATAGTTGTCAATTAAGACATGAAGTGGGATTATTATTATATTAAATTTGTGTGTGGTAGTTTCATGTTTGATGTATGTTTAAATACTATTTTCAATCTTTGACACTATAACTATGGTAAACATTGTTATGATCAATTTTATGGATTCCCCCTAAAAAATAACATTAATTTTTAATCAAAGAGAAGGATATTGTGGTTAAAAAATTTGAGGTGAGACTCTTGTCTTTAGAGGGTAAAATCATCATTGTAATCATTTGTGGATCCCCCCACAAAAACTATAGTTATTGAAAATCAGGGATTATAGGATGATCATGTTTGATCCCTGGATGAGGAAGTAGTAGTGGTATAAAAATTAACTATTGGTTTTCTAGAAGATTATCTTAGTTATCCACTATAGTGTGATGCTTGTTTTTTCATTAATATAATTACTTTTGAATGGACTATATCTAGAACTCTATATAGAATATTCCCAATGGTGTTGACAGTTTTGATGAAAAATCCACAAGAGTTGACTGAAAAAGAAAATTATATGCACAATAATTTCACTATGGGGATCCCATGTGTTATCTATGAATAATACGTATGGTTCTATGATTTTGTCCATCAATTATGAGGAAATAAATTCCACTAAGTTAAAAATAATAAACATTATCTAACACACATTGATGACATATTTTTTCAAATTAAAGATTCTAAATAATATTTATTGATAATCCTTTTAATTAGTTATCATTATCTATGGTTGAAGAGGGATGATATACAGATGCCATAATTTTGAAACATGTGTTGAAAATAGAGTTTATAGTATTACCTTTAGGGTAAAATAATGAACCATTAGTCTTTTTGGATATGATGAATAGAATATTCCTGTATTATCATGAAAACATTGTGGTGGTATTAATTGATGATATATTGATATAATCTAAGAGACATGAATATTATAAGACTCGTCTATAAATAATTATAGAGAACTTTAGAAAATAGGAATTATATTTGAAGTATAGTTTTAATGAATCTTAGATAAATAATGTTCCTTTTATTAGCCATATTATCTATTAGGATAGAATATCTATTGTCCCTACATTGAATAATGTAGTAAAATAATAGATTAAAATCTTGAAAATAAACAATATTCAATGTTTTTTTTTGCATTGGTAGGTTAATATTAGTAGATTGATCATCATTTTTCTATATTTACCAACATGTTCTCTAAGGTATCATGTAGAGGGTTTTAATTCACATGGTTAGGGGAATGTGAGTAATATTTGGAAGAGACAAGGTGGAGGTTTATTAATGTAATGGTATGAAATATACCATTATGTAAGGAAGGATTTTTAATATACAGTGATTCAAAAATGAAATGAAATGATTATGTCATTATAAAGAAATATATGGCGATTTTCTATGATTTAAATTTTTTTTAATTCCATAAACAAAACTATCCAACATATTACCTTTGGAAAGATGTTGTAACAATTTATAATGAATATATAGACATACCTAAACTATTGTAAATGATTCTTTATATTTACTTATAATTAGGGTTTAATGTATATATTATATCATAAGAATCTCACCATATTGAAAAAATGATGGTAGAGACTACTCAAGGACAATTATTTATTGATACACAACCATAATGGGATAGAAAACAAGGTGTCTTGTTCATTGGGAATTAATGACCATAGAGTTGTAAAAATTATAGAGATTTATATGGAACATACATTTAGGGATATATTAATGATGAATATGGAGATTTATAGGAAAGGGCATCATTCATTGTCTAAGAAACTGTTAAAACATCATTACAAGAAATGATAGTAAAGTATCTGTTGGAAGAGAAGAACACTCAATGGAATATTAAATCAGTAAATAATGGTAAATTTATTATACATCTTCTATAAAGATCACTTATTTTTGTTTGGGAAGATTTTATCTGTATAATTCATAAATGGTTTGAAGGAGAAACTGATAGATAATGTACATAGCTATAATTTCTATATAAATTATAATAACCAAAATATTTAGAGGGACATAAGATAACATTTTTCTAGTATGTTATTAAGAATGAAATTGAATAATATGCGTGTAATATTCTAAGATTTTATAAAATATATTCTGGAAAATTAATTTAAATTCATTAATAGGTTTGGTTACATGAAATTTATAGTTTTTCATGCATTATATACAACATAATATTTGTACTACATTGATCGTAACATTTATTTTCCTTGATAATTTTTTGAACACAATGGCTGAGTCCTACAAGAAAACAATAAAATAATAATATTATTTATTTAACATAATAGTTATCGCCTAGATGTTGAAATGGCGGGAATAGAAATGATTAACTAAAGGATGAATAAATTGTTTTTACATGTTTATATAATGAATTATTTTATAACCAATTAATTATAAATAGAAATAAAAATTTATTGAATATAAGGGATGTGTTTTTATAAAAAAATAATTTTATTCCCTTATAGTAATTTTTTATAAATAAATTATATAAATCACTATTAGATATATTTTTTAATGAAATTTTTATTTTATATATTCAAAAAAATATTTTTCAACTATTCGAATAATTTTTATAGGGATAAAATAATAATAAATAGCATTTTAAGCATAAAACATATATTATTTCTAGAATTACTTCAAAACTAAATTTTTAATCATTTAAAAATAAAAAATAAAAAATAAAAATCAATTTATGAAGAAGAATATCATAATTTACATTGGGTTAATTTTTTGTTTTTTATGAGAACATTCATATTTTGTTCAATAGTGAATAAAATTGGATTTTGTTTAAAAAATTATTTTTCATTAGAGTAATTTTTAATGTAAGATTATATTTTATGTGGGATTAAAGTATAATTAGATTAATTTAAATTACTAAATCTAATTTAGGTCATTTTAATAAATATAAAAATGAAATTGGTTACAAAAACATCACAAACTATTTAACATTTGCAGTTTAACAACCTACTTTCTCTTCCCATTTATGGGATTAATTTTCCATAAAATTATTCCACACATGTTATTTTAATTTTTTTTAAATTATTCAATATTTTAAATAATAAATATTTCTAATTTATATTAATGTAAAAATACTTTTTTTCCAAAAATATTAATGGAGGCAATTTAAATATTTTACAGTGATAAAGGTAAAAATTAGTTCACATAGATGTCAAACATTATTTTAAAGTTACTAAATGTCATCGAAAATTTTCCAAAACCTTTTTCTATGGAGATATTTATACGATTTACCCTACTGTATCAATTTTTCATTTCATTATTTGAGCACATGATGTATGAGATAACTCCCAATAGTGTTTATATTTTGGTATTTTGAAGTATTCCACTCTTTGTCCAATATATAATGGAAGTCAATATCCCCACTTATTAGAATATATGAATCCATTTGGATCACCTAAAAACATCCAAAATAATATCCAAACAACCCTATTCTCGTCTGATAATCCTCAAAATTGTACAAAATCTATCCTTGGATGTTCTTTGGTTCAATCAAAAAGTTGTTAACCGAAGTAGCGGTTTCATATTTCAATGAGCACTTTTGCATTATTTATCTCTCCACCAATTAAATTATTATTATTAAATGTTTATATAATAACTAAATTATCTTAAATATACTATTAATTTTTATGGTTCAATGTTCGATCTACACCAACACACACTTATATCAAATTGGTAATGAAATAACCATTCATGTCTATGGAGAACTACAGCCTCACAAAACGATGTAATTTATTTTTTCCTTTACCTCCTATTATGGTTGGGAATTATAATGGGAAAAAGACATTTATTTTTTGATTATTATTTTCATAATTTCTTCATACTTACGTAATTAATATGTATCACGTAACATGATTCATTCCATTTTAGGGTATTGTGATTACATAATATGTGGATGTGTGGACTACTACCTCCTCGATGTGATGTGATGCATTCTCAATTTGCATGGAATGCATTATTGATGGTTTAAAAAATATTATATAAATGATGTCATTATAATATTAATTATGTAATTATCTCCCTATAAGTATGAAATATCATTTTATTCTTTCCATTTCACACACTGAAAAATTGATTACATCATTCATGGGAGTGTGGACTACCACCTCCTCGAAGCGTTGTGATTCTTCCATTCTCCTCACCACACCAAAAGAATGAAATATAATATAACATATAATTAAATAATATTTTATATTTTATATAATTTTTATTTTTTAATGATAAACATTACTTACCTTTATTCGATAATGATCACTGAAATATAAGAATCTTATTCATGTGTAAGTATGACCTACCGTCTCCATGATCGAAATTATGGTTTGTTTTTAGTGACCATATTTATTTTTTGATTATAAAAGTATAATTTATGTAAAAAGGTGATAATTATTTAATTTTTACTATTATCTATATTTTTAAATATTTACTTTTGTGATTTTTTGACATATAAATTTCATTTTTGAAACATAATCGGAATATGATCAAACAATATTACTAAAACATTATTGATTAGGTAATTGTAAATAAATTGTTTATAAGTGAAATAAAATTAATAATAAAATGTTAAAAAGATATTAATCATGTAAATAATTAACATATTTTTATAAATTAATTAATATGATTTAAAATTCTGACAATCAGACTCATTGTAAGGGATTTTATCTCACTTTTTATTATTGTTATATAAATGCCATATTCACAACATAATTAGTTTGTGTTGTGTGTATAATAATAATTCTGAGATATTAAATGATTATTTACTTTATATTTATAGTATTTAAATTTTTAATTTGACTATTATTACTGTTTTGGGCATCAGATTTATATGTTACAATAGTTTTAGTCTAATTTCTAGTTTCATTTTTATTTATACGAGGCTAAAGTCATATTCAGAACTTATTTTTTTGTGTGTTTTATATACCACCAATGAATTCATTTGGTTATTATTATCTTTAAATTTATTGGGTTTCAAATTCATATTTCAGGATTCCAATTACATGGGGTTTATAGTTTTACATTTACCGATGTGGTAAATGATTGTTTTCACAATTTTCCTTCCTTGTGATGTTTGTTATCCCATACACCTATAATATTTTATAAGGTATTTATACAACATATTTTTTATTTTTTATCATTAATATCATTATATACATGATATTATAAATTGGTTTTAATTATTTTCATTCTTGGGGATTCTGATTCAAAAATTTCAAATTTTTATCAGAAACGTTGAATGTGTAAAGATTATTTTCCTCAGGAATGTTTTTAATGTTATTTGAAGGGAATTCAATTCATTAATATAAATAACCCTTATTGTTACTTATACTCCACTAGATATATTTTGTGTTTATACAATCATCATTATTTTTTTGGATGGATTATGAAGATGTCAAAGAGATTATAAAGGAACTGATTTCTTTTCTATGGGTTAATCTCATTTCAAAGAGATTGTTATAAACTCAATTTTATCCATGGGTTAATATTTTGTCAATGAGGTCATATGGATACCTTTTATTATCAATGATATAAAAATTTTTCAAATAGAATTATATGAAACTCATTTAAATTTCATGGGTGAATCATGTATCCAAATAATTGTTAAGGAACCCATCTCTTTTCCTAGAGTTAATCTTGTTTCAAAGAGATTTTGTTTCGAACCCATTGATATTTCATTGGATTATCATATTTTTACGAATTTTATTATGAATTTGTCTTATATATGGTACTTTATCATTATAAGAAATATTTGATCCCAACATATCTTATAAGAAGGGTTGATCCCCTTTATTGTTCAAAGAAAATAGGTGATCTCGATATATCTTATAAGATGGTTGATCCCCATTATAGCTCTCCAATTCAATGTGAGATTATTATATTCATAGTTGAACTTATTTTTTACAATTGAAAGGGTTTTAAAGGGTTTTGAAATGGGGTTTAAATGATTTTATGAAACTAATGTTCCATGTTACCAAAAAGTGTTTCAATTTAATTTAAATAGTTTTTAATGCTTATAATTAAAGGATTAATATCAGATGGATTTTGATTATGGATTTTGGTGACTCATTTCTTTACTAGGTTATCATATTTGATGATCCATGTCTTTATGGGTTTGATTTATTCTATGATTCACTCATTAACTTTGATTATGTCATCATACCCTTATATAATCATATTATCATTTATGATATTCATTTTTAAATTCTTACGCTTTCCATTACTGAGAATTTGAGATCATACATCTTATGTATCATTTTTTTAGATTTTGAATAATGATTCTGGATGATTTATTTCAATAATTTGCTTCAAAACGAGGATGTTGATGACCTATTATGAAATAATAAATATTGGGTTAAATGAGAGAAAGGTTCTTTTGATGACTTTTGAAATGTTTTTGTAAGATTTTCTCCTATTTATATAATAATATTAAATTAAAGAGTCCTCAAAAATATAAGAAATCTATGTTTTCCTTTTTATGTTGTAAGGATTGATGAATGGAAATTGGGTCAAAATTGATGGCATCAAATCCAGAAGTACTATTTTGGATTTCAGCACAAGATCTGTTTGTGGGGGTTATTGGTTATCATAGTTGGTATCAAAGGTCATTTTAGATAATTCTGGTGTTTATGATGTTTTCATATGAGGTTATCTTAATATTTTTTCATACTATTATAGAACTATAAAAAATATTTATTATCATAATTTAAATTTATTAGACACCCCATTTTTTATCTTTAAGTATAATTTTTTTGAGGATATCAATGACATTTTTGTGGATGTTTTATTTGGTTCAATTGTATTTAAATAATTTGTTTGATGTGATAAATTCCTTTAATTTTTATTAAATTGTTTTTAATGTATTGATAAAATATAGGGTTTATGATGTCAAACAATAATGTAATTATGGAAATACAAGTATTATCATGTAGATAACCACATGATTAGAAAGTGATATTGGTGACTATGTGGCTAATGATCCTTCAATGAAAGATATCCATCTTTTCTTCGTGAATATTGGATGGTATGAGATAACCATAGAGGTTAAAACACTCTTCAATTTTGAGGTAGTTGTGGTTATTTCGGATATTGGGTTATGGAATGATTTATTTTCATTGATGGGTAATACTACTAAATTATGAATTATATTTTATCATATGAACGATTATTCATTATGGTTGTTATCTTAACATGTGATATAATTTTTATTTTTGGTTAATGTCTAAAAATAGGTATAATATCTTGAATATATCTATTTTTGTTTTTAAATCATTAAAAGTTTATTAGTTCTATATGAATTAAAAATATAACTTGATTACACGTTATTTGAACAAAAGATGAGATTTTGTAATAAATTGACAAAAGGATGTAATTTTAATCCTCAAGTAAGTATACATCCATAATCTCTTAGTATATATGATGAACGAAACCCTTAATCTTTTAAAAAAACCATACATAAATTTTAACACTATTACCATGTTTTTTGATTATATTATTTACTATTTATAAAATTATTTGGATTGTTGTATTTTTTTCATTGAATTACATGTAGAAAAAATCTCTATCAATACATATTTGCCAGTGGGAATTGATTTTTCATTCCAAATAAATATTCTAATTTCCCATCAATATTTTACCTTTGTTTAATCCATGTTTTTCAAATCATTAGTTAAAAATTATGTTTCCAAATTTTAGTTTTTTATGTGTTATGTTCCTTATCTCATTTTTCCAATGTGAGTTTCAGAAATATAATTCTAAAAATGTCAATTCTATGATAACAAAGATGAATTTCGGGGGTGAAATTAATTATAAAGGGGGGAGGTATGATGTACCATTCTAATATTTTGTAAAATATATTCCTTCAAATTAATTTAAATTCATTGATAGCTTTTTTTATGAATAATTCATAGGTTATCATTCATTATACACAATAAAAAGGCTTTATTTCATTTCACATGGAATTGATTTTCTTTGTTAACATTTATTACATGCTAGGATAATCTGAAAATAGTTTACTATTAAAATTATTTATTTAACAAAATAGATATCAGTTATCCGTTGGTAGGGAGGGAATGTATATGATTAACTTAATTATGAATATATGGTTTACACATGGTTATATAGTTAATTATTTGGAGACCAATTAACTATAAATGAAATTATTAATCAATTTGATATAAAGGATTTGATTTTATTTAAAAATATTTTTATGCATGCAATGGAATTTTTATGATGATAAATAATATAATTACTATTTGTGAACCATCATAATGAATATTATTTTTTATTTATTAAAAAAAGTATTCTATAATTATTATAATTAATTTTATATGAATAAAATTAGTATAAATCCAATTTTAAGCCTAAAAATGAGTATTTTGTCTAAAGGATAGTTTTTCACTTTTTAATGGAATACTTATTTGAAAACACAATTAAATCAATTTTTTATATTTTATAATAAAAAATATATTTAATTTTTGGAATTGAATTATCAAAATAACAATGGGTAGATTTTTGGTATTTTTTTCAGAACATTTATATATTGATGAATAGTGAAAAATACTAATCTATATTTAATTTTTCTTATTTCAAGAATGAAATTTTATCGAATGGTTTGAAACCAAGTAAAAAAACCTTACGAATGTAAAACCTCAATATAGAAAGTGTGATCATTTGAAATAATTTTAATATTGATCTAATGACTAAGACTATATATTTTTCATTGAATATAAGTTACAACTATGTATTGATTTTCTTTAATATGCTACTTAAAATGTATATCCGTCTATTTCCATTTCTGTACATGATACTCTATGATTGATTTCCCTTCACAAAATCCATCAATCAAAATTCAATATTGTTTGTTGATATAGGAATGTTTTTTTCATTCAAATTGATATGTTGTGGTCTTTCTAACATTATATGAGAATCCTAGTTAGAAATATTGATCTTAAAAAAATCCAACATAATTTTTTCATTATAATAACTTAGGTGCTCCTGAACCATGTCTCCATCAGTTTTCTCCTTTTTGGAACTCTTTGGTGAAATATTATTTGAGGCCAATATTGTCATTGGTATGATTTATATCGCAGTATGAGATCCCATAAAATATCTAAATTCATGTTCTCAGAACATTAATCATCCCCATCCCTTTCACTGGAGTATGGATCTTTGTTACCCAACATACAGAGCTCCTGAATGACATCATCAACTCATGCTGGTCATTCCTCCCTTGACTCTGGACCATGATTTTATTCCTAGCTAGAATATCTAGTAATTATAGATTGTGGTATGGTGGGGTAATGGTTGACGGGGATTTATTTCATTCATTACATAATAGGATATTACTAGAGAGAATATTGTTTTTCTTTAATTTCCTTGATCCATACCCAACACATATAGTCATATGGGGTTCCTGCTTATGGTGCGAAATTTTCTTCTAGTATTATTACTTATCCCTCATAACATAATTTTCCTAGGGACATAGTACAACCTATTTAGTTTTCCTTTTAGTAGAAATTTTGTTCAAAATTATGGATCACTATTATCATTCTCTCTGACCCAAATACGAGAATCAATTTCATATCATTAAGGATATAGGAGGGCCTTTCAGACCATGAAACCATTTCCTTGGAGGGATATTATAAGATAGAGCGGCGTGAGATCCTGCCCATTTTCCATCATGTTAACTCTAACTTAATCAAAAAAGGATATCACTTGATGGGATAAACCATTGTCACCCAGAACCGGTGTTTTCAAACTTGAGACACACAAAATGCATTTAAATCTATCAAATATATCTTGCACCATAGGATCAACACCAAAAGTGTCTGACACTGTCTATAGAGGATCAACATGGAAAGCCTCTCTGTTATCTATAAGATCAACTATGTGGGGAATGATAATAGATAGTGTTGTACGGGGAAAAATGAAACAACCCTTTCCCCTACTTCCTCACCGTCATCAATAGTATGAGTTACCTCATATTGTGTAAGATGATAAGAAATCCCTTTAAGACACAAACAAGAATTTTTTTTTCAAAGGAAATGTCTCCCCACAAAAGATCCACACCCACACCAGAATTGGATTTCATATTTGAATTCAACAAAAATATATACGGAAATTAGATGACATAATAAAATGGTTCTGGAGTCTGAGAACAAAAAAAATCCAACCAAATTTTTTATCAATCCACTAATAGAAGGGTTTTGTAAATGAAGAAGTAGATTGAGGAATATTTCTCACAGATACGTTGTTGGGGTGACCCACATCATATGAAATTCATTAGACCATCATAAAACAAGAAAATAGAATCCATTGAAACAATTATGAGCTCATGAACATGTAGTGATCAAATATTATAAGGATTTAAAATTAACAATGATGTACTACTTATCGATGACCCCAAGAGTGCCCCAACTCATGAATCCCTAAAAATCCAAATGACCAATAAAAATTTCAAAAAACAATTAGCAGGATATATATTTAATAATTTCCCTATTTTATTATTTTCTGTTTAGTATTGGACTAAAATTATGAAAGAGATACCTTTCAATAGTGTTTACCATTATTTATTTACAAGAATACCACTCATCCTCTACTATAAAAGGCACCTATTTCTCCCCCTTTCACTCCTATAAAAAATTATGGATCATGCAGACCCTAAAAAATAAGCTCCCAACATCCCTAATCATATCCTTGAAACTAAAATTTTTTATAAAAGAACACCAAGTAAGTCATTTGATGAAAACAATAATTAGTTAGCCAAAGAAGAGGTAACATAATTTGATGAGAACTTTTGTTTTACTGCTTTATAAACAAAATAAAATTCTCTTATTATATTTATATATAATAACCCCATTATCCCTATTATACTAAGATATTTTTATGTTATGGTTTATACCTACACATTCACACACTTCCATCAAATTGTTAATGAAATCTCCATTCGTGTGTATGGTGGATTACCGCCACATTAAATGATGGAGTTTATTCTTCATTTACCACATCATATGGTTGGTGATTATGATGGTAAAAATGTTATCATATTATATATATTTTATTTATAATGTCTTAATTCTTATTTATTAATTATATAACCCATACCATTATGACTTCCATTTTTATGGAATATGATATCAATGTTTGTGGATGTGTGGACTACAGCCTACTGAAAGCGATGTGGTAGCTTTACAGATTACATGTAATATATTATAGATTGGTTAATAACATATATGGTGTAAATGTAATAATTATTATATTGATGAAATAATTATCTATCTAAAAATATGACATATCATATTATTCTTTCCATTTCAGACATGTAAAAAGTGATAACGTCATTCATGGATGTGTGGACTACCACCTCTGTGTAGTGATGATATTCTTACATTTTTATCACCACATGACACGAATGATGTATATAAGTATATATAATTAAATAATAAATTATTTTTGATATAATGTTTAATATGAAATAAATGTGTATGTACAACCTACCATCTCCATGGTCGCACTGTTGGTTCATTTTTCAAATACATATTTCATGTTTGATTTTAAATTATAATTAATCTTAAAATTCAACAATTATTTCTTCTTTATTATTATATAGATGTCAAAATAGAGACCCCATTGACCTTATTTGGCATATAATACAATTTTTTTTCATATAAGAAGAATATGGTCAAAACATCCAACTGAAACATTATTGATAAAGTAATTCTACATAACTTTTTTAAAAATTAGCCAATGATAAACTAGAATTTTAAAAGTTTATTTATCAAGTAAATAATTTTAAAAATTTATTGTTAAGGAAGACAATGGAAAAAATGATATGTCAGAATCATGGAAAGGTATTTTCATCTTACTTTTTACATCTATGAGGAAAATGTCATATCCACCACTTACATCATTTGGGTGGGGTATATATGGACTCTTTGTATATATTATTACATGAATTATTTTATATTCATCGTATTTGTAATTTTAAATTGATGATTATTAATTTTTGGGCTTTTGATTCATATGTTAGCATAGTTGTATAGGGATTTGTAATCTCACTTTTATTTATAGGAGGCTTTTTCATATTGACAACTTATTTTTCCTGTGTTGTTTATATACTACCAAGGGATTAATTTTATTTTTCCAACAACAAAATTTATTGTGTATCACATGTCAATTTGAGGATATCTATTTATTAGGGTTTACGGTTTCAATTATACCAATATGTTTATATATTTTTGTCACAATTTTTATTTCTTGTGAGGTATATCATGTTGTAAAAGTACTATATTTTATATGGTCTATATATTACCTTTTTTAAATTCTATATCATGAATATCATTATTTTAATTGTTTTATATGTAAAATGTTATTATAGTAATTCATGGGGATTTTGACTCAAATATTTAGAAATGGTAATTAACATATTGAATATTTAATGATTGTTTTATTGAAAATTTTTTTAATTATATTTTAAGTCAATTTACATTAATCAACATAAAAACGGGTTGATACTTATACTCTAATGGGAATATTTTGTATTTATACCATTGTTATTATTTCATAACATGGATTATGATTATTTCAAATAGATTGTTAAGGAACCCATTTCTTTTCCATGGGTTAAAATCATTTCAAGGATATTTTTATGGAACCAACATAATTTACATGATTTAATAGTTTTTAAATAATATTTTTATGTAATCAATTTATTTTACAAGGTATAACCATGTTTCAATGAGACATTTATGGACCAAATTTATTTTTCACGAGTGAATCATGTCTCAAAGAGACTAATATGGAACCCATTTATTTTTGACACATTGATCATGTTTCAAAGTTATGGTTATGGGGTCCATTTATAATCCCTTGCTTTATCATGTTTTTATAAAATTTATGATTATACTATTTTATACATGTTACATGAGTATTGTATGAAATGATGGAGACTAATATAGCTTATACAAAGGGTTGAGCCCTATAATAACTCACGGAAAACACATGATCTTGATATAGCTTATATGAAGGGTGATCCCCATTTTTTCTCTCCAATGCATTGGGTAATGATTATATTAGATTTATTCCCTATTGTTATTCCAATTGAAAGTTATTTAAAAATGTTATTGAATTTTTTTATTAACATGATCTTCCATGTTACCTAATTGATTTTTCATTACCTATTATGAGTTTGTAATGTTTCTAATTAATGAGAATGATATCACATGGATTTTGATTATTGATTTTTATGACACTTTACTTTTCCATAATTTCTTAGTTTATGATCTAGGTATTGATGGGTTTGAGTTATTTTATGATTTTCCTATTTTGTTTGATTATGTCTTCAGACCCTTATACACTCTGGTGCTCGTTGATTACAATCGTGTTTTAATGCTTATGTTTTCTCTTACGAAGATTTTTATCTCACACATGTTATTAATAAGTATCCCTATGTTTTAATGAATGATGTTTAATTGTTTTTCTATATAATGTATTAAAAAATGTTGGATATTGATGACCTATGTTGACATAATAAAATATGGGTAAATTGGGTCAAATGTTTTTTTTACTAACTTGTGAATTATTTATATAAGATATTGTTCTAATTACCTAATTATCGAAACATAAAAGGGCCCATAGAATTTATGTGATACATTTTTTATTCCGATGTTATAATGTTTGATGAAAACCATTCAGTCATAATTTTCGGCATTAAAGAAAAAAATGCAATGATATGGACTTCAACACAGGATTCAGACGTGTTGGTTCTAGGATTTTATACTGTGTCCATATGATATGTAATATAGTAAGTAATATAATATAGGAAATAATGTAATGGATTTATGTAACCTTTTCCTATACCATTATGTAATTTGGAAGACATTATAAGAGAAGTTTTACCTTGACTCCCAATAGAACAAAAAAATATTGATCATCATACTATTTATGATAATTCTTTAGATATAATATATGATATATTAGTTGATCATATTAACCCTCACTATATAAATGAAACATGAAGTCTTAATGGGGAAACTATATAAATTGTATATATTTATGCATGTCTGTTTTCATCAAAAAATATGAAATATTCTTCAATGGGATCTCATCAATGAGATACATTTATGTGCATCCTATCATCCATATAATTAATTGAAGTCTATAATGATAATACATACATTTGAATTCAAGTATAGATCATGTTATTTTTACATCCACGGTTTGTGATAAAATTGTCTAAAAATGGTGGACTCATCATATAATAACATCTTCCATTTGAGTATCCAAATTGAACCACGTGATGCGTTGTAAGAGAATATGTTTCATACAACATATTTTTGGGAAGAAGATGGGGAAGTAAAGGGAGTTTTTTTAGATATTTTAAAGAGATGACTGTTAAAGTTCAAACTATTCATGATCATATTAAAGCTATCTATATGAAAATAAATAGAAATCCCAATAATATATGGATGTAAATGGAATACCCAAATGCAGATTATTGATTATTGAATAGAAAAACTGTGAAGTGAGTTTTATGATTTTTTATATAATGGGATGTTATGCCCAAGATAATTTGGAAATTTTGATATAATAGAATGAGTTGGCTCTATTTCTTATAGATGGGTTATGCCTCCCAAACATTATAAACTATAGGGAGCCAAAAATCCTACATTCATCTGTAAATACATGACAGATCCAACCATTGTGCTCATATCCGATGGAATAGAACTAGAGTCCATCTTTTCATATAATGAATAAGTAATCCTGATTATTGACACATGAGTGATAGTGTTGTGAAATCAATCTAATCCTTTGGTGAATTTCCTTAATAGAAATAAAATAAATAGAAGAGGAAATCTGGGATACTAAATAATCCTCAACGAATGGATATATAAAATTGTTCAATAACATATATATAAACCAATTTCAAAGATAAATAAAATTAAGAGTGGGAGAACATAATACATGATACCCTACTATAGTGGGTAAACACCGTATTCTAAAATATCATACAATGAGCACACTAAAGATCTTATATTCATGTGTATATATAGAAATTTAATTAATTATTTTTAGAATATTATTTTTACAAAATATTATTCATTTTATTATTTTTCAAAAATATGTTATTCTATGATGAAATTTTAAAATTCTTCTAAAAAAATTATTTTTTGGTGGTTTGTGAAATATATACTTTTAATATTTTTGTGACATTTAATATATTATAATTATATAAGTATGACTTATAAATTAATTAAACTGTTATCTTGAAAAAATAAATATTTTGAAGGCAATATTATACTGTTTAATGTAATGATTATATTTTACAAACATATGAATGATATTTCAAAATTCCATTAATATTTTTATAAAATATAATTTTAATATAATATAAATTTATTATATTGAAATTATTATTTTTTTCATTTATTGAATGTGAATTTGGAAAATTGGATTTCAAATTTAGACATAATATTTAAAAATAATTTACCATGGAACAATTTATTTTTATGGATAAATAGTCTGCTACCCTATGAATTAACTCATTCCTGATGTATGTGCTAAAAATGTAAATGTAATAATTATTGTTGTAATGGGATTTAAATAATGAAAAAATAACTATAGTTGAGTTAATGAAGTTTAGTTCATCCTTATATATTTTCTACACAATTATTTATCCATTTAGATACCCATTTCATGTTTTACGTGTGCTCCCTTAATGTTAAGTTGAAATGTTTACAAAAATGGAATTCTCAATACATATAAAAGAGCCCTATCAAAAAACCATCAAGGAACTTCTCAAATTTTTTTCCTCCTTAAACAATGGAATATTAAATTCCTCTAAAACACCCTTTCAAACTCAAAATAAGCTATTCATAAGAGGTTATCTATATCCATTTCTTTTTATGGAATCCTTCAAAATAATCATGTCGTTCTCAATGTAGGATCACAATTTTGGGTAACTTATTTACAATTTATTTCTCTATTTAAAATTTATTTATCGCAATATTATATGGAGAATTATGTATTTATATTATATTAAATTTCATTAAGTTATGGTAATGAATACGAAAACTATTTCCATATTACCTTAAGAAAAACAAAACTATCATTAAGGCTATTTGTGGTCTACCGAATCAATGACATAATATGTTACTTTTTTTCACCTGCTTAGAAGGATGGATTTTAGGATGGGGAAAATGATAAATATTTTCATTACGAAATAATTAGGATTACTTTATGAAAAATTATATAACTAAAAAACTATATTATTAATGAAATTAATTGTAAATATAATCATTTTAATTAACACTACTAAAGGATTAAAAATGTATTCAAATTGGGTGAAAATTTACAAATCTTATAAGAACTTAGAATTATGATATATCACATAGGTAAATAGTAATTTAATTAATTATACAATTTTTATAATTATATTACAATAAATTTTATAATAATTACTCATTATATCTTGTAATATTCTTGATTGGGTCAGTTTTAACCGTCTAATGGAATAATAAAACGCCTTTATATTATGAAAGAATATGAAAAGTAATGTATTATTATAGTATTATATAACTGTTAAAAGTTTATTTTTTGGTTTTTAGGATGTTATATAATTATTAAATTCATTAATAAATAAAAAATTCATATGATTATCAAGAATCACTGTGAGGACTTATTTTCGATTTCATCTTTAAGAAGGAAGACTAAATTGAAAATTAATGGAATTTAATACATAATAAATAATTATGAATATGCATTAATTTTATTTTAACGAACTATTAATGATGAAAATTTGAGTAATAATGAATATAAAAACAACTTTTATGAAACTTATACAAATTTTGAAAAATAAAAACAGCTGATATAGAAAATTGGACGAATCCGGCTAGATAATGATTAGTTTTAAAGAGTACGAATGAAAATGCTATCGCGTATGATTTTCAATTAAATAATTATGATTTCATGTTTTTTATATAAGTCGTTATATAATTTTTATCATTTGAGGATATGTGTTAACATTATCCCATCTTAAATTACTTTCTTTGAGACATGTTTTTTATGATGCCCATAATTTCCATCATGTGATATATATACACCAGATTAGGGATTTCATATCTTGAAATTTATTTATTCATGCAATTTTTATATGAATATAAATATCTATATTTTAGTAATTTTTTTATTTTAATGCTACTAAGGTTATATGTAAGGTTTCTTCATCTAAATTTTCATGTTTTGTGAATCATATAATATTCACCAAATATTTTATCTTTGGTAAATAAATATTTAGGGAGGAATTTATTCTATATTAATCAATAAATTTAAGGGATTTGTAATTCCATATTTTTATCCATCTCTATTATTATATTGATTCATTTGTGACCAAATAATTGTAAATCTATAAGTTTTATTTGGTGTAAAATATCATCATATTGGTAAACAAAAAGTGTTAATAATTTACCATAATATACATCCCTAAATGGATTCTAGAATTTTCATGTGTCTATCAAACAAATGAAAGTAGTGTAATCATCACCAAAATAGTTTCTTGATTATTAAAATAGTTATCACCCAGATGCATGAACAATGATCTGAATACTGAAAACAGTTAAAGACACTTTAGAGGGATATGTTTTAGAATATTAGTATTCCCTTAATGAACGATGATGAAGGATTTTTCCTAACATATCCTTGGTATCATACCCATGAAAACTATTGAACTGAATTAATAATTTTATGGATAATACAAAACATTGAAACTACTATCACCCATATATTTGTTTAACGAGGGCGATAAATGTTACCCTTATAATACCCCACAACTTTTGATATTATTACAAGATATTCTCAAAAAAATCCAAAATTATTATATTGAATAATAATGTATTTTATTTATGTATTTCTTGTCACATGGATAGTAATGTTTTTATTCAATAAGAGGTTCCTTAGGGAATGGTTTGAAAGGTCTTTATGACTATTAATTATAAGGAATTGGACATAATCAGGTAATCTCTATGGATAATAATTATATATCCCGATGAAGAATCTACAAATCTCATGAGAAAATATATTTTGGGTTTTTGTGTATACCACTTCGCATGATATGATAATTCCTCAGAAATATACACAATTTTTTTATTGATAGATATTATATATTCCCTTAATATTATATCAATGATTATTTTTGTACATGATTTCATTATTTATCTGGGTTATTTCATTCCATCAGATTCAGTTGATTATGGATTCATTGAGTTCATTTATTCCTTCCATATCACTTATTCTATAATTATTTTTAATAGATTTTACCTATAGGTAAATATGTGTACATTTATATAATATATGACAGAGGGTGGAATTATGTTCTCATATTGAATTCATATTATTTATTATTTATTCTAATTTAATGTATGTATGATGTAGTAATCCAAGACTACTATGTTTTCTGATCTGGTAGGAACTCTTGTATTTTTACTAATAATCAAATATAACCATCAACTCTTGATTCATAGTGTTCAGAATGATAAATAGAAAACTAATATCATTTAATTTTATTCATATTCTAAGGTGATTGAAATTAATTTTGAAATAGGAATGAAAATTAAATAAATAAAATAAAATAAATAATATTTAAAAACTATAATTGTTTTCTGTAGTAATATATTTTTATTAATGATTATTATTTTGGGAACTGTATAGAATTATAATGAACATAAGAATATCAAACTTTTATATATTATTATTATATAAACACTACTATTCTAGATCGTTACATTCATCCCCCATAAAGAAATTTCATACATGAAATTTTATTTCATAAACTTTGGTTAAAAAATGAGGGTACTTTTGTTTCATTGTTTCTTTATGTTCCTATATTCCTCCATCATACACATGGTTTCTATAAATTACCTTGGAAATGATGTTTATCTAGTTTTTAAGAATAATTTATCTTGGATCTATGATCTTAAAAGTATTCTAACCATCATTGTTATTATTTTCTAATTGTATAGCCATTAAATATAATACATGTGATGGATCTTCTATGTAATTTGTAAGGACCCATGTTTTTAAATTTCAAAATCACTCTAGAATCTAAAAAGTTATAATTCTTCTAAATAGTTTCTATATGTTGAATAAATTTAAATATAGTAGGAAATAACCCATACTGAAAATGAATAAAAATTTAGAACTATTTATTCATTCATAAGTGGAAAATTACAACTAATGCACCAGAAAAAATGTATTCTACACCATGAATTATTACTCACCGTGGATTAAATAAATCCTTTATAATTTTATATGTCAAAAGGGGATAATATATAGGAAATAAAATAATTTCCATGACTATATTTATCTTATATCAACTTCATTATTAAGGATATCTAATTTCCAGAAAAACAATAATGATGTTGATCACCATAAAAGGAGAAACATTTATACCAAATCTATAATATCAATTCAGAATAGTTACTTGAAATGTTAGTGTGTAGTGAATGAATGATTTAGTGAATCTATATGTAAGACTGAAATCTAGAAGATTTAAATCTGGTTAATGTAAATACAGACACTAAAAATATGGTCATTGGTTATATATCCAATAGTTATACTAAAGTCATATATTATTAAAATAATAACCCTATTTTCATTATAATTATTTGGAATTTCTTAATTAATATTTTTCAGAAATTTTTTCAGTTACCAAGATACTATGAAGCCCAAGTATGTTTATTATATATATATATATATAATTAAAAATATTTTAGCCGACGTGAATTTTTTTATGATTTAATAGAATAAAAACCAAACGGGGATTAAGAATGGAAATCTAGTGTCACCTTTAAATCTAGAATTTTAGTTTTACCGTAGTCATGACATAATAATTTTTCACATTGGGTGTTAATGTTCAGTGATGTCATGGGGGGCTTACAAACTGAATAAACAAATAAAAAAATTCAATATTTATTAATTTGAAAACCTATTATCCTCTAATTTATCCCTCATATAGAAAGATATAGGGTTAGCTTCATGCCCCTAGGTATTGAGGGAGGATCCGTTGGAGGATTGATTTTGGAAGATCAATAATAAATCATGCTTCAGAGATTTCTATTCCCGTAGAGTTTATGAATATCATCAAACAAATCAACATGTGATTATTATAATTCATATATTTATATAAACACATTGTAGATAATTTTTTATTTTTAATTAATCTCGTATTTGTTTTATCCAAGCCAAATGTGATTGACTTCAATAAAAAATTAATTCATGAGTCAACCAATGTTTTTGGGTTGTTTATTTATATTTTTGAATTAATAACGAGTGTTTTGTGGATTATTATTCTTCATTCATTATTCTAATTGAAAAATAGGTAGGGGAACTGAAACAATGGTAAGGTTTCATTTCTTAAGTGTCCATTTGTTGTATTCCTCCACATTTCATTTCACATTCATCACTATTAGTTTAATTATTGATTTATTTAAATATACACGAAAAAGAATCATTTCACATCCATTCACTTGCATAATAGATTGAAATCATGGGTTTTGGTTTTAGATTTATATTGAAAACAATGTTTAAGATGGTGATGGATGATTTGGTGATACATCAAAGGAGGTCTATTTGATGGGATGGTGTTTTGGAAATGCAGTGCGATGGGGATTGATTACCGAGTAGATTGGATGATTTTAATCTAAATCTAGTCATAATAAAGATAAATCACTGAATTTTTTGAGTTTTGTGGGTGTGATTGGTAGCTGGACTGTAGGCTTTGTTGATGAGAGTTAAACCTCATGGAAAACCGGTCTTTTAGGAAGATCAAAAAATAGATGGTGTGTAGATAGAAGAAAACACACCATATGTTACCCTTGAGTTAGTTATTAGGGTTTTCAAAAATTAAAATATCACATTCCATGGGGGTCCCACCACAAGTAGTGAAACAAGTAACTTGATACTCAGCATGTTCACATGGGGTACATGGTTATAGAGACAACTAGCTATACATTCATAGCCAAAGTAAAGTGGAAAAACCCATGCATAAATATTTCGATGTACTTGGGAATAGCCAGAGTACATAGGAACCTCCTGATACTATGGCATAGAGAAGTACCAAGACACAACTAGGTACATGGGAACAACCATATTACATCGGTTGGTCCTGAAGTACACATTCATGGGATGGAGTATACAAGGGATAGACCTGAAATATAATATATGTCTTGTATACCCAATACATGTAATATACAATTCCCAAAGAAGTTTGATTCCCCTATTATCTTTTGTATAACATGTCTTCATAGGTTATGCTCCCTTGGTCCATATCCACAATGGTATATTGAGGAATCACGTCCTAAGGTTAGGATGTGATTACCTCTATGAGATTAGTCTTGGATTGAGATTCAAGATTACCTCAATGGTTATCAGGGTGGGATCCTCTATCATCATCTTCTTACATAGGTGGTGTTTTCTGGGCATCGGTGTGACTAACATACATATGCGTTCAATCCCCATCATAGAAGGTTATTCTATATATTGTATTTTTTACTACACAAGACATGTGAGGAAACATCAATCTAAATATTGTGATCTTCTAATTTCATAATTATACCTATTCACGAAGAGACTTGATGAGGATGACATATCAATTGAGCATTATAATTTCCATCAGAATCGCGGAGTGAGTTATCATAGGCGAGCATTACATTTGAACCATGAGCATGGATCCTATGATGGTAGTTCCTTCTTTAATTTACCTTGATAAATACTATTTATATCTTGTATATATTGGTTATTATTATTATAATTGATATTCTAATGTACATTCCATTTTAGTATGATCTCACTAAACTATTGATGCTTTATGGTTGTTGATTTCAGGGTGTCCATTAGGTACATATAAACTCACCCAAACATGAGATTTTCCCACACAAATCATTTCATATTAAATTGAAAATATTTTTAATAAAATCAAAGTTGGATCATGATATGGAAGAGTTTAGAGGATCTAGATTGAATGTGGATCATACCTAGTGTGGAATTTGAACACAATCACGCCATTCTATAATATTTCACCATTATACTGGTTTTGTGAGATTATATTTAGACCATTATGCTTTCATGAATTTATTCATACAATGTTATGGGATATATATACATTAATTCATTATTGAATCAGTTTAATTGAACCTTTTATCAATTTTTTGGTATTTAGAGATGTCTCTGTGTCCCTATAGGTACCTTCAGCTATGTCCTCCTATGTGTGCATTATTCGTATTCAGTTCTTGTCTCTATCTCTTGGAAAATTATAGAATGACATTGGGGTGTCTCACTCGACATTCCACCTTCATTGTTGCCCTTGGAGGTTCGGCCCATGGAAGAGTGGTATCCAATCATTTTCACATTAGGACTTGAGTTTTGGGATTGTCTCACTAGTAGTGTGGATTGGGAAATAGAGTAATAGTGATAATGAGTTTTGATTTCAGCTAGAAAGATGGGGTATCTAGTGTTAGGTAAGTGGATGAAATACTCATTCACAAATACTCTGATAACCATTTGGTTAAATTATCTAATATAGGAACTAGACATAGGAAAAAAATTGGTATATGTAACATATTAAAATGGGTTGTGGTTTCATTTTCCCTCGTAAGTCTGATCGACTAATATACTCTTGGTTGTGGTACATTTTTTTAATTTTGGATTCATCCTTTGTGTTTAATAGTTATGAATCTACCACTGGATCATTAGAATTATCCACCTAGTGATGAATATAAGATATAGATACATACTCACGAGGTATTTCCTCAAAGTGGTTTTATAGTTTATCACAACCCATTTAGAATAATGCTTCCTTAGAAGTAACAAATGATATGGCATATATGATGAATTAAATTCATTAGTTTTAGAGATTGATAGACATTATTATTTGGTGTTATCCAAACCCCATGTAGTTGAGGAACTTTTTAAGAGAGTTATGATATATTTCCATTTCATTAGGACACCTCTAGATCAGATGGTGTTCATGGAGGTGTGTATTTTTAATGGACCCACTAGGTGGTGGTGTAGTCTATTGACTATGAAATATGAAGAGTTGAATGTTTTAGGGATAATGAATGAGTGAAATTTCATAGTGGAGTTTTACCTAGATACTTTTGAGAGATATATATCTATGATATTTTTTAGCATCAGTATGGAATTTGACTATGTCTTTGTATTAATCAAGGTTCACTAATATCTCATTATACTTCATGGATACAGTTTCAGATGAACTATTATATGAATTTACCTTCTTGTAAAGAATCCATAGAGATATTTGAGTGAGTGTGATACCTATTTTCATTTTTAAATTTTTTTTAGTTCTTGAGTGACCTTTAGTAGTGTAGAGATTCTTGTGGGAGTAAATATCAATTTTTTTTCTTGTAGTAGGAATGATGGTGCTAAGATTTATCAACTGTTAGATAACGGTAAAGACATGGATCTAAGAATGTGAATGGATTAAAGATATGTTCTCCAGATATAAGGACTAGTGTTAAGGTATCATAGTATGGTTTTATACATCTATGTGACATGTGGTTCTTCCCTAGTGATAGCCATGGATACCTTATGTATGATTTTACAACCCATCATAATACTGACAGAGAGACAGTTGATGGACCACCCAGGTAGAGGAATAAGCAATAAAATGGAAATATATAGGGATATTGATATATTATATTATATGAAATATCATTAGGAGGTGGAAGGTGGTTTTATCTATTATCACCCCCACGCCATGTAGTCCATGATAGGCTTTGGGAGTTTCTATTTCGGGAAGAGGACTACAGCCTGTAGTAGTGTCCCAAAACCTAGATTCTATAGGGATGATTAATGGTATAGTAAATGCATTCTATAAATTATCAGTAATACTATTAAAAACACATATAGATACTAATTTCAATCATCTTCTCATGTTAGAGACCTAGATAATATAATTGGCAATTTGTCTTTACCAGTGCTATTAGAGACTACAATATGATGGGATTCAGTGATCAAAACCCATTACTGATAGTGTAAACTATAAATTATATTAGAGATATTCCTATGGAATATTTTTGTAGTAGAAATGAGAACTCATGACATCTTTCTAGGTATGGTCTATCAATTCATAGTTCAGAAACAGATAGATTTTTTGAGTGGAGGATGTGGTTATTCCTCATCGATGAGACACTATTTTCCATTATTTATGAGAATGAAACCCATGATGGAATGAAATGGATCATATGTAGGAGTATATATCAAATTATTCAACAGTTAAATAGAATTATCCTTGGTGAAAAAGATGTCTGGTGCCATCAGTTTCCTATAGAGGTGGAAGAGTTTGAGGATGTCTTCCGAGAGGACATGTCATGATTATGTCGCAATACGAGGAGAAAAATATTCATTGACCTAAACACATGAACCAATCTGATATGTATTATATAATATCAAATGGATCTTATAGTTCTTCCTGTGATTAATGTGTAATTGGTGGACTTTTAGAAAATGTATATTTACATACCTATTATGCTACCCTATGGAGAACTAAGATTGTTTTTAAGAAGTTGGACATGAATCTGGGGTAATTAGGGGATTATCAAAATTGGAAATAGGTGAACAAGAAGAATACGTATTCATTGGTGAGGATAGATGACCACTCTGACCAATTAAAAAGTATGATATGGCTCTCCATGATTATATTCAAGAAGGGTTATCACCAACTCTGAGTTGGGGAATAGAATATACCAAAGAAGAAATTAATTTGTCGCCATTGGCAAAGTATATATTGATTCCTTTTGAAATGATGAATTCCCAATTAGTGTTCATGCGACTCATGAACCATATTTTTTATCCATTACTGGATTTTTATTAGTTGTAATTCATTTATGAAATAATATTGTACTCGATATCAGGGGATTATTACATGATACACTCGGGGATAGTTCTTGATAGACTCCAAGGGAACTAAAACTGTGAGAATATTTGGATGTGTTAGTTATGGATTTACGTTGCACAGTTTCTGGGGCATGTTATCATAGTACATTGATTATTATTTGATCTAGTAATGAAAGATGTTGTTTTATATTATGAGGCAACCAAGTGTGCTAGTTAGGTATGAATGGTCCTTTGTTTGGTAGGATATTATCAGATAGTAGTACCTGATTTACCACGGATATCAGTGCCCAAATATAACTTGTCTATAAATAGGAATCTATTCATTTGGATAGAGAGTTTCTAGATTCATTTTGGGTGTTCTATACAATTTTTATGATCACCCCCATCTTGAGACATACATAGGATGATATTGAGTACATAGTGTTCTATAATGCCTATAGAACTGGAATTGGATGTGTTTTGAAAAATTTCCCTTATGTGATTGCATTTTGGACTTGAAATATGAGACCCCCTGAAGGGAACAATAAGACCATTGACATAGGGTAGTAGGTTGTGGTAGTCTTCAACCCGAGGATGTGGTGAAACTTTCTTATGGCTGGGAATTTTATCAACTACTTGGACTAAAATATTTTTTGATATATATTTTCATTGATGGATCACAACTAGATGGAAATGATATGGATAAAAATCCTCTAGGATTATGAATTATCTATAGTCTATACACTCGAGAAGGGGAATGTTGTGGTGGATACTCATATTAATATAGGTTTTTTATAGTTTTTTAGAGAGGTATCAAATAAGTTGGATTCATTGTTGTTTTCATTAGTGGTTGAGGATGGTGTGGATTTCCTTTAAATGGTGTATGTTACCCATTTTCTTCTTAAGAGAGTTAGGGAGGCTAAAATTCGATATACTAATTGTGAGACTATGCATGATCAGCTAACCAATGGAAATAATTTTAATGGTTTTCGGATGTTTTAGCGCAAACCATTTTTTATAGAGGTAGGAATATGGTACTAGTGATTTCTCATGATGAGTATTGATGGAGTATAAAACATCCAAATTTGAGGTATATAATGGAAAGATAAGGATTTACTAGGACCTTTTGTGTCATCTTTCATGTTCAAGGATGAAGAATTGTATAACAATGTTTGTATCACGATGTCTCACCTGTCAATGGGTGAAGGTAGAGCACTAGGTTATAGTTGTTTTGGATTAACCCCTTGATGCACCTGAGTGGAAGTAGGATGTTATCTATAAATACTATGAGGCTGGTCTCCCACAATCAACTAGAGGGTATGAATCTATCTATGTAACAATAAAAAATATCACCATATTAGGTTGTTTCCTAACCATTAGATAGATGTGATCGGTTGAGTTCATGGGAAACCTTTACGTATATGAGGTAGATCAAATTCAATGAGTTCACTTGATGATAATTTTATACTATCAATATCACTTCACATATAGATGATATAGAGGATTGAATGATTCAGTTCAGAATTAGATGCATTTGAGAGTAACATTTGACCCCTAGAGAGACTACTATATAGATAAGACCATTCAGGTTTTAGAGGATATGATTTAAGCATTAATTTTGGAATTGGGACAAAGTTGGGGGGACCATATACACTTGGTAGAGTTTCATATAAAAATTTCTACCATTCCATTATTATAATTGATCAATTTGAGGTATTGTATGAGAGATCCTAAAGGTCACATCTTTGTTTGACTATTCCAGTGGAGTCTGCACTAATGAGATATGTTCTAGAGATAGTGATGATAGTTAAAGTGAAGATCATCCATGAAAGGTTGAAGAATACCCATAGCTATCATATGTTCTATGTAGACCAAGGTAAAAGTCATTTGGTGTTCTTTGACTAAGACCATGTGTTAATTAATGTCTCGCCACATTGAGTATTTAATAAATTTTATGGAGTAAAATGTTATCATTAATTTTCATTATCTCTCTCCATATACATTCTCAGATTTTTTGATTTATATTCCTACATAGTTCTTTCTCCATAGTAAGGAAATGTTCATGAAATCCTCTAAGATTATCATTTTAGGAGGTATGTGCATGACCAATCATAATTTATTGATGAAGGAACACCATACACTATGGATGGGGAGAAATTCATATAGTACCCTATAGAGACTGAGGATTTGAAGAAGAATATCCTTCATGTACATGTGATTCACATGGTGAGTGTCTCGGGAAAGCATGAGAATCATTAGGAGATCACTTTGGTGTGAAGGCCTAATGTAATCCTAGTAACTTAATTTTTTGGGCTGGTTTTTAAGATGAAAATCCATGTTGTGGGGAGAAGGTAATGCCAATTTTTCCATACAATGCTTTAAAATATCTTATGTATGATTTTTAATGGTAGGAACAATGTTAGAAAGGGATCCTAGGAAATGGGAATGCTAAATATTGAAATAATAAATATAATAATTATTTTTTTTATCGAAAATGTGTATTGTTTCTAAAATAATGTAATAAATCTTTCACATGGTATCTGACTGGAAATATGGGACCCCCATTTAATATGTAATGTGGGTTTTACTCTAGGAACAACATAATATTTATGAATGTTAGGTGATTGGATTTAGTGAAGTCATGTGAAATTGAGTAACTAAATAAAAAACTTTTAATTTATTATATCACCAACCTAATGTTTTCTATATAAAACATCCATTGTAAAACTATTAGGGTTAACCACATAGGCCTAGGGATTGAGAGAGGAGTCATTAGAGGATAGTTGATGAATGATCAATATTGGATTTATATTTTTAAATTATTTCGCCAACACAGTCCATTAATGTCACCAATGACATCGACATCTGACCGTTATCCCTCAGCGATTCATCTAAATATGAGGTAGGGAATTTTTTTGTTAGATTTAATCTTATATTTATTTTACCCATGTCAAAAATGAATTAATTCTATAGCATTTTAATTTTTGGGCCAACCATTTATTTACAGATAGTGGATTATCTTTGTAGAAGTATGAAATGATATGATTTTGATTATTGTTCTTCATTCACAATTCTAATGAAAACAATTAGTTCCATGTTGTGTAATGGATAAAGTGAAATCCCTATATTTAGGATTTTCATTTCTCCCCCATTAATCACATTTTTATCCCATATATTTTATTTTTTCGATGGTTTAATGAATCCCTCATAAACGATAATTCCACAAACATTCTACATTATAAGAGATTTCTAAAGTGGGTTTAGGTTTGTGATCAATTGTAAGATCATGGTACGATAATCATGATAGATGATTCAGTGATAAATCAGAGGAGGCCAGTTCACAAGGATAGAATTTTCGAGTTTCGGTGTGATGGGGAATGATTGTCAAGAGGATTATATGGATAGAATATTGAAAAAAATAATGGTAAATAATGATCAATTAATTCTAGTTTCCTGGGCTTGATTGGTGGCAAGAATAAATGAATAAACAATGTGATTTTATCCACAAGGAAAACCACTATTTTGTGAAACCCCGAAATACATGATGTGTATTATTAAGATAACACATCTAATGGGACCCATGATGCACTGACTAGGGTTTTGGGAAAGTAAAATATCACATATTATGTGGGAATCACCACCCACAATATTACATGTGATTGGACATTCAGTTTGTAACCAGAGAGTATGTGGGCATGAGTACGATCAGGTAAATGGGACCAACCAATGTACAAAACAAAAACCTAAAACTTGGACATGTAAAAATACATGATCAAAGCTATAGTACACTAAAAGGACCTAATACGTGGACACAACCAGTTACATGGACATGACTAGGTACACGGGCCCGAAAAAGTATATAGGCATGACCAAAATTACACGAGTATAGTCCAGATTACATAGGAAGAACTGAGGTAAGAAATACATGCCATGTATACGATGTAAATATTGTTTAATTTCCTTAGGTTATATTGAGACACTTTTTCTCTTCAGTGTGGTCTAGTTTCATTGATTATTTTCCCTCATTCCATCCCCTTGAGGGTATAGTGAGGCATCACTTCCTACGTGTAGGATGTGATCCCCTATATGTGATTAGTCTAAGATTAAATTTTAGTAATCCGTATGCATGGAATGTTGTGGGATCCTCTATCATTATCCACTTCAATTGGTGGGGTATTCTTGGAATCAGTGTTGTTGACATACCAAAGAATTTGATCCCCTACTTAGCGAGTTATTCTAAATAGGGTCTGGCATACCGTGTAGGCCATGGGAGAGATCCACTATATGTGTATTTCAAACTTATGAATTACAACATATACTTCTTCAGTGTGTGTCCCGAAGAGAATCAAATCCCATATGCGATCCTTTAATGTTATTATACTCAGGGAGTGAGTTTAAATAAGCAATAATTACCATGAAACCTTGATCACTAATCCCAGTCATGTTGCATGGTTGTGAACTTATCCCAAGACCTAATTTCTATATAATGTGTATTGGGGATAAAACTGTTACGTATCATATTTTGGTTGACATTCCCATGTGATGATAAGATAACTAATATCTTTATTATTTATGTTTGGTAATTTAGGGTCGTCCCAATGGGTATTTATATACTAACAACTTCATGGGCTCCACCTACAAATGTCATGTGTTATGTATATGATTGGTATCTTAACCATGTTCTTGGTTGACTAGGTGTCAAAAGAGCATAATTGATCCAAACAATACTCCGATTCATCCAAAATATAATATATGAAATTACTCCCTTCCTTTATGGAAACTTGAACCCTTTTATTATTTTAGTTGGCCATTATTTATCCTTTTATGCTCGGAAATATATTTTGCATACTATGTTGTGGGATATGTATGTATTCATGAATTATTGTATCAATTGAATACTTTTTATTTAAAATTTGTATGGTTATTTAGAAATATGTGTTTGTGGTCACAGAATATAGTCTAATGCATCCCATGTGTGTGATATGTCTACTAGATACATGTCATTACCTCTTGACATATTAGAGGTCATTTTGTGGTGTCTCACATGGCTTAACGTTGGATGGGATGGCCCTGGTGGGTCGGGTCCTGATTGTTAAGAAAATATATTTTATACATTAGCTTAAAAAAATAAAAATATGATATTAAAATATTATTAATATATATATTGAAATGTTACTTATGAAGATTATGTTTTTTATTATTAAAATAATAAAAAATTTCTATAAATTTAATTCAAATATATATATCAAAATTTCTATGGACTAGGAAAATCAAATATAGAAAATTAATAAATTAATTATTTTTATTTGTTAGAACATATTATGTATTAAAGTAATATTAATTTTCAAAAAAAATATAATTGCGTATATTGTATATTTTCTATAAATAAATTACGTTTAGAATTTAAAAATATTATTATATAAGAACAAATAGATTAGAAAAACATAAATTGAAAATCCATATGAAATAATATTTGGAAGACATAACTTTAAAAAAATTAATTTGTGAATTAAAATAGGTTTATTGATTATTTATATTTTTAATTTAATGAATATATATATATATACATAAGAATACTTATTTTATAATATAGATTTAGTTTTTGAATCTATTATATAAAAATTGACTAGGTATTAATTTTTGGTAATTTTATAACATAATTTATTTTTAGGTGAGTAATAAAAATAGAAATATAATTTAGCAGATTCATTTAAATTATACTTGAATTACCTGAATGTTTTTGAAACCTATTTTTATATAGAATTAAATTCAGAGTATTAAATTATTTTTTATAAAATAATATATTGATATATTAAACCAATAATTTAAAATTTAGAAAATACACGTAATGTTTCTATGAAAACTATTTTCATGCGATTCTTTTAATAAAATATCCACTTAGTGGAATTAGGATTTCAACATCATTATGGTAATTAAATATTATTTCATGAATAATAAACAATTTAATGCCATTAATGTAAATAAAAATTTTAATTTTCTTCAAAAAATAAATTTTATAATTGAAATACAAATTCTTTTTCTAAAAAACGTGGTTTGACACATTATATGTGCTAATATTAGAATAAATTTTTTATATATTCAATTTTGTTTTATAAAATTTTTCAAATATATTAAATCATTTTGATCAAATTAGTAAATATTTTTAGTATTACTAATTTTCGATTAAAATAAGTTTCTAATGGTGAAAGTGGAGTTACTATAGTAAGTGTAAATTAGTGTAAAAGGGGTTTAACTAATTATTTGTGGTTAAACAATCCGTTATATTGGATGGTGGATAGAGTGTAAACATTATATCTTTCCAAACACAATTATTTGACATTTTGGATGATTTTTCCATATCTAATAGTATGATATTACTGATAAATAATTAGATCTTACTGTAGTTCCCTTCCATTCACTTCAAAATAAAGTCCAATTATTCCCCATTTATCTACCCATTATAAATAATTAGATCAAATATAAAGCTAACGTGGTCTATAATCAACACCAAAATAATCAATTTAAATCTTATTCCCCCAAAAGTAATTTTTAAGGATTCTTAAGAACATACCCAAGGGAAAGCTTCCATGGGATATATAATACTTTCAACATAACTTCACAAACAATCTTCTTCTATTACACACCTCAAATCACCTCTATTGAAAATTTCATGATAAAACATTTCTTTTATTTTTATTTGTTATTATACTATTTTAATATTCATTTAATAGTTTCCTCCAATATCATTTAAAAAAAATTAAGTGTCATTATGCATGTGGGAAGACTACCGCCTCCATTAACGACATGTTTTTTACCATGAACACCTAACGTGGATCACATTAAAATTAAATTTTGTATATATAAATGTTATTTTTAAAACTATTGATATTAAAAAATGAAAAAAATGAAAATATATTTCAAATATTAGTAATAAATGGTTACAATATCTTTAATATCTCAAAATTGATGTTTTAATGGACCGTTATTAATTTAGATATTTTAATGAAATTTTTTAATATTTTATAAGTAATATTATAATTGAGTAATAATTTATATATAAATACAATATTCTAGAGATCATGAAGTTATTGTATAACTCATATGACCAAAACCAATAATATGAATATATTACAAATAAAAGACCCAAAAACCCAATGTAATCGACATATGTAAAAAAATATAAACAATGAGTACCAAATGACAATATATGCATCTTATAAAAATAAATATGGATGGACAGCATAAATTTATATATATATATATATATAATTATGATAATTTAAATATAATATATGTTATGTTCATGAAAATATTTATTTTAGATAGAAGGTTATGGTTATTCATCTCAATTTCCCATTATTGACACAAATTTAATGTAATAAACTAATTTCTTTTTTCTATGGTGTATATACATCCCAATAATTTATTTTGGACTAATAATGATTTAATTAATTGTATTTATATAACCATATGATTTTAATACTTTAAATATATTCTAATTCAAACAATTCTGAACCCATAAGGGTTTCATTTTAAAATGTTCGTCATTGAGACAAATTTTATTTTTTGAAAATAATTTATTTTAAATTTATTATATTATATGAATTGGATATTTAGTATTTTTTTAATATTTTACCCATTTTATTTTAACTTAAAAATAAATTTCAACCTTTAGTGTTATTTTATTATAGTATTTCTTAATCTAGTTGATTTTTCATACAACCATTGTTACATTTGAGTCACATGTAATCATTATTTTTATATATTTTGTTGATGTATTGTTCTCATGAAATTCATATAAATTTCAAAATAATCTTGTTAAATATATATTATTTTAAAAATCCATTACATTTCTATGGTTATATTTATTCTTAGGTCCCGAATAAATTTCCACTATAAAGTAAAAAATTTTACGGGGATTTTTTTATTTCATGCATCATGTTAAGAATCACCCCCCTAAATTTTTTTTCAGACCATGAATAGATTTTAAAAACCATAATTATTTACTAGATAAGGATATTGATTTAATTTTACTTTTATGAAAAAAATGTTTTTTTCTTTTCTTTCAATGAACCTATATATATTTCACAAAATATTAACCCAATTCGTTCATTTTTTATTCTTAAATCTCAAGAACACTCTGATGATTTTTTATAATAGAACTTCAGTTTCATTACCTATAGAAAATTAATTATGAAATAAAAAATAATATTAATTTTTTATTATCTTTTTAATATGTATAATTTAGATTTTTTTATGATTTAAATTGTAAATATGAAACCCAATTCATTCCCATGTGTTTGGTTATTTTTATTGATTTTCAATGTTTTATTTTTCTCATGTGGATGACATAAGTTTGGTTTTCATTATGTGATTGGTGTGATATAAATTATATATCCCTACAATTCATTGTGAAAACCATTTAATCTCATGATATTCCATGTAATGTATTTTAGAGTGGACCAAATCCACTAAATGTGTCAATCCACATTATAATATTGATCTTTAAATTGACCATTTACTTATGTGCATGATGTCATATATTATGTATTTCTTCATATTTTATTATTCCATGATATTATGATTTCAATTCATAATAAATATGTTTTATTTTTTGGGATATTTCCATTTATGATATAATCGTATGCCTCTTGAATCTCGTATAATTTTTTATTATCTTATTTATTCACTTGTTTAGCTTTATACCTCACTATGTTTTTTATATATTTTCTCCATGGTATCTCAAGATATTTTGGAATATATAAGCATGTTAGGTGAAATAAATGGAGTTTCAAATTGAGATTTTGTTTTTTAAATTTATGATGATTTATTAATCTATCTATTCATTAAAATAAAATATATCTCTTGATCCATTACTTGTATTATTAGGAAATTATGTTATAAATCATGAAAGAAAGTACGTTTTTTTCTTATGTATCTATAATTAGTAACAGAGAAATACGAATATTTTTAGTGATTAAGATGAGATTAAAATTCCCAGGGATACATTTTATAGGATAAAATAATGATTTTTATAAAGATTACATTATATTGTTTTCATACCTATGATATCTATGTCTGGGTATAAGAAGATTATATAATATCTAGTATAGATGAATAAAGGGTAACAATCTAAACTGTTATAAAAACAATTATCCTTTTATTTTAATTAAATTCATTATTAAGTAATGTAGATATAGAAAACATATGTACTTATTTTTTTTATTGTGTGAAATTTAATTTAAAAGAGCTTTATGTATCATTATGATTAATAATATAGAAAATAAATAGTGGTCACATGATTATTATAACTATATGGTTTTAACATAACCAGATGAAGTAGATAAAGGAAGTGATGGCCTCAACTAGTATCACTGTACCCTTTAGAATCCCATTTATTAGAGATTATGAGTGAGATAACATCACTAGGATTTGTCCTTGACCAATCCCAAGCTAACATCCAAAAATTTATGTTTGAAAAAAACCGTTTAAGGCAGAATCTCATGCTCATTTAGATCATAACCAAAAAATGTTCACTAAAACACCACATAAGAGTGCCTCAATCATACCCCTGACTTGTAGCATAGTTTTTGGTTTATTAAAGGGATATGTATTATGAATATAGTAATATGAATATTTATATTATTTTTTATAGATTAATCAATGTATTTCAATCCCATTATTGTTATATTGTAAATATTTTTTTATTTTGGTACAATAAAGTAAAAATTGTATTTTTTATTAATATTCAAATAAAATTATGTATTTTTTAAATATATGTGTTTTTAAAATAAATAATATCATAATATTATTATAAAATATTTTTTATCAAATAATAATTATCATATAATATTTATGAAGTCAAATGTAATTTTTATAAGGGTTCAAACACTATTTTTATCAAAAACCACAATATTTATTAATAAGTTTATATTTGAAAAAATAAATTAAAATTCACATATTTATAAAATTATTTAGTTAAAATTAATGTTAGTTTTGGAATTATAATTTCGAAATTATCCAATTTTTATTTATTCATAATTTTCTGAGATAACCAAATTTTTGAGTAAAAATTAAATATTGTTTAAATATCCTTTGTGTTTCATGACATAATAATGACAAATAAATTTTTTAGTAATTATAATTAATGGGATCCATGAAAAAATTAATGTTTTAACATTAAGATATTATGATTTTATGTTTATATTATTTAATTTTTAAAACCATTATTAATTCTCCAAAACCTATAATATATTTTATGTTTCTAAAATCATTTTTATAATAGTGTGACTCACCTACATATAAAAAAGAGAATTATTTTAATAATTTAGGGCCTTGGCCTAATAAAAAATAAAAATCGTTCCCATTTGGGAGAATCCAAATTCAATAAACTTGATATGGTTTGTGGTTTTTGATATTATATTATGTATAGTCCAAAACCTTAATAACAAATAAATGCCCCTACTTTTCTATTTAAACCCACAAAATATCCACATTATCTACACTAAAAATCCACAAAAACATCTATAATATACTCTCAAAACTCTAGAGTCCTCAAATTCCCTCCCAAAGGTCTGATTAATCCCCTACTAAGCTTTTCGTGTCTCACACCCATGTAAGGGATCCTCACATTCATCTCATCATTTCAATTTAAGAACCTACTTTTGAATTTTTTGTCTTAATTAGAATTTTTAATAATGTAAATTATTTATTAACACACCCTACTTCCAAGGATTTTGTTTTAACGAGATAACATTTTTATCTCCAATTTGGATCTTTACCTATGGAGTTACTATACTGAAATTTCACAATAGATTTTTCTCTTCTAATTTCCATTTAAGAACGTTATTTATTATATACTCCTTAGTTTAAATATATTTATGATGTGATATTTCCTTCCTTATTAAATACTTTACATTTGATTTATAAATTTTGAGATACCCCTTTTAATCTCATTAATCCTCTTATAATCTCTTACCTACACCACTTTCCTATCGAAATTTTGTTTGAGGTTCTTCTATTTATTATAGTTTATTTATGATATTATAAATTATATATCCAATTATTAATTTCCAAAAAATAAATTATTTAAATGTCCATATTACTTACCGTTTTATTTATAAATTATTTGATACCACTTTATCTCCCATCAACCCAATTAATGATTTTTTTGTCACACAGTTATGCTACCAAAATATCACAACGATTTTTCATCCCCAACCAATTGTGTAGTGAATACCATACCCATTTATTATCATGGGTGTTCACACTGATGTATATATAAATTTTTATTTTCAACTTATATTTATGTATTCCACAATCCATAATCATGTAATAAATTATGATTATGAGTGAATCTATGTTGTATGACCTATGTAGAACCCTTTAGCAAGAGATTATAATAAACGTGACCGGTGTGGCAAAACTTATATAGCACTCCAATGAATTCATTAATGATTACTATCATGATACATCATGTTATGATTGGGAGTGAACCTGTTTCTCTTATCAGACTTCTTCGACCATGAATTCTTGGTAGTTTATCTTTAAATTAAGTTTTTGATGTATTGTTTTAGGTTGTGGAGAACTTTACCATATTATGTTTATCATTGTATATCAAGCCTTATTAATAATATCCTTTTATTCCTTATTAATTTTAGTATTGTCTGAAATTTATTATATTCCTCCGGTTATTCCTTGTTTATCCCCTTATTGAGCTTTATATCTCTCCCCTTTCCAATGTCTAATCTATATAATCTCATGCAGTTTTAATATCTATGGAATTTTTAGAACCATGTTATGTATATTTTCAAAAATGTTATTGTGTCCCATGTTAAAGATGTTATTATATTTACCTAATTACCTAATATACTCATATAATTGATCTATTCGGTTGTATTAAGTGTATTTTTAGGTATTTATTCTTGTATTAATGAAAATAACAGTTAGTTTTGTTCTAGTATGTATCAAATGACAAGGCTTGTTTTTTTTGGTATTAATATTATAAAACTCTACAAAAAGCCATTGGGACAATACTAAATATATTAAAAAACCTATATTTTAGTATGTCTAGAGTGATTGGTTTATCAAAAAAATACATACCCATGTAGATACTACTATTTCATGTTGTTCTAGCACAAATGTACCCAGGGTTAACAACTCTGACAATGTGTCTCGAGCCAAACTTCAGGTAGCCCAGAACAAAACAACGAGCCTTACTATGAACATGATTTGACACTCTCGAGGGATGTTCATTGGTAAATTCATAATAAAAATATGGATTAGTTATTAATCGAAATAAATTCCCATAAGAATATATATTAAGAAATAGATCATAGATAACATCGATAGAATCCCTGAAATTTATAAGTTAAATAAATAAATGTAATTTAAATGGTATCCCATTAATGAAATTTTATTTTATTTTATATTTTTAATTGTTTCAAATAATCTTCCATAATTTTACATTTATTCTGGAAAATGGAGAGAAATAAGAGGAATCAGGTAAATAATCAATGCATCATGAAATGTGATGACTACTCCAACAAGATTCCCAACCCAATGGGGGAAGTAATCGGAAAAACACTCAATATAATCTCTTAGTTGACTTCAGTTATTTATATAAACTTGTATTAGTAGGATAATCCCAATACAACTAAGTGTGAACAAGCTGTGAGTGAGATCTTTATGTGAAAAAGGCCTCTGAATTTAAATTGATCATCTAATATGTTAATCACAGAACAATGACTCAACTTCATTGAGATGATATTCTTCATACATCAATGTTATGAGAAATTAATGTTTCAATGGTTTTTTTTTGTATTAAGTGATAGGATAATTATTAGGTATATTGATCAATAATAAAAATCCTGAAGAGGAGGTCGAACTAATGGAGTGGAAGGAATTAAAAAAAATCAATATATATTTCCCTCACACTCTATGACATAAAATGGAATGGGATTTACTTGAACTCAATGGAAAAATATTACAAATCTATCAAGAAATACGAGGAAAGAATCACATGACTTTCATTTTATTCTTAATGATTTTTCAGTCTCCCAAAAGTAAGGGTTGACTACTTCTCTGATGTGCGTACATCTAGTCTATAAAAATTCTCGGTGATCCAAGACATTGATAGCTATGAAGAAATTTTATGATGTGCCCTGAATTTCATAATAGAGATCGTCTAATCCTAGAGTTTCCATGGGGATAAGAAGTTGTAAGTGTAGTTTAATTCTGAAGAATTGATGTAAAAGTATGATGGTACCAAAACATTTCAATATCTCACGTGTCAGAGGTGCAGAAAAAACATCCCAAAAATTTCCTAATGGAAATATAAAATGTTTTAGATGCATGATGGATGGAAATGAAGCGACAAGTTTTCAATAGAATAATACCATGATACGAGGGAGGACAGGAATGTTCCCTTAGAACCACATCACATTATTCATTGCATCAATTTTAAGGATCCAAAGTACTATTAAAACTAAGGCACTAAAATATGGGTTTTTTAAGAGAACCATGATCCTCCAAGGTAGAATAGGAGAGAATTTTTCTCTCACTACTATGGAAGTGTATCCTAAAAATAAAGCGTTTATAGGTACAATAATTATTCATTCAATTATAAAAAACATACCTATCATATATCTAATGAATGTTTATTGGAACTATCAACAGACCACCCGAAATCATGGAAGTAGAGTTGTTAGTGAAAATAATTAATGGGAAAATTAGGGAATTGAAATTATATAACTGGTCCACTATCAAAATATTTGGGCTTAACATACTAGTGAACCTTATAATACTCCCTTTGGTGTAATTTGATACAATACTGGTCATGGATGGAATTTCCCTATATAGAGCCAACATAAATTATTCGGAGAAAGAAGTCACTCTTTATCTCTCAAATTGTACTCCAATTCTATAAAAGTTCAAGGAGGAGGATGAATCTTATGTATCACCAACATCCCAATAATGGACTTTATTTCCCTATGATAAATATTATATAGATCAAATGGTTGAGTCAAAAAATAGAATCATTATTGAAGACATTCCAGTTTTGAGGGAATATTTTGATATATTTCTTAAAGAATTTCATTGTCTTCCTCCTAGATGAGTGGATTAATAATCAATTGAGGTTATACCTGGGGAATTACTAGTATCAAATACTCTATATAGAATCATTTTTTTGGAAGATGAGGAGCTTTAGAAACAACTATATGAGAATCTCGATAAAGAGTTCTTACATCCAAGCACTTCAACATGGGGTGAACTAGTACTCTTCATCAAGAAGAAGGCTGGGTCGATGAGAATTTTCATTGATTCTATTTATTTCAACATGATAATTATAAAGAATAAGTATACACTTCCACTAACTAGTGACTTGATCAACCAGATATGCGGAGAAAAATAATTATCAAAGGAGGGCCAACAGTCAGGAAATTACCAAGTTATGGCGAGGAAGGAGAATATTCCCAAGAGTTATTTTCATACAGTGTATGGGAACTATGAGTTCATAGTGAAGCCTTGCAGGATCACTAATTCCCCATAAATCTTTAAGGAAATGTTGAATAGATTATTTATAGATTACCTCGACAAATTTTGTTAGTATTCATATATGATAATCTAATATATTTCAGTACAAGGGCTGAGCATGAGGAGCCTTTGAGTACAATGTTAAAGACATTTCAAAAGGGGACATGTTTTGAAAATAACACAAAATATGATTTCTGGTTGAAGGAAGTATCATTCTTGGGGAATATTATCACATGAATTGGGATATCTATGGATATATAAAAGATAGAAGTAATTTTTGTATGGTAGAAGCTAACATATATGATATATATACATAGTTTCCATGGATTAGCTATGAATTATCATAGATTTTTGAGAAACTTCTCATAATTTTCAAATACTCTAACCATGATAATTCGGAAGGGAGTAAATTTTTCAAAGCATAGTGAGTGTGAAGAGAGAATAAATGAGCTAAAAAGGAGGATTATCACTTTCCCTATGATCAAACAACCAAAAATTCGAGAGCTATTCATTTTATTCAATGATTGTTTGAATAAGGTATTGATTTTCATGTTAATAATGTATTAAAAATTCATTGAATTTTCTTCAAGATAGATGAAAGTACATGAACATAACTACCCAATGCCTGATATAGAGTACACTGTAGTGATATTTACCTTATAAGTCTTGTGGAATTAAATCTTGGGAAAAAATGTGATATATATATATATATGTTACAAAATATTCAAGTATATATTCACATATAAAGATATTAATCTATGGCAGTGATGATTCATAGAGGTTATCAAAGACTATAAATGATCGATTTACTACCATGTAGGTAAAGAGAATATTATGGAGGATTATTTTCATAGAAATGATCATGCATCTTTACCAATGATTAGAATTCTTAAGGATCCCATCTTCTATGATCTACAATGGATAGAAATGGGAATAACTATGGAAGGAACCTCATCAATCCTTTCTCAATTTTTTACTAAACCATCCCTCATGGAGAAGAAAAGTATTATCAATGGAATGATGTGGAAATTCAAAAGAAGGTGGAAGCAATATGATCAGGGGAATCCTTAGAGTATAAAATTATTGAAGAAGGAATTTTGAGATTTTGGTCACGACCATGTGTACCATTAAATTATGACTTAAAGAAGGATCTATTGGACGATGTACATAGTTTTAATTTCTCCACTCGCCAATGAATCAAAAAGATGTATCAAGATCACTATTAAAACTATTGGTGGGATAATAAGAAGAAGTAGATTTCTAAATATACATCAATGTGACTACTGTTCTAGCATGTGATAGATGATAGGTATATGTCTATGGTGATGATGAAACCATTGCCCATACCTACATGAAAATGGGAGAAAATAACTATAGTCTTTGTCACCAGAATTCAAAATAAATCTATGGGATACAATGCCATATGGGTTTTTGTGGATCATATGACGAAGACAACTCACTTTATATAAATTCAAGAGGAATTATCATTTAATTAACCTTAATGGATATACATCAGAGAAGTTGTAAATATGCATCGAGTACCACAATCTATTATATCTAATCAACATATCATATTCATATATATGTTTTTCAAAGTATCCAACATTATCTAAACACTGAGTTGAACTTTATTCTGGCATATCATCCTCAAACTAATTGCTAATCTGAGTTGACTATTCAAACATTATATGAGATGTTGCAAAAATTTTCTATGGACTTTAAAGGAATGTGTGACAAACAACTTTTTTTGGAAGATTTATTAACAATAAAAGTCCCACTCTAGCATCAAAATAGATCATTATGAATCAACTTATTAGAAGATGTGAAAAATAACTTCATATTTGGATGAATATGTTGAATGGAAACTACAATGTCCTAAAATAGTGGTGGAAATTGTAGAAATGGTAAAGACCATTTAACAACACATCAATGCTTCACATAGTCTAAAAAAGATCCATGTAGACAAACATTGATGATACCTAGAGTTAGATGTAGGAGACATGTTATTACTCCACATATATACATGAAATAATTTAATGAGATTTTGGAAGAAAAGAATACTTAGTCCAAGATACATCATTCCCTTTTAGATCCTTGATCACATTATAGTGATGGCCAAAATACTAGAACTCCCACTTAAAAAATCTCATGTACATGATGTATTACAGGTATCCATCGTGAAAATGTACATACCAAACCTCTCACTGGTACTCAATGTAGGTGTAATACCATTGTATGAATATTCTTATGAGGAGTAGTTGGTGAAGATAATAGATCATAGATAAAAAGTTCAATGAAATAAGATAATTCACCTTTTCAATGTTTTGTAGAAAAACCACTTGTTTGAATAAGCAACCTGGGAACCAGAGGAGGTGATGAAGTAGGGTTTATCTCATATTAATTAGAGTGTTAAATTTAAATTTTTAGGGTTAAATTTTTGAAGGGGGGGGGGGAATTATAATTACACTATAAATAAAATTTCCCATTTTATTTTAATTAAATGTCTTACTAAGTAATATAGTTATAAGATCCACGTGAAGTTATTTTGTTTATTATATCCAATTGTATTTAAAAGATTATTATGTATCATTACCATTGATAATATAACCATTTAATAGTTATCACATGACAAGTATAAATATAGGGTTTGAACAAATCAATTGACACAATCAATGCACATAATGAAGTCAACCACTAGCATTTTACCCTACAAAGCCCATTTATTAGAGATTACAAGGGAGATAACATCACTTAGAATATACCTTTACGAATTCCAATATGATATCAAAAAAATTAAAACATGAATGAAACTGTTTATGAGAGAAGTTCAATATCATGGACATCATGACCCAAACCACGTTCTTTAAACCAACCCATGAAAGTCCCACCATCGTGTAACCTACACTGAAGGATTATTATTTTGTATTATAGTGATATATTCCAAGAACCTTGAAATATGAATATGTACAATATTTTTTATATAATAATGAATTAATTTTTATCCTATTAATGTCAATTTTTAAATAAGTTTTTATTTTGATACAGTAAACCAAAAATAATATTTTTGGTTAATTATAAAATTCAATAAACATATTTATGAATTTATTGATTTTTTAATAAATATTTTTTTAATATAAGTATTAAATACATTATTCATCAAATATAAATGATCATATAATATTTATGGAGTCAATTGTAAATTTTATAAGGGTTAAAAACTGTTATTTTTAAAAAAACCAATCTTTTCATAATAAATGGTGATTTTATCTTAAAGTGAAAACATACATATTTAATGATTATATGATAAAATGAATATAGTTCTTTAAATTATAAATCTTAAATTTTTAAATGCTTAATTTTTAAATTCTTTTGAGACAATCTAATTTTCAGTTAGAAATTAAATATTTTATAAATATAATTTGTTTTTTGGAAATCATAATGAAACACAATTATATAATAATTAAAATAAATAGGATCCACTACCAAATAAATATTTTCCTTTAAAATTATATTATTTTAGTTTTATTCTATATATTTTTTAAATCCCAAATGAATCATCCATAACTGAAAATATTTTTTATGGTTTTAAAATCACTTCTTTAAATGTGTGACTCACCTTCACATAAGAAATGGAATTATTTTAATAATTTATTCCCTATGCTAGGTAAAATAACAAAAACCTCTCACATGTTGTAGAAAACATGGTCAAAATACAAGGTATTGTTTGTGGTTTTGTATATTTTCTTTTGTAGAGTCTAAAACCTAAACAATAATCAAATCACCCTTATTTATTATATAAACCTAACCATGCTCCCAATAATCATAATTATAACTCCTTGGAGAATTTATATATTATTCCCTAAACCCTATAATGTCCAGAAAATTTCCCCAAGCCCTCATGAAGCCCCTAAAAATATTTTCGAGTCTCAAACTCACCAATGGGATCCTCCCCTTCTTTTCATCCTTTCAATTTAAGCACCACCTATTAAATTTGTTTTCTTAATTTCAATTTATTATGATTTAATTTATTTTAAAAAAAACTATACTATACTATCAATGATAGATGAATGAGATATGATTTATTCTTTATTATTTTTATCTTTATCTAAGTCGTTACTATTCCAAAATTCCTTACGGTATTTCCCTCTTCACATCTACAATCAAGCACTTCCTTTATGATATCCTAAATAGTTAAATTTTGTTCATGATTTAATATATTATTCCATATTAACTTTTTTCTAAATTTTATTTATAAATAATAATATCCCCCCTTTTAATCTCATTAGTCCTCCCATGTTTATTTTCATACAACCATTACCATTTCAAAAAAAATAGGGGTTATTCTCATTATTAAAAATCCATTATGAACATATGCCTTATATTTCAAAAATTTAATGTTGTAACATGTCTTTACTTGTCCCAATTACTTCTAAATTGATTTAAAAACGAATATGGACCCATTTAACTCTCATAAAACCATTTTCTATGTTTTTATGTAACACTGTTATGCTATTAAAATATCACAACAATTTTTCAGTCCAAATCAATTATAAAGGGAATATTGTACCCATTTATTTTCAATGGTTTTAACCTTTATGAAAATATAATTTTTTATTTGGGACATAAATTTATTTATTCTATAACCCTTGATCATGGAATAAATTATGGTGACAAATGAATCTAGGTTGTATGATCTATGTGGCACACTTATGCTTGAAAATGAAATGAATTTGATGGGTTTGCGCAGAGTTATATATCACTCTAATAAATTAGGGAATGTTTAGTATCCTGATAATTCAGATTGGGATCTGTATTGAACACAATCATAATGTGGGACATTTTACACTATGAATTATTTAAAGTTTATCCTTTAACTTTATTTATGATGCATTATTTTATATTTTTTCTACATTTCCCATATTATGATTACCATTCTATATAAATCCTTATTATAATTGTTCCTTTTATGCACCATTAATATAAATCTTTTCTAAGATTTATTTTCTTCCTAATTTTGTTATTTTATTCCATTATTGAGCATTATAGATCACCCCTTTCTTATGTTGTTCATCAGGTTACCCCAGATAGTTTTAAAATCCCAGAAATTTTTATAAGCATGTTATGGAATATTTCAACAATATTATTGCGTCCCATGTTCAAAATTCTATGATATGTAACAAATTACTATATACAATATTATTCCTGAATTTGTTTGTTGTATTATGTGTAATTTTATATAAAAAATCATGTATTAATGAAAATAAAGAGAAGGGTTGTGATATCAAGTGATAAAAAACCCAAAAGGATGCGTAGGTACTTACTCAATCATCAATGAGTGTATTAAAATGAAGTTCAACTGAACACATGAGAGGGAAATGTTTTGGTAAATCATATTCTTTTTAAAAATTTCTATATAGGGTTGATTTCTTAATTAATTTGAGGGAACATGTTTGGAGTTATAAGATAACCAAAACAGAAGTATCACATGATAATATAAGATATATATAGGTTGAACTGATGGGATTATGGGATAAAATTTTGGTGTAAATGGGTAAAAGGTTTTATGATTGAATACCTATTATGTTATTGATTAGGATAATTCAAAATTGATGTTAACTATTCATCATTCAATTTAATAATTTTTTATTGATGGTTGGAACTATAATTAACAATGTTAAAACGTGGTGGGAGGGATAATACAACGATTACGTCAATTATCAACCCATTATAGTGGGAGATGGAATGCGAAATATGGTGATTGTTAAAAATTTAATATTAGGAAACATGACAAAAAATATATCCATAGATAAAATATTGAGTGCACAAAAGAAGAGAAGGATAATGTATCATAAATCTTATTTTGAAGAAGATGGCGAATGATGGGATACTAGATTTACTTAATTACAAAAATGTGGAAGGAAAAAATAATGAGAATTACTCAATGGGTTTAAATGATTAGTTAATTGTGAAATAGGGTCCATATAACATAAAACATTCATTCAGAAATGAAGATTTCCTTTATAATGATTTAGAGAAATTGATTTCATCATAACATGCTATTAATAATTCAAAATCTTGGTTTTGGGGAACTTGGGAAATAACCCTTTAAATTACATATTATGAGGACTAACCATGAACTTGAGAGAATAAAAATCTTCTAAGATTAATAGTATAATGGGGTGCCTATGAATAAAGTACTCATGACGTATATCATGGCATTTAAGGTACATGTACCAGCAATCTAATAGTTGAATATATCTTGCTCAAATTTGATTACAAGAATTATAATATATATATTTTGTTTTATAAAAACATTATATCACCATCTTAATTATTTTAATATTGAATATATCATCTAGTAGGATGAATATAGTATTATAGTTTAATATATATTGCAGTGTGTCATGTAGAAATATTATTATCCTTCCATTACATGAATTTAATGTGATTTTAGGAATGATTTTTTATCCAATATGAGGATTTTTTATTTGGAATATGAAGATATAATTTTATATCCACCAATGATAGTTGATTCAAGGATTATTATGAACACCCTTTATAATGAAATTTTAAAATATGAGTCAGGATACAGAATAATGATATTTTCTTGAATCAAATCGTTGGATAAGACTAAATAGTAAGGATAAGCCTAGTACAAGTGGACATATATATTTATAATTTTTTAACATTGAAATTTCATGGTAAATTATATCTGAAGTAACATATTTTTACCAGACCCCCTTAGATAATTTTCAGTTACAGGTAATAATTAAAATATCATGGGTGAGAAATTTTTACACTGGGGAGAATTTAATAATTTGGGTTTTTAGAAATCATATTCTCTCTATAATCTATATATTTTTTATTTTAATAAATTTTCAATGAGTTTATGGAACTAATATTATTTTAGAAATAATTCATACAAGATAAAAATTAAAACTGATAATGCCTTATCCATTCATAAGTGGATCATTATAAATGAATCACGAAAAACTAATTATTGATCAATATGGGTTATTACCCACCATAGATAAAATTGATCTACTAGACGATCATTAATAAATAGGTTACAATAGATATAAATGAATAAAATATTCAATACTATGATACCTCATGGATAATTTTATTGGATAATACTAAAATTAATTTCAATAAACCATTGGAATTTTATTCAATAAATTTATTTCCATATTTAAAATTATATTTTTTAAATTATTAAATATTTTAAAAGTTAGTTTTCAAATAAAATTAGTTTCTAAGGGTGAATGTCGAGTTTCCATGATAATAATAAAATATGGTAAGTTTTGTTTAACTTGGTGTGTATGGAAACAATGTATGAAACCATATATGATATTACATTAAGCATATAGACTTATAATTATCTATCTCCAGACACAACTATTTGTGTTCATTTTATCCTTATTCCATGAATAATATAATGATATTATTGAGATATAAGAAGTTATAACAAGATTTCCTTTTCATTCACTAATAAAAGGAAACCACCTCCGTCCCATTACTCTACAAATACCAAATACATAGATAAACCAAAACACAACCATACTATCTCATTTATACCATTTCAAATCCTTTTAACCCTTAGTCTTAGAAAAAAAATCCATTGATTCTTAAGTAAATAAATATTGGAGAACTTCAAATGGAGAGGAAAAACACTCAACCCAACATCCCTAGCAATTCTATTCTTCTACACCACTAAAACCCCTTATATCCACATACATATGATATCAGAATTTTTTTTCTATTCCTAAGTTCAATTATACTTTTTAAATATTCATTTTATATTTTCCTCTGAAATAAGTACAAAAAACAAAAAACAATATCATGTGTGTGAGGGGACAACCATCTCTATGAATGAAAATGTTTTCCCCACGAAAACCAAACATTCAATAAATGGAGTTTATTACTGGGATATTTCGAGAACAACACTAACTATCTAATACAAGAGAAAACATTATTAAAAATATGTACCAAAAGAAAATGGATGGACATTTGAATATTAAATATCATTGAATATGGTTTTATTGTATATATCCAATGAAATTTATTTAATTATCTTGTATGTTAAGTGTATGTGATGTTTTATTTCCAATATGTTGTAAGGTTTATTCATCTCAATTTCTCTCTATTGATATATGTTTAATTCTCAAAAATTGTTTCTTATTTCCATAGAACTATAATTAATTTTGGAATAATACATGATTTAACTTATTATAAAAAAAACATATCATTTTCATTCATCTAGGGATTTTTTATTCAAATATTAATAAATATTTAATGGTTTCTTATCAAAATTTCATTCATTGAGACACATTTTATTTTTTCAACTAATTTGTTTTAAAAAAATTATATACTAAAAATCAGATATTTAATTTCATATGTTATCTTTACCCATGATATTTTAACATCAACTTCAATATCCCACTCTCTTTCATGGGATTTATATAATATTAAAAATTTCATAATATATTTTCCCTACCACCCTCATTTCTTCTATGTTACCCAGTCTCTTTATTTTTCTCTGTAATAATTCAATATTAATTGCATGAACTAATTATATTATTCTATATACATACCTTCCATATGTAAAGAATTAAATATAATTTTTTATTAATGTGGTTACAAATGTTTTTAGTTACCCTAATATTTCCAATTTAAATTGAACCTGATTTATGGGGACCACCCTATTTCATGTCTCGTATAAACAATTTACCCAATATTTTCAAAAAACTGTTTTTATATTATAAAAATAAAAATAATTATATTCATAAAACTATATTATTAATTTTGGTTTTATGTAAAACGACAAGTTATTTTATTATTTAAAATATTATATATCAATTAAAAAATACTTCCACCAAATTGGTTCATTTTTATTCATTATTATCAATATATCTTTATCATTATGATTATTAAATAAATATCATTGTTAATGAAATATGTACATTTTTTTATTATGAAATTAGAAATCAATTTAATTCCATGTTCTCTCTCGAATCCTTAATATTATGACATTAGTTATGACATGAATTATAATTATGAAATACACTTTATTATCTTGAGTTTGATCATGATTAATGTTTATAAATAATTTCTCTTCCTCTTATGTTATGAATATGTTTGATTTTCAACTATGTAATGTGTGGTAAAAATATTATATATCCCTCTATTTCATTGTTTTATGATGTAAATATCATAATATATTATGTAATAGATTAGTGAGTGAACAAATACACCATGGGAATCATGTTTACTTTTTAATGATGGTCTTAGGAGTAACTATTGAATTATTTTTTAATGTCATGTCATAAGTTTTAAAAAACAAATCTATGATTATATGATATTAAGATTCCATTTCATTATTATATGATTTAATTATTCAGATTGTTTTGTTTGAGATATCATTTAATAAGTTTTTCCAAATCTACTAGAGTGAGGAGTACTATGTGGAGTATTAAATAAATATGTTTTTATTACATTTAAGATGATGTATTTATCATTATAGTCTTCTAAAGAAATAAGGAAACATTATAATGGGATTGAATTATCTCAAATTTATTTTTTAGACCATAAAATAATGTATGTTTAAGGATCCGGTGGGAATATAAATCATCAATATGGATCCTTGGAATACATAACATTCATTATAAAAGTATTATAGGAGTTTTAGTCAATATGTGAAAACACCGATGTGATAAAAAATAACACATCATTATTATATCTCAGACATAGTTTTACCTTCTTAAAAAATATCATGGATCTATTTCATGAAGGTATATGGATGAACACACTACTACAAAGCTTAAACTACATTTCTCATCAATAGTTATCAACATTTGTATTCTATTTGATCTATACTGCACTGATGCATTGTTTAATTGTCTTAAAAAAATTTTATCATCCCCTAAATGATCTCATGTTCTAGAATCTTTTTTAACATACTTCATCCCATGAAATATGTATTCTAAATATCATCACATAGTGGGATTCTGGAGTGGAAATATTGATGCTTGAGTAGAAACTATTGTTTTAAGATAAAACTATTTAAGGAAGATATTGGTCCCATAATCCCATGAAATTGATAGCAGAATCATTAAATAAATCATCAATTTTTTTATATTCAGTTTGGGTTGGACATTAGTATGGTAATGATGTTCCATAAAAAATTTCAACATTGTGTTTAGAGAATTCTCCAGACTCATCTAGAAGTTTTAGGTGAACCACATATCTCGATCAGATACAATCCATTGTTGTGACCCATATAAACTCTCCACATCTCTAATGTATATCCTTGTAATGTGGTATAGTGAGAAATTATATAAAATGGAAATGAAGTTACTAGTTTTTTTTAGATGGTTCACTACAAACCACACATAATTTTTCCTTTTGACGTATTTGGATGACCCATGATAAATTCCATAGAGATGTTTTCTATTTTTCATGTAGGTAAGGTAAATGGTTGCATTAAACCTTGGTATTTTATCTGAATAACTTTCACATGATGAAACACCAAACATGTTTATGTATATTACGTAATCTCCATCTTTAAATTTTTCGACCAATATTTTTCACCAATATATCATTAATGTTTTATTTTTCATAGGAGAAAAGAGAATTTCAAGATATAATTTTCTTAAAATAGATTCTCATTTATCCGCAGATATGATTAAAGTCAATGTCTTTACCAAAATAACTTCAGAGATTCATCTTCTTCCATGAAATTTGATGTTTGTCCCTTCCTTAGAACATACTCTATGTAACACCCGAGACTGTATTTTAGTTGGAAATTAATAATATCATTAATTTCCACTAAATGAAACCTTCAACGAGCCATTATTGGAGATATTATTTAAATGTTAAATTTTTGTATTTTAAATTTACCAAAATAATTATTTTTTGGAATTCATAATATTGATATTTTCTTTTTTTGAATTTTTTCTAAAATGGTTATTTTTTAGTTAAAGAATATAGTTTTCATAAAAAAATTAATTTTGAAGATATTAAAAGTTGATAACCATTACGTCTTCTTTTATAATTTTTTTGATTTTTCATATATTAATTTTAAGATTAAAATAAAAAATTTAATTTATTCCTTCAACTTATATAACCTTTGGTAAACATTTTTTGAGACAATTAAAATGTTATTTACAGATAGTTTTTTGGTCAATTTATTGAATCATGTATTTTAATGAAAATTTTATTTTTTATTCCCTTGAAATCCCATATGAATTATTATTGTATAATAATTAAATTTATATCATCATAACAAATATCCATAATTTTTTACCTTATATAGAAATTTTATGCATTAAAATTTTATTTCTCAAAAAAAATTACATGATAAAATTAATTTATCAGAAAATTTTAATTTAATAGTTTTAGAAAAAAAATTTGATAAAATTATTTAATTATTTTATCATATAAGTATGAAAGTATAAAAAATGATCAATATTAATAATTTCCAGTAAAATTAATTACTAAGGATTCAAAATAATTACGAATGTTAAAATTGGTATGGGAAAAAGAAAATGAGTCAAAACAAATTAAATAAAAAATGATAAATATCTGCCCTAAATGAGGAGATGCCGTTAGTTTATCCACACATTTTTTAACTCTCATATTGTTTACTTTTTATGGATGTATACAATATAATAATAACATTACATTATTTAAAATGAAATGGTTACTCCAAAAATATCCTACACATCACTTGTAAAAAGTTAATATATCCACCCCATCATGAAACACATATAATTATAATTTCTCCTAGAAAATAATAAAATTTTATCCCCCAATAACCCTATAATATTATAATAGTCTTCTAGCCACTATTACTTATATTAAAACATTAATTTCTTGGATACTTCAAAGCAAAATATAACTCCATGACCTAATTAATATCAACTACATAGTTTTATTCTTAATTATATTCTATCAAATTTATTACATAGAAAATAAAATAACAAAATAATTATAAATATTAATATTTAATTATAACTTATTAATGTTATTATCATATTATATTTATATAACCCATCAATTTAGAAAAATAACTATTATTCGTGGGTTTTGAGTACTACCACCTTCATGGCGTAATGTTTTTCATTTACCATACCAAAATTACTACGCTAGATATAATGATATAATTAATGGAAAAAATGATGTTTATGATATAATTTTATTCATATTATGAAAATTAGAAAACTGATGAAATATTTGATCATAAAACGGTCAAAAAAATTTAACCATTTAAAATATGTTTACTAATTTGAATATTGTTTTTAAAAAACATTTAATATATTATTATTTATTAGTAACTCTTCTAATTAAAGATATAAAAAAATTTATAAACCAAATAAAAACAAAAAATGCCATTATTCTCTATTTATAATTATATTACAACAAAAAATCATCATAATCATTTATTAAATCATGATATAGCATTGTTTGGGTCCGTTCAAACACATATATTGTCAACCTATGAATTTGTTTCTAAAAATACTATGGTATAAAAATTAATATTATGATATGACATAATTATATAAATATAGTTATTTTTTGGAGATGGAATTTCAATATCTAATTCATTAATTAATATAACAAGTCATTCATAAAGAATCACTGAAACATTTATCAATTTTATCTTCAAGGATAAATATAAAAAACAAATGAAATGGATTTCAAAAATCATAAATCATTATCATTGATATATAATAGTAATAAAAATGACTTATTAATGATTAAATTTTGAAGATGAAATAATATGAACATAGCTATTATGAAACTAGTATAGATAATCATAACTAGAAAAGCTACTTGGGAAAATCAAGACCATTAATATAGAGAATGACATTTTCTATGTATAAGAATGAAAAATGATGTTATTAAGATTATTAATTATGTAATTATGATATCTATTTATATGATATATGAGTTTAATGTAAATTATACAAATTCATTACAAGAGGTATACGTTTTAGTCTCAATTTCCTTTCATTGAGGCATATTTATGTTATACACAATGTTTTTATTTTTATTCTTTACTTAACACCTCATTTTAATATATTTTTTTAATTTTATATTTTATGATATTCGGGGTCCCATTTCTTGTAAACTTTCACATTTTATCTTTGTTCCAATGATACAAATCTTGTAATGGGTTTTATCTGGAAATACTATTATTAAAACACATTTGTTATATTATGAACATAATAATATATATATATAGTGTATATAATTAATATTTTATACATTATATAATGAAATTAATTTAATTAGTGTAGGTAGATTTCATGTGTTTTCCCTCTAAATCGTGATGTTATGAATTAATTTCTACCAGATCTATAAGTGGGGTATCTCCTTATTAATCATCAATCATTTTGACTAATTGAATGAATGGTCCAAAGGCCTAAATGTTTATTATTTTTTTGATATACCCACTTTTAACTAAGAATTTTGGAAAACCTCACAAGTCTTCATGGACATAAAAACATAAACAAAAAGAAAAAGGAAAATCCCATAACTAGATTACTCACTTATACCCCTCCCCAACATAATCATCAGAATAGTAATCCTCCACCAATTCATGACCATTTAGCAAGTTATCCCATGCAGAAAATGCATAGGCCATGTACCGATGACAGAGCCATTCCCTCTCAATCTTCTAAGTTTGGATAGTAATGCCCAATGAAAGCACCGACTGTAATCCTCTTCTAAAGCATGAAATTGTAGAGAGTCTGAAATAACCATCCAAATTTCAATTCCAAGACACCAACAACAAAATTCCAAAAAAGATGACCACTTACATCAAAAATATTATCCCATGCAAAAAAAATAGAACTCCCAGCATCAGACCAACTACAACAAAACAATCTATCATGCACAGAATTCCATCATCCATCATCAAACCTCCACAAGATGAATAGACCACTTTCCCTCCAAAATAACCGACCAGCCATCATGCTTCCGACTGAAAATATTGTGGAGATTGAAGAATCAAAATCCTGGATTTTTCCTCATGAGGAAGTCGATAAAATCCTTATACAGTAGTCTCATGGAAGCCAAAAAATCAAAAATACAATACCAATTCAAAGATTCACAAAAAGGGAAACCAACACCATCGTGCAGACTTAACAACATGAATCAGCATATCCGAAACCAAATAAACTGAAAAAAGTGAAATTAGAAGAGTATCACTAGTAATCTAGATGGAAGACCCGCAACTCAGATCTTGTCACCGCCAACCATTATGCACTCAATGCCACAAAAAAGCACCACCCGCACACACCAAAGTCAAGGTGGAGATCTTAGGCCACTAGATATGGAATATTGGTCATGGAGCATCATCACACTTCCATGTGAGAAACATTCCAACGATGAAGGATTTTGGTGAAGAGAGGCCACCAGCGGTACAAATGGTGTGATGACCGAGTCCGTGAATCTCCACCGCAACCAAAGATTCACTGTCAAAACTCATTGAGCACCACACATGTCACTGCATAAATCTGAGACAAAGGAGGTGGCGATGAAAGGAAAAACCCAATGGTTGTGTTCCCCTTACGGGAATTGCGACTCATGTTATAATAACTATATATTTTATATTTTTTAAGGAATAAATTTCCATGGAATATTTTTTACCATATTATTTATCAAATATAATTGAGTTATAAGTCATTATTTATAGCACTCCCTCATGTTATTTTTATTTATGTGTTACAAAAACCATTATGAAATTCAATATTATTCCTATTTTAAAGACCATTACATGTTTTGGTAAATTAAATGTATGTATATATTCCTTGAAAATATATCCCCCCATAGATACAACAATACTGATGTATATGGATCACAAATATTCCTTGGGGTAATCACCCTAAAAGGTTTGGTTGATCATTGTCTCAATAATCAATTTGATGGAAGTTGAATGGTCCTAAGACTAAACACCTAGCTTAAAACACCTATGGGAAATGCGTTAAAATGTTCACAAACTCTTTATAAACCAGGATAAATGACTTTTCATGCCATTTTAATTTTCTGCAACAAATTCATGCTATTAAATCCAATTAATATATTTAATTAATAACCAATATTGTTGTGTATTTTCTCACCCTTATATTTCATTAATAGGGGAAAATCATGTTACTTTTTTGAAACCCCATAACATTCATGATGATTGAGTGATTTTTTCATAGATACCCACATTTTTTATTAAATGGGGATGTAATTTATTATTGTTTTTCCATTATATGGATAAAATAATTTTAGTGTGTTTGATGTTCCTTAGGGAATGGTGTGAATTGTCTTGAAAAATATTATAGTGAATTCATTGTAATTAATCTAGGGAAGGGTGGACCCCAGAATTATATATACCATCAATAAATTAAGAGGTATCATAAGATTAAAAAGGATGGTTTTGGTGTATTCCTCTATCCATGAAATAAAATTGTTTCGGAATAATGAATTGAAAATATATTTTTCATGTTAGATAATATTAATTCCATATGTATGATATAAAATATTATTTCAATCCATTTTTTCATTTATTATCATCGATATAGTAAGACCTCAGTTTTATAAACTTATGTCTTTGGGTAGTTCGTTTATTCCTGTTATATCACTTCTACAATTTATTTGTTTAGGTATGCTTGTATTTTATGTTACCCCTTATTGATTATATGCAATAAAAATTAATTTTTTCCATTACCCATGGAACCCAGAAGAGGAATGTGCTTATGATTTAGTGATATGAAGTAATATATAATCTTATTATAATAATGTATTAATTTTTAATTTCATGTTTTCAATTGTAAAATATTAATTTACATTGTATTGCACCAATAATAAATTTTTTTATCAATTGGGAACACTTATAATCTGTACTAATAGTGTTATATTACAACCAATTTTTTGTTTCTATAGTTTTGGTTTTACAAGAATTCTTCTTTATCTCTGAATCAACAATTTCTGATTTCTTAATATTACGATGTAGTGAGGGATATATATAATCATTTAATTAAGGTAAACTTATAGTACCCTGGTCACCAGTTCCATGTACAAACATTTCATGTAAAAAAATATAAGATCCATGTCATTCCTCACCATAGATATGGGTGTAATTTGTTTTACATTGTTCATCTATCATATTGTATTGATTCCCTAAATAGTAGTGGATTTAACATTCAAAATCATTTAATATAATTAATCGTCATCATTGGTTCATGTAGAGATCCTTATTCATGATTATATATTTTAGGATCTTTTGGTGCATATATGTATCATACTTCTCTCTATAGAGACAATTACATATATATTTTTTTTTAAAATGTTACTGCATGAAACTCAGGATCATATGATAGATTGTTCTGTTAATGCACCTTTAACTTTTTTGAGGTATATGATCTCACTTTTTCATCATGATTGAGTAAATATCCCATGATTTTTTTTGAAAAGTCACTATAGATCACAAATACTTCCCTATTTAAGGGTATGGTGAGTAAAAATTATTTGGTAATACTTATATTTATCTCTTTTAATTTATATTCCCACTCATCATTCAAGAGATATTTCACTCCCTTATGAGTATTCATGGATAATGGATATGATAATTTGGATAATTTTCACACAAATTGTTGATAGTAAACTACTAGTATTAGTTATCTAAATACCTAAAACAATAATTATGTTATAGTATAATCCTAAATCACTTTAGACTTTAAAGGGTTTACATATATCTCTATAAATGTGATTACATTCCCCATGAAATCTACTCTCACCATACAAAATTCACGTTTACTTTACAGTGCATATAAAATCCCCATCATCAAAGTCGTTATCATAATATCAAAATAATTCTTATATTCTTGCATACACATGGAATATAAAATATATTTCTTATAAATAAAAATAAATTATTGTGGTAATATATAGAATCTTCATTCATTTATTCTATTAAGATCTCTAGAACATCTGTGAGTCCCAATTGAATGACCAGAAAAAATGATCCAAATCCTAAAACCCCTGACCTTGTGTCTAATTTATTATAGTGTAATATGATACAAGGGATCACATACTAATAAAAATATTATTTTGTAGTGTTGGAAATGTAGATACCTAAATGATTCCCATATTACATTTTAATACACAACTTGAAACAATTTTTTATGAAGAATATCAATATTCAATTTAGTATATTCTTCCATATCATTATATTATACCCATCCTGGATTACAATGAATGTGTAACGCCCTAACACTATTTATCTAGAGTCAGTGCATTATTAAATAACATTGCCATGATACAATGAATTATGTCATGAAAAAAAAATTGGTTTAGTAGCCTTGGAAGTACTAGATACATTCATAAGTTTTACATTATATCATGAAATAAAAATAACAACAAAATTTTTTCTCCTTTTGAACACACTTGTATCCTTATCCTATCCATATTTTTCAACCATAAAATACTTCTTCACATCCTGGTAAAAATAAAACATAGAAAGGGGTGAGCACAAATGCTCAGTAAGAATAACAATATAGCAGAAACTTTCATAAATAAGAAGAAACATTTATGGAAATGTATAATAATAAAACAAAATACTTTTAATCTTACACATCATCATAATATGGAAAATATAAAATCAAATAATTCCATTTAATTATTCACATGGATATTCTACTAGTCGAATAGTCACATGAAAAATCAATATCCACTTTCATAATGATGGAATGTAAAATGCCAGACTTCATAACCACATAGTCAAGGCCTTGTTCCAAGACTACAAATAAGATTATGTTAAGGGCTTGTTCCATGACACTAGTTTGTCTCATGAGACATACCAATGCATCGAGGTGCTATATCAGGCTACACCCATCACTTATTAAGTCCAATTATTTAGTCATATGAAAAGGTTTAAACATAACATAAACATTCGTATTAAAACTACAATACGAAATTTCAATACATTATCCATAAACCATGAATGGTATCAAAATGACACATCCATAGTCAAATATATTACAAAACCATCAATATAATATGGAATATTTTTATCATAATAAATCAACTTCTAACAAGTTTAAAATTCATCAAAGGATGTTGACGTAGATGAAATCAAAACTTTTTGAGAGAAATATCTCTTTCTATTTTGAAATAATTTAAAAGTTATATAAATATTAAAGAAAACATTTATTTTGTAAATATTATTCTATGATTGTATGGGAATCTTTTATGATGTTATAATGGCGGAAAATAGCCGTACCTGTCGTATAAGTTAAAGAAAAAACATTCATAACATAATTTTGTCAAAAAGGTCTTAAAGTACCATGTTTGGAAAATGACGGAAAGAATACTTTCAAAACATATATGGTCAAATAATTGTATAAATGATTTTAACGCATAGTCTAATAAATAGTAAAAATGTTTTGAATTACATTTTTATGAAAACACAGATGTAGATGATAAAGATGTCCCAATAGATACTTACGTAAAAACAACCTCGGATAATGAAGAGATTGTAGAATTATTCCTTACCTTGTACATCTCTTTATTCGATGGTATGTTAAACTCTTTTCTAATAGTTAAAAAATTGTTAGTAAATTATACATGAACTATATACATAAATATGATATCATATATTATCCTCTAATATTTCATTATTAATAATATTTCAGTAGTATCATCATTTCAGGTGTTAACTGATTTGTTTTCATTTATATTTTTGGTTATGTAAGCTATGTTTGTTATGGATGGAATATAATTAATTCATATACAGAATGGTATTATTTTCATAAACCTTATTTTTAATCATAAAAAGAAAAATTATTCTTGAATTATTACATTGGGGAATGAATCTCATCGCGTTCGTGGAGATGGTAATCCGTACATACGCATGACCGACAAAATAATTATATTGATGGTGAAATCATATGTAACTAGATGATATATCATATATAAAGAATAATTAACATGTGATATTTATTATTTACATCATTTATACTCATTATTATACCCATCCAAATAATGAAGTGTTTGAATAACAAACTACACCACGATGTGGAGATGGTAATCCGTACATACACATGTATGGTGACTTTTTCATTTATATGATGGATATAATAAAAAATATGGTTGTACAATATTTATAACAACATCAAATTATGTTGAATTTACATGATTTATTATTATTTTTTGGAAACAATAATGAATGAATAAGTTGAATATGAAAAGAACTTGAAAGAGTTGATGAAATATTTACCTCTTCTTCAGGTTCATCCTTATGATTTGATCAAAAGGGCTCCTTAGGTTGGCTTTCTATCAAAAGGAAGGAATATAAGATTAAGGGAGAAAAGATGGGAGGATATTTTCTCAGGGGTTGGCCGAGACAGAGGTGTAAAATTAAGATAAGTAGAAGTGCCCTTTTATAAGAGTGGTGAGGGTCACTTTAGGAAAAGCTTGAAATATTATTTTATAATAAAATCATTTTCTGTTTTTAATGGATATAAAATGAATTATTTTGAGGATTAGGTGAGGATGGGTCAGTAAACTCTCAACCAATAGGTTTTAGACAGGTTTAGTTTAACATATTAACCTTATCTTTTAGATTTATCTCTTAGTTAAATAGTTTCACATTTACCATGTCTCTTGGTATTTTTATATTACATGGTTAACCAACATACTATAACAAGCCAAGACAACCCCATGTAGTTCATTATTAATATATATAACCTTATATAAGTCCTTTGTCCGATCATTATCTTTTTATTAATATTATATCAATTAATAATATATTATTTGTTTTATAAACACAATTATGTATATTTTGACACTATTGAGTATTTGATTTTTTTAAAGCCATAAAAACATTATCACTTCAAATAATATTTATTTAACCAACCCCAACATGTGATATTAACTGAGAAAATTAGTGGAATTCATCATAAGTCTCAATATACATTTATTTGGATATTTATGAACACAATTATTTAAATATTTCATTAATAAGGTAATTATTGCATCATCATTGTGTCATAAATAAAATAAATTATTTAATATCTAAAAATTATAAATAAAATATAATTTTTTAGGAAATAATTTTTTTCTAATTAATATTCATAGTCAAATTTATATTGTCTATATCCCTATATAAAAAATTATTTAGTTATTAAACATTAATTTAACTATTTTAACTCTTCTTTAAATAAAATAATAATAAATGTCCTAATCTAATCCAAGTGGACCAAATTGGATCATATTATATACCTATGATTTTTTTGGCCGAATTATATTTATCCAATCAAATTAGGACTTGTGTTAAGGTAATTATGATATCATTTTTACACTTAATTACCCAATTAACGTTTAACCTTGGTAAATAAAAGTCAAAAGTTACTATTCACCAAAAATTATTTTCATTTTATTGAACCATAATTTATATACTAATATTAACCATGTCTCTCGGATTTTTCAAAAACAAAACTCACAGAAGTGGTAAAATTATGTTTTATACGAATTTGCAAATGCTCCGAGGAGGTGGGTAAAAGACTGTAAAAAGTTCAATAATTTTTTTATATCTAAACTTATAATAAAACTAATCCAATGAATTACATTAAACTTATACAAGTATTATGTATCAATTTTGACCTAAAATAATTTTTTTTTTAAAAATATTTATTTAAATAAAAAGTTAGTTTTCAACAATTACTCAGTGTTTTTCACTCTTCATTAAAAAATGAGAGTTTCCACAAAAATAAACAAAATTCACCGTAAGGTAATTTAGATATTCCAAATCCAATAATGAAGTCCATTTTGAATGATTAAATTTATAAAATTTCACAAAAGTGGGTATTACTATTCATAAGGGCTAGTTTTATTGGTCGTGGTGTGTTTGAATATTAAAGTTTCGTACAATGCACATTTCTTCATTATTAAAAGGGAAACATACTATGGAAGCTTGGGGTGTTAAATTCTTACCTGCTTCAAATATTTTCGTCCTAAAAATTTATAGAAAACTACAAAAAAAATTATTCAGGTGCTTCTTCATCATATTTTACTCGGGTTCCCATGTTGCCTCTTCCATCTTGTGGTTTCCTCAAAGAACTTTTACCAAACGAGTCATCCAGTTTCTTAGCACTTGTTCTCTTGTATCAATAATCATGATCGGATCATCACAATAAGACAGACCATGTTCCATTTCAATTTCTTCATAGGTGAGTACATCTGTTGGGTCAGGAATGTATTTTATCAATAGTGATACGTGGAACACATTGTGAAATTTGGAGAGACTTGAGGGCATTTCCAAATAGTAAGCTACATGACCAATTCATTCTAAAATTTCTAAAGGTAAAATGTACGTTGGACTTAATTTTACTTTTTATGGAATTGTATAACTTCCTTCCATAGATATTCCTTCAATAAAACTTAATATCTTACCTAAAATTCCAAATCCTTACTTCGGTTATCAACATAGCTCTTTTTCCTACTTTGGGATGATGTTGGTGGAAGAAAACGCGTAGGCCCAAAACTTGTTGAGGAAAAAATGTAAATGGTGAAGGTTATCCAAACCCAAATCAATGCATAACGGACTGACCCAAGTTACCCAGAGTCGGTGCATTATTACATAACATCTACATGACCACAAGAGATCAAATCTCGAATGACTGATCATTTTAGTATCCCTGGAAGTACTAGATAAATTAATATTTTTTACATTACGTCATGAAATAAAAACATCAACAACATTTTGTTTCCTTTTTAACACACTTATATCCTTATCATATCCATGCAGGTCAACCATAAGATACTTCTTCACATCCTGGGAAAAATAAAACATAGAAAAAAGTGAGCTCAGATTCTCAATTAGGATAACAATATAGCAGACACATTCATAAATAAGCATAAACATTTAAGTAAATTTATAAGACTAAAAAAGATTGTTAAACTTAAACATCAGCATTATATGGAAAAGGTAAAATCAAATAATACCATTTGTTTATTCACATGGATATATTACTAGTCGAATAATCTCATGAAATATCAATAGAAACTTTCATAATGACGGAATGCATAATTCCAGACTTCATAACCACATATCAAGGCTTTGTGTCAAGAAAAAAAATATGATGTTGTCAAGACCTTGTTCCAAGACACTAGTTTGTCTCATGAGACATACTGATGCATCGAGGAGCTATAGCGGGCTCCAACTGTCACATATTAAGTCCAATACATTCCTCATATAAAATGGTTTAAACATAAAATAAATATTCATATTAAAACTAACATTTGAAATGTTAATACATTAACTATAAAACATGAATGGTATAAAAATAGCACATTCATAATCAATCATATCATAACTCATTCAATACAATATTTAAGATTTTATTTATAATAAATCAACCTCAGTCAAGAATAATATCCTAAAAGTATGTTGGTATAGTATAAAATGATTAGTAATACTATTTGAGAGAAATGTCTATTTTTCATTATAAATTTTAAAGTGAAAAAATTTAGAAAGGAATACATTTAAAATAAATTTTTAAATGAAAGTGTCCCATAACACTTTGTATCTTTTGAAAGGAATAAAAATTTTAAAACATTCATGTCCATATAAAAAATCCTTAAAACCATCTTGAACACATGGAAATTAATGAGATTAATTTAGAAGAATAAATATTTAAAACATTTAAAACTATGTCTTAGTTAAAGGGTTACATAAAATAATCATTTTTGAAATGTATTTTATGAAACATGGACATGCATAATAAATATGTCCCAGAAAATACTTACACATAAACAATCTCGAATAATAATAAGATTGACGAATTAAACCTTACATTGCACTTTGTTTTGGTTGAGGGTACATTTAACCTCCTGTATAATTACATTAACCAATAGTATAGTATATAGTAAAAATGTTTTTAAATTAATTTTTATGATAACATGGATGTGGATGATAAAGTGGTACCAGTAGATACATACGTAAAAACAACCTTAGATAATAAAGAGATTGTGAAATTAACCCTTACCTTGTACTTTTCCTTGGACGAGGTTACATTAACCTCCTGTATAATAGTTAAATTATTTTTATTAAATGATACAAGAAATATAAACATAAATTGCATATCATATATTACCCTCTAATATTGCTTTGTTAATAATATTTCAGTATTATCATCGTTTTGGGGGTTAACTGATTCGTTTTCTTTTATATTCTTGGTTACATAAGCCACGTTTGTTATGGATATGATGTATTAGATTCATATAAATAATTATATTATGTTTATAAAAATTATTTTTCGTCATAAAATAAAAAATATTCTTGAATTATTATGATGGGTAATCAATCACATCGCGTATGTGGAGACAGTAATCCGTACATACATACGAGCGACAATATCATTATATTGATATTGAAATGGTATGTAATTGGATGGTAGATCATATATAGAATAATTAAAATGTTATAGTTATAATTTACATCATTTATATTCATTATTATACCCATCCAAAAAAATGAAGTCTTTGAATAACAAACTACGCCATGACGTGGAGATGGTAAGTTGTATGTACGCACGTATGGTGACTTTGTTATTTATAGGAAGGATATAATAACAAATATGGTTTTACAGTATTTATAATAAAAAAATTATATATATGATACTTGAGTTATTATTTTATAATGGAAACAACAAAGAAAGTGAAAGTGGAAGAAGAAAAGAACTTGAAAGAGGTGATGAAATATTTTTCACTTTTTCAGGTTCTTCCTTTTGATTTGATCAAAAGTGCTCCATAGGATGGCTTTCTGACCAATGGAAGTCATCTTGGATGAAGGGAGAAAAGTTGGGATGATATTTGGCCAGGGGTTGGATGAGCTAAAAGGCTTTGGAGGTGTCAAATTAAGAGAAGGGTAAGTTCCCATTTATAAGAGAGGTGAGGGTTATTTTAGGAAAAGCTTGAAATATTATTTTATAATAAAATCATTTTATATTTGTAATGGAACCAAAATAAATTATTTCAAATATAAAGTAGGGATGGGTCAAAAAACTCTCAACCAATAGGTTTTAGATATGTTTATGTCATCATATTATCCTTATATTTTAGATTCAACACTTAGTTAAATATTTTGACATTTATCATGTCTCTTTATATTTTTATATTACATGGTTAATAAACATACTATAAAAATTCAAGAGAAACACATGTGGTTCATTATTATTATATATAACTTTATATAAGTCCTTTTTCTGAACATTATATTTTTTAGGAATATTATATTATTTAATAATATAGTATTTGATTTAAAAACTCTATTATGTCAATTTAGACACTATTTAGTATTTGGTTTTTTTTGAAATCCACAAAAACATTATCACATAGAATAATATTTATTTAAAGAGCCCTAACATGTCATATTAACTAAGAAAATTAGTATAATTCATCAAATGTATCCATTTACATTTATTTGGATATTTATAATATCAGTTATTTTAATATTTCATTAATAAGATAATTACTACATCATAATTGTGTCATAAATAAATTAAATTATATAATGTCTAAAAATAATAAATAAAATAAAAATATATAGGAAATTTTTTATCTTTTTAATTATTAATTATAGTCGAATATATATTATGTGTAACCCTATATAAATTTTTTTAGTTATTAAACATTGAATTTAACTATTTTAACTCTTCTTTAAGTAAAATAATAATAAATGTCATATTATATTCCATGTGGACCAAATAAGATCAAATATTATTAATAAGGTTGTTTTTGGTAGAATTATACTTATCTAATAGAATTAGGACATGTGTTAGGGTAATTATGATATCATTTTTACCCTCAATAACCCTATTTACTTTTAATCGTGGTAAATTAAAGTCAAAATTTGTTATTCACCGAAAATGGTTTTCATCTTATTGAACCAAATTTTACTTACTGATATTAGTCATATCTCTAGTATTATTAAAATTCAACTCAGTGAAGCAGTAAAATTATGTTTTATGCCATTTTTAAAATGCTACTAGAAGGAGGGTAAAAGACGGTAAAATATCAAATAAAATTTTATACATCTAAAGTTATTATAAAATGACTCCAATGAATAACAATGAACATATATAGGTATTATGTATCTATTTTGACATAAAATAAAACTAGAAAAACATTGGAATAACATTTGAATGATACAAGGAATCAGGTCCCGAATGATCAATCAGTTTAGTATCCTTGGAAGGACTAGATACATTAATAAGTTTTACATTACATCATGAAATAAAAGAATAAACAACATTTTTACTTCTTTTAAACACATTTATATCCTTATCCTTTCCCTGAAGGTCCACCATATAATACTTCTTCACATCCTGGGAAAAATAAAACATAGAAAGAGGTGATCTCATATGATCAGTAAGGATAACAATATAGAGGAAACTTTTGTGAATAAGCATAAAAATTTATGGCAATGTTTCAGACTAAAAAAAATCTTTTTAAACATAAAATTCATAATAATATAGCTATGATAAAATCAAATAATTTCATTTACTTATTCAAATTGATATTATAGTAGTTGAATAATCACATGGAATATCAATAACCACTTTCATAATGATGAAATGCATTATGCCAAACTTTATAACCACATAGTCAAGGCATTATGCCAAGAGTACAAATAAGGTTTTTTCAAGGCCTTGTTCCAAAACAATAGATTGTCTCATGAGACTTACTGATGCATCTAGGAACTATAGTGGGCTCTACCTGTCACTTACTAAGTCCAATTCATTCCTTATATAAAAAGTTTAAACATAACATAAACATTACTATTAAAACTAGATTACAAAATGTCAATAATTTATCCATAAACCATGAATGGTATAAAAATAAGACATCAACAGTCAAATATATCACAAAACCTTCAATACAATATGTAAGATTTGTATAATAATAAATCAACTTCAAACAAGTTTAAAATCCATCAAAATATGTTTACATAGATGAAATCAAAACTTTTTGAGAGAAATATCTCTTTCTATTTTGAATATTTTAAAACTGAAATAATTATAAAATAAAACCTTTATTTTTTAAATGTTATTGTAAGATTTTATGGGAAGCTTTGACGATGTTATAATGGCTGAAAATAGCCGCACCCGCCATATAAGTTAAAAAAAGACATTATTACATCAATTTTGTCGAAAAGGTCATAGAGTACTTTGTTTGGAAAACGACAGAAATATTCCATTAAAAACATATATGGTCAAATAATGGTACAAATGAATTTAACCCATAGTTTAGTAAATATAATAAATTTTTGGAATTTCTTTTTTTATAATATATGGAAGTGGATGATAAAGAAATACGAATAGATAATTACATAAAAACAACCTAAGATAATTAAGAGATTAGAGAATTAACACTTACCATGTACTTTTAAATAGTTGATGGTATGTTAACCTCATGTATAATATTTAAAACATTGTTATTAATTTATACAAGAACTTTATACATAAATATGATATCATATATTATCCTATTAAATTTATTTATTAATAACATTTTAGTAGTACCATCAATTCAGGTGTAAACTGATTCATTTTCATTCATATTCTTAATTACGTGAGACATGTTTGTTATGGATAGGATGTATTTGATTCATATAAATAATTATGTTATGTTCATAAAAATTATTTTTAATCATAAAATTAAAATTATTCTTGAATGATTACGATGGGGAATGAATCTCATCGCATTCATGGAGACAATAATCCGTACGTACGCATGAGCGACAATATCATTATATTTATGGTGAAATAGTATTTATTTTGATGGCATATCATATATAAAGAATAATTAAAATGTTATATTTATTATTTACATCAGTTATACTAATAATTATACCCATGGAAATAATGAAGTGTTTGAATAACAAACTACACCATGTCGTGGAGATGGTAATCTTTATATACACATGTATGGTGACTTTTTCATTTATAGGTTCAATAGAATAACGAATATAGTTGTACCATATTTATAATAACAGAAAAGTATTTAGATGGTACTAGATATATTATTTTGGTATGGAAACAACAAATAAAGAAGTATTGGAAGATGCAAAAAACTTGAAAGGGGTGATTAAATATTTATTTTTCTTCATGTTCTTCCATTTTATTCGATCAAAAGGGCTCCTTAGTTTGGATTTCTAACCAAAGGAAGGCCTATTTCATGAATGGAGGAATTTTGGGAGGATATTGCGGTAGTGTTTGGCCAAGACAAAAGGCTTTGGAGTTGTGAAATTAAGAGAGAGTTAATTTCCCTTTTATAAGAGATGTTAGGTTGAGTTTATGAAAATCTTGAAATATTATTTTATAATAAAATTACTGTCAGTTTCTAATGGCTCCCAAATGAAATATATATATGAAAATGTGGGTATGGGTAGAAAAACTCTAAACCAGTAGGTTTTAGATAGGATTAGGGCATCATATTAACCTTCTTTTTTATATTTAACTCTTACTTAAATAGTCTTACATTTACTAAGTCTCATTGTATTTTTATATTACATTGTTAATAAACAGACTATAAAAAGCAGAGGGAAGCCCATATGGTTAATTATTATTATATATAACCTTATATAATTGCTTTAGACAAACTTATATTTTTATTAATTTTATATCAATTAATAATATAGTATTTGTTTTAAAAACTCAATTATGTCAATTTTGACTCTATTTCGTATTATATTTTTTTTGAAAGCCATAAAAATTTTATCACATATAATTACATTTATTTAACCAACCATAACATGTCATATCAACCTATTAAATTAGTTTAATTTATCATAAGTCACAATTTACATTTCATTGAATGTTTATAATATCAATTATATTAATATTTCATTAATAAGTTAATTACTGTATCATCATTGTGTCCTAAATAAATTAAATTATATAATGTTCAAAAATTATAAATAAAATACCTTTATGTAAGAAATCATTTTATCTTCCTAATGAAAATTGATAGTGGAATTTATAGTGTGTGTAACCATATATTAAAAATGGTTTAGTTATTAAATTTTGATTTTAACTCTTTTATCTCTTCTTTAAATAATATAATAATTAATGTCCTAATCCAATCCAAGTGGACCAAAGAGGATCATTTTTTATTCCGATGTTTTTTTTGGTCGAATTATACCTATCCAAAAGAATTAAGACATGTGTTAGGGTAAATATGATATCATTTTTACATTTAATTACCCTAATTACATTTAACTATGGTAAATAAAAGTCATAAGTAACTATTCACCAAAAATTATTTTCATCTTATGGAACCACATTCTACATACTGATATTTACCCTGTCTCTCGGATTTTTGAAATTCAACTCATAGAAGCAGTAAATTTATGTTTTATGAAAACTTTCAAATGCTCCTAGGAGCTAGGTAAAATATGGTAAGGAGTTCAATAAAATTTATATAAATATAAACATATTATAAAATGAATCCTATGAATTAATTTGAACATATATTGGTATTATGTATCTATTTTGACATAAAATAAATCTAAATAAAATAACTAATTATTTAAATAAAAAGTCGGTTTTTAACAATAACTTAGTGTTTTTCACTATTCATCAAAAGTTGAATGTTTTCAAAAAAATTACAAAAATTCACCCTATACTAATTTCAATACTCTGAATCAAAAAATGAAGTCCATTTTTAATGAAAAAATTTATAAAATTTCAAAAAGTGGTTATTACTATACATAACGGTTAGTTTAATTGGTCGTGCTGTTTTAGAATCTCGATGTTGCGTACAATGAAAGATATTTCATTATTCGAAGGGAAACGTACCGTTGAAACATGGGGTGTTACAAAATTGAAAACAAATAAGGGTGATCTCAAATTCACAGTTCGGGTAAATTTTAGGAGAATATCTAAACAATAAATAATAATAATCAAAATTTCATGAGAAAAATGAACAGACATTCCATTAAAATAAGTTTACTACCATGATTAGATATGGAATAATCAATAAAGAAAGGTAAATAATAGAGAATTCATTCCATTTAATCAATATACTAAGAATAGAATACATATCGTTGGAATATAATTACCAAAATATCATGGATGATAATATATTTCATAAGTAATAAGATGCTGGATTATTGGATTTCATGATATCATGCACCATGATACCTCTACAATCAACACCATTCATAAGATAGTTTGTAAATGATTTATAGGTATACACTCGAAAAAATTTAACAAAGGCTGTACAATTAATTCATCTTACAAGACTAATGATGCATCGAGGGGATATATATAATTATTCCCCACATGTATCATCCTAACAACATATTCCTCATATATTTATTGGTCTAATTAATTCACAAACAATATTGTTTATCAAAACAATAAATATTAGTTGAAGATTACATATTAGTAATAATTTCCCCAATCAATCATATTACAATAAATTTATGATACCATATATATACAAGATATATTTCTTCTTTCATAATCATATACATGATAAATAATAATATATTTAGGAGAAATATAAAATCTAGTGACAAAAGGAAAGATAATATGTTAAGGGAAAGTTGATGATTAAAAAATTAATCACAAAAGAGAATGTCAATATTTTCCCTGAGATAATGGATATTAAACTATCTAGTGAAATAATAATGATTTTATCAATACAATATTTCCCTAGTGGATCATATGTATAGTAAATAATTGATTTCATTAATTAATATAAATATAGAAAAAATTATATTGAAAAAATTCTTGAGCAGATTCAACTTTTCACATTGAAAATCAATTTTTTAAAACTATTTTTTTTAAATTCTTTTAATTTAAAATAAAATTATAGATATATATAATATTCATTATAATATTTAGCTGTTCGGATGGTGGGGATGTTCATTCCATGTAATATATAATAAAACAATGATTATTTTCACATTTTCAATAAAATCCATATAGGCTATGTTAGGAAAATGAAATAATGATACCATTCAAAAAAATTTAAAATTTCAAACATGATTAAAAATTTGTTTGATAAATCCATTAGTTTATTTTAAAAAAATTGAAAAAACTTTTTGAAAAAAAGATTTTGAAAAAAAGGAATCTAAACTGAAGAGAGAAATAAAGTCGGATTCTCATAAAAACATTTCCACAATCATTTTATATACCAAAGTGTAAAAAATGGTTCTATTAGATGAAAAGTTTATGAATTAAGAGAGCAGATAAAAATTATAGGTTTTCATTAGACAATTATCAAATGATTTCCTTAAATGGAAATTCAAAAATAAACAATCCTGATTTAAAAGAGATTGTGAAATAAACCTTAAAAAACATAAAATTGAAGTTATAATTAACCAGTGAAGAAATTATTTGAATCAAATGTAATAAAAAATACAATTAATGAAAATAAGACAAAAAATAATCAAATTTCATTACAATGAAAATTTTTGAATATCAAATACATTATAGAAGTAATGTAACGCAATGAAAATAAATTGAGTTGTTGAAGTTTTTACCATAAGGGAATAATTATTATTAAAACATAAAATTCCATTAATAATGATATATTCATGATATTACATTAATATAGGGAAGTATATATACAATATAAATTATACTATGTGCATAACATTACAATATGAATCAATGAGATGAAATTGATATGTTATCTCGTACATCATGCTTTTTTTGGATGAATGTAACATAACATAATGTATAATTCTATTAATCATGTTAATAATTAATAAAATATACATATTCATATTTATAATATCATATATGTTTCCCGTATATCATTTTACCACCTGTTTGTTAATAAGATTTCTTATTTTCATTGTTTTTTGTGTTAATTATCTTCTTATATCATGTTTATTTTATAATAAAAGATCCAATTGATCTATATTTTTATTATTTTAATCATCTAAAAATTTGTTGCAATGTTATTAATATCATATTTACTATATATGTATATTTTTAAAATAATTATTTAAATATGTACATGAAAAATTAATCGTATCGATTCACAGAGATAGTAGGCCATTGGTTTGCTGCATAAACAATATCAATCCATTAATGAGTGAAATGGTAAGAAATTGGGTTGTATATTAATTTTTAAAAATAATTATCATGTAATATATATCAAATATAATCATTAAATTTATTCATATTAATTTCCATGTATATAGAATGTAAAAAATGGATCACATTGCATCATGAGGCTATAGTTTGTTGTACACACAAGTGACGTAACTGTATTTGAAGAAGAGTGAAATTTAAGAAGGTATCTATGATATAAATATTATAGTAGTATAATAATATTATAAATATAATTTAAATCTATTAAATACAAAATTATATCCAACCTTGAGAGGTTTTCCAGGAAAATAAATTTCATCATTTTGTGGGGAAGTAGTTGTAAACAACTTCATCTTCTTTACCGCGACTCCATAAACAAACAGCAAACAAGTATGGGTTTTATTTGAATATGATATTAACCCTTTAATTCTTAAATTCTAAGAAAAATAATTATTGTGAATGATTTTCCTTGTGGGTTTGGATTTTTTTAGAGGGGAAGATGCGTGGGGTTGATAAACTTTTCTTCTCCTATATTATTTTCTTGTTAATTCTTTGTCATTCAAGAAAGAATTGCTCAACTTTCTACCACCCTAACCGTAGAGAGTGTTTTCCAAACCAACATGGCCTGACTCCTCCTCCGTTATTTTTTGTGATTTTCTTCGGCATGTCGATGAGGTGACTAGACGATGAATGCGACGCATGCAACGGTCGCGCTACCCATGGCCTTCGCGACCCGCACCGCCCACCGAACGGTCCATCCACCGGCCGAATTGGTTCCGGCCACCCCGCCCGACAGGAAAACTGGCTCCACTACCCCGGGATGAACCACGATGCCCTCCCGGCCGCCCGCGCCTCCCAGCCCCACTTGCCCACCTTTCCACGGCCGAACCGCGCCGGTCCCGCTGGCCTGAACCGCGCCGATCCCGCCAGCCTGAACCGCGCCATCTTGCGGCTGACTTTAGGGTGCCCCGGCCAAACTACGCCGGCCTAGGGCCTCCCTCGCTGTGCCCCAGCCAAACCGTCCCAGCCTGCGCCCCCCTAGAGGTGCCCCGGCTGAACTGCGCTAGCCAGCGGCCTCCCTCGTTGTTCCCCCACCGAACTGTGCCACCCTGCAACTCCCCTCGCGGCGCCCCGACTGAACCAAACCATCCACGAAGGCCCAAGCCGCACTGGGCTACAGCCACTATGTGCACCACTCGTCCCGTATGTCCCGTGCCACCGCTGGTCGAACTGGCCTCAGACATCTGAGTCGAGCCGTCCGAGCCACGCCTCTCGCCGTGCTAGCTGAACTGGCCCTGGGCTCCAGGGCGGAGCTGCCGTACTGCGCCCCACACGAGCCTAGCCAAGCCAGCCTCCCATGCCCCTCACAGAGCTTCCGGGCCAAGCCACCTTTACACTGAATCCAACGGGTCGGGTCGGGCCGAACCCGAACCGGGTTGGTCTGACCGGGTCGGACCAGACATGGCCCTACTACCTACCCTTTACTTTTTTTGGACACATGTTTGGTAATGGACATCCATTTGATGAACTGTCAGCGGCACATGTATTCCTAGAGCGTGAGAATCCCTTTGTGTATAACCCACTGGAGTTTTGGGTATAGATGAGATAAAGTTAGGTTGGATTGAGCACGAATCCAACCAGGCCCCCGAGATGAAAATGATAATAACTCACAGACCAGGCGTCCGATTGATGTGCCGTCAGTTGCGCTGAGACCCCCATGACGTGGCAGACCTATGGATGAATTCTTTCTGATTACTGTTTCAGGATCCTAGGTGGGTTCGACAACTCTGACTACTGTTCCAGGATCCTATGTAGGTTTGAAAGCTCTGACTACTGTTCCCGGATCATACGTGGGTTCGACAGCTCTGATTACTACTCTAGGATCCTATGTGGGTTCACCAGCTTTGACTACTATTCCAGGATCATACATGGTTTTGACAGCTCTGATTACAGTACCAGGATCTGACGTGGGTTCGACAGAGAAGTTGAATCAGTGGCTACATTTAATCATCCTTATCTCTCTACATAAGTTGTATACCTGTGTGAGTTGAGTCAGTAACAATTTTGTTTACATCATGATTGAGATAGATTACTTCATAACTTAGGTATATGTATGGTAATTTACCTAAGTGGGTTTATCTGTTGATTACATACATTTTGGTTTATCCTTATTGGATTTTGTGATACCTTGAGGGTCTTGGGGTCCCTACTAAGTATCGTTATACTCACCCCTACACGGTTTAGGCCTACACATCATTGTTTTGGATGCAGATGACGGACAAAGTTGATCGAGGGTAAGAGTATCAAGACCGGACAGTACCTGGAGGTGGACCTTACGACGGGTCGGTACACAGAGGAGACCGATGGAAGTGGAATACTGAGGAGAATATCTCTACATACTCTTCATGTGGGAATTCCGAAGGACGACCCTTCAATTGTTTTGTTTTTCATTCATCAGTTTTAATTATACTTCCAGTTCCTTGTACTTTACAGTTGGGCTTGTATTTCCACCCCTTTACTTTTCAGCACCCTTTTGTTATACAGTTTACCAAGTGTTTTTTATCTATCTATGTACGTTTATAGGTCATATAGGAAATTAAGTCCATGTTTTAGGGAATTAAGATTTTGGTGCTAGTCTCCAGCCCCAGGACTATGGAAGACAGGCTTGGGGTTGTCATGACATGGGCCCCGGGGGACAGGTCATGACAAATTGGTATCAGAGGAGTCGGTTCTACTGTAGAAATTAGGAATCTGATCTTTTCTGTGAAGCAATAGTGTAAAGGGTACTAAGTGTGGTTTTTAGTTCAGGGAGTCCAGTGTTATAACGGCGGCTAACGTATCCATACACCAGAACCCTGACTTCTGATTTATGACTCAGTGTATGAAAACAATGATTTTGTGTGTGTTTCCAAATGCTTTCTTTGAGTCAGCTCACTAGGTATAACTTATTGACCGTGGCACACCAGTTTATTTTCGCGATGGCTCCACGCAAACATCCAACCAGGGTTCTAGGATTTGTACAAGATAGTAGACCACCGATTGATGAGGCCTCTATGCGGGGCCCTATCATAGCTAAGGAACCAGTGGTACCACTACCCATTGGGCCATCGATGCCACTAGCCCCAGAAGCAGTGAGTGCTCACCGTCTGAGCGCGTTCTACGAGTTCCAGTGCTAGAGGAAACCCAGGTTCAGGGGTGAGATGGACCCGCGGGCATCTATGGATTGGATGGAGGCTCTAGTGAGAGTCTTTAGTCTGGTAGGTACACCATCTGACCTTATGGTGATCCTTTCCACGAGTCTCCTTCAAATAGTAGCAGACAAATGGTTGAGCCTGATGCTCCAGCTGCATGATGAGGTGACACTTCTCAGGGCAGACACCGTGATCCTGTTTTGGGTAGAGGTTTTTCCGGCCACCTTACGTGCAGTGCAGATATATGAGCTACTTCATCTGTAGAAGGGCATCATGAGGGTGGCGCAATACTCAGTTAGGTTCACCGAACTCTCGCGCTACTCAACAGATATGGTAAGGGACCCATTCCTCAGGTCCTGGACCTTCGAGCTGGGGATTACGCAAGAGATCAGGTCTACGATGATCACCCTCAGCAACCCAAAGAAGGCAGAGGTGTTGGAGAGAGCTCTTTTAGTGGAGAGTTTTGTTACTGAGTAGTCACCACCAGCACAACCCACCACCAAGCATCATGTAGCGGATTCTTCTACATCTCGTAGCAGACAGATGCCGAAGATATCTAGGAGGACCATACAATCTGGTGGACGACCTCAGGAAACACGTTTTGTTATGCGAGGCACACGAGACAGAGCCAGTCATACGAGGAATAGGTAGTTCTATGTATACGACGGGCATGGTTTCATGGCTCGATACTGTCCAACCCGCCGTTCATATGATCAGCAGAAAGTTAAGGGGCCTCCCAGCTAGATGTAGAGGTTTGATTGAGGCGATCCATAGGGCTCAGGAGGATGTGGAAGTGGAGATGGTCGTGTAGCTGGCAGTGGAACACATTACGAGGTATTACCACCACCACCAGGAGGTCCACCCCGACCACAGGTAGTAGGTGGAAATGTGAGACCTCATATCCAAATAGTTGAGGTTTAAGATCAGGGATTTCAAAGACGATTCGAGGAATGATTTGTGTCATCTCCACCTTAGATGCAGTTCTTATAGACACATGTGTCAGTCACTTATTCATTTCCACCACCCCCGTTCGGAGTAAGGAGATTCTGACAGAGCTGTTGGCTCGATCCATACAGCTAGAGACTCCTACGAGAGAAGATTAGTGGATTACGAACTGGTGCCAACAATGTGAGATTACTCTAGGAGGCAAGAGATTCAGTTAGATCTCCTAGTAGCGGCTTCAAGGCCTTACGATGTCATCTTGGGTATGGAATGGTATTCTATAGTCCATGCTTAGATTGACTTTATTAGGCACAATGTGAAGTGCGTCCGCACAGATATGACTAGGATTACATTAACTGGCGAGAATGGTGATTTTTAGCACATGAAGGACTTACTCAGAGGAGGGTGCAACCAATCACTAATTAGTTGGCTTCCCTTACCCTCAAAGCAGTTGACGTGGAGAGTCCGAGCTATCCTGTAGTGGTGGAATAGTATGCTGATGTTTTCCCTGATGATGTCCCAGGTCTAACTCCTCGTAGACAGGTGGAATATTACATTGACTTGTACCCCAGGACAACACAAGTATCTACTTCCGTGTATCGGATGGCTCCCACAGAGTTTCGTGAGCTATGGGTGCAACTGAAGGACTTACAGGGGAAGGGATTCATCCAGCCCAATCTTTCTTTCGGGGCAGCCCCAATTCTGTTCGTCAAGAAGGCAGATGGGAGCTTGAGGCATTGTGTCGACTATCGTCACTTCAACCAGGTGACCGTGAAGAACAAGTACCCACCCCCGGGGATTGAAAACCTCTTTGATCTGCTAAAGGTAGGGAGGTGGTTCTCAAAGATAGACCTCAGATTAGGCTATCACCAGCTCAATGTTCAGGACAAGGTTGTATAGAAGAAAACTTTCAGATGTCGGTATGGCCACAATGAGTTCTTGGGTATGAAATTCGGCATAACCAACGCTCCAGAAGTGTTCATGGGACTCATAAATAGTATATTATATCCATACCTGAATCACTTTGTCATAGTATTCATCGAAGAAATTATGATCTACTTGACTACTAAGGAGGAGCATTCCTATCATTTTCGGGTAGTACTGGACACTCTCCGAGAGCACCAGCTTTATGGTAAGCTCTCCAAGTTCCAGTTATGGATCCGAGAGGTTCACCTTCTGGAACATGTTATATCGAAAGTTGGACTTGTAGTAGATCCAGCAAAGATTGTGGTGGTACTTTCTTGGGCACCACCTAGGAGTGTGACAGTAGTACAAATTTTACTTGGTTTGGCTGGTTATTACAAGAGGTTTGTATAATACATATCCAGAGTTGCAGCACCACAATCAGCCTTGACCAAGAAGGAGAAACCCTTCGTGTGGTTGGAGATATGCCATCAGAGCTTTCAGAAGCTATGGTATAGGCTTACTAGTGCCCCCATCTTGAGGCCTCTAAAGGAGGGAATATGGATGTAGTTTACTACGACACATCAAGGACCCCACTCAGATGTGTCTTGTTGCAGGATAGAGAAGTGATCTCATATGGTTCTTGGAATCTGAGACAACATGAGCAGAACTACGTTACCCATTTCCTAGAGTTATGAGTAGTGGTCTTCGCCATGATGATGTGACAGCACTATCTGATGGATGAACATTTTACCACGTACTATGATCACAAGATCCTCTGGTATATCTTCTCCCAGAAGGACCTGTACCAAAGACAACGACATTGGCTTGAGTTCCTCTAGGACTATGACTTTGTGATAGTCTATACTCCTGGTAAGGGGAATGTTTTTGCAGATTCACTCAGTAGGAGGTGTCATATACAACTGTTAGGCGAAGCGACGAAGAAACTAGCCGCTTTGCTGAAATCCATTGTGGACAGAGGTGGAGAAGCTTTCCTACAGTATCTTACAGTCACACCCCCAATTATTTAGAGAGTCGGGAGGTGCAGCATGAGGACCCTGACTGCGAGACAATACATGCTTAGATATCCACAGGGCTGGCACCTGATGGATTTTCTGAAGGTGGGGAGCATAACATCATCTTTAGAGGACGTACCATGGTACTAGTGTCCCTTCAGAAGGATGTGTTGAGGGATTTCCACACATCCCCTCTTGTGGTACATCCAAAAGTGGGGAAGATGTACCAAAATCTCCAAAAACAGCACTGGTGGCCGAGAATGAAGAAAGTAGTTGGGGAGATTGTCTCCCGATGCCCCACTTTCTAGCAAGTGAAGGCAGAGCATCAGGTATCTACAGGTTTGGTTCAACCTTTAGAGGTTTCAGAGTGGAAGTGGGATGAGATATAAATGGACTTCATGATAAGACTTCCACGTACATCTAGGGTTCACGACTCGATTTGTGTGATTGTCAACCGAATCCAAAAGTCGGCCCTCTTCCTACTGATCAGAGAGAAGGGTTCCGTAGAGAGCTTGGGACTCCTTTACATGTAGGAGATTGTGCGACTACATGAAGTACCTTCGATTATTGTCTCCAATCATGACACACATTTTACATCTCAGCTATGTAAGGGTATTCATGAAGCATTCGGGACACAGCTTCGTTTGAGCACCACCTTCCATGCTCAAACGGATGGTCAGACTGAGTGGACCATTCATACCCTCGAGGACGTGCTCAGTGCATGTTTCCTTGACTTCGGTCGCAGCTAGGAGGATCACTTGACTTTTGTGGAGTTTTCATATAATAATATATATCACTCCACTGTTGGGTGAAACCTTTTGAGGCGTTATACGGGCAACCTTTCAGGTCACCTTTGTGCTAGACTGACCTTGGGGATTCAGAACTAGTGAGACCAGAGATGGAAAGGGCTACCACAAAGAAGATGCAGATCATCCTGGAGTGGAAGAATACTGCACAGAGAAAACAGAATACATATACCAATAAGAGACAGAGACCTCTAGAGTTCAAGGATGGCGACCACGTCTCTCTCAAAGGGTATCAACTTGATGAGGTTTACCGAGATTTGGCCGAGGAAACAAGTTATTTTTGTGTTTCATCCGGCCTTTTCAGGTCCTCAATAGAGTTGGCGAGGTGGCATACCGCTTAGCTCTTCTACCTCAGTTGCACCAGTTGCTTGACGTATTCCATGTATCTAAGATGAGGAGATGTGTGCATGACCCTTATCACATCATAGACCACGGAGAGGTAGACGTCAACGATTGAGAAATTTTTATAGAGGTTCCAGTGGAGATAGAGGATCGATAGGAGGGGGTCCTACGTGGACGTTTGATACCTCTGGTGTGCATTCGCTGGCATCACGAGAACCTCCTGGAGAGCACATGGGAGCTGGAGGCTCAGATGTGTGCTCAGTACCCCCACTTATTCCATTATTTATTAGTTGTGGATTACAGGGATGTAGACCCCTAAGGTTGGGAGAATGTAATGACCCAGAATTTCCGTGGAAATTGTTTTCTTAAATACATGGGAATTTTTGGAGTCTGTGAAAATTGATGGCGAGTGATTCTGAGGCCCGGTGTTCCCAAAATAAATTTCTGAATTTTTTTTGGGTACGTTCAGTAAACCTACGAGCTGGTTTTTATAACATTTGAACCGGTGCTCAGAATAGAATTCTGAGGGCACCATTGAACTAGTAGTACCAGTATTCGCTTAAGAAGACTTTCACCTCGATGACAGATGGGCGAGGGTGGAAGATAGTTTTTGGGATTTTCATGGAAATAATAAAATAAAATGATGCATCTTTTATTTAATTATGACCACCCATGTGGATGTTAGGGGTGGGGACCACCAAACCATAACATCCCATGAGAGGTTATGGTGGTTGGTCCCACTCGAACCTAACCTCCCATGAGTGGTTACGGTATGGGGACCACCCGGGACTAAACCCCCCAATTAAATGAGGCAAACAACTCAACTCCTTCATAAATGAGGGAGAGTCTCTTGACCTCCTCTACTCAATTAATTGTTCCAACACTCTTATTAAATGTGCCAACCCTTATCTTGGTTAATTATGCCACCCACCATAATTAATTTGGATTTTAAAATTCACACCAACAAAATAATAAATGGCCTTATCTATTATTTTGGAATCTCTTTTCATTTTGGTGGAAGTTGGGAGAAGAGAGAGAGCATGGGAGAAAGCTCCCAATAAAAAACACTCCTGACGAAGAACGCCGATGAGGGACGCCTCGACTACGAAGAATGATCTCCAACAACATTCATGCACAGACTCCTACAGATGTGGGACATCTTCAATGACTGATCTTTCCTTCTCATTATCTTCAATGAACCGATGCATGAGCTCAGTATTGGTAGAGTGCGGCAGACACGACGAACGATGGCAACTCAATCTTCTTCCCCACGACTCCATCAACAAAAAGGAAAAAGTAGTGGTTTTATTTGAATATGATATTATTACTTTAATTCATCCCTTCTAAGCCAATGAATTTTTGTAGATTATTTTCCTTGCGGGTTTGGATTTGTTTTTGCAGGACGATGCAGGGAGTTGATTTACTTTTCTTCTTTTATCTTCCTTTTTTGTTAATTATTTGTAATTAAAGAAAGAATTGGTCCTATTGATTCCAACATAAATGCAAAGGGTTTGGGCCAATCCAAGTTGGTCTGAATCCTCTGTTGTTATTGTTTGTGATGCTCTTCATCATGGAGACGAGATGACGCATGTGACGCAGGCAACGACCACGCTTCCTGCGGCCTCCGCGACCTGCGCCGCCCGCCAGCTGCGCCATCCGCCGGCCGACCTGGTCCCACAACCCCCCCGTCTGCTGGCCTCACCGGCTCTGCTGCCCCGGGCCGAACTCTAGCGCCCTTTCGGCCACCCAAGCCTCCCGGACCTGTCGGTCTGCCTCGCCATGTCCAAACCGTGACGGTCCTGCTGGCATGAACTGCGCCTACCCATGGCCCCCCTTGCGACACCCCGTCCGAACCGCACCGGCCCACGGCCTCCGTCGTGGCGCCCCGGCTGAACCACACTGGTATGTGGCCTCCCTCTAGGGTCCCCAACCAAATAACACCATCCCACAGCCCCCCTCGCATGGCCCTGACTGAAACGCACCGGCCTGCGTCCTCCCCGCAAGGCCCTGACCGAACATCGCCAACCCGTGGTCTCCCTCGTGGCACCCCGACTGAACCCCGCCAGCCCACGGCCTCCTCGAGGAGTCCCAGCTGAATATCCCTAGCCTGAATCCCCCCTCATGACACCCCGTCAAATTCACGGTGACTCCCCTGGCCCAAGCCGCACCGGCCTCCATCCACCGCTCGTCCGGCGCGCCCCGTGCCACCGCTGGCCAAACCGGCCCCAACCATCTAGGTCGATCCATCCAAGTCGCGCCCCTCGCAGCACTAGCCGAACCAGCCCCGGACTCCCGGTCAGAACCGCCGAGCCGCGCCCCATGCACGGCTGGCCGAGCCAGCCTCCCACGCCCCTCGCAGCAACATCGGGCCGAAACGCCTTTACACCGACCTATAACATGTCTACTCCCTCGCAACCAGTCTGCACCCTTGCAACCCGTCCTCACCCTCGCGCTACATGCTATCCTCGTGGCCTACATGGTCGGGCATAGCAGGCTAGGCCGATCCCAACGGGTGAGCCCTAGCTGAACCTGAACTCGGTCGGTCAAGACTATGTCGGGCCGGTTCACTCCGTCCAGGTCTGACCGGACCCAAGCCTACTACCAACCCTTTACATTCTATTGGCCATATCATTGGCACCGGATGTTCGTTTGATGAACTTTTAGTGGCGCTGGTATTCCTAGAGTGCGATGTTCCCTTTGTGTATACCCCATTGGAGTTTTGGATATAGTTGAGATATGGTCAGGTTGGATCAAGCACGAATCCATCCGGGCCCCAAAGACTAAATGGAAAATAACTCACAGACTGGGCATCCGATTGACGCACCATCAGTTGTGTTGAGACCCCTATGACGTGGCAGACCTTTGGGATACTTCTTCGTGGGACTTCGTGGAAGTTGATGAATCGATAATTGGATTGAGGTGCGGACTCTCCCGCAATCAAGCATGCTTTGTGTTGGAACCCTGTGGATGGGTACTTTCTGATTACTGTTCTAGGGTCCTACATGGGTTCGATAACTCTGACTATAGTTCCAGGATCCTACGTGGGTTTGACTGCTCTGTATACTATTCCAGGATCTTACATGGGTTCGATATCTCTGATTAATATACCACGATCCTATGTGGGTTCCACAGAGAATATAATTCAGCGGCTACATCTAATCATCCCTATCTCTCTGCATAGGTTTTATACCTATGTGATCTAAGTTAGTAACTTTTATGTTTATCTCATGATTGAGATGGATTACATGATTACTTAGGTATATGTATGGGAATATACCTAAGTGGGGTTATCAGTTGAGTTCACACTTTATGTTATATCCTTATTGGATTTTGTGAGACGTTAAGGGTCTCGGGGCTCTACTAAGTATCGTTATACTCACCCCTACATGGGCTATGCTTACACCTCATTGTGTTGGATGCAGACGACGGACATCGCTGATCGAGTCTAAGAGTATCAGGACTATACGGTACCCGGAGGTGGACCTTACGACGAGTCGTCACACAGAGGAGACTGATGGATGTGGAGTACTGAGGAGGCTATCTGTACCTACACTTCAGGTGGGAATTCCGGAGGATTACCCAACAACTGTTATTTCTTTTATTCAGTTGTACTTGTACTTCATGTTCTCTGTACAATATAGTTGGGATTGTATTTCCGGCCCCTTTACTTTTCAACACACTTTTGTTATACATTTCACATAGTGTTTTTTATCTAGATCTGTGAATTTACAGGTTATAAAGGCTATGCCTTCCATGTTTTATGTATTTAATCCTATGGTGCTAGTCGCCATCCCCTAGCCTATGGAAGGCAGGCCTGGGATAGTCAAAACATGGGCCCCGGGGGACGGGTCGTGACAGTAGTTCATTGTACACAAAATAGATATTTTCATTTTCCATTTCATTATGAGGAGATGTAATAGGTAATTCCCTTATGATAAGAAAATATATGTATATTTATGATACTTATGTTACTATATAATCACGGTTTAATAATATTTTAAGTAGTAGGAATAAGAAAAAAATTACAATTCCCATTTAAGAGCGTTACATATTCTTTAGAAAAATTCTGGCGTGTTCCCAAAAAGCCACCCGCGTTTTTCCTTAATAAATACAAAAATGGATTTATGATTTTTTTATTTTATTAAGTAAATAATTTTATATGTTATTGGATAAAAACTGGATTTATATGTGTGGAGATGGGAGGAGTGGGGTGGCCTTTTATAAGTGTAGGTGAGGACACACATGGAATTTTTTAAATGATACAATTAAACTAGTTTTTTAAATATTACAAAGTCCTACAAATTGTTAATTATAAAAAATTAAACTTGATAAGGTGGGAATATGTCCAAAATATTGGTTTTGGACATTTTTTATATCACATTAACAATTATTTTAGTAGATTAACTTCTGGTATACTGTCTTTTACCTTAACCAAAACCATTTTTTTAATGTTTTTATAATTACTTATTGTAAAACATTAAGGTGAAAATATTAGATAATATAAATTATCTTTATTAAATATATATGATTAATTTTTTAAAATTAACTTCACTGAAATTTAATATTCAAATTTTAAATTATACCCATAGATGTGATGAAAAATCATGTTTCTAATGAGAAAATTATCCAATGTGTATATGATTTTTAGACCAAAATGCAATATGAAATTGATTACAATGACTTATATCAGTTAAATTTTAATATATATGAAATATTATTACATTAAAAAAAATTAGAATATAATATATCCTTGATAATTATTTATACTAAAAGAAAAAATTCATTGAAAATTAATATTTTCACTAAACAACCAGGGATAACATAGTGGTACAGTTTAAGGAAGACACTCCCTAAAAATGGAACTGGATCTGGTTTGATTTCTGTCACTCTAAAAATTATTTAGTGGAGTGTAGCATGATGGTTGTGGGTTGAGATGAGGATAGACATGGTGTGTAACCAACCTATACCTCACTCACCAAATAACATCTTTGTTGTTGGGGTCTTACCCGGGTGGTAAAGGCTTCCTGTGATCCTACCTCACACTCATATTCAAATCCGATTGGGAGAAAAATTACATAGTGATTGTGGCATCATTATTTCACGGTAGATGTACCGGTACTATAGCTTGTACTATATTGGGGTATTATATCATTAGTATTGTTCATTCATAATGGGAGTTCGAGTCACTCTTCCTTTGGGCCATCAAGGGCATGATGACATAAGAATGACATGTAAGTGGTGACATAGAGACGATGCAAGATGGGCCTTCAGGCCATAACATGGCGGGCATATGGCCCAAAAATATATACTACAAAGTGGTTGGTTGGGTAGGTTATCCCTGGGGGGATGGTGGGTTATGACCTACCCATCGGGGTTGTCTGTGTGGGGTGTGTGTATGTTTAAATGTAATTGTGTCCCCAAGAACCGAATATAATATTATAATTTTTACCATTTACAGAAAAGTAAAATTTTCAGAAAAATCCAAAAAATTCACTAATAGATAATTTTGAATTCATTTTCTAGAAAATGAAGTTTATTTTATAAAAATAAACTCTTTATAATTCATGAAAATTAATTTTAAATTATATACAAGAATCATGAATAAAATTATTTTAATAAAAGTATATTTTCTTATAATTATTTTTTTATTTCAAATGATTTTTTTTATAATCCATTGATAACTAATATAAAGGTGTAAAAAATATAATTTTCATAATTTTTTAAGTACAATTCATACCCACCAATTTAATGACTATGTTATAATGGTATACTATATTACTGTTTTTTAGAATTTGAGTCCTTGTTATGAAAGCTTTCAAAGAGATTAAATTTATTAAAAATAAATATATAATAATTTCTTGGGGGTGTTATATTCTTTTCGTATAACGATGTTTCATGAAAAATAAACTATCGAACATAATATCCCAAATTTAAAATCATTGGGTGTTAGATTCTCTCTACCATCAATAATTGTATAATTTCAATTTGAAATTTCACATATAAATCAAGGGTTTAAAACATGAGAATTTATATATTTAAATCCCAAATCATAAAAGTGTTCATAAATCATCCTCTTAAATTATGAAAAGTGTAATATGAATTTTTCTATGGAATAACATATAAATATGTTTCCGAGATGGAAAATAGAAGTGGGATGTGATGATATTCACATGGAGGAAATTCATAAATAATTACTTAGTGTGTTTGAGATCATTTATCACTAAAAGGTGAATGGTCAATGGAAATTTATAGACCTCAAATACATATAACTATGATGATTCAAAATACCATTAAATCATCATATATGAGGGTAGTAATATAAAATTATTATTTCATTATCCTAGTCCTAAATTTTAATAATTAATCTAATGTTTAAGAATATACTGAAAATATACTTACATCATACATTTCTTTTTAGTAAGACTAATTTTAGTGATCAGTTATGCATAAATCCATTTAAAATCCATATCTTACACCATAAAATGAATATCCAAAACGAATCTTCATTATTTTTTAACTAAAATTAACATTTAAATGAACATAATATTCATAAATAAGTTATATGTCATTCCACATATTTCTAAATGTTTTCCAAAACCAATATGGCAAGCATATGTTATCAATCTATAAACCTATATAGTAACACCATTGGTACACCATTAAGATTTATTCATAAAATATTTTAAGTAAAACAATGTTTATTAACCCAAAAATCTCATAGGATAATGTTAGATGTTAATTCCTTATTGTATGTTAGTTGTGGGTTCAATCTCCATGACCTTCACTAAATGCAAAGGGTTTTCAACTGGTGTGTGAATTGTGATTTTTCAAAAACCATGTAAATGTAATTTGTATAATGTTTCAAAGTTCTGATGACCAGTAATAACTATAATCTCAATGATAAGACAAACCTTAAAGTCTACTAATATCATTAATTTTATGTCCAAAAAATATAAAGGCATTATTCCTCAAATAAGTTATTCATGTTCAAAACTAATTGGTTTTCTTTACAAAAATGCTTTCCAAAAATATAATTTTTCATGTCATATTCCCACAATAGATATTTCCAAAATGGGAAATTATGATTTTTGTCACATGATCAACTATAAAATCATAATATTATGAATCTATCTATAACTCTTTAGTTAATGAAGACCTATATTCTTATAATATTAAACAAAATCTCTATATGTTTCATGAATCATATAACCAAAATACCATTGTTAAAAATACAGCTACAATTTTTTTCTAGGATACCAATACAAAAATAATTAAACCCTTTTATTTCAATATATTACCTTCCTTGTTCTTGGGGTTTACATTTAAGGGAGGGATTTGACTCGAATAATGACCATGTTCCCCAAATTTAAGAGAATAGCCTATAAAAGAATCCATACTATGAAATTAATTTCCATCTATCATGCACTTCCTTTAACCATGGAAATTTATTTTTCTATTATATTATTTTATAATATAAAATATTTTACAATTCCATAGTTTTATGTTTCAAGTTGTCCTTTTCCATATTTATGACAAAGAGGAAATCAACCATTCTTTCGTCTATGGTCTCCACCACTCGAGATCCTATAGAGCTACATCATACTATTATTTGATGTGTACAAGTATTAATTAAGTAATAGTTGTTAATTATATTATATGATAACTGATTAGGGATAATAAAAATATCATTCAATCATATCATTAACCAATTTTCTTTCTAATGGTAACGACATTGCCCTTCATTTTTTACAACAACATTATTCCTCTAGGTTCCAACCATTGAAAAAAACCTAAACATATAGTGTGAGAAACAATAATAATAGAGGGAAAACCATATAAAAATTTATAGGATTTCCAAATCATGATGTCCAATTTTGATTCTAAAAAAACATAGGCTTAAACTAGGTCATTCATTATCAACATCTATTCAAATCCCTTATAATGGTTTGCAAAGAAAATTTGAATTATCCAAATAATATCCCCTAGGAGGGTCAAACCAGGTGTATGGATTGTTTATCATTGTGATCTAGGTAATTCTCCAGCCAAATATCCTTGGACCTCCCAATGCCACGTCTAAATACAACAAAACACATGTGCTTAAGCCCTTGGGGGCTGGTACCATCGTAGTGATTACAAATCTAGATGTTGTTATTCCAAGGATGGATATTTGATGGGATTTAGTGCTCGGTAGAAAATATTATTAAAAAGTAATAAAGGCCTGGTCTTATGTAGATCTAAAAAATTCAATCTTAAACTGCAGAAGCACATAGAAATGGAGACTTATTCTGATTAGTTAAGGATACTTCCACTTAATCCTGTAGATATAGGAGGATATTGATATGGTTTGTCATGTTGGAAATCAGAATCTCAAGTGATTGATCCTTAGGCTCTATGATTAAGAAAGTAATTTTAATCCCTTTTAATCAACTTAACACACTTTCACAAGTCTAGACCAGGATCCACCAGCTTTCATGGGTCTACATCAATCCAAATAACCTCAATTAATTTTCTTCTTTAATTAGAACCCATTTGAAGATTAACCTACACACACTTAATGGAGATCTTGGAATGTTTTCAGGGGTTCTAATTTAAATCAACATGGAATAAATTCTACCTAAAAGGGTCTCCCTAGTATAAAATGATCGCCAAAAAGAGATCAACATCGAATTCGAGAACATGCCAAAAATATGTGAGCATTGTAATATGGTGGTCCATGCATTTAAAATTTTTCGAGTGGTGAAAATTTTAGTTAAACCATCTCCTAGAACTAGAACATGGAAAGAGGTTTCAAGAAGAATGTAAAGAATATTTGTAGACAATTGAAGAAAAAAACCAATGACCCATTGAATGAAGTAAAAATAAACAAATATACAACTACCAATTCCTCATGTGTAGTCCTAGATGAGGATTGGACCCATGACATGGAGATGTTTGGATTCCAAACAACCCACCTGTGAGAAATTCAGTTGGTATTATATATGAGCACTGAAACACTATAGCTAAAACTTCCAATAATCTGTTGACCCTCTCATCAAATATATTCTCCATTAATTTTACTATTCATTTTGAATAATTTCTATTTGACTGAATCTGTTCTGAAACTAATACAACAACACAATTAGAGGATCCTTGGATGGTTTTAGAGGGACAAATTTTGTTCAATCAAAAAGTTCCATATGAGCATCATGTTTAGAATACTATGGGAATTCCATCAATAGAAACTTCTTTTTAAAATCTTATTAAAGGGGAAGGCAATTATTTTACACAGACATACATTGATGATGCCCCAAAATTGCCATAAGATATGATAAAAAACAAAAAGGTCGGGACTACCATGAATTCAAAATGAAACTATAAAAGAATGTAATGGGGGCCTAACCTTCAAACATTAATTACAATGAGGTTTATCTTTTAGAACAGCTAGGGAATAGCCAATACTGGTACCAAAGGATCTCTCAGGCTCCATGTAGGTAGGTACAATCAAGATATTATTGGCATTTCTAACGTAATGGTAGATTCATCAAATCAGGGTACTATATTAAGAATTATAGGTTACTCAATGCTCTGAACCACTCAGGTTGTGTCTAATACTAATATGATTTGCATCCTGGTTCACAAAATTGTTGATATCCGTCCATTTTTCACGAGGATAAACAACTAATCAGATAAATATTTTTTTGATTCTAGATAGAAATTATTTATCACAATTCTATATTCCTTCAACAGTTATATTTATAGGTGGTAATTATGGATGAAAATTGAGGTAATATCATGTGTTATGAGGGATTCATGGATTACCATGTGAGACATTAATTCAATCATTTATGTGGATGAGAATCTTATACCTTTTTTACCAACATATCCATCATAGATTTCAGAGCCCGTATTGAGGATGTATATCAAACTGAAATCAATCTCATAGGGGAAAAATTTACATTCTATAGAAGCCATCTCACTGGTCTGAGAAAAAGTAGAATTGATAGGTCTTTTATCACTGATTCATGTCTTGGTAATTAGAGATTGATATCATGTGTCAGTATGGATAAACACAACCATGAGAACCATCCCATCTTACATATAAGTATTGATAATGAGAGGAGGAAACCCATACCATTCATGACTAACAATACATGGGATTCTCTCCTAGATATTTCAAAAACTATCAAGGATTCCTGGGAATCAAATTACTATAATATCAATCCCACTATCGGTATTAAAAATCTAATGTACCCAAGACAAAATTTAAGGAATGAAGAAAAGTGAAAATTACATCGCTTGATGCAGAAATTGATGCACTAGAATGTTCTATTCAGAAATTACAAAAAAAATTACTAATAGAAACTTCTCTGAAAACACATCCCATGTAGATGAGATGTCATATAAGATTCATAATCTCATCAAAATCAGAGATAAAATCAAGAAATACATATTCCAAATCAACTTGGGAAATGATGCGGATAAAAAAACCACATTCTTGAAAGATCTAAAAACAATTTGAAGGGAAAGAAGCCCCTCTCACTTATCAAAGATAGAGATCGAATTCTGGAATAAAGACCTGACCTATCCAATCAAATTGTCTCATTTCACAAGAATATATTCAATGGACATAAAAGTAATTTGATTATAAGAGAAAACATCATTCTAAAATTGATCACTAAAGAAGAAAACCATTTTCTCAACTCCACCCCCTAGTTTTTCAAATCAAAGATGCAGTCATCAGCCTAATGAAAGAAATTTCTCGTAGACTAAATGGGTTCACAAATTACTTCTTCTAATAAAGATGAAATGTCATACAGAATGATGTTTTCAATATTGTAAGTCATTTAATCCAATGGGATCCTTTAATCAAGGCCTCAATTCTCTATTTGTTACATTAATTCTATTGGTGGAGAATGCTACAGACATATGTCCTTTCAGGAACATTGTTCTCATAAACACAATTCATAAAGTCATAACAAATAACATTTTTAATAGAATATTTCAGGTTTATGGTGAAAGTATATCATAAAAAAAATTATTTTTTAATGGTATGAACATTAAAGACTACTTACTCATTAGAATGGAGTGTGTTAATATTATTATAAAGACTAACCAGGGAATGAACGATGCACTAAAGCTTGATATTAAAAAAATCCTCTTGACATAATGGACTGGGGATTAAATCTTAATGTGATTCACCCCTTTAGCTTTAGTATAATGACTACTCACTGGATAACTGATTTTCATAAATCTTCCAAACACTCTATTCTTTTAATATATCATCAGAAGGATACATTAAGTGATCCTGGGGGTGAGACATGGTGATCCACTTTTAGTGATTATACAACTTTGAAATTGCATAAGATTATATTAGAAGGATTTTTCAAACATTGTGGAATGGGGTGAGATGGAAACCGTCATGGAGGATAGAGGTATCTCTACTCCATCCCTTTTTTTTTTGTTGATTCCATTGTTATATTTACTCAGGGGGATAGAAGGAATATCAAATACAATAAGAATACACTTGTACATTATGAAAGTGTATCAGGCCCTGAAATTTATTGGAGTGAGTCATTTATCTACATTGGAAAGAATATTACATATGCAATGGATACTGGTCTCATTAGTTACTTAATAATAATGGAGTGATCACTTCCTTTCATATACCTTGGAGTCCTAATTATTTTGGAAGACCTCATCCCCTCCTTTTTCTAATTCCTTGAGTATCATTAGATGAACACTTGCCTCTTGGAAGTTAAAGACACTCTCAATTGTTGGACAATCCTCATCAAGCATTCAGTGATCACGAAGTTGGTATATTCATTCAGGGTGTATTTATTTCTTGCCTCTATAATCAAAACAATTAACTCAATGATAGTGAACATTGTATGGAGTGGTACCATGATAGAAAGGATTCTTGTCATAGTTACTAAGAAATAGTATTAGATGCCTAATTCTTTAAGAGGACATAAAATCAAGAACCCTAAATAATCAATCAGTCTTTACACGCCCAATTCATCTGGACATTAATCAATAGAAAAGATGCGTCCCTAGAGGTCATTAGAGTAATATTTCTTACAAGGATTATTTTTATAATATTAATCTAATTAGAGTCCTCCATTTTTCATGGATTGACAAATGTATTATAGAAAATCTACAACAACACTCATTGGTTGGTCTTTAAGAATTACACTAATAGATTTTTAAATTTCTATAGGAATCGAACTCCCATGATAAATTAAGTCATATCCTCAAATCATATAACTGATCATAACATCTCAATCAAAGATCAAATTGAAAATTCCAAAATGATACCTAATGAGATCGCCTCATCTGTGGCCATTCATGAATTCGTCAACCAATATGATATTATCCACTAGGAATAATAGACAATTGGATTTCTCAATATAGAGATTCTATAATCACCTGTTTCGAGGTGATCACAAATGGTTTGTTGAATTAAAAAATTTGGATACTCCCTTCTAGGTTCACCCTATTATGTAGACCATCTATGAACATGGTGGAAGTGGATAGAAACCTTAAACATGATAGAATTTATATGTTTTCTAAATGTGTATCATGATACTCAATCTTGTAAGGTTATGATAATATTTTGATGTCCTACAATGCCACATCATCCTTATGGAAATCCATCTTCAACATTTTTCAAAGACATCCCACTCAAAATGATCTATCTTGTATTTATTGACTGATATTCATTATGTACATCTATCTAAGAAGATTTAAATTCTTCTATTGGTGTCATGTGAAGAACTGATACACACCATATGGTGAGGACGGAACAAGCCCATCCACATCCAGACACACATTAATATTTATCTTCCCATTTCAGGTCTTACAGTTGCAATACAGATTTCCAATGTACTACATTCTGAATATTGTAGAAACTCATTTAATGACCTCATTGTTATATGGTGCTTCAATATTGATGGAAGTTACACTCGACCTCATAAAAATCTTACGGTTTTTTGTAATACCGCATTCATTGGTAGTCTGAAATGCAACAAAAATGGAGACTCGAGGGGAATCCTGTGGCCATCGGGATATGTGACAATTTTCATTGACCATAATGGGAATTTTATGGATTACATTTATGGTTTTTGGGGATTTATCACTACTATGGAAGTGAAAATTATGGTCCAAATCAGAGTGAATGATCATTTATGTCAAAGTAATTGGAAGAATAGCGGGTTTTTGTGTGACCCCACCACCATTGTTCATTCCATTAAGAGGGGACATGTCCACCATTTATGGAAGATGACCAAAAAATGGACTAGTTGCCTTCATATGCTCTCTTATATGAGATAAATTATCAATCATACTATTTGGGAGGCTAATTATATTTCTAATGGTCTTGAAAATAATTTTGTTAACGAATAGGGGTTAATCTCCTCCAAAAATTTTCCCTATGATGTGGTATCCACTTTTCTTTGGAAAAAATGTATACTCAAGTTCTTCATGATATTTTAGCCTTTATTTGATTTAATAAAGGATCCTTTGTGTTCAATATTTTTTCAAAAAAATGTATCACATCTTGAATGAAAAAATAGATTAGTAGTCTTGGTAAACTAGATACATATATTAATCGTATATTACATTTGAATAGACAAATTAAAAAAAAATTGGATAATATAATTATTCCATATAGTATATTCATTAATATATTAATAGTTCACTTCTTGGATTCCTAAAAAAGGAATAAAAATTAAGGTGCGCTCAAATTCTTAATAAGTGCTGTGAACTATAGAAGCTATCATAAATAAATATAAATAATAAAAATTTTATGATAAATAATTACAAATATATTCTTTTTAAATATTTTTAATATCATGATTATATAAAGAATAACCAGAATGGATAGGTGAATAATTTAAACACATTCCCATTAATGAATAATGTTATAATGAATTGTATCTGAATGTAATATCCATGTAAAAATATCAGGTAATATAACTGAATTATCTATTAAAGATGTTCTGAATTTTTTTATGTCATGATCTTAGGAATCATGAGACTTCTACATTCTGGACCCTTTAGAGGAAAATTTAAAAATTATGGGTAGGTATAAACAAAAAACCCATTCGACTAAGTCTTGCCAGCTAATTCATTTCATGAGACTACGAATGCATCAAGATTATATTTATAACTTGGACCCACCACTATCTGTATGTACCACACCTTACTCAAATATTGAGTGATTGATTTTATTCAAGAATAAGATGTCTTATAATAAAATTAATTATTGATTCAAGAATATGGATTATTAATAATTCCTATAGTCAATAATGTAACATTTTAAGTAAAATAAAATATATATAAATTATAAACTTATTAATTTATAACATTATCCATGATAAATATTATGGAAATTTAGGGTTAATATAATATCAAATGATTACAAGAATGTGAATATTTCGAGTGAATGTTAATAATTACACATATTAATCATGAAATTGAATATCAATACGTTCCCTGACATAAATAATAAAAAACGTCCATTGAGATAATAATTATTGTATCAATACAACATATCCCTAGTGGATCATAAGAACAATATGACAATGAAATTGTAAATTAGTATGAATACAATAAAATTATCAATTAAAACATTCTTGTGGAAAATAAACATTTATCATTTATTTTTATAGAATAAAACTACATAAAATATTTTCCAAATATAATTCCATGAAAATATAATTTTAATCATATTAAGGAATCTTTAAAATATTCATTTTTCTTGACCATAGAGAAATTTTATATATAACTTACATGTTAAAAGAAGCATTATATTCATATTTTTGGTACAATCCAATTGGGCATTGTTTGGAAATTGATATGAAGATTACTTTTAAATTTCTTCTAATATATTTTATAATATATTTTATTATATTTGTAAAATTATTTTTTTAAAATTTGTGTATAGCGTGACCAAAACTCCTTTTAGATAAAGTAAATTTTTAATGAAAACATTTATTATTCTTTTGAAAAATTGTGATTTTTATTTTAAATAATTAGATAATTAGTTAACATGTTTATGACATATAGTTCCCATTATTTATTTACTTATACTCATTCCCACCAATTTAACTACTATATAATAACAAAATATTGTATTATAGTTTATTATGACTCATGATTGTGTATTCCCCAGTTATTGAAGATATCAAATTTTTTTAAAAATTATATAATACTATATATATGTGTTATATTGTTATTTAATATTGGTTATCTGTGTCATATATTCTATCTATAATGTTAATCCTCATTTAATTTGTTTAGGTGTTACAAATATGGGATCATAGTGGTCATAAATTGATTAAAATTTGGTGTTGGATGCATCCTCCTTTAACTTTTAGAAGTGTTATCTTGATCGAAGGAACATATTAGAGAAGTATTTATTTGTGGGAAGATAATCCAAAAATTCAACAATTTATGGAAACAAATACTTTTTTTGTACCATGATCTTAATGAGTTCATGATAATGAATAAATAGATTTATAGACCTTCCCATCTTCATGTAAAAGAGGGCCAGTGCACCCCATCTTGAAGGCAATGAGATTATAAAACCTATGTCTATATATACCATTAATTTGTTCCCCATATCATCTTGTAGAATGTGGTTTATTCTACAAGTATTATTTGATATTGAAAGTGGTAAAGGTATATGTTCAATTGAGAATTCAATCAATTTTTCATGAGGAAGACTTGTATTTTTTAGGAATTTTATATTTTGGTCCCTTACCACAGATATTTTATCAATAGTGGACCTGTACTCTGATTAAAATAACTGAGTCATATATTTGTTCTCATAAGGGATCAATATTCTTTCCTTATGAAGAAGGATCCAACAGATATATGACCCCCATATAACAATTTTATAGGATTGGACGGTTATTCAAGATATATATGGTGATTTCCTCCTGATAGTTGATGTGGGATTCGTATAGTAACAGCCAATAAATTCCAAAAACTACAAAAAAATATACTAATGGGACTATGATAATGTTAACTGGGATATGAAACCCATTTATTTTAATTATTTAAGTTTTCTTTACAAGAGATTCAATAACTTCTCCATTGATTTTCTTCATTCATACTTTAACCTATGTGTTTTGAAATGGTTTTTGAATAATTATTCTAAACATTCATGATATGAATGTCTGTGAAAAATTATAATCATAGATGATATTTTAAGAACGTTAAATTATAATGTGTTCACTTTTCAATAATTGATTCTGGACTAATCATTTAGTAAATCATTAATAAGTTTGAGGATTATAATTGTATTACTAAAAATGATAATAATTAAAAAAATATGAACTTAGATAAGAAAACAAACAAATGATATCTATATATATATATATACTATAACATATGAGTCAATTTGTTTATATATATGCTATCTATGGTTTTATTTCATATTCTGTTCTTGTATAAAATAGAATTTAATAAAAAGTTTTTAAATCATTCATAGTGGTTTGTAAAGATAATGAGAAATAGGCCAATAATATCCCTCAAAAGAATCTAGCTATGTGTTCCTCTAATCCTCCATGTAATACACAATGTCATAGTTGAGTTAATTCAAAAAATTCCTCCATTCAGGTTTCTAACCTTATAAAAAATAATTTAATTTCCCATTTCCACTTGTCCGTAGAATGGGATGTAATTTTAAATAAATATAAAAAATCTCAAATTTACCAAAATATTATGATATTATTTTATAAAAAGGGATACACAATTGGAGACTCCCTAAAATTTTCACTTTTATATTGTTATCATAATCCCCAATAACACTCTAGATTTCCATAATACTAGCAACTGAAAACCTTTCCTTTAAAACAAATCATTTCATAGTGATTAACATATTTTCCCAAAAAATCAAGATGAGGATCAACATGTATATTGTTTTTAAATGATTGGAAATAAATACATATCATATTAATCATATAATACCCATTATAATTTAAAACTCCACATAGTATTTCTAACTCCCATTGGTATTATATAACTCCCTCTGATATCATGGAGGAAATACATAAAGAAAAGGGTGATATTTATAGCCCAATTAATGAATAATAATGGAAATAAAGTGTAACACGAGTGTCATTAAGCATATAATGATATCATAAGGTGGATTATAATAGGAATATTGGAATGGTATAATGAAATTATATCATAAGACCATTAAAAGTGGGAAACAAAATAATATGTGAGGTCATAAATATTACTCAAGGTTCGCATCGAATACCATCAATAAACTGTGGACAATGTCCCGTGGTAGATTATGTTCATTACCAAATCCCTGACATAAAATATCATTTGTGATTAAGAATTACTCAAAATAATACAGGATTATATAATAATGGGACAACCCATTATAGGATTACAATAAAAAATATTGATGCTATATGTCTACAATAAACCATACACAATTCAGTGACATGAAAAAAAACATGAGAATTAATTGGGATTCCCAATAATAATTAAAGGAATAGAAAATGTTAAATAAAAAGGATTTCCAAAATAATTATGAATATAAATCATTTGGATATTAATATTTAAAAAGAAAAAACATTTCTTTATCATTGACATCCAGTAAAGATATTTCTTGTTAAGGGTATAGGAGAATAAATAATGAAAAGATACCACTTTAGTGAAGAATTATTTAATAGGTTGAGGATATTTTTGACGAAGAAATGAAATTAATATTTTAATTAGTAAATTGTTTGTCCAATAATGTTATATATAAAATAAATTTTTTATATAATCAGTTAATGCATTATAATAATTTCATGATGGGTGATGCTCAATGTGAGACACGAAAGAGGAAAGTTACCATACACTTTGGTTAATTAAATGTTGTAATATAAAAATATCCTAAAACAATGTATAACTACAACAATGAAAAGGTAATTTATCTAGGAATTTAAACATGGAAAATATTATAAATATAAATAAAAATCAAATGAGAATAATATAACTTAAAATGGATAAAATGGAAGGAATTGTGCAACTGAAATGTCATAAAGGTTGTATGAAGGATCCATTAACTAGTGTCCAAAAAAACTATTTAAATGCAATTATCAACATAGATAACAAAATAATGTTTCATGGAAAAATTCCTAGAAACCATACACATCAATATTATTTTCTTTAATATCCATTTATCATCATGTTCAAAAAATATATGACACATTTTCTTCTTATGTTAGTTTGTTGATTTAATTTAGTTATTTTCATAGAAAATTTCATGGTATGTCGATAATGATAATAGTGATGGAAAATAATATCATAATATATAGAATTTTATATTATTGTGTCATTAATTATTCTATTATAACATACATTCTATGTGTAAATAGTTTTTACATGAATGAACTCAATTTAGAAAAAGAACTTTAGTATATCCATTTCTTTGATTATATATTATATATCATTTTTTATTATGACATCATATGGAATTTGAAATATAAACATACAATAATTGTAATGGATTAGTAAATAATATTTTTTTGTATTCAAAATATTTTTTAACCTGTGTTAGTATCTATGTAAATAGAAGATAGTTGGCAACTTGTGCAGGTAGTATTTCTCAAGTAGAAATGACGACGACTTTTTCATTTCACATGGTTTTGGAGGAAGGTAGGAAAAATTATTATATTATAGTATAAATATATTAGAAAATTTATAATAATGGTTTTATCATAAATGAATTTATATAATAGTATTTGTGTGGCATAAGTAGAAAACAATTGTGATATTGTAGTGGAAAATATTAACTCTTTCATTGGATGCTTAACTTTGGTCAACACATTATGGAATATATTATTTGTATTTTGGAAAGAATAATAAACTTAGGACATGAGTAGAGGGGTTATGATGATATTTATGTTACATGGAAGTGTTTATGTGTGTATTGGTGGTGGTGCATTTTACAGATGAAGAGAAAAAAATTTAAAATAAAAAACTCTTTAATATAAAAAGAAATGAAGTTACACATGGAATGTGAAGAAAATGTGAAAAATAATAGATTTTGGTAAATGTTGACGTAGATAATTCCTCAAAAAAAATATTTCCACACATGTTTTAAAAAAATTATTTAATTTTCTATTATATTTTTACTTTTATCATTTTTGGTTTTCATCGAGGTCACTAATATTTTCAAATGTAATTTATTTGTAATGCACAAGAATAAATTTATCAATATTAGACAATTTAAAACTATTGATTCCATATATGAAATATGATATATTAAATAAATTTTTATTAGTATGAATAAATAATTTTATCATTAGCACAACGAATGCAGAAAAAATCCATTTTTTATGAAAAAGTGATTTTTAGCATAACAATTATATTTAGGATAAAATAATTGATGTTTTTTATTATATTGGAATTTAATTTTTTATAATAATTAATATATGTTTTAATTAACATTAAAATAATAAAAAAAACCAATTCCTCTATGTGAAAATCTTATTAAAAAAATTAAGAAAAATTAGATTTCATTAATAAATTACATATATTTTCATGAATACAAAGTGTGTGTTTCATATTTCACCATGTTATTTAAAAATAATAATTGAATTTTATGAAATATATTTTTTGGGTTTGAAAAAAATTCCTGGAATTATTTTATAATAAAATATATTGTTTTTAATGATTTTGATATTTTTATTATTCACCTAAAATTTGATTATTTCATAAGAAAGAAAATAATTAATACTAATATATTTTTAAAGTCTTTATTTAAAAAATAATTTCTATTTTACTAAAATAAACATCTATTGTGGTAGAAAATAATATATAAATTAAAATGTAAATGATGTAAATACAATTTATTATCGCTAGTTTAACACCTATATTAGTTTAAATTAATTATATATTTTAATTAATGTTTCAAGGCTTGTAGTTTAGTCGGTTATTTTATGTTACATATGATATTAAAATAAAAATTTTACGTGGATATAATCACTAATATCATAATTCATTATAAAAATCATATTAAGAAACATCATACCATACCATGAAATAAAATAATAGAATACGATTACAAAATATGAATCCATTATTTTTCCATGGGCCATAATGAAATTTTAATAAATATAATCCTCACCAAATCATCATAAAACATAATTTATTTTATATACAATTTAATGATATAGAAAATAAACCCAATTTTGAATTGTTTTCATTGTGTGATATAATGTCAAATATAAATTTATTTTGAATAATTATAATATTAATATATTTATTTCAAAATTGTTGGTAGAATATATTGGAATAATGATGTTACAAATTACCCCCATATGTAAGACTAATAAATTCCACATTAAAATTATTTTCCTATTTTTTACACCGTACCAAGAATGATTTTTCACTTTATTTATTTTAACTACATCTATGCATACCTCCCTTATTTAACTATCAATCACCATAAAAATCATATGATGTTAATCAAAGAGCTTACACCCTGATTTATAAATCTTGTAAATAATTAAATTCATGTGAATTAAAAACTATTTTTTATATACTCATAGAAAAAACACATAAAGAATATGAAAATGAAAGATAAAAAAATTTGAAAAATATGGAGAAGAAATGCCTTATCATAATTAATACCATCTTAGATTCATTTAAGCTATAATTTTACCTAAAAATTTGAAAATTAAATTTACATGGTTATGGGAATTATAAATACCACAAATATATATATATATATATATATTATAGTTTATAAAAAAATATAACTTTTTAAAAAAATGTGTTGTATATCATGTGGTCGATATTCAACAATATAAAAATATTGATCCATAGAGTACAATTACTTTTCAAAAGTTTGAACATTCTATTATGAATGATTTAAATTTAATTAAATTTAAAATATTTTCTTAAAAAGAACAATTTAAGTTCCTCTATATAATGAAGGATTTATGTATTTTTATTTCTATGATAATGAATTAACAAATTTTATTTAATCAAGGAATACTAATTTTTTTTTTTCAATAAATAAATATTGATAAACTATTTGTGTAATACATAATATTTATTCATTAAATGAATTAATTATTTTTTAAAAAAATTATATAATCTAATATTTATTTTCAAATATAGTTAATATGAATATTTTTCAATGTGAATTAACAAATACTGGATAATCTATTTTATCTATTTTATTTTCTTCTAAAAGTCAATAACAATGATGATTCGAAAATAAGAAAGAAATTTGTGGAATTAAAAACGATAATGAACACTCCACATATATATCATTAAATATAAAATAATATTATCTTGAATAAACATTTTTACAATTATATCTCTTTAATAGCATACTGATATTATCAGGATTTTGTTATTGAAAAAAGAATGTTAACAAATCTCACCAGACATAATGAAATAATGTAAATTTCTATATTATTAAATTGTTGTTTAAACTATTTGATTAATGTTATAGAAAAACATAATATCATACTGTGTTTCAAATATTAAAATTTATTTTTGGCATTTTAATTAAAACCATGTCCCTTATTTTTTCATGGATAAACCACAAACTAGTAGGAATACAACATTATGATTTTCTATTATCAACAAAATATGTGACCTCTTCCATATTTCATCTAATCTATTATCCATTTAAATTTTCATGAATATCAATATATTAAAATGATCACTGAAAAATTAATAGTGAAAATTTATTCATTATCTTAATACTTAATATCTTACCCATTATAATAATTTATACTCCATCATTTCAATATATGAATATTTATATTTCATTGTAATTATGTATCATGATATAACAAAATTAAAACTCATATGTTTTTCTAATAATATAATAATATATGAACTTTATGAGAATCTTTGAAAATGACATTGTTTGATGAAACATAATTATCAAAACAACATTATTATTTATTTACAATGGTTTTTTTTAAAAAAATATTTTTGTTGCTATTAATTCTTTATTATTTTATTCAATGAGTTCATCCAAATAGTAATATATATTTTCAATGGTGTGGTTATATCAACTTCTATAAAATTTATTAGGAAAAAACAATCCAAACCTCATCTATATTAATCCATATAGTGGGTTTTTCATTAACATCATTGGGAAAAGGGAAGTATTTCAATGGAAATAGTTTCTTATAAACTACCCTAAAATTTTTAAATTCAAAAAAATATCTTATAAATGTTTTATGTATAATTTTTTATTATTGGTTCTACAATAGAATTATATCCTTAGATACGATATGAGAGGGGAGATACATGGTTTTCCAAATAAAACTATCTCATTTAATGATATTTTTCCATGATTCGAAGTAATACCTCTCTCTTGATCACAAAATATATATGAAATAATGAAAATTTAAAAAACTAATTTTATATTTTTCCTCAAAACATGGAAAAATCCAATAATATTAGAATTATGATGTATCGATGTATCTGAATTAACTATATTCACTATTCATATAAGATACACTATACAATTTCAATCCCTCACTGTTTACAATAACAAATAAATCACCACATTTCAATTCAAGAAATACACAATTTATTTCATATGATGAAGTATTATTCAAATAAAGAGGAAATTTACACCTCTATTAGTATTGAAATATGATCCATATTTCCTACGGTTTTGACGCACCTCACTATCTTCTCTTTCTTCCTCAACATTTTTTAATGGTGACCAAAACTCTTATGAATTTTTTCGAATGAAACACTATATAATTCTTTTGGATTATCTATCATTTTTATCTTAGACATTTTTTATATATCCCTAAAGACGATTTATTCAATGGGATTTAATTATTTAATGGTTGGGATTTCCCTATGTCTTCCATGTTCTCCATGATCTTGAATCCTTCCATTCCCCCAAAATCTAAAGTAACGATATCCAAATGTTTCCAATAATATATTATCATCCAATTATAACACCATAAAATTAAAAAAAATTAATTCTAAATAATCTAAATATGTTGCCTATAAATTTTCATAAAAAACATTATTATAGTTAAATCCAAGGAAATATTATATCCATTTTTATGTAATTTCTAAATGAAAATCAACATTATTGTTTTTATGAGATGATTGAATTTGGAAATATTTATTTTATTTTCAATGAGAAAAAATTTTTAATACAACTAAAAAGTCCTTATCATTTCCTACGTTTATTAAATAATGTTTTTATGAGAACTATGAACCCATAATGTATTTCCCTTGTCACCCTTGTTGATAGACCTCTTCATAAAAAACATAGAGTGACATATCACTGTATAACCATCTTCATTCAATGCATCATAAAACATTTATCTTCATAATATATCTACACATAATAAATAATTATGTAACATTATGTTCTCACTATGAAGTAGTTTCCTTACCTCTACAAAGCAATTTATCATATATTATAATAGATTGTGGTAATTTTTATGTTTAAAAGTCTTAATGAATTAATATTCTTCTATATATCAACTATATTAAAGAATTTTTTTTTGAATTGATTAATTATCTACAAATAAATAAATAAAATCTATTTATTATACTCCAAACTATATGAAATTTTAAAATAGATTTTTCATATTATTTCCTATATTTTTTGATGGTTTGTTATCAATAGTTTAAAAAAATAAAAAATTACGATTTTTCATCTGTCTAAAAACCCCTTGTGTTGATTTAGAAGCAATGCCTTAAAAAACATCCATTAAACATTGGATCCTATACAAATACATCATTCTTTGGTTTTAATTTTAAAAATTATCATCTCTTAAAAAGGTATTGATTGATTTACTCGTCATTCACTCAAATCCAAAATGAGTCACGATCATTATGTTAAAAAATATTTGAATAAATATTTTATTCGTTAAAATAATTCACTAACGTCACTATCTTAAATAATTACTTACATTGACACTCAGTGCATTAAACTAATTAAAAAAAACTATTTTACACAACTAAAATATTCAAAGTACTCTCTCTTAAATCATCACTTGATAAATATTAAGTGTTCCTCAATATGATAAAATAATACAAATTTACACATGGGGGGTTATTTTTTATCTTTTATAAGTCTTTAAATATTCAATGTTTCCTTCTTCATTTAATATAATGATATATATAATTTTATTATTTATTCAATGTTATGTATTGGATAAATAGGTATGAATAAAAAAATAGTTTTTTAGCGGTTCATGGGAGAATTATCCCCCTATACAATATCCAAAACTCTCTGAGGGAGATTGGTTCCTTTCAATAGATATTTTATCTTATTTTAATACCTTATAAATTTAGTATAGTAGTTAACACCATTATAAAAAGTCATTTAGAGGGTATTTTGGTTCTTTTATAGGGACCGGAAAATATCCACAACTTTTTTTGAAAAGCTGACACTCTATTATGACAGAGCTTGAGTAGCTAACACACTATGAAATCAATAGTAATTTATTATTTTGAGAAATATATTTAGTTTATAACAATAGTATAAACTAACAGATAAAAAATATTCTTCTTCATAAATATGAGTCTTTAATGAAGAAAAAATTGAAATTTCACCTGTGTGAAAATTATCTTCATGGAATATCATAATAGAACAACATCAACAAAAAAAGAGATCAAAATCCACACAACACAATATAAAAACCAATATGTATCCTAAAATTTTTTCCTTAGTATAATAGAGTCATTTTTTCAAAACGCTACTACATTTGTATATGATATAAAACAATTTATTTAACATGAGAAACCTGGCATTATTTTAGTTTAATTGATTTAAGAATATATCAAGATAAATTATGAGTGTTTGATTTTAAAATGTTCATATAAAATTGTAACATCCCTTTTAAATTTGAATAATTTAATCAAATAAACATGATCTTTTGATTTTATCCCTGCTTAGGATTAAAAATATATTTTATTCTTGAAAGACATCTATAGAAAACATGGAACATATATTGAATTTAATTTTCATAATTAATAAATTAATATATAGGGTAAGTATAAAATCATTGTTGAAATTGTATGGTTAATAAACAAAACAATTGGTTATTGAACCATATATTAGTTTCATAAACATAGGTTTATCTAAATATATGGTTTCTAATCCATAATTTTATAATATCATATGTTATCTGATTTATAGATTTATTCCAAGAATAACATTTACGATCCATACATCTTTCTTATAAAGATAATCTATGAATATTTATTTCATATTACATTAAAAATATCCATAAAACTATAGATAAAAACATTAATCTATTAATAAGAAACATTTATTAGGAAATAAAAACTTGAAAAAAAATTAATAATATTTTATTTATAAAACAATTTTTTTCATTTGTGAGCATAAAAATAAACAGGATTCATAGATTATTTTTGAGAAAAAACAATCCCAACAATTTCACCCTCTTTTATTTCCATAAAACCCATATATGAAATACTGATAGAAAATATAGGGAATATAAATTTAAAATAAAATAGTATATTTATACAGAAAATTTAGTTCACATTTAATGTTTTATAAAATGTGAAAAACTTACATCTTTTCCAAAATTTCACCCCCTTTTTTGTTATATAAAAAATTATGTATCAAAATTTCTTTATAAAAAAATTAATGTAGTAAAAAAAATAGTAGTAAATTTATTGTTCCACTAAGATAGAAATTATTCCTATTCATTCACCAGAGTTTCAAAAATAAAAAGAACTAAATAAACCCATATATAAAGAAAAAAATAATTTCATTAAAAAATCATTACTATGATTCCATAGAATATTTGACTAGAATAACTATGAGGTAAGATTAGATGAAGGAGAAGGATATGGTTTAGATGAGGTGTCATGTGTCGATTAACCTCGAATAGCCTGATTAACAACTTTCAACTCAACTATTATTCGATTAAAACTATGATTGAACATATCAGACCAATATTTCATCAACTTATTTGGGTCTAATACCATTTTCATAATATCAATTAAATTGACCTTCAAAAATACATGTTAATTTTAATTATTTTAAAAAATAATAATTTAATATCTCATTTGACAAATGGATCAATATTCTAATTTGTCACGACTTGTCCCCCAGGGCTTGTGCTGTGACTACCCCAATCCCGAACTCCATAGGCCATTGGTTGGAAACTAGAATAAGAATGGCATACCCCTAAAATGGGAACACATTTCCATTAAACATGTAAAAACACACAAAATAGAACACAAGAAGATGTAACCACCAAGTAAAAAATCTGTAGTAAAACTGTGTACTAAATGTAAGGGGTCCAGATGAAAAGCCTGACTGAAAAGATACAACTACAACTAAAAACAAAAAACATCCCCTGAGAACTTCCACCGGGGATCCTACTTAAAGGGTAGGTACAACTCGTCTCCACAACTCTCCAGGTCAACTCTCACCGCTGTCCACAATGTGGTCCTAGCTCCCCGAGTCTCAGTCACGACTACCCATTGTTTTCACGAGACACAACAAGGTGAAGGCGATGCCAATACAAGGGTGAGTATAAAAATACACAGTTGGGACCCGAAGACCCCCGAAGGTCTCCTAGAATTCCACAAAGGAAAACCAAAAGAATGATATTTATGATAAATAACAAAGAAATAGACACTGCTCAAACTAGGTATAGCTGAGTGAAATAGTACAGATGATAAGTCAGAATTCTAGATCATCTTACTCTGTCAAGTGGAATTGCTGCTGACCTATACAGTATCTATAGAAACTAACCCCCGCAAGACCCACATAGGAACAATAGGTGTTGATTCACATAGAATCACTAGGTTTTGATTCACACAAAATCACTCAGTACTGATTCACACAAAATCACTTAGTTCTGATCCACATGAAATTGCTTGTTGTTGATTCACACAGAATTGCTTGGTGGTGATTCACACAGAATCAGTTGATACTAATTCACACTGAATCAATCGGTCATGATTCATACAGAATTGCTAGGTACTGATTCATAGAGAATAACCGGGTGCTGATTTAGATAGAATCCTTGCGTGCTGATTCACCCAGAATCGCTCAGGTTTGATTCACACCGAATCACTATTCATTCGTCCCATCTCACCCAGACATAGGATTCCTACTCATAGTACGCTTGTTTCTTGGTGAAACCAATCCTCATACCATCAGTCACATTTCAACAAGAACGAAGTCCCATGTAGATGTTTCTCAATGATCAGTCATGTCATAACGGTTTTAATGCAACAAATGGTTTGTGAACTTAATGTATGGTATGAAAGTTGTTGGAATTTTAGTGGTGAGGGCCCAGTTGGATTCGGAGTCAATTCATCCTAGATGTACTCCAACATTTTACAAAACTCTTGTGGAGTATCACAAAATGATGGCCTCTCTCCAAAGATCTCAACGCCGCTGATGGTTCATCAAACGGATGTCCATTTCACAAGATATGGCCTTGTAAGTGTATCTAGGCCTGAGAGGGGTTTGAGTCTAGTCCAACCCGGCCCGACACGGTCCGGGTTCGACCCAGCCCGTCCGGGACTCACCCATTTTGGCAGGACCACATGGGCTCGGCCTACTGGGCTGCTGACCGATCCAGCATCTTGGGGTGTAGACCGACCTAGCCTACCCCAGCTGGGCAGGGCCATAGAGGCTTGGCCTGTCGGCCTGCATGACCCTCATTGGGAGTCACGCGGTCTACCTCCCCAATGACTCAAAGTGCCATTCGACTCTTTAAATGGTGGTTCCAGGTGGCACTGCCTCATCATCCGCAGAACCAGTAGGGAGCAGGTCCCCTTCCCTCACCGTGGCTTCAAGCCACGACTTGTCTCTCCACGGCACATGACGACACACCATCTCCAACCTTTGCGGCTAACCACTAGTCCGACCACAGCAGCACTGAGTAGCATCAGCCTCCTCCTTGGTTGGCGAGTGTCATCTCTGGTCGCCGTTATCACCACACCAGTGTTGTGCTGGCTGAAATTAAGTGGGCCACCTGGTGAGCATCGATGGTCTATTCTTCCCTCTAGACGTGCCTATGGCCCTCCTAGGATGTCATCATTGTGGTGTGCCTCCCAGTTTCTGATTTTCATCGAGTTCAAAAAATTTCCGATGAAAACACATCATGAAATAAATCAAAAAAGGGTTTGGGTCTTGTTATTAATTCCGCACCAACAGCGTTAATAGCATAAAAAGTATGAGAATTTTTAATTCATCAAAGATAACCTTAATAAATAAAACCCTGCCTCAAAAATTTTTGGTGATTGTTGTGGATGGTGGCGCTTCCATGTTCTTGGGTATTGCAGACAAAGGAGAAGGTTCGAGAGCATTGGTGTTCTCCATTCATCGACCTCCGAAGCAATACTACAATGGGTGTTATCAAATGCAATTCTATCTATTAGTGGAAGGTTTCGTGGTACATTTCCAGAGGTTCCTCACAGCCGTGTCAAAAAACCACGCTCAATATTCTATTAAATAGATATGATAAATGACTGTGTCAGAAGACATTAATGTGGTTCATTTATGAACCAAAAATTATGTTACAACATTGACGCTACAAAGATAAAGGGTTAATCAATTAAATGGAATTACTAGTAATCAGTCTCGCCACTGCACACAACTGTTACAGAAAAGAAATAAAATATATTTGTTAATTTAATTTTTTATGTAAAGTCCAAATTCATCTTTTTCTCCCATCCTATTGTAGTCAATGTGATGCTTCCCTTAAGTGAATCATGGCGCTATGGATTCAACAATGCCCTCATATTTTTAATCCGAGCACCAGTTTAAAAGATAAGAAACACTTCTTGTAATTTTACTGAACATACCATAAAAAAAGTTCAATAATTCATTCTTGGCATACCGGGCATCAAAATCACATGCCATCAATTTTTGCAGACTTGTAGTAATCCATAATAAATTAAAAAAATACATGGAATTTTTGGTTCTTTACAGTCTCCCCACCATGGGGATTTTCATCTACAAAATATACAACAAAAATAGGGAAACAAATGGGGGTACTGAGCACATATCTGAGCCTCCCGCTCCATTGTTATATCATGGAGATTTATATGATGCCAACGAACTCGCACAAGAGGAATCAAATTAGAATGAAGGACCTGCTACTGTCAATCATCTATCTCCACCAGGATCTCCACAAATGTCGCCCCATTGTTGATGTCCAACTCAATCTAGACATAAATGTGTGATGAATCACACACGTATCTCCTCAGCTGCAACATGTGGAACACATTATGCACCTTGTGAATCTATGGGGGAAATGCTAGATGGTATGCCACCTCGCCTAATTTGCTGAGGATCTATAATGGTACAATGATCCTCGGAGATATCTTGCCGCCCTAGAAAAACCTCCATAATCCTCATCGGGGTAAGACTCATAAGAATACATGGTCTCCCTCCTCAAACTCCAAGGGTCTCCACCTCAATTCAGTATAAGACATTGGTCATATCTGTGTAGGGTTCATTCGCTCCTGGATGATTTGCACCTTCTTTGTGGATTCACGTACCAACTGTGGACCCAAAAGTGCTGACTCCCCTAAGTTTGTCCAGCAATGAGATGATCTGGATGGTCATCCGTACCAGGCCGCAAAAAAATACATGTTTATAGTGGAGTGATAACTTTTGTTGTAAGATAACTCTACCTTGGGTAGGTGATCCTCCTTACTATGGCCAAAATGATGGACACAAGCACAATGCATGAACTAGAGTCTTTATATGGTCAGCTCCATCTGACCATCTATTTGAGGGTGAAAGGTGGTGCTCAAGTGTAGATTAGTCCCGAATGCCTATTATAACCCCTTCCACACGCGGGATGTAAATCATGTGTCACGATCCGAGATGATTATTGATGGAACCCCATGTAGTCGCACAATCTTATGCATGTAGAGGAATCCCAATCCCTCTACTAATCCCTGATCTTGGATGGGTATGAAGTGGGCCGACTTGGTGAGTCTTTCAATGATCATGAAAATGGAATCGTGACCTATAGATGTGCATGGTTTCCCTATCATGAATTCCAGGGAGACACCATCCCACTTCCACTCTGGTACCTCAACAGAATGAGTGAAGCCCGTTGGTACCTGATGCTCAGCCCTAACTTGTTGAGATGTGAGGCATCAGGATATAAATTATGCCACTACTTTCTTCATCCCTAGCCACAAATAAAGATGCCAAAGGTCCTGATACATCATCTCTACTACCATATGTACCACTAAAGTGGTTGTATGGAACTCCCTCAAAACCTCATCTCGTAGAGTCACTGGTACCATGGTGCGTCTTTTGAAGAGGACAACATTATCCGCACATTCCAAAAATCCTCCAGGAGCATGTCTTGAGGATATCTCAATATGTCGGGCCTCGCAGTCTATGTCCCCATGCTGAGCCTCCCAAACTCGCTGATGTAGTGGGGGAGTGACAGTCATAGACTAGAGGCAAGATGTTCTATCTCTATCCATGAAGGATATCTATAACATAGATAGATGCCCTTTCACCTAAATCAATAGCTATTGACCAGACCTCCAGCAGAGTATGTCTTCTAATATGTTCCCCTTCCCAGGAGTATAAACTATTTCAATGTCGTAGTACTAAAGGATCTCTTGCCATCGTCTCTATTATATGTTCAGGTCCTTCTGAGAGAAAATTTAACTGAGACTCTTGTGATCATTGTAGACTGTAAATCATTCTCCCATCAAGTAGTGTCGCCATATCTTCAGCGTAAAGACCACTACGGTTAAATCCATGTCATAGTTAGCATAAATTGCTCATGATGTCTCAATATTCGTAAGCCGTAGAGGATCATTGATCGCTCTTGCATCCGAACACAACCTAATACAGTCCATGATGCATCACATTAGAATACATACCAAAATCCCTCTTATGGTAGCCTCAATATGGGGGCACTCTTTAGTCTCGGCCTCAACTCCTGAAAACTCTTTTGGAACTTCACTGTCCACAAGAAAGAATACCCCTAAATTTTCAAGGCTGAAAATGGTTCCACTAACCAAGAGAAGTCAGGTAAAAATAACTGTTAGTACCCATCCAATCCCAGGAAACTCCACACCTTGATCACACTATTGGGTGGATCCCAAGAAAGCACTACTTCTTTATTCTCCAGATCCATTGAAACTCCAGCCTCTGTGATAATGTGACCTACTAAGTGGAATTCCTATATACAAAACTGTAAATTTGAGGGATTTCCATAAAGATGGTGCTCTGGAAGTGTATTCATAACTATATACTAGTACGTGGTGTGCTCCTCCCCCGACAACGAGTATATCAAGATGTCGTCAATGAAGACTACCATGAAGCGATCATGGTAAGGCTATAAGATCCTACTCATGAGTACCATGAACACTATCAGAGTGTTGGTCAAACCAAAGGGCATCACCAAGAACTTGTAAGGGACATACCAACATCTGAAAGAAGTCTTATATAGGTCCTCATCCTTTACCCTGAGCTAGTGATAGCATGATCTGAGGTCTATCTTCGAGAATCATCTATATCTCTCTAGCTGGTCAAAGAGATCATTAATCCTTAGAAGATGATACTTTTTCTTCACAATCACCTAGTTTAGGTGTCGATACTCTACATAAAGACTTAGAGTCCCATATCCCTTGTTGGAGAACAAGATCGGGGATTCCCATGGAGAAACATTGCGCCTTACAAACCACTTTCCAGGAAAGTCATCCAACTATACCCTCTTCTCACGAAGTCCCACAGGAGCCATCTGATATGATGGTGTTGATATTGGTGTCGTCCTGGGGTAAATTTCGATCTAAATGTCTACCTCTATACGAGTATGTAGACCCTGGACATCATCAGGGAAGACATATTCATATTATTCAACCACTACAGGAAAAATCAGAGACCTCACATCAATTTTTCTAAGGATGAGGCTAGACAATAGATGTGTAATTGGTTGTACCCTCCTACGAGAAAGTCCATCCTATAATACAATGGTTTCCTCCTTACTGTTGAAGTTAAATTTGATCATTTCCTCACAGAAAAACCACAATTTTCTCCTAAAAAAGTCGATCTAAGCATGGACTATGGATAGCTAGTCCATACCTAAGATGGTGTCGTTAGGCCTTGACACTGCTACTAGGAGATCCCAGCTAGAGCTCCCGCCTCCTAGAGTGAGCTCACAATTTCATCACTAGTGCATCAGGGTTGAATCCTTTCCCCTAGTTGTCTCTAATCATGAGGATTATGCCAATGGCTCCATCAAATCTCCGTGCTCTGAAAAAGTGCCGAGTAAATGAATGAGTGACTGACACCCGTGTCTATAAGTACATTATTTAGGGTGGAGTAGACACAGATCACAACTCTAATAATATCTTCAGGGATATGGTCGTATCCCTCTACCTCATGTAGGTAATATTTTCCCAGTACACCTAATCCCTATGGTTGGGGTGGACCACTTGGGGGTGGTGGTGGTAGAATCTCAAACAGTCATCCACCACCTGCTAGACGACCTACTCCTCTATCACTTCTGCCACCCTATGAACCTTCTTGCTGGAACCTCTGATACTTCCTCGGTGGTTCCATGACCATTTAATATTTGTCAGTATGATGGGTCAGGCAGTCGCAAGACATGTGGCCCTTCCCACCGCACGTGAAGCACACTCTATGTCCCAGTTAACCTCTTCTACCTCTCGAACACTGAACCTATGACCTGCATCCCGAGGTCATCCACTGGGGGGTCCATCTCACACGGACCTCTGCGTCATCTACCTTCTACAACTTATAGATGACTCAACTACCTTTCATCGGGTGGTGTCTCTCACCATCAGTGCCTACTTAGACAAGAAGCTCTCCACCAATAATCCTCACTCGAGCACTCCATCCTGCATCGTGATATTGAAAGATATCATCAATACTATGATCTCTCACCGAAGACACAACCCAAAGGTCAGGGCCCTGAAGAATGGGTCTCGTACTTTGTCGGTGGAGTAGCATGAGAGGTCTGTGAATCTCATTGAGTATTAGGATACTGTCAGGATGCCCTACTATAAGTGAATCAACTCCCGAATACACACATAACATAGTGTTTCTTGAAAAAACTCCGCTATGAAGAGGCTCTCAAATTATGTCTGGGTGAGGGTCATCTCATCATGTAATTGGAGTGTCATGCTACACCATTTTCATACCATGCCAAAAAAATAATATTATCTAGGATCACCATCTTCTATGATGGTGTCTCAACAAGGAGGAAAACTTGTGCCACAACTTCCAGCCAGTCCTCAGCTACCTAGGGATCTGTCTTAACTCAAAACCTTGGAGGCCTATACCACTGGAACTCGTGCAATTGGCTCAGTCGGCATGCACTATCCACCAGTGGGGCTAGTGGAAACTACTTCACAACAATTGGTGGCGTTTTCAGTGCCCCACCCGTAGGTGCTAACACAGTAATAGGTCCCCACTCCGAAGCCTCATCGCTCAGTGGGATGTCATCGTGTAATCACTCAGGAATCAAGGATGGCTGTAAATGTGGGGGAATTCTAAAAAAATAGGTGTACCATGGTCAATATGTTATACCTGGTGAGTTAATTCAAAAGATATTAAAGTAAAAAACATTTCTATAACACATGAAATCGGTTTTTTCATGGACCGACTCTGAAATCACAATTCAGGATCCTGGTGTATTGATACATCGATGGCTGCACCAACACATGAATCCCCAAACGAAAAACCACACTAAAAAAACTCAACACTATCGTTCCATTGGAACAAACATAGTATTTGTTCTTCTGTAGATCAGAATCCTCTGATACCTCTTTTTCAGGATCCATCCCCTGGGCCCATGTCATGACTACATTATGCCCACCTTCCATAGGCCAGGGGTAGGTGACTAACACCGGGAAGGTGTATCCCTAAAATGGGAAGGAATTTACTTTAAACCTATACAAACATGTAGTCTATAATGAAACAAGATTTAAGCACGAAGTAAAATTTATGTTGTAAAATTGTGAACTGAATGCAATGGGGCAGAATAAAATCCCAACATAAAAGACACAACTACAAATAAAAGAAAAAAATAACTCCTAAGATCGTCCACCAGGGATCCTACCTGATGGTTAGGTACCACTCATCTCCACACCTCTCCATGTCAATTTTCAACACAATTTACCTTCAGGTCCTCACTCCACGAGTCTTAGTAAACCCTGCCCGTCATCTTCATAGGACACAACAAGGTGAGGGCGAAGCCTGTGTATGGGTGAGTATACCAATACCTAGTAGGGTACCTCAGAACCTTGATGCTCTCTCAGAATATAACAAAGGAAAACCACATGTATTATATCAATCAAAATTCCCAAAGAAATAGACACTTATAAAACAGGGTATAACTTAGTATAGTAGTACTGATGATTAGTTGTTGGGCTAGATCATATTACTATGTCAAGAGGAACTACTGCTAACCCACACATGACAGACATGTACTAACCCCCACAAGACCCACACATGATCGATCGGTGATAATTATCACATAATCGCTGGGTGATGATTCACACAGAATCCCTCAGTGCTGATTTACACAGAATCGCTTGGTGTTGATTCACACCGAATTGCTCAGTGCTCATTCACACAATATTGTTGGGTGCTGATTCACACAAAATCATTGGGTACTGATTCACACAAAATTTCATGGTGCTGATTCACATTGAATCCCATGATGTTGATTCCCATAAAATCCCAGGATGTTGATTCACAGAGAATGGATCGGTGTTGATTCACACAGAATTTATCTTCATTCATCATGTCTCATCTAGACACAGTATTCTCGCTCATAGTATGATTGTTTCTGGGGGAATCTTCTCTTCAACACATCAGTCATATTTCAACCATCAAAATGTCCCACCTAGAAGATACCAAATGATCTGTCACATCATAAGGGTTCTAATGATACAGACAATGCTTCAACCAGACGCTCGATCTGTATGTTATTGGCATTTTAGTGTCGGGGCCCAGTTTGATTCAGTGTCAATCCAACATGGATGCACTCCAAAATTCTCCAAAACTCTCATGGAGTATATCAAATGGATCGTTTCTCTCCAAGGATCCCAGCACCATAGACAGTTCGTCAAACTGATGTCCAGTTCACAAGATACGGACTTTTAACTATTGTTGGTCCCGAGAGGGGCCTAGGCCCGGTCCGACTCTGTCAGACTGACCCCATTATGGTCGGGAGACCAGAACGGGGTCTGACCCGACCCAGTTAGGTTGGGCTGTGTTGGGTTCATCCCTCACAGTGGCGGATTGAGCCGGCCCACCCCTATTGGGTAGGACCGTGGCGGCTCGGCCAGCCGGTTGGCATGACCTATGAGGGGGTCGCACAGTCTGCCTCCCAAAGGGCTCAATGAGTCATTTGGCTCTTTAAATGGCGGCGCCAGGTGTCTCCACCTCATAACCCACGAGACCCATGGGGAGTGGGTCACCTGCCTTCGCCGTAGATTCGAGTCGCATCCTGTCTCACCATGGAGAATAATGGTGCACTGCCTCCATCCTTCACATCTGGTCGTTTCCCGATGCCTGTCCGACCACCTCGATGTCTAGAAAAACCATCTACCTATTTAGCTAGTGAGCGTCATCCGCCACCTACAATGCCGTTTCTGGTTGCCGGTGCCGCGCTGGTTGAAATTCGATGGGCCACAGGCTGAGCTCCGGTTGTCTGTTCTTCCTTCATAATGTGCCTATGGCCCTTCCAAGTTGTCTCCATAATTGTGTGTCTCCCGATTTATTCTATATTCCATGTTGAAAAATCATCCCATGAAGAACGCATCATGAAATGAAGTGGTAGAGGATTTGTGCCTTATTAGTTTTTCCCATTCCTTCCGCTTTAACATCATAAAAAGTAGGAGAAATTTTAATTCAACAATGTTAACCTTAATAAATAAACACCCCACCTCAAAGATCATTGGTGACCGCTGCGGACAATGGTGTTTCCACATTCGACAGTATTGTAGATTAAGGATAGGGTTCACGAGAATTTATGTTTGTCATCCTTCGACCACCAGAGAAATTCTGTACTGAGAGTCGTCAAATCCTCCATTCTCCATTAGTGGATGGTGTCACAATACTTTTCTAGAGGTTCCTCATAGACATATAAAAAACCCACGCCCAAGATTCAATTAAATAGACAGGAGATTCTACCGTGTCACATGACGTAAACATGGTTCATTTATGAACCACATTTAATGTTGCAATATTGTGTTTAAAAAGATGAAGTTTCGGTCCATTAAATGGCTTGACAAGTATTTTGTTCAGCCACCACCGCTCAACCATTATAGAGAGGATATAAAATAATTTTGTTAAGTTATTTATTTATTTTTTTAAAGTCCAAAATTTATCTTTCGTCCCGACATACTATGATTAAATTGAAGCTTCCCTTAAGTGAATCTCGGCGATGCAGATTCAACGGTTCTCTATGATTTCTAATCTAAGCAATAGTTTAAAATATAGAAAATGCCACCCATACGTTTTCTAAACGTACCTATACAAATATTCAAAAATTCATTCTGGGCACACTGTGCATCTGAATCACGCTGTGTAAATTTTTTCAAACTCATATTAATCCCAAATAAATTAAAAAAATACATGGAATTTTCAGGTATTAACATTATACCATGCTCATCAGAAGTTAGTTTATCCACAATATCAGTAATATTTCCCATATAAAAATGATGTGGATAATTGAAACATTAAAGACTATATATCAGATTTTTTATTGAAGAAGAAAAAAAATAATAGATTAAAATTTTCTTATCAGATCTGGAGAATTGTGATGAAAAGTAGTAAAAGACCAGTCCTAACATTGACTACATCGTATCAATTTAAATTGACTTATCAGTTATTTCTCTAAATCTTTAATTTTTTAATTTGAAATAGATTTTTCCTTGAGATTTACAGTCTGATTAGACATTTATTTTATAAATGCATCAAAACGACTTTTTGTAAATACAATATTCTTTGATGATGTTCAAATATACTATATCTAATTCCAATTATCCTCCAAGAGAAGATAAACTTTTAAAATCATAAAAACAATTCATAGATTGTTACTAATCACTTTTCATGGTTTTATTGTATTATTTCATATGACAAAATTTATCGACCAAATCATTAATTATATCATTAAATGAATTAGAAAATTATTCTTCCCAAATTTGACATTGTTTACCAATTTCAGTAATAGCTAAAGACTGACCTTCATCCATCTCACTAAAATATTATGTTAAAGGACCAAGAAATTATATCTTTTCAGTGGATTCAGAAGAATCATTTTCCAAATATTTATCGGAGACTTAAATTGTTCTATTTTGAATTAATTGTGTATTCCAAACTATCAATTGTTTCAATTTCTGAACATATTGATCATTCCCCTCAACCCAATACTTTGTAAGTGCTTTATGTTCATCTCTATTCTCAGTTTCTTTTTCTATGGAATATGTTGTAACATGTAAAAATATAGGGTTTTCAACCATTGTAAAATTATATTATTATTAATGAAACACATGATTTTATCTTTGTCTAGGCCTTGTAATAAGGGAATCACTGTTTTATTTTACACATGGTTCATCAGAGGAAGGATGAACATCTCCTATAACAAGTGGATCACTAACATCTACCTAGAGTTTCCTTCTAGTTTCTATAACAACATTCTATATTCACGATTCTACAACATGTTGACCATAAAATAGTATATATCTAGATAATTTCTATATATTTATATATACCAAAGAATTAGAACTAGATTCATATTGGTCACCATTACAAACTCACAAAACATTCAATTTTCTGTGCTAAACAAGAGACCATGCCTTCTTGGGGTTCTAACAAAAATAATATTTCATTTAATACGTTGAATGTATAATTATATATGATTAATGTTATTCATATTATAAATAATTAGATAAAGTATTATTCTAATTGGATTAAACTACAGTATTTCCTAATATTGAGAGAAATGATGCATGCAACATAACATATATTTATTGAAAATCAATATGATGTCACCAAGCACTAAAAAAAATATATATATATATATATCTAGAAAAATATTTATCCATAACTCATGAATATTTATTATTATTTTATACAAAATTAATTTGACTAGAAACTGATGGGTAGCTTCCAGATTTGTAATAAACAACTTTCATTCTATGTTAGATCGAAAGAGATAACAAAAAACATCCTTAGATTTATGCTTCTATTCTCCAATAAATTGACGATTGAAATGAAATAAACCTTAATTGGGACATTGAAAAATAATATATATTTCTAATATGGAAACATATAAAACCAATTCATTTACTATGGAAATAATGAATTCTTATGTGTCACCAAAACTAAACAGGTAATTATCAAGAAATTATATTTTTTACTTTGTCAAACTCATAATAAACATTTTATCCAGTGAAAATAAATTCGAGGAATTGAAATGATTATTATTTAATTATTTATAGATTTTTTGAAATAATCACTCAATGTCAACTACCTTCACAATAAGGAATCATCTTCCTATTCCTAAAAGCATTAGTGTTTGGCTTCACTTGGGCCATTTACATAAATCCAATTTAAATTTTTCATTTCATAAAATACAATGGATTTATGATAGTATTTTAGGTATTCAAAGGGAAAACAAGATCATTGAATGGTAAGAGGGTTCTATATTGAGATTATGTGTGAGAGAGAGATATTTCTGACAGTTTTAGTGTTATTGGTTTGGTTTCTTGAGTCAAATACATAAAGTAATAATTATATATATTAAATTTAGTAACTTGAGTTTTAAAAAATATAAATTATTAGTAAAAATTTATTGAAATTAATTAATATTTTTTTAAAAAAAATTAAATATTCCAAAATCCACTTAGTAAATTCAAAACATACAATGGGAAATAATTTAGTTAAAATATCAGAAAGTTCATATTCATTATTATCAAAATCTAAAGACATATGATTTTTGAACATTATCTCTTAGAAAATGAAGCCTTATTTCAATATTAATATTTCATGAGTGACATTCATTATTTTTTGATATATTAACTACACTGGTATTTTCTACTAAAATAGGAATATTTTTTATGTGAGTCTAAAGTCTAGTAGTGTTTGTTTTATCCACAACATATGTGCACAAAAACAATGAACATTGATATATTGTCACACAACTATTAACAAATTAATTGAATGGTGTTTCTTTTTTGACCATGAAACTAAGTACATCCCTAAAAAGTGAAATTTTCTTACGATTAAATTAAAATCATATGTTTTTTTGGTAGTTTAATAATTGAAAAAAAACTCCATTTAAATATTTTAATTTTTTTTATAATATGAATATGATATTCATGAACCTTTGGGTTAAATATATGAATATTATCCTTAGTATTAAAGATATAATCCTTGAATTCAATCAATTTTATGATTCTGACATTATTTTTTCATTAATTCAATAGTTTAGAGAGTGTATTTTTAAATAAGGGTCTTATTAAAACTCTATTCATGATATTAAATGCTATGTTAATTTCATTTTATGAAAAATAGGTAGCAATATTATATGATTTTAGAAAAGATATTTCCATTTCATGAATATTCCAAATTATTCCTTATATAATTCCATTTTATTTTGGTGTTATTAGAGTTGAAAATCTAGGTTTATTAACCATGTTTGATAAAAATAATTAAGTTCCCAATTCTCAAATTACCCACAATTAGTACTTCTCAATGTGATAATTTTAAAATATTTTTCATTATGATGTTTTTTACAAAATAGTAAAAAAATGATAAAAACATACATTTATATTATTTAAAAAAAACTCAATTAAATGTTTAAAAATAATCATATAAAATTAAAACATAAGATCTTCTGGATATTCTAGTTACTCGTGATGGTCTAATAAAATTATTTGGATGTTTCAAGTGTTTTGGATGTCGCAAGCCTGATAATATATTTGAATGATGACTTTGAATTCTTTCCTATATTTCTAGCATTATAAATCTATCTTTATAAACTTTATTACTTGGAAAATTAGAAACTAAATGTATTTTAGATTATTTATATAAATAAAATACATTACAGTGTCTAATAATTTTATTTGTAACAAAGGAGTGATTTCTATTTGCAATTAAATAATTTACCTTTTTTTACACAACTAATTAATAACATATGTATAAAAACTATCTCATATATTTGATCTAAATTTAAGGAGTTTAAATTTTAAAACAGACTAGAAAATGTTATAAAAATAGACATGAAAACCATTATCATAGAGTTGGGTATAATTTTCATATTCTTCATTAACCCTTGAATATGTAGTACATTACAATTCAAAATTTATTTTTATATTTCCAATTGATCTATCTCCATAAATTTTTCTTTTTGAATTATCACCAATGGTAAACATTCCTTAGTCTATTTTTGTTAATGAATGAAAATTGGGTGAGTATCCACTCACAAGTATTGACAAGCCATTATCCATATATAATACTTCATTTTTGTTCGTTGAAACATCCTCCCACAAAAGTTTTTATATAAATATCGTTTTGGAACCATAATTTTCATAGATCCAGCTATGTAAGCAATCCAGGATTGGGGTAACTAGATTTTCCCATTTTTAAAAATATCAAATGAACTAATTTCATTCATATTTTTAGAAACAAAATCCATTTTTATTCCAAAATTCATGGTATTGGGGAAAGAATAGTTATAAGAGTAATGACATATAATCACACAATAAAAATATGTGATATTTTTAGAATGAGGAAAAAATTCATTTCTATATATTTTTTAGTTCTTATACATTTCTTTATAATCAATATTTCTAGTTTTTATGAACATTTTTACCATGAATTTGAATTGTATATTTTCATCAATTAGTAAATATACTCACAAATTTTTTTAATGAATCTAATTGAACATGTAAATAATTAATTAAATTTTCATGAATAGTGTATTTTGATGTAGATTTGTTAAATATTCATTTTATGTTCTTGTGTTTTTTTTAACAAAATATATTTATCTTCTAAAATAATAGTAGGACTATTTTTTGTGATTTTTGTTTTTTTAAAAATAATAATTCTTTTCTAATTGAATTGAATAATAAGATGATAACTAATTATTAGAATATAATTTAGAACGAAAAACAATAAAATAGTATGACTTTACATATTATTTTCATGACCCATATATCACATATTTTATTTCAGATTGGTTGGATATTTTTCAAAATCACTTTTAGAAGTACATATAGTGCCGTCAGAGTCACTCCATGTAGCCATTAATTCATTTTTTATCTTTATTATAATAATAAATTGTTCACTGACTCTTCATTTCATTTCTATTTTTTCCTTTCTCATTCTTTATTTGAAATATTTCTTGTCAGATATGACCTATTTTCTTTCATTGATATGATTTTACATTAGGAATCTCTCAACCATCATTCTTGTTGGACTTATTGATGCCTTTGTAATTCTTATACAATTTAATAAATCATTAGGCAAGTTGAGCTAGTTTCATTTCTGTATTTGAAAATTCAGAATCAGTTGAGAATAAAATCATCCTCATTTGATTTGATTTTATATTTTTTGTCAAGAAATTTAAGAGTACTATTCTCATTTTTTATCATCATATGATATTATGATTCAGTTTTCATTTCTACGTCATAAATCATCAGCGATTCAATAAATTCAATGATTTTCTGTTTGTGAGTCCAAATAGGGTTGACTGAATATGGATGATATCAAATTATATGTAGAATATAAAACTTTTTAATCTTTTAAATATTGATCTAATAGTAAAAATTTGTTCTCCCAATGAAGAAACACCACTCTATATTCCTATCAATATTCCATTTATTTGATTGATTCCATCACCATCATGCATTTTGAATGTAATATATTTCAACATTTCAGTGTTGAATCTTATTTTATTGACATTATCAGTTCCATCATAAGATCCATTAATGGTTTTCCATATATCAATGTAATTTTACACTAATATACACGGTTAATTTCATTTGGAAAAATTCCAATATAATAGAATTCATTGATCTTGTGTTTACATCATAATATGATTCTTTATTAGCATCACATTTATCATTTTCTTTAGGGATCTCATAAGACTGCACAATCTATATAAAAACATTAAATCCACGATTACTCAAAAAATTAATCCAAAGTTAATTTCAGAAACCATAAGTATCTACATTAAAATATGGATAAAGGATCATAGTAAGTCCTACCTTTACTCACATCATCAAAATATAAATTCCTTTAGACCTTTTACTCAACCATTCTAGAGATTTCTATAATTATTCTGAATGGCCTCAATTAATACAATTTCTTAGGTTAAAATAATATTATTATTCCAAAGAGGGGGGGGGGTGAATTATGTTCTTTTAAAAATCATAACATATTATTATTTTTCCCCCTTTATTTAATATGACGATATTAAGTGTTTTATTAAATAATAAAAAAATATAGGTAGAAAACTAAGAAGTAGAAACATCTGTTTCTAAATTTTTCAAGGGAATAATGATCCCGTAGCCCAATCCAGCAAAACTCTCTCAATGAGATTGATGATTTTAACTAGTTAGGTATTCATTTCACAAGAAATTAACAATGTAGTATAAGTAGTTGACAGCATTACCCAAAGGATTTCATATGGACCTGTAGTTATTTTAATGGTTATCAAAACATCCACATCTTAGTTTGAGAATATTAATATCCACAATGACTCAACATTATCTTTCGAAACTGTCTAAAATCAAGATTAATTGATTTTATTGAGAACTATATTTATCTCACTATTGCATCATCAACTGATAGAAAACATATCGTCTCATTCTTCAAAGATATGTGACATCAAAAAATAATTTCTTTTAAGTGATCCTAGTTTCAAATGGTCTTATAAAAATAAAACATCTGAAAAAAAAGTAGAGATAATAGATCAATAGTCACAAAATAAAAGAACAATACTTATTTTTCTGAAAAAATTAGTCCTTCATAATGATACATTCATTTTTAAAAAATGGTATTACTTTTATAAATGATGTAACACATTAATATATAATAAGAGAAACCTCATTTTCAATTGGTTGAATAGATTCAAGAATATCTCATAATATATCATTACTATTTGAATTTATAGATTTCAAATAAATACCTACAATCCATAAGATAGAAGAATTATTAAATCAATTAATCACTATACTTTGAATCATTCTCTAAGAATATTTGAAAATATATTTAATTCTAGTGAGTCCATTTTAGAAAATTTGGAAAATATCTTGAATTAAAATTCCATTGTTTACCAAGTCAAACATGGGGTAGGTAAATTATTATGGTGACAACATATGGTTAATCATAAAAATGTTTTGTTGTTGAAAACTAAATCATTTTATTAAACATGGGATTGATTAAAAAGTATGGTTCTAGATCCAAAATGTTATAACATTTCTTGGATTCTAATCCATATAATTATTCCAAACATATGGTTTAAGAACCATACATTATTATTAAAATTGTTGGGTATCAAATTTGTTTCCAGAATACATAAAAACTCATCCAAATAACATTATTTAAATATATTATACCATGAATAATATATATTCATAATGAAATATTCTCCTGGGAAACAGTTAATTTAATATTATTAGAAAAAAACAAGGTAGTTTTTTAGCATCAAAATCAATAAGAATAATATAGTATTATTGAGATAATTTATTCACAACACCCCTCATTCATTAAATCTTTTTATAGTAATAAATTATGTATTTCTACAATTTAAAAACATATAGGAAACAGTAATCACCCTCCCCTTAGGAATCTTTTTTTCTATTTCCATTTTTTAATGAATTCAATGTTAATATTTTGAGTTTTGTAAAGAGTATTTAACTAAATATTTCAATAAACACCTAGAGAATAAAACCTTGTGAATCAATTTTTATTTACATTCACAATTTCATAAACATTTATTATATTATATCATTTACTAAAAATATTATAGAATCAGAATCACATAAATGGAGTGATTTCATTTTATATACTATATTTAGTTGATGGAGATGGTTGACATACATGATATAAATTATACATCTAAAAATAATCGTTGTATAAAATGTTTCCATTACTTTCTATAAAGGGGAGAACATCAACATAGTGAAACATGTATGTTACCCCTCATATCAGGTTTCCAAATGTGGGAGGCCTCCACCACTGTGTATGGAGATGTTATCTCCTTGATCAAAATGAGATGATGTTTTGTTGTAACATCCTTCAATGGATCTCTCCTTGGAGATCATTTCCTATATCGGGTCTCCATCATATATTTGATTAATATTTATAAATCTCATTCATTGTTCCATATCTTTGTGGACATTGGATAATTATACTTTTTTTCTATCAGGGAAGAAACCAATTGTCTGAGTAGATCACAATATCAGGTATGTCTCAAAATCTATAGATGTTTTGTGTGTTGGGGCCCATATGTTCTTATTTTTTAGAGGGAATCTCATGATAGAATCATAGGAATAGAAGAAAAGGCATTTCTTATCGATCACAAGGTATCCAATGATGAGGTTGTATATCATACATGGATTTCAACTCAGGCACCCCATGTTTAGAATTAGGTACCTAACCTCGTAGGTGCACATATTCTACAGCTTTGCCACAGGAATCCCATTTTATGTTAGAGGTATGTATTTGGATTCAAATTTAAATTTATTGTAGAGATATATTGGATCATTTTTCTTGTGGATATAGATATGCACATCCTTTGAAGATGGATTGGGGCATGATTTTAACATCCTACGATGATGAATTTTAGTGATCAAGGAACAACATGGAGGTAGATCAAGTAGTCTCTTCATTTGGAGGGAAGATTTAACATAGTTAAAGTTGATCATAAAAAAACATTAGGTTGCACTACTGGAAAAACTACCTATATCCATGGTTCAAAACCGTGGGTATAGCTCCCAAAACCGTGGGTATAGCCTATACCCACAGTTTTGGGAATCGTGGGGTTGAGTGGCGTCGGTATAGGGGTCATGATCCATCCCCACAGTTTGACAAACCGTGGGTATACTTTTGTTTTCACCGTTTCAACCCATCCTCCACGTTGTCAAAGTGTTCTTCCCATGGGTTTTGAACCGTGGGTAAAAATATTGCACAAATGTAGCCGCTGGGTGTTAAACCCACGCCAACTCGCGACCAGACAGAAATTCCAACACACTTAACCACTTCAACCAAGGTATTTATATTAATATATATCTATATTTGTAAATATATATTAATATATAGCCTTATTACGAAAAAATGAACCTACTAGGTTTCAAACCTGCGTCTTCACAGTATACTTCAAGCGCTTAACCAACTAAGCTATTTCCGCTATGTCTATATATATCTGTATTTATAATAATATACTAATTACCGTCTTTGTATTTAAAAAAATTGCCAGAGGGATTTGATACCTCAACCACTGAAACAATTATAAAACGCCTAATCAACCAAGTCGCTGAAATAATTTTCTTATAAATTTCTATCAACATAAATATATTCATTCGACCTAAATATATTCAATACCTGCCAAATTATATTTGTTTTCCTACGCGTTTTTTGCCACCATAATGTGCGGAAGCTATCCCCAGGGTTTTAAAAAACCGTGGGTATTGGCCTTCGAAAAAAAAATATTTATCCCCATGGTTTTTGAAAAACCATACGGGTAGGCGTTGAAACAAAAACATATACCCACGGTTTTACAAAACCGTGGGTATAGGCCTTCGAAAAAAACTCTATCCCCACGGTTTTTCTAAAATCGTGGGTATAGGTGATGTATACCCATGGTTTTCTAGAACTGTGGGTATTGGTTCCCACACTATAAATATACCTACAATTTTCTTAAACCATGGTTATAGGTCTATTTTCCAGTATTGTTGATCATGGGGGCTACACCCCTATGAGGAGGAGCCATGGTTAACCATTGGTCTGGATTTTACCTCAATGATGTGTTCTATATACCCAATTTAGAATATAGGGATTAAAAAACACATTGATTAATGTTTTAATTTGAGGTCAAATGACTAGAATAGTCCATACCGTTTAACGCCATCCGGTAAGTATGCTCACACTATTAAAGGATCATCAGTGTTGGATGGTTTGTGGCTTACACATGGGAGATTTATTTTTTAAGAGGATTTATTTTGGATGTAATTTTTGTGTTGGTTGTGAATTGTGATTTAAAATGGTATGATAAGTGGTGTGATAATGTAGATGGGGCGTAAACATTGAATTAGTCTACAGGGACCTTAAGGATATGTGTTCATGGGTAGGGGAATTATCATACCAGGTATGTGGTCCCGAAAATATCAAGATGGATGTGGATGTCAGGTTTGGACCTCAGAGAATGTTTCCTACATATTCTAGATGGATGGGAATCAAATACCATGTAGTTCAAAAGGGTCTTGATATTATAATTAAGGAGGTGGATCAAAGGATTATTTTTTTGGGGCTCAAGTATGAAAGTGGCCTATATGATTTGTATGGTTGTTGGGGATTACACTTAGGATGATGATCATCTACCTAAATGGATTGAAAATTATGTTAATGGGGGTCATGAATGGATGATGTCTGGGTGTCTCTATTGTTAAATAATTGTGTAAATAGGGATTATGTGTGGAAGCTACTCAGGTGATTCTATGGAGCGACAATGGTGGGAATTGGGCTTATATGTAGAAGCTTCTCGAGTAACTCTCTGGAGTGTAAATTGTGTGAATGGGTCTTGTGTCTGAAAGATACTCAGGTACCACTATGGAGTGGCGATGGTGTGAATGAGGATTAGTGGTGAAATCTTCCTTGATGTTGATATAGATAAAAATGGTTTGAATGGGGTTTACATGTGGAAGCTGACTGAGTTTCTCTTTGGAGAGGCAATATTGTGAATGGGGAATATGTGTGGAAGCTACACGATATCCACTTTGGAGTGTAAATGATAACAATGTTGAATACACATGGAATATTCTTGTGAGCAACTATAGATTTACAATGTTTGGAATGAGGATTTCACCTGGAAGATTTTTGAGTTCCTCTATGTATCAAAAATGGTGTGAATGTGTCTTAGTTAAGGAAGTATCATACATGCCCCTATATAGAATAAATGGTGTGATTGGGGCATATGTGTGGACACTTCCAATCATATCCACCTAATTTCAGTCCATGAGGGAATTTCATGTGCACTATAGAGTGGAAGATCATAGTTTAACATCATGTTGTAGGAAAATGTATGAATGTATTATGTATTGATCATCCCTTCATTTATTTTTCATGTCTATTAATGAGGGAATCTCGAATTACCAATTTTTGGGGAATACGGTTTGGCCCTACACCTATTTTAGGTCAACCATAGTGGATTTTTAGTAGTCATATCTTGATCATGGAATGAGTAACCTTATTCTTGACTGATAATGTATCTTATGTGTGTTATAGGAGGAATCCTATGTTTTTTATATAGGGTAGGGTATAATTTAAAGTCATGTTGTGAGGAGTGTTAGTAATCTTATTCATGATGCATAAGACATATTAGGTTTTTCACAGGAGGACCAATGGGGAAGAAGATTCACAACAATGGCTAATGTGGAAGCCACACAATCGGATGCCCTTTTGGTTAGATCTACCATGGGAATTTGGTATGTGGATTCTGTAGTTTCATGAGGAATGGTTTGAATGAATTTACTCTAGATATCCATGATTGTAATCTCAACTCATGATGTGGGAAATGGACTAAGAGGATAAGGTCAACTCATGGTGTTTCAACGAATATATAAGAGAATCTCGAATCATGGTATTACAAGGTGGCTGTTGGGGAAACACAAGGGTGCATGATAAAATGTCATCCACCATACCTGAAATGTTTATAGTGTTACTCCCCATTTATCTTGGGAGCCAATGTTGGAAATAAAGGCATGTGGTCAAATACATAGTACCGAAGCCTAAAATTGATACCATGTGGTGGCGTGGGTTTAAAACTGTAATGTTATGGACTAGCAGGCACAAAGGTAAGAGCTTCATTAAGGATAAGGTATCATCAAGGATGGGGGTTCACAGTGTAAAGGGTCTCATGAAGGATGGGTCTTCATGAATCTTAGGGTCTTATTATGGATGTCATGATTCCCAGGTGGAGTGCATCATGAATACAAAATGATTCATGAAGAATAAAATTCCTCCAAGGATATTATTCTTCCATGAAGGCTGTAGGCCTTCAAAAATAAAATTTCCTCCTTGGGTGGATTCTCTCATGAACATTGGAGATTAGATTTTGCGATTATTGGGGGATCCATGGAAGAGTTTCACATGAATCCCATGATCTTAATTAATTAAGAATACAATTAAACAAACTAGTGACATATATTTATTTTAATTTGGATTTGAGGGGGGTATTTATTGGAATGTGGTTTCATGAATATTGTAAGTGGTTCATGAAGAGACATGTGTTATTTAAGTAAGTGCATGGCTCCATCAGACTCATGATAGACAATGTCAGTACTTTATGTGCTTATGAAGTACCGTCAAAATCATGGAAGTCACCATCGGTCTATCATGAAGACATTATGTGAGCTCCAAAAATCAAAAAACTGTGAACTAGTTTTACAAATAGATTACCTGAACCATATTCGGAATCCTGACATTAAACTGCCATAACATCAAATATGTTACTCCATTATAGCACTATGACAAGTTAAATAAAATACTATGAAATTATATATACTCCAAGATAACATTGAGATGAATTCATTGGATTATTTTCATGTGTTTTCATTGTCCCAATAAATCCCCGCTCACAATGGGGTCCGACGAGGACAATGAGGGAGAGGCAGACCACGTTATACAGAATTATCTAAGGAAAATTCCTACCTTGAGGTCTACTATTTGGGAGTGATAAACAAAAATAAATATAATGGGACAAAAATGATACATAGATCACTATTGCGAGTGTCCTTACTAGGAACTCCATAGCTGCTGAGTAGAATTTGGAACTTCAAATGTCTTCTCTAATGTTTGTTAGTGAAGGAATGGGATAATTCTACGAGAAATGAAATACAACCTAAAAAAAGGGAATGGGGAGAGTGAAAATTTATTACCAAAATATATAACACATTGGGAGGGGCATGGATATGTAGGATAACTGTAGACCATGTTCAAAACACTACAGTTGAACCATTACCCTCAAATTGGGGCAAACAAATGAGGGTCAACTAGGAACCATGTTCAAACCTTGGAACCTATATCATAATTTCAACCAATGTATTTAATGGTGTTTAAAAAATATGTTTGGTTAGCCAATATTGCCTTAGACCATTATAATACAGGGTCCCTTTAGATTTTTAAGTGGATGGGGATCCAAATTAAGGGCACGTGCATCATGAAAATGAGGTGATGGAATGTTTGAATGGATTCCCAAACTCTCAGAATTAATCCACTATGACTTGGATCACATTGGTTGTGTGAGTATCGATTGGAATATGGATCAAACTAATATTCATGGGGGTGTGTGGTCTCATATGCGAGGCAATAATTTCAGGAACATGAATGATGTGGTTGATGACTGGCATCGAAGGAATGGGTCCTAGCGAAGGGACTATGGTACCCTGTAGCCTTAAGTCAAGATTAAGTATTAAATATATAGTTTTAGATCGTATTATGAGGGTGTTGGACATAATATTTAATTTCATACAATTAATATGGGGAATTATATAACTTAACATCATGTGATCAGGAAGAATATCATAGTTTGACAACATGTGACTAGGACATGGTGTTTGTGGGGATTATATGTTGGACCGACCAACATTTATTCCCCATTTCATATCAATAGGGCACGTAGTGATCATTTCATTGGGTGAATTTGAAGTTTAGAATCATGGAAAATGGGATGTAGTGAACTGCTATGAATGGTACCCATCCAACCGTGAGAGTTGAGGGAAAAGATGGTTTTCATGATGGGGGACCCTATATAATGTATATAATCTATGGAGGATTGTGCACTATTTAAGGACATGTTACATTGAAAAAGTCTCATAGTTTATGGTCAAAGTGTTTCAACCAATTGAAAAATATTTATGTTCATGGTGATTGGTCTAAGGGGGTGTGTCCCAAAGGAATGTGCATGGAATTTAAAAGGATACCCGATGTGAATAAAGGTGTAAAAGAGGACACCTAACACCACACCGTACACATATGAGACAACTTTATCATAGTTTAAAGTCTTGATGAATGGGAAATGAACCACATTTTGGTAATAGACATATGATACTAAGAGGATACCCTCCCATATGAGAGTATTTAATCTTCTCATTCGTAGATATGAGGAGTCCCAAATTAACTATGTGTAAGGATTCATTTTAATATTAGGTTATGGAGACATTTATTCCTTATATTGAGCTATAATGTAATTTGATGCAATTTTATGTTAAAAGTAATTAACGGATGTGATATCTAGAAGAAGTGTTGTAGGAAATTTTGAGGTGATAATACCATAGTTAACAGATGGTATTTGGTAAACCGATAGCTTGGAACGAAAACAAAAGGTATAGGCATAACTACATATACCATGTTATTTTTAACGAATCCATATATAGTTCTTAGAGTGGACGACAACAGTTCAGAATCATACAGTCATGACTAAGGGTGCATGGTTTGTGGTCACTTGGACAACATATAATTGGTTTTAAGTCATGGGGCATAGACTATATAAGTCTTTACAACATTTTTATTCATACAAAATGAAGGATATGAACCTAATATAAATGAGATAATAGATGTTTGTATACCACATGAGTATCAAGAAAAAATAGAACACATTTTATTATCATAATTATTAGTCCTACACTATAATTAAATCATTTTTGAGAAAGGATGTATGGACTTCAAATCATAGTTTACAGTCATAGAGTTGGGAAAATGATGTGTTTTGTGATGCTCTAAAAAATCATAACACACCCTAACAAAACTAATAACCCCACCAAAGTCATATTTGATGTGGTAAATACGGTGTGGTGAGGATATTTTTCTAACACATGGTGCATATGCTAAGGGAAATAATCAATTGAGTTAATAATTTCCTAGTGTCACAAGCCTACATACTCAATGTGTGAAAATGGAAGATGATTATACAAAAAGGGTGTTTGAATTACACCATGATACAGGAAGGTAGGAAGGTGGTATATTGAGAATTTAATGATATAGATATTGGGGCGATTGGTGTGTAGGGATTGACTATATACGTATTTCAAAACATAGGGAAAACAACCATTCTATTAAAGAGTGTGGAGAAAAAAATTTAGGATCAACTATAGAACATTTTTGAAATATAGGATCCACTATTTGATTCTAAAGATCCTTTGGACATTAACCTTGGAAAAGAGGTGAGCCAAAATGGCATGAGGACTTCACAATTAGGGGCTTGGTACATATTTGTTTTCTGTTGCTAATCCAAACCAATACAGACACTAAGTTTCATAATGGAATGAGGTAATATTTATTAGGGATTCAATATTATAGATTCTACACCACATTGAAATCCGGTATGCCAATAAGGTATATGAAAATGTGGGATTAAAACACAGAAATCACAAATAGTTTAAGTTGAATCATAGTAGACAATGGATATTGTTGTACGATAATAAATTTTGTACAATGATCACTTTGTATATGGTCTTATTGTTTTAAAAATATGGTATATTCCAATATGGGAGATGTGTAGCATGATATAGTGACAAACCAAACATGAATGTGGGCCTTGAAGTCCTATCAGCACACCACACATTCCTAAGATGACCAAAATATAGTTTGAAGTTATGATGCTTTAAATGAGGGAGAATATTAGTGTAAGGTTCTAAAATATAGACCAATGATAGGGCCAATGGGTCAAAAAATATTAATGAATTTTTTTGGGACGAGATATAAGATTTCTTGGCATCACTATGTATCCCATAAAAATGACAATTAATCCATTCAAAGTTCTGGATAGTGGAAAAATTGTTTATCAATGTTTTTTCTAGACAATGAAAAATAGTTTAATGTATTTGTTCAAATATTAAAGGTGAGATATTATCTACAATTTTATATATATTTAATTAATGAGTTATAACCATAAATGGATGGATCGAAATAGGCTCACATACAAAATAAGCACCTAAATATGAACAATATACAATTTATGGTCATAATTGAGAGACTGTTACTCAGGCCAAGGGGATTGAGAATTAATTAATTTTTATCTAGTACTAAAAAAAGGATGTCTGGGAATCAAAACATATCCCATATTTATGGGAGTCAAGACACACAAATATCTATATCACTACATGGTTGAATAGAATGACCATGGGTTATCCTCTCTGACAAGGGAATTTGAATCATCCGACAGTTATCATGAGGCATCCCATGCTTAGAGCATGGGGTAGGGATCATGTCATATTCAGAATCATCAGGATTTTATATAGGGTATAATCATAGTTTAACATAATTCTTTGAGGATGTTAATATTTGATCATTAATTTTTTACCATTCAAACTATTTTTGATGTAAATATTTTATGTTCATTATGATTGGACATACATCAAATAGTTTAGGGTCATTCCATCTAGACAATGAGTTCTTAGTTTAAATTCATAGTGTTTGGACCATAATGGGGGATGTATCAAATGATTATGAGTAGAGACATGTTATAAAAAAACCAACATGAAAGAGGGACATGGATCTCCAACAGCACATGGAACATCCCAGAGATGATCCCATATATTTTTTATTGTCATGAAACGTAGACATTCTAAAAATAGTATAGGGTCATGTTTACCAAACCTTAGGCTCCTAGTTTAATTTCATAGATTTTTGACTATAAGGAATAAAATGATGATAATCCCAACCAAAGGGGATATGTGGTGAAAGTCATGAGTAACCTGACATGAGTGGGGACTAAAATAGGCCCATTCCAAACAACATATCCCCAGGGTTATTAACAACTATATTAAATTTAGGAACATGGGACTTCAGCTCTCAGTTTATGGTCATGGATTTCAGTCCTTGGGGAAGAATATTACAAAAATGGGCATATGTGTCATGGTAGTGTAAAAAAATGATGTAAATGATGTTCTACGAAACAAAATGCCACACCACACTTTCCCAAGAAGGCATTCAAATAGTTTAACATCACAAATCATGGATTGTGATTCCTAGTTTAGGATCATAGAGTTCGAATGTTGAAGTGGAATTGATTCCATGAGATATGTGTATGGAGGTGGAGAATCAAACCTGATTTGAATAAAGGCCTTGGTGGCTGACCGCTATATGGAACATCTTGATCCAAATCTACATATAGTTAAAGGTAATGTTTCATGGACTATGATTCATACTTTATTGTCATGGAGCACACAAAAAATTTCAACACAGTTTAAGATCACGTTTCAAGGACTATATGGGGGATATTAGTTTGTGGACTTAATGATCATACTAATGAGGCTCTTAGTTTAAGGACATATAGTTTGAACAAATCCCCAAGTTTAACATTGTGTTCCTTGTATGTAAACACCAATTTTATAGTCATAGAGCTTATGAGATTTTAAAGAACCTCCATGTGGGTAAAACCCCTACTAAGACTCCTAATCCAATGTGAGTCATGATCAGTGTGGGACACATGGAGTGGTTAGTGGCTTTCCATATCACATGTAGAAGTGAATAGAAGGGGTGGAAAAATCCCTTTTTGAGAATGTACAAACAACATTGACCATCCTTCTCAACACACATAGATTTTCATAGGGTAACATTGAGGGTGATGGAGTTCTACAATAACATAAGAAGGTGGAAATTTTTTTAATGATGATTCTAGATATCTAGACCACAGTGAGACTCACATGATGACAGTGGATAACTACTAACTCATTTCTAAAAGCAATATCATGATTATTTTATCTCGTAATATGAGGAAAAAAATGGGTACCGACTGGTATCCAAGTTCAAAACATAGGGCTTGTCCCAATATCTATTTCAAAAACTTCAAGGGTGTAGGAACAAGAAATTTGTGCGATAGGGTGGCATGAGACCATTCCATTAGGGGTCCGTCTCAGATGTGTACGAGTATAGGAATAAGGCCTCAACCTTAAACATTACTTAATCTTGAGTTACTTCAAGAATACACGTTGAGGATCTTTTCAGGTTTAGAGTTTTAAACAATTAGATCATAAAACATGCATTACATTCCACATTTACACAAAGTGGTTACATAAAATATAGTACTCATTTTCCCATCAACAGATTCATATTTAAAATAAAACAAGGATTCTTTCTTGACACATCCTAGACACTATCATCACATCATGTACCTTTCCCTTGACCTGTGAAAAACATTTTAAAAACATGGGATGAGCATAAAAAGCTCAGTAAGGGATATAAAAGTACAAAATGAAAACATTAGTCCATGCATGGAATCCAACTTTACTCATAAAACAAAATCACATACCTCATCAAATCATGAATAAATCATACAAATCATAATACATATAGGTAACTTGAGGCATTCATAACATTCTTACGTAGGGAGTAACCATCATGGTTACGTTTGGAATACCCTTGATAGTATATTCCCTAAATCTATTCGGAGAAACCTTAATGCTTAACTCCGTCGCATTACCTAATTAATTGGAGAGATATATCGGGCTCACCCACCCTTAGTTTATCACGGAACCACCCGTCTTCATAACAATGCCCAAGAACCATAACATAATCGTATCACATAAAACATGCATAAAGGAAACATAACATTTCCACTTTTTAATCACAAGATATCAATACAAAACATTGATATAAAAACATTATGAAAACAATTTTCAATACCAAAATAAAATAAAATTAAAACATGGTATTTATTTTTCATTCAATAAAAGTTATGGCTTGTAGAGGATATCGAAACTCAAATAATGGTCACAGCAGTGGATAAGTCGTTGTCGCCGCATACATACGACAAAAAAACATTCCCTTTTGTCATTTAGTAAACGATTCGTATAAAAATATTCCTTTTGAATAAAAGTAAAATTAAAAGGGGTTTATATATAGTGTAGACGAAAGTTGTGTACAAAACAAAATATGCCTCAATGAAAGGAGATTGAGACGATGTCCCTTACCTCGTGTCCGATGTGACTCGATTGCTCTTTAATATTCTGAATAATAAACTAATGTTAATTTATACATGCTTAAGAACCATTTTCAAGTTTAGTATTCCTTTTATATAATGTATTTCCATGTTATAAATGTTATGTAATAATTTTATTTAATAAAGTTTGTTTTGTCGATATTTGGTACTTAAGTCAAAAATGGACTTCTTACAATTACATGTTGTTTATGTGGTAAAAGATTCATTATATACATAATTATATTCATGATTTTTATATCATATATTTCATATATATCCAGCATATACATTTATTTATAATAGTACATAACATTTAGAGGTAAGAAATGAAATGAACCGTTCATGGAGACGGTAAGCCGTACGTACGCATGAGCGCTACATTCATTTCTATTTCGTATTTAATGGAGTGAAATCATAATGATATAAGGGTATATTATAATTACAGTATAACATAATATATAGTAACATTAACTCCCTCCTTTATACATCCCACATATGGCATTAACGAATCAAATCACTTTGAGGGGGCGGTAGTCCGCACTTCCTAAAATGAAATTACCGTGTTTACCCAAAATGGAAACCATAAAGGTATGACACAAATGAAAAATACATAAGAATAAGGAAAACATAAACATAATATATATCATATATAAATAGAGTGATATCTTAATGTCCACCATGAAAGGTTTTAAAATAATATTGAACAATCATCGTTTCGTGAGGAAGAAATTCTCCATCCACAGAAACATTGTGTTCTTTAACCATTAGACGAAGGTTCCTGTAATTGTAGCTCGAATACATCACATAAGAACATCCTAGTATATTGAAGGTACAGGTGTTGTAACAAAAGAAATGAATAGAAATAGTTTAGGGTGTTGGAGAAGAAAAATAAAACATTATAACACAAGAGAAGACACTACCTTTAAATCGGGAAACTCTTTTTGATTTGATCTCAAAGGATTACTTGGAATGACTTCTTCCCAAAGTGAGGATTCTAAGAGTAATAGAGGGATGTGTAGAGACAAAATGGGTAGGGGTTGGCCAAGCCAAAGGCATGAGAGGTGTGGGTAAGGTGGTAGAGGTGGGGGCCTTTTATAAGAGGATTGGAGGGGCACTCTCGGAAAGTTATAAAAGGTTACTTTATAATAAAATGCTTTTCGGATTTTAAATGTCCCAAAATTAGATATTTCAAGGATAAGGTGATAAGAGTTCTAAATTCAACAATCCAATAGGTTTTTGACAAGTGTAGGTCTTAGATTTTACATTATCTTTTAATTTTATTTAAATCGTTAAATAATGAGGTAATCGCTGCATCATCATGGTGTCATAAATAATTTAATTTATTTAATGTCTAAAAATTTTAAAAACATATCATGATGTAGGAAATATTTTTATCTTTCTAATGAATATTTATAGTAAAAAATATGACTTGTATAACCCCATGTAAAAATTGTTTTAATAAAACAACACATGTTTGTGACATTTTTATTTTAACATTAAATAAAAAGTTATTAATGTCATTTTCCTTCCAAAGTCGCTCCATGGGGTCCCCAAGTTGACCCATGGATTTTCTTGGTCGGACATGACACATCCAATATGGGTAGGAAATATTTCAAGGTCATTTCATATAATTAAAACATTATTTTTACCTTAAATTACACTAATTACCTCTAATCGCGATTAAAAATATAAAAGTTACTATTCACCAAAAATTCTTTTAATCCCACTGAACCACATTTTACTTCTTAATGAAAACCATGTAGGTCGGATTTTGGAAATTCAAAACACAGAGGTGGTAAATTTTCATTTAAACGAAAAATCAGTTTTTTAAGTACCACTTAGTGGTTTCACTATTCATTAAAAAAAGAACTTTATCGGAAAAATACCAAAAATTTACACAAAGTAAATTTTGATGTCCCGATTCTAAAGAAGAATTTTATTTGGTCCAATAGAATTTATAAGAGTGAACCAAACTATATTTAAAGAGGGTTTACCATCAAAAGGCGATAGTTCGACCTTTAAGTGAATATTAGAGTATGTATGCCTAAAATTGAATTATTTTCATATTTTAAGACTTTTTCCTTTATTAGATAAATGTAAAAACTTTTAACAAACATATATAGCCATATTTTAGTTATTTCTATTCATTTTTGCCAATAAAACGGCTACGTGTTAACTACCATTTAATATAATATTATTTTATTACTAGTGGGCAACGTAAGATTTCAAAGAACCTCTTTGTTGTGTATTAGGTACGCTATCGAACATAGAAACCCCTTTAAAGTAAAATTAATATTTAATTTGTAAATATTAATATATATAAAAATGTTTTATTCTTTATTTACCTGGGATGTTACATCCTTCCCCCCTTTTGGGAATATTGTCCTTGCAATTTTATTCACTTATCAAAATAAGTGGGGGTATTTATCCCTTACAGTATTTTCATATTCCCATGTTGCCTCTTCAACCTTATGGTTTTTCCACAAATCATTGACCTACTGAATTACCTTATCTCGAAACACTTTCTCTCTTCAGTCAAGAATCTGAACTGGTTTTTCTTCATAAGAGAGATTCTCTTCCAACTGAACTACCTCTGGGCTTAAAACATGAGATGGATCTGGCATATACTTTCTCAACATCGAAACACGAAAAAAAATTGTGTACCTGAGATAAACTCAGAGGTAAAGCCACTCAGTAAGCAACTGATCCAACTTTCTCCAGAATTTCATATGGTCCAATGAACATTGGAACCAACTTTACTTTCTTACCGAATCGCATCACACTTTTCCATGGTGAAACTTTGAGAAAAACATGATCACCTACCTCGAAAGATAGATCCTTCCTCCATTTATCCACATAACTCTTATGCCTGCTCTGAGCTATTCTCATGTGTTTCTGAATCAAATGATCTTTTTTTTTCATCTCTTCCACCAATTCTAGTCCCATCAGCTTCCTTTAACCCACTTCATCCCAAAAAGATGTAGTTCGACATCGTTTACCATATAATGCCTCAAATGGAGCCATCTGTATACTGGAATAACAACTTTTATTATAAGAAAACCAAACCAAAGAAATATGTTGGTCCCATCTTCCCTGATAATCTATCGAACAAGAACGTAGCATATCCTCCAATGTCTGAATCATTCTTTCTGACTTCCCATCTGATTGAGGATGAAAAACTGTACTAAAATTTAATTCAGTACCCAACGACTTCTAATGGCCTTTCCAAAAGTTAGAAGTAAACCTGGGATCACAATCAGATACAATGGAGAGAGGAACTCCATGTAACCTGACTATCTCGTTAAGATTCAAATGGGAAAGTTGATCTAGGGAAAAATTATCTCGTGTAGCAAGGAAATGAGAAGATTTAGCCAAGCGATCAACAATAACCCAGATTGTATTATTACCTTGAGGTGTCTTCAGAAATCCCACAACGAATTCCATTGATATATTCTCCAATTTCCACTCTGGTACTGGTAAAGGTTGAAGCATCCCTTTCGCTAACTACCGCTCTACTTTTACCTATTGAAAAGTCAAACACTTCACAGTAAAATCAGCAATATCCCTTTTCATTACATCCCACCAGTAATAATCCCGAAGATCTCTATACATCTTAGTTCTTCCTGGATGAAATGAAAACGGAGAACTATGAGCTTCACATAACAACTCTCTCTTCAATTGTGAATCACAAGGCACACACAATCTCTTCCCAAATCTCAAATCACAATCATTATCAATGATGAATTCAGGAAACATACCCTTTTGAACAAGCTCTACCTTTTTCTGCAACTCACTGTCTTGCTTCTGTTCTTGCTTAATTCTGTCTGATAGAGATGATCTCACTGATACCTGAAACAAAACATAAGAACTTCCTGCACCAACAACTTCTATGCCAATGTTCATCAAATCCTTAACCAAAGGATCATGTTCCAAACGCAACATTGTTAATGAAGCATTAATTTTTCAACTCAAAGCATCAACCACTTTATTTGCTTTTCCCGGATGGTAATGAATTGTACAATCATAATACTTGATTAATTCTATCCATATACTCTATCTCATGTTCAATTCATTCTGAGTGAATATATACTTCACACTTTTGTGATCGGTATATATTTCACACTTTACTCCATACAAATGATGCCTCCAAATTTTTAAAGAGAAAACAACAGAAGCTAATTCCAAATCATGTGTAGGGTAATCTACCTCAAGAGTTTTCAACTGTCGTGAAGCATAAGCAATTACCTGATCATTCTACATTAGGATTCCACCATGTCCTTTCAATGAAGAATCATTATAGATATCAAACTCACCATTCCTGGAATGTAGTGCCAAAACATGAGCATTCTCCAATCTTCTTTTCAGTTCCTAAAAACAATCATCACATTCTTTTGTCCAGATAAACTTAACACCCTTCCAAGTTATTTTAGTCATTGGACTAGATAACCGTGAAAAATTTCTAACAAACCTTCAGTAATATCCTTCCAAACCAAGGAAGCTACGAATCTCAGTTACATTTGTGGGTCTTGGCCATTCTTCAACAACCATTTTTTTTGCAGGATCAACAGTTATCCCATATTTAGAAACAATTTGACAATGGAAATAAATTTCTTGCAACCGAAAATCACAGTTGTTGAATTTTCCATACAATTTCTTTTCTTTTAAGGTTTGCAAAATAACCCTTAAATGTCTTTCATTCTCCTATTTACTTTTAGAAAACACCAAAATATCATCAATGAAAACAACCAAAAACATATCCAAGAACTCATGGAAAATTCTATTCTTAAGGTCCATGAATACAACAGGTGAATTGGTTATCCCAAAAGGTGTTACTGAAAATTCATAATGGCCATATCTTTTTTGAAACGCGGTCTTCGTAATATCTTCTTCCTTTACCTTCAACTGATGGTACCCTGATCTCAGGTCAATCTTCGAAAAAAAACTTAGCTCCCTAGGGCTGATCAAACAAATCATTGATATGAGGCATAGGATACTTGTTCTTTACAATGATATTATTCAAGGATTTATAATCAATGAAAAGTCTCATAGAACCATATTTATTTTTCAAAAATAATACAGGAGCTCCCCGTGGTGATATGATAGGTCGAATGAAACCTTTCTATAAAAAATCTTGCAATTGCTCCTTCAACTCTAAAAGTTCAGTTAGAGCCATTCGATAAGGGGGTTTTGAAATGGGCTTAGCATCAAGGACTAAGTCAACAGTAAATTGAACTTCCCGATCTGGTATTATTCGAGGAAACTCATCAGGAAAAACATCAGGATACTCGTTTACCACTGGCACATCACTAATCTGAATAGTTCCCTTGTTTTCAGCGATATGTGCAAGGTAACATTCATTTCCATCTTTTACAAGTTTCTCGGCCTCTTGATATGTTATCAACAGTAAGGTTTCATTATTGTACAAAAACTGAAAATCTTTCTGAAAAGAAACTTCTTTATCTCTATAGTCAATCTTAGCATGGTAAATAGAGATCCAATCCATATCCAGGATAACATCAAACTCTAATAGAGGTAAAATAATAAGGTTTGAAAGTAGGTTCTTTCCACGGATAAGGATAGGAAGATTCTTATAAATTCTTTTTGCCACAAAATTTCCCCCATCTGTTTTTACCACAAGTTCATGAGTCATTTCTTGAGATGGTATTCCCATTTTACTAGAAAAGTTTTCAGAGATGAAAGAATGTGTAGACCCTGAATCAAACAACACACTAGCATAATCTGAATAAACAAAAAAAGTACCTGATACAACTTCATTTGATGGCCCGACATCTACTGAAGTAGTTGCAAATGATCTCACCACCTTTATCTGCTTGTATTCTAACTGCTTCCCATCACTCGAGCTCTTTATCAGACACTCATTTGCATAGTGACCAATCTCATTACACTTAAAACATTTAACTAACTATAAATAAAATTTGGTCTTACCATCACCCTGATCTTTTAAAATGAAATCACGAGCCTTATGTCCCATCTTACCGCTTTGGTAAAACTTTCCAGAATTCAGAAGACATTCCCCAGAATGCATTTTACCACATTTATCACAAACTGGAAACTTAGTTTTCTTACCGTCAGACCTTTATGAAGAATTCTTTCCTTTCTACTAACACCTCAGTCTCTTCTTCTGCTGGTTGTTATAGAACAATTGATCATCAGAAAACTCCATTTCCAACTTCTCAACACATGGAACAAGATTTTCATAACTCTTGAACTCGCAAGAAGCTAAAGCCCTTCGATATTTTTTCTTTATTCTTGAGTAAAAACGATTGATTTTACTATCAAGGTCTTGGATAAAATTTGGGGCATACCTTGCCAATCGAGTGAACCTTTCTTCATAGGCAGCCACTGAGTATTCCTCTTGCCTCAATTCCAGGAATTGTTTTTCCATCCTAAGTCGAATGGCCTTACGAAAATACTTCTCAAGAAACGTACCTTTGAATTCATCCTAGTTGATAGCATCAATATCATCAGCGTCCTTGATATTTTTATCCATCGACCACCACTAATCTGATTCACCCTCCAAACGGTAAATAGCAAGACTAACCATTTGATTTTCTAAACACCCCATGACATCGAAAATCTCTCCAGTGCTTTAATCCACCCTTCAGCTAGCACATGGTTAGATGATCCCCTGAATGATGGTGGATGTTGCCTCATGAAATGTTACACCACTAACATGTTCCTCTGTGGTTGATCTGGCTGATCTTGTGCATGGATACCACCGCCATTTATCGCTTGAGTCAACTGCGCCATTATTGCATCAAACTGTTCAGCTCCAATTCCGACCATCTTAGGATGCTGATTCGGAAGGTCATTTCCTTCTGTATGCCTTCCTAGCACTACTTCCCTATTTCCTCTGCAGAAAACCATTCGGAACTACCATGTCTTAGATGAAGCAACATGGTAATATTCAAATTCTATAACATTTAAATTTGACCATAAAAAGATATATTTTTGGATAATTATTTAATAGAATTCTAACTCCTAAAGTTATCTAAACCGACCTCTGATACCAACTATAAGAACCCACCCTTAAACATTCTTAATCTTGAGTTACTTCAAGAATACACGTTGAATATATTTTCAGGTTTAGAGTTTTAGAGAATTAGATCATAAAACATTCATTATATTCCACATTTAAATAAAGTGGTTACATAAAAGACAATACTCATTTTTCCCATAAACGGAATCATATATAAAATAAAACATGGATTCTTTCTTCAAAATTCCTTGACACTATCATCACATCATGTACCTTTCCCTTGACCTGTGAAAAACATTTCAAAAACTTGGGATGAGCATAAATATCTCAGTAAGGGATATAAAAGTACGAAATGAAAACATTATTCCACGCATGGAATCATACTTTACTCATAAAACATAATAACATACCTCATCAAATCTTGAATAAATCATAAAAATCATAATACATAAAGGTAAATTGAGGCATTTATAACATTCTTAATTGTATCACATAAAACATGCATAAAGGAAACATAACATTTCCACTTTTCAATCACAAGATATCAAAAGTACACATTGATATAAAAACATTATGAAAACCATTTTCAATACCAAAATAAAAGAAAATTAAAACATGGTATTTATTTTTCATTCAAAAAATGTTATGGCTTATAGAGGAAGCCGAAACTCAAATAATGGTCACGGTGGCGGAGAAGTCGTTGTCACCGCATACGTACGACATAAAAACATTCCATTTTGTAGTTCAGTAAACGCTTCGTATAAAAAGATTCATTTTGAATAAATGTAAAATCCAAAGGGGGTTATACACCGTATAATAGAAAGTTGTTTATAAAACAAAATATGCCTCAATGAAAGAAGATTGAGATGATGCCCCTTACCTCATGTCCGACGTGACTCGATTGCTCTTTAATCTCTTAAATAATAAACTAAAGTTAATTTCTACATGCTTAAGAACCTTTTTCAAGTTTATTATTCCTTTTATATAACTTGTTTACAAGTTATAAACGTTATTTAATCATTTAATTTAATAAAGATTGTTTTGTCGATATTTGGTACTTAAGTCAAAAATGGGATTCTTACAATTACATGTTGTTTATGTGGTCAAAGGTTCATTATATACAGAATTATATTAATTATTTGGATATCATATATTTCATATATATCCATCATATAAATTTATTTATAATAGTACATAACATTTAGAGGTAAAAAATGAAATGCACCGTTCATGGAAACGGTAAGCCGTACGTACGCATGAGCGCTACATTCATTTCTATTTCATATTTAATGGAGTGAAATCATAATGATATAAGGTTATATTATAATTATAGTATAACATCATATATAATAACATTAACTCCATCCTTTATATGTCCCATATATGGAATTAACAAATAAAATCACTTTGAGGGGGCGGTAGTCCGTACTTCCTAAAATGCAATTATCGTGTTTACCCACAATGGAAACCATAAAGGTATGCCACAAATGAAAAATACATAAGCATAAGGAAAACATAAACATAATATATATCATATATAAATAGAGTTAAATCTTAATGGACACTATTAAAGGTGTTAAAATAATATTGAACAATCCTCATTTCATGAGGCAGAAATTTTATATCCACAGAAACATTATGTTCTTTAACCATTAGACGAAGGTGTGTAAGTGTAGCTCGAATACATCACATAAAAAAATCCTAGTATATTGAATATACTGGTTTTGTTACAAAATAAATGAATAGAATGAATTTATGGGGTTGGATAAGCAAACTAAAACTGAAGATCACAAGAGAAGACACTATCTTTAAATCGGGTAACTCTTTTTGGTTTGAGCACAAAGGCTTCCTTGGAATGACTTCTGTCCAAATTGAGGCTTCTAGGAGTAATAGAGGGATGTTTAGAGACAAAATGGGCAGTGGTTGGCAGATCTAAAGGCTTTAGAGGTGTGGGTAAGGTGGTAGAGTTGGGGGCCTTTTATAAGAGGAGAGGAGGGGCACTCTTGGAAAGTTATAAAAGGATACTTTATTATAAAATTCTTTTCAGATTTTAAAGGCCCCAAAATTATATATTTCTAGTTTAAGGTGATAAGAGTTCTAAATACACACATTCAATAGTTTTTTGACAAGTGCAGGTATTATATATTACATTATCGTTTCATTTTATTTGAATCATTAAATAATGAGGTAATCGCTGCATCATCATGGTGTCATAAATAATTTAATTTATTTAATGTATAAAAATATAAAAAAACTATCATGATGTAGGAAATCGTTTTATCTTTCTAATGAATATTTATAGTAAAAAATATGACTTCTATAAGCCCATGTAAAAAAAATTTTAGTAAAAACACACATGTTTGTGAAATTTTCATTTTAACATTAAATAAAAAGTTATTAATGTCATTTTCCTTGCAAAGTGGCTCTATGGGGTCCCCAAGTTGACCCATGGATTTTATTGGTCGGCCATGACACATAAAATAAGGGTAGGACATGTTTCAAGGTCATTTCATATTATTAAAACATTATTTTTACCTTAAATTACACTAATTACCTCTAATCGCGATTAAACACATAAAAGTTACTATTCATCAAAAAAATTATTTTAATCCCATTGAACCACATTTTACATCTTAATAAAAACCATGTATGTTGGATTTTTGAAATTCAAAACACAGAGGTGGTAATATTTCATTTAAACGAAAAATCATTTTTTATGTACCACTTAGTGGTTTCACTATTCATTAAAAAATGAACTTTATCAGAAAAATAACAAAAATTTACACAAAGTAAATTTTGATTTCCTGATTCTAAAGAACGAAATTTATTTGTTCCAATAGAATGTATAAGAGTGACCAAAACTATATTTAAAGAGGGTTCACCATCAAAAGGCGATAGTTCGACCTTTTAGTGAATATTAGAGTATCTATGCCTAAAATTGTATTATTTTTGTATATTAAGCCTTTATCCTTTATTGGATAAATGTCAAAACATTTAACAAACATATATAATCATATTTTAGTTATTTCTATTCATTCTCTCCAATACAACGGCTACATGTTTACTACCATTTAAAATAATATTATTTTATTACTAGTGTGCAACGTAAGATTTCAAAGAAAATATTTGTTGCGTATCGGGTATGCTATCGAACATAGCAACACCTTTAAAGTAAAATTAGTATTTAATTCATAAATATCAATAAATATGAAAATGTTTTATTCTTTATTTACCCGGGATGTTACAATAGGGATCCAAATAATAGGATTCTTGAATCATGGATATGGATTAAGAGAATTTCTATGTAGAATACAATACACTATGTTCCTCACCTAAATGAATTTGAACACATAAATGGGGATTATCAGATAGAGGTTGTTGAACCCCTTCTTAAGGAAAAGTGTCCCAAGGTAGTTCTTTAATGTGGCATGGTAATAAAATGATTCCAAATGAAGAGTTTCCTCTTCTATGGGGGTCATGGAGTTGGGATATTTTTTTATCATTTGATGGGGATGTTAAATCATCTCATACATACCATATGAGGAATCTCATGTTCTCCACAATGGGTAAGGCTAATGTTTAACATTTTGTGTAGAGGATGATTTAGTAATTGTTATTTTAAAGACATATAACTAATAATATATAGCTTATGAATGTTTACCGTCATAAACCATGAATCATTACAAGTTCTTTAAGCTCTTTTTTCATAGACCATGTCACAATGAATTTTAACATCATGAAACCATTATGTTATATAACAGTGTTCACTATAATTTGGTTTGGAAGCTGATGAAAAATGTTTAACGTAAGGTATTTAGGACAAGGGGTGGAAAATTTTTGTGGTCAAATAGTTTCTACTATGGTTGTTTCAATTTTAAGTCACATATATTTGACCAAAACCTCATACAGTTAAAAATCATGTGACCATGATGTTGGCTGTTATGACGCTTAACATCATGAAACTAGGATGTGTGACAATATGGATTGCATCTATAGAGGGACAGTCATCTCTTCCTTATTCCTATGGTTTGGTGACCTTGAGGATTAAATGGAATTCATAAATGGTGTTACCCTAAAATTCCCCCAACATATGTGTTGATGTTATCCAAATGTGACATTGGCTATTTAATAGGGTTATTTATAGGAATTAGAGTTGGTCTCTCTTGTAGGACCTCTTTGGTTACAATTAGACCATGTAGTAGAGAGAGTCTACCTAAAATTGTAGACAGAAGGGTGGGGTCTTAACTATGGTTAGTTCATATCTCCTTATAGAAATATGGATGATATAGAGTGCCCCACGAGGGAATATAAAGATAGTAAATTTATGTGAGATTGACTATGGTAGGGTTAATAATATCCTCTTAGTTTAGTTTGGCGATGGATACCTGGTGGCATTGATGTATAGAACATCGATTCAATGAGGTGATGGTGCCCTGGATGATTGAAGCCTAGAATGTTGGTTCGACGAGGAGATGACACCCTATATGTGTGGAATCCTAAAATTTCCATTAAATGGGGGGATGATGCCCTAATGGAACATAATCCTAGAATGTTAGATTAATAGGGATGAAGGAACCTTGGAGGCATGGAAGCCTGTAAAACTAGTTCGATGGGGTGATGGATCCCAAGAGGCGTGGAAGACTTGATGTTTGGTTCAGTGAGGCAATGGATCCTTTGAGTAGTGGAAGCCTTGAAATTTGTTTCAACATAGAGATTGAACCACAGAGGCATGGAATGATGTAGAATTAGTTGAATAGGTAAATGTATCATAGGATGTCTTGAAAACAAAAATGTCAGTTCTATGGGGTAATGGAGCACTAGTGGAATGAAATAATGCAACATCAGTTCAACTAGTTGATGGATCCCTAGAGGCATGGAATCCTGAAAAATTAGTTTGAAAAGGTGTTTTATCCCATTAATCATGGATGTTTGGCATGTTGAATGTCTAGGGAGATATGACCTTGGAGGTTTGGAATCCTGGAATGTCTATTGAATGATGTTATGGCTTCATGGGGGCATATAATCATCAAATTTATATTTAATGGGATGATGGAGCACCAAGGGATTTGATTTTTTGGAATGAAAGTTTGATGGGGTGATGGATTCCTATAGGCATGGAATCCTATAATGTTGATTCGACAATAGAATAGATCCCGAGTGGTGTGGAAGCCTAAAATGTCAGTTAGATGGGTTGATGGAGTTGTAGAGGCTTGGATGTCTGGAATGTTGGTTTCATGGGGCGATGAATCCATAGTGGTGTGGAAGCCTGCAATGTTTGTTTGAGGGGTCGATGGATCCCTAGAGTCTTGTAATCCTGAAACATCTGTTTTATGGGGTTCTGGATCCATCGGGTCCTTGAATACTGCAACCATAGTTGGATAGGGAAATAGTTCTCTTAGGGCATAGAGGCTTGGAATGCCGGTTCATCAAGGTGATGGTACTCGGGAGGCATGGAATCCAATTTTTACATCTCACACTATAGAAAATCCAGAGAAAATATTTAATGACCTACACATAGTGTTGGGTTTTTATAGAAAGTTATGTCTTCAACATGTGTGGGACCTCTGTAATGGATTTCATTACTAGAGAGAGGTATTTCGTACGAGTTAATACTATCATGAGAATAACCTTAGATCTGGTTGGTTTTAGTGTTGGTATGAAATTTGTATCGATTGGTATTGTCATGGGGTAGACCTTTGTGATGGTTGATGGAAGTGCATGGAGGACCTACACAATGCTGAGGATGGTGATGGGGTGGAACTCTATTCTAGTTGATTGCAGTGTGGGGAGGACCTCCACAATGGCTAATGATTGATACAATGAGGACCTTTGTTTTGGTTGATTGGAGTGAGGGGAGGAACATTAAATTTATTGATGATGGCGATAGGGAGGACCTATGTTCTTGTTGATTGTAGTGTGGGGATGACCTCTCTAATCAATGATTATGGTGATAAGGTGAAAATTAATACCGACTGATGGCAGTGTGGGGTAGACCTCTGTAAATTATGATGCTGAATATGGTTAGAACCTCTACCTTTTTTGATTGTATTCGAGGTAGGATCTCCATAATGTATTATGATTGTTATGGGGAAGACCACCAAGATAGTTTATGTAAGTGTGGGTAGGACCTTTTTAGTGTCAATTGATGGTGACAGGGAGGTCCGTCATGCTAGTTGATTGAAGTAAGGATATGAACTTCACAATGAATAATGATGGAGACTCAGAGTACATCTATGCTATTTAATAGTAGTTTAGGGAGGACCACCAAAAACCTATTGATGGTGAAGGGGAGGTACTATGATCTAGTTGATTTTTTTTTATGATGGACTTCTTTAATGGATGATGATGGAGATAGGGAAGAACTTAGTTTTGGTTAATTTTGATGTTGGTAGGACCTCCACAATAGAAAATGGTGGTGGCATAAATTGAGGGAGTGGACCTGACTAGTCTGTGTTGAAAATGGGGCTTCATTTCTTGTTTGGCTAGAAACAATCCATGTTCACATGTCATAGAGAACATATTGGATACAGTATATGTAAAAAGAGCCATAAGAGATGTAGATGATTCCTTATGTAGGTTGGTGTTTTGTTTCTTCCCTGACATTGTCATTGGGCAATCTAGACTAGGGTCGGTGGAATGAAGAAGGAGTCAACCTCCTCACTGGCCTATGAAACTAGTATCTGACAGCGTTGACATGGAATGGTTGGGGCCCTCTAGGGGAACCGTCAAATAGTGTATTCTATAGTTATTGATTGAGAAACCTTGAACTCCATTTAAGAGGCAAGTTATCTATCATGTTATGTGGGTTTCCCTATATGTATCTCATCGGGGTGGTAGTGTTGGTGAGAAGCTGATGAAGATAGGGGGTACTTTCTCCCGAAGTAGACCATGAGGAAGGTGGTATCAGAAGGGTGTCGACGGAGTGTGTGGGGGGGATATGGGATGTTTTTTGCACATCCCATGAGGGTGGAAGTATCATTGTTGAGATGATAGAGTTGTGGGGGGGGGGTATCCCCATGTGAGGACTTTCAAGGAGGAGTCGGCGGGGAGATGATATAGTGTGTGTGTGTGGGGGGGGGGTTGTTATGACCTATGATTCCAATGATATTGGTGGTGTCATAAGAAATGTGATGGAGTTGGGGGGGGGGGGGTACCCATGACTATCCAATGAGGGTAGTGGTATTGGTGAGGAGTTTATGGGGTCAAGAGTTGGTGATCCTATGAGAGAACCCAGAGGGAAGAATATTCAAGGACAAAATGATGGATTCTTGGGTGGTTTCCCCCTATACGACCCCTAAGCATGGATATGTCTTTGCTGAGACAATTGATTTGGGGGGGGGGGGGGGTTCCCCCTACACAGAAAATGAGGGCTGCAGTTTCAGTGATCTCCCAATGGAGTCACGGGGTTGATCCCCCCTATATGGATCATGTTGGTGGAATGTTTGGTGAGCACTACATGGAGTTGGGGTGAGGCTATCCCCATCACAACCCATGAGGGAGACAGTGTTAGGGATGAGACAACGAATTGGGGGTGGGGGGTTTCCTGCGTGGCCAATGAGGGAGGCTACGTCAGCAAGGAAACAATGGATACGTGGGTTTCTCCCCCCTACACATCCCAGGAGGGCGGTGGTGTTGGTGAAAATCTGATCGATTTGCGGTGCGGGTTCCCTCTATGCATCCCATAAGAGATGTGGTGTCGGCTAGGAGCAAATGGTGTCAGGTGGTGGTATCCCACAAAGTGGCATAGTATAGTGGCAGTGTTGGTTTAGAGTTGATGGAGGATGGGGTTAGTTTCCTTCCACACGGTCCATGAGGGCTGTGGTGTTAGCATGGAGCTAATGGTTTTGGGGGTAATAGACCCCTATTCATCCTGAGGTTAGTGATATCAGCTGGATTTGATGGAGACCAGGTGGTATTCCACCTATGGGGCCTAGGAGGGTGTCGTTTTCAATGATGAGACGATGGAGTCGGGGGTGGTTTTACCCTGTGAGGCTCAAGAGGGACTTAGTGTTGATGTAAAGCTAATGGGGTCAAGGGTGTTTCCAACATCCACGGCCCAGGAGTGTTTAAGTATCTAGGATAAGATGATGAACTCGAGGGTGGTTTCCCCTATTCATCACACGACGGGTGCAGTGTCTTCATGGAGATGACAGATTCAGGGGTGCAGGAAGTGGTTTTCACATATTCATCCAATTAGGGAGTAGTAAAGTGATGAGTGGATGAATTCATGGGTTGTTTAAACCTACATGGCCCATGAGAGAGGAAGCATCATCAAGGTTTTGATGACCCATTCTCTTCATGGACCCGATGTCACTCATCCTCCCACACATGATGGAGAGGGGATTAACATGGGTGATGCCTCTATTTGAATACACAAATAAGTTTTCCTCTAATCATTATTCAAGGAGAATAGATTCATGTTGTGTACACATATTTTTTCTGACCCTTCCACGGGATGTGCGCACATCATCGTAGAAACTCATGTTTATTGCCTCAGGTTCCCGCTTTCCAAATGAGGGAGGCCTCTACCAATATGGTTGGTGATGCTTGATCCCTAATCAAAACAGGATGATGGGATTTCAGTTCTACTTTCTACAGAACTCAACATGGAGATCATTTCCTAGTTCGAAACTCATTCATAGATTTCAGTTGTGTTCATGAATCTAATTACCACTGCGGTATCTTTTTGGAAACTTGATAATTATGATTCTTCTATCTAGTAGAGAAAACCCATTCATCAGAGTAGATGGATTTTTCTTCCATGTATGATCATCTCAGGACGATATGTGTGTGAGGACCTATATGTTATTCCATTTTTGAGGTCATCTCATGGAGACATCTTAGGAAATGAACCCATTGAATCCCTTTTTGATCATGAGGTATCTACTATTTTGGGAATATATATTCCACAAATTTCACCTTAGGAATTCCATGTTTTGTATGAGGTTTGTATACACAATCATAATTTTGACATCTTAAGGATAAAGATCATAATTTCCTATAGATATGGGTTGGGGAAATTTTTTTAATTCATGTATAGTTGTATTTGGTGGATATAGACACCCCATAATGGAAGATCAAGAAGGTACACCCCTAGGAGGGTGTATGTGACACCTAGAAATTGGTTGGATTATAACTCCCTATAGTAGTGGATCACAAAGGTGTTTTCAACAAGGGATGTTGTCACACCATGGTGGTTGATCGGAACACCCCATAAGGTGGACCACCGGTCAATACATAGGGTGTGAAACAAGGTTTTCCATTGGTCGGGATTGAACCTCAGAGATGCATCTTATATACCCTGTTTAGAATATAGGGAACAAAACCCACATAGTTCGATGCCACATTTTAACAATGTATGATAGGATTGGTCCATGTTGTTTAATATCCTGGGGTAAAGAAACACACACTGAGAATAGAGATATGATGAGGGGTGGTGTGGGGTGTACATGTGGAAGCTTCCCATCGCAATAGGATTTCTTTTGGATCGATTCAGTGTGGGGATATACTTTTAGCATCCATGGGGATGGTAGGGGGAGTGATGATGTGGTTGGAGTAATTCATGGAAGTATCCCAAAGGGACCCAATGAAGATTCTTTCTCTAGGAATGGCCATGATCGTATCAGGTATGTGGTCTGGAGAAAACCTAGTAGTAAAAAATAATGGTAACATTAGGGAAGGTTATTTTTTACATTAGAAGGGGTTATAACCCCTTCCAAAGGGAGTAGTAGAGATAGTGAAGAACAACCGCTAATGTGGACACCTACTTACTTTAGTGAATGTTTGGAGTAAGAGATGCTAATGTAACATTTAATTTAGAGGCGGTTACATTTTAGGGGGTTTAAACCCCCTCTAACATTGATATAATGTCACTTGCGCCAATACAAATGCCACTAAATGGAATGCTTTAGGGTTGGTTCAAACTGCAACTAATAAAGAGGTTACGTTAGGGGCAATTTTCATAACAACCCCAAAATCGTTTTAAATTTTTTTATTGACCCGACCCTCTCAGGATCGCTCTCCCACCCACCCCATCCTCGGTTAGCTCTCCCTACGATTCCCACCCCCATCCCTCTGGTTCCTACATCCTCTCTACACCGCACCACATCCGAACTGTGCCCCCATCCCACGTTCGGTTCCCACCTATAGAATTCCTCTCACCCCAAGCCTTCCTCTTCTATAATTACAACACCCACAAAAGAGTGTATGTGCTACATATCGAACCTGCTCTGCTGCTGCATAACCTCTACGAAAATACCTCATGTGCACCACTATAGAAAACGTTTTTTGATATATATATTATACATTATAGTATTTGTATACATTTGACAGTTTGTTATAATGAATATTAATAGCATCATATTTATATAAAATAAAATAGTAATATATAATATTTCCTATATTTATTTATATATGAAATTATATATTACATATATTATATATTTCAATATCACATAAATATATTACACAAGTATATATGTATATATTTCAATTATATATATATGTGTGTGTGTGTGTATAATAACATTAATATTATTAATTATTATTATTCTTATAAAATCAATTTTTTAATCTCTAAAAAAATTTGTTCTTTTATAATTACTGTAAATTTATTTTATGATTTATATAAAATATATATTATATTAAATAAATTTTTATTATATATTTATGAAATTTATTTATATATTTAAATACATATTTATCTAATATATATAATTTTTTAAAGAATATATATATATATATAAGTATTTACATAATATATTTATATAAGGTCTTTAAAAATATATTTATATGATGTCTTTCAATACATATATTTATTTTTATTTTTAATAAAAAATATATTTATTTTTATAAAATGTATAATATTATATAAAATTAATATATTATTATTATATAAAATACAATTTATATAAATATTAACATTATATCTAATTAATATTATCTTATATCTATATAATATTATATTATATATAATAAATATTATATGAAATACGATTTTATATTCTATATAATTAATATTTATATTATATATAATCAATATTATATGAAATACAATTTATAGAAACATAAACATAATATTATATGAAATAAAATTTTATATTATATGAAATTAATATTGTATGAAATAAAATGTATAAAAATATTTATATAATGTATTTCAATAAATATTTTTATTTTATGTAGATTAACATATATTATTATTTAAATAAATATATATTAATATATATTTATTTGGATAAATTCTATTTCAAATAATATTAATTGTATATGATATAAAAGAATAAACATATTAGATAAAAATATATATATTACTATTATAGTATAATTTATGAAAACCCAAATCTTTTGTTTTTATTTGATATATTTTTTTGATAAATTATATTTATGTAAGTATATATAATATTCTAATTCATTAATATTATAAATAATTAATATTATATAAAATAAATATTTAATCAAATAAATATATAATTATTTACATAATAATATACAATTATATATATGTATAAATATAAATACAATTATATACATTAATATAAATATTTTATACTATATGTTCATATAATTTATTTAAATACATTTATATATGGTGTTTTAATTATATATATATTATGGAATTTTATTTTGTTTAAACCATTGGGGTTCACTACGCCTGTACTCACTTAAATTAGAGGGGGTATTGAACCCCCTCAAAATTAATGACATTATAAGGGGGTTTTGAACCCCTTCGAAAATAAAGACATTAGAGGTGGTTTTGAACCCCCTCTAATTTAAGGGCATTAGAGGGGGGGTTTTCACCCCTATAATTTAATGATATTAAGGGGGTTTTGAACCACCTCTAATTTCAGACATTCGAGGGGGGTATCAACACCCTTTAATTTTAGTTATAAGAGGAGGTTTTGAACCCCCTCTAAAAGCAAACTATATATTAAAAAAATATGTTAAAAAATTTATAGGGGGTTCAAAACCCCCTATAATTTAAGTAATAAATGGGCTCTATAACCCCCTCTAAATTCATTGATTAACGATGGTTGTACAAAATAAAACTCTAATTTTTATATAAAATAAATTTAGATGGAATTTATAACCCCTATAAATTGGATGATTATAGGGGGTTGTGAAGAACCCCCTCTAATGTTATAGTAATTAAATTTAGAGGGGGTTGTTTATAACCCCCTCTAATGTACTATTTTTAGTGCAGATAGATGGGGATGTTGGGTTTGGACCTCATAGAGGCTTACTACATGACCTAGTTGGTTGGGAATCATATCCCACATAGTCTAGAACTGGATCAGGGTTATACATATATAAGAGGATCATATGAGCATGTGTTTGGGGATTAATCATGATAGTGGACCATAGGATGTGTATGGTTTTGGGTCTTCCAATTAGGATGATGACGATATACCTTTGTGTTGTGATAATGATCTAATTGGGGTTAACACATGGAAGCTACTTGAGTTCTGCTATGGAGTGGTAATTGTGTGAATGGTTGTTATGAATAGAAGGTGCATGAGTGCCTCTATGTAGAGAAAATGGTGTGCTTGTAACGTACACATGTAATGTTCCACCATTCCTCTTTTAAGTGGAAATATTTTGAATGGGGCTTAAGAAAGGAAGATTAAAGGGTGGCTCTATGTAGTGGTAATGTAGTGAATGGAGCTTACGCATGGAAGATTCTCTGGTGTTTCTTTGTATGGTATATCAACCCATTCTTCACATACATGGATATTTCATCAATTTAGATAAATATTTTATAGATTAAATTAAATTAAATTCCTGAAGAAAATAATAATTTAGTGTCTTCGTAAACATGGAAAGAAATAAATTAACATGGTAAAAAATCATCATTTTTTTACAAAAAGTTTATAACATTTAGAACTCATACAGAGAAAGATTCATCATAAAATGAGAAAAAGAAGTATAATAATGGGATGAGATAAATTTTTTAGTAAATTTAAAAATTGTACATTCATTATAATGGCATGATAAAGAAGTGTATGAAGTCATGAAAATAACATTTCAAGATAATACCATCTATATCAAAGAACATATACATGACTGCTGACATAAATATTAGATATATATAAAACATAATGAATATGGTATTCATAAAAATAATCAATGAAGGAATATCATATGAATACTACATGGTACTATGGAAGAGAAACAAAATTATTTCCACAGTAGTCAAAGATTACTACAAAGACCATCTTAGTCGAAAAAGTCATTTACGTAACCTGGTTTGATCCATTTTAGAGACCTATATTACTAAATGAAGTTCACTTCCCATTCCACACCTATATTACGGAACTGAATTCAATCCCCACTCTGTCCATGTATTATTGAACCATGTTCACACATCATTCCAACCATGTACTGCTGAACAAAGTCCAGTCCCCATTCTAGATGTGTATTAATTATTTTAGGTCACTCCTCATTCCAGTCATGTACTTCTGAAATGAGTTCAATTCTAATTATAGCTCTGTATTACTAAACAATGTTCACTCACTGTCCTATCCATGTTATATTGAACATAGTTCTCTACTTATTCTTGCTTAGTAATATTGAATAGAGTTCACTCCTCATTCAATCAATGTATTACTAAAATGAGTTAAATCATCCATCCATCCATGTGTTAATGATCCCAGTTTACCCCTCCTTCCAGTCACATATTATGGAACTGAGTTCACTCTTCATTGCATCTATGTAGTACTAAACCGAGTTCAATTCCCATTAGATCCCTATATTACTGAATCGAGTTCACTCCTCATTCCATCCAAGTTTAACTGAACCCAGTTCACTCCTCATTCATCCCTACCATTCTGAACAGATTTCACTCTCCATATCATTCCTATCATACTCAGGCAAGATAAATCATTATCCAACTCATTTTAGTGATATATAGGTCTCACCCATCTCATAATGAAATCATACATACATGTTCTAAAAGGTCATATATAATCATATCATAACCCATGAAATGGAATGGGTATCATAAATATTTCCTCACATCATAACCTATAGACAATATATAGGTTTCAAAATCATTTCATAAATTCATAACCCCTAAAAATAATAGGATTAAAAATAATAATACATGTGTAAGAGAGATGGTTGTTATAACAACATTCTTTTAAAATATAAACCATTCAAGAAATATTATGGATTGTATTGTTTGATAATATCTATAGTAAATAATAAACTATTAGAAAGTATGTAATTTTATATAGAGGAGAATTTTTACATATCGCATGAATCATTTCCTTAGGAAAATATTCTTACTTTATAAATACATTTCTAAAAACCATCTCAAAAATAGTTTTATTATAAAGAAACATTTAAAATTTTATTTAAAACATTTCATGAGGAAAATATATTTTCTACATTGAAAATATATTTTTGAAAAATTATTTATTATGAAATTTTTTTTGTTTAAAAATATTTTTGAAAACTTATAATGGAAGCTTGAAAATATTTTGAAATACTTTTCATTCAAAATAACACTTTGAAAACATATAAAGGAATATTGGAAAATCATCTATTACACATTAAAAAATACAAATATAAAAACTTTTCCCTGGAATATGAATTTAAATTAAATTTTTTTTCAAATTATTAGGAATTTTTTTCTTTGAAAATAACCTTGTAAACATACAAATGTTTCTTTAATGAAATAATGGCAATGAAGGAGGAATTTTTCATACATATCGAAGGTTCCTTTTTCACCTAAAAATGGTTAGAAAAGTTCCTTAATCAGAAAAGGAAAAGATTAATTTTTTAAGAACATTTTAAAAAATTATATCATGTTTAAACATGCCTATTAAACATAATATGATAACAGTAAAACATTTATAAATCTTATTTAGAAAACACAATTTTAAACGAACAAAAATTTATGACCAAAAGGAGAAATAAAGTCATATTTTCATAATTTTTTAATTAAATATACTATGTACCAAAGAGTCAAAATGGTAGTGATACATTATGATATCATAAATAAACAAATGATAAGGAAATTCATGTTTTTTATGGAGATATGGATTATAATATATCTTCAATGGTAGCATAATCATAAACACTACAGACAAACAATGGGATTGTAGCAAAAAAACTGTTACCACTAAGGTAACATTGAATCATAATCCCATGAAAGAATAAAATTAAATGAAGAATAAAATATTATAAAAAAAATTAGATTCATGATATTAAATTTAAATTATCTATATATATACCTCATAGAAAAATATTGGTGTATAATATTTCATGTTTTTCAAAAAGGATAATTGAGTCAAAATTGCATTACTGATTTAAAAAAATTTGAACCATAAAACTATGAAGGAACTATCATAAATTTTTTATTTAAGTACCCCAAATATAATTATAATAAACATTAAATAAATCAATTTGATGTATACAAAACACATATAAGAAATTATAAGTGAACATGGATTGTGTCTTTGGGAAAATAAAAGTGAGACAATAAAACCCTTACCTTTAGTCATGACATTCCTGATACATGATCAATATTATTGTATAATAAATAATTCTTCATTATAAATATACCACATAAAAATATTATAATATATAAAACCACAAATTAAGTTTATGACTTTATATGACTCTTTTCATCATGCAAATGTTACGTTTCATGTAATATCTACCTTCCTTTTCATATATGTTTAGGATTGTTATTCATGTTACTCTTACATGGATCATTATTTCCAGATAAAAATAATGTTAAAAATGATATAAATATCATATATATTCATTATATATGTATTTATAAAAGTTTATAAAATATGTATAAATGAAATGGAAAACACCATTTATAGAGATGGTTGGCTGTCCACATATAAGAATGTTGTTTCTATTATATTATCATTTTGTAAAAAAGAAAGTTAAATAAATATATGTATATATATAATATAATTAAATAAGTAATATTATGACTCATATTTCATATAATTTCACTAAAAAAATTAATGCATTCCATTTAATGATTTAAAGAATCACATCACTTTGAGGAGGCAGTAGTGTATAAGTCCTCAAACGAAGTTATCATATATAATAAAAGTAGAATGAATGAAAGTTTTAATTAAATAGAAATTAGAGGAGATTAACAAGATCATAATGATCATATATATAATATAAAAATTTATTTTCTATCATAATTCTTAACTGTGATTTGTGGTGATGGAAAAACGAACAACATCATTTCGTGAGGAACAGTTCAACGTACTAAAGAATGGAAAGTTTGTTACTGATAAGAAGGAACTGTGTGTAAGAGAAGGTCAGAAATTGTGAACAACAAATTAATAGTATATTTATGATATCAAGGTTATTATATAATCACGGAACAAAAAGAGTTGAGGGGAGCAGAATGAAAATAAAACAAATGATATTGAGGAAAGATATTAATTATTCTTTGGGTGACAACATTTGGTCTTCATCAAAGGGCTACCGTGGATAGATTTCATCCCAAATGAAGGCTTATAGGATAAGTGGATGGATTTTTGGAACTGATAATGGAATATTTTTCTGGATCCAAAGTGCATTATTTGTGTGAATTACTTGGAGGATTGAGGGTCTTTTTATATTGGAGGAGGAGTGGAATTCTTGTATATTTTTTAAAAAAGAATTCCACCCATGTTATTACCAAGTATAGTAGATCAAATAATGAAACAAAATAAATTAAAGGGTTCATAGGGTCAAAAGAGGGAGAAAACTGATTTTGGAAAACTGTATATGTCATTTGGCCCCTAAGTTTAAGGATTACTCCCTTGTTAGGTTTAATTTTATCTTATTCTCTATAATTAATTTTAATTTCATTTGGTAATATTTTCTGTCAAAAATGAATTTGAAATTATTATAAATTAAACATTTTCATTATTCAAAATATTTAATCAATTCTTTAAAATTAAAATAATAATAGTGGAATAAAATAACTTTAATCTAATCTTGTATATGGGACGACACTACGAGATTTTAATGTAAAAATGTTCAAAAGTTATCTATCTTCTGATATCCAATTTTAAAGTGAAATCGATTCCAATGAAATAAATTGGATTAATTGTTGCATAATTGATATAATTAAAAAATTAAAATAATAAAAAATATATTTTAACCATGTAAAAAATTAGACAAAAAAGAAGATTTGAAATAAAATCCAATGTTCTTCACTATTCATAAAATATGAAATTTTATAGAAAATAAAAAAAATTACATGTAGTTAAATTCAGATATTATGACTTACAAAAATGAAGATTTCTTTTTCAAATAAAAACTATATCACTTTCAAAAATAATATTAAAAATTTGTTCACCATTAAATGGTGGTAAAATTATATATTCAAAAAATACAACTTTTTATTCATAGAATTGGATTTATTCTTTTCTTAAACCTATAATATATATTTGATGAGTATCAAAAATATTATTTTAATATATAATTTATATGTTTTAATTAAAAAATTATCAAAATATTTTGTTTATTTTATTTAGAAAATAATATTTTTGTATAAAAAAATAGTTTTCTTAGAGAAAAATTTTCTTGATATTAAAATAGTTATCACATTATATTATACTAGTTAATAAATAATGGATAAATTTTATTCCCATTATTAAATCATATTTTAATCACAAATTCTATCATAATTCCTTAGTGACAACTATAATAATATTTTATGAATAATGTTAATATGAAAATGAAGTTTTGTGAACATAGGTCATGTTTGTAATTAATGAATTCAAAGGAAGACCACATTGCATGAAAAACAATCCAAATATAATTTTTTATTCACCACAAGATTATATATGTCTTACATTTAGTGAATTATTTACTAAGTTTTAGGTGAAATGAAATCCCAAATTATTGCTTTTATATAATACAATCTATATTTAGCATTCCATGAAAGGCAAAATATCAAAGTGATTAAGTAAATTAGATAAAAAAATTCACAAAATATCGTAGTGTTACTTTCTACCACATTTAAAATGAATTTATCCATCGAAATGCATCTATGTTATTAAAATTTTACAATGTGAACATTCCTTTCATAGAATCCCACATTGAAATAATAAACACAAAAACATGCTTAAAATAGAATGTTAGAAACATAATATTTAACAAAACTAAAACATAAATAGGTTTCCACATTGGAAAATATATGTGGGTAGTTAAAACATAAAAATAGAAAAAAATAACTATCACGTTTTGATAGAAAGTGTTAGAGAGCATGTTTAGGAGAAAATCGACCATCGTAATTACATAACCCAAAGAGGCTTGAAAAAGGTCACTGATTTCATCAAAAAAGATGATAAATTTACTAAATTTTTTTTGGGGAACATTTTTCCAAATGATGAGGAATTTCCATGAGAAGATATACTTACTTGATATCAAAAAAATCTCACAGTTTATTTTTACTTGATCAATTTCAATATCATCTCTTATTTAAATATATGAAGTTGAATTTATTATTCCAAAAGCATTTGTAGATCATGATATCCATAGATAGATTGATAAGTCATTCCATATTTTATTCATTATCATCATAGGTATATAGATATAATAGGTTATCCATCAAGAATAAATAATCATATGTTGAGGTATTATATTATTCTCACAAACATAATGTAGAATTTAATATAATCCAATCCATAAATGGTTACCCTAGTAACACCTCCAGATGATAAAAATCTAAAAATAGTTAATTAATTTCACTAAATAATAATTACACTAATCCCAATATATCATAAAGTATATCACAGTTTTGACATTACAAAAAATTGAATACCCTTACCATATGTTACCTTGAAGCGTAGTAATAACATGAATTTTGATAAATCGTTTAAGAAACATTCCTTCTTCCGTATTCAAAATATTAATTGATATATACCTAAAATACAGGAAGTTTTAATATTAATCCATGATAACATAGAAAATTTTTCATGAAAATTATTTTATCATTTATGTTGTCAAAAATACTATCCAATTTACATTATCAATATCATCATATTTTTATGCATACAAAATATGATTTTCTTGTCCTCGGGAACATGTCAAGGGTTACATTACCATAATGTAACCACCCCATTAAATCAACAATCATGGTCATTTGTATCAATAAAAAAATCATTGAAAATAAATAAAGATAAAATTATATAAAAAAACCTTGTATACATCATGATCAATTGTCTTTCAATTCAAAAAATATACACTTCAATCATTTATCTTTTTTCTTATACCATTACTTAGGATTCCTCAAATTATTCTTTTGTATCTTTTCTCATGAATATGATACATGAATCATGTCTTATGGTTCCTGAATATCAATATCATCATGGTAATTACATTAAATATGTACAATTATAGAAGAACATACCATACCATTCACATATTTTTTATGGTCTCCTTATCATCCATAGTATATCGAATACTCACACAAACTTCTGGATTCTCTTCACATTATTTAAACATAGGAAATAAAATTTGAAAATTCACATACTTTATACATATAAAAGATTTAATGTAAACAGATATCCTTATAGTTCCCTCTACCGAGTAAGAGAATAATGAATAGTGTCAAAAACACATATCATAGAAGAAAACTACATTATTATGAATTAATACTTATATGATTCTTAAATCATGAATCTTATGTTTATATCTATGAAACGTTTTATTATCCAATGAATCTTCCCTATAAATATCCATAGAAATATCCCTAGGGATGTCACTATAGTTTTCTCATCTTAGTTCCCAGAGTATGAATAAGACATTCATTTGATTCCAATTATACCAACCCAGGATTAACATATATCAAAATTAATTAATGTAGATGAATATTAGGAAAATTAAAAAGTACATTCATTATGACCATACTTGTTTAGTATATTTGGATATATTAATCAAAATATTCTAAATTGTGAAGGATCTACAAAGTTTCTTGAATATATCTTCCCCTTTTGTACATATTATTTTAACCTTACTTCCTAGCCGTGGGACATGAAACATGAGAAAGGGGCTGCTCAATTAATCAGTCAGGGTAAACAATGTAGATATTTTAGCAAAACATTATCATTAGGTTATGAGGAAATGATAATAATGTTTTAAGATCATACCATATATATCATAGATCATATAAACTATTTAATAAATAATGATTAGAAATTAATAAACTATGATCCACAAATTAATTGGTAGAATAATCCATGAAAAAATAACATATGATTAATACATGTTTTTTTGAATATATATAAAATGATTTCCATAGTAGTAAAGGCCTACTATGACGACCATATTAGTTTACAAAGTCCAATAATTCACCGGATTCACTTCTTATTCTAGCCTTATATTACTAAACTGGGTTCACATCCCATTCCATACCTATATTATTGAACTATGTTCACTTCTCTTCAGAACCATGTATAGATGAACTGATTTGAGTCTTTTCTCCAGCCATGTATTAATGAACTGATATCACTTCTCAGTCCCTCCATCTATTAATAAATTGATTTGACTCATCATTTTATCAATGTATTATTAAAAACCTTTAATTCTTATTCCACCCATGTATTACTAAACAAATTTCACTCTTAATTGTAGCCATGTTTTACTAAATGAAGATCAATCCTCTTTCAAGCCCTGTCATAACAAATGGAGTTCATTAAACATTTTATCCATGTGTTACTAAATAAAGTTAAATAATTATTCTAGCCATGTACTATTGAATATATATCGCTCGTCTTCCTATACTTATATTACTTTACTGAGTTTACTCCACATTCTATCCATATAATAACTAACCAAATTCACTTCATGTTCTATCCTTGCATTACTAAACCAAGATCTCTACTTGTTCAATCCATGCTTAAATAAATCAATTTCCCTCCTTGTTCAATCACTAACATACTCATCTATGATATATATTTTATAAATTAATTGGTGTGAGATATTGGCCCCACCCATCTAACAATGGAAACACACATGCATGTTCTACAATATAATAAAAAATATTATAATAACCTAATTAATTAAATGAGTATCATTATCATTTACTCAAATCATAACATATGAAAACTATATAGGCGTTATAATCATTTAGTTAAATATTAACCTATTAAAAGAAGTGGGTAGAAAAATAAAATACCCTATAGAATAAAGATTAATATCATAAACATCATTCCATTAAATAATAAACCATAAAGAAATAATATAAATGGTATTCTTGGATCATATCCTCAGTAAAACATATACTATAAAAAATTAATCAATCTTAGATGGATAAGGATTTCGAAATATCACATGGACCCTTTCTTATGGAAAATATCTTTTGTTTGAAAATAATTTTCCTAAAACCATCTAAAATTCTTTATCTCAAAAAATAAAAAAAATATAATTTTATTTAAAACATTTGTAGATGATAATTTCTTTTCCACTTGAAAAAATATTTTTAAATTATAAATTTTTTTAAATTTTTTTACATTTTATTGTAGAATTATAAATGAATTTCGCAAATATTTTTATTCATTTTCATTGAAAATAACCTTTTGGAAATATATAAAGGAGGATTTGAAAATAATTAAAAACAATTTTAAATTGGAATATATTTTTGAAAAACATTTCCATTTAAAATAAAATTAAAATTAACTATTTTATAGAATATTAGGAACTCAATTTCATTAAAAATTTCCTTGTAAACATAAAGAGGATGCTTCTTGGAAATGAAAATCAAGCCAATGGGTAAGTCTGTACATGTCGAAAATTATTTTGGAACCTTAAAAAGATTTGAAATGTGATATGATCAGAAAATGAAATGAATATTAATTTTAAAACTATTTTTTATAAAAATATAAAACATTAGTAAAAAATTCCTTTAAACATAATAGGATAATAATAAAACAATTTTTAAATTTTTTTTATAAAAACGGTCAATTTTATGCATAAAATTGTGGAAAATGGAACTAATACATGAAGATATAATGTATAACAATAGGAGATGAATGTTCTAGAGTTTTAAAGATATATGGATAATAGTATTTATCAATGTAAAGATAATCATAAAAAATACTACTAATTGATGAGATTATAGTAATAAAATATTACAACTTCGGTAACATTGAATGATAATCCCTATGATTGAAAAAACTGCATTAATCTTAAAATATCAGGAAAATAATGAAATTCAAGATATATCATGTTAAAAACCATTATGTACACCACATATAAAATTATAAGTGCATAACATGTCATGTATTTCAAAAAAATGTATAATGAAATAATTAATCGATTTGCAAACATTGAAATGAAAAAACACATGAAGGAAAAATCATAATATATATGTAAAAATACCAAAAAATTAAGTATAAGAATAAAAAAATCCATTGGAAGTATAAACACCACTTATAAGAATTATGGGGTGAACAAGGCTTGTCTCATAGTGAAAATAATATTGAGACAATAAAATCCTTACATTAAGTCTTAAATTTATTCGTAATTATTCAAAACTCATATAAAATAAATATTAGATTATAATAAATCTAAAAAATTATGTATTTCTATATCAAAACGAATAAATGATATATTATGAGTTTACATTAACAGTTTTATAAATGATAATGTTGCATTTATGGTAATAGCTTCTTTGTTTTTTTAGAGGGGTCCCTACACCAAAAGGCCGAGGCATTAATTCATAAAAATACTATGTTTACAAAAGACTAAAGTACAAGATTTTATTACAATCATCCCTATAAAAAGTTAGTAAGGCCTCAGGGAGGGAATCAGACCAGGTAATCACATCAATTTGAGGATGTCGTAGTCCACACGTCAACAAACGACGTTATCAAATTTACACAAAATGGAAATCATGATAGTATGTTTCTTATAAGAAGTAAATAATAATATAAAATAATAAATATTATATATTTCCTATAAAAACATAGTTTATATAATAATTCCTTACCATGAGAGGTGGTAGGGAAAAAAATAACAACACTTCGTGAGGAGATAGTTCACCATACGATAAAATTGTATGTTGTGTACCCATTAAATGGATGTGCATGTAATTTTATTTATAAAACATTGATAAAGAAAAATTTCAGTATTTTTTGGAGATTAATTTTATTATATAATCATGGAATAATAATATTGGAGTGGGTGGAGAATGAAAATAAAACAAAGATCTTCAGAAGGATGTAACCTCTTCTTGGGGAAACTTCTATTAACTCATAATTTTTTTATTTCAAAGCACTTTTATGGGAAAGTAGGAAACCATGAAAGTTTTAGGTACATAAGAATAAAACCTCATATGAAATCACCACTCCATTCCAAAAAAATATGAATAAGTTTGAGTTTTTTACCTTGAAAACATTCCATTCACGGGAGGTGACTGTCATGTATCGGTTGTCCTTAATGAGATCCTCGAAGCAAAGAGCCATCTTATCCCAAGTTTTCACATGTTCCTCTAGACTGGTTTTACCCTCGTGTAAGCCTCTGATCAAAATACTATTTCGTTTATCAATCCAAGAGCCTTGTTCGTCACTCGTATCAACTTGCACCGGTCTTTCATACATTCTGTGTGAATCCTCCTCTGAGAATTTGATCAAGAATGACTCTTCATGCATTTCTTCATTAGAGTGCATGAGGAGCTCCACATCCTCCATATCAGCATTTGATAGGTCAATGACAGGAGATTCCACAATCTACGATTCAATAGACTTCTCCCAAGGGGAGTCTGTCTTCTCATGCTTTGCAGGACCCTTGTACTTGATCTTAGGAGAGTCTCCTACAGTAGACAACTCCTTTTGAGGTGGCCTGCCTTTACTTGATGATCGTGTAACTGGAGGACTAGGTAAATTAGATTAATCCATCCGTCTCCGTGGCTTCCTCTCATGCTGGATAAACCCATCAGAATCCATAACTGTATTCATACCTTTCTTTGAAGAGAACCGGAGATAATCCTCCTCCAATTCCATTTCCTTAGACATAGAGGACCATGTGTCAGAAGAAGAGTCTTCATCCAATAAATCAAACCGGTTCCCAGTTTCAATGGTGGCAATGATTTTTAAAGAGCAAGGCCTGCTCATTGGATTCATTCCATCTGCTGGGTAAAATCATGCACATGAGACCCTTGAGTATGTGTAGATTCGATACCCTCAGAAGATTGATGGGATTGAGGAGCTATACCATCAGAATGCATAGTTTCGTCATAAGAGGTGGGTCTGCTACCATTAGTCTCTAACCACTGCTTAAACATGTTTCAATCCTTCATACTGCTCCCCAATGCTGTTGGTGAAGGCCGCGTATTATGAACCAATATCCCTTCACTATTTCCTGAACTAAGTGGGGTTTTCCCCCATAATTTACTCCCATCCAGATCACAATGCAGTCTGTCAAAAACATCTGCAACGGATGGGTTCAAGGTTAGAAGGAAATTCTTTCGGCAAGCTTCAACACATCTCGGCTGAGCAAAAACCTCCGAGGGAGTGGAATGCGGAACCTCAATATAGCGGTCCCTCGAGTCATCCATCTGTACCTGAAACTTCGGGATGACATATGTGGACTCACTAGGGCCTGATTCCGGGACCACAACCCTCATCTAATCGACCCCTTGGAGACACAGTGTCGGTAGATGACCCATCCTCTTACATTGAGAACAGAAATCGACCCACCCATCAAAAAAAACTGGTTTTTTATAACGAAACTCTTCTCCCAATTCAATACAAACGAAATAAATGGGCTTCCTTGAAATATCGACTTCGACACAAATTCGAGGAAAAAAAGGATGACAAATTGCATTGGTTCTATCACCCGAGCAAAGAAAAAGACCAATTAAATTACATACCATTCGAATTATTGAAGGACTCTGAAACGGAATAGGAATCTCCGGTAGATGAACCCAAATCACCATAAAAGGAGAGTCGCACTTCATGTGGAAATCATATTTCCTTCGGAAGAGGAAGAAATGACATCCGATGCTGGGTCGGGGAGCTTTGGACCAGGGAGTGATCAAATCAATCATCGAAGAAAAACGTACCATAATATGCCTATTATCCAGGAGCCCGTCTGTAGCTCGGTATTGATGATTCCAAGAATCATAAATGAACCTGTCAAACTGATCCACAGATGGATTAGATAATTTGAAGCGGGCAATTAGTGTAATATCTAAAAGTGATGAAGCCTATGTGAACTTGGAAGAGGAAATTTAGAGTTGCGGGTATCCATGGAACAAAATCTAAACTTTAGGGTAGAGACCTATCGAAGAAAAAAGGGGAAAAGAAGCAGGGTTAGAGAATGGGGAGGAGTAATGCGGGCGAGGCCTCTCGGAAGGCAGAGGGGGTCCCTACCCTACTGATAGGGGAGGGACCGAACCGACTTACATCGCCGTCTATACCATGCCGAGAGGAATGGTAGCGCGGGTGCGAAAGAAACTTCGTCGAGGGAACTCTGGGGAACTCCTATTGGTTTTCACCAAATGGATTCCATAGATGGATTGATTCCTAATGTCAGGCTTATCCTATTAGGTAACGGAATTTTGAAGCTCATTTGGGATGATTGGGGTGATCTAAAGGGATATAGAGGTGAGAATAAGTGTGAGGGGTGAGTGCCTTTTAATAGTGGAGAAGTTTTGGCATTCTAGTAACTTCTAGAAAACAACATTAGACCCATTAATTCCAATTTTTTGTGTCTACAATAAAGAAAATATTTGAGAAAAGGTATGATAGGGTCTAAATATGGCCATAAAGTGTATTTTTCACATGTTTCTAGGTCATTTCCATCCTTAAGGATGAGGTTTCATCCCTTATTATGCCTAATTTTTCCTTAATCATTGTAATTAATTTTAATTAAATTAAATACTTTTTCCGTCACAAAATAAAATACCATTATTAGACATTAAATATTATTATTAATCAAAATAATGATTCAATTTTTCCAAATTCATTTCAAATAAGTGGCACAAATTAATTTAAATTTAATCCTGCAGACAGTCTGAAAATGAGAGTTTTTAAAGTAAAATCATTCAAAATATTACTATGTTTTTATATCGAATTTCAAACTGAAATTGAATATAATGAAATATATTGGATTAATTTTCATATAATTGATATAATTAAATATAAAAACAAATCCAATATATTATTTATACTTATAAATAATTTATTTGAAAAAGAAAATTTGGATTGAAATTCTATGTTCTTCACTATTTATCAAAAAATAAATCTCCTATGAAAAAAATAAAAAATCACCCAATGTTAACATTGGTATTAATATTTTATAAATTAACATTAAATTTTCAATTAAAAATTAAAAATGTGTCAAAAATATTTTTTAATATTGGTTCACCACTAAATGTGGTAAAACTACATTTTAGAAAAATGCAACTATTTATTCATACAATTGTATTTATTATTATACTATACCTTTAAAATCTTATGGATGAGAATAAATGATATTTATTTAATATATTGTATATAAAATATATTAAAAACATTAATCAAACAATTTATTTAATTTATTATGATAAAATTGTGTCTGTATATTGAAAAATAGTATTAATAGAAATGAAATTTCATTATTTTTAAATAGTTCTTAGAATCACCTCTACTAATCAATAACCCATAGATTTATTTTAGTCTCATGTTTTAATAATATTTTCTTCCTTACATTCCTCTTAATTGATAGGTGAAAACTGTAATAATATTTTAAAAATAATATTAATAATACAGTGTGGTTTGGTAAAACATGGTCTTTCATTAACAGAAGCTGTAGAAAGAAAATTGCATTGTGTGTAACAGAAGACAAACATAGTATTTCTTTTACTGAAGAGATAATATATATGTTTCTTATAGTGAAATATTAACTTTTTTGTTTCATTAAATAAAACCCAAATATTTTTCTTTCATACAACACAAGACGTATTTTGTGTTGCGTTAAATAAAAAATATCAAAATAAAAAAAATTGGAAAAAATAAAAAAATTTGGGTTTGTTTGAAAACATAAATAGTTTGAATGGGGCTTACACATGGATGATTCTGGGTATTTTTTTTGAAGAGGAAATAAAGATAAATATGGTTACATGTGGAAGCTTCTCATGTGTCACTATGGAGTTACAATGATGTTAATATGGATTACATGTGAAAGATTCTTGAGTGTAACTATGGCAAGTAAATGTTGTGAATGGGGATTATACATGGAAGCAACCCACATTCTGATATGGGGATGCAAGGATACAATTTTGTCTGACACATGGAATCTTCTCGAGTGTCTCTATGGAGTAATAATGGTGTGAATGGGGTTTATTCTTGGATGTGGTCAATCCATTTCTCCTCATGTTTGTCCATGAGGGAATCCCATGTGTATTTTGTGTGGTGGGATCACATTTTAACATCATGTGGAAGGAAAAGTTATATACGGATTATGCATTGAGATTCAAATTATTACTTCTTCATATCTAGTAATAAGGGAATTTTGACTTATGGATTGGATGAGGGAATATAGCTGGAACCTACACCTAAAGAGGCATCCCATGGAGGATTTTTAGTAGTCATATTTTGATCATGACATAAGGCATATTACTCTTGACACATAAGGAATCTCATGTGTGTCATTGGAGGCATCAAATGTTTGTCATATAGTTTATGCTATAGTTTAATGTTATATAGTGTGAAATATTTGGCATCTTTTGATTAATTCACAAGAAATATCATGTTTTTAACATGAGGCATCCAACTACTAAAAAATAGGATGTGATATAGTTTAATGTCATATATTGAGGAATATTGAATGTGTTCTCCGGATCATGGCATTAGGAATCATATTTTGGGTGCATAAGGCATCCTATTCTCAATTGACATAGTATTATACAGTTTAATGTCACGTAGTGAGGACTAATGGGGTATTAGATTTCAATAAATGGCTAGTATGGGTCTTATTCCATGGGAACCCCTTTTAGGTAAACCTAGCATGGGGGTCACGTGAATGGGTTTGAGGATTTTATTGATGAATGGTTTGAATTATTGTAATTTGGAAATCTAAGATGAGAATCCCAACTCACAACATGTGAAATTGTCCAAGTTTAGTTGGTTAACTCATGTTGTTTCATGTAATGCGGAGGAGTATATCAGAACATGGTTTTCTTTTGTGGATGTTGGGGCTTCAAAAGGGTGCATGAAAAAATTTCCTTGATGAGTCAGAAAAATATCAGGATATGACTATCCATTCCCTTTGGGGGTCAGTGGTGGTAGAAAAAGGACCATGCTCGAGGCCCATATCATGAGATCAAAATTGATCTTGAGTGGGGGTGTTAGGGTGAAACCCCTGTGGTATGGACTAGTGGGAACATAGGTAGGATCCTTGCAAAAAATAATTCTTTGTTGAGGATGGCGTTTCGTGGAGCTTAGGATCTCATGAAGGATGGGGCTTTATAGAACTCATGGACTCGTGGATGATGCCTTGAATCCCAGGGGGAGTGCGTTATGAATACTGAAGTATTATCAAAGCCTCAAGTTCCTCAGACTATATTATTCCCACATTAAGGAAGAATAACATTGTGAAAGGAATCTTGACCTCGGTTGGAGTATCTCAAGAAAACAAGAGAGGAGTTATCATTATTCATGGGCGATCAGTGGAAGAGTTCTCATAAAACCCATGGGCATCTCAAATAGAGAGTGTAAGTTTGTAACCTAATATCATCTCATTCATTTTATTTAGTCTTGAGGGGGATATTTATTGGAAATTGGTATTTTGTAGATTGGAAGCAATTCACAATGGAACATGGGGGCTTCATGAGTGGGTGATGCTCTATAGAAATCTTGAAGGACACTTTCAATCACTCGAACAGTCATGAAGTACCATCAGAATCATGGTGGAAACCATAAATCATTCACGAGTTCACAAAGGGAGCTCCATGAATCCATCCTCCATGAACTATTTTTGTGAATAGGTTCCACAAACAGTATTTGGAATCCTGACATCAAACAGTCAAAAAATTGAATCTGTGGCTCCAATCGGGCTCTACATTCAATTAAATAAAAGTATTATAAGTGTTCTACACTCTTATGTCATATTTTGTATAATTCAGAGTATTCTTAATATTATTTTCTCTAATGTGAACATAATAATGTCCCAATAATATCTTAAATAGGAACCTGATTAGACATGTGATGTTACTTAAATAATCATTTTTAGCATTATTCTAGGGAATATGATAATTTATATTAATGTAATCCATATTAAGATAATTTTATTTTATTTTATTTAAATATATAAATCTCATTTTATTGAATAATAATTTATTAGGATAATAAAATACAACACTAATATATTAATTTTATTACCATATTCCACAAGTTTTTATACATGCTTCTATTCTGGTAATATGTTTAAATGACATATTTCACAATGGTATATAATCTTGTTTCCTGATCAACTAGGAAAGGAAAAAATATCAATGATAGAATATACCACCCAGTGTTGATTTCAAATAATCTATTGTACCAACCAAATTAAAATTAGTATATTAGAAAAACTCTAACTAATGGATTCCACTATGAGATTCTCCAAAATCATCCCTTCTATTAATATATAGATGTTTTCACATAACTAGAGCAATAAGAATTTCAATGTTATAAAATTTATATCATTTTACTTAGTATATATTTTTTTTCATAGTTGGTTTAATGTGAAATTGAATTCAAATTATTTTTTGAAAATGTATATTGTTTCCCATATGTCATCTATAATCCATTACAATTTTCTTCTGGGTTGATTCGGGTGATGTCAACAATTTTCATTCTTCTATGTAATTTTTTATACAATATTTTAATATATATATATACATAAATTGAAATAATAATAACCCTTACTTTATTATTTTATCTTATAAACCCTGAAATTCATTACATAACCTATCTTGGTCATTCAAAATTCATTCCTTATGAATTTATTAAATAAATTTTCATGAATTTTGTTTGAATATCCAAAAAAATGTCTTACCCCTGTAATATAACCTTTATTATTTGATATCAATATTTATTAACATAGATATTTTTTTCTACTCCAAAATATTAGAATCTTTGATTTTCAGATATTGATCAATCCAAGAGTGTTGTGGTATAGGTTGATGATTTTAAAAACAATGTTACATTATAAAATTTCACTATTTATCCTTATAAAAATTAATTTCAAATACATAAAACTATTTTAAAAATCTCTCTTGTTAATCAACATATTATGGAATGTTTATTTAATATCTATATTCTATACCATGTACATAATTTCCCCTTCTATCACTGAGCATATACAATTATTTATGATCATTATGAGGAATAACATGTTTCTTGTACATCAATTACTTAAATTCATTAGTATCCACTTTACCCAAATAGTCTTTTTATGAATCAATATTCAATATTAATTAAAATTGTATTTGAAAATTATATTGGTCTTGATATATTTTTCCATTATAGAAATGGTATAATTTCCCTTCTTGGTTTATTTTTAATTTGATAAAGATTATAATTCATGATTATTAACCTAAAATAATGTTGAGGAGCCTCATGTAAACATTTAGGATCTATCTATGAAATAATTATTTTTTATTATATAGACTTTTTTACTTATTTTATTAAAATATAGTTTTCATATCACTACTAATATTTTTTCCATAAATTATAGATTTAGTCCTTAATTTCGAAGATACTAGTGAAATTGACGGAGTTTTATAAGCTTGAAATATTTAATATGAATCATAAAAATGTTCCATTATCTTATAAATCTATAAAAATTAAAAAAATCATTATTCCATAAATCATTCTTGTTTTTTCGGAAAATTTTTATCATTTTTCTATATAGTGAAATATAGGATTTCATTAATTATGTAAATGGATCTTTCTTATTTCCTTAATTGTTCACTGTTTGATATGTATACAAGAATAATTTATTTATCGCATATATAGTTAATGTTTAAGTGTATTTTCATTATAATTAGAATTAAAAAATACTTTTAAACATATAAAATTAATTAGATATATGTTTTTTACCATGCCACATCTTGTATGGGGATTTTAATTCACCAACACAAGATTAGGGGATATTAATTTCATATTCTAATAATATGATATCTTCATTCCAATTACTTTTTGTTCATTCTCATTGGGAATAATCTTATCATGGTTATTTATTTTTAGGTTTTTCTTTCTAATACTACATTTTTTAAGAGTTTTTATAGAAGAAACTAAATAATTTATTATTTTTTAATGTTGATATTATATTTTGATATGGGTGAACATTATTCATTTTTATTTAAAATTTCACAATTTACTTTCCAGTAATTATTTCCACCACACACTTGTTTCATGTAATGAATCATGGTATATTTCCTGTAAGACATGTCAACATAAACATTATATACATTAATATTAATCTATAAAAATTAAAAAAACATTATTACAAAAATTTATCAACATGATGTTTCCCCAAAACATACACATTCACTAATTCGAACCTCCTCACTGACTTCTTTTCATTAAAATAAAAAAGTTGAATATTTTTACATGTTTTTTTTAAAAAATTACCCATGTGTGTGTAATCTCATATTAGAAAAGAAATATCCCCTAATTTTTTTCGATATTTATTACATTGTATCTATCTTCATTAATAAATTAAATTATGTTATAATTTGTTTTTCCTTAAATTTTATACCAATGTTCTTCTTATATAATAAAAATGTTTATATTTTAATTGTTTCTGTTTCCATTCATTAAAAATAATCTATCCTTAACATTGATTGTTAATGTGTTCTCAATAAACCATACAACCTACCATTAGTCAAATCATTACTGTACACATATAATACGGTGACCTATGACCTCAACAACCCATAAATTCATCATTATCATATCATTTATTCCCATTTTTTATTTTTATAATCCAGTTATACTCAACCCTACATATATTATTTTGAATATTAATATGACTTCTTTATCATATGTGATGTCAATCAGGATATTATTTTTTCCTATTGTATGTGAAATATATATTATATCATGAATCAAAAAAATATAGTTGAATCCATCTCCTTAAATCGAATATCTACCACTACATCATTTTTAGCTGATTTTTTTTTGAATCAAACAAGTTTCTTCATGTATTTAGATGGTTGAAATATATGATCATATTATTATGATAGATCCACCACAATATTTTAAGATATAAACATAATATATATTATTATGTTGAGATATTGATCAATTAATTGATTTATATATCTACATTGAGCATCCTCTATCATAATAATTTGAAAATTTGGTAAAAAAACTTATATTCATAGAAGAAAACCTTCAAAAAAAAAATTTAGTATTCAAAAACATTTAAAGACTAATTAAATTTAAATTCACCTATTAATTATATTTTTATTTTGATGTATCTATATTCAATAGAATACGTATTTTATAAATGATTTATAATTAAATGATAATGAAATCTAATATGTGTTTTCTTATTTTTTGGTGTAATTAGTATTCCATTGGTATTTTTGGTCTCTCCAAAATACGAATTTTTTGGTGTGTTAGATTATTTCATTTTATAAAACATATCATACATTTGTTTCTAATCAAAAAACACACCCATATTTCCTTCAAGATGAAGACAATGTTTTGTAGGAAATAATTATTCTTATTTGAGAGATATCCATAAATTTCATTTAATTTATTAATATCCCATGTGAGTAAATGTACCAAAGTCAGTGAAAGAGTTATGGCCATCAGTTCCTCTTGAAGATCATTTCTCATTTATATGACTTCCCCATTCATCTCCTAAATCTATTTAGAAATTGCATTCATCGTGTTGGTAAAGTTATTGATAGTTTATGATTAGTCCAACACATTATGATTGATCTCATGAAAATTATATATGTTATATTAATTTAGATAATAAATAGTTTAAATATTACCATTTTCTATCTACTAAGCCCTATTTCTACTTATATATAGAGAATATAGTAATTAATCACTATATTATATTTATTCTCCGTTTATATTTATGAACAATCTCTTCATGAAGAACATTAAGATAATTTTTTTCATAAACTCCCTTAAAATAAAATAATTCATTTTTAACATTTTCCAAAATTTGCTATTTTTAGAGATATCTAAGAGTAATTATTCTTTGGTTTCATTAATTTCCATTATTTAATTAAAATCCAATTATTCTATGTTATGAAAAAAAAAATTATAAACTTTTCAAAAAATAATACTCTGTAATATTCATAGAATTATCATAAGTAGACTATTTATCCCTTATTTATTGATCTTACATATCAATTAAAAATTTATTAATACACTTAGTAGTATGGTGCAATATTTTTCCACATCAAATCCATGTGATTGGATTCTTTCCTTTAATCTTTTAATTTTGAATTTTCAAAATTGAGGAAATTAATTCCATAAAATATTTAAATTATATTTTAGATCATCCATAATAGTAAAACCCTATCTCTAAATAAATAAATTTTTCATTGATCTCTACATTGTCAAATGATTATGTTAATTTATTCTCATATCATATGTTTAATTAATAATTTATAATTAATCTGATAATACAACATTTGGATCGTTTTTTATAATAATATAAACATCCATATTAAAGTTCTGTTAACATATTTCTAGATATTATTGAAAAAAATGATATTATAAATTATCAATAATTCATTTCATATACTCTATCATCATATTTATATAATAATGGAATGCATCAAAAATATGTTGTTATGTTCATAATCAAATCATCCAATATATTAAAAATAACATTAAATCTGAATTATCTCACTATTGTGTCACCTATAAATATTTTCATATCAAATGTCGACATTGTTTTTAAGGAATAACTTAACACAACAAACATATTGATTGTTTTAAATTAATACCCATTGAAGGATTTAATTATGAGGAACTAATATCTAATTTATTTTAATCTCATTAGATTGATAATTCATATCCACATTTACCACAATTACATAGATGAATACCAATAACACATCCATATATAATTATAATAAGTTGAGATTCTACAAAGATTCATAGATGGAATTTTTTACAATAAATTATAAAATCAAACTGTGATTAACAATAATTACTCTATCATCAGAAGGGATAAATCTCCAAGAAAAAAATACATTCCAACTAAAAAAATTAAAACATATACTATAACACCAATTTTTTTCCAACAAATATGTAATATCATAGTTATTGAATTATTTTATTCCAAATTATCTTACCCTGCAAAGAAAAATTAATTCATGATTATAAGGATCACTAATCTATTTAGCTCTAATCTAAATAATTAAGAAGTCAGAATAAATTTATTTTTGTAAACATCATTAGGATACATCTAAAAACGAATAATGAAAATGATATTATATACCAAAATTAAAAAAAAAGTATTATATTAAAACATTGGGATTGGAATCAACATCTCTATTAGTTTAAAGGTAGACATAAATATTAAATCTCTCAACTATCAAAAAATAAAGAGTCAATGTTAAGAAATTTTACATGTTATATTTAATTATTTTTATGAATAAGTGTTTAAAATCTATTAGTTTAATAATATAATTCATATTCACCCTGCTTTTCTATCCGTATTGATATTCATTATATTTCTTTTAAGGTATCAATTATATAAAGTATCATCTAATTTTACAGCCTAATATTATCTTGAATGATGCTTAATTTTCCCTATTTCTATTCTCTCTCTCATACACAAATTATCCATATATCAATTTTCTAAACCACATTATATTTGATCAATAGTGATAATTTCAAAATTTCATTCATTTCATACATGAATATGAAAAAAATCATAATCCATTATTATATATTATAATACATAAAAATTGGTCCAAAGATATCATCATATCTTAGAACCAAATTTCCATGTTTAAATATTTTAATTATTCAAATCTATATACCACAACTATATTATGTGAAGTAAAATTCATTATAAAATAATTTATACAAATTATATATTATATTAAAACCCACACCATAATTTATATATGAATTTTTAATTCTATAGAATAAAATAGTTATGAAACAAATCTTTGAATAAATTATGACATTACTAATAATATCTCCACACATCCATCAAATATGTGTAGTTTTACAAATTATATCTATGGTGTAAAACATGCCCCTAAAGATTATATTCTTGAATTATATTTCAATGGAAACTCTTCAAAACTAGTTGATTCATAATGATACATAATCATCTAAAAAAATCCAAAACTACACTCTTAATAAATATTTAATCACACATATCAGATAATTGAAATTTTTTTATCCTCCATGAAATTTTTTTATGTTATTGTATTAATAAATTTTACAAATATTTAATCAAACTTGGTGTTTAATAAAAATAACACTATTTTCAAGACATAATCTCAATCCATGTTCCATATATAAGAATTACCTCCTTTAAAGGAGGCTTGTTATAATTATGTTACACAATTTAGATAAATGATAAAAAAGTTGATATTATATTTTTTATACACACCACATTTTAAGGATTTAGTAAAACATTAATAATACCAATGGATGAATCCATTGGGTCATCACTAACAGAGTTGTGAGGATGAGTGTCTTGATTGAAATAAATTGAATGATTATGAATACAAAATTTATTTTTCCATCATGGATTTCATAAGTGTCACAAAAATGTCTAATTATATATATACAAATGATTAAGGGTTATGATGGGATTTAAATCCTCCCAAGAGTACTTAAGGGTTATATTGGAGTTTAATCTCATTAAAGAAGGAAAAGGATTACTTTTTTATGGTTATCTGGAAGGGATTGATATTACACTAGAGTTTTGTGTCATCTAGTAAAGGACAATGGTTATCATATGTTTATAGGCTTACAAATATGGATAAATCATATACCAGTATTTCATGATGTATAAAGTGTATTGAAGATGACAATATGGTTTATTATATCCAAGAAGTATTGAGGTTACACTAAAATTTAATTAAATGCAAGAAGGAATATGGATTATACTATGGTTTTAATATTATGATCACAAATGTTTATGGTGGAATTTAATGTTACACACAAAGTAAAAAAGGGATACTCTATGGTTTAATGTTAAGTAAATAAGTATATGGTTACACTGGTGTATCATAATGAATACTAATTGATCATGTATATCGGGTGACATGCGTGGAGGAGGGGTAGTCTGGGGTACTACATGGAGTGTTCTTTAAGCCTTCACATCACACTATGATGGTGGTACATAAATTCAGGCAAATCCGAATGTAGTTGTTTTCTAGATAACTCATTGAAACAAGAGGAATATGGGTCTTACTCAAGTGGAAACAAATTATATGATTATACGTGACTCCCTCCATGGAAAAGGATCCATCGTATGGTAGGTTTCTTGCATTATCATGAAATGAAATAATATTCTCAATAAGAATATCCAGGTCACTCATACATGGTGAGAGGGGAACAACATCATGGATGATATTGCATCATGGACAGAATATGGGTAAAATGTCACCTACCATCCCCACATTTCATTCTTTAAACATGATAGTGTTACCTTGATATATGGGTATTCCCTTGGTCTCTACTGTTTTAGCACCCTTAGGGAATGGATTCCTTATTTTCCCTTGATTATTTGTACATTACTTTAATAAATTTAATGATTCATAATGGTGGAATTAATGATATTATAGTGTTCTATGCCATCAATTTATCCTTATGATATATATGTTACAATTTATGTTCTTCCAAGAATATTTATCTTACACTAATGTTTCATGATGTTAATGATGATATTCTAGGGATTATGGTCTCTTGATAGGACTTGTGTTAAAAACAATGTTTCCTAATTTCAATAATGTATTAATGGATATTCTAATGATTATGGTGTCCCAGAAGGTCCTATGGTTACTAGAGTATCATTCCATCAATGAAATATTAAAAATTCTTTGGGAGGAATCAAAATTTATGAGATAGTAATTATGTTCCTAAAATGGGACATTTAGGTATCCCTAAAAATTGAATCAATATCAATGTAGATTAGTTCCTTATAAATTTTCATTTCATACCTTTAAAGGTTATATAACATGGTATATATGGTTCTTCTAAAGGTCATGCAACCAATAATATTGAGTTTCCCTTTATGTTTATCCCACTAGGACCATTTTTTTATTTAAATAATGTTACTAAAAACAGGAACATCTGAATGTAATTTAATGATATATGAAATTGAAAACTATGAGAAATATATCTAGAAACACATTGGTGTTGAACTTATAAGTGATTTACCAATTTTTTATTAACATGAAAAACGAGTCTGGTGATTGTAATGATTTATACACAAGGTTTCCTTCCCATATAATCATTATCTGATTAAAACACCATAAAAAGTATCTAGATTACATTGTAATCATAAAAATTTTCAATTTACCAGATTCTCATTTGTAAGTAGACAATTGGACGAGTGAAAAGGGTCATGGGAGATATGAACTATTGGGTAAAAAAATTAGTCATATAGAAGATCAGAAATGAGGACGAGGCAAGGCCCCAACACTTTTTTGGATTGGATACCATATAATAAAAATAAAATCTCAATAAATATGAATGTATATAGGCTGATAAATTATATAGTATCCCATTATAGAAAATGTTTTTTATTATCTTGTTGTGAAATTGACCTCTTCATGGGATCTAATGAGATATAGATTAATTACATGATGTTTTATTTTATAGTTGATTGATTCCCCATTAACAATGGTATGTGAAATATCATTACCCTTTTATAGTGTTGGAGTACCATTTAATGAATACATACTCTAATATGAATACAAATATTTTCATGGGTATTCCAATAAAAATTTGTGTTCAACATTGATCGATATCATTCATTGTTTATTGGGGATGAAAAATAATTTTTATATCTATATTGAGTGAATGATCATGTACGCATACATGTTTTATGGGAGACTAATTATTATAATGAATCAGGATAATCATGTGCAATGTCACCCTTAATGATTTGATCCACCATTTCAATATATTCAATGATATTTATGACAAAATATGGCGAGGCTGAATGTTATATAATCACACAGGCCGTTGGATTGAGTTTAGTCCCTTAATAATGTTCTTCATCATCCCCAAAAATTGTATTATGGAGAACACACCATTAATTATGGTTTCAATTTAGATGTTTTCAATGGCTTCAACAAATAGGGTAACTATAGGTGAATCTATCGATCATGATAATTAATAATGAGAAATAGGTTGGCGATGAATAACATAACTGGTTTTGAGATTTCCCTTATGAACATAATTTAGGTAATAAGTTAAATATCTATGGGAATAACCTGATTCCTATAACCCATAAATTTTTATTACTTATTCTAACATTAAATATCCAATAAATGAAGTAATTCATTGGGTACTTATAGAAAATATTTTCATGGAAATAATTTTTTAAGATAAACAATATTCCAATTATATGGAGGTGAAAAAATGTCATGATTGTAGTCTAAAAACATAAGTGATTCAAACATTCCTTGCTTTATATTGAGAAATTTTCCATTATTTGTAATAATTTCTCGAAAATTATCTATAGATTACACAATAGTGGATAAATAAATCTTTTATTTCCAACAAATGATCCCTTATAAATTTTATCCATTGGGAATAACAACAGTCAAATTCTGAGGAAGATAAAGAGAAATAATGTATATTGTTATATGATTCATAGAAACTATACATGTGAATCCCGACAAGGTCAAAAAATAGTGGAGGCCCAAACAATAACATGTTTTTAATATTATTATGTTGAACTTCATATTTTTTTAATAAATGGTAGACCTATGATTTTTTTATTTATAAACCCCTTTATATTCATGATTACTCCTACATAATATTTTATATGTAATTCACGTTTCAACCCATAAATGGGTATCCAAAGCAACATACTATTTTTTGATAATACTATTTACATCCATTTGATAATTTTCATTGTGAAATTTTATAAAATTTCAAAAATATTGGTACCACATTTTATGGGAATAAATGGATTTTGATACAATAATCCAATTACATATGATGATAGTATCCAAATAGAGGGATTCCATCATTATCAACATTAGGTAAATCCCATGATTTATTTAGTATATAAAAAATATAATTTGAAATTATTATTATTTATTTTTTACCATATTTTTTAATATGATTTTCTATCTCTTATATTTAAGAATAAATATGGTAAAACCGTAGTAAAATATCATACCATTAATAGATCATTTATTCATGATTTCTATGTTCATCATGTGAATGAATAGGGAATTATAATATAAAATAATTTCTTATTAATGTATTATAATTTATAATATTAAATTAATTTTTTTTAAATTTTATGGAATAAATGAAAATGAATTTCCCAACAAAATCTTGGGTTCAATTTTAATGAAATATATGACTAAAACCCAAATAATTTACCTTTAGTTGATTAGATCGTGAATTTACTATTTTTTATCATTACATTTTTTAAATTTTATGACTCTTTATTATATTATCATGTTTATTAGGGATAAATACTTCCCTTATATGTTTATAATAAGATACAAAACTAACTCAAAATTTGAGTTATACCTATAGATAAAGTTTTTATATATAAAAAAATTAGTATACAAAAAACACCAATTCTGAGGGATTCCCTAACTTGATTGATGATATAGACAATAAATTATTAGCATGATCAACCAAAACACCCCACAAAATCATTATCTTAAATAATTATTTAGATTTTATCACACGGGAATCTTTAATTATATGGGACCACAATGTTAAAATAAAAATTCAAAATAAGGTTTCTTATGCTGATGATGATTAAATAAAAACAATAATATATTTTAGTATAATAGGGTTTCGAACAATGTAAAAATGTTGAAATCACAACCATTCTCCCTTAATGATATGTATAATGTTAATTATTTATATGTAATTTACATATTTAAAATATTTCAATTTATTATTTCTGGAAAATACATGCCACCTTCAAGGGCTATTATACTGAATAATGATATTAAAAATCATATACAGTCTGACTGAGAATTAATATATGAGGGATTACATGTTTTAAATAATTTCAATATATATTCCTTCATCATTGACTAATCATATGGATTTAACATCAAAACGTTTACTATGAATTACCTGGTAATTCTTTAGTAATGGTCTCCACTTCAACTATTGGATACCTAATGTTAGAGACAAAAAAAATTCACTAATGTTTTTAATGATATATCTAATCAATTGAGTATATGGAAAAGGAATAAATCTAAATTTTTTGAAGTAATTAATTATATGTATTAAACTATAAAATATATCACAAAAGTGGTGGAATTTTTTAATATATAATTAATAATAAAATAGTAAGAAATGTAAGAGATTCAATGTTTGTATTATATACTAAAACACAAAAAATGCTGTCATTTTTAACATTCCATGTTTAAACATTTTAAAGGGAAATAATTTTGTTATTTATAATTAATTTTTATATATACATTAATTATACCATTGATATTGTAACAAATCATGTTATTTTTTATTTAGAATATAGTAACAATTGTTTCAGGTCGATGATAAATTTCTAGAATGTGGTTTATGTTATAAGAAATAATTTGTTTGAATTTGATAAATGTTGGGTGAATTTTTTTAATATTTCAAAATTATTCATTGAATGAAGAAACACACTATAATTGTTTTTTGTTACATAATTTTCAAAAAGTTGAGTAAAATAAAAAAATATGATGTTGTATTTATTTTTCATATAATCAAAATCCTTTTAGGATGTTGGTACATCATTTATATAAGAGAGGGTCCTTCCAAGGTGTTCGGTTAATAAATAGGATGGTGGATATCATAACTTACAGAAAAGAGTTTATTGATATTTAGGAATCACAATTAGTCACCCCATTCAAAAGTATTAATCGAAGATTATTTGGTATATGTTTATTTTTATTAATTTATATGTTTATATAATTTCACATTGATTGATCTTATGTTATTTTAATTTCCTCTATTATATTTTGGAAAAAAAATCCTCAAAACACCAATAGTTGTATCAAATTATCCTAATTGATGAAATAATATTAAACTATTTTTTTGTATCAGATATATATATATATATATATATATATATTAATAACTCATTAATTTAAATCATAATTTATTTAGTTTTCATTTTGATTTTCAAATTTTGTTTATCTTTAGTACTTTAATTTAGAGGGAATTCATGTGATCATCAATGATAATGAAACTATCCTACAAATTTTATGAAATATTTTCTTGTAATGTGAATATATCATTCCTCTTTTAGTTCTCACATCATCAAGTGAAAATGTTTTGAGATTCCACTACCCAGACTCAATTTTACAAAAGTATTTATATAAAAATGGTATCATACTATGAATATCAAAATTCATTATATACTTGTAATATCCCAAAAAAATTAAGGTTAATATGATATTTAAGACATGCTATATTTAAAAAAATTAATGCTTTAAAAATATTTTTATGGTATGGGTCTAAGGAACTATGATAAATTTATGTTATGTTAGAACTTATAAAATACATTTTGATAGAATAAATCTATGTTCAAAGTTAAAATATATAATGATAAGTATTTCAAATGAATAAATATTTATAAATTCCATATTTAATATTCATGTATATTGTTTTTTATATTATGTATATTGGAAAGAAATAATTTAAACATAACATTGATTAATAAAATTTTAAAACCAAATATATTATTAGTGACATTCTATGTATGAAAATAGAATTATTTTAGTTAAATAAATATGATTATTTTTCATTTTTTTATTAAAATAATTATAAATGACTATTATGTTTACACAAATTAATTCATATAATTGTATTTTAATTAATTTCAATATTTTTTATCGATCTATAGATAGTGAGTCTTTGGCCCCAACTCCCCAATAGTATGTGATCCAACTCTTTATTCTTTAATTTTTGGGTTTATCTACCTATCAATTTTATTTTATATTTTGTATATTTTGGATTAATATGATTTTAAACATTTACATGAATGTGCTTCATATAACTATTAAACATGATATATTTGGTTACATGTAGATAATTTTATATTTTAATGTTTGGTTAAAAAAACTAATCATTATTTATACAATATTTTCAAAATAATTTGTTTTGAATATAGAAATACTAATGAAGGTATACGATATGAAACTAAATAATTTGAATAATTTATACAAACTGGGATTTCAAGAGATTAAATGATATTAATTTGATAAATATTAAAATAGAGAGACTAATAAATCCTTTTGAAATACTAAAAGTGATATTGAATCTAGTATTTATAATTCATATGATGATATTCATTCAATATTGTAAATCCTAACTATAGTGAAGCATCAATTTCTATTGTGTAAATTAAGATAGTAATTGTTTATCCAATCTCTATGGATCCAATATTTGATATGAACATTGGGATATATTCATCTAGATGATCCCGAACAATATTTTCTCAAAGGAATGATGTATAAATAATATAAAATTTTGTATTTATTATTTAGTTTTCTACCTAAAAAAATTATATATGACATGATTGAATTTTTTTTATGAGATATATTAACATATTATGAAATGATTGAAACTACATTAATTACTAATGATATTTATATCATCTACCATTAGTAAATATGGTTTATAGGACTATAAAATTACACTAAGTATTTTTATTTAATGTCTTTATTGAATAGATATAAATCATGATACTCAACTAATAAATATGTCATGTGGTAGTATAATAAATATATAATAAATATCATTTTGAGATATGTAATTATATGTAACTGTAATTTTATTAAGTGGTATATAAATTTATGATACATTATTTTTCCATCTATAACTCATAACACTCTAGGAGGAGAGGTGTAACCACCCGATCAAGACAAACATATACATTAAATTACATTTCAAGAATACGTAAAACATTGAAATAAAATATGCCTAATGATAGTACTAATATAGTGCTTTTGGAAACATGGAAACATAAGAATAGATACATAATTTCGATTTGTCATCTCCCACTAGGATTTTCCTGACTATCACTCTTCTTAAAAACATCAAACATAATACAAATCTTCATAACATGAGGAAGGAAACATAAAAAGAGGTGATCTCAAATTCTCAGTAAGAGTAAACAAGTGTAAAATGTTCAAATAAACATGAGAATAGGGTATAAGAATGTGGTCATGAAAATCAAAGAGCATCTACTGCATATCAAAGATGATAAAAATGAATCTTGTCATAAATATTGGATGTTAATAAGACATGAATCATATGAAAATAAAGAACATAATACATGAAAACATTCCATTGGAATAAAGAATTTAAATGTTATAAAATCATATGTAAATAATATTATTTTCCATAGTATCCATGGAATCGCTTCCAAGACCATCATTATGGAAAAATTTCTTTAGTAAACTATATACACCCCCATTCCAGCCCTGAATTTCTGAACTGGGAAAACACCTCTTCCATCCATATATTATTGAACCTAGTAAACCCTTATTCCAGCCCTATATTATAAAACTATGATCATTTCCTGTTCCATCCATTCACATCTCATGAGATATAAATCATTATCCAATTAATTTGAGGGAGATATAGGTCCCACCCATCTTATAATGAAATTATACATACATATGAGGCATGATCATTTAAAATTTATAATATCTTAACCCCTAAAATAAAATGGGCTTCATAATCTTGTAATCATATCATAAATTATGGATAAATATACATGTTTCATAATAATGTAATCATAAATACAACCTATGAAAGAAGAAATTATTTCATAAACACATAACCCAATAAATTGAAATAGTATTAATAAAGACTATGACATTATGCATAACCCATTTAGGGAAAGAATTTGAATGGAACTTTTTGTTTATTTCCAATAAAGGAATGAGTTAACTGAATTGATGTCATCTTAGATAGAAAATAATTTTGAGATATAATTTAAATTTTTTTTCGAAGGATTATATCATTTCTTATTTGAAAATAATTTTTAATAAATAAAACCATATAAAAATCATTTCCTTAAAAAATGAATTGAAAACTTATAATAAAGACTTGAAATAATTATGAAATCCTTATTACATGAAATCTTATAAATAATCGTAAAAGAATTGTGAACACCTTTTTCATTGGGAACATATAAAAGAAACATCAAAACATTTTAAGAACCTTTTTCTTTGAAAATAGTTTTGAAAACTTATAAAAGAATATTTAAAAACAATAAAAAAAATTTAAAACCCTGTTCTTTGAAAATAAGCATTAATGATATCCTGAAATAAAATTGAAATCATTTTCAAAAACATGGTTTCTAAATACGATATTTTTTTATCCAAAGAGAGAGATACAATCATATTTTACATAAAAACATTATCTTCAGTACAATTGAGTGGAAAAATAGTTACCAAAACATGAGGATATCTTAAATGAATAGAGTAGAAGGAAAATCCAGAATGTTCTTTAGATATGGATAATAATATTTCTTCAAGTATGAATAATCATTAATAATCACAAAAAATTATGAGAATGTTTTGATAAATTCTTACCACTTGGTTATTTTGGATTATACACTTCAGGTATGTGAAAGAAATTCCATGAAGCATAAAATATCATGAAAAAATGATATTAATGATATAACATGTAAAATTTATATATATAAACCTCTAAAAATTTTTTAGGTGAATAAAAATTTATGATCATCAAAGAAGGAAAATTGAGACAAATCATTTTTTACTTATTTGGTATCTTTTGAAACTTCAACCCCATGAATTAAGTGTAATAAAATGGACATGTGAACAACTATAAATTTAAGTATAAGATATGCACAATATATTCATTAGTATTAAATATACTATATAAGGGGAAATAGTGGAAAGCATATCATGTATCTCATAGAAATAAAAAGAGATATGAAATCCCCCTTAGATCGAGTCTGGACTCTCATTGTACTACTTCAAACCACCTCTTTATCAGGTAACTCCTTTTTGATTAAGCCAAAAGGCTTCCATAGATTGAATTAACAATAAGGGCCATATTCAAAGACTAAGGGAGAGATATTTGTGAGTGAATTGGGCATTGTATTTCTGAAAATCATGGGTTTGAGATGTGTGGAGAAGTGGAAGTGAATGAGGCCTTTTATAATTAAGGAGGTGTGGAATCTCTAGTAATATATTATAACAAAGGAACCCCAGCAAATTTTTTTTGAAATATGAATAATTATTGTTCAATGTAGAGAAAAGGGTGGATATAGTTGAAATATTTACATCTAATGGATTTAGGATAATTTTTTAGGTCGTTCTGATCTCCAATGTTATGGATTAGTCCCTTATTAAACTTAATTAAACCTTAATCGCAGAAATTAAGTTTAATTACTTAACATTTATTTTTGGTCAAAAACTAAAATTATCTTATTAGAAATAATAAATTATGTCGATTAGAAATATTTAATCCATTATTAAAAAATCAAAAAAAAGTGGTAAAAAATAATTTAAATATTATCTCTTATTCGGTTCAACAATGCAGGTTTTTAAATTAAAAAAACCAAATGTTTTCTATATTTTTATGTTAAATTTCAAAGTAAAATTCATTCTAATGATGTAAATTTGTTTAATTAATGGATATATTATAAAATTAAAATTTTAACCAAGATAAAATATAATTTATCCTTAAAAATAAATTAGATAAAAAACCCATTTTGAATTAAAATCCAGTATTTTTAGCTATTCATTAAAACATGAAACATTGTTGAAAATTACCAAAAATTTATGATAACCTAATTATTATGTTTCACTTCAAAATTTGATATTAATTTTTATGTATTAAATTTATAAAATTTCCAATAATTTTATTTATAATGGGTACTCATTAGAAGATAGTAAATCTATCTATATAAAAAATATATGGTTTTAATCATAAAAGTAGGGTTATTCTTATATTATGCCTATAAAATATATAGAATGATTATAAAAATACTTTATTTAATATATAACATATATATTATAATAATACCACTTATTAATGGTAATTAATTGAATTATTTATTACTAAAACAACTTTGTCAGAAAAAAATAGTTAATTATAAAAATACACCATTGGATCATATATTCATTTCAAAATCAGTAATTAATTTTTTATTTTATGAAATAAAAATATTTATATAATCTAGTTAAATATATTCATAAAAAAATTAAACGGTTGAGCTATATATTATTATATATATTTTAACATCATATTATTGTTTGGTAACAATCAGTCATGCTTGGTATGAAAGTCATAGAAAAATGTTTTATTGAATGTAACCTAAGATAAACTCATTATTCTATGTATATAAAGAGAGAATATTTATAAATTGTACTAAATTTAATAGTAAAAAATTGATTTAATATAAAAAAGAATATTTTTACTGCTGGATAAAATGAAAAATAACAAAAGCATTGAATTAATTCAAAAATAATAATTCACAAAATCTCGAATTGTTACATTATACCCCTATTAAAATGAACTTATCATGAGGAATTGGTCTTGGATAAAAAATGTTTAATTCATTAGATTTCTTTTTATAGAAACCCACATTATAGTAATAAACAGTAATCCTTTTTTTAGAAAAGGAATGTTAGAAACAAATCGTTTACCCAAAAGTAAATCATAATGACATTCCCACATACAAGAACACTTGGGGGAAGTGATAACATAGAAAAGGTATAAGAATCCTACCAAAATGTCTTGATGTAGAGCGATAGTGAAAAATCTCAGGAGAAAGTTTACAATAATAAATCCAATATTCTTCAATGGCCTATGGGACCTTCAGATTTATCGAAAATGTACATAGAGGAATTTGTTTTGGATTCCAGATCTTTTGTGATAAAGTTGAATAATTTTCATGAAAATGAATACATTAATTATATTAGGAAAACACTCCACCATTTTTTCAATTATCAGATTCACCTCTTTCTCTATAAAGGAATATAGCCTCGTCATTCCTAAAGTACTAACAGATAATGTGACCCATGATACTCCATAAAATCAATTATCATCAACAAGAAGTTGTTTGAACTTGCTATCCAATATCCGTGATTCATCATGTGGTGATATAATACTTTAATCTCACAAACATCATCTAGTGTTTAACATAAATATCCCATTAATGGTTAACCTTATAACCCATATTAATGATTAAAAGTCAAAACATTTGGAATAAAAATCATGAAATTATCCTAGAATTAATCCCTTATATATCAAAAGAATCTCTTGATTTTAAAATTCCAAACATGTAAATTCCATCATTATATATTCCATTAAAACATGTTAAAAACCATAATCACCATAAATACTTTTGGAAAACATGGATTCTTCCTTATTTCAAAAATCCATTGGATCTATTCCATAAATAAAAAAAATCTTGAAACTCCCTCAATCATAGCCTAAAACACATTTCAACATGTCCATACATAGTTCAAATGTAATTATTACCATTAAATTTTAATATCCTTATCACAAAAATATTTATTCATCAAACATTATCTTTACATAAAAAACATATTATTCGTTACATTCCCTTTGTCAAAATATCACCTTATCATTATATCACTTCACTATTCCATTAGAAAAGTTAAACATAAACATGTAATTACTGAGTGAAAACAATAAGTAGAACTATTAATATAACATAACTTTTGAATCCACATATATACATAAAAAAAGTATTATTCCACTTCATCCTTATTCCATTAACAATATTACTTCATCCTATAAAAAAAATACCTCATTCTGTTTACATTTCCTCAGTAGTCCCTTCATCATTGACAATATAACCATTTACCACACCTCTTTGTTGAACCTATATAAAATATTTTTCTCTTGGTACATTGAGTTACATAATGTCTATTTATTCAAAATGTAACACACATAATCTTTGGTGAGGACTTAAGGAAGACAATATGCTCGTCCATTTTGTTAACCAAACTATTCATTTTTCCCAGGCAGTCAATTTTTATATGCATTTTTCTAATAGTCAAAAAACATTCTTATTCCTCTAATACATTCAAATAGATAATTCCTTCCTGTTTTAGGTACAAATTAAACCGAATATTATTTATTTCATTATCTCCATTCCCCGAAATCTCTTTGATCTCCTTATTTCTCATATTGGGTGATTTCGAGAGTAGGATAAGGTACATGATGTTGATTATGTTCCTTAAAAACTAATTAGGCATGAACACAACATCTTTAACTCTAATAATCATCCCACTTTACTTTAAATAAAAAAAATCATCCATCACATTCATTATTAATCCAGTTCTTTCTACATCCCAAAATTTACTAAAACCAAAATCATAGTGTCAAAATTATATATCATAAAAGAAAACTACATATTCATGAAATTAATGACTTGTATGATGTATAAATAATGACACATTCCCTAATCTACAATAACATATGGTCATATTATGTTATTAAAATCCATCTTATAATTAAATCTTTCATGATGGTTTATGAAGACTTTATTTAATTCACAATGCATACCCCCCATGATTGTCAAACCAAGTGTGCACCATAACCAATTTTTTATGTAACAGATTACCCCGAGTCAGACCCAAAAAATCTTTTTAATGTTTTAACTCCAAGATACATCTATTCTAGAGCCACATACACTTGTATTATCCATGAAGGGATGTATTATTGGAAACCATGATATCTATCCTTTAACAAAATTTCTGGATATTTTCATAAATAATTACTCAATGTTAAACTTATAATTATAGAAATACCTAGATAGGTCCTTAGAATTATTATTTGAGATCTCATTAATGTTTCACATCATAGTATTAAAAGGATAACTATAAAATAACATTTATACCAAATGTAACAACTAGCTCATGACATACATATATATTAAATTACATTTGAGGAACAATTAGAACATTAAAATAATAGACTCCCAAATCCCATGCTAGTATAGTGCCTTTGGGAACATTTAAACATAAGAACCAACAAATAAAATGGATAAATATTCTCAGATTAAGATATTCAGAACTATCACCCTTCAAAAATACATCAATCATAATACAAATCTTGGTAACCAGGGGAAGGAAACATAAAAAGGGGTGATATCAAATTGTCAATAAGGGTAAACTGGGGGGACATGTATGAATAAACATGAGCATAGGGTATAAGAACGTGGTATTGAAACTTAATAATCATCACCTACATATGAAATATAATAAACACGAATCATGGCCCAATGGTTTGTAGTTCATAAGGTATTAATTATAAGGAAATAATCGAAAAAATCCACAAAAGCATAAAATAGTAATAAAAATTGAAAACAAGACCAACACATAAGCACATAATAATATTTACCATAATAGATAAGGAATCGTATCTAATACCATCATAGTGAAAAAATTCCTTTACTGAACTGGGTACACCCTAGTTCTAGCCCTGTATTACTGAACCTGGTAAACCCCATTTCAGGCCATATATTACTGAATAGGTTAAAACCCTGTTCCAAAACTATATTATATAACTAAGATAACTTCCCATTACATACATTTCTCTCTCATGATATATAAGTCTTTACTCAATTCATTGGGGTGATATACTAGTTTCTCTAATCTCATAACGAAATTATACATACATGTGCCATAATATCATTAAAAATATATCGTATTGTAACCCTTAAAATGAAATTGGTGTGATAAAAATGTAAATATATCATAGCCAATGGATAAAGATATAATTTTCATAATAATTTCATCATGAACATTATACATGAGAGAGGAACAAAATTTCTTAAACATATAACCTGTGAATGAAAAATAGGTTTCATAAAGACAATGACATTAAGCACAAACACTTGAGAAAAATAACTTGAATGGAACTTTTATATTATTTCCTATAATTTTATGAGTAACAACAATGGATGTCATGTTAGATGATAAATAATTATGAAATATATTTATAAAAGGATTCTTGAGGAAAAATAACCATTCTTCTGTGGAAACTTATTTTTTAATATGACAAACCATTTAAAAATATTTTTCATAAAAATGCATTAAAAACATATAAAGAAGACATAAATCACATTGAAAACATTAGAATATAAAAATATATAAAATAATATTCAAAAAAATTAAATTATTTTTCATTGGAAATTTATATAATATGTTTCAAACAGTTTATTTACAATTGTCTTTAAAAATAACATTGGAAACCTAAAAAAGAATCTTTGACAATAATGAAAAAAATTAAAAATCCATTTTCCTTGAAAATGAAAATTAATGATCTCATGGAAACAATTTGGAAAACTTTTTCATAATAGGCTATTTGAGTACAAAATATATTTGACTAAAGTGACAGAGATGGTGAGATATTTAGTTAAATACATTATCTTAAGTACCAAAGAGGAGAAAAAAGGGTACTAACACACGAGGTTATCTTGAATAAACAATGGATATGAAAAATAACGAATTTTCATAAGAGATAGATCATAAAATTTCATCAATGAGGAATAATCATCAATAATCACAAAAAATGATGATATTTGTTTGATTAATTCTTACCACTTGGTTACTTGGGATCTTAAACTTCATGTAACAGAAGTAAATTTCACGAATCCTCAAATATCATGGAAAGAATAAGACTCATGATATAATATGTAAAATTTATGTATATAAACCTAAAAAACTATTTTAGGTACATAATAATACATGAGTCTCAATGAAGGAAAATTGAGACAAAAATGTTTTTTACTAATTTGGTAGCTTTTGAAACATAGACCCCATGAAAGAAGGATCATAAAATAGACATGTGAATAAACATAAATTTAAATATAAATATAAATAATACTATTATTTTAAGTAAATAAACAAAAAAAGAAATATTAGGGAACATAAATTGTAAATCATGAAAATAAAATGGGATATTGAATCCCCTTACCTTGTGTCTTGACTCTCATTGTACTCATTCAATCCACCTCTTTATTGGGGTAACTACTTTTGGTTTGAGCTAAAAGGCATCCTTTAAAAACTTTAATCCCAATGAGAGTCCTAAAGGAAGAAGGTAGGGATATTGGGGAGTTAATTAGGAAGATTGTTGATGAACCTAAGGGTCCTGAGTGGAGTGAGGAAGTTGAAGTGAAGGATGCCTTTTATTATGGAGAAGGAGTGGAATCTCTTGTAATTTTTTAGAAAAATGGAACCACACCCACCTTTTTTATTTAAAGTGGCTAATAATGGGTAAAAGTTGATAAAATGGAGTATATATTCAAAATATGGCATGACAGTGGCTTTAGTAAAGGTGAATTGGTCATTTTAGGCCTTAAAGTTATGGTTTAGTCTATTATTAAGCTTAATTTAACAATAATCTTTGTTATTAATTTTAATTATTTCACTAATTTTTTTGGTAAAAAATTAATTTGAAGTCAGTAGAAATTATAAAATAATCTTACTCCCAATATGGAATCCATTCTTAAAAATTCAAGACACCATAGCTGCAGAAAATAATTTAAATATTAACCCATAGGTCGGTCGACGAAGTAGGTTTTTAAAGTAAAAACATTCCAGTGATTGATATGTTTTTTTATTAAATTTCAAAGTGAAATTGAATCTAATGAAATAAATTAGATTAATTGATAAAAAAGTATTATCAAATTAATCTTTTAAACCAATTTAAATTAAAATTTTTCATTATAGAAAATTAGATGAAAAAGATGTTTTGAATGAAAATCCAATATTTTTAATGATTCATTAATAAATGAAAACATACAGAAAAATACAATTAGTTTATCATTAACAAATTTTTATTTTTCCCGTCAAAATTTTATATTTATTTTGATATTGTAAATATATAAAAGATCCCAAAATTTTATTTAAAATGAGTTCGTTATTTTAAGGTGATAAAAATACCATTATTAAAAATAAATGATTTTAAGCACTAAATTGTGTTTGTTAATATATAATATCTATAAAATATGTTGGATGATTATAAAAAACAATTATTGAATTTATAACTTATATAGTACATTAATAAACATTCTATCTATAATTAATTTTGTTTTTTAGGATTGAAACAACTTTTTGATCGCAATAATAGTTTTCTATAAAACAACTCCCTTGGAACTTATATTCAATTATAAATAATTAATTCATTTTATATTCCATGAAAACTATATATTTACATAATTTATTTATTAATTTTTATAAAATATAATTTAATTGATGGTTTATATATTATTATATATATTTATTTATAATATTTTATTGTTCTGTAGCACTCAATCATACATGTTTTGTAAGTCATCGAGGAAAGTATTTGTTTTGTGTAATGCAAGATAACTTTAGTGTTTTGTGTTGAGTAATACAAACTTTTTATTTATTATCCTAAATGTAATAAAAATAGCGATTTAATATAAAATATTCCATTTTAAATGTTTCATGAAATGAAGAATATCAAAAATATTAAATAAATTTGAAAAACCTAATTTAAAAAATCATGTGGGGTTATAAGAGGGATGAATTAGGGTGTACTTTTTTTATTTTGGGAACCTCTAATGATGTTATAATGATATATAAAATTATATTAATTTATCACATGGGAATGAGATAGTTTAAAGAAATTAATAAACTCAAGGAGGAAGTTTATTACATTGTTTTACTCTAAGGGAATGTTCATAAAGAATACATCGACTTGTTGTCAATGTATGAGGATATAATATTATCCATTATTGTTAATATAATTTATTTTGTGGAGTTCACTATTTATTCAATAGAGAATCCCTACTCTAGATCACTCATGTAATTTTTGATCCATGTATTCACAAAACAATTCAACATGTAGGTTTCTATGAATTTCTTAATGAAGAGAGACGAAAACAAAAATAAGAAGGGGTTATTTAATTTTCTTTTACCTATTTATAATTAATCAATTTTAGATCATAAATTCATTCATTATTGCTTTTTTTATTATCATTATTATATTTTAATTTTCTTCCATATTGATTTGACAAATATAGAAACATGAATCCCCATATTTTCCTATAGACTTTTTGAAGCCTAAAATATATATCATATTTACAATATAGGGATCACCCTAAATACTAAAACAAAATACATTTTCTATTTTTTTCCTGACAATTTCTATATTTTGAATGTATAATTACCTTGATTTTTCCACCAGGTATTCCACTATTTTATGGTTCTACTATTTTTAAGACCATATTTATAAATTATGTTCTTTTATTTCTACATGATGTCCAAAATCAAATTTTTTAATATAGATAAAATAATAAATCATCTATTTTGATTATTTTTTATCCCATGTAAGCTAACATGATATGAAACGTTTTCTATGTGTAATATATTATGAATATAGTGCTCCTGTAATATCACATGATACTATGTATCTTATTTTATCTTGTATCTTTAGTGAAATATCATATGTGATCAGATATCATAGAAGATCAGATTATCTTGAAAAAATCAAAAGGTATTATGAAACAAGAAAACAAATAAAAAGATTTATGGATGTCATATATAACCAAATAATTTATTAAAAAAAATAGAATGTATATAAAAAATTCATTGAAACTACTAAATGTATTTAGATAAAAACAAATAATACATTAAACCAGTCAATGTCATTTAAAAGAGAAAAACATATTATAAAAGTTACAATTGTCTTGAAAAACCAAAAAACATATTATGAAAATTTGAAAATATCTTATTAAACATAAAAAAATCCTACAAAATTATGATAAGTCTTATAAAAATTTAAAAAATCATAAAAACTCATATAATTATCCTTAGGATTTTTACCATTTTCATTTTCCTCATTTATGAGAATTATATGATACATAGAAAATATAAATAATCCAAAAAATTTCCAATATTAATCCAAAATATATTTAATCTTAAAAACATCAAGAAAAAAATAAGCAGTTTAATATACTACATAATCATTATAGAGTAACTTCTTGGATTCCAAGAACACAACGCATTAAAAAAGAAAAAAAATAAAACAATTATAGGCCTTGGATCCAACAGTCTCCTCTATGGATTCTTTTCAACTCCACATTCTTATACATTAAATTAACATTCTAATTCTACTATACATTATCCACCAAAAATTAGTTCCCCCATTGTTAATAAAACCAAAATGGGTCATCAGTCTTTAGATATAATATTTACATTCCTATTAAACATACATACATCTAAAAATAAATCAATGATCCATTAGAAATGATTTAATGAATATGTGATTCAATTACTATTATAGGAAACATCAAATAATACAAAATTCTTAAATTTTTATCCATAGAAATCAGAACATGTACTCATTCAATTTCAACCATTTCTTATAGATTATACCCCAATGAATTGTATGTCCAATTCACACCATGTGGGAAATGAGGTGTATCACCACATTATTGTCCAATAGTTCCATTCTATATACAATAAATGTCCTGAAATATTGTAGTTATCCCTAATACTATAATAATAGGAATCATTAAATAAATTGAGGTCCCTAAACTTCATCCTCAACATGATCTATGTGATTCCAAAAATACGCATTTTCTCTTATTAGGGATACATGATGATATCTCCATAAAATCACCAATTTTATAATACCATGATTCTATTTTTTTTAATATTATTTTAGCTATGTCAAATAGGTTTATTTTTTGTGTGCTTCCTATGTTTTTTAGTTTGTTGAATGGAACTCTAATTTAAATTTATGATAACCATAGATTATTTCACTTATTCACGTAGCTAATTATTTTAGGCTTCATCACCAATTTCATTGAGTATTAAATTGTAATAAAAATGTTTATACCATGTATGTACAATGTGAAACATATTTTTAAATTTTTTTCATCCATCTCATACAAATAGTTCTTTGGAAAAATGAACACCCACTTTTGGATTTTCATTCCACCATATCATAAGACATATCAAAATCAAAGAAGACTAATAACTGGATCTCACTCTTTGGCTTAAAGAGAAATCCACTAGTAAGAGGGACATATATATATCTAATGATGATATTTAAGGTTTCAAAGTGTTCTTATTTGGTATTTCATTGACTCCCATCCACAAAATTATGATTATAAAATATATCATGAAGAGTTTCATTCATGTAATAAAAACAATGAATATTTCATTTACAATGTATGGAATAAACTATCATTCTACTCAATGCTTCCCAATATATAATTTCGTTTCATAGGATGTAAATCAAGAATGTAAAATTTAATAAGAAATTTATTTTAATAAATTTCCAAGGAATCAAATGTGTATCAACATTTTGAATCACATGAAGCCCCAAAATATAGGTAAGCACAACAATAATAAACTTCTAAAAATCATAAATCAAAATATTCCCAAATTCATCCATAATAAATATGTTTATGTCATTAATAAAATAGAAATAGGTAATCAGAACCAAACACTAATACAAGATAAAAAAGGGGCCAATGGGTTCTAAAATAATGCAAACCAAGGGCGCCGAATCAAACTAGATCCACAAATTCAGGGGAAGGCTACCAGTGCTAGTGAAAACAGTATGAGCTCATCCTAGGAGAACCTAGAGGCCAAAAAACTCCCAATGTGTTAATATCTTTACATGTGTGATGAAATCTAACTCCATTGGGAAAACGACAGATACATATTTGAATGATATATGAAATGGACCATGGTGTGGATGTATTTCCTCAGATAGTATTGTGTACAATAGTAGAGTCTATTTGAGTGTAAAAAGGTTAAATTTCATGATGAAGACATTCCTCCAACACAATGAGGAGAGCATTGAAATCCACCATAATAGAGTTCCCTTTTCCATAAAAGGTGTTGAAATCAATAATAACTGAGCCACAGTTATCCCAAACAACACCCTCTCCAAGTATCCAAACAAGATTACACAACCCATCCACATTATGCTTGATTCCATTATCAGGGTTTCCCTAAATTTTCTATCACCTTGCTCGTGGGAACTACTACATATCCTGAGACATTTGAATATTACTAAAAAGGTAATGTGCATTATAAAAAAGCTACAGCTATCCCAATTCTTAATTAGATTCCCAAATTTGACTACCAAACACCTTGATCGAACATGAGTTTCCAGAGAAGAACATTTCATTCCATCAATGCTATCCATATTTACAGTTGTCCAAATAGTCCAACATCTTGTAGCCATTAGTACATATATATCCTTAAAAACATGCTCATTTATGGAAACACCTGACATATCACTCATATGCAATGAAAAACCATATGCATACTTCATGTCAAGACCATCAATACTACTATGATCCCTCCAATACCTAGAAGCCCAATCACTAGGAATAAATAAATGTTACGTTAAATCCACAATGGAATCCCGACAACACCAAAATCGTGTTGAAAGAGAATATCCATTTGTACATATTTTTTCTTATATGGGAATACACATATTATAAGTTAAAAAATCCAGAAGCTATATTTTACGTGATATCATTAAACCAAAATAAATCTAAACCACTGACATTCTCGGAATCATTTGAGGGTACTGACCAATATGACATGGATGAGAAATCCCCCTCTTTCTCATCAGTGAAAATCAAACAATCTCATGCAGAAGAAATTTTAATACTATCAAAAATTTCACACTGATTCAGATTGAGAACAGCCTGAATAAATGAAGGAAATTGGCTCTCTTGTCAAAAAAGAATTTTCATGTACAAGGTAGAATGGGAAGCCATGTGTCGTAACTACCTAGTTACATAACCATAAACTAATATTCCTCTTTTCAGCAATGTATTGGGAGTGTTACATGTGAATTGGAACATACTCATGCAATTACTACCATAACTAAGAGACCTTTCCCCTAAGATTCTCTAATATTAACCCATAATTCACCAAAATTAAATTACTCTACAGCGAGCACTCTTCTATTAACTCTCTTACCAATTTATGATGAAGGATGTTCATAAAGAGATCCATGGAGTATAGATTAAAACCCCCTTCCTCCGTTGGTCTATTAAGCCTCTTACAGGATGCCTAGTGATATCTCCCTTCTCAATGCGAGTCCCATATAAAAGAATTAGATATCTCTTCGATAATTAGTATAACCCCTTTAGGAACCCTAAGGACATACAAAAAGTGCATAGGAATAGATGAGAGAACAAAATTTACTACTGTAATTCATAAACTAAGTAATATATAATGGGTTTTCTTATTATTTATGTAGTATATAATTTAATTAAAAACCCCTTAAATGAAAAATACAAAAATTTCTGGGAATAATAGAAGTACCATAGTATTCCATCATAAACATTCATCAAATAAATCCCTAAAATTCTTACCTTATGCATAAGTATCCCTCTGAAAAATCACGCTTCACATAGAGAATACTTTTTCACAATTTATTTTATCACAAATCCATCAAGTATACTCATCCAAAACTTCTTTAAAAGATTTGATGGATCTATTTTCCATAATTTGTAATAATATTAAGTCATCCGCGTAGAGAATATGAGAGACACCACTAAAATGAATGATGCATCTAAAAGGATTAGTCAATTCATTGATCATATTCTTCTTAAGGAGCATGTTGAGTGGGTAATGTGGAATGATGAATATACTAAGAGACATGGGATTAACTCGTCTAAGGCCCTATACATATTTAAAGATTCCATTTTTCATTCCCATAATAGACATCAAAAACCAAGGGGAACTGACACATGAAAAATAAGTCTCACTCCCAATGAAAAAAGAAAATGCAGTCTGTAACTCTAAGAATATCTCTCCACTCCTTCCATTTATACACCTTATCCTTTTTAAATTTTACCACCACATATGAGCCATGATCCTTTTTGTTATTATATAAATCCATTTCTTGAGCAGTACCAATATCCTCATGTGGAGGTCTACCTTTAATAAAATTGTGTTTCCTAGATCCCACCTAATCATGAATATAATTTTAAATCCTTTTATTATGAATTCTATCCAAAATTCTATTTGATACATTGAAAATAATTATTTTCCAAAAATGGTTAAATGAAGATGGATCTATCACTTTAAGGATAATCATAAGAATGTCCGCACAAATTACCTAAAAAAGAGATCCACTATGAAAAAAAATACTTAATTGAATCAGAAAAGTCATTTTTAATAAGATCCCAAGAAGCCACATAAAAAGAAGAAGGGAAAAAACCTTTCCTAGGGGATCTATTTTGATTTACTAATTTTATCACATTCCAAATTTCATGCTCATACAGAATGGTCTTTGAAAATAATTCATATTAGATGATTCCACCCATGGGATACAATTGAACATATATATTTGGCCTTTTTAATACCCACCCTGCATACTATGATTGGTTTTAGAAAGTATTTATTTAAAAATGTTCTCATTCATACAACCAATAATAACTTGATCCGAAGAGAAGGATTCATACTCCATGTGAAAATTAGGAATAACTCCTCAATTATTATATTTAATAAAACCATAGAAAAAAGTCATGCTCTTATCTACTTTAAGCCTATAAACCCTTTCTCTATCATGAAACCCATTCTACTATTTGAGAAACAAATCAATCAGTTGATTCCTCTAACTAATCAAGTCACTATAAATATCTTCATCCCACAATGAATCTAACCAATAATCCAACCATTCGATCTCATTCTTGATTTCATCCAAATCTGAAAAACCTAGAAGTATATAGAGAATTCCAAGACTACATATCACTTCCATTTTAGTTTATTATGAAAAAGAATCAATGAATTCCCATTAAAATTCTTTTCCATGAAGTCCTTACCACCATATCATAATCCTACTTAGTTGTACAACCTATAATAAAAAATAAATGACTAGTATAATTGATCCTCCAAACCTTGTTAATGAACAGTGGTGTGTTATCTGAGAATGAACAAACTTGATAATTAACCCTCACATCTAGCCAGATCAAAAAAAATACATATTGGATAAAAAAAATGATCAAACCAACACTAGGTATGTATATGACCATTATGATTTTAAAACCAAGTATATTTCTTACCTGTGAAACCAAAATCAAAAAATCCAATCTTGGAAAAGAGGGATGTAATGTCTTGTTGATCGCTTCACAGATAAATACCACAGCCTATATTCTCCAAAATGTCCAATATAAAATTAAAATCAGCACCCCTGAACCGTGACATGTTTCCAGAAATAATATATTGCAATCCATTCCATAAAAACTCCCAATCCTTGTAGTATCATTTTCCATAAACAACGGTGAAAAAGAAATGGCCGATGCTAGTAATGATATTTGTTGTAATATGCTTCTCATATATTTACACCTTATCCACTGAAATTTAAGGGTCCCATAAATTCCAAATATTATTGATTATTGGGGGCCCATGTAAGAAAAAATGCAAACCAATACATCAGGTAAAGACTGTAATTTATGACATGGTCTGGTTAGTCTTGAGAATAACCTCCAAGGAGTTCCTACTATAATGAATTTCAATTGACAGAAATTTATTTTTGACTCGTGCGTCATGGCCACGACCATTCAATAAAAGAGAGGGTATCATTTAGAAAAATATGCCTAGTTTTGGCCCCTAGAGACTATGTTTACCATGGAATAGGAGAAGACATAGATGCTTCGCATCTCAAATGTGATCTGGTAAACACTCTACTTGAAACCAGAGGTGAAGCATAAGAAACCTTGCTTGAATCCTTAAATTCCTATGCTGTAATACTGAAACTTTTATAATTTTATACTGTTGATAAACCTTAATTATCTCTATCATCAATATAAAAATAAGAAGAATAAATATAAAAAAACATCCAACACCATAACTAAATCATTAAAAGACTGTCGCTTCCCACGGTGAGACCTCACCACTTCATACTTAGAATACAGCTTTGTACGACAACAAGGTTCCAAGGAGGTCTTATAATCATCCACTAATGAGTATAAAGCATCCAAATTTACTCATTACTCATAGAAGGAATAGGTTAAAATATCTTCCAAAAAAAAAATAACTAAAGCTGAGAGACTCATGATCAGTTGAGATAAATAGAGGACCCGAAGACTAGAACAAGGAGAAGCGAGACTATGTACAGTCGTGAAGCTTATCCATGCATTGAGGACTATAAATTTCATAATGAGATGGAGGGACAAGAGTCTCAAGGTCTAGAAAATCAATAGATCACTTCAGAGGCAAGGGGATGTTATCCATACATTAATTGAGAGAAGGAGAGCTCGCCTGGTGAGTTGCTAATAAGTAATTGAAACCCGATGCCTGAATTAAAGATCCACAAAAATTTGTACTATGTACGAAATAAATACAATCTAATGATCAAGAAACCCCTACCTCTGATGTAACAACCTGACCCTAGAAGGCTAGAGTAAGTGCATTATTACATAACATTGGCATGACCACAAAAGATCAAGTCTCGACAAATTGATTAATTTAGTAGCTTTGAAAGTATTATATACATTCATAATGTTTACATTACATATTAAAATGGAAAACTACAACAAAATTGTTTCCATAGACGACACTGACATCCCATATACTATCCCTCTAGGTATGTCATAATATACTTCATTGCATCTTGGAAAAAATAAAACATAGAAAGGGGTGAGATCAGATGCTCATTAAGGATAAAAATATAGAGGAGACTTTCATTTATAAGAATAATAATTTAAGGAAATGTATAAGACTAAAACAAAAGAATTTTAAACATGAACATAATCATATTATAGAAAAGATAAAATCAAATAATGCCATTTACATATTCACATGGATATTCCACTAGTGGAATAATCCCATGCAATATCAATAGCCACTTCCATAATGATAGAATGCATAATCCAAGACTTTATAACAAAATATTCAAGGCCTTGTGCCAAGACTACAAAAAATATTTTTTCAAGGCCTTGTTCTAAGACTCTAGTTTGTCTCATGCAACCAACTGATGCATCAAGGAGCTATAGCGGGCACCACAGGTCACTTAGTATGTACAATTAATTCCACATATGAAAAGGATTAAGCATAACATAAACATTTGTATTAAAAATGGCATATAAAATTTAAATACTTTATCTATAACCCATGAATGGTATGAAATAACACATCCATAGTCAAAAAAATCACAAAACCTTCAATACAATATGGATATTTTGTATCATAAAAAATCAATTTCAAACAAACATAAAATCCATCAAAGGATGATGAAATTGATGAAATCAAAAAAAATTAGAGAAATATCTCTTTCTATTTTGAAATAATTTAAAAGTCATGTAATTATAAAATAAAACATTTATATTTGAAAATAATCTTATAATCTTGTAAGGGAAGCTTTGACGTTGTTATAACAACGTAATATAGCCGCACCTACCGTATAAGTAAAAAAACATTCTTACCTTAATTTTGTATAAAATATCATAAAGTACCTTGTTTGAAAACTTATGGAAAGATTCCATTCAAACCATATTATAAAAATTCACACAAGGGTATAAATGACTTTAACCCATAGTCTAGTAAATAGTAAAAATGTTTTGGAATATGTGTTTAAGTAACATGGATGTGGATGATAAAGTGGACAGAGTAGAAACATACGTAACAAAATCCTCATATAAAAATGGTGAAATTATTGTAATTAAATTATACAAGAATAATATACATTAATATGATATCATATATGATCTTTTAACATTTCTTTGTTAATAATAACTTAGTATTATCATCATTTCGGGAGTTAACGGATTCGTTTTCCTTTCTATGATTTGTTATGTAAGTAATGTTTATTATAGATAGGATGTATCTTATTCATATTCATGATTATATTAAGACATTAAACATTATTTTTATCATCTAATGAATATTAGTCTTGAATGGATACAATGGGGAATGAATCTCATCTCGTTCGTGGAGACGGTAATCTGTACATACGCACGAGCGACAATTTCATTATTTTGATATTAAAATAATATATATTTGTGTGGTATATCATGTATAAAAAATAATTATAATTTTATAATTATTATCTACATAAATAACATATCATTATTATACCCATCCAAATAATAATGTATTGAATTACAACTACACCAGGACGTGGAGACGGTAAGCCGTACGTACGCATGTATGGTGACATGTCATTAAAAGGATGGATAGAATAATGAATATGGTTGTACCATATTTATAATAACATAAAATTTTATATAAGATATTGGAGTTATTATTTAATAATGGAAACAACTAAGAAAGAGGAAGTGGAAGAATAAAGGATCTTGAAAGAGGTGATGAAAGATTTACCTCTTCTTCGGGTTCTTCCTTTTGATTTGATCAGAATGGCTCTGTACGGTGGCTTTATGACTAAAGGATGGCCTCTAGGATGAAGGTAGGATAGTTTATAGGGTATTTTTTCAGGTTTGGCAGAACCAAATGTCTTTGATGGTGTGAATTAGAGAGAAGGGAAAGTGCCTTTTTATAAGATGGGTGAGGGGCACATTAGAAAAAACTAGAAATATTAATTTATAATAAAATCATTTTATATTTCTAATGGATCCAAAATGAATTATTTAAAGGATATGGTGGGTATGGGTCAAAAACCACTGGACCAATAGATTTTAGAGAGGTTTGGGACACTATATTAAAAGTCTCAAATTACATTTATTTGGATATTAATAATATGAATTATTTCAATATTTCATTAATATGGTAATTACTGTATCATCATTGTGTCATAAATAAATTTAAATACTTAATGTCTAATAATTATAAATAAATTACCCCTATATAGAAAATAATTTTAGCTTTCTAATAAATTTTTATAGTCGAATTTATCTTATATATAACCCTACATTGAAAAATTTATAGTTATTAAACTTTGATTTTAACTCTTTTAACACTTCTTTAAATAAAATAATAATAACTGTCCTAATCGAATCCAAGTGGACCAAAAAGTTTCATTTTTTATACCTATGTTTTTTTTGGGTATAATTATACTTATCTAATAGAATGAGGACATGTTTTAGGATAATAATAATATCATTTTTACCCTTAATTATGATATTTACTTTAGCTGTCGTAAATAACAGTAAAATGGTACTACTCATAAAAATTATTTTCATCTTATTGAACCAAATTTTACTTACTAACAGCAACCGTGTCTCTCAGATTTTTTTAATTCCACTCATAGAAGTGGTAAAATTATGTTTTATACAATTTTGGGAATTTTCTAAGGAGGTGGATAAAGCAAGTTAAAATGTTAGATAAAATTTTGTATATCTAAACTCATCCTAAAATGACCCCAATAAATTACTATGAAATTATATAGGCATTATGTATCTATTTTGACCTAAATAAAATTTAAATAAAATAAATAATTATTTAAATAAAAATTCAGTTTTAAACTATAACTCAGTGTTTTTCGTTATTCATCAAAATTTGAATGTTTTCATAAAAATACCAAAATATCACCCTAAGATAATTTCGATAATCTGAATCCAAAATTGAAGTCCATTTTAAAAGATAAAATATATAAAATTTCCGAAATTTGGTATCCCTATTCATAATGACTAGTTTGATTGGTTGTATTGTGTTAGAACTGGAAGTTGGGTACAACACACGCTATTGTTTTATTCAAAGAGAAGCGTACCATGGATTCTTGGGGTGTTACATTCTCTCCTCCTTTAAATAATTTCATCCTCGAAATTTCTATAATATTACTGCATAAAACGACTCAGGTGGATATTCATAATATGTTCCTTGGGTTCCCACGTTTCCTCTTCAATCTTATTGTTTCCCCATAGAACTTTTACCAGATGAATTATTCAGTTTCTCATCACTTTTTCTCTTGTATCAAGATCCTTGAAAAGATTTTTGTAATAAGACAGATCAGGTTCGAGTTATATTTCCTCATAGGTGAGTACATGAATTGGTTCAGGCATGTATTATCCCAATAGTGATACGTGGAATACATCGTGAACTTTGGAGAGACTTGGAGGCATATACAAATAATAATCTACAACCCCAATTCGTTCTAGAATTTTGAAACGTCCAATGTACCTCGGATTAATTTTCCCTTCTTACCAAAACATATAACACCCTTCCATGGAGATACCTTCAAAAAACATGATCTCCTACATGAAATTCCAAATTATTCCTTTGGTTATTGGCATATCTCTTCAGCCTACTTTGAGCTACTTTGATGTGGTTTTGGATTACATTCAATTTTTCTATCATTTCCACCACATGTTCTTAGCCTATGAGTTTTCCATCACAAACATCATCCCAATAGGTTGGTGTGCGACATCTTTTACCTTATAATGCTTCATATGGTTCCATCTAAATACGTGAATGGAAGCTATTGTAATAGGAAAATTCAACCATAGGTAAATATTGATCCCACATACCATGAATGTAATTTAAGCATGATCTCAACATTTCATTTACGGTTTCAATAGTCCTTTCTGATTGTCCATCACTTTGGGGGTGGTAGGAAGTGCTCAAATGAAATTAGGTATCTAGGGATTTCTGAAAAATTTTCTAGAATCATGATGTAAAACGTGGATCAAGATACGAAACAATAGACGTTAGTACTTCATGAAGTCTAACAACATCATTAATATATAGTCTTTCTAGAAGTTCAAGTGGTAAATATTCTCTTATAGCAAGAAAATGTGCTGACATTGTAAGACGATCAACAATGACCCATATTTCATCATTTCTTTGAGGAGTCTTTGGTAGTCCCATGAAACATTCCATCGTAATATTATCCAATTTCCACTTAGGTATGGGAAGAGGTTGCATGACTCTTCTAGGCTGTTTCCATCCAGCCTTCACTTGTTGAAAAACCACACATCTTAACACAAAATCATCAATTTCCATGTTCATGTTGTCCCACCAAAAATGTTCCTTCAAATGTGTATACATTTTGGTGCTCCAATGGTGTATAAGGAATTTTGAGCTATGATCATCATCCAACAATTACCTTTTTTGATCAAGAATATCAGGAACACAAATTATCTTCCCAAATTTCAAAATTCCATTGTCATATACAAAGTCACTCAATCTCCCATCATTCATAGCTTTAATATTTGTTTGAAACTCTTTATCATTGGTCTGAGAACTCTTTATATTTTCTAGGAATGTTGGTTTGAAAACAATCTGAAAAAGTATTGATGTTTCTCCTTCCATGGTTATTCCCATATCCATCATTACTTGATCCATGTATATAGGATCATTTTCAACTCTCATCGTGTTCGAAACTCCATGATATTTTCTACTCAAAGCATCTACTAACTTATTTTCCTTCCCTGGGTGGTAGTGTATAGTGAAATCGTAATCCTTGAGAATTTAAAGCCATTGCCTTTGCCTCATGTTGAGTTATTTTTGTGAGAAAATATAAATCAAAATCTCGTGATCAGTGTAAAGCTCACATGTTTTACCATATAGATAGTGTCCCCATATCTTCAATGCAAAGTTTACAGCTGATATCTCAAGATCATGAGAAGGATTGTTTTGTTAAAATATTTTAGCTATCGTGATTCATAGGAAATAACTCTATAATTCCGAATAAGGAACAACCAAGTCCTTTCTTTGAGGCATCACTACAAATAACAAACCCATCATTCCCCGATGGTAGATTCAATATAGGGGTAGTGACTGATCTTCTCTTCAGTTATCCAAAACATTCCTCACACTCTTTTGTATAAACAAATTTAACCCCTTTATGTTTTAGCTTGGAAAATGGGTTAGCCAATCAGGAAACATTATGGACGAAACATCGATAATAACCTGATAAACCAATTAAACAATGTACCTCAATTATACTCGTCAATTTATGCCATTCTTGGATTTCCCTTTTATTAGAAGGATCAATAGATATTTCATCCGTAGAGATGATATGTCCATGAAAAGAAATATCTGGAAGCTAGAATTCACACTTGATAAACTTCCTATATAATTCAGTTCTTCTAAGAGTCTTCAAGATAATGCATGATTTATTTTCATGATCTTCATAGCTTTTGGAGTATTCCAATATATCATCAATAAATACCTCTACAAAGTCATCATGATATTCCTTGATAATACTATCCATTATATCCATAAAGATAAAGGGTGCATTAGTCAATCCAAAAGGCATTACTATAAACTCATAATGCATGTACCTGGGTTGAAATGTTGTTTTAAGATTTTCTTCCATATTCACACACAACTGATGATATCCAGATCAAAGGTCAATCTTTGAAAATTATTTAACTCAATGAAGTTGGTCAAATAAATCATCAATGCAAGGTAGGGGATACTTGTTCTTTATTGTAATAGCATTGATTTCCCTATTGTCAATGCAAAACCTCATAGATCTATCTTTCTTCTTTACAAAAAGGACATGGGCTCCCCATGGAGAAAGACTAGGGAGAATAAATCTCTTATTATTCAATTCCTCAAGTTGTTTATATAGTTCAAATAATTCCACAGTGGCCATTCTATAATGGGTCTTCGATATGGGCCTTGAACCAGAAATTAAATCAATGGAAAACTCAATTTCTCGTTCTGAAGGATGTCAGGGTAAATCATCCACAATAGGTATATCCTCTATTTTAACATTATTTTCCTCACTCACAATTATTTCATTCTCTTCCTCCATAATAAATGAATTTAGTTGAGCTACTGGGGGTGGATCTAGATAAGAATTAGGTGGTGACATTTTTTCTCCAAAGGTATGGTACTCCTTATCGTCATCAAAATTGTAACTTCCTTCTTCTTATAATAAATTTTCGTATCATGATCTAAAATAAAATCCATACCTAGGATTATATCAAATTAAATCATGGGTATGACGATTGTATTGACAGATAAATAACATTTATATGCCTTAATGGGGAATGAATCACAAAACATTATTGAAATGATACTTCCCTTTACTATTTTGACTGACAACTCCTTTGTTAAATAAAATTTTAAATATGATTTTTTATCAAACAGGGAATATATGAAACAATGCGATGATCTAGAATAAAATAATGCATATTCTAAACTTGATTAAACCATTAAATTACCTTCCACCACTTCTTTTAGAGCTTCAACCTCATCATTAGTTATAACATAAGCTTGGCCTTGATCCCTTTGAATTTTCTGAGGTATGTTTCACTAATTCTTAGGGAATTCATTCTCATAATTCCATCATTCTCTATAATTGTTTCATTCAGCATCGATAGCCTCTTTTTCCCCTTGTAATCACGAGATCTATGGCTTTTTCACTACACTTGTAACAGAATCTCATTCCCTTCAGTCATGTACTAGGGTGTTTCTTTCTAAATTTACTGCAGAGTGGATATTATACTTTTCCCTTCTTCCCCTTATTTAGATTTTCATAGTGTTCAATAGATATCTTCTTTTATTTATTTGCTTTAATGTTGTAAGACTATGAGAATTGTTTTTTATGTCTTGATAGAACATGAGATAATGCCTTCGTATGACCAGAATAATTGTGAGACTAATGCTCAACAGATAAATGGTTTGATCCCATAAAATAAACAATCAATCTTACTTATTGGGTAACGTATATAATATTTAGCATGCCTCGCTAACCATGTAAAGTTAGATTCATATTTTGCGACATTATAATCCTCCTTTTGCCTCAGACTCAGAAATTGTCTTTCCATATCCAACTGATGGTCATGAGGAAAGTATTTTATTAATAAAATCACTTTAAACTTCCTCCATTCCATATTTGATACTTTCTCATCTTACTTTTTGTTTTGGATCAATGACCACCATTGATCAGCATCTCCAGTGAGTTGGTAAACTGCCATGACCACATTTTCCCTTTCGCTACTCCCCAAGGCGTGGAATATTGTATCTAAGAAATTTATCCATTTCTTAGCTACAAGTGGATTTTTACCCCCATTGAATGTTGGTGGTTGTTGCCTCATGAAGCAATCTAACATTGATCCTCCATGCTGCGGATTAGGGAGAATCCTATGGGTAAGGTTGTTATTCATAACTTGAGTGAGGTTGTTCCAGTATAGTGATAAGTTGATCAGAACCAATTGTATCACCAGATCCCCTATAATTATCGTAAGCATTAGGGAAATCCCTACATGGAGTGCATGCATTGATACAATTTCCATTCCTTCCAATATGTTCCATTTATAAATAATGGCATAAACTAGATTAGTTTATGAATCAAAATACATTTATCCAAACTTGTAAAACACTTAACATAGATTGAATAGTTTATCGATATAATAAATAATCATAAAAAAAATCTTTGAGGATTTATATACACATAAATCCTTCATAATGGTTTGTAAAGAAAATGAGAATTATCCAAAGAATATCCCCTGGGAGTGTCGTAACCAAGAGTGCAGAAATGCCAGTTGTCGTGCACCAGTACTCATTCGAGTCTAGTTCAAAGTAGTGTTGTCAGGTTTTAACCCTAAGTGCATCTGGGCCAAATCCACCTCTACCTTCTCGTATCCAGATAGAGATGTATTTCTTGAAAAACTCACAAAATCTCCACAACACAAAAATTCTGGAAAGTTCTTCTATACTAATGCACAAAGTCTATCTTAGGTATATGTGCTCTAATCGGAGTTTATCTAAATCTATTTTCCATGGTTTTTACTAAATATCCTTTGATACCTACTATAACACCCCAACCCTAGAAGTATAGAGTCGGTGAATTATTACATAACATTGACATGATCACAAAAGATCAATTCTCGAATGACCGTTTAGTTTAGTAGCCTTGGAAGTACTAGATACATTCATAAGTTTTTCATTACATCATAAAATGGAAAACTAAAACAACATTGTTTCCATAAAAACACTAAGATTCCATAGAATATCCCTAAAATTATGTCATAATATACTTCTTCACATCCTGTGATGAATAAAACATAGAAAGGGGTGAGCTCAGATGCTCAGTAAAGATAACAATATAGTGGAAACAATCATAAATAAGCATAAAAATTTAAGGAAATGTATAAGACTAAAACAAAAGCTTTTTAAACATGAACATAATCATAATATGTCAAAGATAAAATGAAATAATTCCATTTACTTATTCACATGGATATTCTACTATTCGAATAATCACATGCAATATCAATAGCCACTTTCCTAATGATGGAATGCATAATGCTAGACTTCATAACCACATAGTCATGACCTTGTGGCAAGACTAAAAATAATATTTTTTCAAGGATTTGTGCCGAGACAGTAGTTATATCATGAGACCTACTTATTCATTGAGGATCTATAGCAGGCTCCACCCATTACTTACTATGTTTAATTCATTCCTCATATGAAAAGGATTAAACATAAGATAAACATTCAAATTAAAACTGGCATATGAAATTTCAATACATTATCTGTAAACCATGAATGGTATGAAATAAAACATCCATATTAAAACATATCACAAAACCTTAAATACAATATGAAGGTTTAGTATCATAATAAATCAACTTCAAATAAACTTAAAATACATCAACGGATGTTGACATAGATGGTATGAAAACCTTTTTAGAGAAATATCTCTTTCTATTTTTAAGTCTATTAAAAGTCACGTAATTATAAAATAAAACATTTATATTTGAAAATATTATTATAGGCTGGTAGGAGAAGCATCAACATTTTTATAATGGTGTAATATAACCGTACCCTAAGTATAAGTTAAAAAAACATTCTTAACTTAATTTTGTCGAAAAGGTCATAAAGTACCTTGTTTGGAAAACGACTGAAGGATTCCCTTAAAACAATTTTATAAAAACTAATACAAAGGTATAAATTACATTAAACCATAGTCTATTAAATAGTAAAAAAAAATTTGAATACATTTTTAAGAAACCTGGATGGGGATGATAAAGAGGTCCCTGTAGATACTTACGTAAAAACAACCCCAGATAATAAAGATATTGTGAAATTAACCCTTACCTTGTACTTTTCCTTGGTTGAGGGTAGGTTGAACTTCTATATAATTATGCAATAATTGTTATTAAATTATTCAAGAATCATATAAAACAATATTATATCATATATGATCTTTTAATAAGTCATTGTCAATAATATCTTAGTATTATCATCATTTTGGGTGTTAACTGATTCGTTTTCCATTATATGATTTGTTACATAAGTAATGTTTTCTATGGATAGGATGTATCTTATTCATATTCCAAATGATATTAAGTCTTTAACCATTATTTTTAATAATCTAATGAACATTAGTCTTCAATAGATACGATGGGGAAAGAATATCATCACGTTCGTGGAAATGGTAATCCGTACTTATGAACGAGGGACAATATCATTTTTTTGATACTAAAATAATATATAATTGGATGGTATATCATATTTAAATAATATTTATCATGTTATATTTATTATTTACATCAATTACACATCATTATTATACCCATCCAAATAATAAAGTAATGAATAAAAACTACACCACGATGTGGAGACGGTAAGTCGTACGTACACACGTATGGTGACATGTCATTCAATGTGTGTATAGAATAATGTATATGGTTGTAAAATATTAATAATAACATCATAGTATATAGAATATACTTTATTTATAATTTTTTAATTGAAACAACAAAGAAAAAAGAAGTGTAATAAGAAAATAACTTAAAAGAGGAGATGAAATATATACCTCTTCATCAGGTTCTTCCTTTTGAATTGATCAAAAGGGCTCAATAGGATGGATTTATGACAAAACAAATGCCTCTAGGATTAAGTTAGGATAGTTTAGAGTTTATTTGGGCAGGGATTGTCGAGCCTAATTGCTTTGAAGGTGTGAATTAGAGAGAAGGGAAAGATCCATTTTATAAGAGGGGTGAGGGGCACCTTATGAAAACAAGAAATATTATTTTATAATAAACTCATATTAGGTTTTTAATGGCTCCAAAATGAATAATTTAAAGTAGAAGGTGGGGATTGTTCTATAACCACTCATGAAATAGGTTTCAGATAGGTTTGGGTCACTATATTAACATCATATTTTAGATTTAACTCTTAGTTAAATAGTGTGACATTTACGAGGTCTCTTTGTATTTTTATATTATATGGTTCATAAACATTCTACAAACTTCCAAGAGAACCCCAAGTGGTTCATTAATGATAAAAGTATCATTATATAATTCCTTTGGCCGAAACATATATTTTTAGTAATATAATATAAATTAATATTATAATATTTATTTTGCAAACTATTTTATGTGAATTTTGACACTATTTGGTATTTTGTTTTTGCTAAATACATAACAACATTATTAATTTTATCAATTCATGTAACCAACCCTAACACGTCATATTAACCTATAATATTAGTTTAATTCAAAAAAAACTCTCAAATTACATATATATGGATTTTTATAATATCAATTATTTTAATCTTTCATTAATGTCGTATTTACTGCATCATCATTATGTCATAAATAAATTTAATTATTAATGTCTAAAAATTAAAAATAAAATACTATTATATAGGAAATAGTTTTAGATTTATAATTAATATTTATAATCAAATTAATCTTATGTATAACCCTATATTAAGAATGTTTTAGTTATTAATTATTGATTTAGGTCTTTTAACTAGTATTTAAATAAAATAATAATAAATGTCCTAATCTAATCCAAGTGGACCAAAGTGGTTCATATTTTATTCCTATGGGTTTTTTGGTCGAATTATACTTATCAATCAGAATTATTACATGTGTTAAGGTAATAATAATATCATTTTTACCTTATTTACTTTTAACCGTGGTAAATAAAAGTAAAAAGTTACTATTTACCAAATCTTATTTTTATCTTATTGAACCACATTATACATACTGATATCAACCATGTCTCTTGTATTTTTAAAAATCAACTCATAGAAGCGTTAAAAGTATGTTTTATCGTAATTTGGAAATGCTCTTAGGAGGCATGTAAAAGATGAAAAAAAGATCGATAAAATTTTATATATCTGAACTCATCATAAAATGACTCTAATGAATTATATTGAACTTATATTAGTATTATGAATATATTTTGGCCCCAAAATTTTTTAATAAAATAAATAATTATTTAAATAAAAATTTGGTTTTAAACTATAACTTAGTGTTTTCCATAATTCATCAAAAATCAAAAGTTTTCAGAAAAATAAAAAAAAATTCATCATAAGCTAATTTTGATAATCCTAATCCAAAAAATGGATTTATTTTTAATGATAAAATTTATAAAATTTCAAAACGTGGGTATCAATATTCATAATGTCTAGTTTGATTGGTTTTGGTGTGTTAGAACTTGAATTTACGTACAACACACGTAATTGTATTATTCAAAGAGAAACGTACCGTGGAAGATTTGATGTGTTACATCTAAAGCTGAAGAAACCCCTCTAAACCCCTAACTATAAGTGCCAAGAATGGGAAGTGACAATCTATATTTAGTTAAAAAATGACCAAGGAGGAAACATCAAGATAAAAATACTGACATTAGAGGGACATATATGGATTTCCTCTACTCGTAAAAATCTTCAACTCGAAGAAGGAGATGTGATGTAGGCGAAGAAGAAACAACCATGGTGATGAAAATACAAGAAATTGAATATTATTGAAGCTTCAAGGTATATTCATCAGTTCACAAGAACCCCCCACGAAAACCACCAATCCTCTCAAGAAATTCAATATTTTAAAATAGAAGAGGGTGGGTAGGAAGATGGATCCAAACTGCCACAATAGGGGAATCCCTTCCACGATGAGCCTCCCTGGTGGATATATAATCAGATTTATCTAAGGATATAATCCTTCATGTATGTATTGGGGATGATTTTTCACTATTTATATTATATTAATAAATATAAATCCTCTTACATCATCTAAAATATTCATGATCACTTTCCACAGTTGTATTCTCCCACCAAAAAAAAGTATCTTCTGAGTCTATATATTTCATTTAGATTATTAAAATTTTATTTTTGGTGTCAATTCCATCATCCTCCTTACAATTCTCATCCATAAATGAGAATCTAGTTTTCTTCCCTTCTCTCTCCTCGATAACATGATAATGATTGAATTTGGAAATTATTTAAAACCATTGGTTAATGAATTTTTCTTACCAATATCTTCATGTATTATACCAAAATAAATGATTTATCATTTTTCATGACAATATTTATATTTATTACCCTGTTTTTGTGAATGAAAATCAACATCTAATAACACTAATGTTTTTCAAAAATGGATTTCTACCAATTTACAACATATGGAAATTTTTTACATCTACAGGTCTTAGTAATTCTTGATTCTGAGTCAATATTGAAACCCATAAATACTCTTTCCAGTGTATTGGTGATAACATTTATTAAATAAGGAGCTTGATATCAATGATAATAAATATAAAATTTACACTTTATCATTTATATTTATTTTTTTTGTCCAAATTAAGAAAAATTAATTCATGAAGGCACATAATTAAAGATTGATTTTAAATTATATTGATATGTACACATTCATATTATGTGACCATAATGTTTTGATTATGTATCATATTTCATTATCAACTCTCCTCATCTATAATGTAATTCATCAAATTTCAAAAAAAATTTCAAGAAAATCACTCTGTATATTCTATTGTAATCATTGAAAAATAAAAAAAATAATTATCTTCATATATTCCTAAAAGATTCATTTCTTCATTAATGTTTTTTTAATTATTAGTTAATTTTTTTAAATCATTCCGTTGGAACCTAAAAAATGATATATTATTTTCCTACATAAATATAGTGTAGTATAATATTGCATTAAACCCATTTAGAAGGTTCATTCCAAAAAATATTATCAAAAACACATTAAAAATATGCTAGAAAAAATTTATATCAAATAGTGTTTTTGTAATAAGTTGTATGTGACGTGAAATATTGTGAAATGATGAATGTAAAATTATTGAAGTAAACTCATAAGAATCGACAAGTAGTAAAACATGGGATTTATTGATTCAAGGAACATTGATTGTTTACTGATAATTTAATTTTCTCATATTCTTATGATATTGGTAACATATGGTTTTATGACCCAAAAATATCACCAAACCCCTCTTTTGATGGTCATAGTCCTAGATAGCGTGTGTTTAGTAGTTCATTGACCACTAAATTTTATAATGACGAGAGAGCTGATGTATGTTTATAAATACTAAATTTTCAATTTATCTTGATTAAAAAACCTAATAAATGATTCACTTCAAATCAATAATTTTTCCTAGAATAAGAATTTATCCACCAATATTATTTTATTATAAGATATAGATTAATTTAATAGTAATAAAAAAAATAATAAGAACGAGAAAATGGTTCATTTTATCAATCCAACTCCTTTATCTATGCTCTTTCCTCTCCAGTGACTCATAGATAATCATATATAAGTGTCACTACTGAAAAAATACCCTATACCAATGGTTTTGAAATGTTGGTATAGGCCTCTAAACCGTTGGTATAGCCTATACCAACGGTTGGGAGAACCATTGGCTAGAAATCCACGGGGATAGGTCAATACCGATGGTTTTGGGAAAGCCATTGGTATAGACCTATAACAATGGTTTTGGGAAAACCATTTTCATAGACCTATACAAACGGTTTTCAAAATAGTTGGTATAATTTATATGAAAATATATACCAACAGTTCCATAAAACCATTGGTATATGTAATTCAAAAAAGATTCTTTCTGTTTGTTTTGATCTCCGCACCTTCGGTTTGTGATTGAACGACCTAACTACTAACATAACAAACTTTTGTGAACATAATTTCATAAATATATATATATATTATCATAATTATGTTAAATTTTGATTTATTTAATGTCCTATGATTGGAGGATCCATTAAAAATACATGTACCTATATCAACTGTTCTAATAACCATTGGTATAGTCCTATACCAGTGGGTTTGAGAACATTTGGTATAGATTATTTGATTTTGGGAACTATGCCAATGGTTTCAGACAAAATGTTGGCATAGGGGGTATATATACCAACAGTTTCTCCAAAATCGTTGGTACAAGGTCTCTATAATGGACCTATACTAATGGTTTTTTGAAAACTGTTGGTATACTTCAAAATTAGTGAACTATAACAATGGTTTTCCCAAAACCGTTGGTATAGCTCCAAATTAGTGACCTATACCAACAGTTTGGGGAAACCCGTTGGTATAGGTCCATATAAGTGACCTATACCAATGATTTTGGCTAAACCGTTGGTATGAGTCCAAATTATTGAACTATACCAAGGGTTTTCAAAAAACTGTTGTTATATATCTTATTTCCTATAGTGTGTCTCTATGTTTATCATGTTGAATTAGTAGGTTATTCCCAATTTTAATAATTTTTCTTCATCGAGTTCGTATAATAAAACTACATTCAGCTGATTGGGTTGAATCTTAGCTCTCTATATAGTGTGGGTCAATATTAATCAACTTGATCATTTTGAGTTAATTTCTACTACACCAAAAATATACTATCAAAATTTTATCTAGACTCATATAGTTATGGAATCATTATAAATATTCATTATTTTCCCCTCAGATCCATCTTTCCGATATATTTATTTTCATTCCTTAATTCAATTTGACAATAAGAGGATGTTTCAATGATACTCTCCATCCATGATTAAGATTTTCAATGTCCAATGATTGTGCATCAGAACCTAAAATTATGATATCATCAAATTAATATTAGTTGACATCATAAAAATGTAAAATGATAAATTAAATGTCACTTAATGTGTAATAAAAATGAAAAATCCATATGAAAAATAGAAAAACTCATATTAAATGGATGAGAATAGTAATATTGAATATAATGGTCATATAGGATCATGAAAACACATATGTAATGACGAATAATTTCATGTAAATGGATTAATAAAAAAATATAGAATAGAAATTTCATATAAAATAGGGAAAATATTTAATTAAAATAATACTTTTTAATTTTCTCATGAAATTTTTTACATCTAACATACCAAAAAACATTTCTTCTAATATGCATATTTAAAGATTAAACGTAGACTAATGAAAGATCTAATTGGAAAATATAAAATACAATGTAATATTAATCAAAAATTTTCTCAATTATAATTACTTAAAACATAATCTAAAATATTAAACAAAAAAATATAGATAATATTCAACAAGAATCATTTAAATAAATACGAACAAAAAATCCTATTTTTTTAAAACATTGAGCGAATTTATTTTGCAACTCAATTTAAAAATTATTCTATAATTATCCACATATTCATAAGAAATATAAAATATTTTTCCAATATAAATGAGAAAACATATATAAAATGACAACCATATAAAATTCCAGAACACATGACTCAATGATTTTCCTCCAACAATTGCATTATAAATTTAATTTATTAAAAATACATCTTTTAAGGGAAATTTTTATAGTACCAACTAAAATGTTTTTTTAAAATATGTACTCCCCTGTAGACTCCCTCATATGTGTTTGGATGATTTAACTTCTAAAAAGAAACTTTTTAAAAAAAATTATTTTAAAATTTATTTAAATTTTGAAATTTATTATTTTTATAATAGTAAATAATATTTAATTTTCATTCAAACATTCATAAAAAACATTTTTTTTCTAAGGTAAAACTTTTGAAAAATTTAGTGGAGAAAAATTGGATACATCTGAATAGATGAATGAGTTTAACAGTTAAAATAGAGTATAAATAAATTATCCAATGTTTCTAAATAATATATTAAAATATTACACCATGATTAATATTTTTTTCATTGATTTTTGAAAAATAAAAAATATTAGTTCATGTCCATAGAGAAATTTCATATTCAATAAAAAATGTAATTATTAATATAGAAATTTGACAAATTTTTTTAATGGGAATCATGAAAATTATTTTACTTATATTTATGTTACTGAAAAATAGAATAAAAAAATATATAGTACAAAAAATTGGATTGAAAAACAAAATAATGTTATAGAAATTGAAATTGAAATAAGGACATTGTAAATTGTTTTTTTAAATATTTAGGTGATTTTTAATATTCTCAAGGAAATATTGTTTATAATAGTAAGTGACTCTTCCACTAGACTTAAAACCCAACATTTTATGAAGGTAAAAAATTAAAAATTATTTAATTTTAAACTATTTTACAAGATCGATGTTCTAAAATCATTTTTCAGGATCAAAATGATGCCGTAAATTATAATTCTCAGTCGACAAAATATAAAGATTAGAATTTCCAAAAAATGATCAAGGTAGTTACTAAATATCAAATAAACTGGAAATATACAGTTTTCCAAAAGTTTTGTGATCAAAATTGTAAATTAAAAAGCATTTTAAAAGAAGAAATTGAGACAAAAAAATGCTTCAATGATTATAATTTACAAAGTATTTAAAAAAGAGTGGCCAATAGAAATATTTTTTTTATTTGATCTTGAAAAACTGGTATCAAAATAATTTTATTACCATTATATTCATATAAAAAAAATATTGTTTATAAAGTTTTTAGAAAGAAAAAAGTCACATAATTTAGACAAGAACTTCTTAAATTTAAATGCATAATCCTTTGAATTGCATCCAAATATACCTTCCTAATTTTATTTATATAAAACCCAAATTAGAAAGAAGATTCTATATCCTATAATATCAATCATATTTGAATTAAATTAATATATATTATAATTATAAAAGATAAATACCATAACATGAGTTTCCTGTATATTGTGTTAATGTTACTCCAACAAATAACTTCTTTTGGAGTAGTACACAATTTGGAATCATTTAATTCTTTTAAAGTCACAAATGTATTTTTTTTAGAAAATATATGTAAAACTAAAAATATATTCAATTAACAAAGATGAGAATTATATTATAATAAAAATATCATTTCAAGTTTATTAAAATTAATATAAAAAAATCCATGGGTAGAATCCATTATAGTAATTAGTTTAAATTACTCATATAAAATAAATAAAAGATTAAATTTCAATCCTAAAGATTTTAACCATTAATTTTATCATCAACTAAGAGTAATGATAATCAATTGTAAAATAACATGTATTTCAATGTTTTCCTCTACAACTAACACCACAGCTCTATTAGCGATCAATAGAAATGAAGAAAAGGGTCTATAAAAAATAGAATATTGTTTATGAAGAAACACTATCAATCTAGGCTTGAAATGAATCACCTCTTACCTATTCATATTTTCACAATCTTGAATTTATTCAATGGAATTTCAATTTTGATTATATAAAAATTTCATAGATATAAAATCAATAATAACATGATAAAACAAACAAAAGTTTATAAAATTAATTTAATAATGTCAGTTAATCCAAAATTATAGCCATAATATTTTTTATTATTATAATGGGGAAGAAACTGAAAATAAGAAAACAAAAATAGAGAAATTATGATATGATCAATCCCCCAGAATATATAATCTCATAAAATAATTGATAAAAATTATCCAGAACGATAGTAATGAAATATGATTTTTTAAAAAGAAAATATATATGATTAAGAGAAAATACAAGTGAATAAAGAATAACTTAAATATGATATATTTATAGAATGTAGGTAACCCATATGAATATTACATATTTGATAACTGGAATAGTTATATAACCATTAGAATGTTAATTTGATCATTAAAAACTATAACATTAAAGTTGATTTGTTAAATCTAATATGGAAATTTAATATAATATTTAAGTATCTTATAAAATGATAATATTAATTATTTATATCATTATATATGGGAATAAATGTTTTAGAAATTATTAAATAAGTGATATTATTTTTAAAAAACAGAGATATTTTATTCTCATTTTTATAACTAATATAATGATTAATAATAATGTTAATTTAAATAAAATAAAGTTTATAAATTAATATCATGTTCAATTATAACGATAATATAATTTCATGAGACATTGTGTATTTTTTAAAAGGTTATAAAATTAATGAAAATTTAAAAATCAGTATTTATTGAATAAATAAAAATTTCATTTAGAAATTATATTTCTCATATTTATAAAAATATTTTTATATAACAGAAATAAATTTTATAATGTACAGATAAGAAATGGTTATAGTTTTTTTTAGTATTTTCCATAATTAATTGAATTTTTGGTTAATTTTAAAATATAGTGAAATATGGTATTTTACATTATGTGAAAAATATTAAAAATTATTATTCATGGATGATGTATGAACCAATTATTAAAAAATAACATGATTAAATTTATATATATAGTCACAGTAATAATAATAAAAAATATTCGTGATATAATATAATAAAAAAATTAATATTAAGTTTAAAAACACTCATATCCTCCCTTATAAATACCCCCCCTAAAATCCCCATAGCCTCATAAATTTCTATGATACATATCATATGAAATTTATAACCAATTCGATTCCAAATCATATCACCTTCTCTATGTGTTTATGTTCTCTCTAAAAGAAAAATACGTATTTCTATATGGACTTTTTCAAGATACAATATTAAAGATGTAATATTCTCAAACTACCACATTAAAATTATATTATTTTTCTTCCATATCCTCGCATCCCCCCATAAAAATGGAAACATAACTACAATTCCATATTTTTACTGTAATTTTATTTTTAAAATTTAATACTTACCATCTATCCAGTTCCCTTCCCCACATCTTCAAAAAAACTAACCCTTTTTTCTTTTCATGTTGTCTCACCACTTCCATGGATGGTGAATTTTTTCCATTAACACCATCATGGACTCTCAAAAAAATATTTTTATTTTTGAATAATATTATAATTAGTAAAATATTACTTATTTTGTGTTCTAGAATAAAAATATTTACATAATATCAAATAAAATGAAACTAAATTATGACTGTCTCTAAAACATTAAAAATGAACATACTATGTAATAGTAATGTTTTTTTATAGTGAATAACCATCCTTTTGGAACAAAATATCATATTTGGGACAATTAAGATTTATTTATGTACATTTATATCATTTCATTCTAATAATATACATGTTTTTTCATTTTAATATAACATCTATAATTACACACAAGTGATATGGCCATAGAACCAAGAAATAAATATCATTATAAAAGAGAGATTAAAAATTATATCTCATTTAAATGTTTATAAATAAACAAATTAATACAATAATAAATAAAATATTGAAAGAATTTGGTTTTAAATTTTGTTATTTATTAATTTAATTTGTTTTATTTTGGACATTAACTGCATGTGCAGAATGATTTTGGAACATAAGTTATGGGATCTCTCTGAACCATCCTTCTTCCCATTGGACAAGGCCATTCTATATATAAATAACATAACAAACCAATTTTATATTATTATATACATCTTAATTTTTTATATATTCGTCTAATATATATACCATTATTATTATACTCTACATTTATGAGGAAATACATGACTTAAGATCATATCACACATTCCCTCCTTAAAATCCTATTCGACTAACGCGATCTTTTGAACCACCTAATCCTTTTTTGAACTCCTAATTTTGAGTATTTATTCTTATTAAAGATTTATTTAATAAATAAATTATTTATGAATAACCATTATGTATTATCTCTAGTTTTAAATGAAAATTCCATATAATCAAGTCATTAATAGATTCCTTAAAACACAGTTTTGAATGTTCATTTCTGTAATAAATTTTATTCCCCATATCAGGATTTTTTTTAAATGAACACAATATTCTGAGACCTATGATTATGTACATATATATGAATGTAATAAATACTAAATACCTTCTTCTATTTTTAATGATTATTAAATAACATTTTTAATGATATGATGTAATATTATGCTACCCATTTCATTTTATGGGCAATTCAAATGTTTATTCCATATGATTTATTTCCTTTTGTGGAACACATAATAATTTACATTTTATGAAGGATGTTACAAAATATAAATTCAATGCATTGGGTTATTTTTTTCCATGATACATTATGTATGGGATTTGGGAGTAAACCTAATCCACAATGGGGCTCTATTAACCATTTGACGTTGCCTTGAAATTTATCATTGACTTATACATAAATCAATAATATTTCTGGATAATTCTTATGATTTTAGAAACATATTATTCTATGTTCTTATGTTATGGTCCAATTTTATTATTCCAAATTCTTATCTTTTACGATAGTGTAACATCCCAGGTAATTAAAGAATAAAGAATTTTCATATTTATTAATATTTACAAATTAAATATTAATTTTAATTAAAAGGGTTTTCTACGTTCGATAACGTACTCTATACGCAACGATGAGTTTCTTTGAAAACTTACATTGCACACAAGTAATAAAATAATATTATTTTAAATGTTATTTAACAAGTAGCCGTTGTACTGGCGGGAATGGATAGAAATAACTAAAATATGATTATATATGTTTTTAAAGGTTTTTACATTTACCCAATAAAAGATAAAGGCTTAAAATACGGAAAGAGTTCAATTTTAGGCATTTATACCCTAATTTTCACTAAGGGTTCACTTATCACCTTTTGACAGCGAATCGTCATTAAATATAGTTTTGATCAATCTTATAAATTCTATTGGACCAAAAATAACTCTTCTTTAGAATCGGGACATCAAAATTTACTTTGTGTAAATTTTTGGTATCTTTCCGATAAAGTTCTTATTTTTAATGAATAGTGTAAAATGTTGTATTTTAATTCAAAACCTCTTTTTAATCTAATTTATTTATATGATTAGATTATCTTTTGAATTGGTTTTAATGTGAAATTAGAAAATATTTTTACCATTAAATCCAATAGTGGTCGTTGGAATTAATTTCACTTTGAAATCGGACTTCAACTAGTGTCAATGATTTGATACTTATTGTTTCATAAAAACATGCTATTTGCTCTGACAGCGGGAATTAATTATTAAATTAATTAATGTGACTTATATGTTTTGAATTTTGTAAAATATACTTCATTTTTGAATTCTTAATATCAAATATAGCTTAGAGTGAATTTTTGGTAATTTTCTGAAAAACTTCAATTTTTGATGAATAGTGAAACCACTAAGTGGTACTTATAAAAACTGATTTTCAGTTTAAATGAAATTTTGCAATCATTGTGTTTTGATTTTCAAAAATCCGACATACATGGTTGTCACTAAGAATTAAAATGTGGTTCAATGAGATTAAAATAATTTATTGGTGAATAGTAACTTATTAAGTTTTTAATCGCGATTAGAGGTAATTAGTGTAGTTTAAGGTAAAAATAATGCTTTAATAAAATCAGATGAGCTTTACACATGTCCTTACCCTATTGGTTGTGTCATGGTCGACCAATACATCCCATGGGTCGATTTAGGGGACCCCATGGATCCACTTGGGTGAGATAATGACTTTAATGCCATTTTTTAAATAAAAGTAAAAATGACACAAACATAATATGTTTTACGAAAACAATTTTTAAATGGGGTTATAAAGATCAGATTTTTGATTATAAAAAGTAATTGGAAAGATAAAAATATTTACTACATCATAGTATTTTTTTACAATTTTTAGACTTTAAATAAATTAAATTATTTATGACATCATGATGATGCAGCGATGACCTCATTATTTAACGATTTAAATAAAATGGAATGATAATGTAATATCTAGAACCTACACATGTCCAAAACCTATTGGATGAGTGGATTTTTAACCCTTATCACCTTATCCACGAATTATATCAATGTGGGACCTTTTAAAACCGAAACACATTTTCAAATAAAGTTATATTTCTTTACTTTCCAAGATTGCCCCTCCTCTCCTCTTATAAAAGGCCCCCAACTCTACCACATTTCACACACTCCTCAAGACTTTGGCTCGGGCATCCCCTTCCCATTTACTCTCTCCACATCCCTCTACTCATCCTAGAGGATTCCCTTTGGGCAGAATCCTTTCAAAGGAAGCCTTTAGGCTCAAATCAAAAGCAGTTACACTTTTAAAGGTAATTCATTCTCTCTTGTTCATTTGTTTCATTTTGCTTCTCCAACCCCCTAAACTCTTTTTATTTACTTCTTTTGTTACAACACCAGTATCTTCAATATACTAGGATGTTGTTAAAATATTTATTCGAGCTACACTCTCAGACAACTACATCAAATGGTTAAATAACATACGGTTTCCGTGGATGGCGAAATTCTGTCTCCCGAAACGATGATTGTTCAATACTCATTTAACACCTTCAAAGGTGGCCATTATGATGTCACTATTTATATATATGATATATAATATGTTTATTCTTTCCTTAAGCTTCTGTATTTTTCATTTATGGCATACAATTATTATTACCATTATGGGTAAACACGATATCTTCATTTTAGGAAGTGCGGACTACCGCCCCCTGAAAGTGATTTGATTCGTTAATACCATATGTGGGATGTGTTTAGGATAAAGTTAATGATATTATATATGTTATTATACTGGAATTATAATATACTCTTATATCATTATGATTACATTCTATAAAATACGAAATAGAAATGAAAGTAGCGTTCATGCGTACGTACGGCTTACCGTCTCCATGAACGGTGCATTTCATTTCTTACCTCTAAATGATTATGTAATATTATAAATACATGTATATGCTGGATATATATGATATATATGATATCCAAATCAGGAATGTCATTCTGGATATAAAGAACCTTTGACCACACGAAAAACATGTAATTGTAAGAAGTCCACTTTCGACTTAAGAACCAAATATTGACAAAACAAACATTATTAACATAAATGGTTACATCATGTTTATAACATGGAAATAAGTGATATAAAAGGAATAATGAACATTAAAAAGGTTCTTAATCAAGTATAAATTAACTCAAGTTTATTATTCAGGACGTTAAAGAATGATCGAGTCATGTCAGACCCGAGGTAAGGGACTTCGTCTCAATCTCTGTTCATTGAGGCATATTTCGTTTTATACACAACTTTCTTTTATATGGTGTATAAACCCCGTTGAATTTTACTTTTATACAAAAGGAATTGTTTTCTACCAAGTTTTTTACTAAACGACAAAAAGGAATGTTTTTTAACGTACGTGATGACAACGACCTTTTCCGCCGCCGTGAGTATTATTTGGTCTTTGGCTTCCTCAACAAGCCGTAATGTTTTTAAAATAAAATAAATACCATATACTATTTTATGTATTTTGGTATTGAAAATGGTTTTGATAAAGGATTTTATTATGTAAATATATTTATGATATATTGTGATTGAAATTTGGAAATGTTATCATTCCTTTATATTGGTTTTATGTTTTATGATTTTATATTGGTACTTGGACATTTTAACGGGTGGTTACGTTATAAACCATATGACGAGTGGTGTCGTGAATACCAGGACGGGTGGTTACGTTATAACCTCCAATGCATTGGGTATGGAAGTCGGCCGTATGGCTATTCCATTAAGTATGTATGGAAATTGTCCGTATGGCTATTCCATTAAGTGATATGTGTGGAAGTCGACCGTATGGTTATTCCACTTAAGTATGTTTATGTCCCAAGTTACCTTTATATATGTTATGTGTTCTTTATATGGGTTTTATAGTAATTATTTGGTTACAAAAAGGTAAGTAATGATACTTTTTTTTCAGTGAAGATTTTTACTACTTCATGAAGGTGAAGGTATTACTTTGATTGAGTATACATCGTTTACTTGATGTTTGAAAAACTAACAGTTTTCATTCTTTGTGTATCCCTTACTGAGCTTTTTATGCTCACCCCAAGTTTTTTTTTTTGAAATGTTTTTCACAGGACTTAATGTGGAATAAGGTCAAGGATGGGATCAAGGGAATTTCATGCTATATAAAACATGGAACTAGACATGTTTCTTTAAAGAGTTTTTTTTATTATTGAAACTTAGAAGAAGTGAATACTTTGTAATCTTTTGAGATGTAATAGTTATGTTCTAATTCTCTAAAACTCTAAACCTGAAAAGATCCTCAACGTGAATTATTCTTTTAATTCAATATTAAGTAAGGTTTAAGGTCGGGGCCTTATAGTTGGTATCAAAGGTCGGTTTAGACAACTTTAGGAGTTAGGAAAGTGTTAAATTATAATATTATTGAAATGATATATAATTTACGGATTACCATGTTGCTTTGCCTAAGATATTTCTGTGTTCAGAATGGTTTTCCACAGAGGAAACAAATCAGCTATGTTGGGAAGACATCAGGAGGAAGACAACCTTCCAAATCAGCAACCTGAGATGGTCGGAATCGGAACTGAACAGTTTGATGCAGTGATGGCACAATTGACTCAGGCTATAAATGGTGGTGGTATCCATGCACAAGATCAGCCAGATCAACTACAGAGGAACATTTCAGTGGTGGAACATTTCATGAGGCAACATCCCCCATCATTCAGAGGATCATCTGACCCTGTGCAAGATGAAGGGTGGATTAAAGCACTGGAGAAGATTTTTGATGTGATGGGGTGTTCAGAACATCAAAAGGTTAGTCTTGTTGTTTACCGTTTTGAAGGTGAAGCTGATCAGTGGTGGTCGGTGGTGAAAAATATCAGGTATAGTGATGAGATTGAGGATCTTCACTGGGACGAATTCAAAGGTATGTTTCTTGAGAAATATTTTCCTAAGGTGGTTCGTCTTAGGATGGAAAAACAATTCCTAGAATTGAGGCATGAGGATGATTCAGTGGCTGCTTATGAAGCAAAGTTCACTCGATTGGCAAGGTATGCTCCAAAATTCATACGAGATCTTGATAGTAAAATAAACCATTTTTACTCAGGGTTAAAGCCAAAGTATTGAAGGGCTTTAGCTTCTCATGAGTTCAAAAGTTATGAAAAACTTGTTCGATGTGCGGAGAAGGTGGAAATGGAGTTTGCCGATGATCAGGTGTTCTATGACAAACAACAGAATAAGAGGTCTAGTTGGCAGGAAAAGGGGAAGAATTCATCAAATAAGAAAGGAGTTAAGAAAAAGAAATATCCATCCTATGAGAAGTGTGGTAAAATGCATCCAGGAGAATGTTTATCCAAGTCTGGTAAGTGCTTTCGGTGTGGTAAGTCTGATCATATTGCTCGTAATTGTAAGGAAGATGATCAAGCAAGCAATGAAAAGCCAACAGTAAGATGTTTTAAGTGTAATGAAATGGTTCATTATGCAAAAGAGTGTCCAAAGAAGAACTCAACTGGGGGAATGCAGCCAGACTACAAGCAGAAAGGGGTGGTGAAATCCTTCGCAACAACTTCAGCAGATGTTGGGCCATCGAATGAAGTGGTATCAGGTACACTGTTTGTTTGTTCAGATTATGCCAATGTGTTGTTTGATTCAGGGTCTACACACTCTTTCATTTCTGAGAAGTTTTCTAGTAAATTGTAAATTCCATATCAAGATATGAATCCTGAACTTATGGTAAAAACACCCAGAGGGAACACTGAGACAAAAAGGAATTATAAGAACCTTCATATCCTTGTGTGTGGAAAGAATCTACCAGGAAACCTTATTGTTTTTCCTCTAGTAGAGTTTGATGTTATTTTGGGCATGGATTGTCTTTCTGTTTATCATGCTAAGATTAACTGAAGAGCTAAAATGGTTTCTTTTCAGAAAGATTTTCAGTTTGTGTACAAGAATGAACCCTTGATTTTGATAACATATCAAGAAGTTGAGAAACTAGTAAAAGATGGAAATGAATGTTACCTTGCACATATTGTTGAAAATAAAGGAACTGTTCAGATTAATGATGTTCCAGTGGTAAATGAGTATCTTGATGTTTTTCCTTATGATTTGCCTGGTATTATTCATGATCGGAAAGTTGAATTTACTGTTGACTTAGTTCCTGATTCTAAGCCAATTTCAAAACCCCCTTATCGAATGGATCAAGTTGAACTTTTAGAGTTAAAGAAACAATTGCAGGAGTTATTAGATAAAGGTTTCGTTTGACCTAGCACATCACCATGGGGTTCTCCTGTCTTGTTTGTTAAAATGAAAGATGGATCAATGAGACTTTGCATTGATTATAGAGCCTTGAATAATATTACTGTTAAGAACAAGTATCATTTGCCTCATATCGATGATTTGTTTGATCAGCTCCAGGGAGCTCAGTATTTTTTGAAGATTGACCTGAGGTCAGGGTACATCAGTTGAAAGTAAAATAAGCAGACGTTCCGAAGACTGCATTCCGTACTAGATATGGCCATTATGAATTTGTAGTTATGCCTTTTGGGTTAACCAATTCACTTGCTGTATTCATGGAACTTATGAATAGAATTTTCCATGAGTTCTTGGATAAGTTTGTGGTTGTTTTCATCGATGATATTTTGGTGTTTTCTAAAAGTAAAGAGGAGAATCAAAGTCATTTAAGGGTTATCTTGAAAACCAAAAAAGAAAAGAAACTATATGGAAAATTCAGAAAGTGTGAGTTTTGGTTACAACAAATTTCATTCCTAGGTCACATTGTTTCAAAAGATGGCATAACTGTTGATCCTACTAAGACAAAAGTTGTTGAAGAATGGCCAAGACCCACAAATGTAACCGAGATCCATAGTTTTCTTGGATTGGAAGGATACTACCAAAGGTTTGTTGAAAATTTTTCATGGTTATCTAGTACAATGACTAAGCTAACTCGTAAGGGTGTTAAGTTCATATGGACAATAGAATTTGATGATTGTTTTCAGGAGTTGAAGAGAAGATTGGTGAATGCTCTAGTTTTGGCACTTCCTTCCAGGAATGGTGAGTTTGTTATATACAGTGATGCTTCGTTGAAGGGACTTGGCTGTGTCCTTATGTAGAATGATCAGGTAATTGCTTATGCTTCACGACAGTTGAAAACTCATGAGGTAAATTACCCTACACATGATTTGGAATAAGCTGCTGTTGTCTTTGCTTTAAAAATTTGGACGCATCATTTTTATGGAGTAAAGTGTGAAATATATACTGATCACAAAAGTTTAAAGTATATATTCACTCAGATAGAATTGAACATGAGACAAAGGAGATGGCTGGAATTAATCAAGGATTATGATTGTACAATTCATTACCATCCGGGAAAAGCAAATAAAGTGGCTGATGCTTTGAGTCGAAAAAGTAATGCTTCATTAGCAATGTTGTGTTTGGAACATGATCCTTTGGTTAAGGATTTGATGAAATTTGGCATAGAAGTTGTTGGTGCAGGAATTTCTTCTGTTTTGTTTCAGGTAACAGTGAAATCTTCTCTATCAGACAGAATCAAGCAAGCATAGAAGCGAGACAGTGAGTTGAAGAAAAAGGTAGAGCTGGTTCAGAAAGGTAAGTTGCCTGAATTCAACATTGATAATGATTGTGTTTTGATGTTTGGGAAGAGATTATGTGTGCCTTGAGATTCACAGTTGAAGAATGAGTTGTTATGTGAGGCTCATAGTTCCCCGTTTTCAGTTCATCCTGGAAGTACTAAGATGTACAGAGATCTGCTGGAGTATTACTAGTGGGATGGAATGAAAAGAGATATTGCTGATTTTACTGTGAAGTGTCTGACTTGTCAGTAGGTTAAAGCAGAGCGGCAGTTACCGAAAGGGATGCTTCAGCCTTTACCTGTGCCAGAGTGGAAATGGGAAAACATATCCATGGACTTTGTTTTGGGATTACCGAGGACATCTCGAGGTAATAATGCAATCTGGGTTATTGTTGATCGCTTGACTAAATCTGCTCATTTCCTTGCTATACGAGATACTTTTTCCCTAGATCAACTTTCCCGTTTGTTTCTTAAAGATATAGTTATGTTACATGGAGTTTCCCTCTCCATTGTATCTGATCGTGATCCCAGGTTCACATCTAACTTTTGGAAAGGCCTTCAGAAGTCGTTGGGTACTGAATTAAATTTTAGTACAGCTTTTCATCCTCAATCAGATGGGCAGTCAGAACGAAAAATTCAGACCTTGGAAGATATGCTACGAGCTTGTTAGATGGATTATCAGGGAAGTTCGGACCAACATCTTTCTTTGGTTGAGTTTTCTTATAATAATAGCTTTCATTCCAGTATACAGATGGCACCATTTGAGGCATTATATGGGAAGCAGTGTCGAACTCCAACATTTTGGGATGAAGTGGGTGAAAGGAAGCTGATGGGACCAGAATTGGTAGAAGAGATGGCAGAAAAAGTTCAGTTGATTCAGAAGCACATGAGAACAGCTCAGAGCAGGTAGAAGAGTTATGCGGATAACCGGAGGAAGGATCTATCTTTCGAGGTAGGTGATCATGTTTTTCTCATGGTTTCTCCTTGGAAAAGTGTGATGAGATTTGGTAAGAAAGGAAAGCTGAGTCCAAAGTTTATTGGGCCATATGAAATTCTGGAGAGAGTTGGATCAGTTGCGTACCGGGTGGCTTTACCTCCGAGTTTATCTCAGGTACACAATGCTTTTCACGTTTCGATGTTGAGAAAGTATATGCCAGATCCATCTCATGTTTTGAGTCCAGAGGTAGTTCAGCTGGAAGAGAACCTATCTTATGAAGAACAACCCGTCCAGATTCTTGACCACAGGGAGCAGGTGTTACGAAATAAGGTGATTCATCAGGTAAAGGTTTTGTGGAAAAACCCTGTGATTGAAGAGGCAACGTGGGAATCTGAAAATGCTATGAGGGATAAATACACCCACTTATTTTGATAAGTGAATAAAATTGCGAGGACGCAATTACCAAAAGGGGGGAAGGATGTAACATCCTGGGTAATTAAAGAATAAAGAATTTTTATATTTATTAATATTTAGGAATTAAATATTAATTTTAATTAAAAGGGTTTTCTACGTTCGATAGCGTACTCTATACGCAACGATGAGTTTCTTTGAAAACATACGTTGCACACAAGTAATAAAATAATATTATTTTAAATATTAGTTAACAAGTATTCGTTGTAATGGCGGGAATGGATAGAAATAACTAAAATATGATTATATATGTTTTTAAATGTTTTTACATTTACCCAATAATAGATAAAGGCTTAAATTACGGAAAGAGTTCAATTTTAGGCATTTATACCATAATTTTTACTAAGGGTTCACTTATCACCTTTTGACGGTGAATCGTCATTAAATATAGTTTTGATCAATCTTATAAATTCTATTAGACCAAAAATAACTCTTCTTTAGAATCGGGACATCAAAATTTACTTTGTGTAAATTTTTGTATCTTTCCGATAAATTTCTTTTTTTAATGAATAATATAAAATGTTGTATTTTAATTCAAAACCTCTTTTTAATCTAATTTATTTATATGATTAGATTATCTTTTGAATTGGTTTTAAAGTGAAATTATAAAATATTTTTACCATTAAATCCTATAGTGGTCGTTGGAATTAATTTCACTTTGAAATCAGACATAAACTAGTGTTAATCTTTTGATACTTATTGTTTCATAAAAACACGCTATTTGCTCTGACAGTAGGAATTAATTATTAAATTAATTAATGTGACTTATATGTTTTGAATTTTGTAAAATAGACTTCATTTTTGAATTCTTAATATCAAATATAGCTTAGGTTGATTTTTTGGTAATTTTCTGAAAAACTTCAATTTTTGATGAATAGTGAAACCACTAAGTGGTACTTATAAAAACTGATTTTCCGTTTAAATGAAATTTTGCAATCATTGTGTTTTGATATTCAAAAATCCAACATACATGGTTGTCACTAATAAGTAAAATTTGGTTCAATGAGATTAAAATAATTTTTTTTGGTGAATAGTAACTTATTAAGTTTTTAATCGCGATTAGAGGTAATTAATGTAGTTTAAGGTAAAAATAGCGCTTTAATATAATGAGATGAGCTTGAAACATGTCCTTACCCTATTGGTTGTGTCATGGCCGACCAAGACAACCCATGGGTCGATTTAGGGGACCCCATGGAGCCACTTGGGTGAGATAATGACTTTAATGCCTTTTTTAAATAAGAGTAAAAATGACACAAACATAATATGTTTTACGAAAACAATTTTTACATGGGGTTGTAAAGATCAGATTTTTAATTATAAATAGTCATTGGAAAGATAAAAATATTTCCTACATCATAGTATTTTTTTTATAATTTTTAGACTTTAAATAAATTAAATTATTTATGACATCATGATGATGCAGCGATGACCTCATTATTTAACGATTTAAATAAAATTAAAAGATAATGTAATATCTAAAACCTACACATGTCCAAACCCTTTTGGATGAGTGGATTTCTAACCCTTATCACCTTATCCATGAATTATATCAATATGGGACCTTTTAAAACCGAAACACATTTTCAAATAAAGTAATATTTCTTTACTTTCCAAGAGTGCCCCTCCTCTCCTCTTATAAAAGGCCCCCACCTCTACCTCATTTCACACACTCCTCAAGCCTTTGGCTCAGCCATCCCCGGCCCATTTACTCTCTCCACATCGCTATACTCATCCTAGAGGATTACCTTTGGGCATAATCCTTTCAAATATGCCTTTAGGCTCAAATCAAAAGGAGTTACACTTTTAAAGGTAATTCATTCTCTCTTGTTCATTTGTTTTATTTTGCTTCTCCAACCCCCTAAACTCTTTTTATTTACTTCTTTTGTAACAAAAACAGTATCTTCAATATACTAGGATGTTGTTATAATATTTATTTGAGCTACACTCTAACACAACTACATAAAATGGTTAAAGAACATACGGTTTCCGTGGATGGAGAAATTCTGTCTCCCGAAACGATGATTGTTCAATACTCATTTAACACCTTCAAAGGTGGCCATTATGATGTCACTATTTTTATATATGATATATAATATGTTTATTCTCTCCTTAAGCTTCTGTATTTTTCTATTATGGCATACCATTATTGTTTCCATTATGGGTAAACACGATATCTTCATTTTAGGAAGTGCGGACTACCGCCCCCTGAAAGTGATTTGATTCGTTAATACCATATGTGGGATGTGTAAAGGATAAAGTTAATGATATTATATATGTTATTATACTGGAATTATAATATAATCTTATATAATTATGATTCCATTCTATAAAATACGAAATAGAAATGAAAGGAGCGTTCATGCGTACGTACGACTTACCGTCTCCATGAATGGTGCATTTATTTCTTACCTCTAAATGATTATGTAATATTATAAATACATGTATATGATGGATATATATGATATATATGGTATCCAAATCAGGAATTTCATTCTGGATATAAAGAACCTTTGACCACACGAACAACATGTAATTGTAAGAAGTCCACTTTCGACTTAAGAACCAAATATTGACAAAACATACATTATTAACTTAAATGGTTACATAATGTTTATAACATGGAAATAAGTGATATAAAAGGAATAATGAACTTAAAAATGTTCTTAATAAAGTATAAATTAACTCAAGTTTATTATTCAGGACGTTAAAGAACGATCGAGTCAAGTCAGACCCGAGGTAACGGACTTTGTCTCAATCTCCTTTCATTGAGGCATATTTCGTTTTATACACAACTTTCTTTTATACGGTGTATAAACACCATTGACTTTTACTTTTATACAAAAGGAATCTTTTTCTATGAAGTGTTTTACTAAATGACAAAAAGGAATTTTTTTTAGCGTACGCAGTGACAACGACCTTTTCCGCCGCGGCGAGTATTATTTGGTCTTTGGCTTCCTCAACAAGCTGTAATGTTTTTAAAATAAAATAAATACCATATACTCTTTTATGTATTTTGGTATTGAAAATGGTTTTAATAAAGGATTTTATTATGTCAATATATTTATGATATATTGTGATTGAAATGTGGAAATGTTATCATTCCTTTATATTGGTTTTATGTTTTATAATTTTATATTGGTACTTGGACATTTTAACGGGTGGTTACGTTATAGACCATTTGACGGGTGGTGCCGTGAATACCAAGACGGGTGGTAACGTTATAACCTCCAATGTATTGGGTATGGAAGTCGGCCGTATGGCTATTCCATTAAGTATGTATGGAAATTGGCCGTATGGCTATTCCATTAAGTGATTTGTGTGGAAGTCGACCGTATGGTTATTCCACTTAAGTATGTTTATGTCCCAAGTTACCTTTATATATGTTATGTGTTATTTATATGGGTTTTATGGTAATCCTTTGGTTACAAAAAGGTATGTAATGATACTTTTTTTTCAGTGAAGATTTTTACTACTTCATGAAGGTGAAGGTATTACTTTGATTGAGTATACATGGTTTACTTGATGTTTGAAAAACTAACAGTTTTCATTCTTTGTGTATCCCTTACTGAGCTTTTTATGCTCACCCCATGTTTTTTTTGAAATGTTTTTCACAATACTTAATGTGGAATAAGTTCAAGGATGCGATCAAGGGAATGTCATGCTATATAAAACATGGAACTAGACATGTTTCTTTAAAGAGTTTTTTTTATTATTGAAACTTAGAAGAAGTGACTACTTTGTAATCTTTTGAGATGTAATAGTTATGTTCTAATTCTCTAAAACTCTAAACCTGAAAAGATCCTCAACGTGAATTATTCTTTTAATTCAATATTAAGTAAGGTTTAAGCCCGGGGCCTTATAGATAGTATGTTATTTTATTTTGAATATAGTGTTTTCCATGACCCTCATTATTAACTTATTAGGCTTTATTTCTCAGGACATTATTTTATATATTCTACAATATAACATTTTAATCACTAGTTTTTCAAAGGGAATTTGGATCCCATTACAGAAAATAACATAATGATGTTTTATTTAAATTTTTTTAATTTATTATAAATAAATTATTCAAAATAAAAAATTCTTAAAAAATAGAAGGGTTGTATTTATTTGATTTTCATGAAAAAAATCATGTAGAAATATATTTAAAATGAATTTCAGGCTATGGTTGGTATCATATGATGGTCTAAATTTTTTAGGGATTGGGAATAGAATAATTTAGTGAGATCCCTTGGTATATGACTAGGTAAATGTGAATAACCTATAATCTAGGTTATACATGTAGTGAGTGGTTTAAAATCAATTAAATCAATGTATTAATTATACAGGTGGATATTACTCTATAAGTTTTACCTATGGGTAATAACCGAGAAAATGGATCATTGGGTATGAAAAAATTCCTTGTCTTGGGAAAAACAAGGAGGCATTACTGCACATCTATTTTGACCCTCCTGTGGGATATGATTTGGTGAATTCTCAAAATTTTTATTAAATAATAAAAATGACATCAATAGGTTATTAGGTTATAAAAAATAATATGAAACATTATAATAGATAAATAATTAGGAATTTAGAAAACTTATAAGTTGTCATTTACATTCCATTTATAATATATTCATCACATTTTCATATTTTCCCAATTTATATATTTTTAGTTTTTGTACTATATTGAGTTATTTTATATTATTTAATGGAATAAAATAGGTGGGTCATGAAAATAATTAACAATAATTGATATTTAATTATTTAAATTAAGGGATACATGGCATTATCGGAGTGAGAATTTGAAAATTTTTGATGTACAAGTCCAAATATCTCATATTATGAAATATAACATGAATAATATTGATCACTATCCTTCTCCTATGAAAAATTGTTTTTATTTACTCCTTTACATAATAGAGGACTCAAACATTAAGTGGATATTATCATCCCTTTATCTCAAAATAATGGGTTAACATCATTAAAATTATATTCTCCATCATATAATACTTGGAATAACAGAAGGTTGATCATGATTACTATTGCATGGAGGGGGAAGCTAGTCAATGGTAGACGCTAATTAAAAACATGAAGTCTAATTTGGATATTGTATCTATGTATTGAAATTATACATGAAAATATATTTCAATTCATTTTTCCCAAAACTATTTATCTTAAAATAGAGATGGAGTTTTTTAAAGATATATAAAAGAAATATGATTCTATGAGGTAATATATGGAAAATGTCACATTTATGACATGATATGTATCTATATATTAATTCAACAATAAAATTAATTTTTACTACTACTTTAGTTGTTTAAGGATAGTAAATTAAATTCTTTATCAATTTGAGACATTGAAGGTATGAAGATATTGTCCATTGTGGCCTCATGGTTGTGATGGAGATTGTATAATCTCATTGGTCTCATGGACTATAGATAAAAAGTGTAAAATGATATTTTATTTGGGAGGATAAATAGTTAAATCTCATTTATGAACTAAAACACAACATCTTATATGCCTATAGTGTGGGAAAAGGAACATATATATGGTCTAAATGGAACAATGAAATGACTAATGTGAAGAAAATTGAGTACCCATGACAATCTATGCCAAAGAGATGTGAAAAATCCACTAATAAGATATAGGAAAAGGATGTTCACATCGAACCTTAGTGTTTGGTATAGTGTTTCAATTTAATGGAATATAAGATTTATGTGATCCAATTCCCTATGCAAAGGGTCATCAGAGATATTAAACAACAACAACAACTGCGAAGTCTTATAGAGAAAGGATGGAAATATTTTATTATAATTAATGAGGTGGATCCAGACGACAATTCAGTGATATGTATGATATTTATTCATTATAGAATATAATATTTTATTCATTATTTTAGTTCTACATAATTTTTCATATATTTGATGTATAATAGAACTATCCAAACACAACAACAAACCCTATAGAGTGAGTTATATGTCAGAAACACTTGGGTTATAATTACACCACAATTATAACACTCATTCATATTAAATTATTATAGATAAACTATTTTGAAAACATATTCTTACTTATATTAGTATATTTTGATGCAATATTGGTCATGAATATTCTATCTGTAAAAAAAATACAAAATCAATTGTTAAGTGGGTCAAAATACATTTCACATATCAAGTCATAAACCAAAATTTATAAAAGTGTATGAAGGATGATGAATCTAACATATATTACTCATATCTACATATAATATTCATTCATTCTGAGTTAGAATATAAATCCAACATTATTGATATAAAGGAAACAATTATACTTGAAGATATCACATTATAAGGGATTATACTAAGGTATTCATAAAAGAATATTTCAGTATTCATTTAGGATAAGAGGATGAGTTATTAAAAAATCATATATCAATATCTCTACCCATATCAATGAATCTATACAAAATAGTCACCATTGAGACAAAATTTCTACTTATGTAGTTAAAATGTAATCTAGAAAAGCATTCTATATCACTGATTAAATCACTGTGGGATTTTCCAATCCCCATCATCATGAAAAATGATGGTTTATTAAACCTCACTATTTGTTAACATTAATCTCAACACAATCATAAAAAAGGAAAATTATACCCTATCATAGATTTGTAATATGTTTTATCGAGTTCATTGAGGTCAGTATTTCTCTTCTGTGGACTGTCAACTAGGATATGAGAAAATAATGTCGATGAAGGTAGATATTCTCAAGAATAAGTTTCGAATAGGGTTTTGACATTATTATTAATGATACCCTGTCTTAAAATACATTGATACTGCGTAATTTTAGATGAATATTAAGAACACTACATATATACATGCCCATGGACCATAATAGTTTAGTGAATTTGAAAACGTAATAAAAATATTCTATCATCCTGAAAATCTTTAACATCTCATGTAAAGATATCCACATTTAAAAAATCTACCTAAAACCATTCATCATAACATGGGGAAATGAAACATAAGATATGGGAGAGAATAGATTCTCATTATGGGTATATAAAGTAAATTCGTAATCATAACATGATCAAAATTTATTGGTTCTAGATAATAACATTTGAGGATCATTTACAACATATCAGAGATGAAAATAAATATTGGTAGTTCATAAGACATCAATCGAAATGAAATAATTTACATAAGCCATGAAATAATAACATAGGAATAAAAGATATTATTATCGTAGACATATAAGCATATAATATGATTTCCATATTAGACATGTAATTTCTGTTGAGGTTATCTTAGTTGACAAGATCCATTACTGAACAGGGTCTTCACCCTGTTCTTTCTCTATATTACTGAACTGAGTTCACTCCCCATTCAAGACTTATAATACTGAACTGAGTTCATTTATCATTCCTGGTCTATTATATTTAACATATTTTATTTATTGTTCCAACCCCATCTTTATCATTAGATATAAATCATTACCCAATGATTTGGACAGAGATATAAGTCCCACCCATATCATAGTGGAATCATACATACATGTACCACAAGATCATAAATATTAATATCACAACCCATGAAGTGAAACATGTATTATAAACTTGTGGTCGTATCATAACATGTTTAATGATATTGGTTTCATAATTATTTAATCATAAGAATAACCTGTGAAAAAAGAAGGTTTCAATAGAATATTATACATAAAATAGAAACAAGTTTGATAAACATGATTCCATAATAACATAATCATTATAGATAATTATTATGCTTGAAAAAATTGATTAATTCCCCTATAATGGAATGATTAACCTCAACTATTGTTATATATGATGTTAAATACTTTATAAACATATTTAGAAAACAATTCTTGGTGAAAATATCCTTTCTACCTTGAAAAATGCTTTTTTAAATCATAAAACCATTCAAAAACCTTTTTCATTGAAAATATACTAGAAACATTATAAAAGACGAATTTAAAACCATAAATAATTTTTTAATCACCATCCATGAAAATGGTCTTCAATGATCTTTTGGAAAAATCATTTTTGAATAAAATAGATTTCTGATTAAGAGAGAGACTGTCATATTTTACATAAAACATTACCTTAAATAAAAAACAATGGAAAATGGTATTAATAAATGAAGAAATATTAAAAAATATAGGATATAAAAATTCATTAATGTTCTTGAGAGATTAATTATATGATTTAATACAAGAATCTTAATCATTAACAATCATGGAAAGCGATGAGATTGTTTTAATAAACTCTTACCACTTGGTTACATGGGATCATGTTATCCATTCAAGGAAGGGAAATGACAATAATCTCAAAATATAATGAAAATTAATAGATTAATTATATAACATGTAAATTGGAATTATATACTCCTCATGAAAAAATTTAGGTTCGAAACAAAACATGAGTCTCAATAAAGGAAAGTTGATACAAAACTATTTTTCCAATTTGTAACATTAGAAAGATAAACCCCATTGAATAATAATAACATAATGTATATTAAAATACCCATAAATTTAATTATATTAATCATAGAATAAATACATGATCAGTATACACACCACTCAAAATTAATGGATTGTGAATAAAATTTGTATCTCACGAAAAATAAAGTTAGATGAAATCCCCTTATAATGCGTCTAAACTCTCATAGTACTCATTCATTACTCCTATATAATAAATATAAATAAATAATAGATTTTTCATAGAACCATATAATTATATCTAATATTATATATGGATTTATTATAATTTTATATTACTCTCTTGTAAGATATTTCATGTTAGGGTTATGCTTCGAGTAATATTTGCTTTGTTTTTTTCGTCTATCGTAATGTTTTTTATGAATTCGAAATTTATACATATATCATGACTTCAAGAATTTAAAAAATGATATAGATATCAATTATATTAATTATATCTTTCTTTTAATAATATATATAATAGTGAAGTATGAAATGGAATACACCATTTATTGGGACTCTAAGCTATACGTATGCATGAATAATATTTTTCTATTTTCATATTGAAAAACGAAAGAAAATTTCTGATATGTATGTATGTATGTAATATAATTAAAATATAATTAAAATTATATATATATATATATATATATTATAATTTCATTAAACCCATCCTTAACATATTCCATATATTTTGTGAAAGTATCACATCACATTGAGGGAAATGTTGTCCACACATTTCCAATAAAAATTTCCATATTTACCAAAAATGGAAAATAAACAATATTTGGGTCTTCAGAAAAATATAGATGACTTAATATATAATAATTATATATCATATATATAATTATTTTCCCTGATAATGTCTAGGTTGAGATGTGGTAATGGAAAAATGAACAACATTCATTTAGTGAGGTAGTAGTTCACTGTACAGGTAAACAATATGTTCATTTCCCATTATATGGAGGTTTGTGTAAGTTTAGGTTTAAAAATTATCATAAAATATAATATTTTACATTGTATAATTGTTTAGATATAAATTAATTGAATAAATATTGGTTAATGTGTGGATAATTAAATGAACAAAATGAGTTTGAGAGAAGGCGTTACCACTAAATCAGGTAACTCTTTTGGGTTTGTTCAAAAAAAAATTATTAAATTGCCTTATGCCAAGATAAGGATTGTAGTAGGATGGGAATTATATTTGGAAGTATATTTTATAGATATTGGACTAAACATTTATTATTTTTAGGTGTAAAGAAAAGGGAGAGGCGGTGGCCTTTAATAGGGTAGGAAAAGGACCCACATATAATTTTTTAAAATAAGTCTAGTGTACACATGTTCTTACTGAAAAAAAGTCATAAAAACCAAAAACAATTGACTAATTTAATATCATTTGAAGAAATAAAATAGAATAATGGATGTTCTACATGTTTATATGTCATTTGGGACCCTAAGAATAAGGTTTTTTCCCTAATTAAGATAAATTTTGGCTCAATCGTTGTGATAAATTTTAATAACTCTTCAAAAAAAAAATTAGTAAAAAAATTTCATGATATAATTTGAAAAAAAATATTATAATATTTTCAATGTTGTATATCTGTTTTCCAAAAATCAATTCATAAAGTCAGAAAAATTAAAATCAAATCTAATCTCGGAGATGGGATGAGAAATTAGGGTTTTATAGTAGAAAAATATTCAAAACATTGTTAAATTTTAATATTAAAATTCAATGTGAAATTTATTATAATGACATAAATTTTATTAATATATGTATAATTTATATTATGTAACCTTATGAAAAAATAATTTATAACATAATATTAATAATTATATAAATGAAAATTCAATTATGAACCAAAATGCAGTAATTTTAACTATTCAAATAGAATATAGTTTCTCAGAAAAATATCAAGAACTAACCCTAAGATAATTTCATAATTATATATTCAAAAATTATGTTTAAATTATCAAATAAAATTTCAATATTTGTTTGATATTATTTGTGTTCTTTTTCATAGAAGGATATGAAAATTAGTTCATTTGATAAAGTATATATTTAAACATATAATGACTTTATGAAAATAGTATATTTTTAATTAACAATATTTTTTATTTATATAAAATAATTATAAAAATAATTTACATGTAGTTATTACTATTCATATTTATATGTATTAACATCTTGTTTATAACTATGTTAGAAAAATAATTTTAACAATAAGATGATGTTTCTTAGAAATTCAGTCTTGTTTGTAATATTCTCCAAGTTTGTGTAGTGTGTAGCGCATAGAAAATCTGTGTTGTGTTTATCGCAAGCCATCTTAGTATTGTATGTAGCACAGTCCATATTGGTGTGGTCTGAAAGGAATGTTTGACATAGTGTTGTAATATATATATATATATATTCTATATTATGTGAAATAAAAAATATAAAAAAGATAAATTAATTCAAAATTTTTTCTTACAAAATCTAGGGTTGTTACATTATAACTTCCAAAAAATGAATTTCTCACACAAAAATATCCTCACGTATCAAGGGAGTAATACTTGAAATTTTATTTCATAGAATACCACATCATAAAAATGAATACCAAAATATCCTTTAAAAATGGAATGTTTGAACCATATTGGTTACCAAACGTAACATATAACCAGGTATTGACATAAGAGAATACAGGTTGGGAGTAATGATTGTACATGGTGGAAAATTATTAATATTTACAGATAGTGAATGAGGTCATCAATAAAAAACAAGTGAATGATTGAATAAATATTTTGGGAATCAAAGACCAAAATTTCTGATGATTTAAAAGGCCATCGATTCAAAAAAAATAGTAATTAGGAAAACACATTTTTTTTATCATTACCATAGTGTTGAGTAATTCATTTATTGTCCATGAATATAAAGAAATACACATACCTGCTATATTTCAATAAAAAATATCATTCTTTAGTATTTATTTTTTATCTATTAAATTTAATCCATAAATGGATGTTTAGAAATTAAATTTGATGCCCAATGAACTAAATATATTTTTTGCAGTTCATAAGAACCATAAAATAAAAAAAAAATTAAATTATTTTGTCTATATATATCCTTAAAAATAAATATAGTTAATACATTATTCATTATTCATAAAAATTAACACTACTGTTTCTTCAAAAATATGTATTTATAAAATATTATACATTAAAAATGACATAACGTAGGCTAGTTGTAGGTCTGAAACCAGTATCGTCCTTTGTTGAAGGGTTCAAGACATGGAAACTTTCCAGACATGGTTGGTTGTCACCTAACATATGTAATTTCCTTTTCTAAATACACAATAATATAATATAGAATATTTCTCGAACAGAATATGGTCTCCATCAATTCCATCAACTATCCTAGCCCGTGGAAATTCCAGAAGGGACTTCCCATTCCCTATAAGCTGGAAAAAGTTCCCATGTATCAAAATGAAAAATGGGAATGATATAATTGAGTTTATAAACATACAACAACAATGAAATCCAATAAACCAAATCTAGATTTTTTAAACCAAACCCTCATTTAAAAAATTTCTGAACTGAATTAAATAATTTAAAATAATGATTAAAGACTATTACAAATGAATTAAACCAAAAAGGACATCCCAAGATCCTCCACATGGCAAGAGGCACTGCCGTCAAACCATCTCTATAACACCACATCATGATGAACCGCTAAAACCCAAAACAATTGGCACAAAAGTTGTACCCAAACCTCAATCCAAAATAACCACTTCTACTTAGACCCAATGGTGTATGTATGGTTTTATAAAAATCCCAGTAGGATGCCACCACAGTGAGATTCTATGTGTATGAATTCAATGATGAAAAGCATGCATGTTTTCATATCAAAAAATTCTAGTAACCATTTTCTAACAAAATGATACTTTAAAAAAATCAAGTGGGCTACATTAAAGAATCAAGGCATTAAATAAAATAACAAAGGTACTAAATTTTCCATCCCAACATACCATATTCTAATGGTAAAAATAAATCATCCAATGAGCACAAGAAACGGGAAATAACCCCTCATCCCTAGCTCATTGTGGGTCCTATGTACCTCATATCTCGGTGAGAGTAACCATCACAATATCCATTCTCATGCACATGAGCCACTAGTAGGAATCATACCCATAACCTAGTGGTCCCCAATCATCTTCAACATCATAATCATAGTTTTTTTTGTTTCTATTGTCAAGCATGCTATGTGAAACCGGGTCCAAAATCCATGGGATCACTACAATACTAGTACACATACAACCACCTAGACACTTGGGTTTACCTATTGTGCTCAAAAAAGGTCATGAAGCCATGAAATATAATTTTCAAATTCAAAAAACTCTTCCAAATAAAACATTTACAAAACATCCTACATGTATATCACAAAAGTCACATCATCCCCCTTTTCATTCAATCTTATTTTGAAATCAAACTCACCCCCAAATAGCCCACAACACTTTTCACATATCTTTAACACTTCATCAAATCCATTCAAAAACTTATAAAACATTTCCATGATTGTGATGATAACATTACATCCCACACACATTTCACATAATATCATTTTCACCTTCAAAATCATATTATCATCATACTCACCCAAAACAGCACACAAACATGTTTCACATCTTTCTTGCAAATTGATAAAACTTTTTCGCAATTTATAAAAATTTATAAATGTTTTTTTTGAAATCTTAAATTAACAATTTACCATTCAAAAACCCATATTATGTGAATATAATCAACAAAATAGTACATTTTCATCATTTTCTAACATTTTTTAACTCACAAATCATTTTCAATTTTCATAAAACAAACCCACAGGGTATAACCTTGTTGGGCACACAAAACCCATTTCAAAACCCTTTTTCGAGTCCAAAATCACACCAATATTAATAAAAAAATACAATATTATTCCCTATAAACATTTATTATACCATTATAAAGTGTTTTAAAATTACCTCAAACAATGCCACAAAATATACACATTGAAACCACACATTTTCATAAAACACCTTCAAGAAGATAAACAAGGTTTTACATATAAAATACATTCAAACCCCCCATTTTGAGGCCAACATGACACTAAATACTTAACCAACCAGAATTTGAAGCCCCTTTAAACAAAAATCAATCACATTCACATTTTATATATCTACCAAAAAATATATCACATGAGTTATATTTGAAAAATAAAAAACTTAGGGAAATAATATATCGTTAATAATAAAATAATTAGTAATGCTACCAAAAATTGTTTTCCCCCACAAAAAACTGATGAGGAAAATGAATAATTATTAAATACCACAACTAACTCATCAAGAAATTCTTACACATGTAATCACCTACCGTTTCTGTCGAAACCCGAAAAATCTTGGTGTGAAACATCTACGTCACCACCACCACACCCGAAGGAAGTCAAAATCATCATCAAACCTCAATATCAGGCCATGAAACCCAAATACAAACCCTAGGTATGAAGCCATAGTAATTGGAAAAGAGGAACTTCTGGAAATGGTGAAAGAAATCCAAAGGAGAAGGAAGAAATAAATGAGATAATGACTTACTTTCAATATTTTGATGTTTCCCCCATGAAATCTCCTTTCAAAATTGAGTTACAAAGGATGGTGAGAGAGAATGGAGGCTATCAATGGAGTTAGGGAATGAAATGGTGAAGAGAGGGAAGATTTGGTTTATTTCTAGAAGGGACAACATGTAATTTGAAAACATTTTTTATGAGTTATACAACCTTTCACGGTTTAGTTGAATGGTTTAGTAAACCATGCAGCCAAACCATACAACCAATTATACAAACCCAAAAGCCTCCATTTTTCTTCAATTTGGGAGGGGGTCCAAGGGGGAAACCAATGGGGAAAGAAATTCCAATGATAGGGGAGAAAATTTCACAAAATAAAGCCCTATTTCCAATCCAAAACTCATCCAACTATTGGCTACAAGCCACCTCAACAACTTACCCCGCTAGTGGTTTCACTAGGTGTGCCATTAACACAACTCAGAAACCCCACATAATCACACCATCCCCTTGAAAAAGGAGGAGTAAAAATACTATCCATTAACCCTTAGAATGTGGTCATATATCAATTATATGAGAAGAACCAAAATTTCAAACCCAGAACACCCGGAAACTTAGTGAATGTTAAGAACCAAAAGTGGGCTTGAAACGAAGCATGGAATTGAAAATCCAGGTGTGGAAATTCTCCCTACATTAAGATTTACACCCCTGGAATGACACATCAGGTAATGAGAAAAATCCAAACCCAACCAATAAACCACAATGGACCCCATTGAAAATCTTCATCTACCACCAAAGGCCTAAACACCTCCTATGGTCAGTTAAGGAAGGAATATTCTCACAAAAAAACATACACCACATTCTAGAAATGATTAATCGCATTAAGAATTTGTCCCAAAAAAAACTCCAAAATCAATATCCAAACAAGTCTCAATAATCTCACCCAAATGAACAATAACATCGAACAAGGTTACACTTACCATACTTTAACAAAACCGTTGGGCGCTCTACAATACCAAAATTTAACCAAGGAAGATTTTGGATGTTAGATAGCTCTGAATGAGACTACCTATATCCAAGCCAAGAAAAAGGAAAAATCTTAGTTACTAGTACTGGGAGACACAAATTGGATCCCCACCCTGAGTGACAACCTCAATTTTCTGAGACAAAATTAGGGCACTAACAAGGGAGGCCCAAACAGACTCCTCTGTACAAGGGGTGAACTCCCATTAGTCATTTCCAAACGAACATACATAAATTGAATATGGGGTATCCCAACCATAAGAACCAACTATCTTAACCGACCAGCACATCCCATATCCAAATGAACCAAAAACCTATTGAGTTGGGATGTGCCCATTGTTAGTCCAAATGGTTTTGGAAGTCATGCGCTAACCATGAAGATTATTCCTTCTGCATGGCTTCCTAGAACATGGTAAATACAAATCATGAACAAAACATGTTCTAAACCATGAAACAATAGAGGTTTAAACAATTAAAATCTTTCATACAAATGATAGGACATTGTAAAAGGGTTTGAATGACCCATAAATTTCACATGACTACACGCTAGTTACTCTCTGGGAATAATGGATGGGGATCAAAGGATTTAAGCATCATCAAACTCATAGATAGGCCTCAAAAACCATTGAATGGAACTTCTTCATATGGTTCTACAATTAACTAAACTGTCTCCCCATATGTGTTTTCCAAGACATAACACATTCCAAAACAAACTTTTCCCTTAACCCGTATTTTCACTAAAACAAGGTCTTAGATGATACACACACATCACACCTTGTTTCTTCGGGTGTGAAAAAACAAAAGGAAAGAAAAAATATAGTCACCTTCCACTAAAAAAGAATATTTTTACGTTTTTACAAGGGAGAGATACTAACAAAATAATAGAGACACATAGACGATTTCATGGCCTTACCCTTTATAGTCGAATGAGCACACAACATCACAAGGCATTACTAAACATGACTGTTACGATTGATAGGAAAAATACATAAAGATTGACCTTATAAAACATCCAAAAATATCACAAAATTTCAGAATGTGGCTATAACAGCCTATCCTGACCATATTTCCCACACTGGTGGTTAAACGTGAACTCCTACTTCTATGAGACAATGACGGACCTATAGGCTCTCTTAGAAACCATCCTGACAGTCACACACACTAACAACCCTAGACTACATTAACCTTTGATGAATTAGGCATCTTAAGAAACAAAGGCCTCTTTTTACCTTTCACGACCACTATATCTCTACAAGAGGATACATAAAACAAATAAATAAATTTTTGTAGACTCAATCTCCACATATTGAGAAAAATATTCCATATATTTATTAACTAGAGGGTATTCCAATGATGAAACAATCTGGGATGTGCATCAGTCATTCTCTAACCATTAATGGGGTCATACCTTATCCAAAGAAAGAACCCAAGGACCCAACCAAGATGGTCCATTGGTCAATAAGCTCCAAAAAATAAAATCAAACACATGTTAGGAACCACCACAAAGGCTTCTTGAACTTTTCTCAGAAGTGACCACCAACCAACACTTCAACCCAGATTAGTGTACAAACACAAACCAAAAACATGGTTCAAACAGGAGGGGTTGTTGGACTCAAACCATCACACAACATAAAAAATTTCAAATACACATAAGACACTCCATCCCACACCATTCATCAAGATATAATTTTTTCCTTCAAAAACATTTCTTTCAAAAAAAAGTGTTCAGTGGTTAGTGTATCCACCAATGGTACCCCATGTGCCACACACATGCATGTTATCTGTGCCACACCATGAACCCTCCTCAAATTCATCATGGAACTCATCCATCCATTCCATCATCGACCCATCGCAACATATAACCTCATTCATGTTGACTCTCATAGAAATACAAAGAGTTACAAAAAATCTGTCCACTTTTCAAAACCAAAATATTCAACCAATACATCTTATTTCTCAAGAATGCTAAACAAGAAATCAAAATCCCAATTTAGAGCTTATTGAACTTTTCTGAAAGGCGCAAACATTCAAATAAAAAATCACTTTAAATTCATTAAAATAAATTTCAAAACATCTCATCCCATTAAAACACCTTTCAATAGTTTAGAAAAATCAATTGGAAACACTTTTTCAAAAAAAACTTTAACATAATTTCCTGCTTTCAAAATTGGTATAATAACACCATTTTCTATTTCAAAAAAATTATGAAAATTCAGTTCCACAATTTAACAAATCAAACCATTTAACATTTATTATAAAACCATATCACAAAAACATTACACTTCTTTAAACCATCTCATTTTTTCTTTAAAACCGAACTTCCGAGATTTCAAAACTAAATGGCACAAGACAATGAAAGAGGACACTTGTTTCAGTGGGTGACATGTATATATAGTTATATTCTATATTCCAATCAATTCACCATCACAGAGTGTATTCTATGGAAATATGCATGGTTCCACATGGATTTCTAGGCCCTATGATCTCACTTAGACCATTAACCAAAGTCTCTTTTCCTTTTGTCCTAATCACCATCAAAATAAGAAAACCAAATGAATTAGATTAATCATGACATACCTTGGAGACTTGAATCCCATCATGAGGTGTGATAACCAAGAGCACTACCCATAATCGGAACATCATGTCCCAATAATCCTTACTTTTTTATATTCTAACTTTCCACTAAAAAACATTGACCTAAAGAGAGCGAACCTCATGTAATACCATTTTGTTACGAACCAAATCTGGTCCCCATCAAAACCGGCACCCGTCCCAGCCCGTCGCATGGCCCTATGATCATTTCTAATCCCCATGGGATGGGACAAGTGACTGGGTATCATAAAATAAAAAATCAGAACAATTTACAAGAGTTTATAAATATACAAACAACAAAATTCCAATAAACCAAATCTAGATTTTTTAAACCAAGCCCACTTTTACAATATTTGAGAAATGAATTAAATAATTTAAAATAATATTTAAAACCCATTATAATATAATAAAACCAAATATTACATCCCGTGATCCACTATATGGAAATAGGCACCATCCTCAATCCATATCCACAACACCGCATCATGATGACCCGCTAAAAACCTGAACCACTGGCACTAAACCTGTACCGAAACCTGCGGTGAAAATAACCAAGTCTAATTACACCCAAAGGTTTAAGTATGGTGTGATCCAATTACTAGTAGGATACCACCACTAATAAATTCCTTGTTATAAACATTAAAATATGAAAAGAATTTATGTTTTCATAACATGAAAAGCTAGTAAAAATTTCTAAAAAATGCTACTTTAAATAAAATAGCTTTTAGGTGGGGAACATTAAAGAAAAAAACATTTAAATAAAATATCAGATCTACTTAATTTACCTTACCAACATACCATATGAAAATTGAAAAGAAAAATAATCCAATGAGAATAAGCAATGGGAAATAACCCCTGGGTACTAGCTTGTTGTGGGTCCCAGGTACCCCGTATCTCAGTAAGAGTAATCGTCAAAATATTTATTGTTGTGCACAAGATCCACTAGTAGGGAACATAACCCTAACCTAGTGTGCCCATTCAAAATAATCATCATCATCATAATAGTTTCGTTTGGGTTTTCATTGTTAAACATTCAAAGTGAAACTGGGGCCAAACCCCACGAGATCACTAGAATTCTTGTACATGTCCACCCACCAAGGTACCCGGGTTTGCGTATTATGCTCAAAAAAGTTCAACAAGACATGAAATATAATTTTCACATGAAAATACCTCTTCCAAATCACAAATTCTATAATTCGACCACATCTATATCAGATAAGTCACATCATCTTCCTTTTCATTGAATCTGATTTTGAAATCAAAATCACATAAAAATAGCCAACAACACATTTCACATATCTTAAACACAATAATAAATCCTTTAAATAATTTTATAAAACCTTTATAAGGTAGTGAAAATCTCATAACATTCCACAAACATTTCATATAATACCCTTTTCACCTTCAAAGACATTTTATCATCATTATCACACAAAACAACCCAGAAATGTGTTTCACACAATTCTTGAAATTTGATAAATCCTTTTAGAAATTTAGAAAACATTATAAATATTTTTCACATCTTAAATCTCCCATTTACCATTCAAAAATCCATATTAAGTGAATTAAATCACCAAAATAGTACATGTAAATCCTTTTCGGACTTTTTTACCTCAATAATCATTTTAAAATTTCATAAAACGAACCCACAGGGTATAACCATGTTTTTTTACATAAAACCCATTTCAAAACCCTCTTTCTAGGCCAAAATCACCCCAATACCAATGAAAGAAAATTCAGTCCTTGACAATTTTATTAAACCACTCTCATGTGTTATAAAATTACCTCAAATAATTCCACAAAATATACACATGAAAGACACACATTTTCATAAAACACCTTCAAGATTTATAAGAAGGTTTTACACATAAAACCCACTAAAAACCCCGTTTTCCGGACCACATGACACTAAATCATTACCCAACCAGAATTTGAAGCCCCTCTAAACAACAAAAAAATCACTTTAAATTTTTATAATACAACCCCAAAAGATATAAAATGAGTTACTTTTTAAAAATACACAACTTCAAGAAAAAAATAACTTTAATACAAAATGATTTACTAATGCTACCAAAAATGGTATTCTCACCACACCCAACATATAAGGAATATGAAAAATTAGTATATTCAGAATGATATCTCATAATTAAGTTTTTACACATCTAATAACCTACCCTTTGTGTCAGAACACTCAAATCAGTGTGTGAACCATCAACAACACCACCACCACGCCATAAGGATGTGAAAAGAAACTTAAAGCCTAAATATTTGACCATGAAACCCCAATAAAAACCCTAGGTATGAATCCCTAGTCATTAGAAAGTAGGAACTTAATTTACGGGTGGAAGAAACCCTAAGGAGAAGGAAGAAATCGTAGAAATAAAGACTTAAATGCATGATTTTAATGTTTCCCCCATCAAATATCACATCAAAATTGAGATCCAAGGGGGGTGAGAGAGCTTGGGGGCTATACATGGAGGTAGGGAATGAAATGTATAAGAGAGGGGAAGATTTGGTTTATTGTGGGAAGGTAAAACACAGAATTTCCAAAAAACAAAGTTTATCATCTTATCACCCTTTCATGGTTTGGAGGCATAGTTTAGTAAACTCTGCGGCCAAACCGTGCGGCCTGTTCTGGACACCCAAAAAGCCTCCATTATCCTTCAATTTTTGGGGGTTCCAAGGGTGAAACCTATGGAGAATGATATTCCTAGGATATGGCATACCAATAACCAAACCAAATCACTCTTTCCAACCAAAAACTCAACAAACTCTTTGGTACAAACCACCTCAACTACATACCCCATAAGTGGTGCCACTAGGAGTTTCAGTAACACAACTCCAAAAAACCACAACCTAACACGATTCCCATGAAAAAATAGAGGTCCAACTATAATCCAAGTCCCCCAAGACTATGTTTATAGATCCATAATATAAGAGGAACCAAAATTTCAATCTTGTAACAACCGAAAACTAAGAGAAAGCTATGAATAAGAACAATATTTGAGAAAATTCCTGGAATTGAAAATCAGGGAGTGAATGAATATAAATATTATGAACATCCCTGAAATATGGTTAATCACTATGTATCCTTTAACCCAATGATTTTAGTACAAAATCAGTGAATAAATAATTCCTATAATGTTTAACTTGAACATTTCATATATGGTTAAAATTATAACCATTTTGAAAGATGAAAATACAAAAATTTTTAAAGAAAGTCATGAAATCATCTTAAAATTGATTCCCCCCTATGTCACAATGTCTCAATTGGTTAACAAATTCAAAACTTGTGTATAACCTCATCACATATTCTTTTGAAACATGGTAACAACCTTAATTACCATTAATACTTATTGTAAAAATCAATGGTTACTTATTGAAATTATATTGGATATATTCATTAAATAGAAAAAAGTTGTAATCTTCATCAATAATAGTATAAACCACCTATCAACATGTCCTTAATTTTTTGTAATGCAATTACTACCGTATAATTATCTTATTCATAACAACAATATATTAACATAAATAATGCAATAAGGATTCCATTCCTTTACCCAAAATATCACATTGACATTAAAGAACATCACTATTCCATTAAGAACATTCAACATAAATTTTTATATACTAAACAAAAAATATGAGTAGAACAATTCTTGTATATTTCATCATTCATATAACATAATTTTTGAATCTAAATACCTAAAAAATTATATTACTTCATCCTTAATCCATTAACAAGGCTACCTCATCCTATTAAACAATACCTATTTACTTTCACATTTCACCTATTTTATTTTCCTCATCAAGAATGTAATCATTTCTCACACAACCTTGTTGAATCCCTTCTAGACACTTCATCATTGGACATTGAGCTACATAATGACCATTTTATATGAAAATAAAACACTAAAGCTTATATGATTTCATATAGTAGACTATATTTCTATCCATTTCATTAATGATACTCTTCATTTATGGCATATAGTCACATTATTTGAGTCTTTCTTTTCCATAGTCAAAAAAGTCATCTTGTTAATCTAATACATAAAATATTTTGATTCATTCCACATTATTGAAATAATAGAAATATATTCTTTTTTCCTCAATGGTGTCCATTACCTGAACCCTAAGAAAATTTCTTTTTTCTCTTCCATGGAATGTTTGTGAGTTGGTTAAATTATATGTTGTCAACAATATTCCATGAAATCTAATTAAGAATGATCACACAATCTTTCACTCTAGTTATCATCCCACTATAAATCTCATCTGAAAATCATCAATCGCATTCAACATTAATCTAGTTCCTTTCGGTGCCATCGATTGAGTAAAATGAGAAGCATAGTGTGAGAATTACTTATCATAGAAGAAAAACTCATTGTTATGAAAATAAATACTTATAGGATGTCAAAATCATGAAACCATCATTAATATAAGACACCCAATGTTAAGAATCCATTATTTATTGTTAAATATATTTAAATACTTGATGATGGTTCATGGAGATTTTTTGTACCATCCAAAGCATAACCATAGGGATTATCAGACAAGGTGTGCAGAAAAGCCCATTTTCATGTACCGTACTATCCCGAGTTAGGCATAGAACATCTTATTATAGTTATTTCCCCAATGTATATCTATTCTAGATCCACATCTACTTATAGTATCAAAACATAAATTTCATTATCAAAAAACATTCAATCCACCCTTCATAAATATTTAGGAAAGTTTCCTAAATATTAAGGCCTTCTTATACCTATCCTTAGATACCTACCTAGAAATATCCATAAAAATATTACTTTGTATCTCACTAATTTTTTTCATCCTAGTTTCCAAATTTTTACTAAACCTTTCCTTTGATAACATACATAGAAACTCATGCTTAACATAACTAGATATTACATCATTTTATATTCATATTTTGTATATTAATAACATACATACCCAAGGAACTTAATAGTTTAGTGTATTTGGAATCATATAAACAAGATATTACATCCTTATAAAATGTCTATAATATATCCCACAAATATCTCAAACTATTGTACTTATACCAAAAACTGTTCTTCAGAACTAGGGGAATGAAAACATAAGAAAGGGGTTAGCTCAGATGGTAAGTAAGGGAAAATAAATAAAATTCATTTACATGACAAGATCAAAAAAGTACGGAACATGACAATAACATTTTAAGATCATACCATGCACATTAGAGATAAAAATAAAGATTAGAAGTTCATAGGACATGAATCATAATGTAATAACGAACAAAAGACATGAAAGCATAACATTGAAATTAAAAATGGAATTGTGGAAGATACAAAATAATATAATATAATTTCCATAGATTCCAAGTAATTGTTTCAGATACCATCTTAGTGGAAAAAGTTTTTACTTGACCGGGTTAATAGCATGTTCCAGCATTGTATTACTAAACTGAGTTCATTCCTCATTCCTGCACTATAATATTGAACAATGTTCATTTCCAATTCATTCCCTCTAATATTATAACAAATTTCATTTCTCATTATATTCATGACTATCTCATGATATATAACCCATTAATCAATTCAATGTAGGGAGATATAGGTCCCAATCATCTCATTGTGAAATCATACATACATATGCCAAATGATCATAAATAATCATATCATATCCCTTGAAATGAAATGGATATTATAAACATTTAATGATTGCATATACTATGTAAAAATACATGCTTAATAATCATTTCATCATAATTATAACCCATTAAAAGAAGTGGGGTTTCAAAATCATATAACCCATGAAAAAGAAAAACGTTTCCTAAACATTATTCCATAAAAAAACAATACATTCAGTGAAAAAATATAATTTAAACATTGAATTATTTCCCAAAAATTGAATGATTAATATCAATGTATGTTATCCTATATGGGAAAAAGTTTTGAATGTTATTTTAACAACATTACTGGAGGAAAATAACATTTCCCCATTACAAATTATTTTTAAAACATAATGTTTTTTGAAATCCTTTTTCTTTGAAAATATCTTTGAAAAATTATAAATGATGCATTGAAAACCATAAATCATGTTTTCAAAAATTTATTTTTTTAAATTGGGATTAAAACAAAATTTTATTACATTTTTATGACATTTTTTTAAACATGGTTTTTGAATACAATAGATTTCTCACCTTAGAGAGGGAGGGTCAGACTTTATGTAAAACAATTATTTTAATTAACAAATAGTGTTAAAATGATATAAATACATTATTGTATCATTAATATATATAGGAGAAGAAAATTCATGAGTTATCTTGAGTGATGGATCATAATATATTATCATAGAAACACATTCATTAACAATCACAAAAAGCGATGTGATTTTTTCAATAAACACATAACACTTGATTACATGGGTTAATAATATCAATCCATGAATATAAATTAAATTAATACTAAAATATCATGAATGGTTTTATATACAGGATATTATATGTAAATTTGATAAATAAATACTTTGAAAAATAATTTTGTTGTATAACAAAACATGAGTCTCAATGAATGAAAATTGAGAAAAATCTATTTTACTGATTAGGTAACTTTTGAAATATAAAGCCCATGAAATAAGGATAATATAATGGATATTAAAAAAACCATAAATTAAATTATAAGAATAATATAATACATCAATGTGAAGTATACATATCACACAAAAGGAATGGGTGGTGAATATAACATGTATCTTACGAAAATAAAATGTGAGATGAAATATACTTACCGTGTCTCATATCTTTCATCACACTCCTTCAAAACTACTGAATAATAAATATATAGTTCTTTTAATTATTTTAAGGAACCATATAATCATATAAAATAACATATATTGACTTTTTGGGACCTTATATTACCCTCTTGATATAAATTTCATGTTAGGTTTACGCTTTAGGTAATATTGGTTTCATTTTTCTTTTTGTATTAATTTGTTACATCTTTAGTCATTCAAATTATATCCTGACTACTAGAATTTAAACCATTTTATAGATATCATTTATATTAATTATATTTTTATATTAAAAATCTGAAGAATGTATATATATATGTAATGGAATACATCGTTCATATGAATGCTAAGCCCTACGTAAACATAAATAATGTTACCATTTTCATTGTACTATTGGAAAAAAGAATGAAAATTAAATATATGTATATATGTATATAATATTATTATATTATCATTATAATGTTATATATATCATATAATTTTATTAAACTAATCTTTAATACAGTTCCTGTAGTGTGTGAACGAATCACATATCTTTGAGGGGGTAGTAGTCTACACTTCCTCAAATGAAATTATTGTGTTGACACCAAATGAAAAGTAAATAGATATGTGCTGTAAAAAAGAATACAAAATATTAGAGACATAAAAAATATATAACAAATATAAATAGTGTACCAATCATAATTTCCCATATGAAAGGTGGTAAAGTAAAGATGAACCATCATCATTTTGTAAGGCGGTAGTCCAATGTACAAGTAAACATTATGATCGTTATCCTTTAAATGAAGGTGTGTGTAAGTGTAGGTTTAACCCTTACAATAACAAATACAATTATATTTTTGATACAACAGTTTTTTTAAAATCCGTTAATAAATATAGTGTATGGGGTTGAGAAAGAATGTAAAACAAAGGAGGTTGAGAGAAGGTGTTGCCTACTAATCAGGTAACTCCATTTGGATTATGCCAAAAGGATTACTTGTATTGACGTCTTCCCAAGGGAATGATTTTTTGATGAAGGTATAGATATTGGTAGGTGGAGTTGGTAGAGTTTTCAAGAACAAAATAATTTTGATAGGTTTGAAGAAGAGATAGTGGTCACGACCTATTATACAGAATGAAAAGAATAAAATTGGATGTTTTCAAATAAAATTATGCATACACATGTTATTGGATAAAAAACAACATTCCAAATGAAACAAATTACAATATAAATATTTATAGAAGAAAACATTCATTTCAATGGTTGTTGGACAAGTGGATAGGTCATTTGGGCCCATATTATTAAGGTTTTGTCCCTAATTAAGTATAATTTGACCATAATCGTTGTGATTAAATTAAATAATGCTTACTAATATTTTTGGTTAAAAATTAATATGATTATATTAGAATCTAAATATTATATTGATATAAATTTTTCATTCCATTTTTTTGAATTCAATTCCTAGATGTGAGAAAATTAATATTATTTTTTATCATATAGATGGGATGAGATAATATTTTTTTAAAATAAAAAAATGTTCAAAAGTACTGAATGTTTTTATATTCAAATTCAATGTGAAATTGAATTTAATGACCTGATATGTATTAATATATGTATAATTAAATAAAAAATACAGTAAATAAATTAATTTTTAATTCATCATTAGTAATTACTTAAATGAAAAGACAATTATTAACCAAAATATAGTCTTTTTGACTATTTATCAAGAAATGAAGTATATCGGATTAATAAAAATAAATAACTGTAAGATAATTTGGGAATTATAAATTAATAAATTAATATTATTTAGTCAAACTAAATTTCTATATCTTTCTAAAATTAATTTCCTTTTCTTAAAATAAGTACATAAAAAGCAGTTCATTCGATAATATAGTGTTATTAATAATATATAGTCATTAAAAAATTATATTTTTCATTATCAATATGTTTAATTTATATAAAACCATAATAAAAAATATTAAAATTAGGTATTAATATTTATATTAGTAAGTTTTAAAAAATAGTTTATAAATAACTCATTTAACTAATTATAGTAATACAAGTTTGATTTGTAGACACTCGATATTACATGTTACATAATCCAAGCCAATGTTGTGTGTAGAGCATGCAATATTGGTATTGAATGTAGTGCATACTATGTCAGTGTTTCACGTAACACATACTATGTTGGTGTTGTGTGAAAAAAATATTTGACTTAGTTTATTATATACCAATATATATATATATATTTATTTATTTCTAGTGTCATGTGAAATAAAAAATATTAAAAAATTTAATTAATTCAAAAAATTATTTCACAAAATATCAAGGTGTTACAATGAGTTCATTGAGAATACTGTCATAATCCCTATTGCCCCAATAATTCTTCTATTATTAATGGATTGATTGTATGGAGATTACATTGAAATATTTTTGGAAGTCCTTACAGAATTTTGTTTGATATATGCAATAATCAAGGAACAATATTTAGGGAAATTAAATAATGCACAAAATACATTAAAAGGACAAGATCATTCCATTTATGAAAAATATGAGTTATATATTGATGATATATCCTTCATGGGTAAAGTGATAAACGGAATAGGAATATTTATGGAACGTGGAAAGAAAAATTACATTGAGACGCTTCAAAGAGTAGCACCATAAAAATGAATAACAGTTTCTGTGGATTATATGGGGAAATACTGATTATTTTTTGACACCTCTAAGGATTTACAAACCCACTATCAAAAATAATGTAGAATGAATAATATTTGGTTCAGAATGGTTAATGTGAAGAGAAAATTAAAAAATTTAAAAAACATTTTATCACAACTATAGTATGTGAAATGTATTCATGTGAAGAACATTCCGTGATATACAATGATCCTTAAAATATTTTATTGTTCTATATTTTAATGTTGAATGATAAGGTTATAACATAAATCATAAGGAATTTAAATATTCACAAGAATAACTATGAAATTGATGTTCTGGATTTGGATGGAAGGATCTTTATAATGCATATTGTGTATCAGAACCCCTATGGGGAGAAGTGGGAAAAATATATATGGTCAAAAGATCCTTAAATATATATTGACATCTAAAAAGATTATTCAATTTGAGGATAGATAGTTAGATCTCATCAAGGTGTATTAATATTAATTTATCTACCATACATGGTAGGAATATGATTTTACAGATTCTCTAAGAATAAATAAACTTACAATGTTAGTAATGGTGGTATTTGAGAAGGAACCAATATTTTTATACTAGTAAAGGATGGACATAGTGATCATAAAAAAAATAAAATCATCATTCGATTGTCAAATTATTTCTCATAATTACTTAGTGATATAATAAAAGACTATAAATGATATGATATTAAAACATAGAATAATGTGTAAGATATATTAAAGGGAAAATAATTGAATATCAAAATTTATGATGAATGAGTTCTATGATGGGGGGTATGACTCTGTGTACCATTTTTTTATAATAATGAGAGCTTGAATGGTTAACATAGATCAAAATTCTTCTTCCACCCAGGTAGTATGAATATGTATTGAGATAATTCAGATTACTATTAGTGGGACAATATAAATAATAGGATAAAAATATATACATCAAATTGTTGGTTATTAATTTTAGTAAATGATGAATGGAAAAAAGTATAAAGGGATGATACATCCATTTCCCATACCTATATTAATATTAGATAACATCAACCTTTGTTTCTTACAGGTCATCCAAATATTACATGAGAAAATAATACGATATGTGTTCTGGTGACCATATTCTAAATAATAATCACCTAATAATGGTTAGAGAGAAATTCTCCCTAGATCAACGTGCAAGAATATACATTAGATAAGTGGAGATGATTCAATGAAAAACATTATTGATCATATATGAATGATATCCAAGATATAATTATATGGTATAGATGAAATTACAACACTCTATAATCATTGAGTGTAAATTCATCAAATCTCATATCCCCAAACCAATGTCCAATCTGATTGCACAATCTAAGCACTAAATTTACAATTAGAAGAATTATTAAAAGAATTCAAAGGAGTGTGAAATCAAAATTTTCCATTGGTTGAGTTCTCATACAATAATATCATTTAATCAGCCATACAAATAGGTCTATATGAATCCCTCTATATTAAGAGATGCAAAAAAAATTATATTTTGGGATAAATTGGGGAACAAAATATATTGGGACATGAAATAGTGAAAGAAATTATAGAATATTTACAAACTATTCATTAGTACATCAGGGCTACCAAAGGATGACAAACATGATATGATTTTAATCATTGAGGAGACATGGTGTTTGAGGTTTTAGAGATTTTGAACTTCCACATATCTCTATAGAAACAAGTTGTGTGATATAGAAATAAGGGTGATCTTAGTCCCAATTACATTTTCCCCTTTTGATATTTTTGATCAAATCAGATCTGTGGCTTATCAACTAGCACTCCAAAGAATGATTTCTCACGTACATTACATTTTCAAATTATACCTAAAGCTGATGAAAATACCAGAACCGTAAAATCATTGAATTTATAGGTGTTATAATTGGAAAATGATCACTCTTTTGGGGGAGAATCTGTTGAAGGTCTTGAACCATAAATACATTGTTCTATATAACAAGACAACTCACCCAGTCAATGTAATATGGAGAAACCATAAGTATGAGGATGAAACCTGGTAACCATAGGAAGCTTGAATGAATAAATATACTCATCTATTTTTACCATAGTATGGAAAATGAAATTGATGGGCGTGAACATTCGTTTGAGGGAAGAATGTGACGACCCGTAACTTTATAAATGGAATTCCCCTTTTGATTATTTACATTTTTCATTTTTAGTAAATAATATATACCAAATGATAAAATAAATAAAATAAATTATATTAATTAAAAAAAATATATTCAGATAATAAATAATCCCACATCAACTAAAATCAATACAATGAGATAAAAATAAAAAATAAGATAGAAATTAAAAAAATTTCTTCTTGATCCACTAGAGTAATATAACTCACAAAAAATTGTAGAAATGATGAAAAATGAAATTAATGAAAAATGTCATTTGAAAATGAAAATACAAAACAATTAGATAAAATATAATTTTATAAATAATTAATTAAATATAAGGTATATATAGAAAATTGGTACCACATAAGACCGTTAAAGTATGACAATTTGAATAGAAATCCGACTATTGAATTAGTGATCCCAATAATAATAATTGTACTATGATCATTAAAATATTAACCTCACCTATATAAATTTAATATAATTTTTTGGTATCTTATTTAATCATAATATGACATATTTCTATTATGATACATGTAAATAAATATTTTATTAATTATAATATACGTGTTTTTATATTTAAAATATATTTTTTTATATAATTTTTAATGAAAAATAAAACAACTTTAAATTAATGTTTATTATCATATAACTGTGTTATACATTTATTTTATATTTTATTATAATGAATTTATAATTTTATGACTACTTATGTAATTTATCAAAGGGGTTATGAATAATGACAATAATATTTATATTGGTTTTTAAAATAAATTAGAATTCTTGTTATAGTGTAAATTTCTCATATTAGAAGACTTATTTTCATAAAAAGGATTTAATTTTTTGAATATATATAACTAAAAATACTTAGATTTATCTTTTGGAAATTTTATAAAATATTACATTTTTTGGTAATAGTGAAATATGATAATGTAAGATATTTAACATTTTAAGATAAATAAATGATTTTTTATTCATGAATTACTTAATAACTCGATAGTTCCAAATAAAAAATTAAAATGTGCTATGTGTGGTCTCATGAATCAATACAATTGGTTGTGGTGAACAAAGAAAATATTCTAATAAACAAAATATTAAGAAACACCCATCTCATCCCTTTATAAATATCACCGATTAAAACCACTTCTTCACACACATCATTAAACTTTTTCTATGACATAATTTAACCCAATTATACTCCCAATTCTCTCTCATATATACTTGTTGTATTTGTATGACCCAATGACTAATTCCATGTACCTTAATGTTTTTTCATGGAGATACCATCAAGAGGTTATATTCTCAATGAAACTATTTTAAATTCATTTCTTCTTCTACCTTTTATTCACATCGCTCATCCATGAAGGAGAAGTAAATTGGTTATCACATATACACTATAATTTTATAGTGAAAATGGAATATATAACATTCATCCTATTCTCTTCTTCAATTATTCTATAATTGATTCTATTGTCTATATCATGTCATTCCACAACCTCTATATATGGTAATTTTTCATACTCCATTTCATCTTTCAAGGATAGTCATAAAAAAATTATTATAGTATTATAATATGTTAATAATATAATAATAAATTATTTAATATCCTCTACTAAATACACAAACATAATATTATTTAAATAAAAACAATATTGTGATTGTCACTAAAACCACCTAAATGAACAAATCTCATAACATTAATGTTAATTACTAATTCAATAAAACCTATATAAGAAAAACGGTTGTTTGGGACCATTAAATTCTTTTATTTACACAAATATCATATCATATCACATATCATGTTGTATTATTATTTTACCACAACAACCATAATTATTTACATGTGATCACACCATGGATCCATGAAACGAACACACTCAAAAATGAGAAATTGAACAATTTTTCTAAGTGAAATTGTTAAAAAAATTATTAAAAAAATATAGATATAAATGTTTCCTAATTTATTAATTAATAAATATAATTTTATTATTCAGGATATTATGTGAAGGTGATGAATTATTCTAGATTATAAATTAAGGTAACTCTATGAACCATAATTTTTTCATTCAGTTATAAACTATATCTCTATAACTCAATTTCACCCTCAATTTGGTGTTATGATGTTATTTTAATTTCATCATATTTTAATCTTTCTTATATTCCTTGCTTATTCTCTGTTCATTTTATTTAGTAATACCGGAATTAAGTTCATTTTTGAGATACATTCATTAAAATCAAACATGATTAAGGATAACTTATATATATCATAATCCATTTATGTAATTGTAATATAATGTATTTAATCTAATTCATGGTTTCATTAAAGAAATAAATATTTTATGTATAACCATTATAGTTTATATTTTGGTTTCATAGAAAATTACATAGGACAAGTGTCTTTAACTGTTTCCATAAAACACCATTTTATATATTCATTTATATAGTCAATTATCTACACATTATTATGATTTTATTAGAAATGAAAACAATATTTCGAGACCTATAGTGATGTACTCATATAGAACTACAAACAATTTAATTTCATATTCTTTTAATAGTATTTATGACATCTCCCTAAATTATTTTATGGGGAATGATTATGCAACACATTTCCTTCCATGTGTAATTCTAGTGTTTATTCTTTATGAATGATTTCCATTTTTGTAAATATAAGAAAGTACCTGTTATGATGGATTCTATGAGATATTTATACAATTAAATGGTTAATGTTTATGTTTAATGTTTTTTATGTATGGGATTAGGGTGTACACCTTATCCATAATGGGACTCTATCCACCCGGTGATGTTTTCTTGGCAGTTAGCCTTGAATTATGATTAAGTCCTTTTAAGTTACTTCTTCTTGAATAAGTTTACATTATCATATGATTACAATTTATTTATATTATTCCCTCTTTTTGTTCTTAATTATCTATTATATTATGGTATTCTATAATTTATTGGGACTCAAATGTTATGCCTCATTATCTTGTTTATTCCCTCAATGATATTTATAGTTCACCCATTTATTTTATGTAGTTATTAGGTTATCTTATGTGGTTTTTAATTCAAAGGGATGTAATATCACATAAATTAGAATAATGTAATCTTTTTCAGATAGGTTATAGGGAATAGAATCATGATTCATTTTCATCCATCTATTAATCAACTATACATGGAACCATATTTTTAATATATTTTTGTCATTAGCTAGTTTACACCCATCATGGAGAAGGCAAAAACCCTTTATTTTCATTTAACTATTTATTTTTCTATTATAATTCCAACTAATTGAAGAAAATTTCACCTTGAACAAGTGGGATGCCTTCCCCTCTTACCATAAGAATGTGAAAGAAAGAGCCTCAATGATATATACCCTACTCAGGTCCTCGTCCTCTCCGAAGACATCTATATCAATGATTAATGAAATTTTTATGGAAGTACCATGGTAGTTAGAAGTTGAGATATCTTTGTAAATCATTTTATTAGGTGTTTTGTTCAAGATAGTTCTCACCCTCCATAGGTGGATGTTTCTTGATCGTTTTATCATGAAATATCTAACTCATATGCCATTTCAAACCATTATGGGAACGTGGTGATTAGATTCTAATAAAAGTGTATTTATTATTTACAAGACATAATTTTTTTTACAATACTTCTATTGACGACATCACTAAATCTTGTTCACAGTGATATCTTATGACTAGAAAGCGGAATTTCACCGTATATATGTGGTTGATGGATGTCGACTCATGATGGGACTCTCCCACTGAAACTATTTGGTTGGGTATCCTATGTAACCTATACTATTTCTCAACCAATCCTTCTTGCATGTTATTTGAAATTCTCTAGGGTATTTTTTATGCACTAATGATCACTCTCTTCATTTTATGGATTATTTAGATTCTTATATATGCATATAGTTATTCCATTCAAATCCGTTCCAATATAATTTCCCTAGATGTGATATTGAATAGTTTTCTTGGTTAAGACATAATTTTTATTCCTCTCCAGCTAGGATATACCAAGAATTCCATTATCAATGTCATCATCTTCTAAAATTTTGGATGTCTCACATATTGCTCAAAGTTTTTGTTGTCAGTGTAAGTGGTAGATCCTTATCCTAGTTCGTCGGGGATAAATTGTTTCACTCAATTCATCTTGAACCCTCCTTGTATGTTCCTTTTGTAGTACTTTGTATTTAATTTCCTCATTGCCTTATTCATCTGGTAGTGTACCCCCAATCCTGGATTATCTCTTTTTAAATGTCGTCAGTCTCTGTCAAATGATGGTATATTCCTAGATATAGTGGTGTTTTATCCATGAAATGAGATCAAACACTTGTACCCTATGCCCCCCATTATGAATCGTATCACTAGTAAATGGTTCTTATTTAATATGCAGAAATGTTAGAGAATATATCATACCGCCTTTAGTTGTCCACAATCCTTCTGACCCAAGCCCTTTAGTTATCTCTCCACTTCACCTCTACAATGTTTTTAAGTTATTATCCACCCCTATGTCCCTAAAAATTGATACAGCGGCTCATATCATGGTCAGTAGAGTGTTTTATCTTCCACCTAGTGTAGTCTATAAGAATCCTAATTCATAAAAATGTTATCTAAAACTCATTACTAAACAAGGTATCCTTAAACACGAGTCTCCATAGCTATCCATCTAATCCAACAGTTATTTATTTAATACTATGGAATGCTCTTGTCTTAGAGGCATCAGTGAAGATGGAACCCATCAGATGAAAGGTTTTTTATAGGAATATATCTCTTTACATAGTTATTGAACATAAAATACATCCTCCAAGAGTCTCATATTTTTCTCAAAAGATGGGAGTCCATGATTTCATACATGGTGATCTGATTAATTTTTACAGATTAATTTTTTGGAAAATACTAATATTAGTAGATAATGATTCTAATTTTAATCGTAATTTCCCTATCATGGTTAGTTTTAGTTCATGTTATATACTCTTCTTCTTTATTTTCACATGTATAAGGTAGTCATAATGGATGTTTTATGTCTTGTTCTTGGTTCCTTCAAACTTAGGATGCAAAGATGGGTTATTGGAGGAGACTTCAATTACATTTTGGATGTCATAGAGAATTTAGAGGGAGGGTTGAATTCAAGGAAGGATATAAATAAATTTTACATATTTTTTCTGGAAAAATCATTATGTACATAGTGTTCATATGTGATAAATACACCTGTTGAAATAGTCATAATGGGAGAAGTTGGATGTGGTGATATCTTGAATGATTTACTTATATCCATCATTTTATCCCTATGCACTTGAATTAATCAGTTTCCCATCTTATGTAAAAACTCTTATACCACTACTCATTTCACACAGGCTAGATATCAAGATGAGTCTGATGAAATAATTTAAACTTCTCCATCACTGGACCTCTAACCCTATCATTCATTCTATGGTGCTAATATCTTAGAAAAAACCCATGAATATAAGACCACGGGTAAAACATCACAATAGGAAATTGATTATTAATTGTGATATTTAGACTTGAAATCATTGAAAACATCCCTGATTACATGGTAAAAATTATATCAAAATAGATATTGAACATTATGAGTCTAATCATGATGATGACAAAGATGATAACCTTTTTGAATCCCTCATTCTCAACATGATATAGATAACTAAGATACTACAAGAGTTAAATAGGGAGGCCCAGGCTCAGTATAGTTCTAGATGACTTTAGGATAGAGATCGGAATATGACATACTTCTAATAAATCATCAATGAGAAGAGGTATAATCATTGTCTGAATATAACTATGGAGGTCAAATCCAAAAAAAATGATCAGAAACTAGTTAGAGTTATGTACAATGATTTTTTCGTATATTAAATTGTAAACTATAAGCAATGTATATGTTGAGACTACCCCAAGAAATAATAATCATTTTTTGATGTTATTCCATGTGTAGTGACTAAGAACAAGAACAATATTCTTGATAACACACACCATAAAATGGAAATATGGTATTCTAACAAATCATTCTATTAATAAAGATATCCTAGACACGAGGGATTACATGGTTCCTTCTATTTGGATTCATGGGTCCTAGTGATGATAGAGTTAGTTGAGGTCGTTCTAGATATCTTTATTGGTGGAGGTGTTCCCATGATGCACCATTCTACTACCTAGACCATCAATCCATTGGTTAGAGTCCCATTTTAAATATCCTACTCCATACCAATCAGTATGATAATTTTTTCATAATATATATTCGGTAGTGTTTTTAATAGAATACTTTCAATTCTATTATATAAATATTTTTTCAAGGAGATTGTTTTCTCCATCAAGGGAGCTCCATTCAGGTTACCATAAATATTATTGAAAAAATAAATGGTGATATTAACAAAAAGTATCAAGGTTTAACTATTTCCCTAAGATTCAATCATGATCAATCCCATGAATATTTGGAATGTAATTTCATCTTCAAGGTGATGGACTACATGGGATTATCCAACTGGGTGAATAACCTATTTTTCAGATTCTATAGTTCAAACTCAATCTCTATTTATTTTATCGGTACGAAGTATTGTATTATGAAATCAATCGGGGGATTGATGTTGGGTGTTATTCTTTCACCCATCCTGTACATTTTTTTCTAGTAAAAAATATTTTGATACCCCAATGATTGTATCCACAGTGGGAAAATCATTCTATTTTATAGTATGGTCTGTTTCCTTAGTGTATACCATTTTATATTTACCGATGAAATGGTTTTATTTATGAATGGAAGTATCATATAGCATTAGGTATTCATCAAGGTTTTATTGGAATATTGTAAATGGAATTTCAATATCATTATACTTGTTAAGATAAGTGTCAAATATTCATCTAATTGTATTGAAAAGCCTGAAATTTTCCTGAAACTCTCTATGACATAATAAGAATTTATTTGACACTAGGTATCAAGTAGATCCCATATTACTTATAAGGATACACATTTATCACCTTCAGGGGGTAGTGTATAAGATTTATAATCATATGAATAATTGGAAAAAAAATTCCTCCAATGTTGGAAGGATCAAATTGGATTATAGTGTCATGTATTCAATAACTATATATAACCTTCCTATTTTTAGGTTTACACTAGAAATTACTAGGGATATTGAAAATATTTTGAAAATTTTCACACAAAACATCAACTAGAAGGGAAATTTACATGGATTGATGGTCACTATTATCTATGTCCAAGGAAGATAGAGGCATTTACCAGAGGAATTTTTTGGGCCTGATGGAAAGCATTTGTATAAAGCTGTTCTGGGAAGCCATCAAAACTCACACTCATTGGGGAATAATCATTATTAATATATATGAGAAATATTTTAGACAAACAAATGGGTTGGTATTGAATTTTTTTCATTCAATATAAGGTAAATTCATACTTCTTATGGATAACCCATGATGTATCATCTGATGTAGGGAGGATGAGTTTTGGAAGAGAGACCTAGTAGGTGTTGAGTGTGGTTTTCCCTGGTGTCTAATTCTAGAAATTTTTTTATAAAATGAATCAATTATAATATACTAATGAAAACCATAATGGACAAGAACCAATGTTTTTTTTGTAAAATATAATAACTAATGTCTTGTAGGAACTCTATGTTTTCATGGGTACTTGAACTGGTGCGTTATCTTTAATGGAATACTACCGAGTTGTGCATTGGAACTAGTTGAACGATGGATGTCACTACAATCATTATTTTAATGGTATTTCCCAAATGAGAAAAATATTATAGATGTTCTAATGTAATTATCTTTACATTTATGATGATAAAAAAATATATGTTATAAATTAACTTTAAAAGATTTTTTATTTATATTTACAATGAGGAATCTGTCACCCATATCTTCTTTGAAGGATAATGGGATTCATTAGTGTGGAAGTCATTTGGTACTTTTATAGGGTTATCTTCTAAGGACCTCAATAGTTGAGACTTACTCAAAAAATGATACCATTTTATTTTAAATAAACACCTAAAAGAAATTAGTGATAATGAATATCCTGGCCTCTGGTTGCTGGTGAGTTTTGGAAGTGAGGAACAAGGTTATGCCTGAATGCATCATTTACGTGAGGTGGATTCAGGTTACATGGATTAGATTTTTGTATAATGAAATGGATTTTTTTATTAATTGGGGGTGGGATAGTTCTCATTCATTAAGAAAAATAATCACTATTTTTGACACTTCTTACTCTTGATAAATGGATGACTCCTATGGGGATCGAATTTCGCTAGGCTCTTCTTTCCCATGTATTCATGTTCAATGTTAATGGGTCAGGTAAAACAATTTTTAGACTGGGTGGTGGAATCATCAATGGTTTTGGCATCTCTATAAGAATAAAATTCATCACCTCCTACTAGAAAGGTGATTCTTTTATCCAAGATGCGTTTTCCCCGCACAATGGGATAGATCATTGTAGTTATAAAAATATTGATCTATCCTTAGTTAAGACTGAATTGATTTTAATTATTAACTCTCTGCATATATAGAACACCATTCCTCAAACATTTACCTATCATATTCATATAAAAAATATTTTATGTCTACAAAACATCCTTACATTACATATGGCGTGATGGGAATAGAACTATTTAATTTTTGGATTTGAGGATTAGAATGACTAGTATATGTATTCTTTTTTCTATTAGTGGATCCCTAAATCCTGACTATGTTGACATTGTAATAGGTGAAACACATAGGTTTCATTAATTTATACATAATTAACCGTGTATCGATTTTTTAATAATATTAATTCTATATATATAAAAAAATATAAATATTTAGTATTTATTTTATTTTTTTCTGTATTATGATCATATTATTCATATAGACCTAGGAATCATGATCTTTGTGATTTTTTATTAGATGATAATGGTAAAACTCATCTAAAATTACGTGTTAAAGGATATGGTTGTTATTTGTTGTTTTTGTTATTATGAATAATTGATTCATGAAAATCCAATTTCAATGCCAAATAAATAAATAAAAATACCTAATATTATATTTTAATCTCCTCCATCTTGGACAAATATAATAATATTCTTTATCCAATATAATATATTAAATTTTAGGAACTTCAAAACCTAAAAATAAATAATTCAATGTCACATTGTAATGTAAGAAAATATTCCAAATATAAATAATTATATTAAGTACAAACGTAGATCTTGAATGATTCCATGTGATTCTCAAATGGCATCATACGACTTCTTATACCGGCCCTTCCTTGAGATACTCACTTTTTGTGTTTAAAATCTATTTGATTTTTCTATTTGATATGTAATCTTACCAACCTTGTAAAGGATGATATGGGTTTCTATTTAATGAAACCATCTATACTCATCCATCTTGAACATGCATTAAATGTTCAAAATATGGGTTCTATTATCATTGAGTAAGGAATTATGAACTAAAATATCTAAAAAAATATTCTTCTAATGGAATTTAAAAAATCATATTTGCTTACTTTTGCTGAGTTATATAGTATTTTGTAAAGTGAGAAACATTTTCTACAACCACTATGATAGTTTCACTTCCATGGGAGGTTGTAAAGGGTCCCATAATGATTAATAGCCATAAATAAAAAATACCATCCTATACAATTTCATTTAGGGTTTTCTTGATCCTTTAGAACATAAAAAATTATTTGGAACTTTTCATACCCACTACATACCTATTAATATCTTTAAATAGTGTATACCAATAAAATCTAACATGAAATAGTTTTTTATAATTTCATCTAATACCATGGTTCCCCCCCATGGTGAAGAGTGAAAAATTTCAATAATAGGTATCCTTTAAACAATAGGCACCAATTTCGTATGAATTAAATTGGGACATATCCTAATGAGATGTGAGTATTCATAAAAAAATAATTCAAATAAGATAAAAATATATTTTACAAATTTTTGGAAATATTTTTAAAAAGGAATCCTATAACTAAATGATTAATTATCTTTATATCACATATTTTTCTACACCAAATTGAAAAAAAAACTAAAAATTCTAAAATATATATTTTGTATCCAAAATGGACACTTTATGTTCTTGGTGACATGAACCTTTGGCGGGTAACTGAATTCACCACAACTTTAATTTCCACAATATCTAAATAAAAATATTACAATAAGAGGATCAACCTGATTTTATTATTTTTCCATCTATGAAAGAAAACATATATTTCAAGGAAACATGGTTAGTGAAAAATATAACCTCAGATTCAATCATGTATAACCTCAAATTTTCAAATTTATGAAAAAATTCGAATTATTATTTCTCATCTGTGGATTATTTCTTCTAAGAATCATCTAGTATAACCATATTAATTTTTTTTCCTTTTCCCTATAACTAACTGAATAAAAAAACAACTAGAATCTAATATTTCATAATGGTTGAGTATTAAATTTGGGGATGTTATAATGGGTGATAAAGTAAATTTCTCTTTAAGAATATGAAATGATTCTAAGAGCCCATGTTAACTATGTATATCCTTGATATTTTTAGGAATAGAAAACCATTTAATCAATTTTATTTTTCCATTATAATACTAAATTCTAATCCATGAAACCGTATGTCTAATAACTATATTATAAATATTCATAAATTAACATTTATCATAATTTATAATAATTTTGTTCTCTTAATATCATTCCAATATAAAATCTAGATAATAAAAGTAGCTCTTAATTGAGATTAATTATATGGATAAATAATCTATAGAAACAAAAATATTCTTTTAAATCTTGTAAAAATAATATATCCATTATACCTCATTGAAAGGTATTTGGGTCACCATAAAATCCATTAGTCAATAAATAATGGGAAAATCTCTCAAAGGGTCATGTTAATGGTGTATTCTTCTGATATTATTGTTCAATGAAATTCTAATTTTTAATAGAACAACTATCCAAAAAAAATTGATTCCATAGTAATTAATAATATATATTCCCTAAGAATGTTGTGTTAAAATTTTTATCCATATTAAATTTATTTTCATATTTTAGTTCAAAAAAATACCTTCTGTCAATTTTCATGACTTTACTTCTTTTTTCTTCTCGTTTTTTACACAATAACCACCTTTTTAAAACAACTTTAACTCAGCTAACACAAGGTCTATAAAAATGTTTTAATTGAATCTATACATATTTAGTTCAATAAAATAGTCCTAATAACATATTTTTTTATAGGATTAATCCACTTTTGGATATAAACCCAATGAATAAGATAATGTTTCATTTGGATATATTGTATATAGAAAAATGGTATGCTCTTCTTCATATCATTTATTCACCAATTTATGGAAGTGTTTTACCTTTTAAATAAATCCAACAGTTTTTTCTATTAAATATTTCAAAATTCACCAGGGATGGTAATAGATTATTAGAATTTATTTATAAGCATTGTGTTTATCTAGTGTGAATGTAGTGGTTTAAGCTCTAATAGGATTATCTAAATGGTAAAATCAGAGGCCTTTGTTTCCCAAGGTAATCAATTTTTTTCTAAAATCATGACAGAGAACAAAAAAACTATATACTTCTTTACTATTCAGATTCTAAATATCCTCATTCTCAAATTAAAAATATATTCTGTGGATGTCTTCCATAGATAAATTAAATTGTGGTTCCCAAAAATTTTCACACATACATGTATAATGGTAATTTATTTTTCCCAAAATAATTCATATAATAGGTTTTAGTGGTGGATGATCTATTTTAAATTTCATCTATCATTATTATTATTTTATCATTTTTATGATCAACGCGTTTTTTACATTTCACTAAGTGGTAACCCTCCATCTCTTTGGGATGTGTAATAGATCGATTGGACAACTACAAGATAGATTTGTTGGTTTATAAATATCCTAATGATGTGATTAATAAAAAAATATCTATATGTTACATTATTTTATATGAATATTAAATACTTTTCATAATAATAAACCCTTGTAACAAAATATTATTAGTGACTTGGGATAAAAGAAACATAGTCAACCTATTCCATGAAATTTATTCAAAATATTATAATGTGTTCAACTTATAACAATCACTTCATATCTATTTACATTAAAACCTTTATTCAAATTTTATGGAAAATAACATGTAATAAAGGGTGAGATTAGGAACTCAATGAAGGAAAACAAGAGTGATATAAACTAAAGATCATAAATGAGCATTATATAATAATAGTGGAATGATAATATATTCTTGTTCCCATCAAAAGATATTCATGAAAATAAGAATATAAATCATAAAGGATGGGTCACTAAATAAACATCATTGTAATAAGAAATGGGGTAATTGATACAAATCCATTATCACGAGACATGAAAAATATTACATAAACATGTGGCATAAAAGAAGAACATGGTTTAAAAAAACATTCAAAATGAAAAAATCATGGATCAAGAACCACTTCCTAAATAGATTAACATAATAAATCAATAATTAACATAAGAATAAAATATTATAATGGAATATAAATCATTACCTAAACGCCTAGTTTAATCGATCAACCAATATTACCAAAATTCAGTAGTATTTGAATTGGGAATTATTAGTTATATCCCTTAGTATGTTTTAAAAAGAATTATTACAAGAATCCCATAGTAATATTAGTAAATATAAAATATGTGCCTAATTTATTGGAGTGATATATCCATAATTTCATTTAATGATGAAATATATATACGTGTGATACAAAAAACTAACATTCCTGATTCCATCATCATGTAATTTAATAAAGAATATAAGCATGTTTATTGGATACATACAAAATACATCATCATAATAAATTAATATAATAATGTTTTCTTTTATCATTAAAACATCTTTTAAAAAGAATAATAACCATCCATAAAGGATTTGGGCATCAATTTGAAATATTTTTATAAAAGGGTTTGATTTACACTTACTAAAATTGGGAAATTATCATATACATTTGTTGCATTCGAATAATAAAAATTATTTGAATAGTAAAAAATGTATTTTCTTCTGAAAATCATTGGAACATGTATAGAATGGTTCATGAAAAATAATTTAAATGATAGGGAGAAATTTAGTTCACGTTATAAACATTAAAATGTAATAATTCTTTTTACTCTGTTGAATATTGTCCAAACTGAGCCATATGGAAATCATATGAAGTTATTCCATTTAAAAAAATAGTATGAATAAATGTTTCATAAATACATTTATCAACATTTTATTGTTATTTTAAAATTTACAAAATGTGATTTTATGACCATGGAATTGAAGAAAAGGATTCCCAACCTAAATGATGAAATAAGGATAATTTTTTTAAAAAATATACAATTTGCCTTTTTTAATCTAAAAAAATCGAGAAATGGTAATAATAGAATTAACTACTTGGAATAACTATAGGAGAAAGAAATTATTGATTTTTAAGATATATGGAGAATAATATTTCCCTAAAATGGAAATTTGATCATTAACAATCTTGAAAAAAATGATAATTTAACATAAAAACATACAAAATTGAAAATAATTGAATAAAAATCATATTAAAAAATATATTATATTTATATTCAAATAAATTTAATTTTAAAGAATAAAATATTAAAAAATATTAATGGTCATTATATATTCCACATGAAAGAATTAATGTTGTTCATATTGAATATATCAAAATAAAATGAAATTGAGATGAGGAAACCATTACTTAAATTCCCAAGATGAATCATACACACCCTAAATTTCAAAAATTTGAAATATTTAAGTAGAAATGAAACCTTAAAACATAGTTAAATTAGTATATGTTATCCAGTTATAATTTAGAATCAACCTTTTATTAATAATTCTACATTAAAAAATATTTGAGTTTAAAAAGTTCTGTATTCCGTGTATATTTTATATTATAGAATCTAATACTCACATGTTGATCATGGATTCATGATCTTACAAAAAATAATAATGTAATAAATTTAATATCTATTTATTTGATTGTTTTTCTTAACGAACCATTTATGTTAGTTTTCAAAAATAATTTACATTCCTTTATGGAGTTGGTATTCCATACATACACTTGAGGGATGTATTAATTTATCAATAGATAAAATGAAACGATGATAAATAATAATTTATTAGTAAAAAATAATAATTATGTAATAAATATCATCATTGGAATATAAATTCTTCCATAAACTGAAATATATATTTTTTTATGAATTGAACATGTGACCCACCCCTAGTGAACAATCGAGCAAAGATGAGAGGGTTGTGCACAAGACATGCTGGGTTCATAAATATATAAAATATTTCACATATAATACTTTCCTAGTAAAGGAAATATGTGACTCCATAAAGGATACTGACTCTAAAATCATTAGAAAGGATGATTCATTCAATGGGTAAGGTTTTGAGGAAAATGAATACCTTTTCATGAAACCTAGGGTGCAACTATGATATTACTCAGAATAGAAGAAATGAAACTATACTTTTATCATGGAAATGCCTCTAAGTTAACGGAAATGGAAGTGCACAACACAATTACATTCCAACGTAGCTTCTCACAAATAGTTGATGATTTATTCTAAAAATTTAATCTCACCCCACCATTTTATGAAGTCCCTCTAGAAGGTGATGTGACACTCTACAACGTACAACCCCATCATTTCCATGATATCATAAAATTAGTTTGAATATTGACACTCAATGAAAGATAAAATGTTTATAATACCTCCTATGTACCCAAACATGTTTGGGGTTTTTCTAGATTGATCCTCACACAACTACTCCAATGTCATGTCGAGTTTTCAAAAAAAGAATCATCTGTCACACACCCCAATATGTGTACAACTCAAAATAATGTGCGTAAAAGTATCACATTTGTTAGACCCCATACTCATGGAAATATTGAACACAACAAAAAACGTTATGTGTAACAATTTATTAGTTCCCTAAATGAAATTACATGGTCCTCTAGTGAATCTATTACTATACTTTCTGTTGTTAAGATTAGGTTACACAATTCCCATTTATTTTAAGAATGTGGAACCCAATAATGGGCCTCCTAATATCCAATTTTCATTTGTGTTTTTCACACCATGTCCTACCCAATAGGGAATGTGTGGTGACCACATACTCCATAGAGATAGAATCATCGAGGAAACTACACACATGTCTTGATGGTAGTTCCCTGTGAATTTTCCACTCACATCCGCACAGTCCCCCTTCTGGAGTGACAAAATCTTTCATGATAGTGCATCACAAACTACATTTTCCTCGTCCTAGTCATGCAATGATGAAATGAATGACAATATCCACAAAACATGACATAAAATAGATGCCTTAACCTCTTTGATGAACACACGATTCCCCAAATACGATTATCAGGTTATTCCACTATCTCCCACACCCTGGGATATGAGACACACATATAAGTAAACATACCTGAGAAATCCCCATGCCATCCCTCATTAATTCTTCTTAAATAACATGAGTTTACTTCCCATTTAACGTAAAAATAAACATATCGATCCTTATATACAACTTTTAAATTATGAAATCAAACAACAAGGGTTTTAATCAATGTCTCATAAACAAGTTACGTTGGTTTCCTCCCTGTGGTTCAATCATGGAATCCAACCCAAGTGTGAAACATCGTCCATCATAGGGATACTCATTCATTGATATGCCTAAATAGGGCCTCATGAATAACCATCCTAGGTGTGAAATATTATCTCTTAGGGACTCACATATATTGTCCATCTCATTTGAAAATCATGATATACCTACCCAGGTGTGGCATATTATATCATAGAGACATACCTCCATAATCTGTATTAATATGCTATTCTTATCCTATCCCCACCCCCCAAGATGATAAACCAATGCCAATCCTATCCCAACAATATGTTAATCATACTCCCATTCTATACCCATAATACGTTAAATATACACATATCCAATACAAGTAAGACATTTTACATGTGCCTTTGATGTCCCTACAAGACATTAAACCTACACCATATTATCCCAACAATATGTGAAATTGCACCCATATTGTCCCCGCAAGACATTAAAACTCCAACCATTATGTCCCAAAAATATTTCAAAATTGGGGATATCATTCCCCTGAAATAGAATAAACATGTGCATATCATGTCCCCACAGGACATTAAACATGAACCTATCCTATCCTCACAAGACGTTAAAACTATTTTCATCCTTCCCCTAGGAGGCATTAAACCTCTGCCCATCTTATACAATCGAAACGTTAAACCTATACATATAATATACCAATAATATTAAAAAATTGTGCATACTCTATACTTGCAAGATCTCAAACCTAAGATGATCATATCCTTGTAAGATGATACACTTGCACCCATCATGTTCCTATAAGTCATTAATGACATAACCATCATATCCCCACAATACATTAACACTATACCTATCTCTTTTATAGATTATACATGTTCCATGAACCATAATCACTACCCCAAAAAATAAATATGCGATGCCTAAGAAAAAAAATGGGATACTAACTCCCCAATCATTAGTTACCTCATGACCTATAGAAGAATCCATGGGTTCCCTCACATTAGACTCCCTCTAAAATGAAAAAATGTATAGCTTCCCAATATACTTAATTTCCAAACATTCCTAGATGTTCCGAACATGATTAATCACTCCTAAAGATGGATTTCGACTTTTTGAGAAAAAAATCTGTGTAGTTAACCGCGATCCAAACTGATTTTGCAGAAATAATTAGTTACATGAACAAGACTTAATCTATGAGGGAGACCCAGAAAAAGAAATGAACTCCAAAGGGAAATACATGTGTGGTGGAACCGACATCAAATTAGTATACTTCAATAATGAAGATGCCATAAATTTTAAAAGTGATGAAATCCACTATCCTTTGAAATGTGGGAATTGAGGGAAATAGAAGATGTGTTTCTTGACGCACCATCACCCCATCAAAATCATCAGAAATAGAAAATGATGAAACTAAAATGAAAAAATTCCCCTCAATAGAGGGACTAGTATCACTGAGGAATTAGTGTATTTTCATACCCAAATATATATATTTCCTTCACATTCTCCAACCATGAAATTTTTGTCTTATTCCTTAAACTAACATATGAATTGGGGTAGTTAGCATTTGGAATACTCATCATTTGACATCCTCAGTGTTCATACTTCTCTACTTCAAAATATTAGACACCATTAGGGAATTGGGAATCACATATCATGTAGTGTACAAATAGATAAATCAACATGGCATACATGACTCAATCTATTGGATGTCATCATCCTAAAAAGCATAGGAACCAGTGCAGAAGTATATTTGACGCTACAGTCCCAAACACATAGACCTTCACCATAGATTTAACCTTGAATCTTGAATTTTTGAATCCACACCCTATATCACCCATTGATATCATCATGGAGAGGGTGATTGATACCCTGGTGCACCAGTATGATTAAGAGTGGGTCATTCCTACCTAGGATACCAACCTATAGGACCTGGAAGAATCAATGCCTCTCCGACAAAGCCACTCCTAAGGGATACACTGGGTAAAACCATCCCCCATTATGAAAAAAAAATAGATTTGGGAGTGTCTCTCTAAAGAACTCTAATGACTCTATCACATACATTGAAGAGGTATGGGACATTTGAGTCATGATAACTGTTACTTTCATCCAAGAGACCCCAAGGAGGGCTCCATCAGGCCACATAAAAACCTATACTAACCAGTCCCATAGGACTAAAACAAGTTTATTTCATCACTACTTCACTAGACCAAGTCGAAATCACCTAACACCAATTTAGGGGAAACATAGGATGCTCCCCAATATGAGTAATCTTCTGAAGAACCTATGGCCCCTACCACCACCTATGTATCCCAAATAATACTTCAAAAAGTTGAACATGGATTTTTCTTTTCTTGATTTCGATTGAGTTCCCAATATCATTACAAGTATGTCATGTTCATACTATCAATCACCGACACCATCGAGATCTGTTATGGGTCATCCCCTAATAAAGAGAACTTGAATAGAGGTCCTCCTCATTCTCTCTTTAGCCAATATGATGGTCCCACCCATGGTCTCATCAACTAAAATAGATTTCGTGTAAAATATTACAGAAACCATCACGGAGGTTGTCCTAGTTCCATCATTAGCTTGCACAAAGGTCCTCCCCCTGCTCCCCTCATCTAGATTGGAAGACATCCATATGCCATTAAAAACAAAATAGGAAGTCCTACCTGCTCCATTGATAGCTAGCATGGATATCCTCCCACTGTAAAATGAATACATTTCATTGAATATCCATCCCACGGTAGAAGTGATAACACATGATGTGAGAGATTAAATGCTGAGAAGTGCCACTTATTTTATGACATATTTGACATTCCTGATTTCAAGGTGATGGGTGAGTCGATGATGGATCCATCACACTAACTAACAGTGTATACATAAGAAGCCTATTAGCTTAGGCTTATCATTTCAGAATTCAAGGGACATAGAATCCCAAAATCCTTCCACAAATATTTATAATTGAATTGTGTTGTGTCCCCCTTCTAGTGGTCATATTAAAACCATCTCCATCAGATCTTTTTTCCCTTCTCTCTACCACCATCTATTAAATTGGAGTGATTTCAGGGTTCATACTGAAGGATTCTGATGGAATTCACTCTAATAATCCACATATGAACATATCCGTCCTCACACATGTGGTAATGGTGGAAAAGAAATCATATTGGGACATGATGATGAGGTTGGAACGTCCCTAGAGAGATTCCCCATCAAGAAGCAGATGCATAACTCACACAATGGCCCCTATCATGTTAAACTAGTAGTATAACTACTCTATGTTTTTGTCACCTCCAATATCATGGAACACTCTAATTTTATCCTAGGGAGATCAATAACATGACTATTCCTCTGATCGAATGGTCATGTGGGAGTTTATCGCCACCAACCAACTATTAGTTGGGTTCTGGGTGAATATAGCTTCATATATAGACATCCATGAGTTCTTAAAAGATGAAAAGATAGTGTGTTTCAACTTGAATAGCTGGATTCTATTTCACCACCTCTATTAAATTCTAGTGGCCTTCCTATGAAGTGTGGATCACCTTGATGCAATCAAAATGTAGTGAATAATTGATGAGATCCCACATGAAATAATGGCTCAATGCCCTAAGTCTTACAGATACCACCAAACCATTAAAGAAATATGTGTTCAGAGCCTTGTTTTTCTCTACTGAGTTATGTAATATGTCCCTCCACACATATATATCTAAGGATAGGGATAATATGAAACATCATATTTCTTCTCTAGCTAGTGGAAGTCAAGATTATCCATCGATGTAGAAATGTCCCATATGGATATCAAAATGGTTAACCTGGTTTTCTATGATCTTCATAAGGTTAATTGGAATAGGTATAAAGTCACAGATCATGGTATTGAAGCCCCACTTTTAGGGAGATGCAATATCTGGTAGACACTCTGAAAGGGGTCCTCACTCTTTAATAAACGAAGGTACCTTTCCTCAAAGATTCCCCCGATGAGATATTTCTACCTACACATCTAAATATCAACATGTGAATGGTACATATCGAGCCCTTTTATCCATACAAGGTAGTAATAAAAGATAATAGAGAGCCCTCAATGGAAAAATTTCTTAAAAAGATTGAGGATTATATAAGGCCCACTAGGAAACTCATCCTTGAGTGGAACCAATATTATGGAAAATCCCGACGGGACCACATCTCTCATCTAATTGAGAAACTAGTTATCCTTATAAAAGAAACACAATTTTTTAGGGTTTCTCTATATGAATAGTTTGACAAGAAACTGATGGATTTGAAAATAAAATGAAATATGAGATGCAAAACCCTCTATAGGTGTGTGATTATACTCGTCGAGAACCAGGACGTGTTGGTATCCGATTTGATGAAACCACTCCCTATGATTAAGATCATTTAAACACATTAGGGAAATGATATCCTCATCAATATGACTTGAGAACTGCTCTCACCACTCACCTCGAGACACCAAAAACATTATAGTTGGAAATCCCACATAAAGGAATGTCATACAGGTCATGTTTAGACAACGTACGAGAACCCATGGAGTTAGAAAATCATATTTTGACCACTTTCAATGGTCTGGGTGACCCATTAATGCTCATGAATAACATTATTTCATTTTTTGGACCATTGTTGGGCACCCAGAATAGAAAGAATCCTCCAATATACAATAGTTTTTTCAAAAACTGAAAAGATCAGTGTTTTTATGGTACATATAGATTCTATTAGGGTTGATTACAGCTTGAGAGGCCATAGATTATAATTACTGTACTTTTAAATGACCACCACATGCTTGTAATTTTTTTTTGACCTATTAAATTGAGAAACGATGCCTGATGAGCGAGTCGTAGACATTTTTTCCTAGTGTAGAGGACTAATTTATTCAATTGAATTTTTTTTTCCTAAGAGAAGATACATAAATGTGGAAATGAAACATTAAAGGACATTTTTTCTTTATCCACATCACCTATAACTAAATAGTTGTATTAAGTGAGTTGTCTGAAAAGGAATTGTTTTTTACGTGGTATGGATGAATTCTAGATAACATTCCAATATATTGCCTCTTCCAACTCATATGAGAAGACCTGAAAAAGTAGAGACTACCACCACATTTCATATTGAGGTTCCTTTTCCAATTCACCTAGTGGATCATTTTCCATGAGGGAGTCACCCATGTGAATCCCTATTAGAAACAACCTTATTGAGCATATCTCCTTCTTACACCACCTATCTAGCTATAGTTTCCTTTATGTAATAATGTGTATCTAGCCGCCCATCTAGGCCATGATCCTAGAGTTCCATTCCCTAAAATAAGAAATATGAAATATTCCGATAGAGATTCCCAGGTCTTGATATTATCGAACTATAATCTAGATAATGAAATTCGTAAATTTCCATTGTATGAGATTCCCTAGTAGGGTAAACTCATTGGATGTGTGTATCATTTCCCAAACCATAGGATCCCTTGAAACACCATATTTTAATCATTCTTGTTCAAATATTGTCTCCAGGACCATGTGGATTGTGTTTTGTTTATGTTAGTTGATATTTAAGAATGGTGATCCATATCTACTCTATCATTGATTGAAAAAAGGTTGTCTTGAATGTAATTTGTTTTCTAGCCATTTCAAAAAGCAATATGATGATAAATTGGCCATCAAGGTAATTTCTTGTTCTCATGGTGTCATCCATTCATGAATGAGATATCTAGAACCTCTTATAGTCACCACACCCCCACCTCCCACTACCTAATCATCAGTATCTCACCCTTCCAAGTCCAGAAAGAATAGTAATTGATGACACAAAATAAATCAGAGACCCTGACCAGTGTCAAATCCATATCACACTCTTAGAGAATTCATGACCCCAATGTTATAATATATGTTAGGGGTATACCCAATCAACGATTATTACATGTATAATGATAATAATTATTCTTATGTGAATATTTTCGAGATGGTAGACCACCTATAAATTTTTAACACCGATGAAATCTATAATAACAACTCAGGTTCCTCTGGAAGACATCATTTATGGAATGGTTTTGGGCATGAAATTTTATAGAATGCTCAAGAAAATGCATCAAACTAGGCAAATCATGATATACGTTACTAAGAATATGAAGTATTTATTTAATATATAACAACATCAACTATCTTCCAAATATTCATCATTTTATATGTCTCCACAAATTACCATGTTAGTTGACCAAAAAGCTCAGTTGTGACCACAATTTGATTAGAGGAAACTAGCTAGAGCCTGACCATAGCAAATAGATAGTCATTCAATAATTATTCAAAGCATACCATTCGGTTAGTATTAGAACATTTATTTCACTATTCAGGACTTATAAACTCATAATGTGGAATATTTTGTTCCCCTATCATATTTAGACCCTCCATGGGAAATAATACACCCTTGGTTCACAAGTATGTTATGTTGAAGAACCACAATGACATACTTGAAAGGAATTAGATCCTCAAGGACCAAATCTTTTCAAAATAAATGCACGAGAATCTTTTATAATCCTTGAAATTCACTCTCCACTACAAAGATGTGGTAACTTATGCTAATTTTTATTATGAAAATGAGGATGAGTAAGAAGAATATCGAGCCATTATCTTATTTTTAGGGGAAGACAGATTTATACTTTACAGGGACCCATATTACCAATTTATACCAAAGGACAATTTAATGACATGGATATCCTTTTTCCTATTGGATAATTATTTCATGTTCAATCACATCACAACCAAGACAATCTACAAGATAATAAAAATGGAAGTATATCTGACTCCCTCTGACCTAATTATTCTGCATTATAAAAATATCTGGAAGAATCCTTGTCGAATTATTTGATTGAATTCTTAGTTTGGTGGATTGATATCACATAATAAACTTAGGTTAGTATCATAGCATACCACCTGCAACGGACTGTTGAGTAGGCCATGAATTCATTTTCAGGAAGTGGTCCCCTCCATGTATCACAAATACCTCAAATATTCCTTCAGTGGTTTAGTAGGGGTACTTTCGAGTGAAATATTCACCTTTAACTAGAATCAATCATTCTATCTTTTTTTAGTATACTATAAGAGGGAGGATAAGGATTTTTTGAATGATGGGGTTAAGCTAATCGATACTACAAATGATCTAAAATCCACAACGATCAATTTATGGGAAGACTTGAATGAAATCTTGATTCTCCCTATTCATCGGTTAGAGGCCACAATGCTGGACATATGGGTTATTTCATGATCTACATGAAAAAACTTTTCAGTGTCCCTAGGAATATTGAATGATCCAAGATTACCTCAAATTCTATCATTAGGAAGGGCTGTGCAAAACAAGAAACCCTAAATTCTATAAAGTATTTGGAAGTTCACCTTAGGTAAACTACTCGGTAGCATTCCCACATATCCCATAGATTATTGTTGACTCAATAGAATCAAATTTCCCACCTTTTCATTGAAATTAATGATGGACCTCATGGTAGGAGGCCAGATGGAATTGGCTCGAATCTTCATCCACTACAATTTCAACAATGTGGGAACCCCTATGTGAGGACTCATGTTCTCCCAAGATAGAATCCTCTTACAATGTTTCACCCTTCTCACAGTGTAATGGTTTAGGAAATGATTGAAAAGAATATCATATCCAATATTATAAGGGATGTTCAGTACCCCATATGAATGGAATAAATCATCCCCACTAAGAATATGAACAAGATGATTTTAGTCTGTATCAACATCTAGAACCTCACCGCCATTTTATGAAGGATTGGTTTCCCATTCTAGTGAGTGTGATTTTTATTGATGAGATATCTTGACTCTAGGACCTCACCCTGATGGATTGATATTATGGGTATAATAAGATCATGATGGACAATAAAGATGGGGATCCCACCACCTTCAAGAAACCATAAGGTACATTACATTATCAGGTGATTCCCATTGGCTTAAAAACTTAAAGGGCCACTAATTAGAAGTCCATGAAAATAATATTCATGAAATTTAGTGGGATGTTGTTGGAATTCTACATAGATTAAATGGTGGTAAAATCCTACATGTTTCAGGACCATATCATAGACTTTTGAAGTTGTATAGTTTCCTCTACTCTGAGGAAATGAAGATGAACCCCTTGATGTGTCTATTTGGGGATACCTCTAGGATATTTCTTAGCAACTTCATAAGATAAAAATACAATGAGATTGAACTCAAATAGTTCAAGTCCATCAATTTGATGTCTCCCCTAAGTAACCTTTGGGAGTTTTGGGTCTTTCTATACAACTTATCCAACATTCACAATTTTAACAGAAATTTGGCCTACATGTGTAATCCCTTCTCATGGATTATGAAACAAGGAACTATTTACTGGTGAGATGAGGAGTGTCATACCAAATTTGAAGAAACCATATAATATCTTCTAAAACCTCTAGTTTCAATCCCACCTATCATAGAGATACCATTGGTCCACTACATGAAAACCCTTGAATAGTCCCTCAGTTCCATTCACACCCAATAAAATAATGAGGGACGTGAAAATAGTTTATAGTATGCCAGTCATATAATCTTATATCATGGTTATGAATACTCCATTTTTGAGATGAACCTAATAAAGATAGGTTTTTAGTGAATTAGTTGTAACATTATCTAATACATAATGAGATACATCTTGTGTATGGAGTGATCTCACAAATGTATAATCTAAACCACCCCATTCTAGCAAGAAGATTGTAACACTGGGTAGTGATCCTATAAATGTTCTACAAAAGGCGTGTCTTTCTAAATGATATAGAATTCATGGAATTTGGAGACATCCTGGTTTGGAACATTAAACTACATGTGATAATGATAGATTTTCTTTAATTATCATTGGCTATAATAATAGTGGATGAGGTTGATCCATGTTGGAAGTTGAATTTTCATGGTTTTTCTCGGTGCATGATTAGTAGAAGTATGAGTATTCCAATTATTAATAGTGTAGTTTTTGGGTTAAATTTCATACCATAGAATATGAAATCTATCAATACTCATTCATATATCAAGAATGCTGAAGCATCAATGATTTAGAGTATCATTGTCTAATTACTTGTATCAAGAGGGACCATAAAATAGATGTCCCTAGTTTAATTGTTAATAGAGACTCTAAGTTAATCAAATAATATATCAAAGGTAAATACATCATTAAAATGGATGAGTCACACCCTTTATGGACACACTCATACAATTATGGAATATTTTCCTTCAATGTTAGAGGTGAACCTTGGCCCTCAGTCAATGAATGACCGAGCTAATGTATTGGAAATCCTGACAATATCTCTTATAAAACCGAAATATGATGATGTAGTCATTCATGTGGCATGTGAAAGTTTCATCATCACCAAAACCTCAAATGATGATGAAATGAAATAGGTAAACTAACTGAATATCATTTTTTCTATGATAAGTACCATATGTCCCCTGACAATTGAGGAAACACCTGATTATACAACTCCTTTTATTGAGTACATTTGTCATAAAATTCTATGACCCTATCAATCTATCATGAATGAGTCCACTGGCGTGCAATATAATATACTCTCCAGAGTGGTCCTAATCTTGACCCAACCCTTTATAGGAGTTGGTATTACGCATTTTTTCCATTTCATATAAGGAGATGAAATCCATCTTCTTATGTAGAAATTCCATACAGAATCCTATGGCTCCCATCAAGTGGGATTGACTCTCTCTCAAAAAATTAGAACGTTGGGATTCATCTAGTCCACAATTGTCCACTATTAAATCGTGTTATCCAAGGGGTTTCATGTGTGTTAGATCCATGTAAATTTTTTCATTAACTTCTATATATCCACCACACCACAAATTTTTTCTGGACCTTTTTAGTTTGGGCACTAAAAATCTTAGTCTATAATCCACAACCATAATGTGACTGTTCATGTTCATACTAACAAAAAAAACCACTTCTATAAATTTATAGAAGTGAATAATCTCAATGAATTCAAAGACTAGTCCTTGATTGAATTAATGATCTCCCACATCATCCAATGATTTAGAGTTCCTCAGGATATTCTCCCCAATAATTGGGCTAATTTCAAGATACCGACCTAGATAAAGTGTACACCAACTAGAAAATATTGTCTAACTATACTTCTCAATATCATGCACTAGAAAAAGGGTAGATTGAGGAATTCTGAAATACCATCTCCAACATCCTTTAAAAAAATTCAAGACCAAACATGAATAGTTGGCCAGAAAATATCTATAAATTCATCCAATACTATCATATCATGAATTAAAATTACACCCAAGTGACACCATACAATATAGTGTATGGAAAAAGGTAGTTTACCCATAAAAGATTATATTTTGTGGCTCATAGATGCTATCAATAACCACTAAATGGAAAAAATGGTTATAGTCAATCACGATGAACTAAAAGACCTCAAAGAGAACAATGTTAAGGCATGTAATAATTCTGATAGGAACCATAATAGAATAATATGGTCATTAAGCTTGAGTATTGGTCTCCACTCATTCCTCCATGGTGACATGGTACCGGGTCTCAAAACACCGATGATACCCTGAAAAGCCTCCAAAGTTGGGACACAATTAGGATGGATCATACATTATTAATAAGGTATATTCTAATAGATCATAATGTTTGATCACCTTTAGTAAAGAGAATATCACCCCACCCAACAATGAAATGTTTCTCAAGTAGTATTTTTAATGAGGATTCAATTTTCTAATACAACACATACTAAATTTTTTTTATATCGGTTTAAGAATGAGCACCTTAATACATTTCTTTCCACAATAGTTTGAGTTTTATGACTTTAAATTGTAGATTCTAATATCCTCATAGTAAATCTTTAAACTGTATCATTACCCATATAGAATAGGGATTCTTCAAATTCTATGAAATGAAAAAGGCACATACATCCTTACTGCATAACATTAAACTGTAGCCTTACCCAATTTTATATGCAATGGATTCCCCGTGAAAAATGTGGGAAGCATTAATGATATTTTCAGGTAGGTTTTCCCACATTTATGGTGATGGTTTTATAACAACTCCTATTTTTCAACTATGTTAATAATTATTCCCATCCTAACGGTATTTTTAGGGATTCCCAAAATTTAAATATGTGAGACATTTCAAAAAAAATTATCTACCCTTCATTCCACTAATATCATGTATAGTCTAAATATGATGTCCATAAAATGCCCCTAGTTTCCTCAAGGTGTATATGTAGTTTTTGGGATCCATGGATCTAATAATGTTGGGTATTAAATATTTTATTTCCTATATATACACTTGATTCAAACATCCTCCTAGTCAAATAATCCAAAATTTAAACTATTTTAAACCTCCACCATGGTCTATTCAATATGGCCTTAAAAATGATTTGTTTATTGACTCATATTTTTCGTATTTGACCTACAAGTCCGTCTTCTACATGAGATTTTACATATTTTGTAACAAAAATAACCCCTCAAAAAAATAGTCCCCCACATCTAAACATCATGAAATTTAATAGTTTTTTATAGCTCCGTGAATTATAACAATAGACTATTTTACATTGTCTGGGTAATGTGACCTTAAACTATGCCCAACTGGATTCACGAATACATCATGTGTTATAGGTCCTCAAAGGTCCCCTTAAAGGTTGGGTTATAACTCTTTTACTACATAAACACCCTAAAATCACCTTCCCATAGTCCAATAATTTTGACCTTAATCTATTTGTAATTGGTCTATACACTATGACCTCAAACTAGGATCCCTAGTCTATGGATTGTGAACCAAAACTATGTGTGTTCACCCCTCATTCACATGGATTTCATCATATATAGTGTTCTATATTTTATATTCTTCCTCCACTTTCTAGAACAATTTGTGACCTAATTCCCATCTTCATGGGTTACATAGTTATGCATAAACCTTATGTCTCTAGACCCATCAACATATTCACCCAGAAAACCCTTATTGGCATCCTTTCTATGTATATTCCCCATTAATTTTTTCATGAACCATTGGTAGGCCTAGATTCCATCATATCCTAATACGATGAAGAAAACAACGACAATATCGATGTTCAAGCCCCATAAATGTATTTAGTGCATAAATATAAAATATAGCCATATACCATATTAAATAAAGATGATTTTGGATAATAGATTATTTACCTCCTATAAAACCGGGATGTCTTTTATGGAGAGATTATTTACCTGTTAAAAAAACATGATACTCCATATGAAATGTATTTGATGAAAAAACATTATCAACCTTATCAAATGTTATTAAACTGTAGCATTTCCCAATATATATATATATATATATATTTATATATAGGATTCCTCATATCATAATATGAGAAGATTCTATATCATCATTTAGGAGGGTATCCACTTCAGTTGTCGGTACCATACCACACCATCTCCCAGAACTATGTGCTACTAGATTACCATTCATATAATATATGTTGTGATGCATGGATAATTATCCTGGGCCCAACCATCTCATCTATATAATACATGGTTTTATCATTCATAGTAGCATGGGGTCAACCCGAGTTACATTATTTCATGTTTTATGTTATAAAGGGTAACATTGTACCTCATTACATTTGGGATAATTAATCTTTCTGGTCATATAATAAACGATAGACTCTATTTAACTGTATTTTCAAATATAAATGTCTTTAAACCCACATCCATCCTGATAGTCTCAGCCTCATGAATTTAGACTAGTAGAAACCACAGTATGTGTTATGAAAATTTACACTGAAAATCACAACATCCCGATGCATGCTATTAAACTATGATTTTTAAATTTATTAAAATAGAATTCCTTTTAATGTTATATTAATTTCCCCATAAAAAATGGATTATTCATATGAGGAATATGAGATGAACCAATAGTTTCCCAATATAAAATAAGGATTCATCCTAATATAAAATGAATTAATATATTTGACAGTGTGGAAGTCACTCCACCGATGTTAGTCTCCTATGGAATCATATCCCAAAACTAAAGGCTTCATGATTATTATTCTAAAGGGATGCATTGTGATACACTGATATTTCTTCTCAGACCTAGCCATACCATTAACTTATTCTCGAACATTATCCACTACCCCTTTAACACTACCCACTTTCCTGGATTTTGATAATCATCATTCATTGGATCTGAGAATGGTCCATAAATAATGGTCTCATGATATAATTGTTATCCAACTATCTTAGGCTCGATCCTCAAATGACCTTTATTTGAAAACAACAACTATTGTGTTTTTATCTTGATCAGCAGTCAATCCCATGTTTTTTTCCTTGATCATTGACCAATGTTGGTATATATCATATGTTTCCAACATTGTAAATAAGAATTTTTTGTAACATCCCAAGTAAGTAATGAATAATAGATATTATTATTTATGTCTAGTAATGAATTTGATAGTTTTTTAGAGGCTTAAAATGAGAATAAATCTAATCTTAAGCATAGAATTCTCTAATATTTTTAAATGATTGTTATTCCGCCTTTTGATGGAAAACCATTTTAAATATATATTTTGAAAAATTTATAAGCTCTATTTTTCAAAATAAACTTACTATTTATGATTGGGACAGTGAAATTTACATTGGATAATTTTTTGGTATTTTTCTGACAAGGTTAATTTTTTATTGAATTGTGAAAATACTGCATTTTACATCAAAACTTCTTTTTCATCTAATTAAATTATAGGGTTAGATTATCTTTTTAATTGGTATTAAAGTGTATTTTGAATATATTTTTACCATTTAATCCAATTGTGGTCATTAGGATTAATTTTACTTTGGAATTGGGCATAAACTAATGCCAAACATTTCCAAGATATTGTTTAAAAAACCCCCGCTATTTGTTTTGACAACGGGAATTATTTTCAAGTTAATTATTGAAATTTCTGTGTTTGGAATTTGTTAAAATGGATTAAATATTTGGATTCATAAGTTCCAAATTATTTAATAAATACTCTTTTGTTTTTCGACATTATGAATAGTAACGACGGTAATTATCTTTAATTATCTTGATTAATTAGTAATCGGGTAGTTAAGGATAATAAAATAATATCATAATAATACCAAATGACCCCAAAATGTGTCCTAATGCTATATTTTTTCACATGGCCGACCATGGGATGCCTTGTGCCAAACTTGGGGACCCCATGGAATAACATTTGTGCGAAAGTGACTTTTTATCTTTTTATTTTTAAAGAAAGTTAAATATAACAAAGAATGTATCACCTGAGTAAAACATTTTTAATTTTGTCTAAATAAATTATATTTTTAAATATAAATATTCATTTGAAAGTTAAAAAGATTTAATAAATCATAGTATTTTTTTCATAATTTCTAGACATTATATAAATTTAATTATTTATGACATCATGATGATGCAGCGATTACCTCATTATTTAACGATTTAAATAAAATGAAAAGATAATGTAAAATATAAGACCTAAGCATGTCAAAAACATATTGGATGAGTATATTTCGAACCTTTATCACCTTATCATCCAAATACATCAATTTGGGACCTCTAAAATCCGAAACTCATTTGAAAATAAAGTAACATTTTATACCTTTCCAAGAGTGCCCCTCCTCTCCTCTTATAAAAGGCCCCCACCTCTACCTCCTTACCCACACCTCTCAAGCCTTTGGCTCAGCAAACCCCTAATAATTCTGTCTCTCCAAATCCATCTATTACTCCTTGAAGCCTCAATTTGGGCAGAATTCTTCCCGAGGAAGCCTTTGAGCTCAAATAAAAAAGAGTTACCCGTTTTTAAGGTATTGTCTTCACTTTTGTTCTTTTGTTTTATTTTGCTTCTCCAACCCCATAAAATCATTTTATTCATTTTTTTTGTAACAAAAAAAGTATCTTCCATATTCTAGGATGTTTTCATAATAAGGACTCGAGCTACACTTACACACACCTACATCTAATGGTTAAAGAACATACTGTTTCCGTGGATGGCGAATTTCTGCCTCACTAAACGATGATTGTTCAATATTCTTCTAACACCTTCAAAGGTGGACATTAAGATGTCACTATATTTATATATGATATATAGTATGTTTATGTTTTCCTTAAGATTCTTTATTTTTCATTTATTTCATACCTTTATGGCTTCCATTATGGGTATACGCGATATCTTCATTTTAGGAAGTGCGGACTACCACCCCCTCAAAGTGATTTGATTCGTTAATACCATATGTGTTACGTATAAATGATATAATTAATGATATTATATATGATACCATACTGGAATTAAAATAATATTATGTATCATTATGTTTTAATTCCATTAAATATAAAATAGAAATGGAAGTAGCGTTCATGCGTACGTACGGCTTACCATCTCCATGAACGATGCATTTCATTTCTTACATCTAAATGTTATGTAATATTATAAATGCATGAATATACTGGATATATATGATATATATTATATCTACATCATGAATACAATTCTGGATATAATGGATATTTTACCACATGAACAACTTGTAATTATAAATAGTTTATTCTTGACTCAAGTACCAATGATCGTTAAAACGACCGTTATTAACATAAATAATAACATAGTGTTCATGACAAGGTAATAAGTAATAATGAACTTGAAAAAGGTTCTTAAGCAAGTTGAAATTAACTCAAGTTTATTTTCGAGGAGATTAAAGAACGATCGAGTCATGTCGGACCCGAGGTAAGGGACTTCGTCTCAATCTCCATTCATTGAGGCATATTTTGTTTTATACACAACCTTCTTTTATACTGTGTATAAACCCCTTTTACCATTACATTTATCCAAAATGAATCTCTTTTATATGAAGCATTTTACTAAACGACAAAAGGGAATGTTTTTGTCGTACGTATGTGGCGACAACGACTTCTCCGCCGCCGTGACCATCATTCGAGTTTCGGCTTCTTCTACAATCCATACATTTTTTTTAAAATAAAAATAAATACCATGTTTTACTTTTCATTTATTTTGGTATTGAAAATGGTTTTAATAATGTTTTTATATCAATGTGTTGTATTGATATCTTGTGATTGAAAGGTGGAAATGTTTTTTTCCTTTATGCATGTTTTATGTGATATGATTATGTTGTGGTTTTTGGGAATTATTATGAAGATGGGTGGTTCCGTGATAAACTAATGGCAGGTGAGCCCGATATAGCTCTCCAATGCATTGGGTAATGCAAAGGAGTTAAAAGTTAAGGTTTCTCCGAAGAGATTTAGGGAATATACTGTGATGGGTATTCCAAACGTAACCAAGAGGGTTACTCCGTACGTAAGAATGTTATGAATTCCTCAAGTAACCTTTATGTCTTATGATTTCTATGATTTATTAATGATTGTATGAGGTATGTTAATGTGCTTATGTTTTATGAGTAAAGTTTGATTTCATTGATTCTTATGTATACATGTACTCATGTTTCCTTTCAATATTTTCATATCCCTTACTGAGATTTTCATGCTCATCCCAAGTTTTTGAAATGATTTTCACAGGTCAAGGGAAAGGTACATGATGTGATGCTAGTGTCAAGGATGTGTCAAGAAAGAATCCATTTTATATTTTAAATATGCTTCCATTGATGGGAAAAATGATTACAATCTTTTATATAACCAGTTTGTTTAAATGTGGAATGTAATGAAAGTTTTATGATATAATTATCTAAAACTCTAAACCTGAAAAGATACTCAATGTGTAATCTTGTAATAACTCAAGATTAAGTAAGTTTTAAGGCTGGGTCCTTATAGTTGGTATCAGAGGTCAGTTTAGATAACATTAGGAGTTAGAATTTTATTAAATGATTATCCAAAAATATATTTTTATTGTATGATTGAAATGATATAGAATTTGAAGATTACCATGTTGCTTCATCTAAGACATGTTTGTTCAGAATGGTTATCCGTAGACTAAACAGGGAAGCAGTGCTAGGAAGGCATACAGAAGGAAATGACTTTCCGAATCAGCATCCTGAGATGGTCGGAATTGTAACTGAATAGTTTGTTGTAGTAATGGCGCAGTTGACTCAAGAGATAAATGGTGGCGGTATCCATGCACGAGATCATCCAGATCAACCGCAGAGGAACATGTCAGTGGTGGAACATTTCCTGAGGCAACATCTCCCATCATTCAGAGGATCATCTGACCATGTGCTAGCTGAAGGGTAGATTAATGCATTGGAGAAGATTTTTGATGTCGTGGGGTGTTCAGACAATAAAAAGGTTAGTCTTGCTATTTACCGTTTGGAGGGTGAAGCAGATCAGTGGTGGTCGATGGTTAAAAATATAAGGGACGCTGATGAGATTGATTCTCTCGACAAGGATGAATTCAAAGGTATGTTTTTTGAGATTTATTTTCCTATGGCTGTTCGACATAGGATAGAAAAAAAACTCCTGGAATTGAGGCAAGAGGAAGACTCAGTGGCTGCCTATGAAGAAAGGTTCACTCGATTGGAAAGGTATGCTCCAAATTTTATCTGAGACCTTGATAGTAAAATCAACAGTTTTTACTCAGGATTAATGCCAAAATATCGAAGGGCATTGGATTCTCGTGAGTTTAAATGTTTTGAAAAGCTTGTTCAATGTGCTGAGAAGGTGGAAATGGAGTTTTCCAATGATCAAGTGTTCTATAAAAACCAGCAGAAGAAGAGACCGAGGTGGCAGGAGAAAGGAAAGAATTCTTCAAAAAGGATTGACGGTAAGAAAACTAAGTTTCCAGTTTGTCATAAATGTGGTAAAAGCCATGCTGGGGAATGTCTTATGAATTTTGGAAAGTGCTACCGACGTGGTAAGATGGGACATAAGGCTCGTGATTGCACTGAAAAAGATCAGGATGATGTTAAGAACAAATTTGATTTACAGTTAGTGAAATGTTTTAAGTGCAATGAGATGGTTCACTATACAAATGAGTGTCCGAAAAAGAGCATGCGTGATGGAAATCAGTTAGACTACAAGAAGAAAGGGGTGGTGAAATCCTTTGCAACTATTTCAGCAGATGTCGGGCCATCAAATGAAGTTGTATCAGATACTTTGTTTGTTTATTCAGATTATAGAAGTGTGTTGTTTGATTCGGGGTTTACACATTCATTCATCTCTGAATCCTTTTCTAGTAAAATGGGAATACCATCTCAAGAAATGACTCCAGAGCTTGTGGTAAAAACACCTGGGGGAAATGTTGAGGCAAAAATAATTTATAATAATCTTCTTATCCTTATCCGTGGAAATAACCTACTTACAAACCTTATTGTTTTACCTCTAGTAGAGTTTGATGTTATTCTGGGTATGGATTGGCTCTCTATTTACCATGCTAAGATTGACTGTAGATGTAAAGAATTTTCATTTCAGAAAGACTTTCAGTTTGTTTACAAGAATGAACTCTTACTGTTGATAACATATCAAGAGGCTAAGAAATTTTTAAAAGATGGAAATGAATGTTACCTTGCACACATCGTTGAAAATAAAGGAACTGTTCGGATTAATGATGTCCCAGTGGTAAATGAGTATCCTGATGTTTTTCCTGATGAGTTTCCTGGAATAATACCAGATTGGGAAGTTGAATTTACTATTGACTTAGTTCCTAATTGTAATCCAATTTCAAAACCCCCTTATCGAATGGCTCAAATTGAACTTTTAGATTTGAAGGAGAAATTACAAGATTTTTTAGAGAAAGGTTTCATTCGACCTAGAACATCACCATGGGGTGCTCCTGTTTTATTTGTTAAAAATAAATATGGTTCTATGAGACATTGCATTGATTATAGAGCCTTTAATAACATCACTGTTAAGAACAAATATTCTTTGCCTCATATCAATGATTTCTTTTATCATCTCCAGGGAGCTCAGTTTTTTTCAAAGATTGAACTGGGATCGGGGTACCATCAGTTGAAGGTAAAAGAAGAAGATATTCCGAAGACCGCGTTTCATACAAGATATGGCCATTATGAATTTGTAGTAATGCCTTTTGGGCTAACCAATGCACCTGCTGTATTCATGGACTTAATGAATAGAATTTTCCATGAGTTCCTGGATATGTTTGTGGTGGTTTTCATTGATGATATTTTGGTGTTTTCTAAAAGTAAATAGGAGCATGAAATACATTTAAGGGTTATTTTTAAAACATTAAAATAAAATAAATTGTATTAGAAATTCACCAAGTGTGAGTTTTGGTTGAAACAAATTTCTTTCCTTGGTCACATTGTTTCTAAAGATTGGATAACTGTTGATCCGACAAAAACAAAGGTTGTTGAAGAATGGCCAAGACCCACAAATATAACTGAGATTCCTATCTTCATTTGTTTGGGAGGCTGTTACCGAAGGTTTGTTAGAAATTTTTCACGGTTATCTAGTCCAATGACTAAGGTAACTCGGAAGGGTGTTACATTTATCTGGACAAAAGAATGTGATGATTGTTTTCAGGAATTGAAAAGAATATTGGTGAATGCTCCAGTTTTGGAACTACCTTCCAGGAATGGTGAGTTAGTTATCTAAAATGATGCTTCAATGAAAGGACTTGGTTGTGTCCTAATGCAGAATGATCAGGTAATTTCTTATGCTTCACATCAGTTGAAAACTCATGAGGTAAATTACCCTACACATGATTTGGAATTAGCTGCTGTTGTTTTCGCTTTAAAAATTTGGAGGGATCATTTTAATGGAGTAAAGTGTGAAATATATACCGATAAAAGAAGTTGAAAGTATATATTCACTCATAAATAATTAAACATGAGACAGAGGAGATGGGTAGAATTAATCAAAGATTATGATTGTACAATTAATTACCATCCAAGAAAAGTAAATAAAGTGGCTGATACTTTGAGTCGAAAATTTAATGCTTCATTAACAATGTTGCGTTTGGAACATGATCCTTTGGTTGAAGATTTGATGAACTTTGGAATATATGTTTTTGGTGCAGGATTTTTTTCTGTTTTGTTTTAGGTATTAGTGAAATATTCTCTATCAGACAGAATCAAGCAAGCACAGAAGCAAGACAGTGAGTTGCAGAAAAAGTTAGAGCTGGTTCAGAAGGGTAAGTTGCCTGAATTCAATATTGATAATGATTGTGTTTTGGGATTTGGGAATATATTTTGTGTTCCTTGTGATTCATAGTTGAAGAGAGATTTGTTATGTGAATCCCATAGTTCTCCGTTTTCAGTTCATCCTGGCAGTACTAAGATGTACAGAGATCTGCAGGAGTACTACTGGTGGGAAGGAATGAAAAGAGATATTGCTGATTTTACTGTGAAGTGTTTGAGTTGTCAGAAGGTTAAAGCAGAGCGGCAGATACCGAAAGGGATCCTTCATCCTTTACCAGTTCCAGAGTTGAAATGGGAAAATATATCCATGGACTTCGTTGTGAGATTGCCGCAGACACCTCGAGGTAATAATGCAATCTGGGTTATTGTTGATCGCTTGACTAAATCTTATCATTTCCTTGCTATAAGAGATACTTTTTCCCAAGATCAACTTTCTCAGTTGTATCATAAAGAGATATTCAGGTTACATGGAGTTCCTTTATCCATTGTATCTAATCGTGATCCCGGGTTTACTTCTAACTTTTTGAATGGCCTTCAGAAGTCGTTGGGTACTGAATTAAATTTTAGTACAGCTTTTCATCCTCAATCAGATGGGCAGTCAGAACGAACGATCCAGAATTTGGAGGATATGCTACGTTCTTGTTTGATGGATTATCAGGGAAGTTGGGACCAACATCTTTCTTTGGTTGAGTTTTCTTATAATAACAGTTTTCATTCCAGTATACAGATGGCTCCATTTGAGGAATTATATGGGAAGTGGTGTCGAACTCCAGATTTTTGGGATGAAGTAGGTGAAAGGAAGCTGATGGGACTATAATTGGTAGAAGAGATGGCAAGGAAAGTTCAATTGATACAGAAACACATGAGAACAGCTCAGAGTAGGCAGAAGAGTTATGCGGATAACAGGAGGAAGGATCTCTCTTTTGAGGTAGGTGATCATGTTTTTCTCAAAGTCTCACCATGGAAAAGTGTGATGCGATTTGGTAAGAACGGAAACCTGAGTCTAAGGTTCAGTTGTCCATATGAAATTCTAGAGAGGGATGGTTCAGTTGTTTACCGAGTGGCTTTACCTCCGAGTTTATCTCAGGTAAACAATGTTTTTCATTTTTTGATGTTGAGGAAATATATGCCAGATCCATCTCACGTTTTGAGTCCAGAGGTAGTTCAGTTGGAAGAGAACCTATCTAATGAGGAACAAACGGTCTAGATTCATAACCACAGGGAGAAAGTGTTGCGTAATAAGGTGATTCATCGGGTAATGGTTTTGTGAAAAAATCATATGGTTGAAGAGGCAATGTGGGAATATAAAAATGCTATGAGGGATAAATACCCCCACTTATTCGATAAGTAAATAAATTGCAGGGACGAAATTTTCTAAAGGGGGAAAGGATGTAATATCCCAAGTAAGTAATGAATAATAGATATTCTTATTTATGTCTAGTTATGAATTAGATAGTGTTTTAGAGGCTTAAAATTAGAATAAATCCAATCTTAAGCATAGAATTCTCTAATATTTTTAAAAGATTGTTTTTCTGCCTTTTGATGGCAAACCATTTTGAAATATATCTTTTCAAAATTTTATAAGATCTATTTTTCAAAATATTCTTATTATTTATGATTGGTACATTGAAATTTACATTGGATAATTTTTTGGGATTTTTCTGACAATGTTCATTTTTTAATGAATAGTGAAATACTTCATTTTACATCAAAACTGCTTTTTCATCTAATTAAATTATATGGTTATATTATCTTTTTAATTAGCCTTAAAGTTTATTTTGAATATATTTTTACCATTTAATCTAATTGTGGTCATTAGGATTAATTTAACTTTGTAATTGGGCTATACTAATGCCAAACTTTTCTAAGATATTGTTTCAAAAAAAAACGGCTATTTGTTTTGACAACGGGAATTATTTTTAAATTAATTATTGCAATTTCTGTGTTTGGAATTTGGTAAAATGGATTAAATATTTGTAATCATAAGGTCCAAATTATTTAATCACGACTCTTTTGTTTTTGGACATTATGAATATTAACGACGGTAATTATCTTTAATTATTTTGATTAATTAGTAATCGGGTAGTTAAGGATAATAAAATAATATCATAATAATAACAAATGACCCTAACATGTGTCCTAATGATACTTTTTTTCTCATTTCCTACCATGGGATTCCTTTTTCCAATCTTTTGGACCCCATGGAATCACTTTTGTGCAAAAGTTACTTTTTATCTTTTTATTTTTACAGAAAGTTAAATATAACAAAGAATGTATCACCTGAGTAAAAAAAATTTAATTTTGTCTACATAGATGATATTTTGGACTATAAATATTAATTGTAAAGGTAAAAATATTTAATACATCACATTATTTTTTTCATAATTTTTAGACATTATATAAGTTAAGTTATTTATGACATCATGATGATGCAGCGATTATCTCATTATTTAACAATTTAAATAAAATGAAAAGATAATGTAAAATATAAGACCAAAACATTTGAAAAACCTTTTTGATGAGTATATTTTGAACCCTTATCACCTTATCCTAAACATAAATCAATTTGGGACCTCTAAAACCCGAATCTCATTTGAAAATAAAGTAACATTTTATACCTTTCCAAGAGTGCCCCTCCTCGCCTCTTATAAAAGGCCCCCACCTCTACCTCCTTACCCACACCTCTAAAGCCTTTCGCTTGGCCAAACCCTGATCATTTTGTCTCTAAACATCCCTCTCTTACTCCTTTAAGCCTCACATTGGGAAGAAGTCTTCCCAAGGAAGATTTTGAGCTCAAATAAAAAATAGTTACCCGTTTTTAAGGTAATGTCTTCACTTGTGTTATTTTGTTTTATTTTGCTTCTCCAACCCCATAAACTCTTTTTATTCATTTATTTTGTAACAAAACCAGTATCTTCCACATACTATGATGTTTTTATAATAATTATTAGAGCTAAAATTACACACAACTACATCTAATGGTTAAAGAACATACAGTTTCTATGGATGGTGAATTTCTGCCTCACGAAACAATGATTGTTCAATATTCATCTAACACATTCAAAGGTGGCCATTAAGATGTCACTATATTTATATATGATATATAATATGTTTATTATTTCCTTAATATTCTGTATTTTTCATTAATTGTATACCTTTATGGCTTCCATTATGGGTATACGCGATATCTTCATTTTAGGAAGTGCGGACTACCGCCCCCTCAAAGTGATTTGATTCGTTAATACCATATGTGGTACGTATAAAGGATGTATTTAATGATATTATATACGATACCATACTGGAATTAAAATACTATTATGTATCATTATGTTTTAATTCCATTAAATATGAAATAGAAATGGAAGTAGCGTTCATGCGTACGTACAGCTTACCATCTCCATTAACGGTGCATTTCATTTCTTACCTATAAATGTTATGTAATATTATAAATTCATGCATATACTGGATATATATGATATATATGATATCTAAATCATGAATAAAATTCTGGATATAATGGATATTTTACCACATGACCATCTTGTAATTATAAAGAGTTTATTTTTGACTCAAGTACCAATGATCGTTAAACGACCATTATTAACTTAAATAATAACATAGTGTTCATGACATGGTAATAAGTAATAATGAACTTGAAAAAGGATCTTAAGAAAGTAGAAATTAACTCAAGTTTATTATTCAGGAGATTAAAGAATGATCGAGTCAAGTCGGACCCGAGGTAAGGGACTTCGTCTCAATCTCCATTCATTGAAGCATATTTTGTTTTATACACAACCTTGTTTTATACGGTGTATAAACCCCTTTTACTATTACATTTATCCAAAATGAATCTTTTTTATACGAATCATTTTAGTAAACGACAAAAGGGAATGTTTTTGTCATACGTATGCAGTGACAATGACTTCTCCGCCGCCGTGACCATTATTTGAGTTTCGGCTTCCTCTACAGACCATACCTTTTTTTAAAAGAAAAATAAATACCATGTTTTACTTTTATTTTATTTTGGTATTAAAAATGGTTTTCATAATGTTTTTATATCAATGTTTTGTATTGATGTCTTGTTATTGAAAGGTGGAAATTTTATGTTTCCTTTATGCATGTTTTATGTGATACGATTATGTTGTGGTTCTTGGGTATTATTATGAAGACGGGTGGTTCCGTGATAAACTAAGGGCGGGTGAGCCCGATATAGCTCTCCAATGCTTCCGGTAATGCCAAGGAGTTAAACGTTAAGGTTTCTCTGAAGAGATTTAGGGAATATACTGTGATGGTTATTCCAAACGTAACCTAGAGGGTTAATCCCTACGTAAGAATGTTATGAATGCCTCACGTTACCTTTATGTCTTATGATTTCTATGATTTATTCATGATTGAAAGAGGTATGTTAATGTTCTTATGTTTTATGAGTAAAGTATGATTTCATTGATTCTTATGTATACATGTACTCATGTTTCCTTTCTATATTTTCATATCCCTTACTGAGCTTTTTATGCTCATCCCAAGTTTTTGAAATGATTTTCACAGGTCAAGGGAAAGGTACATGACGTGATGATAGTGTAAAGGAAGTGTCAAGAAATAATCCATGTTATATTTTAAATATGTTTCCATTGATGGGAAAAATGAGTACTATCTTTTATGTAACCACTTTGTTTAAATGTGGACTGTAATGCAAGATTTATGATCTAATTCTCAAAAACACTAAACCTGAAAAGATCCTCAATGTGTATTCTTGTAATAAATCAAGATTAAGTAAGGTTTAAGGATGGGTCCTTATATTTCTTGTATACTAGTTACTCCCATTTAACTATCTATGTATCAAAATTACCAATTCCATGTGAGGTATTTTTAGCCTCTTGCCCGTCTTATTTCATTATCCCATGTGAAAAATAATAATTCTAAACCACTCCGAATTTCTCATACTGATCATGTATCATACATGCATAGGACTGGGGAAGGACTTTTCATAAGGTAGGATTGAGGCACATGAGTGACCAATGGTCTGAACATTATAAGCATAATCGGGGAACCTAATTCCAAGAATCATGAAACAAAATTATTTTCATGTCATCCTGAGAACATTTGATTTGGTGTCCAGCCCCACGAGCCCAAAATTCACAAGGATTTTGTCACCGTATGACACTTTACATATCCCTTTGAAACGACAACCCCTGTTGTATAAGAATAATAATCTTGAAATGTGTTCGTGTTGTTGTATAGAAATTAGGTACGGAATCCTATTACATCCAATAAAACTCCATTAACATTAGGTAGCCTTCCTCTGAGGTCAGGGATGTTCATTCGAGATCTGAAAAACCTGAGTTCCAAGAGCTATCACCTTAAACTAAGATTCAGGGTCTATCAATTATGATCATAAACTATTTTCTATTGGTCTGATCTCCATGAACATAAACTATGTTTCTATGGTTTGAATGCTATGACATTAAAATAGGAGTTTGATTTTAAAAATCATGACATTAAACATAGTGCGGGTCACACCAAGAATATGTAGGGTGGTATAAGGGCTTTTTTGGACCCTGCTTCATGTCAAGGTATCACTCTAATGTTCTACACATGTCATTTTTTGGTATTTATTCCCACAATCAAAACACTATTTCCTTAAACATGGAGTCCAAATATAATAATTACGATATTAAACTGTATGAAAGACAATATGGGAATGTGTTGTGTGCTGTTAGGGATTCTCATCCCTCAATTCACATAGGGTTGTCACTCAACCACACTGTACATATCTTTTATGTATGTTTACCATACAATCCAAGATACATGACCATAAACAAAGATCCATGGTCCAAGAATCCCAACCATAAATTTTGTGTTAAAAATATCTGGGATATTCCATGTGTCTTGTGGACATGTATCCCCCTATATTCTTTTCAGGTGACCTATCTCCTCTACAACATATATCCCTGTTTAGACACAACTCCCATGGTCAAATAATTATGACCTTAAGTTGTGTGACATTCTCCCAATATTCTTTTTTCTTTGTGAAGGGTCATTTAAGACTCCATTAACTTATAGGCCCTCATTAGGAGTACTCCAATTGTGATACCCTTCGACACCCTCTAATACTCGGGATAGGCATGTCACATTCACATCAGTTCACATGCCCTCACTGTATGATAGTGAACTACATGTCTAATTTCTCAAACACATGACATTAAAATGTAAGATACATCATCCGAACATTATGTTGTTAAATTGCGTGTACAACATCCTCACCATATGACATAAAATTGTGCATCAATCATCCCCACCATATATTAATAACATATTTTTATATCATTCACATTGCATGATGTATGACTGCTGAGCATCATATGCTCATTTCTGAGAAACCATTTCCCTTAGTGAAAGTCAGCTTCACATCAAGCATGTTCTCCAACAGTCACACTGATTCGGAGGAGATGCATCCCCAGAATATGAGTTTAACCTTTTTATATATTGATATATTTAGTGCAATGGGAACAAATACATATTAGAATAATTCCACGAGGGTTAAAATTCATCTAAAAATTCCATCACATCATTCATGTGCTATGTGTGTAACTTTATTTGGATCCTCATTCCCCTCAATGTTCTAATGGTTCCACCTTGATTGTATATTACCATGCTACACTGGCTCACATACAATCTTTTTAATACACCCCAAAAAGCGATGAATGAAATTTTGAGATAGGTATGGAGTTTAAAACATGGTCAGAGATCGACCCCCATTTTTTATCCTTATACCCAAAAAATAATAATGGTTACTATGTATCAAACATTGTTAGTAGTTATCCTACATCATCATTACCATCACCCTTCATTGTAGATATTGGGTTTCATGAATAAATCTCTATATTACCCTTTGTTTGGGTAGAATTTAACACCCCATGTGTTACCACATTTGATCACTAGAACACATTGTAGAAGTTAGTTGAGTGTTCAGAGAACATTATAGTCCAATTATGGCCTATCTCTTCCTGAATACTCTTAGTATTCATTCCATATATGTAGAACATAAATGCTTCAAAATTTCCTAAAACTCTCATATAAATGAGAAATCACATGTTGGTTCCTTTATTCCCACTTCGAGGAAGACACGTTTGAGCTCAAGGATTGGTTATTGGTATTCTCACAAGTATGGATAATGTGTGATAAAAAAATACAATAACAAATATGTCTATGAAAATGAAAATTATTTCAAAAAATAATCATTGGTATTAGGTGAGGTAAATCCACACACATTACCATATTTTATGCACTAAAAAACATACACTATAGATCCACCCTGGGGTTTGAGAACTCGTGTCCTTTCAGACATTGGATGATAGTCTCTAGGTTCTACTATATCCTCACAAGATTTTGTTCCTCCTCTTAAGCCAATGTATATGTCTCATAATCCATGATGCACATATAGTATTTCTCTTCCTATTACTCATCTATCTGAGATAACGCCTCATTCACATGACCCTAATCCACTGCTATATGATCCCTCAATTAGATAATGAAATCTTCTTGATAATTGAGGAAGGCTATGCAGTTATTCTAATACTCCTGCAGATGATTAATTTTTTATTGGTATCTTGTAGCTCTAGGTTGACAATAGATATATTACTATTAAAAGATACATCCCAATGATATATCTGTAGATACACTATCTCAGTAAGATAGTCACAAATTGCTTCATGGAGAGCATAAGAATCCACCCCGCTAGTTCCCAGTTTCATAGCCAATGGAAAAGGGTCCATTTTCGACACACCAAGTATGACTATGTAGTGTTAGGGAAAAAATAATATATGCTCCCCCATTCCCTATTATGGACAATACAATTCTCTTCAACAGTATTAGAACCCGAATACTCAATCTCTAGGATTGGTGAATGCACATATTCATGGAAATCCTCAAGGAAAATATGGGCAGGGACCTCTAGCTAAATCTTATTCATCGATTAAAGATCAATGTCAATAGGTTGACAATATTCTTCGGACCATTAATCAGATGTACTATCTCCACTAGCCTTGAGTACTTCACCTCCAGTGGTGTCACATGTAACTATAGTATAAATCCCTCTGGTGAGTGAGGATGGGACATCTTGGAAGAACAAATCATCACGTGTGGGAATAACTACCATGGAAGGTTCCACAGTTCCCCAGACTGTATAAACTTTCTGGTTGTATACCCTCTATAGCACTACATGAAATAATATTGTGTTAGTTAGTCTTATTAAAAATGAATAGTTATGGAAACACAGATCATGTAAGTGATAATGAAAAACATAGGCCGAGCATTTGGATGAGGCAATGTCTTGGAACATAAATAGGGAGTTACACTATATGATACCCCTCACAACCAACCATCACACCAAGTAATGTATCTATACCCCCCCAAGATTTAGTTGGGAAGGAGTATCATGGAAACATCCACACATGTTGACAAAAAATATCTATGAATGTATAAAAATGTATCTATTTCGGTTGATATTTAGTTAAAGTTGTTGGTATATGGGCCTCAATAATAATTCACCCTTAGAGACTTTCTATTCTAGAAATTGATGCCGTCGTAGAGATTTTAGTAAGAGATGACCCATGACTGGGAGGACTGAAAGCTCAAATTATGAAACTCTAATATCCTTGATGGGATCTCCAGTTTAGAAAATCTGATGCCCAAGTCCTAAATCATACACTCCACCACTAGATAGATCAACTATATCCCCTATAACACAGATCCCTTTTCCATATGTAGTTATATCTTATATAAGAAAAATTATAGTTAGAACTATTGAACTTGAAGAGGGGAAAGATAGGAATACACATGAAAGATAAAAAGTATAACTAGAGGATAATGACTAGGATCAATTATTCCATATGAATAATTTCACCTATATCTCTATGATTTTCCTTCTGAACAGTCGACTGCCAATATTCTCTGTCCTTGGTTATCATTGTTTCATCACCATATGATGCTTCCTTAGTTGATTATTTAGTTTATGAATTATCCTTATAGTAATTATCACATCCAAACATCACCCGGACTAGGCTAGGAAGATGGACATGTGTCACATATTGATGTGAAATGTAATCCATGGATTCTAGGAATTGAATCATATTTTGAAAGAGAACGTTGTATGAGATTCTGGAGTGTGCCGCTATCGATAGATAGATCCATTCATAGGTTAATATACCCCATGTATTCTCTACCATAGTATTTTTACTCAATATTCCCTAGGCCTCCCAAAAGAATAAGGAATGTCAAATCAATCATTTTTCATAGAAGATACCAAATATTCTTGCCAATTGCCTCCAGAGATATGCTAATTCTGACCTGAGAGCCCCTTTCAATATCCCATGGCTACATTTAGGGACTGAAATCTAACATGGATGTGGGAGTAAATTAATTCCTTGCACATTCACCACTGTATCCTCATTTCAATATACCCTAGATTCCTAGCTAGCCTGTCCAATAACAACCCACCCACCACCTTATTTCTTCAATACCTTACACACTCTCATGATCACCCTTATGAATTGATGCAAGATCTCACATGAGTACACTACTACCCAGTTTCTAGTATAATCCTGGGACAATTCAGTATTAACATTGGGTGGTGGAAGAACACTGGTCTAGTAGGAGACCTTTCCTGTGAACGCCCTTTATAAATTATGAATGACACATGTAATCCTCTCTCCATATACCCCCATATAAACTAACTTTGTCAGCATCTAGACACATTCAAACTTCTGAGAAAACTGAGACCGTGTGTATAGATTGAAATAGGTGTTTCCATCATGTCTGGACACTATCCCTCCACCCTTGAAGGTTTGTAGGTATTCTAAATTATGCATTCTCCCTTGATGGTTATCCACTATCTATCCAGTAGGTGTTGAATATATTTGGATGTCAAAATTATCCTAGATTCTAATCTTGATCGTGACCCCGACATTTCTTAGAACCACCATTAGCTAAAACCTAGAAATATTTACTAGTGAGTGTTATATAATAGTATTTAGAGGGGTAACAACATTCAGATGTTCGTAGACTACATAGTTCACTAGAATCTAACAGTGATTGACCTAGAATTTTTTAGAGATACTCTTGGGCATGTCCCAACTTTCCATATGGAAAAAATAGACGTTGATTCATGCTAGTACGGGTCCCTATTTTTCACCCTATTATTGACCTCCACGATTACCACCGACACATGAATCCATGGGAGCATTCCCATGTAAGCGTCTATCACCAAAATAAGTTCGACAATTGGGAAGGTGTCTAGTAATTCATTTTAGAACACTAATGAATTACAGTACACCACAATTATTTATCCCCACTATAAATATTTTCCTTCTAACAAGATCAACCAATATAATAATAACCTCCTCCTTTTCAGAGCTATTGGAAATTTATTTTACCGTATCAATATTCTTATGGATGAGTTTTTCATCAATAACAAGAGAAAGAAATTATTTAAAATAATATCATTATGGAATGAGAGAATATAATCATAATTTATCTATAAATCCTTAAAGATATAATGCATTGGTATAGGGTTCTATTGCCTATCACTCCGAGTGTTTAGCATTGGGAGAAAATCATCATACTAGAACCCATTCATTGGAATTAAAATGTTGTAGTGCACATCCCAAAATAATAATTTGACCTCCCCCTGGTGAATATGGAATGTGTTGGTATGTAGATAAAAACAATTCAAGAGTTATATATATAGATCATAATCTTGGTATATATAGAATTAGGATGTACACACTATATCCTATAATCAAAATTTGTACATATTAGGTCCATACTATTGGTAGTTAAATCATATCCAGTATGCCTAGGCCAATCATTTTGTGATGTTTCGCCGGCCTAGATATCCCAATAACATTACCATCCCTTCCTATTATCCATCATATTTCTTTGGATGATATTAGCATATAGAGAAAGAAAATCTTCATCAACTGGTGTCTCCCAAATATCTATCCTCATCCAAGCAATAAATTTGTATAAATTGTATTTACTTATATGAAAAATGATGAACTTGAATGGTGACTTTACAATGGGAGTAATCATCATGGTTACTAAAAAATGAGTGTGGCATGTTGACTTCAATGAATTGGATGGAAACCTCATCTATCGACACCAATTTGTATAACAAAAAGTTGTTAATTATTAGATTATTTTTATTTTCATCATTAAACATGACAAGAAGTTAATAGATGTAAGAAATGACACTACTAGATAAATGAATTTTTGTGTTTCCCAATATTTTGGCCTTCACGGCTATGGTAGTAGCATCAATCTAAAATTGAACTGGTTATTTGTCCATTTTGGGAAAATTTGGGAGTTCGAAGGTATATTAATGAACGAATGGGTATTGGGAATAAATAGTTCAAATTAGAGTTAATATTTTTAAGTGTTCATAAAAAATATCCATTTTTCAATTATGTAATTTCAAAAAACAAGTACATACACAAAAGTCAAGAGCGGGGATAATTAAATCATGAAAAGGATAATAATTATGTAAGGGAGAAAGATTTTCATGTGAGGAAGTAAGTTTTCATTAAATGGTTTCCACTCCTCATCTATGATTACTCTTATTTTCATGATATTTTTAGATTTTTTTAGAAAATTCCATGACCAGGCATTAAGACGTTGTGTGATTCTGATGCCCGGTGAGCATTGAAAAATTCATTGAAAAATATTATTTTATTATTTTCACACCATAAAAATTTCTATAACAAGTGTAATATCTTTTTAATGGATTCCTAGATCAAATATTTGAGGTAACCATTGATCTCAAAATTGTGGCTTCACCCTAGATGGGACAAAACATTGGTCGACACATGTGATCTGGAGAAACAGTCACCAATTATGTACCCATAAGTAAAATTATTAACAAAAATTATTTTACATTAAGATACTAATAACTCTTTAATTTTGACCCAAATTTGAAATCTGATCCCACCACTGAGTTCATAATGTGGTATTTTCACTAGGCCTTACATAACATTAGTTGGCACAGGTCTTCTATGGAAAACCACGAGAAAGACATAATCATCATTGAATAATTTAAAGATAAATTATGTTTTTGATCGAATGACCCATTGTTATTTAAATGTACGACTACAAAACATCCTCCAGGTTGCCTTCTCAAACCCTATAAATTTAGAAAACTATTGCAGAGCTTTTCTAATGAATGACGATGGATCAATGTTCAGATCATGAATCATCGTGCAGACAGAGTTGGAAGATATCATCGATGATGAAAACACAAATGTTCTTCATCAATGATCAATTTGAACTCTAGGTATGTCATGAAATTTTGAATTATCTTACCCATTCATAAATGATGTGAAGAATATTGAATAATCCTTGAACATATTATCCTACAGTTTGATCGTTTCTGGATATATTATATTGGTGGGTTTATTTTTGGGTGTTTTGTTGATTTTTTTCTTCGCATTTCAATTTATCAAGAAATTATTGTTCATGACATGAAAAAGGGACTATTTTATTTCCTAGGGAGTTCTTTTACTTTTATCCAATTATTTTTGGCATTCTAATGCATTCTTAATCTCTTAACTATGCATTGAAATCCCTATGTGAACAATCGATCGTTGCATCCTCGATTATTGGCATAATGATACGATACCATGGATCTGAGTTTGAAATAATTCTACAAAGGTGTGATGATTATGGGGGTCGAACATTTGGTACATGAAAGTTGTGCATAGTGGAAAAGGTAGTGGAGCATGATGGTAGTCGGGGAAGAGGATTTGGTCGGTCTAAGCACGCGACGACGTCGTTCCAAGGGTTCAGTATAGGTGGATGGGGAGGCAGCCTATGGGGTGGCTGATGGATATGGAACACAGTTGGTAGCCTCTTGGGATACAATGTAGCTTGCATCTTCATATAGTGGTAGGAGGCACAATGTGTTGGGATGGAGCAATGTATGCTGGACCTGTGAGGCAGGCCTAGGTGGAGATGGGTTGGGCCTAGTTGGAGTAGCCCAAACTAATAGGTTGGGCCCACCCATAGTGGGGTGGGCCTAGTGAGATGGGTTTAATGAGTGGAAGGGTTTGACTTGGTAGGTCGGGTCAGACCCGAGTGGCCGGATCGGGCTATGGTTTACTGATGTGATAGCTCAAGCTGTCGTTAGGCGTTCAACCACCACTGTCAGTCCACGACCTACTAAAACCCCTTTTGAAATTTTTAGATAGCTATAACAATCCAAAAAGATGTATGTTTAATGATAAATATACTATTTTGGGACCCTTACATTGATAAATTTATTTTGAGTTATACTAAGTGGGGTTTTTTGGAGTGTACATATTATTTATTGGCTTGAAGAGTTGGTTCTCCCGAAATGAGCATTCTTCGAGAAAATGTTTCTTTGGCCAGTTATGAACTAGACACTGTGTATATTATTGAGACTATGTGACTTATATAGATTGTGGGTCTTATAATGAAAATGTGTCTTATGGAGGTTGTGTGTCTTTATAGATATTGTGTGTATTATAGAGATTGTGCGTCTTGTTGAGACTATGTGTCATATTGGATTGAGTATATCTGGATGTTCGTGATATATTTTCTGGATACATATATATGTGTGGAGATGAATATGAATTCCTTTGTGGTATTCCTTCATGATATTTTCATTGTGGTATTCCATTGTTGTATTCCATTGCAGTATTTACATTGTGGGATTCCTTTTTGGTATTTCCTTTGGGGTATTCCTTCATTGTATTTTCTTTGCGGTATTTATTATTGTTATTTCATTAATGGTATTCATTTTTTGTATTCCTTCATGTTATTTCATTTATGTTATTATTTATATTTTGTTGGGGTGTCCTACTAAGTATTGTTTTACTCACCCCTGCATGGCCTTTTCATGCATGTTTTGTGTATTGTGAAGACGATCAACATTTCGATGAAGTTCCAAGTAGACCTAGACCAGGTGGTTCTTTCTGAAATTGGAAAGTATGAGGTGTGTTATGGGTGATTTTTCAATGATATTCCAAGAAACTCTTACATTATAGGTCGAACTAGGGTCGTACACTGTTTTCATTTAGTGGACTAGTTTTGGATCTATTTACATTCCATTTATTTCACTATTGTAATCCAGTTGTGGAATATAGTGTTTTTTTTTAAATTACTTATTTATTTTTCATTTCAGTATTTTAGGCTTTGATATTTTTGCATGCAAACATGTACTTGTGAAAATGACTCCCATTTGTATGATATGCATACTCAGTGCTTGTCACCAGACCCTGGCCTATTGGAAGAGGGATAGGGGTAGTCACGACATGGGCCGCTCTAGGATGGGTAATGATAGAGTCGTTTCAATGGTGTTCAGCTCTATTTTATGATCGGGATTCTATGATATTGGGTTGGGGAACCAATTTTTTCTTATTTTTCTTCGACTTTCAATCCAGGGAATTCTATGTTGGTGTAGTGGTTGATGTATCCATACACTAGGTGTAACACCCTGAACCCACAAGACCGGATATGGTGCATTACTATGTACATTGGAATGGTTAGAAGGAAATAAATCCTGAATGAATGATAGGTTTAGTAGTATTGAAGAAACTAGATACATTTATGTAACTCAAATTTAATTGGAAAAGGTTAAAAAATAAAATACATAACAAAAACTAAAAACTGCATCCGCTGTACTGAATAAATAGTATTATCTTCATAACCTGTTGAAGGTAAACAAATTAAAAGTGTGAGATCTAATGCTATGTAAGGGTACAAGTGGTGTAATAATGAATCAATAATAACTGAATTGTAAACAATTTTACATAATGAATATGGCCTAGTGAATAAATGAAAAACTCACGCCGTTAATAATATGAGAATGAAACTACATCAATCGATTTTGTAATAGTGAAAACCATATGGATAGTAATAACTGATAATGAATAAAGGGAATGATTATTAATTGGACTTCACGTATCTGGGACCTGATACCATAATACCATTAAAAGTGGTTTAGTTATCTAGGTAGAAACCCGTCAGATTTTTGGAAACAAACTCGATGGGTTTTTTTCCAAAGTGATTGTCTCATGAGACCAGTCGATGCCTCAAGGGGATATAGTAGGCCCAACCCATTGCTTAATGTCCAAATAATTATTTTTTACATTGATTCAATACAATATAAATATTCCTTTACATTATCCGTATAGAATATAGGATACAGATTCATCAACTTCTCCACTGTTAAAAAATCATTCCAAAAAAGCAACGTATGTAAAATGGTATATGGTTTATACAATAAACATATCCATGATATAAGAATAAGGATATTTAATAGAAATATAATTTAAAATCAATGGGTATTCCAAATTGGAAGTCGGTACCCCACATAAGGATTATTAGGTGCACAATACAATGCATGTCCCAACGAACTGGAAATTGAAACAATGTTCTTTAACCTAATATAATTAGTCTAATCATATGAAAATACATAATAACCATCAAATGAATCCCTGAATATCATAATTATAAATAGTATCATGATATTATATGAAAAATTTCAGCACACATACACCACTTACAAGAAATAAGTGGTGACAAATGTATATCTCATCGAAATGAAAGTGAGATGGGAAAGCCCCTTACAAACATTTCGGCACGGTAACAAGTGTTCTAATGAGGGATTAATGAGAAGAAAAGTGGTATAAAATTTTTATATATCATAATTAAATTATGGGGGAGGTTTGAAAACATACCCCATTATTAGTAACTAAAAATTGAATAAGAAAACATAGGGGGGATTCTTGAACCAAAGTGAGAGAGATGATCCCTTACCATATACACGAGGTGTTATTGATGGTTCCAAACAACCTGAATAATCAAATTTATCTTCATTAATTAATATTTAAATAACCTAATAAACATTTAATTGATATGTAATGACATTATTAGATTCATTAATGGCCTTTTTGATGGGTTATTGAGATTAAATTTTATTGTTTTCGAAGCATTTTGTTCCTGGGTTTTCATTATCTGTTTACTTGTATTCATGAAGGGAAGTACTTTTGAAATATGGTTAAAAATACCACTTTGTGAATATATATTATTAGTTACACTATATATATATAAATTATCGTATAATTATTCTTGTTATATTCCATGAGGATGACTCATTCGATGAGTTAATGATAAACGATTGGATGTGGCTTGGCGGTTTTGTGCACACTGACCATGTTTTGTAGTGTTATTCCATATTATGAGGGTATAAGGATTATAGAACATTAAACAAGATATAATACACATATTATGATCCAATACAACCATTTAAAAGTTTTCCTGACTATTATTTAATATAGTAATTCAAATTCAAAACATGGCTTCCTTGAGTGTGATAAATTAACACATCTCAGACCGTGTTAGCATTTATAGTATAAAAGTAAAGGATAAAAGAGAGATTATGATGAAATATTTAATTAGAATAATTAAAATACAGTACATGTATGGTACTTGAATTATTATGTAATTTGTATGACTTTAGGTGAGAAGAGATAACAAACGAACAGAACTTATAAATGGAATTGAAAGAAAAAGGAAGAGAGGTTCACCTCTTGAGTACTCCTCTTTGAGAAACTCTTTATGGCCAATGTTTTTGGCATTTTGGTGGGTCTATAAGTTCATGGACGTGGGGGAGGATGTTTGGGGGATATTTGAGTATAATTTAGGAATGTATTGAAGTTTGAGTTGTGTGGGAGGAAGATGGGGTGAGGGGTGGTTTATATAGTGGAGGGGGGAGGGGATTTCTCAAAATTATATTCATTAATTTATTATTTCTTCACAAGACAAGGAATAGTGAGTCTCCAATGACCATGAATTGTAATTTTATCATGTGAATCCGAATAATTTGGTCTTATAATAGAAAAACATCATACATGACTCTATAATTAGTGTATTTAGCTTATTTTGTAAATTATGGTATTTCACTATTCATAAAAATTCAACTATTTCAAAAAAAATAAAAAAAAATCACCCTAACCATTTTTTGATGTGTAGAATCAAAAAATAAATTCCATTTTTCAAAAATAATTTTATAAATATTATTAATTAAATATTTAAATAAAATCATTATTTAATCAACAAATATAAACACTTAAATTATACATCTTCATTTTATGGTGCCTATATTTTTTAATACATTCATGGGTGTGGATAAAATTCCTAAGAGTAATATTAATATTAAAAATGGTATGTTACTACTCATAAGGGTAGGTTACTATTCATAAGTCTATGATATAATTCACAATACTTATGTTAATTCTATAAGACTCTAAATATAATCCTGAACACAACTGTGTAGGTCATATTTTTATAATTCAAATTAAAAAGCTGGAAAATTTAAGTTTAAGGGCTTGGTTATGGATATATCATTTATGTAACCATGTTTTATTCCATAGAGGATCAGTGATTCCTGAAATATAGGCCATATAATGAATAAAATATATTAAGTGAAACATACTATAAAATGTTTGGGGTGCAACATTATTCCATACTTCGGAAATTTCTTCCTCAAAAGTTTATGTATAAATCCCATAGAAATGATGTGGGAGTTCTTCTTCAAAACATCCTCATGTTCCTATATTGCTTCCTCCATATTGTTGTTTATCCAAAGAAACATTACTAGGAGATTAGTATGATTTTTCAAAACATGCTCCCTTGTGTCAAGAATCCCAATTTTCGTTTCACAGTTTGACAAATCAGGTTCCCGTGATATTTCTTCATAAATGAGTACATGTGTTGGGTCTGGAATTTATTTCTCCAACAATGACACATGGAACACATCATGAATTTTATAGAGACTTGGAGGCATTGCTAAACTGTAATCTACAGCTCTGATTTGTTCTAGAATTTCATATGGCCTGATGTACCTAGGGCACAATTTTCCTTTCTTATCGAACCTTAACACACCCTTCCATGGAGATAATTTTATAAATACATGATCTCAAACATGGAATTCCAAATACTTTCTCAGATTATCAGCATAACTCTTCTACCTACATTGGGATGCTTTAATATGGGCTTGAATTTTCTTTACCATTGTTGTGGTCTCTTCAATAAGTTCTAGGCCTATAAATTTTCTCTCACCAACTTCATCCCAACATGTTAGAGTTCATCATATTTAACCTTATAATGCTTCATGTGGAGCAATTTGAATTCAAGAATGGAAAATATTGTTGTAATAAAATTACACCAAATGAACTTATTTTTCCGACATATCTTGAAAGTTAAGAGAGCATGACCTCAACATGTCTTCTGGAGTTTTAATATTCCTTTCAAACTATCCATCGATTTGGGGGCGGTAAGTAGTACACATATGATGCTCAGTATCCAAATCCTTCGAGAGACTTTTATGGAATTTTGATGCAATCCATGGATCTTGATTGGACACAATCTATAGAGTTTCACCATGATGTCTTACAACTTCATTAATATAATGTCTTTACATTAGGTCAAGTGGAAAATCCTCTCTTATCGTAAGTAAATGTGCTGATTTTGTTAGACAATAAACAATTTTCCATATTGCATCCTTCCTTATAGGTGTCCTCGGTAGACCCATGAATAAATCCATCATAATGTCATCCCACTTCCACAAAAGAATTGGTAGAGGTTTCATTACCCTTCTTGGATGTTTTATCTCTACCTTAACTTGTTAACAAACTAAACACCATGACACGTATTCAGCAATTTATCGATTCTTATTATCCCACCAAAAATATTCCTTCAGTTCTCTATATATCTTTTTTCTACCCATTTGTATAGATAAATTTGAGCTACGAGCATCGTCTAATAGTTCCCCGTTCAGCTCAAGTACTCATGGAGCACGTAACCTCTTCCCAAATTTCTGAACTCCTTCTTCATACACAATGTCTGCCAATCTCCCATCTTTGACAACATTAATTTTCTTGTGCAGATTCTCATCATGAGAGTGAGATATTTTTATCTTCTCTAATTAAGATGTTTTAGTAATCCTTTGAAAGAGGAAATATGTTTTCTCATATTTAAAAATTCCCATATCTGTCTTCAATAGATCCATGATTAATGGATCTCATTCTATTCTCATTTGGGCCAGGAGTGCAAGATCATTCCTACATAATGCATTTGCTACCTTATTTTCCTTTCCTAGGTGGTAGTGTATTGAAATATCATAATTGTTGAGTAACTCGAGCCATATCCTTTGCCTCATGTTGAATTATTTTTTTTCTAAAAATGTATTTCAAACTCTTTTGGTCTGTATAAATCTCACATCTTTCCCCATAGAGATAATGTCTCCATATTTTCTGAGGAATTACTATGGCAACTAACTCAAGATCATGAGTTGGATAATTTTACTCATGAGTCTTAAACTATTGTAATGCATAAGCAATAACTTTATCATTTTTTATAAGGGCACAACACAATCCATTCTTTTATGCATCACTGTATATAAAAAATCTCCCATTTCAAGATGGAAGAGTCAAAATTGGAGCATTGTCCAATCTTCTATTCAATTCCTCAAAGAATTATGTACATTAGTTTGTCTATACAAACTTAACCCCTTTATGTGTGAGCTTGGTTAGCTTGTTAGCAATTCATGAAAAATTCTAAATGAAACGCCAATAGTAACCTGTTATGACAAGAAAACTGTTTACCTTGGTTAAGCATGTTGGTGTGGGACATTCTTGGATTTCCTTTTTCATTACAGGATCAACTAACATTCCATCCTTAGAGACAATAGGGCAAAGAAAAAACTGACTGAATCCATAATTCTCCCTTGCTAAACATCGCATATAATTCATTCCATCTAGGAGTTTTCTGAATAATATGCAAGTAACTCGCATGGTCTTCATAAATGTTTGAGTAGAAAAGCATATCCTTGATGAATACCAAAACCAAGATATCACGATATTACTTGAAAACACAATTCATTAAAACCATGAAAAATGAGGGTGAATTAGTTAGTCTAAAAGGAATCACTGTAAACTTGTAATGCCCATACGTAGTCCAAATGATGTATTAGGAATATCTTCCTTCCTCACATGTAGTTGGTGATATTATGATCGAAGTTCAATCTTCAATAAGAAATGATTTTGAGGAACCTGATCAAATAAATAATCAATATGAGGAGGATGATACTTATTCTTTCTTTTAATGGAATTTATTTCCATGTAATCAATGCATAGCCTCCGGGATGTATCTCTCTTCCTGAGAAATAGGATCATGTATCCTAATGTAGAAACACTAGGTTGAATAAATCATCTATCACTAAACTCTTCTAGTTATTTCTTTAGTTCCAATAACTCCACAGTGACCATTCTATAGGAGGTATTTGATATAGGTCTTGAACAATGAATTAATTAAATGGAAAACTCAATTTCCCGCTCTAGAGGATGTCATGATTAATCCTCTCAAATACATCAATGTATTATTTCACTATATGCATTTCTTCAATTTTATGATTTCTTTCTCACCCATAGATATTGGGTTCCCTTCCTCTCCATGAATTTCATTCAATAGAGATACTAGGGTTTGGACTAGATTAGAATCGGATGGAACATTCTCTACTCTAAATATAATATATTCTACACCATTTTCAAAAAAACTAACTTCTATTTTCATGCCTCATAGTTTGACAGCAAATTAATTCCTAGAATAATATCCAAGTCAGTCATTGATGTGATGATAAGGTTAGAACCAATGCATGTTTTTGTGTCATGAGGGACACTTGTTGACATGACTTTGTTTCAATGATGCATCCCCTTGGAAGTTTGAAAGATAACTCCTTTATTTAAAAAAATGGACACATATAATTTTCTTGGAAAATTGGAAAGATATAAATGAATGTGATGATCCAGAATCAAATAAAGTGTTGGCTAGGTTTGATTAAATTATTAAAGTACATGCCACCACATTATTAGGAACTATAAATTATGCAGTTTTAATCACATAAGCTATCCCTTTCCCTCTTGTCCTTTTCTGAGGAATGTTTTCGTTGGAACATAGGACACTCATTTTCATAGTGTCACATCTCTCTAAAATTGTAGCATTAAACATTATAAAATTGTTTTATCTCCTAGAATTCATTAGATAGAAAACCCTTTTATCCACACTTATAGCATACTCACTTTCCATTGAAGCATTTCAGATGATGATTTATTCCACTGTTCTCACGTAATGGGAATTTTTTCATTCCCTTGTTCTTCTTTGGAACTTCACCCTTTTCTTGGTAATCAGATTATTGCTTTTTATCTTGGTTTCCCTTGAACTAATTTGATCTAGAAAATTCCTTCTCTATTATGATATCACACAATACAATTTCATAATACGATGAAAATGTTTATGATGCTAGTGCCCTTTGAAGACATGGATTTAAAACTTCAAAGAAATGATCAATCTTGTCTGCTATGTCACGTACATAATCATCATTATACCTATCATGCCTTATAAAAGTAGCCTCATACCCTACAACACCGTCTTCTTCCCTTTTCTTTAAGTCAGTGAATTTACACTTCTTTTCGGTTCATTTTTCACGATGGAAATATTTTTCAAAGAATATCTCCTTAAATGTACTCTATTCCATATCTTCTATTTCATCTTCCTCCATTATATTCAGAATCAAGGACCAACATTGATCAGTGTTTCCCTTGAGACAATATACATCCAGTACTACCATTTCATTTTTATTTCATCTTAATGCCATGAATAAAGTTTCAAGGGACACGATCCATTGCACAAAAACCACGAGATTAGTAGTCCAACTTAAATATGGGGGCTTGTGCCGCATGAAACGATCCAACATAGGTGTGTAATAGTTATTCAATACTAACTGAGTATGTTGTCCCAATAGGGACATGATCTAATCTACTCCAACATTTGCTGTGTTGACTTGCTCAGTGGGGAGATCCCTATATTTCCTATGAGTATTGATTCCCCTGGTTCCATTAGACTCCATTTCAAAATAATGGTACACACTTGATTAGTGTATGAATCATAATTTATAATCTTAACTTAACAAAATACTTAGCATAAAGTGAGATCCTACACATGGCTAATCCCATAATCAGAAAAATGATTTCCTTGTGGAATAATTTACATTTAAATCCTTCATAATGATATGTAATGAAAATATGAATTATCCCAAGCATATCCCCCAAGAGTTTCCTAACCAAGAGTGCATCAAGTCCTACTGTCATGTTCCACGATACCCCGGGTCAAACCCGAAACACATGGTAAGAGATTTCACTTCTAGTTACATCTATGCTAGAGCCGCCTCTACCCGCTCTTAACCAGAGAGGGATGTATTTAATAGAATGATTCACATAATTTATTCCTTAACAGAATACAAGGATGTTCTTGTATGTTTATCCCCAAATTTTTCCTTTGGTATTTGTTCCCTACAATACATTTCTTACACTAGATTCCAAGTTTTCTACTAATCATCATTTTATACCAAATGTAACACCCTGAACCTTCTAGACCAAAGCTAGTGAATTACTATGTACATTGGAATGGTTAGAAGAAAATATACCCCGAAGGAATGATCATTTTAGTAGTCTTGACGAAACTAGATACATAGATTTAATTGAAATTTCATTGGAAAAGGCTACGAAATACAATTCAAAACAAAAACTAAAAACTGCATCAAGAGAGTTCAAAAAATAGTCTCCTCTTCATAACCTATTAAAGGTATACAAATGAAAGGGTGATATGTAATGCTCTATAAGGGATAAAAATGGCAGAATCATGATTCAATAAAAACTGAATTGAAAACAATTTGATATAATCAATATGGCATGGTGAATAAATGAAAAACACACACCATTAATAAACTGAGAATGAAACTACAACCATAGATTTTGTCTTAGTGAAAACCACATGGATAGTAATAACTAATATGGAATAATGATAATAATTTTTAATTGGACTTCATGTATCTGGAACATGATAGAATAATACCAATAAAAACGGTATAGTTAAGTGGGTAGAAACCCGTCTGATTTTTGGAAACAAACACGTAGGGTTTTTCGCCAAACCAATTGTCTCAAGAGACCTATCAATGCATAGAGGGGATATAGAGGGCACCGAACATCACTTAATTTCCAAATAATTCATTATACATAGATTAAATACAAGAGAAATATGACTTTACATTTTCTATAGATAATAGAGTATGCAGATTCATCAACACCTCTACAATTAAAACAACATTCCAAATAAACACCGTATGTAAAATGGTATACCATTTAGAAAATAAACATATAAAAAATACAAGAATATAGATATATAATAGAAATATGATTTCAAATAAATTGTGACATCAACTGGAAATTAGGTACACCACATAAGGACTATTAGTTTCACAAAACAATGTAAGTCAAAACAAAATGAAAATTGATACAAAGATCTTTACCACAATATAACAGTCAAATCATATGAAAAAAACATAATAACCATCAAATGAAACCATGAAAATAATGAAAATAAATAGAATCGTGATAGTATATGAAAAATGATAGTACACATAAACCACATACATGAAATAAGGGACGAACAATGGAAATCTCATAGAAATGAAACTGAGAAGGGAAAACCCCTTACAAACATTTCGGCATGGTAACAGGTGTTCTTATGAGAGATTATTGAGAGGTAAATGGGTATACCATCAATTATATATAATAAGGGAATTATGGGGGAGGTTCTAAAATAGACCCCATCATTTGGAATTAAAAATCGAAGAGCACAACAAAGGGGAACTTTTTGAACAAAAATGAGAGAGAGGATCACATACATTGTGCTCAAAGGTGTTTTTGATTGTTCTTAAATACCAGAATAATCAAATTTTTCAACATTAATTGACATTTCATGAAACTCATAAACATTTAATTGATATTTTATATCCTTATTAGGTTCATTAATGGCATTTTTTATGGGTTTAAGATATTTGATTTTATTGTTTTGGAGGCCTTTTTTCCATGGTTTTCATGATCTGATTAATTGTATTCATGAAGGGAAGTTGATTGGAAATGTGATTAAAAATATAGAATTTTCAATATATATTATTATTGAAATTAAATATATATAAAGTATCTTATAATGAATCTATTTATATACCATGAGGATGACTCATTCGATGATTTAATGATAAACGCTTGGATATGGCTTGGAGGTTTTGTGCACAATGAACTTGATTTGAGGTATTATTCTATATTATTAGTGTGTATGGATTCCAGAACACTAAACGAGATAATATATATATATATATATTATGATCTAGTTCAACAATTTAAAAGAATTAAAAACTAGTATTTAATATAGTAATGCAAATTGATAACCCATCTTCCTTGAGTGTGATAAATGCACAAATCTCAGATGGTGTTTGCATTTATAGTATAATAGGAAATAAAAAAAAGAGATATTATGATGAAATATTACATTAGAAAAATGAAAATCCAGTACATGTTTGGTATTGGAATTATCATGTAATTTGGATTAGGTGAGATGAGAACAGAAAACAAAATAATGGAACTTGTAAAAGGAATTGAAAGAAAATGGAAGATAGGTTCACCTATTTAGTACTCCACTTTGAGAAACACTTAAAGGCCTTTTTATTTTGATTTTTGGGGAGACCATAATGTCTAAGATGTATGGGAGGAGGTTAGGAAACTATTTGAGTAGATTTTAGGCAAGTTATTAAGCTTGAGTAGTGTGGGAGGAAGAGGTGGTGAGGGGTGGTTTATATACTGGTGGGGAGAGGGGATTTCTCTATATTATATTCATTAAATTATTATTTCTCCACAATACAAGGTATACCGAGTGTTCCATGACCAAGAATAGGAATTTTATCATGTGAATCGGAATACATTGGACTTACATCAGTAGAACATCATACATGACTCTATAATTTGTCTATTTATCTTATTTTGTAAATTATGGAATTTCACTATTCATAAAAATTTGAAGTATTTCAGAAAAATACCAAAAAATCACCCTAAATTTTTTTCAATGTCCAGAATACAAAAATGAATTGCATTTTTCAAAAATAATTTTCTAAATATGATTAAATAAATATTTTATGAAAATCAATATTTATTCGAGATATATACACCCTTAAATTATATCTCTTCATTTTTAAGGTGCCTAAATTTATTTATACATTCATGGGTGTTGATACCATTCATAAGATTCATATTAAAATTAGCAAGGCTAAGTTACAATTAACAAGGGTAGGTTTCTATTCATAAGGGTATGTTACTATTTTCTAGAAATTAGTTTAATTCTATCAGACTCTAAATATCATTCTGATCAAAACCGTGTATGTCATATTCTAAAAATTCAAATTAAAGAGGTGGTAAAATTATGTTTAATCGAAAGTTTATGAATATCTCTTATATTTAACTATGTCTTGTTCCACAGAGATAGAGTGATTCGTAAATTATAGGCTATCTAATGAATAGAGTGTATTTAAGAGAAACATACCATAAAATGTTGGGGGTGCTACAACAGGTCTCTGTTTTTTATTTTTTTCGACATGATACATTAAAACTTTAGTTGTAGGGAGACAATCATAGTACATAAAACATATAAAAATAGTTCTGTCTTTCATATCGTTCTTGAGGTATCTATTTATATATACTCAACTGACGATGAGACATCATTTTTTACTTCATGATGCCTTTATGGAAATTGTTAGCTATAATTCCACTACGTGATTATGAGGATGATCCTACCGGTGATGATACATTGGTATATGTATTTTTACTTGAGATAGGACTTCTATTTGGTGAACCAACTATACAGTACTGAAAATCCGGCCTTTAGCGACCGCCAATGGCGGTCGCTAAAGGCCTTTAGCGGTCGTTGTTGCCTCATCGCTAGAGGCTTTCAATGACCGCCAATGGCGGTCGCTATAGAAGGCCGGCAGATCGGCCTTCAGCGACCGCCAAACGGTCGCTGCAGCCCCTCTGCCGGGCAGCCTATAGCGACCGCCTATGGCGGTCGCTAGTCTAAAAAAACTTTTTTTTTAAAATTTTTTTATTTTATTGAATATATAAATATATATATATATATATATATATATAAATCTTCATATATATACTATTAAATACAATATTTTAAATATATATATATATATAATATATTCTAAATGTTTTAATATATATATAATATATATATAATATCAAATCATTGTTCTATAATAATTTAAAAACTTCGATTCAAGAAATAATATCATTTCAGGTCTTTTGGAGCACGATTGCTCCGAATGGGACCGTCGCACGCCGTTTTGGTGTTTTATTGCGCCGGAAAAGCGTTTCTGGCCGCCGCGGTCAAACGGAACCTCCGAATGAGGTGCCGTCAGGCCGACCATTTCAAAATTCACGCCCCGGATGTTGTCGTACGGTTTCATGGCATTCGGAGGTCGTTCGGGTGGTTTTGACCCCCCAACGCGCCATTTCAGCGCGCGCCGCACTGCTGAAAAGGACACAATCGGACGTGTCGTGCGCACCGCACGTCCGATGGATGTGCGGCCTCCTCCTGCATCTCAGGAATAATATTTCTATCGTTCCCGGGCGGTTTCAGGTCGTTCGTATCACGTTTTCTCCGAATTGGACCGCCGCACGCCGTTTTGGTGTTTAATGGCGCCAGAAACGCGTTTCCGGCTGCCGCGGTCACACGGCCCCTCCGAATGAGGTGCCGTCTAGCCGACCATTTCACAATTCACGCCTTGGATGTTGTCTATTGGTTTCGTGTTATTCGGAGGTCGTTCGGGTGGTTTTGACCCCCCCAACGCGCCATTTCAGCCCGTGCCGCGCTGCTGAAAAAGACACAATCGGACGTGCCACGCGCACCGCACGTCCGCTGGACGTGGTGCCTCCTCCTGCATCTCAGGAATAATATTTCTATCATTCCCGTGCAGTTTCAGGTCTTTCGTAGCACGTTTGCTCTGAATGGGACCGCCGCACGCCGTTTTGGTGTTTAATGGCGCCCGAAACGCGTTTCCGGCCTCCGCGGTCACACGGCACCTCCGAATGAGGTGCCTTCTGCCGAAAATTTCATAATTCACGCCCCGGATGTTGTCGTACGGTTTCGTGGAATTCGGAGGTCGTTCGGGTGGTTTTGACCCCCCAACGCGCCATTTCAGCGCGAGCCGCGCTGCTGAAAAGGACACAATCGGACGTGCCGCGCGCACCGCACGTCTGATTGATGTGTGGTCTCCTCCTGAATCTCAAGAATAATATTTCTATCGTTCCTGTGCGGTTTCAGGTCATTCGGAGCACGTTTCCTCCAAATTGGACCACCGCACGCCGTTTTGGTGTTTTATGGAGTCGGAAACGCGTTTTCGGCCACCATGGTCACACGGAACCTCCGAATGAGGTTCCGTCTGGACGACCATTTCACAATTCACGCCCCGGATATTTTCGTACGGTTTCGTGGCATTCGGAGGTCGTTCGGGTGGTTTTGACCCCCCAACGCGCCATTTAAGCACGCGTCGCGCTGCTGAAAAGGACACAATCGGACGTGCCGCGCGCACCGCACGTCCGCTGGACGTGCTGCCTCCTCCTGCATCTCAGGAATAATATTTCTATCGTTCCCGTGCGGTTTCAGGTCTTTCGGAGCACGTTTTCTCCGAATGGGACCGCCGCACGCCGTTTTTGTGTTTAATGGCGCCGGAAACGCATTTCTGGCCACCGCGGTCACAAGGCACCTCCGAATGAGGTTCCGTCTGACCGACCATTTCACAATTCACGCCCCGGATATTTTCGTACGGTTTCGTGGCATTCGGAGGTCGTTCGAGTGGTTTGACCCCCCAACGCGTCATTTCAGCGCGCACCGCGCTGCTGAGAAGGACACAATCGGACGTGCCGCGCGCACCGCACGTCCGCTGGACATGCTGCCTCCTCCTACATCTCAGGAATAATATTTCTATCGTTCCCGTGCGGTTTCAGGTTTTTCGGAGCACGTTTGCTTCGAATGGGACCGCCGCACGCCGTTTTGGTGTTTTATGGCGCCGGAAACGCCTTTCCGGCCGCCGCGGTCACACGGCACCTCCGAATGAGGTGCCTTCTGACGACCATTTCACAATTCATGACCCGGATGTTGTCGTACGGTTTCGTGGCATTCGGAGGTCGTTCGGGTGGTTTTGACCCCCCAACGCGCCATTTCAGCGCGCGTCGCGCTGCTAAAAAGGACACAATCAGACGTGTCGCGCGCACCGCATGTCCGATGGATGTGAGGCCTCCTCCTGCATCTCAAGAATAATATTTCTATCGTTCTCGTGCGGTTTCAGGTCGTTCGGAGCAAGTTTGCTCCGAATTGGACCGCCGCACGCCGTTTTGGTGTTTTATGGCGCCGAAAACGCGTTTCCGGCCGCCGCGGTCACACGGAACCTTCGAATGAGGTGCCGTCTGGCCGACCATTTCACAATTCATGCCCCGGATATTGTCGAACGGTTTCGTGGCATTCGGAGGTTGTTCGGGTGGTTTTGACCCCCCAACGCGCCATTTCAGCGCGCGCCGCGCTGCTAAAAAGGACACAATCGGACGTGTCGTGCGCACCGCACGTCCGCTGGACGTTCTGCCTCCTCCTGCATCTCAGGAATAATATTTCTATCGTTCCCGTGCGGTTTCAGGTCTTTCAGAGCACGTTTGCTCTGAATGGGACCGCCGCACGCCGTTTTGGTGTTTTTTGGCGCCGGAAACACGTTTCCGGCCACCGCGGTCAAACGGAACCTCCGAATGAGGTGCCGTCTGGCCGAAAATTTCACAATTCACGTACCGGATGCTGTCGTACGGTTTCGTGGCATTCGGAGGTCGTTCGGGGGATTTTGACCCCCCAACGCGCCATTTCAGCGCGCGCCGCGTTGCTGAAAAGGACACAATCGGACGTGCCACGCGCACCGCACGTCCGATGGACGTGCGGCCTCCTCCTACATCTCAGGAATAATATTTCTATCGTTCCCGTGCGGTTTCAAGTCGTTCGGAGCACGTTTTCTCCGAATTGGACCGCCGCACGCCGTTTTGGTGTTTAATGGCACCGGAAACGCGTTTCCGGCCTCCGCGGTCACACGGCACCTCCGAATGAGGTGCCGTCTGGCCGAACATTTCAAAATTCACTCCCCGGATGTTGTCGTACGGTTTCGTGGCATTCGGAGGTCGTTCGGGTGGTTTTGACCCCCCAACGCGCCATTTCAGCGCGCGCCGCGCTGCTGAAAAGGACACAATCGGACGTGCCGCGCGCACCGCACGTCCGCTGGACGTGATGCCTCCTCCTGCATCTCAGGAATAATATTTCTATCGTTTCCGTGCGGTTTCAGGTCTTTCGGAGCACGTTTGCTCCGAATGGGACCGCCGTACGCCGTTTTGGTGTTTTATGGTGCCGGAAACGCGTTTCCGGCCGCCGCGGTCACACGGCACCTCCGAATGAGGTGCCGTCTGACCGAACATTTCACAATTCACGCCTCGGATATTGTCGTACGGTTTCGTGCCATTCGGAGGTCGTTCGGGTGATTTTGACCCCCCAACGCGCAATTTCAGCGCGCGTCGCGCTGCTGAAAAGGACACAATCGGACGTGTCGCGCGCACCGCACGTCCGATGGACGTGCGCCTCCTCCTGCATCTCAGGAATAATATTTCTATCGTTCCCATGCGGTTTCAGGTCGTTCGGAGCACGTTTACTCCGAATTGGACCGCCACACGCCGTTTTGGTGTTTAATGGCGCCGGAAACGCGTTTCCGGCCGCCGCGGTCACACGACACCTCCGAATGAGGTTCCGTCTGGCCGACCATTTCACAATTTACGCCTTGGATGTTGTCTTACGGTTTTGTGGTATTCGGAGGTCGTTCGGGTGGTTTTGACCCCCCAATGTGCCATTTCAGCGCGTGTCGCGCTGCTGAAAAAGACACAATCGGACGTGCCACGCGCACCGCACGTCCGATGGACGTGCTGCCTCCTCCTGCATCTCAGTAATAATATTTCTATCGTTCCCGTGCAGTTTCAGGTCTTTCGGAGCACGTTTGCTCTGAATGGGACCGCCGCACGCCGTTTTGGTGTTTAATGGCGCCCGAAACGCGTTTCTGGCCGCCGCGGTCACACGGCACCTTCGAATGAGGTGTCGTCTGGCCGAACATTTCACAATTCACTCCCCGGATGTTGTCGTACGGTTTCGTGGCATTCGGAGGTCGTTCGGGTGGTTTTGACCCCCCAACGCGCCATTTCAGCGCGCGCCGCGCTGCTGAAAAGGACACAATCGGACGTGCCACGCGCACCGCACGTCCGATGGACGTGCGGCCTCCTCCTGCATCTCAGGAATAATATTTCTATCATTCTCGTGCGGTTTCAGGTCGTTCGGAGCACGTTTTCTCCGAATTGGACCGCTGCACGCCGTTTTGGTGTTTAATGGCGCCGGAAACGCGTTTCCGGCCTCCGCGGTCACACGGCACCTCCGAATGAGGTGCCGTCTAGCCGACCATTTCACAATTCACGCCCCGGATGTTGTCGTACGGTTTCGTGGCATTCGGAGGTCGTTCGGGTGGTTTTGACCCCCCAACGCGCCATTTAAGCGCGCGCCGCGCTGCTGAAAAGGACACAATCGGACGTGCCGCGCGCACCGCACATCCGCTGGACGTGCTGCCTTCTCCTGCATCTCAGGAATAATATTTCTATCGTTCCCGTGCGTTTCAGGTCTTTCGGAGCACGTTTGCTCGGAATGGGACCGCCGCACGCCGTTTTTGTGTTTAATGGCGCCGGAAACGCGTTTCTGGCCACCGCGGTCACAAGGCACCTCCGAATGAGGTGCCGTTTGGCCGACCATTTCACAATTCACGCTCCGGATATTTTCGTACAGTTTCGTGGCATTCGGAGGTCGTTCGGGTGGTTTTGACCCCCCAACGCGCCATTTTAGCGCGCACCGCGCTGCTGAAAAAGACACAATCGGACGTGCCGCGCGCACCGCACGTCCGCTGAACATGCTGCCTCCTCCTACATCTCAGGAATAATATTTCTATCATTCCTGTGAGGTTTCAGGTTTTTCGGAGAACGTTTGCTCCGAATGGGACCGCCGCACGCCGTTTTGGTGTTTTATGTCCCCAGAAACGCGTTTCCGGCCGCCGCGGTCACACGGCACCTCCGAATGAGGTTCCGTCTGGCCGACCATTTTACAATTCACGCCCCGGATGTTGTCGTACGGTTTCGTGGAATTCGGAGGTCGTTCGGGTGGTTTTGACCCCCCAACGCGCCATTTCAGCGAGCGTCGCGCTGCTGAAAAGGACACAATCAGACGTGCCGCGCGCACCGCAAGTCCGATGGACCTGAGGCCTTCTCCTGCATCTCAGGAATAATATTTCTATCGTTCTCGTGCGGTTTCAGGTCGTTCGGAGCAAGTTTTCTCCGAATTGGACCGCCGCACGCCGTTTTGGTGTTTTGTGGCGTCGGAAACGCATTTCCGGCCGCCGCGGTCACACGGCACCTTAGAATGGGGTGCCGTCTGGCCGACCATTTCACAATTCACGCCTCGGATATTTTCGTACGGTTTCGTGGCATTCGGAGGTCGTTCGGGTGGTTTTGACCCCCCAACGCGTCATTTCAGCGCGCGCCGCGCTGCTGAAAAGGACACAATCGGACGTGCCGTGCGCACCGCACGTCCGATGGACGTGCGGCCTCCTCCTGCATCTCAGGAATAATATTTCTATCGTTCCCGGGCGGTTTCAGGTTGTTCGGAGCACGTTTGCTCCGAATTGGACCGCCGCACGCCGTTTTGGTGTTTAATGGCGCCAGAAACGCGTTTCCGGCCGCCGCGGTCACACGGCACCTCCGAATGAGGTGCCGTCTAGCCGACCATTTCACAATTCACGCCTTGGATGTTTTCGTACGGTTTCGTGTTATTCGGAGGTCGTTCGGGTGGTTTTGACCCCCCAACGCGCCATTTCAGCGCGTGCCGCGCTGCTGAAAAGGACACAATCGGACGTGCCACGCGCACCGCACGTCCGTTGGACGTGCTGCCTCCTCCTGTATCTCTGGAATAATATTTCTATCATTCCCGTGCAGTTTCAGGTCTTTCGGAGCACGTTTTCTCTGAATGGAACCGCCGCACGCCGTTTTGGTGTTTAATGGCGCCCGAAACGCGTTTCCGGCCGCCGCGGTCACACGGCACCTCCGAATGAGGTGCCTTCTGGCCGACCATTTCATAATTCACGCCCCGGATGTTGTCGTACAGTTTCGTGGAATTCGGAGGTCGTTCGGTTGGTTTTGACCCCCCAACGCGCCATTTCAGCGCGAGCCGCGCTGCTGAAAAGGACACAATCGGACGTGCCGCACGTAACGCACGTCCGATTGATGTGCGGTCTCCTCCTGCATCTCAAGAATAATATTTTTATCGTTCCCGTGCGGTTTCAGGTCGTTCGGAGCACGTTTCCTCCGAATTGGACCGCCGCACGCCGTTTTGGTGTTTTATGGCTCCGGAAACGCGTTTCCGGCCACCATGGTCACACGGCACCTCCGAATGAGGTGCCGTCTGGACGACCATTTCACAATTCACGCCCCGGATATTTTCGTACGGTTTCGTGGCATTCGGAGGTTGTTTGGGTGGTTTTGACCCCCCAACGCGCCATTTAAACACGCGCCGCGCTGCTGAAAAGGACACAATCGGACGTGCCGCGCGCACCGCACGTCCGCTGGACGTGCTGCCTCCTCCTGCATCTCAGGAATAATATTTCTATCGTTCCCGTGCGGTTTCAGGTCTTTCGGAGCACGTTTGCTCCGAATGGAACCGCCGCACGGTGTTTTTGTGTTTAATGGCGCCGGAAACGCGTTTCTGGCCACCGCGGTCACAAGGCACCTCCGAATGAGGTGCCGTCTGACCGAACATTTCACAATTCACGCCACGGATATTGTCGTATGGTTTCGTGGCATTCGGAGGTCGTTCGAGTGGTTTTGACCCCCCAACGCGCCATTTCAGCGCGCACCGCGCTGCTGAGAAGGACACAATCGGACGTGCCGCGCGCACCGCACGTCCGCTGGACATGCTGCCTCCTCCTACATCTCAGGAATAATATTTCATCGTTCCCGTGCGGTTTCAGTTTTTTCGGAGCACGTTTGCTCCGAATGGGACCGCCGCACGCCGTTTTGGTGTTTTATGGCGCCAGAAACGCCTTTCCGGCCGCCGCGGTCACACGGCACCTCTGAATGAGGTGCCGTCTGGCCGACCATTTCACAATTCATGCCCCGGATGTTGTCGTACGGTTTCGTGGCATTCGGAGGTCGTTCGGGTGGTTTTGACCCCCCAACGCGTCATTTTAGCGCGCGTCGCGCTGCTAAAAAGGACACAATCGGACGTGTCGCGCGCACCGCATGTCCGATGGACGTGAGGCCTCCTCCTGCATCTCAAGAATAATATTTCTATCGTTCTCGTGAGGTTTCAGGTCGTTCGGAGCAAGTTTTCTCCGAATTGGACCGCCACACGCCGTTTTGGTGTTTTATGGCGCCGAAAACGCGTTTCCGGCCGCCGCGGTCACACGGCACCTTCGAATGAGGTGCCGTCTGGCCGACCATTTCACAATTCATGCCCCGGATATTGTCATACGGTTTCGTGGCATTCGGAGGTCGTTCGGATGGTTTTGACCCCCCAACGCGCCATTTCAGCGCGCGCCGCGCTGCTGAAAAGGACACAATCGGACGTGCCGCGCGCACCGCATGTCTGCTGGACGTTCTGCCTCCTCCTGCATCTCAGGAATAATATTTCTATCGTTCCCGTGCAGTTTCAGGTCTTTCGGAGCACGTTTGCTCTGAATGGGACCGCCGCACGCCGTTTTGGTGTTTTTTGGCGCCGGAAACACGTTTCCGGCCGCCGCGGTCAAACGGAACCTCCGAATGAGGTGTCGTCTGGCCGATAATTTCAAAATTCACGTACCGGATGCTGTCGTACGGTTTCGTGGCATTCGGAGGTCGTTCGGGGGATTTTGACCCCCCAACGCGCCATTTCAGCGCGCGCCGCGTTGCTGAAAAGGACACAATCGGACGTGCCACGCGCACCGCACGTCCGATGGACGTGCGGCCTCCTCCTGCATCTCAGGAATAATATTTCTATCGTTCCCGTGCGGTTTCAGGTCGTTCGGAGCAAGTTTTCTCCGAATTGGACCGCCGCACGCCGTTTTGGTGTTTAATGGTGCCGGAAACGGGTTTCCGGCCTCCGCGGTCACACGACACCTCCGAATGAGGTGCCGTCTGGCCGAACATTTCACAATTCACGCCCCGGATGTTGTCGTACGGTTTCGTGGCATTAGGAGGTCGTTCGTGTGGTTTTGACCCCCCAACGCGCCATTTCAGCGCGCGCCGCGCTGCTGAAAAGGACACAATCGGACGTGCCGCGCGCACCGCACGTCCGCTGGACGTGATGCCACCTCTTGCATCTCAGGAATAATATTTCTATCGTTCCCGTGCGGTTTCAGGTCTTTCGGAGCATGTTTGCTCCGAATGGGACCGCCGTACGCCGTTTTGGTGTTTTATGGTGCCGGAAACGCGTTTCCGGCCACTGCGGTCACACGGCACCTCCGAATGAGGTGCCGTCTGACCGACCATTTCACAATTCACGCCTCGGATATTGTCGTACGGTTTCGTGGCATTCGGAGGTCGTTCGGGTGATTTTGACCCCCCAACGCGCCATTTCAGCGCGCACTGCGCTGCTGAAAAGGACACAATCGGACGTTTCGCGCGCACCGCACGTCCGATGGACGTGTGGCCTCCTCCTGCATCTCAGGAATAATATTTCTATCGTTCCCGTGCGGTTTCAGGTCGTTTGGAGCACGTTTGCTCCGAATTGGACTGCCGCACGCCGTTTTGGTGTTTAATGGCGCCGGAAACGCGTTTCCGGCCGCCGCGGTCACACGGCACCTCCGAATGAGGTGCCGTCTGGCCAACCATTTCACAATTCACGCCTTGGATGTTGTCGTACGGTTTTGTGGTATTCAGAGGTCGTTCGGGTGGTTTTGACCCCCCAATGCGCCATTTCAGCGCGTGTTGCGCTGCTGAAAAAGACACAATCGGACGTGCCACGCGCACCGCACGTCCACTGAACGTGCTGCCTCCTCCTGCATCTCAGGAATAATATTTCTATCGTTCCCGTGCAGTTTCAGGTCTTTCGGAGCACGTTTTCTCTGAATGGGACCGCCGCACGCCGTTTTGGTGTTTAATGGCGCCCGAAACGCGTTTCCGGCCGCCGCGGTCACACGGCACCTTCGAATGAGGTGTCGTCTGGCCGAACATTTCAAAATTCACTTCCCGGATGTTGTCGTACGGTTTCGTGGCATTCGGAGGTCGTTCGGGTGGTTTTGACCCCCCAACGCGCCATTTCAGCGCGCGCCGCGCTGCTGAAAAGGACACAATCGGACGTGCCACGCGCACCGCACGTCCGATGGACGTGCGGCCTCCTCCTGCATCTCAGGAATAATATTTCTATCGTTCTCGTGCGGTTTCAGGTCGTTCGGAGCACGTTTTCTCCGAATTGGACCGCCGCACGCTGTTTTGGTGTTTAATGGCGCCGGAAACGTGTTTCCGGCCTCCGCGGTCGCACGGCACCTCCGAATGAGGTGCCGTCTGGCCGACCATTTCACAATTCACGCCCCGGATGTTGTCGTACGGTTTCGTGGCATTCGGAGGTCGTTCGGGTGGTTTTGACCCCCCAACGCGCCATTTAAGCGCGCGCCGCGCTGCTGAAAAGGACACAATCGGACGTGCCACGCGCACCGCACGTCCGCTGGACGTGCTGCCTTCTCCTGCATCTCAGGAATAATATTTCTATCGTTCCCATGCGTTTCAGGTCTTTCGGAGCACGTTTGCTCCGAATGGGACCGCCGCACGCCGTTTTTGTGTTTAATGACGCCGGAAACGCGTTTCTGGACACCGCGGTCACAAGGCACCTATGAATGAGGTGCCGTCTAGCCGACCATTTCACAATTTACGCCCCGGATATTTTCGTACGGTTTCATGGCATTCGGAGGTCGTTCGGGTGGTTTTGACCCCCCAACGCGCCATTTTAGCGCGCACCGCGCTGCTGAAAAAGACACAATCGGAAGTGCCGCGCGCACCGCACGTCTGCTGGACTTGCTGCCTCCTCCTACATCTCAGAAATAATATTTCTATCGTTCCTGTGCGGTTTCAGGTTTTTCGGAGCACGTTTGCTCCGAATGGGACCGCCGCACACCGTTTTGGTGTTTTATGGCGCCAGAAACGCGTTTCCGGCCGCCGCGGTCACACGGCACCTCCGAATGAGGTTTCGTCTGGCCGACCATTTTACAATTCACGCCCCGGATGTTGTCGTACGGTTTCGTGGAATTCGGAGGTCGTTCGGGTGGTTTTGACCCCCCAACGCGCCATTTCAGCGCGCGTCGCGCTGCTGAAAAGGACACAATCGGACGTGCCGCGCGCACCGCACATCCAATGGACGTGAGGCCTCCTCCTGCATCTCAGAAATAATATTTCTATCGTTCTCGTGCGGTTTCAGGTCGTTCGGAGCAAGTTTTCACCGAATTGGACCGCCGCACGCCGTTTTGGTGTTTTGTGGCGCCGGAAACGCCTTTCCGGCCGCCGCGGTCACACGGCACCTTAGAATGAGGTGCCGTCTGGACGACCATTTCAAAATTCACGCCCCGGATATTTTCGTACGGTTTCGTGGCATTCGGAGGTCGTTCGGGTGGTTTTGACCCCCCAACGCGCCATTTCAGCGCGCGCCGCGCTGCTGAAAAGGACACAATCGGACGTGCCGTGCGCACCGCACGTCCGATGGACGTGAGGCCTCCTCCTGCATCTCAGGAATAATATTTCTATCGTTCCCAAACGGTTTCAGGTCGTTCGGAGCACGTTTTCTCCGAATTGGACCGTCGCACGCCGTTTTGGTGTTTAATGGCGCCAGAAACGCGTTTCCGGCCGTCGCGGTCACACGGCACCTCCGAATGAGGTGCCGTCTAGCCGACCATTTCACAATTCACGCCTTGGATGTTGTCGTACGGTTTCGTGTTATTCGGAGGTCGTTCGGGTGGTTTTGACCCCCCAACGCGCCATTTCAGCGCGTGCCGCGCTGCTGAAAAGGACACAATCGGACGTGCCACGCGCACCGCACGTCCGCTGGACGTGATGCCTCCTCCTGCATTTCAGGAATAATATTTCTATCATTCCCGTGCAGTTTCAGGTCTTTCGGAGCACGTTTTCTCTGAATGGGACCGCCGCACGCCGTTTTGGTGTTTAATGGCGCCCGAAACGCATTTCCGGCCGCCGCGGTCACACGACACCTCCGAATGAGGTGCCTTCTGGCCGACCATTTCATAATTCACGCCCCGGATGTTTTCGTACGGTTTCGTGGAATTCGGAGGTCATTCGGGTGGTTTTGACCCCCCAACGCGCCATTTCAGCGCGAGCCGCGCTGCTGAAAAGGACACAATCGGACGTGCCGCGCGCACCGCACGTCCGATTGATGTGCGGTCTCCTCCTGCATCTCAAGAATAATATTTCTATCGTTCCCGTGCGGTTTCAGGTCGTTCGGAGCACGTTTCCTCCGAATTGGACCGCCGCACGCCGTTTTGGTGTTTTATGGCGCCGGAAACGCGTTTCCGGCCACCATGGTCACACGGCACCTCCGAATGAGGTGCCGTCTGAACGACCATTTCACAATTCACGCCTCGGATATTGTCGTACGGTTTCGTGGCATTCGGAGGTCGTTCGGGTCGTTTTGACCCCCCAACGCGCCATTTAAGCACGTGCCGCGCTGCTGAAAAGGACACAATCGGACGTGCCGCGCGCACCGCACGTCCGCTGGACGTGCTGTCTCCTCCTGCATCTCAGGAATAATATTTCTATCGTTCCCGTGCGGTTTCAGGTCTTTCGGAGCACGCTTGCTCCGAATGGGACCGCCGCACGCCGTTTTTGTGTTTAATGGCGCCGGAAACGCGTTTCTGGCCACCGTGGTCACAAGGCACCTCCGAATGAGGTTCCGTCTGACCGACCATTTCAAAATTCACGCCCCGGATATTTTCGTACGGTTTCGTGGCATTCAGAGGTCGTTCGAGTGGTTTTGACCCCCCAACGCGTCATTTCAGCGCGCACCGCGCTACAGAGAAGGACACAATCGGACGTGCCGCGCGCACCGCACGTCCTCTAGACATGCTGCCTCCTCCTACATCTCAGGAATAATATTTCTATCGTTCCCGTGCGGTTTCAGGTTTTTCGGAGCACATTTGCTCCGAATGGGACCGCCGCACGCCGTTTTGGTGTTTTATGGCGCCGGAAACACCTTTCCGGACGCCGCGGTCACACGGCACCTCCGAATGAGGTGCCGTCTGGCCGACCATTTCACAATTCATGCCCCGGATGTTGTCGTACGGTTTCGTGGAATTCGGAGGTCGTTCGGGTGGTTTTGACCCCCCAACGCGCCATTTCAGCGCGCGTCGCGCTGCTAAAAAGGACACAATCGGACGTGTCGCGCGCACCGCATGTCCGATGGACGTGAGGCCTCCTCCTGCATCTCAAGAATAATATTTCTATCGTTCTCGTGCGGTTTCAGGTCGTTCGGAGTAAGTTTGCTCCGAATTGGACCGCCGCACGCCGTTTTGGTGTTTTATGGCGCCGAAAACGCGTTTCCGGCCACCGCGGTCACACGACACCTTCGAATGAGGTGCTGTCTGGCCGACCATTTCACAATTCACACCCCGGATATTGTCGTACGGTTTCGTGGCATTCGGAGGTCGTTCGGGTGGTTTTGACCCCCCAACGTGCCATTTCAGCGCGCGCCGCGCTGCTGAAAAGGACACAATCGGACGTGCCGCGCGCACCGCATGTCCGCTGGACGTTCTGCCTTCTCCTGCATCTCAGGAATAATATTTCTATCGTTCCCGTGCGGTTTCAGGTCTTTCGGAGCACGTTTGCTCTGAATGGGACCGCCGCACGCCGTTTTGGTGTTTTTTGGCGCCGGAAACACGTTTCCGGCCGCTGCGGTCAAACGGAACCTCCGAATGAGGTGCCGTCTGGCCGACAATTTCACAATTCACGTAACGGATGCTGTCGTACGGTTTCGTGGAATTCGGAGGTTGTTCGGGGGATTTTGACCCCCCAACAAGCCATTTCAGCGCGCGCCGCGTTGCTGAAAAGGATACAATCGGACGTGCCACGCGCACCGCACGTCCGATGGACGTGCGGCCTCCTACTGCATCTCAGGAATAATATTTCTATCGATCCCGTGCGGTTTCAGGTCGTTCGGAGCACGTTTTATCCGAATTGGACCGCCGCACGCCGTTTTGGTGTTTAATGGCGCCGGAAACGCGTTTCCGGCCTCCGCGGTCACACGGCACCTCCGAATGAGGTTCCGTCTGGCCTAACATTTCACAATTCAAACCCCGGATGTTGTCGTACGGTTTCGTGGCATTCGGAGGTCTTTCGGGTGGTTTTGACCCCCCAACGCGCCATTTCAGCGCGCGCCGCGCTGCTGAAAAGGACACAATCGGACGTGCCGCGCGCACCGCACGTCCGCTGGACGTTCTGCCTCCTCCTGCATCTCAGGAATAATATTTCTATCGTTCCCGTGCAGTTTCAGGTCTTTCGGAGCACGTTTGCTCCGAATGGGACCGCCGTACGCCGTTTTGGTGTTTTTTGGTGCCGGAAACGCGTTTCCGGCCGCCGCGGTCACACGGCACCTCCGAATGAGGTGCCGTCTGACCGACCATTTCACAATTCACGCCTCGGATATTGTCGTACGGTTTCGTGGCATTCGGAGGTCGTTCGGGTGATTTTGACCCCCCAACGCGCCATTTCAGCAGGCGCCACGCTGCTGAAAAGGACAGAATCGGACGTGTCGCGCGCACCGCACGTCCGATGGACGTGCGGCCTCCTCCTGCATCTCAGGAATAATATTTCTATCATTCCTGTGCGGTTTTAGGTCGTTCAGAGCATGTTTGCTCCGAATTGGACCGCCGCACGCCGTTTTGGTGTTTAATGGCGCCGGAAACGCGTTTCCGGCCGCCACGGTCACACGGCACCTCCAAATGAGGTTCCGTCTGGCCGACCATTTCACAATTCACGCCTTGGATGTTGTCGTACGGTTTTGTGGTATTCGGAGGTCGTTCGGGTGGTTTTGACCCCCCAATGCGCCATTTCAGCGCGTGTCGCGCTGCTAAAAAAGACACAATCGGACGTGCTACGCGCACCGCACGTCCGCTGGACGTGATGCCTCCTCCTGCATCTCAGGAATAATATTTCTATCGTTCCCGTGTAGTTTCAGGTCTTTTGGAGCACGTTTGCTCTGAATGGGACCGCCGCACGCCGTTTTGGTGTTTAATGGCGCCCGAAACGCGTTTCCGGCCGCCGCGGTCACACGGCACCTTCGAATGAGGTGCCGTCTGGCCGAACATTTCACAATTCACTTCCCGGATGTTGTCGTACGGTTTCGTGGCATTCAGAGGTCGTTCGGGTGGTTTTGACCCCCCAACGCGCCATTTCAGCGCGCGCCGCGCTGCTGAAAAGGACACAATCGGACGTGCCACGCGCACCGCACGTCCGATGGACGTGCGGCCTCCTCCTGCATCTCAGGAATAATATTTCTATCGTTCCCGTGAGGTTTCAGGTCGTTCGGAGCACGTTTTCTCCGAATTGGACCGCCGCACGCCGTTTTGGTGTTTAATGGCGCCGGAAACGCGTTCCCGGCCTCCGCGGTCACACGGAACCTCCGAATGAGGTGCCGTCTCGCCGACCATTTCACAATTGACGCCCCGGATGTTGTCGTACGGTTTCGTGGCATTCGGAGGTCGTTCGGGTGGTTTTGACCCCCCAACGCGCCATTTAAGCGCACGCGGCGCTGCTGAAAAGGACACAATCGGACGTGCCGCGCGCACCGCACGTCCGCTGGACGTGCTGCCTTCTCTTGCATCTCAGGAATAATATTTCTATCGTTCCCGTGCGTTTCAGGTCTTTCGGAGCACGTTTGCTCCGAATGGGACCGCCGCACGCCGTTTTTGTGTTTAATGGCGCCAGAAACGCGTTTCTGGCCACCGCGATCACAAGGCACCTCTGAATGAGGTGCCGTCTGGCCGACCATTTCACAATTCACGCCCCGGATATTTTCGTACGGTTTCGTGGCATTCGGAGGTCGTTCGGGTGGTTTTGACCCCCCAACGCGCCATTTTAGCGCGTACCGCGCTGCTGAAAAAGACACAATCGGACGTGCCGCGCGCACCGCACGTCCGCTGGACATGCTGCCTCCTCCTACATCTCAGGAATAATATTTCTATCGTTCCTGTGCGGTTTCAGGTTTTTTCGGAGCACGTTTTCTCCGAATGGGACCGCCGCACGCCGTTTTGGTGTTTTATGGCGCCAGAAACGCGTTTCCGGCCACCGCGGTCACACGGCACCTCCGAATGAGGTTCCGTCTGGCCGAACATTTACAATTCACGCCCCGGATGTTGTCGTACGGTTTCGTGGAATTCGAAGGTCGTTCGGGTGGTTTTGACCCCCCAACGCGCCATTTCAGCGCGGGTCACGCTGCTGAAAAGGACACAATCGGACGTGCCGCGCGCACTGCACGTCCGATGACGTGAGGCCTCCTCCTGCATCTCAGGAATAATATTTCTATCGTTCTCGTGCGGTTCAGGTCGTTCGGAGCAAGTTTGCTCTGAATTGGACCACCGCACGCCGTTTTGGTGTTTTGTGGCGCCGGAAACGCGTTTCCGGCCGCCGCGGTCACACGGCACCTCCGAATGAGGTGCCGTCTGGCCAACCATTTCACAATTCACGCCTTGGATGTTGTCGTATGGTTTTGTGGTATTCAGAGGTCGTTCGGGTGGTTTTGACCCCCCAATGCGCCATTTCAGCGCGTGTTGCGCTGCTGAAAAAGACACAATCGGACGTGCCACGCGCACCGCACGTCCACTGAATGTGCTGCCTCCTCCTGCATCTCAGGAATAATATTTCTATCGTTCCCGTGCAGTTTCAGGTCTTTCGGAGCACGTTTTCTCTGAATGGGACCGCCGCACGCCGTTTTGGTGTTTAATGGCGCCCGAAACGCGTTTCCGGCCGCCGCGGTCACACGGCACCTTCGAATGAGGTGTCGTCTGGCCGAACATTTCACAATTCACTTCCCGGATGTTGTCGTACGGTTTCGTGGCATTCGGAGGTCGTTCGGGTGGTTTTGACCCCCCAACGCGCCATTTCAGCGCGCGCCGCGCTGCTGAAAAGGACACAATCGGACGTGCCACGCGCACCGCACGTCCGATGGACGTGCGGCCTCCTCCTGCATCTCAGGAATAATATTTCTATCGTTCTCGTGCGGTTTCAGGTCGTTCGGAGCACGTTTTCTCCGAATTGGACCGCCGCACGCTGTTTTGGTGTTTAATGGCGCCGGAAACGTGTTTCCGGCCTCCGCGTCGCACGGCACCTCCGAATGAGGTGCCGTCTGGCCGACCATTTCACAATTCACGCCCCGGATGTTGTCGTACGGTTTCGTGGCATTCGGAGGTCGTTCGGGTGGTTTTGACCCCCCAACGCGCCATTTAAGCGCGCGCCGCGCTGCTGAAAAGGACACAATCGGACGTGCCGCGCGCACCCGCACGTCCGCTGGACGTGCTGCCTTCTCCTGCATCTCAGGAATAATATTTCTATCGTTCCCATGCGTTTCAGGTCTTTCGGAGCACGTTTGCTCCGAATGGGACCGCCGCACGCCGTTTTTGTGTTTAATGACGCCGGAAACGCGTTTCTGGACACCGCGGTCACAAGGCACCTATGAATGAGGTGCCGTCTAGCCGACCATTTCACAATTTACGCCCCGGATATTTTCGTACGGTTTCATGGCATTCGAAGGTCGTTCGGGTGGTTTTGACCCCCCAACGCGCCATTTTAGCGCGCACCGCGCTGCTGAAAAAGACACAATCGGAAGTGCCGCGCGCACCGCACGTCTGCTGGACTTGCTGCCTCCTCCTACATCTCAGAAATAATATTTCTATCGTTCCTGTGCGGTTTCAGGTTTTTCGGAGCACGTTTGCTCCGAATGGGACCGCCGCACACCGTTTTGGTGTTTTATGGCGCCAGAAACGCGTTTCCGGCCGCCGCGGTCACACGGCACCTCCGAATGAGGTTTCGTCTGGCCGACCATTTTACAATTCACGCCCCGGATGTTGTCGTACGGTTTCGTGGAATTCGGAGGTCGTTCGGGTGGTTTTGACCCCCAACGCGCCATTTCAGCGCGCGTCGCGCTGCTGAAAAGGACACAATCGGACGTGCCGCGCGCACCGCACATCCAATGGACGTGAGGCCTCCCTCCTGCATCTCAGAAATAATATTTCTATCGTTCTCGTGCGGTTTCAGGTCGTTCGGAGCAAGTTTTCACCGAATTGGACCGCCGCACGCCGTTTTGGTGTTTTGTGGCGCCGGAAACGCCTTTCCGGCCGCCGCGGTCACACGGCACCTTAGAATGAGGTGCCGTCTGGACGACCATTTCAAAATTCACGCCCCGGATATTTTCGTACGGTTTCGTGGCATTCGGAGGTCGTTCGGGTGGTTTTGACCCCCCAACGCGCCATTTCAGCGCGCGCCGCGCTGCTGAAAAGGACACAATCGGACGTGCCGTGCGCACCGCACGTCCGATGGACGTGAGGCCTCCTCCTGCATCTCAGGAATAATATTTCTATCGTTCCCAAACGGTTTCAGGTCGTTCGGAGCACGTTTTCTCCGAATTGGACCGTCGCACGCCGTTTTGGTGTTTAATGGCGCCAGAAAACGCGTTTCCGGCCGTCGCGGTCACACGGCACCTCCGAATGAGGTGCCGTCTAGCCGACCATTTCACAATTCACGCCTTGGATGTTGTCGTACGGTTTCGTGTTATTCGGAGGTCGTTCGGGTGGTTTTGACCCCCAACGCGCCATTTCAGCGCGTGCCGCGCTGCTGAAAAGGACACAATCGGACGTGCCACGCGCACCGCACGTCCGCTGACGTGATGCCTCCTCCTGCATTTCAGGAATAATATTTCTATCATTCCGTGCAGTTTCAGGTCTTTCGGAGCACGTTTTCTCTGAATGGGACCGCCGCACGCCGTTTTGGTGTTTAATGGCGCCCGAAACGCATTTCCGGCCGCCGCGGTCACACGACACCTCCGAATGAGGTGCCTTCTGGCCGACCATTTCATAATTCACGCCCCGGATGTTTTCGTACGGTTTCGTGGAATTCGGAGGTCATTCGGGTGGTTTTGACCCCCCAACGCGCCATTTCAGCGCGAGCCGCGCTGCTGAAAAGGACACAATCGGACGTGCCGCGCGCACCGCACGTCCGATTGATGTGCGGTCTCCTCCTGCATCTCAAGAATAATATTTCTATCGTTCCCGTGCGGTTTCAGGTCGTTCGGAGCACGTTTCCTCCGAATTGGACCGCCGCACGCCGTTTTGGTGTTTTATGGCGCCGGAAACGCGTTTCCGGCCACCATGGTCACACGGCACCTCCGAATGAGGTGCCGTCTGAACGACCATTTCACAATTCACGCCTCGGATATTGTCGTACGGTTTCGTGGCATTCGGAGGTCGTTCGGGTCGTTTTGACCCCCCAACGCGCCATTTAAGCACGTGCCGCGCTGCTGAAAAGGACACAATCGGACGTGCCGCGCGCACCGCACGTCCGCTGGACGTGCTGTCTCCTCCTGCATCTCAGGAATAATATTTCTATCGTTCCCGTGCGGTTTCAGGTCTTTCGGAGCACGCTTGCTCCGAATGGGACCGCCGCACGCCGTTTTTGTGTTTAATGGCGCCGGAAACGCGTTTCTGGCCACCGTGGTCACAAGGCACCTCCGAATGAGGTTCCGTCTGACCGACCATTTCAAAATTCACGCCCCGGATATTTTCGTACGGTTTCGTGGCATTCAGAGGTCGTTCGAGTGGTTTTGACCCCCCAACGCGTCATTTCAGCGCGCACCGCGCTACAGAGAAGGACACAATCGGACGTGCCGCGCGCACCGCACGTCCTCTAGACATGCTGCCTCCTCCTACATCTCAGGAATAATATTTCTATCGTTCCCGTGCGGTTTCAGGTTTTTCGGAGCACATTTGCTCCGAATGGGACCGCCGCACGCCGTTTTGGTGTTTTATGGCGCCGGAAACACCTTTCCGGACGCCGCGGTCACACGGCACCTCCGAATGAGGTGCCGTCTGGCCGACCATTTCACAATTCATGCCCCGGATGTTGTCGTACGGTTTCGTGGAATTCGGAGGTCGTTCGGGTGGTTTTGACCCCCCAACGCGCCATTTCAGCGCGCGTCGCGCTGCTAAAAAGGACACAATCGGACGTGTCGCGCGCACCGCATGTCCGATGGACGTGAGGCCTCCTCCTGCATCTCAAGAATAATATTTCTATCGTTCTCGTGCGGTTTCAGGTCGTTCGGAGTAAGTTTGCTCCGAATTGGACCGCCGCACGCCGTTTTGGTGTTTTATGGCGCCGAAAACGCGTTTCCGGCCACCGCGGTCACACGACACCTTCGAATGAGGTGCTGTCTGGCCGACCATTTCACAATTCACACCCCGGATATTGTCGTACGGTTTCGTGGCATTCGGAGGTCGTTCGGGTGGTTTTGACCCCCCAACGTGCCATTTCAGCGCGCGCCGCGCTGCTGAAAAGGACACAATCGGACGTGCCGCGCGCACCGCATGTCCGCTGGACGTTCTGCCTTCTCCTGCATCTCAGGAATAATATTTCTATCGTTCCCGTGCGGTTTCAGGTCTTTCGGAGCACGTTTGCTCTGAATGGGACCGCCGCACGCCGTTTTGGTGTTTTTTGGCGCCGGAAACACGTTTCCGGCCGCTGCGGTCAAACGGAACCTCCGAATGAGGTGCCGTCTGGCCGACAATTTCACAATTCACGTAACGGATGCTGTCGTACGGTTTCGTGGAATTCGGAGGTTGTTCGGGGGATTTTGACCCCCCAACAAGCCATTTCAGCGCGCGCCGCGTTGCTGAAAAGGATACAATCGGACGTGCCACGCGCACCGCACGTCCGATGGACGTGCGGCCTCCTACTGCATCTCAGGAATAATATTTCTATCGATCCCGTGCGGTTTCAGGTCGTTCGGAGCACGTTTTATCCGAATTGGACCGCCGCACGCCGTTTTGGTGTTTAATGGCGCCGGAAACGCGTTTCCGGCCTCCGTGGTCACACGGCACCTCCGAATGAGGTTCCGTCTGGCCTAACATTTCACAATTCAAACCCCGGATGTTGTCGTACGGTTTCGTGGCATTCGGAGGTCTTTCGGGTGGTTTTGACCCCCCAACGCGCCATTTCAGCGCGCGCCGCGCTGCTGAAAAGGACACAATCGGACGTGCCGCGCGCACCGCACGTCCGCTGGACGTTCTGCCTCCTCCTGCATCTCAGGAATAATATTTCTATCGTTCCCGTGCAGTTTCAGGTCTTTCGGAGCACGTTTGCTCCGAATGGGACCGCCGTACGCCGTTTTGGTGTTTTTTGGTGCCGGAAACGCGTTTCCGGCCGCCGCGGTCACACGGCACCTCCGAATGAGGTGCCGTCTGACCGACCATTTCACAATTCACGCCTCGGATATTGTCGTACGGTTTCGTGGCATTCGGAGGTCGTTCGGGTGATTTTGACCCCCCAACGCGCCATTTCAGCAGGCGCCGCGCTGCTGAAAAGGACAGAATCGGACGTGTCGCGCGCACCGCACGTCCGATGGACGTGCGGCCTCCTCCTGCATCTCAGGAATAATATTTCTATCATTCCTGTGCGGTTTTAGGTCGTTCAGAGCATGTTTGCTCCGAATTGGACCGCCGCACGCCGTTTTGGTGTTTAATGGCGCCGGAAACGCGTTTCCGGCCGCCACGGTCACACGGCACCTCCAAATGAGGTTCCGTCTGGCCGACCATTTCACAATTCACGCCTTGGATGTTGTCGTACGGTTTTGTGGTATTCGGAGGTCGTTCGGGTGGTTTTGACCCCCCAATGCGCCATTTCAGCGCGTGTCGCACTGCTAAAAAAGACACAATCGGACGTGCTACGCGCACCGCACGTCCGCTGGACGTGATGCCTCCTCCTGCATCTCAGGAATAATATTTCTATCGTTCCCGTGTAGTTTCAGGTCTTTTGGAGCACGTTTGCTCTGAATGGGACCGCCGCACGCCGTTTTGGTGTTTAATGGCGCCCGAAACGCGTTTCCGGCCGCCGCGGTCACACGGCACCTTCGAATGAGGTGCCGTCTGGCCGAACATTTCACAATTCACTTCCCGGATGTTGTCGTACGGTTTCGTGGCATTCAGAGGTCGTTCGGGTGGTTTTGACCCCCCAACGCGCCATTTCAGCGCGCGCCGCGCTGCTGAAAAGGACACAATCGGACGTGCCACGCGCACCGCACGTCCGATGGACGTGCGGCCTCCTCCTGCATCTCAGGAATAATATTTCTATCGTTCCCGTGAGGTTTCAGGTCGTTCGGAGCACGTTTTCTCCGAATTGGACCGCCGCACGCCGTTTTGGTGTTTAATGGCGCCGGAAACGCGTTCCCGGCCTCCGCGGTCACACGGAACCTCCGAATGAGGTGCCGTCTCGCCGACCATTTCACAATTGACGCCCCGGATGTTGTCGTACGGTTTCGTGGCATTCGGAGGTCGTTCGGGTGGTTTTGACCCCCCAACGCGCCATTTAAGCGCACGCGGCGCTGCTGAAAAGGACACAATCGGACGTGCCGCGCGCACCGCACGTCCGCTGGACGTGCTGCCTTCTCTTGCATCTCAGGAATAATATTTCTATCGTTCCCGTGCGTTTCAGGTCTTTCGGAGCACGTTTGCTCCGAATGGGACCGCCGCACGCCGTTTTTGTGTTTAATGGCGCCAGAAACGCGTTTCTGGCCACCGCGATCACAAGGCACCTCTGAATGAGGTGCCGTCTGGCCGACCATTTCACAATTCACGCCCCGGATATTTTCGTACGGTTTCGTGGCATTCGGAGGTCGTTCGGGTGGTTTTGACCCCCCAACGCGCCATTTTAGCGCGTACCGCGCTGCTGAAAAAGACACAATCGGACGTGCCGCGCGCACCGCACGTCCGCTGGACATGCTGCCTCCTCCTACATCTCAGGAATAATATTTCTATCGTTCCTGTGCGGTTTCAGGTTTTTCGGAGCACGTTTTCTCCGAATGGGACCGCCGCACGCCGTTTTGGTGTTTTATGGCGCCAGAAACGCGTTTCCGGCCACCGCGGTCACACGGCACCTCCGAATGAGGTTCCGTCTGGCCGAACATTTTACAATTCACGCCCCGGATGTTGTCGTACGGTTTCGTGGAATTCGAAGGTCGTTCGGGTGGTTTTGACCCCCCAACGCGCCATTTCAGCGCGGGTCACGCTGCTGAAAAGGACACAATCGGACGTGCCGCGCGCACCGCACGTCCGATGGACGTGAGGCCTCCTCCTGCATCTCAGGAATAATATTTCTATCGTTCTCGTGCGGTTTCAGGTCGTTCGGAGCAAGTTTGCTCTGAATTGGACCACCGCACGCCGTTTTGGTGTTTTGTGGCGCCGGAAACGCCTTTCCGGCCGCCGCGGTCACACGGCACCTTCGAATGAGGTGCCGTCTGGCCGACCATTTCACAATTCACGCCCCGGATATTTTCTTACGGTTTCGTGGCATTTGGAGGTCGTTCGTGTGGTTTTGACCCCCCAACGCGCCATTTCAGCGCGCGCCGCGCTGCTAAAAAGGACACAATCGGACGTGCCGCGCGCACCGCACGTCCGCTGGACGTGCTGACTCCTCCTGCATCTCAGGAATAATATTTCTATCGTTCCCGTGCGGTTTCAGGTCTTTCGGAGCACGTTTTCTCCGAATGGGACCGCCGCACGCCGTTTTGGTGTTTTATGGCGCCGGAAACGCATTTCCGGCCGCCGCGGTCAAACGGAACCTCCGAATGAGGTGCTGTATGGCCGAACATTTCACAATTCACGTACCGGATGTTGTCGTACGGTTTCGTGGCATTCGGAGGTCGTTCGGGTGGTTTTGACCCCCCAACGCGCCATTTCAGCGCACGCCGCGCTGCTGAAAAGGACACAATCGGACGTGCCGTGCGCACCGCACGTCCGATGGACGTGCGGCCTCCTCCTGCATCTCAGGAATAATATTTCTATCGTTCCCGTGCGGTTTCAGGTCGTTCGTCGCACGTTTTCTCCGAATTGGACCGCCGCACGCCGCATCGGTGTTTAATGGCGCCGGAAATGCGTTTCCGGCCTCCGCGGTCACACAACACCTCCGAATGAGGTGCCGTCTGGCCGAACATTTCACAATTCACGCCCCGGATGTTTTCGTACGGTTTCGTGGCATTCGGAGGTCGTTCGGGTGGTTTTGACCCCCCAACGCGTCATTTCAGCGCGCGCCGCGCTGCTGAAAAGGACACAATCGGACGTGCCGCGTACACCGCACGTCCGCTGGACGTGCTACCTCCTCCTGAATCTCAGGAATAATATTTCTATCGTTCTCATGCGGTTTCAGGTCTTTCGGAGCACACGTTTGCTCCGAATGGGACCGCCGCACGCCGTTTTGGTGTTTTTTGGTGCCGGAAACGCGTTTCCGTCCGCCGCGGTCACACGGCACCTCCGAATGAGGTGCCGTCTGGCCGACCATTTCAAAATTCATGCCCCGGATATTGTCGTACGGTTTCGTGGCATTCGGAGGTCGTTCGGGTGATTTTGACCCCCCAACGCGCCATTTCAGCGCGCGCCGCGCTGCTGAAAAGGACACAATCGGACGTGTCGCGCGCACCGCACGTCCGATGGACATTCGGACTCCTCTTGCATCTCAGGAATAATATTTCTATCGTTCCCGTGCGGTTTCAGGTCGTTCGGAGCACGTTTTCTCCGAATTGGACCGCCGCACGCCGTTTTGGTGTTTAATGGTGCCGGAAACGCGTTTCCGGCCTCCGCGGTCACACGGCACCTCTGAATGAGGTGCCGTCTGGCTGAACATTTCACAATTCACGCCCCGGATGTTGTCCGTATGGTTTCATGGCATTCGGAGGTCGTTCGGGTGGTTTTGACCAAACGCGCCATTTCAGCGCGCGTCGCGCTGCTGAAAAGGACACAATCGGACGTGCCGCGCGCACCGCACATCCGCTGGACATGCTGCCTCCTCTTGCATCTCAGGAATAATATTTCTATCGTTCCCGTGCGGTTTCAGGTCTTTCGGAGCACGTTTGCTCCGAATGGGACCGCCGCACGCCGTTTTGTTGTTTTATGGCCCCAGAAACGCGTTTCTGGCCACCGCGGTCAAATGGAACCTCCGAATGAGGTGCCGTCTGGCCTACCATTTCAAAATTCATGCCCCGGATGTTGTCGTACGGTTTCGTGGCATTCGGAGGTCGTTCGGGTGGTTTTGACCCCCCAACGCGCCATTTCAGCGCGCGCCGCGCTGCTGAAAATGACACAATCGGACGTGCCGCGCGCACCGCACATCCTATGGATGTTCGGCCCCCTCCTTCATCTCAGGAATAATATTTCTATCGTTCCCGTGCGGTTTCAGGTCGTTCGGAGCACGTTTGCTCCGAATTGGACCGCCGCACGCCGTTTTGGTGTTTTATGGCGCCGGAAACGCGTTTCCGGCCGCCGCGGTCACACGGCACCTCCGAATGAGGTGCCGTCTGGCTGACCATATCAAAATTCACTCCCCGGATATTGTCGTATGGTTTCGTGGCATTCGGAGGTCGTTCGGGTGGTTTTGACCCCCCAACGCGCCATTTCAGCGTGCGCCGCGCTGCTGAAATGGACACAATCAGACGTGCCGCGCGCACCGCACGTCCGCTGGACGTGATGCCTCCTTCTGCATCTCAGGAATAATATTTCTATTGTTCCCGTGCGGTTTCAGGTCTTTCGGAGCACGTTTGCTCTGAATGGGACCGCTGCACGCCGTTTTGGTGTTTAATGGCGCCGAAAACGCGTTTCCCGCCGCCGCGGTCACACGACACCTCCGAATAAGGTGGTGTCTGGCCGACCATTTCACAATTCACTCCCCGGATATTGTCGTATGGTTTCGTGGCATTCGGAGGTCGTTCGGGTGGTTTTGACCCCCCAACGCGCCATTTCAGCTCGCGCCGCGCTGCTGAAAAGGACACAATCGGACGTGCCGCGCGCACCGCACGTCCGCTGGACGTGCTGCCTCCTCCTGCATCTCAGGAATAATATTTATATCGTTCCCGTGCGGTTTCAGGTCTTTAGGAGCACGTTTGCTCCGAATAGGACCGCCGCACGCCGTTTTGGTGTTTTATGGCGCCGGAAACATGTTTCCGGCCGCCGCGGTCACACGGCACCTCCGAATGAGGTGCTGTCTGGCCGATCATTTCAAAATGCACGCCCCGGATGTTGTCGTACGGTTTCGTGGCATTCGGAGGTCGTTCGGGTGGTTTTGACCCCCCAACGCGCCATTTCAGCGCGCGTCGTGCTGCTGAAAGGGACACAATCGGACGTGCCGCGCGCACCGCACGTCCGATGGACGTGCGGCCTCCTCCTACATCTCAGAAATAATATTTCTATCGTTCCCCTGCGGTTTCAGGTCGTTCAAAGCACTTTTCCTCCGAATTGGACCGCCGCACGCTGTTTTGGTGTTTAATGGCGCCGGAAACGCTTTTCCTGCCGCCGCGGTCACACGGCACCTCCGAATGAGGTTCCGTCTGCCCGACCATTTCACAATTCACGCCTCGGATGTTGTCGTACGGTTTCGTGGCATTCATAGGTCGTTCGGGTGGTTTTGACCCCCCAACGCGACATTTCAGCGCGCGCCGCGCTGCTGAAAAGGACACAATCGGACGTGCCGCGCGGGAGGGCTGTACGGGGGTGTGGGGGGCTGTACGGGGGTGCGGGGGGCTGTACAGGGGTGTGGGGGGGGGGGGGGCTGTACGGTGGTGTCGGGGGGCTGTACGGGGGTGTGGGGGGCTGTACGGGGGTGGTGGGGGCTGTACGGGGGTGCGGGGGGCTGTACGGGGGTGGCGGGGGGGGGGGGGGGGCAGTACGGGGGTGCGGGGGGTGTACGGGGGTGCGGGGGGGGGGGGGGGGGGGGGGGCTGTACGGGGGTGCGGGGGGCTGTACGGGGGTGGCGGGGGGTTGTACGGGGGTGCGGGGGGTTGTACGTGGGTGGCGGGGGGCTGTACGGGGGTGCGGGGGTGTACGGGGGTGCGGGGGGGGGGGGGGGGATGTACGGTGTTGTCGGGGGCTGTACGGGGGTGCGGGGGGCTGTACGGGGGTGGCGGGGGGCAGTACGGGGGTGCGGGGGGCAGTACGGGGGTGCGGGGGGTTGTACGGGGGTGCGGGGGGGGGGGGGGGGGGCTGTACGGGGGTGCGGGGGGCTCTCCGGGGGTGCAAAGGCCATCCCATTGATTACAAAAGTGAAAAATAAAAGTGATAACATCTAATTAATACATATTTCTTTTATCGATACCATACAGAAATTTATAAAAAAATATATTGGATAATACATAATCTATAATATCAGATTTATTGATCTGTTGGAATTAGTTCGACTTTTTCAAATGTAGAATCATTCAAGATTATCTGATCAAAAACTCAATATGTGTATAAATTATTTAAAAGACCACCATGGATGGTAATAATGCATTACATAAATGAATAAATATAGTACATCAATGTCAACCCTACCAGTAAAAACAAAAAACATATCTCGTGAATATATGGTGTGTCACGCGTTTTCATCACTGCTACCTTCTTCTGGTGGTCCAGGTGCCTACAACAAATAAACATTATAAATATTTTAATAAAAAAATAATTTAAATTAAATAAATAAATACTGTATATACCTACGTCGTATGATCCCTTGTACCATCAGCTCGACGCACATATTCCCGCAGTGCTCTAACCTCAGCTGTCAATTGCGCATTTGTCTCCTCGGAAGCGCGCAGCCGTGCCTCAAAATCTGACATCTGCTGTGTCATATGAGCAACAGCAGGACCGAAAACCGCAGCGCGTGACACTACAGAACAAGGAATCCCTGCTTCATAGGTCAAACTATAGCCATGCCCGTCCCGACCAATAATGAGATGAAAGATCTCATCCCGTCGCATGGGAAGCTGTCGCTGGTCCTCTGGAAGATGTTCTAACTCAGCTTCAAATTGAGCCTGTGAAATATTTAAATATATATAAATATATATATGTTAATATATAGATTTATGTAATTATTGGTAAGTACAGACACTTACTATCAATGCTGCAACCTCTGGATCATTGCGATCACGAGTCCTTATCCACACCGACATTTTATCTGTTGCTGCACCTTGCCCTCGCAACTGTATATTAAAAGAATATAAACACAAAACCATATTAATTAATAAATTAAAAAATGAATAATATATACCTCATGTCGGATCTGAGACACGTGACGAGTCCCGAGCCTGTGAGCTGGTCCCTGCAACGCTCGATTCTCCGAATGGCGTGTTGACATACAAAGGCACAAACACTCTGGGAAGCACTCACCGTCAATTACCATATGGTCTTGCAACGATAGGTCTAGACTCTCTGATGAAAAAATTACATCTAATTCCCCCAATATTCTCGGTACCTAATTAAGGACACTCTGAGGAAGCACAAATTCCAATTCCTATAGGTCATGTGAACGATACTAACTTATAACAGACTCTCTAGGGAATCCCTTAATCATCAATTCCCTCTTTAGTCTACCGCACCAGGTTCACACAACCCTGAGCAGTCTAGTCATACGTAATCGACTGCCAGCAACACTAAATAAGTTCAACAACTACTTGGCTAATAGATATAATTCATTAAAAGAATATAAACAACAGGCAATACATGCAATCAATAATCTCAAGGCAGGAAATCAATGCAACAAGGTATGCCTCACAAGCAACCTGAGCCAAACGGCGGTAAACAACAAAAATAAGGGAAACACCCATGGGGTGATCCTCAAAAATGCTAACAAGAAGTCATTAATCATCTAATAACCTCAAGCATACAAGAAATCTAAGGAAAATAATAATACAGGTTCAAAACTCTAACCTGAGATACCCGATACATGGGAATCCAACAATTTTTTGAACAAAAACTCAAAGAGATTAAAAATAGGGAAACAAACCACCTACCTCGATCCAAGGTGATCGATATACTTGAACCTCTCCCTGTGAATCGTCCTAGAATGGAGAATACCTATAGAAAATTCTAAAACATTCAACCTTAAGTAACTCTCATATAAGAAAGAATCTGGAATTGTGGCCAAGGAAGAACAAAGAACTCACCGCTGTGATTATATCGCAACCGATGGCATTTGATTTGGATAACTAGTGACAGATCAGTGTATCAGAGAAGATTAGGCATCCTCGGATGCTATGGATGTAATTAGGCGAAGAAGAAGATAGATATAGGGATTAGACATGACCATGGTCTATTTAATGAAATAAAAATAAAAGTACACAGCGTGTACTTCTTGAGTACATGGCATATACTCACCTTTTCCATACACCACATTAAGCGGTCTCCACATCACCCCTACACACCGTGTGTGTGGCCCGTACACGGCCAGCACATGGCCTCACGTGGGATCAAAGTACACAGTGTATACTTATTAAGTATATGGTGTGTACATAGAAAATTTACATATTTTCCTATTTTCCTAAAAAATGATCAGAAATGGAAAAACATACCTAAAACGAAGATCCAAGTCCTTACAAACATCCCCCCTTGAAGAAATTCATCCCCGAATTTCTCTAACAAGGTGGTGTAAAAGAAAACATGAACAAATATGGCCACTATGATCACATATCTGCCTCCATTTCCCAATTCACATCATGCACATGGTCGTGCTACCATAGCACCTACACCAGAGGAACTGATCGGCCACAGAGTACCTTTGAACTACGATCAACAATGCTGATTGGATGCTCCATGAATGATGCATCCTTCTCTAGCTCAACCTCCTCGGGTTGAAAGACATGAGACAACTCTGAGAAATATCGTCGAAGATGAGAAACATGGAAGACGTTGTGTATAGCCTGGTACCTCTGAGGTAACAACAACCTATAAGAAACCATCCTGACTCTCTCCAAAACCTCAAACGGCCAGAAATATCTCAGTGAAAGCTTACCCTGTCACCTGATCTTCTTGTGTCCTGACATAGGGGTAACACATAGGTATACCTGATCTTCGACCATGAACTCCAAAGGTTGTCTCCACAGATCAGCATCGGATTTCTGTCGAGGCAATGGAGTAGCCATCCTTTTCCAAATCAACTCCACCTGTTCTATGGTCTCCTAAACAAGACGAGGTCCCAGCATAGTTGCCTCTCCAACCTCCATCCAACACAAGGGTGATTAGCACGACCTACTATACAAATCCTCGTAAGGTTCCATCTGAATAGTTTCTTAGAAACAATTATTTTAGGAGAACTCCGATAGAGGTATATGTTTCTCCCAATAACCTCCAAAATCAATGATGCATGCTTGTTGCATGTCCTCTAGCACCTCTATCGTATGCTCTGACTGGCCATCTGTCTGAGAATGGAAATCTATACTCAGAATTACCTGTGTACCCAAATCCCTCTGTTTCCCTTGCCAGAAATGTGACGTAAAGAGGGCGTCCCAATCTGAAATGATAGTACTCGGAACCCCATGCAAGCGTACAATCTCATGGATGTACAACAGTCCAAGCTCATTAACACTAAATGTCTCCTTAATCAGCAAGAAGTGAGAAACCTTCGGTAGCCTGTCAATGACAACCCATACCACGTTATTCACTTGAGGCGATCTCGGCAACTCTGTAACGAAGTCCACCGCGACATCATTCCACAGAAACTCGGGAATGGGTAGCTGCTGTAAAAGCCTTGCTGGTCGCTGGTGCACTGCCTTCACCTGCTGATAGGTGGAACATCTCATGACAAAAATACCATCATCTCTCTTCATACCTAGACACCAATAGTGGTAGTGCAGATCACGATACATCTTGGTGACGCTAGGATGAACTACCGAAACTGAGGAATGGAAGTATCACATCATCACCTCGCGTATATCTGCTAGCACCCATACACATCCCAAGAGACACAAGATCTCATCCTCGCCTATGGTCTATCTGGGAAGAGGGTCCACTCCTGACAAGGTTTCTCGTAGGACTAAGACATTGGAGTTTGATATCTTCCTCATTCGAACTCGGTCAAGAAGGGCAGAGTTAACAGCTATAGAAGAAAGAAATGTCTGACCCTGTCTATCGTTCACCTCTAGATGCTTTTCAGAGAATAGAGCCACAGGCTTTTACTCGCTGCTGGCCTCCAGAACTACCTGTATCTGTGTCCACCTTCTCAGTGCGTCTACCACGGCGTTGTCTTTCCCATGTGTATATGAGAGCTCAAAATCGAAAGACTTTAGGTACTCAACCCACCTCTGTTGTCTTAGATTCATGACATGCTGAGGGAAGATATAATTGAGTATCTTTTGGTCAGTATATACCACAAAATTCTCTTCCAGAAGATAATGTCTCCAACAACGCAAAGCATGAACAAATCAAACCAACTCTAGGTTGTTCTTAGGATAGTTCCTATCATGTGGCATCAACTACTGAGATCCATATGAAACAATAAGATCCTCCTACATAAGCACTTCTCTAAGCCTGATTCCAGATGCATCACAAAAAACTGTATAACTCTTGCCAGACTCCGGAAAAACTAGAATCGATGCTGAAGTCAATTTCCCCTTCAGCTCCTAAAAGGATGAATTGTAGGCATCTGACCAAACATATATCACCCCCTTCTTAGTCAAGCTCTTTAGTGGTGCTGATAAGAATGAGAAGTTTTTTATAAACCACTTGTAGTAACCATCCATCCCTAAGAAACATCGTATCTCAAAGAAATTATTAAGATGCACCCAGGTAACTACTTATCTCACCTTCTATGGGTCTACTAAAACTTCTTTCTCTGAGATTACATGACCTATTAAGTGAAGATCATCCATCCAAAAGTGTCACTTTTGAAGAATAACATATAACTGGTGATCTCTCAGTGTACTCAGAATGACCTCAAGATGGGCAGCATGGTCGTGTCGAGTGTGAGAGTACACAAAGTTTTCGTCCACAAAAACCACCATGAAAGAATCCAAGTATGGATGAAAAAATATGTTCATCAGTGCCATGAAAACTTCTAGTGTGTTTGTGAGACCGAACGACATAACAAAATACTCTTATAGACCATATCTGCTCCAGAATCTTGTATGAGGAAGATCAGATGGTCTAACAAGAAACTGATGGTAGCCGGATCTCAAGTCGATCATCGAGAACACTCTGGCTCCTCAAAGCTGATCAAAGAGATCATCTATCCATGGAAATGGATATCGGTTCTTATCATTCAACTGGTTCGGCTTCTGATAATCCACACAAAGCCTGAGGGTGCAGTATACCTTCTTCGCAAATAGGATAGGTGAAACCCAAGGAGAATTACTAAGTCGGATGAAACCCCTTGCTTGAAACCTCTCCAACTGCTTCTTGAGCTCCTGAAATTCAGGTGTAGCCATCCTATAAGGAGGGATGGACCCCGGTGCCGCTCCTGGCACAAGATCGATAGAAAAGTCTACCTCTCTCTCCAGTGGAAAATCTGAAAATTCTTCTAGAAAGACATCTGGAAAGCAATTAACCACTGGAGGAAAAACTATCTGAGAAGTACAATGGTCATCCAGATATAAGCTAGAAATTTGGGATGTAACACTACCCAACCCACGATGATCTGGCCCCGCTCTGCTCACTTGGACATCCCAATCGACCTTGTGAAGAAAATATTTACCCTCTGGTGATGTAAAACTCACCCTACAATGATAGCAATCGATAAAGGCCTAGAAGGGAACTAACCAGTCTATACCGAGAATGACATCATAGCTCATCATTTCCAAAACATAGAAAATCCACGAAAAACGAAACCCACCAACCGCAAGGGGGAAGTATAATCACAGACACATTCTAGCATTTCTAATTCCCAAGAGAGTGTCTAGCGTCATCATATCATCAGAAGTATAAACAGTAAGTCTAAGTCTTTCCACAGTATTCATAGAAATAAATCTATGAGAATATCCTATATCGAAAAGTGAAGAGGATAAAACTGAGGATACTAAAATCGTACCTCGAACTGTGGAAGGTCCATAATCCTACTCTTGATAAATCTTCCCTACCGCAAAAGTCGAGCCTGCACTGCAGCCCTATGTAGTAGCCTGAGATCCCTGAGCTGACCCTCCCTGAGCCTGAACATTATGTCCATGGCCTCTACCCTGGCATAAATGACCTGAATAACTCCAACCCCCCGTTTGTGGCAGAACTAGTAATCCTGCTGCTATACGCGGAGTCAAAACGGATCCTCGTTCACTAGCCACTAGAAGAAGTACCTTGCAGAAATGCTGTAGATGACCCATATTGTCCCATGATCGGCACTCCACTACACCTCTCAGGAATTGAGGATTATTATTCCCAATTTCCCCACACTGATAGCACACCACTTGGTTTCTAGAAGGAAGATCTCATCTACCAGAAGGAATACCTTGATTCCTTGAGTCATCTCGTGTAGACTCTCGGTGGAGCTTCCTACTATCTATCAGAAATGAATCATCCCTGGATGCTGAACTTCCCTTGTCTAAAGCTCCAATATCTTTTGGGTTTCTCTCCGTGATAAGCGCCTGGTTGACTATCAGAGTAATAGAAGTCAACTGGAAGATGTTCACCTGCGCTATGATGTCCGATCTAAGGCCTTCCTCAAACTTCCTCTCTAAAAACAACTCCTCATTCCCCATAACGGGAGTGAAAAGCCGTAATGCTGTGAAGCAATAGGAATACTCCATAACTGTGGTAGTGACCTACTGTAGGTTCATGAACTCTCTGGTTTTGTCATCCCTCAGTGTCCCCATGTAGAAGTAGTGATAAAACATACGCTGGAACTCGTCCCATGCCATATAATGTTGGTGCCCTGCCTTCAAAACCACATCCCACCATATCTTGACAGAATCTCAAAGAATATAAGTCGTGAGCTTCACTCTCCTCTCCGGAGGCATCTCTAGCTGCTCGAAAATGTATATCATGGCTTCTAGACATGACTCCGCAGTCTACAGTCCTCCCTCCCCTATGAACATGGGAGAATGCTGCTTCTGAAAAACCTACGTTTGCTCTGCCATAGACAGGGCATGATGATGAGCTCCCTGGAAGGTCTGCATGAATATCATTAAACTCTCTCTGAACTAAGAATTGGCACCAGTGTCTGGAATCTCTGCAGGTGCCATGTCTGGAATGATATGTGGAACTATTGCAAGTCCCTGATCTGCCATATCATGCGTACAGTCACTGCATGGTTCCTGAAGGACAACGGGAGGACGTCTCGGTTCCATAGCTCTAAAAATTCAAAATCACAACTTCTTTAATGAAGAACACATCAGCAACATAAGAGAGTAAAACGGAATAGGATTGAAAAACTTTAAAAATCTGGATAAACACGAATAAATGAAGTGTTAGTAACACTACATGGCGTGTTTTCCAAAAATATTACCCTGGGCGTGTACCTTGGCCATACATGGCTGTGTAAACCACCCGGCTACACAGTGTGTTCTCAAACTACATGGTGTGTACTAACCCTTTTTTCCTGCTCAATCACTCCTATAGGGCTAGGAACACGTTCTGTCCTAGCAGGAAACTACACGACATGTTTGTCCACTACACAGTGTGTCCTTAAGATTTTCCCCCTTTTCGTGTCATTAGTCACACAGACTGGTACAAGGACCACTACTACACGACGTTTCAACATGGTACACGACCTGTTTCCCTGCCGATTTCCAGACCCATGTATTCAGCTACACGGTGTGGTCACATGTCTCCCCTAAAAAAAGTACACTGCGCGTTCAAAGGAGATACGACGTGTACTAGACATTCCTTACTCGGCCTGTGTTGTTCGTGACATGGCTGGATACCCAAGTCATATTACACGGCATGTAAACTAGTACACGGTGTGTTCCTACAAGAACTTTCACAACCCCATGTCCCTTTCCACATAGTCAGTGACACGACTAAAAACTACACGGCGTGTATTCATGATGTACATGCCGTGTATTCCTGGGTTTTCTGGACAGTAGTCTCAGAACTACACCGGAGCCCAGAAAACACAGAAAACAAGTGTTATGGTTCCAAATTCCGATCCGTGGGGGCCCATACTCCCCAGGAATCAAATATTGGCATCATAACAAAGAATATAACAAGTAAACAGTATAACACAGTCATGACCCACCAAATTCTGATCCTCGAGGGGCCATAAAACCTCTAAGACCAAAGTTTGGAATCCATGATAAAGAAGCTATAATCAAATGATACCCTATCAACAAGGAAGATATTCTATCACAAAATCTATCACAACAACATGCATCGTCTATCAAAAATTTTATCACAACAATATAAAAATTCTAATGAAAACTAGATGGCATGGAAAAATGCATGACATGTGATTTTCTAACAAGTTCCTGTATGATGCATAATATGGTATACCCTCATCTCACCGAGTTTCAACAAAATAGAACCACTATCATATAAACAGTTATAACAAAAAACATGTTCACCACCAAACAGTGAAATCAAGAAAACTGTAACATTTGACAAACTCAAAAATTGCAACATTCGAGGTAATCAGGATTTTTCACTATACACAGGTTCTAGAACTCCCGGACATATCTATTTACCATTCAACTATTCCATCCTAGCCCTATCTAATGTCGCTAAATATTATGTCAATAGAAAAGGAAATAACTCGTCTGACACCACTTTGTAACGACCTGAATCCGGAGCCACTCAACTGGTGCCCCATACCTGGTTCACCACATGACCTAAAGCCCATTTCCCCAAACTCTAGAGGCTGCCAACTAGCAGCGAGGGCCTTGGTGAGTCATTGGGGAAACAATTCCCTCATTTGGTAAGGTATACAAAGAAAAGGAGATAAAAGTCAATAGTGGAAGCAGTAAACATCATACAATAACAGAAGAAAAACAGAGGAAGCAATGCATAATATATTAATGATGAAAATGATGCAGTAGGTACAAGTATCTAAGCATAGCAGAAAAAACAAAAATGTGTTGAAATACAACTGTGAAAAAAGTACTAAATGTAAATAGCAACTCCAGCAGTATCGCAAGCCTAGGATCAGTCCTATGTTGTCTAGCTCCAACTAGCAATCACGTACCAGAAGTAGAAGGGACAAAATCCCTATACACACCTACAACCATATAACCTTTATGGGCCGAAAATCAGGACCCAAACATGGTGTGAGACTAATACCGGTAGACAATCACCACAATATATGTGCCCTACTATGAGTGGGAAAATTTAGAAAAGGTAAATTAAATAAATGCAGTAGAGAAACATGAGTACACTATGCAAACAATCCTACAAATCTCGAATCACATTTATTTAGAAATTTAATTCTTTCATTTAATTATCACCCAAGGAATCTAGAAAGAGCTCTATATTCCCAGATCATGGAAGGTAATAGAACAGATATCTCAGCAGACTACCTAAACTACATGCAGTACAAAACACAAGATTGTTCTTTGGCTTGGTGGACTCATCACAACCAAACAAATAATATTCACACTGACTCTATGGGAGGCTCATACTAGAAGACCCCTATAGTCATTTAATCATACAAAGGCACAGACACTCTAGGAAGCACTCACCATCAATTCCCCTGTGGTCTTTCAATGATAGGTATAAAATCTCTAATGAAGTACCTACTTCCAATTCCCCTTATAGTCTCAGTACATAACTAAGGACACTCTGAGGAAGAACAAATTACAATTCATATAGGTCTTGAAAATGATACTAACATATAACAGACTCTCTAGGTATTCCCTTAATAATCAATTCCTTCTTTATTCTACAACACCAGGTTCACATAGCCATGAGTAGTCTAGTCATTCGTAATCGACTGTCAGCAGCCCTATGTAAGTTCAACAACTACTTAGATAATAAATACAATGCATCAAAAGCATATTAACAGTAAGAAATACATGTAATCAATTATCACAAGGTAGGAAATAAATGCAACAAGGTATGCCTCACATGCAACCAATGCCAAACGGTGTTAAACAACAAAAATAAGGGAAACACCCATTGGGTGACCCTCAAAATTTCTAACAAGCACTCATTAATCATCTAATAAGCTCAAGCATACAAGAAATATATGGTAGATGATAATAAAAGTTCAAAACCCTAACCCAAGATACACGATACATGGGAATCCAACACTTTTTGCACAAAAACTCAAAGACATTCAACGTAGGGAAACAACCCACCTACCTCGATCCTAGGAGATCGATATAATTGAACCTCGGCCTGTGAATCGGCCTAGAATGGAGAATATATGAAAAAACATATAAAACTTTAAACCTTATATAACTCTCATAAGATATAGAATCAGGAAACGTGGCCAAGGAAGATCCAAGAACACACCGCTACGTTTCTATTACAACCAACGATGTTCGATTCAGATAACTGGTGACAGATCATCGGCTCAGAGAATATTCGGCCTCCTCAGACGCTCTGTATGTAATTATGAAAAGAATAAGATAGAAAAAAGGATTAGACGTGACCCTGGTCCATTTAATGAAATAAAATGAAATTTACACGGCGTGTACTTCTTGAATATATGGCATATACTCGCCTTTTCTGTACACCGCATCACGTAGTCTCCACATCACCACTACACACCGTGTGTGTGGCCTGGACATGACCATCACACGACCTCATGCAGGATCGAAGTACACGACGTGTACTTAGAAAATTTCCTGATTTTCCTCTTTTCCTAAAGAAACGACCAGAAAAGGAAACACATACCTAAAACAAAGATCTAGGTTCTCACACCATATAATGAAAACTATCTCTATAATGCACAAATCCACATAAGAAAAGAATATACAACCTTTCATATGTCATTGATGGATTGATCGTACAGTATTAGCTTCTAATTCAGTCATCATTGATTAGAAGATGATGAATGGATTAAAATCAGGTAAATAGGGCATATTATATTTCACCTAAATAAAAATCTGATACCAAGGATCATAAATAATTACAAATTTTGATTGCATTACTTACTAGTGCAAATCCAATGAGACTAATGTCAATCAATTCTGAGTTCAAACAAAAGTACATGATCAAAATCAATGAAATATCTTCAATGGAATGATCGCATTCTTTGGATGTTGTCCAAGGGAGGATAATAAAATTAGACTGAGGTTTAAAAAAATTTCATTGGAAATTATCTCATTTTTCCTCATAATACTTATTTTTTAGATGGGACACACGGTTGGCCTAACTATGTGCCAACTATGAACCCTTCACTATGTGGAGGGCTGGCTCACATGGTTAGTGAACCTGGTTTTTTTTAACCATGTACAGACCATTTCTAAGACAACTATCAGAAGATATAGATTCCCTTTCACATGTGTACACCTCAATATGCATAGTTTCTCAAATCTTGTAGCCTCAATTTTCCCTTTTTATAAGACTGACACTTTTTTTCAAGCACTCCTTCTCATCGAGAATGGTTTCTACTCCCCATGAGGCCTTCCCTATTTTCACGAAATTAGGGATTTGAGCTCCAAACAATCCCTAAACACGATTATGCACCCATGATCACTTTGGGTACTAATAATTGGATGAAAATGAGTATTTAGTCTGAAATTAAATATTTCTACACCATAAGAGAAACATAGTATCTTGTAATCCTCCCCCCATAAAGAAATTCATAACAAAATGAGCCTCTCAAGGGTGGTCAAGAATAGTTTATGAAATCCTCGCAACACTGGGAATGTAAATCAGCCACCCTCTCTAAATTATCATCTTATAAATGTCCATGTCACTATATCACCGAAACTAGAGGAACATACTGGACACATATAACCTTTCTTCTTTAATAACCAACGTCTATATGATTTTATTCATGGGAATCATCAAAATGTAACTCAAATACCTTTGGAAGAATACATTGAGATTACTTCGAATGATAATGGCGTAGTTGAGATATCTAAAAAATAGGATGAATTGATCATTTCCATTGAGGTAACTTAAATAGACAGGATACCTACCCCACTCCACCATGAACATTGAAAACCCTGACATAACACAGTGAAGGCGTAACCATTATTCTGATTCACCTTTTTCCCAGCCATAGTGAGGAATAAAAAAAGTCATGATAACCGACATCAAATTCTATATTTAATCAATGGTGATCATCATAAGATTTATGTTGATACAATGAAGTATCCATCTACTTCATGATTAAAATTACATATTTAGAAGTATCTGAAACAAGACGTGGTCCTAGAAAAGAAACATCACCTACCTCTAAAAAGAGAAATGGAGATCCATGATGAATGCATTAAAATTATTCATAAGGTTCCATTTTTTATATTCTCTTGATAACTATATTTTTAGGTGAAATTAGATGGGGTTATATGCATATTCCATGATCCCCCAAAATCAAGGAATCAGGTTTGCAACATGTATTCAAGAACCTGTATCATATGCAGTGACTAGATGTCAATCTAAAGGTAGTCTGTGAACACCGTGAATTCATACTATCCCACATATCTACAAACTCCCCATCTAATACACTTTTAAGGACTCCTAGATCATCTCCAAATGACGAACCTTCATGATCCACTCAACAAACACCCAAACAACAACACTATCCTAAAAAAATGGAAATATGGTAATTAAATCCATTGGAACATTTTTCAATTTCAAATCAATAATAGGTAACCACTATAAAATTATACATGATCATTATTGTTCCACAATCACCTTCTTATATGTGGAACACCTTATAATAAAACTAGCTACCTCACATTCAATCCTCGACCACTAATAATAGTTTTGTAAACCACAATACATCTTGGTAACACTAGGATGCACTAATCAAACTAAGTAATAATACACCTGCATCATCTCCTCACATATATCTACTAAAACCCCTAGGTGACTATTTAAATATAGGATCTTATCATCACCCAAAGTCCAATTGTGAGGTCGGTACTAAACATCCACAATCTACCGGAAGACTAGGTCCTCTGAATCATATAGTTTTATCATTCTCTCTCTATCCAAAAGAAAATAATTCACAACCATAGAATAAAGAATGGTCTACCCCTTAACATCCAACACTACCATGCACATCTATGGAAACAAGGCCATGAGCTACTAATTTCCTATGGTTGATTGAACTGTATGTATATGAGTCGATATTGTTAGTGCATTGGCCAAATCATTTTATATCCCATGAGTATATGGAATATTAAAATAAAATGAATATTGGTATTGAACCCACCATTTCCGCATGAAATTTAGATCAAGTTATTTAAATATTTAATTGAGTCTTTTCAGGTTTTCATACACAAAAAACGTTCTACAACTAAATAGTGTCTCAAACAGTCAAATTCATAAATAGATTCATGTACCATAAGATCATGCGTCGAGTAGTTACACTAGTGTGTCCAAAACTATCAAGAACTATATTTCACGAATATATACCCCTACATCACAACTTCACTTATACTGGAAACTAATGTGTCATAGAAGATGGTGTAACTCCTTCTTGGTTCTAAAACAATCATGAACGATTTTGAATTCAATATCCCGTTCATCCCTTGAAAGGATATCTCACTTGTATATCTCCTTTTATACATCACAACCTTCATATAGAATCACTTAATTAGAACTTCCAGGTGTTATAAATCATGTATGAAACTATTATAGCATCCATATTACCTAAGACACTCCATAGGTGAAATAAACTGTTGGCCTACATCTTGAAAACTACCACTCTCACCTTTTCTCGGTCAACTAATACACATTCATATGAGATAACGTTACCTAGGAAGTTAATCATATCTATATTGTGTTTATCATATAACAAATTCACTCTAATTATATCCAAAATTATCTCAAGATGTTTGTAATGGTCCTATAGATTTTTAGAATACACCAAGATACCATCCACGAAAACCATAAGAAATGAATCCAATTAACGATGGAAAACCAGGTTAATCAGATGCATAAAAACTACTAGCACGATCATGAGACTGAAAAACATAATCAGATACACATATAGTTCATATATTCTATGAAATGATATAAAAGGTATATATGTGGGTCAAAAACGTACCTAGTGATATCATATCATCAAATTGATTTTTTAGGACACCCATGCTACTCAGATACGATCAAAAGGCCATACATCCATGGAAAGTGATACAAGTTCATAAACATAATCTGGTCCAATTTTTTTCACATCCACCCATAGCCTAAGGGTATAATCATCATTTTTTATAAAATTTATCCCTGGTCCCCACATTGATTTACTAGGTTGGATAAACCCATTTCCCTTAAAATTCTCTAGCAACCTCTTAAGATCCGGTGACTCTATTGTAGCATTCCTATATTGCAGAATAGGTACCCGTGCAGATCCTATCACTATCTCAATACAGAATTATTCATCTCTCTCTATAGGTAAAAAATAAATGTAATTTTTAGAAACAACATGGGAATGATCAGCCACTAGATAAAATTCCTCTTGAGAGAATCTATAATAATCCAGAAATTAACTATCAATCTGGAATTTCATCCAACAAATAATATAATTTTGTGGCCCATCTAGAATTTTTGAGAAATCCCATTCATATTTATTAATATAATCACCTATTTTTGTATATGTAAAGGCCACACATTAGTGATAAAAATCAATATAGGTTCAGTATGAAACTAGATAATCCTTCTTAATTATGATTTCAAATCTGGTTATCCTATGGAGAAAAAGATTACATATGATGGGTAACCCACAATTCCCAAGGGGTAACTCCCAACAGTGGAATAAATCCTTTTTTATGACTCCCAATGAAGTATTAAGTTTCATAGCATGCCTCAAAGACTATATCATGATCCCAATGATTTAAAACAATGAAATAGATATGAAACTATTGAAACAACTCTATAAAATAGAGAAGATAAAATGGTATAGGATACACATATCATAACTCTCACCATAGATTTCCAAGAAACCTACTTCGTAGGTGTAAGAAGTATAGAATATATTGATCTTGAAATATTATCTTGTAACACAACCTCAATATAGTTAGTTGGATCACACTATATTCTAGGTATAACTAGTGTTTTGATGGCTCATTTATGACCTCCACCTTGACCTGTATGACTGGTACTAATCCAGCTCCCACTAAAACCTAGAGTTGTAAAAACCACTCCTGAACCATGTTTCGGAGCTAACCCCCTTCCCCAAACTACTCAAAGTAATGTTCGGAAGAAAAATTTCACATGGAATCCCTTCCACAAACTCAACACTCAATTGGGCTCATATTTCAATAATTCACATGTGTCCCCATATTCCTTAATGATTAAAAAAACTAATACACAATTACTAACATCATTGATGTTATTCATCTAATGGAAATTTTTAAAATGTTTCTTACTACCACAGGATGATGAACCATCGAGCTGAAAGACTACTCTGATCTACTATGCTCTACCAGATTCCCTCTGGTTCCACTCTATAATTATCAAATGATTCAATATTTTTGCAATATTTGTCAACTATATCACATTTAATTGAGATAAAAAAAGATTTTAGATACCATAAATTAATAGTATCTCCCATGATAACTCATTAGTAAGGTATATCAATACAAAACGATGAAGCACTCTAAATCAGGATAAATACTACATTACCATCATAGAGACCTGGTACAGACACTTGAAATCACTATCCCCCTTGAATCATAGAGTATTGGAGATAAATTTGTCATAAAAAATAAATGGAATTATTTCTAAACCATATATCATAGTGCATCAACCTTGTTCAAAAAACCCCACCAGTTCTTTGATACTCTTATGAGAATGTATGTAATGTTCTTCACTCTCCTCTCACTAGGTCTACCTGAATGATAAAATATCAACAATATAGTCTCAAGTAAAATATTAGTAGCCTATGGACCAACATCACATGAAGATCTGGGAGATTTCTGCTACTAGTACACAAGCATCAACTCTTACATAGATGAAGAAAATTTTGGTGCTTCTTGAAAATTATACATAATCTGTGTAAAAAATTCATATAATTGTGCATAATTACATATTTCTATACCAAATTATGGTTTCATAGTTGTAATTATAGTATGATCCACCAGTTTCACATGTCACAAAACCTCTAGAGTGTGGAAGTTTCCACCCTCTTGGATTAAGACTAGATTTTGTTGCGGTGGTATTTCCCTACAATTCCAAACACAAGACAATACAAATAAAGATAATAAATGTTCATAATAAAAAAAAGTTTATAGTGAAAACATTATTATAAATAAGTCATACCCATAAACCTACTACTAAATCTAGGACTATTAAAAATAAAAAATCAATAACATCACTAGAGACACTACCTATTGCTGAGGCCAATGTTGGATCATGTTCATGTTCACTGTTCTCACATTCAATTTCCATTTGATTTAGTATTGTTTTCACGTTTCTCATTAAATGGTTGAACCAAATGGTTCGCCACTTCCAATTCACAATGTACCATACTCATAATGAACCAAAATATAGTTCCATAATAATATATACTGTAACATATTCCAGTCCATGTGACTCATGGTCTATATATCAGGGTTCAGTAATTGGTTTGATAGGGTTTCTTCTGTATCCTAATCAGGAAAAAACAACATTGGTTATAATAGTTAATATATTTACCATCCATTATTCCATATTCCATGAATATTTATTTATCTAATCAGTAGATATATATGACATGTCAAATATCAAAACATCACGAAAATATTTAATGCGTCCAATATGGAATGAAAAATCTTGACATGTAATTCCTATAATGTCTTTAAAATTTTCAATGAGATGGAATAACATCATCTCATGAGGTTTAAAAAATATAGACCCATTAATAATATCAATTATCACATCACCTTTTTTTAGTGCATCGCCCTATAGTGGAATCTAATCAACTACAAATGTAAAATTCCAAAAAACAATAATTTCTATTTGAGGCAATTTGGATATTTCCCAAAAGTAGTTCATCCACTCTCAATAAAAAAATAACAAAATTTTAATTTCTTCCTAATTCCATTTCTATTGTCTAAAAAATGAAAAAAAATTAAAATTCTTTGATACCACATTTTAACATCCAAAAACAATATTCAACTATTCGGTGCCCTACACCTGGGTTGACAGATGGAATCAAATTAATTTTCCCAAATGCCAGAGGATTTTCAAAAGTAGCATGGGCATAGGGTGTGTATGGGGATAATCAATTCCTTCTTCTCAGAGTGTAACCTAATAGAATAATAATAAAAATCTATAATTGATGTATTTAATAATCTAGAAAGAAGATAAATTTCCAAGTGAGTAATATTTAAATAATTGTAGACAAAATATCATATAAAATGATGATGATAAATTTCACGACTCTATAAATAATTAAATCTAGTTTTACATTCATCAATACATCAAAATTATCAAAACACAAAAATAATGAAAAAAAATATTTATCACAGCTAGAATCAAAAGCCTCAGCTCGATCATGTGCTTCCCTTCTCCTCAGCATGTAACCAAGTCAAGCATCGATGTGTGGCCACTTTCCTTGACCCCTACCTACTTCCATATAGTCCGTTAGGGTACCCAATAGTGGACAAAAAAGGGTGTGAGATAAAATCCCAGTGGGCCACAACTAAAAGATTCTATAAGAAAACCTTGATATACAGGCCAAGCTATGTATTGTGAAATATATATCACAAGTATAAATAAAATGAAACATGTTCATAGGCCAAAAATAAAACAAGTATAGTGTAAATTTCAATCCAAATAGTTCCCCTAGAAATGAAAGGATCATTTTTTATAAGGTACTTATAATGTAAATTGAGGTAAACATTACTACCATGACATATATCTAGTATGTCAAACAACCATGGAATGGTGGTATAACCCATATATCATATCATACATGACCCTAACATATATCTTGAATGCCAAATTTTTTATAATCAATCCATATAATCTGAAGTGTCACATAGACCATGTATTTTCTGTTTAAACAGATGTTTCAGACCCCTTAGGACCTAATCAAACGTATAGTAAAGCAAGGCATCTTAATCAAGTCCTTGTAGAATCTCGATTGAAACTCAGTTAGACATTAGATGGGATATAAAGAGAATTTAAAATTATTATATCCTATATGAACCCAAATAAGATAGATCTAAGGGGTATCATTGCTCCTGGAATCCATTGGAATAAATTCCAAAAGTTAAATCTTCTCAACGGCATCCACTAAACATATCATGATCCATGGGGGAAAAATCCATAGAATAATATAGAATCTAGATCCATGTTATGACCACCATGTAATCAATCTATATTCAAATGCATCACATGAAATCATAATTTAAAATGTGTTGAAATACAATGAGATTTCAAACATAAATAACATTCCAAATTCAAACACTTAAATAGTTACATCATGTAAAAATGGGAATTTAAGAAGTCCATATCCAAATTAGTCAATTTAATTAAATTAATTTATAACAAGGATTCCTCTATCTATGAATGAAAAGTCACACACACACCCTGCATGGGTGGATCAAAAATAAGAAATGTTATGGCTATCTTAAAGGCACGCCACATTGGTGGTATTGGTTGGTGCCACAACCACAGACATTCCTAGTGAAACCAATGAGAATCCATAATAGGTTTTACGATGTTTATTAATTTATTAAATTCTTTTTAGGGGAATTTTGGAAGGTACATCATGATTTATAATAGAAACCACCTCTATAAATCACAAAAAAACATGAGAAAAGAACTGACCACCTACCGTTGGTCCGTGGTGGATTGATGAACCAATATCAGTGTTTGATTTTGTCTAGATCGAGAGAAAAAATGAAAAACTAAGGAAAAACTACTGAAAAACTAAAGAAAAACTAATAAATATTGAATATTAGCATGAATGTTATTAGAATTTATGACACTAAGGATAATGTATATTGGGATAAGTGGATTTTATTACATATCAACCTGAATCCAATGTGAGGGACATCCTTAGATACTAAGATCAGATGGTTGAACATGATCAAAAGCTAATAAATAGATTCCATAAAATCTCCCACACATTGGTTATTGTTCGTAGGTGGAAAATTAAATTAGATTTGTTTTTTTAAATATTTTATGTTTAATTTTTTCATTTTTTTCTCAAAAAAATAGTCCACATTGTTTGGATGCTTGGTTGGCCAAACTGTGCGCTAACTGTGTTACCATCACTACGTTGAGGGACACCACACATAGTTAGTTTGTACATTTTTGCAAACAGTGACTAAATAGTTTCTCACCCAACATTCAAAACCTAATGGGGCCCTCACACAAAAATATTCCTCCACCCACATGGTTTCTCAAACAATTAAGGCTTATTTCCCCCTATCCCTAGGTCTCACATGATCAGTCAAACCATGCATCCTTTCCCACACTATTTCTACTAACCAAGATATCTGCCTTATCATCCCAAAATGTCGTGATCCTCGATCAAAAAAACCCCCAAACACACCGGATACACCCATGTTCACCTTTTTTTCTCACATTAGGATTTAAGAAAACATTTATGATGAAAATAAAGAGATCTATACCTCATAAAAATCAAAGGATCTTACACCCATGGCCACAAAATATTTTCCAATTTATTTCTGAATTACCCTTTAAACAAGAACAATCGTAAAAGAGTTCAATATATGGGTAAATAAATACATTAAATAAGGTTAAAACATGTTATATTTATATAATTTAAAACATATTTTATCAGTTATTTGTATTGTAGAATATATAATATTTATAATACATATTTATTCAAAAAATACTCCTTATATAATTTTATTCCAATCATTAAAATTTTACTGCATATCTCTAAAGCATTGAAAAATATATTTTTTGGGAAAACATTATGCATATATATTTTAATGCATTTAATCTATTTCAAACACACTATGTTAAAATCTTGGTTATAAATAATACTTTTAATAAAAAAATATAACATGGTTCATATCTGATTGATATTTCTTGTAAAGAAATAAATTAAACATGGCATATTTATTTATGGTAAAAATAAAAAAATAATTGTTTTTACACATAATATCTACCATAAAATATGTAGTAATAAAATAAGATGACTCTTTCAAAAATGGAAAAATGATAGTAATGTTTTATGTTAATTAATTGTGTGAAATTGATGAATATTATTCTTTAATCATTCTGGTTAAGAGAGATTTTGTTATGGAAAAAATATTTCACTCTTTTGTGAGCTAGTAATTAGAAAATTCATCAATGTACCTCACTTAAAACAAGATGTTTATTAATAATTTATAATATAATTTAGTTTAAAACAAAAATTCATGTAATATAAAAATTATTTTTAGATTCATGAACAACTCTAGGTACATGAGTAATTAGGGTTCATGATATTTTTCATCAATATTTTTGTGAATGGGAAGGTGAAGAATATACTGCTCCAAAGTTTTTGAATATAAACAAATTTATCATCAATAGTTTCCATGAAATTATTTTTTTAATATTAAATTACATTTAAGAATATTTATCCAATGGAACAACAAGGTTTATATCTATTTTATCAACAATCTCGTTATTTTTATAGTTAATGTTTTTTATATATTTTAGTTTCTATTTTCTTATAACATTTCACATTAAATATGTCAATAATATTTTATATATTTAAATGTGTTTTAATCAAATCATTCATGTGAGAATTGTTACTTTATCCCATGTTTTTTTTATCATGATATGAAATTTCCATTCCCCCGTGAATTCATGTACCAAGCTAGCTACCACACATGTATAACTAGGTTAATAAGTCTAGAATTAGTTTTTCTTATCAAAATATTAATGATCCTTTTTGAATTTAACATAACTAAAAAAATCCATAACATACCCAATACATCCTCTTGTGATTTAGAGAATTCAAATATAAGTTGGTTTTCAAATTTTCGGCATGGCTATTGTGGGAATCGAAGGGTTTATTCTATATCAAACCATGCTCACTCTTGGATAATATTAGGTGGTTCTTAGAGAATTGGTTATAATTCATGAAAAATTTATCATCACTAGCTTTAATTATTGGTCCATATTAGAGGAAATTCAAAAAATTTAAACGTTTTACTAGCATGTCAATATTTTCGAATTAAATTCTGGAGTTCCAAATGATACTATATTGGTGGAATTTATCTCTATGGGATTAATGTTTTTAAAATAATTAATATTTTTGGTGAAATTTATTTTAATATTCTAATTCATCAATTATTGCAGTTAGACAATAATTACATCTAATTTTGAAATAATTTATATGCATGAACAGTTATAGTACATTCTCAGTCTTACAGTTCTTATACTATATGATTTATATTTTCAATTTAGATCCCAAGTGCTATCAGATTTCCATAACCCCTCATTATTCTTATCATTATACTTACCTCTAGTAGATTACCCCAAAAATTCTAACATGAAGGTGAAAAACCATCCCTAAGAATATGTGAATAGATTTGGTGATGAGGACATGACTTTACAGGGTATATAAATATATTCTAGTCATTGAGGAAAGTTTCTTCATCCTCTTAAGAAATTACATGGTATTAGATTCTATATTCTCATTTAAATATTCATGTTTTAATTTTTGTGAAGTGAGAGATATAACCATGTCACCCATATTAATTTTTTATATAACTTTAAAAATTAATTTTGTGTTCACCTTCTATATATAATGGAAAAAACATAATTTATGTTCATTTTCAATTGTCCCTTGCAGTGGTAATTATTTTATTATATTAATGAAATCTATAATTATGGAAATGGATTCGTTATTAATTAATCCAAGAAATGTTCATAGAAATGAAATATTTGTATGTTTCAACTCCAATTTTTTTGTATGTAGTTTTTTTCATAGCTAAATAATTTTCTCTAATGGTTAAATAAGATGAAATTTTTTTGATAGATGTAATTTTTTAATGATTCATTGATTGATAACAGATTGATGATTGAAATCATTTTAGCCTAAATTGTACCATTAATTTTCCACAAAAAATTATTTACAATCCAATAATATCTAACATGGATGAAAATTTAAAAGACTATAGGCATAAGTTCATAGTTTTTGATCCAGTAAAAATGAAAAAGATAATGTTTCAATGATTTTCTTGAAACAACATCGATGTATATTTTTTTTGTGTTTCTATCTTAGCTTCACAAATCCTTTTATGAAAATTGTCCCATTTTTTATTTTTCATTGAAAAGTCTAATTTTAATAGATATTTTATTATATAAACTAATATATTAACAATTTGGGTTGAACCCATGTGGATGGTTTTTGTGAATGTGTAAAACCAACATAATATCAATGAAAGTAGAAACATAAAAAAAATTGTGATTTGATGTTTGTTTTGTGATATGTGTCATGTAATCTGAAAATTTTCACAAATGATGATTGAAAAATAGAAGGATGATAAATCAAATGAAACATCTTGAACTAAAAACCAGTTGTTGATAAATCATGGGAAAATTGATTTTATATTGATAAAATCATTTACAATTATTCATCTGAAGTAGAAAAAATATGTATTTAGAGTAGAAAAAATGTATTAAGCATTTATATTACTGTGATTGTGACGACCCATCCTAGTGAGGCCCTAGTCACAACTCACCAAGCCCGCCTCCAATAGGCCAGGGGCTGGTGACTAGCACCGAGTAGGCATGTTACTAACATGGGAGACATTGCCTATAAACCTGCACACACACACACACATCTCTAAGCCCACAAAGCTGAAATGTATAAACTAATGAAGATGGTAAATCATAAATACACTAAAATCCCAATCAATAGAGTACGACAAGAAATTAAAGTACAGTAATTTAAAACCATGGGCCAAAAGTAAAATCCCACCGAAAGAGAGTCTGTAACAAATCCCAACCTGTAATGAAAGGTAGTGGGACAAGAATCCGTAGCCATAGGAACACAACTCGGCCTGTCTTATCTCACGAATCACTGTCCGGTTCTGGTCTGCCTAGAATCCTGTCAAAGGATCGCTCGTCTGCACAAGACACGACAGGTGAAGGCAAAGCCCGGGCAGGAGTGAGTATAACAATACCCAGTAGGACACACTAAACCACAAAGGAATACATCAAAGGAAAACACCACTAAGTAGTGATATATTCATCTCTAAACAGAATATGTATACAGAACATATAATAAGAACATCCAGATATACACGTACACGATTGACCATCGCAAAACCACCACTAAGATCCAGCTTGAAGATTCCACTAAGCACGTAACAAGGAGAACACACTCCTAGTTCTGAAGATAGAGATACAATGTACTCATTCCGGGAGAACACACTACACACGTACTTGAGAATATGATATTCAGATGAGGATCACCACCAATAGCTATGGGGTTATTCCAATAACTCAGTCTGAACTAATCCACTAAGCAGTGGATCGGTGCCTGGGTAAAGTTAGTCACGTCGATTCCAAGAACTATACCAAGGGTTCCAGGAATGAATAGAGGATCCAGATATAAGTCTCACAGAGGGGATCCCAACAAATCTAATCAGGAAGTCTTGTTGAAGGGATCATACTCCTGTACATAAGAAATGATACCAGAAACCTTCAAGAGAATGACCAAAGGGATTAACCCTACGGAAACTAGTCCAAGTCACATAAGGCAACTGGATAAAGCCATGTAAAATAGGTTACACGACGTCTAGTATGGTTACACACCATGTTCCTTGACCCCAGGTAATGCCCATGTAAATGACCCGTATCATTCGTCCAAGCTATGTAAAACTCAACTACACGGTGTGTAGAAGGATCACACATCATGTTCCCTGACTCCGGTACTGCCTGTGTAAACAGCCTGTCTCATTAGGCCTGTAGTGTAAAAGGTGACTACACTACGTGTACTTGGATTACACACTGTTTCCGAGAATCTGGGGTTCGCTCCATGTACACTGGCCATGTGCCCGTACACGGTCTCTATCCGTGTCGCCTGCCTATGTACCAGTACACAAGGTATCAAGTGTATCTGGCCAGGTCTAGCTGGGGAAGGGTACACATGTTGTTCCCTTGGCCATGTACCCAAACCATGTCTATGTACTCTTGGAGTACACGCCAAGTAGTCTGCCGACGAACACACGCCGTGTAGTCGGGATTTCCCGAACCATCGTCTTCCTCCTCGTGCCTCGACTGAATCACCAAATCTCGATTCTTTCATCCGTTTTCCATGAAACTAATGATGCTGGTTCATTTCATCATCCTAACACAGAATCTGGGTGTTTCAGACCTTCAATTGGCTCGGAAAACCAGCATTGATTCATTCGAAAAAAACTCCCAAAAAACCATATCTCTCTATCCGCTTCGAATTGTTCGTCTCCACTATAGTCGCACCTCTGTAGCATCATTCCATGGTTGGATCATCAATATTAGATCATTTCACCATCAAAAGAATGTGCAACGATCGATATCCTTGAAGAACATCAAGCGCGGGGAAGAACGAGGAGTTTCCATGGAGAACGGGTAATTCAATCACAAAATGAACAAGAGGGATGAACCTCAATCGTTGTTCATGACGATCCAGGTTCATCGCCGTTAGATCAAAACCAAAACGATCAACAGATTAAATTTCAAGAATGAAATTCCTCCAAAAATCATTGCAAAATCCCATCCCACAAATACGATCGATCTGTGAGATAATTTATTTTTGGATTAGTCTGCGTCCGTCGTAGGAATCATGAACAGGAATGAAATCACATGAAATCATCCTACCTGGATTCGCGATATTCGTTGGTGAAGATCCAGTCGACGCGTCTTCATCTCCAGAAAAATTCATCAAGAACGTTGTCGCCGCATTGGGGATTTCCTCCAAAGCTTTCCCAGAGCCTCCAGGTGTTCCAGGGTTATGAGGTCTATAACCCTGGACTCCTACGGAAGCCATTATTTAAAAAGGATAAAAAACATTCACCGCCATAAAATATTTTAATTTAATATTTTATTACGGTTACGCCCAAAACTGGATTTCCCCACCGACCTATGCCAGCCGATGTTAGGTCTCTCCTAGGTAATAACATTGTTTTGGACGCAACGGTGCCCTCAGATTTCTGATCTGAGAACCTGTTCATGAGTTATTCCACTTTCTTCATGAAAAACATACGTGCTCGTAATTTAATTATTTTAATTAAATTCAAAAAAAAATTCCGGGATCACTGGGCCTCAGAACTGCACGCTGTCTAGATGCCTGGTCTTTAAATAATTTTCATATAATATTAAAATAATAGATGGAAAAATCTGGGACATTACATCACATCCACCTTAGGGCTTTGACATCCCCCAAAATCAGAAACAAGGGATACTCAAAAAGATGTGGGTACTTGTAGACGCCGGAAAAGTCCGTTGTTCCCAAACGAAGCTTCGGATGCGGAAAGCGAGGTCATATTTGGAGTCGGAAGGATGTTTCGGAGGGCCCGGAGGCCTTGCGCGGAATTTCAGAGGCCCGCGCGCAAAGGTGATGTTCCGCGCGCAAACCCCCCGGGATGCGCGCAAGGCGCCGGTCCGGCGCGCAATTTTGCGCGCCGCGGGTCCGCGCGACTCCCTTGCGCGCCGCGCCCGATTCCGCGCCCGCGAGGAGAATTTCGCGCTCGCACCCTGGATTCCGCGCCCGGGGTTTCCTATAAATATAAGGCGACCCCCAACGTTTCAAAGGTTGCTGGAAGTCGAAACGTCTCTCGTGCGCGCAATTCAACCCCTTCCGCGCGCAATGACGAACTTCAGGTAACCTCCTTTCTTTCGTGCAAGAAAGCCTCGGGGTCCGCCTTCGCGCGCAATCCCCGCTGGCTCCTTCCATTTGAATAAAAACTCACCCTAAGGCCTTTGCGCGCAAAAGAACCCGCTTGCGCGCAATTGCCCCCGGGGTGCGCGCAATCCGGCCTGATTGCGCGCACCCCCCCTTCTTTCAAGTGGCCATTCGTTAAAGAATGAGCCGTTGCCCCCGCGCGCTATCCGAAGCCCGGTGTGAGCAATCTCAAGCATCCGCGCGCAAGGCGCTGGCCCAATTGCGCGCCAGCCGCCCCGATTGCGCGCCGGCCCGCAGTATTGCGCGCAAAGCTTCCTTTTTTCGCGCAATCTGCCAGGGTCGTCCCCGTTGACCTCCTAAGGGTACCCGCCTGTGTGGCACCCGATGATTCTCATCCCGGGTGCCCGCACCGTGCGTTGTCTTCCCGTGCGGCCCTCCAGGTTCGTGCGAAGTGACATGCACCCATCGTCCGCGCTGCAAGACGTTAAACTGCCAAGTGCTTCGTCCGGCAACCTATGCCCAGCATGACGTTAAACTGCACATTCGTCCGCGCTGCAAGATGTTAAACTGCCAAGTGCTTCGTCCGGCAACCTATGCCCAGCATGACGTTAAACTGCACATTCGTCCGCGCTGCAAGACGTTAAACTGCCAAGTGCTTCGTCCGGCAACCTATGCCCAGCATGACGTTAAACTGCACATTCGTCCGCGCTGCAAGACGTTAAACTGCCAAGTGCTTCGTCCGGCAACCTATGCCCAGCATGACGTTAAACTGCACATTCGTCCCGCATGACGTTAAACTGCGCATTCGTCCCGCATGACGTTAAACTGCGCATTCGTCCCGCATGACGTTAAACTGCGCATACGTCCAGCATGACGTTAAACTGCATATTCGTCCAGCATGACGTTAAACTGCACATCCGTCCAAGCTGCACGACGTTAAACTGCCTAGCCCCCATCGTCCGCGCTGCAAGACGTTAAACTGCCAAGTGCTTCGTCCTCAACACATGACGTTAAACTGTACTTCGTCCGGCAAGACGTTAAACCGTCCGCTTCGTCCTCAACACATGACGTTAAACTGTACTTCGTCTGGCAAGACGCTAAACCGTCCGCAACCTGATCCCGTGCTCTGCACGCAGGGTCTCCCCCGGTTTGGACGTGGCCCCCACCCGCTCGTCTCTGCAGGGATGTCGGGATTGTCCCCCTTTTGGGACGATTTAATGGGAGTGGCTTTTCCCTACGGGGGCAGGGTATTACAAACCCCTAGTTTCTCGTGGGAGGCTGCACATGTGTATCTCCATTGCGCCTCCCCACTGCCGAAGCCAGTAGAGGGTCTGACTGGGATCGAGGTGTCTTCCGCTTTCGGTCCAAGTCCCTTCCAACTGAGTTTTGCAGCATCCGGGCTGCCCCAAGTGCGTAAGTCCTGACAGAATGAACTACGTGGACTTTGATCCCTGTCTTCTATACAGGGTACGTAGGAAGCCTCCCTGAGGTCCAAGCCCACCACCTGGTCGTCCCGGTCGTATTTACGTCGGTTCGTCCATCAGTGGACCCCTCCAGGGTTCACGCTTGCGTCGATTCACCTATGAATCCGCCCCTGTGGGAGACTGCCCGTGTGTATCTCCGCGGTGCCTCCCCACAGCCCCCCTTTTCCATTTCCCCTTTTATCGTCCAGCATGACGTGAAACTGTGATCCACCCGGCCGTTCCATCCCCCTCTGTGCGAGGTGGTTCGGTTTAATCCTCCGCCCGGCGGCCTCGACCTCTTCGTGAGTCGGCTTGCCGACGTCCAGCATGACGTTAAACTGTATGCCCGAACTACGTTGACTTTGATCCGTGTTAACGCGCGGTACGTAGGAAGCCCCTCTGGGGTCCAAGATCTTCACTCCATCATCCATCCTGATCCTTACCCGGGCCGCCACATCCCGGTGGGGTCATGCCACTTCACTCCACTCCACGTTACTTGGGAAGCCGCCCATGTGCTGGCCCCAGCGTCGGAGGTTCCCCGCAAGGGGTTCTGTCATCTGATCCACTTTTCGTGTTGATCGGTCCGATGCCGTCCCCGCTGGACGTTAAACTCGCGGCATACCCCGTGTTAAACACGGGAAGCTGAGGAAAACCTCAGGTGACACAGTTCCCCGCACCTAGTACGGGATGCCTCAGGCCATCATGCCTTCGAGAAGCCCTATTAGGGACGGAAGACAGACGTGCAGAGCCGCAGTGTTACGACACGCCCCCAGCACCCAGAGCCACCCGGCCTTCTCACCGCAGGTTGCTGCCCCGCCCAGACTCCTTGGAACGTCCGGGCGGAAGCAGCGTAATTAACCGGTGTCCATGAAGATATGGCGCCGGGAACGAGATTCACGAACATTCTTAAGTCTATGAGGGAGACCCGGATTAGGCGACAAGTTCCGAGGAGACGTCCAAGGAAGGAGGAGCCGACATCCCATCATCCCGGTTTCGATCAAGGAGCAGACGCTCCTGAATAAGGGACGGATGCCGCCCGCCCTTGGAAAGCGGGACTGCGGGACCACAAGCCGCGCGCCCATCCCCTCGGGTTGACGGGTGCACGCGCGAACGCGTCCTGGCGGAACAGCGTAACCCGACGCACATCCGCACCGAAACAGAAAAATGGTGAACCCGACGTGAATCTCTTCTCCTCGATACGAAGACCGATGGCTTTCAGAGGTGTTGGAAGACCGGCGTGTTGCCCGGCCAAGCATTCAGTCTTACCCGCCAGGGGCTGGGGAAGGGAAATCGGGAACTCCGTCTCACGACGTCGATGGCCTGGGTTCCCCCCCACAGGTGGCGGGTGTTGGGTACGCTTCGGTTAACACCGTCGAGCTGGTAAATCCCTTTTCGGTTCCCGACGTTGAAGAACACCAGGTGGACCTCCCTAGTGTCCCCGGTCGTCGCCACCGTCGGAAGAACCGCAGCAGCAGGAGTCGCCGGGGCACAGCCGTCGGTACCTCCGGCCAGGCCGTGCACGCCACTGAGACTAGGCGGCAGGCTCAAGATCGAGCTCAACGTGCGCAGGCTCCCCATCCGGGGATGACGGATTCGCCTCCGCCACTGTTTGTGGTGTGGGACCAGGCAGAACCGCCTCAGCCGCGTCGCGACCAGCTCCGCCCTGCCACAAGTCCATCCCGGCCTCCTGACTCCAGTACGGTGACCATTTCCCGGACTGCGACCAGTGAACAGCGAGATGCGCCAAGTACCAGTCAGCCGCCGATCCAACCGGTAAGGCCCGTCATGCCACCAACCGCAGAGCAACCTCCTGCAACCAGGAGCTCGCGCTTGGCCAAAAAGTATGATGTCCTGAAGCACTTGGCCGACATCCCAGCAAGGCTCTCCATCCTTGAGGCTCTGCGCATGTCATCTGAGATGCGCGAGGCACTCGCTGAAGCCCTGAAGAGCCCCCTCCAGTTTGAGACAGAGGTTGCGGCTGCAGAGGCCTTTCACGCCGAAACGATCGAGGACGCCGAATGTCAGGCAGTTATCTCGTTCTCTGGTAAGGATGAAGACCCTCCTATACAGGGACATATTCGTCCGTTGTACGTCACTGGCCAGTTCAATGGCCTTGAAGTCCGGCGTTGTCTTGTCGACACGGGGTCCGGGATTAACCTGATTCTAACTCGGACGCTCCGGAGATTGGGGTTGTCTGAGGATGACTTGATTCCCTCCGACCTCAGGATCCAGGGGTACGACCGCACCGAGCAAACCCCGGTCGGCAAGATACGTTTGAAGACCCAGTTCGGTGACTTGGTTGCCGACACCGAATTCATGGTAGTCTCTCAGGACACTGCGTATAACGCATTGATGGGCAGGCCATGGCTTCACCTTCACGCGGCGGTCCCCTCGTCATACCACCAATGCCTCAAATACTCCCTTAATGGTCGAGTAGGCGTGCTTCAAGGAGATGCCTCTCCTTTTGCCTCATGTGAAGCCCGTTATCTGGACGCGGACTATTACAAGAGCAAGGATAAGCAGATCCTGGCAGGTGAGGTTGAGCCTGTCGCTGTTGCGAGCGATCCCTGGGCAGGTCTGGATGACGCTTACGTCCTCCCGATTCACCGGTTGGACGTCGCCATGGTCTTGACGGTCCGCGAGTCTCCTGATGAGACGGCCGCGACCGCCCGCGCCAGCACCAGTGGCCCAGCAGGACCTGGTAGCCCCAATGCAGTTTCCAACGCAGTCTCTCCCGTGGATGATCCCTCCCCGAGTGGAGAGGGTATGGAAGACGCACCCCCAGCCTTTGAGGAGGGCGTCCCCGCCACGGTCGATGAGTTAATACAGGTGAACCTTGGAACCGAGGCCGATCCAAGACCCACGTTGGTTAGTGCCGCCATGCCCTCTGAGGAGCGGCAGCAGTACGTGGACTTTCTCAGGCAGCACCGTGATGTGTTCGCTTGGGGCTATGACGAGATGCCGGGGCTAGATCCTCAGGTAGCCGTCCACCGCCTTGGTCTCCCGGCGAACCATCGCGGGTTCAAGCAGCCTCCCAGGAAGATGCACCCATCCCATGGTGCCATGGTTGAGGCCGAAGTTGACAAGCTTATCAAAGCCAACTTCGTGAGGGAAGTTCAGTACCCCAAATGGCTGGCCAACATTGTGCCGGTCAGGAAGAAGAACGGGCAGATTAGAGTCTGCATCGACTTCCGCGATCTCAACCGCCACTGTCCGAAGGATGATTTTCCCCTTCCAGTGACAGAGCTGTTGATTGATGTCACGGCAGGGTTCCAAGCCCTCTCCTTCATGGATGGATACTCCGGATACAACCAAATTCGGATGGCCCCTGAGGATGAGGAGTTCACTGCCTTCAGGGCCCCCCAAGGTACCTTTTGCTACCGGGTCATGCCCTTCGGCCTGAAGAATGCAGGTACCACCTATCAACGGGCGATGCACCGCATATTCAAGCCAATCTTCGGCACACTGGTGGAATGCTACGTCGACGACTTGGTTGTCAAATCGCGCCAGCGTCAGGACCATCTCAAAGATCTTGAGAAAGTGTTCAGCTTCCTCCGGTCTCGCTGCCTGAAGATGAACCCGTTGAAGTGTGCCTTTGGGGTCACCTCCGGAAAGTTCCTTGGATTTGTGGTAAGATACCGGGGTATTGAGATCGACCCAGAGAAAATCAGGGCGATTAGCCAGATGCCTCCCCCGGGTACCGTCCGGGAACTGCAAGGGTTCCAAGGCCACTTAGCCTATATACGCCGATTCATCGCGAATCTGGCCGGCAAGTGTAAGCCCTTTTCTCGGCTTATGAAGAAAGGTGCCACCTATGTATGGGACAAAGAGTTTCAGACCGCTTTCGAGGAAATCAAGCAGTACCTGCTTCAACCTCCGGTCCTGATGCCGCCCGTATCCAGAAAGCCGCTGGTCCTTTATGTGACCGCCCTGGAACGGTCCCTGGGTGCCCTTCTCGCCCAGAAGAACAACGAGGGAACAGAGAATAGCCTCTATTACCTCAGTCGCATGCTCCTCGATGCGGAGGTTAGGTATTCCCCCATCGAGAAGAGCTGTCTGGCGCTCGTATTTGCCGTACAGAAATTACGGCACTACTTGCAGCACCATGAGGTACAGTTGGTTTCTCGGGTAGACCCGTTGAAATATATCTTGAGCCGACCTATGTTGACTGGCCGTCTAGCGCGGTGGGCTGTGATTCTCCAGCAGTTCGACATCAGGTATGTGTCTCAGAAGGCCATCAAAGGGCAAGCGTTGGCAGACTTTCTGGCCGCTCACCCGACCTCCGCGGATCAGCCGCTGGATCTAGGCTTTCCTGATGAGACCATTCTCTCGGTTGATCGAGCCGATCCATGCTGGCAGATGCACTTTGACGGTGCCTCCCGGAGCCCCACCGGTAGAAGACTCGATAATCCTAAGCTCAACAGAGTGGGCTTGGGAATCGTCTTCATTACCCCGGAGCGAGCCGTGCTGCCATACTCTTTCCTGTTGTCAGAGGGCTGTACCAACAATGAGGCGGAATACCATGCCCTCATCACCGGCCTCGAGTTGGCTCTCGAGATCGACGTGCCCCGTCTGTGCGTGAAAGGGGACTCCGAGCTGGTCGTTAAGCAGATCAATGGCGACTACGTTGTCAGGAAGCCGGAACTTGTGCCATTGTTGGAGTGCACCCTTCTTCTGATGGCCCGGTTCCCTTCTCGGCCGGAAATTGTCCATGTTCCCCAGTCGCAGAACGGTCGAGCAGATGCTTTGGCCAGCCTGGCTGCGTCACTTGCGGAACCTGAACAGGACAACCTGATCGTCCGCGTGACGCGCCGCAGGCTCATCGCTCCCGTTATCCCGGAAGAAGATCGCGGCCCGTTGGTAAGTAACTTCACCACGGTTGCCCCTATGCTCGGAGCCCCGAGTACCCCAGATATAGCAGTCGGATCAGCCCCTGATTGGAGGGCGCCTTTGGTTGAGTACCTCCAACATGGCATTCTTCCGTCAGATCGGGCCGAGCGCGAGCGAGTTCGACGCCGCGCATCGCAGTTTGTCCTCCAGAGCAGTCCCGGTCTGGAGCAGATCCTCTACAAGCGCGGGTTTGATGGTGTTCTCCTCCGTTGCCTTCAGGGAGTTGAGATCCCACGAGTCATGCAAGAGGTTCATGCCGGTTCATGCGGTGCCCACCAGATTGGGCCGAAGCTGTCCCACCAGATTCGGAGGTTGGGATACTTCTGGCCCTCTATGATCCATGACTGCATCGAGTACGCCAGGAGGTGCCATGCGTGCCAGGTTCATGCGAACTTTGTGCATCGGCCGCCGGAGCCTCTCCATACCACAAGGTATTCCTGGCCCTTTGCAGTCTGGGGACTGGACGTTGTGGGACCTTACCCGCCGGCGACAGCTCGCCAGTGCCGGTTCATTCTGACCGCCACGGACTTCTTCTCCAAATGGGCAGAAGCGATTCCGCTCAGAGAGGTCAAATCCTGTTCGATCGCTGACTTCGTGACCTCCAACATCATCTATCGATTTGGAGTGCCTCACGCTATCCTCACGGATAATGGAACCAATTTCCGAGCAGCCGAGTTGAAGAAGTTGTACGCCAAGTATAACATTCGCTCGAACCATACATCTCGCTATCATGCGCAGGCGAATGGACAGATCGAGGCGTTTAACAAAACCCTCTCTAACATTCTGCAAAAGATGGTTGGTCAGAACAAGAAGAGTTGGCCGGACAAGCTCCCCAACGCCCTCTGGGCTTATCGGACGACGACTCGCAATTCCACCCAGATGACCCCTTATTCCCTGGTGTATGGAGCTGAGGCCGTCCTGCCCATCGAGATCCAGTTACCGTCCTTGCGCACTGCGGTCTACGACCAGCAAGCGCCGGACAGAGTTGCTGAAGCCCGTCTAGTCGAGTTGGAAGCACTGGATGAGAATAGACTTCGCGCTTTGCACAACTTGGAGAGGCATCAAAGCAGAATGGCTCGAGCTTTCAATAAGAAGGTTCGCCTCCGCTCCTTCCTGCAGGGTGATCTAGTGCTAGCCCTAAGAGCACCGATGATCCCCGGCAGGAAGCCACCCAAGTTGGAGCCCAAGTGGGAGGGACCTTTTGTTGTCCACAAGGTCTATCCCAATGGCGCGTACTCCCTAGCGACTATGGATGGTGAGCGTGTCACTCCTCCCACCAACGCTAGGTTCCTCAAGCAATACTTTGCCTGAGTGTCCGTTCGTCCTGCATGACGCTAAACTGCACTTCGTCCTGCATGAAGCTAAACTGCACTTCGTCCTGCATGACGCTAAACTGCACTTCGTCCTGCATGACGCTAAACTGCACTTCGTCCTGCATGACGCTAAACTGCACTTCGTCCTGCATGACGCTAAACTGCACTTCGTCCTGCATGACGCTAAACTGCACTTCGTCCTGCATGACGCTAAACTGCACTTCGTCCTGCATGACGCTAAACTGCACTTCGTCCTGCATGACGCTAAACTGCACTTCGTCCTGCATGACGCTAAACTGCACTTCGTCCTGCATGACGCTAAACTGCACCACGTCCTGCACGACATTAAACTGCATTCGTCCAGGCTACAAGACGTTAAAACTGTTCAGCATTCGTCCGCGCTGCAAGACGTTAAACTGCCAAGTGCTTCGTCCCGCATGACGCTAAACTGCACTACGTCCGAGCTACAAGACGTTAAACTGTTCAGCATTCGTCCTGCATGACGTAAAACTGCCACTTAAGAACTACGTGCGGCTTGATTCCCATCCTTATGGGATACGTAGGACCGCCTGAACCCTCGTGTTTCAGGCCCAGCCCCATCCTTCGGGAATTTCCATCCCATCTCGGGCCCTTGGCCCAGTTGCCCCCGGGTGTGCGGCGTATGGTGTGAGTGCGGGGCTATGCCCTCATTCACGTCGGTTTGCTCGTCACGCTGTACGCCCCCCCCACGTTTGGGGATGCCTTCTGCTCCCCCCTTCTTTTTTCCTCATCGTCCTGCATGACGTTAAACTGCACTTCAAGAACTACGTATGGCTTGATTCCCATCCTTATGGGATACGTAGGACCGCCTGGACATCATGTTTCAGGCCCAGCCCCATTTCCCGGGAATCCCTATCCCGCGTTGGGCCTCTGGCCCCAGTTCCCCTCCTTTTTGTGCGAGGCGTATCGCGTGAGCGGGGGATTATGTCCTCATTCACGTCGGTCTACTGGCCGCGCCGTACGCCTCCCCCGTGTGTGGGACTACCTCACACCCCTCATCGTCCTGCATGACGTTAAACTGCCTTTCCAGAACTACGTATGGCTTGATTCCCATCCTTATGGGATACGTAGGACCGCCTGGACGCTTGTGTCTCAGGTCCAGCCCCGTCTCTTGGTTGATCACGGGGATCTGCCCCCCTTCAGTTGCTCTTAGGGTGAGTCCTCCGACCCTTTCCGGAGATCTGTTAACATGTTTTGGGTGCTTCGGTCTATGACTCGTAGTGTCAGATTCAATCCCGACAAGTCCTGTGTTGCTTGTCAGGCCCCGCGCTTCCTCTTGTTCGAGCCTTCACTCAAAGGGATCCTCGTTAGCGGTTTGGGTACGATGCCTCAGTGCTCTCCCACCGCTCCGGGTCGATTTACCGGTGGGTCTTGGGCCGCAAATCGATATGAATCCTGCGATTGAGCGGTTGATGCTCGTTTGCTTGCCCCGTCTTAGGCTGACGCGATCGGATGTTGTGTTGCGAATGCGTCAGCAACGTCCTTGATCGCCATGTCAGCTCTCTCAGGCTCTGAACATTGGTTGCGCAGTCCTCATCACACTCCGCCTTTGTGCGTTGTAGTGGAATCTTGACACTCTCTTCATACTGACCTCCGGTACGCCTCTACACGTTAGGCAGACCAACCAGGGTAATGATGTCGTTCGAGGCTCCCATGATCTGAGCACCAAGGATATATGCAGATATCCTCCCTAAGGGCCATGCGTAGCTGGACCCTCGTCCCCATAAGGAGGAGGGAGTCGCCCGAACAATTGCGTTCTGGGCCCAGTATATCTGGAGGCTAGCATCTCTGCCCCTCGGGTGATGGACATATGCAGACCCCTATCCCAAGACTCTTCTCCTGGAATCGTGCGTGACCGCAGGGCTGGGTATGTTCCCACCCCCGCCGTGTCCGCCGTACCGCAATAAGCGGATTCCTCCATGGTCCGAACCACACGACCTTAAACTGTGTTGTCTGGTCCTACCACACGACCGTAAACTGTGATCGTCTTGGCCGCCCGACGAGAAGCGGCACTGCATCGTGATGTCCTCCTCAGGGGACACTCATGTTGGGCGCTGGTTAATGACCACGCCATTCATCAATGCCTTCCATGGCTTGATTATTGTGGCGACGCCAGAGATTTCTCAATCACGGGCATGTCGCCGCACAAAGAAAAACCATTCATCTTTAAGGACAAACAAGAAATATCAAATGCCGCTCCTTTTGTGTGCGAGGGTCAGACCCGCACTCTTCCCCGCGCTGGTGCCCGATTGTGTTGCACCGCGCTTCAAGAACTACGTGCGGCTTGATTCCCATCCTTATGGGATACGTAGGAACGCCCGGATGTTTGAAACTTTGGGTCCAGCCCCCCACCTCTTAGAGATTCCCCCTTCTCTGGGAAATCCGCCGCCTTCATGTCACCCTCAAGGCGTGTTCCCCGACCCCTTGCCGTGGTCCACCGGTGTCAAGAGTACTCTGGTTTATTGCCAGGAGGGTCAGGATCCGCTTGGTCAGGTTTCCCCCACTTTTCAGGCTTCGTGCTCCCTTTCATTCGGACCCATCGTCTACGCCCTGGGTGGAGCCCCCGTGAACGGTTCAGACACAATGCCTCAGTGCTCTCCCACCGACTCGGGCCGGTACCCCCAATGGCCTCGGGCAGCAAATCGATATGAATCCTGCGATTGAGCGGTCGATGCTCGTTTGCTGCCTCATTCCACCAACGGTTAGTGCGATATTGATGCTGCTTTTCCGCCACGGTCGGCAGTACTCCCATATCGTTACACCGGTGCCCCCAGTCCTTGAGTTAATGGCCGCATGATTCACATTTTCCACCTCCCATTCTGACCAGGCGAAACCTCGACACTCTTGACACTATCCCTCAGTGCATCTTCGCATATCCAGGGGATATGACCACGATGTGGCGTGCTTTGAGTCCTTATGGTCCGAGCTCTAAGACCTTAAACTAAGATCTCCCCTTATGGTCCGAGCTCTAAGACCTTAAACTAAGATCCCCCCTTATGGTCCGAGCTCTAAGACCTTAAAACTAAGATCTCCCCTTATGGTCCGAGCTCTAAGACCTTAAACTAAGATCCCCCCTTATGGTCCGAGCTCTAAGACCTTAAACTAAGATCTCCCCTTATGGTCCGAGCTCTAAGACCTTAAACTAAGATCTCCCCTTATGGTCCGAGCTCTAAGACCTTAAACTAAGATCTCCCCTTATGGTCCGAGCTCTAAGACCTTAAACTAAGATCTCCCCTTATGGTCCGAGCTCTAAGACCTTAAACTAAGATCTCCCCTTATGGTCCGAGCTCTAAGACCTTAAACTAAGATCTCCCCTTATGGTCCGAGCTCTAAGACCTTAAACTAAGATCTCCCCTTATGGTCCGAGCTCTAAGACCTTAAACTAAGATCCCCCCTTATGGTCCGAGCTCTAAGACCTTAAACTAAGATCTCTCCTTATGGTCCGAGCTCTAAGACCTTAAACTAAGATCCCCCCTTCTGGTCCGAGCTCTAAGACCTTAAACTAAGATCTCTCCTTATGGTCCGAGCTCTAAGACCTTAAACTAAGATCTAGCCCTTATGGTCCGAGCTCTAAGACCTTAAACTAAGATCCTCTAGCCCTATGGTCCGAGCTCTAAGACCTTAAACTAAGATCCTCCACCTTTATGGTCCGAGCTCTAAGACCTTAAACTAAGATCTCTCTTTATGGTCTGAGCTCTAAGACCTTAAACTAAGATCTCTCCTTATGGTCCGAGTTCTAAGACCTTAAACTAAGATCTCCCCTAAACGGGATTCTACGTCCTGCATGACGTTAAACTGCACTCACAGAACTACGTGTGGCTTGATCTCCAGCCTGATGGAGTACGTAGGAACGCCCGGGCATTCCGACTCGGGTCCAGCCTCAGGTATCGTTAAGTCCCGCCCCTCCTCGTCGCCGGCCGTCTGGCCTGACTTCGGGTAGAGTGGTGCAGTTGTGATATTCTCCCCGATTCAGCTCGGGATGCCCCATCGCAAGGATGGGAAGCGACAGTTTCCTCGTCAGAGAGGTGCTGTCTGAGAATTGAGGTGACTCACGGCCAGATTAGTGCATCCGCCTAATACGTTTTCCCCACGGTGGCGCAATTTTGAGAGCGTTGGATTCTGTCCGAACAAATCGTCACTTCGCCCCACGCTTCGCATGCCCTGTTGATCTGGATTTTCCACCCTTGTGTCTGAAGGAACCCCAAAGCGGTATTCATGATGACATGTGGTCCGCCTCCTGCAATATGAATGATGGCCTTTTTCGGTCCGTCTATTGCAGTTGTTATGGTCGATCCACTGTCCGCCTACCGTCTTGGGCATTTCCTGGAAGGCCGGCCGTTGTGGATGTCTGGATTCGGGACACGCGATTCACCCTTTCTCATTTCCCTATGTTCGGATAAAATCTCAACGCCCCTAGCGTTGTCCCGCTCGTGTGTTGGAACAAGTTGGGGGATGATACATTGGTTAGGTCTGAGGTCTCCTTTCCTAGGAATGACCTCCCTCTTTTCTCCAGAAACCCAGGCCCAATTATGGATGCCTGATGCTCGGTTAACACTCCCGCAAGACAACGAATTGTGGTTGAGCATATTAAACCGAAAGACGCAGATAAATATATTGATTCATACAAATGGATCGAAATATTGAATAACGGAGGCAAAGTGTTCTAGGAATGGCAAAAAACAAAGCCCCTAGGGATTAGCGTGCTGGATAAGTCTTTCTAATGCCGCTACCCTTTGGCTGGCGGCCTCCAGGGCTGCTTCTCGTTCTCTGCGTGCCCTCTCCTCGTCGGCGGTCGCAGCACGCAGTTCGTCAATCCTGGCCTGTGCGCGCTCCCGCTCGACTTGGAGTGTGACCATCTGTTGGCCCGCCTCCGTCAGCTGTACCTGAGCGTCGATCAGTTGTGCCGATAGTTGCTCCACAAGCTCGGTACATGCTGCGACGAAGGCCTCCTTCTCTGCCGCCTGCCCTTCGAGGCGCCGGACTTCCTGCTCTGCCGCGATGAGCGCCTGCGTGCTCTCCGACATGTCCCGACTTTGTGCGACGTCGGCACGCCGGCGGCTCTCGCGCATCTTCTCGGCCATGAAATCACGGACCGTCATATGGAGGCGTTGAGCATCAGCTCCCCCGGCACACAGGAAGCGCAGCCAGGTCTGAAGTGATCCCATGCGCCCCAGCCATTCCGATGGGTCTCGCTTGAGGAAGCGCTGGATGCACTTCCACCCCCTGCGTCGCGTTACCCGGCTATCCTCGACCGCCTCCGCGTCCGAGTCATCCATCTCCTCGGGGTCGGCAGGCCGGTAAGCAGGGAAGGCAGCCAGCAGGTCTGCTGCAGGGTCCGCCCCTGGGATGTCCTCATGGGAGATAGGTTCCCCAACACCTGGGCGACCTTCTTCTCTCGCCCCAGCGGCGACGACGCCCTCGTCAGCCCCCCTCTCTCCGATGTCAGCGCCGCCGGCGTCCGGAGCCCCCTGATCAGCAGTTGATGGGGCCGGCTCGGTTTGGAAGGTCTGTTCCGGAGCAGGCGGCATGTCCACCACTGGTCCACTCGTAGATGGCCCGGGTTCGGCAACCCGACGAGCCTCCAATGTTGAGATCACTGCGCGGGGCATGCCATGGTTAGTCACGGATCGTCAATGGCAAGCACCAGCAGTAAAGTAGGGAGACTTACGGGAGTTCGGAGCGTCATCTTCCGCTACCCCGGTCGCCGCAGGAACAGTTGCAGCAGGGGATCCCTTAGCGCTTGACAGTTCGATAATGGGTGCCTGGCCCCCGCCTTGTCCTGCTGGCGCCTCTCCTACTCCTGTTGAGGACGCCTGACCGACATCCGTGTGCTCCTGAGAAAGATGGAGAAACGGGTTAGAAGCTGCATAAGAGAATGGATGAAGCAAGTTGAGTAGGGATAGAAGCGGACCTCGAGGAGCTCAGTGACATCAACGTTGTCAGAGCCGGCCACCTCGCCACTCTCCCGTGGGCTCCCCCGATGGGACCTTCCCTCGGAGCCTTCATCCTCCCCCGTCTCCTCCTCCTCCTCGGAGTCGCTACTGTCATCTTCTCCCGGCGGCATCTGTTCTGGAGCGGGCTCGAGACCGAGCATCACCTTCACCAGGAGGGATGGCTCCGCACGCTGACCACGTTGGCGCGCGTACTCGTCCATGGCCGTCAGATATGCATATTGCCGGTTGAAGTCCACCCTGTCGGTGATCTGGAGGCGCCCGACCTCTGGCAGATAGATTCCTTCTCTGAGTATCTTTCGCCAGATGACGTCGGTCCCCAGTGACTGCCGCAGGGTCATCCAGGCCGACCACAGCGCCGGGAAGACCGCATCGTGGGAGGGTTCGAGCAGACGCCTCACCTGCTTCCCGGGCCGCTCCCCGACCGACGCATGCGCCCCCTCTCTGGGCGCCGAGGTCGTGGCAGCAGCCTGCGATGCGCCCGCCGCCGAAGTCCCTGCTCGCGCCGGCCCCGCTGCTTGGCGCGCCTCCGTTCTCCCCCGTGTGGCGGCGCCTCGCCTCCTCCCTTGACGCCCGGTCTCCGCACGGGTGACCTCGAGCCGCCGAACTGGCTTCCGTAGAAGCCCCTCAGGGTACGCGATGGCCCAGTGTTCGGCATACTCGGTTGCCAAGCCTGCGTCGATCCCGGTAGGAGGGAGAGTGATGACGTCGCCAGAGCCGAAGGCGACGAACATCAGCCACATCTGGCGAAGGACGCAAGGGTTCGTCTCCTCCCGAACAGCAGTGAATACCCTCTTCGGCATCCGTTGAAGGCACCCGAACTGCCTGGCGAACCGGGTCGGCACGTAAGGCTCGCAGATCACCTTCCCGTCGATCCGAGCCACGAGCACCCCGCCCCGCATGTTCAGGAAATATTCATGCTGCTCCAGCGGGCCCTGTCCGTTGTCGATCATCTGGCCGACAGGAGTGGGGAACGGGCTGAAGTTGAAATTGGCATGATTGCCAATCCGAACCCTCACGCCCTCCTCACTGAGGGTCATCGGAGCGACCCCCGCAATGTTCAGCAGGGAGGGTCGCAGGCCGTTGCCCGGAGGACTGATGGCATTTGGGAACGTATACCCACCAAGGTGAGCAGCCACCCAGCCGTGGAAGAACTGAAAGGGCCCACAGATCCTTCGTGGCGACCCCCCTCGTGAGATGCGTCCCAGAATGGCATACAGCCTCGCCAGTACTGGGACCCCGAGGTTGTATCTCTTGTTGGCAGCCATGGCGCCCGCCATCGCCAGTGTCGCCGGGCGGACGCCCATCCTCGCATCCCGCACTGGCAGGAGCCACCCGCTCAGAAAGGCGGCCAGGAACGCCGCGTACCGGACGTTCGGGTCCCGGGCCTCGATGACGCGGTACCCCCATGAGCGGTAATCGCCCGTCTCCAGGACCCGCCAGTACGACCCGTTCCGGCTCCTCTGAGCTGCGGTCGGGCACCGCTTCCCCCTGCCTGGCATCTTGACCGCCGGGTCATGCTCCAGGAACTGGCCGAACCAATCCTTGTAGGCTATGTCCTTCTGGAAGTCTTGGATCCCGAGCCGCTGCGTAGCCAGGTCAAGAAGATGCCAGGTCAGAATGGGAGTCCGTGACCTGTCCTCCCAGATGTTCTTCGGTGGCAGGAACTCATCGTACTGGTAGCCCTCCAGCGGGATACCTCCGATGCAGTGGATGTCCCAGAGACCGATGCCGACCTCCCCATGGTGAAGATGGAAGGTGTTGGTATCCGGGGACCAGCGAGTGAACAGCTCCGGCCCGAGCTCAGACTGCTTGTAGAAGTGGAACTGCGACGTCCACACCGCCTCGAACAGGCCGATGTACCGCAGCTCCTCTGCGAAGTGATCGCAAGTGTGGCGTACCCAGAACGCCCAGGCCCATTCACTGGTAAAGTTGCCCCCAGATCACAAGTCCCAGTCCTTCAGCCAGCCCTTGGTGTCGTCAGTGACACTCTGACGGTATGTGCTCGAGTAGAGGGCTGGAGAATTCTCCGCTGTAGGCTCACCCCCATCAATGGTTCGCGTCCTCGGGTTCAGGACGTAGACGTCCAAGTGCCTGGTCTCCCTGGCCGGATGCCCATTGTTGGTGATGTTATAGCGGGGCAGCTCGTCCTCCCGACTCACCCAGGTTCGCGGCGCATCAACCTCGAACCCTGGCACTGGAACCTCATCCAGGAGGCCAAAGTTCCAGAGCGGCAGGTTGTCTGACAATGGGTATGTCTTCTGGGCCGGCGTTAGTAAGTCGAAAAAGGATTGATTGTTAGAAACAATCTCCTTGGCTCCGTAAACCTCCTCGTTCGTCTCCATCTCGGCTCTGCGAGTGGCGGCATCCCCTTCATTTCCTATGTGCGCGGCCATCTCGGAAGATTCGGGAGTCGTGCGGGTTAAGGGATGAAGCGTGCGGGATCGGACGAGGCTGGTGGAAAAGTTTGAGAGGCGGCGCGCAATCCTAGTGGACGGCGCGCAATCGGGAAGTCCTTCGCGAAAAACCCCGGGTATTCGCGCAAAAACAGAGCGAAGTCCGGACGGTTTTGCGCGACGAGCGAGCGAATTCCGCGCCGGAAAAGGCAATTTCGCGCACGAGAGCAGAGAGGCTTATCGCGCGGAAGGCCAGTGTACGGCACGGAGGGACCCAGTGCCCCTATTTATAGGCGAGGCCGTGGTCCGCGCTGCGCGGAAAAGGCTTTGCGCGACCGCATCAGCCGCTTTCGCGCCCGACACCCATTTTTGCGCGCCACAGTCCCGCGTCGCCCAGGACTTCGGCATTCCGGCGTCTCCCTCGGAACCCGATCGTTGCGACCTCTCGCCGATCAGATTCCGAGGGGGGGCTTTTGTAGACGCCGGAAAAGTCCGTTGTTCCCAAAAGAAGCCCCGGATGCGGAAAGCGAGGTCATATTTGGAGTCGGAAGGATGTTTCGGAGGGCCCGGAGGCCTTGCGCGGAATTTCAGAGGCCCGCGCGCAAAGGTGATGTTCCGCGCGCAAACCCCCCGGGATGCGCGCAAGGCGCCGGTCCGGCGCGCAATTTTGCGCGCCGCGGGTCCGCGCGACTCCCTTGCGCGCCGCGCTTGATTCCGCGCCTGCGAGGAGAATTTCACGCTCGCACCCTGGATTCCGCGCCCGGGGTTGCCTATAAATATAAGGCGACCCCCAACGTTTCAAAGGTTGCTGGAAGTCGAAACGTCTCTCGTGCGCGCAATTCAACCCCTTCCGCGCGCAATGACGAACTTCAGGTAACCTCCTTTCTTTCGCGCAAGAAAGCCTCGGGGTCCGCCTTCGCGCGAAATCCCCGCTGGCTCCTTCCATTTGAATAAAAACTCACCCTAAGGCCTTTGCGCGCAAAAGAACCCGCTTGCGCGCAATTGCCCCCGGGGTGCGCGCAATCCGGCCTGATTGCGCGCACCCCCCCCTTCTTTCAAGTGGCCATTCGTTAAAGAATGATCCGTTGCCCCCGCGCGCTATCCGAAGCCCGGTGTGAGCAATCTCAAGCATCCGCGCGCAAGGCGCTGGCCCAATTGCGCGCCAGCCGCCCCGATTGCGCGCCGGCCCGCAGTATTGCGCGCAAAGCTTCCTTTTTTCGCGCAATCTGCCAGGGTCGTCCCCGTTGACCTCCTAAGGGTACCCGCCTGTGTGGCACCCGATGATTCTCATCCCGGGTGCCCGCACCGTGCGTTGTCTTCCCGTGCGGCCCTCTAGGTTCGTGCGAAGTGACATGCACCCATCGTCCGCGCTGCAAGACGTTAAACTGCCAAGTGCTTCGTCCGGCAACCTATGCCCAGCATGACGTTAAACTGCACATTCGTCCGCGCTGCAAGACGTTAAACTGCCAAGTGCTTCGTCCGGCAACCTATGCCCAGCATGACGTTAAACTGCACATTCGTCCGTGCTGCAAGACGTTAAATTGCCAAGTGCTTCGTCCGGCAACCTATGCCCAGCATGACGTTAAACTGCACATTCGTCCGCGCTGCAAGACGTTAAACTGCCAAGTGCTTCGTCCGGCAACCTATGCCCAGCATGACGTTAAACTGCACATTCGTCCCACATGACGTTAAACTGCGCATTCGTCCCGCATGACGTTAAACTGCGCATTCGTCCTGCATGACGTTAAACTGCGCATACGTCCAGCATGACGTTAAACTGCATATTCGTCCAGCATGACGTTAAACTGCACATCCGTCCAAGCTGCACGACGTTAAACTGCCTAGCCCCCATCGTCCGCGCTGCAAGACGTTAAACTGCCAAGTGCTTCGTCCTCAACACATGACGTTAAACTGTACTTCGTCCGGCAAGACGTTAAACCGTCCGCTTCGTCCTCAACACATGACGTTAAACTGTACTTCGTCTGGCAAGACGCTAAACCGTCCGCAACCTGATCCCGTGCTCTGCACGCAGGGTCTCCCCCTGTTTGGACGTGGCCCCCACCCGCTCGTCTCTGCAGGGATGTCGGGATTGTCCCCCTTTTGGGACGATTTAATGGGAGTGGCTTTTCCCTACGGGGGCAGGGTATTACAAACCCCTAGTTTCTCGTGGGAGGCTGCACATGTGTATCTCCATTGCGCCTCCCCACTGCCGAAGCCAGTAGAGGGTCTGACTGGGATCGAGGTGTCTTCCGCTTTCGGTCCAAGTCCCTTCCAACTGAGTTTTGCAGCATCCGGGCTGCCCCAAGTGCGTAAGTCCTGACAGAATGAACTACGTGGACTTTGATCCCTGTCTTCTATACAGGGTATGTAGGAAGCCTCCCTGAGGTCCAAGCCCACCACCTGGTCGTCCCGGTCGTATTTACGTCGGTTCGTCCATCAGTGGACCCCTCCAGGGTTCACGCTTGCGTCGATTCACCTATGAATCCGCCCCTGTGGGAGACTGCCCGTGTGTATCTCCGCGGTGCCTCCCCACAGCCCCCCTTTTCCATTTCCCCTTTTATCGTCCAGCATGACGTGAAACTGTGATCCACCCGGCCGTTCCATCCCCCTCTGTGCGAGGTGGTTCGGTTCAATCCTCCGCCCGGCGGCCTCGACCTCTTCGTGAGTCGGCTTGCCGACGTCCAGCATGACGTTAAACTGTATGCCCGAACTACGTTGACTTTGATCCGTGTTAACGCGCGGTACGTAGGAAGCCCCTCTGGGGTCCAAGCTCTTCACTCCATCATCCATCCTGATCCTTACCCGGGCCGCCACATCTCGGTGGGGTCATGCCACTTCACTCCACTCCACGTTACTTGGGAAGCCGCCCATGTGCTGGCCCCAGCGTCAGAGGTTCCCCGCAAGGGGTTCTGTCATCTGATCCACTTTTCGTGTTGATCGGTCCGATGCCGTCCCCGCTGGACGTTAAACTCGCGGCATACCCCGTGTTAAACACGGGAAGCTGAGGAAAACCACAGGTGACACAGTTCCCCGCACCTAGTACGGGATGCCTCAGGCCATCATGCCTTCGAGAAGCCCTATTAGGGACGGAAGACAGACGTGCAGAGCCGCAGTGTTACGACACGCCCCCAGCACCCAGAGCCACCCGGCCTTCTCACCGCAGGTTGCTGCCCCGCCCAGACTCCTTGGAACGTCCGGGCGGAAGCAGCGTAATTAACCGGTGTCCATGAAGATATGGCGCCGGGAACGAGATTCACGAACATTCTTAAGTCTATGAGGGAGACCCGGATTAGGCGACAAGTTCCGAGGAGACGTCCAAGGAAGGAGGAGCCGACATCCCATCATCCCGGTTTCGATCAAGGAGCAGACGCCCCTGAATAAGGGACGGATGCCGCCCGCCCTTGGAAAGCGGGACTGCGGGACCACAAGCCGCGCGCCCATCCCCTCGGGTTGACGGGTGCACGCGCGAACGCGTCCTGGCGGAACAGCGTAACCCGACGCACATCCGCACCGAAACAGTACTGTACACGAATTTGAGCCTCCCTCTCCCACGTTCTCTCCTGGAGATTCATGTGCTGCCACCGAACACACACAAAGGGAATAGATCGCCCACGAATGATCTTCTACGGTCGATCCTCAATCTCCAATGGGTACTCAGCAAAGGTTTCTCCATCATCAATGTCCAACTCCCCCCCAGTCGATAACGTGGGATGGATCACGCACGTACCTCTGCAGCTGCGACACATGGAAGACGTTGTGTACCCAGTCCATCTATGAAGGTTGATCCAAGTGGTACGTCACCACGCCAACTCTACTCAGAATCTGAAAAGGGCTGACGAACCTCGGAGATAGCTTTCCACCTCGGCCAAATCTCTGCAATCCCCGTCGAGGTGAGACCCGAAGGAAAACATGGTATCCCTCCTCGAACTCCAAGGGCCTCCGTCTCCTATCGGCATACTACTTATGCTGACTCTGTGCTATCTTCATCTACTCCTTGATGACCTGCACCTTCTCTGTAGTAGCTCGCACCATCTCAGGGCCCATGAGTTCAGACTCTCATGGGTCAGTCCAGCAGAGTGTTGACCTAAAAGATTGCCCGTACAAAGCCTAGAATGGTTCCATACCAATAGTGGAATGATAACTGTTTTTATAAGAGAATTCCACCAGTGGTAGGTGATCCTCCCAGCTTTGACCTAAGTCAAGTATGCAAGATCATAGAATATCCTCTAGAACCTGGATGGTCCGCTCCATCTGACCATCATTCTGAGGATGGAATGTTGTGCTAAAGCATAACTAAGTCCCAAAATCTTCCTACAGTCCCTTACACAACCGGGATGTGAAACAGGCATCAAGATATGAGACGAATGTTGATGGAACACCATGAATTCGAACTATCTCCTGTACATAGAGGCGTCCCATGTTCTCTACCGAACTCTGCTCTTGTATGTCTAGGATGTGGGCCGACTTGTTGAGTCGGTTAAAGATCACCCAGATGGTATCATGTCCCTTGGACATACGTGGTAAACCCATTAATAATTCCTTGGATGTCCCATCCCACTTCCACTATGGCACCTCAAGAGGATGAGTTAATCCTGCTAGCACCTACTGCTCAGGCTTTATTTGCAGACAAGTAAGGCAGTGAGAAACAATCTATGCCACACTCTCCTTCATTTCTGGCAACCAGAACTGATGTCAGAGGTCCTAGTATATCTTTTCCATGCCTGAATGAAACTACAAAGAAGATGTATGGAACTCTCTCAGAACCTTCTCCTGCAACATCACTGGTACTACTGTGTTCCCCTTGAAAATAACAAATTGTTCCCCACCTTTTGAATACACATTAGCAGCATCGCCTGCGGATATCTGAGCACATAAAGTCTAACACCTAGCATCCTCGAGCTGTGCTTCCCTGACTCTCTATAAGAGTGGAGGGGTAACAACCATCGAATGAAGGTAAGATCCCTCATCTTTATCCACGAAGGATAACTTTAAATATGTCAACTTCCTCGTCGCCTCATGTAGAAACTGTGAACTAGATCTCGTTCTAAGATAATTTTCCACAACGTTCCCCTTCCCATGAGTATAAACTTTCTCAACATCATAATATTGGAGGAACTCAAGACACGAACTCTGTCTGAAATTCACATCCTTTTGAGAAAAGATATATATGAGACTCTTGTTATCAGATTAGATGGTAAACCGATCGCCCATCAGGTAGTTCTGCCACATATTCAACATGAATACTACCACTACCAACTCAACATCATGGGTCGCGTAGTTCTTATTGTGTGGCCTCAACTGACATGAGCCATAGGAAATTACTTCTTGCCTCTGCATCAGGACACAACCAATCCCTGTTCCTGATGCATCGCAGAACACTACGTACTTGACACCCTTCTCTAGTAATCTCAATATCAGGGCACTTGTCAGATTCTATCTAAACTGCTGAAAAGCCTACTTAAATCTATAGGTCCACACGAAAGGCTAACCCTTTCGGGTAAAAGTTTTCAAGGGTGATGAAATCATGTAGAAATAAATAATGAATCTTCGATAGTAGCCTGAAAACCCAAGGAAACTCCGCACCTCCATCATGCTCCGGGGTAGCTCCCATGATAACACTGCCTCTTCTTTGGTTTGGTCCACTACTACACCATCTGCTGAGACAATGTGTCCCAGAATGTGGACCTCCTATATCCAGAATTGACACACTGAGAGTTTCCCATACAACATGTGCTCTCAGAGTGTATCCAGAACCATCCTCAGGTGCCTCGCGTGCTCCTCCTCGGACGTAGAGTACACCAAGATATCATAGGTAAAGACCACTACGAACCGGTCTAGATAGGATTGAATGATCCGGTTCATAAGTACCATAAACACTGACGGGGCGTTTGTCACGCCGAAAGGCATCACCACGTACTCAGAGTGACCATAGCGATATCTGAAAGCCGTCTTTGGTATATCCTCATCCTTTACTCACAACTGGTGATAGAATGATCGTAGATCATCCTTTAAGAGCCATCATTCCCCTCTTAACTAGTTGAAGAGGTCATCGATCCTCTGGATACCGATTCTTTACAGTCACATGATTCAAGCGCCGTTAATCCACACACAGCCTCAAGATCTCGTCTACATTCTTGGAAAAAAAAACTGGGGCTGCCCAGTGTGAAACACAGGGTCTCACAAATCCCTTCCTCTGTAAGTCTTCCACATGCACTCTTAGCTTGCGACGCTCTGTAGGAGCCATCTGATATGCTGATGCTAATATCGGTGTTGTCCCGGGTTTCAACTCAATGCAGAAATCTATCTCTGGACAGGGAGGTAGTCTAGGGACATCCTCTGGAAAGACGTCCTCATACTCATCCACTACTTCTAGAAATTGGAAACTCATAACATTAGCTTTTCCAAGGGATAGCCTAGCTAACTGATGTGAAATCGGCTATGCCTTCCTACGCACGAGTCCATCCTGCACTGCCTGGGTCTCCTTTTCACCGACGAAGGAGACCCTCATTCCATCACTGCAGACACACCACACCCTTCACCTAAAACAATCAATCTGGTCATGAACTGTGGATAGAAAATCCATACTAAGAATGACATCGTAAGGCCTCGATGCTACAACCAAGAGGTTCCAACTGAAACTCTCACCTCAAAAGGTCAGGTCACACTGTCAGCAAAGGTGTGTGATCTCTGAATCTTCTCCTGTCAGTGTTTCTAAGCTTAAGGGCCAAGTCAACAGCTCAACTAAAATCTCAAGGTCTCGAACAAGATAAGCAGTCAAAAAAGAATTACTAGCACCTGTGTCTATCAGTACGACATCCAAAGTTATAAAAAATAATTGTACCTCTAATCATTCTGGGAGTACCTAGGTTATAAGCCTCCACTGCCTGGAGTTGTCCCTACCTCTTTTCACCTGCTCCATGAGCCTAGGGTGGACCTCTTGGGGGTGGTGGTGGTATAAGGTTAGACCACAAACCACCTCCAGCTGCTCTCCCAGCTCCTCTACCACATCCGCCACCGGTGAAGTTCTATCTGCTCTATACATTGCCTCAGCCACGATGTTCCATCCACTGCTCCCATGTCAGTAGTACGACAAGTCGGACAATCTCGAGCGAGATATCCCCTTCCATCACAAGAGTAGCATCTCCTCTTTCGAGGCTGGCTAGATGCGCCCTGAGAACCCTGTACGGCAGATCCTCTGTCCTGGGATCTACTCTAAAAACTTCTCCCATGCCTAGTTCCCTAATATCGGCTCACTACTGCCGAGGTCTCTACTCCAGATCACTCACTATTAATGACTAGTAGTTGTCTCTGCTCTTCCAGGAAGCTCTCGACCACCAAAGCCCGCTCGAGCACCCCAACGTAAGTAGGAATGATCATAGAGATGATGCTTGATTGGATGTCTCTGCGCAATCCTCCCTCAATAGTCTGAGCTCTGAAGTACCAATCCCTAGAAATATCCATCAAGTACCGTGAGAGGTCGGTAAACCTAGACGAATAGACAACCACCATCATGGTTCCCTGCTGGAGCTGAAGAAGCTCTTGTATACGTACTTATCGAAGGGTAACCGGTGAAAACACCTCTCTGAAGAGACACTCAAAACTCTAACCATGCAAGAGTCACCTCGTCGTGAGTCTAGATAACCAAACTCCACCATCTCCCTACTGATCCCTATAGATGGATCACTACTAGGATCACCATATAGTCTGTTACTATACTGACCAAACAGAAGACTCTGGCCACTGCCTCAAGATAGTCCTCTGCTGCCTGAGGGTCAGGCTCGCCTCAAAACCTGAGGGGTCTCTGTATCTGAAACTCGTGGAGTGCGCTCAGCCTGCGCTCCTCCTCCACTGGTACAACATGCACTAAACACTTCTTCACAGGTGGTGGAATAACTGGAACACCACCCGATGGTAAAACTAGGGGATCTGTTCCTTGTATCGAAGCATTATCATTGAGGGGGTCATACTCGTGATCGAGATGCTGGATCCTAGCGGGTGCGTGTCCCAGAGGAATCCTGTGAAGAAACAAGATGTATCTCAGTCAGTGAGAATATCTGGAGAGCTGAATCAAGTAGGACATGGAAACTACAACCCATTCTTATATGCTGCATGTTCCATTATTTTCCCACCGCAACTAGTGTTATAATGTTTAGTGTCTAAAAGAAAGTTATAAGAGTCTTGGTGTGTGGATACATCGGCCGCCTGCACCAACACTGGGTTCCCTGGCCAGAAATCCGAACTCAAAACACTTAACACTGTTTCCCCAAACAAACTCACAGACTCTCTATCCTATGGTAGTACCAACCAGCCTATGATACCACTCTGTCACGAACCATCCCAGTGGGGCCCCAATCGCAACTCCCCAAGACTGCCTCCAATAGGCTAGGGGATGGTGACTAGCACCAAGTAGGCATGTTACTAACATGGGAGGCATTGCCTATAAACCTGTACACACACACACACATCTCCAATACCACAAAGCTGAAATGTAAAAACTACTGAAGTTGGAAGAGCATGCATACACTAAAATCCCAACCAATAGAGTACGACAGGAATGTAAAGTACCGAAATGTAAAACCTTGGGCCAAAAGTAGAAGCCCACCAAAATATAGTATGTAACAAAGTCCAACCTATAAATAAAGGTACTAGAAATACAATACATAGTCGTAGGAACACACCTAAGCCTATCTGATCTCACTGAGCACCGTCCGGTCCTTGTCTGCCTAGAATCCTGTCAAAGGCTCGCTCGTCTGCACAAGGCACGACACATGTGGGAAATGCATGTGTAGGGGTGAGTATAAATATAACCAGTAGGACACCCCAAAAAAAGGAATACAACAAAAGAAAATAACACAAAGGGTTGATACATTCATCTCTACATAGTATATGTCTACAGAACATATAACAAGAATATCCCGATATACTCATACACGATCGACCATCGCAAAAGCCCCACTAAGATCCAGCTCGAAGATTCCACTAAGAACGTAATAAGAAGAACACACTCCTAGGTTTGAAGAAATAGATAGGAAGTACTCATTCCTGGAGAACACACTCCATAAGTACTTTAGAATATGATATTCATATGAGGATCACAATCAATAGGTATGGGGTGATTCCAAAAACTTAGTCTGAACTAATCCTCTATGCAGAGGATCGGCACCTGGGTAAAGTTTTTCACCTAGATACCGAGAACTCTACCAAGGGTTTGAGAAATTAATAGAGGATCTGGCTCTCTGTCTCACAGAGGGGATTCCAACAACTCTATTCAGGAATTCCTGCTAAAGTGATCATACTCTTGTACGTATGAAATGATACCGAAAACCTTCAGGAGAAATACCAAGGGGGAAAACCCTAAGGAAAATAGTCCAAGTCACAGAAGGAAAATGGCTCAAGCCATGGAAATTAGGTTACATGGCATGTAGTGCGATTACACGTCGTGTTCCTTGACCCTGGGTACTGCCTGTGTAATCGGCCTGTGTCATTCATCCAAGATGTGTAAAACTCAACTACAGGAAGTGTAGAAGGATCACACGCCTTGTTCCATGACTGTGGGTGCTGTGCATGTAAACAGACAGTGTCATTTGGAATGTCATGTAAAAAGTCACTGCACAGCATGTAATTGGATTACACACTGTTTTCGAGAATCTATGGTTTGCTCCGTGTACGCTGGCCATGTGCCCGTACACGGTCTCTGTCTGTGTTGCATGGCCGTGTACCAGTACACTGGGTATCCCGTGTATCTGGCCGGGTCCAGCCAGGGATGGATACACACATCGTGTCCTTGGCCATGTACCCAACCCATGCCCGTGTACTCCTGGAGTAAACGCCAGGTAGTCCATCGACAAACACATGCCGAGTAGCCCATACTACATGCCGTGTAGTCAGGATTTCCAGAACCGTCGTCTTCCTCCTCGCGCCTCAGCCAAATCTCCAGATCTAGATTCTGTCGTCCGTTTTCCGCCAAACTCAAGATGCTGGTTTGTTTCATCATTATAACACCAAATCCGAGTGTCTCAGACCTTCAATCGGCTTGGAAAAAAATCATTGATTCATCGGAAAAAATGACCCAAAACCCATATCTCTCGATCCGATCTGAATTGTTCGTCACCACCGTAGTCGCACCTCTGTTGCATCGTTCCAGGGATGGATCTTCAATCACAGATCATTGCACCAAAAAATGAACTTGCAACGATCGATTTCCTCCTAGAATGTCATGTGCTGTGAAGAACGAGGAGTTTAGATGAAGAAAGGGGAATTAAATCGCAACACGAACAAGAGGGATGAAATTCAATCATTTTTCGTGACGATCCGAGTTCATCGCCGTTAGATCAAAACCAAAATGATCAACATATTAAATTGCAAGAATGATGTTCCTCCCAAAACCAACACAAATGCCCATCCTGCAAAAATGATCAATCCGCGGGCTAATCTGTTCGTGGATTAGTCTGAGCCCATCATAGGAATCAAGAACGAGAAAAAAATCACAATCAAACATCCTACCTGGATCTTCAGCATTCGTTGGTGATGATCTGGTCGCCGCGTCGTCGTCACCGGTGAAATTCGTCAAGAATGTCATCGTCGCGTAGTATATTTCTTCCAGAGCTTTCCCAAAGCCTCCAGGGGTTTCAGGGTTATGAGGTCTATAACCCTGGACCCCTCTGCAATCCTTTATTTAAAATGGATAAAAAGATATTCTCTCCCATAAAATATTTTAAGTTAATATTTTATTACAGTTATGCCCCAATACTAGATTTCTCCACCGACTTGTGCCAACCAATGTTAGGTCTCTCATAGGGGAAACCCACTACTCTGGTTGAAACGGTGCCCTCAGATTTCCAATCCGATCATTCTTTCATGAGTTATTCCAATTTATTCAAGAAAACCATACGTGCGCGTAATTTAATTATTTTAATCAGATTCAAACATTTGTTCCGGGCTCATTGGGCCTCGGAATTACACACTGTCTCAAAGATGGGTCTCGAAATAATTCTCATATAATATTAAAATAATATATGAAATAAACTGAGACATTACAGTGATACTATTTGAATCGGTGAGTTCAACATTATGTCAAAAACTAATTTAAAATATTAATAGAGAGATGATGTTGGTTACTTCAAGAAAAAAAAATAATTTGATCTTGATGAAAAAAACTAGTGGAAGAGTAATATTGAAACAAACTAGAAAGTATGAGAGAGATAAATAATATTTTCCACAATAAGATTTTATGTAATAAAAATGTATCATTTAGATAGATACATGAATTTCATTGCATTAAGTATAAATAATATTATAGGTAAGATATGACTTATTTATCAATCTAGTTCCTTTATCCATGTTCCTTCCTATTCAATAGTTCATGATCAATATTCTTATTCTCCATGAATGTTTTTACTCATTAGTGATTAGAATAACCACCTTTAGAATGATTTTTTCTACTAACATCCATCATTATGGTCACATTCATCACTTCTGGCATAATCCAACATCCCCACATGGAATGGTTAACTGTTCATCATCCTCCTTATTAGGTCTCAAATTAATATTCCACTTAAATATTCTAACTCCTGTTCCACATTTAGGTAAACCATAAAATTGTTATATTCATTATTCAAATCATATTTGTTATATATTTTTTCTGTGTCTATCATCAAATCCAATTTTAAATTTTTATTATTTTGTATTCATCTTCCTTGTAATTTTAAACAACCTACTCTTCTTTATAACAAGAATATTTCATTTAATTTTTATTAAAATATATTGAATTACTAAAATCATGCCTAAGGGGAAACCGTATTCTTATATTCTAGAAATTGTTCATTTATTTTTCATCTCCGTATAAAATTTTATGACTTGTGGATATAATTATTTCATGAATTCTACATAGAAAAAAAATAAAGGTATTGCTCTAGTAAAATCTGTATTTACTCATTCTCAATTACATTTATACTAGAAAAAGAAACTCATAATCAACATATTCCAATTACAAACCATTATTATTGACTCTATTTTTAACCATGTATTTTTATAGTACCTTCATAACAATTTTATTATTTATTTGATTTGGTTTAACCAATATTTGACACACTAGCATACTAATATGAATGTAATTCACTGATAACTCAACCAAATTTCATAATTTAAGAGAAAACACCATTATATTATCAATAAATGGATATATCATGATGATATTCAATAAAGATTCAAATCATATATTACATCACCATTCTCTCAGATATGGCTAAATACCAAAAAAATTCTATAAAAGATCCCACCAATAAGGTAATTAAGAAATTAAATTAAATCATAAAAACAAATGTCAAAAACATTTATCCTTATTTCATCAACCATGAAATAACATTAATATATAAATCATCACATATTAACATAAAAATATATTACATTACATTTGTAGAATATGTAAAACATTACAATAATAGACACCCAATGACCGTACTTGTCAAGTGAGTTTGAAAACATGAAAATATAAACCCTTGTATATGAAGGGGTACATCATATCCCAATAATATCTTCCTTAATATCACCCATTCTTACATAAAATGAACATAAAAAAAATCCTTATAACCTGATGAAGGAAACATAAAAAGCGGTGAAATTAAATGCACAGTAAGGGTAAATATGGGAGACTTGTAAGAATAAACATGAGAATATGGTGTGTGTATTTTTCATGAAAATAAAATACCATCTCTTATATATCAAATATAATAAAAAGAAAACACAACATAATGATTGGAAGCTAATAAGACATGTATAATATGGAAATAAAGGAAAAAATCCATGAAATCATTACAATGGAATAATGCGTGGAAATGTGGCAAAAAAATATGCTCATTATATGATTTACCATAGTAGTTAAGGAATCTTTACCAAGAACATATTAGTGGAAAAATTATTTTACTGAACATGGTACACCCCCATTACATCGATGTATTACTAACACGGGTGAAACCCTATTCCAGTGCAATATTACTGAATAGGGAAAATCCCATTTTCTTGCCCTATAAAAACTAACTGAGTTCATTTCTTGTTATATCCACGTCGACCTCATGATATATAAATCATTACCTAATGCATTGGAGGATATATAAGTCCCACACACCATTAAAAGAAATCATACACACATGTTCCACAAGATCATAAAAAATAATATCATAACTAATGAAATGAAATGTGTATTATGAACATGTAATCCTATCATAATTTGTGTAAATATACAGTTTCATAATCATTTAATCATAAATAAATCCCATTAAAATATGGGTCTCTCATTAGCATATAACCCATGAAAGGGAAAAATATTTCATAAAAAACATTCCATCAAAACATAATCCATTTTGAGAAAACATATAAATAAAAACATTGAATAGTTTTACAATAAAGTCCTGAGTGACACCAATGGACATTATCTTGGAAGGAAAATAATTTTAAAATATCTTTTAGGAATATTTCTTGGCGAAGATATCATTTCTTCTTTGAATATGAGTTTTTATAACATAAAACCTTTTTAGATACTTTTTATTTGAATATAGAATTGAAGAATTATAAAGGATTCCTTGAAAACAATAAAACATTTTTAAAGTACTTATTACATGAAATGGATTTTCATGGATCCTTTGAAAATAGTTTTGATAACATGGTTTTTTAATACAAATGTTTTTCGACCAAATAGAGAGATGATCAAAATTTAGATAAAAATTATATTAATTACCAAAGAGTAATAAAATGGTAGTAAAACGTGAATTTATCTATAATAAATATAGGAAAAGGAAATTCATTAGTTTTCATGAGAAATGGATAATAATATTTCATCATTGGAATCATAAATATAAACAACCTTGAAAAAATTATGAGACTGTCTCAATAAACTCTTATAACTTGGCGACATGGGATAATACTCTCTATATAAGATAATGAAATTTAATGATGGTAAAAATGACATTAAAATAATTACATTCACTATATATCTTTTAAAATTTATGTATATACAACTCAAAAAATAATTTTGAGTATAACAATACATGACTCTCTAAGAAGACAAATAAAGATTGAACTATTTTTCCGATTTGGTGGAATTAGAAACCTAAGACTTATGGATGAAAGATAATAAAATGGATATTTAACTACCGATATATTTAATTATAATAATCATTTAATTCAATCATCGTTAGTAAATAGATCACACTAAATTAAATAATGGTGAACATAACTTTTATCTCATATAAAAAAATGTTAGATGAAATCCCCTTTAACATAAGTGTTGAATATCACTGTAATCCTTAAAAAACCCTGAATAATAAGTATAAAATTATTATAAATATTTTACACAACCATATTGTTATATATAATATCATATATTATTTTATTATTACCTTATATTACCTGCTTTTCAACCTTATTATGTTGAGGTTTCACTTCATATAATATTCACTTTGTTCATCACATGTGTCTTAATTTGTTATATCATCGTTCCTTATACTTCTATATTGATTATATAATTTAATAAATGATATAAGTATCATTTATATCCAGTATAATTGTATTATAATAATCCTTAGATATAAAATTATCCAACTGAATACACAGCTCATGGAGATGGTAAGCCGTACGTACGCATAAATGCTATTTATATTTAATTGTTGTATTGAAAGAAAGAAATTAAAAGATATATATAAGTGTATTTATGTATATAAATATTATAGAAGAATGATTATATCATAAATATATTATATATTTATTAAAACCATATATATTAAATTCCATTCTGTGTAAGAAAGAATCACATCACTTTGAGGGGGTGGTAGCCCACACTTCCTCATATAAGACTATCATATTAACAAAAAAAGAAGGTATAAATATGTGGGTTGTATAATAATTAAATTATCATAAAGGCATAATATACATTATATAAAACTAATATAAAAATAGAGTTCATCATATCAGAAACCATGGTAGTCGTGAAAGGAAAATTGAACAATCATCGTTTAGCATGGCTGTAGTCCGCCAACACGCAAACAATATGTTAATTACCCATTAGATAAATGTGTTTGAAATTTATATTAATATTATTTACATAAAAAATTACTAGTATATTTAGGATACTTTTGTTGTTATATTATCATTGAATAAGAATATTTTTGCGAGTGGAGAAAGGAAAGAAAAGAAATGATTTTGAGGGAGGGTGTTACCTCTTGATTGGGTATCCCTGCTTGGATTGATCCAATAGGATTCCATGGATTGATTTATTCCAAAATGGATTATTAGAGCTCAATAGGTGGAATTTTGGGGAGTTATTTTGGAAGTGTTTGGATGAACCTATGCGGTCAGAGATGTGTGAGGAAGAGGATGTAACAGAGGACTTTTATAATGGACGAGGAGTAGAATCTCTTGAAATATTTTAAAAGAAAGGAACCCCACCAACGGTGATTATTGAATGTGATTCAATAATGTTTCTAGGTAAAAAAAGGGATTATTGGATCAAAATAGTTCTATCCAATATCTTTGTTATATGTGTATATGTCTTTTTTGTCTTAATGTTATGGTTTTCTACATTACTATACTTAATTTCACCATTACCGTGGTAATTAATTTTTAATTACTTCACTAATATTTTCGATCAAAAACTAAGATGAACATATTAGATATTAAAAATAATTCTGATTCCAAATATTTAATCCATTTTTCAAAATTCCAATCACATAATTAGCATAAATTAATTTCAAATTGATCTAGTAGTCGGGTAGAAAATGTGGGGTTTCTAAGATAAAAATAATAACCATTTGCTAGTAATTTATATAAATTTTCAATTTGAAATTGGTTCAAATTATAGGAATTTTATCAATTAATAAAAATATAATCTCATTAAACTTTAAAACCAAATTAAAATAAAATTTAAACTTATAATTAAATCAAATTAAAAAAACAATTCAGTTAAAATTTGACATTTTTCACTATTCAAGTAAAAATGATTTTGGTAAAAAAATCCAAAAAATACCCCAATAAGATAATTTCAACATTAAAAATTGAAAAATTAAATTAATTTTATAACAATAAATTTATGAATTTATATAATATTAATTTTATTATTTTTCATTAAAGGATTTTAAAAGCGGTTTATTCGAGAAAATTGTATTTTTAATCATAAAAAGACATTACCTAAAAAATATATCATTCATTATCAATACATTATATTTATGTAAATCAACAAAAAAAAATATTTTTAAAATTTTATTAATATTATAAATATTTTTAACTAATGTATTATGATTATCTCATTAATACAATTATATTATTTAAATGATGTTTCTTAGAAGAATTGGTGTTGTGTGCAACGTACGCCTGATAAATGTTCTGTGTAAAGTATGGAAAATCCACACTTTGTGAATGGAATGTTTTACATAGTGCATTGAAAGATATAAATAAAAATTTATTTGAAGCATTGGTCCATAAAAACATGGGGTGCTAAATTCCACACCCCATAAAAATAATTTCACCCTCAGAATTTGTCATTCTGTTAAGAACAAATGAGGATACTTATGCTTCATCATATCTCAAAGATCCCATATATGTTCTTATAAATGGTTATTTATCTACAAAACCATTACTTTTTATTGGTCTTGTTTCATAGAACTTCCTCCTTCTGGTGTATAAATTACCTGGTTTATCCTCGTATGATAGATACTTCTCCAATAATATGACCTCTGAATTTAGTACATGTGAAATGTCAGGTACGTAATTCCTTAGGAGAGATTCATTGAACACATCATCGACTAAGAGAGATCTGGAGGAATTTCCATGTGATAGGATACCATCCCAATGTGATCAATAATCTTATGGGTACCGATATACCTAGGGAATAGTTTCTATTTATTCACCAAATCTCATAACCTTCTTCATGGGAGATTTTTATAGAAACAACATTTCACCAAATTAAAATTATAGATCACATTTATATTTATTCGTATAAAATTTCTATTAAATTTTATTTTCCTTGATATCCTTCTAAAAGGGTCTATCATTCTCTACCATCTCATTAGTGATCTCAGGTCCCAATAGCTTTATTTCACCAACTTCATCCCAACAAGTTGGAGCTCTATATTTATTCAAATAGAGAGATTTGGAAGGTTCCATCTGAATTCTAAAGTGAAATATATTATTTTAAGAAATATCAACTATAGGAATGTATTGATCCTAACCTCCATTGAAATATAGAGAAAAGATATCATCATATCAAATAGGGGTTGAATGTTTAGTTTAGATTAACTATATGTCCGAGGATGATATGTAGTGCTGAAACCCAATTATGTATCAGGTGGATGATGGAGATATTTATAGAACATTGTGTTAATCCTCGAATCCCAATCTGTAACAATAGAATGTGGTAATCCATACATCCTTTTCATTACATTAATGTTTATCATGGAAAGATGATCAAGAGAGAAATCATCTCTGAAAGGAATAAAGCATGATGACATCATAAGGCGATCAAAAACCACCCTTTTATAATTAATGTAAATCTATAAACATAGTTACGTAGAGTCAGTGCATTATTACATAGCATTTCCATAATCATAATAGATCATTTCCCGAATGAACGATCAGTTTAGTAGCCTTGGAAGTACTACATATATACATAAGTTTTACATTACATTATGAATCGAAAAGAACAACATTGTGTCTCTTTAGAACACACTTTTATATCATAGCCTATCCCAGCTGGTCAATACTACTATATTTCATCTCTACCTTGAAATATAAAACAGAGTAAATGGGTGGACTCAGATACTCTATAAGGATAACAATATAACATAAAATATCATAAATATGCATTCACATTTAAGTAAATGTTTAAGGATAAAGAAAAATCCTTTTAAAAAAATATTCAGAAAAATATGGAAAAGATAAATCAAATAATTAAATTTACTTATTCACATAGATATTATACTAGTTTAATAATCACATGTAATATAAATATCTATTTTCATAATGAAAAAATGTCTAATGCAGGACATCATAACCACATAGTCAAGGCCTCATTCCAAGAAAAGAAATAAAAATATTATCAATGCCTTATGATAAGACCCTAGTATGTCTCATTAGACCCACCTATGCATCGAGGGGTTATTGTAGGCCCCACATATCACTTACTATGTTCAATTGATTCATCATACGAATGGTTGAAACATAACATAAACATTCATAATACAACTAGCATACGAAATGTTATCAATTTAACTGTAAACCATGAATGGTATAAAAATTTCACTTCCATAGTCAAACATATCACAAAACCTTGAATACAATATTAATGACTGTATCATAAAAAAAAAACTTAAAACAAGCTTAAAATCCATCAAATGATGTTGACATAGATGAAATAAATCCAAAAACTATTTGAGTGAAATATCTCTTTTTTAATTTGAAATCATTTAAAATTCATGTAATAATAAGTGACAGGAAATAATTTTGAAAATAATTTTATAATATTATAAGGGAAGCTTTGAAGGTGTTACAATGGAAGAAAATAGCCTCACTTTCTGTATAAGTTAAAAAACATTCATTTATTAATTTGTAGAAATGATCATAATATTCCTTGTTTGGAAAATAATGGAAAGATTCCTTTAAAAACGTTTTGTAAAATGTAAAATAAGGGTATAAATGACTTTAAACTATAGTCTAGTTAATAGCTAAAATGGTTTCAAATACATTTTAAGAAACATGGATGTGGATGAAAAATATATCCTAGTATATAATTACGTATAAACAACCTCGAATAAAAAAGATACTGTAAAATTTACCCTTACATTGTACCTTTCTTTAGTTGAGGATATGTTAACATCCTGTATAATGGTTGAAACATTATTATTAAATTATACAAGAATAATATTCATATATATGATATCATATATTATCTTTTAATATTTCTTATTTAATAATATTTCTGTAGTATCATTGTTTTGGGTGTTATATGATTTGTTTTCCCCTTTATGTTCTGTTATGTAAGTCATGTTTGTATTGGATAGGTTGTATTTTATTCATATCCATAATGTTATTATGTTCTTTGAAATTATTTTTAATCATCCAATGTATATTTTTCTTTAATGGTTACGATGGAGAATGAAATATCATTGCGTTATGGAGACGGTAAACTGTACGTACGTACGAGTGATAATATCATTCTATTATTGGTGAAATAGTATGTAATTTGATGGTATATTATAAATAAAGAATAATTAACATGTTATATTTTTTATTTAAATAAAATATACTCATTATTATATCATTCTAAAAAATTATGTGTTGAATAACGAACTACACAACGATGTGGAGATTGTAAGCCATATGTGTGAACGTATGTTGAGATTTTCATTCATAGGATGTATAGAATAATGAATCTAGTTATACCATATTTATAATAACATCTCAGTATTTAGATGGTATTGGAGTTATGAATTTATAATGGAAACTACAATGATAGTGGATGTGGAAGAAGAAAAGTACCTTGAAAGGTGTGATGAAACAATTACCTCTTCTTCCAGTGCATCATTTTTATTTGAACAAAAGGGCTCCTTACGTTGGCTGTACGATCAAAGTACTTCATATTGGTTTAAGTGAGGTTAGATGGGATGAGATTTTAATAGGGTTTTTAGAGCCAAATGTATTTGGAGGTGTGAATTTGGGAGAAGGGAAGTACCTTTTTATAAGAGAGGTGAGGGGCACTTTAGGAAGAGATTAAAATATTATTTTATTATAATTATTTTTTGTTTTTTAATATCTCCAAATGAATTTATTTCATGGGAAATGTGTGGATGTTTAATATTCTCTCGACCAATTGGTTTTAGACAAGTTTATGTCACTATATTAACCTTATCTTTTAGATTTAACTTGTAGTTAAATTCTTTAACATTTTACATGTATTATTAGATTTTATATAACATAGTAATCATACAATAAAATGATAAGAGAACCTTCATTGGTTCATTAATGACATATTTAATCTTATCTAATTTGTTTTTTTGAATAATAGGTTTTAATGAGTATTATATCATTTAATAATTTTTTTTTTTGTTTTAAAAATTCATTTTTTGAAATTTTTACTCTATTTAGTATTTGGTTTTTATGAAAGTAATAACAAGATTATTACATAGAACAAAATATATTGAATCAACCCTATCATGTCATATTAACATACAAAATTTGTGTATGGCATTGAAAGTTTCAATTTACATATATTTTAATATTTATAATATCAATTACTGTATTCTTTCATTAATAAGGATATTTTTGCATCATCATAGTGTCATAAATAAATGTTATTATTAACTTTCTAAAAATAATTGACAAACTACTATGATTTATTATATTATAAAATATTTGTAATGAATATTTATAGTCAAATTTATCAAATTTATAACTCTATATTAAAAAGCATTGAGTTAATAAAATTTGAATTTAACACTCCTAATACTTTTTTAAATAAAATATAATAAATGACCTAATCTAATAAAAGTGGATAAAAAAGGATCCTATTTTATTCTTAAGTTTTATTTTGGTAGAAATAAACTTATCCAATAGAATTTGGACATTTTTTGGGGTAATTATAATATCATTTTTACCTTTAATTACCCTATTTACTTTTAATAGGGGTAAATAAAATTAAAATGTTACTCATCACTGAATATTATTTTCATCATATTGAACAAAATTTTACATACTAATGACTACCGTGTCTATAGGAGTATGAAATTTATTACACAGAAGTTGTAATATTATGTTTTATGAAAATTTTCAAATGTTCCTAGAAGGTAGGTGACATACGTTAAAAAGATCAATAAAAATTTATATATGAAATATTATTATAAAATAAATGTAATTAATTACATAGTAATAATATAGGTATTATGAATATATTTTGTCCATAAAATAAATTTGAATAAAAATAATTATTATTTAAATAAAGATTCCTTTTTGAACAATAATGTAGTGTTTTTAACTATTCATCAAAAGTTGAATGTTTTCAGAAAAATAAAAAAAATTCATCCAAAAATTATTTTGATATTCAAAATTAAAAAATGAATTCCATTTTGACAAATAAAATTTATATAATTTCAAAAAGTGGGAATTACTATTCATAAATGCATTTTAAATGGATATTTTGGTTAGTCATGGTGTGCTAAAACTCGTAGTTGCGTACATATGAAACTATTGTATTATTCAATGATAAGCTTACCAAGGATGCTTGGGATATTACATTATTCACTACATAAAATAATTTCATCCTCGAAATTTCTAGAATATTACTGCATAAAAAGATTTGGGTGGTACTTCATCATTGGTTCTCAAGTTCCCACATTGTCTCATCCATTTTATGGTTTCTATAAATAACATTTACCATACAAGTCATCTGGTTTATCCACACTTGTTCTCTGGTATCATGAATCCTGGTGGGTACTTCAAAATAAAACATAATGGGTTCCAGTTCTATTTCATCATAGGTGAGTACATGCATTGGGTCTAACATGTATTTTCTCAACAGGAATACATGGAACACATCATAAACATTGGATAGTCTTGGCGGCATTGCCAAACAGTAAGCTACAACTCTAATTCGTTCTAAAATTTCAAAAGTTCTGATGTACCTAGGAATTAATTTACCCTTCCTACCGAATCATATAACACTATTCTATGGAAGTACCTTCAAGAAAACATGATCTATTACTTGAAATTACAAATCATTCCTTAGGTTATCATCGTTGATCTTTTTCCTACATAGAGTGGCTTTGAGGTGGGGTGGAATAATATTGACCTTTTACATTATTTAATCAACTTTTTCTGGGCTTAATATTTTTCATTCACGAACATCTTCCCATCATGTTGGTGTGAGAAGAATCTTTCCATATAATGCTTCATATTTTTCCATCTGGATACTTGAATGGAAGCTATTGTTATAGGAAAATTCTACGAGAGTAAAATAATGATCCCACATACCATTAAAGTCAAGGGATTGATATCTCTAAATCTCTTCTATGATTTGAATACTCTATTCTAATTTTCCATCAGTTTGAGTGTGGTATGAAGTTCTCATATGAAATTTAGTATCCCAGGATTTCTAAAGACATTTCTATAAACTTGATTTAAAAAAGGGATCATGATCAGAAACAATTGATAGGTGTACACCTTGAAGTATCACAACCTCATTAATAAATATTCTTGTTAAACAGTTATGTGGAAAATCATATCCTATAGCATGAAAATTTGATTACATTGTAAGATGGTAAACATTGAACCATATTGGGTCATTACATCAAGGAGTCTTTAGTATCCCCATGAAAAAATCTATCTTAATACCAACTCATTTCCACTAGGGTATGGGAAGAGGTTTCATGACTCCTCACATATGTTTTCTTCCATCCTTCACCTGTTGACAAACCATACAACTTGACAAATAATCAACAATATCCCTCTTCATGTAGTACCACAAAAAATGTATCTTCCATTATCTATACATATTAGTGCTACCAGGGTCTATATGGAAATTAGATCTATGATAATCATCGAACAATTGCCTTTTTAGATTTAGTATATCAAGAACGCAAAGCCTCCCCCGAAATTTCAAAATTCCAACTTCATGTTCGAAGTCAATCAATCTCCCATCATTCACATCTTTGATATTCATTTGGATCTCCTCAAAATTAGTATGAGAAATTTTTATCCTTTCTAGTAATTATGGTTTGGAAATAACTGAAAAAAATATCTATGTTTCACCTTCAATGATTATTCCCCTAACCATCATTACTATATCCTTGAACATAGGACCCCTTTCAACTCTCATCTTATTTAGAACTCCATGATCCTTTCTAATCAAAGAATCTACCACCTTATTTTACTTCCCTTGTGTGGTAGTCTATAGTGCAATCATAATCCATGAGTAATTTGAGACATCTCCTTTCCCTCATGTTGAGTTCTTTTTGAGAGAAAATATACTTCAAACTATTGTGATCACTATATATTTAACATTTTCACCATAAAGATAATGTCTCTATATCATCATAGCAATGATTATAGATTCTAACACAAAATAATGAGTTGGATGGTTTTGTTCATGAATTTTTAGCTTCTATGATGCATAGGCAATTACTCTATCATTATGCAATAGGACACAAGAAATTATTTTATTTGAAGCATCACTATAAATAATAAATCCATCATTCCCTGATGGTAGAGTCATGATATGAGGATTGACTAATCTTTTCATAAATTCATTAAATAATTCTTCACAGTCTTTTTTCCAATAAAATTTATCCTTTTTAAGTGTGATCTTGGTTAATGGGTTAGAAAATCAAGAAATATTCAATACAAAACACCAATAGTAACATGTTAATCCAAAAAATATGTGTACCTCAATTATACGCATCAGTGCTGGAAAATATGGGGGTTCCCTTGTATTTGAAGGATATATAGATATTACATCATTATAGACAATATGGTCAGAAAAATCATGATGCCGAAATTCACACATGATAAACATCATATATAATTAATTTCTTTTAAGAGTTTTCAGAATAATGTGCAAGTGATTATATGATCTTCATTGATTTTGGAGAATACCAAGATATCATTAATAAATAACACAACAACTTCATCAAGATATTCCTTGAAACAATATTCATTAGATCCATGAATATAGAGGTTGAAATAGTTAGGTTAAAAGGCATTAATGTATACTTGTAATACCAATGCCTGGTTTGTATGATGTCTTTACAATGTATTCAATCTTCACACATAATTTATGATATCCTGATCAAAGGTCTATCTTTGAAAAATATTGAGTTTCATGAAGTTGATCAAATAAATCATTAATGCAGTTTAGGGGGTACTTTTTCATTTTCATATAGCATGGATCTACCGATAGTCAACGCATAACCTTTTAGATCCATCTTTCATTATAACAAAAAGAACTAGGGCTCCCCATGGGAGAAAATTAGGCAAAATAAATACTTTATTACTTAATTCACCATTTTGGTTATTTTGTTCCACTAATGCCACTTTGTCTATCTTATAATGGGTGTTCAATATGGGACTTGAACCATTAATTAAGTCAATATAAATATCCATTTCTTGTTCTGGATGATGTCCAAGAAAATCCTCTGGGAACACAACACCATATTCTGGCACAATATGAATAACCTTTATTTGAATATTCCTTTCCACACCCAGAGTTATTTCACTCCATTATTCCCCAATAATTTATTTTAGTAGAGCTATTGGGGGTGGATCCAAATGAGAATAAAATGGTTATGTTTCTACTCTGAAGAAAATAGATTCCTTATCATCCTCAAAAATAGTATCCTCATTCTTCTTATGAAAATTATGCATTTCATAGTCTGAAATGCAAGCCACACCGATGATTATATCATATTAAATAATGGGTATGAAAATAAGATCAGTAGATAAACACATTTATATTCCATGATGGTAACTAATTGTCCAAAAATTGTTGCTTTGGTACTACCCTTAGGAGTTTTGACCGAAATATCCCTTGTAAATTCAAAATTTAAATATCAAATTTTCATAGAAAACTGGGATGATAAGAAATAATAAGACGATCTTGAATCAAAAAAATCATTCTTGAATTTTGAGGAAAAAAATTCTATACCTACAACCATGTCATTAGAAACTTCAACCTCCCTAGTCATGATCACATATGCATGGCCTCTCTCTCTTGGCATTTTCTAATGTAAGATTCTTTGACACTTAGAAAATTTATTTGAATAATTACCAATTTCCATAAAACTATAGCTTTCAACATTGACTACCTTTTTCACTCCATTGCAATCACGATCTTGGTGGCCTTTTTATCCACACTTGTAAAAAACTCACTTTGCCTTTAACAATGTAAAGGGATGTTTCATCCTATAATTACCACATGATTGAAATTAAACTTTTCCCTTTATCCCATTATTTCCCTTTTCAGAGTGTTTAACAGATCTATTCTTCTCTTGTTTAGCTTTATTGTAACAAGACTTGAAGAATTACTTTTATGTCATGATTTCACATGAGACTATATCTTGGTATTATGTTGAGGATTTTGAAACGAATGCTCGTCAATGAAATGGTTTTGACCCATCAATTAATAGATCAATATTACCTCTTTTGGTTATGTATGTAATCTAAAGCATGCCTTTCTATCCTTGTAATGTTACCCTCATACATTGCGACTTTCTCATCCTCTTTGCCTTAGTCTCAGAAATTTCATTTCTATATCTGGTAGTTGTTCATGAGGAATGTATTTCTCAATGAAAATTTATCTAAACTCTATCCATTTAATATTTGATACATATTCATCTTCATTTGTGTTTTTAACCAATTACCACTATTTATATGATTCTCCTATGAGGCGATAAACCGCCATGAAAACTTTTTCCCTGTTGCTACTCCCCAAAGAATGAAATATTATTTATTAGGAAATTATCCATTGATCATCTAAAAATTAATTTGTAGTCAAAATGAATGTAGGTGTTTTCTTCCCCATGAAGTGGTATAACATCGATCCTCTATATTGCAGATCACGGTGCTCTATATGGGTAAGGTTATTTTTCATAACTTTAGAGAGATTTTTCCCATTATAGTTAAAAGTTAATCTACAACAATTGCATCACCATATCCATAATAATTATCTTCAATAGGAGAGAAATTCCTACTTGGTATACATGTGTTGATATGGATTCCATTCCTACTACTAGCCTCCATTTATAAACAAAGGAATACACTAGGTTAGTTTATAATTTCTAATATATAATTCCAAACATGTAAAATACCTAACATAAATTGGACAGTTAATGAATATAATCCATGATTGTATGAAATGTTTTCTTTTGGGATATATTTACTCAGGAATCCTTCATAATTGTTTTATGAGAAAAGGTAAATTATCCTAAGCATATCCCCTGAGAGTGTCAAACCAAGTCCTCCGTAAGGCCTATTGTTATGTACCAGGATACCCTATGTCATGCCCAAATTACTTGGCAGAGTATTAACTCTGATGTAAATCTATGTTATAACCACATCCACTTTTATTATCTAGACATGGATGTATTTCATGGAAAACATACAAAATATCTACATTTCCAAAAATTTTAGATGTCCTTCTATACTAATCCCCAAATTCTATTTTATGGTAATGTTATCTAATTAGAGTTTTTCTAAATCTAGTTTCCATGTTTTGAACTAAAATTCCTCTAATACCAACTAAAACGCCCTACCCCTTGTTGACTAGAGTCAGTGCATTATTAAATAAAATTGGTATGATCACAAGAGATCATGTCCTAAACAACCGATCAGTTTTGTAGCCTTGTAGGTAATAGAAACATATATATGTTTTACATTACATTATGAAATGAAAAAAAATTGTCTCCATAGAAGACACTCATATCCCTTAGCCAATCCCTATTGTTCAATCATAATATACTTCTTCACATATATGTAAAAATGTATTATATATACTAAACTAGGATTCTCCAAGCATACCTATCACCTTCCCAATTCTCCACGTTGCCTCCAATTAAAAAAACATCCTATCCATTTTGTCCCTCCCACGACTGAAAGCGCATTCCCCCACGCAAGACCTCATACCCGCCCTCCTATTTAGGATTTCTCCCATGCAGAGACGCTCAACCAAAATACCTCTGGTCCCATCCCTCCGCAGTCGGCCGACCCTCGAAGAGTTTCCAGTTTTTTCCACACAACCTGAATAACTCGAGAAAGCCAACTGTATCTACTACGGTTCGTTAGGGTTTGCGATCGACTTCTCTTTCATTCTAGTATCTTCCCCTTTTTTCTCATAAATCACTTCATAGTCCATTTTTTCCCTTCATCTTTTGTTATCTGAGAATTCGTAAGTTGCATCGTGTTCGGTAATGTTCTACCTGCATCTACATGTCCGCATATCTACAATCTCACAGATCCTAATGGACATACCGTTTCACTAATATTAAGGCCTTATTCTTCAACGTGCACATACAATTTATTACTATTCAACCCCTGCGATGGCCGCTGAGATAAGCTGTCCAAGTATCTCGATCGGCTACATCACCAGCTGTCAGCTTCTACATCAAGACACTTCCCTATATCTTATGACTAATTCTACCTCTGTATGCATTTTCTTCCACAGAACAACGACTCCATTTTATTCATATTCTATTTAAAAAATCATCTTCGACAAAAAATTTTGGTCCATGAAATTTGATGTTATTCATATTTCTGCTATGTCACTCCATAAAAAATGAAAACCCACTATCCGTAGTATTTAAATCAAACGATAAATAAAATAATATTATTTGTATCCTACTGCTACCCCTACATTATAAATCCACTATCTATTTCGGGCGGAATACCACCCTATTAAACATCAGAGCAGCTGTTCTCAACATGTAAAATATGGAAAGATCATCAATGGTACTAAAATATATTCCGTCCTAAATTATTTACTAGGTAAAACAATTCACATTTTCTCTAACAACACATATCACAACTTTATTTCATTTACAAAAAATTACTCACTGTTTTCTATAAGTTTGTAGTTAATATATCCTATATTGATTCAGCATGAATTTTTTTTAACATTATTCCTTCACTATCTACCATGCCTTTCCTGCTAGACATTACAATTACAAAAAAATATATGTTAGATTATTTTTATACAAGATATAAAATTGTCTTCCCACTGTATGTATAATTAAATCTACCTACTCATAAACATAATATGGATACCTTCCAAAACATGAAAATTCAAAAAAATAAAACTGATACAATGATGCAAACACCATCAGCATCATGACCTCCAAGGTTGAAAAGGAGACTACGTATGAGAGAAGGACAAAAAGGTAGACAATTGATGTAAATTTTTCAATAATTCCATAATTTTAACTAATATTTTACAAGTTCATACATGTCCAGGAAGTTTATCAACAGCCTACCATCACTTGTTTCTTACTAGAACGTATGACGCAGTACATCGAAATTCCAATTTGAACATAGGATCACACATACAACTGTCACCTTTATCTACCAATGGTTACTTCAATTATAATTTTCCAAAATTTTGAAATACATTAGATATGTTTATTGTAAATAACATTGACTACATTACTTATTAAACTATATAGATAGCAGTGCCCCAATAATTTGGATCTTCAACACTAATATCTGTTAGAACAAACAATATAAAAGGTGACAGTAAAATATTAACTGTATATTAGATCAGTTTTTATTCTTTTGATTATTTAAATACATTTCTTTAATTCCTACCAATTTTGTACATGTACCGCCTATTCATTTGTTTCATTCAATGGTGACTTCCATTCCAAACTCATTGTAAATTGACAAAGAATATTACTTTTGTTGTGTCCTGACATTGATTAGTTACTACTGTAACTCCTTCCAATAATTCCATTATGTTAGGTACTATTTTAAACGTTCATACACGTTCAAGAAATACATTTATAGAATACAATCACCTATTTCCTGCTGGAATGTATGAAGTAGTACAAATGAATTGCAATTTGAACATAGGATCATGCATACCACTGTCTCCTTTATCTACCAATTGTGAGTTCAATTTAAATTTTCCAAAATTTTCAAATACCATCAATATGATTACTCTAAATGATGTTTACTACATTACTTATTCTACTATTGAATTCACATTGCCTCATGAACGCGGAACTACATCACTAATATCTGTTAGAACAAGAAATATAAAAGGTGATAGTACAAAATTAAATGTACTTGAGATCAGTTTTTATTTTTTCATTTCTAAAATACATTTTTTTTGTTTAGTACATTTTTTTAAATGTACTGGCTATTGGCATATGGACTATACTAACAATTGTTGTACTAAAACATCTGAACCACTAAAATGGATCCGCACCACCAAAGGAGGAGCACACATGTCATTGTCACCTCTATCTTTTAATGGTGACTTCCATTCCAAACTCACAATACATTTAATAAGAATAATACTTTTTCTATGATGTGACATTGAGTAGTTACTAAAAAATTATATATCATTGATATATCATCATGGCTATGCTACTTCATCAACATAATCTGTGCGATGTAGTAATAAAAAGCATATATTTGAATCCAATGATGAGTATTATGTCCCCATTAGTGAGGATTCTATCCACATATTCTTGTGAACAACTTTTGGGTTACAAATCCCTTATTTTAAAGAGATAACAAAATCATCATTACTTATACTAGGTCTAACGACTAAGAAAAACATTTTAACTTACCCATATCTTACCGGTTTATCTGAGGGAGCACAATTTATTCATCCAAATTATTTTCAATTTTTACAAAATGTAATGTGTTTCATTCTTCTTTTACAACATAGAATGTCTCCCTTCTTCAGCTACTATTAAGGAAGCTAATTTTCCCGGCACTTGTGTGTTGTAAAGTGAAATGATGATTTATTATTTATTTTAATGTATAATATATATCTTCATGATATTGGAATTCCATAGTAGTTTAAACATAGATTTTACCCAAGAACTAGAGGTGTTTACTACCTTGATTCATGTTACATCAGAATGAGGTGAATCAACAATAGCTGAAATACATGATAAATGTAATCATGCATGAGACTTTTCAGGTATGAGTTACTACACATTCATTTGTAACAGTACATTTACTTCGGATGCATTATCTAACAAAATTTAGTAAATAATGTTGCAGAAATAACACAACTACTTCTACTAGAAGAAAATGAAATTCATTTAATTATTTTTACCTATCAGTATAGTACGATTCGATTCATGTAACTTTATGATGTTTATAGTGACTATTTTATTAACAACATCAATTTAATCATTATTCACCTAAATATTATTTGAATAGTGGAGATCCTATAATATATGTCAATACCGTTGGTCTATATTTTGGTATGATGAGAGAAATAAAATAAGTAGTAACAATGGGAAGCCACGATACACACTTGGTTGCTCACTCAGTAAAATTTATTTGGAACAACTCTCGTCATGTCCTTAGTACGTTAGTACATTAGTCTTTGATCGCAACTCCACAGAGGTAAAAGAATTATAGGAAAATACACATATTTACAATTATATGTTTACATTTATGTCAATGGGTGGGAAGGAAGATAGGTCACTCAATAATGGTGGAGCTCCAAATATATTCAGATTTAATAGAAAAACTACCATCGCATAGGTAGTTTGTGTCATCCAGAGGGACAACCACCAAGGTTTTACCATCTGTTTGTGTATGATACTGCTAATGAGTCCGAAAATAGGATTCAGAACATCAGGTAATATTTATAGTTGTAAGTTAATAGATTGTCATGATGGTGATATTTTCACATCATTTTCAATTAAATTTATCGTGCAGTTATGACCGAGTGAATTCAAACACTACAATCAATTTTAATATTGTTGTCAACCCACAAAATATGCTTCATGCAAAAAATTATTTAGATCTGCATTTCTGAAGTGAAAGGGATGTTCTTAATCTTGAAGAAAATCCAAATTAAAATTTGTGACTACTTAAGAGAAAACAAACAAATGCAATGACATACAACTTTCCTACTACTTCTGAGATTGTAATGATTATCGTCGGTGTCATTGAAGATCTCAACTATGAAGGAGATATTATCATTCAATCCCAAACTGGGGAATTATAGTGTATTGATGAGATTCATCCCTTTAATCTTCCACTACAATATCCACTAATTTTCACAGGTGGAAAGTATGGATACATTGAAAACATATTACATTGTTATATATTTGTGAGTACTATTACCATGCTTTGAAAGTTTACAATGAAAGAATACTTCTCTTATCACCTGGAGTGTCATTTCAATGATATATAAACATTACAACATTCAAGAAGACTACTGAAACAAGTTATTATTTATGGTTATATAGTGATAGAGTCTAAGATAAATTCCTTTATTTGCTTCAATAAAAATTTCATGAGGGTTGAGTTGTACAATGGGTTGCAATATTCTTTTCTTAGAGGTGATTGTGATGGGTACACATGCGGGAAGTGAATTATTTTACCATTTAAATTTACTGGTCGTCCTAGGTATATGAATAAAAATTACCAAGATGCTATGTCAATATGTAATTGGGAAGGAAATCCATATTTATTATTAGCATTTACATTCAATCCACTATGGAATGAAATCCATAGATTTGTTTCAAATTACAATCTTTGTCTATCAGACTGTCTGCACATTATATCCAGAATTTTCAATATTATGGTTTATCAGTTGATGAAAGATTTCTGAGACTGGGGTTTCCTTGGGATGTCATGAGTTGGTAACTATCTTCGTACAAATGAGTTTTCAATATATAAATTTTGTTATTTATTATATCAATATTTCGTTTACATCAGGATTTTCTATGTTGTTTTTCGTACAGTGGAATTTTAGAAACATGGAATCCCTCATGTACACATTTTATTATTTATATGTTGAAAAAAAAATTAGTACTCTTGCATGCATTGACAAGATTTATTCTGTTGAAGTTCCAAATCATGGTGACTTCCCAAATCTACATAAAGCTGTTAAAATTTTTATGATACATGGACATTTTGGTGATTTAAATTGCAACTCACCTTGTATGAAGAATGGAAAATGTAGAATTTTTTTTCCAAAAAAATGTGTTGACTGTGCAACAGTTGATGATGACGGGTATGTTCTATACCAATACTAAAATTATGGAAGCACTATCATGAAAAATGGCATCCCGTTGGATAATATTTTGGTTATACCAGATATTCCTTTCTTTCTAATGAATTATCAAGATCATTTAGATATTTATGTTTGAAATCAATAAACATCCATCAAATATTTGTTTAATTATATTTGAAAAGGTAATGATTGTATTACAACAACAATGTATCAGAACAACAATAATGAGTTGTCAGGAAATAATGGTGATGAGATTAAAGTGTACTGTGTTTGTAGATATATCTCTCCTTATAAAGATTCCTAGAGGATATTATCTTATGATATCAAATATAGGTATCCTCTAGTAGAAAGGCTGCATTTCCATTTACCAGGATAAAATACTGTTATGTACAATGACACAGATCATATTGAGAATTTCATGAGTAAGGGTAACATTTCTGAATCAATGCTTATAGTGTGGTTTCAAGCTAAATTTTCTTACCAAGAAGGTTGATGTCTCACATATTTAGAAATTCCAACAAGATTTGTATTCAAAAAAAGTGAAAAAATGGTATCTATAAATGCATGGCATCAGTATTGGTAGACTTTACTATGCACTGCCAACAACTGGAGAGCTATATTACGTGCTATTAATGCTTACAAAGATCAGAGGTACAACTTCTTTTGATAGTATTAAAAGTGTGAACAACATTTCTCATGGGAATTTTAGGGAGGTGTGTTCTTCATTGGGACAACATGCTGATGACAATTAATTTATTGAAGTAATAAAAGTGGTATCTACTTGGGCAATAAGAGATTCTATGCACATAATTTTTTACAGCATTTTTTTCTCAAACAATATGTCTCGGCCACACATAGTGTAGAATGAAACTTAGAAGATCCTTAGTGAAGACATTTTTTATGTGCAACAACAGAGGCTGCAAATTCCATGTATATATTATAAATATTGATTATATAGCATCTTAGCTATGTAATTGTTCATTTTGTTAACTATAATTGAATTAATAAAATAGTCTAGTAATTTTATAACACTATTATTGAATTTCATTTAGATTGGACACTCACAGATGATCAAAAGGAGATGTATGCTTTGATTGATATATAAAACCTTCATCAAAGTAATGTTAGATCTCTTTATTATTATCCACCAATTTTTGTTCTGGATTTAGAAATTGTTTCTCAATTGAATCAGTTGGTAGAAGATGAATGAAATTATAACAGGGAAAACCATTGGAATTAGTATATAATTTTATAGAGTAAGCTTACTGATGAACAAAGAGATGTGATGACGGTCATTATGTCTTTATTAACTACATGTGCTGGTGGTTTCATTTTCTAGCATGGGAATAGTGGTACAGGTAAGTCCTTCATTTGGAAAGTACATGCATCTCTACTACGGTTGGATGTTAATATCATTCTAGCGGTGGAATCCAGTGGAATTGCATCATTATTGTAACTTGGTGGGAGGAAAACACATTCCAAATTTCGAATTCTGGTATCTATTTCATATAACTCTGTTTGCAATATTCAACAAGGGAGTGATGTTGCAGATCTTCTACAATTAACAAGGATAATTATTTGCGATGAGGAACCTATGATTGATAAGTACTGTTTTGAAGTTCTTGAAAATACATTAAAAGATATAATGTCAGAAAAAATTGAATATGCATTAAACATACCATTTGGTGGTATAACGGTAGTCTTGGGTGGGGATTTTAGGAAAATACTACCTGTAGTACCAGGTGGTCACCGAAATGAAATAGTGTTTGCAATTATAGCATCATCATACTTCTGGCAACATTATTGTGTTCTAACACTAACAAAGAACATGAGATTGCATTCCAATTCTTATACAATTTCAGATGAAGTTCATGACATTGCAAAATGGAATTTAGATATTGGTGAAGGTCGCATTGGAGAGCTAAATGATGGTGAAGCTTTGATTCCAATTCCAATGGCATATCTTATTTCTTGGAATACGAATCTGATTTTTGCAGTTGTTGAACATAATTATCCCAATTTCAATGGTGACTATACTGAAGTGAATTATCTTTAAGACCGTTCCATCTTAGTTTAACACATGATATTGTTGGAGAAGTAAATGAGTACATGCTGTCTCTCACATGTTATGAAGGCAAGGACTATTTTAGCTCATATTCAGTTTGTGATGCACTTTTGATACAGACAAGACACAAAACATTTACACATCTAATATGTAAATGGTATTAATGTTTCAGGGATGCCTGCCCATAAAATTACCCTGATAATTGGGGTACCCGTCATGTTGCTTTGAAATGTAGATCAATCTATTGGATTATGTAATGGCTCTCCCATGACTATTACACACTTGGGTGACCATGTCATTGGAGCATGAATTTTATGAGGTTGTAATTCTGGATATCTTTCATTCATTACAAGATTAAATATGACACGCTCTGATTGTGGATGGCCTTTCAAACTACCAAGAAGAGAATATCCTTTGATTTTTTTTATTCTATGAGTATTAAAAAAATTTAGGGATAGTCACTATTTTCTATTGCATTATATCTTCAAAAAAATGTGTTCTGTCATGGTCATGTTTTTATTGTTGTGTCTAGAGTTACATCACTACCAGGATTCAAAATAGTACTTAGTGATAATAATCCCACAACCTAGAAATCGACAGAAAATGGTGTCTACAATGAAATATTTGATTGATTGTGTTCGGTATATATAAAATTAAATGTCAAATTGTCAATTTTGGGTTTTTTCTGCTTATTTATCTATGATTTCATGAATATGAATTTTTATAAATATGATATCTTTGTATACACATTCAAACAGTACTAATTTTTCTACATGTCATGATCTATTACCCCTTTGAATGAGATCACACAAGATAATGATGATACATTGAAGATAAAAGTGCGTATTTTGAATTTGTGGTGCAACACAAAATCAAGGTACTCCAATGATGTTGTTTCCATTGATCTGATTCTTGGAGAGAAATATGCGACTTCACATTTTAAATGTACTAAAGTTTTTTTTTCTTTTATTGTATTAGTCTTTTAATTTAAACTACCCGAAAAATTGTCAACTAGATATGTCTATTTTCCAATTATTAACAATCATAGAAAATTCATTTTGCAGGGAAGAAAGATACATTATACTGTTACTGGTCGTCAAATTATCTCTAGGTTCAAAAATTTGTTGCATGAAGGAATACAATATTTTATAAAAAACATCCAAATAGCTGATAATCAAGGTATCTACTTAGGAACTAGACATGTTTGTCAAATACTGTTCACATCAATAATGCATGTTCGACCTTGTGATGCACCGCTGCCACATATTAGTTTTGTATTTACTTTGTTTGAAGACATAGCACATAGAAGGGTTCTGAAACAACATTTAATGGGTATAACTTAATTGATATTTTTGTAAGAATTTTAAAATGTTTATATGTTTCCTATGTAGATCATTGGATTATTTAATGAAATACCATCATCTCACTTTATGTTACTGTACATAACACTTTCTTATTTCTTATCTGTTTCAGAAATAATTGGACATTTGTGCTGGCAACATCCTCTTGAAACATTGGTTAATTGAAATTGTAAGATAGAAATTGTCTTAGAGAATGAAAGGTTAGTAATTATGGCCTTTTAGTATATCTGTGAAGCTATTTACATTTAACGATACATATTACTTATTTTTGTACAATCAGTTAAAAGTTAAATGTATTTTGTGGGGTGACTATGTAAATAAGATGTCATGTTACTTGGAAAACAATGATAGCTCATCAACTATTTTAATACTACAGCTGGTCAGAGTAAAGAAATTGAATAATAAACTTTTAATTAATAAAATATGTTTCTTCCCTTTTGATTATTTATTACTGTTTTATGTTATAAAGTGGATCTCCCTCTAAATAGATTTGAAAACTTCAATCAGGATCTGTTATAATAAAATCTTCCATTAACACATCAAAAAACATTTTTAATCTTCATATTGAAGATGTATAATAGTTTAGAAAACAGGGCTCTAAATACATAAGGAAAATGTGAATTTTATATCCGTTGTCCAGTGTATACTGTATCATTAATCTACAGATTGTCTTTCACAGTTGTCCTTTATTTTTCATTATTCAGATGTGGGTTTGTAATGGCTTCAAAGAACTATAGTCCATCACCATATTACCCAACTTCTTCCTCTTCATCCATTATTTATTGGGAAAATAAAAAAACCATTTCTGAAGTGATTAATTGTGATGAGGTATGTAATGTATGATCAAATTATATGATTAATTATGAACTATATTATATTGTAAGTACCTAGACATGTATTGTGATAATTAATTACCTACTGTATTCTTAATGTTCCACTGCCTAAAAAATACTTAATTTCAGTCATAATACAAAAAATTAAAACCACTCACAACTAGTTATACAAATCATGCAATTGTTTCATCAAAAAAGTTCACAATGTTGAGGGAAATGTTTTGTGCAACAGTTGAAAAATCTCTGCAAATCGAACTTATCCAAGGTTATTATTTGTTCCCTTCCTTAAAAGATAATAATTCATTTCATATTTTAATAGTACTGACTAATTTTACAAATCTATAATCCCTTGTAATCACATTTATAAATCAACAGATTTAGAGTGCAGCTTCTTGTGACATATATCACTGACTACTTATCAGTAGTCCTATTTGATAAAAAAGAAATGAAATTTGTATGCAAAAAATCTACTGATTTGAGAGAATATTTGATACAGGTATTAATACAAAAAAATATCATGTTTCCAATATATGTTCTCTTCATTTGAACTAATAGTAACTTTCATTTTCAAATTTTGATGATGATGAGTAATGATTTCCTACAGAATTAAATGTTTTCAAATAAAAAAAGGTTCTTCTATAAATTGAAGTATCAAATTTTAATATTCAAAATTGTCACCATTCAATAGAACAAAATGCATACAAGTTAATATTAATCAGCAATAAGGAAAACTATATCAGAAATTTCAGTGACCGTTTCACAGAAAATCAGGTTCTGTCTATTATATATTCTTAATTAAATTAATATGGAAAAAATTTGAACTATTAATCATATTATTATTTTTATATATGATCATAAATGAAATGGATGTACAAATGTAAGTAGTGCGTATGAGAAATGTCAGGTATAATATATTCCATTATCTTCAGTTACTCTTCCCTGCCTGTAAATTTCATGTATATAGACTATTCCTTTTATCGTTCAATCATACGATCATCACAGTGTTGAATCATTTCAACTCTATGGAAAGGTTGACTCTATATTTGAAACATAATCTACATTTTTATCAATAATTCAGGTATATATATGTTATCTTCCATATGTTCTATTTAAAAATTCATTATTTTAAACCTCTAGTACAGTTGAGACGATACCAACTATTACTTTAAACTACATTCTATATGCGTAAAAAACTACTATCTGATTTTGTTAGTTAAGATGTTTCTGAGAAATCTCATAATATACAACATGATAGTGTGGGTAGAACTTGCCAGGAAAAAAAATCAAGAAATCTGAATGACGGAGAAATTAAAAGACAAAACAAAAAAGAATGACTGATGATTTCACCAGATATGGAAGGTAATACAATATCAACAATTTCTTTCTTATATTTTCTTCTTTGTAATCATATTAAATTTTACTTTCAATTATAGTATTTATTTTTTTATTCCACATTACCATTAAATTAAATCAAATATGCACAAACTGTACGTTCAGTGATATGTGTTCTACAATAATACAAAAAATGCAAGATGTACACTGATTATTGTTGTTTCTTTATAAGGTTAACTGTATATAACATCATTGTTTTCATATTCATAATACACCCTTATAATTATATTCATTAATAGTTTTTTAAATTTAAATTATATTTGATGTAATAAATATTAATTCAGGGTTCCTTTAATGAATTTAAAGCAATATGGATTACTGTATCTTCATTTCAGAGATATACAACTTCATCAAAATAACAATCTATGAGGGGATGCATGAGCTGTGGATCTATTTCTAATGTTTTTGTCCTTTGTTTCTTCTTAAAATCTTACTTATCAAATTTCAATCATGTATTTCAAAACAGGACCCTTATCTTTTAAAAGTCTTATCATCCCTATTAACTAAGGGCTTTATATTTACTGCTTTTCTTTTTTTAAATCACCCTTTTAAAGGTGTAGTTAATCATTTGACAATGTTCAGTAGTCATCGTACCTCAATTCATACATGCATTCCGTACATTATTCAATTTCCCACATCCATGTATGTATGTATATTTATTTATGTTGAAGTAGTTTTCAGTTCCAGGCGGTCTTACTACCTTTATATGTGTTCAAATTCATTACTGTTATCTTGCCTCTTATCCTACAGGTTTACCTTATAATTTTAAATTTCCCACATCCATGTATGAGTGTAATTTTGTCTATGTTGAATAAGATTCCAGGTGTAGGTTGTCTTACTGCTTCTAAATGTGTTCACCTTCAATACAGTGATCCTACCTATTTCCATGATATTATACCTTACAATTTTTAACTCCCCATGCCCATGAATGTCGGTAATTCATTATATGTTGAAGGATATTTCCGTTATAGGTATTCTTACTACATCTAAATGTGTTCCAACTTTAATACAATGCTCCTTCCACTTTTCATTAAGGTACATCTTACAGTTATTATTTTCACACACAAAAATATATGCGTGTATTTCTGTTTATGTTGAAGAAATATTCAGCTGCAGGCCATCTTAATGCTGCTAATTGCGTTCAACTACATCACTGTGATGCTGACTCTTATCGTACAGGTATAACTTACCTATTTAATTTCCCACATCCATGTATGTGTTAATGTCTGTTTATGTTGAAGCAGATTTCAGTTGTAGGTACTCTTACTAACTCTAAAATTCTGATTATTTGAATGTATTCATTATTTTTCTGATTATTATTTTCATTTTACATATTCTGTTATAAAAAAATGCTAAACAATTTTGGTTAGCACATAATTTCTTGTTTTTTAATCATCTTAATGATATTGTTTGTCTTCGTAAATTCATACTTATCAATTTTCTTCTTTTTTTCTTTTTTAGATTTTATAGTTGTTCATTCATTACTGTTGTGTTATTACCCCATTCTAAAAATTTTATTTGAGCAATTTTCTAAAAATTTCAAATTGGGTCATTTCAGTCAAATATATTTCTGTACTCGAATAGTTTTACAATAAATGGTCTTCAACAATATTTCCTTCACATATTTCTATTATGTGGATTGAATCACTGACTTTCTTTCATCACTATCATCACGAAGAATTACTTTTTCTCAATTTCTACATGGTATGTCATTCCAATCACTGGATCACTTTCATTGATTGTCATCATTAATATAAAAGTAACGTATTTAAATTCATTTTTAACTGAAAACATGAAAACTGAATGTTATATCAATGAATAGATCATGTTAATAATAAATATTCAACATTATGTAATAGGAAACACTTTTCTTTTACCATAAATCACTTTTCATGCATTATGGTAGGGATAAAATTGTTTTTGGTGAAAGGGTGTCATAACAAGTTTAGATTGACAGAAATGTTTCCAATTGACTAGGCTTAAAAAATAACATCATCGGACATGGTTTTTTTCTACTACAGGTTTCTTTAGAATGGGGGAATGATAGAAGCATTTTTTAGTTACAACTATCTTTAGACCGGGGGCATGATAGAAGAAGGGATCCTAGCTTTTCAAGAGCCATCAACATCCCATAATTTCACGTATGCATGTATCCAGTTCATTTTTTTTGAAAACCTTCTCTAGTTATAGCTGTTGATTTAAAATGTTTATGTTCATCAATGTCCACTACATTGTGACCATAATTTCACTTAGGTGGATGCAAGGCTATTGATGTGCACGAACCAATGATTTGAGAATAGAACGTTGCTTGCTGATGCAATGTCTTTCAACAAGAATGACTGAGCTTCCCCCTCAAAACAGATGTACAAGATATTGAACTAGAATTCATCTCCACCAAAATTCTTGAACTGCCCCCTCAATAGGTATGTATTGTTTCTGGGTTCTTTGGTACCATGGAATATGCATCCAATTTGATGTTACCAAATAACGCTTTCAGGAAGAGGATGAATACTTAGAACTATGACGAATTCACTACTTTGTCATTACTACATCCCCCTAAATCGAGATCGGTATGTGATATGTCATTTATACTATCTAATGTGTTAATATCTCATATTTTATTTTCATGGACCTGAATTTTTGTCATTAATCATAACAGGGGATCGATACATGTTTTCAATAAACCAACTATTGCCATTATAACTATTCGAACTATTCTAATATGCCCTTATATTGTTGGAATGGACCGATTCAGCGTCAACTCAGAGGTCTCAAGATCAACAGTTTCTTTGTGTTTTGATTAGAAATTATAGAAAAGATTAGGAGCTGCCAAAATAAACTGTATATGGAATAGTTGAAGATTGAAATTGGGAGCATCTTACTGTTTCTGGAAAAGAACTCCATGTATAATTGTCTGAACCTCTCTATTTGAGGACAACAATGTTTTATTTATGTATTATAATATATTCCTCTGTAGATGTCATATTTTATTATTAGGACAACTCTTCTTGAAATTTTTTTTGTTGAACTATGTGTTTCACAAAATTTATTATCGTTAACCTAATGGAATTTTATATTGAAATGAGGTTTTCTTTCCTGACTATTCAAAAATGATTCACTTTAAAATTATTATATCTGATTTGAACTATTATAATGTTTTTTTGCTTATTAGATTCACCTTTTATTCAAAAATTTTCACCGCTTCATTATTAAAATACATGAAATGATGTTGTTTCATAGCAACTATTACAAATATTACTCTCTTATTAAATAATGATTGATACATATCACCCTGTGTACGCACGGGCATGTACTAGTAAAAATAAAACATATGAAATTGGTGAGATCAGATGCTCATTAATGATAACAATATAGTATAAACTATCACAAATAAGCATAAAATTTAAGGCAATGTGAAAGACAAAGACACAAACCATTTTATCTTAATCTTTAGAATAATATAGTAAATATAAATATAATAATTATATTTAATTATACACATATATATTATAATAGTCAAATAATAACATGAAATTTCAATAGAAAAATTCATAATGATGAAATACATAATGCATGACATCATAACCACATAGTCAAGGACTTGTTCCAAGGCTATAAATAAAAATATTATCCAGAATTTATACCAATATACTAGTTTTTTTCATGAGACATACCAATGCATCGATGGGCTATAATGGTCCTCACCCATCACTTACTACGTTCAATGCATTCGTCATATGAAACAGTTGAAGCATAACATAAACATTCGTATTAAAACTAGCATACAGAACGTTAAAACATTACTATAAACCATTAATGGTATAGAAATAATAAATTCATCAGAAAAAATTTAAAAAAATCTTCAATACAATATGTATGATTGTATCATAATAAAACAACATCAAACAATTATAAAACTAACCTTGGATGTTAACGTAGAAGGAATCAATCCTAAAAAAATTTGAATGAAATATCTTTTTTTACATTGAAGTGATTTAAAAGTCACATAATAATAAGAGAAATACTTTTATTTTGAAAATATCCTTTTAAGATTATAAGGGAATATTTTAAAGTGTTATAATGATGGAAAATATCCACACCCACCATATAAGTTAAAAAACATTATTTCATTAATTTTTCGAATTGCTCAAAAAATACCTTGATTGAAAAATGACCGAAAGATTCCATTAAAAATATTTTTTGAAATGTTAAACAAGGGAATAAATGACTTTAAGAAATTTTCTAGGTAATCATAATTTTTTTTGAATACATTCTATGAAACATGGATGTGGATTATAAATAATTTTCAGTTGATACTTACGTATAAACAACCTTAAATAAAAAAGAGATTGAAAATTAACCCTAACATTGTACTTTTCCTTAATCGAGGGTACGCTAACCTAATGTGTAATGGTTAATAAATTGATTTTAAATTATATATTATAACCAAATACATAAATATGATATCATATATGATCTTATAATATTACATTGTTAATAATATTTCTGTAGTATCATTGTTTCAGGTGTTATCTGATATGTTTTTCTTTATATTTTTCGTTGTATAAGTCATGTATGTAATGGATAGAATGTATTTGATTCATATCCATAATGAAATTATATTCATAATCATTATTCTAAATCATAAAATTTAAATTATTCTTTAATGATTATGATGGGGAATGAAATCTCATCGCGTCTTGGAGACGGTAAGCCATACGTACACACGAGCGACAATATCATTCTATTGATGGTGAAATCATTTGTAATTGGATGGTATATTAAAATTAAATAATCATTAACATGTTATATTTATTATTAAAATTAATTATAATCATTATTATATCCATCCAAATAATTATGCATTGAATAAAAAACTTCACCCCGATGTGGAAACGGTAAGCCGTATATACACATGTATGGTTACTTTTTCATTCATAGGATGGATAGAATAATGAAAATAGATGTAAAATATTTATAATAACATATTATTATGTAGACAGTACCAGAGTTATTATTTCAACATGTAAACAAGAATGAATGAGGAAGTGGAGGAAGAAAAGTACATTGAAATGTGTGATGTAATAATTACATCTTCTTTGCGTGCTTCCTTTTGATTTGAACAAAAGGGATCTTTAAGTTGTCTGTATGATCAAAGTAATTATTCTAGGATAATGTGGGGGTAATTTGGAGAATATTTGAGTAGGGTTTTATGACCCAAATTGATTTTGAGATGTGAATTTTAAAGAAGGTATGTACCCTTCTATAAGAGGGGTGCGGGCCACTTTAGGAAAAGCCTGAAATACTATTTTATTATTAAATATTTTTTGTTTTTTAATCGCTCCAAATGGATTTATTTTGAGGATAAGGTGGGGATGGTCTAACAAATCTCATCCAATAGGTTTTATACATGTTTAGGCTAACATATTAACCTTATCTTTTAGATTTAACTCTTAGTTAAATATTTTATAATTTAACATGTCTTCTTGAATTTTTATATTACTTCATTAATAAATATACTATAAAATTTAAATAAAACATAAATTTGTTCACTAATTACATATATGACCTTGTATAAGTCATTTGGATGAATATTATATTATTATGAGTATTACATCATTTAATAAAATATTATTTGTTCTAAACAATTCATTTATGTAAATTTTGACAGTATTTAGTATTTGGCTTTGTGAAAGCCATCAAAAGTTATTACATCGATACAATACATTGAAGCAACCCAAAAATTTCATATTAATCTAAAAAATTTTGTGTATGGCATCAAAAGTTTCAATTTATATTTATTTTAATATTTTTAATATCAATTATTTTAATCATTCACTAATAAGGTAATTACTACATCACCATTGTGTCATTTATAAATTTAATTAATTAGTGTCTAAAAATTACAAATAAAATACCTTGATGTAGGAAATATTTTCATATTTTTAATTAATATTTATAGTCAAATTTATCTTATGTATAACTCTATATAAGAAATTATTTAGTTAATAAAATTAGAATTTAACACTTTTAACACTTTTTTAAATAAAATATAATAAATTTTCCTGATCTAATATAAGTGGATCTAAAAAGATCAAATTTTATTCTTAAGGTTGATTTTGGTCAAAATACAGTTATCCCATGGAATTTTGACATGTTTTGGGTAATTATAATATCATTTTAATATTTAATTACCCTATTCACTTTTAGCTGTGTTAAATAATAATCAAAAGTTACTATTCACCAAAAAATATGTTCAACCTATTGAAAAACATTTTACTTAATAATAAAAATTGTGTCTATCAGATTTTTGAAATTCAATTCACAGAATCAGTAAAATTACATTTCATGCAAATATGAAAATGTGTATAGAAGGTACACAAAAGATGTTAAACATTTCACAAAAAATTTATATATCTAATCTTATTATAAAATGACTCAAATGAATTACATTGGAATAATATAAGTATTATTTATCTACATTGACATTAAAATAAATTAAAATTTAAATAATAATTCAGTTTTAAACAATAACGCAGTGTTTTCACTATTCATAAAAATATTTGAATGTTTTTAGAAAAATACCAAAAATTAGCCCTTATATAATTTTGATATTCTAAATCAAAAAATGAAATCCATTTTGAAAAATAAATTTTTTAAAATTTCAAAAAGTGGGTATTAGTATTCACAACTACTTTTTAAATGACATGTTTGATTGGTCATTGTGTGCTAGAAGTCAAAGTTGCGTACGACGCAAGATATTGTATTATACAAAGAGAAGCATATTGTGGAAGCTTAGGGTTTTACAATTAATCCCTTTAGTGGTTTTGTGATGTCCAATGAAAAATCCATAGTGAAGTTATCCCATTTCCTTTCTGGTATGGGTAATTAATGGAACATACCTTTAGACTTTTGTCTTTCAGCCTTAACATGTCGGCATACCATGCACCAAGATACAAACTCTACGATATCATTCTTCATTCAATCCCACTGGAAAAATTATTTCAATTCCCTATACATATTCTTACTTCATGGAAGAATAAAGAATGATGTACTATGAGCTTCCACTAGGAAAAATGTCTTCAAATATGGTATAAAAGGAACACATACATGGTTGCTGAACCATATAATTCCATACTGATCATGGTTGAACTCATGTACATTTCTGGTTTTATTATACAGATCTACATCTTCCATTTCATCATCCTTGACCTTTAAATGGATATAGGATTGAACATATATTTTTTAAAATATAATAATTTTCCCCTTCCATTCCAATTTCTAGATTCATCCATTTCAAATCCATAAATATTGTGCCTTTTGTGAAATCCATCACGGATATGCTAGGATTATCATTTAGACATAAAGAATTAGCCACCTTGTTCGTTTTCATAGCGTGGTAATGTATTGAGTAGTCAAAATCATTTATCAGCTCCAAAAATCTTTTATGATACATGTTTAGGTCCTTCTGTGTGAATATGTATTTCAAATTTTTTTTATCAGTATACATATAAAAATATTTTCCATAAATATTATGTCTTCATATAATAAATAAGAAAATTAAAATGCTAACTCCAAATAAGGAGTTGGGTAATTCGACTCATGGATATTCAACTATCATGATGCATAATCAATAACAATGTTATTGTACATATGAACTCATCTCAATCCCTTATGGGATGCATCTCAATTGATTAAAAACCCTTTTCCACAATAGTTTAATTTATGTATAGGCGTGCTGATCAATATTTTTATCAGTTACTTAATCTTATCCTCAAATTAGTCTATCCAAAGGAACTTGATTCCTTTCCCAACTGACAAGGATAAAGGTTTATATATTCTTGATATATTATCCAAAAAACCATGAATAATATCTTTCTAAACCAAGAAATCTAGGAATACCAATAATCATGGTTGGGCTAGGCCATCACTCAATAGCATCCATTTTTTTGATCTACTATGATACCATCTCTTGATATTATATAACCAAAAAATTAATCTTTTTCCCCAAAATTCACACTTTTTAAAATTTTCATATAGTTTATCCTTTTATAGGGTCTTTAGTGAAATTATAAATTGGTCTTCATGCTCTTCCATTATCATTTTATAGATAATAATATCATTTATAATGACAAACACAAACTAATTAAGGTAATCTATAAAGACTCTATTAATTAAATCCATGAACATAACAAGGGAAATAGTAAGACCTAAAGGAATCACTATATATTCATAGTGAATATAACTTGTACTAAATTCTGTCTTAGGTATATCACCTTTCTTGACCCTCAATTGATGATATCAAGAATGAAGGTGAATCATGGAAAAGTATTGAGCACCACACAGTTGATCACACAACTCATAAATCCATGGTAAGAGGATATATGTTCTTGATTCTTATCTTTTTCAACTCCCAAAAATCAATGCAGAGTTGCATTGATCTATATTACATTTTCACAAAAAGAATAGGTGCACCCCATGTTGATACACTTGGCCAAATTAATCACTTGTCAATGTTTTCTTGTCATTTCTTCATCAATTCCTATAACTCAATTGGGACATTTCTATAAGGCATCATTGAAATTGGTGTATAACTGGGTATGAAGTCTATTGAGAACTCCACATCACATTTTGGTGGAATTCCATAAAACTCTTCTATAATGACATCCACAAAACTCCAAACAATATAACTATCATGAATGTTGATTTTTTCCCCATCCATTTGAGATAAACAACCATTTTGTATGGGAATTAAGACCCATATGCTGGATATAAACACTATAAGAAGTTTATGTTTATCATCATAATGATGGATGATAGAATGATGGTATGAAATATCAATCCTAACTTCCCTTCCTTGAAAATTTATGTGAGATTTTTTAGATAGATAAAATCCATGCCTATGTTGACAACAAATTCAACCCAATGGAACATTCAAAGGTTCACATGAAGAACATTCCCAAAAATTTCAATGGGAGATGAATTATATACATGAGATGCAATCATCATCCCATTAAAGGGTTTCACTTCTAATTCCACATATAATCATTTTTGTGGAATCAAAACACCATTAAAAAATTAGTTTGATTTAATAGATTTGATATATCCATAATAAAATAAGACATTAGTAGTTCAAGAATGGATGTTAGTGTACCTTTCATCACATAATTATCAAACATCTCAAAAAAATAGTGATTTTGTGAGATTTTACATTTCCCCTTGGCTTACATTGTTTCTAATGTCTATCATCATCACCAACACATAGGTTTCAGATGTGGTATTCATAATACCCTATCTCCTTACATTTATAGCACTAAATCGTGAGAGGTGCATTTGGTGTAGGTTTTCTCCAATAGTATCTTTAGAAAAAATTTTCCCATCACTTCGGTAATAAATTTATTATATCCCTTCATTTCATAGTATCAAAAATTTAATTGACTCCTAAATAAAAGTTCATGTGTGATTATTCACACATTTAGATCATAACAGAAAAATCAACTTATTTTATTCATTGATTTTAGATTTTCCATTGAAGTCCATCATCTTTATCTGGAAAAAACCATGAGGATTATATGTTACACCAACTTCTGTTTCAACATTTATTTCACAAATCAAAATGTTTTCATATTTACTAATGTCTCTTCTATGAAATTTCATTCAATGAATTGTCATTATTCCATTGAAAAACCAATCAATTATACATTGGGTTGGTTGAAAATTCTGAAATCCTTCCTTGTTTGTCTTCTAAAATTAAACTTTTAGGTTTCAAAAGACTCATTATCCCATTGTTTCTTCTCATGGAAATATTTCTTCATATTTCTATGTAGAATAAAAGAAATGTTCTTATTGAAAAATGAGTTCTTGAAATCATCCCATTACATGGATTCAATGTCATCAAGATACATTGTGTTAATCATTAGTGTAAACCACAGGTCTGCTTCATCATATATATAATAATCAACTAAAATGGATTTCTCATGCTCCGATAATAGGATAATAGAGAATATATTTTCAGTAGTAATGATCAATTTTTCAACAATAGGTGGATCAAATACCCTCTAAAAGAGGGAGGATGTATCCTTGTGAATGACTGAATAGAATGTTATGCCCACCTTTGGCCATTAAGAATTATACCATGAATAATAGTTCGATAAAGTTGTGTGAATAGAACAACATGATTTTGAATTCCTTCTCCCAAAGAATTTGTTTTCTCTAAAGTACAATCATTGAATTTTCCATTGAAATCACTATTAACATGGTTCCTTTAGGTTCCCGCCATTAATTAGACCGAAAATCATAGAGTAAGAAATAATAATCAAAATGATGAACTACAGAATCATGAAAATAATATTATAAGATATATATGTTATGAAAACATCCTTAATATATGACACCTAAGGTTTATCCTAGGCTTTTAATACTCTTCTGCTATTCAAATCCTTCATAATGGTTTGTGAAGAGTCTGTGAAATTTTAAAGCATATCTTACGGGAGTGTCAAACCATGTGTTCATCAAGGCCCATTGACTTGTACCAGATCAGCTCGAGTCAGGCGCCGAATATATTTTCAGAGATATTACTCCTAGGTACATCATTTCCAAAGACACATCCACTTATAGTATCCATACATGGATGTATTTCTAGGCACCCACTCACTCTATCCTTCACCAAAATTCTATGTCTTTTTCCTACCCATTTCACTATCCTTATACATATTTGTAGACATGTTCTAAGAGTTATCACTAAGCTTTTCTTATCCTAGTTTCTAAAGGTTAACTAAACCATCAATCAGATGCAAATTATAAAAACCCAATATTCACAAACATGGACATTAAATTTAATTTTTAGAATACATAAAGCATTAAAATAACATACACTGAAAGACCATAGTATTCTACTGCATTTGGAAACCTGGAAACATAAACACAAGTACATATAAAGTTACATCACCTCACACTAGGATCATCCTAACTATCACCCGTATTACACACATCAAACATAATACAATTATTCATAACTATAGGATATAATCATATAAATCATTGAGGTAAAATGATAAGTAATTTTAAACAATGGAGGAATATATGAATAAACATGATCATAGGGTGTAAGAATGTTCTCATGAAAATAAATGATCATCCTATACATATTAAAGATTCTAAAAGGAATCATGGAATAAAGGTTATCAATTAATAATACAAGAAACATAAAGAAATACATGAAATAATCCATAAAAGAATAAAATTGGAATTAAGGTTCTAAATTTGGAAGACACATAATCACATAATATGATTTACCATAGTAGAAACAAAATCACTGCGAAAGACATATTATTGGACAATGTCTGTTACTAAACCGTGTACACCACCTTTCATGCCATGTATGACATAACAAGGTAAACCCCCATTCTAGCCCTATATTAATGAATTGGTTAAACCCACCATTATTGATATGAATTAATAAATTGAGTTCATTTCCCATTCCAATAATGACTACGTCATGATATATATATATTTACCCAATTCATTGGAGGGAGACCATGATCCCACAAATCTCATAGTGAGATCATACATTCATGTTCCACAATATCATAAATAATAATATCATAGTCCATGAAATGAAATTTGTATTATAAACATGTAATTGAATAATTACATGTGGAATGCGACATGTATCATAATAATTTCATAATAAAAACTAACTATCAAAATAAGGGGGTTTCAAAATAAAATAACCTATGATAGAGAAATGAGTTTCATAAACATCATGCCATCAAAACATAATCCATTCACAGAAAAATATGAATGGATTCATTGATTAATTTACCAATAAATCCATGAGTAACCCATATGGATTTTATCATAGATTGGAAATATTTATTAAATATTTCTTAAAGACATGTCTTGATTAAAATATCCTCCATTCCTTGAAAATTATGTTATATCCTTTTGAAAACATTTTTCATTGGATATTGTTTTGAAGACATGTAATGGATGAATTGTAAAAAATAAAACATTTTTAAAATAAAATTTCCATCAAAATTATATTTATCGATCCGTTTATAACATTTTTGAAAACATTTCTCAAAACATGGTATTTGAATAAAAAGGGTTTCCATCTGAAGAGAGAGCTGGCCAAAATTTAATTAAAAACATTTCCCATTATACAATAGATTAAAAATGTTTGTATTAAATCATGAAGATATATTAAATAAGCATAGGAAAAGTAAATTCATGAGTTTTATTGAGATATGGATAATGATATTTCATCAATGGAATCAAAAACACAAACAACCTCGAAAAAATGATGATATAGTCTCAATAAAATCATATAATTAGGTAACATTGGATCAAACACTCCATGTAAGGAAATAAAAATTTGTAAAGATGATAATTCAATTAAAGGAATCATATTCATGATATAACATGTAAACTGGAAGTATATAAAGAACAAAAAAATAATTTAAAGGCATAACCAAACATGAGTCTGAAAGAAGACAAATCGAGACCAAAATATTTTTCCAGATTTGGTAGCTTTTGAAAATAAAAACCCACGATGATAGAATAATAAAAGGGATATGTAAATAACCATAAATCTAATTATAATAAACAATTATTAAAATCATGGTATGTATATAAACCTCACAAAATGGTAATAGTATTGAACACATCTTCTATCTTACAGAAATAAAAAGTGAAATGAAATCTGCCTTACCATGAGTCTTGACTCTAATTATTCTCATTAAAACAACCTGTATAATAAATATAAATATAATATAACTATTTTAAAAATCATATTATTATATATAATCTCATATATGGATTTATTATGTCCTCGTATTGATTTCTTATTTACTATCCTATGATAAGGTTTCACATCGAATTACATTCACTTTATTCTTCACTTGTTTTTTAATTTGTTATATTTTTTGTCATTATAATTTTATCATGATTACAGATTATAAAAAATTATATAAAAATCATGTATATCTAGTATATTCTTCTCATCATAATACATATAAAATATAAGTATTAAATAGAATACACTGTACATGGAGACGGTAATCCGTACGTATGCATGAACACTATTTCTGTTTAATTTTCATACTGAAAGAATGAATGTAAAAATATATTTGTATATATATATATAAATTTTAATGGGAATTTATTATAATATATATAATAAATATTTAGTAAATTCATATTTAATACATTCCATTTAATATATGAATGAATCACATCGGTTTGAGGGTGCGATAGACTGAATTTCCTCAAATGAAATTATCATATTAACACAAAACAGATAGTATAAAGATACATGTTTTAAAATAATTATAGAAGCTTAATTACATAATTAAAATAATATATAAAATATATAAACATATTTTCCTTCATAATTGTTACCATTAGAGGCATTAATGGAAATATGAACAGTCATAGTTCATCAAGGCGTTAGTTCGCCTATACGTAAACAATATGTTCATTACACATTAGATCGATGCATGTGTAAGTGTAGATCAAAAAAATAACATAACAACATAAAATTATATTTATGATAATATTTTTTTAATTTATCATGTAATAAGATTATTTTATTGTGTTAATAAGGAAAATAAAAGAAAAGTGTTTGAGGGAGGGAGTTACCTCATGATTGGGTAACAACTTTTTGTTTGAGTGAAAAGGATTCATTGAATTGATTTATTCTAATAGGAATGCTTCATGTTTTAAGGTAGGGACGTTTGGGATTTAATGGGACAGATTTTGGATGACCCTAAGGGTTTTGTGAGGTGTTATTAAGTGGATATGAAGGAGGACTTTTATAATAGAGCAGTGGAATCTCTTATAATATTTTAAATGAGAGGAACCATACCCATGGTTTTTTATTTAGATTAGTTACATAATAGTTAACAGTTGATAAAAGGGATTATATGATCTAAATATGTCCGTAAAACTTACTTTTGACAAGTTTATAGGTCGTTTTGGTCCTTAATATTATGGTTTAGTCCCTTATTATGTTCAATTTTACCTTGGTAATTATAATTAATTTTTAATTACATCACTAATTTTTTAATAAAAAACTTAATTTAACCTTATTAGACATTATAAATAATGATTATCAAAATATGGATTCCATTTTTTTAAATTCCAATAAATGGATTGGGAAAAAATAATTTTAAATTATTTCATAAGTCGGGATGAGAATGCATGTTTTTAGAGTAAAAAAGGAAAAACATTTTCTCGGTTTTTATATCCAATTTAATTTTCATATTTGTTCCGATTACCATAATTGGATAAATTGGAAAAAATATAATCTAATTAAAAATTTTATCCAAATATAAATATAAATCATCCTTATAACTAAATCAGATGAAAAAGTAGTTATGAGATAAAATCCGAAATTTTCACTATTCACCCACAAATGAAGTTCCTCAGAAAAGCCCCAAAAATTATTCCTAAACTAATTTTGACATTATAAAAAATGAATATGATAATAATTTTTATCATATTAAATTTAAAAATGTGTCTGAAATATGTTTTATTATTTTTCAAAGAATGGCATAAAAAGTAATTTATTCAAGGAAATAGTATTTTTAAACATAAAAGGACGCTACCAAAAAATATATATTTTGTTATAAATAAATATTATATAAATAAAAACACTACAAAAAATATTCCAAAAGTAGTTATAACTATTATATATATTTTTTAACACCAACATTATAATTATCTCATTTGAACAATTATATCATTAATGTGATGTTTTTTAGAAACAATGGTGTTTCATGCAACATACGAAGAGTCAATGTTCCACGTAACATTTGACTAAATATAGGACAAGTGAAATTAATGTTTGACATAGTTAATTGAATGAAATAAATGAAAATTTATTCAGAACATGTTCCATAAAACTGAAGGTGTTGCGATATATACTAAAGAACTTATCAATAATATCCATAACACTTTTATAAATCATCGCCTTCATGTACGTTTGATTTATTATATCTGATAATATTATTCTAGAATTATCATCTACATCAAGAAATTTATTGTATCCTTTTTCCTTGAATAATTTTGAAGCGTCACTCACCTGAAATTCATTAACCTTGATAAACAGTCATTCATGCTTAATATATTATAATTTATAAATATTTTTATTCTATCAAAACAAAATCATCTACCATTGAGTAAGGTGAATAAATTCGAATTCACAATATTCATTATGATACAACATTCTTGATAAATATATTAATTTCCCAACAACATTTGGCTGTGATACTAATTGTTAAAACCATATCCTAATACACACTAATTATGGAGGGGTGACCTTTTGTTGTGTTTCTGATGTTTTAAAAATTAAAATACAACTCTATTATTTTTTTATAAAAAATTATTTTAATAAAATAATTAAAATTAATGTATAGAATTATTTATTAGACAGTTCATTACGAAAGGATAGTCCAAAGAGAATATATTGATATTTTTTCAATGTACGTGGAAGAAATAATCACCAATTTCTTTTTGAAAGGATTATAAATGGTTAAATGTAAATCCCAAGTGTAATATTTCGTCCGGATCAATTATGAAAAATATAATTTAGTTACAAACAAAACAATGAAATGTGTACGTTGAAGAAACACCATTGAAGTGTAATGAAGATATCAAAATAGTAAGGGTCTTCTCTACATGGTTGGTATATTATTCATTTTTAGCTGTAGATATTAAGATACATTCTTCATATTTTACATGATATCGCTTATTCTATTTATATATATATTAATAGATTTTACAATTTTAGAAACATCAGACAATTTTTTTGTTCTTTTCCATTTTTAATGATCAAAATATTTTCCATATTTTCTATACAAAAATACCCAAAAAAGAAACACTAAAATCATATTTTTAATATTTCATGTGATAACACCAATATTTTATATTTCCATGTATCCAGAATTTAGAACAAATTATTATACTCTTTTAACGGTCTATAATATTTTATTCTAGCTTCAAAAATAATTTCATGTATTTCTATATGAAATGAATATGTTTCCTCTTCCATATTGATAGAATAATTTACCATGTATTTCAGTAAATTGTATCCCCTGCAAATTGAAAAACCACATAGTATCATACACATAAAATCATTTGAAAATAGTTCTATATTAATATCAAATGTTACATCATATCATATAAGGACATATATCTTATATTTAATATATTACACGATATGATATTTTACATGATCTAATAATCATAAAAAACATCTAAATGTCTTAAAAAACCAAAATTAAACATTGTAAATTTGTTAATGTCTTATGAAACCAATAACACATCATATGACACCTCAAGAATTGATATAATACCCCAAAAAATATTATAAATCTATATAATGTCATAAGAAAAAATAATAAATCATACCAACCTACTAAATGACATATGAAAACATGGATCGTCTTATAAAACCACTACATATCTTATTAAACTAGAAAAAACTATAATCTAATAATGGTGAATATCTTACAAAACATTATAAAATCTTACAAAACCATGGAATTTTGTACAAAAATTTAAAACATAATATATATTGTAATTAATTAACGTAAATATTTTTACATTTATCATTTTCCCCAAACACAAATCACTTGAAAATATTAACAAATCCGATTTTACCAAACATTTAAAACAATGGTCAAATCCAAATTTAACTGTAAATACATTTTGGACTATATCAACACTCCTACAATAGAAACTATAAAAACAAAATATCTTCTAAGACTCTAATATTTATAACACCGCAATTAACATGAAATTAAACAATTTTAAGCATTTGTTCCATCGTATCTCAATGAGATACATTCTTATGAGATGGATGTGAATGTAATTTAAATAATTATCAATAATTAAAATTAATGGGTATTAAATTCATGGTGTTAATTGTATAATTAAACCAAGGATAAAAATCATAAAAATGATACAATATATTAAAAGAGATTAATATTTATATCTTCTAAATTAGAAAAATATTCCATCACTTAATGTAGGATCGTATAATAAAATTTTTCTTAATGGGAAAATTATCATATTAGAAAACTATAATTATGTTCTTTCCATATAAATTCGACATAATTTTATTGTATTAATATTATGGTATTTTGGTTTGGGATATGAAAAAGAGTTACTCTATAAAATTTTATGAATTTTTTAATTGAAAATATATTGAATGGATTCAAATTTTTTATAAATGAATATTCATTTGTTTAACATTAATTATAAAAATCTAAATGTAGTTGAATATAAATACACTTATTTTGGGATCTAATTCCCTTATAATATTAAATAGAAATATAATCAATTAATATATAGAGTTAAATTATTGGTATATTTCATTTCATATATGATTGAGAATTTAATATAGTGACCCATGGTGCATAAAAGATTTATTTTTAATTTTTCAAAAATTATCAATCCATCTCACAAATAGTCACCCATAATTGGGATATAGAGGTTCAATATATTGTAATATTAGAAATATAAATTTATAATTTTTAAATATTAAAAAACATTCTCCTATAACCACTCAATAATAAACCCCTATTATAGTATATAACAAGTAATACCGATCTTCATATCATGGGGAATGAAAACATAAGAAAATGGTGAATATATAAGTTTAGTAATAGAAGCATAATAGATAACCAATTATGATTATAATTTTAAAAAATATGTGTATTGGTGTAAGGTCGTAATAATTATCTATGAACATAATATTTTAAAAAACATACATAGATAAAACGTAGATCATAATACATGAGCAATCCAAAAACAAGTACTTTTCAATACATAAGAATAATAACATAGTGTGTCTAATATAAAATCTGTATTCCTTGGTCAATAAATCTTGACAGACCTATATACCTTGATCAATATGCAATCACCCATTGGTTTCCCAGAGAAGATCACACATCACTCACCAACTTACCATGGAGTATATATGATATTTTCCCATAATTTCATGAGTTATTAATCTGTAACATAACTATTAGAGGTCTAAAGATGGCCAAACCATCACATAACCAAAACAATTCATATTATATCCACAATATGTCAATAAATCAACATATCATGAAATCACTAGGGATAACATGGGTTTCAAAATTCAAATTAGGAAGATCTAATTGAATGAAAATATACATCCCACATTTCTAGATGGTAGTTTTGAAAATAAATTCAATAATGTAAATGGTTAAAACAAAATACTCAATCACCATAAAATTTTCATTAATATGATCATTTAAAGAGTGATTCAAGAAAAATAACCTATAATGAAAAGAAAAATCATAGATAAAGTAGAAATATTAATTAAACCATAACAGAGTTTTTATAAAACAAATTTTATTTTTCATCTAAGATAATGTAACAGTAATTTAGTAACGTCATTTATATAAATATCAATTTTGAGAAAAATTAAAGAAGAATTTCAATGTAATATTTATTTTAACACCTAAATAATGGATCTTTCAAAAAATAAATTTTTTTAGTTAGGTGAAGTTATTTTTTTAAACATTTTACACTTTAAAAGAAATATAAAAATGATACTAGAAAAAAACATAATTGGTTCGAAACATGGCATATTTTACTTTGAAAAAAGAATCTTTAAAAAAGGTTGGTTGAAACATCAATAAAAAATTCAAAAAATATTTAGTAATAACACAATAGAAAATTTTATCTCTAGAAAAGAGTCTTCTATAAATAATCTCCAAAATAATCATCAGAGTTTTATAATGTTGAAGAGATATTTTTAAATGATAATCATTTAAAAAAAATCAATAATGAAAGATGGAGAAGAAATAATGATTCAAATGAATAAATAGAAATATTTTGAAGAGACTTAAACTATAATGAATTCATCAATAATATATATATGAAATTAAAAAATGTTTAGAATAATAAATTTATAGTGTAATATATGAAATGTTTTTATAAACGGATAGAGAAATATTTAGAAATACCTTTTTCAGAAGTCCACAAAGTAATAAGACAACAAAACATCCATTTAATAATAGGTGAATGAAAATATGAAGGACACATGAGATAAAACATAGTTGGATTTCCATATATAATGGATAAAATTATTTGGAAATGAATATAGGGAATAAAATGATAAATCATCATTAAGTAGGTTATTAATTACAGTAAAAAATGATGCGCTTCTTATTAAAGAGATATTCACCATAGAATATGATTTTAATAAAAATATTTATTTTATCCCGATTTAATGGAAAATAAGCATGTAAAATTCACAGTTCTGGAGAAACCAATATTGGAAAAAATATGTTCATAAATGCATACTATTACTTAACTATAGAGTTGACTTAAAAAAGAAATATATGACTTTTGAATCATTTGAATCAAAATATATTTAAAGAAAGAACCAAATATTTCCCTTCAAACCCTATAAATTATGTGAATATTTTAAAAATAAGTCATTTTTTGAAAATCACATTATATTACGTATGTCATGGAGATGAATAATAATTATGGCGTATAAAATTAAATTTAATTCCATGAACCCCCTCATATTAATGGTAACATAAGAATCAAAGAATCATCAGATGGATACCATGAAATGAGAATTAAAATAGCATAAAATAAAATATATTAGCTACACATGATTGAAATGTGATATTGAATACACCATATAAATATAATGATAGTGTTCAATATGAAACATATATCCATGATATGAAAATGGGAAAAAGGTACCCTTACCCAAATATCTAACTTCTACTAAAGTTATCAAATCCATTATAAAATAAAAATAATTGTATTATTCAACTAAATTAGGACCATATTTATATTTATTACAATTTTAAATATAATTTATAATTATATATATATATATTTTAGTAATTAATTCTCTATTTTATGTATCCGGTGTGAGTAATCTTTATTTGTTTTGAACTAATTTCTTAATAATGATGTTGTAATTAATTTTTATCCAATAAAAAATATTTAATAGAAAAATAATTGTAATTTAATTTATATTTTAAAAATACTCATTATTTTAAAATTATAATAAGTTATATTTTTTGTTCATATCTTTAAATATTTTAGTAGTGATCCGCACATTTCACTGACTTTTTAGAAAAAGTTATTTGTATATCAATAATTGAAAATAAAATAAATTCTTCCAATAAAGAAAAAAATCATTATTTAGTAATTTATATAATATATTTCTCATATTAAAATTCAAATTTTCATCATTGATAGTATATTATAGAACGGTTCAAGTATGTAATTAAACTGACCTACACATGAATGCAAATTAATTAATAGATGATTGTGATTTCGGAAGTGGTTTTGTTTTTAATAATTTTATAAACAATAAGAATAATAATATTATTTTTATATTAAAATTATTTGAATTATATTTTATGAGAGTTTATTATGTAATGATAAAACTAAATGAATAGGATAGACATTACTTCCGGGAGGAGGTAGTTCACACGACACACAGTTGATGTTTTAATTTATCAAATAAAGAGAGAGAAAGATGGTGGATAATAATTTAAATCCTTGTAATAAAAATAATATTAAATTTTATCACATTTATCAATAAATTATTCTTTTATTATTAATTAATATTATTGATGGAGAAAAAATGGAATCTTCCCTTCATGGAGGCAGTAGTGCACGCAACATACAAATAACAGTTTAATTTTTTCTTAATAAAAAATGAGAATGTTGGTCAATAGTTATTACATTATAATCAAAAATTTATTTATAAAGAATGAATATATAAATATAATTAAAATATTAAATTATTATTTTTTATTATATGAAAATAGGATGGGTTATAAGGGTATAATAGTACTCACCTTGAAATCATACAATTTTCATTAGAGGATTTTTAAAATTTGGTTGTCTCTATGATATATATTTTGATCAAATGCTCAAATAATTGTTTTACGATATTAGAGGAATTAATTATAGTTGAGTATAAAGAGGAAAATAGAATCATTATTTCTCCAGTATGGGTTGGTGAGACTCCCCCTGTATAATTACTAAGAATTACATTTTTTAAATATTTTAAATTAATATAAAGAGAGGAATCTCTTTTCTTGTCAAGAATAATCCAAAATTTAATATGATAGAGTGGGGGATCAGATATGTTCTATAATACCTCAATCATTTATTGTAGAACTTTTTTTCATTTTTGGGTCCTAATCTCTATAAATGTTTACTTCAACTATTTATGGTGTAGATTTTGTAACTAAATTTTATCTATTTAAAGAAAAATCAAGGGAAAATATAAAATTGAACTTATTAAATAATTTTTGACTTCAAATTTAAAAAACAAAATTTATTTTATTTGTTAATATTTTTATGAGTAAAAATTTAGTTTTCATTGGAAAATGGAACAAATAGAATTTTATTAGAATAAGTGTATTTTTGAGTATAAATTTTATTAAATTATTAAAATAAAAAGTGTTTTCTTTTCATTATATATATTCAGTTATTATAAACTAAATAAAATTTATTTGGTTTTGAATGAAATCTGAGATCCAATTATAAAAAAATATTTCATACTAAAATAATAGAAATAAATTGTAAAATATTACTTATATTATTAGTCATAAGTTTTTTAAATTAAAAATTGAAATTAGAAATTAATATCTATAGTCCATAATATATTTTTCTATTAAAAATGTTTTATATGGTTTAAAATTACTATTATATCTTGATATACTGATAAACCATATAATTTTATGAAAAATCATTTTTCACTATTCATACAAATAACAATTTTTATATAAATACATACAAAATTAAATTCCGGATAATATAGATAAAATGATTTAAAAAATAATTTAATTTTGTTAAATTATATTTCTAATATTTATTAATTTATATTTATTAATTTAAATTCTATATATAATAGAAAGCCAATGATATTAAAAAAATGTTTTTTCAATCACTATGTTTTAAAAAATATTTTATATGAATATAACATTTCAAAAAAATTAATATTTTATTTCACATATATTAATTTTATAAATTATAATAATATTCAATTAAAATTAGATTATTAAATTTTTAATCTATTTTAATAGTTTATTGAGAAAGAACATTATTTTTTAAAAAATATTAAATCATTGTAATTATTTTTAATATATATGTAATAACATTTAATTTATTATATTTTTCTATTTAGAACAAATTTTATTAGTCTTATAATTTTATAATAATTTTTATTTAATGTTTCAGGGATCATTTTGGTTTGGTTTTGTGTGTGAAAGATGATATTGAACCAAGTATTTGTTAAAAAAAATAAATTCCAAAATCATGGGGTGTTACCCTCTACCGCCATTAAAAAAATGGATCCTTTCAATTTTAATTCATACTCAATCAATAATGTTTTCAAAATGTGATGCCACTTTAAGTTAGTCATATCCTTTTTTGACATCATTTTTTTAATAGTTTATAGTGTTTCTAGGTTTGTTTTAATATGGTTTTGTATTTTCTTGGTTCATAATTGGTTGGTAAATGGATAGGGAAACCAGTGTGGCCTTCCTAGATAACTATTCATTTGGTTCTTTTATCCCATAGGGGATAAAGAAAGTTGATCACATGGTATAAAAAAATTGAATATATGTAAAAAAACAACACAATTTGGGAAAAAAATCATTTTTTATAGTTAGTGTACGGTATGTCAAACCATAAGGACATTCAGCACAAATCCTCAACTAACATATAATGGGTTGGTGATTTTTTTAAAAAAATTGCGTGGATAAAATTATTTACAAAAATTAGGTGAACCAAAAACTAAAGTTAGGGATTGATAGATACCCAATTGACATAATTCATCCCCAAATATCACAGGCTCTCAAACCTAATAATTCCTCTAGGAGGTTTTAGATATCCCAACAATTTGAGATATTGATTACACCGAATCAAGTTGCATAGGATCATGGAAATAAAATGTACAGTTCTTTTCCACATCGTTATCTATCATTTTTATATATATCCTATCTATTTTAAAAATAGAATCAATGATTGTGTATTTCATCACATAATATACGATTTTTTTTCATGATACAGTGAGAATTATAATATAACTATTATGGAATTGAGAGATGTGTTTGGATATTCATTCCTCGTTGTTGGGCTATTTGAGAATCATTGTGGTTAAGGATTCCAATAAATTAAAATATTTTATAAATTTATGAATTTTAGATTATTTAATGGGAATTTATGGTTTAGGTTTCATCCTCATTTATAAGAGCCCTCATTTCTTATTATATTGTTAAATCCTATAAAGGTGTTGGAATTTCATTTTTATTGAGGTTGGTAGTTTTTTGTAATGTATTTTTATACTGAATTAAATATGGTTGGAAATTTAAAAATGGTTCCCAAAATTGTTTAATTACTTGATTTATAATCCTTATGATAGACTACTTTTGGATATCTTTGTGAAAAAGAAGTTTCACCCGTGTTCTATTAAATGGATGTTTGGTTTCAATGAAACATATGTTAGTTAAATAAATGATTTTAAAGAATTAATTAGTTTGAAATGATAAATAAGGATACAATTAATTTTAGATAGTGTAAGTCATATCATAATTTGAACTAAAAATGTCATAAAACCAAGTTTGATCTATGGAATATGGGATCTAGGGGAACATACAAGGGATATATAATTGGTACAAGAAAGAATGGAATGGATTTTGTTTTACAAATAGGGATACATGATCCAAACTATATCTAAATAATTTTTAATGTAATGAGAAACTTATAGTTTGGGTGTTTTACCACCATGGACCATTTTTTTGTGTATTGTGTACACTAGGTGGTACGTAATGACCCGATGTACAGGGCCCGCCTATCCTAATAATGGTTGGGTTTCCACAACCATAAGCTTGCCTACATGGGATAGGGGATAACAACATTATCCAAAAAATAATTAAAAAAATTTAATGCCTTTTCATAATACTCCAATATGCACACACCGAATAATATCCTGGAAATATTGTAGGGGAATACAATAAAATGAATATAACATCTAGATACAAACCAATTAATGCAACAAAATATAGTGAATACATCATAGTGAAAAAGAATAAATCCAAATATAAATGGGAATAAATACATACCAACCTAAAATGAAATCACATCCTAACAAAAGGTCGAATAAATTAATGATGAGAGAGACCAAATCATGACCTCCAAACCTAGCCACCATACACGGTGTATGTCCCTGAGTATCGCTATGTTCCACTAATATCATAAATGATCATTAAGTCATATTCATGTGTCATAAAAAATTTGAGAAATGTACATGAAAATGTTAGTATATATACAAAGAGTAGTATTACCTAAAAATGAAGGGGGGTGGAATTTGAGATATGATATTAGTAGTTAAATTAACCGCAAAAAATATGGAAACGAATCCAAAAAACACATATATTTTCTCATAAAAGAATCCCAAATGAGTTTTAATGGGTATAATCATCCCTCTCTCTCTGACATGTCAATAAATATTTCATCATCCCAATAATTCCATCATCAATGCCTATAATCTGATGAATCTATCAAGGTAGTTGTGCGGAGGACCCAAAACTCACTAATGCGCCACACATTGAAGGGGGGCCACTATTTAATAGGGTAACCATTCTTTAGTATGTCCGTGGCATCCACTCAATATGTATAGGACCCATTCCCTAGTGCATTAATGGGGTCTACTCAATAGTTAGGGGACCCACATCCATGTCCATCAATGGTGCCCCTTAGTAATAGATGTCCCACATCATATACCATCACGATCTTCCACTTAATATATATAGGATCCATGGCCATGTTTTCTAGGGGGATTCACATAGTATGTAGAGAACCCACTCCTTAGTCTGTCAGGGGGTTCCACAAAAACTGGTGTTAGTAGTTTGGGGGACCCATGTTCTATTGAAACACTATCTTTTCCAACCATATCCATTATCTAATGATCCTTCCTAATCATTTATATCATAAAGAATCACCAGAAGTTTCATAATTCTAAGAATATTCCATGGAATATATGGAAATACTCAAAAAATTTACCATTTCCTTCTATGGGGAAACTGATTGGGATAGATAACCCATGGTTCAAAATCCTGTTCTGTATAAAGGAAAAAATCAATGTTGATGTTCCAATAACGTGGTACAAGATGTGAATGGGTTCCGTATATCTTGTGGTCCCTATCCATTACCTGACCTTATATCCCACTAGAGATAGATTAGAGGCCATTTCACCCTAAATGACATGTAATGGGACCAGATGGACTATCTCCACAACTAAGGGCCTATTACTATTCCACTAGACAAGATCGTGTTTATCAAGCCATGCATATGTGCCTATAAGTTTACCCGAATGTGCTCAGGTATCATCCCATGCCCATGTACTCATAGATTTCACAACATTAATTCTAGTATGGGTTCCAAACAATTAACTTTTGAAAATGGATTATCCTTTAGGGGGGTCGGACACTGTTTGGACCCACCCACTTTTCATGTCATCCATTCCACAACTCGAAACCATAGCACTATAGCTATGGGGGAGACACACCACGTTTTATTCAGATTTATATTGTGTTTAGTCTATAATTTTCCTAAGACCTGATTTTTCTTCATGAATCTTCATGATCCAACCTCATCATCATAATCCCCATCGGTTGACTGGCCCAAACCAAAGGTATTTGACACCAATGGTCAATTCCATCCCTCCTATGGAACAAAATCAGAAATCTACCATTTTCACAATGCCATGTTGATTCCTGACTCTACTTCCACCTGATATTTCCACTTATCCAAGTTCTAGGTTCATGTAGAATCACCCATAACCCATTATCCATTTGTACCATCCTTGATTATCCAATCTGTTTTCACATGCATATTTTGTATGAATCTGGGGGTTCAGTGATACCAAATCCTGCCCTAGAAACTTCAAACCATGACTCAATAGGCCAAAGGTAAAGCAATTGAATATCTTACAGGGCTGTAACACATAAAAAATGGTAACATTTTCATTAGACTAGATTTTTTAACAATTATCATAAATTGGAGATTACCGGGGGTGATAACATTAGAAAAATGTCAATAATTATTCTCAATATATATAATCAATAAATTGTGGGCCTCTTGTGAGGATAAATTCACATATATCCCAATATGATGTAAATTAAGGTAAATATTTTAACAAAAAGGAAAAAAACATAAAATTAATGATCCCTAACTCGATTATGGATTGGTTAATGGTTAATAATGTTTTTTCTTGCAATGATGATGACCCTCTAAATTATCTACATATCGATCTGATCACCGACCAGTGTCTGATGTAGATTCTCTAATGAAGGTCATCATATATCTTCTTATTTTTCCAATGTTTTTTTAATCTTACCCTATAAAACTTTTACAATGTATTTTTAAATAATATTTGATTAGGTCATTTAGTAAAAATTATAAATATTTTTTATATGTATTTTAATAATGTTAACCATTTAATGTTTTCCATAAATGGGTTACTTTTGTCATCCAAAATTATCATTCTCTCACGTTAACCCCACATCTACAATCAACAATGGTATCATATTTACGATATGTGACACTGTTGATGAGATATTACATAATTTCTTTTATAAATGATAGGTACATGGTAATAATATATTTACAATTATTAAAATATCAGTTTTCATTTCACCATGCCTTATAATCTCATATCATTTTAGTGCCTATTTTCAAAATTATTACCTGATATATTTAAATTTTATTGGAGGAAATAATTGAGTCTCTATATCATTACCTCCTTAATATATTTTCATACCAAAAAAAGGTCCAACTAAAAAATATGGGGTTACTAAGACCACATATGACTCCCCCACTCCTAAGACTCTCACACATGTTCTAGTACTGCCATAAAATAAGCGCCAAATGGATGGTTCATCCAAAATGGTTATTATCCCACTAATCCATGAACACCACCATGTACTGTGTGAAGGTAGCTCCATCTTTGATGTCTATAAATTTTTTTCAATAAAACTTGTAGGATAAGGAAATTATTTTCTTTACTGTAAAACATAATATATGTCATGTATCCATTAAAACTATGGGTGATGGGATTAACACTAATCAACCGCACTAACCCTCCAATGGATCTCAAATGAAAAATTTAATTATATTGATAACATTAAACCTTAGATAAATAAATGAAATATTACTCATGGGGAGATACCTACGAAAAATTATCTCCTTGATCTAACTCAAAATTCATATGACACCATTCAATATAAGAAATATGTTGGCTTGGGGATGTATTCACCCTCTCTTTTGTTCACCAGACACTTCACTAGTTTTTATGAACTGTCTTGGGTCCAAAAATATACATCTCTCCCACATTAGAAACACATAAAAGTTACCATTAGGTTCTCCCATACAGGGACCCCAAAGGATCCATGGTGATATTAGTGTGATAAATTTTATTTTAAGAAAACAAATCTAATGAAATGTGATCCTCCCAGCTCCAACCAGTGTCCAATATTCATTCTCTCTGAGTATCCTCCAACACCCTAGATATTTTTCTGGTCATAAAATTCTTATAGGTGGTTTCTACTGTACTCAATCTCAACCATTTCCAGAATTACTTTTATATCCTTCCCAAAGAACATGTTTCAAACTCAAAATCGCAGTTGAAGATAATAATTGATGGAATTAAATAAAGCTGAACAGTCTCCCACATGTAATAATTCTTCAAAATATCCGAAAAAATCTACTACTTGAATGAATGTAGGTGTTTTGAATTCGTTTGTCATCCAATAATCATCAGGATAACATCATTTCCTTCTGATGTTCATAGAAGCCCCATCCCAAGGTCTATGGCGATGATATCACATTTAAAATATAGGATCTCAAATGGCCTTGAAAAAAGATCCCGATAATTTGTGGAGTCCACACCATCGACTGAATGAATACTAGACACATATCCTATAGCAGGGTCATATAAAAAAAATAAACTATTTAGAATCCTCCACCAGCAAGCAAGAGTATGTATCCCAAAAAATTAAATATTCCACCTTAATTCCATTCCTATGAGAAAATACAATATCACTTTCATAGTACTATAGAATCATCAACCTACACCTATGTATTAGGTTCAAATCTATTTGTACATAGATATACATATGAATTCAATGATCTAATTATTCCTAAAAGAAAAATATGTGAAGATTGTTCCTCTATATAATTATAGGGAATTCTATATATAAAAATCCATACCATATGTTTCATAGTGCAACTCATGGGTTCTTAAATGCCCCAACCCAAATGTGATCATTTCTGATCTCTGCATCAATAGGCATTTTAGACAAGCTCTAGTAGTATCTCAATACTATACATACTCCACAACCTCCTGTGGTAGTCCCAAAAAATGAGCAATGGTTAGGCCCACAGTTATAGGGGAATAAATCATAGAAAATTCCTTCATAATCCTCTTTTAGTACCCCACGATTCAGTTAAAACTCTACACCTCTTGCACACTCTTGGTTGGCTCCCACGTAAGCAATTCATCCATATTAGTTAGTTATTCAGATAATCCATGCACGTAAATGATATATCTCAGAAATTGAAACTCATATATCCGTAAATAGTACATTGATATATTACCATAAAAATGGATATCCCAGTGTATTTTTTTCACCATCTATTTGTTATTTATATTCTCCTCCCCTATAACAAAATATAATTTTTCAATTTTTTTCTAACTAATTTATTATTTTTGATATTTTTTCATTTCAATCAACAAAAAAATATATTTTGTTATATTAATGCACTATGTTTGTGAAGAGTTTCATGGAAATCCAAGTTTATTTTAGACTATACAAAACACATATTTTAAATTTATTTAAAGAAAACACTATGTTTGTCTTTTGTTACACTCAATGATGATTTCCATTGATAGCTGGTGCTACACGCAATACCTTGTTTTACCAAACTACAACATACTATTAATAATTTTGTTAAAGTATTATTATAGTTGTCACATAACTAATAGGATCTATGGTATAAATTTTTTTTATTTATATATTTCAATAGAAGTAATCCTTCGACAATCAAATAGTATAAATTAATGTAATAACTATTTAAAAAAAATTTCTTTTCATGGAAAACAACTTTTCTATATAAAAACACAAATTTCTCTCAATAAAGTAAACAAAATTTGATTGATTTATATTTTCAAACAAATATTATGTATTTAATAATTTTTATACACATATAATATATTCTATAGGTATAAGACAAGAATAAATCCAATTTTATGAATAAAAAGATGTATATTTCTAAAATGTAATTTTACCACTTTGTAATGGAGAACCTATTTTAAATCTCATTTTCTACTGGTTTTTAATTTTTATTTAACAATAAAAAAATAATTTATAGAAGAGAAAAAAATAACATTGGTTGAATTTTTAGTATTTTTATGACAAGTTTCATTAATTTATGAATAATGAAAACACTTAATTTTAATTAAAAAAATACGTTTTCATCTATCTATTTACATATTTAATTTTTTTTTATTTTTTTAATGGATTATTATATCAAATATAAATAATTTAATCCATTTTATGTAATTATGACCAATTTAACAATAAAATCTGATATAAAAGAATATCAATCTTTTTTACCATTTTCTTTAAAAAATCTCATTATAGTCTTATCTAAAGGATTAATTATAAATTAATTTATGCTAATTATGTAATTTAAATTTGTAAAAATGAATTACATATTGGGAATAAGAATAGTTTATAATTTCTAGAAGATAAAATTAGTTTTTACCAAAAATATTATTGAATGTGATTAAAATTAGTTGCATTGATTTAGAGGAAAATTATCCTAACAAAGTACCAAGACATATATATAATGTCGAAAATGCCTAGGAAACATGTAAAAAAATTATTTGTTTCATCTATAGAACATGTGCATAATTTTATTATATATATTCACTTATTAGAACAATATACCATTGGAAAATCCAGGTGGAATTTCCTTTTTAAAAAATTTATAAGAATACCACTCATTTTTCACTATAAAATGGTATTGAACCCAACCACCTATTCACATATCTAAATCCAATTATTTCATCCAAAAACATCGCAAATAAGAATTTAAAATTCTTTTTATAATCCCATAATCATCATATTGGTTATAAATATTACTGAGGAATCCATTTGGTGCCAACCAAGAGGAGTTACCCAAATAAGAGGTAAAATTGTTCCTCAAACTCATTTGTATTATTTCCAGTCTACACCCCTAAATACTTATTATTACAGGATTATATAATTACCTAATTATTATAAATTTACTCAAATTTGGTTATTATAAGTATTTGACAAAACAACACACACACTTCAATCTAATGCTAAATGAACATACTATTCTTATATACTGTGAACTAGTGTCTAACGAAATGATATTGTTGGTTTTACATTTCCACATCTCATGGGTGAGAATTATGATGGAAAATATAATTTTATATGACATATATGATATTTATGATGTATTTATGATTATTTAATGATTCTATTTATCATTATTTCAAGCATTCCAGTTTGTGTCAATGAAATAGCTTCACTTGTGGATGTGTGGACCACCGCCTTCTCCATGTGATGTGATTCATTCACACATTAGAGGGAATTTACTGAGGATAGGTTTAGTGAAAATGTTTTATATGTATGAAATAACAATGATATTATAATTAAAATATATATATATATATATATATCATTTACTATCATTCATTCAATGCTATAATAAAATGGAAACAATGTTCATGAATACGTACGACCTACCCTCTTCATGGATGGTGAAAGACAATTAAAACATATAAATAGTATTCAAATTTATATATAAATATTTACCTAATATATATTATAATTACATAATTTATTTTAAATATGTTAATATTTAAATCATGGCCTATTTTAAAAAGTCACGAATAAATATTAAAAAATATAAATGAAAAATAAAGAGGATATTACCTGAAACATAACATCAATGTAGAGATGTCAACAAATTGGTCATATAAAGTTATATAAAAATCATATATGATAATATATATAATAATATTGTTATATTATATATATTTAATAAACAATTATTTTTTATTTAGGAGGCTTTATCTTGTATGAATATAGTCAAAACTTAAGGAAAGGTAATTTCTAATCAATTTTTATTTCTGTGAGATACTTGAAATATACACCACTTAAACCTTTTGTGTGGTACATATACATCCCTATGATATTTTTATCATTAATATTTTTTATATGATTATATTCAATTATTTAATGTATTTTAATCTCTCATTACGATAAAGATTCTAATCATAGTAATATAGTAAGGGTTTTCTCATCTAACATTTATTTATCATGAGATGGAATCCATGTTGTCATATTATTTCCTTTATATGGTAAATATAATTTTGATTAATGTATTATAATATTATTTTAATAAAATTTAGGTTTATTTAGATATATACTTTATTTTCACTCTTTCATGGGTTTATGGTTCAAAATTTATCAAATTGGTAAAGTAGTTTTTTCTATATTTCCTTTCATTGAGACACATGGCGTGTTATGAACCACTATTTTTATATAAGGTTTATATAAATCCTTTGACAAGTGATATCGATAATTTTATTATTTTTATGTTATTATAATCTTCATATAGTGTTATTCTCCTATGGTGATCATGATTTAATGTTACCAAAACAGTAAATGGTTATTGATACAATCATATTGATTACCATGATTCTTTATGATTTTGTATTAATTGACATAGTATTATTATCAATATATCATTAAAATTTATGAAATTTATTACCATTATTTTATTCATGATTTCATCATATATTAATACCAATTTTACACTCTATTGAACTTAATGTAATTATGGATGTGTGTTATAGGAAAATCCATCTTTATCTCTCTCTTCAGTCAGAAATATGTGTTCTTTCCAAAAAAAAAATTCAAAAATTTATTTCAAATGTGTTTATGTTAAAAGAGTTATTCAATTTTACCTTAATTTATTTATATGATTAAAAATAATATTTAACGAAAACATTTTTCAAAATTATTTTGAAGCTTTTGTTATATATTTTCAACGTAAAAGGTTTTCAAAATGTAATCAATATTATTTTTTATGCTTTCAAGTGAAAAGGTTTTAAAGATGGTTTTAATCTTCCATAATAATATGTCAAAATATATATTACAAGATTTAATTTTTTCAAATAAAATTATGATTTAAAGATCATTTCCAAATAGGAAATTATATTTTCCTCAAAAAAGTTTATGAACTATTTTTAATGATTCTACTATACAATTTTTTATTGGGTTTAAAGAAAATGATTTTAAAATGATATTAGTTTTTAGAAGTGATTTTCTATGTGGCCTTTAAAAATAATTCTCCCTCAAATATGAAATCATTAGTTTTATTTTATTATTTACTAGGGATATAATACAAAAACGCCATTTATATTGTTTCCCTTAAGGTTTTATGTTTTTATGGAATAAATTTTATCAAATCAATTTCACTTAAAAAATTTATTTGATTTTAAAACTGAATTCTTCTCATGGTTTATTCTTTCTTGAAATGATTATGATACCTATATATCTTCCAAATGTAATGATATGATGACTTGGTTATTGTAAACCTTTCATTTTAGGGTTTATGATATGATGTTTATGAAACCCATCAATTTTTGTGGTTTTTGATTGGAGGATTGTTTTAATATCACGTTGAAGAAGTATTTATGATCTCATTACATGAAATGGGATAACTATGTCTCCCTCTAATTCTCTGGGTATGGAATTGAATTTCATGAGTATGATAATGAAGGAATGAGGAGTGAACTACGTTCATAATGAAAATGTTGGAATGAGGAGTGATATGGGTTTAGTATGATAGGGATGGAAAGAAGAGTGAACTCAGTTAAATAATATAGGAATGTAAGGAGGAGTGAACTCAGTCATTAATACATGGATGGAATTATATGTGAACTAAATTTAGTAATACATGGCTGCGAATAATATATTAATCATTTATGTAAATATGAGATATAATTGGATGTTTAAATTGTTCGGTAATAAATGGATGGACCAGAGAGTGATCAAAGTTCGGTAATACTAGTCCAGAATGGGAAGTGAACGTAGATTAGTAATATTAGGCCAGAATAGGTAGGGAACCATGTTCTGTAATGGAATTTGTCCTATAATATGGTAGTAGGAGTGAACATTGACTACTAAAAATGACTTGGGAGAAAACCCATTCCACTATGATGATATTGGAATTGATCCTTTACTACCATGGAAATCATTGTTATATGATTAAGTTTCTGCCACAGATTTGATGCCTTATTCCTATATTATTCTCTCATGGATAACTTTTTTGATTCAATTTTGGTTCCTATTTTATAAACTGTTAATCTTGGCTCCATGATCCATGTTATTGTTCAATCATATGTATTTTATTATTTTACAATGTCATCCACATGTTCTCATACCCATATACATATTTATGTGTACATATTTCCTTTATTTACCCTTATTGTGGATCTGAACTCACCCCTTTATTATGATTCCATTCATTGGGTTATGAGGAATGGCTTTTTGTTGGATTAATATAGGGGAAGATAATTATGGGAGATTTTTAAGATCTTTCACAATGTTAGAAGATTACGTTTCCATGTTTCTAAATACCCAAAACTATTAAGGTCCCCAGGAATCTATTTTTTGTAATTTGATGAATATTTATCTAAAAAGATGAAATATCCAGGTATGTTAATCCTAGAGTGCTTTATCCTCTGATTCATAGTATATGAGAATGTCATATATAAGGAAATTCATAATATGATCCATGTATCATATTCAAATGTTGTTCAAAAAATCCATAAACATTTTACGGTATTTTATTACACCAAAAGGTGTCACCGAGGACTCACAATGTCTGTAGAAAAATCAACTTTTTTAATTCATGATATCAACCTTTCGAACCCTCAAGTACTAGTAAATGAACCTGAGTTTGATCTTCAAGAAACAACTTGCACAAAACAAATTATCAAAGATGCCATAAAACCACATAAATGTGTATCTTTTCTTTATCATTCCCTATTTTGGGTGATGATATGTTGGAAAAAAATGAAATCCCTAATCTACCTTTATTAGGAGAAAAATGAAATCTTTCTTGGAGGACATACAATGTAAGATAAATCCATTCTCCTAAAATTCTTCAAAATACACCCAATCTCCTAAATAATGGTAGGGGCCATCCGATTTACCACAGAAAATATTGGTGTGGTCATGGTGTTTAAGTAAAAAAAATTTCATCCCCACCATTGATGTGGCCCAAAAATTTCTCAGTAAATGCATCTATATAATTTACCCTAATCAGATGAATTTGGATTCATTAATAGCTCATTATTCCATATTATACACTCACTAACTGATGGGTGACAATTTTTGGTTACTTTCTCATAAGACTCATCAATATATAATTATAGATCTCTTTCCCTTAAAAGATAATCTCAACTCATCCTCCTAAAGGAATCTTACTATCATATAAAAAAATTTAAAATCGTATAGAACCAGGGAAAACTAGTCAATACCCAATATAATTTCATATGGTTTCATCATGTTGACCATGAGTTCCCAAATGAAACTCTCCCTAGAAAACGAAATCTGGGATTTCCTGATGATAAGCGATATCAAATAATCACGCACAATATAAATATAGAACAAATGATCATGTTCTAGTGTCTCAATAGACACCTATAACAATTACACATGGGATAGTGAATCAAATTATTTACTAACATGTGTGTCTATAGGTATTGGAAAAAGTGTACAATAATCATATATCTATCCTTATATGATCTTAGGAGCTACTGGTCCATATTCCTCCCTGGACTATAGTTTTTAGCTAACCCATCTACTCTCTCATTGTTCCTAAAATGTGATACATGGTGTTAGGGATATATATTAAACAAAATTTCACCGTCCACCATCATATCCTCTTCCTGAAGCCCCGTTTACTCATATAATAGCTCTGCCACCCTACGGGATTCCCTGGTAATACATGGGAGAACCCTAATAAGGGATCATTTTCATTTCTGGTGGTCATAATGTGGGCTGAAAAACCTCTTCAGATTTTCAAAGCAAGAATTCATGTAAATGTAACCATACCCAACACATGAATACAATATTCCATCTCAAGTATGACCTGGTCCTCTACAAAATAATGTGTCACATGTCAATGATACTAAATACCATCCATAGGCTGATCTTCAAAACTGATATCCTGATGAGTGGAATGTACAAGAAAAAATTTACGAATCAACCATATGACACCCAATAACAGTTCAAGTTAAATGAAATCACTTTGATATGATGCTCTATGTCACCAAATCCCACTCTAACACTTTAGATTATGTGTGAATAAATAGGAAAACTACACTGGAACAAATGACATACTTAAGACCTTTCTCGAACATCCCTTCCCAGAAGTAACCATAAAGCCTTATCGATGAAGTAGTGCATAAAGTCAGAGAACCACACAATATAAATTTTTTTACATATAACCCAAATTTTTATCTATAAAATCATGAATCTTTAATGAGTGCAAGGATGAGGGTTAGTACTCCCAATGAAACAACATCAATATATTGTCCATGAAAATGTTGACTCATCATAAGTCTAAAAGAGTAAACTCTCATAGTATTCAGATGCTCCAAAGAAAATATTGACTACCAGTGCAGCTACTACTTAGTCAGTGTCTACATGGGCCAAAAATCATGTATAACTAGCTCAATCTAATCATCCACTACTCAAGAATTTGGATCCTAACAGATTCCCAATGGTATTTTGCACTAGATTGTATGGGTTGGAATAACAATTTATATATCTTCAGCCCAATATATTGGTATAATATACCACTCGTCATAATGGTTATTCCCCCTCCCATCCTGGAGGAAATATCTCCTGATATGGCCCCAAAACTGAGGCCTCATAGCTTATTTAATGATCACCATGACCTTAAATTGCTCAATTGGATGGATAACATCCTTGAAGAATTATGAATGTAATCAAGATGTACCACAATCATATATATATATATATTGGGAATAAAATAAAAAATTATATGCAAAATAATAAATTCTATATGATGTGTGTACTATTGATACCTGAAATTGATGTCTCATTATACTGAGTCGACAAGTATGAACTAAGAGTCCTGGTAAATCAATATGATAATTAGCACACTAACACTGGATTCTATGGGAAGAAACCCACAATCGAGTCACTTATGCACTATTTCCCTAAAAAACTAATTTTTATAGGGGGAAAATACAAAAATAATCACAAAGGATAAACATATCTAAGAGAAATTTGGATTGACCCAACCCCCTGAGCCCCACCTTGTCGTCAAAATTCTAGACTACCAAAACCCCTATACATCCTCTATAGCCTAGGGGCTAGTGAAAATAGATTATAAATTATAAAATAAATGGGATTACATTGCCTAATGTACTCTTACACACACATAACCCATATAAATGAAGCAATAGAGAGGAACTTAAAAATAAAATAAAATATTGAGATAAACAATGCATGAGCAAACACATGAGAATAAATTATTGTACAAAATAATACAACCAATAAGGAGAGGGAAAAAATATAGGGCCACTGAGAAATAATGTCCCAGAATGAGACCGATTGAATGAAATGAAATATTAGAGGACCAGAATCCATATCTCCATGACGATCCATCAGACATGTTATATTCCCCTAAGTATAACTAAGCCCCATTGAAATCACTGATGATCTGTTAGTTGTATTCATAAGACATGACACATATGGGAAATGACCAAGCACTGATGAGTATATACATACCTAGTAGGAATCCAAAAAAAATGAATGCAAATATGTAGAATAAATGATATATGTAGTCATAAAAAGAAAAAAATATAGAAAAATTAAATCCAACATCATTTATATATGATCATTAATAAATCTAAGACATGATAGAAAGGGTATCTCAATCTCATAGCCCTACCCCGGTTGATGATTAATCTAATAGCTCCAAAATTCGATCATTGATTACCAGAATATCATGTATACACGAAGGTAAATATGGGGAGGACCTACACCTCACCAATGTGTTTCATAGTCAAGGGGGATAATATCCAATAAACGACTCAGGGCATATATGGTTAGGGTGTTCCACTCTATTGGTAGAGGACACATGACCTTGTTTGTTTGGGGGGTTCAAATTAAATATATGATGACCCACACAATAGTCCGTCAATCGGGTTTCACTCAGTTTGAAGGAGACACAGTCTATATTCAATTAGGGAAGTTCATTTTAATAGGTATGGGACTGACTTCCAAGTCCATTATGTAGTTCCATGTGGTAGGCAGAGGACCCATGTCGTAGTTCATCAGGTTGTGTTGTGATACTGAGAAGGTAGAGGAAACATTCTTGATTATTTTAGGGGTGCCACTACAGAGAGTAATATCACATTCTACATGGATAAATTCGCATTACATGTTAGATAAGGTAAAAAATACACATCTAGATAAAAGATATACACAAGTCGGTTGTTTATCATTAATCGGGTACATGGTATTTATAAGGTCTACACTGCATGTGGTTATGCTCTATTTCCAAACCGTGTTATACTATGGACACTACTCCACGGTTATGTCTTCTTAAAGGGTATGTAAGGTGTCCACTTGGAATGTCACATCCACCTTGAGAATTGTTTAATTTTCAATATAATTCCTATGTTTATTATCCATGGCCATATACATGGTCTTTCCTGGTTACCAGCCCATATTCAGGTACTCCTAAAGTACAGACATGTCTTCCTGTATAGGGTCTTAGACATGTGCAGTTGAAACATAGTTTTTCCGATAAGGGAAAGTATAATGGTTTATGGTATTAGCCTCATTGAGTGTGATCCTTAAATCTATCTTAAATTTTTGTGTCAAGTCATGGGGGCGGTCTATAATCTGGGTGTTCCTCTAAGTTACAAGGTTTCTATTCTGAAATTTTATAGATTCACAATTTTAATTCACATGACAACCCGATCAAGCCTCATTACCATGCTCTTGACCTATTGAGTACCAAAAATGGATGGGATCTTCCAATGTTCATTAATTCTTTCCCACTAGTGGTTCTAAATTGAAAAACATCCCTTCACATGAAACCATTATTACTCATGAAACTATATTCTTTTGATCTCATCAATGCTATAGATGTCTGATCCATAGAGCATCATCCATGACCCATAGTCCTTCCAAATCCATACATTATTATTGAATTCATTCATCACACAAATAATGTTATGTGAATATGAGGGTTCAATCTCACTTGAACACAACTTATTAAGGTCAAACAATGTCCCCATAGGCCAATGGTTAAAACATGATGAATATAGGGAATAAACACATAAAAATCGTAACAATAATTGTCTAATAACTTTAGTAAAACAATCATAATTCATGTATTACTAGTGGTGATATGATACAAAACAATGTATGAATCATACTAGATCAGTAAAATCAATAAATTACTGGGATCATATATGGAAAATTTATCACAGATCAATAGAATATGAAATAAATTAAAAATATTTTAAGAAAATGAGAATGAAAAATAATTGATAAGTCCAATATAGATAATGGATTGATCATTATTGAAGAAAATATTCACCAGTGATGAAGACAATTTGGTGTGTTCTCTTCTTATCAATCCACCTTGGTCTATTACTGAATGTTGTCCATTGTTTATTCTCCAATGATGATCATTAGAGATTCTCTCAATTATCCCAAGGTATATACTAGAAACCAAAGAGTATGACTGTAAGGGAGTATTTAAATACATTTTAATTAGGTTATTTATGAAAAAAATATTTATTTTAATTAATCACACCCTATAATGGATACCTTAATTCGATGTCTCATGCCTACTAACATTATGCTTCACTTATTATTAAATTCATGTTCTAGATTCAATCAGAGTCTTAGATTTTTACTGTTTTATACCTTTTAAAATATATTACTAAATTTATAAACATCTTCATGAGAATGATTTTAATAAATTAAATATTTTTTTAATAAAAATTCTATTCTCATTGGACCTAATAATCTCATGAAATCCTATATCCTCTATAATAAAATATTCCATGATATATTTCAAAGTCATACAAGAAAAAAAGGGTCTCTACAGGGAATTTAATAATAGAGATGGTATGTGGATCCGAGTTAACCGAGACTAACTATATCTATGGATATTGTTGCAATGTTTATTATCTTTTTGAAATAGTTATCTATTATATATTGTATTTTTAAAATAAATCTCAAAATTTGAAAAATATAATGGAAAAGGGATTCATAAAATGTTTTTTAAATATTTATTATCTGTGAAAGCTTCTATGAATAGTTTAATTTAGTGAACATCCATGTTTTTAAATTAATTTTGAATATTTAACTCAGGAATTGTTTTCTAGTTTACTAAATTTTTATATAATATAATTAAAGACAAGATGGTATCATACTAATATTTTTTTTAAATCACAACATATTGATATGGGTTTTTGAATATCATGTTTCATCAGTGGTAGGTAAATTAAATTTCCCAAATTATGAAAGAATTTATACATGTTATAAGGGTGTTGGAGTTTTGTGGTCACATGGTGGTTTGTTGAACCAAATATCACATTGAGATAGTGTTTTAATTATTTTGAGAACAATGTATTACTTGTTTTTAGTTTTGTACATATTTTATCCTGTATGTTTTTTCCTTCCACTATATTCTCTATATCATCATTTTGAAATTCATTAATACATACACAATTATTTTTTTATTTTTTTATAATTTTTGATGAAACCAATCCCAAATTTACTTATTCAAGCACATTCACATATTATTATGATGGGTGGATTAAAAACTCCCTTTGGTTCTTTTAACAATCCATGAGTATTCTATCATGTAACTCATTGGTATAACCCTCTTTGTGGTGTTTTCTAGTCCAAAAAATCAATATATGTTTAGATGGAAAAATATTGGAGACGTAAAAATGTCATGTTACTAATATGTTATGGATCATGAAAGAGAATATATATTTGGTTCATGGGAGGATGAAAGAAATGAAGTACCACAAGACGTCTTATATTAATCATTAGAAGATGCATTTTGTGTTTGAGGTTATAAACAATGATTTATAGATTGATTCCCTTATATTGGTCTACTATTGATTGTATTGTGAATAATAAAATAACCCCTAATTTGGGACCTTATACGGGATTGGAACACATTTTTTGGGTATCTTATATTTTGTTTCCACCATAATTAATAAAAATATCTTATGATGTCTTTCACATATCCTAACATCCCTTATATCCTCACAATTACTCCCATATAATTAAATGGAAATAGTTTTACATCAATTATGATACCTCAATTAATGATAAATGACTAGAGATTAAGGATCATCGAGAGAAGGTGATTCATTAATGAATCCTCCCCATTTTTTTGGCAAAGAGTTGTTATGGATTCCTGGATATGAATATATGTGATTTTGTAACAAAGATTCGAAAAAATATGCTAATATATTTTGATTTATTTTGAATGTTTCATGTTTTTTAATTTTCCGACGATGTAATATTTGAATTATTCTATCCTATACGAGGTTATATATGCATTTATTTTATTCTTAACATGAGATAGTGTTTTTCTTGTAACATGGTCTCTAAGATGAATATTCTAGGGTGGTATTCAATTCCCTTACAATTTTACATTCATTAGCATTTTGTTTTGATTCTATACGGTGGGATTTTTTGAAGATTTCTTATGTACTAAAATTGAATTACCATCCTCATATGTTTTTGTAATTCAAGAGAAAATGGTATTTAGGGGAACTTATAAGGGAGTTTAGGAGTATATGGTGTATTTGAATCTTAATCTTCAATTGTAGATAGATTAATTAGAATAGAAGAATATATTATTTCCTAATGGTTGTGTCGATAATATGGAGTCCTCATTTATGGTGTGCTTCCTAGGAAGATGTTTTTTGTGGTTTTTTTCATCATAAATGCAACGTCGATTCAATGGTGTACAAGGGTTTATTAGAGGAAGGATTTTTTGGATCAATTTAATTTGGGGTAGCTATACCACAAAGATGGGATTTTATGTACCTTATTAATTGTAATGGAATTATAAATTGGAATAGATTCCCTTACACATTTTCCTTCCCATACTTTTTCAGATCATTAATGTGGAATTTAAAATGATTCTTGGATTATGTTTTGACCACTCCCATTGTGTCATGGTCCCTTCCATTACAAAATTTCAATGTCCTATGTCAGAACAGTTGGGTTATAGTGTAGGGTATTTCATTGGGATGATATGCTAACAAGATTTCACAATTACTCGAAAACACATAAAAAAAATATTATTCGACATTTTCTCTTGATTCATGAGAAATAAAGGGTAATTAATAAGAGTAAATTCATCCTCCATTAATCCATATTCAACTACGGATATGGTAAATTGATCATTGATTGTTCTAGGTGACTTACCGGTTCGTTCATTTTGGATTACCTTTTATTAATTATCTACACAGTGCATCTATCTTATTATTACCTAATTTTGGGGATTATATGGATGTGTAATGGTGATTTAGGTTCTAATATATAATGTGGAAGTATAATCAATGTTATTCTAGACACATTGGGAATTTTTTATTTCAGTAACATAACACAACAAATTTTAAAGAGACACTGAAGGTATGGGACCATATTTCTTCCTTTTTGGGTAATTGATACTTGTTGGAATAATACAAATGATAATCCATATTAAAATTAAATTAAATGATTGATGAAATATCACATCTTTGTTACACGTTTTCATGTGATTAATTTTTTAATTTTTTGTACTAATTATTATTTCGAATAATATATGATTAAAACTATTAATAATTTTTTTTCTCAAAAATATTATTTTTAAATTCACTCCATGATAAAAGATCAATACTATAATCATGTAATAGAACTAGATTTTTGAAAATAGTTCAGTTTTTATGCATTTTTTGTGCAGTTTACTAATGTTAATGTTTGGGTTATGGATTGATTTATGTGTGTGTTTTCTTATTGAGTTTTTCTTGGGGATGTAGTTATGATGTGTGATATGAATTGTATAGGGTGAATTCATGTGATGTTCATGATGTTGTGTGTTTTCTTGGTATATTCCCTATACTTATTGAATATATGATATGATAAATTCATTTAAATAATTTTAGTTAGATTAATTAGTTTTTTAAATTAAATGAATGGATAATGGATGTTAAATTGGATAATTATTCATAAATTAAAATTTAATGGATGAAAATAAACCTTGTAAATTTCTTTGGGAATAAAATTTCATTAAATATTGAAAGATATTAAATAAATTTTTAAATAGTATTTAACTAATTTTATTGAATGGGAACTATTAATTTATTTTTATTATTATTTTGGTAAATTGGATTAATGGATTTTTGGAATAATTGAAGATGGTTGATGTAAAATAGTGGTGATGAAGTGGTTTTAATAATTCAGTGTCTATTTTTATGTGAACCCATCGGTTGGGATTAGGAATAACTATTATATATTAAATTTTTTATTTTTATTTAGGTATGCACCCCACCCATGGCTTGTTTTAACCTAACATACAATGGTTTTAGGTTGAGAGTATTTTTACAAAATATAGAGGTTTAAAATTGTGGTTTTCATGTTTCCCCCGACTCATATTCTTTTCCATCCATTAAAGGTTACTACCCACATGTTGTGAGGGTGTTTTTATGTATAGTGAAATAATGGTGATTATTGAAGAGATGATGGGGTGGTTCATTGTGTTGGTTATGCATAAGAGGATGGTGGAATGAGGTAGATTCCCTAAATTTTCATGATACCCTAATATTATTGTATTATGTATGTGGTTATGGGAAGATGAATATGTGATGGTTATATTATAGGATGAGAGATAGAGAATGTCAATTATGCTGAGTCTTGTGTTGGATTGAGGCTGATGGATATAAAATCAATGAGAAAAACATGATGTATGAAGTTGTGGATGATCATGGACAACAAGGGGGTTGGTTTATGAGAAAATCATTGATATGGTTATTTTTATAATATTATTCACAGGTATCTTATTTGGTGGATTTTTCTTACTGAGGCACTGAACTAGTTGAAATAATAGTTACCAATTGATTTTGATGTTTTTTTCACATGAGTTTTCATATACACTTCCCTAATATGTACAAGAGACCATGTATATGATAATACATGTTATATATGAAACACTCACCCTGATAAATTTTTTATATAAACTATTTTTTAATTTATTAGATAGAGTTATACACTAATCTTGAGCTTTCTTCCTTGGAGGTTAGACCTCCTGAGATACTACATTATAATCCTTGGGTATTTTTATTTTGGGACTAAATTCAATTGAAATTAAATATATTTTGGTAAATTTGTGTTTTTTTTATTTTTAATATGTAATGTTGTGTATTTTTTGGTTATATATTATCAATATTGGAATTATCAGAGTAAGAACTAAAATAACATTTTTTTCTATGCTTGGTACTAGTCCCCAAGATGGTTCCTTCTGGTGGGTAGCCATAGGGGACACTAATATTTTTTGTTGAACATGGATGGGTTTCTAGTTGGGTTAAGAGGGGTTCAGGATGGGTCCCTTTCAGCATATCCACATTCACTAAACTATTTTTTGGTTTCGCATCAGTCAACTTTGCTCCATGGTGTTGGGATTATGTCTTGGTGATATGATTACCCTAGAAATTTCTATGTCCCCTATTACTGACCCATATAATAGTATTTAATCTCAATTAGTAGGATGAATACATTCATACCAAGAAGGTATTTCATCCCTATTTTATTTTACTAAAACATTGTACATCATAGCTTAATGTATTGTGTTTCAAGAGGTAAGATTCATCCTTTATTTTTGGAATCCACCACTTTTTCAAGAATTTTCCATTGACCAAATCTAATTTTGAATGATCAATCAATTCCATCAAAATATAAAAATGTAGTCTGGTGTAGTTTATATATCAATACAAATATAGATATTTAGATACTCTACATTGAACTAAATCATTGTCCACTATTAATAACCAGTATCTTATGGAATCTTTTGTATTTAGGCATGATCTAGTTGGTGTCTAGGCATGGGTGGGTTATTGAATCTTTAAAATACTGATAATAACATCAAAATTATTGGGGAATGATGTTACATTTAATTTAGTTCCATAATATATAGGTTTTCCAACATAATGAATTGATATGTATTGGTGGGTAGTGTGTGAGAACATTGTTTCATACTGAAAACATGTTTGTCTGCATGTTTAACCCATGAGACGAATTTTTGATATTGATCATATGTGTAGAAATATGTAGAATTTTAAAAAAAATGAGGAATGATGACCACATGTGTGTTTATGTGTATGGATTCAAAAAAATATTCTTGTTATGTGATATGGTTTCTATATGAAGTATACATTGTATTTCGAAGTTAAGGCCATTGAAGGATTTTATTATAATATTAAATGAAAGGAACTCAACTATGGATTAGTTATCCCATAGATAGGGAGAATTTGTGACATGAAATGATTCAGATGATGGAACGAGACACATGGAAGTGGGGTAATGACCTTGAGGCTTGACCAGATTTATTTGTAGGGTATGATGAACATGTGGTTTATCCTAAGGTAGATATGAGGTATGATAAAATTATTGCCTAAAATGTGTATGATACATGACTCACTAGTATTGTTTTCTAACATGAGACTCACTATAAATGTGGAAACTCAAGGCTATGTGTGGTGGAATTATATCTAACACATGATCATGAAATATGTAATGATTGATCTTCCCAAATGGATCCCAAGAACATAATGATGGGTTTCCTGGTGCATTGGTTGGTATACAACACCTCAACACATATTTCATTATTTTCATGGTTGCGATTCATTTTTTATTTTAGGATACAATATGATGTTCACATGTATTGATAATGAATTAGTGGTGTTTGACTAGGTTTATATATATATACTACCTTATCCTGAATGCTTAAGTACATGAAAACTTCTTGATTAGGGATATAGGAAAGGGAAAGGTACCAATTAAAAGGAGTTAAAGAGTCAAATAATTATGAGGTAAGGAAGTGTTGTGGGGGAAAACTGATTGATTCAATCGATTATGTATTTAATATCCTCGTATTTTATTATACACTAACATTAAAATCATCTTCTAAGGTCCTTGGTTTATTAATTACAATGAATTGAAATACCTACCATTCCATCTCTTATAGTATTGATATTACTTTCTTCTTCTCTCTCTTTAGGATTATTTGTTATATTTTATAATATTCCACTTCATGACCATTGATACTGAGTGTATATTATTCCAATTATATCATTTGGACCATCACTACTAGTCTATAAAATCCAACATATGGGGAGTAACACATGTAACCCATCATCTTCCCATAATGTATGTTTGGGTAGTTGGATGATTCAACGTAAAATGGGTTAAATCCAAAATCCTATGAAATAACGAAGTTAAATTTAGTGGAGGAGTATCCATTATAACATTTTACCTTCAATCAATAGTTGGAGATAATATATTTATTTCTTCATCTTTAATATCTTCAATGTTTGATACTAGTTCCATCCACTCAATAAATTGAACACACATTATGTATATTTGAAATCATCCAATGTATCTCATGAATTATGTATTGGTTATGGTAATAGTTCCTAGGAATAATAGGGAGAACTATTTCAGTTGTCCAACACGTTTATTATAGATGTCAAAAATTGATATAGTTCTATATTTCATAGTTCTTAACATTGACTTCATTGATGTTATTGGCATGATTGATTGTTTAATTTCCTAAAAATACAGAACATATTATTATCCTTAATAGGTTTCCATTGTAGACTATTATGCGAGATCCTATTTATTTTTAGGGTATTCAGAATTGATGTCTAGAAGAATATAAAATCCCCTTCAATAAATATAATATTAACACATTCATTCTTGATATATCATGAAGATGAGACACTAGTTTGTGATAATCAAATAGAGGTTAGGGAATTTCATGATCTGTTTCCTCATTAATTTTCTAATCCTCACCCGAAGAGATGTGTGTATTCATTATTTTTTGTTCCTCAAAGTCATATACCATCATATTTTATGAAACTGACTAACTTAAATGATTTGAAGTTACAACTGCATGAGTATAAAGTGGAATGTTTCACTCATACAAATCTGTCACCTATTAAAGTTCTTGTAAATTATTCTAAAATGTTTAGTGGAACTATATATCCATGATTCAATTAATATATGATGAAAAGATTAACAATCTATAATAATTAATCGATTCACATTATCAATGATTTGGTCGACCTATTATTGGGTGAAATGTTTTTTCACAGAAAAGGACATTTAGTTTTGATATCCCTAACTTCGATAAAAGGAGTATCATATTTAAATAAAAAATCATAGGAGAAGTTACCAACACATTTAAAACATTTTAATGCTACTAGTATGGAATAAAACTCATTATATTTTTAGGGTTTTGATGAACCTAATATTATGCCGGTACTGTGATTCCATTTTCAATTTATTTTTTGTTGAATTTTTAGTTTATTCTTGATATAAGGAAGAAAATGTTATTTAATTGAAATAAATTTTGGTAAAATAGAGATATAATTATATTTTAGCTAAATTATCTAAATTCCAGATATGGATTCATGTATTTATGTTATCAAAACATATATTTTCTAGAAAAATGAATCTTTGTAGACCATGAGAAGGTGAAATTTGTCTTATCTGTGAACGATCTACGTAATTTCTTTTTGATTCCTATCTGATAGTGTTCGGTATAATATTATCTAATATTTAGGAATTTTTTATTGAAAATTGTATCATCATTGATTCGATTTACACATAAATGGGTACAATTATTAAGGTATTTTATGTGTTAGAGAGTAATTGAAAAATTAAAACAACATCTTATCTAAAAACTTATTATGATCCTTCAAAAATACATGTTGGGATATGTAGTTTATTGTGATGATTTATAAAAATATTATTCATATATGTTTTTACTGATGGATCTTGTTTGGTGGATTTGGGATCTCATCTGATTTGAAATCATGAAAATATTGATGTAATTATTAAACATAAACTCATATCAGTTATAAACATCATTAAATTTTGGAGAATATTAATATTGTTTTGGAAAATATTTCTTTTTATTCTGATTAAAAGAAATTTAGATATATATTATCCCACATGGATTTAAACCTCTAACATAAGTAATGGGTAAATTCCTTCAGTCTATTAACTTCATCGTCACATAAACCCTATGAAATGGGAATGATGATGTCGATTCTCTCAAAAGAAAATTTCAATCTAAAGAATTGATAGATTTGAAGAATTAATAGAAATTCATGGGATAAATATCTCATATGAACCTATATGTTATGGAAGTAAAGACAATTCATATTATAGATAGTGTAATGTTGGGATCATATCCTCTTAGTTTAATTCAATAGGGGAAACAATAGTATAATTAGTTCAATAGTATTGATAATTTAATACATGATGGTGTGAAAATTAGAAAATGGCCTCTTTTTTTTGGGGGAGAGTTTTTGAATTATGAGTTTTTATGTTTTCCCAGTATCCAGGAGAAAGGTTGTGATGCCATATTTTCAATTTTTTAGAGTTCTATTCACCCAAGAAACACTAACACGTATTATGAAATGAGATGTTTGTTCTTGTAGATAGGTATAAAATGTGTAACAATATTTTTTTTCTCATATATATATTGTCTATAAAATATTTAATTGACACTAAAGTAATTCTAATTTGTTTTATATTTATCATATGCATGTTTGAAAGAGGTATATGGATCCCATGGATTTAATTATTAGACAAACAATGAATCTAATATGAATGAAATTAATTTGTGTGATTATTGATCTGTTGTCCATGTCATCTCACATCATTCAAATTTTGGATGAGATAAATGTTGTTGGTTTCAAAGTGTTATTTGTGAAATATATCATGAGGTTGTGTGGGATTTAATGTACTATTATAAAAAATTGAGACCAACTATGTACTTATAAGTTTTGGAATAGACTCCAAGAGGTTATAAGTTCTTACAACATGTAGAGTAAAACTCAATATAATCTTAAAGATGAAAAAACATATTATGTTATCCAGTAATAGAGAATATAATATGTTCTTGGAACATGAGAACTGAATTATCATTTGGCAGAAATATGGAAATATTTTAGATTTATTACATTAATAGGTATTAGTAATTATTAAAATGGCATATTTTAAAGACTTTATAGTCACCAATGAAAATAACTCTTTTTATTTTATAAGATTGGATAAAGATCTCATATTGGAATAATGATTTTATGGATATATCAATAATAATTCATGTAATACATTGGAACATTTGGATGGCTCATATTTACTATATAGATCATGCAGATCGTCATCTTTATATTTGTAATTATTTATTCATGATAATGTTTTCCTGATGTCATCACATAGATTGGGTGATGTTTTGATTTGGAAATATATAAATTTTGTTATCATAAGTTTGGAATGAATTGATATCAATTATAATTTAGGAAATAAGGATTTTTTTCTTATTCATTTAATCTTAGATGAAATAAATCCATGTTATATTCAATGTGAATCATTATAATATGTATCATTTATATCGCTCCAATTATTTGAATGGGGAAAATATATATTTGGACCCATATGTAAACTTTTGGGAGTTATATGTCCATATTTTAATTCTCCTGAGAATGTTTTAAATGATAAAAATAATCTAACGGAACTGTTATTATGGAAGTATGAAACATAATATAATGATATTTGGGATCTTGATTCATTCATGATGGGGCAGGGTCCCCATATTTTATTTTTTATTATTATTTTTCCTGACATTATAATGATATAATGTTCTATAGTGGAGAAAATTCTCACACCCTAATGTCACATTTCGGGGCTTACATCCTATTGTATGATTTTATATTTATTTTGGAATATGTATAGTTGGTTAATGACTAGGTAATGTCGTGAGAAATTCCTCGGAAACCATGAATCTTTTTTTGGTATCACATAGTATTTTTCATGATAGGTTATATATAATCCAACCAATATATAATTATCCTAAAACTATACATAAAATAAAAATGGAGTCTTTTATGGTTTAAAAATATTTAATAAAATCATGTGGCTTAGTCGTGTGGCTGATTTATTAAATTAAGTAGTGGACCAGAGTTGTATAATAATTTTCCAAATCATATTTCCATAATAAGAGAGGAAGATTAATGAATCTAAAATAAATTTAATGAATTGTTTTGTCACTAACTAAATTCATTCATCTTATATAATCCATGTATCTGGACTATTGGGATTTCTATTGGATTTTATAGATATCCATTTCTTTATAGATATTTTCTTAATTGGGTTATATTTTATTGGATATGGGAAGATAATGGTATTGTTATATAACTCATAATTCAGATTTGATTTCCAAGATCTCCAATATTTTTCATGTATGGAATAATATATTGGAGTTTTTTCTCATAAAAAATTATTTATTTCATGATATAATTATAATTCTTTTCAATAATTCATATAATTAGGAATTTTTTAGATATTACTTCTTTTTTGTGAGTAAATTGATAATTATTAATGAAATTGAATCCACTTGATTCATTTTGTATCAAATATTTTGGATTGGATATTATACATTAGAGAGATAGATTTTATTTTGATTCCCCAATTTTTTGAGAACATGTTTCTTCTTGTCTTATATATCTCATCAGTGTTATAGAAAATAATGTTTTAAATGAATGTGGTTTTATAGAATGATATTTTGTTTGAACTATACATGCATTATAAAAAATATCATTATTTAAAATTATTTAATATAATTTTTTATGATTGAAAATATTTCAAACTTTTTCCTATCATTGTGAAAATATATTTTCTCTCTTTTTCTGAAAATTAATATTTAGTATTCAAATAAACTATGAATTGTAAAAAATAGTTCAATGAAATAATTTGTTTGAAATGGGAATTTGAGATGCCTTCTGTTATAGGCAGTATGGTTAATAAACTATTTTGAATAGAAAATATGCAAACCCCAATTGTGGAATAAGGAAAATGGGAACCTATGGTAGTTAAGAGGGGGTATTTTTAGGGTAAGAACATTATGGATGGTGTTTTTACTATCATTTATATATGATTAAAACACTAACTAATAAATATTTGAGGTAAAAAACAATTTTATCTGTGAACTCTTACCAAAGAAAATTCATCCTGGCGTAATGTGAATACTAGCTAGACCATGATCAAAGATCTGGTTAGAGGCCCCTATATAACACGAACATGTTATATCCTAGGATTATTTTTCATATTACTTATATTTGTGAAATTGTTGTTAATTAATGATTTATATGATTAATTTTTTTATGATTATTAAATAATTTAAAGAAAAATGAGGTCATTAAATTTCATTTGAAAATTAGTTTCCCTAATAATGTATTATGAACTATTTTAAGGTTTCACCATCCTTTTTTTAATTATATTTTTTAAATTTTTCTCATTCTATAGTGTATGAAAAATTAGAATATTTGGTTTAACATAAAATTATTTCATTTGGAACACTTTGTGAGATATTATAAGGATCTGTTTCCCAGATTTAAGTCAAAACCATAGGTGCATATAGATCATTCTTTATCAAAAATATATATAGTCAATATTACATGTTGTGTGGAATGTAATCTCTATTAGTAGGGTGTAGGATTTTGGTAGTGACATTTTGGAATGTCTACCAATATATCAAATGGAGTTGTGTTGTATTTCATTTTAAGTAATTAGGTTTTCAATTTTTTTGGGATTGGTCCTATTTTTCCTTGTAGGATTTTTTCTCCAACTACATGATTACAAATTTAAATATTTACATTCGGTTATGCATGATCCATTATTTTTTTTAATTTTTTTTCAGTGAAAAAAACTATTCCAAAAATTATTTTTCGAAGAACATGATTTTGATTCAAGACAATGGGTATTTAGAACACTATATAGTCCATATCAATGCAAAAAATATTATGTTGATATTCCAAAACTAGATGTGATTGAATTAATTTGTGGTATGATTTTATAATTATCCACCACAATTTTGTTTTTGTTTGATTCCTGAGTCTCATACTCATCTCTGGGACTCGCTTTAGTCCACACATTGGGACTGGACATTGAGTTATTTCATATTCTCCTTATGTTGAAGACAATAGTAGTAGGTCATACCGAATTATCTGATGCACAAAGGGGGGTGTATACATTTCATGGGGAAACATTAAACCTGTGTGGATTTCATCTTGATATAGATCCATCTATACTATTTAATCCTCAAAATATATTGGTTGTACTCTCAACATCTGGTTATTAGTTTTATTTAAAAGAGAATCACATTTTATTATATTTATAGTGAAGGTTTTTTATCATTAGTGAATAGGGATATAAAATTGGAATTATGAATGTAGATCCCCATCTATTCTCAATTATAGACTGATTGGTGAAGTCTGTGGGAACTCATATGGTGGGTGCTCCTAGAGTTATTGAGTAATTTCTAGATTTTTTTCTAATGAAGTTGTAACCTTACTACATAAATTTGTAATTAATATATGGATATAATTATAGACATTATTCATTTTTATTTCAATGGTTCATTATTGGATAGTGCCTTATATGTTTTTGGAGTTCACTATTCACATAGAATATTTGATAGATAATGGTTTCATCTGCCACTATGCATCTTCATGGGATGACCAGTGTTATTCTCCATGAATGAAGACTGTATTATGAGGTTGTGTATAGACCATCAATATCTGAATCTAGTTATTTTCATGATCTTTACATAATTATAACAAATTTATATCTTTTTTCTAGTTCGGAGGATGTAGATGTTTTTCTTATATCAATCTGTAGTTTAGATATAATCAGTTGAGGGTAAGGGGGACTGTATCACGAAGTCCACCATCCACTAAAGATTAGTAAACATCGATTTGTTAGCTATGTAATTTATATTCCTAAATGGAACTCAACTATATTTTGGTAATTATTTTTTTTATGTAATATATTTGACAGTGTGTGGTATATGAAACACATAGTTTAAATAATACACAATATACAATAGAAATATTATTGTTCCAATAGGACTATTTTGACCAAGATATTGGTTTGTATGGCTTGGATATAAATAAAAAATATTTATAAAATATTTAGAATTTATTTTCTATAATTAATTATTTTTATTCATAAATTGAATATTTTTTTTGTAAATGAATAAATAATATTTTGATGGTAAAAGATATATTTTTTCTTTATAGGATAAATTATATATATATATTCATTTTACAGTACAATATTAAATTAATAAATCTTATTAAATCACTCTAATGAAATATTTTTATTATATATATATTTTTAATTAAATTGAATATATTTATTTATGTTTATTTAAAAAGTATGGAGAATAAATTCATATTATGATTCAAAAAAAATATTTCTGAGAAAATCGTTTAATTGAATTTTATGAATGGATATAATATATAATTTACAACAAAATTATAAATTATATCGTAAATAATTATATATTTTTCAAATAACCATATCATAGTTTTTAGGATGATTTATTCGTATATTTCTAAAAAGGCTTATTTTTGGGCGAATAGTGTAAACTACTAGTTTTGGGGAAACTATAATCTTATTAATTAAATCATCTAATTTACGAGCATAAATTTATTTTTTCATCAATAATTTAACATAACAATCTGTAAACTATAACATAATTAATTTAAATATAAATACATTATAATAATATTTAATTTTTATGAATAAATTCATTTGATGCACGAAAACACATTTTCCTAAATTTTTTTTTTCAATTTCACCCATTTATAATAAAATTTATTTCATTCACTTATATAAAATAAATATGGAAAATGGACCCATGTTATCAGTCACACTGTTAAAATTTAACAAATACATACTTTTATATTTGTTCACTATGAATAGAAATTGTGGTAAATATTGTTTACCTCGGTAAGGATAAAACATGGTTATAACATTGGGAAAATACATCAAAATGTCACTAAATAGTTACTTTGTTTTAATTTAAAAATATTATAATTAAAATTATCCTATATTAATTTTTTTTGAATTTATTTCAACTATCCATTTATTATAACAATTCAATTATTTTACCAAAATAATAAATACAAATCGTCAATCACTTTCTTTTCATACCTCTAATACATATACATCCAGATTATTTTTTTAGTATTTATTATAGATTTTTATTTATAGGAATAATAAATTATTTTAATATTTTTTAAAATTATAAATGATGGTATAATTAAACTAATCACTTACACAATGTCGATACATCACTTGTTCAAGAAGAAGACAATTCAAAGTATATGACTTAAAAACAATGAAATTAATATGTTTCTTTTGAATTTTATAACAGTAACTCCCGAAGAAATTTTAATATTTCAAAATAAATTTAATTATGTTTCATTATTTCTTTTTTAAAAACACCATGTTATTATTATGCTACATACTACAATTAGTTGGATTTCATTATACACAAGGCCCAGTTTTAACGAACAATAATATATTAATAAGATATAATTATAATATATAACCTAGATGTTAAATTAGTTTTTATGAATATTATTAACCACATATTGAATATTTATATACCATATAATTTTGACATTCATCTTATCTAATTTTTGGACATGATATGAGAACAAATTCAATATTTTTGGATAAAAGAAGTATTTTTCAGAAAATGTTATTTTTCTACCATTTAACAGCGCACCCAATTAAAATTAAATATTTAAAAATATAATATATTCAATTTTATTAAATAATATTTCCTTCATGAAGTGGGATATAAAAATTTAGTTTTGAAAAATTATAGTTAATTTTTAAAATGCTTCACATTTTAGTGAATTGTGAAAAATACAGCATTTTAATTCCAAAATGCATTTTCATCTTAATTATTGATATTGTCATATTATAATTTAAATTAGTTTTAAATTATAATTTTATTATGTTTTTATGATTTTATATAATTCTTTTAATTGAAATTATTTTGAAAAATAAATTGTATATAAACACATGTCATTCTTTTGAATATTTTACTTAAAAAACGATGTTTTCTCATTTTATCAACGAGAATAAATTTTTATTTAATTACTACAACTATTATGTTTTGAATATGAAAAATTGATTTCATATTTCGAATCCAAAGTATTAAATTTTATAAATAGGCTCCTTTTATTTTTGGACATTATGAATATTAATTTTAGTAATTATTTTTATTACAACAGGTAAAGCGAAAATGTGGTAAAAAAGTGTAAAAATAATATTATAATAATATGAAACTACTGTAAAACTTATCCTAAATTATTTAGATTTACTATGGGAGACCAAGAGAAACCATGGGATGAAAATATGGTATTTTCAAAAAAGTTGTGGGTGATTATGAAACTTATAACTTTGTGTATAATTTATAGGATAATATGTTGTAGACATGTATCATCTTACTAAATCAATTTATAAATATGTGTTTGTATGTGATATATTTTTGTTTGAATATTATTTGTAAAAATAAAATGATTACTTATATAATTTTTATTTATTTATAATTTTTGGAATTATATAATTAAATTTGTTGATACACAATTATGATGAAATAATATATTTATTAATAAAAGAATCAAATAAATGACATTATAAATGTTAAAATAAATATTACATTGAAATATTTATTGACATACACGAATTTTAGTGACCATAAAGACGTTTTATGATTGATTTAATATTTTTTATATGTAATCATGTTTTTATGATTTCTTTAAAAGTCAAGAATGAATAGTGTCAAAATTGTCATAATTCAAAACATATAAAATAAAATAGTATATTAAATGTTATATAATTCATAATAAACCAAGATTCAACCACATGGTTTGGATATGTATTAATAAGTCAGAAATGACACTTCTGTTTTGGGTTTTTCATGTTATGGTAATTACAGTAACACACAAAGTATAAATAATAAGATATCACAGTAAGATTAAAAAGAGTTAAATAAAAATGATTAGGATTAAAAAAAATACTAAAAACTTGTGTAATTTTAATTATATGATGTTTATTTGACCAAAACCCATCTAATATTAAATATAATTTAATTTATGCTCATTTTGAAACCACAATTAATTTATATTAATTTAACATTTTAACAGTATCCAAATTTTTCCCTCACCCCTCTTATAAAAGGGTACTTCTCCTTCTCCTCAATTCACACCTCCAAATCCCATTTTCTTTACTAAAACCTGCACAATTCTTCCACCAACATTTTTAAATTCATACTAGAGGAAATAACATGGGATGAGATCCACTCTAATGATTCCTTTTGTGTAAACTAAAAGGAGACACCTGAGAAAGAGGTAATTGTTTTATCACATATTTTAACGTTCTTTTCTTATTATATTTACCCTTTATATGTTGTATCTATATAATATTGATAAATCATTTATAATTAGTATTTTTTGATGTTATTATAATTATGGGACATATACATTTCTCTTTTTTTCTATCATATGAATATCAATATCACTACGTGTGCATACGTATGACATACCATCTCCAAGACGTGGTGTAATTTGTTACTCAACACTAATTTATTTGTATGCGTATAACGATGAGTTTAATGGATATAAATAATGAATATAACTTGATTATTATTTTATATAATTTATATATCATCCAATTTTATACAATTTATCCATCAAAGGAATGATATCGTCGCTCATGAATACATAAGACCTTCCATCTCCCCGATGCGGTGAGATTCATTCTCCACGCTAACAATTCATGAATTAATTTAAAATTTATATGATGATTAGAAATAATAACGGTGAAATTAATATAATTATGGATATAAATGAAATACATACTATACATAAAAAATTGACTTACTCAACCAAACATGGATAGGAAAAAACCAGTTAACACCAAAAACAATGGCCATTCTGAAATATTATTAACCAAATGATATAAAATGATTATATATTATATCATAAACATGGTTATGGTAATTATACTATTTAATAACATGTTCTATACAATATATAAGATGATAAATAATGTTTTACTAAAATAAAGTATTAGGTGAGTGTTAATTTTAGAATCTCTTTATCATCTGAGATTGCCTATATGTAAGTATCTACTTGGACATCCTTATCATAGATGTCTACATTTCATAAAATGTAATTCAAAATATAATAAAAAATTATATATAAATTATTTTACCATTTTGGGTATTTTTAAAAAATGTTTTGAATGAAATATTTCTATTGTTTTCCAAATGACGTACATTATAACTTTTTCGAAAAATTAAGGAATGAATTTTTTTTAACTTATACAGTGCAGGTGGCTATTTTCCACCATTATGACTCCATAAAAATTTGAGGCCTTCTTCACATGATTATCAGTGTATATTAAAAATATGTTATTTATTTTGTAATTGTGCATCTTATAAATTAGTTCAATGTAAAAAGGGTTATTTCCAAAAATGTGTTTCAATAAATTAATTTAATTATTTTCATCTATATCAAAATCTATTGTTCGATTTCATGATATTTAGAGCTTGAATTATTATTATATAATATTCCATATTTTATTAAAGGTTTTATGATATATTTTAATGTGGTGGTGCATTTTTTATACCATTCATTTTTTATGTTTAATGTTTTCACATTTCATATTCTTGTTTTGATACGAATGTTTTAGTTATGTGTCACCCTTTTCATAAGAGGAATAAATTGTACTTTGTAAGTACTGGGTACGAAACACTATATCCCCTTTCTGAATTTATATTTATCATGAGAAAAACTAGTGTCTTGGAATATGTCCTTTGTAATATTGTATTGGTATTTTCATGGGGCCTTTTTAGTATGGTTATGTTGTCCAACATTATCTATTTATTCATTATGATAATAGTTTTTGACATTGCATGTGATTATTTGACTAGTAGAATATTCATGTGATTGTTAAAATAGAATTATTTGATTTATTCTTGCCATATTATTCTGAATGTTATGATTAAAAGAATTTTTTTTAGTTTTGTACCCTGCCATTATTTTTTTTCTTATTTATTTTAGCTTTCCCTATATTGTTTATCCATACTAAGCATCTAATCTCACTCATTTCTTATGTTTTATTTTTCCCCATGATGTGATAAAGTATATTATGATTTACTAGTAGGGATATTCTAACATATTTGTGAGTTTTAAAAGGAGATAATATGTATTTTTTCATTTAATGATAGAATATAAAACATATGTATTTATCAATCTTTTCTAGGATAAAAAACAGATTTGTCCTTCTGGATTTGATTTTCCTTGTAATCATGCCAACTAATTAAAATAATTCACAGAATTTGGGCACCTGGGGTCGGGCATTATAGTTGATATCTTATGAAATTAATTACAAACCATGAAAACTATAGTTTGAGAATCATTGATTAAGAATCTTTATCCTTATATTGATTTGAGGATAAGTATAGAAGAACATCCTAGAATTTTGTAAATGTCCATATTCTATGGGACTTCTATGAAATACCTATATGTCTAGATAGTAAATGTGGATGTGTTTCTCACACATATGTAACTAAGAGTAACAAATTCAACAATTTGTTAAGATATTGACTTGTAGTAATTAGGTACCCAACAATGGGCCTTACTGCACACCTAGTTTGACACTCCCAAGGGATATTCTTAATATAATACACATTTTATTTACAATCTATTACGAAGGATTTATGAGTTATATATTACCCAATGCAACTATTTTTATGACTATTATACTAGATATGAATAAATCATCAATTTATGTCAACATGTTTTAGAGATTTTTTATTATACACTACAAAATGGTCTGGCATAGTTTATTTCATCAATTAGAAATGGAACCTAGTAGAAGGAATGTAAACGTCCCCAATTCACAAGATCCAAAGAGTAAGAAAGATTATATAATTCATGCTCTTATGTTGACATTTTGAAGTGAAATATTCTCCCATGCATTCTCATCATATGAAGAAATAGTATCTGAGTTATTTTTCTTTGAAGGAAAATAAGAGAAGAATATGACTGCATATAAAAATATAGATAATGAGAATAATACAATGAAATATTTTATAACATGTTATTACTACGGAAAGATTCACCATTGTAAATTCATGAATGGAATTGGAGTTTTTTATATATTTGGAGAAATAGGAAAAAAATTCCTGATTATAATGGTAAGAAGAATGTTTCTAATGTGCAATACTTCAACTAAAAATATATGGTAAACTATGTGAATTAATATACCATTCGTCAATGGAATAAAAGTGATAATATGCTAGTTGATAATGATCAAGTTGTGATATTACCATAGATAATGAGGAATGATTAATATTCCTATTCAAAAATAATATTATTTTAAAAATAAATATATTTTTCATAATTATTATGGAGAATATAAGGATTGTATTTTAGTAATATATAATTAATGATTTGAGATTATATAATACCATGTAAAGTTACCATGTTGTAATTAAAACATTTAGGAAAATATATGGTTGAGGGAAAGATAACCTTTAATACATTTTTGATACTGTGATAATGATTTTGTAATAAAGAGAAGATTGATTTGGATAAATTATATTAAATATTACTGACCACCTTGTAACTTCTTTATTTTTTGTTTATTCCATCACTATCGGGGTTCACATCAATTTATCATTTACGATTTATACACAATATTCTATTTTTTAAAATGTTTTATGGAAATTTACGGTATAACCGTTTTCAAGTGAAAACATGATGAATGTATTATAATTAAAGAGATCTGCATTATGTTATGTGACCTTCCTTATAATTTTTTTGGACTGTGAGTTTGGGAAAAATAATTTTGGATAAGTCTAAAGGATAGAATGGATTGAGTTTAACATTTGATAGTAATGTTTACGGTTAAACATTTCATTATTTTTGAATATATTAGGATATTTTTGGAATTTTAGAATAATATAGTTTTAGAAATAATTTTAAACCCATAGGACGTGTGACAACCTCTCATATCAGTCAATGCTATTGGAATTAAACCCACAACCAAAGTGAAAAAAGGCTTTATCAGATACCTTAGGCCTACATGATGTTCTATTTTGTATGATGATGTTTTTTTATTTAAATGTTATGATATATAAAGTATATGATTAATTTTATAACCCTATATGATTAAGATAAATCATATTTCATTTTCATTTGGAATGGAAGGTGAGTTTGTTGTAGAAATTGTGTACAAAACAAAACTATACCTATTATGTAAGTATGTATATTTGATTATGTTCTTAATATATAAAGTAAAAAAATCATTCAACTATATGGAAAAAAACATAAAAAAATTATTTGTAATTTCTTTTCCAATGAATCAAATGGTCCCTTAGGTCATCACTGACTTCAAGGTTTGTGATTGTTATATTTTTTCTTCTTAATGTTCTCAATCACACTCTATCAAAATGTGATGGTTAGATTTTTCTCTCATGTCCATGTTTTTCTGCATGACACCCTAATATGTTTTATCTACGGTTTCCTTCATAATTATTGTTATGTATATTAAAATGGAGGACTCTTTAATCCATTTTCCAATGTGGGATTTCAACAAATATTTTCTGATATGTAAAATCCATAGTTTTAAAACCAGACATTAAATTGGAAGGATGCAATTTATTGAAGGAGGAGAAAATGTAAAACCCAAAAACATTAAAATATTTATAAATAAATTTAATATTGCTTTTTTCTCACCTTTTTCTGCAACATCATGTGAATCATCCACTACACACTACAATGAGTTGGCATACATTACATACAAGTCTCAGTTTTAATGAAATAAATATATTAATAAATGATATTATAACATATTACATAGCTATTAAATTAGAGTTCATGAATATTATTATCCAAATTATTAATTTTTATAACCCATATAATTTTTTCATTCATCTTATTTAATATCTAGACCAGATATACAATGAAAATCGTTTTTTGATAAAAGAACTATTTTTCAAAAAATAATGTTTTCCCGCTTTTTGATTGAGTACCCAATTAAAATTCAGTAGTTTCACATTTAAACATAAAAAAAATTAAAATCTTATTTATACATGATACTTAAATATTTTTTGAAAAACATTGTAATTTTTCTGAAATGTTTCACATTTTTGATAAATAGTAAAAAATATAGCAATTTAATTCAAAACTATATTTTCATATAAATTATTTATATTGTTATATTAAAATTTTAATTTTAATAATGTATAATTATAATTTTTATTTATATTTCAATATAATTTAGGTCATTAGAGTTATTTAAAAAATAAAATTGTATATAAACACATGTCATCCTTTAGATGTTTTTTACATTATAAACATTATTTCTCAATTTGTCGACGAGAATTATTTTTAAATTAATCACTAAAACTTATATATTTTGAATTTGTAAAAATATATTCTATATTTGATATCAAAAAATCCAAATTATGTAAATAGTTCTCTTTAATTTTTGGACATTTTGAATATTAACTTTAGTAATTAATTTTATTAACCCCTGTTAAACTGTAAATCAGGTAAAATAGGTAAAGCTAATATTATAATAATATTAAAAACACTAAAACTTTTCCAAACCCTATTGGATGAGTTATGGTATAATATAAAAACCCCGAGAATATATATTTGCCCTTTTAAATCAACTTGGATGTGATTATGACACTTATAACTTTTAATTTGAAGTGAAGGAATATATGTTATAATCATGTATCTTCATAGTAAAACAATTTTTACACAGTGTTATATATATGATATTTTAGAATATAATAGTCATTATAATGATAAAAATATTAAATACGTAATTTTATTTTATTTATAATTTTTTTGAATTAAATAATTAAATTTATTTATGAAACAATCATGGTGCAATAATATATTTATTATTGAAATAATTAAATAAATTATAATAGATATGTTTAAATAAATATTGTTTGAATTATTTAATTTTATAAACTAATTTTCTAGATTGATATGAAATTTTTAGATTGATTTAATTGATATTTATGTAATGAATCATGCTATTAATATTTTTGTAAAAATATCATGTATGAATAGTGTCAAAATAGACAAAATGCATTACATAAAATATAAAATATTTTTTTAAATGTTATAAAATCATTAACAATATAAGATTTAACCACATAGTTATTATAAGTCCAAATATGTCCTAAATGAAATTATTATTGGTAGTATTACATGTTATGGTAATTTCATTAACAGAAAATTTATACATAATAAGATATCATGGTTAGATTAAAAAGGGTAAAATATGGGTTAAACAAGTAAAGATAGGGATAAATAAATATTCAGAACTTCTGTTATTTTAATTTTATGTTATTAATTCGACCGAAAAGAATCTTATATTTGAAATAATTTAATTTTTTACCATTTGGAACGTAAATGTAAATTATCGCAATTTAATATTTTGAGAGTTTCCTAATGTTACGCTCACCTCTATTATAAAAGGGAACTTCTCATTCTCATTAATTCACACCTACAAAGCCATTTGGCTTAGAAAACCCCTAATAAATTCTTTTACCAACTTCCCTCACATTATCCTAGAGGACACACTTCGGGTATAAGGCAATCCTTTGGGGTCCTTTTGTGCAATCCAAAAAGGAGACACCCGAAAAGAGGTAATTGTTTTGTCACACCTTTCAAAAACAATTATACTTATACTTCCAATTTCTATGTTGTTTCAATATAAAAATAATAACTCCAATATCATCAAAATAATTTTTTTTATAATTTATGGAAAACCATATTAGTCCTTTTACCCATCATACGAATAACAATATCAAAATGTGTGTGTACATACAACTTACCATCTCTGCACTATAATTTAATTTATTATTGAACACTACATTATTTGTATGGTTATAATGATGATTATAATGGGTATAAATATTTAATATTATATGATAATTACTCTGTATAATTAATATACAATAAAATTGCTACAATTTAATCACCAAGGGAATGATATCATCGCTTGTGCGTAGGTACACCATACCATTTCAACGACATAGTGAGTTTAATTATCCATATTAACCATTAAAGAATGATTATAAATGTTATATGAGGAGTAAAAATAATAATTTATAACTTAATATCATTCTGGATATGAATCGAATACATCTTATTAATAAAAAGTATGACTGACAGAACTAAACATGCATAGGAAAACAAACTAGTTAACACCCTAAACTACGGTAATACTATAATTATATTAATCAAATGATGTAATATAATCATATATGATATCATAAATATGGTATTGGTATTGGTATAATTTAATAACATGTTTTAACCATTATAATGGATTGTAACTCACCAATCATTATTGGAAATTATATAGTAAGAGTAATGATCACAATTTATTTTTTATCTTAGATTGCTTATACATACGTATCTATTGGGACAGCCTTGTAATCCATGTCCATGTTTCTAAAATTGTAATATAAAATATTATATTCAACTGTTTAAATTAATTTTACCCAAATTTTACTTTGTAAAAAACATTTTGAAAGGAATCTTTGCATCGTTTACCAAATTTGGTACTATATAACCTTTTTGACAAATTAAGGGAAAATGTTTTTCCACATATATGATGCAAGCACCTATTTTAAACTATTATGATTACTTTACATTTTGAAGGCCTCCATACATTATTATAACAATATTTTCAAAATAAATATTTTCTTTTATAATCATTTGGCTTCTAAATAATTTCAAAGTAAGAAATGGATATTTCCCTCAAAGTGTTTTAATGAATTTATTAAATTATTTTCATCTATGTCATCATACTTTATTGTATATTATGCTTATTTGAGGTTGAATTATTATGATAAAATCTTCTATATTATATTGACGTTTTTATGATATTTTAGACTGTTGTTTTTTTTATTTATACCATTAAAGGTTTACGGTTAAAGTATTTACATTTTGTATACTAGTTTTAAAATATATTTTATGTTATGTTTAATAGTTTTCATAAGAGGAATGAACTGAACATACTAATTTATAAGAGGGGCCCACTATAGCCCATTGGTTCATTAGTAGGTCTGATGAGACAATGTATTTTCTTGGCACAAGGCCTTGATGGTATGGTAATGGTCTTGGAATGAGACCATGGCGACATGGTTATAATGTCGACATTATGCATTTCCTCATTACGAGAAAAGTTATCAATATTAAAAGTGAATATTATACTAGTAGAATATACATGTGAAATTTTAAATGGAATTATTTAATATATTCTTTTTCCACATTATGCATAATATTATGTTTAAAAGGCTTGTGTTTTAGTTTTATACCTATCCTTAAAAGTTTATGCATATTTATGATATCTTCTACTATAATGTTTATCCTTACTGAGAATCTAAGCTAACCCCTTTCTTATATCCCATTGTTACCTAGGATGCAAAGATGTATATTAATATTGAACTGTAGTGATATTCCAATTGATATGAGAGTTTTGAAAGTGAATAATATGTAATTTTTCATTTCATGATTTAATGTAAAACTAATGTTTGTATCGAGTTTTCCAAGGCTTTTAAATAAATCGGTCCTTTAGTTTTTGATTCTCCAAGTTATCATGCCATTATATTTAAAAATTTTACTAGCTCTGGGAATATGTGGTTGGGGCATCACATGAATTATAATAATTTAGCAGGAAGATATAATTTATAATTAAAGACAAATTTTTGTAGATTATAATTCAATTTCATTATTAATTTCTTTGATGTTAATTTAAATTAATAGTCCAAAAACTAGCAATAATGAATTTTTATTGTATAAAATATATTACTAAATGATTTTAAAAAATAATGTTTAAGGGAGAAAACATGGGAGGGTAATGTGTGTAAAAAAAATTTGTTCTATTTTGATCCACAATCCTCATACAAAAATTTATATCCATTAATGATTAAAAAATTTGTTTCCATGGATAAGGATAAAAATGAGTTATAAGGTGATTAAACAATAACATATGGTTTAAAATGTAACATAATAAAGTAAAAATTTTATATCATGAATTTATTTTTACAATATAATTTCATAACATGGAAATTATTACATTTTATGCAACATGATATGATTTAGATACATATAATATTTTTAATTTATTAATATTTACAAATATGAAACTAAATTAATTCTTTATTATCCATACAAAAAATTATCATAATTAAATACAATATATTTATATTTTTTTATAATTAAGCTAACAAATGTATTCCTTTAATTTTTAATCTTATATTTAATTAATGTATCACTCATGTGTATGTGTCGAGAAAAACTATTAAATAATTATATGATTAATTATCACTATTTTTTATATTAAGCGATATAATGATGGATTTAATAAATATATATAATATTTATATGATAATTATAAATTTTGGAATATGAAATATTATATATCATTATTTGATTATTTTCCAAATAAAATGAATACAATATTTCTGAAAATGTACAGACTAACATCTACATGGATGATGTAATTATTTTCTCAAAATAACCTTTTATGGGAGGTCATAAATTTTTATACACTAAATATGAATTTATTTAAATCATTAATAACCTTATATAGATGAATGAACAAGGATAAAGATGCATGGTCCATAATTATGAATCAAAACATATATGAGTATATAAGTAGTTATGACTTGGTATGATGTTGATAATGAATGATTGTTAATGAACGAGTAATGTAACGACACATTTTTTCAATGGAAATTTACCTCTTATAATTATGTCACATAGAATCACAACATAATGAACTATTAAGTGCTATAGGACCATGAATTACAATTTTATCATTTCTCTGATTTTATTTTCAAAAATCTTACATACACTGTTGTGACTGGTATGTTTTTTTGAGTTCGATAATAGAAAAATAATTTTTGGATAATAGTAACAAACCCTTATGAATAGTTATATACCCTAATGAATAATAACCTTACCTTTGATAATATGTATATAATATTAAATTTGAAAGTAAGATATACCTATATTTTTAAATAAGTAAATGAATGTTTTATAACTGGTCTTTAATAATATATTTTTATTTTAAATAAACATTAAATTAATCATATCTAGAAAATTAATTTTGAAAATTTTATTTCATTTTTGGATTATACACGTCAAAATATTATTAGGGTGAATTTTTTGGATTTTTCTGAAATACATGAATTTACAGTGAGTAGTAAAACACATTAATTTACTGTTTTAATACATTATAATATCAATACACTATTACCGACATAACAAGTGATGTATGAACCAAAAACTAGAACTCTCATTAATTTATGCCTATTATTGTTCTTGGAATCATAAAAATTTCTGGTCATGAGTGAAAATAATAAACTAATGACTAAAAAATTATTAAAACCCTCCTGTCCTCCACTATAACCCCTATCACTCCCTCTTAACTTCACTCAATGCAAGCCCTGTTACTTGCCAATATTCTTCTCAAATATCTCTCCAAGATCCACTCCCACGTCTAAAGCCCCCTAGTATCTTTAAAATATCAAAACCTCTCCCCTTAAGTGGTTCTCAAAGGAGATAAACTCAAGAGGTAACTTCTTATATCCAATTATTTTATTTATTTAAAGTTCTAATATTTCTTGTTTCATTCATCACATGCATTAAAAAAAATGGAATGATAAATCCAGTAACATATATGTTCTGGAATTATATTATTCTAAAAGGTTAATTAATTATTATATCTCCTTTCCACAACTTTTAGTTTAAAGTAATGAAAACACCGTTTGAGATGTGTTAATTTACCACATTCATGGAAAATAGTTTATAAGATTCTATTATCCTATTTAATAACGGCCATGATACCATTGTGATATGGTTGAACCACATTATTATGTATGTAATATATCCTAGATAAGGTTATTTGATATTTTTTTACCAATTATATTAATTTATTCAACAAAACATGTTCATTGTAATAAATCCAATAGATTAATGAAAATAGTTATCCACAAGGTTTTATATAATAAATCATCTCCACATTCAATAAGAGAAAGTATTTTTACAATAATTTAATCTTCTGGGTTTTCAATAATAACATATATATTAGATTCGGGACAACCGTTCACATCTTAAAATATTATCCGTTCATAAATAAACCAGTAATGAATGATAAGGAAACAAACAGACCCAAACAATTAAATTGAACATAGTAACCCATCAAAAAGGACACGAATAATCATCAAAAGGATATAATACATTTATTAAAAATATATGATGTTCTCAAATTAGTAATTAATAAACCTAATTTTTTATTCAGGTCATTAATAACAAGTTGAGGATAGCACTGGACATAAGGTAATGGATCCTCTCCATTTCACTCTTAATCAAGATGTTCTCCATTCTATGCCATTTTATGTGTAATCCATAAGGATGGGGTATGATTAAAAACCTCACCCATACTTCCCCCGTGATGTATTAGTGATGTGAAACCAATTTTATATCTCGTCATCCTACTTAGTCACACGCGACACCATGTAGATAAATCGTAAAGAATTCTACCTGAACGTTCTTTGATCTTTTGGGGTTACTTATCTTTCCTTATATAAAAATGAACATATATTCTCTGTTTATGTAAATATTCTAAATTCTATTTAGATTTTATAATTTTATTTATAATTACCATTTCATCAACCTGTCATGTGGATATACATGTTTTTAAAAGATTACCAACCATAAAATATTTTGATAAGAAAACTTATTTTATGGGAACTTCCTAAATTTTTAACCAATTTCTAGTGCTCCTTATCCTACGATTTAAGCCAAATTTGTCTTTATAAAATCAATCATTTTATTTTGAAACCCGTCTTGGTTAAATTATAGTTTTATATAAAATATTTTCTACTTTTCTATTTTAAAATCCCTAATATATTTTCCTTAAAACCATATAATTTTTTTCAATTATAATGTTTCTAAAAGACATTTATTATATATATTCAGTTCTATTTGACATTGCATATCATGTATTATTCCCTATTAACTTCCAAAAAAGTTCTAATCCCTTTCATTAATGGACACTTTCCAGATACACCCATTGTTTATGATTTATGTCATGATTATGGTATCCTATTCTTTCCATGGGTACCCTTATCTTTATTTATGGTTGATTATGTATGATTATTTATGTCACAAGAAAGTTCAGGAAAATGTAGATATGGGTGTGGTGAGATAGAACTCAAATTACTTGGGTAAAGTTATGTCTAATGAGATGTGATGTGAAATCGTATTGGTGGCTATCATTGACCCATACTGCAATGGGAAATTGGATTGGGGGTTAGCCTGCACCCGTACTACAATGGGAAACATGATTTTCGGTTTTCCATGACACTTACTACTATGGAAAACTGGATTGGATTTTACCCTTGACTCGTAAAAAAGACATGTTTTATGATTCTTCCACATTTATATGGTTCCATGTTTTTGTGATCCCATTATTATAGGATATGATTTCATATGTTTCGTGCTTTAGATATCATTATTTAATACCTCCTAACTCATATACTTAAGATTTATTCTCATGTTAAATCCCTTAATGGTAATTTTATCTCATCCCTTTTTTTATCTATTCCCTAGGGTAACATATGGAGATATAAGGGCTCAATGGATGTTAGAATATTTTGTAGAGATTAAATAATGATGTGTTTTTAGTCCCATGTTTTATGTTTTTTGTACGAAGACTTCCAAGACACTAGACTTAATGATCCTTTTCTTGTTCTCTGACATATAATTATGCTTAAAATCATGTAATGTTATGTGTAAAAGGCTTGGGTTACTATAGTTGGTATCCGAGGATGGTCTAGTTATTTTTAGAGATTAGGAATAGATCACCTTAGTGAGATCCTTAAGGATGTGACAAAGTATAAAAACACCCCTATGTTTTGGTAAGTTTATAGTATGTGGTTTATCAATAAAATACGTCCCTATATAGATACAAACAAGTAGATGTGGATCAGGAATAGATGTACCTATGAGTGAAAGCTCCGATAAGGTGTTTCGAGATTGACACAGTGTATCCCAGTACATGGAAAAGGTCCTTGCTGCACTATTGGTATTGACACTCCAGGGAGATTTGATTTTGTAAATTCGTGAGCATAGTATAAAAAATTATTAAGGGAATACAAAAATCCCATAAGAGTATAAGTCATGAAATTGATAGTGGATATCATATATTTAAACTTAATGAATCAAAAGTTAGGATATAGTTCTTCTTTACATGTTTATACTTTTATGTTCAAGGTTTTTTTAATGCATAAATCTAAGTATTCAAGACCCCTAATTGTATGATATTTTTCTTAGTTAATGGATGGATATAGAACAACATGTTCCATCAACAAATATGATAGTAATTGTGAATATTTCCTTAATGATATGCCTGTTATGACATAAATGAGTGATCAAAACATTATGACAGTACTTGCTCAGCTGGCTCATGTTATAGATAATAACTTGAGTCATGTGGAATGACCTCCTCCTCTATGGAAAGATCATGTTGGAATTGAATCCTTCAGGAAGAAAAATCCTCCAATGTTTAACAGATCATTTAATCCCCTCCTCATAGAATAGTGGATTAACTCCGTTGAAAAGATATTCTCCATACTCCAGTGCTCAGAAGAAGAGAATTTTATATTGGCGGTCTATAATTTTTGGTGGGTAATCTGATCATTGGTTAACACTGATCAAGAATAGAAATTCCCAAGAGGAAATTCATTCCATGGATTGGGAGTATTTCATGATGATGTTTTACCAAAAATACTTTCTTCACACACTTCGTATCAGGATGGATAGAGAGTTCCTCATACTCATGCCGAAGGGAGATGTGTCCATAGTGGCATATGAAACAAACATTACAAGGCATGCAAGGTATGCCACTAGATTTTTCATGAACACCCAATGAAATATGGATCACACATTTAGCAGACAAAAGACGATTCTACAAAAAGTATTGTTGATTCAGGACATCGATAGTTATCAGAATATAGTCTGTTGTTCCCTCATGGTTGAAATGAATATTGGAGACTCTTATTAGTCTCGTGGGCCCAATACAAATAAGAGGAAAATAGAAAACAAAAAGGGTGGTTCATAAAACAAATACCTTTATAGAAATAAGCTTTAGTTTTACTATTTTAAATGATTTGGGAATAATCATCATGGGAACTATCTGAAGGGAACCAATAATTTCTTCAAAAGTGGAATGTTTGGACATATGGCTAAAAACTACTGATGAGATATGAATAATCACACTAATGGAGAAAAATAAAGGAAGGCTTAGATCAACACTCAGTATATAGTGTAGTGTTACAATTTCAAGGAGTATGTGCACTATCAGAACAAATTCTTGAAGCCATGGGTTATCGGTGGAAATCAACAAAAACCTCCTAGGAAAAAAGGAAGGTATTATGCTATTACTACTTCTAAGAAGGATCCTGACAATGATGAGGTAATGGGTAAAGTAGTTATTCATTCATAAATAATGGAGGTAATGTTTGATTTTGGTTCTACACATTCTTTCACATCAAGAAATTTCTGTAGAACTATTCAAACATGTCCTCGAAATTTGGAGTAAAAGTAATTTGTGAGATCATCGAATGGGGAAATTTTTGCTTCCAAACATTAAAATTACTCCCTAGTTAATGTCTGTGGACTAAACCTCATAGAAAATATCTTCATACTTCTTTTAGTGGAGTTTGACACTATCTTGGTCATGGATTTGTTAATTTTGTACAAGGACAACATCAACAATTGGGAATGGGATATCACTCTTCACATCCTGAAGCATCCTACGGTTCATTACAGGTGTAAGGATAAAGTTGAATCTCTTTTAGAATAATTTTCTTATGTGTGGATATTGTTTACTTTTGAGAAATCATATCTATCTCAAATTATTGAGATAATGGAGAGAATCATGATTGAATACATGCCCATAGTGAGGGATTACCCTGATGTATTCCCTACATAGTTTTTTGGTCTCCCTCTTGATCATGAGGTTGAGTTTGGAATTTAACTTATCCTTGTATCTCTGACTATATCAAATAAAACAAATAGAATGGCCACCATATAGCTATAATAGCTGAAAAATAATTTATATGAGAATCTAGAGAAGGGTTTTTTACACTTGAGTGCATCACCTTGGGGTGTTCTAGTCCCCTTTGTCAAGAGGAAGGATGGATTAATGCACCTTTTCATTGGTTAACATGAAGAAAATAAAATCATAATAAAGAAAAATTGTCCCCTTCCAAAGATAGTTAAATTGATTGATCAGCTTCATGGGGCTATATATTTCTCTAATGTGGACCTTCGTTTGGGATATCAAAAACTATTGGGGAGGAATGAAGATATAACCAAGACTGCCTTTTAAACACTTTATGGACACTATGGGTTCATAGTGATGCCCTTCAGACTCACTAATGCTCCCGTAATTTTCATGTATTTTATTAATAGAATTATTAGATATTTCCTTGATAAATTTGTTGTAGTCTTTATTGACGATATTCTGATATACTTAATGGTAATGGATGAATATGAGGAGTATTTAAATACTGTGTTAATTACTTTGTAAAGGGATAAGTTGTATGAAAGGTATAGTTAATGTGAGTTCTTAATGGGGGATGCACCATTATTGTGGCATGATATCAACTGAAATGGAATATCTATTGACCCTTCCAAGACAAAGGCTGTTGAAGAGTTTCCAAGACCAACATCTATAACAGATCCCCACAACTTTTTCAGTATATCCAGGTTTTATCGAGAATTTTTGATGAACTTTTCATGATTTTTGATCCCAATGACCAAGCTTACACAAAAGGTAGTAATTTGTTTGACTCAGGAATGTGAAGACGGTTTTAAGTAGTTGAAAACGAGGATTCTCGTTGCACCAGTACTGAATCTAAAAATATGTAGAGAACTCTTTGTTGTATACTATGATGCTTGAAATAAGGGAATAGGCTTTGTACTAATACAAAATGATAATGTGATAGCCTAATACTCAAGGCAGCTGAAAATCCATGTGAAAAACTATACCACACATGATCTCGTGTAGGTGGCTATGATCTTGGCATTAAAAATATGGCATCATTATCTGTATGGGTAGTAGTGAGAGATATATATTGACAAAAAAAGTCTCAAATATATATTCAAAAACAAAAAAAAGATTAATATGTGCTAGCGAATATGGATATATCTTGTCAAGGATTTTGACTGATCAATCCACTACCATCCCAGAAAGTCAAACAAGGTGGAATATGCTCAATTTAGAAAGGACCGTGCATATTTATCAATGATGTGAATTGGAAAGGATATGATCATCTTATTTTTCCATAGGATGTACATACGAATCATTAAGGGAGAAACATCATCAATGATTTCTCAAATGATTTCTCAACCATCCCTCAAAGATAAAATAAATTATACTCAAAGAAAGGATGTGGAAGTTATGAAAAGGGTGGAAGCTATCTGAAATGGGAAATCCATGGATTTCATGGTTGACAAGGATGGAGTAGTAATATTTGGTTCACGATTATGTGTACCATCTAATCCATAGATAAAGAGGGATATTTTGAATGAAGCACATTTATCAAACTTCTCTATCCACCCAGGGAGTAAAAATATGTATCGAGATCTTTGAGAAAACATTTAGTGGGAAAATATGAAAAGATAGATTTCTAAATATAAAACAATGTGCATGGTATGTCAGCAAGTGACAGATAAGTGGAATAATTATAAAAGGATGATTCAACCACTACCCATACAAACATGTAAGTGGGATGAAATTACCATGGACATTGCCACTAGACATCTAAGGACATTCAGAGGAAATAATTCTATATGGGTCTTTGTGGATCATCTTACAAAGAAATCATACTTTATCATGATTTAAGATTACTATTCATTGGATAAACGGGCATGTATTTAAATCATATAAGTGGTAAGTGTACACGGACCACCACTATCTACTATATCTAATCCTGATCCATGATTCACCTAGAAATTCTGGAAATGTCTCTCAACAGGCTATAAGAACTAAATTAATCTTTAGTATGACCTATCATCCACAAACTAATAACCAATCTGAGTTACTATTCACAAATTGGATGATATTTTGGGAGCATGTTCTATGGACTTAAAAAGAAGATGGGACAGACATCTTACACTTTTTGAATTTTCCTACAACAACAATTTCTACCCAAGAATCTGAATGACAACATATGAAGACCTTTATGGGAAAAGTTATAGAACACTAGTGGGTTAGGATGAAGTTGGTTAAAATAATATAATATTACCTAAAATGGTCGATGAAGTGGTGAAGAATTTTAAAACAATTAATCATCATATCATGGAAGCACAATGTCGACAGAATATTTATGTAGATTACTGTCGATGAGACCTTGAGTTCATTGTTAGAGACACAATATTTCTATGCATATCTCCATGGAAGAAGGTCCTGAGATTCGAAAAGAAATGGATGTTATGTACTGGGTAAATCAGACCCTTCGAGATCCATGATCGAGTCGAAGATGTGGTCTATCTACTGACACTTCCACCGACCATGGACGATATACATGATATCATCCATGTATCCCTCTTAAGGAAGTACATACCAAACCCTTCACATGTACTCTACTCAGAGGTGGTATAGTTGGAGGATGATCTTTCCTATAAGAAGAATCCAGTGAAGATATTGGATCGTAGAGATAAAGTTCTACATTAAAATACTAATCAACTGGTAAAAGTAATATGGTGGAACCACATGTACAAAGAGGCAACATGGGAAGTAGAGGAAGAAATGAAGGAAAAGTACCCGTACCTATTTACATCATAAAATGTAAAACGAAACTTTGTGGGGGAAATTTCGTAATGGGGGAAGAACGTAACCACCCAAAGTTATCAATGGAAATTTACATCTTATAATAATTTTACATAAAATAACTACATAATGAAATACTAATTTCTTTGTGGCCCTTAATCTCAATTTTTCACTTCTGTGATTTGAATTTTGAAAATCTGACATGGACGGTTGTTAGTAGTACATTTTTTGGAGTTCGATAAGAAAAAATTAATTTTTCATGAATAGTAAAATGCCCTTTTGAATTATAACATACCCTTATAAATAGTGATATTCCATTTAATAGTAACCTTACCTATGATAATTTATAAATTATATTCAACTTGAATGTACGATAAACCTATATTTTAGAATAAGTAAATGAAGGTTTTAAAATTGGGTTTTTATAATAAATTTTGATTTCAATTAAATATTAAATTAATCATATGTAAAAAATTACTTTTGAAAAATGGATTTCATTTTTCGATTCTACACGTCGATAAATGGTTAAGGTCAATTTTTGATATTTTTTTGAAATACATGAATTTTTTGTGAATAGTTAAATACATTAATTTACCTTATAAATACATTTTAATTTAAATCAACTATTACTGACCTCACTAGTGATTTAAGAACCCAAATATAAAAATCAAATTCTTTTATGAATATTCTTGGTATGGACTCATCACTATTTATAGTCATGAGGGAAAATAATAAACTAATGATTAAAAAATTATGCAACCCCTCCTCTCCTCCACTATAAAACCCCCTTCACTCCCACTACTCTAAACTCTTATAAAGACTTGTTAATGGTAAATATTTTTTCCATATATATTCCCAAGATCCTTACCCACATCCATAGGCCCTTAGTCTCTTAAAAATACCCAAATAGATCATTTTAAGAGGTTCTCAATGGAGATAAACTCAAGAGGTAAATTCCTATTTCAAATTATTTTATTTATGTTATGTTCTATTCATTCTTGTTTCGTTCCTCACATCAATTACCCCAAATGGATTGATTACTCAGGTTACATACATATAAAATAATGCTAATATTATAATTTTATACTTCATTATCTTTTCTCCAATCCCCAATGTTTATTTGAAAGAAATGAAAACACTTTTTGAGGTGTGTCAATTTAGCACATCTAAGGAGAACAATTTATAATTTTCTATTATAATCATTAATTATGGCCATGAAAAAATTTATGTTATGGTTGAACCAAATAATTATTTATGTAAATATCCAAGATAAGGATATTTACTCCTTTTGAAAAAATGTTATTAATTTATATAACAAAACATGTTTATTGTAATCAAACCCACTAATTTACCAAAACAATTATCACTATGGTTTTATATAATAACTCATCTACACTCCCAATAACCAAATATATTTTTACAATAATGTAATATTATATTTTTCCAATATAAACATATGAATTCAATTATGTACAAACATTCATATCTTATAAGATTATTTGTTCCTAAATAAACATGTAATGAAAGTTAAGGAAACAAACAGACCCAAACAATAAAATTGAACATATTAACCCATCCAAATGGGCAAGAATGGAAATAAAAAGGTTATACTAAATCAATTAAATATAGATGATGTAATTGTTTTTTAATTAATAAACCTACTTTTTTTATTCAGATAATTAATAACAAGTGGAAAACACCACCAGACTAAAGGTAATGGATCCTCTCTATTCCACTCTTAATCATGATGTCCTCTATGTTATGCCATTTTACGTGTAACACAAATGATGGGGTAAGATTACGCACCTCCACCATTCTTTCCTAATGATGTACAGATGATTAAAAACCCATTTTTTCTATCATCAATACCACTTAGCCACACTCGATAATAGGCTGATAAACCGTAATGAATTTTACCTGAACCAACATTATTCTTTCGGGGTTCCTTTTCGTTCCATATTTGAAAATAGAGCTATCTTATCTGTTTATGTAAAAATTTAAAATTTTGTGTAGTTTCAAAAAAATAATTTATGAATACCCTTTCGCCACTCTCTCTTGTGAATATAAAGGTTTTTTTAAAGATTACCTCATTTGAGCTTTCTTATAAGCAAACTTATTTAAAGGGAACATCCCAAATTTATACCCAATTTCATGTGAATCCTATCTTCAGTTTTAAGCTACCTTTGAATTTATGAAATCAATATTTTCATTATGAAAACCTTATAGGTTCAATTTTGGTTTTATATAATGTATTTTCCTCTTTACGTTTTTAAAATCTATATAATATTATCCATAAAATAACACAAAAAGGCTTTAGTGATAATGTTTATCAAATACATTTACTTTATGTTGTCACTTCCGTTTGACATCGCTTACCATGTTATAAGCCCTATTAACATCCATGTATGTTATAATCCCTTTTTTTCATGGACACTCTCATGATACTACTATTTTTTAAGCTTATGCCATGATTTTGGTACGCAATTCATTCTAGGGGTACCCTAATGTTGATGTATAGTTGATTGTGTATGGTTATTTATGTGGGATGAATATTTATGAAAATATAGATATGGGTGAACCCTAATAGTGCTCCAATAAATTGGGTAACGTTATGTCTAATGAGACTAGAAGTTAAATGGGGCTGTAGATTTTCCTAGACCTGTACTACAATGGAAAATGGGATTGACGGTTAGCATTGACCCATACTACAATGGGAAACAGGATTGGAGGAAAGCCTTGACCATACTACTATGGGAAACGGGATTGGCGGTTAATATTGACTCATACTAAAGACATGTTTTATGGTTCTTCCACGTTTATATGGTTTCATGTTTAAACTATCCCATGTTTATATGATATTATTTCATAAGATTCATGCTTTTTATATCATTAGATCATACCTCCAAACTCGTATGCTTAATATGTATTCTTATGTTTATTCCCTTACTGCAATTTTTATCACATCCCTTTGTTCATCTGTTTTCCCAGGTACCCTATGTAGAGGCAAGGGCTCAAATGATTTTAGTATACTTTTATGGAGATTAAATAAAGAAGTTTTTTAGCCCCATGTTTAATGTTTTATGTACCTAGTCTTCCAAGAAGCTGGACTTAATGATCCATAGCATTTACTCTAATGTATAATTATGCTTAAAATAATGTAATGATAGGTGTAAATGGCTTGGGTCTCTATTAATAATATATTTTTCTCATAGAACAATGTATGTTATTATATGTATTGATGTTATATATGTGTTTAAAATCACTTATGATTCTACTAAAACCCATTATAAGGGTTGATAAACTAAATTATATTTCTATTAGATATATTCTATATTAACCGAATGCTTCTTTCATGGGATGTGAATACATCCCCTATTACATCATGAAATTGTCATATAATTTAATATTAATTTTACTGAATAAATTAATTAGTATATAATGTGGTTATATAAAGGACATGATTTTTTTTTCATTTTTTATTTCATAGCATTAAAAACTATAGAAAATATATGTTTAACAAGATTTTATGATCATTAAACATCATAAATTTTGATAATATATAAATTATATAACTACCATTAATATTAATATATAATAATTTTTATGAAAATGTAAATTTACAATGATAGTGAATGTGATGGCCTCAACCAGTATGAGTATTCCCTTTGAATCCTATTTATAAAAGGTTCCAAGGGAGATGGAATCACTGGAATGATTCTTTAACAAGCCCCATGCTAAGATATAACAAATGAGATAAGAATGAAACTATTTTTTAAATAAGATACATAATAATGAGATCATGCCCCAAACCATTTTAATAGAACAATCCTATGAATGTACCTCCCTCACAGACCTTATCTTTAAGGCGTCCACCGGTGGAATTCACTATTATGCATTTAGACCCATGATATATGAATTTGTATATTTTATTTTTAATAAAACAATAAATATATTTATCTCATTAATTAATTAATTTTATATATGAATATGTAATGAGTATGGAAAATTTTATATTTTGATATAAAGAAAAAAAAATTAATATTTGGAAATATTTTATTTCCACATTTTTTTAGAAATCAATAATTTTAAAACAATAGCAACATTTATTAGATATGATTAATAAAAAATATTTATTTAAATATAAATTAGAATACAATTGAACGAAATCCAATGATATTTTTTAAGGGTTATATAGTTACTACCATCGTAAAAATCAATATTTTCAAATAAATAAATATTTTAATTTAAAATATTAAATAATCCAATTTATATAATTATTTTTGTTAGATGAATATTATTTTCAAAATCAGAACATTAGGATTATCCAATACTGAATTTTTCATAATATTCTAAAAAGTATAAATTTTAAGTGAATATTAAATATAGTATTAATATATCGTAAGTATTATGATATCATAATAGAGAAATGATATGTAATCAATAATATAAATAAAACACATTATTGAAAATATCATTCCCCTAAAAAATAATATTTTTATGTTATATGATTAGTTCTACCAAACACCATTGAATCATCCAAAACCTTTATTATTATTTTTTGTATTAAAAACAATTTTTTAACATGACCCACACCCACATCATCATTGTTACTAATTAAATGGGTTTTGTTCATAAAACATTTAAATGATTAAAACCACTACAATTTATAATAAATAATTTGAAAACTGATGGTACGTTTTTTGGTTATCAAATATTTTTTATATAGTGTCCAAAACGTATGTTTTGAAATTAATAATGAATCCCTTATGTTTTTCTATAAATACTACAACAACCTCTCATATCTATTCATTAAAAACCAATTGATCCATAATTTACTCAAAATATCCTTTATAAACCCATCAAAAGGTGTTCCCTATCAATAATGAATCCCATCCTTCTCTTTTAGAAGCTACCACTTAAGGTATGTAATTCTCCCATATTTCATATTATCCAAGGGATTTCAATGAACAATGAATTTTTTATTTCGAATTTTTTTATTGTAATTTTTTTTAAAAGTACACTGCCATATTTAGAATTCCCATGTAATGATATACGACCTTACACTCCCATAAACTATCCTACAAATATTCATGTACACTAATTATGTTGTAAATATTATTCAATCGTAATCCATACCAAATATAAATGTTGTAAATTCTCCAAAGTGATGTAATATATTCTAAAAATGGAATCTACAACAAAATATATATTTACTAATTAAAATATTGTTCTTTCATGTTATTTTATTAATATTAAAACTATTAATTAATCCTCAAAATTATATATTATAATTTATGGTTTTAAGAAATTTTATATAAACAGGACTCATGTCCAGATCATATATGTTGTTAATTAATGGATTTTTCTAAATTCCTATTAATTTTTTTTAAAATCACTCATATTTTGTAGATTTAATGGTAAAACCCCATGGTGAGGATTATGTTATCTATAATTTTATTACAGAGTCCAAAAACTATGATTATAAATTAATAATGGATTTACCTCTAGGTTTCAATAAATACCCAACCATCTTCTCATTTATATACACTCAAATACCATTGAGCATGAATTTCCAATTCCTATACATATATAAATCCATCTCATGGTGTTCATAAGTTCGTTATAATGTCCATCCATGATTTTAGTACCACATTATTAATGTAAGGTATTCTCAAATATTCCTTTTTTTTATTCCAGAACATTCATTGTTTAAACCCTCAAGTTTTTTTATTTTTCATATTGTAATTAATTTTTACTCATTTTGTTACAGTCCTTTTGATTACCAATTAATGGAAGAAAATATTTCACTATCATTAAAGACATCCATATACCATTATGTACACCCATTGTACAACTGAAATTATATCATGATTTTCCTTATCTAATATTGGTGTTTGGAATACCCATCGCCAATTATAATGAATGGTATTGAACGAGAAGTTATTATCCACAAAATAATTGGTACATTCATGTACAAAATACACATTCCATATACATGGAAATAAATGTGATGAAATACCATCTTATATTAGATTATTTATGTAGAACACAAATAAATATACATAATATGAATACGAAAAGTGGTACCAGGATTATAGGTCCCTACAATGAAATGTTGTGTGTATTTAACTCATGAGATGAAATATATAGTGCATGGGTGGTTATCCTATGCACACTATTTTATGATGTCTCACTTTTTTAGCTTTTAATTTTGGATATGATGTGATATATTATGTTTTCACTAGATTCTGATCAAGCCACGATGTTATTATCTTATATCATTCATTTGTGTTCATGATTTTGATTCTCAGTCATCTATTTCATTATATTACTCCTCATGATTCAAATTTACTTCTTTAACTTATCCAATACATTATTATTCCCTTAATTCACATTATAAATGACCATTTTCTCATGAATATCCCCATGCTATCCTGTGATGTTATTGAAGAAAAAAGGAGTATACGGTAATATTATGGAGTTTAAATTATTTTTTACCGAATTGTTTAGTAAGAGTTTAATAAAGATTATCATATCATGAATGGGAAACTATAAACCCTATGTTGAGGATCTATTGCAATATAATATGAAAATTACTATCAAACACCAAAATGTGGAATACTATAAAACATGTGTACCTTAACCCAAATATCCATTGTATCATCTCCATTACTATCATATATTTTGAAGCATGATTGATAAATATCATAGGAGTGGTAAAAAGAAGCATCCCACAACTTTAGGTATCCATGGGTTAATATGATAAAATAGAAACATGAGTGGGATCCTATATTCCTTAATTATGTTCTAGAAAATCATTTTAAAAATGAAAGATGAAGAGATGTATGGGTCTCAAAGAGTTTTTTCCTAGGTTAATCATCTAAACATACTGTAATATCTTTTTAGCCATGTATATTGGAAATCATTGCTAATCTAGAATTATGCCTAAGGTTATTTATGTGTTATTTTGTATGAATATATTCTCCAAATTTTATACATACATCATTTGAACATCTCATATACTATATGATTGTTCACATAAAATGGAATAGTAAATGATATCTATTAAGTTAGAATAATAAATGAAAATATCTTATCATTTATGATTCATTGAATGAGATTTAACAAATTGAAATAATTATTTTCAAGAAATATATATATATATACATTGATTTGGGGTGTATCTATTTCAATCTCCCATATTAACTCTTTCTTCAAGGATTTTATTCCATCTCACATAATATTTTACTAAATAAAATAAAATTAGAATCCTTGTCATAAAATCATATTAGAAATCATGAAAAATTATTGTAATGATATAAATAACTTCACCTTATGTTATGTCATATGAAATACCTTGAAAAATCACTTCCAAAACAGTTTTGGATTAACTCTATAAAACATTCTGAGTAGCTCTTTGATACAGGAAAAATTAAGTTTCATTAAACAATAAAATGTGACCCAATATGAAATTATCTAATTTAATAGTATAGGAATATTTGGATATATATAAGTAATGTGTTACCTCATGAACATTGTTATGTCTTGATTTTTTATTAAAGGATATGGTATGATATCCATTAAACACGTGTATCTCTCTACATATTTCGAGTATTATACATCAGATGAAAATTTTAATTATCATAATTTACCTTCATCCATGATATTAAGAGACCATGGGAAATATATCATGTCAATCCCATATGCTAACTCACATGCTCTTGAATCTAAGAGTATAAATTAAACTGATTTATGAATACATCATGTTTAATTAATCCTTCTATATAATAACATCACATTTAACTTATCCATATAGATATATAATGCCTATGCATTTCCACACACTCAATTAGTTTATCTCACTTTAGGGATTATTTGTCATATTCCCTACAGGAAAAGACAAATCTCAAATTGGTTATGCTCTAACCAATGGCATGATAATAAATATACCCAACCACAACCATCTTTTCTATGTCAATATGTAAAATTTATTAATTAATGCATAAAAGTATAATTTTTATCATTATTTATATCACATCGACCATAGGTAATAGGGAACCATATATGATTTATCCACCCCCACATATAGTAAATACATCTTTATGGATCTTAATGTTTATTACTTTATGGTTCAGCTGGAATATCCTAAGAGTCAAATTCATAACCTTATACATCATGAGAATATTCTATATCTCTATAGAACTATACCTCTCATGTTTACCAGAATATTTGACAATATCTTAAAACATGTATTGAAAAAAGTCTATTAAAGATATGATCAATGTCATACTTTGAGATTTTCATTAACATTTCACTTCATGAAAGGTATATATATACACAATTATATAGTGAACATTAAACTGTGATAATACATATGTTTCATTGGAAATGATAAATTTTAATATTATTAAAATATTTTTGAATATTTTACAAACAAAACCTATGATATGGTTTAACATGTCATATATGTTGAACTACCAAATCAATATTAGATTTTCTACACTTTATTGAATTTTTTACACTTTATGTCATATATAATCCCTATAAAATCACTATGTGAACATAAAATAAAACACTACAACAAAAAAAATAGAGATAAAAATATATTACTAAATAATGTTTTAATAATTGTGATATTTTGGAACCACATTACTAACATTTATGAATTTTGAAGAAATAAAAATTTCATAAATTCCCAAAATTAAAAGTTTTTATGTCAACATATGTTGTTTACATAGAACTATATAAATGTTCCAAATCATCATTATTGGATCCCTTTTATATAAATTGTTTCCTGCTATAATGTGAAAAAAAAGATTATTTTTTAATTAATATATCCAATATCTCTTAGGATGTTATGTAATGATCATTTTAAATAGATAATGGAATAGTCTAATATTTGTTAAAATTTAACTTATCTATGTCCAAATATAATCCAACCAGCCTATTATCAATTTTGTTCTATTCAAAAAAATTCTCTAAAAAATACAAACCCTATTTTGGTATTAATTAACATTTATTTTTTTTAGTTTTGATCTTATAAAAATAAACTATATCATATGAGGTGCTATCTCGGATTGGAATGTTTTATTTTAAATAAATACTTCATTAAATTTTTTTTGTGATAGATGGTGAGAACACAATCCCCTATATTATGAAAACTCCCTTCATAAAAATTTTATCCCTGATAAAACACTATTATGCATAACTTTTTCTCAAAACATGGTTTATAAATTTATGAGTCATATACCATGTGTATAAAATTAATCATTTCATACATGCTCACAAAAAAACCTAATAATCAAATAATATCTCATAGAAGATAAGGTAAATGAGATTAATATTCCCATATTTTAGATACATTAATTTTATTTTGATAAAATTCATTATATTCAAATACTTGTTGTATTAACAATTTATTCCATTCCATTAATATAAACTATATGATCAACCAATTAATACTTTTATTTATATATACAGTATAGTCAAAAATTTTAAAATATATATTCAATGTATCATAGAGTTCAAAACTGAAGAATTAATTTCCATAAAAACCATACCATGATTAGAAATATATGGTTTTTAAAAAACACTATCATGAATTCTAGATAATTCCTTTATATGAATTCTGTATACAGCCTTATAATAAACCGTATAATTTAATTACCTTTATAAGATTCATTAAGTAATTATGTTGATAATTTCAACCATAATTTATTCATCTACTCATAAATTTTACCTAATTGTATAATCTATATACTACATGAATTAAAAAATCATATTCCTTGTTCATCCCTTCTAAATAATTTGAATAAAATGGATACACATTTATGGAATTCAATCATACTATTAGACCATTTAACATATATGAAAACATGATATATTCTCTTACTAGAACAATCTACTTTTAATCTCTCCATAACGGATATTAGAGTATTGAACATATCATAACTATGAGTGTCGAAAACAAGTCATCTCAATTTATTAAAAACTGATTCATTCACATACCAAGAGAGAAATAAGATAATAAAAATATTATGAAAAGCTAATCTACGAATTAATAATTTATGTTATTAGTATAGTAACAAGTTATTTTCCTTTATATGAAAAAAAATAATGATTAAATTATTTTCATATTGAAAACTCCACTATGTTTACAACACTTTGAAAATTGTAAAATTTTTATCATATATAATTCAGTATATTATAATTGGTTTTTGTGTCCAATAATGTTTTTTATAAACCATTAGTATCCTTGAGTTATCAATATATTCAGCCATATTGAATATTATTTTATATATCATATGAGAATTAATAACATTTCATATGTTACCTGTTACATTAGTATAATAAATTAATTTTCACATTATTAAGGATTAATCATAATTTTTATCTCAATGGGGATGATGATATTATTTATTAAATATGTTTCTATGTATTTATTATCAGGAATTACTAACCACATAATTAATTTTTTTACTAAATGGGATCCCATAAAAAAAGACCCCTTTATCTATTGTCACCCATCCATTATTTCCATTCACAATATAAAATATGTTAACACATATATTATATAACATACCCATATTGATGATAAAGGTCTTGAAAAGTATATCTTTGTATGTAATCTAACATATATTATTTGACGGTGATTTTATTTGGGCATTGTATCTCATTTTATTCCCAATTAGGTCTGAATGATTCTAGTAGCGTAATTTTTAATCATAACTCTTCTACCTAATTTATATTTTCCAACCATATCAATGGGTTACATTTTACCCATCTCATAAGTTTATATTAATGGGACAAAAATATAGGGAAATCATATTCATATATTTTTGGATGTATAGTATGAATAATTTTAATGAACACATTATGTAAATTCAAACAGTTTTATAATGATTTCATTCTCAATAAAAGTAATCCAAGAGTGATAGATAACCAACCCCATTCAACAACGTATATAAGCTTCTATCTTCTGAAAATGTATATAGTTCAAAACAATTATATTTACTTGAGGACATATTACATAAGATAGAATACCATTTTCATAACTATGAATAAAAATATTGAGAAACTACATTTAACAACCAAATCGATTCTTATAAAATTTGTTATAAAATAATTTCTGGGTAGATGAAAAAGTAAATTCATTCCATAGTTAATATTATCATTTAATTGAATGCTATATCCTAGAAGAAGTATAACATTTTATACTAAAACATTCATAATATTCAAATTTCATACAAAATTAAAAAAAGAATATTTTTTGGAATAAATTTTAAAGAAATGAACAATTTAAATATTTAAACATGAGAATTTTTTTGGGTCAATTACTATATAAATTCTAATTATGAAATTTTTATAATTTTTTCCTTAACATTATAAACATTTAATAATATTTAATATAAAAATTATATATTTATTAAAATATTAAAATATTCGTATTAATCATTATATATCATTTTTATATTAAATATATAATATTATATAAATTTTAATCAATTAACAATAGAATTTATATTATGTAAACATTATACATAATCAAAATATCATATAATTTTATAATATTTTACCATTGATCATATCAATCAAAAAAAATTATGTGGAATAAATAATATCCAATTAAATCCCATAATTATTTCTGTTCAATTCAAAATAGTTAATTTTGAGAAATTAAAAAATTTTATATAAAAATTTTATATATTTCAAATATATAATAATTTAAATCCCTACATAAATTTTTTCTTATGATTTCTAAATAATTTTATTTCAATAACATAATAATTTCCCCATAATTCATTACAATATTTTTAAAATAATATTTTGTCATATTTTTTTTTTTGAAAATACCGCCTAAAAATTTATTTTATAATATATAATTTATAAATAATTAATAAATTAACCATTTATAAACTAATATACCCAGAAACACATTTCATAATAATTTGTAACGAATTTATAAACAATAGAAATTATTTTTAATGTTGATTACATTAATTTATAATTTTTATAACAATTCTATTTAATGTTAAACATAGGGTTATTCCAGCTTAAGGATAATGACATCAGCCATTACATAGGCTTTTTAAAATCCAACTTTTAAAGGAAATTAACGTCTTACCATTACAAAACATAAAAATAAATATACATGTAAGGGTACCACCATCATATAATCAGCTCGCATAAGGGTATGACCTTTTCAACGATGACATTAGATATGGGTAAAACTAGTCATAAATATTTATAGCTATCTGGGACAATTGTGTAATGGTACTACCTATATAAATTTTCTTTATAGTTGTAAAAAATTGGTTTTCATTATATATAACATATGTGAATGGGTATCCTATAAGGGTAAAAAATATTTACCTCTATTTAGACTTAGGAAAACCATGATTAACCTTATGTGAACCGCTTCATGTAATGGTTGGCAACTAACTACCTTTACATGAACAATCACTTATGGGTATGATATTGGAAACCATTACACAAGTATGATGTGTATGGTTGTGTTTGTGGATACCTTTACATATCCTATTTTCATAAGTTATGGAATAAGATACCTTTATGTACCATAATATGTATGGTTAAACCCTTTTTCTATTAATATAGAATTATATTAAAGGAAAATGAAAATCAATCCTGGAAAAAATACAAACAAGAAACACCAAACCATAATATATTGTTATGGTAAAAAAGAACAAAAACCAAAGCAATAAGAAACACCCATTGAAATAGGGTGGTCTCTGGATTTCAAGCTAAAGATTCTTCATAAGGATGCCCACAACAGAAGGATTCAGGTAACACCCTCTATATAAGAATGAGCTCTTCCTCAACAAAGAATCCATAAAACTAATCAAAAAGAAAACTATGAGCGCCCAACAAAGGCAGCAAACAACTACTTCAGATCATGCACTCCTCCCACAAGACAATCTAGCTCCTAAAAACCGCAAATTCAACACCAGGCCGACACTCCATAAAAGATTCCCTAAAAAATTATTCATCTTGAAAACAAGTGCAGAAAATAACATTGAACAGAAGGACTAGTACTTTTTACCTATAGAAAAATAAACTAAAGCCCCTCCAAATAATAATAAATAATAAAACTAAGAAAACAGACCACAAAGAAATAGAGCAGAACACAAGGATGTAAAAAACCTTTCAAAACATCCTCAAACAGAGATAAGAGACATTTTACAAAGGTCAAAAAAATGCGGGACTTGTCACAATCCTTTCTAAGAAAAGGAAGGCGATCATTAGGAACTTGATCATACAAAAAAAATCAACTCCATTAACAACATTATTTGTCAGGACATAAGAAACAGAATTGGCTTCCCTATAAATGTGAGTGATAATATAATTCAAGGAAAATATATTATCCAAACAATTAATCCAACGATTAGTTATCTTCCAGGACAATTGAGAAAGACCCATCCTTATGGAAGAAACGACAACAGTAGAATCACACTCGATCCAAAAATTATCCCAACCACGCTTCACGACTTGATCCACAATAACGATAATGCCAAGCATTTCATCCTCAAGTAAAGATGCAAAGCCACAAGGAACATGAAAACAACCAAGGACATCCCCTTTATGATATCAGAAAACAACACCATAGCCAGAAAGCCCTGGATTACCCCTACAATAACCATATGAATTAACTTTTAACCAACCAAAATGTGGTTCCTTCCAAAGAACATCTAAAGTACCATGTGGAGGCCTGAAGTTTCCCTTAACACCTATCTGGTTAAGAACGGAAAAATCATGAACTAAGTTGAAGAAAAAATTCTCTTGTAGAATATCAATATTACACATAGTAGCAAGAATAGCTGATAAAACCAGCATACATTACAATGGATTGACACTTTAGGATATTCTTCCCTATGATATATATATTTGAACATGATTAATAATGAACATAATAGTATAAAATGAAATAATTCCTCCTCCAAAGGCATCTTTGAGAAAATATAAATTACTAGAAATTTGTGTGAGATCATGTCTCGCTCCATGATGATCTAGAATATCATATTAAAAGAAATAAGATAAATAGAGTTATGAATCTTAGGGTGTCTCATCTGTAGATATTCTTTTGAATATTATTTCATCTCATGGAATTCAATTATATAGGCTATCATGGAGGATAATCGATTTTAAATATATTAATTCATGTTTTTACATATAAATATACAGTTAATTTATATACATCCATTATATAAATATCTAACCAACTATTCATTTCACATAATTAAATAATAAAATTGATTACATCGATTATAGTATAAAAATACATGATAATAGTTTATAATTTAATTTTAATGGAAGGATATGTCATGAATGAAATTCATAATTTTAATGATGTATGTAAAGACCCAAAACATGTGCTGTTTGATTCAGTGATAGAAATATTGTATATATTTTTTATGTAAAAAACATCAAATTAAAAAATACATTAAATATTCAATGATATTTTCAGTTTTTTGTTCTAGAGAATTAGAAAGACTTTACAATTTATAAGAGAAATAGAAAAATAAAATAACTACTTCTCTTTATTTGTGCTAACTCTAATAAAAGATTTCTTATGTTTTAAAATTTCAAAAATACAATTGGAAAACACTTTAAAAACTAAGATGCATATCAAATTTCCTAGTACAGGGTTTCAATACCAGTGAAAAATGATTTTATAATAATTCATTTTAAAAAAAATATTAAAACAATTTATATTGAATATATATATTTGATATATATAATACATTTATGAAACATTTCAAAAATACATATTAATTTTAATATTCATTTTATAGACACTTATTTTAATACAATTTGATTTCTCCATTAAAATGACTTTAAAACTTATATTTCCTTTTTGCATTATTCAAATACTTGGTAGATCCTATAAAAACCATGTGGCCATAAAACATATAACTTCAATGAGGTCGTGGGTTTTCTCCCTATTTTTCATTAATAAATTTTATACCCAATTTCCTAATTTTACTTTTATGAAGTCATTTTGAATATCCTTTATTCTCAATCAAAATCTATTAAAACACATTTCAAAACTACTTAAATTATTATCAATGAAGAATATAAATAAAATTTCAGAAAAAATATTTTATAGAATATCACATAAGTGTTTAAGTGAAATTCATATTTTAGAAGAAAATTATAAATATAATTTTTATTACATTGGAAATAATTATAGAAATAACATCTTTTAAATACCTTGCTAATTAAAAAATTTATTTAAATATATTGATAAATACTAATTTTATTTTAATATTTTGATACATAATCTTAAATCATATTCTTTATAATTATTTTAGAAATTATGTAGTGCATGACCTTGTAAATATAAAAATAATGAATCCATATAAAATGACAATATAGAACATGTTTACATTTATATTCACAGTCTTTTAGAAATAATACCTACACATATAGTAATATGTATAAGATAATATTTGTTAACATTAATAATATCTATAATATTAATATTGATAACATTAATCTTGAATATAGTTTTTTACATAATTTTTACAAAAAATATTTTTTTTTAAATTTAACTAATAATTTCATTTAGAAAAATTAATTTTTTTAAATGTACTATTTCATTATCATATGAGTTCAGATGAAAAATAATCATATTCTGATATAATAATTAAAAAAATAAATCATAGAAATAAAATCATTACATAAATTCAAAATTGAAAATTGAAAACATAATTCCATGAGTTATGTTAATAAGGAACACTGAAAATAAGATGAATTTTTAAAATAAAATATACTGAAATAAAAAATTATAATTTTTAATATATACGTTCCTTATTTAGTTATAATTCAGATGAGAAATATTATTTTGAATAAAATTAAAATCTTATTAGTTTCTAATAATACATAATTTCAGAAATCATGTACACATATTAATTTTGAAACTAATGCATTTCCATTACATTTTACCTATATGATACTTCTTATTAATGTTATTGGTAAAGTCTCTTTCAATTTCTCTCATAATATCTGTCATAGAGCTTAGTCATGAAAACATAGAACAAAAGAAATTAAATTACTACCATCCCATAACTTCAAATTCTTAGCTCTTTGTACAATAATTATATATATATATAGAGATAGAAAAACAAATATAGAAGCTGTGTACTAAAAAAATTCATTTAACATGATGATATAGATGGAATAAATGTGGTTTATATAAAAGGGTTTCCAATTATGACAATTCAAAACCCTTTTAACCGTTGAAATTTAATCATCGAGAACTATGATATTTCAATGAAAAAGATCATTCCACATATACAAATAATAATGTTAAAAAATTATAATTTTTATTAGTACCAAAAAAATTGTAACAATAAATGAATTATGGAAAGAAAACTATAAATAATTGTATGTGGATTATAGTAACCCAGGATTAACATATATCAATATTAAAATATTATAAATGAATATTCAAAACATTATAAAAATACATTCCTATATAGAGTAATAGTTTTATATCTTTGGGAACAGGAAATAAAATATTATAACTTGGTGAATGATATTAAATGATTCTTTGAAACACCTTACCCATTAGTACATATACATAAATCCTTTCATCATATCCATGAAAATGGGAAATAATAAATGGGTGAGCACAAATACTTAGAATTGGTAAAAAAATCGATAAATTAGAATTATATGTGCTTAAGTGTATTAGAACATGAGAATAACATTTTAAGATCATACCCACCATATTAGTGAACACATGAATACATAATGGAATAAATTTTGGAATTTCATAACAAATGAATCATAATGGAATCAAGAGAATTATAATTGAAATCATATAATTGGAATAAGCAATGAATTCGGGGCATAATCATATTCATATTAAATTGTTTCCATAGTAGGTACTGAATCACTGGAATGTATAACTCTGTAGTTTGGGTTCACTCTCTATACCATACTAGTAGTCATGGTTAACTCCCAAGACCAACATAGTAGTCATGGTTTACATCCATGACCATCTTAGTAGAAAATGTACTTTAATGAAATTTGTTAACTCCCGATTCCAGCCATGTATTTCCCTTGAGAAATAAATCATTACCAAATAAATTGTATAATGATATATGTACCACCCATATCATAATGAGATAATAATCTTGTGTTAAAATTGATCATAATAATTCATCATATCATAACCAATGAAATAAAATGGGTATCATAAACATGTAATCATGTTATAACATATAGAAAAGAGGTAGTTTTATAAATAATTTAATCAAATATTAGCACATTAAAGTATGTAGGTTTGATAAACATATTATCCATGAAAAATAAATGGGATTCATATACATATAACCCGTGAAAGGTAAAAATGTTTTATTAATATATAACCCGTGAAAGAGAAATGGGTTTAATAAAAATCATTACATAACAACATAAAAAAGTCAGAGAAAAATATGAATTAAACCATTGGATCAATTCCCTAGAAAGGAATTATTAACACCAAAGGTTGTCTTATTATATGGAATTAATTTTTAATTATCAATTAGAAATACTTTTGAGTAAAATTTTTTTCTTTTTGAATTTTTTTTTAAATTGAAAAAAATATTTAAAAAATATATTTATTGAAAATAAACATGAAAACCAATAATTTAATATAGAAAAACATATTCTTTGATAAATTATAAAATAAACATCAAAATATATTAAAAACAATTTTCTTTGAAAATATATACAGTAATTATGAAAATATTTTGAAAAAAACTTATATAAAATAAAAAAAAGTATTCGTGAAAATAATTTTTAAAACCATTATTTGAAAATATATAAAATTAGTTTGAAAAAATTATTTAAAAATATTTATTTTAAAACATATACATGACGATTTAAATTTTTTTAAAACCAATTTCTTGAAAAGGAATATTGAAAACAAAATTTATTATTTTTAAATACGTTGAAATCATATAAATGAAATATGGAAATCATTTAAATCTATTTCTTTGAAAATATATTTTTGAAAACATATAATTGAAGCATTGAGAACATTTAAAGATCTTTCTAAACATAAATAAAAAATTTTAAATATTTTTTCTTTTTAAATATATATAATAATACTGAATTAACAAAAAAATAGGAATTTGTTTTCTTAAAATGTATTATGGTAAAAAAAATTAATAATAATGTTGAACATCCTTTTTGTGTCGTAAATAGTTTAGAAAAATTACATGATTGGAAATTAAAAAAATTATGATTTTCTGAAGAATATTTTATTTAAAATGTAAAACATGTGTAAAAGTGTCTTTTAAGGATAAAATAATAAAATTAAAAAATTCGAAATATTTTGTGAGAACATGGTTTGAATAAACATATATTTCCCATAAATAATATAGATAAAGTCATATTTTCATAAAAATATTTTTTGTTTATCTGAAGAAAAAAAAAGTAAAAAATGGTTCTAATAATTGAATATATTATATCTAACTATAGAAAAATAAAATTTATTATTTTTCCAAAAATATGGATCAAATTATTTCATCAATGAAATAATAATAATAAAAAATACCAATAAATGAAGATATTATATTAATAAATAGTCACCACATGGTAACATTGAATAATAATATGAATGTATGAAAATGAAATTAAATGAGGCTTAAAATATCAATAAAATAATTATATTAATGAAATTACAATTCAATGATAATATTATACACCAAGTAAAAAAACATTGGTGCATAACAAGGAATATGGCCTAAAGAAGGGAATTTGAGAAACAATTACATTACAAATTAGTTAAATTTTGAACCATAAATCACTATAAAAGGGAGATCATGGAATGGATATGTAAATGAACATAAATTTAAGGGTAATTTTCAAATTATTTATTCATGTTTTGTATGTACACCACAAAAAATGAGAGGTGAATGTAGTATAAATATCATAGTTATAAAATTGAGACCAGCAAAACCTTACTATAAGTATTGACTTTCTTCTTACACGTTCAAAACACCTATAAAAAATATGTTTATTTTTAAGCTTCCATACAATGATATTATTATATATAATATCATATATTATAATCATTTTGCTTTATATTATCTTGTAGTGAACAACGCCATGTTAATGTTTCAATTTGGGTAATATCTAATTTCTTTTTTGTAAATGTATTGGATTTTTATTAATGGTCATCCTATATAGATTGTTATTTACTTATTTAAATAAATAAAAACACAATACAAATCAAATATATTTTCATTATATATCTACTTATAGAAATCTAAAAAATATATTTGTTGGACATTGAATACAGTGTTCATGGAGAGGGTAGGCGGTATGTACGAATGAACATTGTTTCCATTAAATTTTCGCATTGAACGTAAAATAGTAAATGAAATATATATATATATATTATAATTAATGTAGAATTATTATGTCATATATATGATATCTATTCACTAAAACCATCTTTAATACATTCTACATAATGATTGAATGAATAACATCTCTTAGAAGAGGCGATAGTCCATATGTCCCCAAGCAATGTTATATTATTTACAGAAAAGGGAAATCCTAAAGGTATGTTTTATATAATAATTAAATAAACATAAATATTTAATAATTTTTTTTCATATCAAATAATAAAATATTTTTTATAAAAATTCATACCCATGAAAGTTAGTAAAGGGAAAAAATAAACAACATCGGTTCGTAGGGCAGTAGTTCTCCATACACACATTCTGTAAGTTTGTAACCCATTAAATGGAATTGTTAGAAAGTGTTGATAAAACCCTTATAATAATAAAATATAATTATATTTGAGATTATGAGTTTATTAATTAATAATGGGAAATGAGATTTTTGGTTTTGGAGAATCAAAATAAAATTAAGGGGCTTTAGGAATATTTTTACCTCGAATTTGGGCTACTCCTCTTGGTCTGCACAAAAGGGATTCCTTGGTTTAAAAAATTACACATTTTTAGATTATAGGATAATGATATAGATTTTTTAAGTATATTTTTTATGTTTTTTCAAGGAAAAATTGGCTTGATAGGTTTGATAAAGTGAGGTGGGTGAGTGCCCTTTTATATTGGGGGATGAGTGGCATTATTATAATAACAAAATGATAAACATTATTGAGAGTTTTCCCTTACATCTTGGTTCTAAAATAACTTTTTAAATTAGTTAGAGGATGCTAAATGGAATAAATATGTCATTAATATGGCATTTGAACATGATTCTAGTACATTTTTCCTCTTAAGACTAATGTGTAACCATTTAGTAATATTTTTTTACCATAATCATTGTAATTAAATTTAATTTCGTTCACTATTAATTTAGGTAAAAATTTTTGTTTTTGATAATATATATTATAAATTATTATTATTAAAAATATGGAATCCTTTTTTCCAAATTATAATCACATTATTTTGAAAAATTAATTTGATGTTAATCTCGTAGATGAGATAAGAGGATGCGTTTTTATAGAGAAAAAGTACAATGGTTTGAAATGTTTTATTATCCAATTTCATTGAAAAATTAGTTACAAGGAAATAAATTTGATTAGGTTATGTATAAATTTTATAAATATACATTAATCACAATTTAAAACATAATTTATCTGTATGAATAAACTAGATGATAAAGCAGTTTTGAATTAAAATTCAGCCTTTTCACTACTCAACAAAAATCATACATGTCATAAACATACCATATTGTCTCCCAGAAAATTTTCTTATAATAATCCTCCAAAAGATAATTTTTTTATCAAATAAAAATTATAAATGTGTAACAAAAATTAATTAAAATTGGTTCTCTATTAAATGATTTTAAAATTATCATTTAGAAAAACAAATCATTTTTATGCATAAAATTGTATTTTTTTTATAAATATCCAATATATAGGATGATTATTGAAATTATTTAATAAATATATAAAATATAAATTTTATGCAAAATTATAATTAAAATATGGGTTTTTATATTATTCTGATAAAATTGATCTTTTAAATTGAAAATCATTTTTCCTTTAAAAATAATTTCATTATTTTCACATGGTACTTATATTCAGTTATAGTAATTAATAAACAAAGGATTCATATTATACACATGTGTGAAAAATATTTTGAGAATTTGATAATTCTTATTCATAACATGCATTTTAAGGTATAGATGATAAATATAAAAATATTTTAATAATTATAATATTGGTATATTGTAGTTCAGTAATTACTAATCGTTGTTGGAACAAAAAGCTATCAAGAAACTATGAATAGTTTGTAACATAAGAATATCATAGTGTTTAACGCACTACATGATAATATGTGTGTTGTGTGTAACTTTATATTGACATTGTGTTGTGCATATCACAAGCCAAACATAGAGATTTTATATAAAAAAATATATAGTGTTATGTGAAATGAATAATATTAGAAAGATTAAAATAATTTGGATGGAGTTTACAAAATATCAAGGTGTTACATTCTACCCCCACCCAATAAAAATAATTTCTCCCTCAAAATTATTTTGTGTTATTAATGATTTGATACTTGAATGTTCCTTTTATTTAATACTACATCATAAAAATGAATACTAAATGCTCTATTACAAATGAATGTTGTCAACAAGTTTGTTACCCAATGTAACTAATAATTAAGGTTTCACATTGGATAACGTTTTTGGAAAGTGAAAGAAATGACGTGGAAGATAAATCTAACTATTAAGTAATAATGGAGAGTGATAGATAACATAGTAATAATAATTTTATAAATAAAAAATCCAAAAACAAAAGAGTCTTAAAAACATCATTCATGTCATAAAAATGATGATATCATTAACACATTTTATTTTAAAACCATTTTTCTAAAAGATGAATAATTTTAATGAAAACATATATATACCTGATTTAAAGGAATGATACAATTTTTTGTTACATGATTTACATTCACTTCATCTATTATAAAATAAAATGAAGGTGAACTCGTCATTCTTAAAGAATTATAATATCACAGTATCCCCACATAGACTGATTATTCATTCCATATATCATTAGTTAACCTCAACACACAGTGTGTAAAACAAGTTTTTCAAAATGCATAAATACTTATATGAAGAGATAGTACTATAATATATAAAATCAAATCAAATTTTAACATAAAACCTAATTAAAATTATTAACATTACAAGCCTTCTAATAGATGAAAAATTAAAAACATTTAAATTTGGTTAATAAATTTATCAAAATTATATTAACATTGATCCCCATATACCCTAAACAACCTCTTGGATGTCAAATACCATTCATGTGAAAATATTCATCATGTGTTATCCTTAAACAATGTAATAAAATAAATTAAAACAAATCCCTATTGAAAACATGCATTTATCATTATTCAATAGTTTATTGGATATATTAATTAAACCCAAAAAATGATGGAAAATTCATCAATAATAGAATAAACCACAAGTCAAAAAATAATAAATTTGTAACATGATTATATATATTGTCCAATTTACTTATTCAAAAACAACATATTAGTACACAAATATCATCATTATGGAATATGGGACATATTAAGTAATATATTTACCTTAGTAAACTATTTTTCAATATCATAACCCTGAAATTAAATTACTTTTGTAGTCCATAAAAAACATTCAATATATTCATGTAAATTCACAGGAAAAAAACAAAAAATGAATAATATTAATATACTACTTAGATTATAATTCATGATTCCAAATAAATAAATTCTTTTATTATTTCACTAAATTCTTAATATATTACAAAGTCTAAATCATCCTATTACGTAATATATATTTCTTTTCATATTTCTATTAAATTTACATCATCATTTGTAATATAACCCTTAATAATATCAATTTGATGTTTATCTTCTATATCATTGCACATGGGACATTTATTTTCATAACTACCATCAATTCCTAAACTAATTAATTTAACATAATTGTATGTATCATGGAGGCCAATATTATAGTCCATTGAGTTAACCAAACTCTTAATATTTGATTTTCAACTACTTGTTATGTGTCATTCTATTCCATAATCAAAACATCTTATTGTTCCTCTATGATATTCACTTAAGTTATTCTTTCCAGATTAATACCACAAAGGGAAATGACTCATTCTTCTATTGTGGTATCCATTTCATGAACTCTCAAAAAACTCCTTGCTTCTATTCATTGGTTTGTATGCGAGTTGGTAATGGTGCACATTGTTAATAGTTCTCTATGAAAACAAATTAGGCATGATCACAACATACTTTACTGAAGTGATCATCACATTTGACTACTCATTAAAAAAATTTCAATCACATTCATAATTAACCAAGTTCCTTTTGGTTCCCAGCATTGACTAAACCATAAAGCATAGTGAGACCATCACTTACTATAGCAGAAAACCACATAATCATGAAAAGTCACTACTAGGATGTGAAAATTATGACACATTCCTATGAAACATTAGTCTTATCTTTATAGACATCCCCATACATATAAATAGAAATATCATTAGGGATATCACTTAGGTTTTTTCATCATAGATTACAAAGGATGAATAAACCATACATTGATAACAATTGTATTGTCCCGTTATTTAAATACATGAAAATTACAAAATATTAGATTAATTTTCATCCCACTTAGAAAATAACTGACTGAGGAACATACTATTTTAGTGTATTTCGAAACAATAATCTCAATCATCCATAGTGGTTAAATATCATCAAATTTTACCAAAAATATCTCCCCATTAAAAATTATAATAAAACCCATTCATCAAAACCTAGGGACTGGAAAAATAAATATGAAGGGCGATCAAATGATCGGTAAGGGTAAATAAAACTGACACATAAGCCTTACAATTTAAAATGGGAATGAGAATTTGAGAATAAAATTTTAACATCATAACATACAAATCAATGCTCATATATATTATACATATAAAAAAGATATTAATTTCATAAGTCAAGAATCATAAGGGGACCAAGAGAATAATCCCTGAAATCATAGCCTATTAATTTTATATAAAATTTTCAGAAGAAACATAGGAATATTAAATTGTGTACATAGTAGTCAAGGTAAAACTTCAAAGGCAATATTAGTAGTATGTAATAAATCCCCATACCACTATAGAAGTCAGGCATTACTCCCTTGACCATCTTAATAGTCAAGGTTCTCTCCCAAGACCATCTTTATGGACAATGTCCATTACTAATCATAGTTCACTCCCCATTCTAACCATGCCTATCTTCAGAAATTTAAGTAATTACCTTGTGCATTAGAGGAGGAAAAGGGTCCCACCCATCTTATAATAAAACCACACATATGTGTGCCACTACATCAAATTCTTTCATCATATAATAAAATAGGAAATGAAATTGGTATCATAAACATGTAATCATATCATAACCTGTGAAAAATAGATAGGTTTCATAATCATTTCATCAAAGAATGACATTTAAAAATTATTTGGTTTCATAAACATATAACTCTGGAAACATACATATTTAATAATCATATAACCCATGAAATTTAATTCTTTTTAAACATGTAACCCATGAATGATAAATGGGTTCTATAAAACCCATGCCATCAAAACATCAACATTATAGAGAAAGATAATGTATGGAAGATTTGTACCATTTTTTCTAAAAGGTATGAGTAACACCAAGAATGAAATATTAGTTGGAAAATAATTTTGAAATATATATTTAAAACATTTCTTTCTTAAAATATCATTTCTTGATTGAATTATTTTTTAAAAACACAAAACCTTCTGAAAAACATCATTAACTAAAATATAAATGAAATATTATAATTTCATATTAAGAACTATTTGTATTTTAAATATATAAATTAATATTGAAGACATTTTGAATACATTTTTCCTTGAGAACATGTAAAATAAACTTGAAAATATTTTAATAAACATTTATTTGAAATCATATAAATCAATCTTGAATTATTTTCAAAACCATTTCTTGGAAAACATATAAGGGACTCTTAATACAATTATGAATACCATTTCATTGGAAACAAATTATGGAATATTGAAACCAATATTCAAAATATTTTCCTTAAAAAGGATTCTTCAAAAACAAATTTAATTTTTTTTCCAATAAAATAGATTGAAAACAAATAAAATCATATTTGAAATAATTTAAATCATTTTCATTAAAAATATATTTTTTCAATTAAATAAATTAATGATTCAAAACATTTATAAATGTTGTAAAAATAATTTTTTTGAAAAAAATTTTAATTGAAAATAGAATTAAAAACTATGAATGTAATGAATATTAGGATTTTTTTATTAAAATATATCATTTAAACTATGAAAATTATCATCAATGGAATAATGGTCATGAGCGAAGCTAAATATATCCATTCTGAAAATTATATTTTCTCCGTCAAAAGATTAGAAATGTGCACTGATCATAAAATAAAAAGAAGATTATTTTTCATAAACCGTATTATTTCAATAGTAAAAAATTGGTATTAATGAATTTCAAATATCATAGGACAATACTATAACATTTTTTAAAATTAAATTAAAAATTTGTTTTTAGGGAACACATATTTTTTTACCAAAATGAGAGATAAAGTAATATTTTCATAAACACATATTCTTAATTAACTTGTTTTCCATAGAGTGGAAAATTTATAATAATACTAAAAGATATCATGAAAAAATAGAGGATAAACCATTTATTAGTTTCCATGATATAATGAAATTAATATTTCATTAATGAAAGCATAATCATAGACAATCTTGATAAACCATTAGATTGTTGTAATGAAATATTACCACATGGTAAATCTGAATCATACTCCCCATGTAAGAAAATTAAATTACATGATGATTAAAATATAATGAAAATAATAATATTAATTAGATGCAATTTCAAAGGGTTTTTTATAATCCTTGAACAAATATATAGATGCATAACATGTGATATTTCTTAATGAATGTAATTTGAGACAAAATTACTTTACAAATATTATAACATTGGAACAAAAAAACCACATGAATGATAGATTATAAAATGTATAATTAAATAACTATATATTTAGTGATATAATTAATTTAATATCTCCATTTCTTGAATATAAAACATAAAAAACAATTTAGAGGTGAATGATTCATAAATAATTGAGAAGAATATGATCGATGAGAAAACCCTTTCCATAAGGCTTAACTTACGTCACAAATGTTGAAAACTCATATATATTAAATATATCATCATTATAAACATAACACATTAAGATATTATAATCACTAATAAAATATATTTTTTTATGAATTTATATTACCCTTTAATTACCAACACAATGTTAATGTCACATTATGGGTAATATCAACTTTTTTTGTATATATTTTGGATTATTGTTCTCGATCATATTAATTAGATAAGGATTTACTTATTTTCACTATGTAAAAAATGATATAAATATCAAATACATTATGTATATATTTATTTATGATAATTTATAAAATATAGAAATATGAAATTTAATACACAATTTTTAAATAATGTAGGCTCTACATATGCATGACCATTATTTCTATTTTATTGTCTAATTGGATGAAAGAATGTAAACGAAATATATATATATATGTAATATAAATCTACTATGAAAATAATTTCATATATATCATATTTTTCAGTATAAAATTATTTATAACATTCCATGTAGTGAGTAAATTAATTACATGGATTTAAGGAGACAATAGTCCAAATGTTCATAAATGAAGTTATGGTATTGACAAAAAATATAAATCATCAAGGAATGTTTTATATAAAAATTATTTAAGAATAAATAGAAAATAATATAATATATATCATACAAAAACAATGTTTCTATCATAATTCACACACATGAGAGGTGGAAATGAAAAAATGAACATAATAGTATGGTGAGGCAGTAGTGCACCAAACACACGAATGGTAAGTCTGTTGCCCATTAGTTGGATGCTTCTGAAAGAGTAGGTTGTTACCTTATAACAACAAAATATACGTATATTTTGGATAATATGGGTTGTCATATAAAAATGTAATAATAACTGTTGAGGGGTGGAAAATTAATACAAAACAATATAGTATGAGGAAGGATACAACCTCTAATATGGGTAACTCCTCTTGGTTTGGTCCAAAGGTATTCCTTGGTTAGAATTATTACTAATTATATGATTATAGGATTAAGGTAGGGACTTTTTGAGGATATTTTAAATTTTTTTGGAGGATCCAAATTTTCTTGCATGGTTTGAGGAAGTGAGGGGGTGAGTTCCATTTTATAGTGAAGGTGGAGTGAAATTATTGTTAATATAAAAAGGTAATCACTATTGACAGGTCTCCATTACATCATGTGCCAAATATTTACTTACTGGTTCATTAACATTTGGGGAATGAAATGAAATATTTCTATAAAATGGATTTTTTATATCTCTCGCGGTAATTTTTCCTCTTAATCTTAAATTTTAACGATTAATTAATCTCGTTTTTACCTTCTTCCCTCTAAATAATTTTAATTACATTTAACTATTTCTCTTCTAAAAAAAGTTAAAATTATTATAAATTATAAATTTTTGTGATTTAGAATATTGAATCCATTTTTCAAACTTATTAACACATAACTGGCCAAAATGAATTTAATGATAATCCCACATATTGTATGAGAAGATGAGTCTTCAATGCGAAAAGCTCCAAATGCAAGAAAATGTTTCATATGAAAATTAAATATTAAATTGGTCCAATGAAATAAATAGGATAAATTTAAGTACAATTGGACTAATTAAAATTTAAAACCAAATAGAAATACAATTTATTCTTATAAATAATCTATATGAAAAAAATTGTATTAAAATTTATTGGTTTTATCTATTCATCAAAATGTTAAACTATATAGAAAAATACAAAAAATCTGGCCAAAGTAAATTATAATGTTCTACATCAAAAAATATAGAAAATTTATTCAAATAAAATTTATATTAATTTAAAAAATTATATTTCAAAAGGATTTTCCATTATAATGTTATAAAATCACCATTTATAAAAAAACCTATTTTCATTATGAAAATTCGATTTATTCTTATCTTATATCTATAAAGTATATTGGATGAATATAAAAAATATTTATTGAATATAATACAAATATATTTTATTGAAAAAATTAATATAATTTTGTTTTAATAATTTATTGAGATTAAAATGTTTTTTAACAGTGAGAAATAGATTTTTTAGAGTAAATTCATTATTTTAATATAATTCTTACATTAAATTATATTGATTTATAACCAAAGGATTAATTTTATACGCATGTATAAATGGTATTTTCACAATTTAAATAATCATATTCTTATATTCCATTTAAATTACTGGGTGTTAACTATTAATATTTTAATAATAATATTAATAGTATATTGTAGTTATTTAAAAAATTGGCCTTCCTTGAAACACAAGATTTTGAAGGAACTCAACATATTGGATAACACAAGGCAACCATATTTTTTTATGAACTAGAAAATAATATAAGTGTCTCGTGTCGTGATAGATTAAAATTTGTTTGTGTATATCCCAACCAAAACATAGTGCTTTTATATATAGAAACAATATTTAGTGTTGCATGAAGAGAAAAATATTAAAAACAATAAATTAATATAATTTTTTACAGAATCTCATGGAATTACCTAAATTAAATCAATGAAAAATGGACATATTAGATATATGAATAGAATAATTAAGCCATAAAAATTAATATATACAGTTACAACTTGGATTAGTGAAATATAACAATGAATAAGGAACAATAATGAGTTATCATCGAAACAAAATGATGATCAAAATTCAATAATCATTTAAAACCGGTATTAAAAAAGTATTGTGTAAAAAACAATGGGAGAGGAAGGAGATCCAAAACAATGATTCCAAAACCAAAAATTATATAGATTCATACACCTAAAATAAAATTCAAAATAAACATACTTTAATGTATAGGAAAATTCGAACTTCATATGGCATTTCAAACTCCAATTCACTCAATATGAGATTGAGTTAATCCATATTTGAAGTCCTACTTCCATCAATGCATGTTTTCTTTCCAACCGCATTAGAAACTAATAATGAAACTTGACTTATAACTAAATGTCAAATTTCCCCATATAGGATATGAATCCTCTTTAATTCACATTTACTTACTTGAATTTGAATATCCATCGGTGTTTCGTCTAACGATAGATCTATACTCAATCCATTCATCTTTGATTCAGCTCCTCCCACCCTAATAGCTCTCGACCTCCCACAAAATAGATACCCAAGATTTTAATCCCTCTTATTCAATTTTCTCTAACTTATATCTAATATTCAAATTCTTATATCGATTTTATAGAAATTCAATTATAATTTATAAAATTTATTATATTAAAATATTGTTTTCAAAAATTTGAATTTAAATATGTTTCATGATTTTTTAATTATTTTATTAAAATATAATACTCATAAATTAAATTTTATAATATTATCATAATTAAGAATAATTATTATAAATATATTTATCTAAATATTATAATATCATTTATATATTTTATAAATTATTTTATATTTAAATGTTCTAATCATTTATATGTTTTAAACATATACTTATTAATGTTTTGAATTATATTTTTTTATGTATAAAATGTTAATTAAAAACATAAATATGGTATTAAATTAACTGCTAGTGTTTTAAAAAAAAAATACATTTACATAAATTTAAGTATTGATAATTTTTAATCATTTTATTATATGTGTAAATTATAATTCCTTTAATTAATTTATTAAAACCAATGATTAATAATCAAAAAATTATTTCATATCAATAATATAATAATTAATAATAATATATTATATTGAAGCATATTTTAGTTATAATTAAATTTACAAGTAGTTAAAATAAATTAACTAGTAAAAATATTATTTAATAAATTAATACATTAACTTAGAAAACAATTTTAGTTTTATTGTAATTTATTTATTTATTTTCAAAATTATTATTCCGTACTATTTTTTATTAATATTACTAGTACTAATATAGAATTATTTTTAAAAAATATAACTCAGAATGTTACAATATATAGATTCAAGGATGTCACTAAATTATTTTAATAAATAAAAAATAATTCTAAAGACAGTTGGCCTCTTGATCTTTCATGAATTTATTAAGTGTATATTTACGTAAAAAATATTTAAATAAAGTGAAAAATGATATATTTTTTCCATACATATGATATGATATATCTTCCATAACTTTATATTCATGGAATCTAGTGATTCATTTTATGATATATCATTCATGGGGGTTATTATTCAAAAGATAGCATAAAGATAATTGTATTAGGTTACAATCTCACATTTTACCTGAATGGGTTTTTGCATAAAATTTACAATGAGAAAATGATATTTTCTATCCATCGCAATAAATATATCAATTAATCCACTATATTCAGTTCATAAAATTACATCGTGGTCATTTATATTATTTCTCTCTAATTTCCCATAATCTCGAAATATTGCATTTTTAAATAGATGTCTTCTTTCTATTAAATTTAGTATGTTTTCCATCTATTTCCATATTTTTAATGTCATTTTTTCATACATGTTTTTAAAATTCCCTCATGAATTGTTAATTTAAAATTTTCCACATATTTAAATTATTATAAAAAACTAAAATTAATCTTCTGTTCATTTTCTAAAAAATGTAAACTTTACCAAATATGTTTAAAGATTCAATGTTTTAACATTTTCTACACAATCATAATTTCATACCTTCAAAAATATTTGTTTCCATGATTTTTCTTTTAAAATATTACATGATTCTTTTCCATTAAACTTTTTCTAAAATACATAATATTGTTTTCTAAATTTAACTTTGTGATTTCAAAATGAAAATTATATCTTACTAGAGAAATATTTAACTAGTATTTGAATTATATTTTCCTCTTGGTCAATATTTATTTATTAATTTTTTGTATTGCAATATATATACATTATTGATATCATCAATGAAATAACTCTAGATGTATAAATTCAAGGTTCAACTATTTATTTACTAAGGATAATAATAATAATACTTATTATATTTTATCAAAGATTAATGTTAATGTGGATTATCTTTTGAATTTTTATTCATTTATTTCCCATAATGAATGTATTAGACGTATATGTGATGGATTGAGATTGTCATATCACCTCAAATCATTGCTATGACTCTTTCGGAAATTAATATATGATATTTTGTTTAAAAATTGATTAATTTAGTATGTTTTGTTGGACAATGTATATTATGATAGGTTAACGATGTATGAAATTATTCATTCTAACATTATGAAACTTTTTTTGATCATTGTGATTATTCATGATCCAATAAAATATAGGGATATTTTCTAATTTTATGTTTTTATTTATATGGAATATTTTAGTGTGGATTATTTTTTCACTATTATTCTTTCTATATTTATTCTGTAACAGACACTATTTATGATTTCCCTTACAGAACAACTAAGCTCAAAAATTATTATATTTTCCATTACATTTAATATCATGAATTGATATATGAATTATTCCATATATATATATATGTATATATTTAAATATTATTATTCAAGGTATAATTTAATGAGATATTACATGTTTTCAACTATAATATCAAAATCACGTAAGTATTCAGTCTCCCATTACTAGAAAACTATTTGATCCTTCAGAATGTGATGTCCCATATCTTATGCCAGTGTAGTAAGATAACCACTACATCTAGATTATTGGTGTTGGAGTGTTACAATATTTATTAATGTTTGTTTAGTTAGATCATTGGGAACTAGATTTTATATAATTAATATTAGAGATCATACCATATGATAGATTCAAGGGATAATTCTAAGTGTTGGGAAATATTTTTATGTTTTGGTAAGGCACATATTGTTTGATTTTTCTATTAAACAATTCCTTGTATCGATACTTGAATGTATATGTAGTTGTAGTATTGAAGAACACAAGGGTGATAAAATTTAAAATGATTTATTAGGTTTTATATTGATTATCATTAATTCATGATAGATGGACATTATATGTTACACCTAGATAGACCTTCCAAGGGGATATACTTGTGTTAGTTCACATATTCTAGATGACTCATTTATATGATTAATAATATGGAAAAATGGAATTCTATGATATATAATATTGATAAAGGATAAACATATTATTTCATGGGTTGTTAATTATAACTTTTCTCATAGTATGAAATTAATATATAACCCTTTTGAAGTTTTATCTGATAAGAGTTTAAGATGATTAAGGAAATTTGGTAGACATTTTTGTGAATAAATCCTTATTTATTTGTATGCCTTTTAGTGAAGAGGATATTTGAGATATAATTATATTTTATTTTTTAACGCAATATAAATTTTATAGATAAAATTTATGTTTACAATGATAATTTATGTTAATATTATTAATTAGTATACAATTGTTGTAACATTTTTGGAATATATGTTTTACAGAATTGATAACTATGGGATTAAAAATTGATTTTTCGACTAAGAGAATAACATTATTTTTGAAGAAGTACACAATATTAGGAAAATTAGATGATTAAATTAATATAATTTGAAGAATAAATACTATGTAAATTTTTGGGAGAATAAACGATATTATCAAGGATTGATTTAAGCTACTTATCTAAATGAAAATAATATTTTGGTGATTTCATAAATATTGATAATAATTTTTTACAAGATTTTATAAGGGATTAATGTTGTCTAAATGTAAATATTAAGTTGATGTCAAATGAAAATGTATTCAAATATTTCTGATTTTTTTGGTTTAGATTATTAAAATCATAGTTTCTAAATGTTTTTTGTCTTTTTATATAGGGGATGATTTATTTTGAAAATTGGATATTGTATTTGATGTTTTTGATATTATATTTATTAATTACCCTTAATAATATTTATTCTATATATTATATTTATTTGTGCTAACCATTTTTATATTGGTAAATATCAAGTGATAGGTGGAATACCACATAATATCTTTTTGGATCTATTAATCGAAAGATAGTAATTTTATTGGAAACATCTATAAAATATTAATCATTTAACAGTTAGATTACATGATAAAGTAGAAGTTGAATAAAATCACTAGGAATAACAAAATGAAGAAATTTTATTATTTAATAGAAAAAAATCAGGTATATATATATCCTTCCACCTGCCATCATAAAGCTACGAGGATCTATAAAATCCTCTAAAATGATCTAGAAATAAATATGTTATCATGAAAGGATAATTTCTGATGAATTTATGGTTTCCTTAATGAATTTATGATTTATGATTTTTTATTTTTATCTTTCTAAAGATAAGTATATCTACCAATATCTATTATTCCTTGGATGTTATTTTCCCCATCCTTATCCATATTATCTCTTCCCTCTATTGGCCTCTTTATTTGTTGAACCTAATTATGTGTTATTCATTGTTTCATTCCTTAAAGAGACCCATGATAGACATAATGTAAATGGTATAATAATCTCTTCATTATTTATAATATAACTCACAAACAATATCAAAAACCATGGACCTAGTGGTTATTATCAGTTATATTATCAACAAAAACATATTAATTTAAACCCTTGAAAACATTTATTTATAATTATAAACTATAGAATTTTTTTAGGAAATCTAACATTACATATTCATAAACATAACTTCGAGGTCAGAAAAATAAGAATGATGTGAACTGATAAGATCAGTATTAGAAATACAAATCATAACATGAATAAGAGAATAAAGAAGACATAAAAATTATAATTAATGGTTAAATTAACTTACATGATGGACATGAAACATATTAGCATAACATATAATCATAAAATTACCCTTAATGAATCATATAAAATGGATAGGCTCCAAATAAATTTGAATAAAAAGTTTACATATCTGTATGATGTAAATGTATTGACTTTATAAAAAATAATTTGTACATAGGAAAATATAAAATTTCTGAGAAATGAATCAAATCGTGATATTTTTTAAAAATTGGATTATAAATATATAAATGTTAAAAAATATAGGTATATAAGGACCATTTTGGGAAACCCCAAAATAGAAAAGCCTATGAGAATAAAATCACTATTTTCATATCTAAACATTTGAGTAAAATAATCATCCCACCATGGAGTGGAAAGACTCATTATGTCAACACCTTAAAAAATGATTTATTTCCCCACCCATAACCATATATAAATATTTATGCTACAAAAATTCATTCATGATCATAATCATAATGCCCCAGATAAAGAATAAATCATTTTAGCACCCAAATATAAGTCTTTCAATTTTAATAAAGAACCGATAAAAATAAAAATGGGTTTCTTAAAAATCCAAAAAGGAAAAAATTTAAATTTCATAAATTAACCATGTAAATAAAATGGATTTCATAAAAAAAATATAAAAATTGTATAACATAAAATTATTAATTAAATTATTTGGTACTAAAAATTTGACCTACCAAAATTATAACATAATGACAAAAATATAGTGAAACATAGAACATAATCAAATGGAATAATAATCCATCCAAAATGGAAGGGAAATCAGAAAATGTATTTTACTTAAAAAGAGTATCGTAGCATCATTGTAACGACCATCCCAAGTGGTGTTCGTGCGACTACATCCCATGACTGCCTCTAATAGGCTAGGGGATGGTGGATATCACTGAGTAGGAATACCACTAAAATGGGGGGAATTTCATATGTACCATTACACATGCACACATCTCTAATTACAAAAAATACTGAAATGAAAAAACCACTATATAACCAAATGATGGAATACAACTAAATCCCACTACTATTGTATAACATGAAGTATTAGAAAGTATAATGGCCAAATTAAAACCCCCTAATAGACGGTAAAACAAGTCCAAACTAGATGAATAATGTATTATGACTATCCTATAAAATCTACAAGAACTCATATTGGTCTGTCTGGTCTCACTAAGCACAGCCTAGTCATAGTTTCCCTAGGACTCCATCAAAATATTGATCATTTTTTAGGACATGAAACATGAATGAAAAGAACATGTAGGGTTTAGTATAACAATACTTAGAAGGACACACCAGATCCATAGAGCAATAAAAAAAAATTGAAAGTACAGTCATCTCAATATATATATATGTCTACAGTATATTTAATAAGTACATCCGAATTTACCAAATACAAGACACACATTCTAAAGGTAAACCTAAACCATAGTAAACTATATTTAAGAAACCAAGTCAAATATTCCACGAAGCACTCATCCTGGAGAACACACTCCTATGTCTGACTACACTAATGATGTTCTTCCAAGCGATAATTCTCATCGAGTTTTATCACGATAAGGAAACACTGATATATCTAATATAAATATGATACAAATATGAGGATAATAACTAGGGCAATAGGGTGATATCAACAACTCAATATATATTAACATGAAATGTAGAGGATCAGTACTCGAGTAATATTAGTCACGTCAATACCATGAAACTCTACCTAGGACACAAATATGAATAGAGCATCTCATTGTGGACCTCTCATAGAGATTCCAGTGATTATATCGAGATATATCTACTAAAGGGATTGAATCCATGTAGTAGGAAACAAATCCATACCATCCTTCATGGAAAGGGAATGGGGAAAAAACCCTTGTGAAACATGTATATGTCACTAATGAAAAGGGATATAGGCCATGAATAATGGTGTAGACATCATCTAGTAAGGGTAAAAAATGTGTCGCTTGACCGGGGAAGTTCCCATGTAAAATAGATCATGTAATTTAAACCATTTTGTGTGTTGGAGTACAATCCATTTAGTCAAATTGTGTACTCAATCACATGTGCTTGTACTCTCTGTGGTACACGCAGAGTATCCAGGGAGAGGCTATACACCATGTGAGAGGGTCAGACATCATGTGATGTTTAACATTAACTAAAAACACCATATATTTCTCAAGGGGACCCTCATGTAATGTAATCGTGAATTTCACATCATGAAATGTGTCATTTTCCAAAATCCCATGTTCGTGCTCTGGTTTTTAGCATCGTCTATTCGACCACCATTCCAACAGCACCTTTATGGGAAACTACAGATACAAGCTCATTCAGTCATTCCATCAACGAATCAGGAGGATTGTGGCCTTTAATTATCTCTAAAAAATATATTTTTTTAATTCTTCATCAAGTTTCAATGAACGTAAAATCAGCACAAACCATCATTCGATCCGTTGTGTCGACCACCTGCACACCTCTGTCGCATTGTGCCAATACTGAATCAATTATTTTGGATCGTTGCTCCAATAATATGGTGTGAAATTATTAATCATTAAAGAAGAGGAAAACTGTTTGGAAGAATGATAAATATATGATTAATGGAGAATTCATGGAGGAAAAAATCAAACAGGATTACCAAACCACTATTGATGTTCGTGTTGATATCAGATCATTATAATTTTAATGATAAATGAATTGATCATCAATCATGACGAAATATCCCAATAAACCCCAAATATAAACCCATCCTACATATCAACCAAACCACTGATCAATCTTCTTGTTGATAGATTTGTCTATATTGTATAAATCAAGAAAATGGGAGAAAGAAATCAAAATACACGTATTACCTCGATTCTATTTGATCACAAATGAAGAACGATCAATACATCATCATTGTTCGAGATATCCATTGAATTTTTTGAGTGTTTCTCATCAATCTGTGTTATCATAATCGTTTTTCAATATGGATTCTCCAAATATCTCTCCCTGATGCTATATTGGATTCCACGGTTATGTATGGAACGTTATAATTTTTCCATAATAATCTATTTAAAAAATAAAATCCTCTGCATGGATAAATAAAATAAAATAATTTAAATCATATAATTTTATTAATTTCAAAACTAATGATTACTTTTACCAGAAATGTAATTTTCGGACCAAAGTTAAGTTACACCATGGTGAAACCCACCATTTTGAACTCATAAGTTCCCTCTTATTTGTAATCTTGGAACCCAATTTTATGATGTTTAACTTTTTAATGAAAATAACTCATGTGTTTTATTTATTATATATAATATTTTTAAAATAATTATTCTAGAAACAACATCATTAAGAATCACACTCTGCTGTAGTACATGGTTTCGATAATAATCCATATAATATTAAACAATACTATGCAGAAAATCAGAGTGGTTAAATTATCACCACCTTGAAGATTTACATCCAAAAAATCCACAAAAATTTACAATAAAAATGATACGGGTACTAGGAATTAATATGAGACCCCCTCCCATGTTCTCTCCTTAAAATTCTAATGCATCCCACAGACACGAACCAAAGGAATCGATCACCCCTGATGGATCCTCTCCTTCGGATCCACGATCTCCACTAGGTACTCAAAAAAAGTTTCTACACCCTCGATGGCCATCTCACAAGAGTCGATGATGTATGATGGGTCATGCAGACACCTCTTCAACTGTGGTACATGGAAGACATCATTTACCCCATCAACCTGTGGGGGTAGATCTAAGAAGTAAGCAACCTCACCATCTCTACATAGTAAATGAAAAGGGATGATGATCCTCATAGATAGCTTGATGTCCCAACTAAATATCTGTAATCCAAGTGGAGGTGAAACCAATAAAGACACATGATCTCCTTTCTCAAACTAGAATGACCTCCATCACATTCAGTATAAGACATTTGATGGCATTCTGTAGTCTTCATCTACTATAGGATAATATACCCCTTCTATTTTATAGCTCTCAACAACTCCAGGACCATGAGAGCTAACTGTCCTTTGTATGTCCAACAATGTCATGTCCTATAATATCACCTATAATGTGGCTCAAATGGCACTATAACAAATATGGAATTGTAGAATTATTGTCTTTAAACTCCACTTATGGGTTCTTCTCCCAAATATTTAAAATTTCTTACAAGGAATCCAAAAGCATGTCCTCTATAGGAATAATTATCTACTTAGTATGTCCCTCATATTATGGGTGATACAATATGCTCCACGATAATTATGGTCCCAAAACACTCCTTCAATCCCTTCCAAAACCAATTTGTATGTGAGAATCAATATTTGAAGTAATATTTTATGGAACACCACTGAGGTGAACTATCTCTTGACCATATTTTTGTCCCATGATCTCAACCGAACAGAACTCTCATATATCTTGGATGTGGGATAACATTTTTAGATGGTCTATGATTACACCGATGGATCTATGTCCCTAAGATGTATGTGCCATGATCTTCATGAAGTCCATAGATAGCTTATACCTCCTCTACTATGGTCCCTCAAGGTTTTGAGATAAACCTGATGGAACTTGTTGCTCAGCCTTCACCTTCTGAATAACTAGGCACCGAGAGGAAAACTCTAATTCTTCTTTCTTCATCCGTGGCCATAAAAATTGATTTCTAAGGTCCTGGTATATGTTTTCCACACATGTTTGTACCTCTAAAGGGGATGTATGAAGATACCTCAACACCTCCACCTGAAACATCAATGGTACCATCATGTTCCTTATATAAATAATGACATTCTCTCCCCCTTTATAATATCATCCAAGTGAATTCCCTATGGATATCTGGGCATTTAGGGTAATGTAGTCGGTATCCCCAAGAAGTGACTCCATAAATCACTATTAGAGTTGATGGGTGAAAATAACCCACTAGAAGAAATATGCTCCATCTCTATCTAAAAGTATTACTAAAATGAGGCTATCCACTTCTCTACCTCATTCAGAAATTGCTGACTAGATCACCCACTGAGAGCTCCATCCATCACAATCCCCTTCCCAAGAGTTTAGAATATCTCAAAGTCATAGTCCTGGAGAAACTTTCACCATTGAATCTATCTCAAGTTAATATAATTTGGGGGCAATATATACTAGAGACTCATGTGATCAGATTATATGATAAAACACTCACCAATCAGGTAGTTCCACAACATATTCAAAGCAAAGACTATTGTTGCTAACTAACGAACATTATTCACATAGTTTTTATCATGTGGTGTCAACTAACATGAACTACAAGAAATCATTACATTCATCTACATCATAAACCAACCAAGACTAGTTCACAACAAATTTTAAAACAGTACCTACTAGATAGCTTCCTCTGAAAATATCATGATTGGAGTGGTTGTAAAACTCTACAATAACTACTAAAAATTTCATTGTAACCGTTACGTCCACACAAAAGGCAAGTCTTTTGGAGTAAAATATCTGATGATATATAATATCCTGAAGAAATTATTTATGAATATATGATATTTGGCTAATATCCCAAGTAAGCTCCACATATCTATCATGATATTAGGTGTCTCTCATGCTAACACATCCCCATCCTTTAACGAGTCCACTACTACTCCATACACTATAATAACATGTCCCAAAAATTGGACTGCATGAATTGCCATCAAACACTTCGAGAGAATTATATAAAGATGGTGCTATCAGATTATGTCTAAAATTGTCATTATGTTTCTTATGTTCCCTTCCTCTGACACCAAGTACACATGGATATCGTCGACAAAGGCCACTATGAGCCGTTCTATGTATGGATGAGAGATCTTGTTCCGGAGTCCCACGAACCTGGCTGGTGCATTCATAATTATAATTGGAATCACCATGTACTCATATTCTTCATAGTGATATCATAATTTTATCTTCGATAAATCTTCATCTCATATTCACAGCTCGTGATAGCCTAATATGATGTCAAACTTCATGAAAAATCACACACAAGTAAACTTATCAGAGATGTATTCGATCCTCAGTATTGGATACATGTTCTTCATATCCACTTGGAATAAGGTCCGATATTCCACACATAACCTCAAGTACACATATTTATTCTTGGAAAAGCATGTATAGTTTTTGGGGTTAAACAATGGTTCTCACAAAGCACATCCTCTGCACACCCTCCAAATACACCATCTGCCCGTGAAACTCTTCAGGAGAAATATTATAAGTTTTAATATACACCATTTCCATTCCATCATGTAGATCAACACATAAGTGTATATTTTAATTGTGAGGTAAACCTGGAACATCTTTATGAATTACATCCTCATACTCTGCCACCACTACAGGAAACTCGAATGTAATAATGGCCAATGTACCAAGGGCCAAGGTACAAAATTAACGAGTAATCTATGGAACCATCCAACGCATGATTCCATCTTGCACTACCTAGGATTCATTTTAACCAACCAAAGAAAATCCTGGTTCCATCACTAGGGACAAACATCACCCTATAACTAAAATAGTCAATCTAGGTATGGACTATAGATAGAAAATCCATGCCAAGAATGACATCACAAGGCCTCGACACAGATACTATGATATTCCAATATAAACTCTTTCCTAGAAGTGTGAAGTCATATAATCAGCACAGGTAAACGATCCCTGAGTCTATTATTATATGAGTATTCCAGTGTGTGGGTCAAGTCAATAGTTAACCTATATCTTTATATCTCATACATGAAAATTCAGAAGAATGGAATGGTTAAAACATGTGTCTATCAGTAATGAAGCTGATGTATAAAAGATATATATCATTCCTCAAATCGTTGATGGAGACCCAGGGTCATAATCCCCAACCACATAGATTTTTTCCCTCCCATATCATCCACCTCCCAAATCCTTTCATGGACCACCTAGGGGTGGTGATGGTATCATGTTGAAATGTAAACCACATCATGATTCTCTCCCAACTCCGATAACATGTACATCATTTGACAAATATTCCTTCTCTGATCATTGTCTTTTCCTTGATGGTCCTTCCATGTCTTCCTATCAATATTATGATATACTGGACAATATAGAGTGAGATGTCCCTAGCCGTCACATGAATATAATCACCACAATATAGGCTGATTGGACTGAACTTGTGAACCCTAAAATGCATATCATATGTCCTAGGACCTCCTCTGAAACCGTATATCACATATAGGTTCCTGATACTGATGTAATATCCCTACTACTAAGGGATATTCTCTGGATTTCACACGATAAACTATTAATAGCTATATCTTCAAAGCCAAGAAGAATTCATCCACCAAATCATACTCAAGAACCACAACATTAGTATGAATGAATATAGGGAAACCACTGGCTCATATTTCTCTATTCACACCCTTTTCAAATGTCATAGACATAAAGTACTAATCAAAAAACATTACCAACTAGTTCATAGAAAGGATGGTCAACCTCGATAAATTAATAGCCATAGAAATTATACCTTTTTAAAGATGAAGAAGCTCCTAGATACACACATCCCTCAGCTTCAATGGTGATTAATACTCTATGAAGAGATGCTCAAACTCTATCCATGAAGGAGTCACCTCATCATGAGTCTAGTTAATCATACTCCACAATCATCTACTAGCAGCAACAATCTTTTCCTTGAAGATGTTGCGGCAATCTGATGGGCGAGCGTTTTACTATATACTCTGATCACAAGATTCTCACGTGTATCTTCTATCAGAATGACCTGAACCTGAGATATAGATTTTGTCTTGAATTCCTATAATACAATGACATTGAAATAGTTTATACTCCTGGGAAGGGGAACATTGTTTCATATGCGCTCAACAGGAGGACTGGTATATAGCTGCTAGGAGATGCGACAGAGCAGCTGGCTTCTTTACAGATATCTTTTGTGGATTGAGACAGAGAATCCTTTATGCAGTATCTTACAGTCACTCCCCCACTTCTTCGGCAAGTCAGGGAAGCACAACATGAGGACACTGACTGCGAGACATGGCATGCCCAGATATCCACAGGATAGGCACCTGATGGATTCAATGATGGTGGGGAGCACATTATCATCTTCGGAGGAAGTACTATGGTACCACTATCACTTCATGAGGAAGTGTTGAGGAATTTCCACACATCCCCTCGAATAGTACATCTAGGAGTGGTGAAGATGTACCAGGACCTTCGATGATAGCACTGGTGGCCAGGTATGAAGAATTCAGTAGTAATGTTTTTCTCATGGTGCCCCACTAGTGAGAAAGTGAAGGCAGAGCACCAGGTACCGGCATGCTTAGTTCATCCAATACAGGCCCCAAAGTGGAATTGGGATGGGATATCCATAGAATTTGTGACGTGCCTTCCATGTACATCTAGGGTTCATGACTCGATTTGGGTGATCATTGACCGAATCACGATGTCGTCCCACTTCATCCCTATTAGAGAGAAGAGTTAAGTAGTGAGCTTGGGACGCCTCTACGTGCAAGAGATTGTTCGTCTACATGGAGTACCATCCTCTATTGTCTCCGACCGTGATGCATGGTTTGCTTCTCGGCTATAGAAGGAGTTGCAGGAAGCTTTCAGGACACAACTTGCTTGAGCACCGCCTTCCATTCTCATAAATATGGTTAGACTGAACGGACCATTCATACCCTTGAGGACCTAAGTTGTGCATGTGTCCTTGACTTCAGTCACAGCTGGGAGGATCACTTGCCTTTGGTGGAGTTTTCTGACAACAACAGCTATCACTCCACCATAGGGATGGCTCCTTTGGAGGCCTTATATGGGCGACCTTGCAGATCAACATTGTGTTGGACTGACCCTGGGGAGTTTGCACTAGTAGGACCAGAGATGGTTAGAGCTACTATGGAGAAGGTGCAGACCATCCTGGAGTGAATGAAGACTGCACAGAGCAGATAGAAGTCATATGCTGATAGGAGACGGAGACCTCTATAGTATGAGGATGGCGACCACGTCTTTCTATAGGTATCACCTCGACGAGGTCTATAGAGATTTGGATGAGTCGAAAAGTTATCTCCAAGATTCATCAGACCTTTCCAGGTCCTCAGCGGAGTAGGCGAGGTGGATTACCGCTTAGATCTTCCACCTCAGTTGCACTGGGGGAATGACGTCTTCCACTCATCTCAAATGAGGAGATACGTGCATGACCATTCCAACATCATCGACCATGGATAGGTGGACGTCGACGATGGGGAGACTTTTACGGAGGTTCTAGTGGTGATTGAGGATCAACATGAGCAAGTCCTTCATGGATGGTCGATACCTGTGGTGTAGATTCACTAGCAGCACAAGAACCTCCAGGAGAGCACATGGGAGCAGGAGGCTCATATGTGTGCTCTGTACCCCCATTTGTTCCCATAGTTTGAGTTGTTTCTTATGGGGATGTAAATCCCTAAGGTGCGGAGAATGTAAAGACCTGGAAATCTAGAGGATTTTTCTCAAATACATTGGAATTTTACGTGTCTGTGAATTTTTACGGCGCTTCATTCCGAGGCCCGATGTGCCCGGAATCAATTTCATATAATTTTTTTGGGTATGTTCAGTAAACGTAAAAGTGGGTTTTTTATAACTTTTGAATCGGTGCTCTGAACTGAAATTTGAGGGCACCGATGAACTCGCAGTGCCGGTATTCGCTTAGGAAGACTATCACCTCGACGGCAGATGGTCGAGAATAATGTTTTTTGGCTTTTTATAAAAAAATAATACAATAAAGTGTACAAAACTATATTTTATTTTAAGCTTCCATGCGAGTGGTTGTTGTTTAAAACCTCCACTTTGGAGTTGGAGGTGGGACCGCCACACTATAACCTCCCATGGGAGATTATGGTGGTGGGGCCCACCCGAACATAACCTCTCATGAGAGGTTACTTCATGGAGACCACATCAGACTAAAGAACCCCAATTAATGGGTGGGTGGAAATGCTTTCTAACTCCCCACAGTAATGAGGGGGGAGTCCCTTGACCTCCTCTACCAGTAATTGGTTCCACCATTCCATTTTAATTAGTTGCGCCAAAATGTATAATTTAATTAAGGGGGGCCTTTTAATTAATTCCTCCATTTATATATTGTTGTGCCTATAAAATAATAGATAACTTATATTATTTTAGGCTTGGTGATTCTCATTTGGTCGGAGCTTGAGAGGAGGGCTTAGGAGAAAGGAAGTTCTCCCAATGAAGAACGAATAATGAGAAGAACACCGGAAACAACCTTCTTTGACTTCATCCCTCAGATCTTACTTACATGGAGTGTCTTCCACGGCCGACACAGCTCGGGGCTGTGAGTGTGTGATGAATGCGGTGAATGACAAAATTCTTCATCTTCATTCCACAACAGCATCATCGAATGACGAACGTCCATCGACGAATCAAATGTATGGTGTTTACTTTTTTGTTTAATCCCTTTTCTTTTCTCATCATTGTTTGAAAACATATCATTGTGTGGATGTAAACAATTGATGTTCATCTTTTTTTTGATGAACCAATTGATATCACATTAAGCATGGAGGATGTTGGACAACCTAACATGGCCCGACATCCCCTGTTGATTGTTCTTTCATACAGTGTTCTATGTCATGGCGATGAGGCATCAACGTCGAAGGCGGAAATGACGAAGGCCGCACTACCCATGGACTCCACAAATTGTGCCGCCCCCATGGAACACCAATGCATTTGGATGACCACCACCAGCCCGTGCGATGCCCAACCTGCCTACCCGCGGCCTCCTGGCATGCAGCCTGCCTGCCCACGGCCTCCCGGCACCCTGCTCGGCATGTACCCTGCCTTCCCGTGGCCCTCCGGCACCCCCGTACCCTGTCTCTAGCTAACCCGGCGCCCCTGCGCACCACCTGGCGCCCTGCTAGCACCCCAACGGCTTTCCTGGCCACTGCCGCTCCCTAACCGGTGCCCCCGGAGCCTACCCGGGGACGTATCGGTGCCCCATCAGCCTGCCCGGCCCCTGCTGCACCCTATAGTGCACACTCGCGGTCGGCCCACACTCCGCGCTATCTCCCTGCTGGTGTCCTGAGTTGCCCGACCTCCCAAGCGGAGTCTCCCGAGCTACGCCCCTCGTGGCGCTCGCCGAACCGGCCTCAGCCTTCCGGCCGAGCCGCCTACGTGGCGACCTCTGGGCCGAGCCTCCCTCAATGTCCGTTGGGCCTGGCCCTAGAGGACCAGGACAAAACATAGCGGGATGACTGACCCAACAGGATGATTTAGACATAGCGAGTCAAACTAGGTCGACCTAGACCGGGTCGTCCTAGATGGGGTTGGGCCGAGTCGGCCTGACCGGGTCAGACCGGACCCATGCCCATTGCTGACCCATTATCTTCTTGGTCCATATATTTGGCACCGGGCATTTGATTGATGAACTTTTAGCATCACTGGTATTCATGGAGCGAATCCATCCCATTGAGATTACCCCACTGGAGTTCAGGGTATAGTTGAGATACGGTCAGGTTGGATCGTACCTGAATCCAATTGGGCCCCGGGTCTAAAAGGATAATAACCAACAGACTGAAAGTCCCATTTATGCACCGTTTGTTGCATTGAGACCCCTATGACGTGTCAAACCGTTGAGATACTTTTTCATAGGACTTCATGATAGTTGGAGTGTCGACCTGTAGCCGGTGGAGTAGATCATCCAGAGACGAGCACGAATTTGTGCAGGAACCTAGTAGTTGGCTAAGACTTGACGACTTCTGACTGATTCGACTCAGAGTGATTCGAATAGCCTAGTGGGGAACGCCTCTGGGGGAGAAAGTAGTCCCATGGTGGGGAGCACCTCTGTGTGAGAATGGAAGACCCATAGTACTCGATACATGGTGTACCTTAGCTGGATATCAGGGGAGTGCCTCTGTGTGAGAGAAGCAGACCCACGGTGGGGAGATCCTCTATGGGAGCATAACAGATCCATGGTACTTGACAGGATGAGTACCTCAGCAGTCCAGGTTTGTGGGAAGCACTTTTCTGTGACGCGGCATTCCCACTGAACTCTATAGAGGAGGAGTTCACTAGCAGACGAGGGTTCATATTAATAAAAATCCGGGTTTGAGCTGAGTAAATGACTTTTGTATTTTCCTCATGATTGAGATGGGTTACTAGATAACATAGGTATATCTATGGGCATATAACTATGTAATGTTTATCAATTGATTTCATACATTGTGGTTTATCGTTGTTGAATTTAGTGATACCTTTAGGGCCTTGGGGTCCCTACGGAGTATCGTTATACTCACCCCTACATGGTCTATGCCTGTACCTCATTGTGTTGGTTGCAGAAGACAAACAGTACTGGCTGAGGCATAAACTAGCATGGATGGATGGTTCCCGGAGGTGGATCACTCTGTGTGATAGTGAACGTAGGAGACAGACGAACATGGAGTTCTGAGGAGGCCATCTACACCTACACTTCAAGTAGGAACCCTAGAGGATGACCTAGTATCTTCTTTACTTATCTTTAGTTGTACCTACTTTCAGTTGTACATTTACTTTACTGTTGGAATTGTATTTCCGCCCCCTCTTACTTTCACGAACTTCTTTTTTATACAACATTACATAGTGTTTTCATCTAGTTGTGCACTCTGATGTGTTTGTTTATAGTTATAATGTCAATTCCTTACTAGTTTTGGGATTTACACCTTTTGTGATAGTTGCCGGCCCATGGCCTATGGAAGGTGGGCTTGAGGTAGTCACGATATAGTCCCAGGGGACGGATCGTGAAAATAGTTCTCAAAAATAACAATTACACTTAAAAAATTTATTTATTCTCTATTTATTTATTTTTTAGAATGGGTACATCAATAAATACAATATGATATTTAACGGTAATATATATTACTTAAAAATATATCCTAATTTTCATTTTTCATTTTAATTTTTAGATAAATATAAAATATAAAAAAAAATTTATAATTAAGGATAATATTTATTTAAATCTAGGGTATAAATATTCCCCCCATAAATAAATTTCATCCTTGTAAATTTAATTAGCGCATAGTAACAATGTTTTGTAAGGGAATTTGTAAGATCAAATAATATTAAATTTTCTAATGTGGTGTCAATAAAATCTCTTTAATTATATTATATATAATACCACTATTGTGTATCTTCCAAAAATTTTGAGAGATATACCTCGCATTGTTTGGTGTTATGAACTTTTTTTAATTTTTCTTTACATTCATAGTTCATATTAAAAATTAAATCCTATCTTTATTTGGATTATGAAATGAAATAATATTCCATAATTTTAAATTATCTACACTGAAAAAACTTATTCCTTTCCCAAAATGGGTTCATAATTTAGTGATTCTTGTAGAATGAATAGGATGACCAATAAAGACCATGAAGTATTCTCCGCATCTTTATAATTCTCATTGAGATCCATATTCTAATACCTCGTAACCATTTTTGGAGTAGTTGTCTCTATTAAACCTACTTGTTCCCTCTATTTCGTATTCCACACTTACGTAAGCTGATTAAATAGATAACCAAAAATCTATGAATCTTTATTTTACTCTTGTACATGAATTTAATCTCCATAAAACCTACATGGCTGAAATTATTTGTTGGATGTATACCTCCCTGCATCTTTTCTGGGTGGCTTTTGTGGTATGAAAACAAGGGCTTCATAGATATAAAATGTTTCTCACACATACTATATTGGATTAAATGTTCTAGGACACAGAACCTAATTATCAAACTGCTCAAAACCATGGGGTTATGATGTGGACCCCTTTTCACCTTAACACTATGTCCTATTTACCTAGTAGTAGTTGATGGGGGTTGTATTCTATATCAACAATAACACAGTTCTTTCAAAAAATCATGAAACAACATGTCCTATAGACTTTTTAAGTGATTTATATATTAGGATGAATATGATTCATTACAATCATCTACTATTGAAGTGACATTTACCTTAATCTATGATTGATATTGATTGTCATTTATAGATTAACTAATTTTTTAATAGCCATGAAATTATTTATAATATTATTATGATCAGTGAATATGTACTATATGATGAAATAGTTTATCCATTATGTAAAATCCATATGGTTGAGCCTTATTGGGATTTATATTATCATTAACCAAAATTTTATAATGAAACTACCATTGAAGATGAAATTTTACATGATAAACTAAACATAATGGTGGTCAGCAAAGAAAAACATATCCGAAAACAAGACTGTATAGAATAAAGATTCTATAATCAATATTTGAAATATGTGGATATACATATCACAATATACCTCATATGTAGTTATTAAATAGGCTATAATATTTTCCCTTGTATTTGTTGGTTCTTCATGCATGACATTCTTATCGACCTTTTATTTACGACCCTTATTTAGAAATTTTAGTGATTTACACACATAGGGAATTTGAATATTAGTGGTTTATTTAGACACATATTTCTAAATCCATTTATTCTATCCAACCTATTAATTTTTAAATAATATTTAGAAGCTCTATGAACTCTTTATCCAAAAGTAAAACACCATATAATCCATATATTGAAATTTTTTAGGTTATTATTCATGAATTTCTGAAATATTAATAAATTTAGAATTATATCCTTCATCATCGTCATTATAGGATATTTTATAAGGCACTGATATTCTCACACTTTGTATGTTTTGGAATTTATCTATATTCACATTTTTATTCATATAACTAATATATGGTTTGGAATATTGACAAGTGTTCTTACTCCTCCCATTCATATGGGTTATTTTTTGATGTAGTTATCATGATGTCTCACACACCCATGGTTACTTCTTGTTCAAACCATAAATAAATCCAATAGGGTTTTAAAGAGTGATCAAACATTACCAATATATTGGGATTATAATAATCATTTAATTAAATCAACCTTAAACATTATTTTTATTTTTCATTTTCATGTTTTCTCATAGTTCCTTTTGTTTATCCTATATCAGTATTAGATTCAACTAGTTTATATAATGATTATTAGAATAATCCCTAAATGTAAATTTTAAATAAATAATTCATATATGTTTATAATGTTCATGTGATCAACAAGAAAAAATCCCATGTATTTTTTAATCTAGGTTAGTTGTTAGGTATCTTTGTCCAGAAGTAGTTAGAAATTGAGTTAATACCCAAAACACCCACTTCATTATTATTTCCATTAGGTACAACTATGTTTGTAAATTATTCCTCTAATATTATCCCAATAATGATTTAATTTATATGATAACCACATAATGTCTAAATAAATAAAACATCAGGATGTTGACCTATAATTATACTCATCCCACATATTTTTAGGGGATTTTTCGTAATGTCCTCTAAACAAATCCCCCAAAATAAATAAATCCTTATCTTATATGAACAAAAATGTATTAATAAATACATAATAGAAATTTTATAACAATATCATTAATTATATTATAAATCTCACAAATAGTCACACAACCCAAGGAACTAATGTTTATTACCTTGGAGATTAACTATCTAATCAGATTATTTTAGAAAAATTTAATTTTTTTAAATTAATTATTTTGTAGACCCTCTTCAATATATATCTAATGATATAATAATCTCAATATCCTAGGTAATTCATATATTAGAAAGGGGTTACCTCAGATGATATATAATCGAAGCACACATCCTAACATGAATGAGAACAGACGAAATATAAAATTATCATAATAAAAGATCAAAATCCATTAGATGATAATCATAAAAGAATATGTGGTGACATGATAAAATAAAATTATCATTAATACAGAATTAAAGATATGACCGAGAACATAACAAATTTCTATAATCATATGTCATATGATAATGACATAAAAGTTTTGAATATTTAAAAAATATGTTGTAATTTTGAAATCATTGAATTTTATTAAAATGAAAGGAATGTTTTATTTATGGAATAACATGATAAAAAAACATGGTACATTAGAAATATATTATCATATGAAAAATAAATATGATAAAACCAATTATATTCATCCCCATGTGAAGTAACTCATTATATCCATACTAAAATGTGTGAGAAGACCCATAATACCCATGATAATGTGAGAAAAACATAAATACCTAAAAAAATTATCACAATATATATAATCATAATAAAATGAACTGTTGGGAGATATAAGACTCCCAAAATAAGTATATATAAATATTTGTTCCATATAAAATTAATCATCATCATATCATATATATGAGAATATAAAATGAATGTGTATCTTAATCATCCACAAAAATCAATCACATTTCATAAATAACTTATGAAAATAATATCGGTTTCAAAGAACATAAAAATGTATATTATTTAATTATCATAAATAATAAATGGTATTTTTCTCTCTTCCCCTAAAAATAAATATTTTTTCAAAAATATTAATAATTAATCATAATAAATTATAGCCATGATAAATCAAGAATTAATATGTATTTTTATAATTCAAATCATAAAATTTATATATTATAATTTTAATTGAATATATAAAATATAAAAATAAATTAATTTTTAAAAGGTGGATTTCAAATATTATAGGTAAAAATAAATTTATGTTATCATATGTAGTAGTAATTCCAAAAAAACTAATCATAGTTTCTAAAAAAATAATTTTTTTTAATATTTATATATATTTATCATAAGGTTTATTAAGAAACAAATTAAATTTATATTAAAAAATAATGTAATAATTCATATAAATAATGTATTACATATTGATATATTCCAAATTTATTATTATATAACCCCATATTATCTTTCTATAATAACTAAGAATTTGATAAGCTCTTGTTTTAGTTTTAGTTGGTTATCTAAGAACTGTGGTTATTACAGAAATACCCATGAGGTATAACATCTCCCAAATATGGGTTTTCTTAAATTTAGATTATCCATGATTGGCCTCAGTTTTGTCGTGGAATAACAAGAGTATTACTAAATATCTCATGAGATCAAACAAGTGTTCTTAATAAAGAATGCTTAAACAATTGGATGATGTTTTTTCCATCTTCATACATTTTCCGTATGGTTTCATCAATTTATTCAACATATGGTCTACAGATCATATTTAATAATTAAAATATTTGATGTTTTTCTGTTTTTATTTAATTTTATAGATAGAATTCTATATTAAATTTTTTTCAAGGATAATATATAGTTAAATCATGATCCCTTCCATTAATATTTCCCTTCCCATGTTTTTAAGAGAGTTTTTTATAATTGTTATTTTTATGATGGTTTTCAAAAATTGTAATCTTAAATATTTAAATTGTTTTTTATTTCATGAACATATGTTTTAAATTACACAACATGGAATTGATTTTTAAAAAATATTTTAGTATTATTTTTATCATGCACAAGATAAAAATGTTAGGAAGAAATTTCTATAAGAGGGATAGAGTGAAATACCTCATGAATATAGAATATATTTTCTTTATCTAATATATTTTATGGAATGTGGTAAACATAAAAAGATCATAAATAAACCGTGATATATTATAATATTATTATTATTTAAATATGAATGTTACGACACTACCATTGGTTTGATGGGTATGAGTATGAATAAACATATTATGATATATATATATATATTATTTATATCTAAAATAATGATAAAAACCTCATTGATTACTAATTTATTGGAAATGAAGGGAAACCCTTTTAAAGCTAAAAATCATTTTTATTCATAAAAAATGTTTATGTGTTAAATGATCAATTCACATAATAAATTAAATTTACCACTATTGTTAAATTTTTAAAATAATATATATATATATATATTAAATATATTATTTAATTAATTAACATTAACAAAATAGTGTTAATTTGAAAAACAATGACTATAAAATAATTTTAATTTTAAAAAAGTTCTTTTATTTAAATTTTTTTTGATACATGATTTATATGGATATTATAATTATTATGTGAATTTAGAAAAATTATATGTATAAATTTATATCATTTTATAAATAAATTTTTTTTTATATTCCATAGAATTATTTTTTATTTATTTTTCTGAGTAGGCTACTTTCAGGTGGACAGGTTAAAATACATTTTCTTACAAAAATAAAATTTCATTTAAATAAATATATATATTTAATATACTTTTTATGTATATTTACTTTCAATGATTATATAATAATTATCCTTAAATTTGATATAATATTATAAATTAAAAATTAATTAGGATAATATTTTCTTTTTTGTATAAGATTTATTTTATTCTTGAGTATTCATTTTTTCTAGAAACTATTTTCCGTTAAATTTCATTAATATATATTAAAATACATATAATAAACATAAAAAATTATATCCCAGAAAAATGGATTTTATTTTTGGAATCAGGTGTTTCAAATATAGTATATATAAATCTTTTATCTTTTCCTCATTAGGAATTATAATCATGATTAATATTTTCATCTCGGTAAGAGTAAAACTAGTAAAACATGGTTAAAAATATGGGATATGAGGTACTAGTCTCTCTATTATTGGATATTATTTCATAATATAAATGTAATTTTACTAATATTAACAAATATTTTTTCCTTTGGAAATTCCTTACCCTTCTCGTTTAATTATATCCTTTATATTATATTATATGTTTAATAAATACAGAATGCCATTATATTTCTATTAATATCTCTAATATATTTTTATTGGGAAAGAAAGAAGTTAATGTTCATTATAAATAGTTTTATTTGAATTAAATTTTTTTTTCTATATTAATTCATTTTTCACATATAGTGAATTTAAAATTACTTAAAATGCTGACGGAACTCAAACACATCAGTTGTGAAAACTATTGAAAAAACAGAGAAATAGATTTTAAAAACACTAAAATTAATATTTTATTGGATGAGCTATAGTATTACAGAAACTCAATGGTTATTTATAATGCATTATTATTTCATAATGGGTTTATATTTTCATTAAAATTTTATATTAATTTATTTTATATTGAATGATATAAAATGATGAAAAAACAATGATAATATTTTACGAAAAAAATATATTATTATTTTTCTAAAATAAGGAATTTGGGCTTTTGGGAAGATAAATTTTAAAAAATATTATCCATGTAAAAAATGAGGAGTTTCTTCCAATCATATAGTATAATTTAAAACTCTCGATAAGTGACAAATGTTTTAACATTTTTATTGTTTAAAAGGGATACCTATATAGTTAAACTGAATGATGGGTTTTAATATGAAAATAAGTTATGTCATGAAAATTATTTTATTTTATTTCAATAGTAACATTTCATTAATTATAAATTATATCAATCTCATTCCAATTTATATCAAAAATATAATTACTATATATTAATGTTTATAATATTTTTATATGCATAACGACCCTAACATATAAGAGAGAACCCCCTATCCTCTCTTCCACAAAACATTCATCCCTTTACATAGACCAATATTAGTCCCAGTCCATTACCACCATCATATAATTGACATTGAGGCCCTACACTACTACAAAAATGGGGAAGCGATGCGCTTTACTTTTATTAGCACTAAAAAAGAGCTAATAAATGGGGACTTTATCAGCACTAAAAAAAGCGATGATAAAGGTTCCCATTTATCAGCGCTAAAAAAAGAACTGATAAAGGCCCCCTTTATTTGCAATTTTTTAGCGCTGATAAAGGCCCCCCCTATATCAGCGCTTTTTTAGCATTCATAAAGGGGACCCCTTTATCATCACTTCTTTTAGTAGCAGTGATAATGGGGGGATTTATCAGCGCTTTTCCCGATCGCTGATAAATGATAAATCTCAAAAAATATTTATTTTTTCATGAAAAATATTATTTTTTTATATAAGTATATTTATATTGATATAAATACAATATATATTGTTTAAATATGTTATAGATACGTATAAATAGACTACTACATTAAATATATAACAAATTTAGTCAAAATGGCCTCAAAATATTTTAAAACAATATTATTAATTAATAATTGTATAATTATTATCTATTAAAAATCATTTAGTAACAATTTGAGTACACAAAAAATCAAATCAATTAATAAAAGATCTAAGATAAGTTGAAAATGTAACTCAAACTTCAAACGGAAATAAATTTTGATCCGGGTGTCCGTTTGAGCTCTCGAACATATCAAATCAAAGTCTGTGATGAGCTCTACGCGGTAGTGATAGAGGAGATGCATATATCACATTACTAGAGCCCAAAAAATGCCCAAAAGTCCTCTAAAACTGAGTTTTTAGTCGGGATACCCTGATTTTTTAACATTCAAACAAGTATAACATCTGATCTGGATGTCCGTTTGGCCTGTACCACATATCATATCTAATATTATTTCATATTCTTTGATTTGACTGGTTGTGTCACTGAAACAGTATTTTAGATTATTGGTTATGGTCGTTTTAACATTCTATGTATTTTCAGATACACATATATATGTATTTATTCATAAATATATATGTGTCTGTGTGTGTGTGGGTGTCTATGTGTGTGTCTGTGTGTTGTATATATGTATATATGTATTTATTTATTTATTTACATATAAAAACACATCAAAATCATATTTTTTAATCAATTTATTTAAAACTAATATTATAAGTACATTCTATGGATTTTCAAATACACAAATATATGTATTTATTCATAAATATATATGTGTTTGTGTGTGTGTATCTCTCTTTGTGTGTATATGTGTTGTATATATCTATGTATGTATGTATTTATTTATTTATTTAGAAACACACATAAAAACATATTTTTTTCTTAAATGTATTTAAAACAAGTCTTATAAGTATATATTAATATAAAAATAAATATACGTATAAAAATTATAACTAAATATATATATATATATATATTAATATATGAATTAATATATATATACTAATATATTAATAAATATATTTATATTAATATGAATATATATCAATATATGAATAAATATTACTATATATATAGAGATATATCATTAAATAGAGAACAAAACAAAATGGCTTAGTGGTAAAGGTGATGTCTTGAAATGGGGGAGGTCCTAGGTTCGAGTTCGAGTGGAAGGGAAGGGGGTGTTCATGTAAGAGGATGCGTGGGAAGGGCAGCGCGTGGGAGACCTCATAGTGCTAATAAAAGGGGTGTGAAGCACTGATAAAATCACTCCCCGAAATAATTTTAAATAATTTTTTTTTAAATTTTTCTGACCTTTATCAGTGATTTTTAGAATTGCAGATAAAGGCCCCTTTTATCAGCGCTTTTCGGAGATCTTATAAAATAGACCCCCTTATATTACCGCTCAGATTTGCAGTGCTTTTTTAGAGTTGTTAAAGCCCGTTTTGAGCACTAATATAGGACTTTTTTAGTAGTTCTATTCTATCAAAGATACCATCCTATAAGGCATAATGTTTAATCCAATTGTCGTTTCTCAAATAAGAATTATAACAATTAACCGAGTTATTCATATTATTCCATCTTCTAGAAAAATTAATTAAGTCATAAATAGAATAATATAAGAAAATATGAATGTTTAATAAATTTATGTATTGTTACAATTATTAAAAAACCATATTCATCTCTTTTTCAATAAAATTGTAAATAGAACTATTATTTTTGTGTACATGAGGACGACTACATCCATGTAGTGATATAATTCATTTACCATCAAAGTGTCAAATTGAAAGATGTGATAATGGATTTTAAAAATATATATGATATTAGTGAAATAATTATTTCTATAGAATGATGAGATATTATTTAAAACTTTTTCATCTTTTTATTTGCAAATGAAAACAATATTCATGAGTACATACAGACTACAAACTCCATAAATAGATTAATTTATTTTTCCATTTTTTACCATTTCAAATATATTTAAATATTTATAAAATATATATATATATGTAATTTATATCATTATTCTAATTATATTTATTATGTAATTATCATTAGTTTTATAGGACAATAACTACCTAATTGCAACATATATGGAAAATGAAGTATTTTACTCATGAAATGATGCTGACAATGAATAATTGTTATTGAATAGGTCATAAGGTTTTATAAGTAAAAATTCTATGTTATTATTGGATGTAAAGTTATATTTTATATATTTATAATATATATAAATTTACTATACATGATTTTAAAATAAAAATAAAATTAATTTTGACCTATAATAAGGATTTATCATATCCCTTGTATTTCTATGAAATATATGCCACACTCTCCTGCAGATTCATTTTGTGGATTGTATACTACCCCAGTGATATTATATATCACGAATCCATTTATATTCATGGTATTTAAATTTTCATTTGAATTTATCTCATTCATTTTTGTTGTGATACAAAAGGTACTAAAGTGGTATGTGTTTCATGTTACAATCTGACATTTTTAATGCATTGTTCTTCTATATAAATTACAATAATCAAACAATATTATATATCTCTAAAATAATATATTTACTTTATTATCATCATATTATTTATATAAATTTGATGTTTTTAATTCATTTTTTTAATTCTCTGTATTTATAATGTTGGGATTTTTTTTTAAAAAAACATATTTTTTTTCAATTTAGTTATGAATTTTTTATCCATATCAATGTATTATTTATTTTGTTTCAAATTTTCTTAATATTATACTCTTATTTACTAATTTTATTTATACCAATCAAAGAATTTATATAATATTTATAAAAATTATTCTTTTATTCATTTTTAGAACAAAATAATTATTACCAAAGGAGTGAAGACAATTATAATTTTAACATTTACATCGTAAATTGAACTACCATGTCACAACTAATATTTTCCATTTTTATTTCTATTCAGGTTATTTTTATAATTAATGAATTAGACTTTCTAAATGAATGGAAGGGCCTATTATATCCCCTTTATGCATATCTCAATTTGAGGTGGAGAACTATATTGTGTATTATGTGAATTACATATATTTTTTTATATAATTCCTTGCATAAGAACTTGACGATAAGATTATGATGTCTAATATGATTCATTCTATCATTATGAAATGAGTTTTGGTTATCACTCTAATTATTTATGATTATATAACATCAACAGATATATTCCCTTATATGATATTAGTGGAATCAATTTTCTAATTGGCTATTACATATTATTCAAGACTTATTTATTAATTGGTATAATTTTTTTTATTCATTACCATAAATAGAATCTAATATCAACTATTTTATGGGTTCTATTCAGTAGGATACAAAAAATCGATCTAATCAAGATTCTCTATTTAAAATAGTATAAAAATAAAGTTATCTCAACAATCGTATGTTTTATTTCATGATTCCAATTAAAATGTGAGAATTATATATAAATAATGTATCCAATGAAAAATAATATATTCAATCTTTTTTATATGTGATATATTTTATCATTCCCTAGTGTAATGAGATATACATAGGTTCATGGTTACATGATTTTTTTTGTAAAAATAAATGTTGGTTCAGTTATCTGAGGGTCATGAAATTTATATTTATTGAGTTCCTAGACTAGTTTTAATTTATGTTCATCGATGCAATGTTTTTACAATTGAAGTATGCTGATGTGAATAATTATATTTCAAGAATAATTGTACAAACACCCTTATACCACCAACTATTTGGGAGTTTTTATAAGTTAATGTTTTTTATTTGAGAAGTGAAATTCTTTTGGAATTTATTTTCTCAATATGGATTAGATATGGACCTATAAATGGTTATAATAGTTTATTCATTAAAAATATCCTTGGGAGTGTGAGAGGTATGTCAAAATATTGAAATAACATTTTATTATTATAGTTTTGTTTCTAATTTATCTAAGATTTAACCCCATTAACTAGTGTGAGCATAATAAGAATTAATTTGGAAATATCCATGTTTGGATGTTTTTAACAAATCGATTGATAAGTTGATTATGGGTATAGTGATTCAGTTTCAGGAGAATATGAATATGATTAAGGCTTACAATGATGATAATAATTTGAAGATTGGGTGAATCAAATTGCATAAAAGTGAAATCATATCTTATTGTTCATGTGAATTTATATTAGATTAACATAACATTTCCAAACATGATGATGAGTTGGAATAAGTAGTGTTTTTTTTTGAAAAAAACATATGTTACATTACCTCATTGGTGAGCACTTTGTGAACCAAATGGATAACAAGAGCATGAAGAATATATTACCTCATCTATAATTGAGTTGGTGACTGTGGAGGTGGGTGGATTCTCACAAAAAATGAATTTTATATCCCACACTCACCTAGAAATGGAAATTTATTGGAAGGCATGTTGAGAAGGAAAGGGAAGAAGATTGTGTACATAGTCATTTTTTGTAGCCTTTGGATATGCCTGAGTTGATGTGGGAAGACATAATAATGTAATTCCTAATGTTTTTAACCACATATCATAGGGTATATGATGATTTATATTTGATCCTGGATTGACTAATGAGGTCACATCACAACACTATAATCTATGAGTTGATTACTACAGAATTTCTATTAATACGGTTGACCAGTGATATAGGGAGGATTGAATGACCCTCAAGTAACATCATTTCTCACTAAGAACTTCAGTTGAATTCATGGGTGTATGGAGCATCACAACATTATTTTTGATCTTATTTATAAATTAACAGTGAATTTTTCCCATAGATAGACAAGAAGGTAAATCAAACCATACATACACTGGTATATATACTATGATAATTCATATTAGATATTGGTTTATAATGTATATGATATATATAATTTTTTTTGGTTTTCATACCATAACACCTACCACTCATCCATTGATATAATACCAATTGGGGCACTATATAGCAGAATATGTATATCTCTATTTATATTGACCATGATTAGGGATGTAAAAGTTCTTGGTCTAGGAACGGTGTTTATAACAATGGATAAGATCAAGGTGGTTTATAAATGGATGATGGGTGAAAAATATATCCAAAAGGATAGATGTAGAGTACTATTAATATTTTGACAACAACTTTATATCCTTAGAAAAAAGTATAGATGATGTTTTCTATTTATATTTTGGATGATATTCCTTATTCTTTTGTCATTGACTTAAGGGGTTCTTGTGATAGCAACTGACGACTTGGTGAGACTAAATTTAATTGTATTTTCCATTAATATATTAAAATGGATCCCTTAAAATTACCTTATAGTTTCCATTTACAATAAAATAATTATTAGTCGTTAGTGGGGAGTGATACTCTTTTTTAACCAAACCCTGTATTGACGATATAAATGAGGATGTATATTATTAAATGATAATTTGTGACTTCTTATAGTCAGCATCAATATTTAGTGGATCATCGACATCGTCCTTGGGGATTATCTATTGGTCATTAGGATTTACTGAATTTCACACAATGGATGGATAAACATAAACATAAGATACATGGGTGGTTGTTTTTGAGAAATGTGGGGCCATTTTGGATCACTGATCTGATAGGAAAGGTATCCAACTAATAGTCCATTCCATCTCAGTTGAATAATATCTATGATTTATTCTATGACACTCAATGTAAGATGTATAATCATGATCCCTCACATGTTATAAACTAGGAATATATCTATTTCAAATAAGATATATTAGTGTTTGATAGGTGTTCCATTTTTTTTACATTATAGAGAATGCATTATATTGGAAGTGTTTTCCATTGGTTTGGGTGTTTTATCATCAAGAAATGGATTCCAATGAAATTTGGTAATGGGAATTTTTTATGATGGATTCGTGGCCTAAGTTATTCATTGATCCTTATTATACATGTTGTTTTTTAGAGACATAATTTACTATGAATGGTTATATAGTAAAATCCTAATTTTACATTCTGGTATAAAAACATTTTTGGTCAATAATACATTTGAAATAATTTTTAGGGTTTTTTAGTTTGCCATTGGAGTTTTTTAGAGTTTCATAGGCATGTGAGGATTGTGAATAGTTAGTACATGGTTATAAAAAATTGTATGACCATGTCCTCAAACCATGCAATATAGGATATTTTTGTTTCACATGAATGGAACATGTTTAATAAAACCAAAGAAAAATATTCTTCTCTCATAACCCTCTAAGTGGTGTGTTGATGGCACATAGTTTTCCAAATAGTGAAACCAAACATAAAAAGAGAATTAATTAATAAGAAAATAATTATGAAGGCTTGATGCATACCTTGTTGACATTATTCATCCCCCCAATGGAAAGTATCATTCCATAATCGATTTATCATAGTGATTTCTGAGATACCAACCCTTACATTGATATATTTGATAGATATAATTGGTTTTGGATCATGGAAATAAAAGGAATAGATCAGTTCGCTATCATTCATTTCCATTTTCCCACATCCTCTCTATTTTATTGGATTTAATCTTATATTGGGTATTCTATCTCATGATAGAATGTTACATTCATGATGTAATGATATTATATTATATTTATAAAATAATTTTGATCCTTTATTTTTAGATCATCATCATTTGTAGTGTTCCCTTTTGTAATTATTGTGTTATGTTATCCCTCTCATGTAACATTTCCTAAAAATGGATGAATTAGAGGTTCATGATTCAGAATTTGTCGATCTGGGATATCCCTTGTTTCCATGATCATTCATTTCATCTTTTCATGTTGATACTATTTGGGGGTTCAATGTTCATGTGTTTTGAGTTTGGTGGTTTCATATAAAGTATATATTTTATGATCAATTCATAATTTGTCATACTAAAATGATTTTTTAAATTATTTAATGGCATGATATTTTTTTTTAAATGTGGTGGTTTTGGATATCATTGCAAAAATTTATTTTCTTCCATTGTATTATAAATGAATCTATAGATTAAAAGAGAACATGGTTTTTTTATATAAATGATTTTGAATCATATATGTTTTCTGAAATGTGAATTTGGGATGCCTCCCATTTAAGGCAGTTTAAAACCTAAACATATTTTAGATGAAAATATAAAAAACCATTCTGTTGTATATGGAACATAGGATCCTAGGGTACATGGGAGGTGGATTGAATTTTGTAATTGACACTAGGAATGTTTTTCTTCAATTCAAGTATATATAATTAAAAACATAACTAAAAAACGTTTTGTGAATGATGTAAGTTATAAGAGTGGACCCATATCCCTACACATATTTTAGCAGGGTAATTTATTCCCTTGGTGTCCATTGATCATAGTTATTGTGTTAACATCCAATTTGACCCAAAAATATTGAATCATATTATTTAGATTCTATGTTATTTATACTTTTTAAAATGTTTTTTTTCATTAATTAGATATATGAAATTTTTGTAATACAAATATAACATTGAGAGGGAAACTATATCATTCAGTGTTATTTGAAATTGGTTATGATGGTAATGTTTCAAAAAATATTTTAAATTTAGTGTTTCCATATTTTAATTAAAATAATGAAAATTATTTTTTAATATGTTTTTGTTAAAAGGAATTAATTGTTTATCAAATGATGTATTCTTATATGACACATGGTTGTATGATTTGTGGATTTTATTTATAAATAACAACACATATATTTGGGTATGTTTATATAATTATTTATATATCAAATCTGACAAAAATGGGACACACAGTTTTAGCACGTATCCATGGTAGGTGGATGTCAGAGTTTAGTAGGGACATATTGGGATATTGACCAATATATAACCACCATATGGGTTTTATTTCATTTTGAGTATGTTGGATTTCATGATATTATTTCGGAATCTATCTTTCCCTTAAAAATTGTCATTGTGTTGTTTGAATATATATTTTCTTGTTTACATTAAATTTTACATGCTTCATTGTTATATCCATTAATTATTTTTTATGGGAATCCATTACAAAAGATATCAAAAAATTCATGTGTTATTGAATCTAGTTAGACATGATCAAGAATTAAAATCAAGCCTTTCCACATGCTGACTTAGGTGTCTTGTTCAGGGATTAACTGAATTAATTCATGAAAAATTTAGGGGATAAATTTTTTACTAAAATATTTAAAATTTCCAATATAAATTTAAATATTGAAGAATATTTTCTATATAGTTATATTATTTAACTTATCTTTCTTCAAGGATCATTTTTATTTCATATATAATATGATAAAACAAATATATATAATATAATTATAAACTCTCTAAAACATATCAGCTTCAAAAGATATGGATCTGCATATCATTAAACAACTTTGAAATCGTTATAATCCTCAAAGAATTTACCATATCATTGACCTCAATAATTTTTTACCACTACTTCATAAATTCAAACAATAGTAAATATGTATTATAATATCAAAAATGTGATTAACACCACAATGAAAATATTAAATCAATATTCAATTGAAAGTGTCTCAATAATATATAAATAGAATTTTTCTATATCAATCAAACCCTTGTAATATCAACCTGATGCATATACTATATTTATGAGTTTTTAATCCCCCTATCACATGTCATTCAAAATTAATCACAAAAAATATAACATTTAAATAAATTGACTTTTCAAGATTATAAATACAATTTAATATCTTCTTTTCTACCATTAAAGAAAAAATATTTAAAAAAACATTTTATTTTTCTCATAATCCGATAATTTTTTAGTATATAACATCATATAAAATGATATATGTCCCCTATAATGATAAAATATAATATTATAACTATTTATTATTTATTATAAAATATATCTCATTATATATTGGAAGACCATGGGTGTAATAGTTTTCCTCTTATCATGCTTATAAAATGTTTCTCAACCATTTTAGAATGATCCATTATTATGTTAAAATAAATAGTTGTTTCTAGATGCATATAATTCCCAAATTCATTTTGGTAATTCTATTTCAAATGAGAACTAAAATAAAATAACCTTATTGATAAAATATTTATAAATGATTACATGAATATTGAAACTCAATCATAGGGTGTATTACATAATTAAACATTCATTTCATTATTTAAAACCTTGATTTAAATTGATTTTTCATTAACTCACATTCTATTTTACATATTTTACCAATTCTAAAAAGAAATTCCCCAAAATAATATTTTATATTCTTAAAATATTATATAGGTCAAAATTATTGAAACCTATACACATAATGATTGATTAAATCTCAATCCAAAAAACCCTATTAATTAATATGTTCATTAACTCAGGTTTATTTATGTTCGAATATATGTTATCCATAGGCATTCCTTATTATATTTAATGACCATTCTAAAGGGTCTAACTGTATATTTGAAGTGGAGTTTGGTTATTCTAGAAGCTGAAAGAGATTCGATACTAATAAAAAAAATTCTTTGCATATACTTAGAGTAATCCCCTGGAATATTGATTATATCATCATAAAATATGGTGGTATTCTCGATAACAATACCAATTTGATCCACACATGGTGGGAGGGTAAAAAGTTAGTGGAATATTTTTCCTCTCATGACACTCCAGGCTCGAAGAGATTATTTTTTATTACTTTCAACGACTAAAACTGCTAGGGATTAATATCATTAGAGGGTATTCCCCCACTCTACATTATTTTATACCCTCATAGTCTTTGTTTCTCCCAGCCTGCCATTACAGGTTGGGAATATACTGTTTCCTTTCTTTTTGAATAAAAACATACAAGATGATATAAAAGAATAGTAATCTGAAAATAGTGGAAATGGTGTCATAAATTATTTCAAAATGTTGATTCGGATTCACTCCCCTAATTCCATTGTTGTAAAATGATTCATTCAACTATTTTCATTGGTTTATCATACATCACTAACCTATTTACCTAGGTCAAATCACCATCATGTATCTTTTCCCAATATCTCATGAGATATAAAACATTACAAAATTCATTAGAGTGTTATATAGGGGCCGACCATCACATAATTAAAGAATATACAAATATGGGATATATGATATAACCCATTGAACATTAATTGAAAAATGTGAGAAAATGGGTTTAATTCATCGCGTCATAAAAAATGGAATAGATATTGTCTTTCAAATTACTTCAAGATGGAGTCACCAATATTGAACTCAATAATTTAAATAGATGATACAAGTAACATAATTACAAAAAAAATTATTTAATTATAATTGTTATAACGTGATTCCTGAAAAAAATAGAAATAAATAATTATTTTGGAGATATTTATGAAATGGTTACGAAATGATAATATTTTGTTTAGAATATATTTCATCATTTTCTTAAATAATGATGTTACAATCACAATGAAAAAGAAATATTAAAAAGGTTAGATTTAAGAAATTATAAAGGGGGGATTTTAGAAATCAATATTTTGAATAAAATCTCAATCATCATTCCTTGAAAAGAAATAATTTTTTGAAAATGGTGAATGAAAAACATTTTTTAAAAACTGTTGTTTAAATATATTATTCAATAAATTCTGTCTGAAAAGACATAATGTTTTTAAAAATATTAATTTAGGAAATTATCAAAATATACATTTAAAAAAATGATTTAATTATATTGAAAAATTATCATAATGCTTTAATATAGTTAATGTGATACTTTTTGAAAATATAAAGTTTTGGGGACTAATATTTGATAATGAATCATTAAAAAGATACAATTATTACAAAAATTTAATGTGAATACTTTTTGAAAAAATCACATTCGAAAATGAATCTTCAATAAGATGATTTGAATAAATCAAACATTTTCTGAACTTTTGTTTCCAATAGTTTTCAAATAAATACATTTGAAAAGGAAACATTGATATAAAAAGTTCAAATGAAATAATGATTATCAAAAGATTTATGGAGTGGATGATAAAAAATTTCATTATGAAAGGATGGAAAAGTAATCTTTCATACATTATTAGGATTATCTCTATTTAAAAATAATAAAATGAACCTCTTTTAATATTGATGATCGTACATATAATGGTCTCGTAAGATAACACCTAATTGGGATTTCATATATTATGGATAATATTGGTGGAAATGGAAAATATGGACCAAGATGGGAAACCATTGTTAAATTGGATATGATTTATTCTCAATTATGTTATTCTTATTTTGGAGATAAGATAATGCTATGTTAAAGATAGGAATAAAATGTTCCATTTTACCTAGATTTAATGTTAATAGTCCATGGAATAAATCATAGTATCGAATAATTAAATCATAGAAAATATATGTTCATAATGATGTATTATAATAAAATGAAGAGAGTTGAGTTAATGAACAACCAGACAACCATAATATCCTTCAAATCCAAATCCAAATAAATAATAAACATTATATTCCTCTAAAACCCAACGGATATTGCAAATATTGTGTGGTATATTAATTACATATTAATAAAACTTTATCAAATAATTTATGGTGATCAAAAAGAAATATGTCTCATGAAGTAAAATTTGAGACAAAACACCCATTACATTAATCGAACCGTAAAAAGTAAATAAGAGGGATAAAATCAAATAAGAAAATAAAAAGATTAAATATATTAATTATAATATAATGATTTTATGAATTAAATAAAACATATAGTAAATTATCGTGTGAAATATCAGACATTTCATTTGGATTGGAATTGGGTTCAATGAATGACTTACATTAATTACCATCTTCCACTAAAGTACTTCAATCTACTGTATGATAAAAATATATTTATAGATCATATACTAGAAACATATTTTACTTATATATAATCATTTATAATAATTATTAAAAATTAATCACTAAATTTATAATATTTTTTATTATATATTTTTATTATCTACTCTGTGTAATTTGAATATTTTGAACAAGTTTTGTAATAGAAGCATTGTTATTAATTATTCTATAGAAGTTCATCATTCCAAAATAATATAAGTTATAGTAATTTATGTTTTATAATTTTTTAATATTTTCAAACATCATTATATTTGTGTTTTGGGTTATGATCCAGGAATATTTAATCAATGATGACCTTAATTTGATTATTTCTAATGAATGAAAGTTGGTATATCAACTAATGAGTTCAATACTGATGTTATCAATATAGTGAAAATTTAATTCATTATTTACTTATTAAATTATTATATCATCATTAAATATGTTCTCATAGTAATCAATGATATTATTTTTTAGAAATATTGTTTAGGTAGTTAGAATGAATGAATATTGAATATATCCTAATTAATAGACTATTATGATTATGAAAGTGGTTTATTTTAAAAATATATAATTTCTAAATAATAATCAATTAAATAATGTGATGGTTGTGTATTTGGTAAGAGTTTATTTTAATATAAATAAAAGTATATGATAAAATATATATGTTATATCATTGAAGCAGTAGTCTGCATAACACATGGTTGACATCTTCATTTCTAAAAGATTGAGTGGGAAAGAAGTTGTAATTTATTTTAATAGTCAGATTCAAATTAATTTAATATGTGTAACATTTATTATTGAATATCACTTTTATATTAATAAATTAAAGATTTTCTTAATAAATTGTTGTTGTTGCTTCAATATAACAATATTCTCTATAACACATTATTTGAAAATTAGTTTGTTTGATAAAAATGAGGAAAGTAGGTTAATAGTCACTACCATAACATAATAATATTACCTACTAAAAAATGAATATTTCAATATTCATTAATATAAAGTTATATTAGGAAAATTATGATAGATAGGAAAATAATTTTGGAAAAATTGGTACTTATGATGAAATAATTTCATTTTCGTTGAAATATTTCATAAAAATGGTGGAATTAAGACAACATAGTGGTAAAATGAGTATATAGTAAAATATTTGATATTATAAGGTAATGATAAATGTTATAGTTTCATGATTAAAATTATTTATTTTAGTACCACATTAGGGGTAGAGAGGGTTCACTTTTATAAGGGCTTAGAATGTGATTTTATAAATATTTCAAAATAATATAATGTGAGAACATGTTTCACTTTTCATGATGTCTTTAAAAGTAATAAGAATGTATTGGGTAATTATAAAGGGATTATAACCCCCAATCCTTTATTTTTATACATTTTTAAATAGATTATCCATGTTACTCAAAGAATTTTAATTATTACCATTTTTTGTTCCACTATGAAAAAAAATTACATATTTAATTAAAATTTAATTCTAAAAAGACTTTTATTTAAATTTTCATGATAAATTATGAAAAATTATAGATCTATTTTATCATATAAAATTGATATGTTTTTATAAAATAATTTTAACATTAACACATGTAATAATTAAAACCCCTTTTTTTGAAAAATATGTATGTTTTAAAATAAAATTTAGAAGTCTAATAATATTATCAATTATTCCAAAATTAATTATAATTTTCTTGGTTATACAAAAATTAAACTCTGCTGATAATTAAAATAATGTAAAAATAGTATTTTTTGAAATTAAAATTAAATTGAAATAATTGGAAAACCTATTTCATTTATTGGAAATTTTTTCATATGGTCGGTATCGGTAAATCAAAACCATTACTTAATAAATTCATATGTATGATTATGAGTTTCCTAGGATAAATTTGTTTGAAAACCATAAAAATTGATAGAGTTTACAAATTTTTTATAAAAATAATGTGAAAAAATTATAAAGAATCATATGTCTATTTGGGGATGTTATTACTAGATCTTGTATTTTATTTATCATTTTTTGGTTATATAATAATCATACAAAACACATCCCCAACAACACCATAATGAAATTTTTCTTTTGGAAGAAAGAACCATAAATTATTATAAAATGTTTAATGAATTATTATTTTGAGAAATATTATTATACCATTATAGAGATATGTTATAGGTTAGTAATATTCATATAAAATGCATTCTATATGAAGTAGTCATGATCACATCAACTGAGATACTGATTATGAGTCATTATAATTATTTCATTATATTGATTTGGAGGTATGAATATTATATTCCATTTTTGGAAACTAAATTTTTTATCTAATATATATATATATATATATTTATACAGTTAAAATGTTTGTATATTATTTTTTATAAAATCACATTACAAAAATTGGTTATGTTTTAACAATTTGTTTCCAATCAAAATGAACCAATTTATCTATTATTGAGAGGGAATAATATTATACATACAGATTTGAAAATATAGGAATTAATCATAATTTAGATAGAGATAAATTTTAAAAAAAGGTTATGGTAACTAAATCGACTCATATAACATAAAAATTCGGAAGGATAAATATGATTCATTAGACTCCTGAGATATAAATATTTTATATTGAAAATGATAATGAAAAAATGATTATAGAATATTCACTTCTAAATATTTAGATTGTATTTATAATTTTCATTTAAATAATTGTTTTGAGGTCATTAAATCTAATATATATATTCCCCACTTATGTTTGGAAATTAGTCATGACATCAATTCGGTTTGGACTCATATAGTAAAATATGTAATTTCATAAAAAATAATGGATGGTAAACTATTTTATTATAAATATTTATTCATAGAAAATATTATTAAAGAATTAACAATGTTGACTACGAGTAAATATATTTTTTGAAATATTATATCCCGTAAATTAATTATATAAAATAAAAACTCATTATAGTGGTGAGATGTATCAAATGTTCATTATAAATCATACTTAATTAGAATTTATGATTGTATGTGTTAAGAAAAATTAAAACCAATTTCATGGATTTTATTGATGATAATATTTTATGTATTTTGAAACGATCTATTTATTTAATAATTTATGACATATAGAGTGGAAAAATATATATTAAAATAATATAAATCTTTTTGGAATTATCAAGAACCATTATAAGTCATGTGAATACATGTGGGTTAGTGGTTTTGTTATGGTATATCTGTTATAGTATTTGTGTGGCATACTAATCCTTGGAAATGATATCCCTTATTTTTGTATATTAATGTATTAGTTGACAAAATTATTATCAATATATGACATTTGATGGAAAAATGTTTTTATAAATATCTACATATGTAAAAAGTACATGTTCTATGATTTGATCCCAAATAAATACATGAGAAAAGTGTGACGAAATTTTTATATTGAGAAATTTTGGAAGGGGTCATGACTATTGTCATACGGTATGAATTTATGAAATAATTAATGTTCTTCTAATGAGTTATAGATGAATCACTTGATTATGATTCCAAAAATATATGAAATTTGGTCCATCATGTATTCCTTATAATATATCCAACCTGATATCTCTCATGGTTTGTTTACACAACATGATATATAATATTCATTAACAATACCCATACACTAATTTATTCATAGTGATAGTAGTTGGATTCTAGTAAAGTGAAACATTAATTACCTAAGACTAACTGATGAATCTTTATTACAATTTGGTGGTGAGGAAGAAATTATTATAAAGGGTGTCTATAATTAATTCTTATAATCTAAAGCGTATGATTAGAAATAATAATTTTGAATTAATTTTTACATCTATTTTGGTTTCATGTATTGGATAATATTCAAACAGCTGACCATGGAATACGTTGAAGAAGATGTTGAGTAAATCATTGCAACAAACAATACAATGGATATAGTTTTGATAAAGAAGGTAACTATTAATCATAAGAATATTCTTATCAAATTTGTTTCAATGGAAGTTTATTATGATGTTAATATATTAATTTCTATAGTTAATTAACCACAATCTCACCAAAGGACCATATATATCCTTAAAAAATACCATATGATTTGAGAAATTATTAATAGGGGAATTATGTATATCTTTTTTATTGAAAAATAAAATAATTTAATAGATGAACTTGGAAAACCATTAACATTGTTGAATCATGGGATTAATACAATGTAGCTAGGTATTATAAACAAGTGATACTGAGTGAAAAGGTTTTTCTAAATTAAAATGTATAAAGGGTTTAAAATAAATGAAATCACAATAAATAATTTAATAATTAATGTTTTTTATTTTACAAGGATTTTGTATTGATTTAAAACTAAAATTTTACATTTTATTTAACATTAATCGATGATAATCACGAAATATTGATGTTTGAGATGACATATTATAATTTACATGAGTAATATTACATATGTTATTCATAGTAGTGTGATGAGATAATGTGTATTATATGGTTATTTTTATTGACCTAACATTTAAATCATATGTAATTATATTAATATGGATAGTGTTATATATATTGGCTAATGAATTATATAAATATCAGTAACCAGTTATTCAAAAATTAATTTTTCAAGTGATACATCTTATATTGATAAGGATTTTATTCCAATATAATTATCAAGTTTACTAAGGATTGGTTGGCTATATATCTAATCTGGTTGAGGGAATTTGATAACTATGATAATATTAATAACCTATTATTATAATTATGACATATATCACCTCAATTGAATTATACTGAGGAAATAAATTTCCATTATATTAATGTTACATATGACGTGATCATCTTATAAGAATAATTACATGTGATTTTTTTCATTCAATCTAGTAAGACTAATTTGGATAATTGTGAATATACGAGTTAGATTATACTATATATATATCCATATAAGGTAGAATCAAATTCTTATAAAAATATATTTTTTAGTGTATATATATATATTATATGGATATATCTTTTGAAAGAAATTTCAATATAAAAATATAAGTATGATTGAAAAAGATAATGAATGATATATTTGTATTTTAAATAGAAATATAATTTTTTAAAGAGGTCTATATTCAAATATAATTATAGATGAACTAATTATAATTATTTTAAGTGATAGAATAACTCGTATGGTGATAATGATAGGGTAAATAGTAATGATTAATTTTTTTTATATTTATTTTTCATAATTGAGAGTATTCTTATAATAATCACATCTAATTATGTATGGGTAGATTCACAGGTGATGTAATGTTTTTTTATAAATTCAATGTGGTTTTATAGTAAGTGGTAGATTGTTGAATATAAAACAAATCAGAACCTAAATAGATATGTGAGGAATTTTTTACCTGTTTTATGTCAATTTATTTATACAATGTAGTAGTGATTTCTCTTTTAATGTAAATTAATATCAAAAGCAACACAATATATATTTTTTCATATAATACATACTATTTTAAACAATTTCACTAAAAAAAAAATAAAAACAAAAAAATTTCTAACACATATAGGATGAAAATCCTAAAAAAGTTTAGGATTAATAAATCTTATTCAAAATATAAGGATTAAAATTAAAAATAAATGAAATTAATGTTAGAATAAGAACAAAAAATGTATAAAATTATATTTTTTTAAGTAAATATATATTTTTATTATATATATATTTTTATATTTTAAAAAATAATCATATAAATTAAGAAATTTATATTTTTTAGAATTATGTTCATTTTTTGTGTTATATATGAAAATTATTATCAGATGAAATTTTGGGAATTTTCTTAAATAATTCATTTTAATGTGAATTGTAAAAAATATAGTTACAACCAAAACTATTCTTTATATGGAATTAATATTATTTAAGTAAGACCTATATGTTTTGAAATAAATTTAATTGATAAAATATGTATTTACGTATTAATGTAATTAATTTTCAAATAATATTTTATGTATAGAAAACCCATGTCAATAATTTGATAAAATAATTACCATTTAAGTCCAATTTAAAAAAAGTTTTTTAACATTTCATTAATTTAAATATTTTTATATTAAATTATTATTTTCGATTTTTTATAATTAATTAAATATATATATTTTATAATAAAAAAATCCTATAATGGAAACTATAAACATTCATATGTTTAACCTTAATATAAATTTTAATTGTTAAAGCACAGTTATTTTAAAACAATATTTATAGATCATTTTAATTAATTATAAAACTAACTTCCCCAAACCCTAGATATTTTTATTATAAAAGTTATTTTCAAATTTGATATCCTCAATTTAAAATTTCTGAATGAGGATAATTTTAAATTTTTTCATTAAAAATAATTTCCAATGTTAAAGACCATAGATTCTAGGGTATGAGTTAAAAGTGAAAAAATAGTTTTTTTATGTGAAAATGGAACGAGTCATTTATAAAAAGTAATTAATTTTTTTTCAATCATTATTGGATAGTCCATACCTCCACACTTTCATTATGTAGAACTTATGGAGCCTTAAGACCATGAATATTAGCATGCCACTATTGAAATGTAATTGGTGAATCCAAAAGGGCTTTTACGTTGACCTGTTTAAAAAAAGACATGCATTTCCATGATGTCTGAAAAATTTAAACTCATATGCTTAATTTTAGTACTAAATTTTACCTAACATTTATTATTTTCAATATTTTCATATAATTTTTTTTATAATTATATTAAATAATTTAATTATTTTTATTATAAAATATTTTTAAATATTTTCCCAAATTATTTTTATTTTCTATTTTTTCCATTTTCCATTATTGAAAAAAACCAAAACATCATTAGTCTAGCTATACATAATTTTAAATCTACAATGTTATATATATTATTTTCTATTTAAATATTTTTATATTTATTACAATATCATTGATTTATATTAAATAGAATAAAAATGTTTATATAATATAATAATGATACTAAAATAAAAAATATTAATCCAGAAGAAACCACATTCAAAAGAATACAGATTCATTAATTATTGTATGTTAATGTTTTAGTCAGCCTAACCTCATATATGAAAAGTGATAAAATGTAAAGTCATTTTTGACTATAGGAAATTAATTATTATGAATATATTAATTAAATTTAAATGTAATTATTTTTTGTTATATAATTATATCATTAATATCATCAATATTAATTATAATACTCACATCCATTCAATAAAAATCCCTAAAACATTTTTATTATAGATATTATATTTAAGGATCATAACCAAAAATCATATAGAATAAAATTATAATATTATATAAATTTTTTATGAAACAATTATATTACCATTTTAGACCTCAAAGTTATGATTTCTTTTAGATTAATGAAGAATAAAACAGTAATTTTTAGACAAGTCCAAAATGATATATACTAATCATAACCAATATTTAATACACATTATAACTAAGTAATATAGATGTACATAATAATTATTAATAAATTTTATAATATTTTAAAGATATCAATGTAATTATAAAAAAGTCCAAGTATGATAATTATTTTTACCAGATATTATAGAACTTTTTTACATGTCCAGAATTATGGTATGTTTTTATTTGTATCAAATTTAATTTCATACACATATTTAATATCATTTTCCATGATATAATTGAAATTACGTGATTAATTGGTAAGGAACCTATAATACCATATCTATTTTCTTCTTGAGGTTTATGATAAATATCATATTCTATTTTTTTAAATATCCATCAATTCAAATGATAACAATGTTTGAGGGGTTATTTGTTTCATTTTCAAATTCATGAGACATATAATATTTTGAACAAAATATTTTTTAAATGGTATATAAATTGAATATTTTATTGGTTATATCTTATATTATCTCTTAATTGTGTAATTTTATATCTAATTTCACACAATATATTTAATGGGAGAATGATTAAAATGTTACTGAAATTATTAGAGTTTCTCTTCCAGTATTTTCATTAAATCTTGAATTATTTTTGATGAATATATGTATTAGGGATTTTTTTCTAGAATCCCACAAAGTTGAATTTATTTATTCTTGTGGTTTTACATGTCCCATCAAAATTTCACTTACCCTTGAATCATGTTTTACCTATAGTCTATCTTGAATGTGAAATTAATTTAGTCTCTGATTTTATGATAGGAACCTCCCTTTTAATGCCCATTTTCAATAGATGATATTGAATATAATATTATCAATGAAACAATAATTGATTGGGGCCATATTAAACTAAATTAATATTAATTAAAAAAAAGTTAATTTTTTTATGTTTTTTTTGTTTTGATCAATGTATGAAAATAATAAATTTTTAACATTTATTATGTGAACACATATTTCCCCTATTTTTATTCAGATTATACTATCTAAATTTTCAATGTTTAAAAATTATTTTACTATCCTCATTGTTTTATAAAATATTTATTGTTTCAAAAATATTTGTAATGGGTTAAGGTATTAACTATGTAAAATAAATTTCTCTAATTCTCTTAATTTTTTTAATAAATATCATAAATTCATTTTAAATATTTTATTCTTCATTGAGGAAATCCATCAAATTTTATAGTACAAATTTTTTCATCCAAATTGATTATTAACAAGTCAAATTTTATCATTGAAATGAGATATTGCGACATATTTCTTTCCAAAACATTGATTTATTATAAGAAGAGTTTTTCATCAAATAATTTTCCTCGATAAATGTAATTTAATCCTTCCATTCATTTAAGGGTCTCCACCTTGATTCTACATAATAAACAATTAACTAGAACCTATATCACATACCTATATAGTAAAATACCATAGAAATAAATCGTAGATATTTTTCTAGAGTGTTATTTTGTATCATTGGATAAAAAATTATATTCCATATGTATATCAACTTTATTGACTTAATTTTTAATTTATAGGATATATTATTCTATTTGAAAGGGATATCTTACCCATTTTTTTTCAAATAAGTTTTTTTATGATATGATGAATAATTTTCAATTGAAACTATATGTATGTATAATTATATATATGGACATATATCACCCACCAACACATCAGTTTATTTTTGTATCTCATGATGTTGAGTGGCGTCGACATAATGAGTATTTTTATAAATCTGTGTTTATAATGAAAATGTGAACTTTTTAATTCATTAACAAAATTAGTTTGTTCAATATATAATTTTAATATTTATTTTTCTAATAAGGTTCTCCAATGATTATGATTGTTCCACATTTCTATGTTTATTTTCACTTTATGATACATTATTTTCTATGTTTAAGATTTGTATTAGATACGTTTTCAATTTTATTTTATTTTCCAGTTATTCTAGATTATTATTATATGCTTCAATGCCTAGATAAATTTTTATCTTATTTGATGACAATGACTTCTCCGATATGTTATAATGTAACTATAAGTATTATGATATAATTTATATTCCAATATTTTTGGGTGTAATTTTCAAAAGCATCCATATTATTCCCATATGAAAATCATGTTCTCACTTCTGATCCTTGATTATTATTGCTTATATTTACCATTACAAGGAATGTGAGATCAACCCTTTATAATTCATCAATATCCCCTTCTAATTAAAAAAAAAAATCTTATTTTACATGTATTAATTTCAATATTAATTGGGTTATTTTTTAGACCATGAGCTAAGACAATGTTCAATTTTGAGAATTGATGTGCCTGAAGTAAAAAATTAAAATATTTTAAGTGTATTTAATATCCCATGCAAGTGATTTTTCTAGAAAATATGGATAATATATAAATAGGTACCTAGATCATTAATATGAGGGCACCATTGTTTTTATAATGGCTCATTTACCCTAGGCTTGAATTAACATTAGTCTATGTGGGTTGGTTGTGGAAATGATTTCATGGGTGCATAATGAATAAAATGATTTAATTGAAATTATTTTGAACTTCTCCTAGTTGTCTATTTAAATATAAGATTAATGAAATCTCATAGGTGTATCCACATAACACTATGAATTTGATGAGTTCCACTAGAGCGCTGGAGGAGACACCACAGCGGGATGGTGATAGGTTTATTAATTAAATATCAATAATCCTTATATTAGATAGATCTTGAAAACAAAAATGAAGTATTAATCATTATTTATTAGGGATCCAATAAAATCGAGGTAGGAATTTTATTTTATGTGTGTTTTTTCCCATTCAAAATTAGAGTGATTCAAGAAAATTAATCGGCGAAGAAATTGATTTTTCGGTCAATCGCCCTTTTAGGTAGAATTATATATCTATGGATTATATTAGATAATTTTTATGATTATTTTATTCCTATACATTTATCATTCTAATAAAAAGGAATCGAAGATGAAATTAACTACTTCCATGGTTTGTTTCTCATGGATGTTCTGTGTGATTTTCTCTATTTTTTTTTCATTACAGGAAACCCCTTGCATCTGATGTTCAAAAACCTACCGATGGATTTATTGTTCTCGCACAATTCTTGATGAAATGATTTGATTGCATATATTTGGACTCGATATGATGAAATTGTAGTGAAATGATAGTGGTAGCGAATGGAGAAGACTGGTTTGGAAACACAAGATTTTTGAGCATCGTACCTAGAAGATGATTTAGATGAATAACTTCTATTTTTAATCTAATTTTATGGTCTAAATTCATTGCTCATGGATGGAGAGGATCATCTAGTGTAGATCCATGGTATTTGGCTTGATTGAAGTAGGATTATAAGGTGGTAGTGAAGTGTTGGTGAGAAACAAGAAGAACCAGCGATTCTGGAAAATACCAATACACACGCTGTGTAATATGAGATTACACGGTGTGCAGGTCCCCCTGATTACAATGCTAGGGTTTGGAGGATGTTATGATTCACATGGAATGTGAACCCTATCTCACAAAATGTGACCATCCCCATTTGACTTAGTAAGTGCTTCGTATGTACACATACATATGTTGGTGTATATTATCTCATACATGCTATATATTATCACATGGTCATGGATTTTAATAAATGTACTAGTACATAGAAACAACATTGGTATAATAACATTGATTGGAGACAGCGTCATGATAACATATGTATCTACACACCATGTACCCATTCTACACACCATGTATATAGAGACAACATGTCATGTGAGGCTATTCCACATTGAAAAGACTTGGGATAACGAGACATGTCATATACCCCTAGGTACACAATTTTTAGTCCCTTTAAGAGTGATTGAGGATCAATTATTCATTAGTTTGGACCAGTATTGGTTGATTAAATTACCTTAGTCCTTTCATCAATGGGATGGTGTGGAATTACATCCACATCACTATATTCTAATACCCTCTTGAGGCTGTGTCCTAGATAGAGTTGTGTTGTCCCTACATGAGACTGGATTATGATCATCTATCATCCCTATTTGGATTTTTTATAATCAATGTAGCCCCTCTAGGAAAGGGAATTTATCCTCCATCTAGCACTTAATTTTAGTAGAGTTTGTGGAATCACTGACATATGATCCTCTATGTAGAAGGTAGATCCATAATAGGTTTGTGGTGCCTCTGAGCAGTTCTTTGTGGGACCCATATCTGGGAATAATTATCCACTATAACCAATTAGCTTCCATGGGTAGGGCCCAATGACCTAGTCTTCTTTTTCGAGTTTATCTTATGTTATCATGTCTAATGGTGTGTCTCCTCCCAGAATGAGCATTTCCTTGAGAAAGAGCATGTGGCTGACTGTTTTTTATGACGACATTATGATGCGGTGTTTTTATTGAGTATATCTATCTTTTATTTTAATTATAAATTGATTTTAATTTCTTTTATTGAGCTGACTATACATGTTTTTTTGTGTTTGGTGTTATTGGGGTGTCGAATTTTATATTTTTATAATCACCCTACATGCCATTTACCATCACGCGTCTTGTATTTGGAAGTTGGAGACCCTTTTGATGGTGTCCTGGGAGGACTTGGAGTTGGTGAATCATGGATGGAGATTTATAGACCAAAGTGTTTACCGAGAGAATAATTTTGACATAGTACCCACCTTTATAGAAGGTTTCACACTTTATTTTTTTGGTCTTTTTTCCACTTTTATATTTTTAGATCTTTACTGTCGTACTATTTTGTTGGATATTAGATGAATTAATGTACTGTTTTATTTGTATTACATTTCTTCGGGGTGTGGGATTGGAGATATGTGTGATTATACTTGTACAATTCGATAATGCCTCTCATTTGAGTGATAATCATACTGGGTGTTATCCTCTATTCATAGACTATTTGTGGAAGGATTTGGGTAGACACGAGTTAGACCTTGATGGGTTGTCTCGTGGGAGATTGTTATCAAAGGTAGTTTAAACATTTTCACCTAGGTATATGTGGTTTGTTTGGGGAATTTTTTTTAGCATTTTGATTGAATATTTCAGGCCATGGACTCTAGTGTTGGTGTGGCAGATGATGTATCCATACACTTGGTCTCTGATAACCTAACTATCGACTCATTAAAAGAAAAAATTGTTGTTAGGATACCAACGGTACACGCATCATATAGTAATTGTTTTTGGTTTCCATTTTTATCTAGAGATATCTACCCAAGTATAGACATCTAACTATTTCACATCTTAATTTTTTTAGGATGCCTCCATGTAGAAAACCATATAGGATTTCACATCATAATGAAGAGTATGACCTGTAGAGGGACAAGGAATGGTTACATGGGTTCTTACTAAATATAGAACCACTAGGTGGTTTACCAACTATACCACAACCCATTATGAAATAGCTCTCTCCCACACTAGATGCTGAAGATGCACATAGTATGAGTGCATTTCATGAGTTTCAAAGACTAGAATCTCACATGTTTCAGGGTGATCCATAACCCATGGATGATGAGGAATGGATTGAGGTAGTCACTCACATTTTACAACTTTTGAATATTCCTAACGATTATATAGAATTATGTTCAGTCGTTATACTTCAGGGATCATCATGGTGATGGTACAACATGGTGACTTAGTTGCAAAAAAAGGTGTCTCACTTTTGGAAAGACATAGAGCATATCATAATAGAAGAGTTCTATCCAGACACATTGCGATCAATATGAACATAAGAGCATCTTTCTCTATAGAAGGGATGTGTAACCATGGTGGAGTATTAAGTGAGGTTTAATATTTTATAAAATTACACCTTGGATATAGTACCTGACTATTTCATCATGTTTAATACTATTGAGTAGGGATTTCACTGAGACATTTGGGAACCTATGGTATCTTCTACGATTTCCACCAATGATAGAGTCAATGAGTTGTCCTTGTTAATAAAAATCATTCTAGAAAATTAAACACAATTAGTTCAAGATAGTAATGGGCGTCCAGTAGTAGAGGACTCGACAGAAGGTAGACAATGAAAATCATAGGTATCCAAGACTCACAAATTCTTCAAGAGTTGTTCCCATGCCACTTTATGAGGACCCAACATTAAAACATAACATAATCATGAATTAAATTAATTTTTCACATTGAAGATCCTTTCAGGTTTAGAGTTTTAGAGAATTAGGCCATATATATTACATATCTACTTGAAAATTATATGTAGACACTACTACGAAAAATATATTTTTCATAAAATAAAAACACTTAAAAAGAATCATGTCCCATGTTTTAAACAGTATGACTTTTCCTTGATCCCATCATTGACCATATTCATCTTTAAGTCATGTGGAAAACATTTCAAAAACATGGGATGAGCATGAAAAGCTTAGTAAGGTCTATAAAATAATGAATGAAAAAATTATCACATCAATAAATTCAAATCAAAGAAACCATACTTTTCAATCATAACATACATCATAAAATCAGAACAATTATGAATAAATCACAGAATAGATAAATCATAAAGGTAAATTATGGCATACAGAACATACCTACATTAATGCTATCACAACTAAATATAGAGTTATGTTTGAATACCCATAACAGTATATTCCCTAAATCTATTAAGAGGAGCATTTACTTTTACCACTGTCATATTACCCAAAGCATCAGAGAGCTATCTCAGGGTCACATGCCATAGGTTTATCACAGATCCAACCATATAAATAACAATGCCCAAGGACCATAACACATTCATTACAGATAAAACAATCATAAAATAATGATAACATTTCCACATTGCAATCACGACATAACATTTCAAGATATAGACATAATCAATGCTTTATCAATCCATTTTCAAAACCATTTAAAACATTTAATAACGAGATTTTTGAATCAATGTTTCCCATATAACATTGATGATTTTAAAGGAATTAATAGATTAAAACATTAACGTCCAAATTAAAAAATAGTTAAACTATTTTTAAAACAAGGAAATTAATGAGAAATATTTATAAGAATAAATCTTTAAAACAATATTTTAGTTAAATTGTTCTTAACCAAATGAGAGATGATTTAATACAAATAACTGAGGAATAACATTTAGTCAAAACATTATAAAATCAAGGAAATAATGTTACTGATGATATAATTTGACAAAAGACATTATATATACCATATAAAACTGAATTGGGGCATAACAACAATAATGTCTCAATGGAATGTAAATTGGGATGAAATCCTTTATAAAGACGATATCCTTGGATTAAGGCTAAAACAATGAAATAATTATGAGCGGAAAATATAAATATACCCAATATAAGTTAATATTATGTGTAAAACAATCAGAGGTTATTAACACATATTCAGAGCATGATATAATCATGAAGTATAATTTTAACCCAAATAATTGAAATTGGGTGAAAATTTTCCCTTACAGAAATTTGACAGCCTAACGACGTCACATTGAAATTCAGAAAATGGGTTGATGAGAGATAAAATGGTATAACATCACATGGACAAAAAATATACAAAAATAAAGATATACAATAACTTATCTTGACATTATAAGATGTAAATTAAAAGACATAACAAAACAAATTCTTTTAAAAAGAGGTGGGTGGAAGGTTCCCTTACCGATATAGTAACATAAGAAACATAATCCCCATGGAAGAAGGTTCATAAAATTAAGATATTAATACCCATAAATTAATGTATGCTAAACAATTAATACAATAATGGGAAGTACATACACCACACAATATGAAATAGTGGAAAATATCGCATGAATCTCATGGGAATAGAAAGTGAGAGGAAAAACTCTTACCACATTGTAATCAATCATATCATATGAAAAAAAGTTAATAACAAACAAATGAATCACAAAATACTATAAATATAAATTTAATCATGATAATATATATCAAATGGTATCACAAAATACACCACATAAAATTAATAAGTAGTGAATATGGGAAATCTCATGAAATTAAAATTTAGATAAGAAATACCTTACCACATTGTAATCAATCGACCCGTATGTACAAATGTTAATAACTAGAAATTCAATCAAAAAATAACATGAATATAAATATAATAATGATAATATATATCAAATGGTAGTAAAAAATACCCCACATGCAAGAAATATATAGCTAACAATGGAAATCTCACGGAATTAAAAGTATGGTAAGAAATCCCTTACCTCGTTTTTGTCTTGACTCAGCTGTTCCTTAATATTATAGAATAACAAACTAAATATAATTTCAAATTGATTAAGAAACATATTTTATTTTATAATTTCTTTTATATCAATTATTACGTTGCTATAAAAATTAGTTAATTATTTCAGTTCATATCAGAAATTTTGTCGATGTTCGGAAGTTGAGTTAAAAATAAACATGAAATAATTATAAAATTTCCATGTGGTCAAAATTACATTATCTATAGAATAATATTCATGATTTAGATATCATATATATCATATATATCTAGTATATATATATATATAAATATGTATTTATAATAGAACATTACATTTGGAGAAAAAAAATGAAATGCACCGCTCTTGGAGACGGTAAGCTGCATGTACTCATGAACACTACTTTATTTTCTATTTCATATTTAATGGAAATAAAAAGTAATGATAATTATGTATATTATAATTCCAGAATAATATCATATATTATTTAATTATCTCAATCATTTATACGTTCAATGTATGTCATGAACGAGTCATATTACTTTGAGGGGGTTGTAGTCCGCAATTCCTCAAATGAAATTATCGTAATTACCCACTAGGGAATCCATAAAGGTATTATATAAATGAAAAATATAGAAACCTATAAAAAATATAAATATAACATATTTCACATAAAAATATAGTTCCATCTTAATGGACACTATAAGAGGAGGTAGATGAAGATTGAACAATCATCATTTCTTGAGGCAGTAGTTCGTCATCCATAGAAACATTATGTTTTTTACCAATTAGATAGAGGTGTGTGTAAGTGTAGTTAAAATTATTATCATAAAAAAACCTATTATATTTAGAATATAGTTGTTGTCAAAAAATAATGGAATAAAAATATTTTATGGGGTTTGAGAAGTAAAATAAAACAAAACAACTAAAGAGAAGATGTTACCTTTAAATCAGGTATCTCCCATTGGATTGAAGAAAACTGATTAATTGAATTGTCTTCATCCTAAGAGAAGGAATTTAGGAAGAGGATAGGTATATAGGAAGATTAATTGAACATAGGTTGGATGATACAATGGGAAAGATATGTGTGAAGAATGGGTTATAAGGGAGGGATATTTATAAGGGGAGGAGTGGCGCTTTACGAATGATTAAAAATATTATTTTATTATATAATTATTTTCAGTTTCTAATGGTCCAAAACATATTAATGTCTAAGATACAATGATTCATGTTTTAAATAAAATCTTCCAATAATAATTGGATAGGTTTTTGATATTTTTTATCTTTATAATCTAATTTATTTAAATAATTCATCAATGAGGTAAACACTACATCAATATTGTGCATAAATATTTTATTTTATTTGATGTCTAAAAATTATAAACAAAATATCGCGAGGAAGGAGATATTTTTAACTTTCAAATGAATATTTATATTCTAATAGGTAACTTATATAACCCCATTGTTCAAATTAATTTACTAAAAGAATTTGTTTAAGTCAATTTTTTTTACATTAAAGTAATTAATATAAATATCATTATCACTCTCATGTGGCTCCATGGGGTCCTCAAATCGACCCAAGGATGACTGTGGTTGTAAATATATCAAACAATAGGATTATGAAACATGTTAGTGTAATTTAATATTATTATAATATTGGTTGTTTACCCTTATTTACCAGTTTTACACTTTAACCATGCTAAATAAAATATTTATTGAGGTAAATATTTAAAATGTATAAAAAATTAAAGTTAAATATTTACACAATATGGACCTCGTGATTCTAAATATTGAATCCATTTTTACAAATTCAAAACAAAGAAGTGGTATAAATTAATAAAAATTTAATTCTCATCGTCAAAACAAAAAGCGTATTTTTAAGAAATAATAACTATCAAAATATTGACACTTATTTTCCCCTAATTTCAAAGTGAAATTACGTTAAATGACCATCATTTGATTAAATAGTAGAAACATAATATAATTATTCATTAAATCCAGTTATGAAGATAATACAACCTTATAGATAAATTAGATAAAAAAGTCAGTTTGGAATTAAAATACAGTATTTTTACTATTCATTATGAAATGAATTTTATCAAAAAAATACCAAAAAATTACACAATGTAAATTTTGATGACTATATTCTAAATAAGAATTATATTAAGACAAATATAACATATAAAAGTAACCAAAACTATATTCAATGAGTGTTATCCATTAAAAGGCAGTATATCAACCTTTTAATTAATATTAGAGTATTTATTCTTAAAATCATATTCTTTTGTATTTTATGCCTCTAAAACATAATGGGGAAATGTAAAAAAATTTTAATAAACATGAATATTCAAACAATAGTTAGTTCTATCAATTCCTTCCAATAAAATGACTAGGCCTTAACTACCATTTAAAATAATATTATATTATTATTTTTTAGAATGACTCAGCATTGTGTGCAACATAATATTTCAATGAATCTAGTTGTTGCGTATCAGGTATGAAATCGAACATATTACCCCCTTTAAAGTAAAATTAAAATTTAACTAAAAATAATTTAATAAATATGAAAATATTATATCCTTTGTTTACCTGGGATGTTACATCCTTCCCTCTTTTGGTAATTGAATCCTCAAAATTTTAAAATTGGGCTTGGAAACATCATTAAAAGTCAAACATCAGAAAAAGAGTCAAAAAAATATCACATTAAAAGAAATAAATAGAAATAAAAAGGTCACCTGAGATAGCCCATATGTGGATTCCATGTAGGAAAACATGGATATGGAAGAGAAACAAACCATCACAGTTTGTTAGGGAGTGGTAGAAAACATGATTTAGTGAATGTTAACAAACAAAAAATCATAAACATGTGAGGGGTTAAATGTTCTTAGATTCCCCAGAATGAAAAGGTTAACGAATAAAGTTTTTTTATATGAGATTTTTATAATGGTGACTAATTTATTTAATTGATTGAATAAGAACATAAGGAAACCTACTTACATTTCATGTAGACCTTCATCCTTTACTAGATTTCTACCACAAAACCATATTTTCTCCAAATTATGAGTATTCAATATGAAATTGTCATCTTGAATGTGCTATAATCAACTTCTAGAAAATAACATAATCCAAAAAAGATGAAATATATTTGACCTTTTTTTTAGAAATTAACCAAAACCAAAATGGTTTGTATAAGATCAGATAATCTCCAAAAAGTACAATCTTTTACAAAAAAGAAAAAATACTCATAGTCTCCATAAGTTTTCAAACAATACCCAAAGTTCGGCAAAAACTATTCGATAAACAACTGTATATAAAATTATTCAATTTAGTCCAAACTAATATTGAAACCCACATCTCTGAAGGATTTAAGCACGTGTTCCAAGATAAATCATAACATTTATCAATAAATATCATTAGTTACTCGTAAAGTCTCAAAATAAATAGTAATTAACCTAGTCACAAGTTCTCCATGGTAGGTTAATCATTTCGATATATAAACCAAATCGTAATTTTTCTTTATTAAAACATAGATTCTTCCTAAATAAAATTTTAATCTTTACTCCACAAATTAGATCCCACAGTATTCTATTTCGCTCAAGAATTTAATGTTAACTAAAGAAAAAACATCTTCTAAAATAACCTTTATCACTAAATCAATAAATCATTTTCCAATATTAAGGACATAAATTTGATAAAACAAAAGTTCTTAAAATAAAATTATTCTTTATCCATAAAATAATTTAAATTAAAAAAATAATTCATTCAAACTAGGGACTTCACGTATGAAAGTGGTAGGTGATATGCCCTTGTGTCCCTTGGGTTGTGGGATTTATTCCGGTAACCATTCCATACACGATGGGTTGTCACCAATCTTATGGGTTGTCCTTTTTATAAAAAACAAAAATAACCCTAATATGTTTTAACCAAAAAGGTTTTCTTATAACTTTCATTTTCATTCCAATACATCAAGGCATCAAAATAATATATATTGTCATTTTTTCACCTCTATATGATAAAATAAAACAATTCCCTATAGAATGAACATCATACCTTGATCGTGGTGTCCATATAGTTTCATCATCATATTGTTCACATAGGTAGAAGGTACATGCATTGAGACAATGATTTAGATATCATTCAAAATAATTTTCTTCCTTTATCCCAATACACCTTGTACAAAATGGATCATCTGGGTGTTTTCAGAATAACAGTTACGGAATGAATAACATATAATTTCAAAACATATAATAAAATATGATTTTTATAAAATAGTCGTACTGAATTTGAGTTGAAACATTCAATCAATAGAACTTTAAAAATACCTTAATTATATGGTGAGAGACTTATTGTTAAAGAAAATATAAATACATTATGAAAGAGTCTCTTTCTTCAGATCCTTTTTAAAAAACACAATATGCCTCAAAATCTTGTGATAAGGTAAAATATTCAGAAATTCCTTTATAATATTTACATTTATAGAAAATAAAAGAATATTGGGAAAATAAAATTTGATGAAATTAAACCTATGATCCACGATGATATCAAGGTATAGTGGAATAGATTGATAACTCAAACAACTGCTTGGAAGTGAGTTGTATGTTAGTAAAACTATCACAATCATCTGAAAATGACTTGGAAATAATTATTGCAAGCATGTCATCAGGAAGATATAGGAATGTTGTTTGTGACCCTCCTCCTTCAATTTGTAACAACCATTCATTGATCTGAAAATTTTATAAAACTATTATTTAATTAAAATAATAGACATAGGGACTAACCATGTGTTTAACAAAAAACACTTAATCACTAATGTTGTCTAAACTTACCTCTAACACCAACTATAAAGACCATACCATAATACATTACATAATCCTAAATTAAATGAATAATTCGCATTGAGGATATTTTGTGGATAATTATTTTAGACAATTAGGTCATAACTATTACATATCAACATGAAAATTACATGTAGACACTACTACTCAATATCAATTTTTTCATAAAATAAAAACTCTTAAAAAGAAACATGGTCCACGTTTTAGACAACATGAAATTTCCTTGATCCCATCATTGACCCTATTCATCTTTAAGTCCTGTGGAAAAAAATTCAAAAAATGGTATGAGAATAAAAAGATCCATAATGGTTATAAAATAAGGGAATAAAACATGATCCCATCAATAAATACAAATCAATGAAACTATTCTTTTCAATCCCAACATTCCTCATGAAATCAAGAGATTTATGAATAACACAAATAATTTATAAATCATAATGGTAACTTGTGGCATCCAAAAAATGCATACATTGTAGCTATCACAGCTACATAGGGAGGTAAATTGGAATACCCATCATAGTATATTCCCTAAATCTCTTAGGAGAAACCGTAACATTCACCCTCATTACGTTACCCAATGCATTGGAGAGCTACCTCGGGCTCACCCACCCTAGGTTTATCACATAAACTCCTGTATATGTAAACAACAACCAATAATAGTAACATATGCATAAGACTTAATACAAGAGTAAAGGAAAGATAACATTTCCACATTTCAATCACAATATATCATGTCAAGATATATAAATAATTAATGCTTTATCAAAGCATTTTGAAAACCATTTTAAATGTTTAATAAAGATATTTTAGAATCAATGTTCCCCACACCACATCAGAGACTTAAAGGAATTAACATTTTAAAAAATTAATGTCTATATAAATAAATACTTCAAAACAATTTTAAAAATTTTACATTAATTAGAATGATTTATAAGAATAAATCATTAAAACAATATTTTAGTAAAAAAGTTCTTAACAAAATGATAGATGCTTGGATACAAATAATTGAGGAATAAAATTTAATCCAAACATTATAATATCTTGAGAATAAATGTATTCATGAAATTATATGCCAAAATAATGTATATACACCATATACAAGATAATTTGTTCAAAATAACAATGAAGTCTCAATGTAATGTAAATTTAGATGAAATCCATTATAAAGACGGTATCCTTAGATTAAAGATAAATCAATGACATAATTATGAGTGAAAAATATAAATACACCAAATATAAGTGGATATTATTTGTAAAAAAATCAGTGCTTATTCACAAATATTCATATCACGACATAATCAAGAAGTAGAAGTATAACCCAAAGAGTTGGAATTGGGTGAAGAAGTTCCCTGAATGAAATTTGACTACCTAATGACGTCACATTAAAATTCTAAAATTGATTTGATGAGAGAGAAAAGTGTATATCATCACCTGGGCATAACATTTACAGAAATAAGGATATATAAAATATATCCCAACATAATTATATTTAAATTAAAATACATAACAAAAAGAAGACTTTTAAAAATACAAGGGTGAGTGATTCCCTTACCGATTTGGTAACATACGAAACATACACCCCATAAAATAAGGTTCATACAATGAATATGTAAATACCCCTAAATTTAGGTATATAATTAAATTAATACAATCATGGGTAATACATACACCAAATAAAAGAAAATAGTGGCAAATATTGCATGAATCTCACAGGAATAAAAAGTGAGATGAAAAAATCATACCACATTATAATCATCCGATTCGTATGAAAAAACATAATAACTATAAATTAATCATAGAATAAAAGGAATATGAAGAGAATCATGATAATATATATCAAATGGTATTACAAAATACACCTCATGTAATAAATAAGTGGTGAATAATGGAAATCTCACGAAATTAAAAGTAAGATAAGAAATACCTTACCACAATGTAATAAAACTACTCGTGTGAACAAAAGTTAATAAAAACCAAATAAATCACATAATTCAATGAATATAAATATAATAATGATAATATATATCAAATGGCAGTATATAATACACCACATACCTGAAATAAGTGCCAAACAATGGAAATCTCACAGAATTAAAAGTGGGATATGAAACCCCTTACCTCGTGTCCGACATGACTAATTTGTTCCTTGTTCGTCTTGAACAATAAACTAATGTCAATTAATAATTTCATAATAACCTCTTTCAGTTTTATTATTCCTTTTATATCAATTATTATGTTGATATAAAAATTATTTAATTTTTTGAGTTTATATCTTACATTTTGTAGATGTTCGGAACTTGAGTTAAAATGAACATGTTATAATTATAAATTGTCCATGTGGTCAAAATTCCATTAGATCCAAAATTGATTTAATGCTTTATATATAATATATATCATATATATAAAGTATATATAAATATGTATTTATAATAATATATAACATTTTGAGATAAGAAATGAAATGCACCGTTCATAAAGATGGTAAGATGTACGTATAAATAAATGTTAGTTTCATTTATATTTCATATTTAATGGAATGAAAACGTAATGATAAATAGAAATATTATAATTATAGTATAATATCATATATAATTTAATTATATTCATCCATTATACATTCCTTGTATGGCATAAACGAGTCATATAACTTTGAGAGGGTAGCAGTCCGTACTCCTCAAATTAAATTATCGTATTTACCCACCATGGAAAATAAAACAATTTTCTACAAATTAAAAATACAAAATAATATAAAAAATAGAAATATGATATATATCACATATAAATAATTTTCCATTTGGATGGCCACTATAGGAGGTTGTAGAATGATATTGAATAATCATCATTTCGTGAGGCAGTACTTCGCCGCCCACAGAAATAGTATGTTCTTTACCACTTAGATGGAGATATGTGTAAGTGTAGTTTGAATTATTCTCATAAAAAACATAGTATATTGAGGATAATTTTGTTTTTATAAAAAAAGGAATTAAAAGAGTTTAGGAGGGTGTATAAGTAAAATAAAACAAATGAACTTAAGAGAAGATGTTACCTTTAAATCAGGTATCTCTCTTTGGTATGAACCAAATGGTTTAATTGAATTGCCTTCTTCCTAGGTCATGGATTCTAGGAGAAGTAGAGGGGTTTATTTAGCTTCCTTGGGGAGAGTATGGACAATACAAGGTTTGAGAAGTGTGAGGAATGTGCTAGAAATGAGGACCTTTTATAAGGGGGGAGGGGCTCCTTAAGAATGTTTTAAAATATTATTTAATTATATAATGAATTTAGATTATTTAAGGTCAAAAACATATTAATATAAAAGATAAGATGGCTAATTTTCGAAATAAAATCATCCAATAAGAATTGGATAGGTTTTGGATATTTCCGTAATCTTTATAATCCTATTTATTTGAAAAATTAATTAATGAGGTAAATAATGAATCATTATTGTGTCAAAAATATTTTTATTTATTTGATGTATAAATATTATAAAAAATATATCATGATGTATTAAATCTTTTCAGATTTAAAATAAATATTTATATTTTACGGTATACTTATATAACCCCATGTAAGATTTGATTTAAAAAAAGATATATGTTTATGTAATTTTTGTCTTTAAATTAATTAATATAAATTGTCATTATCACTCCCAAGTGGCTCAATGGTGTCCCAAAATCGACCCAAGTATGCCCAAGGTCGTAAATGTTTCTACAAAAATTATTAGAACACATGTTAGGGTAATTTATTATTATTATAATATTAATTTTTTCCCTTTTTTCTAGGATTTATCCTTTAACCATGGTAGATAAAATATTTACTGGGTAAAAATATAAAATATCTAAAAATATAATTTTATATAGTTACACAATTTTGAAGTCCTTATTCCAAATAAGGAATCCATTTTTTCAAATTCAATACACAAAATTAGTATAAATTAATTTAAAATTAGTACCCTTTGTTAAAACAAAAACGTGTTTTAAGGAAATAATAACTATTAAATGATTGACACTTATTTATGTCCAATTTCAATTTGAAATTAGTTCCAATGACCAACATTGGATAAAAAATTAAAAACATAATATAATTATACATTAAAAAAATAAAAATATAATCTATCCTTATTAATAAATTAGATAAAAATACATCTTTGAATTTAAATACATTATTTTCATTATTCATTAAAAAATAAATTTTATCAGAAAAATACCAAAAATTTACCTAATGTAAATTTTGATATTCCATTTCTAAAGAATAATTTTATTGTTTTAAATAGAACATATAAAAGTGACCAAAACTATATTTAAAGAGGGTTCACAATCAAAAGGCGGTAAATTGACCTTTTAATAAATATTAGAGTATTTATGATTAAAATCATATTATTTCTTATTTTAAGAATCTAAAATTTATGTGGAAAATCTAAAAACATTTTATAATAATGTATATTCATAATTTAATTATTTCTGGAACTTCTCTCCAATACAATGGCTATGCGTTAACTACCATTTAAAATAATATAATGTTATTTTTTTGTGACTCAGCATTGTGTTAAACAAATGATTTCAAAGAATCTTATTGTTGCGAGTCAGGTACGCCATCGAACATAGACTCCCCTTTAATGTAAAATTAATATTTATTTCATAAATTTTTTTAAATTTGAAAATATATACATTCTTTATTTATCTGGGATGTTACACTCATGGTCAGTTGAGAAGACTCATAGGGTGAATTGAATTATAAAATGGATAGGTGGGGTTTATCTTGTGATGGTTGAGGATATAAGGCATGGAATTTTCCACCCCATCATACAGATAATCAGTAGATGGATGAAGGACCACCGAGAAAGAAGAAAATTAAGGATAATGGTGGTATGTAGGGCATAGAACTCTACACAGGGGTCATAATTGTTGAAGGATGCAGTCAGAGGTCTGAAAAATTACCACCACCACCCCATGGTGGTCTATCCGAGGCTTAGGGAGCTGGTGGGAAAGGACGAGGACAACATTAATCTATGGAGCACTATTTACCTAAGGCTCTAGTGATGATACAAGGTACAATCTGTATCTTTTCTACTTTATATTAAGTATTAATAGACATAGGTTCTTGTTATTATTTTATTAAAACTCTTATTGTTCATGACATAGATATTACAGTTGGGATTTTGTCATGACCCTTGTGGTTAGAGACTCTAATGTGTGGTCACTAAGTGATTTTCAGATGTTCCTATAGTGAAACCAGTAGATTGGAGAAAATGTTTTTTGGGATCAATTGATTTCTACAATGATTCCTTACAACTTCATCCTAGGAATGGACCAGATATCTATAGTTCATTCCTAGATAGACTATTTTAGTCGTAGTATGTTATTGTGTTCATATTGGAAGAATGTGATTTTATTCTATGGGTGTAAAGGAAACCTTTGCAGAGTTGGAAGTTATTTGGAATAAGAGAGTTCATTCAATGGCTCAATTATTTGATAGCCTGGACATTGGTGTAGTAGATGTTGTCTTTTTTAGTTTCCTTAAGGGGTGAAAGAATATGAAAACATCTTTCCTAAGGATTCATAAGGTTTATCTCCCTAATGAGAGGTATATTTCAACAATAGCATGATTTCTATGAATGTACTGATATCTACACCATCATATAAGATGGCTATCACAGAGATTCTTGATCTAATGATAACGATGGGGGATTTGTAGGATAAGAGATTTATTATACCTAGTTCTTCACATTAGGTAGCCTGAGTTTTTTTTAAGAAGTAATATAGGAGCATGAGGTTATGCGTCGATTATTCGTCCTAAATAAAGTGACCATAAATAAGAAGTGTCCACTAATGAGGATCGATGACCTATTTTATTAACTGAATGGGGTACAATGGTTCTTGAAGAATGACATCAGATTAGGCTATCAACAGCTATGAGTACAGGACAAGGATATACAGATGATGGCTTTCAGATGTCATTATAGTCACTATGAGTATTTTTTTAATCCATTTGTCATGAAAAATTCCCATGAAGTGTTCATCGGTATCATGAAGCACATTATTATACCATTCATCGATCGGTTCATGTTAGTCCCCATTGATGAAAACCTAGTGTGTTCGGTGTCCATATAAGAGTAGGGTAGACACTTTAGGATGATGATGGAAAATAATAGAGACCACTAGCTTTTTAGGATGCTCTAAAATTTTCAGTTTTGGATTTGGGAGATCCATTTTCTGGGAATTTTCGTCTTCAATTATGGATTTGTTGTGGATCTAGTGAAGGTTGAGGAAGTTATTCATGGGAGCACCCTAAGAGTGTTACCGAGGTTCTATGTATCCTTGGATTGAATTGGTACTATTATAGGTTTTTGTGATACTTATCTAGAGTTGAATCACCATTGAAATCCAGGAATTGGAAATAAAAGCCTTTTTATGGAAGAAAATGTTCTAACAATGCTTTCATGAGCTAAAGAAGATGTTGAAGAGAAATCCCATCCTGATGTTACCAGAGGAGGGTGCTGTGTATGGGATTTTATGTGTAGACGTGGGGATCAGGAATTTTTGTGTTCTAATTAAGATGGAAGTATTTATTTCATATACCTACCACAAGTTAAGATTACATGTATATAACTGAGTGACCGATGAAATTGGGTTAGAAGTTGTAGTTTTTGAATTAAGGATATAGAGGAAGAACTTGCTGGGTGATAGATTTATCATATACTCTATCCATAAGTTTCATACATATATCTTCTCTCAAAATAAACTTAATTTGAGTCATAGTTGTTGGTTTGAGTTCCTCTAGGATAATGAATATGATATTTTCTATTCTCTTGGGTAGGGGAATGTGATATATGATTATATAAGTTGGTTATATAGTTTATAGATACTAAATGCGCCGTCAATGTATTTATCCCCATTGATGTTTTAATTTTTGGATGAATATAGTGCATCTTACCTCAAATAGATAGTTGTCCCCCAAACTCCACTATTATAATGATTTAGGGTGGAAAATCATGGGGATATTGACTACACAACCCTTCATGATAAGATTTTCATAGGACAATCGTCAAATAGAATTTCAAAAGGTGGGGAGCATGTATTTATTTTTTGAGAGAATAATGTGGTTAGAGTGATATTACTTGAGTATGTTCTGAAAGAGGATTATACATCTCCCTTATAAGTGCATCCAGGTGTGGAAAAAAAGTTCTAGGACCTATGGCATTAGTTTTGGTTGCTATGGATGCATAAGGTGGTCGTAGATTATGTTTAATGATTTATTACATGTGAAAAATTAAAGGTTGAGCACCATGATACAGTTGGTTTATCTAAAACACCTTGAGGTTCTATAGCGGTTATTGGATAGGATATCCATTGACTTTGTGATTGGATTTCCATGCATGTCCAAGGGACATACTTTCATCTGGGTGATTGTTGAACGACTCAACAAGTCATCCCACATTCAACATATACAATAGCATACATTATTAGAGATATTTGGACACCTCTACATGTAGTAGATTTTCCAACTCCATAGAGTTTCATTTATGATTTTTTATACATTTATTATATCTTTACATCGCATTTATGGAAGGGTTTACTGGAAACCTTTCACACCCAATTATGAATGGTAATAGTGTTCGAACCAAAAAATGATTTCTAGGTGGAGTGGATCATTATGGAATTGGAGGAAATGCTAGGGGATTTTATGCTAGAGTTTGGTGGGTGATAGTAGTAATACATACCCATGGTGGATTTTTTTGTAAAACAATAACTACCATTCCATAATCATTATCGCACTAATCGAAGCATTGTTTGAGCAACCCTATAGGTTAAAAATTTGTTGGACATACCTCAAATATTCATTACTCATGGGACCTATATTGATGTGATCTACAATAGAGAATGTGTAAATTACCCAAAATCATGTTAATATTTGACAAAACAGATATAATTCTTAAGCTAATATGAGAAAGAATACTTTGGAGTTCATGGAAGGGGACAATATGGTCATGATGGGCCCAACTCAATATGGATTGTGGATATTTGGACACGATGATATGTTATCATCGATATTAATTTTTATTTTTCATATTTAGTGTATATATAAGGAGGTATATTTCGTATTTGTTATACTACTATAGTTATACTAACTATATAATGTTTTCTATGGTCTACAGATGAGTATGTACGTGCATGACCCATCACATTTTATCGAATGGGGTGAGTAAGAAATCGATGACGGTGATATATTTTCAACGTTAACTGTACAGATTAAGGATAGGAAAGTGATGATATTTTTTGGGAGGTAGATTCATATAGTTCATGTTTTGGTAGTATAAGAATCACATGTGGAGAACATGGGAGCGGGTGGCTCAGATTCATCCTTAGTATCCACTTCTTTTTTAGTAACCCTTGTTTTAGAATTTTAGGGTTGTAACCCATCATGGAGGGGATAATTTAACAGCTCTCATTTTCCATTTATTAATAATATATAATATGTGTCTCATCTTCATGACCAGACTCTGAGATGACATTCAATTCCGAGGCCTGGTGTTCTTGAATGAAATGTTTGAAATATACTGAGTATATTTAATAGCACAGAAATATAGTTTTCCTAAAAAAGTAGAAAACATCTAAATGGGTTCCCAAGTCAAAAATAAAAGGTAAACGTTGAGTAATATGGGGTCATATACCACATAAATTACATTGCATTAGTATGCATGAGATTTTTGTGAAAAAGGTGTCATGGATGTAAAACTAATAAAATATTCTAATAAAAATTATTTTGAAACAGTGACCAAGTGTGATTTTTAAATAAATGTTTAATGAAAATTCTTAGGGTTATCTTCATTACACTTTGATGTTGATGAGTTTCATTGGATTTTAAGAAATTACCCCATTGTTTGATGATGAAAAAGTTTCAAATCAAATATCAAAGAACCCTGGATTCAACGGATCTTGTGAATAAATGTGATGCAGAAATTGTTCTTTATCAACGGTTGAACCTAATCGATGTAGGATGTTTGTTTTACTTGGATCTTCCTTGTTCATTATTTTTTTTATGAACAAAAATAAATCAATTAATAGAATTATTTTGGGGTCGATCTCCATGGGGGATGGGATTATATTTGTGGGGTCTATTTGGTTGATTTCTTATTATTTTATGATTCTTATTAGTTTATTAATCTAAAAGAAATGAATAAAGTCTGAAACAAAAAACTGAAGTGGTTCGTTATTAATGATTGTTAGTTTTTAATTTTATTGATCTTTTCTCATTTTTCATGGGTGACCCCTTGGTCAGTGGATTGAAACCTAATAGAATGATCAATTATTCCACAAATTATTCATGATGTAAGAATTTGAGATTGTAGAGCCATACTCAGTATGAATCAATAGTGGTGTGATAGAGGTGGCATTGAATAGATCATATCACTTTTTAAACTCCATGTTTTTTATCTTCGAATGGGTATGATGGTTTAGATGATGATATTTTATATCTGATAAGATTAGAGGGTTGGAGCGCATTACTCTTCCACTGTGAGGCTCAGTCGTGGTAGATAAAATTTTTTCGGGTTGATTGAAGTCAGATTCCAAGGAGGAGGCGATGTTGGTGTGACATGGAGTAAGAACAAAGGATATTATAAAGTCCTAAAACAGATGACATGTAATCATGGATTTCATGGAGTGTGGGGCCCCTGGGATATAGAGATAGGGGTCAGATAAAGTACAGGGTCACATGGCATGTGACCCCTATCACATGGAATGTAAACCTCATTAGTCAATAGGACATGTAATTCATAAATACACATACATGGGTTGGAGTACATGGTCAAAGACAGGCCATGTACCCCCATATGGGCATGGCTTGTCATGAACAGACTTTTAGAGAAACACAGATTCATTATACATATAGGACTAGGGGACACATGAATCAAGATTTGTGTCTCTACAGACCATGTACACATTCTTTTCATTGTGTATATGGAGACTACATGCTTTGTGAGGTTATTCCACATGGGATAGGTGGGATTCCAAGGTACCCATTGGGACACAACGTGTAGTCCATTATAGAGTTATTGAGGCACATCGTTTTCATATTTTGGTTTAGTATAGGTTTAGTTCATTACATTGCTTCTTTGCCTCAAAGATACAATACAATATTACATCCACAATAATAAATTCGTATCCCCTCTAGAGGATGAGTCTCAAATAAGGCTCTAGTTTCCCACTATGGGACAGTAGAAAAATCCACTATCATCCCTAACTCATGTTTTATTAATAAGCATGGCCTCCCTCAGTAGTATGTTGTTACTCCTTATAGTGGGTCATATCATCATGGTTTTTGGAATCATTGACCAACGGTCCTCTAGGTAGAGGGTTGATCCAGACATGGACCTTGGTGTCCCCTAGTAGTTCTGGGCATGACCCCCAATTTGTGTATCTTGGTATTCTTATACCAATGATATTTTATGGGTTCGGTCCAATGACCCAGAACCCCTTGTTGAGTGTCTCTAATTATATCATGCCCAATGAATGAGTTATCCTGGAACGAGTATTTATTCAAGCATAATATTGTGGATGGTAGTTGGTTATGGATGCCTTGTTCCAAAATGAATATCATTAGTATATCTAGGGGTTTGATTAAATTATTCATTTTTTTCATATATTATACTGACATAAAAAACATGGTGTTTAGTGCTATGTGTTTTTAGGGTGTCATAATATGTATTGTTATACAAAAAACTACTCTGGTTTTCCCGCACTTGTCATGTCTTATATAGACGAAGGACCTTTTGATAGAGTCATGGGTATGAAAGGTAGTTGGTGGTGAGTATCTTGAGGTTCATAGGCCAAGGTTTTTATTTAGACTATAATTTTGACTTAGTTCTCACCCTTCGATCATGTTGGATGGTATATAGTTTTGGATTCACTTCCTTTTCCCCTTTTTTGTTTTCAGTACATTGTTGTCGTACCATTTTTAGGATCCTATATGTATGCATAATTTTTTTTGTTTTATTATATTTCATCATGGAATGGTCTTGGAGATGTGTGTGAGTATATGTAATTTAGGATAATGCATCCACTTTTTGGGATATTCATACTTGAGGATGCCCCCAATGCCAAACCTATTAATGTAGGCCATGGGTTCTCACAGGATAAACCTCGGTGGGTTGAGTCATGAAGTAAAGAATAGTAATATTCATTACTTATTTTGAATAGTATAATTTCTTATGAATTTTTTGGAGATATTGATGGCTTTTATGGATTATGAAGCATCATATATAGTGAGAAAAAATGCCTCTCAGTTGATGAAAACATGGGTTTTGTTAGATAATGATATTACTAATGTTCTAGAAAAGTGAACCTAAAATAACATTGGAATATATTATAATGTAATATTTTCCTTAATTCTATATAATTGAGATTATAATTTTCGAGGGAAATAAAATTTGGAATTGGGGAAATGTTTAGATATGTTTAGAGATGGGGATGTCATCAGTTGAGGATGTAGATGTCATCATGAGAAAATAAGTTATGGTTTATCATATTTAGAAAAGAATAAAAATCCTATATGATAGATTTAGGTTTTTTTGAATATTTTGTTAATTTTAATATGAAAAAATTCATAAAAATAATAAGTATAAGTCTATGTATGTGTTAAAAACATAATGTGACACTAATCTAGAGATTTAGTATTTCTCCTTGAAATAAGATAACTATAATAATACTTGAAAAATGATGTAGTTGTGGACCAAATTCAACTTAGGGTAATCACCCAAATAATAGGTAGTTGAGTGTGGAATAAATCTTAAATATAGCGATCATTGAGTGGGCTTATGATATTAATCCTAAGTAGACACTCCATAGGGTTATGAATGGTTAATCATAGACTCATTTCATGAAATTATGTTGTATATATTATATTAGTGAACCTAGTTATGTAATATCATAGAACATAGGAAATTGAATCTATGATTATTCAAAGAAATTATTTAGGTTGAAGTAATGAATAATTTGGTGATTTTATAGAATGTAATAATTTTCAACAAATTTATTCATTCATTGAGATCACTTGAGTTTTTTATTGTGATAGTTATTGATCAATCATGATAAAATAAGATTTATTTTAATATTGGATGATGACTAAATTAATCATGGTAACAGTGATTCCAAGGAATTGATTGAGAATATCTCTATGAGAAACTAACACGATATGAACTAAACTGTGAGTGTTTGTCATAAATCTGATATAGAAATCAAGAATAATGATGATCAATACGAAAATAGTTTAATTACCAAACAATAAAAATAAGACATTGAGGGATTTTAATGTATTTTTGGATTATAATTATGATGATGGAAGGATCTCATAATTTACAACATGTCTAGGTTTTGGGAAGAATAATAATATAAAATGTCTAAATAGAATTAGTGGATGTTTTAAATATTGAAAATTGGATGACATTGAAAATAATATCCACAGAAAGTTGAATATCTTTGTTTACATGTTGAAGAAAAATACAAATAATATAGAGGTACCAATAGTAGTATAATTCCATAAATGTGAGGAATATAAGAATTAATCAAATAAATTCTCAATTTCAAGGGATAAAAAGGGTGATAGGCCCCAAAAAAATTAATTACAAGGGTAAAACATTGAAACAAATATTACAAAATATCGTTATAAAAGTGATAGGGAATAAGGTAAAATAATAAACAAAATAATAACTATTATTATTGTATTTAAATCATTATTAACTAACTTCATTGGATATATAAATATTGGTAAAAATATATAATAATCACCTCGATGATATGTAGTTAAAATTTTAATAAAATATTATATGTGTATGCTAATCATATCCCATTAATAAAACTCCCCACTTATATTTTTTAAGAATTCACTTCACATAAAATATTACTAACCATTAATTATTAATCGTTATTATAATATAGTTCATGGATTAGATATTATGAAAATGAGGCCATGAAAATTTCAATGGTAGGAAAATAAAATATAAAACTAAATAAATTACCAACAGTTATTACACAATAGTCTATAAACACTAAAAAAATTAATCCAAATATATTGGGGGTATTCTGAAAAAATTGTTACTGGAAAAACAAAAAATGAGTTTTTTATTGTGGATGAAATTATGAGTTCACTAGTCATACCAAGGATATAGAGGATAAAAACTATTTATATTTAAATCCATAGTGATTTATATCAAATGAGGACACCTAAATCGTACATTATATATAAAAATTAATTTATTTTGGATTCAATTTATTTAACGGGTGGGAATGTAACACCTTATGATTTTAGTAAATATGCTTCCATTTACTAAATATTATTTTAAATTATTTCCTTCACACAAACCACTGAACTAATATGATTGTTGTGATATTAAAAGAGTATAAGTTAAGAAATAATTATAATAATTCATATTAAAATTAATATATTATAATGATTTTAAAATTCAAACAAAGGTGAATTAAAAATCATTTCAATATTAAAATTGTAATTCTTGATTAGGCAGTTTTCAATTATATGTATTGTAAACTCATTTAAAAGTAAAATATAAAATCATAGTATTTAAATTTGTTAGAATGGAAATATTTTTTTAATTCCTCATATCAAAATTATCAAAAAAAAATTAGGACATTTAAAAAATATTTTTTATCGAATAGAGAAATATACAGTGTTTATATATTCATTACCTTTCATTATAATATTATAATTTATGTTCGATCAAGAATTTTCTAGAAAATTTCAATTGATATAATGTGTTTCTTTAGAGTAAAAAAATTAATTTTTAAATAATATTAAAAATCAATAATATCATTTTTCAATAGTTTAAAACCTCATTATTATTAAGTAGTAATTCAAAAATAGTTTATTGTACACATAATTTTAAAATTAATTTTTCTGTTTAAATTAACATTTATATTGATTTTATAGGAACCCAAAAAATATTATTTTAATAAAATTAATTATTGTAAATTTATAAAATTATTAATTTTAACTTATAGATAAATTTGAAACGTATAAGAACATTTTCTAAAAACTGATCACACACATCACATCAATTAATTTGGAAATTAACTTTTATATACACTATTTTTTTTATAAAATTATTTTCATATTGTATGGGATAATTTTCAAATATAAAATAAATCCAATTATATTTTTGTTCCTAAAATATAGTTTCCTTCAATTAAAATGATTGAAAATATTTTAAAACATAAATGGGTAAAACGAGGTGTACTTTATTTAAAAGGAATATTTTTTTTGGAAATGTTCCACGATGTATTTTAATGAGACGTGTAGTTTGCAATCATTCTCCAATATATTATATATTAAAAAATTTATCCTTATACCCATAAACAATGATGAAAAACATTTGTAATGTAATGCATATATCTGGAATTACCCTTATCATCATCTATGGATGTGGAACACCTAAACAACATCATGATAAATATAAATCATACATTTCCATCATTCAAATTTATAACTTTTATGATAATATTATCATATCTCATGGTCTTAATCCTTTGGAATTTATTAGTTAGACTGAGAACTCAGTTTTCAAGGATTCCTCCAATGTAAAACTCAAGTTACAAATATAATTACACTATTTTCACATTCATTGATAATTTTCTGTAATTTGAATTAAAATATATTTTTTACCAATATTATTTAATGAAATTATTTTATATATTATAGATAGTGTTTTAACATTTTGGAAATAATAATTATTTTACACTTTTACCCTTTTCTATTATGAAAAAATGTAAACAATATTCATGTGTTTTTGGGGACCACCACAAAAACAAATTAATGTATCTCATTATTTATATTGTTTCTTTATTATTGGATAAAATATATTCAAATTTGTTTCACCAGTTTATAAATATGAAAATAATATCATTATTATTTATAAAATTATTTTAAATTTATCATGGAATAATATTAAAAACCATACTCACCCAATAATTCTTGTATATTCATTTCTAGTAATGCCTAAATACCTATGTGATAAATGATAAAACATTATATAATTGATAACTAGAAATATTAATTACTAATAATATGTTATAAAATAATTATATTCTATTTAACTTAATATAATTTTTTTATTTAAGTAATTATTAATGATATCAAAGTCCATTTGTAAACAATAAAAAATCATGATCATCCCAAATTTCATATTTGAGGATTGTAATTATTATGCCACAGAATGAAATAATTATATTATATATAATTATAATGAATAATATATATATAATTTTATTATCATCTATTTATGAATATTGGGAGAAAGTAGAGATCACCATAGCTTTTAGGAAAAGAGTTCATGCTGATGAATATTTGTCGCACAAAATAATAATATAAATAATTAATAACTATTAATCATATATAGAAAAATTATAAATAATATTAATAAAAGGGAATATTTATCCTTACATTACTAAACAGCATATTAACATAAAAATTCATTTTATATAGGGAATTAATGATCTTTTGAAGAATTTAAGAATTAAGGAAAGGTGTTGTTTGTCTCAAATTTAATTTTCTATGAAATAATTCATATTGTGAACCTTTATATATTTGATATTTTGTGTTTTATAGATAGAGGATTTATTTTACCATAATCATGTAATGATTGGGTAATTAAGAGACATATTTTTTCATTTATTTAAATTCTTTTTTACCAATTTATACCCTGGATTATATTGTTTCTTTGACATTATTTCAGATAAATCATATATGTTTGATTTTTTGAAAAATGTTTTTTATATATTTTTTAAATTAACCATTTGAAAATTTATATCCAGAATTATATTTTATTTATGATATTCTAAATTAAATTTACTTTTATTCCTTTAATTTTTTTAATAAAATGTTAATAAAATATTATGGGATTCATTTATTATCTTAACATAAAATAAATATTGTTCTTGTATGATACTCTTAGGAAATATATATTCGTTCTCAAATCCATATTCATTATATATAATTTTTCATGGTGTTTCTCTGGTAACCTTACAATATAACTTCCCATTGAACTATATTTTACATGATGTATTTATTTTAATTGAAATTTTTCCCTTCAATTCGATTAGGAACCTACCTTTTATTTACCAGTAATCATTGATGCTCTTGAAAATGAACTTATTTTAGTTTCCAAAATTAATTTATTTAATTTCATCATAATTTCCATTAATTAATGTAATTTAATGATATGTTTATATTTTTTATATGATTCATTTTTATCAGTGTATGAAAACAATAAAATTTAAATTCTGCTATATGGAGTCATATTTTATCCATTTTTTCTGAAATAAATGATCATCTGTAAAAAATATATTTCTTAGAAGAAATTCTATACCGAAAAATTCTATAATTGTATTTTCAATTTAGTAATTCTTTAATGGGTCGAAGAAATTCCCGATTTACAAATTTATTTTAATTATGCTCTCTGAATGTGTTTTCAACTATATAAATATCTATTAATATATTTTACACTTGATCAGGGATATATTTCAAATGATAACATCAACAATTTTTCCTCAGTTTTTATCATGAAATGATCTTTTTATCAGATAAATTATCCATTGATTTTATTTTCATTCCGAATTAGTGAATTTATACAAAATTATTTTTAATAAAATTATTTTCCCCTATGTAAAATTTATAATCCATAATTTGATGAAGGGTGTACACCTATATTACATATATTAAATAAGGTTTAGTTTTTTTAACAAAACACTATAATAATTATCTATGTGGTGTAAATACCATACAATTCAATTAATGTTACATCCCTATATAGTTAGTTAGTATCAATAGATGCATATTTATTGAACTCATGGATTAGTTGAATCCCTTTTAGAAACATATCCATTAGGAAAACTCACTTCAAAATTTTGAAATGAAACAGTTTTCCATATTCAAACATTAAAAAACCCAGGATCTTCATGAACTAATACTTTATGAAATTTCATTCCAATAAAAATGTACACTACACATTCCAAATATATCTCACATGAAGAATTATTATTAGAAAACACCATGACATCACCTTTAATATTTTTCCAAGACAATGTTCCTCCATCTCCATTTCTTTACCCATGCCCAATAGATTTGTTATCCTACATTAATGTATATAGACTAAAAAACATGTAAATGATATCCTTTGGGAAATTTTTCTTAGGCACTATCAGTAACAATAACTCACCTTCTTTCAACATAAATTAATGGTAATCAGACATTATATATATATGATACATATCCAAATGAGATCCATATAGATAATCAATTTAGTGAAAAAACTTAAATAAAAAATTATTCTACATTTATAATCATAACCATTCTTTGTTTGTTGATTTCTTCTATTATAGACACATACTATTCATACATTTATGAATGTGTCATCATCCATTTAACCTAGATATCATACTAACCATGATTACACCAAATGATTAATCATATCACATTGTTATATTTTTTGAATTAGATTAACCCTCAATTTCTGCAGTGGAAAACTCTTTTAATAGATCATAATATCTTGAAAAATGTATTCCATGTTCAATTCCAATGATATATCAAAAATTAATCTTTTCATCCTTCCAGCGAATATTTTATAGTTTCTTCCATAAACTAAGTGACTACTTCCACTGCATGATTAATATTAAGTTGTGAAAAAACCATAGAATATAACATGCTAAAAAATGGTAATTTATAAGAAACATTAAACATGCAATTTATTTATTATTTAATTTATAGTTCCTCTTCTCCATTGAGATTTTTAAGTGACTAGATAGATGAGTTAAAACTTGTACACATCCACTTATTCAAAATATATCAATGATCATCTAGTTGAAATCATTTTATGAAAAATCATAGAATCTGGTTTTATTAACACATTCAATCCTCAGAATTATTATATTATAATATTAAATGGTAAATTCCATTTAAAATATTACATAAAATTTATCCCCCAACATCCATATTACACGAATTTTTATAACTATCAACAATATATAATACAAATAAAATAATATTTTTATAAATTAACTTTTATTGAATATATTATAATAACAAAACTAATACAAAATAATTCTTTAAATGATATTTTTATTACAAATGAATAAAAATGAAAGACAAAACATCTTTGTTTTTTTAATACATAATATATCTTTATTTTTTGACATAAAAACATGATTATGAATATAATAAAATCCAATAGATTTTTATATAATTTTTTTATATCTAAAATACAATGATGAAAATCCATATTCAAATTCATTTTTTGAGGTAAAAATTTCAAGAATAAATAAATCATAATTGAATTAAAATTGTTGAATGTTTTGTAATGGAGGAAAATATCCCTAGTAATTAACTACATTAATTCATCTAAAACCAAATTTGAATGATTCAAGAATTATATATTTTCATTCCTTCGCCTTCAACATTCATTCATTGAAAAATGTTGTTTTTATGTGTTGAATAAATTTTATTAATTTTGTTAGTTTTAGTGTTCTATTTCCATTTTGTGAGTATAATTTCCACTTATTTTTTGACTTACTCCTTCAAAAATCACTCATAGTGGTGGATTCTTCTAGAATATATGGTACCCTAGCATATGTAAAGGATTTAAGAAATCAATAAATCTTTAATATATTTCACAAAATACATTGATCCTCAATGACTATAAAACATTGTCCTAAGTTATAAAATATTAAACAAAGGAAACATCCATAACATATCCTCTAGAAAATTCTACTTCCAAAATTTATTCTTTCAAAACTCCGAAGAGTGCATCCATAATAAATATAATGTCTAGTTTTACCATAAAATGATAAACATTTTAAATTTGATTCCTTAAGATATGTACTACCATATGGAATGTGAGTCCTTCAATTAGATTTAGTTATATATAAACATTTTGGAATATGTGATCCATCATAACCACTATTCAAATCAACATAAAATAAATTTTCTCATTACTATAAACAACAATACTATTTATTTTAAATCACTCCATAATAAATTGTCATAAAATTTTACATTTACACTTCTAATTTTTTTTTATTTTCATCATCCCAATGATGAATGAAAAGGATTCTTTTCTATATATTATAGGGAACGATTCCCAAAATTTATCATTAATATTATCTCTATCCATTTCACCCAAATAAATATTGGCTACACATTAAAAATCATAGAGGTGAGAAAATACTAGAAAATATCATGACCAATTTACATTTGGTTACCACTATTTAAATAGTGAGGTAGAAAATATGATGGTTAAGTAGGTTATGTTTCAAATTCATCCAACCAAAATTTCTTAAACATTCTGTAATTTAGTTTATAACCATTTTCCAGTAAATCAACACTAGATTCATTTTCTTATAAACAATATTATTCGTATATTCCAATAATAGTCTTCCCATACTAGTTGGGATATTCTACTAGAAATTTTGAGAAGTAATTATAGTAAACATACCACCATTCTTTGATCTTATAAATTTGAAAATACTTATATTTTCTCAATCTAATTTTTCCTTCCACTGAATAAATATTCAATACAATTTTATGTTTTACACCATAAACCCATTCATTTCTGGTAGAATTATTACTAAAAGTGAAAATGTACATATAATTTCTAGGATAATGAACTATGAAATATCTCCAAACATCAATATTAAATTATTATAACATTTGGATCATCAATGTTAGTATGAAAAATTTTGAATCACCTTCCATTTATTCATGATTATAAAAATCAATAACAATCCAACATCTGAATAATCCCACATCACTATCCAATTTTCTTTTAAAATCATCATATCTTTCTGAACATGGTTCCCATATATAATTTTTCTATATTATAAAAATATTCATGTCATCATTACGACATGTTTAGATCCCACTACTCTTCTATTCAAATACAATGTCCCATATTTTACACTTATTAATATTGCAAGAGAACCATAGGTAATCATAGAGAATCCTTCCAACATTATTATTCTGAACCCTTATTTGTCCAACTACACCCTTGAAATATGGTTTATTAGAATTCATAATATTTTTAGAACATCATTTAGTATAAAAAAACTATAATCTATCTATTGGAAATTCACTTATTCCATCCAAAAAATATAATTATATTTTCTTTCAATATGAATCAATCTACCAAAATAATTGTTTACATAATTTACTATATGTACTTTTCACTTATAAAATGGAATGAATCTCTAAAATCAATGAAATTAGATTCCATTAGTATAGGGGAATTCATAATTATATTCACACTAATTTTAGGTACCATAATCCACTCTTCAAAGGAATTTCTCTCATATTTTTCCTTCTTATAAAGGAAATCATTCTTGAAGGGATGTCACCTTTCTAGTGAAAATATATATCACATTTTCTGGGATACATCCCCCTTCTCCTTTAAAATGATTTCATCTCTAAATACATCATATTTATTATATGTTATAATATTTCATATAATATCATATTAAATACATCACCATATGATACTTCAATCTCTCTTTACTGGTGCACCTCATTGAGAATCATATTCTAAATATAGGTAAACAAATAATTCATTCCACTTGAAAAATTCATATATCTAATCATTGATTCCTAGGACTCTGGTAAGGATGAAAAAAATACATCTCACCTACACCATCCTTGAATGTAACCTTATCATACTCATGGTCGATCTAGATGAAATTGAAATCATTTACTTGATCTGAGTTAGATTGTTATCTTAATGACTAGATATTGAATAAAAACCACATCAGTAATAAATTGTGCAGTATTTTAGGTCTTACATGAAAATATTTAAGGTATTAAATCAATTAAACTATTATTTTCTACAACAAAATTTTCGAACCCATGTTTATAACTAATGAAATTTGTATAAAAAAATTCCTTCAGATACTTATTTTTCAATTCAGCTTTTTCTATATCATTATTTTGAAACCGTTCAAATTAATCCCTTAATCAGTATGAATGAGAAACTATATTAGCTACATTTTAATTGAAATTAAATTTTTCTATAATATATTTAAATTCAAACCTTTACATATTCTGAAATCATTATTTCAACAAAAAAATAGTTATTAAAAGTAAAATAAGGTATCTTATGGGAAAAAATAATGTTCCCTAAATTACTAATTGTACTAATAATCCCCCTAAGAAACGTCCATCTAATAAAACTTGTTGATAATTCCTTAGAATTTAATATCCATCCAATAGTCCACCAGAAGTATTCATTCTATAATCAACAAGTGGAAACCAATGCAATATGGAAATATACCAAATTATTTTTCTAGAACAAGTTAGAAAAATCACTACATCACAACAATAATATATATTGTCACATAATCCCCATTTACTCTAATGGTTAAATTTTTTTGTCAAATTTGAAGTAAATATACACAAGTAACATTTGACATTAATTTTACATGGTTGTGAAAGCTAATTCTGCATAAAAAAGAACATTACATAACTTCATTTCTATAAATAACTAATTACTACTCTATTAATAATGATTCCAATGGATTGTAATGATGTTAAAGGCAATTGTTTTCCCAATATACTAAAATTTGTTTCCAAACCAATATATATTTAGATTATGATGTAGAAATATTGTTCCTTTGAACTGCGTGATTTTTGGGATTGTATATGTCCCATTATTCCAACCACATATCTTCTATAATAATATTATATTTGACAACCACCACTAGTAAAATAATAAAACAAAGAAATATATCACTACAACTTATAGAATTATAAAAAGGAATCAACTTGTGTGACACTAGTTAAACCTAATAACATCTAAAGAAACCCCCTCTAAAACATCTCCATATGGATTCCTAAATCTGGAATGCTAAAGGAATACTTATTCCAATATTATGACATTAAACAACTTATGAACATTTGAAACTACTCTATTATATAATATTGATATGATCAAATGGAGTGGTATTCACATTCACAAATTTTAAGGAATTAAGATAACATGTTTCTTAATTTTAGAGTCTGTATAATGAGTTTTATCAAATTTTAATGAATGTATATAATGAGTTTATTAATAAAATCTAGTATATATTGTTTTTTAGAAGGTTTTCATATTCATATTATTTTACATCAATTCTATATATCTTTTATTTTTTACAATACATTTCATGACTTGTTTATTCATCTTTTATAAGATATTTCTCACTTTTACATTATACTGCAGTGTGTATAGATTATTTTTTTCTAATACAAATACATCGTGTTGATGTCATTTCTACATGTTGTGTGAAAATTCCATCATAGGTTCTTATGATATTCATTATTATATTCCATTATTTATAATCTATTCTATTTTTGTTAGAATATTCCTAGGTGTCCATATATCTTCATATCCTCATATTATGTTAACCCATGATATCATGTTGCTTCTAATTATGTTTTCCATAAAAAATAATGTTACATTACCCCTTAATTTTTCTTCTATTTTCCAATGCAATGATTTAAATTAACAAGTATTATATGTATATAATAATATCTTCTATATGGAATTTTTCATATTTTTTAACACTTATTAATGATTATGATTTTTTTAATTTAGTAAAAATATAGTTATGGATAAAATAATTTTTTTTAAATCTTTTAATTTGAATTATATTTTTATATCAGTAATAATATTATAATTAAATTTTTAATCAAAAATAATTTTTTTAATAAATAATTTTTAGAAGGATTTATTTGAAAAAATAAATTATAAATTTATTAAGTATGGATATATTATAATAAATTTAATTTTCCAAATTATAACACCAAAATTTATATTGGGTTATCTTATGGGATATTATTTTAAAATATTATTTTTTTAGTGAATAGTGAAAACTTCTGATTTCTGTAAAAAAAAGTTATTTCTTTTTCTAAAGTATGAAATATAAATGTATCAATATGTTATTAAAGTTTTTAAAGTAATAGAAGTATTATTTGGTTATATTATATTGAAATAATCAAATTTAAATCATATTGAAATTGTTTTTCAGTATAATTTTGTTTGGGGTTTTAAAAGTAGTTTTTTAAAACGGTCTTAAAATGCATAAAATTTCTCATTTTTAATCAATTTAGATAAACCTTAATTTTTAATGTTTTAAATTAAATTGATAGACTATATATAATTAAATATTCATTTAGTTTAATATCACTTTTATTATTATTCATTTCATTAATATATAATCATATTTATCTAAAGAAAATCCTTTTGAAAAATAGCTGCATCGCCGAGACTGTGAGATTACTATTAAATTATGTTTTTATAAGAATAGCAATTAAATTTGGAGAAATTGATTAAATATTTATAATAAAAATTATTTTTAATTTATAATAAGTACTACTTAATTTTTTACCAATATCATTAGTGAAAATAATTAAAATTAATTACAAAAAATATGGTAAAAATGTATTTGTGTAGTAGTTTAAAAGATACAAACAATGGGAAAATTTAGTTAATTTCTTGTCAGAAACCAATTTTGTGGCCATATTTATACCTTTTTCTTTATATAATCGTGTTTGGTAAATTATATAATCCTCTTTTCAAGGATAAAATGTCATACGAATTCAATCTTTGAAAACATTACATGTTTCCACTCTCCCAACATTTATAGGGCCTCCCCCTATCCCATTCCTCTAAATCATTTTTTTCCATTTTCAAAATGCCACTTTTAGGGTTAGTGGGAAACCTTAAATTTCATTAGTTCACATTTCAAAAGTTCAAAAGCTGCGCCAGTCCACAAATTGAAATTTAAATAACAACATTCAAGAAAAAAACCCATCATCACCCCATGTGAATCTCGAGTCACGCGTCCGCCTCGAGTCGTACACCTATCACTCAAACATCATGTCCATAATCACCACACTGGAGAGACCACCAAAATCTCCATTTCCATCATCGTCATCTTCAATGATGTCTCACAGAGTTTCGCAATATCATTTTCTCAGTCATTGACACCAAACTAGTTCCACTGTCGTCGTCATAGACCAAACACCACACCAGACAACCGGATAACTTCATAGATCATCGAGTCATTGTGAAACATTGAGACTTGCCTACATCCCTCATCACCGAACCACACAAAGAAGCAGCGCGATAGGGTTGTGAACATCACTGACAGATACTGAAGAAAACCAAAAACATCATTTAAAGAGAAAACCAAAACAACATTGTAACTAGAGAAATCCACCATATGTCATTCCACCCTGGACCCCTTAACCCTCCTTATACAAAACCCAAAACTCCCTTTGTATCTGGTGTACCTGTCTAACCTAGAAGGAAGCAACGGTCCAGGGATCCAGAGTAGGGAGGAGTGGCAAAGATGTGTAAAGGACATACAAAAACTGACAAGTAAAGAGAGATATAAACAGTGGGATTGAAATACTATGTAAAAACAGAAATTGATACCAATAATCGGGAGAATCATGATCGAAGAAGGGTGAACTGGGATTGAAACCCAAATAAGAAAATGGTTTTGAAACCCTAATGATGAACCCCAAACAAATCCACAAAAACTGAGTAGGAATACATCAAAACGGAGGATATAGTTTTAACCTTAATTACACCACCATAGTCCCAAACTGATCTTAATAACCAACACAACCAACCAATATGGGGTTGTGTGTGCCGGACCAGATCGGCAGAGTAGGGATAGAAGAGGGGAAAATAATACAGCACCATAGAACCTGCAGAGAACGACCCTAAGAGGATGATACCCAAAGAATCCAGAGAAGCACCAAGGATCCATTGTCATGAAGGAGACTATCAAAAGATGGAGAAGCCGATAGAGGAGGAGAGGCACATTTCTTTGGGGAGAACCAGAAACCTAGGAGGAAGAAAATGACGCCAAGAGCGGAAGCTGGAGCCAAGAGCAGAGCCGGGTGAGTGAGGTGCCATTTCCTACAGCCGGTGGCAGCTTCCCCTATCCTATTATATTCACATATATCAATCTATTTCGATGATAAATTACCATCCCCAATAACATCTAAAATTCCCAAATCTCTTAAATTTTTTTGAATAATCCAACAGTGGATGGACTTTGGTGAAAACCAAAAAGAGTTACCCGAAGAAGAGGTAACAATCATAATATTTTTTTTATATATTTCTACAACCCCTTCAATAGTTATTATAACATGGTTATTTGATAACCTCATATTGGTAAATATTATGGTATTTTATTGTTTTAGTTTGTTACCTACACCCACACACACATCCATCAAGTGGGTTATAAAATCATCATTTGTGTGTATGATAGACTACCGACTCGCTAAATAATGTTGTTTTTGTTTCATTACCACCTCTCAAAGTAAGGAATAATTATGGATCGTGAGATTATATAAATGATATATATAAATTTATTATACATCTTAATTTTTTATAAAATATAAAAACTTATTAAATTCAATTATGTAAGGGATATGTTAACATCATTCCAGTGTATGATAGACTACCGCCTAGAGAAGCCATGCGTAGCCTTTTTCAATAACATGTTACATAGTAGGTAAAAAAGAGTATGGAAAATAAATGTATTTGATACAAATAAAATAAATATTATATTACACATAGTTTTATCTTTCTGAAAATATAATATATAATTTTCATTCATTCATTTTCCTTCAATAAAAAGTGATAACGTTCATCATGGATGTCGGGACTAGCACCTTCTCAAAGCGATTTGATTATTTTTTAATCACCACATAACAAGAATGAATTATGTATGTATATATAAATAAATTATATATTATTGAATATTTAATGATTGTTATGGAATGATAAATGTCGCTTACATTCTTTCCATAATGATAATTCAAGAAATTGAAACGTTTCTCATCCTTACATAAGGCATATCATCTCCATAGTCATAACATTAGTTCATTATTTATAAATATCATCCATGATTGGTTTAAATAGTATAATTCATCTATTATAATAAAATTTATTACATTTTATTATTTCCTATATTTTAAAATAATAACTCATCGACAATTGTAGACCAACCATATCCATTTTTTGTCACATAATACGAATATATTCAAAACATCTGACGTACAAATAATTGAATAATTTAATGAATATCACATGGTAATATGTGAAATAGAAGAAATAATAAATCTAAGAATGGTTTTCAATAATTAATACAAACGAATATATTTTTTCTAGGATTATAAATACACATGTGGATATTCAGACTCAAGGTATGGGACTTCTCTTAAATCTCATTTTGTTGAGATATATCTTGATTTTATGCAAAAATATTCTCTTATGAGATGTATATAATTCCCTTTAGACACTATATATCATGAATATATTTATTATAAGGTTTAATAAAGTTTATTTATATTTTTTTATTTCATGGGGATTTTGATTCAAATACGTCCTTGGGGATAAAGGAATTTTCATTAAATAAAAAAATTCCACTTTATTTCTCACATTCAAAATTCTCATTTTCCATGTACATTAATTTAAAAAAAATTATCATTTATTTATATAGATGTAATGAAATTATAAAAATATTTTTATGTCTCTATTACTTTATTTAAATTATTTTATAAAAATTATTTTCAGATGTTTTATATGAAATGTTTGGAAAATTGGAAAAACCATTGTATTATTCTTAATGTACAAGAAAACAATGAATCTTATTTTTTCATGACCGTTATACTATTCAATATTACCTTGAAATAATTCATCTTTATTCAACGAAAAATTCCTTTGAGAATATTGATAATAAAAAAGATTTTTTAAAAGAAAATTTTATTATTATATTGAAAATGGGGGTTTTTTTTAAAAAAAAAATTGCATTTTGATAATAAAATGTTATTCTATTATGAGGATCAAAGTGTCTGTGAATTTTTTTATGATAAAAAATTGCACGCATTAAAATTTTTTATTCATGATATGGTACATGATAATTACATGATGGGGTGGCCTGGATTGCACTGTGGATCCCGTTACAACTTATACGATGGGGTGGACAAGATAGTGTTAGGTGATCCCCTTCAAGAATATATGATGGGGCTGCCCAGATAATTTTGGGAAATCCCTTTAAAAATTATATAATGAGGATTCACAAATATTACTGGGTATTCCCATTATATAATAAATGATGGGTGTTCCTAGATAGTGCTAAAATTTATTGTTTAATGTTCTTGGTCTTAATAAGAAATAACGAGAGATTTACTAAAGGGGTTCAGTTATGGATTTCAATAGGCTCTTGTTACTCAAAACACTAGTCTAATTTTTTTATGATTGATATTATCAATGTTATTTTGAATGATTTTTAATTAATTTCAATGAATTTTCTATTTTTTCATTGAGAAAATTATATGTGTGTTTTAAAGTGTAATTTTTTATTTCATCTGTTCATTAAAAATTGAATATAAATTAATACATTATATGATTTTTCATAATTTAACTAGAATAATGGTTTCTATTATTTTATACCCGTCTCCATGCATTTTGTTCCAATCATAAATTTTTTTTAAAAAAATTGGTTAAGGGAAAGGATGAAGTCATGTTGATTTTCATGACGATTTTCATAAGGGAAATATTGTATTTTTTTAATGTTTTTTATATTCTAGAGAATATATATGATGGATATAAGTGTTAAATTTTAATTATATCATTTTATAATGTATGATTTATGGCTTAATAATTTAAATAACTACACCTGAAAATATACTCAAATTTAAATAACATTTATTGTAGAGTAAAACTGAGGATTTTGTAATGATTACTGTTAGGGGTTTATAGTTGGATTCAATGGAATGTTTAGATAAAATTAAATGGTATAATTATGTTAATAACTTTCCAATTAACTATTTTTCCTTTGGGATATGTTAAAATGATATAGAATTTAATGATAATAATTTTCCATTTATTAAACTATTTATTTATAATGGTTTCCATAGGGGAAATTTGAACATTGTAGTTGGGTAAAACTTGAAGGATAGAATCATTCCATTGAAACAACACATGTTGGTTGGAATTAGAATAGAACAGTTTATTGTAGTGATGGATCGATTTATAGAGGTGATAAATGGGGTTGGAATTAATTCTATAGAGGAACCCAATCAAAAATGAATAAAAATTTACTTTTGGATCATTTTATTAGGAAACATACTAATAAATTATTTTTCTATTTGACATTATGGTATCTGAAGGATAGATAAATGATCTGGAATATATATTTGTTTTAGTGGGATGTTGAGAATATAAAAATGTAAAATTTCTGATTTATAATTTTGAAGTTGAAGTTAAACTATAGTGGTATTTTATTATGAATACTAGAGATAATGAGGATCATTGTGCAATTGATTTGGATAAATTCAAGAATATTTTTATTAAAAAATATATATCTAAAGCTATTGGCGTATAGGTGGAAAACAATTCCTAAAATAGGGAAAAATGAAGATTATATATCAGCATATAAAGAATATCTCACAAGAATGGCCAAGAATGTTCCAAATTTTATTCCCTAAACTTATTGAAAGATTAATATGTTCTTCTACGGGTTTACACGATTTTTAAAAGCATCACTGGATCAAAAATAATTTTAATTTTATGATAAAGTGGATCATTATGCTGAGATGGTTTAGATTGTGTTTGATAACCCATATGTTCTTTAAGATGTCATCATTAAGAGAAGGTCAATATGTTAGGAAACTAAGAAAAAAATAAGTGCGAATTTTCGATATGTATTCCTGGAAAAAGTTCCATGTGTGAAAAATTAAATTTCATGTAATTTTTGACAGTATCTATGATCTGTTTCTGGAATTTCTAGTTTGTTCACATGATACATAACTATAAAAACAAAGAGCCCTGTAAAACCAAATAAGGGGGTAACCAAATCCCATTAAAATGTGAGGTGTTATAGTTTATATGAGTAGGGTCATTATTATAATTCATATAGAAAGATAGTTTCTATATATGGTAATAATCATTATTAGAATAAAAATGTATAAATGTGAGTTTCTATGACTAATGATGATGTTTTTCCCTAAATTAAATAGTTGACATGTTTGTTTTTAATGAACAAGCCTTAAATATATATTAATCTAGTGTTTTATAAATAGAGATCATATTACGGGATATTTATAGTTTTGAGTTTCAGATAGTTTTGACATACTATTACAAATTGAACAATACATTACATGTGGACATTTATTTGTGTTATCCATTTTTCAATTAAAGGAAAACTATTAAAAAAAAACATTTTTCAAGACACATTTGGAATAATTTAATCATGACACCTTCTTTTCCCCTACTAGTCATCAAGACCTATTAAAAACAATATAAAAACGGTCATGGTCACAAATATCTATATAAGGTACATAAAATAAGGAAATTAAGTTTTATTCCATTATTACTTAAAAAACATGAAAAAATATTTACACTGTTATACCATTCACCCATAAAACATAAGCTCTTTATCAACCCTCATGAAATAATAATATTCCTATAAATCAACATGAAAAATATAAATCATAAAGGTATAATATGGAATCCATACCACTCTTAAATTTACTATATTTATCATGGCTACATATGGATTAACCATCACGGAAACATTTGGAATACCCACAAAGATATATTCCCTTAATCTCTTAGCTAAAACCCTACATATTTACACCATATCACTACCAATTTTATTGGAGAGATATTACGGTATGTCTTACACATGGTATTTCATGGAAAGACTAATATTATAAATAATTCTCACAAACTAACACATAAACATATCAAATAAAATAAACATAAGGGAAAAATAACACTTCAAATTTGAAATCATTTTTACAAAGATGCAAAATCAAAAGTAAAATATTTAGGTAAAAAAATTCAAACTAATAAAAGAATTCATAAAATTAATGATAAATTAATGGAAAACCTACATTGATTATGTATATTTTAATAATATTTTCATTTATTATTTTGTATAAATAGATGAAAAACTAATACTCAATGTAGTTTTTGAAAAATCCTTTACCTTGTGTCTGACCTATCACACACAAAGATTATATTCTTAAAAAATAAACAAATGTTAATAATACACTTATTAGATAAAAATAATATTTTATTTTATTCATTTTTATTCACTTATTATTATGTTATAATAATTACTCAATTATTTATGTTCATGATGGAAGATTTGTCGATATTCCACATAGCAGTCCAAAATCACATTAGTACGATGTCAATTGTAAAAGTTCTTATTATTCCATATTATCCAGGATAATATTAATTGAATATTATTAACATTTATACATCAGTTATACTTTTAAATATATCCATTTAATTATGGTTATGAAAAATTAACGATGTTATAACCATTGAGACAACATGCCATTCAAACGTGTGAGTAATGTTTACATTATTAATTGATAATTATGGAAAACGTTAATTATTGTTTCATATTTTCATAATGATAATAATATCTTAAATATCATTTTAATAATGTAAATGTACATATATATTTTATCCATGTGGTTTGGAGATGAGAAATTAATCACATCGCTTCGTGGAGGTGATTGTTCAAACATCAGCACGAACCATGATAACGTTTTTATATAGAAGGAAAGGTTAGAACAACATTGATATATTATTACTTCATAATGATATATATTCTATTAATATCATATAAAATATTTAATATCATCATTATAAACAGTCTCAAGATAAGGTGATGAACTAATAATTATATCGGTTAGTGGAGGTGATAGTTCACCGTACACACGATAGAATAATTCAATTCCAATTTGATGAAATTAAAAATGGATTTAAGTGATACAGTTAACATATTAAAATATTTGTATTTTGAGGATAATAAACATATTATTTCATCAAATATGATTGAGATATTAAATATTTCAAAGAAAATATAAAATATAAATACTTCATTAAAATGATACCTCTCCTTCAGACGACCTCCTTTGATAAACACCTTAACACTTCTAAGGTGAGTTTTCTACATAAACTGATGGATCAAAAAAAAATTAGGGATGTAGGTAATAATTTAGTCAGATCATTGTATATCAAAATTTGTTTTTAAGTGAGAGTAATATAGAACAATGGGCTCCCTTTTATTGGAGAGGGGATGGGCACTTTGTCCCTATAGATGGTGCTAGGGATTCATGGTGGTGGTCGAAGATGGTGTTTCCCTAATTTAGAAGGTTTTGGCTTGTCCTTGATGGTTTTTGTGGTTTTATGTCAATTGTTTTTTTCATTCATTTAGATCGTTTATATCTTTTGATTTGATGTGGAAATGGTTGGATATTTTTTGGAACTTCTTCATCCAATCGTGATGGCATAACATGATCAATTGTGGCACTGGTTCACCCGGTTGCTTCTTGAATATGGTGCAGATGTTTGATAGGACATTGATTTAGTGGTTTATGTGTGATGAGTCTGGTTTCATTGTTCTTTGGATTGTCGAATTGAAGGTGAATTTGTTTTAATTTCACATTTCGTTGAACATAAGTTTTTTTGTTATGTTTTGAAAATGGTTATTAAGAAATTTTAATTGTGAGGTTCCCAATAACCCTAAAGTGGATTATTTGAAAATGAAAAAATGTGTCTGGATGGACTAGAGGGGGTTTCTTTGATTTTTCAAATTAATAAATTAATACAACTTAAATTTCTATTCCAAATAGTCCCAAAATAATTAATTTAATATATAGGATTATTAGCTTTCTAAATAAATTCATCCAATAAAAATAATTCATTTTTTATTATTTTAAGCCATTGTTCGGATATTTTAAACCTTATTGTACCATAATAAATTTAGATGGGATTTCATGTAATTTACCCTTTGTAGGATAATATTGGCACTATAAAATTACAAAAAAAATTTAACGAGTCATTAATAAAATGTACATACTTCAAACAAATATTTTCTAAATTTTTTATTTTTTTATTTTATATAATTTAATAAAATATTTTCTTTTAAATATGAATAATATCAATTTTTACACCCATCATTAGTTCATTTTTTTAAAATTTCATAACAGAAATATAAGTTCAAACCAACTACATTAAATATTCAACAATATGTGATGTTTATACCAAAAATTCTTTTATGACATTATTTATTTTAAATTATATTTATTATAATATTTTCAATATAATTTATTTGATTCATCCTATAATTAAACAATAACTACATCATCAATGTGTCACGATTTAATTTAAATTTTTTCATAAAAATTATAAATAAATTGAAATTAACTAGGTAAACATTTTATCTTTATATAAACTACTTATATTTGAAGGGATCCCCCGTATATCATCTAATTAAAAATACCTTACATGTTAAAATAAGGATGTGAAAAAATATGTATTCTCTTTGAATATAATATTATAAATGATTTTCTCACTCCCATGTGACATAAAAAGAATATAACATTAAAACAAGGATGATTTTGGTCGAAATAAATCATAAAATGAAAGTAAGACAAATTTTTTTGGTTATTTTATATTATTTGTAATAATATTCTTACCTTTAATTAAACAATTTACCTTTAACTATGGTAATAAAAATATAAATAAAGTTACTATTAATAATTTCCAAAAATAAAATGGAACTATTTAAATAATTTGGACCTTTTTTTCCAATTATGGAACCCATTTTTTCAAATTTTAAGCAAAAAATTTCCAAATATTAATTGATTATTAATCATGTATACAAAATGAAAAATTAGGTTTTTAAAGATAAAAGGTTCACATGATCACAATAATTTTATATCCAATTTCTTTGTAAAATATATTCCATTGAACAAAATTGGATTAAATGAGAAAAAATTTATCAAATATAAATTAAAACCAATCAAATATTTAATTTATCACTATAAGGTATTTCAAAGAAAAAAATGTTTCAATTGAAAATGCAATATTTCATTCACTAATCATCATTAATGAATCTTATCATAAAAATGAAAAAAACTAAACTAAATTAAATATTGAAAATAATATTTAAAATTATAACTTTATTTTATCATTTATTATTTATAAAATCTTAACAAACCTGATTTAAAATAGTTGTGCCATCAATTGGATGAAAAACAATTTTTTTTTTAAACTATAGCTTTTATGCATAATATTGTAATTATTCATATATAATATCTAGAATACCAATTATATGAATATAAAAAATAATATAGAATATATTATATTTATATTACATTTATAAAATTTAGATATATTAATTTAATTATTTATTGGTAATATAACACACTTGTCCACATATAAATAGTTTTTCTGAAAAAATTCCCTTAAATTTTTATTTGGTATTACATTAATTTATAATGAATTTTTCAAAACAATTATCATTATATATACATGTGTAAACTATATTTTTATAATTTTACTAATGTTATTCATTTTTTTATTCTAACATCAATGTTTTAATAGTAACATATAAATATTATTAGATCTTCATTTTAGAAAAATGTGGTGTATCATGTATGCTATCAAAAAAATTATTTTTTTAACTGAAGATGTTAAATTATACCCCCATTTTTTAAATTGACACTACGGGAAAAATGGGTATTTGCGACGGGTTATTTGCGACGGGAATAAATCCCGTCGCAAATAGTCCCGTTAAAAACTTATTTGCGACGGGGGTCTTTACCCGTCGCAAATAAGTAGTCTTTTGCGACGGGATAGGCTTCCCCGTCGCAAATAGTTTTCCCGCGATTTGGCGCCAAATCCGGGGAAAACTATTTGCGACGGGGAAGCCTTTCCCCGTCGCAAATAACCGGCTGCGGTAAAAGGTATTTGCGACGGGAAAGTATTCCCGTCGCAAATAACCGGCGGCGGTAAAAGGTATTTGCGACGGGAAAGTATTCCCGTCGCAAATAGTATGTTATTTGCGACGGGTCCCGTCACAAATAACTATTTACCGGTCGACCGTAATAAATGCGGGCGAAGGTATTTGGGACGGTGCCCGTCGCAAATAATACTATTTGCGACGGGAATCCCGTCGCAAATGGACCCGTCGCTAATAATCTAACCTATAAATACCCCCATCCGTTTTTCTCAAATCATTCTCATTCTCCACCTTCTTCTGCTCTAAAATTTCTATTTCTAAATTTGAGTTTTTGTTCAGTTTAATTTTTTTCTTCGGAGCTGTTATTAAAGTTTTGAAGAACGATCAGAGCTCGTCAATTTTCAAGGTATTTATGTTCATTTTAATTTAATATTTATTTTTAATTTTGTATTAATTTCAATTATTTTTGATTAGTTGTAATTTAATTATGTTTATATTGTTTTCTTACTTAATAAATTTAAATTATTAGTATTGTTCATAGTTAATGGTAATTAGGAATAATTTGTAATAATTTTTAATAATTAAGAATAAATATTAATAATTAGTAATAATTACCAATAATTAGTAATAATTAGTAATAATTAGTAATAATTAGTAATAATTACCAATAATTAGTAATAATTAGGAATAATTAGTAATAATTAGTAATAATTAACAATAAATAGTAATAATTAGTAATAATTAACAATAAATAGTAATAATTACCTATAATTTGGAATAATTACCAATAATTAACAATAATTAGTAATAATTAGTAATAATTGCCAATAATTGCCAATAATTACCAATAATTGCAAATAATTAGGAATAATTAGGAATAATTAGGAATAATTAGTAATAATTAGTAATAATTAGGAATAATTAGTAATAATTAGGAATAATTAGTAATAATTAGGAATAATTAGTAATAATTATCAATAATTAGTAATAATTACCAATAATTAGTAATAATTACCAATAATTAGCAATAATTAGCAATAATTAGTAATAATTAGCAATAATTAGGAATAATTAGCAATAATTAGGAATAATTACCAATAATTAGGAATAATTACCTATAATTTGGAATAATTACCAATAATTTGGAATAATTACCAATAATTTGGAATAATTACCAATAATTAACAATAATTAGTAATAATTTGTAATAATTACCAATAATTTGTAATAATTAGGAATAATTAGTAATAATTAGTAATAATTAGTAATAATTAGGAATAATTAGTAATAATTAGGAATAATTACCAATAATTACCAATAATTTGTAATAATTAGTAATAATTACCAATAATTACCAATAATTGCCAGTAATTAGTAATAATTATCAATAATTGCAAATAATTAGGAATAATTGCAAATAATTAGGAATAATTAGTAATAATTAGGAATAATTAGTAATAATTAGGAATAATTGGTAATAATTGGTAATAATTACCAATAATTGCAAATAATTGCAAATAATTAGGAATAATTAGTAATAATTAGTAATAATTAGGAATAATTAGTAATAATTAGGAATAATTAGCAATAATTATCAATAATTAGCAATAATTAGTAATAATTAGGAATAATTAGAATAATTATCAATAATTAGCAATAATTACCAATAATTAGTAATAATTACAAATAATTAGCAATAATTAGCAATAATTAGCAATAATTAGCAATAATTAGTAATAATTAGCAATAATTAGGAATAATTAGCAATAATTAGAAATAATTAGGAATAATTAGGAATAATTACCTATAAATTGGAATAATTACCAATAATTTGGAATAATTACCAATAATTTGGAATAATTACCAATAATTAACAATAATTAGTAATAATTAGGAATAATTACCAATAATTAGTAATAATTAGGAATAATTAGTAATAATTAGGAATAATTAGTAATAATTATGAATAATTAGTAATAATTAGGAATAATTAGTAATAATTAGGAATAATTACCAATAATTACCAATAATTTGTAATAATTAGGAATAATTACCAATAATTACCAATAATTGCCAAAAGTAATGTTGCAATCAGACAAACCAAGTCATTCCCTTCTTATCTATAAGAATCATCTCACATGAACCTTTACATAGACCATTCTTCCTTGAAAATTTAAGGGAAAAATAATGATATCCCCTCAAATTTTTAAGGAAGAACGATCTATGTAAAGGTTCATGTGAGATAATTCTTATAGATAAGAAGGGAATGACTTGGTTTGTCTGATTGCAACATTACTTGCGAAGTGATCAACCATGCAAGGAAAATTATAGAGTTTACATTAGACATGGCTGACACAAACTTTTTATTGCGCATGACCTGACAATTGGCGACCCTTTAAGATTTGAACATGTTAATAATAGAACAAAGTCTGTTATGAATATTGATAATTTTAATATTTTTTAATTTTTTTTATTATTTTAATAATATTAATATTGTTTTTTCGTAAATATTGATAATATTTTTTTATTACTAATAATTAGTAAACGAAATCTGCTTGGATAATGAAGGGAAAATTTATAATCATCTCCACAACGATGATTAGCAAATTTCCTTTCATTATTCAAGCAGTTTTCCTTTTGCTAAGTATTGCTAAGTATTGCTAAATTAGTAATAAATAGTAATAATTAGCAATAAATTGAAATAATTAGTAATAAATTGTAATAATTAGTAACAATTAGTAATAAATTGTAATAGATTGTAATAATTAGGAATAATTAGGAATAATTAGGAATAATTACCTTATTACATTATTTGTATATTTTATTATTAATATTAAAATAATATAATTTTCTATATTATATACAATTCTTTTTTCTTCTGTGTTTTTTTTGTCTCCACATGTAATATTGGCATTCTTTTTCAAAATTATCAACCTACTCGCCAATGGAGAGGTGAAAGTGAATGTCAATATTACATGTGGCGACAGAATGTGAAACACACAGATGAAAGGAGAATTGTATATAATATAAAAAATTATATTATTTTAATATTAATAATAAAATATACTAATAATGTAATGATGTTATTATTATATAATTAATATTTATAAAAATAATTATATTAGTATTATTAAAAAAATAAAAAATCAATATAATATTAAAATTATCAATATTTGTAACAGGTTTTGCTTTATTCTCAATATATTCAATCCTTGCTTGAGTGTTTTTTCTAACAAATTATTCAAAACCAGTAATGCTTTTATATTTTATAGAAAAATATGGAACAACGAGGTCGTCAACAGTCATTATTAGATGACCGCATATGGATAAATCAACGTAGAAATCCAAATGGTTCTGGTTTAAATCCAGTATATATAGAGGGTGTGGAGATTTTTTTATCATTTGCGGCATCAAATTCAGAATTTGTTTCAGAAGGAAAGATAAAATGCCCTTGTAGAAAATGTGCATTGAGAACGTTTGACACGTTTGACAAAGTGGGGGAACATCTCTTGCATTTTGGTTTTCAAGCAGATTATGTTTTTTGGTATCAACATGGTGAACGCAGTTCCAGAGCAGGTGATACCAACTTGATTCCAGATCCATCCCGGTTTCAAGATTTAGTACATGATGTTGCAGGTTCATCTGTTCAACATACAGAAACTCCGGCTGATATAGCTTCAAATCCTGAGTTGGGACCGTCTGAATTTTATGAGTTGTTGAAGTCTGCTGAGGATGCATTATATCCTGGCTGCAAGATGAGCAAATTAGAAGCAGTTGCAAAATTTATGGCTATCAAATCAGATAACGGAATGTCAAACACATGTTTTGACCAGATATTAATTAAATTATTTATTAATATTCTATTATTTTTATTTTTGAATTATAATTCTACTATTATTATAGTAATTAAAATAATTTATTATTTTCATTTGTAAATTATAATTCTATTATTATATTAATTAAAATAATTTATTAATAATTTATTTTTTTTATTTTTTTATAGTATTTGCGACGGGATACTATGCCCGTCGCAAATACTAGTATTATTAATAGTTTTTTATTTTTTTTAAAAGAGTATTTGCGACGAGACCCGTCGCAAATACTAGTATTATTAATATTTTTTTTAAAAAAAAGAGTTTTTGCGACGGGCCCGTCACAATAACTGTTTAAAAAGTTTTTTTACAAAAATACGGAATACTATTTGCGACGGGGAGAATGCCCGTCGCAAAAAAAGGCTTTAGCGACGGTCCCGTCGCAAATAAGTTTAGTTGCGACGGCGTTTTCAGCAACGGGCTATTTGCGACGGGATCCCGTCGCAAATAGCCCGTCGCAAATAACTGCTTTTCTAGTAGTGTGAATCCATGAAATTTTGAATTTCAGGTAAAAAATCAGGGTTTTTATGTTCACTGTAACCTTATTGAAATCCCACACTAGAACAAATTATTAATAAATTGTTAAATTCAAAAGAAAGAAAATTAAGTTTTATGGTAACCTCTTATGACACATAATAGTTTTACATGTATAAAAAAATGTACATGGATGATAAAATCAACTTTCAAATTATCATAGAGAGTGATAGAGAGTTTAATCCTTTGATGGTTAACCATAAAAATAATAATTATATAGTGGGTGAAAAGACCATTGAGAAATGTAAATAAATAATATTTTGGACTCAATATAATTATCATATTGTATAGGAACTAATTTAATTCATATAACTTGATCACAAGGAAACATACATAATTTACATGCAATGTTTGATTTGTTTATTAAATTCCAGCAGAAACTCATCTTTTCCTTTAAACAATGAGTAATCATGGAAAATTTTTTATATCTAAAGCTCTAGAATAAACATTTAGTGAATAAAATAATCCTACAAATTAAATATATTTATATCCTCTCTTAAAACATTAAACTAAATCAATAATTTTTAGGATAAGATAAATCATTTACAAAAAAGAATAAATCATTATATTTAAAACTACAATAATATCGAAATTTCAATGGTAATACCAAATGTTCGGCCAAGACCATTCAAAAATTAACTATTATACAAAGTAGTAAAAAATATATTAATTAGTATTAAAACCCTTATATAATATAGATTTCTTCACATATTCTTATATTAATAATTTTAACATTTATCTCTATGTAATATGAAACAGTCTTAATGTATCATAAAAAATTGTCATTTCCCTAATCACATATTCTCCAAGATTGGTTAATCATTTCCATAAATATCCTGAATCACTATAAGTTGAAAATTGAATAATAGAATCATCCAAAATATAATTAATATTTAACTTATGAAATAATATCATATTATTCTGGTTACGTTGACCATTCCCAAAATAGTGAACATCTCCCGAAATTCACTTAATCGCAAAATCATTTTCCAATAACAAGGTTAGATATTTGTTAAAATATATTCCAAAAATTAATTTATTAATAATTCGTAAAATCATTTAAATAAAAAGAAAATTTCATATTAACATGCGTCTTCACGTAGTCTAATGGTAGGTGATGAACCCTTGGCTCCCTTTGATTGCGGGATCAATTCCTACGGCCTTACCAGACACATTAGGTTATCACCCATCCTATATTTTTTCCTTTATATAAAAATATATAATTAATATAACACTCCCAAAATATGATAATGTCCTCAAAATCACCGTAATTAGTTTTAAACTCAATGTTTATCTCAAATTTTTCACATTCCAAATCAAATGTAAAAAACCCTTAATTTACTAACAAATAAATGTCTCAAAATCAACAATTGATCACATTAAAATTTATTTACATAAAAACTTAAAAGGGTTTGTAAAATATTGTGTTCTTTATATTCCTTAAAATTATAAACTCTTTTTTATATCCATAACTCTTAAAAAGGCCTCATAATCTATAAATATGTATAAACCAACCTTTGATACCATCTATAAGGACCCAACCATAAACATATCTTAATATTTTGTTTTTAACTAAAATTCACATTTTGTGATCATTTCAGTTTATATATTTGGATACTTAATGGAAAATTGTACAATGTAAAACCATAAATTACATTTGGACTATTATACATGGTATCAATTTTTTCACAAAATGTAACCCTTTTAAAAAAACATGAATTCCTTTCAAGACACGTATTAAATTTATTCCTCATGATAATGTCATTATCCCTAAAAATATTTAAGTGTTGTAAAAAAATTAATGCTTGGTAAGAATACAAAAATCTAATTATTGAATGAAAAATCAGGAAAGAAACTGTTAGTCCCTGATTACATTAAATCCATGAAAATATTTTCATAATGTTATACCTTCCAAACATAAATGATAATCTCTTTATATTACCTCATGAAATCATAATAATAATATAAAATCCCATAACAAACAGATAACATAAATTTATATTTAATTATCCTTAAAAGTCATACATGAAATTTATCTCTCACAGTTATATAGGTATTATCATTTATTGTTATATTTTGAATTCCCACCATGGTATATTAACTTCGTCTATTTAGAGAAACACTACCGACAAATTATGTCCCATTTCCAATGCATTAGAGATCCATCATAGGATCATAAATACTTAGTATATCATGGAATCACATGTATTCATAATCAATTCCCATGTTTCATATCAAATTCATAACACATAAATAAAGCATAAATGAAAAATAACATTTCCACATTGAAATCATTTTTACAATGAAGAAAACACCAAAATGAAAACACAAAATTTAAAATAAAAGTGTAAACATGTAATGGAATACTCAAAACAAAGAATATTAATGAAATATGGAATCTAAAGTCCTGGAATATATTTTAAAATAAAAAAATCATTTGGATTTTATAGAAATAGTAGAAAAGTTTGTTTAAAAGTAGTTTTAAAATAAATACATTCACTTATCTATGGTCTATCATTGAAAATCATTATCTTCCTAAATAATAAACAGAAGTTAATTATTTTCTTTCATTAGAACATTTTTAATGGTTATTATTCAACTTTTATATCAATTATTATGTTGTTATAAAAATTACTTAATTATTAGTTCAAGTCGTCTATTTTGTCAATATTAGATACATTAGTCCAAATTGACTTTTTTTGATGTCAGTAATGAATTTTGTCAATAGTCCATCATATATTGAAAAAAAAATAATGAAATTAGAATCACTTAAAAAATCAATTATACATTAAAACCATCCCACTTATTTATGTTTATGAATAATCAAAAACATTATAACATTGGAGAAGGTATTTTGTATGTACACATGAGTAACATTCCTTTTATTCATTGATCATTATAGAGAGAAGGTAATTATTTTTTTATCCATCCTGAATTATCGTAATATAATCGATAACATGTTAATATTTTAAATATTCATATATATATTCCATTTGATGTGGTGATGAAAAATGAATCACATTGATTCGTAGAGGTGATACTTGACACATATGCCCAAATTATGTCATGTTTGTTATGTGCATGAAAGGGTAAGAAAATAATTGATATATTATTATTTCTTAATGATAAATATTTCATTAATATAGTCTTTAATAATTAATTCCATAATTATAACCATTAATGAGAGATGGTAATAGAAAAATAATTATATCTCTTCATGGAGGTTGTGGTTCTCCATACACCCAAATGAAAAAATCATTTCCCATTTAATGAATATAGGGATGAATTTATGTGATGTTGTTATAGTATTAAAATATAATATAGGATGAAAATTAGGATATTAGATACCCAATTACCAGAGGTTGAGGGTGTATATTAATTTTAAAAACATTTTATAAGGTTCTCTTTAAACCATAAGGATATCGATGAATAACAATGTAAAAAAAGTTGAATTCAAGCACCCTTTTTGGTTCCTAAACAAGGGGATAATTTAAAAGACCCATGTCAAATTATAAAGAACCCGATATTAATATTTTTTTCCTAATGAAATTTTAAAATGTTTATTTCATGAATATATTCTACCTTAAATCTTATAGAAACATATTTATCAGAGTATACATGATTAAGTAAGTATTAAAAAGTTATATTTCATTTCATTGAATAAATACAGATGAAATTAAACATCTAATAAGAACAAGTGAACAGGTAATAAATATTTTAACCCAAAGAGAAGTGTATCCATTAAACATTGATAAAGGATCCTTGATTTATAAATTCATAAAAGTATGTCTTCAACATACTAGGGTAATCCCTCGATAAGAATTTTGGATTTTGTCTTGATATCCCCACATCTCCTAAAACATTATGTTAGATAGAACCTCTATCTTCATATCCTTGTATATCCTCAATCATTAAGGTAGTCGAGAACTTTGACTTTCTTTACACAGAAGTCCATAAATATTAATGTATTCGACACCTATATCTTCATATCCCCAAAATCCCTTGATTTTCTACAGAAATTATCAAAGTCTCACTAAACTGAACAAGTTGTTCTTGTTTGAAGAATATGTTCATAGATCGCACATGTCATGAGAGTCTCTCTATCTAAAAATCACTTTACAACATCATGCATGTAATATCTTGATCTCTAGGTGTGTATATCAATCTCTTAAAATGGATGGGTTATTTATATTAAAAAATAATAATTGTCATCTCCCCCCTCTAATGGTCATATTTTCACATGAATTTTAGAAGGACATGGAGATGGGTCGCTCAGCAAATGGTTTGTCAGAAACAGATTGTATGAAATCCATCCAATTTAAAATAATCACATGTAAGGAATTATTACATGTAAGAAAAAACATTCTAATTATAAGAATGATAGGTATACTAGAATCTGATAATGATAAAACAATATCATTAAGAGAGAATATGAACATTAACATGTATGAATAATTATATTCTGAATATAATTGGAATGAAAGTATAAATATGTATAAAAATGGGGTCTAATTTTATGAGGAAACGAAGTCTGATTTTATGGGGAAACAATGTCTAATTTTATGAGGAAACCGATCCTGATTTTATGAGGAAACATAGTCTTATTTTTTGAAGACACATAGTGTGATTTTAAGAGGAAGCAATGTCTAATTTTATGATGAAACAGAGTCTAATTTATGTTGGTACCATAGTCTTATTTTATGATGAAATGGAATCTGATTGAATGAGGAAATGGAGTCTTAAAACATATCAGACTCAGTATCTAATAAATTGTAAGGTTTTGAGGTTTGGATAAGTATCCAATTATTCTTAATGTATTTTGATCATAATGGAATTTAGGTTATGTTTAGATAAGGAAGATTAATAATAACGTAGAAACGTATGATAAGGGTATAAAAATAAATTTCCTTACAAAAAAAATAATTATTAAGGAAATAGTGTTTGTGATTTTAAAAACATAATGTGATTAAAAAATCATAAGATAACTTATTTAATTATTAATCCCCCCTTTTTGGAAGTCACAAACCACTTTTTGAAAATGAATATTATGTTAGAAAATATTGATATAAAAATGTATCTCCATTATATATGTGGATTTATGAATATGACTAACTTCTCGTTAGTTTATTTCACCATAACGATCATATTGTTTGGCATAAGAAATATTCATGAGAAGGACCTTCCATTTATTAATAAAAAACTTATTTAGACTAATCTCTCGCTTTCATAAGCAATTTCTTCTTTTGGGTAAACTCACCCTTAATATGATATAATTTTTTTTAATTTTCTCCCACTTTTTGATATTCCAAAACAAATGGAAGGGAAAACAATTTACTACCTAAACAGTCTGAAAAATAAACATATAAAATAATTTATAAAAAAGTAATTTCATTGACATTGAAATGATTTAGGTACACAAAAATATAATATTTTTTAAGGTAATCAATCAGCCATATTATTCTATGAAAGAATTTTGTTAAGGATAAACATCAAATTCTTTATCTACATATGATCTTATTGTTAGTTCATGAGTAAATCATCATGTTCCTTATTTTTATTCTCGAGAGTCACAATCCATTCTTCTTGAGACTTGATAACATCTTATTGAGACATGTCTTTACCGACTTTATGATCTATGGTAGATTTTTCTCTCTTTTGGGAAATAGCTAAAGAATTAATCTTGACATAGAGATCTTTATCTTCTTAATAATAGGAGAATTGCTATTGATTCAGTATTTCTTAATGAATCTTTAAGTTCTCATCATAGTTATTGATAGCCTGTTTGGCTAGATCTATATAATCACTAACAAGGTTTAGGCCATAAACTACTGATTTTGACCAAGATGTAATCTTCCGGCCTGAAATTATATGAGCATCATAGTTGATCATGACGGTTTTAAAGATAATTTCTCTCTTGATAAACTTCTGCATCAATAAATTTGTAAAATCTGTTTTCATGTTCACTGATTGCTGAATAATATGACATTGGGATTCAATGTTTGGAAAAAATGATATTTAATCAACAATCTTTATTAAAGATTGTACTAAAATTTAATGACCCATGAATGATGACGTTTCATAATATAAAGAACATTTCCTAGGTGGAGTATGATTCGCTTCATTATCATCCCATCCATTGGATGCGTCAGTAACATCACCATTCTATGTTATATCAATATGGACTAATTTTCTTTTAATAATAGCCTTTTCAACACTACAGTCAACCTTACGATTTACTTCTTCAACATTAACTTCATCTTCAGCATCCTGGAAAATGTCATTACTTTCCTATATCTCCTTAAAGGAATGATTTTTTGACTTCCTCTTCTTTAGAATTTTTTATCTTTCTATTTGAAGATATTTTTGTGAATGTGGATTGGTATGTTAATATTGAGAATTTAGCAAAATGACACTTCTCTTCATGATACACTTCCACCATTTTTGTGACATTTACTCTTTCTTCTTATTCTTCGTGTTGTTTTATTTGTTCCTCCTCATCAATTTTTTCCTAAGGTGAGGCTTCCTCCAAGATGGATTACAATACCTTAATATGTTATTATGTTCTTTCAACATCTATTAACAACAATTGAGAAACCTGAGCTTGTCTCTATTTTTCTTTGTTATTTTTCTCTATTTTTTTTTCTGGATTTTTTACTCTAACAATCCTTAATGACATAGGCTCCATTGGTTCAAGTCCAAAGATAGGATCACCATCCATTATATTTTTCCTTTTCTTATTTCACATAGTAAAAAATCCATCAAAATACTAAATTTTATTCTTCTGTTTAGGGGTTGCTGATTTAGGTTCTGAAATGGGTTCAGTTGGTTGAGAATATAGTTCGGTAGCCTTTCTTTATTCGATTATTTATCAACATCATATTTTGGAGCTTTATGATGGTCATCATTATCAGGAAGATCATTAATATTTTCATATTCAACATTGAATTATATTTTTCTTCGTCTTAGTGTATCATAATTTTGTAACATAATCTAGAAATTCATACCCTTTGATGTTTATTGGATATTGAAAGGTTCCAAACATAATACAATTTTCTTTGAAATAATCATCAGATATATTAATATTCGATAATTTATGTTTCCATTCTTGATGTTGGAAATTGTGAGAATGTTTTATTTCACCGAATTTACCATTCATAGGTTCACCCTAAAATCTAGGATAAAGATATCAAAAATTTTAATGAATCTCTATAACAATTCCCTCTAATAATGTATCCTCTCATCCATAAATAAATCAACCTATAGTTTCTTGAGAGTTAATAAATCATGGGTTTCATGGAATTATTAGGTCTAAGACATTCATAATCTTTAATATTTAAAGAATATCATTCTTTTTTGGGTGACTAGTGTGGGCATATGATAGATTCACCTTCGTTGGGGATATTTAAGATGTTGGATGCCTTGTGGAAGGATAAAAAGTACAATTTTCCCTAACATAAAAACATAAACATATATATTCTACCTTTCTCATAGAAACTAATTAAATCATTGAATTCTACTACATGGACTGACTAGACTGAATAATTATTTGTTTCCTTAGAGACAAAAAAAAGTTCAATCTGCCCAATTTGATAATATTTGAAATCAAAAAATTATACTTCAAAAATAAAATCTAACCCACTAAAGATTCTTGAAATATTAACTAGACCTTTGGATCCATTGCAGATTGAGACTAAATCAGAGTCTACAAATAAGTTTTAAGTGGCATTCTGAATATTAGGAAACTGGAAAATGGAATGACAGAGTTAGAGAACAGCAGTGCCTTGACATCAAAGACTCAAAGAACCAATGTGGGAAAAGAACTCATGGTCCCTTTAAATAGGCTTCACTGTGACATGTTGAATTCCAAAATAGGTCCAACAGTTGATACAATGTTGATATGTTATAATGGATGATATCATTATCGATGACGTATTTGAAAATTATGATCTTTTGAGGTTTTGAGGAAATATTGGATTTAAGGGACGTGAATGTGATAAAATTTTCTTAAAACAAGATTGAAATACCAACAAGAAGAAGATATAATTACAAAGATATATGTAAGGATACATTCCTTTCAAATTACATAGAATAAATTATCAGTATTGATATGGTTCTTCTTAAAGAACATAGGATTCTGAAATTTTTATTAGCGAATTAAAAATAATTATATTTTGTAATTTTTTATTAAAGAAAGATAATTTTTGGGTTTTGAAAATTAATTTTCAAAATTAAAATATAAAAGAAAATACATATATATTCCACCTATTAAAATGAGTAACTTAATGTTGGGATATAGTTTTAATTGAAAGATAATGTGGAATATTACCTTGTAGTTATCATTAATAACCTTTTTAATGTATTAAAATCTTTCATAGGGTAAATATTTGGTAAATATATCTACAAGTTGATCTTTTTTTCAACTAAATTGTTAAATAATATCACCTTTTAATGAGTGATCCCTATGAATGTGATTCTTTATATCTATTTGATTTTCATGAGAGTGATTTGTGTGGTTTTTTCTTACGGTAATGTCACTTGTATTATCACACAATATCTGTGTTTTGGTAAAACTAATTTTGTAGTCTGTTAATGTGTATTTCCGCCACATTACATGCTCAAAAAACTACCAGCTACTACATATTCAGCATCATTAGTGGAAAGTGATACAGGATGTTTCTTCTATCATGACCAAGAAACTAATGAATCTCATAAGAAATGAAATGTTCCAGATGTACTTTTTTATCCATTCAACATCCACCAATATTAGCATCCAAAAAGCATTTTAAAAATAATAATATTATGATGAATAGAAAAGTCTTAAATCCATGGTTCCTTTTAAATAGTGAAAACCTCTTTTCAAATATTTTAAAAGATATTACATTTGATTAGATTGATATCTTTCACATAAGAATACATAAAACATTATGTCTAAATGACTAGCTATTAATTATAATAAATTTCTTATCATACCTATAAAATATTATTGATCTATTGGTTTCCCAACTCCATCAAGATCAAGAGAATTTGTGGTTCCGATTAGAGTAATTACACATTTAGTGTTTTTATATCCATTTTTTAAGAAGATATTTATCATATTTATGTTGAGATATATATGTGCCTTTTAGTTTTTTAGAATTTTTAAAACCATGGAAAAATGTTAACTCGACTATCATTCACATTTCACACTCATATTTCATGATATTCGCAAGTGAATCAGTTATAGATTGTGGAGTTGATCTGAATATAATTTCATCAACATAAATTTGATCAATCAAAACATTTTTCTAATACTTATTTATAAAAAGTTTTGGATTAGTATATCCTTTAACATAATTGTTTTTCATCATAAATAATGTATGTTTATCACACCGGGATATAGTGGCTTGTTTTAGTATATATAAAGCTTGTAAATGTTTAAAAACATGTTTAGGATATTTTATGTCTTTAAAACAAGGTAGTTGTTCAACATAAATTTCCTCTTGAACATTATCTATTATGTAAATCACGCATCACGTCTCTTTGAATAATACTGGAATTAATGAATGCTGCAAAGGCTAGTATTATATGAATAGATTCATGCCTAGCTATTAAAGAATATGTTTTTTTAGTCGATTCCTTATTGTTTATTATACCCTTTAGAAAATAATACTTATCAATTTCTTAAATTTATTCCTATTTCATTAAATTTATTTCTGATGACACATTTCACACCAATTTAAGATGTTTCATTAGGACATTCCACCATGTTCCAGACTTTGATCCTTACAAATTCATTTAGTTCATATTTCTAGAATTTAATATAATCATGATCACATAAATCATCCTTAGTGATTTTTGGTTCTAATTGGGAAAGGAATTCTGGCTTTTCTAAATCATTTCATAAATATCGTCTAGTCATTACAATATAATTTACATCACCAATGATACTATATATGGGATTATTCTTAAGAATCAACTGGTTTGGTTTTTCTAAAACCTGTTGATCAACATAAGAAACAAAATATTTAATGCTAAATACATCAAAATAATTTTGTGGATTTTTATTTTATTTTTAGATGAATCTTCTATCAATGGTTGGAAATCATTTTTATAATACACATCCATGGATGTTGGTTGGGTTAGTTTGAAAACAAAACGATTGGTTTCGTTAAATTTAACATGAACTATTTGTTCAATAGTACAACAATTTTTCATAATAACTCTATTAACTATAGAAGTAGTGGAGTAGATATAGAAAACTACTTCATCAGATTTTGGTGCAAATTTAAGTAAATTATCTTTAGTATTCAATATGAATAATTTTCATCCAAATAATTATAAGAAATAATTTCTAGGTTTTTGACATACCACCAATTCATAAGGTGTTTTGTTAAGAAAATCTCTAATTAAAACTCTATTTATAGAATAATATGTTGTACTTAATTCTTCATCCTAAATGTTTGTAGACATAAATTTTTAACTCAACATGGTTCTCATAATATCTTGATAAATTTTATTCATTCTCTCAACAATATTATTTTTTGTTGGATTTGATGGAGCTGAGAATTTATGAGTAATGCCATTCTTACTACAAAATGATTCAAAATCTGAATATCTAAATTCTAACCCTTGATCAATATGAATAGTTATTAATTGATGGTTTTATCATTTTTATCATTGGATGAAATTTATTTAAAATAATAAAATCATTTATATTTTATTGTTAGAAAATATACGCATGTAAATCTAGTTCAATCATAAACTAAAAAATACATAGTATTTTACTCCAATACATCCATTTCATGTTGGAGGAAAATATCAATATGAACTAGTTGTAAAGTTTCATAAGTTGATACTTCACTATTGTATTTGATGCTTGACTTATGTTTTATTCCATATTGACAGGGATCATATACTTTTGATGAATCAAATCTATGATATGGTAGATCCTTAACAAGTCTTTTCCATTAGGTTTTTTATATATTACTAAGGTTATAATGTCCTAGTATTCAATCCCATAACCATTATTGATCATCAATTTCACTAAGTCTTGGTATTTTTTGTCTCCTAAGGTATTTTATGTTCAGTGTATAAACATTCTCATGCATATGGGAATATGGAATAAACTTATCCTTGGAAATATATACTAATCACTTATTATTCCAAAAATTCACAAGGTAGCCTTCATCACATAATTATCCTATGCTTATAAGGAGGTTCTTAATACCCTCAATAAAAAAATAATTTCAAATTACAGTTTTTCTCGGATGAAAAAAGTAACATATACCAAAATGTTTTCTATGGGTATTATTTGTGAAAGTTACTTTTCATATATTTGTCTTGATATTATTTTAAAAGTGGTTTTCTTACAAGTATTGTTATAGGAAAATCCAGTATCCATGTGCCATGTATTTTTGTTCGTACTTCTTTTATTTAATGAAAATAAAAGAGGTAGACTTTTGGAATCCAACATTCTTGGATCCAGAACTATTAGAGAGTAAAATCTTAGGTATCCAAATTTCATATAAATTTATTCTTTATGAGAACCTCAGGGTTTTATTTTATTTAAATTAAAATTTTTCTCCTAATTTCAACCACATTAACACTTAGTGAATAAATGATATCATTGGGGAAAAAAATAATTATGACTAAAAAAATGTTTTGAGTGAGTATAAAAAAATCCCAAACTATTAATAAGAAGAAGAATGTGTCAATACATTTCATCAAATTCCATCGATCCAGAAGTTAAATATGATAATTTTGTTATGTAAACTATTTCTGATTTTAGTCTAATGACTAATTTATTATCCTGATAGTTATTAGTCTTATGTTTTGAGTTATACATTAAAAACTTTTTCATATAAATAACAATTTCATGATCCTTAAATTTATTATTATTTTAAGAATCAACATCCTTATGGTTTTTACAAATATATTCAAAATAAAGGGTTTTATGATCAGGATCCATAGAAATAACTGATACTTCTTTCATTAAAATAGATAATATAGATTTTTCTTTCTCAAAATTCTTTTTTATCTTATATTTCTCATTCCCATGTAATTTTGAAAATCCCGAGACTTCTTCAATTGATGGTAAATTCTTATCTTCTGCGGATGAAGTTTCTAAAAACAAGATTCATAATATTCATTATAATGAAAATCTGAATTTAATTAAATATTGGTTAATGATTTAGTATTTTGTTCCTTTTCAATAAGAAAATGATTTTCAGTATGTATTTTGGATATAACACCAATATTAATTAAACTAGATGATTCATATTATGATTATTCATATGTAGAATCACCACCATTAGCTCTCCAAGTGTCATTAGCCTTCAAGACATTATTAGACTTATATTTTTAGTAATTCTTTCTATTCCTTTAGAATTATGATCATGTATGTCTTTTTGCAAAAGCATAGGACAACTAGTTCTCATATGTTCAAACCTTTTGAATTCATATAAAGTTTCATCAGAATCCTTATTGTCCTTTATGTCTTTTTACTTATAACTATACTAAGAATATTTCTTTCCAACAATCATGTTTATCCTTAGAGATATAATGGATAATATATTATTAGATTGATCAATTCCACTTAATTCTTGTATAACAACATCTTTCATTGATTTACATGTAGTTACTATTTCTGGAGTCTTGTAATAGGATGTAGTAGTCAATGTAATGATTCTATTACCATTATTTTTCTTATTAATATCTTCACCTCACTCCATTCATGATTCATGCTAAAAAATATATCTTCATAACTCATCATTTTAATGTCAAATACTTTTATGTTCTCATAAATATATTTCCTTTTTTATTCCCACTCTGTGGGTATAATATCAGTTATCTTTTCCACAACCACATTAGTATCAGGACCTTTTTTACCATAGATTAAAGACTGTTGATGATAGTCAAAAATATTTTTTGTTCTTTATAAACTAGTTCTCCATACAAATACATAAATCCATGACATTAAACTCTTAAAAAATCTCTTATAGTTTAAAAAAAATTATGTTCCAATGTGTGTAATATCATGTTTCATCCATAGAATATTGGAATACATACAAGAAGATATTTGAATGTAGATATTCATAGTCATGGAACATAAAATAGTATTATTTACCTTGTAGTTTCATTTATGTCCTTGTTTTTAGTGATTTGTGAATGTAATGATTTCTTTTTAGGAATCTTGTCTCATTATTGAGTTGGAAAAAATTATGCACTCCATTATTAATAAAAATAGACTTCTGCTGATCTCTCTAGTACTCATAATCACTAACATCATATATTGGTGGTCTGGTAGGATGTAAGTTGTCTATAAAACCTCTATTCATTAAAACTATTATATAATAAAAAAACTTGTCCACAAAAAGGATTGTATATATAAAATATATAAGAAAAAATTTAACAAGTAAATTTGAGCAAGAAAATTTATGTAAGAAAACTAAAATGTAAGTATAAGTATTGTAAGGACCTACTTTGATACCAATTGTTGGATACAAAATAAGATATGAGATGCTAAATTACCATAAGATGGGTGAATATTAATTTTATAAACATTTCATATGTTCAGATTTAATGCTTAAGTAAATATATGTATTACAGTGTTAAACATGGTGAATTCACAAACCCACTTTAGTTTTTAAGCAAAAGGATAATTGGAAGGGCCTTTGTCAAATTATAAAGAACATAATCATAAAAGATTTTATATTATAGAAAAATGATAGAGTTTATCTAATGAAAAAATTATACCATAAAATTTAAAGAATATAATTTATCAGAGTATAAAATAATAAGAATGTATAATAAAGTTATTATTCCTTTTGATGAAAAAATACAATTGAAATAAAAAAAGTAAAAAGAACAAGTAAAAAGGTAGGAAATATTTTAACCCAAAGGGAAGGATATAAAACAACCTTAAATAAGGTCAATTGATTTATACTTTCAAGAATTTATAAATTATCCTAACCATGTTATGCCTTCAATATGAATACTAGAATCTATCTTCCTATCCTCACAAATCCTAAAATATTAAGGCATTCAACACCTCTGTATTCATATCCATAGAATTACATGAACTTTACGATATTTAGAACATCTGTCTTCTTATCCCCAGAAGTCCTATATCATTAAGGTAGTCAGAACCTCAATCATCCTATCCCCCAAATCCCTAAATTGTGCATAGTAACAATTAGAGACTCACTAAGCTGAAAATATTGTTCATGATTGAACAAGTTATTAGAGGATTTTATAAGTCATTACTATCTCTCTCTATATATTTATAAATCATTTCACTACATCACATCATGAAATTTCCTAATATCTAGGTGTTTAAATTTAATTATTATAATTTCTAGGGTGTTTATAGGAAAAAATCCCAACAATGATCTGCTCCTCCAATGGTCATATTTTCCAAAAATTTCAGAGGGACCTGGACACATGTCAATAAGCCAACGGTTAGTAAGAAACATACTATATGACATCTTTCCATTTTAACATAATAATTCTTTATTAATTATGACATGTAATCAAAAACAATCTTATGATTAAGAGACATAGGAAAACTAAAAAATAATAATGTTTGAATAACAAATTAACAAATGAAAAGTAACTTTAACAAGTACGAATAATCAGATTCTGAATGTAATGTGAAATGGATTTTTAATATGTATAAAAACATAGTGTTATTTTTTGAGGAAATATTGTCAAATTTCTTGGAGAAATAGGTTCTGATTTTATGAGGAATCAAAGTCTGATATTAGGGGAAAAAGTGTCTAATTTTTTTAGGAAACTCAGTCCAATTTTATAACGAAATAGAGTATGATTTTATGATTAAACAGAGTATAATTTTATGAAGAAATTATGTCTGATTTCTAATGGAATCAGATTTTGATTTTATGAACAAATAGAGACTAATTTTACACGGAAACAATGTCTGAAAACATATGAGTATCCATATCGTGGAATCTGTAATGTTTCGAGGTTTGTATAAGGATCCAATTATTCTAAATGCATCTCGATCTTAACATAAATAAGATAAAACTTAGATAAGGAACATTAATCATAACATAGAAAATAAAGGTAAGGTTATATAAAAATAAATTTCATTAGAAAAATAAAATTATAATTAAAAAAGTCTTCATGAGTTTGAAAACATAAAGGGATTAAGAAGTTATAAGATGACTTCTTATCATAACAACTATGTATATTGAGGATATAAGAGTTAGAACATATTAAAGGATGAAGAACATTTTAAAGATGCTTAAAATGAAATAAAATAGAAAATATTAATTAATATTATACCACTCCACCACACAACCTCATTTCATTAACATCTTACCACCTCTAAGGTGACTGTTCTACCTAAAATAACGGCTCTAAAATATGATGAAGGATTATAAGGAAGGATTTTTGTAGATCATTGGAAAAAAATTGGTGTTTAGGTTTGAATAATTGAGAATAATGGGTTATTTTAATGGGAGAGGTGAGGGGCACTCATGGAATGTTTCAAAATATTGAATCAATATAAATTATTTTTTATTTCTGAATGGACCGAAAATTATTCATTTTTAATATAGGAGGGGAAGTCATTTAAATTACATTATAACATAGTAAAAAATAAAAGTGTTAAATAATGGTCAAATATATTCATACAAAAAAATTATATTCTTTTGATTATTTATAAACAATTATTTTTTTTAAAAAATAAATATTTCTATTTATTTGTTAACATATATCATGTAATTTACACTTTTTGGATAAATAATTTTATTATTAAATTCCAAAATACAAAATAATATTTCATTGAAGAAATTTTATGACATATCCCAATCATGTGGTCTAATTTCATATTTTTATGAATTTTATATATTTTAATGAAATGTTATTTATTTTATAATATTGAGTGTCAATTTGGACATTATTCAGTAGTTGATATTTTAAAATTATAACAAATGAAAAATAAGTTCGAACCAAGTCCTTCGAATCATCAATAAATTTTAAAATTAATCCTTAAAATTACTGGATGATTTTAATTCACTAAAATAACATTTTTATTAATATTTTTAATTTCATTTATTTGATTGTTCCTTTAACTAAAAAAATAAGTACATCAGAACTGTGTCACCATGTAATGTACTTATAGGTTTCCTAATATTTATAAATAAATTACCATGATGTACGTAATCATTTTATATATCTAAATAAAATTTATATTTTAAAATTTCTCTCATATTACATCATATTTAATATACATTACTTGATAAAAAAAAGGTTGTGAAAAAATCTGTATTCTCTTTGATAAGAAATTGTAAATGCTCTAGTCACACCCAAGTTGCTTCCAAAGGATGTAACATTGAACCAAAAATTACTCTATCCGAAACAAAATCATAAAATTATATTTTGACATGTTTTTGGGTGATATTATATTAGTTATAATATTATTTAAACCCTATATTACCCCATTTACACTTCACTATGGTAATACATATATTAATAATGTTACAATTCATAATGTCAAAAAAGGGGACTATTTAAATTATTTATATATTCTGATTCCAAATATAGTTTCTATTATTTAAAATTTAAAAAAAATTATTGGCCAAAATTTGTTGACAATTAATTCCATTGGTGGACCTAGATAAAATGTTTTTAATGTCAAAATGTTCCACATTTATCAATGTTTTTAGGTAAATTTTTTATTATAAATTGATTCTAATAACATAAATATTATTAAAAGAAAAAAAATCAAATTTTACCTTAAATTCAATCATATATTCAATTTAAAAATATAAATTATTTCAATGAAAAAGATGTTTCGATTTTTAAAAAAATTATATTTTTTATTATTCCTAACAAAATTAATCTTATCATAAAAATACCATAAATTCAAACTATGTAAAATATGATACTCCCAATTCAATGAATTAGTTCATTTCCACAAATATGTATTATAAAAGTTTCAAAACTAGATTTAAATTAGGTTCCCCATGAAAAGGCGCCAAATCTGTCTTTTTTGAAAAATAGTTCATTTAAGACTACAACTGGATTTATTAATATTTCATCTATAGAAAAAAACATAAGGAAAATTTGAAACATTATATTTAATATTATATATATGTATATAAATATATATTACATTAATATAATCCAATTAGGGTGATTTTATTATTTATTTGTTATAAAACACACTTATGTACATTTAAATAGTTTTTCTAAAAAGAATTTATCTTTAATTTAAAAAGGTGTTCACATAAATTTATAATTAATTGGACAAAAAATAATTAATTATATGTACAAGGGTAAAAATTATTTTTATAAATAAATTAATACTGTTCATTCTTTCCTTTCTAACAACTATGTTTTAACTGTAACATTTAAATATTATTTAGTTATTCATTAAAACTCTATGTGGTGTATCATGTACGTTATCTAATACAATATTTATTTTTTAAAAATCCATTATATTTTTTACAATGTTATTTGTGTGTTATATTTTTTAAAATACATTGTTTTATTGGGATATTAACTTTATTTTATTTTTTATAAATTTTTAAATTCAATAGGATAAAAAATAATTAATGTGTTCCATAACATTTTGAGAAAAATCCATGTGTAAGTATAAAAGAAATGGATACATATAAGAATCTTCCTATTGTTATCATTCGAATGGTATTTCCAAAAAATCATGGTGAACATGACATAATATATTTTCATATCCTTCATGTTATGGATTATCAGTCAGTTTATCCTGATAATATATATTACAGCGCCAATAATGTTTTATTCAAAGTTTCCATTCCTTTTATAACTTACTATGAATATAAGAAACTGATTAAAGATTTTAGTGAAAATTACCAAGATCATATTATGGACAATATAAGAGATATTAAAATTAGTTTTGTTACATAAGTAAATGTATATGTGGATATTTTTTTTGGGTAATCTTCCTAGTGTTATTCTAGATCAAGAAGATGATTTTACTGTTTACATTATTCGATATTCTAATCTTATTTATAAACCATCTTATTAAATAGATCGAGTGGAGCTTTTAGAATTGAGAACCCTATTATTGTGGTAATAAGATAAATGTTACTTTTGATCTAGCAATTCACCATGGGGTTCATTGGTTTTTTTAACAATAATGATGGCTCAATGAGACATTGAATGGATTATAGAGGCTTAAATAACATCACTATTGTGAATAATTATCAAATTCTTCATATCATTGTTTTTATTAATCAACTCAAAAGACCTTAATATTTTTCATAGGTTGACCTATGGTCTAGGTACCATCAATTAAAATTTAAGGAATAAAAAATTTAGAAGACTACAGTTTGGAATTAGTATGAGCATTATGTGTTTGTTGTTATACCTCTTGTGTTATCTAATGCACCTATTATATTTAGAGACATTATGAATTTAATTTTTCAGGAGTTATTAATCAAGATTGTGGGTTTTTATTGATGAAATTTCGGAATATTCAAAGATCCATTTGGAACATGAATTGATCCTATGAATTTTTACAACATTTAAATTAAAATAATATTCTAATAGAAAAATAACAAGTGTGAATTTTGTATGCAAAAAAGTTTTTACATAGAATTATTATTTTTAAATATGGAATAAATACTTGTGCTTCTAAAATAATATTTATTAAATAAAGAAAAATACCCAAAAATTTAATACAAATTCATAGTTTTCTTATATTAGTGTGTCACTAACAGATGTTTGATAAAAAATAATCTTGGTTGTTTTCCCCATTGACTATGAAAATATGAAAAGGTGTTATGATCATCTAAAAAACAAATCAAGATGAATTTTTTAGGAATTTAGAAGAATATTGGTGTGGTCTATAGTTTTAGACCTTCCTTCTAGAAATGAGGAATTTTTCATCTAAATTTATGCTTCATTGAAAGGGCATTATTGTTTTATAATAAAGAATGGTAATTTAATTGATTATGATTCACCTTAGTCAAAACATTATGGGTTAAATTTTCCTAATCATGACTTCGAATAAGTTTTTATTTTTTTCTTTACAAATTTGGAGGCATCATTTTTAAAGGTTAAAGTGTGAAATATATAATCTAATTAGAAAAATTTGAGTATATATTCATTTATAAAAAATTGAACATAAGGAAGACAACATGGATATTACTAGTCAGGGATTATGACTCCATTATTAATTACCATCTACAAAAGTAAAAAATGTTGATCTAGATTTGGATTGAGAAATTAATTCCATATTAACAATTTTATTTTTGAAATGTTACACATTTCATATTGTTTTGATGTTTTTTTCATATATATTGGGGATGTAGGGACATCCTCTATTTTGTTTCACGTTATGGATGGTCAAATCCATCAGAATGAATTTAAATAGATTATATGGATGATCAATGTTTTTTGTAAAAGGAATATTCTATTAATATGGTTATGTTTCATGATTATAATATTGATGAAGTATGTGTTTTAAAATTTCGCAAAAGATTATAAGTTCCTTGTGATTCCTAGTTGAGGCCATATTTATGGAATTAAACTCATAGTTCTCTATATTCCTTTCATCCTAGAAGCACCACGATGTATAGAGACCCTCAGGTGTATTACTGATGTGGTAGAATGAAAATAGGTAATTCCCTCATAACCATTAAGTGTTTTAACCATTGAAAGGATATATAATAATGAAAATTACCTAAAACAATTTTACATCCATTTTAATATCCGGAGTGTAAATGTGATAATATAAAGAAAAAAATTTCACTGTATTATTTCTAAATACATCTCATAGAAATAATGTGTTAAATTTCTATTAATTATTTATTATAAAAATCTACACATTTTTTTACCATTTTTGATACAATGTCCTTAGATCATATTTCAAGACTATATCTAAAGATATAGTGATGTTACTTGGTGTGACTATCTCTATTATATCAGCCTGTGATCAATGGTTCACATCTTTTTTAAGGAAAATCTCCTCGATGTATTTGGGTACTAAATTAAATTTTATTAAAACTTCTTATCATCACTCTGATTTTTAGTCTTAGGGGATTAATTAGACCATGGGCAATATTCTTCTCTCTTTCTAAATTTATTACTCATAATGTAGGGATCAATTTGTTTATTTTTCTTATCAAAATTGTTTTCATTCTAGTATACAGAGGGAAAAATTTGGGAAATTATATAGAAATTTGAGCCAAATACTACCATTTTCGGATGATGTATGAGTAAGGACATTGATCAGACTATAGTTGGTAGAAGAGACAATAGAAAAATATAAATTTATTACATGAAATTTTTTGACAACTTAGAGTAGAAATAAATATTCTATGGATAACCATATGAATGGTATTTCATTTGAGGTAGATGATCATGTGTTTCTAATAGTTTCTTTGAAGAAAAGTGTACTTTATTTTGGAATGAAGTGGAAGTTGAGTCCAAATATTATTTTATATATGAAATATTATGGACAATTGGATTATTTTCTTACCTATTAACCATACATACATGTTTATCTCTGGTACAAAACATACATCATGTTCCATTATTAAGGAAATATGTTCCATATTCATCCCATGTTTTCCGCCTAGATGTAGTTCAGTTTGAAGAGATACATTCTTATACGAAATAATCATAACATGATCATAGAAATATAGAAATTGTTTTATGAATAATTTTATTATCAATGTTATGGTTTTGTGAGGAAACTATATGGTTGAAGAGGCAACATCGGTATATGAAAATGCTATAAGGGAAAGATTTCTCCAATTAATTAAATAGTGAATAAAATTGTGAGTAATAAATTTAGAAAAAGAGGTAATGAATTAAAATTCTTATTAATAATAGAATAAATATTTTTCGTATTTATTATTATGAATTAGATATTTATATTAGTTTTTAAAATATAAGATAATTTTTAAATTAAAAAAAAAATTATTTTAATTAAAAACATTAAATATATGGATTTATATAAAAAAGTACTTATAAATTTAATAATTTTAATACGATAAAATTAATATCATTTTGGAAATAATTATATGAAAATTTTAATTTTTTGAAATCTGAGTATTTTTTGGAATGTACATATTTTTCACTGAATGATAAAGAAATATTAATTTTTCTAAAAATTGTCATTTCATTTTAATAATTAAAAAATAAAATTGATAATATTATTTTAATATTTTTTCAAGTAACATAACTATTATTTAGTTTTATATAAAAAATAATTACTCATTAATCATATTTAAATTCAGTATTAAAATATGTTTTCTTTTGGGATTAATTTCTTTTTCAAAAAACTATTTTAAAATGCATAATATTATCTTTTTTAATATAATAAAATATTACCAAGTTTTGAATGTTTGAAATGAAATTTATTGACTATCTATCATTAATTATTAATTTAGATTCATAAATTTATTATTATTATTAGTCATATAGTTAATATATAATTGAATTTTTATTATAAATACTATTATTAAGAACTGTGTGTCTTGCCACATCAATTGGATTAATATTAAATTAATATCTTTCACTTTTGTTAATTCAATTTATATAAATTAATTCCATATTTGGAAATTTAAAAATTAATAATTAATAATAATTCCATCTTAATTGTTGGCAAAATTAATCAGTGAATGTAATGAAAATTAGTTACAACGATTAGAGAAAATAAGACTTTACATAGTGGTTAAAACAATAATATTAATGTAAACTGTGGTTTGTAAACATGTAAATAACAAATTTTATGGACATATTTCAACCTTATAACATCTATGAAAAATTGTGTGCTTTATTAGATTCATTTGACTTCTAAAAACATTGTAGGAATTAACTGTTTAAAAGATTAACAATTTTTCTACTCACCAATCTTATAAATAGACTCCACCTATACTCATATATCAAACCATATAAAGCCCCTTTTCATGGATAATAGATTTTGAAATAAAATAAAATATTACTTCTTCTCTTTTTATAATCCATATTTTTAATAAAAACAACCAATGAATAGTATTGGTGCAAGCCATAATGATATTCTCAAAGATGATGTTGTGTGCATCTGCATTCATTTTGGTATTATTTCTTCATCAATCCCATTAAGTTATTTCAATTACATTGTAATATATTTTTAAATGTTTCCTAAATCCAATGAGATGTTTTTTATTTTAATAATTTGGCCTTCATCCTCACACAATTCCTTAAATGGGTTACAAAATCATCTTTCGTGTGTGTGCAGAATACCACCCAAGGAAATGTTGTTGTTCATTCTTCCACTACTACATATAAAAGTTTGGTAACAATGATGGATATAATGTCTATATATTATATTTATAATATTATTATAACTATGGATTAATTTTTGTGTATATTATTTTATGTTCCATTTTATGAGGGATTAAATATTGTTACTCTGTTGTATGATGAACTACCCCCTCGCGAAGTGATGTGAAGAATATTTCACTTATGTGTTTTATGGATGGAAATAAGGGTAAAAAGAATGAAATGATTTATTTAAAAGAAATATTTATAATATTATGGACATATTTATCTAGTATTAAATATAATATATCATTTTATTTTTTACCTTTTCACACACTGTAAAACAAATAACATTCTTCATGGTTATTTGGACCACCTCGTCCTCGAAAGGATGTGATTATTTTATCATAATCACTACACATGAAAAATATATATTGGTATATATAATTAAACATTAATTTAGTAATCATATAATAATAATTCCATGTAGTTGAATTTTATTGTCATTATTTCATTATTATCATTTTATATATGTTCAGATAATGACCACTTTGACCATTATCAACAATCAAATGAAATATATGACACATGACACGAATATGGTCAAAACATACAACATTTACATAATTGACTAAGTAATTCTATATAACATTAAAATAATTTAATAAAAGGTAATAAAAAAATATGAAAAAATTTCAAGTGAAATTAAATAATTAAAATTAATTTTTTATTCCGGGTGATAATGACACGTGTAACAATCATACTAAAGGTAAGGGATTTTATCTCAATATACATTCATTGAGGAATATCCGGATTTTATACACCTATATTTTTTTATGAGGTGTATATGGATAATTGTTTACATTATATATTAAGCATACTAAAGGGAAGTGATTTCTTCTCAATATCCATTCATTGAGGCATATCCTTATTTTATAAACCTATACAATATTATGAGGTCTGTATACATCTTGTTTTACATTACATATCATAAAGGATTCTATTATTAGGTATGTTAATGTTGTTTTATAAATTTATTATATCACGTGTCTTGTGATTCAAATACATCCAAGGTGATAAAGGCCTTCTTATTAAAATAAATAAGTCTTTATTCTTGTTTTCTTTCCAAGTCATCATTTTTCCCTGACAATGTATTTAAAAGATTTTTCAAAATGATTTTACAACGATATTAAGGCTTTATACATTACTATTTATTTCTTTTTTTAATAAAAAAATTGTTTTCAGAATTAATAATTGTATATGTTTTTAAAGAATGTTTTGAACAATGAAAAATGGAATATTTTATTAATAATGTATATGAAAACCGTGACTTTTCCACCATCATGACGGTTATTTTATTTCTATATTCCACTATAATCTTTATTTTCTTTTAATTAAAACCCCTTTTTCATTTATTTGAATGATTGGAATTAAAAATTGTTTTTCAAAGGAAAAGGGTATTCTAGAATTTAAATTTTTTATAAAAAAAATCTATTTTGATTTAAAATATTGATTTTTAAGAGTTAAAAAGTGTTTAAAAGTATTTTATAATGAAAAATATTCAAACATAAAATTTTTTATTCATGATAGTGTACATGTCAACTATTCAATGGGGAGACCCAGATAGCATCGGGCAATCCTATTACATCTTATTCAATGTGGTGGTCTAGGTAGCACCAGGTGAACCCATTACAACATATATAATGGGGAACATGAGATATCATTAGCTGATCTAGTTATATCTCATATGAAGTGGATACTTAGATAGAACGATGTGAGCCTGTTATAGATTAATTTATTTGTTTTCCCAGATATTTCTCTAATGCATTTTGTAATATTCTATTTCATAAAATGAATGAAAAAGGGATTAACCAATGGGTTTCTCTTAAGGATTTAACAAGACTATAGTTACATCTAAAATGGTTTTAAAATGCGTTTTGAATTTAATTCACTATGTAACTTATTAGGGTTTTTAATTCAATTCTATGGGTTTTAATTTTTTAATTTGAGAATATGTGTATGTGTGGTTTTCATGTAAAAATGTTTTATATTATATAATAAAAAACATTAATGATTAACATAAATGCTATCTGAGTTTTCATATTTCCACTAGACTGATAATGTTTCCTTCTTTTATATCTATTACTATTATTTTTTCCCATTCTACATATTGAATTTTTTTTAATTGGATGGTTAATAGAAATCATGAATTCATGTTTAATTTTATTAATTGTTTCATGAAAGAAGTATAATTTCAATTTAAATATAATTTTATGGTTGAAAATTTTGATATTAATTTGATGGGTACACTTTGGTTTATATAGTTTTGGAATGTATGAGTTCTGGAATAAATCAATAATAATATCAAATTAAAATGAACCACATTGCAAAATGAAAAAAATTATTGAGGAAAACTCAACAATATATAATGATAAAGTCACGTTCCATATAGAAAATATCAAATTAATGTCATGGATAACATATATGTAGAGATAATGTTTATGACTTTCAATTTAATGATTTTACCATGTGGATAAGTTAAAATTATATTTCATTTAAATATTACCATGATTCTTCAACAAAAATATTTCTATTCGAAATGGTTTTACATAGATGAAATAAGGAAGCATTAGTCGAATGGAATTAGTAGGACAATATCTTTCCCAATCAATATCCCTGGATAGATGGTATTATAATTGAAGAGTTTTTTCTTATTATGTACCAGCTATCAAAAACAATAAAAGATTGTGGTATCTATTCTTGAGAGTAACTAGATATACCTTGATGTATATTTTATTTTATTGATAGATTTTGGTTGAAATATCACACTTTATTCAGCAGATCATATTACCTTGTTTTAGATGAAGGATGGGTCAATGACAAAGAAAATACATTTGATGTCAAGGGATGTTATAAAAATAAAATCGTAATCCATGATGTTTATCATTTTGAAGGTGATGATGATTGATGGTGGTATGTGGTTAATAATTCAGATAATAAATATAATATTGGTTCCATGTAATGGGAAAAATTCAAGGATTTAATCCTTGAAAAATACATCCTTATAGTTTCTTAACTCTTTATAGAAAAATAATTCCTATAATTGGGTCATAAAATGAATATTGTGTTGTATCATATAAGGAAAACATCAAATTTTTGGCCAAATATTTGTGATATTTTATTCAATACAATAATAATAAGATTACTAGTATTTTCATTATGTTGAAACAATGTTAATAATGAGTAGTAGCCACATGATAATTTAAAATTTATGTGAATGTTGTTCATTTTGAAGAAAAGGTTTTGGTTTATTATTAGGGAACATAATTTACTCAAGATAAAAATACTAAGAAAAGGTAATAGTGGAACCCAATGGAGAAACTACCCACTGAGGCATCTGAATGTAATCCACCAAAATTATCTAGGGTTTTAAAATGAAATATCATGGAATGTTTGATAGAATCAAGTAAGTCTTTATGATGTTTTTAGTCTTGTCCAAGGATTCATGACTATACAAAAATCCAGGAAATACCAAGGAATAGAGTAATCAATATCCATCTAAGTGTTATGTGTTTCATTTGTAATGAGTTGATTTATTATTGTACTTAATGTATAATGTTCATTTCATATGATGTAATCCGAATTATTGAATACAGCGAGGTATATAAAACACATTCTATACTACTACAATGATTTATGAACACAAATGATGTTGTAAATGATATGTTAATTGTGTGATCTACAATTCTCCAAACATAAACATTATGTAATCATGAGTTTTGGACAATAAAATTAATTCTTTCAAATTGAGTATCTATTCATGTATAGAGTTTTAGAGTATTAATTCATAATTCAAACATAATATTCCACATTCATACAATGAAGATACTAATAAAACAGTAACCATTTTAAGACAATTTTGATAGAGTATTCATGAATTTATATAAGTAATGACTAAATAACCAGGTAATATAGTATCCAATACCCACCCAATATTGAGGTGTTTCATTTTTAATGAGTCAGATCATTATGTTACATAATTTCTCAAGGTATTTTCATATGATAGAAGTCTTCATGATATAAAATAGAATGGTATAGAGAAGTCATTTTCTTCCACTACAGTTGATTCTTGACCATAAATTTAAGTGGTGAAATATACGTTACTTGTGTATCATATAAGACCATAGCCTTAAACATTACATAATCATTTGTTTTAGTTAATAAATTACATTTATTCATTGTGAGTATCTATTTATATATAGAGTATTAATGAATGATTTCATAATTCATCAGTATAATCATACTTTAACACAATGATGATAAATGTTTAACAACATCGATTCCATTTATAATATGAAATGTTTAAAATAAAATAGGATTTCCATTTCCTCAAATATCTTCATATCATTTAACCTAAATTTTAACTTTCTATTTCCCATCCTTATTAAATGTGAAAAAAAACCATTTAATAATTGGGATGTATAGATAATAATCATAATTGGATATAAAAATGATTGAAAATATAATTTCATGGAATCATAAACATCCATGGAAGACACGTTTCTTCAAAACATAATATTTTAACAATAAAGGCAGTTAACATTTAATTAAAAATATAATTTATTTATCCATTAAAAATAAATTATTCTCATAAAAACTCATTATAAATCCTATATAATTTATTTTGGTACCTTGGGACATAATCATAAAGAACCTTTATAGTTTGGAATAGAAATACTGGTGACTTCCAATATAATTCATTCGAGATAAACATCATCACCTAATGCATTAGAGCACTATCTGGGCGTACCCATCATTTATGCTAAAACAGGCTCTCCCAATGATATTTGGGTGCATGAAATACATATAATGTCGAATAACCTCATCTGGAATAAATAGTTTCAAAAATCATTTCAAAATCGTTCATATGATAGAAGAATAGTTTGAAGGAAATTCAAAAAAGTTGATTTTTGTTAAGAGAGTCCCTTTATGACATAAGAAACATTTGAATCATAAAACACATAAAATAATGAAATTAAACACTGAATATCATGGAAATTGTAAATTTTATTATATATAATGTCAAATTGGATTTATATACAATTTATAAGTGGATAGAGGTGTGTAACATCAATAATGTCCTTAATAAAATGAAATTAAAATGAAATCCATTACCATGACTCTAATTCACCACATATGTCCTTTAATTTCCTGAATAATAAAAATGTGTTTATTATTTATTTTTGTTCAAAAATTTAAGTGTGTATTATTACATTTATATCAGTAATTATCATTTTATTAAAATTACTCAATTATTTATGACAATGTTTGACATTTTGACGATATTCAATACTTTTTTCCATAATGAAATTGTTATGATGTATAAATTTGTTATAATCCCATAATAAATAGAATAATATTCCTGAGATAATAAACAAAATTATAAATATATTCAAATTTTAATTAAAAAAAATTATTTATTGCAATGTAAAATGTAAACTGTTGTAATCATGTTGATGATAGGTCATACGTATGCACAAGTAATGTTTCAATTTTTCAATGATCATTACGGAATAGGGTAATTGTTATTTTATATGTGTATAATTATCATGATATCACGAGTATCATATTAATAATTTAAATATAGTGTAATAATTAATCCATATGATGTGGTTAGGAAAAAAAATCAAATCGGTGTGGGAAGGTGAGGATTCGCACGTATACACGAATGATGTTATCATTTTTATGTGAATGGAAATTTTGGAAAATATATGATGTTATAGTTTTGAATAAGGATTAATATGTCATGAGTATCACATATAAAGATTAATTTCATCATTATAACCAGTCTTGAGAGAAATTGATTTAAAATGAATTATATCGGTTTATGAGTTGGTAGTCTGTCATACAACCGAATGATTTATTATTTTCATATATGATGGAAATGGGGTTGAATTTAAGTTATTTTATTTACATAATAAAAAATAAATACATTTAGGATAATGGATATATTATTCAATCATGAAGGAAGAGTATTTTAAGATGTGGAAGAAGAAATAAAATAGAATTTGTCAATTAAAAATGATTCCTCCCATTCGAATGACCTCCTTGGATTAACAATTTTATACCTACAAGTTATAACACTTCATAATGAAAAAAGATTACACGATTTAATGATATGATTAATGTTAACATGGTGAACATTACATTTTACAATCCTACCAGATTATATCTCCATAGTTAATCATGCTTGGTCTTGAGTAGTGGTCATGCTTGGTGACCTTCTAGGATGATTCGCAGGGTGTGTGTGGGTGAGGAAAAATCACAGTGGAATTGAAATGTGTTGGCCTATGGGGATAGTCATTAGATAGATGACCCATTGGGCCTGTGGGTCGGCCCCATAGGTATGAACCACATGTCTGGGGGTAGATGGAGGTACCTGGAGAGTCAGGACCTAACGACCGTGTTAATGGAGGGTGTCTGTGCTGTCACCAGGACCCAGTGGCCACATTTGGTATCAGAGGTGGTACATAGCCTTAAGTGCATCCCACTACTTGGGTTGTGATGTAGGTACCAAGATGAGGATGTTGTACTCTAAGGTGGGGGGGGGGGGGGGTGAATGTAACACCCCAAACTAAAAAGGTGGTAAATTATTGATTAATATGACTCATCTTAAAGAGGTCAACCTTCCATTTCAAGAGCCTATATGATTAGAACTCCATAATTAGGCATCCTTTTCTAGAAGTAGGGATCATGATCGATGACCTTTTAGGAAGTTTCTCATGGTGTGTGTGAGTGAGGAAAAAACACACAGGACATCTGTTGCCCAGTGGGAATAGAGATACATCAGATGCCCTGTTTGGGTAGGTGGGTGGGCCCCATGGTGGAGACCATGTGTCTGCATGGCAATTGGTGGTACCTATTGGGAAAAGACCCAACAACCATGTTAAGGTGTGGTGTTTGTGATATCAATGGGACCCAGTTGTTACATGAGGAGGATGTCCAACCTACACTAATTCTTTTATAATATGGGGATGGATTCTTGGAAGGCACTATGAAATAGTCTTTCTGACCCAAATAGTTTTTTAGGTGTGATGAAAACCAAAAAATGTGTTCCCTTCAACAGGAGATGATAGGGGAATTGTTTTAATTGTTCAAAATGTTATGTCAATATAAATTTATTATCAATTTCAAATGGGAAAAAAGTGATTTATTTATAACATAGGACGATGTTGGATAAAATAAATTCATCCAATTATATTAATACAATTTTTAATTTTAATTTTTATCCTTATATTTTCGTTTGAACCATATTATATCATACAATGATATCATGTAATTTTTATTTTTAGAGTTAATATAATTACAATTAAATTCCAAAATTCTAATACATGAGTCACTGGTAACATCTAATAACTCATTCCAATTATTTTTCCAAAATTTTGATTTTTATTAATTATATATCATTTAATAAAATACTAATAATTTTACAATATCAATAATGTAAATTTTGATATTATGCATTACATTTCATTTTAAAAATATCATAATTGTAAGATGAATTCGAGCCAAAAATATTAAAAATGGACATTTTAATTCAATATAAAAAACACTAGGATAAAATTAATCATTTCATATTTTATTTATTTTAGTATTCATAATATTACTAATTTAATATTTCCATAAATTAAATAATTAATGCATCATTAATGTATAATCCTTTAATTTAACTACTTTTTTAAAAATAAAAATAAATTATCATGATAAATATGAACATTATATCATTATAAAATGTATTTATAGTTTAATATATCCTTTTTACATTGATATATTAAAAATATTTCACTTATTAAAAACAAGTGTGACAAAATTGACATTTCATTTGAAGATAACATTATAAATGTCATACACTCATCCAAGTGGCTTCCAAAGGACATAATTTCGACATAAGAATGATTTTTAATGAATCTCACTTATCCAATAGTATTAGGAAAAAATTTAGGTTATTTTTATAAAAATTATAAAATTATTTTTAGCCAAAATTACCTGATTTACCTTTAACCGTGTTAATTAAAAAGTATTAATGTTAATATTCTTAATGTCAATAAATAAAAAGAAAAAATTTAAATAATTTATACCTAATTATTCCAAATATTTAATCCATTCTTCATAATTAAAAGCAAATAAATTATATGAATTAATTACAAATTAATCATATCTATTCAAAAAGAAAGAAAAAATTTAATGTAAAAATGTTTAAAAGTTCAAAATGTCTTTTACATAGAATTTCAATGTGAAATTGATTAAAATGACTTTAATTGGATTAATTGATAAAAATTTATCTAAATATACTTTATAAAAATTAAAAATATATAACTGAACTCTATAAATAATGTTTATAAAAATTATGTTTTCTATTAAAATGATGTATTTATTCACAATTTATCAAAACATGAAACTTATCAAAAAAATAACAAAATTTCAACGAATGTAATTTTCTATTATATTCATAAATAAATGTAGTTTATTTTTTCAAATATAATTTTTCTACATTTCAAAAACAATATTTGAAATAATTGCGCCATCAATAGGTAGAAGAAATACTTTTCTAGTAAATTAATTTTATTATCCATATAATTAGATTTACCATATAATCTATTGATCAGAGTATCTATTTTAATTACAATATAATAATTATATATATGAAAAAAATATTATATCAATACTTTTTTTAAATATATTCCCTCTTTTGGAAATTACTCACTCATAATTTTTAAACACATATTAAATTAGTGGGGATATCATTCCGTCATAGAAGTTTCTTATTCCCATGTTGCCTCTTCAAACATATTCTTCTCTATAAAACCATTACATGATTAATTAACTTATTCCCCAATAAATGCTCTTTATATTCAAAAACATGAACTATTTGTTCCTTATAAAAATGATTATCTTCCAACTGAACTACTTCATGACATAAAACATGTGGTGGATCTTCAAATACATTTTTCACATTGAAACATGAGAAAAACATTACTCAGATAAACTCGGAGGAAAATTAACACTATAAGAGACTGTTCCATACTTATATAATATTTTATGGAATCTAATGAACCATGGACAAAATATTATTTTCTTACGAAAACATATCACACTTTTCTGTTGAATTTTTTTAGAAATATATGATCGCATACCTCAAAACAATAATCCTTCCTCTAGTTGTCAACAAAAATTTTATTCATAATATAAGTTGTTACCATGCATCATTGAATTAACTGAAAATTCCCTTCTATTTCCACTACAACCTCTAGTCCCGTAAACTTCGTTTTTCTATGAAATTATCCCAAAAATATAGTGTCAGAAACTACTTCACATATATTCTTAAAATGGTTATATTTGAATACTAGAATGAAAACTGTTATTATAAGAAAACACCACCAACGAAAAGTATTGATACCAACATCCCAAGTAATCTATAGAACATTCACGTAACATATCTTCCAAATTCCTAATTTTTCATTCTGAATGTCCATTATACTAATGATGAAACGTTGTGTTAAAATTTAATTCTGTTCCTCATGGGTAATTAAGACCATACTGAAACATAGAAGTGTAAATGGGATCACGATCAGATACAATAGAGAGATGAAATCCATGTAACCTTAAAATATCCTTTAGTTACAATCAAGAATGTTTGTCATGATATAGTGTGTCTCAAATAATAGTAAAATGTGCAGATTTAGTTAATCGGTCCACAATAACCCAAATCACATTGTTACCTCATGATGTATTTGGTAATCCCACTACACATCCATGTAAATATTTTCCCATTTCCTATATGCAACTAGAAAAGGATGAACCTGCCATTTAGAAACAATCATTATTATTTAACATACTAACATGTCAAACATTTCAAGAAAATTTTAGAAATATCTATTTTTATTCTGTCTCATTAGTAATAGTCCCAAATTACTCTATAAATCTTATTGCTACTAGGATGAACTGAAAATAGAGAACTATGAGCATCACATAACAACTCATTCTTTAACTTTGAATCACAAAGAAAACATAACCACTTCCTAAATCTGAAAAATGGTATTTTTTCAATGGTAAATTAAAGAAACATACCCCTTTTAATCAATTGTACATTTTTCACTAACTCACGATCTTCCATATCAATATTCTAAGTTCTGCATAATATAGACTATTACAATGTAACATGAACAAAGAGTGGAATTAAAAACACTAACAACATCCAAGAAAAAATTTATTAAATGATTAAACAAATGGTCTCATTACAATTGTAACATGTCTAATACAGAATTAATTTTCTGACTTAATACATCTGCCACATTGTTTGAATTTATAGGACGGTAATGGAATATGAAATCATAATCCTTGATTACATGAAACTATATTATCTGTCCCATTATCAATTCTTTTTGAGTGAATATATACTTCAATATTTTTCATCAATATATATTTCATACATTACACCATATAGATGATGACTTCAAATTTTTTTAATTTATAAACAACAAAAAATAATACCAAATCATTTTTAGTGTAATTTAACAAATTAGGTTTCAAATGACATGAATAATAAGCAATTAAATAGTCATTTGGGATAAGTAATCGACCATGTACATTCAAAAATCACTGTAGAAGAAAATTTAACTCTTTCAGGAAGGTAGGACCCAAACAATAACATTCTGTAATATTTATTTAAATTACTGAAAAAAGCATGATGTTTTTTTTCTAGACAAACTAACCTCCTTTTAAAGATAACATATTTTGTAGGATGGATAACCATAAATATTTATTAGTAAATATCTTGTAATAACATGATAATCTATGAATAATATGAATATAGGTTCTATTTGTTGGTACATTACATTCCAAAACTAATATAATTTTTATAGGATCAATATTTTTTCCTTCTTTAGAATCCATGTATTTTAGGAATGTAATTTTTAGCCACCAAAATTAAAACAATATGAATTTACCGTAATTTTTATTTTTATTTAAGGTTTTGAAAAAAACCCTTCAATGTATTTCATATTACACACTACTCCTATAATATATCAAAATTTCATCAATAAACCCAAACAAAAACGTATCGATTAACCAACAAAATATTATATTAATAAGATGTATAAATATAAAATCTAGAATAGATATCCCAAACGGCATGACAAGAAATTCAAAAATCCAATATATAGTCGTTTACATAGTCTTTATAATGTTTACATCCTTTAAATTTAGCTGATTATACCCTGAACTCAAGGTATCCATCAAAAAGTCATATTCTCCGTATAGATGATATAAAATATTCAATTTGAGGAATGGGATTCTAATTCTTTACAATTATTCTATTTAAGGATACATAATCAACGAATAGTCTCATTGAACCATCATTATTTTTATAAAATAAGAAAATAGAACCCTTTGGTGATGTTCTAGGTCATAAGAAACATGTTACTAATTACTCCTGCTATTTAATTTTAAAATATAATAGTTCCACATGGGATATTCAATAATGGGGTTTATAAATTTTCTTAGATTCACAAACTAAATCAAATGTAAACTCTACCATTCGGACCAGAATAAAACTAGGAAATTCATTTGGAAAAACATCTATATATTCATTTACTAACATTATATCAATAATTTGAATAGTATATTTATTTTAAACATTATGATCTAGGCAACATTCATTTCCATCTCTCATAAATTTCCCACATACATAGTATATTACCAAAGGTATGAAATAATTGACCAAATGTTCCTAAGTAGTACAATATATTTTATTTGATAAACAAAAAGTCAATACATACAAATAATTTTATCAACCTCTTCTATATCCAATTAAACATGATTTGTATGAATGACCATCCCACTAATTATAATAGGAAAATTCCTATAAATAATGTTTTCTTTAATACATCCACAAGAATTTTCACTAAAATCCCTATAATACATTGATAAGGTGATATTTTCAATTTGAAATAATATTTCTCTAAAATTAATGAATGTGATGAGCTAGAGTCAAATAGTTCATTCACATAATATGAATACATATGTAACATACCTATCACCACTTCCTCTAATGGACCAATATCAACAATAGTAGTATAAAATGACCTGTCTACACCATTCTATTTTCAATCATGAAAATATCTATCATGTGAACTAACATTGTAAATTTATTAGGAAAATGACCTAACCCATTATAGATTAAACATCTCACTATTGGATTTCTATTAGTTAACCCATTATATGGTTCATAGGGATTCATTTACTTACATTCACAGGACATGTTACCAAATATTCCACATCGAAAACACGTTATATCATCACAATATATTACCCAAGGTTCTTTTTACAACACATACCACAGTAATGTGACATTATTTTCTTACATCCATATTTCTTTGTTGTATGTTTCTTTATCCCCATCATTGTGGACCCCTTCTTACATTCATCATTACGAGGAACAAATGAGTCATAAATCTCCATTTCAAAAAATTTATCACAACAGAAAATGTTCTCACAGCATTTATATTATCATATGGAAAATGATCATCATATACATAGTTTCAATGATAATAAAAATCAATTCATCTTTCTATATAGGTCCCTAATAAAATCTTGTACATATATGGCCAATCTTTTTATGATTTCATTATTTACAGCTACATAAGTTTCATATTTTTACCTCAATTATATAATCTATTATTCCATTAGGAATAAATAATATGGAAATATTTTTCAAGAAAAAGAACCTTGAATATTTCCCATTCTATAGAATCATGACAATCTATCTCTCTAGTATTCTTATCGAATGTACACCAACAATCAACTTCCCCTACAAAATAATAAACAGAAAGGGTTACTATTGATTTTATGAGCATCCCATGAAATAAAATATATATTCTACATATTAAGGACCCAGAAATTTCCATGAAAATTTATTTATAAATTATTTGGAATTTTATGAGTCTGCAGTTTCTGACGGCACCTATTTCCGAGGCTCGGTGTGCCCGGAATCATTTTCTAAATTTTTCCTCGGGTACGTTTAGTAAACGTATGTTTGGGATTTTCTATATTTTGAACCGTTGCTCAGAATTGAAATCTGAGGACACCGGTGAACTCGCAACACCAGTAATCGCTTAAGAGGACCATTACTGCAGTTGTGTTTTGTACAGGTTGGAAGCTATTTTAGGGGGTTTTCTAATTAAAATAAATAAAAATATGATTAACATGTTTTTAAAAAAATGGTGGTTAAATAAACCAAAGTGATGTTGGGGTGGGGCCCACACCCCACATAACCTCCAAGGGGAGGATATTGTGTGGTGGGGCCCACACAAACACCAAACCCCTCAACTCCTTTTAAACTCCCCTTTTTATTAATGAAGCCACCTTCTCTCATAAATGTTCCAAAACCATAAATTTAATTAATTAAGCTCCCTCAATTAATTGATTAATCTGAATTGTTTTCAAATGCATGGTAATATTAATTTTGGGAGCCTATTATTTTATTTTCATTGGAAAATATTCTGTTGGGAGGCTTTGGGAGAATTAGAGAGAACACCATCCTCTCCAATGAAGAACATCCCCTCCACTTATTCAACTGGGGAAAGAACGTGAGGCGACACCCACGAGGAAGTTCGTATTCCTTCCTCTTTTTCCGCGTCAAGGGAGAAGATGCTGCCTGTGAAGAACGTCGCCAAAAAAAACACTTCTTCCTCGGATGCACCTGACTTCAACAAATCGACGCCGACATCAACGAATGAATTTCGAATCAAGGTATGGAGTTTTGTATATTTTTTTAAAAAAAATAATACCCAAGTTCTTGATGAATGATATGGTTCATTCCATGGCCTTTTGATATCTCCTAACACGGAGGGCGTGGGACGAACGAACATGGCCAGATGACCCTCATTTGATTCTTGTTTGTGTTGACAATGGAGGCAGAGCTAGTACGGCGTAGTGTCGTCGCACCGCACCAGAAGAAGGAGGTTGTGACCATACAGGTCATGGTGGATGGAAGAGGCAGTGGTGACTAGAGTTGATGGTGAGTGGAGGCAGCGGCGACCAGAGTTGATGGCGAATGGAGGAGGTGAAGACCAGAGGTCGCGGCAGCGTGCCAGCCGCATGGAGGAAAACCACAGCCCGCATCCACGGGCCACTCAGGTTGAAGAACTGGTCAGCCACTTCCAATCGGGCTGGTGGACCGTGACATCTGCATGTGCCACGCGGAGGAGATGCAGCCCGTAACCGGGGGCCTCTTGGTTGGGCGAACCGTCCGGTTATTGCTGGCCGGGCTAGAAGATTGCGACGTCCGCAGGCGCTGTGCAGTGGGGAAACCATGGCACACAACCGCGGGCCGCTCACCGGCAACCGGCTGGCCGCCTGCCGGCCAGCCTGAAGACCTGCATTGATGCCTGGTGCTACGTGGGAGAGACAGTGTCCCGCTATGAGAACTGCTCGTGCCAGACAGAACCAGCCGACTACGACATGCCAGGCATAGGAGGGGCGGCGCCGCTTGGCGCCGCCGGGCGAAACGAATTTACCCACAACACGGGTCGGGTCCATGGGTGGGCCGTGCCCCACCGGGCCGGGTCCGTAGGTGGGATGCTCTCTACCGAGATGTGCCTACCCCCAGCCTGGTCGGACCTGCCTAATTGGGTCGGGCCTACCCGCCAGCCCACTGGGCTTGACGTGCAGGGCCTGTTTCTCTTAAGCATGAATAACTTCTAGATTGAAAATCTGATCGACGCGCCGTCTATGGCACTAGGATACTTGCGATGAGGTGGTCCTTTTACGATACTCTATGTATGTTTTAGACATAATTGTAAAACAGAAGGGTTTGGAATGAACGTAAATCCCACCGGGCTCCTAAAATGAAAATGCCAATATCTCTCAGACCGTGGGTCCAATTGACGCGCCGTCTACCGCGTTGGATTCCTATTAAGACCAATATGGGCCTTGATATCCTGAGAGGGGGGTGAATCAGGGTATGGATATTTTTTTTCAAAATTCTTCTTTCCCCACTGGATCATGACCTCTATAATATAAGGGTCACTTTGTTTTCTCTTATGTTTTATGTTGATCACTTATTTTTATCTTAATATGATGGTTATTCTTTTGATCAAATGCAGGGAAGGAAGAAAGTAGACAAAGAGATTTTTACTTGGTTTCCCCTTCCATGGGCTATGTCCAAGGAGCATACAACGACAATGTACCGTTGTACCAAATCCTCTAAAGCTCATTGCCAATAATGTTCGGGCTGGATCACTTATATGCCCAAGCTCACTCCCTTTACAATGTTTAGGGTTAGATCACTGCTTCCCTAGGGTCACTCTCCGTTCCTCTCTCTTTGGCTCACTGCCTATAGAAAAGATAACATTCTTCTTCTTCCTTGGAAAACTACACTTGGAAGGGATCCACTCACAGTTTATAGACCTGTAGGTCTCTTCATTTTGATGAATACATGCATCCTCAACTATTCATAGATGCTCTATTAAGTTCAATGTTCATCCAGTGATGAATACCCCTTTCCCCTGAACACCCGGAAACTAACTTTGGATACACCTTCGCAAAGCACCCTACTTCACGAGGCTTCCAATTTCACAATGATCAAACAAGCCTTCATGAACCTCCTTCCTTTTTTCAAAGCTCAATACTTTGCAAATCTTAGGCTATTGCGAAGCTCCTTCCTCTTCGTGAAGCACACTTCTTAGAGCACGCTGCTTCGCGAGGTGCACTTACTTCATGGATCTAGATTAGCCGCTGTGAAGCACCTCACTTTCACAAAGAACCTTACCTTCACAAACCACCTTCATGAACTGAGAGAAAAATATTTTCTTCAAAAACTCTCTACTTCTCTCGATGGGGTCGACCTCTATTTATAGGTGATTCCACTGACCCTCAATCCTTCTGCGTGAATTCGACGCCACATCATCACAAATCGTGAATCTTTGAAGTTTCCACCGGAATTATATCAATCTCGCAAAGAACCATAGATATTTTCTGACTGTGGAGCTTGACATAATCGCAGAGCATCACCGTCAATCCCTTCATGCCTTCTTTGAGAAGGTCCCTTGCAATGCCCTTCACCACCGTGATACGCTACATCCTATGCTGTTCGAGAAGCATGACGTAATCTTGAAGAACACAGTAAATGTTCTTATTGTCTTCGCAAAATCCAATCCATGAAGCCTATCTTTGCAAAACTAATCCACTTTTTATATTTTTATAATATCTTCAAGGATATCAACTTTTCACAATGCTCACCAACCTCCAAATTTTTTAACCCAAAAATTTGGCAAACACTAGAAAAATGTGCCACCTTATACTTCTCTTTTGTACCGCCTCTTGATCATCCATTCTTTTTTCATGGTTCTTTGTCAACATTAATAGTAAAAAATATCTCTGGAACATGACAATTCACCATGGAACCATGCTTTTTCAACAAACACAATCCACCCAAAAATACTACAATGTTACGTTGAGGGATTTTTTCCCAACAATTCATTATGATGACATGAAACTTTGGGATATATCAACACAAGAATTTTTTATAGTTGATGTATCGATCCCTTTTCTCGAGAAGCAGACTCTCCCGGAATCGAGATTGCTATGTGCGAGAACCCTAGAGTTGGCTGCGACTGCAATGACTACAGTACTGGAATCCTCCATGGGATTGATGATGAAGACTACTATACTAGAATCCTTTGTGGGTTCGACAGTTCTGACTTCATTTCCTATATCATGTGTAGGTTCGACAGAATAGCATGTCTTGTATCCTGTTTGGGTCCAACATCTCATATGAATTATAGCTGGTCATGTATCCTGTGTGGGTCTAACAGCTTAGACAAGATTTCTGGTCCTGTAACTTGTGTGGGTCTAACAGCTTAGCTGGTCCTGTATCCTGTGTGGTTCCGACAGCATAGATGATCCAGTGTCTACATCTGATCATCTATATCTCTCTACTATTGTGGCATACCTGTGTGAGATGATTCATATCATTCAACCATTATCATCATGGTGATTGAATTTCGTTCTTTTTTGGAATTGGTTTGTGCTTGAGCGTGAGAGTTGGAGCCGAACTGTGATTGGTAACTTAGGTATATGTATGGACATATACTTAATTAAGGTTGCTTGATACATCGTAATTGTATATATTTTTTGTTTATCCTTTGTGGATATTGTGAGACCTTGAGGGTCTCGGGGTCCCTACTAAGTATCGCTATACTCACCCCTGCACAGGCAACGTCGGCACCTCGTTTTGTTGGATGCAGATGACAGACAGCGCTGACGGAGACCGAGAATGCCACTACTGAATGGTACTCGGCGGTCGACCTTGCGACGAGTCTGCACACGGAGGAGACTGATGGACGTGAGTGATGAGGTGGCCATCTATACCTACCCTTCAGGTAGGAACCACAGAGGACTATCCATGAGCTGCTTTTTAGTTTCAGCTGTTTTTTCCATTCTACTTGTAGTTGTTGTTCAGTTGGGTTTGTATACTGGCACAGTTACATTCCATCACACTCATTTGTAATCAGTTTTACTTAGTGTTTACTTATTGTTGTGTACTATGTTGTGTTTGTTCAATTTTATAATGGAAAATCCTTCCCTGCTTAAGGATTTATGCCTTTGGTGCTAGTCGCCAGCCCCTAGCCTATGGAAGGAAGGCTTGGGGTAGTCAGGACACGGGCTCGAGGATGGGTCGTGACAACTTGGTATCAGAGGAATCAGTTCTACCACAGAACTTAGACTCTGATTATTTTAACGAAAATAGTGATAAGTGTTTTGAGTGTCATTATCAGTTTAGGGAAACCAGTGCCGGTGTGGCGGCCAACGTATCCATACACTAGGACCCTGACTTCTGATCTCCGACTCAGTGCACGAAAATACTGATTGCGTGTGTGTTTCCTTTGAAAAAGTTTTCTTCGTGATTAATTCTTGTTAGTTCACTAGGTATACTATTTTAACCATGGATAATTTTTTTCTTTCCCAAATGGTCCAATGAAGGTATCCATCGTGGGTTCCGAGGATCGTAAGAGATGGTAGCCCACCGAGCGTCGAGGCCTCGGTGCAGGGCCTCATCACAGTGGAGGCACCAACGGTACCACTACCCATAGGGCCACCGATACCACCAGCTCCAGTAGTATAGAGTGCACACCGCCTGAGTGCGCTACATGAGTTCCAGTGCCAGAGGCTGCCCAAGATCTAGGAAAAGGCAGACCAACAGGTATCTGAGTATTGGTTGTAGAATATCGTGAGAGTTTTTAGATTCATTGGGACACCATCTGACCTTATGGTGATCCTTTTTGTGTGTCTCCTGCACTCAGCAGCAGGTAAATTGTGGAGCCTGATGCTTGATGTGCATAACGAGGCATAACAACTATGGGCATACTTTGAGAGCATGTTCCGGGCGGAGTTTGATCTTGGAACCATTTGTGCATTGCTGATTCAGGAGTTACTACATCTCTAGTAGGGAAGCATGACAGTATCTCAGTACACAGCGAGGTTCATCAACCTCTCATGCTACTCCACGAACATGGTACGAGAACAATTCATCAGCGCCCGTTCCTTCAAGAAGGGACTCAAGTATGAGATCAAGGATTCGACGATTCCCTTCAGCATCTCGACATAGGAGGGGGTTCTAGATCGAGCCTTTCTAGTGGAGTGTTTTCACACTGATCAACCACAAATGGCGAGACCCACCATAGGGTGACACGTTGCGGAGTTTTCTGTAGCCTGTAGTAGACAGTTGACACAGAGGTCCCTGCGGACCAGGCCATCAGGTGGGAGATTGCATGATACATGTTCGGTTGTGCGGGGAATACAAGACTGAGTCAGCTACAAGAGGAGCCTGCAGTGCTATGAATGCGGCGGGCAAGGCCACATGTATCGTGACTACAAGGCCCACCATTCATATGAGTAGCAGACAGTAGAGGTACCTCCCAGGTAGAGGCATAAGTTCGACTGTGGTGTTCCATAGGGAGCAGGCGGAAATGGTAGAGGAATTGGCCGAGCAGTGGGTGGTGGACGACATTTTGATGCTCTACCACCACCACCATCATGAGGTCCACCCAGACCATAGGTAGATGGAGGAAAGAGGCTGGCTCAGCTCCTGACAATCGAGGCCTACAACCACGGTGCACCAGAGATGATTCAAGATATTATCTATGTCTAATCCACCCTTGCAGCAGTACTCATAGACACAGTTGCATCTCATTCTTTTATTTCCGCCGCCTTTCTTCGGAGCTCAGAGATTTTGACGAAGTCCTTGGCTTGATCCTTACAGATAGAGACTCATATGGGAGCAGATTCGAGAATGACGCACTGGTGCTGGGAGTGTGTGATTAATCTAGTAGGCGAGTGCTTCGGCTAGGATCTTCTAGTAGCGGCGTCGAGGCCTTACGACATCATCTTGGGTATGGACTTGTTATCAACTGTTTATTCTCAGATTGACTGTATTACACGTAAAGTGTGGTGTATCCGCACAGATGGTACTAGGTTCACCTTTACCGGTGAGAAGGAAGCCTATGCAGCACATGATGGAATTACACATAGAAGGGGGTAGCCGAACACACATCAGTTGGCTAGTCTCATCCTTGGAGCAGTTGATATGCAAAGTCCGAGTTTTCCAGTTGTGGTGGATCATTACATGGATGATTTCCCTGACGATGTTCCAGGATTATCTCCTCATAAAGAGGTAGTCATCTACATTGACTTGTACCCCGTGAAAGCACCAATATCTACTCCAGCATATCGGATGGCTCCCGCCGAGCTTCGTGAGATGGGGGTACAGCTAGAGGACAAATAGGGGAAGGGATTTATCTGACACAGTGTTTCTCCCTGGGAATCCCCGATTTTGTTCTCCAAGAAGGTCGATGGGAGCTTGTGACTGTGTGTCGACTATCATCACCTGAATCATGTGACCGTGAAGAACATGTACCCACTCCTGAGGATTGACTACTTCTTTGATCAGCTCAAGAGATCATGATGGTCCTCAAATATAGACCTCAGGTCAGGCTATCACCAGCTCATAGTTCAAGATGAGGATGTGCAGTACACGGCCTTCAAGTGTCGGTATGGCCACTATGAGTTCATGGTTATTCCCTTCGGTGTAACCAATTTCCAGCAGTGTTCAATAGTATCAGGAATAGGATCTTCCAGCCTTATCTCTATTTCTTTCTCGTAGTCTTCATCAGCAACATACTTATTTAATCGACTACTGAGGAGGAGCACGCCTACCATTTGCAGGTAGTACTGAATACACTCCTAGAGCACCAGCTATATGGTAAAATCTTGAAGTGTCAGTTCTAGATTCGAGAGGTTAACTTTCTAGGACAGTTCATCTCAAAGGATGGAGTTGTAGTTGATCCAGCAAAGATCAAGGCAGTTCTTGTTTGGGACCCCCTAGAAGTGTGACGGAGGTGCAGAGTTTTCTGGGACGGGTTAGGTACTATCGGAGATTTGTGCCAGACTTCGCCAGAGTTGCATCACCGCATTCAACATTGACGAAGAAGGGGAAACACTTCGTGTGGACAGAGAGAATCCATTAGATCTTTTAGTAGATGAGGAAGATATTGACCAGTTCACCCATTATGAGGCTACCAGAGGAGGGTGTTGGGTACGTAGTTTACTACGACGCATCAGGGACCAGGATCAGGTGTGTCATGATGAAAGAGAGAGAAGTGATCGCGTATGGTTCACGTCAGTTGAGACAGCACAAGAATAACTACGCTACCCATGACTTAATGTTACCAGTTGTGGTCTTCGCCTTGAATATGTGGAGGCACTATCTGATGGGTGAGCGTTTAATAGTCTACTCTGACCATCAGAGTATCAGGTACATCTTCTCGTAGAAGGACCTAAACCGGAGACAACAATGATGGATTGAGTTTCTCCAGGACTATGAATTCGAGATAGTCTATATTCTTAGGAATGAGAACATTGTAGAATATGCTCTCAGCAAGTGATCAGGCTCTCAGCTGCTAGGAGGGGCGACAGAGCAGCTGGCCGCGTTGCAGATATCCTTTGTGGATAGAGATGCAGTAGCCTTTCTGCATTCTCTCACAATCACTCCTCCACTCCTTCAACGTGTTAGAGAGGCACGACATGGGGACATTAACTGTGATATGTGAAGTGCCCAGATATCCATAGGGTTGGAACCAGATGGGTTTTCTGAAGGTGGGGAGCACATCATACTTTTCAAAGGACGGACCATGGTAACAGTTGCACTACATGAGAAGGTGTTGAGGGAGTTCTACACATCCCCTCTATCGGTACATTCAGATGAGGTAAAGATGTATCAGGACCTCAGAAGACAGCACTGGTGGCTAGGTATGAAGAAAGTAGTAGCAGAGTCTGTCTCTCGGTGCCTCACTTGTCAGCAAGTGAAGGTATAGCACCCGGTTCCAATAGGCATGGTTCATCCCTTAGAGGTTCCATAGTGGAAGTGGGATGGCATGTCCATGGATTTCGTGATGGTCCATCCACATACATCTAGAGGACATGACTCTATCTGGTTGATCATAGACCGAATTAGCATGTCATCCCACTTCTTACCGATCAGAGAGAAGGGCTTAGTAGAGAGCTTGGGATGCCTCTACGTTCAAGAGATCATACAGATTCATGGTGTACCATCGACTAACGTCTCCGATCGAGATGATCGTTTCACTTCCCGGATATGGAAGGGGTTACTGGAGGCTTTTGGGATGCAGATTATCTTGAACACCACCTTCCATTCTCAGACAGATGGTCATACTGAGTGGATGATTCAGAATCTCGAGGCCATGCTTCATGAATGTGTTCTCAACTTTGGTCATAGTAGGGAGGATCACATACCCATGATCTAGTTTGTGTACATCAACAACTACCACTCCACAATCTGGATGGCCCCTTACGAGGCATTGTATGGTCGACCTTGCAGATCAACTCTGGTCTGGACTAACCCAGGGGAGTTATCACTATAGGACCATAGATGGTGCAGGCTATGACGAAGATGGTTCCCACCATCCAGGAGTGGATGAAGACTGCACAGAGTAGACATAAGTCATATGCTGATAAGAGAATGAGACCACTGGAGTTTGAGGATGGAGACCACGTCTTCTTATTGGTCTCACTTCGATGAGGTCAATGGTGATTCGGCCGAGGCAATAAGTTATCTCTATGATTTATCGGGATGTTCCAGGTTATCAGCAGAGTAGGCATGGTGGCTTACCACTTAGCCATTCCACCTCAGTTGCACCGGGTGCACGAAGTCTTCCACGTATCTTAGCTGAGGAGATACGTGCACGACCTATCCCACCTCATCGACCACGGGGAGCTGTACATCAATGATGGGTCGACTTTCATGGAGGTTCTAGTGGAGATTGAGGTTCGACAAGAGAGGGTCCTACGAGGACAGTAGATTCCTCTGATGTGCATTCCCTAGCAGCACGAGAACATCCAAGACAACACATGAAAGAGAAAGGCTCAGATGCGTGCTAAGTACCCCTATTTGTTTCCCTAGTGTGTGTTGTAGCTTTGCAGGAACGTATGTCCCTAAGGTGAGGGTAATGTAAAAACCCTAAAATTTCCATGAATTGTTTTCTTAAATTCTTTGTAATTTTACGACTTAGTAGTTTCTGACAGAACCTATTTCCGAGGCCCAGTGTGCCCGGAATCATTTTCTGAAGTTTTCCTCAAGTATGTTTAGTAAATGTACATACAAGATTTTCTATCTTTTGAACCATTGTTCAGAATTGAAATTTGAGGACTCTAGTGAACTCGCAACGCTGGTATTCACTTAAGAGGACCTTTACTGCAGTTTCTTTTTGTACAGGTTGGAAGTTATTTTAGGGGGTTTTCTAATTAAAATAAATAAATAAATGATTTACATTTTTTTATATAGATGGTGGTTAAATAAACCAAAGGGATGTTGGGGTGGGGCCCACACCCCACATAACCTCCCATTGGAGGATATTGTGTGGTGGGGCCCACACGAACACCAAACCCCTCAACTCCCTTTAAACTCCCATTTGTATTAATGAATCCACCTCTATCTTCTTTAAAATTTGAAAACTCTCTACCTCACACCTTCTCTCATTAATGTTCCAACACCATCAAATTAATTAATTAAGATACCTCAATAAATTGATTAATTTGAATTGTTTTTAAATGGATGGAAATATTAATTTTGGGGAGCCTTATTTGCGTTGGATAATATTCTATTGGGAGGAATTAGGAGAATTAGAGAGAATGAAATCCTCTCCATTGATGATCATCCCCTACACTTCTTCAATCGGGGAAAGAACGTGAGGAAACACCCATGGGGAACTCCATCTTCCTTCCTCTTCCTCCGCGTCAAGGTAGAAGACTCTTCCTGCAAATAATGTCACCAACAATGACACTTCCTCCTCGGATGCACCCAACGTCAACAAATCGACGCCAATGTCAACGAACGATCTTAGAATCAAGGTAGGGAGTTTTGTATAATTTTTATTTTAATAACATTATACCCTCATTCTTGATGAATGCTATGGTTCCTTCCATGGCCTTTTGATATCCCCTAACACGGAGGGCGCAGGCTGAATGAACATGGCCTAATAACCCACCGTTGATTCTTTTTTGCATTGACAATGGATGCCGAGACGGTAGGGTGTGGTTTCGTCGCACCACGCCGGAAGAAGGAGGCGATGACCAAGAAAGTAGTGGAGGACAGAAGTGGAGGCGAAGACGGCCACATGGAGGAAAACCACGACCCTCATCCGTGGGTCGCATGACCTGATGAACCGGCCAGCTACTACCGGCTGTGCTGGTGGACCGTGGCTCCCGCAGGTGCCGCGTAGAGGAGATGCATCCCGCAACCACGTGCCACATTTCTAGGAAAACCGGATGGGCTAAAGACAGGCGGTGCCACTTAGCGCTGCGTGGTAGAGATAGTAGACCACTATGCGGGCCACTCGTGCTAGACAGAACCGGCCTACTACGGCCGGCCGGGCTATGGAGGGGTGGCACCGCTTGGAACTGCCAGGAAAATCGAACCGGCCCACAACACTGGTCGGGTCCGCGGGTGGGCCATACCCCACATGGCCGGGCCGACCACCCAACCAGGTCGGATCCGCTGGGCCGAGTCCGCAGGTGGGCCGCACTCCACTAGGCCAGGACGACCCCCAGCTAGGTCGGACCCGCCAAACCAGGTCGGGCCGACCTGCCAACCCATTGAGATTGACGGGTCGGGCCCTTTTTGCTTAAACGTGAATAACTTATAGACCGTGCGTGTGATCAACGCGCCGTCAACGGAAATGGGATCCTCACGATGAGGTGTTTCGTTTGAGATAATCTATGAGAGTTTTGGTCAACTTTGTAAAACGTCTAGGTTTGGAGAGAGCATAAATCCATCCGGGCCTCTGGAACGAAAATGCCAATAACTCTCAGACCAGACATCTTATTGACGCGTCGTCTTCCGCGTTGTGTTCTTTATGTTGAGACGGAACTTCATGATACATCAAATGAAGACTTCGTGATAGTTTATGTATTGACCACTTTCCTCGAGGAGTGGACCCTCTTGGAATCGATTGTGTGCTGTGTGGGAACACTAAAGCTAGCTGCGATGGAAACGACTACTGTACTGGAATCCTTCATGGGTTCGACGACGAGGAATACTATACCAGAATCATATGTGGGTTTGACAATTCTGAAATCTATTCCTGTGTCCTATGTGGGTTCTAAAGAATAAACGGTCTTGTTTCATGTGGGGTTATGATAGAATAGATGAATTATAGCTAGTTTGGTATCCTGTGTGGGTCATATAGCTTAGACGAGATATTTGGTCATGTATCTTGTGTGGGTCTGATAGCTTAGATGATCTAGTGGCTACATCTGATCATTTACATCTCTCTACTATTATGGAATATCTGTGTGAGACGAGTCTTGTCTTTTAACCATTATCAACATGGTAATTTACTTTACTTCCTTTTTAGAATTGGTTTGTTCTTGAGCTCGAGAGTTGGAGCCGAACTGTGATTGGTAACATAGGTATATCTATAGGACTACACCTAATTAGGGTTGGTTGATACTTAATTATTGTATCATTCTTTTTTTTATCCTTAGTAGATATTGTGAGACCTTGCAGGTCTCGGGGTTTCTACTAAGTATTATTATACTCACCCCTGCACGGGCTACAACCATGCCTCGTTGTGTTGGATGTAGATGACGGACAACGCTGACGGAGATCGAGAGCACTACGACTGAACAGTACTAGGAGTCGGACCATGCGGCGAGTCAGCACACAGAGGAGACTGATAGAAGTGAGTTCTGAGGTGTCCATCTATACCTACCATTCAGGTAGGAACCCCAGAGGACGATCCTGGAGCTGATCTTTAATATTAGCTGTTTTTCCCTTTCTACTTGTACTTCTTGTTCACTTGGGTTTCTTTACTGCCCCATTTAATTTCCGGCACACTCTTTTGTAACCAGTTTTACTTAGTGTTTACTTCATGTTGCGTACTCTGTTGTGTTTGTTTACTTTTATAAAGGCAATTACTTCCAAACGTAGAGATTTACACCTTTGGTGCTAGTCGCTAGCCCCTAGCCTATGTAAGGCAGGCTTGGGGTAGTCATGACACGGGCCTGAGGATGGGTCATGACATAAATAATTGGCTACAAACATGCCTCGTTGTGTTGGATGCAGATGACGGACAATGCTGATGGAGATCGAGATCTCTACGACTGAACGGTACTACGAGGTGGACCATGCGGCGAGTCAGCACACAGAGGAGACTGATGGAAGTGAGTTCTGAGGTGTCCATCTATACCTACCCTTCAGGTAGGAACCCCAGAAGAAAATCCAGGAGCTTCTCATTAATTTCAGCTATTTTTCCCTTTCTACTTGTACTTCTTGTTCAGTTGGGTTTCTATACTGGCCCATTTACTTTCCATCACACTCTTTTATAACCAGTTTTACTTAGTGTTTACTTGTTGTTGCGTACTCTGTTGTGTTTGTTTACTTTTATAAAGGCAATGACTTCCAAACGTAGAGATTTACACCTTTGGTGATAGTTTCTAGCCCCTAGCCTATGTAAGGCAGGCTTGGGGTAGTCACGACACAGGCCTAAGGATGGGTCGTGACATAAAGAATTCGCCCTTTTATTCTAATACCACCATATCATACGATCCATGAAATTATGGGGGATGATTCCTCATGAAATTCTCCAAAACATACATATTCTTCAGTGGTAGATCAGTTTCCTCTATTGCATGGATACCACCACTATTTATCACCTAATTCATCTAATCCATCACCTTAAAAAACTATTAAATTCTTATTTTGACCGTATTGAGATAATGACATATAATGGATATCCCTATATCCATTCCGTCCCACTATAACTTCATTTATACTCTACAGAAAACCATAATGAACATATATAGTTTAAATGCATAAAAATGGTAATATCCAAATGATATAACATTTTAACCTATACATAATGTAATTCCATTCGTGGGAATGTTATTAATATTCCCATAACCTCTATATTTCACAAAATTGGATTTGTATACCATATATAAGACCTCGAAATTAAAAATTACATAATTTTTATTTTTGTGAGAAAGTTTTTTCATTTATTTTGAGAATTTTTTAATGTTTATAATTTTAAATAATTAGGTCATAATTAAAACATAACATCCCACAAAAATACTAATAGGATACATCAAAAATAGTATCAAATTGTTTCAAAATAGTAAACATTTAAAATTAACATTGATTTCTTTTTCATGAATTTTTTTTCCTAACATTCAACTTTACTTCCTCCATTACCATATCCTTCCTTATATCATGTGAAAACATTTAAAATATGGGTTGTGAATCAAAATATAATTAAGGGATATAAAATTATAGGAAATAGTTATTTCATAAAAACATTATAACCCATGCAAAACATATTTCCGGAAAACATATAATTTTACCTATAAATATAATTAACCTTACATTAAAAGGATCATCAATTTTACCTTTTGAAAATAAATTATTATCTGAAAACGTCGATAAAAAGAATAGATAATTAATTTAGGTACCTCTAGATTCAAGTACATAGAGCTTTTATAGAATCTTAAATGAATTGTTACATATTGGAATGACCATATAGATGATTTCCAGTATAATTCTACAAAGAATGAAATCATTACCCAATGCATTGGAAAACTATTTTTACACACCCATTATTTAATATATTATAGAATCATTCAATGATATCTTGGAACACAACTAATTTAAAATTTCCATGAATATCACAATGAAACACACAATTCAAATATCACGTCAAAAACAAGTATAAGGTAGAAAAAGAATTTTAAGGAAAACTATAAAAGAGGATTTTAAAAAAAAGAATTCACATATCACTTAAGAAAAACATAAATAATAATACACATAAAATAATTAATTAAAACAATAAATATCATGATAATTTGTGAATTATCTATATATAATGAAAAATAAAGTTTATATAGAACTTATAAGGTAATAAAGGTGCATAAAATCATGAATTTCCATATTGAAATGAAATTGAGGTGAAATCCCTTACCTAGATACAAATTAATCATTTGAATCCATTAATTTCTTTAATAATAAATGTATGTTAAAGAATTTAATTTATTTACAAAATTTATAATTTTTATTATTCCTTTCATATCAGTTAATATCCTTTTATGAAAAATACTCAATTACATATGTTTATTATGGAGGTTTTGGTGATATTTGGTATTCTAGTCTAAAATTAATGTGGTATGATATAGAACATAAAATTAATTATAAGTCCATAATCTCAAGAATAATATTAATAACCTAATAATAAAATTTATAAATAAATATAATTTCAATTGAAATAATTTATTTATTATTTTGAATAATTAATTATTTTACAATCATAGAGATAGTTAGTCTTACATTTTCTTGAGTAACGTTTCAATTTGTCAATGATAATTATGTAAGGAAAGAAATTATTATTTTATCATAAAATAATTATCATAATATCAATAATATTATATTAATAAATTAAATATATATGTATATTATCAATGTGATGGGGTGTTTAAAAATCAATCACAATGCTTCTTGAAGGTAACAGTTCACATGCATACACAAATGTGTTATCATTTTTATGTGCATGGAAAGGTATGAAGATAAATGATATATATTTATTTAATAATGTTAAATATATCATTAAATCATATGTAAGCATTAAATCCATAATTCTAACCATTATTTAGATATGGTGATGGAAAACAAATTATATTGGTTCACATGGTGGTTGTACACCGTACACATAAATGATTAATTACTTTCCTATGTGTTACAAATGGATATGGATTTCTGTGATAATATTAATATAATAGTATATAATTATATTTTGGATAATGGATTTATTTTGTAATCATGGTGAATTATTTTTTGAAGGATGTGGATGGATAAATAGAATAAGATCCCTCACCTAAAAATGATACCACTCTTTGGACAACATACTTTGATTAAAAATATAACACCTTTATGGAGGGTATTCTACTTAAAATAAATAATTGAGAATGTCGGGAAGGATTCTATGATGGTATTTGGGAAGATATGGGATGGAAGAAAGATGGTTATATGTTTTAAAAAAAGGACGAATGGGATCCATTTTATAGGAGAGGGGAGGACCACTTTTGAAATTCATAAAAATATTAAATTAATATAAATTAATTTTATATTCCACATGGGTGAAAAGTGGCTTATTTAAAATATGAAATCAATTTGAGTTAAAATATGTTAAAACAATTAGAATTATACATGGATTAATTTTATTAATCCTTTTATTTTTTAAACCATTTTTACTCTTACCCTTATATAGTGTAATTTACACTTTGAGGGTTTGTATAATCACTATTAAAAGAAAAACGACCAATAAACGAGTTGTTGATGACATTTCATCAATAATTATAGTAATTTATCCGAAAATGAAATATTTAGAAATTTTATACCATTTAATAAAATATTTGTTTATTTAAAAATATCATTAATGTCTAATTTGATATTATTCATTACCTTACTTTTTAAGAATATCATAACTGCAAGATAAATTTGATCCAATAAACCTAAAACTTCACCAAAATGTCAATTTTTTTAATAATATTCATGGAATACAACAAACATCTCAAAATAATTTTATTTTATAATTTTAAATATAATTTATTTTAAATTTATCTTAATTAATCCATAACTACATCATCATCAAATTATCCTTTTATTTAATTTTTATCTTACTAAAAATAGAAAATAAATTATCTTGATTATTGTAAAGATTTATATGCCCAAATAAATTTTATTCTTGAAGGGATCCCCTATAAAACTTTATATTAAAAATATATCACATTTTAAAAACTAAAGTGTGCCAAAATTGACTTTTCTTTTTAATTTAATATTATAAATGTCAATATATCAGCCATGTGGCTTCCAATGGTCATAACTTTGGAATAAGGATGATTTTGTTCAAAAAACCGCATTCATACAATTTCATAAATGTTTTATGATAATATTAAATTATTTATAATATTATATTTACCATTAATTACTCGATTCAAGTTTAACCGTGTAAACATAAATATTACTAAAATTACAAACCATAATTTCTAAAAATAAACGAGACATAGTTACAGTATTTATATATTATGATTCATAATATGAAATCCATTTTTAAAAATTATGAACATATAAATTGTATAAATTAATTAAAAATTAATCTCGTTGACCTAACAGGAATACATGTTTTTATGAAAAGAACATTCAAATATTCTATGGGTTTTTTACATCCAAATTAAATGGGAAATTTATTACAATAAAATAATTTTTATTAAATGAAATAAGCATGATCTAATTATACTTTATGGCCATTATAATATATCATTAAACTCCATTAAATTTTTTAATGAAAAAGTAGATTTTAATTTAAATGTAATATTTTTTCTCTATTCCCCAAAATAGGAAACATATTATAAAAATGCCAATAATTCAAAAAACGTGAATTGTTATAATTTTATTGATGATAAGAAGTTTATTTTTAAAAATATAATTCATTATAGTTTCAAATATTATATCTAAAACAAGGTTATAATCAAATGTTGGAAAAAAATATTTTTATTTAATTAATGTTTTTGACCATAATATTATCTTTATGATATACTCTAATGAACACAGTGTATATTTTAATTACTATATAATAAACAAATTCATAACAAATAATTATTGTATCATTAACTGGGATGATAAATATTCATAATATTCCAATAGCCTATTTAAAATTGGATCATCACATTCTTTCATTTCTAAAAAATATTCAAGTATATTGGAAACATGACATCATCAAAGTATGATAGATATTTTTTTCTGAAACCTATTAGTGGAATTATTAAATAATCCATGATATATTAGAATATTCTATTTTTTATCAGTGGTATGGTCATTCTTACATTTCATTTTGATCTAGTTGTAGTAGTTCATGACATCATTCTTGTTTTGTATTCAATTTCATTTTATCATGCTATGATATATTTCTATTTTGAGAATGATTTATTCAATGATTTCACACATCTAGTAACATACCATGATGATGAGAAATTCAATAGATATATAAGTAAAGGTTTCCTAGCTCATATTACTGAAAAAATACAACTATTTAAATTAGTGATGTTGTAGACATAAATGAACCTCAATGATTTTTCAAAAGATATCCATGCTGTTATTGTTGATCTAAAGGATGAGTTTACTATTTTCTTAGTACTTAATGAGAATACTAACTATAAAACCCCTAATAAAATGGCTCAAGTGAAACATTTTAAATTGAAAAATAAATTGTGAGTGTTATTAGATAAAGGTTTCATCCAACCCATAACATAACCGAGGTGTTCACAAATAGTTTTGTTTAAATAGAAAGAGGTTTAACTGAGATTTTTAATTGATTATAGAGCCTTGAATAAAATAACTTTTAATAATAAGTATCCACTGTATCATTTTAATGATTTAATTAATTATTTACAAGAAGATTAGAATATTTTTAAGGTTCACCTAAAACCGATGTACCAATATTTGAAATTGATGGAAGAAAACATCATAAAGACTATGATTTGTAAAAGATATATGCATTAAGAGATTTTAGATATTCCCTTTGCGTTGTATAATAAACCATTTTTATTTATAAAAAATATCAATATAATTTCTCATGAGTTCATGGATTGGTTATTAGTTGAATTTATTCATGAAATAATCATATATTAGAAACATCAATATGGATATTTAGAGATTTTATGAATGGTTTTTGAAATTATTAAATGAAAAGAAACATTGTGGGAAATTAAGAAAGTGTGATTTTTTTTAATATAATTTATTTATTTTTACATATTATTCATATAGATGGGATAATTAATGGCCCTTCTAAAAAAATTATTTAACAATGTATAATACACAAAAATATCACATAAATACCTAGTTTTCATGGATTAATGGGTTATAATGATTTTTTTAAAATATATGTTTTTTCCACATGAACAATGACTATATTTACCCCAATGATGTAATATTCATCTAGTACAAATACTCTATTATTGTATTCATGAACTTAATATATGATTGGTGAAATATCTAGTTTTGTACATGCCTTCCTGAAATAGTGAGTTCAACGTCTATAGTGACGCTTCACTGAATGTACCTGGCAGTGTCATATTGAAGAATGATTTGAAAATTTCTTAGTCTTCATGTCAGTTGAAACCTATTGAGTCAAATTTCCATAAAATTTATGTGTAAGTATATGATATTTTTTATTTATAAATTTTGTGTCATCATTTATGTGGTGTAATGTGTGAAATATATATATATAAAACATTAATTAATTATATGATCACTAAAAATGAATTGATTATTGTAGAAAAACATTACTGGAACTAATAAAGCATTATTATTAAAAGGACCCAAGTATGATTTACATCGATATTACATCACTATTATGGAATATATAAAAAAATTCCCAAGGACCGTATTATATTAGTGTATTCTTAAAATTGGTCCAAATATATCTAATTTAGTGAATGGCCTTCACTAATTCCCATAAAAATATTCTTCTTTTTTACTCCTACCTATAAACATTATTTATAACATGGGAAAAGAAACCATAAGAAACGGTGAACTCAAACTCATAGTATGTGAACTAAATGGTGATATGTAAAAATAAGCATGAGTATAATGGTAATGATAATTTTATCCTAATATTAGAATATTATTCCTTGCATATCAATGGTAAACTTGAATCATATAGAAAACAAAAAAACATAATCCAAAAGTCATAAAATTGACATAAGACATGTAATTGTGGAATAAAATCAAACATATAACATTATGATGATGTATAAATAGTAATTGATTCACTCATTAAATTAGGTTCATGCAACTAGGGCCTTGCTTAATCATATACACATGGAAACTAGGTGAACACATAACTTTTGTGACTTAAAATCAGTTTCATGAAAAACATATATATCCCATGAATTATCCATTTTGATCCATTTCATTTTTTAGAGATATATTCACCACCTGTCTCAAAATAAAATCATACAAATGTGTTCAAAAAAATATAATTCATTCTTCATATTAGATATATGAAATTAATTTGGTTTTTTAATTGCTATTCCATCATAAAATAATCCATGGATAATGAACAGATTTCATAAATACTATAATATCATAAACATAATAAACAATATGAATAATAGAGATAACATACTTGAAAAACATCTGATGTAAAAAATTTCTTCTTATATTGAAATTGTTTTTATAGAACACTTGAAATTAATTCATGAAAAAAATATCCCTTCTTATTAAAAAATGATTCTATTCATAAAATTTTGTCCAATTTAAAAAGGTTATCTTTTTTTTAACTCAGCCATGAAATATTTTAAGGAATGATTCTTTGAAATAATGATTGTTAAAGTGTAAAAATCAATTTATTTCTTTATATATTAAAAATAAAATAGTCTTCTAATATATTTTCAAATAAGGAAAAAAGTACCTCATAATGAAAGTGAACAAATATTCCTTTTACACTGTTTAGTAAAAATTAAAAAAGTGTAATAGTGATTTTAAAAATAATAAGATGAATTGAAATAAAATTTAATAACATATAATTAGGAAACATGTAAATGTATGATAAATATACCCCATTATATACTTATGTATAAACAATCTCAGATTATAATGAGATTGTGAAATTTCCCCTTACGTTATGCCTAATTTCCCTAGTATGGATCAATACCTATGGTATAATTATTTAATTAATTTAATTAAATTATATAATAATCATAATCATTTTTATGATATGTTATATATTAATATTATCATCAATTTCATAATAACATTTCATTAGTACTAGTCATTCTGGTATTAACAAATTCATTTTCTTATGCATGTTTTATCGAATATGTTCTAAATATTACTCATTTTTAATAGTTAAATCATTCATAAAATGATATTAATATAATATATATCATATTTATTCATTTTTTAGATTTATATAACTCATGTTTTAATAGAGATAATATAGAAAAAATCACAACTCATCGTGGGGATGGTATGATGTACGTACACAGGTGCGACGATACCATTCCCAAAATTACGATGTGGCATGTCAATGGACTATATATATTTTGTTCAAGAAACTATATTACATTATAATAAACATATATAGTTAAAAATTTATATCATTATACATATCCAAGTAAATCAGACATGTAAACCCGATTAGACCACAATGTGGAAACAATTAGTTGTACATATTCTCCCGTGTTGATTTCATTTTTCATGGGAAGGATAAAAGGTATAATAGGGTTGTTCCATAACAAAAATAAAATCATAGAATATAAGTTATAGTAGAGTTAAAAATTTATAACTATAACAAATAATGAAGAGAATATAGAAGAAAAAATAAATTAAAATCTATCGGTAGAGGAGATTACCTCTTCTTCGAGACGATCCCTTTGGATCTCCACTGAATGGCACTAAGGATGGAAATATTAGAATATCAACACCACTATAATGTTACTATAGAAGTTTATAAGTAAAATGAGAAGGGTATAAAGTATCATGAAGTCTCAAAATGATGTGATGAAGTGAGGTAGAAGGTGACTTTTAATAATTTAGGCGAGGGGTACTTTCTGATTATACAGAAATATTAATTTATAATTCAATTATTGAAGAAAAAACATAAAAAATGTCATATTTTTAGAATATGAGATGTTAAAGGGTTTTAAAATCATCAAAAAATAAATTATAATCATTTTTTCTATCAATTTTTACATTATTATTTTATTTAACCATTTCTATTTATATTTTAATTTTAACCAATCTAATAAATGTTTCAGTATTAAAAGAATGTAATTTTTATGAATTTTATGTAAATAATTTTATAAATGATATTTTTAGAATTTTAGAGATCACATAATAATTATCTAAAATTTTTAAAAATATATATATCTTTTAAATAATTTAATAAAACATTATTTCAAAAGAATATCAATAGTCTCAATTTTGACAATATTGGTTTAATGGATTTTAAAACATATAAAGATAAGATGTTAACATCAAAAAGGTATTTTCCTAAATCCCAATGGGTTTAATATAATCTATAAAATTTATTTTAGATATTAATAATCCCAAAAACATATTTATTTTAATATTTATAATATCATTAATTTTATAATTCCATTAATAAAACAATTACTGCAATAGTTTTATGTAATTATTTAAAAAAAATATTTGTTTAGTAAAAAATAAAAATAAAATAAAATTATGAATATAAATCTTCAATATTTCATTGAAATATTTATATTTAAATTTATCTTTTGAAAAAAACATTTTAAAAAAGTAATTTAATTAAAATATGAATGTGAAAACTTTAAGGTCAACAAACTATAATAAGTGCAATAATAATTTCCATTAAGCTTAAATGGTTGATAATTAGACCATTGGATGATTAAGTTAGTTATATAATTGACCAGTAGTATTTGGTCATGTTATTTGTTATCTAATGGTTATTATCATTTTAATTAAAATTATTTTAATGATATTTCAACAATTACATAATTTCTTCAATATCATTCTATAATTCTTTGTTGTAATAATTTGTATCCTAAAAATTAAAAATAAATTATCATGATAAATAAAATCATTTTATTTCTCAAAATAGTATTTATAGTCGAACATTGATTCTATAAACCCTAATATAAAAATTATATAGTTATTAATGTTTAAGTAAGACATGATTAACTTTTCCTTAAATAAAATATATTAAATGTCATAATCTCATCCTAGTTGATTCCAAAAATATTCCCTTTTAAAAAAAGGATGATTAATTTAAAATATCACTCATCCAATGATATTAGTTAAAATATAGGGGTTATTTTATAAAATTATGTTTACCATTAATTAAAAGATTTACCTATAAACCGTAATAATTTTTTTTCTAAATATAATATTCATTATAAAAAAATAAATGAATGATATTTACATATTTTGGACCTTCTAATTATAAATATGGAATCCATTTTTAAATTATTTAATAATATAATATAAAATAATTAATTTAATATGAATCCCATAGTTTAAATGAAAAAACAATGTTTCAAAAGTTAAAACACGCAAAATAGTGAAATTTTTTTACATCTAAATTTAACTTACAAATAAATTCTAATGACCTAATTTAATTAAATGATAAATTTATAATCTAGTTATACATTATACACACAAAATATATTATTTAACACTATAAATAAATTTGATGAATAATAAATTTTCAATTAAAATGCATTATTGTTTTACTATTCACCAAAATGTGATTTTTTTGAAAAATAACAACATTTCATCCAATGTAAATTTCGGTATGTATAATTTTAATAAGATGTTTATTTTTTCATATTTAATAATAATGTGTTTGAAGACTATATTTAAAATTGGGGCAGCATCAAGAGGCTACAAAACAGTACTTTTTGAAAAATCGTTCATCTATCGGAAAAAAATGAATGTATTCTTATATCATGTCTAGAAAAGATATATTATTAATTTTAAACATTATATTGAATATATTAAATAATTATTACATATATATTTAAATAATAAAATCCAAAAATACTAATTTTATTATTTTATAAATTGACATATAGTTTTTCTTAAAAATATTTACTTAAATTTAAAAATGGTTTTATTTTCATTCGTCATTAATTTCAAACTAAGAAATTGATTATATATACTTGAAACAAAATTATATTCATAATTTATTTAATAAAGTTCATACCCGCCATAATAATGTCTTGGATAGATGGTAACATTGAAATTTTAGTAGTTCTCTTAAACATTGATTTACCTGAAATGATTGTAATCAAACGAACATTAAAATTGTGTGTAACGCATTCGAAGAAAAGTGTTGTGAATACCAAAATATAAGATGGTGTTTCATGTAAAAAAATATTATATTGGTATATCGTAAAACATGATACATAAAATAAATTAAAAAAATATATATTTCATAAAATATTGGGTTGTTACATTCTAACCCATTAAATTGTATTTCACCCTTAGAATTCATCTAGGATATAAATGGATTAATATTTGAATGTTTCATTCAATAAAACCCACATCGTATTAATGAATAATAAAAATACATTAATATAATGTTTGAAACATAATGGTTACCCAATGTAACTCATCACTGGAATTCCTTATAAGAAAATATAGGTATAAATTGAAATCGTAGATATGGAAAATAAATATAACTATGAATTTTTTTGGAGAGTGATATAGAACATGGTTATCAAAAACTAAACAATCACAAATACATAAAACCATTGTGATATATTGGACCATATAATTTATCATATAGGAAGTTAATACGATAAAATTTTTGGAATCAAGATATTTTCTTTATGTTGAAGAAAATTTTATGTGAAGAAATACATTCTTTATTTTAAAAAAATATCACTATTGGTCATGACATGATTTTTTTTACTTTATCACATATTCAAAGAAATGAAGTGCAATTTTCCATTCATTAAGTGTTATAAGATCATGCGATCTTTAAATAGAATGATATGTCATTCCATCTATCATTATCATAAAAAAATTTATCACAATTTATCAAATAATCATATATCCAACTACAGTGTGATAATACGTTATTCAAACAAAATCTGAATTTTAAATTATGTTTTCCATAAATTGATAATTTAATAATCATTATAAAAGATAAAAATCCAATAATTTAGAAAGAAGATAATTATTTGTATTAAAATATTTCCCCAATGTATCATATTTTATCTCTAGTAGGACATATTCTCAACATGTGAACACCTTTATCATGAATTCACTTAAGTCAGGGTAATAACATGAATTAAAATAAATCTGTATTTAAAAAAAATCATATTTCAATATTTCATAACTTAATAGATACATTCCTTGAGTTCTAAAAAGTATTATAATTCATTCATGATAGAATAACCATCATGAAAAAAATTATTTCCCATGAAAAAACTATCTTCTATTTTGGGTTTTCATATCCAATATATATTTACCCAATCATTGTTATCTTAACATAAGTGACATATTTTGGGTTATCATTCATGTAATAATTTTTTATCTTAATTTATTAAACTACCCTTAAATTACATTTCTATGTTTTTTGAACTACTCAACATATCATTTCCAATCTATGATGAAAAACTATTACTAAAAATAGTTATATATTTCATGATTTTTGTAACATAATCTCTGAATTATGAAACATAAGCACCTGAATCATCCCAAATTATTCTTAATCCTTTACTCAAGATCTATCAACTTAGTATTTATTAAAATATGAATAACTGCTTATGTTTCCTCAACCATAGTCATACCATGCTTTATAGGTTTTATGTAAATAGTAATGCGATAACATCCCATAACTTTCACAAGATGTTATCAATCACTTTATCCTTAGTAGTATAACCAATAATCATACAACATTCATGATTCTATCTATAATATATCCATATAAGAAATTTATTTTCACAATTTTCACACATTCTCCATATTAAAGATTCATTTTTGACCATTATCTATCGAGTTTCGGCTAATGAAAAAGACCAAAAGCCAAAGGGAGATAAATAGTTATCATGGATGTAATATCATATAACCAAGGGAAATTACAAATAAATTTTCCAACTATAACACCATAGGTTTAATCCTAGGTTATTAAATATTTATTCCAAAATTATTATACATTAATCTATAGATAGCATTATCCTTAGGGGCGTCCCTTAAAATATTTATAGAATTATCTCTTAGTATCTAACTAAAGTTTTGTAATCTTAGTTCCCAAAGGTAACCTAAAACATCACTCTGATACCAAAATTAATGGATCTTATTTTATATAAATGGATATAACATAACTTTTTTGGAATATATAAAAACACACCCAAAGACAATATTAGTTTAGTTTCTTTTTAATATTGTAATAAAAACATCTAGTCTTGTTAAATTCCATCAATGTTTTCTACAAAGATCTTCCCCTTTTCTACTACTACCTAAAAAGTTGCTTTATAACCAAGGGAGAATAATACATAATAATTGGTGATCTCAAATTCTCAGTAACAGTAAATGAGTATGATATGTAAATATAAACATGATAATAATGGTTATTTGAACATGATCATAACATTCAATGATCATTCCCTGTATATCAAATGTTAAAATTAATCATAAGGAAATAAAATAACAAAATCTATATGATATTAAAATTGAAACACGTCCTGAAATTTTGGCATACACATTATATTAAAAAATTTTGAAAATATATAAATAATAATAGGTTCACTCATTAAATTAAGGACATAAAATCATTCCCTAGCATAAAAATATTGACATCGAATCCCAGCCCAAAAATAAATTTAGTGAGAATAAAATCAGGTTCATACATATCATATATATCTCATGAGTTATTCATACTTAACCAATTAATTGAATGGAGTTATAGGTCTCACCCATATCTTAATTAAATCAAATGTATGTGTTCCATAAAAATATAAATCATTCATTATATCATAATAAAATAAATAATATGGGTTTCGTTAACAATATTTCATTATAAAATAATAAATTGGAAATTATTGGATTTAATAAATATAATTCCATCACAAAAATAATAAATCATAGGAATAATATGGCCGTTAAACATGATTCACACCTTAGTGAAAAAATTTCATCATATATTGAAAATAATTTTTATAGAACACTTGAAATTTATTCTTGATTAAAATAATATTTATTCTCCATAAATGTTTAATTTAAATAAAATATCGTACAATCATAAAGGACAAAAATTTATTTGAATTCTTCCTTGAAATAAAATAAAGAATGATTCATTGAAATAATGAATTTTTAAAGGAGGAAATATAGCATCCCGAGCCTTTTACATAAAAAATATCATGATTTAAACATAATTAATCCTCAGAGTACAAGCCAAGGATCGTTAAGTCTAGTGTCTTGGAAGACTAGGTAGATATAACATAAAACATGGTGCTAAAAAATATATTTATTTAATCTCCATAAAGAGATTATAACTTCCTTTTAGCCCTTACATCTGCATAGGTTACCCTCAGAAACACATGAACAAAGCGATGAGCTAAAAAGACAAGTAAGGGAATGAACATAAGGATTCATCTCAAGCACATGAGTTTGGAGGCATGCCATAATGATATCCAAAGCCTAAAATGTTTAATATCATTTAATATAAGCATGGTATCATATAAAAATGGAATCATATAAATGTTGTAGAATCATAAATCATATCTTTATAATGGGTCAAGGATAACTGCCAATCCCATTTCCCATTTTAGTACAGCTCAAGGCTAACCACCAGTCCTGTTTCACATCACATATCATGAGACTCAACATTACCCAATGCTTTGGAGCACTATCTTAGCACACCCATATCAAAATTTTAATGAATATTCTTTCCACATATCTATTATAACATCATAAATCTTCTTTGAAGATGAGTAATCATACATAATCAATTGTTCATAAACATAAGGTTATCCATGGAGAGAATTGGGTACCACAGTCATGGCATAATTCATAACCATTGAGTGTATCATGAAAGAATCCATGAAAGAAAGGGATTAGAACATACATGGACTTTTATAATGTAATTTAGGCATATAACATGGTAGGTGGTAACAAATAGAAATTAATTCATACAAGAAATGTATTTGAGATACATTAGCATTAAAACTTTTTTGTGCTGTTATAAGGAAAATACTATAGAGCTTTTAAAATAGTAAAGATGAAATTATTTTTTATAAAACCATAATTAAACCAATATGGTTTTCATAATATAAATAATTAATTTACAAATACAATGGATTCTTAAAACAAAATATAGAGTGCACTTGAAATTGGTTAAATGTCTGTGAAGTTCCTTTAAAAAGAGTGTGCTTATTGGGAAGTATCGAGGAGAGATTCACATAAAATCATATATATCATAGAAAGATAATGAGAGATGAATCATGGAACATGTTTTTTGAGAATATAAACATAATGTTGATGTTATACATAAAAATAAAAGACAACAACATTTTGGTTAAAAGAAAGATAGAGCAACCTAAAGGAATAAAGAAAGTTCGGGTAGAATCCATTGTGGTTTATCGGTATGGTATTAGGTGCAACTATGAGTTCTTGATGAGAGAGATAAGGTAATTATCTTAACTTATATAAAATTAGGGAAGTATGGGGACGGTTTATAAATATACCCCATCACTTGGTATTACACAAAAATTCATAGCATAAAGAACAGTCTTGATTAAGAGTGAAAAGGGGAGGATCCCTTAACTTAAATATGTTGGTGTACTTCACTTGTTATTAACGACATGAATAAAAAAATTAGGCTTTTTAATTAATAATTCCATAACCTCTTATATATTCAATTTATTTTTTATAATCCTTTTTATTTCATTCAATTCCTTTTTAATTAGTTACAGGGTTCAATTTCACTGTTCGAGCTCGTTTGTTTACATGGTTTTAAAAGATCGGTTCACTTATATTCAAGATCAGAATATACGCAAGATGAAAGTGGTTGTCTAGAATTGAAGTTATATTTTTTCTAGTTAATATCCATGAGATTACATGGTTTTAATTTTAATCATGTTACTTAGAGTGAAGTGAAATTATTATATATATTACCATAGTGATAACCGTTTTTGTTAATCGGTGGATTTGATCACAAAGAATGTGTTTTTGTTTATAACATAATTCCAATTGAGCCGAAGAATTACAGAACCAAAAATATGATATATTACATATATACTAATCTGGTTCAATCATAACACAAATGGTTTCATGAACAGAATTATAGTTAATAATATAAATTGATAAACTGTTGTCCTTGAATGTGAAAAATTAGCCCAACTCAAACGGAGCTTTCATTTCTTTAAAATAAAAGGGTGGGGAAAGGAGAGAAGATAATGGAATATACCACTAGAATGAAAATATTCCAGTACATTTATTTTACTGGATTTATCATAATATTATGGTGAAGGGAGGTGAGGTATGAAATAAAAAAGAAAAGAACATAAAAGAAAAGTATAAATTGGGATGAGTGATTTACCTCTTAAGACTTCCTCCTTTGAGAACCTCTTAAGGGGATTGTTTTTGGTATTTTGAGGAGGATGAGAGCTTTTGGACCTGGGGGAGGACAATGGGGGGAGAATTGGGTAGAAAAATGGCAAGGCACAAGGCTTGAGAAGAGGGGAGAGAAGAGGGAGTGAAGGGGGGTTTCTATAGTGGAGGAGAGGAGGGATTTCATAATATTATAATCATTAATTTATTATTTCTTCTCAAAACAAGGAATAGTATGTATTACATGACCAATAATAGTGATTTTATCATTGATCCCAAACCATGTGGGCTTACATCAGTATAAAATCATTGATGACTCAATTAATCCATTAGTTATCATTTATTGTGAATTATCAAATTCTACTATTCAAAAAAATTTCAAGTATTTCTGAACAATCCCAAAAATTCTCCCTAACAATTTTTCAACATGTTGAATCCAAAAATGATGTCCATTTTTCAGTAATAATTTTTTCAATATGATAATTTTAATATTTAATTAAAATAATAATTTATTATCAAAACGAGATTAAAAACATTCATTAACATATTCTAAAATATTGGTATATCATACTTCAAACATGAATATTATTTCTATACCACTATAGGAGAGGATACTATTCATTATGATATATCACTATTAATAAGGGTACGTTACTATTCATTAGGGTAGGTGAATATTCACCAAAAATATAGTTTTACTTATTGGACTCCAAATAACTTACTGATTAAAACAGTGTTTGTCGGATTTTTGAAATTTCAAAAACTGCAGTGACGAACTTATGTTTAAAGGTAACTTAGCACTTATTAGTTAATTATTTTTTGATTTCATGTTATTTTATGACATAATTATAAGAACTGAATTTCCATTGAAAAACTTTGGGTCGTTACATTCTTCCCCCCTTAAGAAAATTTCTGCCCCGAAATTTCACTTTACACAGAAAGGTGAGGGTGTTTCTCCTTCATTTCTCCTTTTGGTTCTCAAGTTGCTTCCTTAAACATATGGTTTTTACACAACACTTTGAAAATATGGGTTGTCTTATTGTGTAGACCCTTATATCTCTAATCCAGAATCTTTTCTAGATGCTCCTCATAGGAGAGATCATCTTCCAGCTGCACCACCTCTGAGTTTAGTACATGTGAGGGATTAGGTATTTACTTCCTCAAGAGTGATACGTGAAAAACATGATGAACTCGAGCCATATTCAGTGAAAGTGAAAGTCGATAGTCCACGAATCCTATGCGGTCAAGGATCTCATATGGGCCAACATACCTTGGGCTTAGTTTCCATTTCATTCTGAATCACATGACTCTCTTTCATGGTGTTATTTGAAGGAAGAATTTATCTCCAACGTTAAACTCCAAGTCCCTTTGACGGTTGCCATCATAGCTCTTTTGTCGACTTTGAGCAACTTTGATGTGTTTCTGGATGACTTAAACCTTCTCTGTCATCTCTGGAACAAGATCAGGTCCAAGTATCTTTCTTTCAGCAACATCATCCCAACAGGTCAGAGTTTTACATCGCTTTCCATACAGAGCTTCATATCGAGCCATCTGAATACTCGAGTGTAAGTTATTATTTTTTGAGAAATCAATCAATCAGAGATGTTTATCTCATCTAACTTTGAATTATATAGATAAGTCTCTAAGTATATCTTCAATCATTTGAATAGTTCTTTCAGACTAGATATCAGTTTGGGGGTGACAGGAAGTGCCAAAATTTAATTTAGTACTCAAAGAATGTTGGAGACTCTTCCAGAATTAAGATGGGAACCATGGATCATGGTCAGAGACAATTGATAGTGGAAAACCATACAGTCTCACCATGTCCTTCACATATATCTTTTCATGTTGTTCAAGCGAGAGATCTTACTGAATAGCGATGAAATGGGATGTCTTGGTGAGTCAGTCAACCACAACCCATATTGCATTATTTCCTTTTGACGTCTCCAGGAGAACCGTGACAATGTCCATAGTAACATTTTCCCATTTCCACATGGTTATAGGCAATGGTTGTATTATAAATTTAGACTTTTGACACTCTGCTTTCACTTGCTGACATACCAAGTACCTTGATATATATTCCACAATCTTCTTATTCATGTTATACCACCAGATGTGTTCTCAGAGATCACAGTACATTTTGGTACTCCAATGATGGATAGAGAAGGACGATATATGTGCATCATCCAATATCTCCTTATTTATCTCTAGATAAGATGGTACACATAATCGTGTCCCAAAACATAAAAGTCCTTCCTCATCAATTTTAAAATCAGAGGATTTCCCACTTCTAACAGCTTCCAACCTTTTCTGAATTTCCACATACTTTCTTTGAGCATCCTTTATTTTTTCCAAGAGGGATGGTTGAGAAATCATTTGAGAAAGGATTTATGATATTCCTCCATTAATGATTCCCATTTCCATCCTTTTCAAATCTATGAAGATCGGATCCTTTTCAATTATCATCATTGATAATGATACAAGATACTTTCTACTTAGAGCATCTTCCACCTTGTTTGCCTTACCGAGATGGTAGTGGATTAAGAAGTAATAATCCATGATGAGCTCTATCAATATACGCTGGTTCATATTAATCTCCATCTATGTGAATATAAATTTGAGTCTCTTGTGGTCAGTATATATCTCACATTTTTTCCCATAGAGATAATGCCGCCAAATTTTCAACGCAAAGATCATAGCCACCAACTCCAGATCATGAATGGGATAGTTTTGCTCATGTATTTTCAGCTGCCTTGAGGCATAGGATAACAATTTATCATTTTTCATTAGCACACAGCCTAAGACTTTCTTAGATTCATCACTATACACCACAAAGAGTTCTCAACTTGAAGGGAGTGTGAGTATCAGCGCTGTGATAAGACTCGTTTTCAACTCCTTGAAACAGTCTTCACATTCATGTGTCTTGATGAGATTTACTCCCTTCTATGTCATATTGGTCATTGTGTTTGATAATCATGAAAAGGATTTCACGAATTGTCGATAATACCCAGCTAGACCTAAAATACTGCGGATCTCCGTTACCGAAGTTGTCCCCAGCCACTCTTCAATTGCCTTCGTCTTGGAAGGGTCCACAGATATCCTTTTCCTGGTGATAACATGACCCATTAATGATACATCCTCCATCCATAACTCACATTTACTATACATTACATAAAACTTATCCCTTCTCAAAGTCTTTAACATAGATTCCAAATAATCCTCATGTTCCTCCATGCTCTTGGAGTATATCAGAATATCATAAATAAAGACCACCAACAATTTGTCGAGGTAATTTCTAAAGACTATATTCATTAAATCCATGAAAAATTATGGAGAATTAGTGAGTATGAAGGGCATCACTATGAACTCACAGTGTCCATACCTCGTTTGAAAGGTTGTCTTGGGAATATCTTCATTCCTCACCTTTAGTTGGTGAAATCCCGACTGATGGTCCGCCTTAAAGAAATAACAAGCCCCATGAGGCTAATTGAACATGTAATCTATCCGTGGATGGGGATACTTATTCTTTATAGTGATTTTATTGAGCTCAAGATAATCAATGCAGAGGCGCCTTGATCCATTCTTCTTCTTGATAAAGAGGACTAGAGCACCCCACTGTAAAGCACTTGGGTGTATAAAACCCTTCTCCATATTATCCTGTAACTACTTCTTCATCTCTTCTAGGTCTACGGTGGCCATTCTATAAGGTGTCTTTGAGATTGGAAGAGATATAGGGATAAGATAAATTGTGAAATCAACCTCTCAGTCAAGAGGAAGTCCAGGAAACTCTTCGGGGAATACATCAGTGTAATCCCTCATGATGGGAATGTCTCCAAGAATACTTCTATCATTTTTCCCAATCATTTGAGCTAGATATGCTTTCTCACGATGATGCAGCTTCCAAACCTGAGAAAAAGATTCTAAAGGAGACTCATTTTCTTCCTTACACTTGTAATGAATCAAAGGATGCTTTTAGATGTGAAAAGTGATATCCTTTTCCTGACAATTGATGTTGTCCTTGTACAAAGATAGCCAATCCATGAACAAGATAGCGTCAAAATCCACTAAAGTATGTATGAATAGATTTTTTGGGTGGTCAAGTCCGAATAAATTAACTGGGGGGGGGGGGGAGTTATAAAGCATGGATGCAATAATTGCACCATTGACTGACCTCTCAAATAACTTTTCCTCCAAATTTTGAGGTGGTGTTTGAATAGTTCTACTAAATATGCAAGATATGAAAGAATGCGTAGAACCAGAGTAAAAGAGTAAATTCTCTATTCTTGAATGAATAACAAGTGTACCTGTCCCGACATCGTTTTCTGACTCCACCTAAGCATCAGAGATATCATAAGACATTCCTTGTTTCCATAGAGGTTGTTGCCGATTGCCTCCGACAATCCTCAGCTTAGGGAAATTGTTCGCACAATGCCCAAGCTCCTTGTAGTTATAACACTGCATTGCAGGCTGAGTGTTGATCTGAACCTTCCTCTCTTCATCATCATTAGAGGGATGTTTCATATCCCTTCGGATGTTCTTGGATAGATGAGGAAACTTTTCTCCTTTGATGCAATTCTTGGTTCCCTTGAGATAGTCACCAAGATGTTTCTTCCAACAATTTTGGAAAAGGGTAAAGTGAGGATGCTTTCCATCATTGAATTTGTTTGATGAACCACCCATGTTTTCTCCATTTTATTCATCTTGTCACTAGGCCAATGATACCACTAGGAGTCTCCAATCCCCATTTCAACATTGAGGGATAAACATATTGTCTCTTCATCGTTTCCGAAGTCTCGAATCGCCAACTCTTTTCATAGACTCGGTTTTAGTCCGCTAAAGAAGCGATCCACCTTGCATTCGGTGTTCAAGAAAAATCCTGAGATGTACCTTTCAAGACTTGTCATGTTTTCTTCATACGACTCAATGGACTCATCTTCCTTCTGCTTGAGTCCAAGGAACTCTCTTTCCATCTTTAGATGGATGATTTGAGGAAAATATTTGTCGAAAAAAATCCTGTTGAATTCCTCCCATTCTATGGAATCAATTTCATCTTGGGAAATTGTATTATTGATCAGTTTCCACCACTGATCAGCTTCCCCATCAAAACGATAGACTTCCAGTACAACTTTCTCTTCATCCGAGCACTGGAGGATAGTGAAAATCTTTTCTATGGAGTTAATCCATTATTCCATGAGGAGGGAATTAGAAGACCCGCTAAACATGGGACACCTTTGATGCATGAAGGATTCTATAGAATCATATTCTTTCCTTGGATGAGGGGGACATTCCACATGATTTAAGTTATTATTCATAACTAGAGCTAGCTGAGCATGTTCTTCCATGATGTTTTGAGCACCCACTTTCATCACATCAGGCATGTCATTAGGGAAATCATCACATTGCCTATCACATTGGTTGTTGGAACGTGTTCTTATATTTCCCTCTATTTACCATGAAAAAGAATGTATAACTAGATGTCTTTAATACTAATCTATTGATCATAAAAATAAACTTTGTACATAAAAGTGTGAAAGAAGAAGTATATCCTGACTTGTGATTCCATAAGTTTATATATAGGTTATCCTCGATCTGTTTCTTAACTTATTTTCTTATGGGATTCTTTTTGTCCCTTAATAATGGTTTGTACTAAGATCATGAATCTACCGAAAAGTATCCCCCATGAGTGTCATAACCAAGAGTGTAGCAAGGCCCGTTATCATGCACCAGTTCCCATTCGAATCTAGATCAAAGTGGTGTTTTCAGGTTTTACCCCTAGATACATTTGTTACAGAGCCGCCTCTACCTGCTCGTATCCAGACAAGGATGTATTTTATTGATAAATCACTTACTCTATACTCACTAAAATTTAGGACTGTTTTCTTATACTTAGTCTCATCATTAAGGTTCTCACTAAGGTACTCTATTCATAATCTCTAAAAATAACTAGAACATCCTATGATACCAACTATAGTGACCTGATTCTTTTACATATAACATTTCATGATTTAAACATAATTAATCATCATAGTACAAGCCTAGGATCCTAATGTCTAGGGTCTTGGAAGACTATGTACATATAACATAAAACATGGGGCTAAACAAACATCATTATTTAATATCCATATAGAGCTTCTAACATCCATTGAGCCCTTAAATCTATATAGGGTACCCTGGGAAACACATGAACAAAGGGATGGTCTAAAAATACTTGTAAGCAAATGAACATAAGGATATATCTCAAGAACATGAGTTAGGAGGCATGATATAATGATATAAAAAGAATGAAACATATAAAATCATTTAATATAAGCTTGGGATCATATAAAAATGGAATCATATAAATGTTGCAGAATCATAAATCATATCTTTAGTACAGGTCAAGGCAAACCTCCAATCCCATTTCCCATTTTAGTACATGTCAAGGCAAACATCCAATCTCATTTCACATCGCATCTCATGAGACTCATATTTACCCAATTCATTAGAGCCCTATCTGGGTGAACCCATATCAAAATTTTCATGAATATTCATTCCACATAATTATTCTTACCACATAAATATTCTTTACACATGAGTAATCATACATAATCAATTGTTCATAAATAGAAGGTTACCCATGGAGAGAATTCGGTACCGCAATCATGACATAAAGCATAACCAATGAGTGTATCCTGAAAGTGTCCCTGAAAAAAATTTATTAGAACATACATGGACGTTCATAAGTTAATTTAGGCATATAACATGGTAGGTGGTAACAAATATAAGTGACATCATATCAGAAATGTATTTGAGAGACATTAGCATTAAATCATTTCTGTGCGGTTTTAAGGAAAATACTATAGAGATTTTAAAATAGTAAGTTGAACATTATTTTATATAAAACCAGAATTGAACCAATAAGGTTTTAATAATAAAAATACTGAATTTATAAGGACAATGGTTTCATAAAACAAAATTTAGAGTGCACTATAAATTGTGTAAAATTACCCGAAGTTCTTTTAAAATGAATGTGCTTATTGGGAAGTATCAAGGAGAGATTCACATGAAAACATGTATATCGCTGAAAGAGAATGAGAGATGGATCTTGGAACATGAGTTTGGAACATATAAACATAATGTTTATTTTCTACTTAAAATGAAAAGATTACTATATATTTCTAAAAATAAAGATAGAGCAACCTGAAGGAATAAAGGAAGTTCGGGTAGAATCCATTATGGTTTATCGGCATGGTGTCAGGTGTCACTGACGGTGCTTGATGACAGAGATAAAGAGTTTTTAATTACATATATATCATTTTGGAAGTATGGAGAACGTGTATAAATATACTGCATCACTTGGTATTACATAAAAAGTCATAACATAGAGAACAATATTTATTAAGAGTGAAAAGGGGAGGATCCCTTACCTTAAATCTGTTGGTGTACTGCACTTGTTATTAGAGACCTGAATAAACAAATTAGGCTTATTAATTAATAATTACAGTACCTCTTCTTTATTCAAATTATTTTTTATAACCTTTTTTTTCATTCAAATCCTTTTTAATTAGTTACAAGGATCAATTTAATTGTTTGGGCTCATTTGTTTAGTTGGCTTTAAAAGATCGGTTCACTTATATTCATGTTTTGATTATATGCAAGATGAAAGTGGTATTCCGAATTGAATATATATATTTTTAGTAAATATACATGAGATTAAATGGTTTTAATTTTAATTAGGTTACTTAGAGTGATGTAAAATTATAATATATATAACCATAGTGATAACTGTTTTTGTTAATCGGTGGATTTGATCACAAAGAATGTGTTTTTCTTTATAGATTTATTCCATTTGTACCAATGAATTACAGAACCTAAAATATAATATATTAAATATATAATAATCTGGTTCAACCATATTACAAATTGTTTCATGACCATAATTAATGATAATAATAGAAATTGATAAATTGTTGTCCTTGAATGTGCTAAATTAGCACTTCTCAAACAGTGCTATCATTTTTTTCAAATAAATAGTTGAGGAAAAGAGAGAAAATAAAAAAATATACCACTAACATGAAGAAATTATATTACTTGTATTTTACTGGATTTATCATACTATTATGGTGAAGGGAGGTGAGGAATGAAATAAAAAAGAAAAGAACATAAAAGAAATGAAGAAATTGGGAAGAGGAATTTACCTCTTGAGACTTCCTCCTTTGAGAACCTCTTAAGGGGAGAGGTTTAGTTATTTGGAGGAGGTTGAGAGCTTTTGGACGTGGAGAATGAACATGGGGTGAGATTTGGGTAGAATAATGGGAAGGAACAAGGCTTGAGAGGAGTGGAGAGAAGAGGGAGTGAAGGGGGGTTTTTATAGTGGAGGAGAAGAGGGATTTCATAATATGATAATCATTAATTAATTATCTCATCCCAAGACAAGGAATAGTAAGTATTAAATGAACATGAATAGTTATTTTTTCATGTGATCCCTAATGAAGTGGGATTATATCAGTAGATCATCATTGATGACTCATTTAATCCATTAATTATCATTTATTGTGAATTATCGGATTCTACTATAGATCAAAAATTCATGTATTTCAGAAAAATCACAAAACATCACCCTAACCATTTTATGACGTGTAGAATCCAAAAATGAATTCTATTTTTCAAAAATAATTTTCTAAATTTTATTATTGTAATATTTAATTAGAATAATAATTTATTATCAAAACCAGTTTTAAAACATTCATTAACTTATTCTAAAATATAGGTATATCGTACTTCCAACATGAATATTATTTTTATTCCACCATAGGTAATGTAACTATTCATTAGGGTATATAACTATTCATATGGGTATGTTACTATTCATTAGGGTAGGATACTATTCACGAAAAATGATGTTACATTTATCGGACTCCAAATAACATACTGATTACAACCGTGTATGCCGGAGTTTTGAAATTCCCAACACAGAAGTGACGAACATATGTTTAAAGGTCACATAGAACTTATTAGTTCATTATGTTGTGTTTTCATGTGATTTTATTATATAATTATAAGAAGGGAATTTCAATTGAAAAACATTGGGTTGTTACATAAAAATACAATCATTCCATATAAGTTAAATGAAAACATTCTTCTCCCAAATTTACTAGATAGTTCAAGGTATACCTCATATTGAAAATGAAAAAGTTTTTTTTAAGCATTTTTTAAATATTATCCAATTTGTAAAAATAAATTTTATTAATTTTATTAGAATATAAATAAAATTTTAAAATACCTATTCAAGAAACATGGACATGGATGATAAATATACCCTAATAAATACTTATATATAAACAATCGTAGATAATAATGTGATTGTTAAATTATCTTTTACATTATGTCTGATTCCAATTGTATGCATCCAATCCTCATGTATAATTATTTAAATAATTTTAATAACTTATTAAAAAATTATTTTAAATTTAATGATACCATATTTGATGATATTGTCGTGTTTTTGTGAAAATAATTTCATTTTTACTCTTCGTTAATGTATTAATTGCTTCATTTAATTATGCAGGTTTTGTCATATACGTTCAACTAAATATTCACCGGTTAAAGTTATATCCTCTTCATAATAATATTAATATAATAAATATCATATTTATTAATTATATATATTTTTTTATAGAATGATTTAATGGAGATCCTGTACAATGAATCTCATCGTGACGTGGAGATTGTAGTTCGTACGTACACAAGATATATGAAATCATTCTCATAATTATGAAGTTGTATGGAAGTGGATTTTATATTTTTTAAATAATAAATTTCATCAAATAAAAATCATATATTTTTTTTATTTCAATCATTATACCCATACAATTAATGTGGTAATGATAAAAAAGATTACACCACTATGTAGAGATGGTAAGTCGTACATACGAACACTAGGTGATTTAATTTTTATTATGATTATAGAATATGGAAAATTGTTTTTCCATATTGAAAATAAAATCTCAGAGTATAATTTATACTGGAGTTATTAATTTAGACTGTAAAAATCTTATGAATAAGAACCATAAGTAGAAATAAATTTGAAATAATCGGTAGAGATATTACCTCTTCCTAAACGAGCTTCATAAAGATCTCGACTCAAAAGAAATAGAGTTGATTTTTGGGTAGTCGAAAACCACTAAAATGATACGATAAATATTAAAGGTTAAATATTTAAGGGATATAAAATATTTAAGGCTCAATGGGAGGTGAATAACTGAGAAATGATATTCCCTTTTATAATTGATGGGATATTAAATTTTGAATATCCATAAATATTAATTTATAATAAATTAAAACCAGTTCTAAAAACCTCAAAATTTTTTTTTATTATAATCTGAAATGATATAGGGTATTAATCTAATAATGCAATAATCGCTTTATAGGTTTTTATTTCAATTTGTTCCTTATCATTTTAATTAATCCTCAATTATTTCATTTTAATTGTAACATAGGTAACAAATGAATAAATATTAAAAGACTTTAATATTTATAATTTTTATGTCAATTAGATCATAAAAATAATATATTCAATATTTTATAACATATACTAATTGTTTTATATGTTTAAAAATATTTTATGATTTTGAAATAATTTAATAAAACCTTATTTCAAGAGAATATCAATACTGTTAATTCGGAGACTATTAGTTTAATGGATTTTAAAATAGATCAACATAAATTGTAAACATAGAACACAATATATTATTATATACCAAAGTGGTTAAGGTAATTTATAATAAAATAATACATTAATTATCCAAAATTATATATATTAATATTTTTAATAAGAATAAGTTGATATTTTTATTAATAAAATAATCACTACATTGATTTTTTATAATAATTTAATATTCTAGATTTTATGATTAAAAATAAAAAAATACAAAGAAGATATAAATATTCTAGAACTAAAATCAATATTTATAGTCGAATATATCTTCTGAAAAATCCTATATTAATAATTTTATAATTATTAAAACAAGAATGTGAAAACTTTAACCTCACATTGAAGAAAATATTATAAATTCTTTTGGAATTTATATCAAGAAAAATATGGTAACTAATCAGACACATGGATGATTATGGTTAATATATACTTGACCAATAAGATATTTTCATGTTTTTTTGGACTTTTAATGGTTATTATGATTTTTATAAATATTATTTTATTGATTTTGCATCTATTAAATAATGGTGGCGTCATCATTGTAAACCAAACTAATGTAATTATTTTTGTCCTAGAATTTAAAAAGAAGTTTACATGATTAATAAAAACTTTTTATCTCTAATATGAGTATTTACATTAAAATATAGATTCATAATAACACTATATTAAAAATTATATAGTTATTAATGTTTGAGTAATACAGACATAACGTTTCCACAAATAAAATATATTAATTGTCCATATCTCATTTATGTGGAATTTCTATGATATAATTTCCACCCAAGGATGATTTAGGCCAAAAAAAACTCATCCAATGATAATTGGAAAAGTTATAGGGTGATTTTATAATTTTATTTCTATATTTAATTATAAAATTTACCTTTTAATCGTATTAATAAAATATTTCTGAAGTTGCTATTATAAATGCACCAAAATAAAAGAAATATATTAAATTAAGTTCGACCCATTGATTCTAATTAGGGATTATAATTTTCAAAAGTCATAAGATTGATGTTTTAGTAATTAATTTCAAATTACTTCAGTAGTCTAAATGTGAAATCAATTTCTCAATGTTAAAACATGAAAATTATTGAAATGTTTTTACATCTAAATTCAATGAATTTTTTTTTCCAGTGATCCAAATTATAGGAAATAATAATAATATAATCTATTTATCCTTTAAAACCATTACTATATATAATTTAACAACATATTTTTTTTAAAAAAAGGTAGTTTTCAATTAAAATTCATTATTATTTTTACTATTCATCATAACTGGAATCTTATTTAAAAAATACAAAAAATTTAGCAAAATTAAATTTTGAAAATCCAATTTCAAAGAATAATTTTATCTTTTTAAAGAAAATATAGATGTTTGTCAAAAACTATATTTAATTTTAGTGCATAATTAAATGGTGAGAAAACTACATTTGTTTGAAAAATAATTCTGTTACCCGAAAACAAAATTCCCCTTATATAATTTCTATAAACCATATTAGATAAATTTCGTAAATTATATCTTATATAATAAATTTATATTAAAAAAAATATTTATAGAGGGATTTATATTATTATTTTTAATCATTTAATGTTTTCAAGGAAAACGTATCGTTTTATATAAAAAATATATTTTTTATTTATCATGAATTAAAAACCAATGAATTAATTATATATAAATGTGAAAATTATATTTTTATAAAAAATGTAATATTGTCTATACCTTCAATTATAATGGCTAGGATATATGTTAACATACAAATTATTTGTTATTCACATAAACATGGGGCTGCAAGAAATAAATTATATCTGAAGAACTTGTAATTATCTGTAAATAGTGGTGGATATACAAAAATAGAAGTTTGTGTTGCATGTATTGAAATATTATAAAAGTTTATAGTCAAACAAACTAGATTAAATAAGTTAAAAAATTATATCTCATATAAATATAAGGTTGTTACATTGATTGCGTGAGTTATTATCATCAGTGAAAATCAAATAAACTGGTTGATTCATTGAGTGGAAAAGGAAAGGTTAAATTAATGAATTTAATTGTTGAATTTGATATTTTAGTTAATTATTTGATTATTATTTTCCAGGATTTTTTTGATATATGGAAATCAACTATTTAGTTTTAGGTTTTCGTATAGGTGACTCTTTCAAAGATAATTAAAAGAGGTAAGAAGGAGGATAATGCATTGTAGGAAGATGATGAATCTGTTAGGAAGGGTATGATTCCGTTATTGAATATTCATGTTGAAGGAATTTTGATAAATCAAAAAATATTATGTGTTACTAGTGATTACTGGTTGAGGAATGGTTTGTTGAATAAAGCTCACTGTTCTCCATTTTCAATTCATCTGGGAATCACTACAAAGTTTAGGGATGATCAGATGTATAACTGGTGGGACTGAATGAAAATAGATATTCCGGAATTAACCATATATTAAATGAGTTGTTAGTAGTGTAACATATAATAACTATTACCAAAGAGGAATCTTCATTATTTTCATGTTCTGAGGAGTAAATGGGGAAAATATAAGGTCATATTTTATATTAGGGCTACCGATAACATCATAAGGTAATAATGTGATTTGGTTTGTTACTAAATGATTCAATAAAACATCTCATGTCCTTCCAATTAGAGAAATTATGTCTTTATATAATAATTCTATATTGTATCTAAATGACATAGTCAGGTTAAACAGAGTTACACTCTCTATTATATCCGAATTTGATCAAAGGTTCACAACAATTTTTTAATGTGTTATGTTGGAAAAAAAGTAACACAAGAGGGGGGTGAATTGAGTCTTTTAAAAAAACATCCAATGTTATGGATTTTTAATCCCTTTTGAAATATTTATAAAAATAATTATTTCTTATGTGAAATGTATATGTAGTTGATAAAAAAATAAAGAAGATATCCAATTTATAGTGGTTAGATGACCAAATAACTCATAGTACACTCCCCCAATCAGTCTCTTTATGAGCATAGAGAATTTCCCTAGAATGGTCCTCTAATCACAAGAAAAAAATCAGAAACTGATTGAATGAGTTGAACACAATTACTAAAAGGCTAAACACAGAGCCTTCTAATTTTTTAACAAGGAACTGATTGTCCACTTTTTAGATCAAGAATATGATACTAAACAACAACATAGTTCAAATAGTGGAAATTATAATAAATAAAAAGTGTTTTATATGATGATTACTATTGATCTTATTAATTGAAATATGAGATATGGATAATTGAGGGATTTGTTTCTTCAAAAAATGAATGTCTTCAAGAAATATTAGTTCTAATGCAATCCTGGTTGCAATAAATCTTCAAATAATAACAACATAGAATTGAAGAATCAATATTACTATATTATTTGGAACAAAATGTATGTCACCAAGGTGAAACATATTTTATAAATTTATATCAATCATCATTGTATCATGTTAATAGATAATCCCACTGACTTGTATCACCTATATCACATGCACACCACACCAATTAAGAAATACTTTGATCAAATAAATAGATTTTATCTAGATGAACAGATCCAATAAAACATCCTTAATGATTTCTAAAATTAAATTCTATATTTAGTAGTGGATTATTAACACCCCATATGAACAAGAGTGATTTTCTTTACATTGTATGATTCTTTGAATATATCATAAATAGAATTGAAAAGATCATAAACAGGATTAGAATTAGTTTGATGATATTCCAAGGCTATCGCATGAAACTTTGATAAAATCCCAAATATATTACTCTGATGATAAATAGATAATATAGGGTTGAACTAGGTAATTTGGGGTTCCTTTACGTATTGTAGGTTATCCACCATAATATTGTTCCTTAACCATATTTTCATCTGTGTGTAACATTGGGAACAAAGAAACATAATGATGATGATGCATAAGATTGAACTTTATTGCAAATGATTCAAAATATATCATTGATGGACCATATGTTAACTTACCAAATTTATGGCATGAATAGGGATTACATACTCATTTTATGGTTGAAATTATATGTGTTAATTGATTCCCAAATCAATGGTCGCAGATCCATATAGAAAATATCCCGCATAGGGTTTATTTTCCATAAGAATACTATTTAGTGTAGCATAGGTATAACAAACCATTTGTTCATTTATCAAATGTAGGGGGTTGAACAGTGTTTCCATAAAACATCGTGTAGATCATACTTTAACAAAAAATACAAATAATAAATTGATATATATTCCTAACACATACATCACGTAACATCGTTGAAAAACAAACAATGATATTTATGAACATTAAAATCACTATTAATCTTGAGTATTTTTGGGACAATTCATTCCAAAAAACATCTCCCTTTTTGATGAATAAAAAACCCACAAAATAATTAATAGAAACATTAGAAATTGTAATCATTAAAAAGTATTTTAATTTCACATAATTATGTCAATTGAAATTTAAGTAGGTTTCTCACATGACTATATGACTCAAATATTCTCTAAAAATATAAACTCTCCAAAATAGATGTTTTTTAAATATTCACCCCTTTTTGAGATATCATAAATAATGTTTTAAAACAGAAAATAATATAAACCATAATTAATATTTCCCTAAACTGTGAATGAATGTTATCGTCTACTTTTAGGAAAATAATATTTGTGATATGGTAGTGTGATCATAAATAACTAAATACATAATGTATAAAAATATATTAAAAACATAAAATATTAGAGTAATATAATCTAAATAATTAAATTATTTATCTAATAAAATGTTTAAAAGAAATTTAATGATTATATCTCAATGTCTACTTAAGAGGTCTTCAAAATAAGGGGATCCTATCAATTTGGATTCCCAAATATGGACCTCCATAGATTGTAGTCTTTATAGAAAAATTAGTATTGGTATTAACAACATTTTTAATTTCATGAAGCTTCACCAGTAAACTATGAAAGTGTTTATTGAAGAGATTCATCCATTATTGGATCATCTTCTTTGAATTTTGTCAAACCTTCAAACATTCCACGAGTTTCACCAGCACAAACTTTTTCACAGACTTATCATACTGTAAAAATGATATCAATATATATCTGACATGATGAATAACTATCCCCAACTAAGATTTAGTAGAGATTAATTAATTGATCAAGTCTTTCTGATTTTCTAGATGCACATTTAGAGGTGTATTATCACACTAGATACTGTGCAGCATATATTTGAATTTACCCATCACATTATTAATTTATTCAAATCTCTTTATCAGGTCACGAGTTTTGTGTTGAGGGGTTGAGAATGAAGCCTGATGACTATAATTAATAGACTGAAATTCACTTCCCATCATATATTTCAGAACATCAAAATCATATTTCTTTGTAGACTCACCTTTCAAATGTATGAACTCTCTTCCTAATGAATTAATTAAAACATCATCATCTCCCACAAAAACTAAATATTTATGAACATAATTAAGTTTATTTTTATGAGGTTCAAAATAAAATATTAAAATATTTGAACTTATCATCTTCTCATAATTCTTCTTCTCATCTTCCAAATCGTATTTCAATGTGAGGTTTTTTATTGCCAAATGCTTGAACTTTCAGATTTATTAATCATCATAGGATTTTGAAGACTCATGTGTGATTTTCTTTTCATGTTATATATATTCCACCAGAACCTAAATGGGCTCTTCATTGATTTCTTATTTGTTTCTTAAAATAGATCCCCATCCACAAAAGATTCAGCTGCTATAAGAAAATTGTTAACATGTTTAAGGATACCTTGCCTATGAACATCATGACTATGTTAATAGTTCTCAACAACCTCATTCCCATAAGCCACATGCTATACTAAATTTGAAGCTTAATTCCTAGAATTAGGAATATTTATTAAACCCCTTATTCTCCAAACAGGATGACCAATTCAGTTCTAGATTCGGCTTCATCATGACTTTTTCTAATAGAACCCACTAATAGAATCATCCCTTTCTCCTACTAAGAATCTACCTTCAGCTTATGGTATTGTTCAACTGGAATAGATAAACTGATGTTGTAGGATTTATTCTAAACCTATGAATTATTCAGATTAGTCCCAACACTGTGAATGTTATCAAAACAAAATCAATATCCAAGAACAATATTTAGGATTGTTCCTCTTCTAAGAATCAAAAATGATATAATTCTCCAAAGGGATAATATACCATCTTGGCCTCTATGTGTCAATAATGAATCAAATATCTTATCATAAAAAGAGTTATGTTTAACATAATATGGAAAAAATAAAAAAGAACATACATGTTAAGGTATTGAACTTTTCTTGCTCTTCTATTCTTGTTAAAATCACAGTTTTAATAACATTAAAATCTACTCTTTTATCAATTGTAAGTTCCTTGTTCACAACTTTTTTGATGGTCCTTGTTCCACATAAAAAAATATAAAGTCTTTTAACTTATAATTACCATAAACAATTTCTATTACATCCAAATGGTAACCCCCCTTTTGTATTAATCATTACAATTTATTCATATCGATCAAAGAAAGAGAAAATTCAGTATTGTCAATCATAGAGATTATTTCATCTTTTTTAAATCCAAAACAGGACATAGAATTCATAAAAAACACTTTTACTTCTATTTCAAACATAAAATTAGTGTTATCATATCCAAAATACAAATCTAGTCCTTGTAATTTAATCAATTCCATTAATGAATGATTTTTTCTATCAAAATACCAAAATCAGTAACCATACCATGAAGAATCTTGTAAAAACTTTCTGGATGATACACAGACACACCCAAATCAGTATCTTGAGGTCTTCCTGGAAGCTCTATTTCTGATAGATTTTTTATTGAAGGATTTTTTGGTTTACCATTTCGGTAAACATGAGTGATATGGAGAGGGTCTATAAATAGAAGTCATGAGAATATTATGAGTTGGATAAGGCCAACAGTATTATCAGGCTGGTTGAGAATGTAATCGTTATGTTTTAATTTGAATATACAAATAAAAATAATTTTTAAACGATAAAAAATAAAACTTATTAATGTGTCACAAAATAAATAAAGATAAATACATTCATACATAAAACATATATAGTTAATTTGAAATTAAATGGAGAGTTTAAGAATAAAATAAATTACTTCTAATTTATTTTAAATTCAAATAATCCAAACTCCCCCTTAAGAAAATAAAAACATTCAATGGGATGTGGTTTAGTGAAAATATCTTCTAATTGATATTTGGTATCATCAAACTCTAAAAATATATCAGTTTTAGGAACATGACCTCTCAGATAATGATACCTTATACCAATATTCTTATTAAAAGAATGACTTATTTGTTTGATAAATTAATTATAGCACTAGTATTATAATATAAAATAAATATATTATTAAAATTTATATCAATTTTCAAATATTTTTTAATCCAGAATTCGTATACACATCAACTCCCTATAGAAACATATTATTCCTCAGTAGTTGACTGTGAAACTGAGTGTTGTATCTTACTCAACCATGATTCTATTAATTTTATAAAAAATTGATCTCTTCATGAGGAAATTTTTCTATTTAATATACTTCCTCCTAAAAAACATCTAAATATGAAATAAAATTCAATCCTTCTATTTTTGGGTTAATAAGAGATTGAAAAAGTTCATTTTTAATATTTATAAATTCAGGTAACAATAATAAGATGAGATTATTTTGGATTGGATTGTAATATAGAACATATATATAAAGAAAACATTATTTTTGTTATACTAGAAGTAAGTGACAATAAAATACCAATCATACCTCTATATATCTTTTTGTTCACTGTTTGTCCAGCATTATCCAAATAATGTTTTTTATTTTTACACATGGGTGTCAGTATAGAAAATATGGCCTTTATCAGCACTATAAATGCGGATTTTAAGCACTAAAATAGTGATAATATTATAGGAAAAAAGGGGGTGGGGTACCCTTTAACAGTACTAATAAAAGTGCAGATAAAGACCCATTTTATCTATGATTTTTTAAAATCACTTGTTAAAGTTAAAAAATGTAAAAAATAAATAAAAATTGTTCATATCGGGGAGGGGCTTTAATAGCAATTGAAACCCCTTTTAATGGTGCCCAACCCCTATTCTACACACCAAATCCACCCCACCCATAGCATACACACAACATCCACCACTCAACACCCTTTAATAGTGCTAGAAATAATTCCACCTACCCGCGCAACCTGCCTCTCCCTAGATTCGAACCCAAGACCTCTTGCCTGGGCACCTAAGCCTTTACCACTCCACCATATTGCTTTGATCTCCATTTAATAATATACCTATTTTATTTTATATATATATATATAGTTAGATTTACTCTTATTTTAATATTTATTTATCTTAATATATATATATATATTATGTTAATAAATATATTTGTATATCAATATATATATATATTAACAATATATTTATTTGTATATTAATATGTATTAATATGATCATTTTTATATACATTTCTATAATATGCTATTGTTGTGTTTTTATAAATTAATAAAAACATATGTACAACATAAACACACTTATATATATTTTACGAGTATTTATATATATAATAATACATATTTTTATATATATTTACAAATATTATATATTATCATGTATATACATATGTTTAGAATATACAAGTAACAAATATCAGTTTTTCAATATAGATGTACACAAATTCATAAACACACAAACACATCATATAGGTATATAAATATTAATATATTTGTATTATAAATAAAATGAATATTAGTGTTTTATTTAGATAATCCATATATATTGAGAAATATTCTTTATATGTAAATTTTGATTATTTATTTATGAAATTAAATTTTTATGTGTGAATATAAAAAAATATTTTTGCATTTTTATATAATTGATTATAAATAAAATTACATTGTGGAAAATGATAAAATTTCAAAACCTTAATATCATAATAAATATATCACCTCAAAATTTTCTCTCCCCAATTAAAAAAACCAAATTTCCCCTCCCTGAAATGATGCTGAAATTCCAATGATTGTTAAAATATTTGGGTAACAATACTAGAAACTCAGTTTTGGAGGCCTTTTAGGAAGGTTTTGTGCTAAAAAATGTGATAGAAGGTTCCCCTTGACTAATAGCCCATAGAGATCATCACCATATTTGATTTGATATGTTCTAGAGCCCAAAGGGACTCCCAGATTAAAATTTATAGCCTTTTGATTTTTAAGTTACGTTTTCAACTTATTTAAGATTTTTTATAATTTTTTTTATTTTTTAGTCATAAAATTGTTATTAAATAATTATTAGTCGAGGATAATTATAAAATTATTAATTGATAATTTTTTTAAATATTTGTATGCCATTTTCACTAAATATATTATATATTAAATGTAAATTTCTATTTATACATATCTAAAACATATTTATAAATATATATATTATATTTATATCAATAAAAATATTCTTGTATATTTATATATCAATATTATTTTTTTAAAATATTATTTTTTATAAATATAACCCTTATTAGTGTTAGGGGAAAAGTGCTAATAAAGCCCCACTTTATAACCACTGCTAAAAAAGTGTTGATAAATGTGGCCCCATTAACAGTGCTTAAAATGTGATGATAAAGGGGCAGATTTATCAGTGCTAAAATGAAGTGCATATAAATGGCAACTTTTAACAGCTCTTCTTTTAGTGCTGTTAAAAGTTCCCTTTGGAAGAATTTTTCATCTTTGATAAAGGCACCCACATTATCAGCACTTTTTTTAGCCATGTTAAAGGGTGGAATAGTGGAAACCTAGTTTTGTGGTATTTAGTTGTATATATCTTGTTATTTTAAGTCTTAACTTTTTCAAGGAATCAATAATATATTAACATTTATTTAACACATTTAAAAAATCTATGTTAAAAATATGTGATCCAAAAATGTATTTTTTTCCCATCATAATCATTTCCAATTATTTTTAAATTAATTTTGAAAAATCATTATATATTTCTATAATTTTATATCCAACAATAATATCATCATCATAAATTAGTATTAATAAGATATTAATAAAAAAACTCATAATATGTATTGGATCCACCAATCCAATAGTAAAACCAATTTTCAAAAGAAAATAACATAATATTGCAAACCACTTCCATGGTTCCTTTTTATGACCATATAAAGATTTAATAATTTTTGAAAAATAGTTTCTTTTATGGTTTTTAAAACAATGTTTTTTTATCATAAACATGACCCATTAAATATCCATTTCAAAAGGATGATGTACCATCCATCTTATATAAATTAATATACATATTAGATATATAAGATAAAAACATTCTAATAGATTTTAATGTATCTACAGGTGAAAATTTTTCATTATAATAAATACCATCTTCCTGATTATTTCCTTTATAAAATAATCTTGTGTTGTTTATAGTCTTGATACATTGATCATCCTATATATTTATAATGACCCACCTCGTTCCTATAACTGGATAATTGGTTGGCCTTTCTACAATTTTCAAAACATCATTTCTTGTGAAGTGTTTTAGTTCTTATACAACTTTTAACAAAAAAATATTATCTTCTAAGACGTAATCAATAAACATAGGTTCTAATGGAGATATACATGATGAAAATTAATATAGTTTTCATATATTTCATCTAGTTATAACTCCCCTATCAAGATCACTAATATAAATTTATAAAGGAGAGTTATTTATGGTTCTACACTATCTAGGAAAGACACTTTTATGTTCATCAGTATCATGTTATTCAAAATAGTATATATTTTCATTAAATTATTTATCAAAATCAGTTTAAGGGTTTCAAGTCTCACATTTTCAAACAAGTCAGTAATTTGATCAGTTTGATCTTTCTCTTTAATTAATAAGTCTGCTTCATCAAGAATCATGAACTAATTGTTCAACAATACATGATGTTTTATTGTACACTATATAATCATTGGATGTTATATAATATCCGAAAAAATCGTTCATCAGCCTTAGGATCTAATATACTAAGTTGTTCTATAGTATTCAAGATATAAACCTTGCATCTAAAAAATTTAAAGCACTTTACTTTACGTTTTCTTTTTTTCTTAATGATAATAGGGTGTCTTTATCAAAAAAACCCTTATTAATATTTTATTCATGATATAAAAATTTATTCTTACAACATCTGCCCAAATTTAGGCGGGAATAATGTATTAATTTAGTATAATCATTTCCTTTTCTTGAAAACATATATTTCTTCCTTCATTAATTCCATTTTTTGAGGTTTTCATGCGACACAGAATGTGTATTAAATATCCAAATTTTAGAAAAAAGAAATAAATTATTTAATTTAAAATTATACACCTTGATCTATTCTGAAAAAAAGTTATTTTAAAACACTTTTAATTTTTAACAATTTTACAAAAAAACATTAAAAAATAAGGAAAACGTCATTTCTGTGTTTTAGAAAATATACCCAAGTAAATAAAAAATCACAATAAACTAAATCATAGGTTAATAGATTATTATTGAAAATATCTACTCTTTATGGTCCAAGAAAATCTAAATGTATTAGTTCTAAATGTTTATATGTGGAAATTTAGTAAATGTATTTGAATAAAGATTGGTGATGTTTTCTAATTTTTGCATGCCTCAGATAATCCGTCATTGTCAAACATAAGCCTGAGAAAATAAGAAATTAGATGTTTCTTAGATAATTTAATAAATCATATAAAATAATGTGTACATGTATTCTATTAAAAATCCATGACACATTTGTCTTATCAATAAAAAACACATTACAATTACATAGTGAATTTAATAATAAATCATAAACATTATCTGTTATTAGTGATCTTAATTTATAATGTTTATATTTAAATACATAGATGGAATTAATGGAAAAGTCAACATAGAATCCATCAAAAAAAAAGTTTAGAGATATTTATATACTTTTTATTTAACCCTTTACAAATAAAATTCATTGTTGATAGAGATATTCTTTGGATTTCCAATAGTTCCAACTCCATCAATATTCCCTTTTTTTATTATTATCAAAAGATACTAAACCTCCATTCAATTGAATTTTCGAGTGGAATTTTGCTGAGTCTCTAATTATGTGCCTAGATTATCCACTATCCATATCTCATATTTCTTTCTTGTTTCTGAGTTATGATTCCTAACGGAGACAATTATTTATATTTTTGTTTTTGTACCAATATTATTTTAGGCCTTGTAGTGTTACTAAACAATAACCTAGGAATAATGATCTCATTTAGTTTTCCATATTCCAAATCACTTTCTTCTGATTTTTTTGAAATTAATTCTATTTTAATACCACTATTTTTGAGAATTTTTCAAATAATAATTAATAGTGTAATTACATTTTTCTCCAAAAAAATATGAAGTAATATTTTTCTTATTGTGAAGATAATAATTCTTGTACTATTTTGATTTATCAACCATGCATCCTATTCTAAATAACATTATTTTAATGGAATTATTTTGAAAAATGAAATTCAACACTTTTTCTCATTTTGAAAATGTAATTGATGTACTCTTACAAGATTCTTCTTCATCATATAATTCATTTATTAATTTTTCATGATCAATGTAGTTTGTTGAAGATTTGTTAAATTGATCAACTAGTTCTTTATGTTATTATAGAAGGGTGACCACTTCACTTAAAACATCATTGGGAATATTTTTGAATAATTTATGTTTCTTTAGTAAATAATCATATTTCACTTCTAAAATTATATAGTATGAAGCATGTTTTTCATTTGAAAAATTATCTGCATCAAAATAAGAAGTGTAATAAGATGGTACCTCTTCCACTTCCTTACCCATAAAGTACATATTATCGTTGAGATATGATTCTTCCTTATCTAAATAGGATTTTTTAAGAATTTATGGTGTCTTAAAATAAATTCCATGTTGATGTCATTTCAGTTTTTCATTTTTTATCATAATAAACATTATTTTTATATTTGTTTTCATGCCTTTTCATTTCATATTTCAATTAGGATGAATCAGGTCTATTATAACCATATTTTTCATTCATATAATCATTCTTCTATTGGTTATTTATCCTCATTCTTAAAATATTTTCATAATCCTCATTTATTCTTGTATAATTTCCTGAAATTTATTTCTTTCTATGCCAGTTCCATTTCAATATATGATGAATATGAATTTTCTCTATTTTTCTTCCTATTTTATTTTTTGGCTATGTCTCTAATATGTCATTTTGAGAGTAGTATTTTAAATTTTCACTAAAATATTATGATCATAAACATTATAATACATTTATTATTTATACATTATCAGTGTCCCAAGTATTTAGTTCATAGTAAGATCTATGATAGGTGATGTTTTTTCAATGTTAGCAGATATGACATTTCATTTTGATGGATGTATTCTATGTACTTTTAGAGTATGATCAGAATTTTTGATGTGTTCAAAAGAGAATGTAACATTATTTACAATCTCAATAAGACATTAATTCATCTTTGTGATGATTTATACATAAAACATTATGATGTTGACAAATTTTACCTTTGTTGTATCATACCTTATGTAGCATACATTTTTTATTTTTTATAAGAAAGTGCAATAGTTTTCCATATTTCATATGATGTAGGACATTATAAAACAAAATTAAACTCATCTGGTCCTAGTCCACAAATAATATCATTTATTTATTTTCAATTTATATCATACTCATGTTCAATTTGTGCATCCCAAGTCTCATTTTTTAGTAATCTTATAAGGAGTGATTACTTATGAATTGAATCTGAATCCAAGATTTATCAGATAGATAATAATATGAGATTTCTAGAATCAGAAATTTTCACCAATAAGGAATGGATTAAGAAATATATAAATTACTTCTCTTATATCATCCATTGAAAACATTTTATAGACCTTATTTTTTTATCATGCTATAAATTGATCCCTAATTCTCACCTCTGATACCAATTGTTTGTTCCAAATAATTCAAATAAACACAAGAGGGAGTGAGGTGTGTCATTTCAAAATTCCTAAAAAATTATGGATTTTGAATCCCCATGAGATATTTGTAGAGAAAAGTGATTTATTATATGAAAATTATATATAGGTGATAAAAAAAAGAAATAACATAACCAATTTATAATGGTTCATGACACAAGTATCATGTAGTTTACTTTAACAATCACTCTGTATATGAGCATTGCGAATTTTACTAGAATATTTCACATATCATGACAAAATAAATACACAACTGAGTACATGTAGTTGACTTTTTTACAACAAGGCTAACTATAGAGACTTTTGTCTCCATAAAAAGGAACTGATTATCCACATCTTAGATCGAGAAGCTGATAATCCAACACAACTAAGTAAAATAAGTGGATCCTCTAATAAATTAAAAGAGATTTATTTGAGGATTAAGGTTAATCTTAAAAATTGAAAAGGAAACAATGGAAATTAGATAAATCTTATTATTTAGAAATGAAAGAATTAACGAGAGAATTTTTTTGATGAAATAATGTTTTGAAGTGATCTTCAAATAATAACATCAAAAAATAACATCAGTTATCTTACAATTGTACAAGATAAACAAATTATGTCACTAAGGTGTAGCATATTTTATAAAGATGGATCAATTATCATAGTGGCATAAAAAAAATAATAAAAAAAAATGTTATAACCCATAACATTTACACACCGCACCAATTAGTTAAAACCCAGATCAAATAAATATCTTTTCACCAATTGAATAGACCTATGAAAAACACATGAAATACTGCATAAATTAAAATTTTAATTGACTAGGGGTGTCATAACTTCCACTAAGAACATGATTGATTTTCTAGGAAAAAAAATACAATTCATATAATCACTCAAAATGAGGTTTGAAAAATTCATAAAGTAGATTATAATCATCATGATATTCTCATATGACCATCACATGAAACTATAATAAAAAAGTGAATATAAAATATCAATGATTAATAGTAAATGTAGGGTTGAACCACATAACATTGGGTTCCGTTGTATAGTGTAGTATTCCTACCTGCATATTGTTACTTAACAATACATTCATATACACATAACGTAGTTATAAAAGAATCTATAGGATGACGATTCTTATGCTCAATCTTTTAATAATAATATTATGGACATAGAATTGATGAAACATAAATTCATTTACCGAACGTAGGGTATGAACATGAATTCCTGACTCATATGTAGGGTTGATATTCAATTCGTTTTTTGATTCTAGAACATTGGGTTGGTGATACTTTTGAAAAATATCCCACGTATGATTTCTATTCTATATGAAAACTATTTAGCTTATCATATGGATGAAGAACTATACATTCATTTACTTAATGTATGGTTTGAACACGGTTTCCATAAAACATCCTACAGTTCATAAATTATCTAAAAATATAAAAAAACATGATGTTTATTCTTAAAAAATACATAAGGTAATTTTATTAGAAATAAAACAAGGGTATATTTTAACATTAAAATCAATATTAATATTTAGTATTTTGAGACAATACATGTCCAACAAAATATACTTCAAAAGGCATTAGGTGATGAATTAGGTTTCTGTAAATCTTTCCATATTCAATGCGATGAGAGTTATAAGAAGATGATTCTAATATCATAGGATATGAATCATTATTTCTTAATGGATAACAATGGAACTGGGGACTGAAATGTTTCTTTGGTTGAGTTTTGTGATAATAATAGTTTTTATTCCAGTATACATATGGAGCCATTTGACGTATTATATAGAATGTACTTTCAGTAAAGAAGAATATTTTGATGATGTAGGAATAAAGGAACTCAATTTTACCATAGTTGGTTGATGATATGGTAGTTAGAATTTATTTTATCCATCAAAACATGAGTATAGATGAAATTATGTAAATACGTTAATAGGATATCAGTGGAAATATTATTCATTCAAGGTATGTGATCATGTCATTCTCAATTTTTCCACAATAAAAAGTGATAAGAATTTGGTAATAAGGGGAATCTACATCCATAGTTCATTGGACCATATGAAATCTTGGAGATATTAGGATCAGTATCTTATCTATGTTCATTACCATCACATTTTTCATTGCTAGACAACATATTCCCTATTTTAAAATTATAGCAATATGTGTCGAACATGACGTATGTTTTAATAAAAATTGTAGTTCACATGGAAGAGAGTATTTATTATGAGTAACAACACATTAATATTCTTGAATATAGAGATAATTGTTTTATGTATAAGATTATTATCCATGTTATGGTTTTAAGGAAACAACTACTTATTTATGAGGCCATAGGGTAATCTGAAAATTCAATGATGAAATGATATACCCACTAGTTTTAATCAGAGAATAATGTTGATGATACTGAATTTATAAAAAGGATAAATTGTTAATAATACATATATAGATGGAAGAAATCAATTCAAGATTTATTTATATGAACTAGATTGTTATATTAGATTTAAAAATATTATGTTATTTTTTTTAAAACTGATATAATTTTTATTAAAATTTTTTATTATATGGTCTTATTTTAATATATAATTTAAAAATTTTATAATTTTAAAAATATAAAATTAATATAAATTTTCAAATAATAAGATAAAAAAAATTTACATTGTTTGATGTTTTCTGATTTCCTGTAAAATATTTATTTTTTAGTGAATACTGAATGTATTTATTTTTTAAAAAATCATTTATTTAAATAAATAAATTAACTTAAAAGTGTAAATATATTTGGAATGTTCATTCCCATAACCAAAATATTATTTATTTATATGTAAAATTCTTAATTATATTTAAATAAAATATCTATTTTAGTTATATAAGTTTTTTTTGGGTTTAAAAATACAATTTTAAATAATTATTTTAATATGAATAATGTTTATATTTTTTAATTCATCAAAATAATACCTAATGGGGAATGTATTAAATGAAATTTATTTACTATATACAGATAAATATTAATTGATTTTCCAAAAATGGTTATTAATATTCATAGAGTCAACATTGAATAATATTTTTCTATAAAATATAATAATAAAAAAATTGATGTACCATCATGTTTACATGATTAATTTTAAGTTAAATTTTTTAATTTCTATTAAATTAATTTATTAATATAGATTTCATATTTTTAATCATCATAATTTATTTTGTATAAAAAGGAAAAATTGTTTTTTAACTGATTATTGAAAAAAATCAATATTTATTACATCGATTAGGTTAAAAATAACTTTTGTTAGTGGTTATAATATTAATATTATCGTGTCAAATGGACTGGAAACATATAAATAACACAATTAATGGAAATATTTATAACATATAAATTTCTGGACCTACTTTTTATCATTCTCAGATACAATTTCACGGGAAAAAACATATTAAAAATTAACTCTTATAAAAATATAAAAGTTTTCCACTCTCTTATATTATAAAAGGAATCCCCCTCTACTCCTATATACACACCTATCACGGCCTTTTCATGAAAAATAACAACCAAAATCACTTATAAAATCTTTTTACTACAATCTTATAAGACATACTTATTTCACAATGAATACCGATGAATGAATTTCAATCAAACCAAAATGATTTATATAAACAATTGGTAACATTGAACAACATGTTTTTTTGATTCACATCTTTCTACATGACATTAATTTATTATTATACAATGATTATATAATAATCATAAAATAATATATATATATATATAATCTTAATGATCGATAACAATTTTATATATCATATTTATATCATCATTATACTTATAGATAAATTATATCATTTATAACATTTTTATATTTCATTCCTTATGGTATATGATGATGTCTTCCTTGTGTAACATGGACTACCACCCCGCGAAGCATTGTGAAGCCTTTTTCACTATTTCTTAACAAGGAAGTTAATAACTATTAGAAAAATTAACATCTTTGATATAAATGACATAATTATTATATTAATGAAATAATTAATTTTTTTGAAACATTATATATAATTTTCATTCTTACCTTTTCAAAAATTAAAAAAGTGATATCAATGTTCATAGATGTGTGGAATACCGCCACCTCAAACTGATGTGATTCATTTTTTCATATAAAATATAAATAATTATATATATAAGTATATATAATTAATACTATATAATTAATGTTATAATCAACATTCATGAAATATAAATTTTACTTACCTTATTTTCATAATGAAAATTCGAAAAAAGGAATATTTTTTCACACATTAGTATGGCCTACCGTCTCCATTATCATGAAATTATAATTTTTTTGTATCCATATTACATGATTGGATAAAAAATAAACATTAATTTTGAAAATGATAATTATATAATTATTATTACAATTTAAAATTTTAAATAATGACCTATTTGGCAACAATCAACCTACCTAGAAAAATTTTAAAACAAAAACCAAATATGTCCTAAACGCCTGACATTAATTTAAATGAATATGTAAATGAATATAAAATGGTAATAAGTGATTTAAAATTAGTAATGAATAATAAAATAGTTATAAATAAATTAAATAATTACTATATGTTTATAATTTAGGATTAAAATTCTATACATGAAAATCTGGACAAAAGGTAAGGGATTTCATCTCAATCTCCTTTCATTGTGGAATGTATTGATTTTATACACCTTTATTATTATATGAGGTGTATATACAGCCCAAGGAAATTATATATCATTATAATTATTATTATAGTATTTAATTTTTTAAAACGTTTTTATTTAATGGGGATAAATATTTAAATATTTTCTTGGTGATAAGGAAATTTCATTAATATAAAAAATAATATTTAATGTTAGCATAAAAAATCATCAATTTCCAAGACCAAAAATTTAAAATGATTTTGTGAAATTTATTATATGGAAAAAATGATCTACAAATTACTTTTTCTGTTTTATTTAAATTTGTTAAATAGTATTAAAAATGAATCATTTTAAGTGTTTGATACAGAACGTATTGTGAAAAAATGGAATGTCTTATTCATAACATATATGAATGAAATCAGTTTTCCAACACTATGAATATTTTTTATTAATAGAATACATTATTTGATGTCATATATTTTTAAACAAAAATAAATTTTTTAATTTATTTAGAATTTTTTAAAGTAAATGTGTCTTCAAATGAAAAGTTTATAATGTTATTAAAAATGGGTTTTAAAAAAATGGTACTTTGATTTCAAAAAGTGATCTACATACGAGTTTAAAAGTTATCTAAAAAAATTATTTGGTAAATAATTTCTGGCATAAAATTTCTTAATTCAGGGTATGGTACTTGATAAGTATATGATGTGGTAGAAAGTATTATTTCGGGTGAGCACATCACAACTTATAGGATGAGGAGACCTAGATAGTTGCAGGTGATCCCATTATAAATTATATGACGTGGTGTCCTAGATTATATTAGGAGAGCCTAATACATATTATAGGATGGGGAATACTATATAGTGATGGTTGATCTCATTACAACATAAATTATGGGTTCCCCAAGATAGAACTATAATTCATTAGTTAATGTACCTTATCTTAATATGAAATAAAGAGTGGGTTTGAAAATGGTTTACCCTATATATTTATATAGGATCCAGTAACATCTAATAGGGATTTCAAATTGGTTATTACTATAATGATATATATTACTGAGAAGGATTATTAATTTATTTATATGTAATTTAATGATTTTTATAGGAAAAAATTTTAAGTCTGTTTTGAATTCAGTTTTTTCATATTCTTAATGAAATTTAATGAGAAATGTAAATGTTATATGTGTTATCAAATTTCCACAAGACTGTAGATTTCCATTATTTTTTATCCCTTAATCGGGTTTTGTTTCACATTTTAGGGATTCACATTTTTTCCTAGGATGGGTAAGGGAATGATAGAAGTTGTGCTGAGTATAATGAAGAGTTTCCTGAATGAAATAATTTTTAAAAGAGTTTTATTTTTTGGAATCAATTTGTACGGATTTCAAGGGTGTAAATTTTATTGTATGGTTTTATAATTCTTGAGTATGGCCTAATTATCTAAAAATACGAACCTCAAATTATCCTCAGTAAGAAATAATGTAAACTATTTAATAAAAATCAAGATTATGTAATGTTTATTGAGCAATCCTTATATATACATTTGGAAAATATATCCTTCATTAGAAAAGTTATTTGCATTTTCTATTAATTTTTTCCACTATTTATATAAAATTATATACATAAATTGTCTTGGGAGGGTTTACTAATTATATTTTTTTAATCTAATTTTATCTAAATGTTCTTGTCTGTGGGTAATAATTTGTAATTCTTCTAACCTAATTCAACTCCATTATGACTGGACTATGTCACTCTATGCCTCATTTATAACAACATATACACTCGAGTCTTTCAAATATTATTTAGTTTTTTCCAACAAAATTTCTGGGGACTATACTCTATAGTATATATATGTATACAGAGAATAAAATCAATATCAAGAATCATTCCTCATAATGTAACATGAATATATGATATGAATCAGTAATAATGAAATCTAATTGTAAATTTACACCATCATTCTATATCAACATGTTATGGTATACATTTTATCCATGTTATATAATATAAATATGATCTCCTTTGGAAATATCACATTTTGAAGGTTCTATAAACAAAGAAAAGTATATAAATATATTTAAAAAAATGTCTATAGTCTTATGTAGTTACTGAATCTCAAAAAAACATCATATCCCTTTATATCTATTTTATGTACAATGTCCCTTGACCTCACCCAGTTTTCTAAATATAAATTACTCTATAATATTATTTTTATTTTGAAACATACTAATGGAACAATATACAACATATCCAATTAATCATCTTTTTAATCATGTATACACAAGTCCATGGTAGTTAAAAACTGATAAAGCAAATATAATTTTAAATTATCATCTAATGGATTGATCAACAGATAAAAACACATCATAATACCCTTTTCAGATAATTCATGAATGGAATTACATCCCCATGTTAAGAACACACCACAAAGATAATTAATGTGTCACATAATGTATAATAGTTTGGGTGAATGAGATACAATCATTATGAATCACTTGTGGAATAATGTATCACCTACGCTTGGTAATATGCTGAATGATCTATCCATATTATAATTACATGGTAAAATGAGACATCACCTGGTGAATGAGGAATCACAAATCTCCGGTGGTTCATTAACCACCACTATCAATAGTTAGGTGGATTATAGAGAAATGAATATGATATAATTCAATAAGATATTATATAATTTGATATGATTTTCCATAGGTTATGAGTATATATAAAATATGATTATATTCAACACATTAGTGTATATATTTACTTTAATAGACTTATTTCATATTATCTATATTGTACATTAATATTATATGAAAATGGTGAGTCGAAGGCATTTGAGCTTCAATAAATTTTTCTATAATTAATGAATCCTTTAATAAGATGGGACAAATGGTGTGTAATTAGTCTAATATTAAATAAAATGTAACTAATGGGATTTATTTTAAATACATGATACATATATGTAATTTCATGGTCTTTGGGTTATCCTTATACTTCATATATATGGGACTAATATATGAACGTGTAAGGTTGATATAAAAATAGTCATTGTTTGAATCAAACACATTGAAATGCTCTTTCAATCCTTCCTAATTCTATTATATTATATGAATATGTCATGAATGAATGAATAGTATTTCCTAAGGACCATTCTTACCATTGAATTCTGGTTTCTCCTTAATTAGGTAACCATTACAATTGGTGATATATCTAAGGGCTATTCAAGATCCCCCAAGTATGATAAAAAGTTCTATATAATTAGAGTATAGACATAAGGGGATATTTCTCTAAAATATGATGCAACAATATATAAAATAATCCCAAAATTATGTTATAATTTTTCTATGAATAATTTATCCATTTTCACGATGATAGGAAGATAGAGAATAATAATAAAGAAAAATATTACCTAAATACATAACAATGATGAAATTTTAAAAAATATACAACATCATCATAAATAAACAACATTGTAAAAAATAAAATGACAACGTGGAATACTCATCCATGATAAAAAAAGAAGTAAAAATCCCCTGAAATGACCTCAACATGACCTCAAGGATCCCAACCATCATCCAAAAAAACCCTCCCCATGTGACCCCAAAATAAGACCAGAATATTTAAATCAAATTTATGTCTATAGATACATAGTGGTGAATGAATATTTTCAGAATAAGTACCTTTATGGGAATCACCATATAGAATATTCAATTCTATTAAAAACACAAAATAATAGTTTGATATATATGTAATAATTTCTTTTTTAACATTTAAATATACAAAATATTTGATTTCATTGAATTTTTTCTAAATTCTAACAAGATTTTTGGAAATGGATAAAAATTTACCTAATTTAAAACACACCCCTCTTTTGAACCCACATTTTAAAATAACCTTTAAACTACTCAAAAGGGAACTCACATGCAACATGAATGGATCATCAAATAAATAAATAATCTCAAATCATTAAATATATAAAAAAGGTTGTAAAATGGGTCATATTCCCAGAGAAATATAGTAAACATATAAAATAATAAATAATATGAATAGGAATATAACCATGTGAGGTAAAAATGAAATTCGAAATTATATATAATCTTGATATCCTCTTAAGAATTCCATGAGGGGATTAAAGATGTACTTTTGTGGATATATATTCCGAACTATTCTTGCATTACTTTTCTATAAAAAGATCTCTACTCTCAAGTTGTATCACTGTTTGAAAAAGAATATTTATTACTTTGAATCTATATAGAGTGTGATATAGTCATTATATTGGTCACTATATTGTAATTTATTCTCAATAACTCTATAAAAATTCTAGGATCCCTCTGATGTTGGTGACATGAGTTGTGGGAACATCAAAATATATCATTCAAAACTAATGTGACATCTTCTCATCATACCTCCTTAAAACAAAATATTAATGGATGTATAATTAAAATAAAATATCATAATAAATAGGATGTTGAAAGATCTATTAGGTGTATTTAATTTAGAAAAAAAAATTATATGGTGCCAAGAAGGGTATAAGAATTAAAATGAGCAGTCATATTATAAATACCAAAGAGAAAATTTTCTAGATAAATTATTATTTAAATATCTCAATTTAATTTTCTAAGCTAGCCGCGTTATTCTAAACAATAATCTTATTTCAAATCCATTTGATAAATGATATTCCTTTACAATTTATGAATCAAAAATTGTATGTTCAAACACAAACCACATGGATTTTAAATCGAAAATGATTTCTTAAAATAATAAATTATTATTATTATTCCCAAGTCAAATATTAAAATCATTATGTTTACAAAAAATAATGAAAATATATAAGTGATGGAAATTAATGAAAAAATTACTCAATCATTTAATTTAAATAAAATTGAAACACATGGAATCCTAAAAACCAATGAAATTGATAAACTCTTCATGAAGAACATTTAGTTAATTTATTAAACACCTAATACCCAAAAAATTTAGAAAAAATTTAATAATGAGTCTATTTATTTAATAAATATTTTTGGAGACTAATTTTAAGCCTTTAAAATAAGTATTATTTTATAGAAATAATCTCTATAAAGATAAAAATATAGTATGTGTTGCAAATAAATAATAATAAACCAATTAGCTAAATTGGAGTTAGTATTTTAGAAAATACATGAACATGTGGAGATATGAACAAAGACAAGATCCATACACCCTAAAAGTAATGATAAACACACAATTATTCTATCTCTCACATTATTCTTCCATTTCGAAGTGTCTATGAAATTGGAAGATGCATAAACATGAAATGAATTGAGGGAAGATGAGGTGAGATCCTTACCTTGAGATAGAAGAACTAAAATTTAACGGATGTTGGACAACAATGGATGGAGGAAAGGGGGATACACATAGGGATCCTTTTAATCATTTCATTCTTATAGGAAGAAATAAATTATAAATGGAACTCAAATTTTTAGAATACGAAAATTATGTTCTATGAAAATAAATGTGTCAAAATATTTGGAAATATATTTTACAAAACTATGAAATAAAAATAAACCCATCTAATGGAATATCTAGGAACACACATGGTTTAGACATATGGTTAGGATTTATTTTTAACAATAAAAGATTGCTGATATGAGAGATTCTAGCCACTCACATTCTTGTTACTTATTTTCTGTTAACACTATGAAATGCATGAGCTAAAAATAATTCTTATAAAATAATTATTAGGTTTCCATAATAATTTTAATATTATATATAAAACCACCTGAATCATATATTATAAAAACTGTAATAAAAAATAACTTTAAATAACCATGTAAAGGGGTTATGACAAGTTTTCCCCTAAAAACATGCACTATATATTCGATAGAAGTAAAATCCATCCTAATATCAACATGTAAACCCAAATCTCCAAGTATTAAATTTCATTAGTAAAATTGTAATAAAAAATAAAATAAAAATGAAAATAATGGTTTTTGTGTGATTATTCTCGAAAAAAAACCACATTCATACTGCAAAATATCCCTTAGTTTGAAAATGGATGGAAAGATTTTCCAAATTATATAACTGAAAAGGGAGAGGCAACAATAAAAAAACAATATCTTTAACAAAATCCATAAAATCGATCAAAAAATATATATATCCTAACCTAACTCACAATAAACAACCCTAGAAATTAAATTATTGAATAGATACCCACTAAAAATATCCCCAAATTTTTTAAATTAAAGTGCATTGTAGATCAATTTTAAAAGAGAGATACACTATATGGTACAATAAATAAAATTATATAGTAGAACATCATAACCATGCCTAAAAATATTTTTCAATTCCCGAAAACACAATAGTTACTCTAAAATTAATCCTAATACACCACAGAAACAAAACCAAAAGGAAAGGATAAAAACTACTGAAAAAATGGAACAAAACCCCGGGGAAAGGAAATAATTTCTTTAGAGATAATATATATCTGATCACTATATATTGTTTTAGAGAATTACATAATCCCCAATCTATAAATATACTGTCATATTTAATAAAGGTATCCCTACAGATTTCAATAATGATATTTCTTTGATGAACATATGAATGAAATATTAGAATTCCCATATTTAAAATACTAAAAGTAAGTGATAGATTTATTTTATTGAAAAAATTAATGGTATAAATTGAATATCCTCTATGAGTAAGATAATTTGGATACCACTTCTCATCATATGGGAAACCATCAATAGTTCATAAGGATACAGGGTTTCCAACCAACATTTGTTTTCTTCCAAAAACCAAATTTACAAAATAATATTTATACATGATTTCTTAATCCAATGTGAGATGAGTGGAATGAAATCAGTAGTTAAAATCACAATGAATAAAATAAATGTATTTATGATAATTAAATGAATCATTTTTTATGAATTCCAAATAAAGGGGATATCCCAAGGAAATTATTGATATAATCATTCCCCAATGATTGTAATTTTTCGACTCCGAATATCAACATCAATATTGAATACAATAGGTAATTGATATAACATATTAATATTGATTTCTTAATGAATTAAAATATTATTCCAATTTCCAATGGTGATATAATGAAATGCTCTTTAAACTTTTAAGGAAGTCGGTTTAAATTTCCCATGATAGCATTCACCCTCAGCAATTCACAATTTTCTACAGATTCAATAATCTCCTCAAACTAAATGATTTACTCCAAAAACTATATAGGTCCTTGACCACCGACAAAGAAGGTAATAAATATGGGGTTATTAGGAATAAACAATCATTTAGGGTTATGTAATGTGTTTTCAAGAGAATGAGTGACACCCAAACAATGAGATACCAATTTCATATTATTCCTCATATCATTCATAAGAGTTACAATATAATATGTATGGAAATCCTATGAATCAATAAATAAACAAATCAAACTAAAATAAATATATTTTATAAATAAATATAAATTCAATAAATATAAAAATGAATTATTCAAAAATCACTAATCACAACTATGAAATTAAATATTTAATATATATAATAACCACATCCTTTAGTATTGAAATCTTAAATCCCAACTCAAAACACACATTAATCTTTTCACATTAATTTTATATTATGATATACTATATAAAAATAATTTTAATCCCTTGAGTACTCACCATTGAAAATATCATCATATCCCTAAGAATTGGTTTTATCCTATTTCTTTTTTAGAAGTGTTATTGACTAATTTTTAAAATAAAATTAATAATTTTAATGTTATGTTACAATTAAAAAATATTATTAAAAACATATAAAAATAAAAACAATATAAATTTTAAATATCCATTAAATCATACAATGAAACAAATAAACACAAAATATGAAAAATTAATTCATTGTTATGTGAAATTAAATACATCATATCTCTTAGTTATCATTCATGGTTGTGTCACACATTTTCATGGACTATGATGCAACAATGTATTTTTCAATACAATGAAATATAGCCATCCTAGAGGGATACACATTTCTTTCTAGACCATGTGTGAGTCCTATGAATCTTAGATTCCTCATTCTATTCCATGCACAAAATTAAGCGAAACCATAAATTTATCATTCAATATAAATTTACAAAAAATAACATCATTAAATTTCAAAAAATCACAAAAAATACAAAACAAAAACAATTCCAAGAACATATCCCAAGATACCATGAAGAATTAAGGATCAATGTTTGAATATCGAATATGTTCTCTTCCTCCATATGCATCTCATTTTTTAATAGTCCAAACATCAAACTTGTAGACAAACAAAAATAATTGAGGTAACATCAAGAAATTATGTCTCTAAAAAACCTATTCTGTTACAAATTTTTTAATCAATCAACCTCGAGTTTTTCTTGAAACTATTCACATAATACATTTATAAACATACTCTAAGGCAATTATCATCCCAACCCCCACACCACGATGATGATAAGTTCAATAGAATTAGGGTACATTTGGAAGATTAAATTTTCTTACCAAAATAAAGAACATCAAACTTCCACCTAGGAGATAGGAATGACCACCCTATGCATCAATAGTACATGAATGAAAAATTAATATAGTCCAAAATAAATATAGTCTACTAATTCATATTTATTATCAATTTCCTTAAGAAAATCAGAATACAATATACCAAAATAAATTACCTAAATAAAAAACAAATGCTTAGCATGGATAAGATATCCAAAATAAAAAAGAAATAACAAAACATTTGGCAGAACCTAATCATGATCATATGGTCACAATAGATTACCCTAAACAATATTGTCTATGATTTATCCAAAACAAGATATAAACATGAAAAAATTCATTCACAGTGGCGTCAAGTGGTATACATAGTATTTGTGCATAGAAAACTAGTAGGATATAACCATAGTTCCCATAAAATAAATTCAACTATGAAACCATAAATGGTAATTTTAATTATAGGTATAAAATATTATTTTATAATGAAAAAAAGTCATGACATATCAATAACATAAATTTTTTGAAACTCAACCATTCATTCGATAAAAATTTAAATTAATTATTTATAATTAAAAAACCACATAAAAATCCTTTAAATGAACAAGTAAAACAATACATGTGAGAACATGATATAAAATAAAGGGTGATTCAACTTTGTAAAGGATATAAATATATAAAATAACAAATGAGGTATCAAAAAGTTTCAGGTGTCAAGGAAAATAATCGTAATATATGGAAACATAAATATTTGGAACTTGAATTAATCAAATTGGGGTAAAAATGGAGATAATAATTTATAAATAATCACATAAAACTTCTAAATATCCATTGATGCAATCCATGAGTTATATGACTGGAATCCATGGATGATCTATCAAGGAATTCTTAATCTATAAAAAAATGCTTCTCTCTACTAGACTCATAATTGGAATTCATCATGTTCCTATGACCATAACACACCAAGGGGGTCCGTAAGTATAATCATGAAATTATAATTACTACATATAATCTAATACGATGAGAATCCCCAAAAATATAGAGTTAAGAGGTTATGTAACATCAATCATATATCAATAACAATTAATGTAACATATCATCATCCAGCCTCCTCAACCATCCCAATGTGAATCCCCTATAAATATGTAATGAATGAATAATCATTATTATAATGGGGCTTTCATTGGTGGTGTAGCTCAATTTCAAGGAAATTTTGTATGTTTTCTGTAAGGCCTAAAAATTTATAAAAAGTATAACATTTTTTACACACCATTGAAAAAAAATTCATAGTAAATTAATAGTTTAAATTATCTTTTTAATTTGATAAGCTAGAATTTATGTTCTACTTAATAATGTCAATTAAACATAATTTAATTTCTTTTAAGGATTATGAATCCTTCGTTATACATTGAATACAAAAAATTATGATAATCAAAAATTCACATGTAATTCACATCACAATATCTCTTGATATATAAAATAAAATTTTAGAATCCCAATCCACAAATTATAACAACAAGACTTACAACGAAAACCCATCAACGTACCTAAAGGTGTTATAAACGTAATCAAAAAATGATTGAAAGCATTAATAAAAATTTTAAAGACCTGTAAATTTCAAGGAAATTTTTTTTCTTAATTTTCTTTGGAATTTTACAAGAACGCAGTTTCTGACGGCACCTGATTCTGAGGCCCGGTGTGCCTGGAATCATTTTCCGAAGTTTGGATCGGGTACGTTCAGTGAACGGACGAGCGGGTTTTTCTAACTTTTGAACCGGTGCCCGAAATCGAATTATGAGGGCACCGATGAAATCGCAGCGCCGATATTCGCTTAGAAACGCCTCTTCCGCAGTTGCGTTTTCTCGGGTGTGGTTTTTAATTTTCGGGCTTAAAGTTAAGAAATAAAATAATTTTTCGACAAATTTATTTTATTTAACTTAAGACACTTGGAAGCCACTTGAAGCCACTTAAAAGTGGCTTAAACTGATTTAAAATGGATAGGGAACTATCCAGAAATATCCTACCCCCATGGTAGGATATTTGTGAGGTGGGGCCCGCACGAGCCCTGCCATTTCTTTCCGCTAAGTAACACACGCGCGAAAACCTGTCATTATGAAAGTCAACTGACGCATTTTCTTAAATCCTTAACGCACCATTTAATTGGGAGGTTTATTTCGTGAATTAAATGGGAGGTTTCTTTCGTTGAATTAATTCAATGAATTGATGGGTCTTTACTTACCTTTTTCGTTTGTTGGCGTAATAATAAAATAAGACCAACATTTTTTTTAGAGGATTACTCGTTGGGAGGTTTGTCAGAGTTCTGGAGCCTTCATCATCCTTCGCGAAGAACGTGAAGAACGCGAAGAACGCGAAGAACATGATGAACGCCGGCCTCCAACGAAGAACGCCGAACCCGTGGAAGTCGACGACGCGACACCGTGTTCTGCGACGCTGACGTTCCCTTCCTGCAACGTTCTTCTGCAACGTCTCTTCCTCTGCAACGAATCTTCGATCAGCTGTTGAGGTAAGAGACTTCGGGTTTCTCTTAAATCTCCCTTGTTTTTTTAACAAAACATGGATTTAATTATATATAATTAAATTAAATCTGTTGTTTCTTGGTCCGTTGAGTTCTCCGACTCAACGCCGGATTCTGCGATGACGCGACGCCCATCCGCGACGACGCGATGATCCCCTCCTTCCGCGACGAGCAATTCTGCGAAGAACGCTCACGCGCGACGACTTGTCAAGGTAGGGATTTTTATTTTTGGAAATGACCTTTTTTCCCGTGTTGTTTCCGTTCAAAATGGAGAACCCGATTCATAAAACAATTTTATTTCATTAAAATTGTTTTCGGATATGTATTCATGTGTTGAATATTATTTCTTCCGTTTTTATCTCTAAAGTGGAGGCTGCGGGCCAAACGAACACGGCCCGACAACACTCCTCCGTTCTTCGTTGTTGTGCGAATTTGACGGGCGATGACGGAACGTGCTGCAACAAAAATTTGATGATTCCACAGTGAAGAACGAGTCCCGGGAGGAGCAGCGGCACAGACGGGAACAGAATCAGACCACCAGAGCAATTCTGGTGGCCCACGGAACACGCCGGCGGCGCCGGCAGCCGGGAGTGGCGGCGCCGGCAGCCGGGAGCGGCAGCGCCCCGGCGCGCCGCCGGACGGGGCCGCCGCGGCTGAAGCCACGACGGCTCCCCCCCGCGTCGCTCGGTTCGTCCAGGGCGACACCCCGCGGGTGCCGCGGGGATGTCAAGCGGGGGCGGCGGCTCCCCCCCGCATCGCTCGGCCGCTCGGCCGAGCCGAGCCGGGCTGGCCAAGCCAGGCCGGTCCAACCGTCCAGGCCGGACCAGGTCTGGCCAGGCCGAACGGGGTGACCCGGTTTGGCCGACCCAGGGGGGGTCGGGCCGGGTCGGCCCGGGCCCTGACCCCCCGTCTTCGGACCATTTTCGGTCAAATGACCGTAGCATTAGCTACAGCCCACCAAACGACTCGACGTCATTGGAAACGCGATCCTTGGATCGAGATGGTTGTTTCGGTATATCGCACTCAAGGATTCGGAATACTTTGGGTTCGGCCGGGTTGGTTTGTACACGAAACCAACCGGGCCCTCGGAGCGGAAACGCTCATATCTTGAGCTACGGACGTCCGATTGACGCGCCGTCAGCTTTGTTGTTTTCTTCTAAGTGAGGCGGATCTTTTGGCATACTCCGCCCGAGGTTTGGACGCAGGTGGAGTACGGTCGGGTTGGTTTTGCCTTAAAAACCAACCGGGCCCCTCGGACGAAAAAGCCAATGACTCTCAGACCGGGCGTCCGATCGACGCGCCGTCTGCGATGTTGAGTTCCTGTTGGCGATATGGATCTTTTGGATACATCAACATCGGACTTTGTGACAGTTGATGTATCAGCCTCTCGGCTCACGGAGCGTACCCTCCTCAACGAGTTTGCTGTGTGCGGGAACCCTAGAGCTGGCAGCGACTGCTACTTCAACAGTGATGACCGTGTAGAGATCCTCAGTGGACTGCGACGACAACTGTGCAGAGATCCTCAGTGGACTGCGACGACTACAGAACTCAGTGATCCTACATGGATCAGTGCTACAGGTCCTGTGTGGGCCCGATCCTATGTGGGTCCAATCCTATGTGGGTCAGCGCTCAGCGGTTCTGTGTGAGCTAGCGCCTACAGGTCCTGTGTGGGCCCGATCCTATGTGGGTCATTGCGGGGGTTAGTTACCTATCGATCCTTCGTGGGTCTGACGACTTAGATGGATCAGTGATAATCTTTATCGTCATCCGAAGAAGTATACCTGTGTGAGCTGAATCTTGAGTTACTCTCCTTTGTGGATTGTGTTGAGCTATCCTGTGTGGATTTACTGTTTACTCTCCTTTGTGGATTGTGTTGAACTATCCTCTGTGGATTTACTGTTTACTCTCCTTTGTGGATTGTGTTGACCTATCCTATGTGGATTTACTGTTTACTCTCCTTTGTGGATTGTGTTGTGCTATCCTGTGTGGGTGTACGTTTTTCTTTCCTGTGTGGACTGGGTTGTGCTTAGGCTCGGATGTTGGAGCTGAACGGGAATTGATGACTTAGGTATATGTATGGGCATATACCTAAGCAGTGTCGTTTGTTACTTCGTGATTGTTTCTTTCCTTTGTGGATTATCCTTTGTGGATTTCGGGAGACTTTCGGGGGTCTCGGGGTCCCTACTGAGTAGATTATACTCACCCCTGCATGGGCTATGCCCGCACTTCGTGGTGTTGGTTGCAGATGATGGGCAGCGCTGATCGTGGTGGAGGCTTGCGGAGCTGGAGGGTACCTGGAGGTGGACCACCGGGCGGGACGCAATCGGAGCAGACGACTGGACCGAGGAACTGTGGAGGCTATCTGTACCCACCCTTCAGGTGGGACTTCTAGAGGACGGCTCGACGCTGTTGCTTTTCCTTTCAGTAGTTGTTTTTCCTTTCAGTTGTACTTTACAGTTGGGCTTGTATTTCCGGCCCCTTTTACTTTCAGCACAGCTTGTACAGTTTTTACTTAGTGTTTACTTTTTGGCTTTCTTACTCTGTGGTGCTTGTTACTTTTCAAAGGCAATGCCTTCCCCATTTTTTTGGGATTTATGCCTTGGTGCTAGTCTCCAGCCCCTGGCCTATGGAAGGCGGGCTTGGGGTAGTCACGACACGGGCCCCGAGGGCGGGTCGTGAGAAATTGGTATCAGAGGTGGTCGGTTCTACCGCAGACTCTGATCTTTCTTCTATGTTAAGTAATAGTGTTTAGTGCATTGGGTGTGGTTATCAGTCCAGGGAGTCCAGTGTTGGTGCGGCGGCCGACGTATCCGTACACCAGGACCCTGACTTCTGATTTCCGACTTAATGCATGAAAACATTGATTGCATGTGTGTTTCAAGTTTTCTTTGTGATTACTTGTGTCAGCTCACCATGTATACTGTTCTGACCGTGGCGAACTTGTTTCCTTTTTAGGATGGCCCCATGACGGCAGCCAGCTAGGGTTCTGAGAGTACAGCGCGACGACAGCCCACTGAGCGACGAGGCCTCGGTGCAGGGCCCGTTGACAGCAGAGGCACCGACGATACCTTTACCCGCTGAGCCCCTGATGCTTCCAGTGACGACCGCTGACGATGCACGACGCCTCGGAGATCTGCACGAGTTCCAAGGCCAGCGACCACCCAGGTTCCGTGGGGAGACAGACCCCCAGGCAGCCGAGGACTGGCTGGAGGCGTTCGTTCGAGTTTTCAGGATAGTGAGGACACCAGAAGACCTCATGGTGATCCTCGCGGCGAGCCTACTGCACACAGCAGCAGGACGATGATGGAGCTTGATGCTCCAGGTACACGATTAGGCGTCTCTTCTCTGGACGGACTTCGAGAGCCTCTTCCGCTCAGAGTTCTTCCCGACCACCCTCCGTGCGGTGCACATTCAGGAGCTTCTTCAGCTGTGGCAGGGTAGCTTGACGGTCGCCCAGTACGCGGCGAGTTTCACCGACCTTTCTCGCTACTCGAAATACATGGTACGGGACCCCTTCTTCCGGGCCCGAAATTTTGAGCAGGGTTTGAGACACGAGATCAGGGCATCGCTGATCTCCCTCAGCATCCCGACCCAGGAAGGAGTGCTGGAGAGAACCCTTATGATCAAGAGCTTTCTGGCTGAGTCCACAGCGAGACCTACCGCATGGCGGCGGGTAGCAGAGTCTTCGGCAGCTGGTAGCCGATGGATGAATCAGGGTTCCAGGCAGAACAGACCTTCCGGCAGACGACCTCGGGACACTGGCTCAGCAGTGCGGGGCACACAGCACGGGGACAGTCTTCAGAGAGGCAGGCAGTGCTACTCCTGCGGCGGGCAGGGCCACATGTCTCGTGACTGCCCGACCCGCCATTCCGAGGAGCAGCAGACGGTGGAGGGGCCACCCAGGGAGAGGCAGAGGGTCGACCGTGGCGGTCCGCATGGAGGAGGCGAACGAGGAAGAGGAGCTGGCCGAGCAGCAGGTGGTGGGCGACGCTTTGAGGCTCTGCCACCACCACTACCAGGAGGTCCGCCCCAACCACAGGGAGCTGGCGGGCAGAGACAGGCAAAACTCCAGGCAGCAGAGGCCTATGACCACGGCGCACCAGAGATGATTCAAGGTACGATCTATGTCTATTCCACCCTTGCTGCAGTTCTTATAGACACAGGAGTGAGTCACTCTTTTATAGCCGCTACCCTTGTTCGGAGCTCGGAGATTCCGACAGAGGTGTTGGCTCGATCCTTACGGCTAGAGACTCCTATGGGAGCAGACTCGACGATTACGCACTGGTGCCGGCAGTGTGAGCTTACTCTAGGAGGCGAGAGCTTCGGCTGAGATCTTCTTGTAGTGGCGTCGAGGCCTTACGACGTCATCATGGGCATGGATTGGTTTTCTACAGTCCATGCTCAGATTGAATGTTTTAGGCGCAAGGTGCGATGTGTGCGCACCGATGGGAGCAGGTTCACCTTCACTGGCAAAAAGGGAGCCTTCCCAGCATAGGATGGACTCCTGCAGAGGAGAGGTCAGCCCATCACTCATCAGTTGGTTAGCCTCATCCTTGGAGCAGTTGACGTGCGGAGTCCTAGTTTTCCTGCAGTGGTGGATCAGTATGCGGACGTCTTCCCCGACGACGTTCCAGGGCTACCTCCTCGCAGAGAGGTAGACTTTTATATTGATCTGTACCCCGGGACAGCCCCGATACCCACTCCATCATATCGGATGGCCTCAGCCAAGCTTCGATAGCTACAGCTACAGTTGGAGGACTTGTAGGGCAAGGGGTTCATCCGACCCAGTGTTTCACCCTGGGCTTCCCCGATATTATTCGCCAAGAAGGCGGACGAGAGCTTGTGACTGTGTGTCGACTATCGTCGCATGAACTAGGTGACAGTGAGGAACAAGTATCCGCTACCGAGGACTGATGACCTCTTCGATCAGCTCAAGGGAGCACGGTGGTTCTTGAAGATAGACCTCAGGTCAGGCTATCATCAGCTCAGAGTTCGAGACGAGGACGTGCAGAAGATGGCCTTCAGGTGTCGGTATGGTCACTTTGAGTTCTTGGTTATGCCTTTCGGCATAACCAATGCTCCAGCAGTGTTCATGAGCCTCATGAATAGGATCTTCCAGCCATACCTTGATCGATTTTTCATGGTCTTCATCGACGAAATTTTGGTGTACTCGACCACCGAGGAGGAGCACGCCTACCACTTGCGGGTTGTACTAGACACACACTGAGAGCACCAGATTTATTGCAAGCTCTCGAAGTGCCAGTTTTGGTTACGTGAGGTACACTTCTTGGGGCACGTCATTTCTGAGGCGGGAGTTGTTGTAGATCCCGTGAAGATTGAGGCAGTGCTAGCTTGGGAGCCACCCAGGAGCGTGACGAAGGTGCGGAGTTTCTTGGGTCTAGCCGGATACTATCGGAGATTTGTGTCAGACTTCTCCAGAGTTGTGGCGCCACTCTCTGCTTTGACGAAGAAGGGGAAACCCTTTGTGTGGTCAGACAGATGTCAGCAGAGCTTTCAGGATCTATGTCAGAGATTGACCAGCACACCTATCTTGAGGTTTCCTGAGGAGGTAGTTGGATACGTAGTCTATTGCGATAGATCAGGGACCGGACTCGGGTGTGTCCTGATGTAGGAGCGGGCCGTGATTTCCTATGGATCATGTCAGTTGAGGCCGCATGAGCAGAACTATGCTACCCATGACCTGGAGTTAGCAGTAGTGGTCTTCGCTATGAAGACATAGTGGCATTATCTGATGGGCGAGCACTTTACAGTATTTTTTGACCTCCAGAGTCTCAAATACATCTTCTCTCAGAAGGACCTGAACCTGAGACAGCGACGATGGCTCGAGTTCCTCCAGGACTATGACTTTGTGATAGTCTATACTCCTGGGAAGGGGAACGTGGTAGCCGATGCCCTCAGCAGGAGGACGAGCATCCAGCTACTTGAGGAGGCGAAAGAGCAGCTAGCCGCTTTGCAGATATCCGTCGTGGATAGAGACCGAGCCGCCTTCCTTCAGTCTCTCACCGTCTCTCCTCCACTTCTACAGCGGATCAGAGAGGCATAGCGTGAGGACGCCGACTGTGAGGCACGGCGAGAACAGATATCCTCGGGACAGGCACCTGATGGTTTCTCCCTTGGAGCAGATCACGAAGTCCTTTTTAGAGGATTTACCTTGGTACAAGTCGCTTTACGAGATGAGGTGCTGAGAGAGTTTCACACTTCTCCTTTGGTGGTACGTCCTGGAGTGGCGAAGATGTTCCAGGACCTCAGACGACAGCTCTGGTGGCCAGGCATGAAGAAGGCTGTGGTAGAGTTCGTTTCACGGTGCCTCACCTGCCAGTAGGTGAAGGTAGAGCATCAGGTACCAACAGGCTTGGTACAGCCCTTGGAGGTCCCAGAGTGGAATTGGGACGGGATATCTATGGACTTTGTGACTGGACTTCCATGCACTTCCAGAGGTCACGACTCCATTTCGGTGATTGTTGACCGACTCACCAAGTCGGCACTCTTCATACCCTTCTGAGAGCAGTGCTCAGTGGAGAGCTTGGGGCGTCTCTACGTTCAGGAGATTGTACGGATTCACGGTGTGCCATCGACTATCATCTTCGATCGGGACACTCTCTTTACTTCCCGGCTTTGGAAGGGGTTGTAGGAGGCGCTCAGGACGCGGCTACGTCTGAGCACCGCCTTTCACCCTCAGACGGATGGTTAGACGGAGAGGACCATTCAGACTCTTGAGGACATGCTCCGCACATGTGTCCTCGACTTTGGTCGCAGCTGGGAGGACCAACTACCCTTGGTGGAGTTCGCGTACAACAATAGCTACCACTCCACCATCGGGATGGCGCCATATGAGGCATTGTACGGTAGGCCTTGCAGATCTCTTTTGTGCTAGACAGACCTTGGGGAGTCAGCACTTGTGGGACCAGAGATGGTCCGGGCCACGACAGAGAATGTCCAGGTCATCTAGGAGCGGATGAGGACAGCTCAGAGCCGGCAGAAGTCATATGATAATAGGAGGCGGAGGCCATTAGAGTTCGAGGATGGAGACCACATCTTCTTGCGTGTCTCACCTCGACGTGGTTTGCGGAGATTTGGCCGAGGCGGCAAGTTGTCTCCATGCTTCATTGGACCATTCCAGGTCCTCAGCAGGGTTGGCGAGGTGGCTTATCTCCTGGCTCTACCACCTCAGTTGCACCGGGTGCACGACGTCTTCCACGTATCATAGCTGAGGAGATACGTGCATGACCCGACACACATCATCGACCATGGGGAGCTAGACGTGGATGATGGGGCGACTTTTGCGGAGGTCCCAGTGGAGATAGAGGATCGACAGGAGCGGGTCCTACATGGGCGATCGATTCCTCTTGTGCGTATCAGATGGCAGCACGGGAACCTCCAGGAGAGCACATGGGAGCGGGAGGCTCAGATGTGTGCTCAGTACCCACATTTGTTTCCCTAGTTTTTGATGTATCTTTATAGGGACGTAAAGCCCTGAGGTGGGAGTAATGTAAAGACCCCTAAATTTCAAAGAAATTATTATTTCTTAATTTTTTTTGGAATTTTACAAGAACACAGTTTCTGACGGCACCTGATTCCGAGGCCCGGTGTGCCCAGAATCATTTTCCGAAGTTTGGCTCGGGTACGTTTAGTGAACGGATGAGCGGGTTATTCTAACTATTGAACCGGTGCCCGGAATCGAATTCTGAGGGCACCGATGAAATCGCAGTGCCGGTATTCGCTTAGAAATGCCTCTTCCGGAGTTTTGTTTGCTCAGGTGTGGTTTTTAATTTTCGGGCTTAATGTTAAGAAATAAAATAATTTTTTGACAACTTTATTTTATTTCACTTAAGCCACTTGGAAGCCACTTGAAGCCAATTAAAAGCGGCTTAAAATGAGTTGAAACGGATAGGGGACTATCCAGAAATATCCTACCCCATTGGTAGGATATTTGTGAGGTGGGGCCCACACGAGCCCCGCCGTTTCTTTCCGCTAAGTAACGCACCCGCGAAAACCCGTCATTATGAAAGTCAACTGACGTGTTTTCTTAAATCCTTAACGCACCATTTAATTGGGCGGTTTATTTCGTGAATTAAATGGGCGGTTTCTTTCGTTGAATTAATTCAACGAATTTATGGGTCGCTACATACCTTTTTCGTTTGTTGGCGTAATAATAAAATAAGACAAACATGTCTTTTTGGAGGATTACTCGTTGGGAGGTTTGTCAGAGTTCTTGAGCCTTCATCCTCCTTCACGAAGAACGCGAATAACGCGAAGAACGCGAAGAACGCGAAGAACACCGGACTCCGATGAAGAACGCCGAACTCGTGGAAGTCGAGGACGTGACGCCGTGTTCCGCGACGCTGATGTTCCCTTCTTGGACCGTTCTTCTGCGACGTCTCTTCCTCCGCAACGAATCTTCGATCAGCTATTGAGGTAAGAGACTTCGGGTTTCTCTTAAATCTCCCTCGTGTTTTTTTTAACAAAAAATGGATTTTATTTTATATAATTAAATTAAATCTGTTTTTTCTTGGTCCGTTGAGTTCGCCGACTCAACGTCGGATTCCGCGACGACACGACGCCCTTCCGCGACGACGCGACGAGCAATTCCGCGAAGAACGCTCACGCACGACGACTTGTCAAGGTAGGGATTTTTATTTTTGGAAATGCCCTTTTTTCCCGTGTTGTTTCTGTTCAAAATGAAGAACCTGATTCATAAAACAATTTTATTTCATTAAAATTGTTTTCAGATATGTATTCATGTGTTGAATATTATTTCTTCCGTTGATTATCTCTAACGCGGAGGGTGCGGGCCAAACGAACATGGCCCGACAACTGTCCCCCATTCTTCGTTGTTGTGCGAATTTGACGGGCGACGACGGAACGTGCCGCGACGGAAATTTGATGATTCTGCAGTGAAGAACGAGTCCCGGGAGGAGCAGCAGCGCAGATGGGAACAGAATCGGACCACCGGAGCGATTCCGGTGGCCCACGGAACACGCCGGCGGCGCGGGTCGCCGGAGCGGTGGCGCCGGCAGCCGGGAGCAGCGGCGCCCTGACGCGCCACCGGACGAGGCCGCCGCAGCTTCAGCCGCGGCGGTGGCGGCCAACGGACCCACGGCCGCGCGGGTCCGGCTGTCCAGGGCGACACCCCGCGGGTGCCGCGGGGTTGTCACGTGGGGGCGGCGTCTCCCCCCCGCGTCGCTTCGGCTATCCAGGGCGACACCCCGCGTGTGCCGCAGGGTTGTCACGCGGGGGCGGCAGCTCCCCCCCGCGTCGCTCGGGTCGTCCAGGGCGACACCCCGCGGGTGCCGCGGGGGTGTCACGCGGGGGCGGTGACTCCCCCCCCCCCCGCGTCGCTTGGCCACTCGGCCGAGCCACGCCCTAGCGGGGCCGGACCGGGTCCGGCCCGGTCAAACCGGGTCGACCATGTTCGGCCGACCCAGGGGGGTCGGGCTGGGTCGGCCCAGGCCCGGACCCCCCATCTTCGGACCATTTTCAGTCAAATGCCCGGATCTTGAGCTACGAGCCTCCAAATGACTCGCCGTCAGTGGAAACACGATCCTTGGATCGAGATGGACGTTTTGGTATATCGTACTCGAGGTTTCGGAATACGTTGGGTTCGGCCAGGTTGGTTCGTACACGAAACCAACCGGGCCCTCGGAGCGGAAACACTCATATCTTGAGCTACGGACGTCCGATTGACGCGCCGTCAGCTTTGTTGTTTTCTTCTAAATGAGAAGGATCTTTTGGCATACTCAACCCGAGGTTTGGACGCAGGTGGAGTATGGTCGGGTTGGTTTTTCCTTAAAATCCAACCGGGCCCTTGGGACGAAAAAGCCAATAACTCTCAGACCGGTCGTCCGATCGACGCGCCGTCTGCGACGTTGAGTTCCTGTTGGCGATACCGAACTTTTGGATACATCAACTTCGGACTTTGTGACAGTTGATGTATCAGCCTCTCGACTCGTGGAGCGGACCCTCCCGAACGAGCTTGATGTGTGCGGGAACCCTAGAGCTGTCTGCGACTGCTACTTCGACAGCGACAACCGTGTAGAGATCCTCAGTGGACTGCGACGACGACTGTGCAGAGATCCTCTGTGGACTGCGACGACTACATCACTCAGTGATCCTACGTGGATCAGTGCTACAGGTCCTGTGTGGGCCCGATCCTGTGTGGGTCCGATCCTGTGTGGGTCAGCGCTCAGCGGTTCTGTGTGAGCCAGCGCCTATAGGTCCTTTGTGGGCCCGATCCTGTGTGGGTCATTGCGGGGGTTAGTTACCTATCGATCCTTCATGGGTCCGACGACTTAGATGGATCAGTTATCATCTTTATCGTCATCCGATGAAGTTTACCTGTGTGAGCTGAATCTTGAGTTACTCTCCTTTGTGGATTGTGTTGAGCTATCCTATGTGGATTTACTGTTTACTCTCCTTTGTGGATTGTGTTGAGCTATCTTGTGTGGATTTACTGTTTACTCTCCTTTGTGGATTGTGTTGAGCTATCCTGTGTTGATTTACTGTTTACTCTCCTTTGTGGATTGTGTTGTGCTATCCTGTGTGGGTATACGTTTTGCTTTTCTGTGTGGACTGGGTTGTGCTTGGGCTCGGACGTTGGAGCCGAACGGGAATTGATGACTTAGGTATATGTATGGGCATATACCTAAGCAGTGTCAGTTGTTACATCGTGATTGTATCTGTCCTTTGTGGATTATCCTTTGTGGATTTCGGGAGACTTTCGGGGGTCTCGGGGTCCCTACTGAGTAGCTTATACTCACCCCTGCATGAGCTATGCCCGCACTTCGTGGTGTTGGTTGCAGACGACAGGAAGCGCTGATCGTGGTGGAGGCTTGCGGAGCTGGACGGTACCTGGAGGTGGACCACCGGGCGGGACGCACTCGGAGCGGACGGCTGGACCGAGGAGATGTGGAGGCTATCTGTACCCACCCTTTAGGTGGGACTTCCAGAGGACGGCTCGATGCAGCGACTTTTCCTTTCAGTAGTTGTTTTTCCTTTCAGTTGTACTTTACAGTTGGGCTTGTATTTTCGGCCCCTTTTACTTTCAGCACAGCTTGTACAGTTTTTACTAAGTGTTTACTTTTCCGCTTGCTTACTCTGTGGTGCTTGTTACTTTTCAAAGGCAATGCCTTCCCCTTTTTTTTTTGGGATTTACGCCTTGGTGCTAGTCACCAGCCCCTGGCCTATGGAAGGCGGGCTTGGGGTAGTCATGGAACGAGCCCCGAGGGCGGGTCGTGAGAAAAATACCAATAAAATATATAGAATACCAAACCAGAATTTTAACTAAATACATATCAATTTATTCATTTACAAAATTTATTAAATCCATTACATTCAACTGTTATCCTAAAACCCAAACAAATAGTCAGTTTTTTATCAATATCTTTAAATTCGCAACGTTATATATTTCAAAAAATAATATTAATGAAAATATATTGGGAAATCCCAAGATTAAATGTTATGAACAAATATGAAAATAAAGGAAACACCTATAACAAATTGTATAAAAATGGAATGTAAACAATGAACAAGGGGCTGGAATAGAACAAGACATAAACCATACACCCTAGCACCAAAACCAATGGTTTTTATGAAAAATCATCACACTATGATATATATATGATGAGAAAAATGAATGAAAAGTAGGGAAACCCATAGAATAATAAATAGAAGTTGTGCATTGAGCCATACATTGTGGGAAACCCACCACAAATCGATGGAAAAATATATAAATTTTGTGGATGAGGTTGTGGGGAGAGCTCATAGATCAGCATTCTAATTCTTTTTAGTTAGGTAGGAGAGTGGTGACTATGTTAGGTTTTTTAGTTTTATGATTAAAATAAGGAATCCAATTTCTACATAAAAATATACAGTCTAGTAGTTTAGCGACATTGTTTACAAAATAGTGCACTAGTTATTTTATCATGAATTAACATACATATGAATAAATAATTCTACACTTCATAGTTATAAAAATAATATATAAAACATGAATGAATTTATTATCAATACATCAATTCATTCAATTTTTTATTTGTATCATCCCTTAACCATGTGTAATTCATCTACCTCAATTAAAAATTGAATCAAAATTTTTTTACTTGTTTATCAGGATTTGGATGCAATAATTTACTACATTATGAGGAAATATTCAAACAAATAGTATGAAAAAGATATTTATTTATGGTTTATTAAATGGTTTCCAAAAAATATTAGGCAATATCGATGTGAATGGAAGTAAATATGGAAAAGATAATTAATTCCAAAACACTATAATATTATAGGAAATGGAAAAAATAGTATGTAAATAAAAAACTATATAAATTAATTCCCAATGAGTGATATGGTTAATTTGGTGTAAACCATATAATAATCACAAGGAGAATATCTTGTCTGTTATTCCATGGTAATCTTAATCAAACCATATGTGAAAAAAATGGTAGTGTAATTCTATGGGGTAAGGTAACTATTAATGTTTTCCAATTTATATGAAATATCTATATCAAATGCATAGTGATATAAATTTTATTCCTTCTAATAATTTCCACTTATATGAATGATCATTAATCATCCATTAGAAAATATTTCATTATATCAAACTATTGTAATAGTGGGTCTCCCATTCATAACACAAATCGTAATTCTGATAACCGTTACATGTATATAGTTTTATTATATACAAGTGTATATTCTTACCATAATATTAATGATATTTATACATCCACTATTTAAATGGTAGTTTCCTTAGATTGAATGTTTTATTAAAAGGGTATATCATTTATTTAAAATAATTTGAACCTTGAGATACTATGATAGTAAGAAAAACGATATATGTCATATGGTCTAGCTATATCATACTAATATGTGAAATATGATGTTTTAATGTTAGTTTTTTTGGGGATCAAATGCATTGAGACATAGTATCCTGAATTTCTAAATTTTTAATATCATGTAGAAGATATCAGGAGTACATGCCTTTCAATATGAATGACACAAGTTTCAGGAGTCATTGTACGTTCCAATATACAAACATGTGTTTTGTTATACTAATATGAGATCATTGGAAATGTGTTCATTGTGACCATGTACGATGATGAATGCAAAAAACCATGATAATAAATTTTTTTGAGGTATCCTATGTTAGGTGAGTCGATGGTGGAATGGAATTAATTCAATGATCATGATATAATTATTCACTTTCGAGTTGAGTAATAAATATGTTGGTGACCCATGTTTACCATGATGGAAGTACAGTCTTAAATCCATGTCAATGGTATAACACGGTATGTATATCCTATATGGTCATGAAATATATAAAGCGTCAAAATGATGATTGTATAAGTTAGCATTCTTCATTTTTTAGATATTTCATGACAAAGACATTATATTACAAAGAACATTTCTCTAGGAGGTTTTCATAGATAGGACATTAATTATTTCTATAAGGTAAATGTAGGTTTTCTAGACATTAATCTTGGTCAGTGGGTTGAACTCGCTAATATTGAGACAATGAAATAGTGGATCATGCACTATATTTATCCATAACATAAACCTATTATAATGAATTTCAATTTATGATGATGTTAACCCCACATGTAGGGGTCAAAGAACTTCCAAATATGATTTATTATAAGTAAAAATAATACAAAAATATTATTCATGTTTCGAATAATGATGATTGAATTTATTTCTCATGGCATTCTCTTATATTCTGATCATAAATGTGAATATGGGGAAATGTAATTTTTCATTGGAACATATATTGTTCCCAAGTTTTTAAATTATTTTAGGAGCTTATGTGTTGAGTTAATGGTTCTAATATAATCACGTAAAATATTATAGTGTGACAAGTGAGTTTTAAAAATGTTGGACTTTATTATAACGTTAGTAATTCATATCTGTGGATAATGTTTTTAAATGATTTTTATTACATTAGAGGGAAGGAAATGGTCATTTTGAAAGTATAACCTAAATATTAAAAACTCAATTTACTATATAAAATCATTTAATCCACTATTTTCATGAATTTAGTGATATAATTTCACTTATACACTCCTGTAGAGTTCGTTGTTAGAGATTCTAAAGGAAGAGAAAATTCATATCAATAATGGTTTCCTGACTGAGTCCACATTTTTCATGCAATTGAAGAGAAAATATAATGCTATTCATTTTCTTATGTAAGGACCCCATAAACTTAGACCATCAATCCATGAATTTAAGATCATGAGTGGTTGATATGTATGACAACATGTGTGTGACCTTTCATCCCAATCAGATCAACTGTGAGAGAATAAAAATGACAACTTCAATCAAACACGTTACCCCATATGATTTCATGTGATTTTATTTTTCATGCTCATGTAGAATAATAATTACTTATTTTAAAAATAAAAGAAAGAGATTTTTTTGACTTATTTTTTTAACATAAATCTAATCCCATAAATTTAAATTACATATTTTCCATACTTCAGTTGCACCCATGGTTCCTTCAAATTGTATCGTATGTAACATGTAATTAATTAATTAAAAAAGATTTAAATTTAATTTAAATTTTATATGATTCATAAATAATGTTTCGATACAGTCTCAATGAAAATTATTAAATGTCAATCTTAATTCATATCACCGGGATATGGCTGATCGAAGAGCGAATGTATTTTTCAAAAATCGATATGAAAATTAATTCTATATTTTAGGCTCCACTTTATTGGGTACTTGTGTGGTAGATATTTAATCAATGTGTGATATGTTTATTTTTCATGTTAGTTGTATTACACAAGATACTAATTTGGATAGTCTATTGGAAATAAAATCATTCCTTGGAAGCATATTTATTTAAACAGATAAAGCTTCCCTTGGAAGTATGTTTAAGGCTTCTATGGAAAAATTGATTAATTAAATGAAGAAATTATCACATGGAAGGTAGTTTAGAGGTTCAAAAATAATAATTTTTAATTATTTGTATAATTATACAAGTATAATCTAGTTAAAAGAATCTCAATGATGATTTTTTAATTAATTTGCTACATCTTCACATGGAAGGTAGCTTAATGCTTTTCATTGATGTTTGTTTAATTTAAAGATCAAATATTTCCTTGGAAGATTATTTAAAGAATCCCACATTTACTTTTTACAATGAATTTTTATATACATAATATCTTCCCTTAGTTGTTTTCTATAATTTTATATTAATATATATATATATATATATATATATGTTTATATATATCCTCTGAAAGGATGCCCCACTTTGGGCTGAACCAATTCATTCTAGGACCGACCAAATAGAACCATTTATCCTATAACTAGTCCAAAATGAATTTATATGTATCTACTTTGTGTATATATAGATCTGAAAATTTATGTGGAGATTTTAGATATTAAATATGTTTTTCATGGAGTCAATAAAATAATGCCATCTATTTTATGATGTATCGATAATTAATTAATATTATTTTGAATCAATTAAATCGTTAAAAATAACCTTGAGTTGGATTTTTTTAATTTTTAATTTTTATTATAAAATATAATAGTATACTAACTGTTCATGAGGTGAGAAAAATCAAAGAATGTTTTTTGTTATTTATTTAACTTAATTATTGGATTTATGTTTTATTAAATGTAATAATTATTTTATTTTTATGATCTACACATTATTCCCCATTAATTAATTTTTATAACGGAATGTGTGTCCATATTTAAGGGTTAAAATGTAATTTCACACATGTTTCCATCACATGTGTGTGTGTTTGTATACATTTTAATGATTAGAGGAGTTCATGGTAATGTTGTTTGAGTTATGATGTGGCATTAAAAAAAACAAGTGAAATGGGTGGGAGTTGTGGGGCTACAATTCAAGTTATGTATATGATTAAGGAATTTTGATAGGGTCTTCGTTAATCCTTTATTATCTCAACTTACTAAACAATTGTTATGGGCCCATGATCATGTCATTTTTATTTATTTTTTATTTTTTTTCATGGTTTATTATTATTTTCTATGTTTTTTCATTATCCATGACCACATATCATAATAATAAAAATGTTTGAAAATATAAAATGTGCATGTGTGGGGATGTTTTCTATTTAGGTGAATAGTATATTTTCTTACTCTGATCACATAGAACTATCATGTGAAATATAAAGGATTTAATTCACCAATATTAAATAACCAAATACCTAAAATAAAATATTAATTAGTTCAATTCCTTCCATCACTTAAATTTGATCAAAACTAGGTGTTCTAGTGAATATTCAACCAAAGTTAAGGGCTCCTTTTACTATCAGGGAGTTCTTATGAGAGTGGTGTGTTGAATTTAATAAATTGGGTTCCAAAGATAAATCCAAATCCATCTTCTGGAGATTTTAAGGGTAAAGTGTGGATAAATTCAATTTAATTCTTTTAAGGATATTGGACTCAACTCAATATATCAAGTGGTTTAACTAATTGTGGTTATCTAGATCAACACCATACTTGGACTCTCTAATTAGTGGTGTATAAAAATATTGTATTCTATGAGGAGGGGTATCAGGGATCCCATACAGTAGAATAATATATAGGATTAGTATCCCCAATCGATTTGATGATGGGTACTAGGATTTGAAGAAATAGAGGGTGATATATTAAATTACTAATTAGAAAATATCCACAATTAAAAATGATAAATGTAGAAATATGAAATATTTTAGTTTGGTATCATCTTTTATGAAATAAAATAAGTACACAACAAAGAATATTTGATCAAAATTTCCTTGTTTCCCAAGATTCCAAATACTTGTAAAGGTGATAACATAAATTACTTAAACATAGTAAATTTAAGGTATTATTGTCCCTAATGAATGTTAGGAAACATAGTAATGTGAGCATTTAAAAATTATTATACGAGACTCATGTATATCTCATATATTGATTGTGTTATAATTTTATCATAATCATTTAATGTCAATTGAAGGTAAAACATTGGGATATTGATTAATTTAAATTATTTATCTTCTCCAAGAATATTAAGAGGTTAAAGTGAAGCAATATATCATTGGCTAATAATTACAATGAAATATTTTCCTAACCATTCAGTGAATCCATTTATCATATCATTTTAAAAAATTAAATCCAGTTTCATTAATATCATAAAAAATAGTAAATTTTGAAATATAATTTTCTATCTTTTGGGTATTAGTCCTCAAGAAAATAAGAACCTACATAAATTTAAATAATTCCATTTTATGGAATAAAAGATGATGAAAATGTGAAATTTATAATGAAAAGTATCTTACAAAATCAACATTCTATAATTCCTTCAAATATAAAATTATTAAATATGATATTATTTTTTATTCATATTGGGAAATAAATTGTATAGATTATAAATTTAATGTAATGAATGGATGAAGGAAGAAGATACTTCTTCATTAGGTATATTCCTCATTATTTTGGTTTTTTATAAAATACTTAAATTATATTAAATAAAATATTTCTGTAACACATGTGTTTAAAAATGAATCAACCATTCATGTACATTTATGTTACTAGAAGTAAGGTGAGTTCTCCTAGCGGTTAAGAAAATATGGTTCCCTAGTCTAAGGTGAGAAGAACAAAACTTCGAATTTACATGTAAATGTTTGTAGTAGACCTATTTTTCCAAAATATTTATCTATCATTTATTTTGGAAACAATTTTACATTATTCTAGTTATTTAATGATTATTATTTCATGCGTTAGAATAATGGAAAATATTTGGTGAATACAAAAATGTTTGACAGATATATCCATTTTTTTGTAAAATATACAAAACCTCATGAAAAATTAAATTGGCGTCAATGATATATCAAGTATGGTTTTAGAAACTATTGGGTTAAAGATCACATATATTATCAATACACTTATGCATATTGTTTTGGAAAACAAAACCATTATAAATTAATGTACTCCACAAATCATTCACAATTATTTCAACTTGAGAACATGTATTATTCTAAGGGTAATCTATTGGTAAGTATGCTTCAAAATATTGAATTATGTTTTTATGTTATGTGAATATTATTTATGGTATATTCACGGTCATAATATAAGATATTCTTTTGGATAGTGGTCCTACTAATATATCGACCAAACATTCATTGATCTATATAATGTAGTTTCAAGTAATTCCTAAATTCCAATTACCTTAACCAAATTAAAGTTATGATACAAATAATGATGATTTATGATTAATATTATGTGTTATCATATATTATGATGATATTAATAAATACACATTTCCTTGTAAAAATTAGATTCATGATGTTAGTAAAATGTTAATCAAAGATAAAAATCATGCATTTCTGATACTTCCATTATTTTCAAGACAAACATAAAAATTAAAAAAAAATCAAAATAAATATTAATAATATTTTGAAAAATAAAGATCATATGAGTTTTATTTTAATATAAATACATTTTCAAAAGAACATGTGTTTATTTGAAAGGTGATTGTTATGATAAAAAAAACATGCATCTTGAAAAAAAAATGTAGATATATATATAATCCTAATATTTTATATGGATTTCTCTGAAATCCCAATGATATAAAAGGTGTATTCTAGTTATTGATAATATTTATGAAAATGGTGAACATATCGATAAGAAATAATGGGAGAAATATTGGATTAGGTTTATCCAATGACTATGATTAAGACATAGTTGACATGAGAAATAATTCCATGAGACATTGTAGAAAAAAAATTTAATGATACACATAAATTGTAGGAATTATAAAACAATGGTTATGGTTTTATATTCACTATCAATGGTGATACATTATTCATTGAGATTAATAATTAATAAAATTATAAAGTATATGTAATTTAGTTAAATTTGATAGGATCAATTAAAAATCAGTAATTGAATCCATGTATCATTGTAAAGTTGGATTAATACTTTGAATAATGTTGTTGGTATTCATAAGATATTATAAATGGATAGTAAATCATAGTACAAATATAGAATTATTGGTAACACCATTTCATTATGCTTCAATCCATAACAATTTAAAATAACTTAAATAATTTACAAGTTCATTTTAAATAGTATTGGATCTCAATAACACAATACATTTATATTTTGGACATGATGCAACTAGATATGGATGATGTAATCATAAAATTACCATAATGGCGAATGTTACTAAAATATAGTTCTGGGCTATAGTAATATACTACATCATAGAATATTCATTTGAAATGAATCTGTTTCCTTTTTCTACCTTATGTTAGTGCAATTTATATTTTTTCAATTAAAATATGTTTCTAATCACATGGATGACTGTTATAGGACATTTTTTTATTTAATAACATAATTATAGAAACATTATGTACGTTTAATTAATTTTTATTCCAGTGTCCCTAGGAATGAGTTATGATGAGGTGTATATAACAGTTTCTAAGACCCAGAAAATAGTACATATACTGACAAGGTATTATGAAAATTAAATTCAGAATAATTTGAGAGTTATTTTTTTAGTGTCACATAGCTTAAATATCTCAAATAAAACATGCATAGTGGTATGATTACTGTGGTTATTATAATTACATAATCATCATCAATGGATCTATCACGTTTTCCATGATATGTACAAGATGTAATATTTTCAACATATACTCTGTTTTAGTAAAATAGAAGTTATATGAAGTATAAATTCTAGTGAAGTGGATAGAATAATCTGATTATAAATAATCACATAAATAATATATCTACCAATTATGTAGATAGGAAGGGATACTGGTAACAAGGGGACACAAAATATTCTTGTTATAAAGTCAACATGATTAAATATCATAGCTATGATAATGTATTGATAAATAAAATAAATTTCGAGATCATTGTAGCCATTTATATAAATATTGTGTTTTTTGTGGCCATAGAGGCATCTAAATAATCAATATAATGAAGAAAATTATTTTTTCTAGTTTTGGGAATTTCACTTAGTAAATATATTTTTATCTTTATGGTATTTGAATTAGTATTACTAGAAAATATTTCATGTTTAAACCATAGATAAAGATATATAATTGCAAATAATTCCTCTTTACAACTCTTACTTAATGTGATAAAGTCACAGATATCGTACTAATAAATTAATCAAAATTTGGTTTCCCCACTGCTAAAACCCTTACTAAGTAAAACATGTTCTTATCATGTGAGGGAAATAATATATGTGATAATGTTTGTGCTTAGAAATGTGGGAGTGTTGAAATTGTGTGTTCCCTATAAATAACATGAACAATATTTTTTATTACAATTCCATTTATATAGTATTATATATAAATGTGTTTATTCTTACTATAAAAGTTTTGATATTTATATATCCACTATTTACATGGAAATTCTACTATATTATGTTTCATATAAAATTTTTATAGTAGTTCTCTGATTTAATGAGGACCATTAGATAACATGATAGAGATCAAAAATATATATGTCATATGGTCTAGATAAATCATACTGATAAAACACATGTGATGTTTGACTATTAGATTCTTGGGGCACAAAATCATTGAGACTTTTCTCATGATTTTCTATCTTTGTAATATGGCGTAGAGGAGACCATGTAGAAAGAAAGACCAATAGAAACACCTCATGATTTCGTTGTCATTGTATGTTCTTATCTACAAACATATATATGGGTATCCTGGAATTAGATCAATATAAAAATGTTCCATTTGATTACATATAACGATTCAATGAAAACTGATGATAATGGAATCATAGTGTGGTATTATGTGTTGGGTTGATCATTTATGGCATGTCATTTGTCAAAATACCATTATATAATTATTTTACGTCGTATATGAGTAAGAGATATCATGAGGGCCATGGTTGAACAGGAGGGTTGTACTAATTAAGCATAGAATTCTCTAATATTTTTAAAATATTGTTTTTCCGCCTTTTGATGGAAAACCATTTTTAAATATGGATTTTGAAAATTTTATAAGATCTATTTGTCAAAAATAAACTTATTATTTATGATTAGGACATTGAAATTTACATTAGATAATTTTTGGGTATTTTTCTGACAATGTTCATTTTTGAATGAATAGTGAAAATACTGCATTTTACATCAAAACTTCTTTTTCATCTAATTAAAATATATGGTTATATTATCATTTTAATTGGACATAAATTTTATTTTGAATATGTTTTTACCATTTAATCCAATGGTGGTCATTACGATTAATTTCACTTTGGAATTGGGCATAAACTAATGCCAAATGTTTACAAGATATTGTTTAAAAAAAACCCGCTATTTGTTTTGACAACAGGAATTATTTTTAAATTAATTATTGAAATTTCTGTGTTTGGAATTTGGTAAAATGGATTACATATTTTTAATCATAATTTCCAAATTATTTAATCAAGACTCTTTTCATTTTGGACATTATGAATAGTAATGACGGTAATTATCTTTAATTATCTTGATTAATTAGTAATCAGGTAGTTAAGGATAATAAAATAATATCATAATAATAACAAATTACCCCAAAATGTGTCATAATAATACTTTTTGTCTCATGTACGACCATGGGATTCCTTGTTCCATACTTGGGGACCCAATGGAATCACTTTTGTGCGAAAGTGACTTTTTATCTTTCTATTTTTAAAGAAAGTTAAATACAACAAAAAATGTATCACCTTAGTAAAACATTTATAATTTTGTCTACATAGATTATATTTTGGACTATAAATATTCATTGCAAAGGTAAAAAAGATTTTCTACATTGTAGTTTTTTTTCATTATTTTTAGACATTATATAAATTAAATTATTTATGACATCAAGATGATGCAGCGATTACCTCATTATTTAACGATTTAAATAAAATGAAAAGATATTGTAACATCTAAAACCTAAACATGTGAAAAAATAATTGGATGAGTATATTTAGAACCCTTATCACCTTATCCTCAAAATAAATCAATTTGGGACCTCTAAAATCCGAAACTCATTTGAAAATAACGTAACATTTTATACCTTTCCAAGAGTGCCCCTCCTCTCCTATTATAAAAGGTCCCCACCTCTTCCTCATTACCCACACCTCTAAAGCCTTTGGCTCGGCCAAACCCTACTAATTTTGTCTCTAGACATCCATCTCTAACTCCTTGAAGCCTCACTTTGGGAATAAGTCTTCCCAAGGAAGCCTTTGAGCTCAAATCAAAAAGAGTTACCCGTTTTTAAGGTAATGTCTTCACTTGTGTTCTTTTGTTTTATTTTGCTTCTCCAACCCCCTAAACTCTTTTTATTAATTTATTTTGTAAAAACACCAGTATCTTTCATATAATAGTATTTTTTTATAATAATTATTCGATCTACACTTACACACACCTACATCTAATGGTTAAAGAACATATTGAATCCGTGGATGGCGAATTTCTGCCTCACGAAATGATGATTGTTCAATATTCTCCTAACACCTTCACAGGTGGCCATTAAGATGTCACTATATTTATATATGATATATCATATGTTTATGTTTTCCTTCAGCTTCTGTATTTTTCATTTATGTCATTCCTTTATGGATTTCATTATGGGTATACGCGATATCTTCATTTCAGGAAGTGCGGACTACCGCCCCCTCAAAGTGATTTGATTCGTTAATACCATATGTGGTACGTATAAAGGATATATTTAATGATATTATATTTGATACCATACTATAATTAAAATACTATTATGTATCATTATGTTTTAATTCCATTAAATATGAAATCGAAATGGATGTAGCGTTCATGCGTACGTACGACTTACCGTCTCCATGAACGGTGCATTTCATTTATTACTTCTAAATGTTATGTAATATTATAAATTCATGCATATACTGGATATATATGATATACATGATATCTATATCATTAATACAATTCTGTATATAAAGGATATTTTACCACATGAACAACATGTAATTATAAAGAGTTTATTTTTTACTCAAGTACCAATGATCGTTAAAACGACCGTTATTAACTTAAATAATAACATAGTGTTCATGACATTGTAATAAGTAATAATGAACTTGAAAAAGGATCTTATGCAAGTAGAAAGTAACTCATGTTTACTATTTAGGAGATTAAAGAACGATCGAGTCAAGTCAGACCCGAGGTAAGGGACTTCGTCTCAATCTCCATTCATTGAGGTATATTTTGTTTTATACACAACCTTCTTTTATACGGTGTATAAACCCCTTTGACTTTTACATTAATCCAAAAGGAATCTTTTTAATACGAATCATTTTACTAAACGAAAAAAGGGAATGTTTTTGTCGTACGTATGTGGCGACAACGACTTCTCCGCCGCTGTGACCATTATTTGAGTTTCGGGTTCCTCTACTAGCCATACATTTTTTTAAAAGAAAAATAAATACCATGTTTTAATTTTCTTTTATTTTGGTATTGAAAATGGTTTTCATAATGTTTTTATATCAATGTGTTTTATTGATATCTTGTGATTGAAAGGTGGAAATGTTATGTTCCCATTATGCATGTTTTATGTGATATGATTAAGTTGTGGTTCTTGGGCATTATTATGAAGACGAGTGGTTCCGTGAGAAACTAAGGGCGGGTGAGCCCGATATAGCACTCTAATTAATTGGGTAACATGGAGGAGTTAAATGTTAAGGTTTCTCCGAAGAGATTTATGGAATATACTGTGATGGGTATTCCAAACGTAACCAAGAGGGTTACTCCCTACGTATGAATGTTATGAATGCCTCAAGTTACCTTTATGTCTTATGACTTCAATGATTTATTCATGATTGGATAAGGTATGTTAATGTGCTTATGTTTTATGAGTAAAGTATGATTTCATTGATTCTTATGTATACATGTACTCATGTTTCCTTTCCGTATTTTTATATCCCTAACTGAGCTCTTTATGCTCATCCCATGTTTTTGAAATGATTTTCACAGGTCAAGGGAAAGGTACATGATGTGATGATAGTGTCAAGGAAGTGTCAAGAAAGAATCCATGTTTTATACTAAATATGTTTCCATTGATGGTAAAAATGAGTACTATATTTATGTAACCACTTTGTTTATATGTGGAATCTAATGCAAGTTTTATGATCTAATTATCTAAAACTCTAAACCTGAAAAGATCCTCAATGTGTAATCTTGTAATAACTAAAGATTAAGTAAGGTTTAATGCTGGGTCCTTATAGTTGGTATCAGAGGTCAGTTTAGATTACTTTATGAGTTAGAATTTTATTAAATGATTATCCAAAAATATTTTTTTATGGTATGATTGAAATGTTATAACATTTGAAGATTACCATGTTGATTCATCTAAGACATGCATGTTCAGAATGGTTTTCTGCAAAGGAAACAGGGAAGCAGTGCAAGGAAGGCATACAGAAGGAACTGACTTTCCGAATCAGCATCATGAGATGGTCGGAATTGGAACTGAACAGTTTGTTGCAGTAATGGCGCAGTTGACTCAAGCGATAAATGATGGCGGTATCCATGCACGAGATCAGCCAGATCAATCGCAGAGGAACATGTCAGTGGTGGAACATTTCATGAGGCAACATCCCCCATCATTCTGAGGATCATCTAACCATGTGCTAGATGAAGGGTGGTTTAAAGCACTGGAGAATATTTTTGATGTCATGGTGTGTTCAGACAATCAAGAGGTTAGTATTGATATTTACCGTTTGGAGGGTGAAGCAAATCAGTGGTGGTCGATGGTTAAAAATATCAGGGACGCTGATCAGATTGATGCTCTCGACTGGGATGAATTCAAAGGAATGTTTCTTGAGAAGTATCTTCCTAAGGCTGTTCAACTTAGGATAGAAAAAACAATTCCTAGAATTGAGGCAAGAGGAAGTCTCAATGGCTGCCTGTGAAGAAAGGTTCACTCGATTGGCAAGGTATGCTCCAAATATTATCCGAGACCTTGATAGTAAAATCAATTGTTCTTACATAGGATTAAATCCAAAATATAAAAGGTCATTGGCTTCTTGTGAGTTTAAAAGATATGAAAAGCTAGTTCGATGCGCTGAGAAGGTGGAAATGGAGTTTTTCAATGATCAAGTGTTCTATAACAACCAGCAGAAGAAGAGACCGAGGTGGCAGGATAATGGAAATAATTATTCAAAAAGGTCTGATGGTAAGAAAACTATGTTTCCAGTTTTTGATAAATGTGGTAAAAGGCATGCTGGGGAATGCCTTCTGAATTCTGGAAAGTGCTACTAATGTGGTAAGATGGGACATAAGGCTCGAGATTGCACTCAAAAAGATCAGGGTGATGGTAAGACCAAATTTGATTTACAGTTAGTGAAATGTTTTAAGTAGAATGAGATGGGTCACTATGAAAACGAGAGTCCGAAAAAGAGATTGAGTGATGGGAAGCAGTTACACTACAAGAAGAAAGTGGTGGTGAAATCCTTTGCAACTACTTCAGCAGATGTCGGGCCATCAAATGAAGTTGTATCAGGTACTTTGTGTATTTTTCAGATTATGCCAGTGTGTTGTTTGATTCGGGGTCTACACATTCTTTCATCTCTGAAAACTTTTCTAGTAAAACGGGAATACCATCTCAAGAAATGACTCTTGAACTTATCGTAAAAACACCTGGGGGAAATGTTGAGGCAAAAATAATTTATAAGAATATTTCTATCCTTATCCGTGGAAAGAACCTACTTGAAAACCTTATTGTTTTACCTTTAGTAGAGTTTAATGTTATCCTGGGTATGGATTTTCTCTCTATTTAGCAAGCTAAGATTGACTGTAGAGCTAACGAAACTTCTTTTCAGAAAGACTTTCAGTTTGTGTACAATAATGAACCCTTACTATTGATAACATATCAAGAGGCTGAGAAACTTGTAAAAGATGGAAATGAATATTACCTTGCACACATTGTTGAAAATAAATGAATTGTTCAGATTAATGATGTGCCAGTGGTAAATGAGTATCCTGATGTTTTTCCCGAAGAGTTGCCTTGAATAATACCAGATCGAGAAGTTGAATTTACTGTTGACTTAGTTCCTGAAGCTAAGCCAATTTCAAAACCCCCTTATCGAATGGATCAAATTGAAATTTTAGATTTGAAGGAGCCATTGAAAGATTTATTAGAGAAAGGTTTCATTCGACCTAGCACATCACCATGGGGTGATCATGTTTTATTTGTTAAAAATAAAGAAGGTTCTATGAGACTTTGCATTGATTATAGATCCTTGAATAACATCACTATTAGGAACAAATATCCTTTTCCTCAAATCGATGATTTGTTTGATCAGCTCCAGGGAGCTTAGTTTTTTTCAAATATTGACCTGAGATCGGGGTAACATCAGTTGAAGGTAAAGGAAGAAGATATTCCAAAGACCGCATTTCGTACAAGATATGGCCATTATGAATTTGTTGTAATTTATTTTGGGCTAACCAATGCACCTGTTTTATTCATGGACTTAATGAGTAGAATTTTCCATGAGTTCTTGGATAAGTTTGTGGTGGTTTTGATTGATGATATTTTGGTGTTTTCTAAAAGTAATGAGGATCATGAAAGACATTTAAGGGTTATTTTGTTAACCTTCAAAGAAAATAAATCATATGGGAAATTCAGCAAGTGTGAGTTTTGGTTGCAAAAAATTTCTTTCCTTGGTCACATTGTTTCTGAAGATGGGATAACTGTTGATCCGACAAAAACAATGGTTGTTTAAGAATGGCCAAGACCAAAAAATGTAACTGAGATTCATAGCTTCTTTGGTTTGGCATGCTATTACTAAAAGTTTGATAGAAATGTTTCACGGTTATCTAGTCTAATGACTAAGATAACTCGGAAGGGTGTTAAGTTTATATGGACAAAATAATGTGATGATTGTTTTCATGAATTGAAAAGAAGATTGGTGAATGCTCCAGTTTTGGCACTACCTTCCAAGAATGGTGAGTTTGTTATCTACAGTGATGCTTCATTGAAAGGACTTGGTTGTTTCCTAATGAAGAATGATCAGGTAATTTCTTATGCTTCATGTCAGTTGAAAACTCATGAGGTAAATTACCCTACACATGATTTGGAATTAGCTGCTGTTGTTTTCGCTTTAAAAATTTGGAGGCATCATTTGTATGGAGTAAAGTGTGAAATATATACCGATCACAAACATTTAAAGTATATATTAACTAAGAAAGAATTGAACATGAGACAGAGGATATTGCTATAATTAATCAAGGATTATGATTGTACAATTCATTACCATCCGGGAAAAGAAAATAAAGTGGCAGATGCTTTGAGTCGAAAAAGTAATGCTTCATTAACAATGTTGCATTTGGAACATGATCCATTAGTTAAGGATTTGATGAACTTTGGAATAGAAGTTTTTTGTGCAGGATGTTCTTCTGTATTGTTTCAGGTATCAGTGAAATCTTCTCTATTTGAGAGAATCAAGCAAGCACAGAAGCAAAACAGTGAGTTGCAGAAAAAGGTAGAGCTGGTTCAGAAGGGTAAGTTGCCAGAATTCAACATTGATAATGATTGTGTTTTGAGATTTGGGAAAAGATTGTGTGTGCCTTGAGATTCACAGTTGAAGAGAGAGTTGTTATGTGAAGTTCATAGTTCTTCGTTTTCAGTTCATCCTGGTTGTACTAAGATGTACAGAGATATGCGGGAGTATTACTGGTGGGAAGGAATGAAAAGAAATATTGTTAATTCTACTGTGAAGTGTTTTACTTGTCAGGAGGTTAATGTATAGAAGATGTTACCTAAAGGGATGCTTCAGCCTTTACCAGTTCCAGAGTGGAAATGGGAAAATATACCCATGGACTTCATTTTGGGATTGCCGAAGACACCTCGAGGTAATAATGCAATCTGGGTTATTGTTGATCGCTTGAGTAAATCTTCTCATTTCCTTGTTATATGAGATACTTTGTCCCTAGATCAAATTTCTCGATTGTATCTTAAAGAGATAGTCAGGTTGCATGGAGTTCCCCTATCCATTGTATCTGATCGTGATCCCTGGTTTAATTCTAACTTTTGGAAAGGCCTTTAGAAGTCGTTGGGTACTGAATTAAATTTTAGTACAGCTTTTGATCCTCAATCAGAACGAACGATCTAGATTTTAGAGGATATGCTACGTGCTTGTTTGATAGATTATCAGGGAAGTTGGGACCAACATCTTTCTTTGGTTGAGTTTTCATAAAATAATAGTTTTCATTCTTGTATACAGATGACACCATTTGAGGAGTTATATGGGAAGCGGTGTCGAACTCCAGCTTTTTGGGATAAATTAGGTGAAAGGAAGCTGATGGGACCAGAATTGGTAGAAGAGATGGTAGAGAAAGTACAGTTGATACAGAAACACATGAGAACAGCTCAGAGTAGGCAGAAGAGTTATGCAGACAACAGGAGGAAGGATCTCTTTTTTGAGGTAGGTGATCATGTTTTTCTCAAAGTCACGCCATGGAAATGTGTGATGCGATTTGGTAAAAAAGGATAGCTGAGTCCAAGGTTCATTGGACCATATGAAATTCTGGAGAGAGTTGGATCAGTTGCTTACTGAGTGGCTTTACCTCCGAGTTTATCTCAGGTACACAATGTTTTTCATGTTTCGATGTTGAGAAAGTATATGCCAGATCCATCTCATGTTTTGAGTCCAGAGCTAGTTCAGCTGGAAGAGATCCAGTCTTATGAGGAACAACTGGTCTAGATTCTTGACCACAGGGAGCTAGTGTTATGTAATAAGTTCATTCATCAGGTAATGGTTTTGTGGAAAAACCATATGGTTGAAGAGGCAATGTGGGAATCTGAAAATGCGATGAGGGATAAATACCCCCACTTATTCGATAAGTAAATAAATTGCAGGGACGAAATTTTCTAAACGGGGGAAGGATGTAACATCCCAAGTAATTACTGAATAATATATATTCTTATTTATGTGTAGTTATGAATTAGATAGTGTTTTAGAAGCTTAAAATGAGAATAAATCCAATCTTAAGCATAGAATTCTCTAATATTTTTAAAAGATTGTTTTTCCGCCTATTGATGGAAGACCATTTTTAAATCTAGTTTTTGACAATTTTATAAGAAATATTTTTCAATATAAACTTATTATTTATGATTGGGACATTGAATTTTACATTTGATGATTTTTTGGTATTTTTCTGACAATGTTCATTTTTTTAATGAAAAGTGAAAATACTGCATTTTACATCCAAACTGCTTTTTCATCTAATAAAATTATATTCTTTTATTATAGTTTTAATTGGTATTAAAGTGTATTTTGAATATATTTTACCCATTTAATCCAATGGTGGTCATTAGGATTAATTTCACTTTGGAATTTGGCATAAACTAATGCCAAACCTTTCCAAGATATTGTTTCAAAAAACCTGCTTTTTGTTTTGACAACGGGAATTATTTTTAAATTAATTATTAAAACTTCTATGCTTCTAATTTGGTAAAATGGATTACATATTTGGAATCATAAGGTCCAAATCATGTAATCAAGCATTTTTTTGGACATTATGAATAGTAACGACGGTAATTATCTTTAATTATCTTGATTAATTAGTAATCAGGTAGTTAAGGATAATAAAATAATATCATAATAATAACAAATGACCCAAACATGTTTCCTAATGCTATTTTTTGTCTCATGGACGACCATGGGATTCCTTGTGCCATGATTGGGGACCCCATGGAATCACTTTTGTGCGAAAGTGACTTTTTATCTTTTTATTTTTAAAGAAAGTTAAATATAATAATGAATGTATCATCTAAGTAAAACATTTTTAATTTTGTCTAAATATATGATATTTGGACTATAAATATTCATTGGAATGCTAAAAATATTTCCTACATCATAGTATTTTTTTCATAATTTTTAGACATTATCTAAATTAAATTATTTATGACATCATGATGATGCAGCGATTAACTCATTATTTAACGATTCAAAAAAAATGAAAAGATATTTTAAAATATAAAAACTACACATGTCAAAGACCTATTTTATGAGTAAATTTCTAACCCTTATCACCTAATCCTAAAAATAAATCAATGTGGGACCTCTAAAATCCGAATCTCATTTGAAAATAAAGTAACATTTTATACCTTTCCAAGAGTGCCCCTCCTCTCCTCTTATAAAAGGACCCCACCTCTACCTACTTACCCACACCTCTCAAGCCTTTGGATCAGCCAAACCCTACTCATTGTGTCTCTCCACATCCCTCTCTTACTCCTTGAAGCCTCACTTTGTGACGAAGTCTTCCCAAGGAAACCTTTGAGCTCAAATCAAAAATATTTACCCGTTTTTAAGGTAATGTCTTCACTTGTGTTCTTTTGTTTTATTTTTCTTCTCCACCCCCATAAACACTTTTTATTAAGTTGTTTTGAAACAACACCAGTATATTACATATACTAGTATGTTTTTATAATAATGATTCTAGCTACACTTACACACACCCTAAATCTAATGGTTAAAGAACATACTGTTTCCGTGGATGATGAATTTCTGGCTCAAGAAATGATGATTGTTCAATATTCTTCTAACACCTTAAAATGTGGCCATTAATATGTCACTATATTTATATATGATATATAATATGTTTATGTTTTACGTAAACTTCTGTATTTTTCATTTATGGCATACCTTTATGGATTCCATTATGGGTATACGCGATATCTTCATTTTAAGAAATGCGGACTACAGCCCCCTCAAAGTGATTTGATTCGTTAATACCATATGTGGTATGTAGAAAGGATTTATTTAATGATGTTATATATGATACCATACTGGAATTAAAATACTATTATGTATCATTATGTTTTAATTCCATTAAATATGAAATTGAAATGGAAGTAGCGTTCATGTGTACGTACGACTTACCATCTCCATGAACGGTGCATTTCATTTATTACCTCTAAATGTTATGTAGTATTATAAATGCATTCATATGCTGGATATATATGATATATATCATATCTACATCATGAAAAAAATTCTGGATATAATGGATATTTTACCACATGAACAACTTGTAATTATAAAGAGTTTATTTTTGACTCAAGTACCAATGATCGTTAAAACGACAGTTATTAACTTAAATAACAACATAGTGATCATGACATAGAAATAAGTAATAATTAACTTGAAAAAGGTTCTTAAGCAAGTAGAAATTAACTCAAGTTTATTATTCAGGAGATTAAAGAACGATCGAGTAAAGTCGAACCCGAGTTAAGGGACTTCGTCTCAATCTCCATTCATTGAGGCATATTTTGTTTTATACACAACCTTCTTTTATACGGTGTATAAACACCTTTTAATTTTACATTTATCCAAAAGGAATTTTTTTAATACGAATAATTTTACTAAATGACAAAATGGAATGTTTTGGTCGTACGTATGTGGCGACAACGACTTCTCCTCCGTCGTGACCATTATTTGAGTTTCGACTTCCTCTACAAGCCATACCTTTTTTTAAAAGAAAAATAAATACCATGTTTTACTTTTATTATATTTTGGTATTGAAAATGGTTTTCATAATGTTTTTATATCAATGTGTTGTATTGATATCTTTTGATTTAAAGGTGGAAATTTTATGTTACCTTTATGCATGTTTTATGTGATATGATTATGTTGTGGTTCTTGGTCATTATTATGAAGAATGGTGGTTCTGTGATATAATAAGGTTGGGTGAGCCCGACCTAGCTCTCCAATGCATTGGGTAACGTAAAGGAGTTAAAAATTAAGTTTTCTCCGAAGAGATTTAGGGAATATACTGTGATGGGTATTCCAAACGTAACCAAGAGGGTTAATCCCTACGTAAGAATGTTATGAATGCCTCAAGTTACCTTTATGTCTTATGATTTCTATGATTTATTCATTATTGGTTGAGGTATGTTAATGTTCTTATGTTTTATGAGTAAATTATGATTTCATTGATTCTTATGTATACATGTACTCATGTTTCCTTTCCATATTTTCATATCCCATACTGAGCTTTTAATGCTCATCCCATGTTTTTGAAATGATTTTCATAGGTCAGGGGAAAGGTACATGATGTGATGATAGTGTCAATGAAGTGTCAAGAAAGAATCCATGTTATATTTTAAATATGTTTCCGTTGATGGGAAAAATGAGTACAATCTTTTATGTAACGACTTTGTTTAAATGTGGAATGTAATGCACCTTTTATGATCAAATTCTATAAAACTCTAAACCTGAAAAGATACTCAATGTGGAATCTTGTAATAACTCAAGATTAAGTAAGTTTTAAGGCTGGGTCCTTATAATTATACTTTAAAAAATAATTATATGTGGTTATGAAAAAATTAATCAATGATATAATCAAGGAGACAGTAAGTGGTACATACGAATGAGTAACGTTCTCATTTTTAAATGGTTATTAAGGATAGAAGGTAAGTAGAATAATTTAATCACATAATGATAAATATGTCATAAATAACATTTTTTTATTCAATTATAGTTATATATATAATTAATTTGATGTAAAAGGAATAACATCATGTCAAGAAGGTGGTAGTCCACTCGTCCATGAACGATTTTATGACTTTTTAAGTTTGTTAGATGTTAAAAAAGTGAATGATATATATTTTATTTAAATAAATTTAATTATTTAACTAATTTAATATATAGTTTGTTTATGTAACATATTTTTAATTAAATCTATCCTTTATATGTTCCATGTATAGTGGTAATGGATCACATCGCTTTGAGTTGGTGGTCATTCACACTTCCACAAATGAATTAATCGTATTTATTCAAAATGGAACGTATAAGGGTATGTGTTAATATGAAATTATAGAATAATAAAGTAAATTTAAATGTAATATATAATTATATAAATATATCTTTCATCATAATGGCCACCATGGGAGGAGGTAATGGAAAAAAATGAACAATCATTGTTTTCTATGTGGTAGTTCACCGTACACAGAAATAGTCTGTTTGTTACCCATTTGACGGATCTATGTGTAAGTGAAAGAATAGTAATTATAATAAAAGATAATTTATCTTGTAGGATAAATTTATTGTTATAAAATAAAATAATAATAAGAGTTCGGGGGTTGGATAATGGAAATAATACTAAATAGCTTAAGGGAAGATGTTACTCTTAATGATTTAACATTTTTGGTTTGTACAAAAAGGCTTCCATGGATGGATTTATACACAAAGGGGGGGGGGAGTTAAAATTATAGATGAGGTTTTTTGGGAATTAAATTAGTTCTATATAGGCCGAACCTATGTGGTTTTAATGGATTTTGGAATGGCGATATGTGTTTGCCTTTATAGTGTAGGAGAGTTAGTGTTGTAATATTTTGACTATGACATTTCAACAATTTTTTTCTGGTTTTATGTGGATCCAATAATTGTACCATTTTTATAAAATAGATTATAGGTTCTTAATATGTCCAGAAAATAGATCTTATACAACGGTATAGGACATTTTGTTCTTTATGGTTAATGTTTAGTCCATTATTATTCTTAATTTAACTGTAATCGTTGTAATTAATTTTAATCATTTTCAATAATATTTTTGTTCAAAATAATTTTTTTTGATAATACATAACAATTAATTATTATTACCAATATGGAATCTAATATTTCAAATTACAAAAAAATAGGTTCCAAAAAGTATATTAAAATTCATCCCACATGTGGGATGACAGTGTAGGTTTTTGAAGTATAAATGCCGTATTTTTAGTTATGTTTATAGTAATTTTCAAAGTAAATTTGATTAAAATGAAATAAATTGTATTAATTTATAAAAAATAGATTTAATTTAACATTAAATAAATTTAAAATATTATTTTATAATATAATAAAATTAGATGAAAAAGCAGTTTTGAAATAAAATTTAGTATTTTTAATTATTCATTAAAAATGACATGTTTAAAAAAAATATCAAAAAATTTCCATAACATATTTTTTATGCTTATATTTAAATTATGAAGATTATTTTTACATATTAAATTAACTAATTTCATGAAATGTATATTTAAAATGGGTTCTACATTAAAATGTGATAGAGTTGCATTTATAAAAAAAAGGATTTGTATGTGGGAAATTTGGTTTGTTCTTTTATTTTGCATTTCCATCCTAGTGGATAAATATAAAAACTAATATGTTTAATATATAACATCTATATTTCATTAAAATCATTAAATAATATTAATTAATTATTTTTATTAAGATAAAATTTAATAGGATGCATATAAAAAATAATATTTTTTATACCCAATTGGTTATAATTTTTTATTATCATTAATTGATAGCCAATGAATTCATTTTATATTTATATAAACCCTAAATTTTTATACATTGGTTAATAATATTAGTAATCTATAACATAATTGTTGGTATATATCAAATATATTAAATAATATAATATTAATAATATAATATTATTTTGTGAAACGTGGTCTTATGTGTAACACATGTTATCAATGAATGTTGCTCTGGAATGTAACACAAGCTAGCATTGTGTTGTGTACCTTAAAATCTACAGAATACATTATATATTTTTTAATCTTTTAATTTATTGGGTTAATATATTCTTTTTTTATAAATGTAGTTGGGTGTCAAAACACTATTCAATTAAATGTTGAACATTATAATTTCATGGTGTTTCATTGAACCCACAATCATTAAAATAGGTCCATGCAATTAAAACATGATCACAGTAATAATTTTTTTGATAGATGTTAAATTTAAATCTGAATGTGTGATAAGGGTTCATAATACATCCTCTAGAAAAGATATAATGAGAAAAGAAAAGGTCACATAGACTAACATGTAACTATGTCTCTATATAAGAGAAAATTGGTGGCATGTAGAGATACATACATGGAGGAAAAGAATATATATTTATTTTTAGTGATTTAGGTCATAAATCACAATCAATTGATTGAACAATATAATATTAATAGACTCAAATCCATAAATCTATGATTATTAATAAGTCCATATGTTCAATATAAGTAAATTAATTAGGAAAAAAAATTTCATTTCTATATAATTTCCCAACTAATGGATAAATTTTTTGTTGCCTAAGAATATATGGAAATTTAATTACATGATATATTTCTATAAAAAATTTCATCTTATGGTTTCTCTGCAATTGGATTTATAATTTATCAAAAAAACAAATTTGGATTCCTTAATAATTAAAATAAATTTCTAAAGGATCATAAGGCCATTAAAATTTTGACAAGTCGAAGAATTTTCCATTAAATATTATAAAACTCTCACATGGTTTATAAATTAATATATAATCCTCAAAACTAATTCTAATGCTTCTTTAATTACATTTATTCTTTGAATTGATAAACTAAAAACATTAATCAACTATCTTTGAAATTTCATAGCTCAGGGGCTAGAATTAAACCCCAATCACCCACAGGTCATGGGTTCAAGACCTATGGCCTTGCTAGATACGATTACTAGCCACATGAAATATAGGTTTTAAATTTATAAAATATAATTATTATAATTTCTAAAATAAACACAATGTACATCATGAAAATTAAATATAATATTGACTAAGGTTTTATATAAAACCATTTATTATATAGTCTAATAATCTTATATAATTATTAGTATGATGTCATTATATAATGGTTATCAATACCTTTATACTAATGTTTTTAAAATGTTAAGGAATTGTTACTCTGATAAATTTTACACTAAAACATATGCTTCAAAAATAATGCATAGTCTATATAAGATTCATTATTATTATAACCGCATTAAAACACCTAAAATAATTATATTATTAAATAATTTATTCCCAAAAATAAATCATCAAAATAGGTGATTACTTAGTCTAACATTATCCATAATATCATCTATTGGATTTCTAAATCATGAAGCATTATCTTGATTCAAAACCACTATTGATTTAACATCGAATATAAATATTCATTATATTATCAAAGAATTCATAATGAATTCTTATGAAATCTTAAATTTTTGTAAGAATATCCCATGTGAGTGTCAAACTAGGTGTGTAGTAATGCTATTTTCCATGTATCTGGTTACCTAGAGTCAGACTCGGAACAAATTGTATGAGTTATTACTCCTAGGTATATATGGTTTCGAACCACGTCCACCTATAATATGCTGAAAAGGATGTATTTATTTAGAGTGCAGCATAATATCTACCATAATAATATTCTAGGATGATCTTTTATACATATCCTAAAATTCTACCTTAGTGATATGTTCTCTAACAGATGATTTCTCAAATAATTTTCCAAAGGTTGATACTTAAGTTCATTTAATAGTACTAGTAGCGACCTGACCCCAGATGTCTTGGAGATGGTTTTTTCAATCAACAATATTTCTATGATAACCAGGAATCAAATCCCAAAGGATGGAAAAGTATTTTAGTCTTAGTGAACAAACTACATAAATGAGTCTTCTATTACAAATGAATACACTAATGAAAAAAAAAAATTATTTCTAAATATATAACATTGAGGAGAATAACTTCATGGGTAACATTATTACATAAAGTATATATCTTCTAATTATTCATTGTATTCTTCTTGGAATCATGGGGAATAGAAAAATAATACACGTGAGCGTAAATGCTCAGTAAGGGTAAAGTATTATGGATGAAATAATAATTCAATGAGAGTAATTATAATGACATGGTAAATAACTAAAAACACGTACCATTAAATGAAAAAAAATGAATGGAAGTGCGCAAAAAATATAAAAATTTAATAACTAGAAACACATTTCATTCAAATCTGTAGATAAGAAAAAAGAAATATGTAATGGCTAGAAACGGAAACACATGCTATTGAAAATTAAATGAATCCATTGATATCTCAACAGAAAATCTCATAGGCAAATAATAACTGAATCTAAATGAGGGAAATTATTTATTAATGTACTTCATGTTTCCTAAGTACATGGTATGATTACCATCAACTCCTTCCAAATGATAACTTATAATATTTCAGGTAAAAAACTATATAAGGTAGCTAACCAAATGATTCATCCCATGAGAGTATATATGTATCACGGGGATATCTATTACGTGGCCCACCCATTTCTTACCAGTAAAAAACATTTCTCATCTATTAAATAATTTATTTAACAATGTGCCTTATCAAATATCTGTACGGATTACGAGATTAAAATTTAGTAATAATTACCCAAATATTGAAATAAAATTCAAAGAGTACATCGTATAAGAAATGATATACTATTTAGTCAATTTACATATCCATGATAAATGATATTCTATATTAGGGGAAATTCAATGTTCAATGTTCATAGGGGATTGAATATTTCAAGGGAAAAAATGGAATCATGGAAGTGGATTTGAATATTATCCTCAAGAAAATGAATTATAAACTATCCATAATAATATTTTGGTTGGTATTAATACGACAACCCCCGAGGAGTGTAAAATAATGGTTTGGTGTTTTGGATGAATTGATATATTATAGAATACAATTTAACCTCGTTCTTAATAAAAATATCAATTTGATTTGAAAAAACAATTTAGAAAAAATTTACATTCAAAATCTATTTTTAATCAAATTTCATTAAAAATAATACTTTTTAAAATGAAAGGATGATTTGAAGGAATGAATGTGGGTAAATCGCAATATGTCATACATGGAAAAAAGAACATTACTTTTTCATGGTAAAAGGTTAGAGAAATTATTTGTTCGAAATTAGATAAGATGATTTCATTGAAAACATAGTTAATATAAAAAAGGGTAAAAATGACTTTAAAAATCATTTTAATTTTTTTAAACATCTTACTAAAACAATGTTTTTTGCCGAAAATATATCTTCCTAAAAAATAGATAAATTATCATATGTTTTCATAGAAACATTTTCCAAAACACATTGAGCACCAATGTGATTAAAAATGGTAATATATCATAAAGAATTTAATTATTAACCATGGGAGAGGAAAATGAAGGGGTTTATTGAACAATGATCATATAATCATTCGAATTGAAATGAATGACCAGTAAAAAAATCATCAAGAAAATTAAATTTAAACATTCGAAAATGTACCATACCAATTTAAAAAATTCAAATCACAATCCATATTAATGAAAAAAAATTAAATGAAAATTTCAATATCATGAGAGTAAGACGATTTATGATATAACAAGTAAAATGGCATCTGAGACACCATATAAAAGAAATTGGGTGTATATCACCAAATAAGTCCCAATGTAATGTAAATTGATACGTAATCCCTTACCTTATGTTTCCTTTTGAGTGAAAGCCCATTAACATATTGAATAATAAATATATGTTAATTATATACTTGATTGGAAAACATTTTCATGTTTATCTGACAGAACCTGAGTTTTCTACAAGGTAATGTTTGTTTTCTTTTTGTTTTAAATTCCTCTGTAATGACTTTATGTAAATTCTTAACATGATCACTTGTGTTATTTCCTTTTTTGGGCTGAAAATGGCATGGTGCACGGTTTGTTCATGGCTTCCTCATAGTCAGTCTAACCATGCAAGATGTATGAAAAGCTGCAGACTCTTAAGAGACAGTTTCACATGGTTACAACATGGTTAGTAAAACTGTGGGGGTAATAATGAATGGTTCCCCTTCTAAGTAGTGGCGTGTTAATGGTTTGGGAAAATACGTACGTAAACTGTGTGACAAATTAGGGAGTATTTAAAAAAATTAAATTAATAACTTTGTTTCTTTTTAATCCGAGTTGGGATTTTATCCTCCTATGCACAACACCATCTAGGTGCTCTCCATTGAGGTGCATAGCTTAGGCTCTGTGATTGTTCCTCTTTAAAACCTCTATTTTTATTTCTGAATGTCTAATCAGTTATGAAACAGTACGTCCTAAATTCCTTTTTAGTCATTCTAGTTATTATGGAACAATGAGTCTAGTATATGGATTTAGGCTCATAGGCCTTAATATCCCATTCATTGTTCATTCTTCATATTTCTTACAATCCAAGACGAATCAACTCTTGATACTGGAAAAATTGTCTACTACCTAGGCAATGTAGGTGTACAATATGTTCATTATTCTTTTCTTGTTCTTTTTGGGTGTTTGGACGATATGCCACCCATCTAAAGTTCCGACGAGGCATTATTTTTGAGATAGTTGTGTGTTATAGTTGTAGTCGAACCTAGTAAGGATTCCAAAAGGTTATTTTTAGGTGTGTTGGAACTCGTTTCCCATTAAAAGGTAACTTGAGGGGTGAGACTTAAAGAATCCGCTTGTTTATTCTAGTGTAAACCACCCAAGGGGAGTGTGATTTTCCATTCCTAGTTAGAGGAAGCTCATAGATGACTTGATTTCTTGAGTAGCCTGCATAAGATATTTACACTATTATTTCATAATGAATATCTTTTAATTCCTCATTTATTTTTATATCTTGGAATGTTAAATGGATGATATGGGTTGGTATACCAATATATAAAATGAATAATTTCTTGTTAAATGGTTTATAAGGGATTGTAGTCCCATATGATTGTTTGGATAAATGGTTTTCCTAAGTGGGTATACTCATGGATTGTGAAGGATTACGTGAGTGGGTACAATCACATGGAATATTTAATTAAATTAAAATTTTAAACTCAATTTTTGAATGAATTGATTAGGAACACGGTATTGGATGCCTTGGGTTGACACTCCCCCTTGGGTCACGATTACATGGGGGTGGCATGGGCATTGCTACCCCATGGATCCAGCTTTCTTGGCCACATATAGGACTTTATATTGTCATTTTCTTAGGACCCCAACCTATTCCTAACCAAGATTCCATTAGGGATGCCCATGTGACTCGCTGGTATATCGTGGAAAAGCTCCTTGGATTTTTCCCTCCATAGTTTAGAATTATTATATGGATTCCTTGGTACATGAAACCTTGGATCAGGCCCCTGTGATCTATAATTCACAATATGGAATGGTCGACAGAAACATAACTTCTCTATATAGTGTGGTTATGTGTTTCAAGATACAGATAGATGCACAACATGACCTAGTTATTTACTTGTTTACTTGGTTATAGCCTCCTTGTTTGGAGATGACTCTCTTTCACAGGTACAATTAAGGGATCATTGGTTTTACATACTGTAGTAAACTTATTCCATGGGCATAAACACTTTCCTAGTAGTTCTATACATTTGCTAACATTTTTTTGAATTGATGTTACAACTATATAGACCACTGTGGTTTTCAAATAGGATGTTTATCTCACACCCAGTTAGGGCCTCCTCGGGGACCCAGACCTATAATATGGGTGCAGGTAGTGAAAGGGTAAAGCGCCCTTGTACAGTTTTTTTTACTATGGATTCAGAGCAGGAGAGAATAGGACCAAGATGAGGCTTGTGATGATAGGATACCTTATTTTTCTTTTATTCTTTTTGGGATACTTGTTTTGAATTGTATTTCCATGTTCTATTCTAGTTTATTTCTAGATACCTGAATCATCTGTATCATTTTTATATGAATAACTTCTAGTTATTATTATGTATTCATGACATACTAGTATTACTTTCATTTTTCTATTATTTACTCCACCTCTACTATTTATATTATGTTTTACATCCTTTGTGATACTCTGGAAACAAGGGAATAGTCTCCCCATTGACTCACTCTGGCCCTCACTGCTAGTTGGCATCCTCTGGAAATTGGAGAGATTAGTCTAAGGACATGTGGCTGATTGGGATATATGCAACAATTCAGGTGGAATCCGAGTCCAAGACATTACAAAGTGGTTTCAGAAGAGTTTTTCTAGTTTGACATACTATTTTGTGACATTATACTGGGATATGAAGGAAATGGATTTAGGAAATAAATTTATCCCAAGAGTATCTACCCTACGGAGTGGGAAATGCCAAATTTTCTTAAATTGAATTATGGTTTTCAGGATTTTGACTATTACAGTTGATTTGATTTCACCATTTGGTTACACATATGATTTCTTCTATTACTATTGATGCAATTTTGGGTTATATTTTAGTTGCATCCTGATGAGAAGAGGATATTCCATCTCATTCACCATATACTAACATGTTAGAATCATATTCCATGCATTATGAAAGTCCATCTAGGATGGATTATAAATTTCATGTTGTTTTGAATGTAGAGGTGATATTTGTGCTTTCTTTTGTGTTAGTTGGGTGTCGTAGATAAAGGTGTGATGTCATATGTCAATCAATAAAGAGTATGTCCCCTTATGAATTGGGAAATGACTCACCACTTAATTAAAAATTTCAAATGAACTTGTTATACATATTATTTGAATTGGTGCCACATTTTTGGTTCATGACGTCTTATGGTCCCTCATGGATTTGGGAATTGGTAAAGCCTTGGTGGAGTTTCTAAAATAACTGAATGTGAAATGGAAAAGGGAAACATGATGATGGATAATGAATTGACATAAACCCGAATATTGAGTGGGAAATACACATATTTTCTAGTGGTTAAATGGTTGTTCACTATACAGTCCTCGAATTAGGAGCAATTTGTTGGTTTGACTTTGTTTCTAGGAGTCTGTTGACCTATCCTACGATTTAGACCTTTGTGCTTGGATGTTGTTCATTCCTGAGGCATGTGTTTGGTATTATAGAGGCATTCCGATATGATGAACTCCATTTGTGCATCGTAATAGAGGTGATGAACACATTTTTTATGTTGTGTTCCATGAGCTACCTATTGATCTTTATATAGTTACAGAAGTGGAAAAAGAGGTGGTTCCAGACACAGGTGCCGGGGCACAGTTCTGCGGGGGATTATTTTTTTATATGCAGATGATCTAGGGAGCATCGCAACCAACCTTGACTATGGCTGAGCTGACATAGGTTTTAATGTAGCATCATCCTCCTACACTTTTAGGAGACAGCTATCCACATAGTTTAGAGCTGTGACTGGAGACCATGTTATCGATTTTTGATCATCTGGAGAAACCTTCATAGTTGAGGTTCTAGCTCGCAACATACATGCTACATGGAGAGGAAAATTGTAGGGGCGCTATTTTGAACCAGGAAGATGGACTACAGAATATGGGATTGGCTATGTTCCAAACATTTTTTTACGATTACTTTTACCCTGCGACTCTCTGAGCTAGGCGGGATACCAAGTTCATGTTTCTGGAGTAGGGTGTGATGACAGTTATGGAATACTCATAATTCGTTACTAGGATTTAGTTTTTTGTGTTGATGTATCATAGAGATGAGATTTTGTGGGAGAGATTATTTGAGGAAGGTCTTGGGACTGTTATCAGATCATAGGTCAATGTATTCAGGTTTCCATATATCACTGAAATTGTGATTCAAGAACTGATTACAGAGCAGAACCAAAGTGAATTTGGGGATACATAACAAGGGAGTGATGTTTCATGACCTAGTTAGTCTACATATTCGGGAAGGAAGCACCATTTTTAGGCTCCATGTGATGTGAGTACTTGTCAGTTTGTGCGTCTTGGTAGATTGTTATATTTCCATCAGTGTGGTAGGTGGGACCACATGAAATATTAGTGTGACTGTGATCCAATCGAGTGACAACATTGAGGAAAGATGAGGCACATGAAGTAGCTCTTCAAGACCATCCCTCCAGCAGTGAGTGGTAGGGGGTCAGATCTATCATCTGTTTTAAGAGTACGATCATCATCTCAAGATAAGGCTGGGAGATGGAGCATTGTAGGAAGGTTTGGACAGGGTAGTGGTGGTTGTGGCTATGGTAGCCAGACACTAGGTTCTCAGGGGCAGTAGGGCGGATCAACTCAAGGTATATAGGCAGGGGTATAGGGATATGGTATAGGCCAAACATATGCAGTGCAGTAGACCCAATAAGAGTAGGATCTTGAACAATCTATAGTGAGAGGTACAATCTTCGTAGATTCTATTATTGTATCAACAATTTTTGATACCAGTGCCTAGTATAGTTTTATATCTACACGAGTGGTAAAAATCCTTGGGTTTGTTGTTTTTTTGTTCTGAGGGTTTTTTTATTCTAGGCACACCATAGGGTGTTAAAACATGTGAGGTGACCCAGTGTATGGAGAGTACAATTGAAGTAGAAAGGTTTTACTTCAACTGGGATCTTATTTTCCTTAATATGATAGGGTTTGATGTGGTGTTTATTCAAAAGGGTGGATTTCACATCCCCAGTGGGTGTGGTGTTTATTCAAAAGGGTGAGTTGGTTGTCCAATCATGAACAGCTAGTCCCGAGCATCGTGGAATGGATGGGATAATAGCCCAGATTTCTTGTTTGATTTTGGATGACCAGGGAGTGGGTCATGCTGACATTCCTCCAGTGGTTGAGCACTTCAGGGACATCTCTCCTGGTGACATTTTTGGTTTACCTCCAAAGAAAAAGCTTTTTTTCGTTATTGAGCTACTTCTAGGATAAAACCTGGTACCCATTACTCTTTATAGGATTTCTATAATAGAGTTTGATGATCTCAAGAGGTATCTAGTGGATTTTGGGGTGAAAGGGATTATCAGAACCAATACTTCTCTATGTTTTTCACTGGTCCTTTTTACAAAAAATGTAGATTAAACTCTTTTACTATGGAAGGATTATCAAAAACTGAACCAATGGGTGGTTGAAAACCGATTTCCTTTCCCACATATACATAACCTATTTTAATAGCATCATGGAGCTATATTGTTGTGGATGATCTACCTTAGGTCAGGATATCACCAGGTGCATATTAGATCTGTAGACAAACCTTGTACAACCATTCGTAGTAGGTATGGGTTATACGAGTATCTAGTTATTCCATTCGGTCTCTTGAAAAAGTAAGTTGTTTTCATGGTACTGATGAACCATGTGTTCCATCCTTACTAGGAATATTTTTTTGGGGTTTTCGTGGATGATATCTTGTTGTATTCTAATAATCTACACGATCAGGACAACCATATTGAGATAATTTTTAATACACTAATAGAACATCAGTGATATGATAAGATCATAATGTACCACATTGGGATAGATCAGAGTCACTTATAAGGTCACACCATCTTAGAGATAATATTATCAGTTGACCCAAAGAAGTTGAGAGCTGTAGTTTCTTAGGAATAGCCCATGAAAATTTTGATCATATAGAGTTTTGTAAGGCAGACTGGCTATTAAATGTGTTTTATAAAGGTCTTACCAAGTGTAGAAGTGTCATTGACATTCTTGAAAAGGAAAGATGTGATGTTACTGTGGTCAGAATCATATGATACAAACATTCCAGAGCTAAAAGGTAGGTTGAGATCAGCATCGGTCTAGATACTCCTAGAGCAGGGAAAGAGCTACATAGTGTACTATGATGCATCGGGTATTGGGTTAGAAGAAGTGTTGATGCGTGGAGATCGAGTTGTGGCATATAGGTCTCAACTAGTCAAGACTCACGAGAGGAACCACATGCATGATCTAGAGTTACCTATAGTTGTTCACATGTTTTGTTGTTGGATGTACTATTTATTGGTAGATCATTTTTTGGTGTGCACGGATCGAAAAGCCTCATATATATATTTACACCATGTGATTTTGAATATGATGTTGTGAATGTGGGTGGAGTACCAATACTCTTTTGTCATCAAGCATTCTAAAATTCCTATCATGGGAAATTATATAGCCAATAAACTGAGAATGAGGGATCAAATACATACATTGAATCCAGACATTAGTGAGTGGAAGTTTATGGAGATGTTTTATCAGATGCATTTGGAGGTTCATGATACACAAGGGAAGACTTTTCTATAATTCTTAGATTTTAACTCTACCATACTATACACAGTTACGATGAATCAGAGATCATATTCTAAAGTCTTGGTTCTTTGGGAAGGTGTGGTAGGTGAGGACCCTTCTCCATGTTGGATGGTAGGAGATGATGTGATATTGTGTATCCATGGAGGCATTTGTGTTTCAATGGATCTATGTGAGTATTTGATGAAGTTGTTGAAGGATTCATCTTGGGAATTTCTTCCTTGGGTTACCATGTTTTAACATGACTTGGGATGTCATTACTGTTGGCTGGGAATGAAGAGAGAGGTGGATTGTTTTTTACTAGGTGCTCCACCTGTCCACAGGTGAAGGCAGAACATTAGCGGTCAGATGGTATTTTATAGGAGTTACATATCCCGAAGTGGAAATTTGATGATGTCACAAAAAATATTGTGATGGGGTTTTCAAGGTATCCTCATGGTAACGATGATGTGTGGGTTTTCATTGATAGGCTTACAAACTACATTCATTTCTTATTATTCATGGTCACCTTCAGTATTAATGATCTTGGAAAGATGTATATCCAAGAGGTGGTATGACTACATGTTGTCCCACGCACTATCATTTCAAAGAGGTAAACTTACTTTATGTATTTTTTCTAGTAGATTTTTCAGAGGTAACTAGGTACATGTGTTATTATGAGCATTTTATACAGCCCGTAGACAAATTTCTAGTGAGAGCATACAATAAAGATGCTAGGGTACTTTCTTCAAGCATGCATCTTGGATTTTTGGGTCTCTAGAAAGAGGAACTTTCCCCTAGGTGATTTCTCCTACAATAATAGTTATCATGGGATGATACAGATAGATATTTATGAGGATTTATACTGTAGGACGTTCCATTCTACCTTATATTGGCTACAGATAGGAGAGTCAGCTTCACTAGGACCACCTTTCGAGCAAGAGACTTCTGATAATGTTCAGTTGATTCATAAGTGGATGGATACTTCATTGTCTCACTAGAAATCATACACTGGTCACTGAAAATGAAATCTAATGTTAGAGGTTGTGGATCAGGTTTTTATATGTGTATCACCATGGTTGGGACACATGCAGACAACAAGACAGGGTAAACATTCACCGAGATATGTCAGGCCATTTTTGATTCTGGAGCGAGTCTGGTCGGTTTCCTATCAGTTGAAGTTAAATCAAAGGTACCTATCCATACACTAAATATTCCATGTATTATATAATCACAACATAACCCAAAAATATCTCATGTTATTCAGCCTGAGGAGGTTGATTTTCTGGTTGATGCTTCCATTGAGGATAATCTGATTCGTATAGTTGATAGGGGAACAACTGTTCTGCAAGGTCTGTCAGTTCCTCTAGAATGGGTCATATGTTATCACGATCATTTACAGAATGATATTTATTAGAGGGAGGATAATGTACATTCTCAGTGACCAGATTAGTTCTCAAGAAGAATCATAACCACCCTTCAGAGTGTAATTTGGGGATGAATAACTATATGGGGGGATGATTTTAAGAACCCTTGTTTTTTATGAGGAATTGTTCATTTTCATTTCAGTTTAATTGTCTTATTATAGCCTTATGTAAATTCTTAACATTATCATGGGTGTTCTGGAGGTCTCTAGGGCATGTTCGGTGGCCAAAAGCATGATTTTGGGATCAAAATTGTCTAGTGAATAGCTTGTGCACGATTAGTCGACCATGCATGACGTCTGAAAAGATGTAGACTCATAAAAGATAGTTTGTCATGGTTAACCCAGGTTTATTCAAGCCATGTTAGGTAACAGTGTGAATTTCCCCTTCTAGGTAGTGAGGTGTGCATGGTTTCCCCACGGTTTGGGAAACCATCCGGGTAAATCGTGTGGCCCTACAGAATGTTTTTTTTTAATTTTGAAATTAATTTTTTTTAAATGCATTTTAAGTTTTCTCCTCCTACACAATGCACTGTCCCAGAGCCCTCCCATGAGGTGCCTAACCTAGGATTTGAGCTAGTTCCTCTATTCGACCTCTGTTTTGATCACCTATTATCACATCGGATCTGCAACAATATGTCCTTGATTCCTTTTTATTCATTATTTATTATTCAGAACAACAACTGCGATATTTCTATTTTGTCCAATATTCCATAATATCATGTTCTTCATCGGTTCTTATGATTTATTCCAAACTATGATGAGTCAAGACATAACACTGGATGAGTTGTATACTACCGAGGTGTGGTATGTGGTCTATATTTTCTTTCATATTTTCTTCTGATTTTCGTGCATTCGGCCGATATTCTGTGCATCTATCTTCCCTGAATGGCATAATTTTTCAATGATTTTCTTTTTGTAGATGTAATCAGACATATTGATGATGATATTTGGTTTTATTTAGGTGCATTGGAACCCATTGTTCATTTTGAGGTCACCTTAGTGGTGCGCCTTATAGAAGTGCCACAAATATGCATGTTTTAACAACCCAAGGGGTGTGCGATTGTGTATTCCTATCTAGAGGAATACCTTATACACCTTGATATCTTGATTATATTTCTTATGAGATGTATTTCATACATTCTTATGGAATATAATTTTATGGATCATCTATTTTGATAGGTTGTCATGTTAAATCGATGAAATGGGTGGGTATACCTATATATAAAATGAGAAATGGCTTCTTAAATGGTTTATAGGTGAGGGTAAGACCATATTCTTGAAATTATAAATGGTTTTCATGATTGGGTATACTCATGGATTGTGTAGGTTGAGGTGAGGGACTATACTGACATTGAATGTTTATTTTAAATTGAATGTTGAAATGAATCAATTTAGAACGTTGTTGTGGAATCCTTGGGTTGACTATGCCCCTTGGGTTATGATTGAATGGGATGCCTCAAGAATTTCTACACTATGGATCCGGATTGCATGGAATAATGTTGGACATGTTATTTCCATGCACCTAGGACCACAACTACTACCTAAGTGAGTTTACACTAGGGATTCACATGTGAATAGATGGGTTTCATTGGACAAGCTCATTGGATCTATCCCATCGTGGTCTAGAATTATTATATTGATGCCTTGGAACATGACGCCTTGGATCGGGGTCTAGTGTTCTATACGTCACTATATAGTATAGTTGCGGGAGACTTGATTTCTCTATACAATGTGGTTGTGGGTTATAGGACGCAGATGGACGTATGACATGGCCATGTGAATTGCTTGTTTACATGCCTATATCAACCTTGTTTTGTAGTGAATATCTTTTTCAAGTAGCATTGAGGTCTGATTGGTTTTACTTACTACAGTATACTTAGTAAATTGGATTACACACACATAATTACTTGTTGTTTACACTTGCAATCACTTTATAGTAGGGATCATATGACCAAGGTGGGGCTTCCAATGATGGGATTCCTTTTTGGTCGTTTTTACTTACAGGGATAGTAGTATTTTATTGTATGTACATGTACTGCTAAAGCTTCTTTCTAGATACTTGTATCATCTGTATCATTTTTGTAAATTTGACACTTCTTGTTATTATTATTTATTCCTTTCATACTTCAATTACTTTCAGTTTTCTGCTGATTATTTATCATACTCAATATATATTATGTTTGACTTCCCCTATAACACTCATGTAATTGGGGAATAGTCCCCCCATTGACTCACCCAGGCCCTCACTGCTAGTAGGAAGAATATGTTTTTTGGGGTGATACACTTGAAGCCATGTTGACAACCGGGCTTAGGGACCCATTTCGGGTGGCATCTAGGTCTAGGAAATTACATTATCATTACATTTATTCCACATATTAATATTTGTATACAACTATTTTAAAAATTATTTTTACATATGATATTTTGGAAAAATTTAGTTTATGTATCAAAAACATATTTTGTAGGTATACTATAGTCGAAGGGGTTTGTATATAACATGTCCAACATAATAACCATGAAACAATTAAAATAATTACACATCAATTATACTTTTAAAAACAATTATTAAATATTGTTATGAGAAATGAATCAATTTTACAATCATAGAGACGGTATGTTATACCTATACATGAATAACATTCTCATTTTTCAATGATCTTTATTGATTGAATATAAGTAGAAAAATTCTATTATTGAATAATCATTATATTATAAATAACATATTATGTAATAAAATATACTTATTAATAAAATTATTGTGATGTAAAAGGAATCACATAAGGTCGAGGAGGTGGTAGTCCACACGTCCACGAATGAAGTTGTCGTTTATTAAGTGGGTGAAAGGTCAATAATGAAAATGATATATATATATATATATATATATATATTACCGAAAGGTAATTATATAATTAATATAAAATAGTGGTTTTTTATTACACATATGTTTAATTAAAATAATCTAGTATATGTTTGATGTATATAGTGAAAGGATTAGATAACATTGAGGAGGTAGTAGTTAACACTTCCAAAAACGATATTATCATATGTATTAAATATGGAATGCACATGGGTATGTATTATAAAATAATTTCATATGAATGAGGAAGAAAATAAGTATCATATGTAACATATATAAACATATTTTTTATCATTATGTCCACCACGAGATTTCGTTAATGGAATTATAATCAATCATCTCTATATAAGGTAGTAGTTCATCATACAACGAAATAATATGTTAGTTACCCATTACATAGAAGTGTGTGTAAGTGTAGGTAAAAGACATTGAATAAAAATATGATAGAATAATTATTATACTAGTGATTTTATACATTAATTTAATAATAATAGTTTATGGGTTTGTGAATGAAAGTAAATAATATTTAATATTGGAATATGTTATCTATTAATCTAGGAACATCATTTGGTTTTTACCAAAAGGCTTCTTTGGATGGATTTATTCCAATATTCTAGATTCAATATCAAGGGGAGGGATTTTGGGATATGAATTTTGAATAACATGTATTATTATATGGGTTTTGGGATGTGTGAGTAATGTGGAGTTGTGGGGGATTTTTATAGAGATATGTCACTCTGGTATTATTTTGACAAAGAAATTCCTACCATGCCTACCATGTTGTAATTAGATCCAATAGTGGAAAAATATAGAGACACAAGAGTATCATATAAAAATTTGTTCATATAATATATCTTGGACATGTTTATCAGTCTTTATGGTCGTTAATGTTAAGTATTAGTGCATTATTAATCTTTTTTATCCTTAATTGTTGTAATTAATTAAAATCACATTCAATATTTTTTTTTCGAAAAATGATGGTCTTATTAGACATATTTAATTTTTATGATTTAAAATATTCAATCCACTTATCCAAAGTACAATGAAATAAGTTGTAGAAATTAATTTAAAATGAATCCAGCATACCGAATAACAATTCAGGTTTTTAAAGTAAAAAAATATAAAGACATCTATGTTTTTATAGTAAATCAACATGTGAAATTGATTCTGGATACCTAAATTTGATTATTGGTTAAAAATATGATCTAATAAAACATAAAATTAAATTTAAAATATTATTTATCCTTATAAAAAAATTACAACAAATATCAATTTTGAACTTCAATTCAATATTTCTAACTATTCATTAAAACTGAAATATTTCCAAAAATATCAAAAATTCACCATAAACTAATTTTTATGATTATCTTAATAATATGAAGTTTATTTTGAAATATAAAAATATAATATAGTTCAAAATAAATATTTAAAAATATGTTCTCCATTAAAAGGATGCAAATTAACCTCTATAAAAATTTTGGTTTTTATGTGTGAAATTTGGGTTATTATTATCTTGTGCAAATCAAACCAAATGGATGAATGTAATAAATATTTTATCATATATATAACATATAAATATTTCATGAAATATAAAAATAAATATAATTCATTATGTTCAATAGGAAAAATCTCATTTGGAAGCATATAAATAATAATATATCATTTTATATCCAACTGGTTGTTATTTTCATTTATCCTTAATTGGTAGACAGTGAGTTCATCTTTTATTTTTTTAAACTCAAAATTTTAATAAGTTACAAGATAATATTTATAAATGTTAACATAATGTATATTCTATATCCTATTATATTACATAATAATAATTTAATAATTCATTTTCATTTCGTGAATCTTTATATTGTGAGTAACAAAAGTATTTAAGGAAGGTCTCTCATCCGTGTAACACAAGATAATTCATTATTGTGTTCTTTGAAAGCTATATAATATATTATGTTAACATAATATTTTATTTTATTGGGATAATATATTTCCATTGTACACTTGTTGTTGGTGTCATAAACACAGTTGAATACATAGTCATATATTAGAATTTCAAGGTGATACATCATTATTGTGTCATGTAATACTAATATAAATCCTTAGGTTGATGATACAAAACCATAAATAATATCTAGGTAAATAATATACCATAAAGTTATTGTTTAATGTGAAAAACATTCAATTAATACGACACCATATTTTAGACCATCTTCCACCCTCTAATTTTCATTTAGTGTATTATACACCACCTATATCAATCTCATGGTTTGGGGATGCATAATAAAAATATCTTCCATTTGGGTTAAAATTACACCAATTGATTAATGGAGTATATTACACCTCTAATAATGAATAATAATGAATATTATATCATTTATTAGTTATCAATGAAATTTATAATTATACAATACATAAAATAATCATGTTCTCATGCCCACTCCCCCATTTTATTAGTTTCAATCCTTGAAAATATGACCCTCATTGTATGGTAATATCAATAAATTCATTAAACATGGATGTCCTAATAAACAATTTGATGGTCCTAATGTATAGTCTTATGTTTATGTATCACCATTTAGCCACCATGTCCTATTTATATATTACGACATATATATTTATTATTCTCAACGTGGATGTTGTCAATGAAATATATTGATTTATCCACACAATGGTCTAATACATCCAATACATGCCTTATGAAGTGAATAATCCCATTGAAATTACTTTATATGGCATTATACTAATGTATATGTTTTTAAATTTCATAGGATATATGTCACCAGTAATATACTAATGGGAAAGAATGAAAATACTATCTTTTTTTGGTAGGGTCCAACACTATGGAGACAGGTTGTTGGTTAAGCTTAAAGAATTAGAAACTAATAAATCCAACAAAAGATGTGATATTAGGTATGATAAATGATTTATTATATAATGATGAATAAAACAGTGAATATAATTATTGGTATTAATTGAACTATTAGTCAAATCGATTTCATTTAAACATATCTATAAAATTAAGCCAATCATAGTTATCTAACATTCATTAGGTAATTTATGTAGAGAAAATTATAGGTGGAGTGTCTACTATTAGATAAGAAAATGAGACTAAATTATAATTTTATAATTATTAACATCAATAAATTAAATAATCTAATAAATTGATGAAAACCACCTACGTGACCACTGTGTAACCTATGAATATACAAAGAGTAACCAATATTGGTAGACTAGACATCGAGTAATATAATTAGTGATACGACCTCCCCATCCACTTTTACTGGGTACTCAGTACTACTGCATTGGGTATTCAGTTGCAATTTTTAATATAAATATGTTTGAAAAACTATTATATTCTTCCAAAATAGACTCTGGAAGAGACATCAAAAACCTATAACATTCAAAAACCCCAACAAATATAAGGATTAGGGGATATTATTTAAAAACATATCTTTTGGAATCATGATACAGAATCATTTATATTGGATACCATATTGGGTTTGAAAATATCATTATCTTATATATTTTTATCATATCATTTTCCTCATAACCCATCATATAATAATAAATTTAGGGAAAATTATTTTTGAAAAACATTAATGAACACTTACAGAAGGCGTGATGTGTTATAATTATTGTAATGATTGAAAAAACCAACATATTTCCTAAAAATTAGACCACTAGGTGATTCATAATGTATATGACATGATAACATATTGAAGGATCACAATCATTATTTTTATTATAGTTGCATTATCTAGGATCATGATGAATATCTCTTGTTTATTTTTATCTCCTTATCTTATGGGTAATAATATCACATGGGAGGAGGGATCATGAAATCAGTCTGGTGATTTGTTTTTGTAATTGATAGAATCAACCATTACTACCCCACTAATAAGATGGGGTCTAGATCATATTTTATCTTCCCCCATATCTCACTAGGTATGACCCTGCCATTTTATCCATTTTAGATACCACTGATATTTACAAACCTTCTAAAAGATATCACTATTATTGAAGGTCATGAATCACTTAGTGGGTTCTGCATTTTTTTGATAACAATAAAAAATTTTCATATAGGCATGTTTCCTATTACTATTCTATCTAATAGAATTTTTTCACTACAAAATTGATCCATCAATGTGTTTGATGGAATTTTAAATAAATACTATGACATAAAAATTCATGTCATGGTGAAAGTACTAAAATCCTAGATTCTCCTCATATGGTTCATCAAAAAGGAAAAAATGATCTCTACTTCTCAATGTTCCCCATTGTCATTAATTCATCATTCATTAACCATTATTGATTGTATTTTTACTTGATTATGAGTCACTATATACTCAAATTTACAATTGTAATCCTATTTTATGACATGACCATCCATTTCAATACCAAAATATTCTCAAGGAGACACATAAATATTCGTGTAAGTGATCTATTCATTTATGGGAGAAAAAATCCTTAAGATGTTCCACTACCCCACCAATATGTGTGATGATATATGTTCTAAGGCCTAAACTAAATTTTTATTTGACTAAAACATTAGGTAATTATAGTCATGAACATGATATTTATTTGGATTTTGGGTCTTCTTTATTTCTTATTTTTAATCGGTATGGGTGTGCATCCTTGAGGTGTCAATATATACAGAGTGTCACTCGTGAAGTTAATATGAATCTCTGAATAGAGCACCAATTTCCATATATTATTATAATTATAGGAAGGATTAAATTGTTTTATAAATTCACAATAACATTAATATAGATTTTATTCTTAATGGAGTCCCTGAGGTTGTATGGATGGTTTTATGACATTTCAAAAATGATACGTAAACACCCATCTCATTGTTGTCGTGATACTAAAGTTCATATTCCCTATGTATAAGAGTTTCATTGAAGATCTAATTATTTTTTTGTGGTTTGGTGATAGAAAATGATACTCTATAGGGAAATAAATCATTGAAACCATCATATGATTGTTCATTCCAATATACATGACAAGTATATAGTGACGTAATCTAAGGAAATATAGTGTTTGGATATAACAAAATTATAATATTATTGTGCATATGTTTTTTATATGCTTTGGATGATTAAATATTTTTCTTATATCCAGGGTGTCTAGGAATTCCATTCCATAATTTATATGGAATCCTATGTTTTAGGACCGGGTCAAATTCAAAAGGACATCAAATATAATAATTTGGTGGTTGGCCAATTTCGAAAACTGAGAATTGGTGTGAAAATAACAGTTTTGGACACATAAATTTGTCATTTTTAGTCATGGTTTGGATACATATTAGTTTCATGGGGTTTTCATTGAGTTTCAAGAGTGTTAGGCCCCGAAAACTCGTTTTGGGGTGGACTAATATTGTTTCACTGTTTATCTGAAACCACGCATCCCACTAGTGAAAACAGTAAAACCTATATACATTCGATTAAGTGATTAGCATTTTATGGATATAGTTTTTAAAACCATGTTCCTATAGTGCACAAATATTTCCATTTTGTTAGTACATGGACACCATTTTATACACAATTAGGCCATGGTTTGGTCAAACCGTGTGGAGAAAAGCATACGACCCTATTTACATTAGCATTTTCCCACTCACGGTTGACACCCGATTTGGAAAAATATTAGGAATTTTTTTCCTCATTAGGTACATGAAATTACCCCTTTAACCCTATTTAATTATTTATTTTATTCTTCCTTTATCCTTAATTATCTATAAGTTGCAACATACTATTTGGATTCTTATTCTTTTCTCATAGATATGGAGTTCTTTAACTCACACTGCTTCTAATTAGAGTTTATCTAGGTGAGTCAGAAGTGTATTGGTAAATCGATGACTCCACTTCTTCTATTTTCTGTTTAACTTCTTTGCTTTGTGCTATTATGGTGTTAACTAATTCCCCTTATTTTTTAGTCATTCGTCCTTTTTGTCGATTTCTACTAAATTGGACCAAATCAAAACATGATATTAGATGTGAGATTTATCCATGGTATAAGGTAGGTGGTATATAGATTTTCAGGAAAATATTCATTTATTAATAAGGTTATATTTTGTGTTGTGTGCTAATATTTCCAATTAGGGCCCCCAAAATGTTATATTTAAATTATTGATTCTGATACCTTGCTTTTAGTATCCATGACATGTACAATTATCACTATTATTGGTTTTGTTCATGATCATAATTATCCCTCAAGGGTGTGCTCCTTGATTTCCATTATTTAATCATAATTTTTCTAATCAAAACACCTTGATTAGGTGAACTTCCTTCAATACTATAATGGTCTATTGATTTGGAATGTGATATAATGCAAAACTACCCTAAGTTTTCTCCAAGTGACTGAACCACCTCCTTAAGTGTTCGAACCTCCCTTATTAGATGAATTTGTTGAATTTTACGAAATTATTGTCAGATTGATCTTTTGACTGAAATTAAATGTATGGTGTTTCATAAAACAACTTGAGATTTTGGAATATTTTTCAAATTATATTAATATATTTAATATATTTTTAATTATTGAAACACTAAACATAGCTTGCATTATATGAAATAACTATGTCTGGATTTGGTTCATGAAAAACCAAGTTAATATTTCACTATAAAAAACATATATTATCTTGCGGTACACCAAAATCTATATTTGGCTTGTGATAAATGAAATACTAATTTCCTTTGACAGCCTCTATTATATACAAGACTTAATTTTAAAAAATTACACCGTACTAGAAATACTATAGTTAAACTATTATTAAATTTGTCACCTAGCTGTTAGGATGGAAGGAATGAATATAATATTATTATAAAATGTGAATAAAATTAATATTTGGGATATCAATTAGTATAATTAAATGTAATAACTATTTGAAAATAATGAAATTAAATTTCTATAAAATATATTTTACAATTTATAAACTCGATTTTATCTCAGTAAATTAAACAAATTTTTTTTATTAATTTCATAAATATAATTTGTATATTATATATTCAATAAATATTTCTCTAGTCTTACAATAGATTTGAATGGTATAAGATAAGAAGAAATCAAATTATCTGAATAAAAAAGAGTTTATTATAAAAGGTAATTTACCTCCTTTGAATTGAAACCCATTTCTATATATGTTTTTAAACATTTTATAATTTTTATTTGAAAAAGCAAACTCCATTTTTTAAAACATATTATCAAATTCAGTTTGGGTGAATTTTCGTTATTTTCATAGAAGTTTCATTATTTACTGAATATTGAAGTACACAAAATTTGAATGATAAATGATTTTTTTATCATTTATTTGTATGGATAAATTATTTTCTATAGTATTTAATGATTAAATATTTAAATTAGTAAACAAAATATTCCAATTTGTTGATTAGAATTAATTTTACTATAAAATTTGATATAAAAATTTAGCAAACTTTGGAAAGTTTTTAGATTAAAATACCATATTATTGTCCCATCTACAATATTAAATTTTAAATATATAATTCCACATATATAATTGGAATATGGAAAAATGGATTCTATATTTTTAAATATCGTAAATTATTCTTTTGAAATATATAAACAGTTTTTGACAAAAACAATTAGTGAATGTAATTAAAGTATTTAGAATGATTAAAGTAAAATTTAGATTAAAAGGGACTAAACACTAAACATAATGTCCAAAATGACCTATTAAATTATCCAAAATCCATTGGATTGAAAAAATTAGTTCATGTACTCCCTTGTATTTGATTTTTTATGTTATTGACACCACTTAACATGAAAAAAAGGGTTTTTTAATTCCCTTTCCAAAATTGTACTAGAATTGCAAACCCCTCCACTATGAAAAGTCACCCATCACACCCACTTATTACCACCTAAAAGCCCTTTTAAATGACCATTATATATCCAAATAAACTCCCATCATTCGTATCCCAATCCTAGACACCTCAAATTTGTATGAAATCAATCCATGTATTAACTTTGGTGAAAAAACCAAATGACTTACCCAAACAAGTGGTGACATCATTCCTCAACTCATTTGTTTTATTTTAAATATACACAACACAAAATAATCTCATTCCTTGATTTAATTATAAAATAACTATAATAAAAATACTAATATGTTTTTACTTCTATGGCTTCTACCAACCCTTACAAACACTTCAATCTAATCAGTAGTGATCTTACGGTTCTTCTGTACGACGAACTATCTTCTCAAGAAACAATGTAATTTATTTTCCCTTTACCCCATCTCATGGTTGGGATTTATGATAGAAATATGTTTTCAGATGATATATAGTATTTTTATTATTTCTATATTCTTCTGTATTTTTTATATAAACATAACTTTTTTCATTCAATTTTATGTTAATGCGATAACATTATTTGGGGATGTGTGGACCACCACCTCCTCAAAGCGATATGATTCATTCACACTTTACATGGAATGTATTAAGGAAGATTATAGTGAAATTATATTATATATCTATCGTAATAATTATATTTTGATAATATTATATGTACATATATACATATATGAATTTTTCTTCCATTTAATATGACAATAAAACCATAAAAGAGTTCCTGCATATGTATGACTTACCATCTTCATGAACAACGTATTACATTTCATAATCCAATATTTTATAGATTATTATAAACATTAATTTAATAAATATATATTATATTTATATAATATTTATAATTATTTAAATAATAGATCATTATCTAAGAAGAGGATCATGAATAACAATCCAAAACGTATACGGATAACGAAGAATATTTTATCTGAAAAGAAATATAAGCATGAATGAATTGGTTATATAATGTCATGAACTATAATTTTTGGTGTTAGATACAATAATATGGATATTTTGTATATTTATGAAAATTTATATTTATTAAAAATGTGGTTTTAACATGCACGATAAAAGGAAAGACTTAAGGTAACATTTTTATGGTCTCAGTTTTATTTTCCTAGAGACTAATACATTGTTCACCTTTAATTTATTATATGTATTTATTATAAAAGAATGGATATTTTATATTATTCCTTTATATAATGTTGTGTTTATTTACATATGCATTTTTTCATTATTAATTCATTTGGTTTATGGTTCAAATATTTCCAAATCGAGAATGTAACATTGTCTCAATTTTCATTTTCTTGAGATACATTCTACGTTATGAACTTATATTATTCTATGAGGTTTATATTTTTCTATTTGAAATTTTATATATTTAATCTATGTCATTTCATTATTTCTGCATTTATCTTTATTCTTTTATGGGGATTATGTTTCAATTTTACCAAAGTTGTAATAGTTAATTTCTACAATCTCACCATTTATCGAGATTGTTTATGATTATACATTTATTGATGAAATATTATGATCCATATCACTGAACACTCATGAATTTTATTCTCCTCTTATAATACATGATATCATCTTGTATTAGTACATTTTCTATTATTTATTCGATAAGATAATTAGTAAATATTTTTTATGAAAATCCATCTTCATTTTCCCCTTTGATCAGAAATCTATGTTCTTTCAAAAACATGTTTTCTAAAAATATTTTACATATTTTTGTCTATTATAATATTATGTTGAAATGAAATATTTAACAATTATTTAAAATTTTTAAAAAATAGTTTTAAATTTTATCATTGTGTTATTTTTTCATCAAGAAACATTAATAAACATTTTAATAATAAAAAGGAATGTCCGAGAAATAAGTACATACCCATCATATTGACAGTAAATTCCATGAAGCTTCCTCCATATGGTTATAAGGATATTTTCATATAATTTTTCATTAATTTTATTTTTCTTTATTTATCATAAATTTGTTTAGAAAGAAATAGTTTTTTAAAAAAAAAATTATTCAGTTTGAAAAGTGTTTTCAATTATTTTTAGAGTGACCATTATATGTTTTTGAAAGGTAATTTTCAATGAAAATGATTTTAAAATATTTTCATGCTTCCATTATATGTTTTCAAATATTTTTAAGAGGTTTTTTTAAATTAATTCTATTATAATCTCCAATGTAGAAAAGATATTTCCCTCAATAAATGCTTTAAACAAAATTTTAGACCATTCTTTATAAGAAATGAAATTTTGAGAAGGTTGTAGGAAAAGGATTTTAAATTAAAGTGTATTTTCCTTGTGAAATTATCCATATGATCATTCAATGTCGGTATCCATATAATATGACATTAATTTTTATATTTTATTAATTTATTTGGATACAATAGAAGAATGTCTTTCATATTAAATCTTGAATGGTTTATGTTTTAATGGAATGGTATTTATGAAACCCATATCTCTTCCATAGTTTATATGTTTTTGAAACCCACTTCTGTTCATGGGTTTTCTTTGATTGAATATTTTTGAAACCTATCAATTTTTCATAGGTTAGGATATCATGAAATATTAATGATGCCCATTTCATATCATTTGTTATGATATGTCTATTTATGATATTTTATCTAATTTATGTTTGATTTTAATTATATTATGGTAGGGACCTCTATCACCCTCCAATGAATTTAGTACAGATTTATCTCTCCTGACTGTGAATGGGATGTAAATCGGATTGAAATAGGTTTATTATGAAAGGGATGTAACTAGTGGTGATCTTAATTTAATAAAATACATCTAGAATGAGTTGTGTACTTTTTTCAATAACATGAAAAATGAATTTGAAGTCAACTCAGATTAGTAATTCATTGTTTTCATGAGGATTTAACCCTCTTCAGAAATGCAGGGCTAGAAGGAGGACTAAACTTAGTTCAGTAATAAATGACTTGAAATTGGAGTAAAAATAGTGTAGTAATAATGTCGGTGAATGGACAGCAAACCTAATTCAATAATACATGGCTAGAATGGCCAGTGAATTTGGCCAGTGAATTTGGTTTAGTAAAGGTATTTGTTCATTAGTATACCATTTTATGTAATCCTAAAATGCTATGGAAATAATTTTAAATTAATAGAACATTACCATGTCTTATTATTATGTAATTATTTCATGGATTATTCTCCCAATCACATTATTAATCATTTAATATGAACATACATTATTCATTATATGACTTATGTATATGATATTTAATATTAGGAGTATCATATTTAATATTTATTCGCATATTACAATACCCTATGCTCATGTTATGATCACGTATATCCATTTTACCAGTATTGATCGTTTAATCTCACCCATTGCTTATGTATCCATTTAATTTATTATAATGATATTCTCTAAGTTGCAGTACAAAAGAGGAAGATATTTGTGGGAATCCTTAATGATATTTCATCATGTTAGATGAATTTTTTCTAAGTCTAAAACTACACTGAACTATTATATTTCTCGATCATGTTATTTTGTAATGAGATTAATATTCATCTAAATTGTTGTGATATATATTTAAGTTAGGCCTATTTCAATATAATTAGAATAAAAGGAAATATTTAGTCAAATTTTTAGAACTTGGGTGAAAAAAACACATTTATAACATCATGTATATTACTGAGGATATATTTAGGGATGTATCTAAGGATAAGATAAAGTTTTCAATGTTTTAAAATATGGTTTCATTTATTAGACAACCTATAATTAATTTTTCATGATAATTAGGTATTTTATGATAAGTGTTTCTGACACTATGCTTTCAGGTTTTTTCGAACTGCTGGTGCTAGATGGAAATGTTTTGAAATTTATTGTTTCAGTAGTGGAATGTTATTGAGTTAGAAAAATAAATATCTTATGTATAAATCTATAGAAGATAATCAGGATATTGGAATGAATATTGGATATACATATGAAGATATGAGATACTTCCAATGACATGTTGAAGGTATGTGATGCTTTTCCATTATTGTTTACATTAATTGTAATTAACATTAATAGAGAGAGGTTGAGGAACTGGAAGATGTGATTCATATTTCATATTCATGGAATGTGGTACTATGGAATAAGTTGATAAATCTTTATTAATGGTGTAATAAAAATTTAGTATCATAAATGTGATTAATTTTTAGAATTAAATGATTATGGATCATTAATTATATAAGGATTGGTTTTATAACCAATATATTAATTATTTTCTAGGATGATTTTAATTATAATGATGACCTACAAAATTGATTTAATATAATGGTTACATTAATGGAATTTAACCCTTAACATTATCATGAGTATGAGAAAATTATATTTTATATGGATAAGGAGATGATGATATGGATAATGTTGATTAGATTGTTTTTATTACATCATAACTGATAAAATATTCATTTAAGAAAGATGCCCTTATTATCATGGATGAAGATTACAACTTCTTTGATTTAAGGAATATATTATGTAATATTTGGAATGAAGAAGCGTGTATGTTTTTTAATGGATTTATGGTAATGTAGGTTATTAGAATGCTTCGAGAGAATATAAATTTTGGGGTTTAACATGTTTTGAATATGACACCAAGAGATAATTTATGATATATAAGGGATCAAAATGAAGTTGATTTAGTGTCCTCCATTCTTTTATGTTGTATTTTCATCAATTGGATGATTTACGTGGTTTACCATTTATAGAATAGATAATGTTTAACTTTGGTTGATATCTATCAAATTAATATTTTATCTCACCATATGAGGATTTATACCTTATGTATAACCCACGATAAAAGAAATTTGTGATAAAACGAAATACATATGGAATGACTTATTATTATATTTAGGGATATTGTGATTTGTGAATGCTTCATAAATGAAAAAATATCCATCACTTCATGGAATATGAGATAAAGTGGATATTGATAAACGATTTATAAAGGGTGAGTTTATATGAATATCAATTAATTATATATTCTCTTTAATATACAACAGCATTATGAAATAGGGTCTTTAATTAAGATTTTGTTATTTTATCAAAATTATTTATGATATTAATGTCTTTCCTGAAGACTCATTATGTTTTTTCATTCTTATTGGTCAAATTACCCTAACCAAGTTCTCATTAACAATCCAATATAACATGATATTAATATTTCATTATTATATGTACATGTTTTCACATCCCAATTAAGCCTTTTTATGTGTCATCCTAGTCATGTGTTATATTGGGTTACCATTACATTTCCAAATATCATTTTTTAATGAAATTTTTAGTGTTGATTTTTTATGCGGGTTTATATGAATGGAACTATAATGTTGAAAACTGATAATAACTAAAACACATTTCAAGGTATGGACATCTTGTATGGGGTGTATAATGTTACAAAAATATATTTTGTGAATTATATTTTTTAATTAATTTAATCATTATGATATTTTCATTTATTGGGAAGCCAAATATATCTTTTTTAATAAGAATGAACTATGTTTGGTCAGTGTTTCATAGAAAAAAAATTAGTCATTTAGTAAAAAAATAAATTATATCAGTGTATTTAATGTAGAAAAATATTATTTTCTTTTGTGATATGAAATTTTAATTTTCTTCTATAACCTATGTTATATGTCAAGCCTAGTTTTATCAAAATATAACATAGTATTAATATTATTTTTAAAATATTATTACAGCATTCACCTAGTCAATAGGATTAATGTTATGAATAAAATATTATTTAATCATGTCAATTAATGTAATGTTTCAGTAATCAGTTAGTATAAGAGATTTTACATACAATTGGAAAACAAAGAAAAAACTTTTCTATGAAAATTATTTTTCTCTGTACAAACAAAATTTTATGTCAACAAAATATACCATGAAATATTAATTAATTTTTTATTGAAAATTTCAATATTATATATTAAATAAAACTTATTTATAGGCCTACGAAATACTTTCTCAATACATGATAAAAAAGAATCAACTTTTATGAATACAAAGAGGTATTATTCTAAACAGCAATTTCACCGCATTTTAATACAGAACCCATTTTTGATATTAATTTTTAAAATTTTATAATTTTTATAATAAAATAGATTTTATTTTTCATCAGGGAATACAAAATTATAATTTTGAATAATTTTTGGTATTTTTTGAAGAGTTCAATTATTTGATGAATTTTGAGAAACACAGATTATTAATTCAAAACTACTTTGTCATATAATTTCTTATAAGGATAAAATATATTTATGATTGGTTTTAAATTTTAATTAGGTTAATTATACAAAAATTACTCTAATTTATGTTACTGGAATCAAATTTACTTTGGAATTGGATATAAAAAAATTAGAAAAATATTTAATGTCTTTACTTTAAAACCTTCATTATCATCTTGAATGAGGGATTAAATTCAATTCAATATCTACCACTTCTTGGATTTTAATTTATAAAAATGGATTCAATGTAATTAATTATAAATATTTATAATTTTCAAAAAGTTTAACATAGTTTAAAAAACATTTTTGAATGTAATTAAAATTATTGATTGTATTTAAGGTAAAAAGAAGCATAATAAGTAACTAAACCTTAAATTTAAGGTCTAAAATAACCTAGAAACGAGTAAAACAATATTCGATGGTCATATATCGACCGTATAATCCTTTGGATAAAATTAGTTTCATTATTATTTCTCCAATACGTGGGAAAATGTTGGACGAATTATCTTTTAAAAAGTTGACATGAAATCCCCTCCCCTTACAGTATAAAAAGGCAAACACCACACCATATTATTGAAACGTAGGAAGGCCTTTTTATCACCGAAAATATTCCCAAATGACTTCCAATATTACCTAAAATTCAATTATAATATTCTATTTTTAAATAAATACATCGATAAAATCCCTTCAGTGCAAACAAAAATGAGTTACCCAAAGAAGAGTTAACATCCTTTTTCAAGATCTTTTGTTATTTTTCAAAAAACAATCACTCAACAATTATTATTACATTATAATATAATATATAAAGTATAATAAATATTATTAAATATTTTTAATCATTTTTTTGACCTAAAATTTCTCACGCTTCAATATAATGGGAAACTAACATACAGTTCTTGTGTATGGTTAACTATAGGCTACAAAAATGAGTTGTTAGTTTTTCCTTTACCACGTCTGGTGGGTTTTACACAAGTTGTAGAAACTATTTTATATGTTATATATGGTATTTATTATTTATTTATGATTATTTAATTATTATATAAATCATACATTCATTATTTCCATTTTTTGTAAACATTGTAACTTCATTTGTGGACATGTGGACTATTGCCACCACAAAGAGGTGTGATTCATTAAAAATTTACATGGAATATATTTTAAATGGGTTTAGTGAACATATATGATTTTTATAAAATAATAATTCTATGGTAATCATATTATATATATTCAGATATGTCATTTACTATCTTTCATTAAATACGATAATAAAACATAAACAACATTCATGCATATGTATGGCCTACCATCTCCATAAACATTATATTACATTTAAATTTTCTATATTTTAGTGATTATTGAATATACATATTTAATGAAAGTATATTATATTTATATCATGTTTTAAATTCATTAAATATGTAAATTATGATCTATGTAGATTTTAAAGAATTAGAAGGAAAGTACTATATGAAAAAAGAAGATATTACTCGAAGAGTATCATTAACAAGAATAAATATGTATCATAACGTCATAAAAAAATCATTAATGGGGATTGATATAATAATATGGTTCTATGGTATATGTAAAATGAAATTATATTTATTACACAATATTTTTTAACATGTATGAAAAAAGACAAAACATCAGGTAACAATTTTCTTGTCTCACTTTTATTTTCCCAAAGACACAATCTAGTATCTCCTCTTATATCAAATATGTAGTGTATACACTGCCCATATATTTATTCTATAATTATTATACTAAAATTTATTAGTATTTTAATATCCATTATTTGATCATTATTTCAAGGAGTTTGTGGTTTAAATTTTACATAATCGGAAATTTTATTTTTCCCAATTTTCCATCATTGAGACACATGCCATGAAATGAACATATAATTTTATATGAGGTGTAAATAATGATAATTTACATTTTATTTAATGAAACAATTTTTTTTCCTGATGTTATAAGATTTATGTAATTTTATTCTTTCATTAACATTATGATTCAAAACAACTGATGTGGTAATAGTTTACATATATAATATTGTCATTTATCAGGATTGTTAATAAGTATGCATCCATTGAAGAAATTTTATGACTCATCTCTCACAAAAAAAACACATTAATTTTATTATCCTCTGGTTATCCATGATATTATTAGTTATTAGTACCATTTCAACTCTTTGTTACATATGATAATTAATAAAATGTTTTTATGAAAATTAGATTATATTTATTCTTTTGGTTAGAAATATATTTTATTTGGAAACCATTTATTCTATAAATTTCTTAAATAATGATTAAATATTATCATATGAGGTTTAATGGTCATTTTTACCAATGTTTTACCTTTTTTAAATAACATTTTTAAATTCAATATTTTTTTCAATTAAGGTACAAATCAAAACATTATAAGGTACCAGAATAACATTCATTATCTTTGGGCTGACCTTAAATTATGAATATCATTTCTATGAAGATTACTTTGTATGGTTTGAAGGTTAATTTTTATAAAAAACCATAATATTATGCATAATTAATAATTTTAAAGTGCATTTAACAAATTCAAAATTTATTATATTTGAAAAGTGATTGTACTTATTTTATTAGATCCATTTATATGTTTTGAAAAGGTTCATTTCAATGAAAAATAATTTAAATGTAATTTCAATCATCTTTTATATGTTTTAAAATTTATTTTAAATGAAATTTGAATTTAAAATTCATAATTTTTTAAAATGATATTTTATCGGTGTAAAATATATTTTCCTCAAGAAATGTTTTAAATAAAATTTTATAGATTTATTTATAAGAAAATAATTTTGTATATAAATTCATGAAAATGATTTCGAAAAAAATTATATTTTCTAAAAGATATATTTCATCTAATATTTCAAAACCATTATCCATATAGGATGATATAAGTTGTTACAGTTTATTCTTTAATGGGGATATAATCACAGAATATCATTCAAATTTTTATTTGAATTATTTATTTTTAAATGGAATGATTTTTATGATTATCATATCACACTACTGGAAAATGGACCTATCCCCACGGTTTTCCTCAAAACCGTGGGGATAGGTACCCCCTATACCCACGGTTTTGGAAAACCGTGGGTATAGGTCAATTTTCAAGACCTGTACCCACGGTTTTCAAAAACCGTGGGCATAGGGGGGTCTATCCCCACGGTTTTCCAAAACCGTGGGGATAGGTCTTGAAAATTGACCTATACCCACGGTTTTCAAGAACCGTGGGAATATGGTTACCTATCCCCACGGTTTTGAGTAGAACCATGGGGATAGGTATAGGATAAAAAACCTATACCCACGGTTTTGAAAAACCGTGGGTATAGGTTTCCCATGTGTGCGCGGGAAATTTTTTTTTTCCGCGGGAAAGATTTTTTTTTGGCGGGAGTCCTATACCTACGGTTCTTCCCTCTATACCCACAGTTTATATAACTATATTTAACTAAATATATATATATATACACATAATTTATAGTATGGTAGTGGTAGACGCGGTACTTTGTAGCGAGGAGGTCGTGGGATCGAAACCCGCCTGCAGCTTTATTTTAGGATCTATACCCACGGTTTTGAAACCATGGGTAAAAGCCATTGACACCGTGGAAATTGGGAATGTTTTGTTGACACGGTGGCAGAACACCTATACCCATGGTTTTGGAAAACCGTGGGTATAGGCTGGGGACCTATACCGACGGCGTTCCAGCCCACAGTTCCCAAAACCGTGGGTATAGCCTATACCCACGGTTTTGGGGGCTATACCCACGGTTTTGAACCGTGGGTATAGGCCTTTTTTCAAGTAGTGTCACTTCCATGTGTTATATGATTTTGAAACCCACTTCTTTTTTGTGTTATTCTAATATTCAATGATTATGAAGCCTATCTATTTTACAAAGGTCGTGATTTGAGGAAATATAAATAATAATGCTTAAATTTCATGGGTTATGATATGATTTTTTATGATCATATGGAACATGTATGTATGATTTAACAATGATATGGGTTGGATCTATACCTCCCTCTAACACATTGGGTAATAATTTTTCTCTGATGAATATGAAAATGCATGAAAGTGGAGTGAGCTCAGTTCTGTATGTAAGGTAAAAAAATAGTAATGATTTTGGTTTCGAAAAACATGTCTGGAATGGGGAGTGAACATGGTTAAGTAATATAGGGATAGAATGAGAAGTGAACTTGGTTATGTAATTCATGGCATGGAAAAGGAGTGAACATGGTTTAGTAATACAAGTAAGAATTGATTATTAATCATGGATAAGTAATACATTGGTGGAATTAGAAGGGTACTTAGTTCAATAATATATGTATGGAATGGGTATTTAACCCAGTTCAGTAATACATGGATGGAACAGGTAGTGAGCTTGCTTTATTAATGGACTTTTTTAAATAATGTGTTATATGATGTAATACTTGAATACTATAGAAATAATTATATATCTATACAAAAATACCATGTATTATTCTTATATTATAATTACCTAGATTCTTCTCAAAATTACCATCTGCCTCAGTCCATATAAACGTTCAATTTTTATGCCATGACTCATATATATTATCTTCTATGTGTATGATATGATTTTAAAATTTTATTTTAATGTCATCATATTCTTATGTTCATGTTATTTTTATGTATATCCTTTGTTTACCCTTAATAAGAAATTGAGATCACCCATTTCTTTTGTTTATTTTCACCAGGTTATGATGAAAGGTATTATGTACAACAACTAAATTTGAAGATCTTTATAGAGACCATTGAAGGTTATTCACCACGTTAGATGATTTTGTTCCACATTTCCAAAGACACTAAACTCTTACACTCCCAATTCATTTACATTGGTAATGTGATTAATATTTATCTAATTTGATTTAATATCTATGTATGTTAATTATAGGATGCTATATTATTCCAATGGTGGTACACATATCCCTAACAAATTATTAAATTATTGGAATTATGTAGTAAAAAAAGGACCACTTAATAAAATTGCTATTTTAAAAGTTTACATGGCCCTCTTCTAGTGACATGCTTAATATTTTAACATGCTTAATTACATGTCCTACCTTTTCAAATAAATGTATTTTTTATGGGGTTGTACCTCTAACTTTTTATAAGATTAATTACTAAAAGTTAAAAGAGTTGTTAGGCCTCAAGTGATACTCGAATATATTTTTACATAAAAATGAGGACATGTTTATGGTTTATTGAGCCCTTATACACCCAGAGTGAGACATTCTATATTACGCATGGGTTTACAATGAATATTAATTTTGACTATATGAGAAACAATTGTATCAAGGGGAGTACATATTGAGAAGCTCGGTGGAAAGATGGTTACATCATACCCCAAGTGTGGCTCAGAATCAAGTCTGAGATAAAAGGTATGACCATGGAGGGGACATATTTTACATTGTAACTAAATTTATACTTGGAAATACTTTTATAGATGAACATTAAAATACTTCTTTGGTTATGGATTAACATCACTATCCTAGTGCAATACATGTGTTCCTTTTAAGTATCTCATTATATTGGCCAAGAATATTTCTTAATTAAAAACATTAGGTTCCTCTGATAATCAAAAGAAAAAATATTACTATTTAAATTTAAAGACACATCCATGGGAAAAATTCTCATGTGTGGGATAAAATAATCCTTCCTAGTTACCAATGTGGTCTCGTCCTTGCCTTATTATATTTTTTACAATTTCCACATCTTCTGAGAAAGTACAGTTTATTCCAAATAAGGTAAGGTCGACCATATTTCATTAATGTACCTCAGCTGACTTGTTATGATTATTTATTTATTTAGATAATTTAAATATATCAACACACCATTTTATTTTATAATCACAGACATGATTAATCCATTGATAGTGTTGTTGGTCGCTAACTGATTATATATCACACCTTTCTTCGGCCACCCATTCACTATGGTATCTTAAAAGACCCCATGTTTTCATATCCATGGATGATTACTTTTATTATGCATTGTACAAGAGATATTAAGAGAACATGATAGTGTTGGTACTCAGGATGCTCATGGAGTTATCATTAATTAACTTTATTAATTTTGTGTATTGTATGTAGTAATTCCCAGTTATATTGTAGAAACATCTAATATGAATTAATTTTTGAATATTTGGGACGATCAATTTATTAAGCTATTTTCATTAAAAATCATCCCTTGTCATTTATTATTACTATTTTCACTACTATCAATTGATTTACACCTTATAATACCATTCTAATACTCCAATATTGATGTTATAGCCTCCCAACTGCACCAACAATAGACACTAAATTCTGTTTGGGAGCCTCTTGTGTATAGCGTGGTGCTCTTGAGGCCATGTGGTGACCAGTTTGGCTACTATTTCTATAGTAAGGTTGTTTGGTATGTTATAAAGTTGTATAGAGAAAATTTTCTATTTTTATACTACTTGATGATGTTACACATGAGACTATGATTTTTTAGTGCTAGCTAAATAGATGTTGTTGTCAGTGATCAACCCACATATGCAAAGAAGTCCATGTTGATTTTGATGGGACTTTTGTTTCTGATGTTCATCATTATAGTTGATTTTGATCGTATCTTATGTAATTTTTTTCTTTTCTATAGCTTATTTATTTATGAGATTTAATGTATTTACTATTTTCCGGGTATGAAAAAAAAGTATCATTAAAAGAATAATGATAGGCACATACTATTTTACATGCCATGTATATTCCATTCCTTATAGATTTTATTTTTAGGCTATTTGAAATTGTGGATGTCCATTGTGTTCTATTTTTCATCACGTTATATGCTATGCACTGTGATTTTTGTAAAATTCAACAATTTTACCTGCATTGGTGTATCACTAAATCCTTCATAGAACATGTTTAAGTGTTGATTAATTTGTATTCCTTGAGTGTTATTACATTATTCCATGAATATATTGCTATGATTATCATGTTGTTTGTGATTCACTGTCTCCTTGCTAGGTTAAATAATATATAATTACTATATTTTGATTTCCAAGTCAAAATTTAAAATGTGGAAATTTTTATTGATGGTGACACCTCACTAATAAATTCTAAAGAATTTCATAAATAAACCATTTGTCCCATTGAATGAATCATTATGGTTGGGGTTATAGAGGGGAACATTTTCAATTTATAATGTCTATGGGAACATTATAAAATTTAAAACGTTGTCCTATATAATTTAACTATTGTAGAATCAGTTTATGTAGTTAATGTCTATTTCATAATTAATAAGGTTATTGAATTTTTTTCTTAATCATAGAGAAAATGGTTTCGATTTTATGGGATCCACCTATAATTTTTAAATTGTAAGGGCTCCTTATAAATTTATCTGTGGTAAACCATACATCAAAACCATATATTATAATCCATATATGTTTAGAAACATCCTTAATTATAAATGTTTTTCTTTGTTACATTAATGGTTTTGGTTGTCTTATTAAGGATAGTAATATTATTTCTTGGACATAATGACCCACACGTCTAAATTTATAAATTCACAACTGGACCTATGTAGGTCATTTGGGGTATGTCAAAAAAGAAGTAAACTGGTAAGACTATTTTAAATAATCTATGTTCAAAATGTATTGTTTTCTTTAATTTAACACAAAATGAAATAATGGTAACCTCATAGGTCTCCTTTTCATTGGTGTTATTGGGATCATAAACCCCATGGGGGTATTATTATGTTATTTTGAGGGTAATTTGAAGTCTTATAGCCACATATATAGTCTTACATGTAAAAGTAAGTTGGAACCCCTTATGACCAAAACTCTCTAAATAATAAATTATATTTAATATGCATTCAATATTATTTAAATATGAGGAACTAGATAATTAAAATTCCAATTTCAACTAAAGGGGGCTTTCCTATATAGATTTTAGTTGACATTTTAATTTTCTAATAAAATTGTTGAATCATGTAAACTAATTATTGTTGTTTAAAATGGGATTTAGTTGAGAAATAATCCATTAATAATTGGTTGAAAATATATAAATAATTCAAAAAAATAGTTTTATATGTGTTGTATATTTTTTTCTTTTGTCCTTTACAGAATAGAGAACCAAATCATGTTTCTTTTTGAATATTATCTGATGTTTTAAAACATATCCTTTAAAAATATTCGAGTTCATAGGTAATAAAATGAACTGAAGTAATGATACTATATATTTGTTTTAGATTCACCGTTTTGTGTTGGTAGATTAAATACATTCTGAATAATTCCTATTGTTGATTCCTTGAAATGACTACAAGGGTTTTATATGTAATTTTTTTCTAATAACTTGAACAACATAAATTACCCCTTAATCTTTGGGAGCTTATATAGGTTTGACGGTATTTTGGGACAATTTTCTATTATTCGGTAAGGGGGTCTTCCATTATAGGTATCACCCTAAGTTATCCAAATCTCATTCTAAATCAATGTGAAAATTGTCTTGCACGGAGAACTGTTTAGGATCTATAGTCTCAGGTTAGACTCTTAGCTTATAAAATGATATGTTTTATTGTATTGGGGTCCATGTTGTGTTTTGAAAATATTTTTAGGCATGAGCATTATGTAAATATCTGGTTCATTATGAAATAAATTACTTTTTCATTAGTGAATACTTGTGGGCTACATGAACTCCCATATCCTCTTCCATAAGGTTGGGAAACTCAATATGTCACTAGCATGATTAATATTCATATGGTAACTTATGACCTTTTGTTAAAACTTTTTAATCAGCCACCAATACTAGAACATATATGGTTGATGATCATATAGTTGTTATCAATAATGTGTCATAATTTTGGTTTAGTTTGTGTTATTATATGTAGTACCATTGATTTTTTTAAAGGGTGAATTTAGGTGTTGAGTTTAGTGAGAATTATTTGATTCTCAAGAAGTTACAATTGAATCACAGGAAAAAATCATAGTAGATTTACTTGGGTGTTAGGGAAATCATATTTGTCCGGATGATTAGGATGATATCATGAAAAGATCGACTGTTTTACATTTTTTCTAGTTTCTCTAGCTTTTACACCCAATGCAATGGAACATATGGGAATAACATAGGAGGAGAGGCACATGTATGTATAACGTTAAATCTAATATAGATCTTTTATGTCTATTATTTCCTATCTCTTGGGTTTAAAGCATCCTAAATATTATTAGCCACCACTAGGACCTTGGTCAGTGGTCGATAAACCATAAGTCATTTGGTGAGATATATATCTCATGAAATTCAACATTAAGAAGAAAAATATTGTGGGATAAATCACTTAAATCATGGTTAAACATATCCTTTATAGTATAAGGAAATAACAAAGAAGATCATTTAGAGATGGTAAATGATGATTCTATATTCCTTGTGTCTAGTAATCTTTAATGAAAGTGCTTACGAGGAAGCAAAATGACAAAGGTTTTAATAAGTATGAAACCTTTGTAATAATGATAATATTGGAATGACTATGGAGGTTTTTTATAAATTATCAAGTTATTTCGTGGCTTTTAAAATCATCAAAGTTTGGTAATGCAAGTTCATTGGTGGGAGTATTTGAGGTATTCTAATAAATAATACCTTGGGTGGTTTTAAATCCTTTAATCGTTTGTTATTTTTTTTGAATGGTTTAAAGATTTACTGAGGATTTTTATTGTGTTGTAGTGGGGGAACCTCGGTTTTTTTGAAACCATTCAAATCCACTTAGATTTCTCTAATCTAGAATATGATAATTTCACATATCTAAATTTTTTGGGTATATTGGGAGATTATCAGTTGTACACCACACTAAATTTAAAATAATTTTTAATTTTTAAGTGGATTATATCATAGATTCATTCTATATGTGGATTTGTTCTTAGTAGCATGGTTACTCTTTAGTGATAACTTGGATACCAGGTATCAACATTTTGGTTGTACTTGTGGGCACTAGCTGGTTCCCTTCAACTTGATCACTATGTAGATCATTATTTATACTTTGTTAAAAATTTAATTATGTATAAATTATTCATTGTACCAACATTCCCCTTATAATTACTATTTAGGGATTTCCTAGGATGAGATCTGAATACTTTGGTTGATGTTTATTAGGTTACCATAGAAATTATTCAAGCCCAAAAGGGATGTCTCAATAGGTTATCTATTATCGACGTTTTTTCCAAAGCACAACACTAAGCATGTGACGATCCACCAATTTTCATTGTACGCTACATTCCCAATAACCAATGGTAGGAGGCATTCATCAATTTATCTCTAATGTTTGGTCCTAGATCGAAATGGGATGATCAGATGTCAGTTACTCCTTCCATGGATTTCTCCTTGTAGTTTTACACTAGGTTGGGTATCCCTCATTGATTATGATGTTTTTGTGAAACTCATTACTTATACCTTATCATCATGGATTCAAGTTAATTAAGTTGATTTTGTCTTAACATTTCAAGTGGTGTTGGTAGGAAATAATCCAACGAATAGGGGAGTGGTTAAGTTAGAAAACAATGGCACGTCTGGACCATGGAACATTAATCACACATATTCTTCCACATTGGATGGATACAAATGGTGGTGGAACTAGAGTCATCCCACAAAATTCTATGGTTATATTCTGCCTCATTAATATCATTCATGGATTCCCTCAGGAATGGAAATGTTTATGGTGAGGCCATAGTGTAGTAGGTCATGAGATTAATGACTTTTGACGATGGAGAGAGGCAGATTAGAGTGCCTGGTGATGCTGATTAAGAAGGTAAATCCTTAGGATGGAGCAGTTGATTGGTTTACTAATGGATGGGTCATAGTTACATTTAATAAAGACCTATAAATGTTGGGTAACGTTTCACACCCTGAATGATGGTATTGAATTCACTTGAGGTGGATCAGTGATGTTCACCATTAGAAAGGGGACATGATGGTTTACTGATGGATGGGTATGGTAACCATTGGAGCCGAACCCAGGGGGTGTGTCTTATAAAGGGAAGGTGTCACATAATGAGTGGGTAGGTCCCCATTGCGAGGAATCTTGATTTACCCTCACTCTAAATTGAACCATATGTGTGAATCTTATATACCTTTTTTAGAGGAGATATATGGAAACCAACATAGTTCAATAGATGGTGTTAGGAATACACATGGAAGAATCTTGGCTACTTATAAGAGTAATTATTGTGTGGACATGGCTTATGTTTAGGAATAGACAGAATGGATGGAGTGATTCTACCAGGATGTGGAGGCCCAAGTAAGAATCAGGACAGTTTGTGGACATATTGTAGCTAATGGATGGAGTAGATGTGTTGTTGATGGTGTTGGTCTTAGAACTAAAGGATACATTCTACATATCCCCATTAATTGGGAAATAATTTACACATAGTTATGGAGTATAATTGGGGCATACACATTAGGAGGATTCTCATGGATCATTAGGTTGGGGCACATGCATGGAAGTGGATCGTGGATCATGATTGGGGATTATACCTATATTGGAGGCCCATTAGATGAGACATTTTGGTGATTATGTATTTGAACAAAACACTAGGATATAAATATTGTGAAATTCTTTATATGGGTACCACATTGTGGGATTGGATTGATTGCATAGTCTCTACTAACATCTAAGACCATGTGAGTCATGATCAGTGTGAGAAACAAAATAAACCAATATTACTGAAACATGTTTTGCGAAAGATAAATCTACACGATATTGTGTAGGGGTTACATAGGGATTCGACCCAAGAATAATCTCATTAGTATATGGGGGATTGAATTCGGTGTGAGTAAGATCTCATTATATGTAATTTGTAGATAGAGTATTTTATCAAGGGAGTTCAAGGGATTTCATTTAGATATTTCCCATGGAGAAATTGGAAACAAATATTACAGGGAGAGGGATGAAATATTGATGGAATGAAATTGTAGGTTCTAGATTCCCATCCCCTCTCCAAGCCATTTTTAGGAGGAGGGAAGGATAAGAAGAGCTATTGTCTCCAGTAAGAAAGGTTATGAGAGTAATCCAAGAGGGTTTCCTTGGAGGATATCATTCCCTGTGTAGAGAGTGAGGAGGATGTCACTCCATGTGAGTAGGATCACATTCATTATTATTTAATCATGATACATCCTACTTTTCCACACCAAGAGAGGTCATAGTTTAACATAATGTGTTGATTATTTTTGGTTCTATGAAATTTTATGTCATGTAGATTAGATGTTGATGGATCACTACTATCCCCTAGGCCATATATACCTATCTCACATACAAATAGAGGAAGGGAAAAGATTTAGCGGTGCCCATTTAAAATGGCATGGATGAATTATCACTCATCAAGTCCAGTTTAGTGTGTCTCTGAAAAAAATGAATTAGTGTACCTATGCTTAATATTAGGAGGTAAATATGAGTATCCGGACAAAAAATGAATAAAACTAGTCACATTATAGTTTTATGTGTACCTTAACCAATCATTGAGGGTTTTGATGACATGGAGCACTCAATATTCACAAAAAGGAGTCAATAAAAGAGATGAAAAATGTATACGAGAAGCATGTGACCTCAGTGATATGCAATTCATGATGATCGGGTGCTTTGTGGAGGTCAGGGGCTTCATGAAGGGATGGGATTCATGAAACATTGTGACACAACCATTATATTAAGTCACTGGGATATAATGGAGAACATCGTTAAGGCTTAATGATCCATGAATCCTCAATAACCCTATATAAAATTCATTATCCCTAAAGAGAACAAGAATTTCATAAAGGCATTCCCACCTTAGGTTGAGGTGTTTAGAAGCAAGGGAAATGGGGTTTCCTGATGTGCCAATACATAGGATGATTCTTTTAATTTTTTTCTTATTGTTAATGTGATTCATGAATTGGAAGATCATAATCAAAATAGTTAGTGTCCTCATTCCTTTTAGGAGGAATGTGCTAGAAATTTTAGGAAATGAGTTTTCATGATGCTTAGAGACATTCCACAAAGCAATGGTAGGACCCCCGAATGGTGTCCACTTCATAATACTCTTGAAGACATGCATTAACATTGACTTTGGTCATAGATCTTCACCAAACTCAGGGGAGTTCCAACAATACCTAGTGAATTCATAGTGTGGAAGGACCACCATGAAAGAGGTTTTTGATTTAGACCAATTGTGATGATTTCATAGATTCATTTGATCATGCATTGACATCCACTCTATTTTTTTCTCTCTTGACTCATCCCCTGACATGTATTTTGATGCAAAAATCCCACCCCCTTAGAATTGGATCGAATAAGAAATTGAGGATTGGATTCTGATGTATAATTGTTGAACTTAAGGTCAATCATGAAGCCAGACTAGGATGCATGCCCCATAATGAATGAGGTAATGTATTCCATTATAAAACACAGTCATATTCATGCCTATATAAAGCACCTAGTTCTTCTAAACAAAGTACATATTCAGTCAAATCCCATGTTGGACTCTCTTTCACAAATATCCTTCTCCATGAAAATATATTCTATGAAAATTGAGCATCTCATATCCTTGATCCGTGAATGCATCATAGTGGATTGAGCACTATAGTTTGATGCTAATTCATGAATCCAGTAGGTACCCAGGTGATTCCCAGTTCATTTCTCTATAAATGAGCTTCATAAATGACATTCACAAGATAGTCTCATAAAAAATCTAAGTCACAGATCAGATGGTGGCATAAAAAGTTTATTAGTATGTCCTTGATGATGTCACTTGTATAAGAAATGCAATACAATATTATGATAGAGTATAATGTTCAATGCTAATCGGACCATGAATCAATACATGTTATGCTTTATGACTCATAGAAGGAGTACTTTTTAAGAAAGAGATTACCATTGTATGGTTTTGGACTGAGGGATTCTTTTTTCATCCTATGGGTATGTAGGGATGAGATGGCTTACATGTTAAGGGGAGTACTAGGATAATCCAACTATACAGGGCCTCTATGAACCATATCAGGAAGGATCAAACAACCATAATAACATACTACCTTTACAACCATGTCAAAAATGATTATTGGAGAAAGTTATAGGATGAGGAATATAACACACAATGCAAGACTATCATAATGGATGGCATATAGAAATGATTAATATGATGAACTAATGACTAGTAACTATGCCAAATTTTTATCTTCACCGATGACTGTTCATCATCTTACTAGGAATGTTAATCTCGCATAGAGTCAGGGATGATCTGAAGTAGGTAGTATTGTATGATGTTACATGGTATTCCTAGTTCCATTTCTACCAACATCATGAGATTGTTCCAGAGCCATGTAAACGATGGTTCCTAGGGAGAAAAACTTTGCATATTCATCATGGGAAGGAAAACATCAGCCAATGGGACATGCATCATATTTCTAGAATCCAGATTCCTCGAGCCATGTACAATGAGTTATAGCCAAAAGAGAATGCGTGCGGGGGATCATGAGTAGCTTCCAAATTTAGAAAAGTTATTTCTATATCTTTTCCGGGGAACTGTTATGTAGATGATAGGGAATAGGTACATTCACTTTACATATTTTTTTAGATACTTCTAAATTTCCTAGTGGATGAGATGTTTGAGGGTGTGAAGCTAGCCATGATTTTGCAGAAAATAAACCACAAATATATAATAGGATCATAGTATTTAAAGGATGACTAATACAATTTGATCATGAAGGATAACCAATGACAGTTATAGGGATACAACATCAAGACCGATCCTTAGCACATGGTTAGGTTTTTTGGAATCATTGTGGACCTCATCAGTGGATGGATGCTTCATGTGAGGGACAAAACCTTGGGTGTGAGACCGAGTACATTCACAAAATTGGAGATGCTTTAAATAGTGAATCAAGTCAATCATTGGATCTCAGTGTTGGTATATAGTATAAAGTACTCCAACATATCATCAAGGGGGAGAAGTAACTACAAATGTGCGAACCATTCCATTTTATGCATAGCTGGGTGGCGATGCCCATGAAAGGATTCAATTATCAAAAACCATATCCCCTCCGTAATAAAACAACTATGTGATGATTTCTAATATTGATGATGATTCCAATTCTAAATAGATTTTGATGGTTGTGCTCATAAATATTGGGGTATAAAATCACATTACCTATCACTCATTTCTCTCTACCGATGGGGGAAAACTAAGAAGAACATGAGAATAGAGGATTTTCAATATTATATTATTTAATTCTAAGGAATAATTTTGGTTAAATGGGTGTAATTTTGTCCAATCATCAAATCATATATCCTACACCAATTCTCGTGGGTATTTTAGGGGCAATTAGCAGCTGACTCCAAATGTGTAGTTGGGTCTATGTCGTGAAAACCACCTGTCTATGGAGAGGAAACTATGGATCATGTCACGTGTGAATATGGAAAGATGAATAATGAGATGACACCATCTAATGATATATATAAGATGATATACACAAAATAAAAGAGTTTGGAGGCTTCTTAAATTATGTAAATGCGGAGGCAGCGGACCATCTGACCCAATAAAGGAGAATCCTCTCTACGTCGAATGTAATGTCAAAAAATCGCATAAGATAACCATATGAGAAAATATTTGGGCATTATAGTGGTATAACTATAGTATCTATGATGAATTTACTATGTCTTACCCCATACCAATGTAATTGAGGAGGAGGAGCACTAGGCCCAACACTCATAGTTGAGTAGACTCGAGAGGAAGGGAATCCATCAAGAGGGTTCCATAGGACATCATCAAAAGCTCCATGGAATCAATTATCATGCATGGAAATTATTAAGGATGATTTTTTACTCTGAATCATGGGAAAAAAGGGATATCTATGGATAGTTCATCAACCCCTACATGATGTTAGACCACCATAATATTCTTTGGATGGAACTTGCAGACATTGATTATTCAAAATATATCTTCCCCACGCACCATGAAGTGGGGAATGATATGTGGCCTAAGTGGGTGACATAGTGCTCTCTTGGGGAAATTAATGACTAATGAATGGAAAGGTTAAGGTATTTATAGACCTTATGTATCTCCAAATAAATTCTTCTGTAGTTCTTGTGATGTGTGATCCATTTCATTAAGAATTTTATGAATCAATGGGGGGATTCCAATGTGGGAGACCTCTATTTTCTTGATAAATCACAACCACCTTAGGATGATTCCACAAATTCTTCAAGGATAGATTAAACATACTACTTATAACATCTCACATTCCATCACAAATCATCTAAACTACCCAAATTAATGTTTTTTTATGTAAGAGGTTATTCTATATGTAAATCCTACAGATGGGGATGGAGGAACAACAGTAGATGATGGGAAGCATGCATCGAGGCTGATGCCTAGGGAAGAAGAAACTGGTTGTCCAACCAATGTTGAGAGAACCACCTCAAAATCCTTGGATCCCATAGTCTTTTATGGGGGCCACACCCTAGTATTCCAAATTCTATGACATGAGATCTTGATCCTCTACCAATAATACTCAATAAGTTTCTTTCCTTACAGATCCCCATATGGAGTTCCTAGATCTTGTTTTTTGAAATGTGTATAAAGGACAAATAAATTTGAAGGGAATTTTTTTTCATAAATACTTTGGAATTTTACGAGTCTGTGGCTTCTGACGGAACTTGATTCTGAGGCCCGGTGTGCCCGGAATCAATTTCTGAAGTTTATCTCAGGTACGTTCAGAAAACGAACAAGCAGGTTTTTCTATCTTTTGAACTGGTGCTCGGAATTGAAATCAGAGGGCACCGATGAGCTCACAATGCTGGTAATTGTTTAAGGGGACCTTTACCGTAGTTGTGTTTTCCTGAGAGGAGAAGTTAAAAAATTTTGTGGATTAAATGAGAAGTGAATAAAATTGTGGAAAAATTTTATTTTTATATTTTAAGTGGTTATATCCTACATGGGGGAGTAGGGATGGGACCCACAATCATCTAACTACCCAAGTAAGGATATTTGTTAGGTGGGGCCCACACAAGCCCCAACCATTCACATTCCCATAACTCTCATAAAATCCCCCTTTAAACGTGTTAACACCTCTTTAATGAGGACTCTTCCTCTCCATTTCTCACTCCATTAAAAATTGTAAACCTATCACTTAATTAATTAAACAACTCTTGATTTAATTAATTAAGTGATTTGGAATTTGAATTTTGAATTTAGAAATTCATGGGTTGTTTAATTAAAATAAGGGTTGACCTTCTTTTATTTTGGGTTGGCTTGTTGTGTGGGGATTTTGGAGAGAACCTTTGTGTGAAAGAAGAAGGAAGCACCTCCTTCGTTGAAGAACGTCATCCTCCCCGTGAAGAACGAAACCTCTTCGACGTAGAGCACCAAATCCATGAAAAACAACGACGCACAATCCTCTTCTTCTCTCCGTGACAAAAGGGGAGACGCTGCTTCCTCTTCAGGCGCACTCTAACGTTGCTTGCGAAACCTTGCCCCGTGATTCCATCTTCCGTGACGCCCAGCGAACGACATCGATTATCAAGGTAGGGGTTTATTCTTGAAAGTGGATGTTTACGTACCCTATACTCATTGGAAATCGCGATCAAATATGGCTGATTGCTATAGTTTTATGCAGAGGGTGTGGTCCGAATGAACACGGCCCGATAACCCTCCATTGTTCTCGTTTATTATTTTAGAATTGGCAATTGATGTTGGAGTAAGGATGACACCGTCGCATCGTTCCGGGAATGTGGCGAAGGGATTCAGCGCCGTCACACCGGTTGTGCGGGAAAAACTAAGGCCCGCTACATGGGCCGCTTCGTCGAAAGAACCGTCCAACCCATCAGCCAGCCGGGTGAAGAGGAGTCGCGGCACCAGAAGGGTGCCACACTAGAGGACCGACCAGCCCGTCGGACGGCCTGGCGGAGCTGGACCACGGAACCTGGAGGGCGCAGTGCTGGAAGACCGGCTGCCCACCCGTGCGGACCGCATGCACCAGAAGGCCAGCAGACCGAGCTGGCTGGTTGGGGAGGGTGGCTCCAAAAGGCACTGCCGGTTCGGGCAGCTGGGGGTTGCGCCCCTACCTCGGACCGCTCGGCAGGCTGGCCAAGGCAGCTAGGCCACGCTTCCGGCCGGGCTGCGTCCAGTGGGGAAGCGCTGGGCCGGGCTGCACCTTTTCGGGCCGGGTCGCGCAACTCACCGGGTCGGTCGGACCCCTTTACACGGTCGGACCTTCCAAAACCGAGTCGACCCGATCCGTCAGCCCATCGGGCCTAATAAACTGGGCCCATTATTCCTTAAACGTGAATAACATAAGGACCGTGCATCCGACCGATACGCCGTCTACGTCACTGTGTCTCTTTCGATGAGACTATCCTTTTGCGATTCTCTACCTATGTTTTGGATGAATTTGGATATCGTCCGGGTTAGAAACGAGCGTATTTCTAACCGGGCCCCTGGGACAGAAAATCCAATATCTCTCAGACCGGGCGTCTGATTGACGCGCCATCTATCGCATTGAGTTCCTATTAATGAGACATAACTTCGGGATACATCAACTCTGGACCTTGTGACTGTTGATGTATCGAACCCCTTGCCTCGTGGAGCAGACCCTCTCTGAATTAATCTTGCTGTGTGCGGGAACCCTAGAGCTGGTTGTGACGACGACGACGACTGTACATGGATCCTACGTGGGTTCGGCAGCGATGAATACTGTACATGGATCCTCCATGGTTTCGATAGCGATGATCATTGTACAATGATACTATGTGGGTTCGGCAGTGATGGTTACTGTACATGGATCCTATGTGGGTTCGACAACGACGACTTTTGTACTTGGATCCTACATGGGTTCGATAGAGGAGATGATTCAGAGGATATATCTAATCATCTCCACCCCTCTTCATGAGTAGTATACCTGTGTGAGATGAGTCTTGACATTCAATTATTATCATCGAAGTGATTGACTTGCATTCCTATGTGGACTGGGTTGTGAATTCCTGTGTGCGATGGGTTGTGATTTCCTATGTGGACTGGGATGTACATGGGCTCGTGAGATGGAGCCGAACTAGAATTGATGAATTAGGTACATGTATGGGAATATACCTAAGTAGAGTTGGTTGATACTTCATGTCTGAATCTTTCCTTTGTGGGGTATCCTTTGTGCATTCTGGGAGACCTTTGGGGTCTCGGGGTCCTTACTGAGTGTCGTATACTCACCCCTGCACGGGCAATGCCCACAGTAAATTTTTTTGGTTGCAGTCAAAGGACATCACTGATTGTGGTCAAAGTTTGTGGAGCTGGATGGTATCCGGAGGTGGACCTCCTGGAGGGACGTACATGGAGCGGACGGATAGACCTGAGGTACCAACGAGACTATTTGTACTGACCCTTTAAGTGGGATTTTTTGAGGACAACACGGTGGTTTCTTCTTACTTTACAGCTGTTGAACTTTCTTTCTCAGTTGTACTGTACATTATGATGGGTTTGTATACTATCCCATTTACCTTCCAAAAATTACTTTTGTACTCATTTTACATAGTGATTACTTCATATTTCATACTCTGTTGTGTTTTTTTACTTATATAATGGCAATTTCTTTCCTTTTATCGTGATTTACGCCTTTGGTTCTAGTATCCGGCCTCTGGCCTATGGAATGCAGGCTTGGGTTAGTCATGGAACAGGCCCCGAAGATGGGTTATGACAAATTGGTATCAGAGGACTTGGTTCTACTGCAAAAATAAGGACTCTGATAATTTTTTCTCTGTGAAGATAAAGTGTTAAGAGTATGGAGTGTGGTTTTCAGTCCTAGGATTCTAGTGTTGGTGTGGTGGATGACGTATCCTTATAACAGGACCCTAAATTCTGATTTCTGACTTAGTGCTTGAAAACATTTATTGAATGTGTGTTTCAAAAGTTTTCATTATTATTACTTTGTGTCAGCTCACCAGGTATACATTTTGACAGTGGCGCACCTGGTTCTTTTCCGGATGGCCCCACGAAGGAAGCCAGCTAGGGTTCGTAGTTACGTGCGAGATGGCAGCCCACCAAGCGACGAGGCCTCAGTGTAGGGCCCCATTACAGCAGAGGAACCAATGGTACCTCTGCCAGATGGGCCACCGATAACACCAGCCCTAGCAGTGGAGAGTGCACACTGCCTGAGTGCGCTGCACGAGTTTCAATGATAGAGGTCGCCCAGGTTCCATGGAAAGACGGACACTCAGGCATCCGAGGATTGGCTGGAGACTATCGTCTGTGTCTTTATATTATTAGGGACATGAGCAGATCTTATGGTGATCCTTGTGGTGAGTCTCATGCATGAAGAGAAGGTAGATAGTGGAGCCTGATGCTCCAGGTCCACGACGAGGCATCACTACTTTCGAAGGACATTGAGAGCCTCTTCCGCTCGGAGTTCGTTCCAGCCAACCTCTGTATGGTGCACATCCAAGAGTTACTACAGCTGCAGTAAGGCAACATGACACTAGCCCAGTACTTGGCGAGATTTATCGACCTCTCACGCTACTCCACGAACATGGTACGAGACCCATTCTTCCGGGCATGGACCATCAAGCAGGGACTGAGGCATGAGATCAGGGCTTCGATGGTCTCCCTCAGCATTCTGACGCAGGCAGGCGTACTGGAGAGATCCCTTCTTATGGATAGCATCCTTGTTTAGCTAATGCTAGCAGTAAGGCCTACCATAGGGAAACACGCAGCAGAGTCTTCTGCAGCTGGTAATAGACAGATGTCACAGAGGTCCAAGAGGACTGGGTCATCAGGTGGGCGACCCTAGGATTTTGGTTGAGATGTGTGGGGAACATGCAACAGAGAAAGCCATACGAGAGGCATACAGTGCTATGCATGCGGTTCGCAGGGCCACATGGCTCGTTACTTCCCGACCTACAATGCAAAGGAGTAGCAGATAGTTGAGTGACCACTAAGGTATAGGCAGAGGTTCGACCGTGGCAGTCCGCAGGGATCAAGCGGACGAGGCAGAGGAGCTGGCCGAGCAGCATGTGGTGAACGATGCTTCGAGGATCTACCACCACCACCACCAGGAGGTCCACCCCGACCATAGGGAGTTCGTAGATAGATGCAGGCTCAGCTCTAGGCAGTGGAGGCTTATGACCACGACACACCTGAGATGATTCGAGGTACTATCGATGTCTAATCCACCCTTTCTGTAGTTCTTATAAACACACGAGTGAGTCATTCATTCATTGCCACTGCCCTTGTTCGGAGCTCAGATATTCCGACGGAGCCGTTGGCTCAATCCTTACGGCTGGAGACTCCTACAGATGTAGGCTCGACGATTACACACTGGTGCATGTAGTGTGAGCTTACTCTAGGAGGAAAGAGCTTCGTCTGGGATCTTCTTATAGTAGCGTCGAGGCCTTATGAGATCATCTTGGGTATGTATTGGTTCTCTATAGTCTATTCCTTGACTGACTGTATTAGGCGCAATGTGCAGTGTGTCAACACAGATGGGATCATGTTCACCTTTACCAGTGAGAAGGGAGTCGTTACAGCGTAGGATGGATATACGCAGAAGAGAGGGCAGCCGATCACCCATCAGTTGACTAGTGTCATCCTAGGAACAGTTGATATGCGGAGTCTGAGTTTTCTTGTTGTGGTGGATCAGTATGCAGACGTTTCTCCTGACGACATTCCAGGACTACCTCCTCATAGAGAGGTACACTTCTACATTGACCAGTACCCCGGGACAGCACCGATATCTACTACAGCATAGCGGATGGATCACACCAGCTTCGTGAGCTGTGGGTACACCTGAAGGATTTACAGGGAAAGGGATTCATCCGACCCAGTGTTTCACCATGGGCTTATCTGATTTTATTCGCCAAAAAGGTGGATGGGAACATACGACTATGTGTTGACTACCATCGCCTGAATCAAGTGACCATAAAGATCATGTATCCAATAATGAGGATTGACGACCTCTTTGATCAGCTCAAGGGAGAACGATGGTTCTCGAAGATAGACCTCATGTCAGGCTATCATCAGCTCAGATTTCCAGATGAGGACGTGCAGAAGACGGCCTTCAGGTGTCGGTACGACCACTATGAGTTCTTGGTTATGATTTTCGGTGTAACCATCGCACCATCAATGTTCATGAGTCTCATGAACATGATATTCCATCCTAACCTCAATCTTTTTGTCGTAGTCTTCATCGAAGAAATACTGATTTACTCGACTACTATGGAGGAGCAAACCTACCACTTGTGGGTTGTACTGGACACACTCCAGGAGCACCAGCTTTATGGTAAGCTCTTGAAGTGCTTGTTCTGGATTCGAGAGGTTCACATATGGGGGAATGTCATCTCAGAGGTGGTAGTTGCTGTGGATCCTGTTAAGATTGAGGCATTACTTTCTCGGGAGCCACCGAGGAGCGTGATGGAGGTGCGGTGTTTCCTAGGTCTGGTTGGGTACAATAGAAGATTTGTGCCAGACATCTCTAGAGTTGTAGCACTTCTTTTATATTTGGAGAAGAATGGGAAGCACTTTGTGTGGTCAGATAGATGTCAGTAGAGCTTCCAGGAGATGAAACATAGATTGACCAGTGCACCCATATTGAGACTACTGGAGGAGGGCGTAGGGTGCGTAGTTTACTGCGATGCATCAGGGACTAGACTCGAGTGTGTCCTGAAGCAGGAGCGGGAAGTGATCACTTAAGGTTCATGAAATTTGAGGCATCACGAGCAGAACTACACTACCAATGACCTGGAGTTATCAGCGGTGGTCTTCACCTTGAAGATGTGGCGGCACTACCTTATGGGCGAGCGCATTACAGTCTACTCTATCCACCAGAGTCTCAGGTACATATTCTCACAAAAGGACCTGAACCTAATATAGCGGAAATGGCTCAAGTTCCTCTAGGACTATGACTTTGAGATAGTCTATACTCCTGGTAAGGGGAATGTGGTACCTGATGCTCTCTGCAGGAGATCGGGCATTTAGCTACATGGAGAGGTGACAAAGTAGTTAGCCGCTTTGCAGATATCCTTCGTTGATAGAGATGGGGTAGCCTTCATACAGTCCCTCATAGTCACTCCTCCACTACATTAGTGGGTCAGAGAGGCACAACGTGGGGACGTGGAATATGAGACGTGGCGTGCTCAGATTTTAGTAGGGAAGACACTTGAGGGATTTTCTAAAGGAGCAGAGCACGTCATACTCTTTAGGGGATGTACCATGGTACCAGTTGCACTACTGGAGGAAGTTCTGAGGCATTTCACTCTTCCCCTCTAATGGTACATCTAGGAGTGGCTAAGATGTACCATGATCTCAGAAGACAACACTGGTGGCCGGGTATGAAGAAGGTTGTGGTAGAGTTCATTTCACGATGCCTCGCCTGCTAGTAGGTGAAGGCAGAGAACCAGGTACTGGGGGGATTGGTGAAACCCTTAGAGTTCCCAGAGTGTAAGTGGGATGAGATATACATGGATTTCTTGACAGGGCTTCCACATACTTCCAGAGGTCACGACTCCATCTGGGGGATCGTCAACTAACTCCCCATGTCGGCCCACTCCCTACCTATTAGAGAGCAGGGCTCAGTGGGGGGCTTGGGACACCTCTACATTCATGAGATCATATGGATTCATGGTGTTCCATCTACTAGTGTCTCTGATTGAGATGCTCGCTTTACTTCCCAGCTTTAGAAGGGGTTGCATAAGGATTTTAGGACGCAGCTATGCCTGAGCACTGCCTTTCATCCTCTGGCAGATGGCCAGATGGAGGGGACCATTTAGACACTTTAGGACATGCTCAGTACATGTGTCCTAGAATTTGGTCTCAACTGAGAGGATCACTTACCTTGGTGAAGTTTGCATACAACAACAGCTACCACTCCACCATCTGGATGGAACCATATGAGGCATTGTACGGATGACCATGAAGATCACCACTGTTCTAGAATGACCCAGGGGATTCCGCACTCTTAGGACAGAGATGGATCAGGCTATGATGGAGAAGGTGCAGACCATCAAAGAGTAGATGAGGACTGCACAGAGCATATAGAAGTCCTATGCTGATAGGAGACGGAGGCAATTAGAGTTCGAGGATGGAGACCACATTTTTTACGGGTCTCACCTCAATGTGAATTACAGTGATTTGGACAGGGCGACAAGTTATCTCAGTGCTTCATTAGACCATTCCAGGTCCTCAGCAGGGTAGGCGAGGTGGCTTAACGCATGGCCCTTCCACCGTAGTTTCACCGGGTTCACGACGTCTTCCATGTATCTAAGCTGAGAAGATATATGCACGACCCGATGCATATCATCAACCATGCGGAGTTGGACATCGATGACGAGGAAACATTCACGAAGGTCCTGGTAGAGATCAAGGATTGATAGGAGCGGGTCCTACACGGTATGTTGATTCCTCTGGTGCCCATTCGTTGGCAGTACGTGAACATCTAGGAGAGCACATGGGAGCGGGTGGCTTAGATGCATTCTCAATACCCTCATTTGATTCCCTATATTATGATGTAGCTTTACGGGGATGTAAATCCACGATGTGGTAGTAATGTAAAGACAAGGAATTTTCAAGGAATTTTTTTTTCTTAAATACTTTGAAATTTTACAAGTCTGGGCCTTCTGACAACACTTGATTCTGAGGCCCGGTGAGCCCGGAATCAATTTTCGAAATTTAGCTCCAGTACTATCAGTAAAAGAACGAGTGAGTTTTTCTATCTTTTGAACCGGTGCTCGGAGTTGAAATCAGAGCGTACCGATGAACTCACAACACCAGTAATTGTTTAAGGGGACCTTTACCGTAGTTGTGTTTTCATGGGAGGATATGTTAAAAAATTTTGTGGATTAAATGATAAGTGAATAATATTGTGGAACAATTTTATTTTTATATCTAAAGGGGTTATATTCTACATTGGGGAGTTGGGATGGGACCCACAATCATCTAACTACCCATGTAAGGATATTTGTGAGGTGGGACTCACATGAACCCGAACCTTTCACATTCCCATAACTCTCATAAACCCCCCCTTTAAAATTGTTAACTCTTCTTTAATGAGGACTCTTCCTCTCCCTCTCTCATCCATTAAAACATTCCAACCTATCACTTAATTATTTAAAAAACTCGTGAGTTAATTAATTAAGTGATTTGGAATTTAAAATTTGAATTTAGAAATGCATGGATTGATTAATTAAAATAAGGGGTGGCCTTATTTTATTTTGGGATGGCTTGTTGTGAGAGGATTCCGGAGAGAGACTTTGTGTGAAACAAGACAGATGATCCTCCTTTGTTGAAGAACATTATCCTCCCCACGAAGAACGACACCTCTTCAACATAGAGCACCGACTCCACGAAAAATAATGACGTGCAATCTACTTCTTCTCTCTGTGAAAAAAGGGGAGATGTCGCTTCCTCCTCGGGTGCACTCCAACGTTGCTTGAGGAACCTCGCCCAGCGATGCCATCTTCCGCGACGCCCGGTGAATGACATCGATTATCGAGGTAGGGGATTATTCTTGAATGTGGATGTTTATGTACCCCGTACTCATTGGTAGTCGTTTTCAGATATGGCCGATTTCTATCATTTTACGCAGAGGGTGCGTGACGAACGAACACGGCCCGACAACCCTTCATTGTTCTTGTTTATTATTTTAGAATTGGAAATTGATGGTGGTGGAAGCATCATGTCATCGCACCGTGCCGGGAACGTTGATAATGGAACCGGCACCGTCGTGAAGGTTGTGTGGGACAAACCACGGCCCGCTAAACGTGAAGGTTCGGTGGAAGAACCAGCCGGACGGGCGAAGAGGAGATGCGGCATCAGGAGGGCACCGCGCTAGAGGACCGGCCGGCCCATCGGCTGGCCAGGCGGAGCTGGACCATGGCGCTAGGAGAGCTTCGTGCTGGAAGATGAACGGCCTGCCCATGCGGGCCCCATGCTCCAGAAGGTCGGCCATCCTAACCGGCCAGTTTGGGACGACGGCGCCATAAGGTGCAGCTAGTTTGGGCGGCCGGGGGCCGCACCCTCGCCTCGAACCGCTCGGCCGGCTGGCTGGGCCAGCCGGGCCGGGCCGCACCCACCGTACTGGGATGAGCCCCTTCGGGCCGGGTTGTGCCACTCGGGCCAGGCCACGCAACTCACCGGGCTGGTCCGACCCCTTTTCCAGGTCAGACCCGCCAAAACCGATTTGACCTGATCCGTCTGCCCATCGGTCATAACGGACCGAGCCCGTTATTCCTTAAATGTGAATAACTTAAGGACCTCGCATCTGATCGACGTTCCTTCTAAATAATTGGGTTTATTTTGACTATATGGTCCTTTTACGATAATCTATGTGAGTTTCGAATGAATTTTGATATCGGCTGGGTTTGAAACGAGCGTAATTCTAACCGGACACCTGGGATGGAAAAGCTAATATCTCTCAGACCGGGCGTCTGATTGACGCACCATCTGTCCTATTGTGTTCCTTTTGATAAGGCATAAATTTGGCATACATAAACTATGGACCTTGTGACAGTTTTTGTATCGATCCCCTTGGCTCGTGGACCGGACCCTCTTGGAATTGGGCATGCTGTGTGTGGGAAGCCTAGAGCGGGAAACGACGACGAAGATGACTGTACTTGGATCCTACGTGATTTCAAGAGATATGAATACTGTACATGGATCCTCAATGGGTTCGGCAGTGATGATGATTGTACTTGGATCCTACGTGGGTTCAACATCGATGGTTATTGTACTTGGATCCTACGTGGGTTCGGAAGAGATGACTTCCGTACTTGGATCCTATGTGGGTTTGGCAGAGGAGATGATTCTGAGGCTACATCTAATAATCTCCACCCCTCTTTGTGAGTAGTATACCTATGTGAGATGAGTCTTAATTTTAAATTATTATCATCGAAGTGATTGACTTTCTTTCCTGTGTGGACTGGGTTGTGAATTCTTGTGTGGGATGGGTTGTGCCTTCCTTTGTGGATTAGATTATACTTGGGCTCATGAGTTGGAGCCGAACTGGAATTGATGACTTAGGAATTTGTATGGGCATATACCTATGTATAGTTGTTTGATACTTCGTGTTTGTATCTTTACATTGTGTTTTATCCTTTTTTGATTCTGGGAGACCTTCGGTGGTCTCGGGGTCTCTACTGAGTATCATATACTCACCCCTGCACGGGCAATGCCCGCACTATGTTGTGTTGGTTATAGATAACAGACAACACTGATCGTGGTGGTGGCTTGTGGAGCTAGATGGTATTCGGAGGTGGACCACCTGGCGGGACATACACAGAGCGGACAGACAGAATCGAGATACCGACGAGACTATCTGTATCCACCCATCAGGTGGGATTTCTGGAGGACGACTCGGTGGTTACTACTTACTTTACAACTGTTGTACATTCTTTCACAGTTGTACTGTACTTTCAGTTGGGTTTGTATACTGGCCCATTTACTTTCCAGCACATACTTTTGAACTCAGTTTACTTAGTGTTTAATTCAACTAGTGTACTCTGTTGTGATTGTTTACTTACATAATAGCAATGCCTTTAATTTTATCAGGATTTATTCCTTTGGTGCTAGTTGCCAGCCCCTGGCTTATTGAAGCCGGGCTTAGGGTAGTCATGGAACGGGTCCCAAAGATGGGTAGTGAAAATGTTCCTATCTGAATGCTTCTAGGATTGTTGGGAATTTTTCTATTGTATATGATTTTATGATCCAACATCCCTTTTCATACATGGGATCTGGTCCATACAGAGCTGTGCTTTCTAGCGTACACAACTATGATCTCCAGTTAATAGTAATTTGTGGATGTGGGTGATGCCACTTGGGGAGTGTAACTCCAGGATAATAGTGACAAAATTATTGAGAAAAGGAAATATGAGGAATACCAGCCACATGAAATGGAGCCCAGCCCATCTAACTTGACATCACTAGAGTTTCCTGCTACATAACTCCTGACATCATTTTCAGAGTTTGAGACAATTTATCCTGAGGAGATGGATAAGTATAACTCTAATGCAGCAACTGAAAATCACATTATTTTTAACTTGGATAAGAAGGGGATAAAACGTTTTATTCACCAAAATCCAAAACCTCACTGCGTATTCCAGACAGTGTAAACACTCCACTGGTTGTATAGTATTTGTGAAAGAGGGATGGAAGTTTGATATATTCACATCCTGATATCTAACAGCCTCACATGAATGATACAAAAATAATAATCATCCCATCGATGTAAAATGGAATCAGATTAACTATGACTTCATCTGAAATTTCCAGGAGGAAAACCAGTAGGTTCGGTGCTTTGATAATCAATCGCAATAGCATTCCTCCATCATATCTATTTAATCAATTATTTCCATACAAATGAGGAAATAAATAAATGTTTATGAGGGGGAGATAAAACATGTTTCTCATCAACTAGACGATCACCATGCCGAGTGAGATTGAGCATAGATCAGTGTGGGTGATCTTTACCTAGAATAAAATGAGTTGTGAAGGGAGAAACAGAAGTGACCATAGATTTTTGAGTCCACACGTTGAACGTCAGCAGGGATAAAGCACTAAATCATAGGACCAGAGCTATATTGGTACTTTTATTAGACATATTATAGGCTCTATCACGTGGGTGGTCAATGCTACATACACTATGCTAGATTATTGTTGATAATTTTTTGTGTACATGTACACATTTTTTAACACTTTAACTATCATACATCAATCATATGTTCAAAAAAATTGGCACAATCATTATACCCACATGGGCCATGCCCGATATAAGAAACTAGGGATGGCCACGTTTTGTTCACATTGTATGTGTGTTTTAAAAATGCAACGAAAATTTGGGGAATCCTATCATTGATTTGCAACCAAAATCATTACGGCTAAGGGAGTTTTCGGCTAAATAATAGGTCCTTTAATGGAGCCAAATTTTTTATCCAACTGTGTTTTATCACCTAAATTAGATTGCTCCAGTTGAATTATTTCCAACCAAAAAGGGGAATGATAGGTGTTAATCACAATTCCCAATAATTAAGAACATGGGGTGAATGGCATGGCTATATAGGATAACTACTGAAGTAACACCCCAAAATTTTATAGTATGTTATTTTCTATAACGTAATTCAATAACTTGGAATATACGCAACAGCGAGTTCGAGTGCACCACGACATACCAAACTAGTTGTTCAAAAATAATTTATGAATAATATTAACTAGATTTTAAATTTTATATACTCCATATATTTTAAAATTCATATTATGTGTTTCTAGGACATAATATAAGAACAAATTCATTTTTTTCAGATAAAAGAAATATTTTTACAAAAATGCAATTATACCACCTTTTAATGGAAAAATATTTTTAAAACAAATATTTTAAACATTTATATATTAAATATAATGAAATTAAATTATTATTTTTAATCTGTACTTAAAAATTTATTTTGGATAAATTTTTTTTACTTTTATAAAAACATCCAAATTTTGATTTTAATTGATTTTTTTAATGAAAATAATTTATAGTGTTAAATTATGTAATTGAACAGTTTGGAAGTATGATTATAATATATTATTTTCATTTAATATAATTTAGATCATTATATGTAATTTTACTTTTAAATTTGGCATAAACACCTGTAAATCTTTTGATATTTCTTACTTATTGAAAACCTGATTTTGGGTTTTAACCACAAGAATAAATTTTAAATTAATTAATGAAACTTCTATGTTTTTAATTTGGTAAAATGAATTTTAATTTTTATTTCGGTAAATCAAAATTATCTTAGGGTAAATTTTTGCTAACTTTTCGAAAACATTCATTTTTTTAATGGTGAAAAATACAGCGTTATAGTTTAAAACCGCCTTTTTATTTAAATAATTATTTTTTATTTAAAAATTTTTAAGTAAAAAAATATATATAATACCTCTATTAGTTCAATGTAATACATTGGAGTCATTTTATAATAAAATTTTATGTATAAAATTTAATTTCACTTTTTACCATCTTTTACCCACCACCTAGGAGCATTTTCAAATTTTCATAAAACATAATACGACCGCTTATATGGGTTGAATTTCAAAAATCCAAGAGACACAGTTTATATTAGTATTTAAAATTTTGTTCAATAAGATGAAAATAATTTTTGGTGATTAGTATCTTTTTTCTTTTGTTTACCACAGTTAAAAGTAAATAGGGCAATTAAGGGTTAAAATGATATCATAATTACCCTAAAACTTGAACTAATTATATTGGATAGTATAATTAAACAAAAAAATTCTTAGGAATGAAATATGAACCTCTTTGTTCCACTTGGATTAGATTGGGAAATTTTTTATTATTTTATATAAAGAAGAGTTATAATAGTTAAATTCAAACTCTAATAACTAAACCATTTTTAATATAGGGTTACACAGAATATAAATTTGACTATAAATATTAATTAGAAAGATACAGATATTTCCTACATAATGGTATATAATTTATAATTTTGATACATTAAATAATTTAATTTATTTATGACACAATGAGGATGTAGTAATTACCTTATTAATGAAATATTAAAATAATTAATATTATAAATAACCAAATGAATATAAATTGAGAATTATAATGAATTAAACTAATTTTCTAGGTTAATATGACATGTAAAGGTTAATTTAATAAATTTTATTTTAATTAATACAGTCTTTATGGCTTTGAAAAAAATCAAATACTAAATAGTGTCAAAATTTACCAAATTGTGTTTTTAAACAAATATTATATTATTAATTGATAAAATATTTCTAAAAATAAATGGATCAGCCAAAGTACTATTATATGGTTTTATATATTAATAATGACCAACATGGGGTTCTCTTTTCATGTTATAGTAAGTTTATTAACCATATAAATTAAAAAAACAAAGATACATGGTAAATGTCAAACTATTTAACTAATGGTTAAATATAGAAGATAAGGTTAATATGATGAATTAAACCTATCTAAAACTGACTGGTTGAGCTATTTTTGACAAATACCAACCATATAGTTTAGATAATTTATTTTTGAGCCATTAGAAACCGAATATTATTTTATTATAAAGTAATATTTTAATCTTTTCCTAATGTTACCCTCACCTATCTTACAAAAGGTCACATCCCCTTCTCTTAATTTCACTACTATAAATCCTTTTTTCTTGGCCAAAACCTGCCCTAATATCCTCTGAACAATCCTCCCTTAATCCTAGTGGCCTTAAATTTGACATAAAGCCATCCTATGAAGGCCTTTTTACCAAATCCAAAAGAATAATCCAAAGAAGAGGTAAATATTTCATCAACTGATTCAAATTCTTTTCTTCTTCCACTTCCTCTTCATTTATTGTTTCAATTATAAAATAATAACTCCAGAATATTCTATAATTTTTTTTTATAAAAATGGTAAGAGCATATTAAATATTCTATCAACCATATAAATGAAAAAGTCATCGTACGTGGGTACGTACGAATTACCCTCTCCACGTCATGGTGTAGTTTGTTAGTAAACACTAAATTATTTGGATGAGTATAATAATGAGTATAATTGATGTAAATAAGAAATGGAAAATTTTAATGATTCTTTATATATGATATATCATCCAATTAGAGACCATTTAACCATCAATATCAATATATTGTCGCTCGTGCGTACTTACAGATTACCATCTCCACGAACGCGATGAGATTCATTCCCCATCGTTAAGATTAAATAATAATATTCATTTTATGATTAAAATAATGTTTATGAACTTAATATCATTATTTATTTGAAAAAAATACATCATATCCATAACAAACATGTATTATGTAACTGAGTATGTAATGAAAAATAGATCAGTTAACACGCGAAACGATGATACTACTAAAATATTATTTACAAAAAAGTATTAAAGGATAGTATATGATATCATATTTATGTTTATAGTTATTATATAATTTAATAATAATTATTTATCTATTATAATGGAGTTTAACGTACCCTCGATGATGGAAAAGTACATTTAATTTTTGTTCATCTCACTTCTTATTCCCGTGAGATTCAAGCTGTATTACCACTATTTTCTTTTGTGTGGTTTATGTACTTCCCATGATTGTATTCTATGAATAATATAAATTAATTTATTGGTATTTACATCTTCATTGTATGATAATTCTTTCATGGGATGTATGTTTCATATATTACCAAATCAGTACGGGAATTTAACATTTCAATTTCTAGTCATTGGGTTTTACGCATACTTCATTGATTATATTACTCCATGATTATGTGTGGAATCACTATTTATTGTTTGTGTCGTAATTTCCACTCCCCTTTCATTGGATATACATTTGATACACAAAATATATTCTTTGGTAAATTCTCTTGTCATCGATATGAACTTGATAAGAGTAATTTTTATTCAATCTCCATTTGTTGAGTTGAACATCAAAGTTATTGGTGTTGTTTTTACAATAATATGTGTGAATGTTGTATCATTGATTTACACTAAATATCCCATAATATTGAGTGTATTTATACTCTTCACACTATATTATGTCATTTATTTATCCTCAACCAAAGGATATGGTCATCATAAGAGTTTTCTTCTCAACTTACATTCCATTGAGTCTTCTTGGTTGTTATGCGCTGACTCAAATTTTTTGGGTGTATATTCTGTACTTTGACATAGTATATCATGAATCCCATTATTATCAGGATATTATAATGATTTTATTACCTCAATTATTTGTTTTCAAGCATCTCTAATTTGGGTAGGAACTCTAACTAAAATATCATTTTAAATATTTTAAAAATTTATTATTATAAATATTTCTCATTAATGTATATGTATTAAAAATGGTATTAAGGATTCATTTATATGGACAAGAATGTTATAAAATTTTAATTCCGTTCAAATGTTTCAATGCGTTATGGGACACTTTGATTCAAAAATCTATTAAAACAACTTCTTGATAAATAGTGAAACTTTTAAATGTTTTCCAGAAAAAGGGGGATATTTCTCTCAAATAGTTTGGATGATTATTTTCATCAATGTCAATATCCTTCATTATTCTCAATTGAGGTTGATTTATTATAATACAATCATTAATATTGTTTTGAATGAGTAATTGTTGACTATGGATGTGAATTTTTTTTACCATTCATGGTTTGTGGTTAAAATATTAACATTTCATATGCTTGATTAATACGAATGATTATATTATGTTTCATCATTTTTATATGAGGAATGAATTAGACATAGTAAGTGACTAGTAGAGCCTGTTATAGCTCCTCGATGCATCAGTAGATCTCTTGAGTCAAAGTAGTGTCTTGGAAGAAGGAGTTGACAAAATCTTTTTTGTAGTCTTGTCACAATGCCATGAGTATGTGGTTATGATATCTGGAATTATACATTCCATCATTATGAAAGTGGCTATTGATATTTCATATGATTATTCTACAAGTATAATATCCATTTGATTAAGTAAATTTCATTATATGATTAAATCCTTTCCATATTATTTTGAAGTTTATGTTTAAGAGGATTTTGTTTTAGTCTTGTACATTGCCTTAATTGCTTATGTGTATTTATGAATGTTTCCGCTATATTGTTATCCTTACTGACCATCTGATCTCACCACTTTCTATGTTCTTATTTTTCACAGGAAGTGAAGAAGTATTTTATGGTTGACCTGTAGGGATAGGCTAAGGATATAAGTGAGTTAAAAAGGGGATGAAATATTGTTTATTTTCTATTTCATGATGTAATGTAAAAATTATGAGTGTAGCTAGTACTTACAAGGCTACTAAATTGATCGGTCTGTCGGGACATGATTACATGTATCATGCCAATGTTATGTAATAATGGACCGAGTTTTAGAAACTGGTGTTGGGTCATTATAGTTGGTATCATAGGTTATTTAGTAGAAACCTAGGAAGCTTTATTTTTTAAAAAACAATGATTAGGAAACTCTATCATAAGATAGACATTTAGGATTAGTACAGAAGAACATCCAAAAAATTTGGTAATGTAAATATTATGTTGTCTTTCCATGAAATACATCCATGTATAGATATGAGCAGGTAGAGGTGGCTTTGGCACGGATGTACCGAAGAGTTAAAAATCCAACAATGAATTTCAGGATTCACCCTAGGCATCCTGATACATAAAAATATGTCTTGGTTAACTCTTTATTACGACACTCCTGGGGGATATGTTTAGGATAATTGAAAATTTTCAATACAAACCAATTTTAAGGATTTTAATATAAGATGAGAATAAATAACCTTGTTTTATCCTAATGGGGTTTTGTTTGAATATAATTTTTTATGATATTCTCTGAATGATTTTATGACTCACACTATGCATTCTGTTGTTAGTCAATGGATGGATTCCAAGGGAGTCATAGTAACATTGAACATGATTTATAAGGTGGGATCATTGGTGGAAATGAGAACCGAAATGAAATTTTGATAGGTGTAAAAGATATGGTTATCATGCCTAATTAGTTTTACAAAAATATGATCAAAACATATATATTAACCAACTCCCAGACTCAATGAAGAAGAGAATAGAGGTGAATGATAATATCTCCTGTAGGGGAGGCCATGGAGAAAATAAATATCAATTTCCATCATTCATGAAATGTGGAAGGAGACACCTTGGAAAGTGTATCAATGGAATAAATTCTTTATGTGTGGGAAAGAAGGATATACTGTAAATAATTGCCGAGGAAAAATGAAGGGTACTATGGAAGAAAAAAAAAGGATCCTAATAATCCAATTACAGTAATTTGTCAAAAATGTAAGGTACCATGGCATTACTTGTGTCAATGCCCTACTCTATAGGTTAACATCTAAGCCATGGAACAACCTATGTAGAAATACGTGGATGGATAAATGTTTAAAGTATGGGATTACATTGTAAGACTATCCGTTTGTACGTGTAACCATGAATTTTGTTATGTGGAAAAGCTATTTGAGGAAGAATAATATTTTCTTTTGTGGATATACTTATAAAGAACCATTTGGGTTTATATGATCCTTAAATTTGATGAAATTACAAGTTATTAATATATGGGACGAAAATGCGAGGTATGAGATAACATTTTTGGTTAAATTATGTTATTTATATTTTGAGGAATTTATCTCATTTTTGGAATGTTATAAAATTTAGTTTCCGAAAAAGGACAACACACAAACCGTGTGACAACTCATCGTATCGTACAATGCTATAGGAATCGAACATACAACCATAGTGTAATTGGGATCTATCGACTACAACTGGACTATGTGCAGTACTTGGTTAGCGTGAATAATTATTTTTAGTTAAATTATTTTATTGAACAATAATATGTTGTTTTTGGATATTATGTCTTATCAAATTGATATCCTTAGTATAGGAAACTGATTTGGTGATTATGTTATAAATTTTATTTTTTAAGATGTTCTCTATGCTGGGAACACTATATGGCTAACGAAAATAGAATACCAAGGTATTTTATTTCAGGAGTAATGGTGTATTTTTATCTTTGTTTTTATAGTGGAATTATTACGATATGGGTTATTTATGGAAATTATTATCATTTCATAGAAAACATGTTACTAGGTTAATTATTTTTAAGTATGTGACTTTTAGAGTATTCAATGTTATTTGGATATACAATTTAACACGGAAGACTATGTAATAAAATTCATCTATGTTTTGGGTTTTAGTGTTAGTTTGGATTATATTAAACGATTTTAAAGAAAATTGTTTTTTGAATCGTATTTATTAAACTTTGGGAATTTTTTTTAATTTTAGAAATTAAGATTAATATTTATATCTTTAAATGATTATCCTTTTTGGTTATCATCTGATCTTGTACTAACCATTTTGGGTTTGGTTAATCACTAAAGATAAGGGAAATATATAGTTTATCCATTATGGATCATGTGATTCTCTAGAAATTGATTCTATCCCTTTTGGTTTGAACAATAAATATGGAATACTAATCGCTTGAAAATAAAAGAGATGAGTTAGTGGTATAAATTTATTAAAGGAAGAAACTCTACTTAAAAAGTAAGAATATCCCTTTATGTTCATAGTCAATATCAAAAATAAATTTCTTAACTTTATGAATTGTAACTTAAAACAAAAAAACGTTGTCCATTTACTTTTCCTACTGAGAAACTAATGACTGTTTACCCCATCACAAGTTTGTGGTTTTCTTGTTGTTAAATTTCTCCTGATCATGTTTTCTATCACTCTCTATCAGAACTTGACACTTAGTTTATCTTCCATATCCATGTCTTCTTACATGGAATCCTAGTAAGGGTTATCTCGGGTGACCTTTGTACTTCTCGTTATTTCTTTTAAAGTGATAGTTTTATTGACTCCTTTTCTATTGTGGTACTTTCAATAATGTTCCCAAGAACAGTTTTAAAATTTTGAGGATGCAATTTCCAAAATGGGGGAAGAATGTAACACCCCAAGATTTCATATTAAGGTATTTGCTTTAATGTAAATCAATAACTTACGCTACACGCAACACCAAGTTCGAGTGCACCACGACTTACCAAACTAGTCGTTCAATAAGAGTTTATGAATATTATTAACATAATTTTAAATTTTATAAACTCAATATAATTTTATAATGCATAATATGTTTTTCATATACATAATATAAAAACAAATTCAATTTTTGCAGATAAAAGAAGTATTTTTCAAAAAAATATAATTTTTCCACCTTTTAATGGAAAACCATTTTTAAAACAAATATTTGACACTTTTATATATTCAATTTAATGAAATTAAATTCTTCATTATTATTGGGACATAAAATTTAATTTTGGATAAATATTTGGTACTTTTCTGATAACTTCAATATTTTGATTTGATTTGAAAACAACTGTTTTGATCGAAATAATTTATAGTGTGATATTATGTATTTGAATTGTTTGGAAGTATAATTAGATTATTTTTTTATCATTTAACTCTATTTAGGTCATTATAAGTATTTACACATTTATATTTTACATAAACACATGCCAATCTTTTGATAGTTTTTAATTTTTAAAAACATGCATTTCAGTTTTGACAAAGGGAATTAATTTGAAATTAATTAATGCAACATCAATGTTTTGAATTTGATAAAATTTAATTCATTTTTGATTTAAGTATATCCAAATTATCTTAGAGTAAATATTTGGTATTTTTCTGAAAACATTCAATTTTGATAAATAGTGAAAACACTACATTAGAGTTTAAAACTGACTTTTTAATTATATAAATATTTATTTTATTTAAATATTTTTTAATTGAATATATATATATAATACCTATATATGTTCTATTTAATTAATTGGAGTAATTTTATAATTAAATAAGATGTATAAAATTTTATTGAACTTTTTACCATCTTTTACCCATCTCCTAGGTGCATTTTTAAATTTACATAAAACATAATTTTACTGATTTTGTGAGTTGAATTTTAAAAATTCGAGAGACATGTTTAATATCAGTAAGTAAATTTTTTTTTAAGAAGATGATAATAATTTTTGGTGAATAGTAACTTTTGACTTTTATTTACCACAGTTCAAAGTAATTAGGCTTATTAAGTGTAAAAATGATATCATAATTATACTAACACCGGTTATAATTCTATTGGATAAATATAATTCAACGAAAAACAACTGTAATAATAAAATAGGTACCTCTTTGTTCCACTTGTATTAGATTAGGACATTTGTTAGTATATTATTTAAAGAAGAGTAAAAAGAGTTAAATTCAATGTTTAATATCAAAACCATTTTTATGATATGGTTACATTGTTTATGAATTCAAATATAAATATTTATTATAATTCTAAAATTATTTCATAATTAATGAAATTTTATTTATAATTTTTAGAAATTAAATAATTTAATTTATTTATGTCCCAATGATAATGCATTAATTATCTTATTAATGATATATTAATATAATAGATATTATAAATACCCAAATAAATTTAAATTTAGACTTTTGATAAATTCCACAAATTTTATAGGTTAATATTACATGTAAAAGTTAGTAGAATAAATTTTATTTGAAGTAATAAAGTTTTTATTTCGTTCAAAAAAATCAAATACTATATAGTGTCAAAATTAATATAATTGTGTTTTTAAAACAAATATTATATTATTAATTCATATAATATTCCTAAAAAACTATGGATCGAACAAAGGACTTAGATATGGTTATATATATTTATAATGAACCACATGGGGTTTTCATGGCATATTATTGTATGTTTATTAACCACAAAATATAAAAATACCAAGCGACATGCTAAATGTCAAACTATTAAACTAAGAGTTAAATCTAAATGATATGATTAATATGATGACCTAAACCTATCTAAATCCTATTTTATGAGATTTTTTTGATCCATCCCCACATTATATTTTAAATAAATCATTTTTGAGCCATTAGAAACTGAAAATAAGTTTATTATAAAATAATATTTAAAGATTTTCCTAAAGTGACTCTCACCACACTTATAAAAGGTTACTTCCCCTTCTCTTAATTTCACACCTCCAAAGCTTTTTTGATAGGCCAAAACCTACCCAAATATCCTTCCAACATTCCTACCTTCATTTCAGAGGCCTTCCATGGGTTAGAAATCCATCCTAATGATCCCTTTTGATCAATTCAAAAGGAAGAACACGAAGAAGAGGTAAATATTTCATCATCTCTTTCAAGTTTCATCTTCTTCCACATCCACTTTCATTGTTGTTTCTATTATAAAATAATAACTACAATATCTTCTATATATTTTTATGTTATTATAAAAGTGTTAAAACTATATTCATTATTCTATAAACCCTATAAATGACAATGTCACCGTACGTGCGTACGTACGGAATACCGTCTCCACGTCGTGATGTAGTTTGTTATTCAAATACATAATTTTTGGTATGGGTATAATAATGAGTATTATAGATGTAAATAATAAATATAACATGTTAATTATTCTCTATATATGATATCTTATCCAATTACATCCGATTTCACCATCAATATAATGATACTGTCGCTCCTGTGTACGTACCCATTACCATCTCCACGAACGCGATAAGATTCATTCCCCATCATAATCAATAAATAAAAATTTTCATTTTATTATTAAAAATAACGATTATGAACTTAATATGATTCTTTATATGAATTAAATACATCCTATCCATAAAATACCTGGCTTATGTAAACGATTTTATAAAGGAAAACAGATCAGTTAACACCCGAAACAATGATACTAATAAAATAATATTAACAAAGAAATATTAGAGGATCTTATATGATATCATATTTATGAGTATATTTACTCTATAATATAACAACAATTATTTAATTTTTATAACTGAGGATAACATACCCTCAACCAAACAAAATTACATGGTAAGGGGTTTTCGTCTCACTTCTTATTCCCGTGAGATTCATGCTATATTGACATTATTTCCTTTTGTGTGGTGTATTTACTGACCATGATTATATTAATTGTGTAATGTATTTTAATTTATGGGTGTTTACATATTAATTTTATGATAATTCATTCATGGGGTGTATGTTTCGTATGTTTCCATATCAGTAAGGGAATTTCAAATTTCAATTTCTACTCATTTGGTTTTACGCATACTTCGTTGATTATTTCACTTCATGATTATGTGTCGAATCACTATTAATTATTTGTGTAGTAATTTCCACTCACCTTTATGTGGATATACATTTCATACACATAATCAAACCATTGATAAATTCTCAAGTCATCGATATGAACTTGATAAGTGTATTTTTAATTTAATCTTCATTCATTGAGTTAAACATCCAATTCATTGGTGTTGTTTTTACAAGAATATGTGTGAATGTCCTATGATTTATTTACACTGAATTTAAAATAATATTGAGTGTATTAATATTTTTCACACTTAATTATGTCATTTATTTATCCTTAACCTAAGGATATGGTCTTTATAGGGGATTTCATCTCAACTTACATCCCATTGAGTATTATTTGTTGTAATGCACCAAATAAATTTTTTGTGTATATACTGTACTTTGACAAATTATCTCATGAATACCATTATTCTCATGATATTATAACATTTTATTGCCTCAATTATTTTTATTCAATCTTCTCTCATTTGGTTTGGTAATCTAACTAAAATTTTGTTTTAAATATTTTATAATTTTATTCTTCTAAATATTCCTCATTAATGTACATGTACTAAAAATGGTTTTTATGGATTTATTTATATGGAAATGAAGGTTTTAAAATTTTAATTACTTTCAAAAGATTCAAACTGGTATGGGACACTTTGATTCAAATATCTATTTTAAAAAACTTCTTGATAAATACTGAGACATTTAAATGTTTTGAACATAAAGGGGAATATTTATCTGATATATTTTTTATGATTATTTTTATCTATGTCAATATCCTTCATTATTATCTATTAAGGTTTATTTATTATAATAAAATTATAGATATTTTATTGAATTTGTTATTTTTTTACTGTGGATGTCCTTTTTTTTACAATTAATGGATTGTGGTTAAAATATTGACATTTCGCATAATATTTTTAATATGAATGTTTAGATTTTGCTTCAACCTTCTCAAATGAGGAATGAATTGGACTTGGTTAGTGACAGGTGGAGCCCACTATGGTTCCTTGATTAATCGGTAGGTCTCATGTGATAAACTCGTGTATTTCCACAAGGCCTTGACAAAATCTTATTTTTAGTCTTGTAACAAGGCCTTGACTATGTGGTTATGAAGTATGAAATTATGCATTCCATCATTATGAAAGTTTCTATAGATATTACATGTGATTATTCGACTTGTATAATTTCCATTGAATATCTAAATTGAATTATTTGATTTTATCTTTTCGATATTATTCTGAAGATTATATTTCAAAGATTTTTGTTTTAGTCTTATATATTGTCTTAAAATATTTATTCTTATTTATGAAAGTTTCCGCTATATTGTTATCCTTACTGAGTATCTGAGGTCACGGATTTCTATGTTTTATTTTTCCATGGATGTGAATAATTATTTTATGGTTGACCAATAGGGATAGGCTAATGATTTAAGTGAGTTTAAAAAGGGGATGAAATGTTGTTGATGATTTTATTTCAGGATATAACGTATAACTTATACGTGTATCTTGTACATCCAAGGACACTAAACTGATCGGTCTTTCATGACCTGATTCCGTGTATGATTCCAATGTTATGTAATAATGCACTGTGTCTGGGTAACTAGGGTTGCGAAGTTACATTTGGTATCAGAGGATGTTTAGTACAAACCATGAAGGATAGATTTAAAAAACTATGATTAGGAAACACTACCCTAAGATATACATTGAGTATTAGTATAGAAGAACATCCAAAAAATTTGGTAATGTAAAAATTATGTTGGTTTGCCATGTAACACATCTATTTCTAGATACGAGCAGGTAGAGGAAGCACTGGAATATATTTATCTAGTAGTGAAGGCACAGACAAAGAGTTCCAGGCTTCACCTGGGGTATCCATGTACATTAAAACATTCATTGATTTACTATTGGTTACGACACTCCGAGGGGATATGCTGAGGATAATTCAAATTTTCCTTACAACCCAATTTGATGGATTTTAATATATGATGAAAATAAATAACCATGGTTAATCCTAAGGGGTTTTGTTTGAAGAAAATGTGGTATGATATTCTCTAAATGATTTTATGACTCACACTATGTATTCTTGTGTTGATCAGTGGCTGGATTCCAAGGAAGTCATAGTAACATTGGGCCTGATTTAAAATGTGGGAACAATGGTGGAAATTAGAAGCGAAATGAAATGTTGATAGTTGTAAAAGATATCATGATCATGCTTAATCAGTTTTCAAAATATATGATAAATAACATTGATATTAAACAATTCCCGGACTCAATGAATAAGAGAAAGGCGGTGAATGATATGAGTTCCAGCAGTGGAGACCATGGAGAAAATAAAGCTCAATTTCAATCATGCACGGAATGTGGAAGGGGACACCTTGGAAAGTGTATCAATGGAACAAATAAATGATTTATGTGTGGGAAATTAAGACATAATATAAAGAATTGTTTAGGAAAAATGAAGAGTAATATGGAAGAAAAAAATCCACAGAATCCAATTACAAACATTTTTCATAAATGTAAGGGACCTTGGAATTACCTGAGTCAATTCCCTATTCTATGGGATAACATCTAAGTCAAGGATCAACCTATGTAGAAATTAGTGGATGGAGAAATGTTTAAAGTATGGGATTTCTTTGGAATACTATTCTCTTGTATGTGTATCCATGCATTTTGTTATGTGAAAATGTTATTTGATGAAGAATAATATTTTTCTATTGTGCATATTGTTATAAAGATCCGTTTTAGTGTATATGATCCTTGAATTTCAGGAAATTACTGGTTATTAATTTTTGGGATGAAAATGTGAGGTATGAGATAACATTTTCTATAAAATTCTGTTATGGTTATTATGAGGAATTTATCACATTTTGGGAATTTTATAAAATATAGTTTTTGAAAAAGGAAAACACGCAGACTATGTCACAACCCATCATGTCATAGAAAGATACGGGAACCAAACATACAACCAGAGTGTGAATGGGATCTATCAACTACCACTGGACTACATGTAGTCCCTGGTAACTGTGACTAATTATTTTTAGTTAAATGATTTTATTGATCAATAATAAATTGATTTTCGATCTTATGTGTTATCAAATGGATATCCTTAGTATAGGAATATTATTTGATGACTAAGTGATTAATGTAATTTTTTAAGATGTATGTTATATTAGGAACACTATATGCCTATGGAAAATAGAATACTATAGGATTTATTTTTATGAGTAATGGTGAATTTGTATCTATGTTTTTATTGTGGATTTATTTCGATATGGGTTATTTATGGAATGTATTAACCTTTCATATAGAATATGTGACTAGGATAATTGTTTTTATGTATGTGACTTCAAGATTATTCAATGTTATTTAGAGATACAATTTAACATGGAAGACTACATAATCAAATTATTCTATGTTTTGGGTTTCAATATTAGTTTGGAATATATTAAAGGTTTTTAAGAACAATTGTTTTTGGAATGGTATTTATTGAACATTCGGAATTTTTGGTTTTACTCTATAAATTCAGAATAGTATTTATTTGTCTAAATGATTATCCTTCTTGGGGATCATCTGATCTTGTTTTAACCATTTTGGTTTTGGATAATCTCTAAAGACAATGGAAATATATACTTTATCCTTTTTTTATCATGTGATTCTCTGGAAATTGATTCTAGCACATTAGGTGTGACCAAGACATCTTGAATTCTAATAGGTTGAAAAATAAGAGATGAGTTAGTCGTAGAAATTTATAAAATGATGAAACTCTACTTAAAAACTAACAATATCACTTTATGTTCATTGTCAATATCAAAAATAAATTTCTTAACATTATGAAATGGAACATAAAACAAAAAATTGTGTCTATTTACTATTAATACATGGAAACTAATGATTGTTTACCCTATCACAAGTTTGTGGTTTTATTGTTTTAAACATTCTCCTGATCATGTTTTCCATCACTCTCCATCAGAACTTCAAACTTACTTTATCTTTCATATCCATGTTTTCCGACATGGAATCCTATTATGGGTTATCTTGGGTGTAAGAACCCATACCTTCTTTTCAGTTATGTTTTTCCTTTTCTGGTCGTTTTTTAGAAAAAGGGGAAAACCTAGAAATTTTAAGAGTACACTCTATGTAGATTATAAGTACACGCCTTGTACATAGATGCCGCACAAGTCCGTGTGTTGGCAGGGTCCGAGCCACACACATGGCCATGTGGGGTGATGTAGAGACCACTTAAAGCGGATTATAGAAAACCAAATTACACTTCATGTACTCTAAAAGTACATTCCGTGTACTTTTCTTTTTATTTCATTAATCGGACTGGGGCCACGTCTTAAGCCTTTTTCATCTTCAACTCCCCCTAATTCCATACAGGGCGTCTAAGGAGGTTGAATCTTCTCCGATCGACCTATCTATCACCGATTCTCCGAATCGAACAACGTCGGTTGCAATAGAATCGTAGCGGTGAGATATTGGTTCTTCTTTGGCCTTGTTTCCTATATCTTCCTCTCGTGTGAGTTATCTAAAGTTGAGAGTTTTAGATTTTTTTGCAGATCTAATTCGTTCTAGGACGATTCACAGGCCAAGGTTCATGTATATCAATCTACGAGGATCGAGGTAGGTAGTTTGATTCCCTATGTTGAATGTCCTTGAGTTTTTGGGAAAAAGTGTTTGATATCCAAGTATCAGGTATCTTAGGTTATGATTTTGAAACAATTTTATTTATCTACCTTAGATTTCATGTGTGCTTGAGGCTATTTGATGAATAATGTTTACTTGTTATCATGTTCACGGATCACCCCATGGGTGTTTTCCAGCGTTTTGGTTGTTTACCACTGTTTGGATGAGGTTGCCTATAAGTCAAACCTTGTTACATTAATTTCTTACCTTGGTATGAATGATTTCATGTGTTGGATGCAATTTATATGCTTCTGTTTCATTGTAGATATTAGACAAGTGGTTGTTGAACATACTTAGCGATGCTACGAATTGTTTATGTGTGATTTATTTTACTCCGGGCTGTGGGAACCTGGTGTAGTTAGACCATAGAGGGAATTGATGTTGAGTGCTTCCGCAGAGGGCCTGTTTAATTATTACCATTAAGAGACCATAAGGGGGATTGGCTTTGTGCTCTCTTAGAGGGTCTGATAATTATTGAATCGAGAATAATGGGGGATTTAGAGGTAAGTGATTCTTCAGAGAGTCTATATTATCACTGCAATACCATAGGGCGAATTTACATAGAGTTATTCCTTAGAGTGTCTTTGCCTTTGTTTCAATGCGTGACCATAAGGGCCTACCCACATGAGTCACCCAGTGGGTCAGTGTAATTAATATTGTCGGTTGGTTGTGACGAGTCCACTAATCCAATGAACAATGTTGGGTTTGTACTGCTTGTAGTTTAGGTAGTCTGTTGAGATACATGTTGTGTTACTTACTATGCATTTGGAGTATATATTCTTTTGATAGATTCTTTGGTAGATGATTAAATTATTGAATTAAAATAATAAATAAATGTGAATGGAGAATTGTAGGATTATTTCCTTTAGTGTCCCCTGTTTCTCCACTGAATTTATTTCTATTACTTTTTCTATATTTCTCTCTAACAGTAGGGCTCTGATCTTTTGGGGGTTGCCTACTGGGATTATTCATTCACCGTGTTTGGTTTCTTCTATTCAGCCCAAACAGGTTATATGGTTGCAAGATTGGATAGGGATTGTGGCCCTTCTACCTCAGGTGCTTGATTACTTGTTAGAGTTGGAGAGCATGGGACTGAGCTTAGGCTTGTGATGCAGCTGGAGTTTACTGTTTACTTTTTCTACTTGGGTTTCAGTTGTATTTCAGCATGTTGTTTTGTTTAATGCTTTCCATAGAATCATGTGTCATGCCACATCATTATTATATTATACATCACTTCTGCTGTTTAGTTCAGTTTTCGAGTGCGGTTTACTGCTTCCGCTATTGTTTATTATTTCCATCTACTGCATACTTTACCAAATAAAGGAATAGTTTCCCCACTGACTCATCAAAGCCCTCACTGCTAGTCGATAGCCTCTGGTGCTTGGTGATACACGCTTGAGGTCATGTGGTGAACTGGGTACAGGGAACCAGTTGTGTGGCTCCAGATTCAGTTTGTTACAAAGTGGTATCAGAGGATTATTCCTTCTTTTCTCTTTTCCTTACTTTTTTTGCGACAATAGACAGGGATAGTAAGAGATGGGTAGTTGGTACTTAACTGTGCCTAGGAGTAATTAACCCGTGTATAGGTAAATTCTATATTACCTTGTAATTGCAATTTTTAGGTATAGAAATTGTTACAGTTGATTATATTTCATCGTTGGGTGATGCACTTGTTTTGTGCAGTTACAGTTTATATGATTGTTGTTCTATTTTGTTACATCCTGATGAAATAAGGGTCTGCCATCTCATGCATAATATTGGAACTGGTTAGAAAATCACATTTCATGCATTTTACCATGCCTTATTGGGTGAATTAGAAAATTCCATGGTGTTGTGATAGATGTCGTGATAGACTATGCATGATGTAGTGATAGTTGTTGTGATAGAAATACGTACTTTATTGATAGGGTGTTGTTTATTTTACAGCTTATTTTACATGGACAACAATATTTGGTCTTATAGGTGTTATGGGCCCTTGAGGATCGGAATTTGGTGGATCGTGGAATTATCATACTGTTTACTCATTATATGCATTGTTATGATGTCATGCTTTGATTCGCATGGAGTATGGGCCCCCAATGATCGAAAATTGATACATAGGTGCTGTTTTTCAATGTTTTTCAGTGGTTTTGGTGAGTTTTGTATGCCTAAGGCCTAGAAACCAAGATAACATGGCATGTGGCCTTATGAACACACGTCATGTGTTCTTCTGTTTGGGAAGAACTACGTTTCACTATTACATGCCATGTACTTAGAAGTACACACTGTGTACTCTTCTTCTGTGTGATCCGACCATGTAGTTGAATACGTGGGCTGTAAAATCTCAGGAACAACATGTCATGTACCATGTTGACATGCTGTGTAGTAATAGTCCATATGACCCATCCATGTAGTTTAATACATGGGTTGGAAAATCATTGGGATAACACGCCCTGTACGTTGTTGACACGCCGTGTAGTTCTGGCCCGTGTACCAGTCTCTATGACTAACAACATGGACTGGCGGAAAACATTAGGGACACACCATGTAGTGGATTGACATTCCATGTAGGCTTTGGCTAGGAGAGTCCGTGTGACATAGTCATGTAGGAGTAACAGGGTAGGAGGAAAACAGAATGTACACAATGTGTATATTAAAAGAACACGTCGTGTAGTTGGGGTTTACACAACCAGGTTGTCTGGTGTACACGCCCAAGTAAAATATTTCTGGAAAACGTCGTGTGTGGGAAATACATGCCATGTAAATATGTTTTTTCAGTTTTAAAAGATTACGCCTTCTATTCTGTTTTCACTCCTTTTAATTTGCAACTGTGCTCGTTGTTAATAAAGGTGTTCGTTTGACCTTGCAAGGTCATGCCACCAAGACGTCCTCCCATTGCATGCCTGGGATCTGATGATGATCGTACATCAAATATGGCACAAGGAGTTATCCCAGATACTGATGAAGAATCATAGTTATATGAGGGATTCATGAGGTTCATACAGACCTTTCAGGGAGCTCAGCAACCTGCCCAGTCTATGGCAGAGCTTACGCGAGTCTTCCAGCAGAAACATCCTACCATGTTCTCTGGGGATGGAGGACCTCAGGCTGCAAAATCTTGGTTTGAAGCATTGGTTTCTATCTCTGATCATCTTGAGACACCCCCAGACAGAAGGGTGAAGCTTGCTACTTACATACTCTGAGATTCTTCCATGATTTGGTGGGATGTGGTTTCTCAGGCAGGGCGACAATAGATAGTTTCTTGGGATGAGTGTCAGCATATGTTCTACGACTACATCAACCAGGAAACACTGAGGGATGACAGAGCCAGAGAGTTCATGAACCAGCAATAGGGTACACTATCGTTTATTGAGTATTCCTCATGTTTCACTTAGTTACAGTGTTTCACTCCCGTTATGGGGAATGATGAGTTGTTTTTGGTGAGGAAGTTTGAGGAGGGCCTCAGTCCAGAGATCAGATCACAGGTGAACGTCTTCAAGTTGACCTCTATTTCATTGATAGTCAACTATCCGTTCATCATGGAGAGGAATTTGAGAGATACTGGAGTAGTATGCCAGGGCAGTTCAGCATCCAGAGTCTGTACTCTTTCTACTGACAGAAGGAAGCACCACCGAGAGTCTACACGTGGTGACTCGAGGAAGCATGATGTTCTTTCAGGTAACAAGATTGTGTGCTACCAGTTTGGGAAGAATTGGCATAAAAAGTCCCAGTGCCCGAGGGACCTATTAGAGTGCCGATCTTGCAGCAATGTGGGTCATCTTTAGTGTTTTCACAAGGTTCTTCTTCCAGCGGCTACAGAAGGAGGATCAGTTTCGACTCTATGTACAGGAGCAGGTTTTCCAGTTCCGCAAAAAACTGGGGGATGGTGTTCTACAATCCTTTTAGGCCAGTTTATAGGCCGTGGATGCATGGGTTAGGCTCGTGGATGATCATATTAGGGATCTCAGGCTACTACATAGGGCCACGGTACTGGCCAGACATTTGCAGTGGAGCATATTCATCAGGAGTAGGATCCTGGACCTTCCACAGTTCAAGGTACGATCTTGGTAGCCTCAGTTTTATCTTCTTCACTTTTCAACACATGAGCTTCTCATAGATTTATTTCGGTGCAGACTTTGGAGAGCCTTAGATTTACTATATTTACTTCTAAGGATATTATGACACTAGACACTCCGTAGGGACTTAGAACTACTAGTGTGTGTAAGTGCAAGGAGTTCCCCCCTTGAGGTTGGTGGGTGTCACTTCTTGTGGGATATTTATGTCCTAGAGATGATCGGTTATGATTTCATTCTCAAAATGGACTGGCTAGTTCCTTTTCATGCCCTTGTACTGTTATCTCCGAATGGTGAATTTCACGTCACCAGAGGGTAGATACTTTATTCACAAGGAAAATCTGACGTTCAGGAAAACATAGCTAGACCAGAGCATCATGGGTTTGGTGGTGTTACAACCCAGATTGCTAGTTTATATCTAGATGATCAAGGGACTTCTCAGATGAATTATCCTCTAGTGGTTGATCATTTTACAGATGTCTTTCCAGAAGACTTTTTAGGGTTGCCTCCAGACCATTAGGTAGACTTCTCTATTGAGCTTGTTCCAGGAGAAGCACCAGTATCCAAACCTCTATTTAGGATGGCTATTACTGAGTTGAAAGAGATCAATAAGAAGTTGGAGGAGTTGCATGAAAAGGGTTTTATTTGACCCAGTACTTCCCCTTGGGGTTCGCCTGTTTTGTTTTCAAAGAAGGCGGATGGTACTTTACGGATTTGTGTGGATTATCGGAAGTTGAACTAGTTAAAGGTCAAGAACTGGTATCCCTCGCTGAGAATTGATAATATTTTTATCAGCTTCAAGGATCCAAGGTGTTCTAGAAGATCATATTGAGATCTGGCTATCATCAGTTGCGCCTCAGACCATGGAATACACTTCTTACAGTCTTTTAGAGAAGGTATGGTCTGTATGAGTATTTGGTTATGTCGTTCAGTATCACAAACGTGCCAACAGTCTTCATGGAACTGATGAATATAGTTTTCCATGCTTACTTGGACTCCTTCGTGGTGGTTTTCGTGGACGATATAGTGGTGTACTCTCACACTCGAAATGACCACGATACCCATCTTGAGATCATATTGAGTACACTAAGAGTGCATCAGTTATATGCTAATATCCTTAAGTGCCACTTATGGATGGACATGATTCACTTCCTGGGTCATGTCATCTCAGAGTCATGAGTATCAGTAGACCTAGAGAAGGTGAGAGCGTTAGTTATCTAGGAGCAACCGAGAAATCTCTTCGAGGTACGGAGTTTGTTAGGACATGCTGGATACTACAGGCAGTTTATAAAGGACTTCTCATGCATAGTAGCACCATTGATGGGCTTGAATAAGAACGGTGTGAAGTACGTTTGGTCAAAATCTTGTGATTCATCCTTTCAGGATCTAAAGGCAAGATTGACTTCAACACCAATTCTAGATTTACCATAGCCGGGCAAGAGTTATACTGTTTTCTGTGATGAATCTGGAATCGGTCTTGGAGCAGTGCTTATGAAAGAGGATCGTGTTGTTGCATAGGGATCTCAGCCATTGAGGCCACCTAAGAGGAACAATCCTACGCATGACCTGGGGTTGGCTGATGTTGTTCATGTTTTGTGATGTTGGAGAAACAATCTTTTTTGAGATAATTTCATGGTATATACTAACCACAAGAGCATCAAGTATATCATCACATAGCGTGACTTAAATATGAGAAAACAGAGGTGGGTCAAGTACCTACAGTATTTCGACATTGAGATTTCTTATAAAACTGGGATAGGCAATGTTGTGGTAGACACACTAAGTAGGAAAACTCAGTTACAGGCAGTTTGGGAGGCCAGTAGTGAGTGGCAACTTATGTCTCTGTTTTCTGAGATGAATTGGTAGGTGCACGACAGACAGGGACAAATGATTCTTTCTTCTATAGTTGTTACCTCCACTTTTATGGATCGAGTTCGAATGACGCAGCTTTCAGACCCAGAAGTCCTAGTTCTATGGGAGGGTGTGTCAGATAGATACCCTACTCCAGGGTGGACAAAGTCCAATGATGATCTGTTACTTTTTCATGTACTCATATGGGTTACATCAGACATATATGAGGAGCTGATGGGGGAGTTCATGCTTCAGCTTGGGTAGTTCATCCTGGTGTCACAAAGATTTATCGAGATTTATATCGTCAATATTTTTGTCCAAGTATGAAGAAAGATATAGCTGCTCTTGTTATGCGGTGCTCCACTTATCAGTAGGTGAAGGCAGAGCATCAGTGAAAAGTAGGGCTTCTACATCAATTACCAATTCATGAGTGGAAATGGGATGATGTCGCTATGGACTTCATTACAGGGTTACCGAGATCGCCTCGAGGGAATGATGTACTTTGGTTTTAGTGGACATGCCCACAAAGGTTGCACATTTCTTACCAATCAAGGAGATCTTCGGTGTGGATGAGCTTGGGAGGTTGTACATGCAGGAGATTGTGAGATTGCATGAGTTTTTGAGTTCTATTGATTCGGATAGGGAAACCTACTTTACTTTGCATTTCTGGAAGGGGATACAGAGGGCTTTGGGTACACAGGTACTTCTGAGTACAGCTTACCATCCCCAGGCAGATGGCTAGTCGGAGCGCATGATTCAGGTGCTGGAGGACATTCTATGAGCATGTGACCTTGATTTTGGAGGTTCATGGGAGAAACATATACCTCTAGTGGTGTTTTCCTATAATAATAGTTTTCAATAAACTATTAAGATGGAACCTTACGAGGCATTGTACGGTAGGCCATGACGATCACCCTTGTGTTGGCTGGAGGCGGGAGAGGAATTTATGATGGGACCTCGTCTTGTTTAGTAGACCACAAAGCAGGTAGAGTTGATTCAAAATAGGATGGCTACTGAACAGTCTCGACAGAAATCTTATGCTGATAAGCAGATATGACCTTTAGAGTTCAAGGATGGAGATGAGGTTTTCATGCATGTTACCCCGAGGTTGGGAAATAATAGGATTAGGAGACAGGGAAAGCTTTCACTGAGATACGTTGGGCCGTTTGAGGTTCTGGAGAGAGTCAGACTCGTTTCTTATAGGTTTTAGTTACCTAAGAGGTATCAAGCTATGCAGGACGTCTTCCATGTTTCTCACCTTCAGCGATATTTTTCAAACTCGTCTCATGTTTTTCAACCTAAGGAGGTTGAGCTGGAGAAGGATGCATCATTCGAGGAGCATCCTCTCAGGATTGTTGATCGTAGTTCAATGGTACTCCGTGGTCGGTCTCTCCCTCTGGTACGGGTGTTATGGAAGCACTGCCGTGTACATGACGAGACTTGGGAAAAGGAGGCCGACATGTGATCACAGTGGCTAGAGTTGTTCGAGGGTTCTTCTTCTACGCCTCGTTAGGAAATTCGGGGACTAATTTCCTTAAGGAGGGATGTTTGTTAGAACTCGGACCTTCTTTTCAGGTTTGTTTTTCCTTTCTGGTCATTTTTGAGAAAAAAGGGGAAAACTTTGAAATTTTCAGAGTAGACGCCTTGTACTTCAACACCGCGTTAGGCCGTGTGCTGGTAGTGTTCGGGCCACACACATGGCTATGTGGGGTGGCGTGGAGACCGCTTAAAGCAGAGTATGGAAAACAAAAGTACATGTTGTGTACTCTAATGTTCACCCCATGGACTTTTCTTTTTATTTCTTTATTCGGACCGAGGTCGCATCTTAACCATGTTTTCGTCTTCTTCTCTGCCTAATTCCGTACAGGGCGTTTGAGGAGACTGAATATTCTCCGAGCCACCGATCCATCACCTATTCTCTGAATCGAACACCGTTGGTTGAAATAGTATCACAGTGGTGAGTTCTTGGTTCATCATTGGCCTCTTTTCTTATTTCATCCTCTTGTGGGAGTTATCCGAAGTTGAGAGTTTTAGAAGTTTTTGCAGATCTACTCCGTTCTAGGCCGATCCACAGGCCAAGGTTCAATTATATCAATATAAGGGGATCTAGGTATGTGTTTTGATTCCCTACGTTGATTGTCCTTGAGTTTTTTTTCAATAGTGTCGGATATCCATGAAATGGTTATCTCGGGTTACGGTTTTGAACCTATTTTATTTATCTTCCTTATATTTCATGTGTGCTTGAGGCTATTAGATGAATAATGTTTGCTTGTTATAATTTTCAAGGATCACCCCATGGGTTTTTTCCTTTGTTTTGGCTATTTACTACCGTTTGACTTTGGTTGCCTATGAGGAAAACCTTGTTACATTAATTTCTTTCCTTGGTATGAATGATTCCATGTGTTGTCTGTTGTTTAAATGCTTTTGTTGCATTATAGCTATTATCCAAGTAGTTGTTGAACATACTTAGGGATACTACGAATCGTTTATGTATGATTTCTCTTAATCAGGGCTGCGGGAACCTGGTGTAGTTAGACCATAGGGGGAATTAACGTTTAGTGCTTCCCCAGAGGGCTTGTTTAATTATTACCATTACGAGACCATAAGGGGGATTTACTTTGTGCTCTCTTAGAGGGTCTGATAATTATAGAATCAAGACTAAAGACGGAATCAGACGTAAGTGATTCCTCAGAGAGTTAAAGCATCGCTGCAAGACTATATGGGGAATTGACATTGAGTGCTTCCTCAGATTGTCTTTTCCTTTGTGTGAATGCTTGACCATAAGGGTCTGCACAAATAATACACCCAATGGGCCAGTGTAATAAATATTATTGGTTGGTTGTGACGAGTCCACCAAGCTAAAGAACAAGCTTGGGATTATACCGCTTATAGTTTAGGTAGTCTGTTGAGATTCCTGTTGTGTTATTTTCTATGGCTTTGGACTATAGAGACTTTTCCTAGATTCTATGGTTGATGATTAAATGATTTAATTAAATTAATAAATAAATGTTAATGGTGAATTTTAGGATTATTTACTTTAGTGTTCCCTGTTTCTCTGCTACATTTATTTCTAATACATTTTCTACATTGCTTACTGATAGTAGGGCATAGATCTTTTGGTGGTTGCCTATTGGGATTAGTCTCACACCCTGTTTGGGTCCTTCCTTTTGGACCAAACAGGTTTTATGGTTCCATGTGTGGATAGAGGTTGTGGTCCTTCAACCTCAGGTTCTTGATTTCTGTTTAGAGTTAGAGAGGAAGGGACCAAGCATAGGCTTGCGATGATGCTAGAGTTTACTGTTTACTTTTTCTACATGGGTTTCAGTTGTTTTTTAGTATGTTGTTTTGTTTATATCTTTTCATAGAAACATGTGTCATGCCACATAATTATTATATTATACATCTCTTTCATCATTTAGTTCAGTTTTTTTGTGCTGTTTACTACTTCCGCTATTGTTTATTATTTCCTTTCGCTGCATACTTTACCAAATGTGGTCATAGTTTCCCCACTGACTCATCAAGGCCCTCGTTGCTAGTCGGCATCCTCTGGCGTTTGGGAAAATAGTCTTGAGGTCATGTGGCGAACCAGGTACGTGGCTCCAGTTGAGTGGCTACAGATTCGAGTTGTTACATCAAGTAACCTTTTTACTTCTCTTTATTTCTTTTAAAGTCATATTTTTATTGACTCTTTTTCCAATGTGGGAATTTCAATGAAGTTCCCAAGCCCAATTTTAAAATTGAGAGGATGAAATTTCCAAAATGGGGGAAAATGTAACACTCCAAGACTTTATCGTAAGTTATTTTCTTTAATGTAATACAATAACTTGCATTTCATGCAACACTGAGTTCGAGCGCAACACGACTTACCAAACTAGCCATTAATTTTTTTTTTTAATAATATTAATTGAATATTTAATTTTATAAATTCCATATAATCTTAGGATCCATATTATGTGTTTTTATACATAATAAAGAAACAAATTCATTTTTTTAGATAAAAGAAGTATTTTTCCAATAAATGAAAATTTACCACCTTTTAATGGAAAAAACTTTTTGAAACCAACATTTGAAAATTTTATATATTTGATTTAATGTAATTAAATAATTCTTTAGAATTGGGACTTAAATTTAATTTGGATAAATATTTGTTACTTTTCTGATAACTTCAATTTGTTGATTTTAATTGAATACCCCTTTTCTAATCGAAATAATTTATAATGTTAAATTATGTATTTGAATTATTTGCAAGTATAATTAGATTATATTTTTATCATTTAATATAATTTATGAAATTATAAGTAATTTCACATTTAAATTTCACAAAAACACATGTCAATCTTTTGATAATTTTTACTTTTCAAAAACCTGCTTTTCGGTTTTGAAAAAGAAAATTAATTTTAAATTAATTAATACTACTACTTTGTTTTGAATTTCATAAAATATAATTCAATATTGAATCCATAATATCAAAATTATATTAGGTTAAATTTTTTGTTTTTTTTTCTAAAAAACATTTTATTTTGATAAATAGTGAAAAACACAATGTTATAGTTTAAAACCAACATTTTATTTAAATTATTATTTATTTTATTTAAATTATTTTTATTTAAAATGGATATATAATACCTATAAAATTCAATTTAATTCATTGGAGTCATTTTATAATTAAATAAGATGTATAAATTCTTATTGAACGTTTTACCATCTTTTACCCGCCTCCTAGGAGCATTTGAAAATTTACATAAAACATAATTTTACCACTTCTATGAGTTCAATTTCAAAAATTCGAAAGACATGGTTAATATTAGTATGTAAAATTTTGTTCAATACGATGATAATAATTTTTGGTGAATAATAAATTTTGACTCTTATTTACCATGGTTAAAAGTAAGTTGGGTAATTATGTGTAAAAATGATATCATAATTACCATAACAAATGATATAATTCTATTGGATAAGTCTAACTGACCAAAAACAACCATAGAAATAAAATATGACCCTCTTTGGTCCACTTGGATTAGATTTGGACATTTTGTATTATTTTATTTAAAGAATAGTTAAAAGTGTTAAATTCAATGTTTAATTACAAAAAGAAATTTAATATAGGGTTACACTCAATATATATTAGAATATAAATATTTATTTCAATTCTAAAATGATTTCTAAAATAATGGTATTTTATTTAAAAATTTTAGACATTAAATAATTTAATTTATTTATGAAAAAATGATGATGCATTAATTACCTTATTAATAAAATATTAAAATAATCGATATTATAAATATCCATATAAATTTAAGTTGAGACTTCTGATTAATTAAACAAATTTTATAGGTTAATATGACATGTATAGGTTATTATAATAAGTTTTATTTTATGTAATAAACAATTTATAGAATTTAGAAAAATAAAATACTAAATATTGTCAACATTGACATAATTTAGTTTTTAAAAGAAATATTATATTTTTAATTGATATAATATTCGTAAAATATATGGTTCAGCCAAATGATTTTTATATGGTTATATATATTTGTAATTAACCACATGGGGTTCACATGGAATGTTATAGTATGATTATTAACCATATAATATAAAAACACAATGAGACATGGTAAATGTCAATCTATTTAACTAAGACTTAAATAATAAAGATAATGATAAAATGATGACCTAAACCTTTCAATATTTTTTAGTGTTTTTTGATCCATACCAACATTATAATTTAAATAATTCATTTTTGAGCCATTATTAATCAAAAATAATTTTATTATAAAATAATATTTCCAGCTTTTCCTAAAGTTACCCTCACCTCTCTTATAAAAGGGCACTTCCCTTTTCTTAATTTCACACATCGAATTCCTTTTGGATCGGTCAATCCCTACCCAAATATCCTCCATACTTTCCTCCTTTCATTATATTGTCCTTACTTTGGTTAGAAAGCCATCCTAAGGAGCCATTTTTAACCAATCAAAAAAAAGAACCTGAAGAAGAGATAAATATTTCATCACCTCTTTAATGTTATTTTCATCTTCCACATCCTCTTTATTTGTTGTTTCCATTATAAAATAATAAATACAGTATATTCTATATACTATTATGTTATTATTAAAATTGGACAACAATATTCATTATTTTATCCACCCTATAAATGACAAAGTCACCATACGTTTGTTCGTATAGATTATAGTCTCCACGTCGTGGTGTAGTTTATTATTCAAACATTTCATTTTTTGGATTGGTATAATAATGATGATTATTTATTTAAATAATATATATATAATTTTACTGATTCTATATATATGATATACCATCCAATTACACATCATTTCACCATCAATATAACGATATTGTCGCTCGTGCGTATGTATGGATTACTGTCTCCACGAACACGATGATATTCATTCACCATCATAATCATTCAAGAAATGTTTTCATTTTATGATTAAAAATAATTTTTATGAACATAATATCATTCTTGATATTTATAAAATACATCATATCGATAAAAAACATGGCTTACGTAACTAATTATCTAAAGGAAAACAGATCAGTTAACACCCAAAACGATGATACTACAAAAATGTTATTAACAATGAAATATTAGAGGATCTTAAATGATATCATATTTATGTATATAGTTCATTCATATTAAAATAAAAATTATTTAACTATTATACATGACGTTAACGTACCTTCAACCAAGTAAAAGTACAGGGTAAGGGGTTTTCATCTTACTTCTTATTCCCGTGAGATTCATGCTATATTTCCACTATTTCCTTTTGTGTGGTGTATGTACTGAACTTGATTGTATTAATTGAGTAATTTAATTTAATTTAAGGGTATTTAAATCTTCATTGTATGATACTTCTTTCATGGGGTGTATGGTTCGTATGTTACCAAATTAGTAAGGAAATTTCAAATGTCAATTTCCACTCATTTGGTTTTACCCATACTTCATTGATTATTTTACTCAATGATTATGAGTGGAATAACTATTAATATTTTTATATTAATTTACAATACACTTTCTATGGATATAATTTTGATACATTTAATCACTCCCTTGATAAATTCTCAAGTCATCGATATGATCTTGATAAGTGTAATTTTAATTCAATCTCTGTTCATTGAGTTAAACATCCAATTCATTGGTGTTGTTTTTACAAGAATATGTTAGAATGTACTATAATTGATTTACACTGAATGCCCAATCAGATAAAGTGTATTTATGTTTTTAACACATAATTATTTCATTTATTTATCCTTAACCTATGGATACGGTCTATATAAGGGATTTCATCTCAACATACATTCCATTGAGTATTCTTTGTTGTTATGCACAAACTCACTTTTTCTGTGTATATACTATAATTTTACAATGTATATCATGAATCTCTTTTTTTCATGATATTATAACGTTATGATTACTTCAATTAATTGTATTCAATTGTCTCTCATTTGGTTAGGAACTCAGACAAAAATATCATTTTTAATATTTTTATAATTTATTCTTCTAAATCTTCCTCATTAATGTCCATTTTTCAAAAAATGGGTTTAAGGATTTATTTATATGGGAATGAAGGTTTCAAAATGTTAATTACATTAAAAAATTCAAAGTGTTATGGGACCCATTATTTCAAAAATTTATTTTAAATAGCTTTTGATAAATACATAGACTTTGAAATGTTTTCAGGAAAAAGGGGGATATATCTCTCAATTATTTTTGATGATTACTTTCATCTTTGTCAATATCCTTCATTATTATTATTTGAGGTTGATTTATTATAATAAAATCATCTATATTTTATTTAATTAGTTATTTTTGACTGTGGATGTGCTATTTTTACACTATTAATGGTTTGTGGTTAATATATTGACATTTCGTATGCTAGTTTTAATTCGAATGATTAGATTATGTTTCAACATTTTTATATGTGGAATTCATTGGACTTGGTAAGTAATGGGTTGAGCCCTATGTAGCTCCTCAATGCATCAGCAGGTCTCATTAGACAAACTAGTGTATTTCCACAAGGCCTTGACAAAATCTTATTGGTAGTCTTGTCATAAGGCATTGACTATGTGGTTATGAAGTCCGGATTATGAATTCTATAATTATGAATGTGGCTATAGATATTTCAGTGATTATCAGACTAGTAGAATATCCATGTGAATAAGTAAATGACATTATTTGATTTTAACTTTTCCATATATATTATTATAAACATTATGTTTAAAGGTATTTTCTTTTAGTCTTATACATTTCCTTAAAATATTTATACTTATTTATGAATGTTTCCACTATATTTTTATCCTTACTAAGTGTCTGAGCTCACCCATTTATATGTTTTATTTTTCCGAGGATGTGATGAAGTATATTATGGTTGACCTGTAGGGATAGGCTAAGGATATAAGTGTGTCTAAAAAGGGGAATAAATGTTGTCGATGTATTTATTTCATGATGTTATGTAAAACTAATTAATGTATCTAGTACTTCCAAGGATATTATACTGATTGGTCTTTCGGGACAAGATTCCATCTATCATTCCAATGTTATGTAACAATTCATAGACTCTGGATAACTGGGATAGGAGCATTATAACCGATAATGTTTGAAACAAATTATCTGTACTGCTAGACTGAAATGGGAATATAAAATAGTTGGTTAACTACTGACCATGTTTGGAACACAGAACCAATCTCAAAAATCATGTAATGACATTGGGAACATTGTACCATGACAATAGGTGATGATAAGTAGCATTAAATGAGGACTTAGGGTGTCCATTCAAACATGGAGGAGGATGAGGTTCCAAATGAGGGGCATGAAACTCTTGGGAGTGGAGTAGTGTAATGTTTAAATAGCTTCCAACACTCTCAGAATTATTCCAGCATGACATAGAGAACATTAGTGATGTGTACAAGTCTTAAAAAAGGTCATTCCTTTCATCATGGGGAGCATCATCTTAGGTTTATAAGAACAATAAAATGTAAAAAAATGATCTAAATAACAAACAATAAAGAATAAGATTTCTTAGGTGAGGTCATGGGATGACATTCAGTTTAACATCATGAAAATTTGGATGGTGAACACTTTTTTTAACATAATACAATGAGAATGATACATACTACAATTTAACATTATGTGATCAGGATGATGCACACAGTTTAAGGTTATACATCCTTGACCCTAGCTAATATATTAAATTTAGTTGAATGGTCAGTATAAATGTCTATACCTAGAATAGTTGTTGGGTATAGAGGAAATAAACCCATCATGACTGAACCAAAGGAGGTATGTGTATCTCATAAGTATCTAAAAATAGATAGGAAGAGGGAATATGTGATGTGGAAAGGGATAATACTGACTTGAATCGGGACCACTATCACCCTCAACCAAACCAAATTTCCGTGTGGGGATCCTAGTTTGACATCATAGAGTTTGGAAAAATATTCCATTGTCTTTCTCAACCACATCGGTACCCACCCTAGTAAAACTCCTAAGTCCATGCGGGCCATGTGTGGTTTGTTAAACAAGTAAGAGTATGGAGTATTACTTAGTTGGAGGGACTACACATTAGGGGTGACATTAGTAGTGTAATCCCTTGATTACCCAAAAAACATAGAGATGATGTAAGTTAAGACATTCAATATTTGGATGATGTAAAAACTAGTAGGTAAGGTAAATTTGTTGACCATGTTTGAAACATAGGGACCATAACCACACAAGTCATTTGCAGGAAAAGAAAATTTAGTGTCAACAATTTCAATATTCTAAACATAATATCACATATTTATTATCGAAAACGCATTTGGAAATTGGCCAAGGATGGGAGGTGACACAAAAATGGCATGAAGCCATCACTGTTTGGGGTCTGTTATGATTTGAAATATTTTGGAAATATGAAAATAAATTGGCTCGAAGTGTGGAATGGGGGTATCAGGGAGTGGGAATCAAAATCTGGATTTGTAGATAGTTTACAGTTGTGTTTCATGAACCATGGTAGGAAGATTAATGTTTTTTGATGTGGAATATTATAGAAATGTGCATTAGAATTTTATATATAGGTGGAAAAAATTATATAAAATCCAATGTGATTTTGGTATATAGGATCTTAGTTACTACACATATACCATATGAAGAACTACATGAAAAAATATACTTTAGGGAAATACAGTGTGGACTGTATTCTAGGCTAAGGGGCCAAATATTGGAAGGAGTTTCGATCTAATACTAAAGATGAAATGTAGGTGCATTGTAATTTATCCCATGGGGATGAGAGTTAATCAATAAGTTCATCTATAAATCCCATTTAGTTTATAATCATGCGGCGAGTATGAAGATAAACTGATGGGAAAGAAGGAAATGTTAAGGATGAACACAATATTGATGATTTGGGAATCACTATGTATCTTTCTAAGGAAATAAGAAATATGAACATTTTTTCTATTCACAGTGTAGAAAGAGGATAACATTGGTACAAGAAATCCTCTCTAGCAATGGAATGAAGGCATCCCAAATTTATTTTGAGGTATATATAAACTTTTAAGGGTATGGTTTCAGTCTAAAGTAGTGTTTTGAAGACATTGGATCATAGTATAATGTCATTGAGTTCAGACCACAAGGTATGGCAACAAAATGGGTTCATGAAGTGTAGTATTATGGCACATCCATTTTTAATGTGTTCCAAGGAGGCCCAACATCACACATCACATCCTGGAGGTGAACTATATATTGATTAATGTTGTGATTCTTGGACTAAGCTCACATTTTAAGGTCAGGGAGTTCAGAAATGGGAGAAGAGACTCCGCGAAACTGGTATATATGGTGTGGGGGAGTAATGAATCCAATGTGACTGATTTCTTTGGTGTCATAATAAAAAATTACATTTTTCAAATGTTATTTTTGATACTATCCATATAGAAATTGGTCTTATATGGCCAGAAGGGTTATATATTGTGAACTAGCCAAAGAGTCTCATTTTCAATAATGTGGGCCTGAGGGAAAAAAGAATTGTAGGTGAATTGTGGATCGTCCAAAAGAAAATGAAAATGGGAATCACTACATATCCTATTCTGATGGGAATTAATATAGAAATAGTATTTGATTGAGGATATATATGCATATGTCTATCCCATACATAGTTGTAGAGGCATTTTTTTAGTGGCAATGCCTAGATTGAAAATTTGTTTGGCACTTTGTTACCTATGATGGAAGGAATTAATACTTATATAGTTCTTGACATATCGAATGGTAGATGACCAATTCCAAAGGTTATGATGTATTCTTAGGAAATAACACCGTGATGTTGTTCTGTTTTTTATTGTTTGGATAGGATGATGATGCCGTAATTTAATTTCAAGTGACATGATTGGTCTATTTAGTATAATGTATTATGGTAAGGATGATGATCCAAACACAATGTATCATCCTGAAAATAGTATTTTTGGTGGAGAGGTGTTAAAAATGGATTATGAATGTCACAGAAACTATAAAAAGATGTGAATGAGGACCATAGAGGTCAACACTATAGTGAAAACTAGAATGGAAATCCCACATCGTTCATTGAGTTATGATGTTTAAACTTAACCACCCAGTTTAAAGATGTGTCCCTAAGATGGTGGTTATATTACTTTTATGTCTGTATAGAAAGGACCATCAAGGTTGTGCATCATAAAACCATATAGCTACGACAGAAATACTATTCTATTGAATATCATTTACATCAGACTATATGGTTCTTATTTTAAGGCCATAGAATTTAGATTCGATTCTATGTTTATGTTCATATAATTAAAAGATTGGGATCATATATTAGAAAATTATTACTTGTGTAACCTGTATTGGTTGGAAGATTTATGTGCACCTAATCAATGGTGACAACAAATTATGCACCATTGGTAATGACATTGTGAATTATTTACAGTCATTCTAATAGGGGAAACAATTTGGTAGATTCATACCATGTATCATTGGGGTTTAGAAATACAATATTGTACCACCATGGAAGAAACAACATATTATAACCTTCTTATTGAATTTTATGGATATTTTTTTTTTGGTGCATCTCAATATCATGCAAGGCTCGTATCTTTTTCTTTTCTAGGGATTCCAGTTCACCATGATGGACTTCAATGACATTTTATGATGTTTTTTATGAAAGATATATATTCATAGGGAAGGATTTTGAATTTAGATGTTTAGGAATATATATTTTATATATACCATGGAATATATTGTCACCATTTTAGAATTTCGAGTCTTAATCTAATATTCATTGATATTTTTGGAGATATTTTCTGGCTAAATTTTCTTGTTCTGAATAACTATCTTCGTATGAATGTTTGAGAATGGATTTTCTGAACTCCTCAAATACTCCATTCTACATGGAATGATATTGATAAGTATGGAGGGATCATATGTTTTACCTATAATATAACTTCTTTAGCTCAGCTATTACGAACATTGATCCATTTTTTGTGATAATGGTGCGAGGGGCTCTGAATCAAAAGATTACTTTGGAGCTTAAGAATTCTATGAATTGGTGGGCCCTGACTTCCTTCAGATGGATTGGTTCTATATATTTATAGGATAAATATTTTTATATCAGAACAAACACGTACTAGTGATCAAATGATGGTGGATATGATCCGATGTCATCATGTCCCCAGACCATGAATGGAAAATAATACGTGGAAGTATTGAGGCGATATGGTGGACGATGCAACAATTATTCAGGGATATGACATGTATGGAACTTTATGGTGAACTCAATAAAGTTATTGATGGTTTCGTAGTTCCACAAAATGTGTATTCTATTTTTATGAATCAATTCTTCTAGGGAGTTCCAATTGGATTTATTTATGGAACTGGAAACATCCAATAGTTCTTTATCCAAAGGGGACCATCTTTCTAAAGGCATTAGTTCATTAAGTTTGGAAATCATGATACATAGGAATGTGCATTTGTCAAGAGGATGGGAGGTAAGACTCATCACACTCGTTTGGGGGGAATTATTGTCTAATCCAGGACACTCCTTAAAAATATATGATGTATTCATGAATCCTTCTTAACTCACTATGCATAACATAAGTTCCTATTGATATTTGAAATCACTTCTTAACATGTGTAAAATATAGAATCATCAGTATGTATTCAAGGATATTCATTAATGGATATATCTATATGTATTACAGATTCTCTTTGAATGCAATCCTATCATATACTATTTAGAAATACATTTAACCATCCTTATGATGATACTGTTTTTTAAATCCACTCAGTGGGGCACTTAGGAATTTATTGTCATCTTGGGGATGAAGGTTTGTTTTGATGTTGGGATCGTACCCATTAAATGGATTACCTGCGTATCCTTGTGAATGGAATTAGAACTCTCATTTTTTTTGTCTCTTAATGGAAAAAATCATACCTTTTATGGTCATATGATTAGGGCTTAGCGATACAGTTTAATGACATGTGGTATGGACATATAAGCGAACGGTTCTTAGTCAATGATTTTTGTGGGATTTATGCGGAGGCATCCCAAGGAACTATGAAAGAATATGGGGTCCATGTAATATTAGACCCTATTGGGAATATAGATAAAAGAAAGAGGGTGGATTTGAAGTGTTTGGTTTGGACCTCAAGGAGGCTTCCAACGTCTCCCATGTGGATGGGAATCAAATCACACGCAGTTCGACAAATCTCATAGGAGAGTATAGTCTTTTGATAGAAATGAGTACATGCTTTCTTTTTGAAAAGGATGTATTCATGACATGGGGGGTTTAATTTTTGGATTATTATGAAGGAGGATTCCCCGATAGTGGGAATTAGGGTCGGATTCTTGATGATGATATCCAAAGTGCTCGGGCCCTAAAAGGGTTTCCTAGTTATCCTGGTTTGAATAGAAATATGAGTTCTTGTAGTTCCTTTATCAGGGGTGTTTATGAAATTTTTTTAATCATCACTCATCACTAATCCCATGTGATTCATGATCAGTGAGATAAACAGGATAATGTGAATGATTCCACAATGACATTCACTTTTTCCTCCACTGTTGGTGGAGGAGGTAGAGCCTACGATTTCCAGGATGGATGAGGTCAAAGAGACCCGGGAAGAGGGAGATGCGACGAGCCCTCCCTCTATTCACTTTACAATGGACAAGGGTCCAAATGAAAAGATGAATGGATGAAGGGATGAAGTATTATGGGATACATTAGGATGGATACCATAAAATAGATCATGTTAAGGGAGGGAGATTTCTCCATTTCTTATATGGAAAATAAATTGTGAACATTACCTTCCATAACGTAGATTTGGAGTTTCATCTCTTTAAGAAGGGAGAGGTTGAGAACGAAACCATAATTCTCAAAAACAGAAAACTTCCCAACACTGTTATTGGGAGAAAGGTACTTGTGACTGTGGATATACAAACCCACAGACACTCCATGAATCCTAACCCAATTATGAAAAAAATTGGAAACCTCTGATGGTGGATATACAAACCCAAATAGGATACACGCTGATGTTCCATTCCCAAAGGTTTGATAAGTCATGATTTTTTTGTGGAGGTCTCAACTAAATCCGTTATTAACAAGGGATCCTATGAATAAGAAGCCTTTCTATGAATGGAATGGAAGAGGGCTTGATGGATTTTAGACTAAAGCGAGTAGGTGAATCAAAGTGGGGAGACCATGTAGGTAAGGGTGCACATGTATGGGTGTGCAGGTAGGATTTGGAAACCTGGTATTCCCTTTAACGATGAAAAACATATATGGTAATACATGGGAGAGGCCTAGATCATGCATTCAAGAGTTTTCATAGGTGATCCTAGAATTTGGGTGCTCATGTTCCAATAAATGGAATTGGTGGTGGTCAAGTATTTCTGATTTAGGGTGGATGGGTGCTTTATGCGCACAAATGTTATGGTTTTCAAAAACATAAAGGACTTATATCCAATTATCATCCTTTAAATCCTCCACTCAAGGTGTTGAAGAACTACCTTGAAAATATTTTAAGACTAGGGCGAAGTACTAGGGAAACCAGAGAAGCAATTCGGCTTCATGAAATTTGTCTGCTCCAATTATGAACATAAGGGTCTATTTAAAGGAAAAAATAGTACCCTAGGTGAATAAAGGTTGGTCCACAAGTTTCTTGCGTGCCGACTATGTTTTTTATAGATTAGGGCGACACATTGAGGACATATCCAAAATTATGACTTCATTCAGTTCCAACATGGTGGTGCATAGGTATTTGTTTCTAGGTAACATGTGCCCCACTTTAGAGACATATCTAAAATAATAATTTCTCCATAACAAGAATATTGTGCCCCCGCACCCCTTCTTGGGATCAGTGTTGTGATGTCGTCTCGGCCCTTCGGGCTGGTGCCTTCAATACCATCACTAAACCCCTTGAATAATACTGAGTCACATCATGAAATTTTCGATCCTGGTTCAAAAAATTTGACATAAATTTCATGGAACACAATTCATGGGGTCTATATAGACCCTGGTTGGATGGAGGTAGTCGAGCCTTCAAAGCTAATTGTAATGTCTCATGTCTTTCTAACTAGCATTGCATGACCCAACATTAAATTCATGCATGAACTGAGGGATATCGTCTCCATGAATCAAATGAAGGGTTATTTAATCAAACCTATGTCTATATAGACTTTTATCAAGGATAGACACACTCTAAGGCGTGACTATCACTGCGCGCTGATATATTCGTTCACGGTTATCTCTTTTTAGTGGGAGAATATCATGCTAGAGGTAATCGACTATAGGTGTTATTTAATCACACGTTTCTCCAACAGAATGGGGATTTAGAGGCCCCAAAGTGGAATCATAGGTGTTCAGGTGGTATACCTACTAACTTTCACCATCATCTAGAATGATGGTAGTGATTACCCTTCGGTGCACCATATGAATGAATATGTAATCTTAGATAGACTATGAAATGGTTGGTACTAAGATGGATAGGGAATTTACTATATCATTACATAATTTTGTTTTAAGAGTTACATCTTGTAAATAAACGAACTAAGACATCATATTGTGAGTTTTATTTAATAAATCCATGATATCGGACTTCTTGATGAAATCAACACCATTGATTTTTCTGATGAATAATTCCAGTCATCCCTTGATGTGAAAGTCGGGAACATAAATATTATGGGAATCTCAAGACATGTAATGAGATAGTGATAATATTTCTCATTAATGATGTATCCCTCTGACAGTATAAATGTGTATTGAAGTATAGTCTTTGTCGGGGTGATGAAGATGTTCCCTAGGCCTAATTTGTTGAGTCTGAGATCATTGAGTCTGCTACGAGTTGGAATCCAGGAAGCACAATCATTATGAATATTCCAATACATCATACCCTATCCCATATAGAAGATGAAATCATATGGGAAATTGATATCTAGGTAATTCTCTTTGAGGGATAGATGGGTGGCTAGGAACTCTTCCAATGCTTGACCATTGACAGCCTTCTGCGAAATGAACCTGATGTCGAACTATTGAAGGGATATTGTTCAATATTCTATCATTATTGTAAACAACAGATGGTTTTGTATATTCATTTACAAATTCTCTTGGGACACCAGTTGTATATCAGGGTTCATCAAGAAGTTCCACTACTTATCTACAATAAAAACCCAGATGAGGTAGATCTTATTAATAAGAACGTATCTAGACTCTGTATTTTGGATCATCTGACAAAGATAGTATATGATTTCATATATCCCATCAATTTTTTTCTGGGTGAGAAGAGAATTAGGAGACAATTCTAGGTCTATCGCATAAAATAACAACAACTTCATTCAGAAGTGTGGCATCTGAACCTAAAGATATAACAGATGCTTCTAAATTTCCTCAAATGCGGTCAATCAATAACACTTTATCCCACTAGTAGATGACACATTAATTCATTAGCAAGGAAAATGTCTTACAAATTTCATTAAAATTTTCAATGAATCGACGTATGTAGGCTATGTTTTCTGAACGGATTTGGAGCTCACAGAGGTTCCTCGATTGTGGAATCTAACTATGGGACTTTTTAGTACCCCTGGTTTCTGGTACGTAACCCTTAATCGAAGATTTTCATGGTTTTAAAGTTAAGGGTGTTGAATGGGGGGGTCAGGAGAACATGGAATGATGTTTTGTGGGAAAGGGGAAGTCGCACAGGAGGCGCACATGTTTTCTAAACCGTGTGGCCAAACCATGTTCAATGGATCTTGGAGGCATTGGATTCTTCATAGTTGGAGCATAGTATATCTAACTGTGCAGCCAAACCGTGTGAGATGGGTGGCCAAGGTAGTAGATAACACACGGTTAGCGCACGGTTTGTCAAACCGTGCGAACTAACCATGCAGACACTTAAAAGAGATCCTATAATTGTGGATCTCATGCGTTTTCACCTCTAAATTCCTCGATTATGCTCCTATAAGGACCTAACTCTGGATTTTGGTTCTCCCAAGGTCATGGAAGGTTCTCCAATCATTCTGAAGGCGATACGAAAGATTCTTTTGGCGAATCGAAGCCGTATTCTTGAGGTATGTGATCGTTCTTGTTTTATTTCTCAGATCTACTTAGATATACTTCTCATCTTCTCTTAGTTTCATAGATCTACACCCGTTATGGGTAGATCTATGTGTGTGGATGCCAGACATGATGAGATTTGGTGTTGGTTTGGTTAGGAGAAGAGATCTAAGGAAGATCGTTGGTGATTCGGCCAGTTTTTCTTGTGCATTCTCCGTTTGATAGGGTTTTTCTCAAAACCTTTGAGGAAGGAGACTTCACTCTCGACTGATCTTGTTATAATTGGTTGGATTAGTTTCAAATTGGTTGTTTGAATGGTATTTATTGTGAAAAGCATGGAATAGATCTTATTTTCTGATGATTTATGGTTTTGATGAAATTGTGAAATCTTAGTGAATTGTTGTGAAATGTGATTAGGCTATCTGTATTTAAAATGTTGATTTTAAATTATGAAATTTCTGAAATTATAAATGGTTCAATGAGAAAAGGGATTTTAATAAAAAGGAGTGTTTTAAGAAAAAATTTTGTTATTTAAATGATTTTGATGGATTTGGTTTTCAATACAAATGGAGTTTTATTGAAATGGTTTGAATTGGTTGAACACACTTGGTTTTGATGGAAAATGGTTTTCAATAAAATGTGTCTTATTGAAAGGATGGTCTTGGCATGATAGTTGGGAATGTGTGGTGTGTGTTCATGTTGCATATATGAGGCATGGTTGAAATAAGACCTTCTACTCGGTGCCAAAGGTTTAATGGCACATGGGACTTTTAAGTATGAGGCTTGGGTGAAATATAACCTAGATCTTGGTGGAAAAGGTGTAATGTCACACGAGAAATAATTACCTATTGATGACTTGGTAGATCGATGAGAGACCGCTCTTGAGTATGGAACTGTCATAATGAACCATGCATGGTTGATTTCACTGGATTGTGAAATGGTTGGGTATGCCAAAATGGGATGTTTGTAAAATGGTTTGGAAATTTGTTTGGTAGTTTTTCTAGAAAAATAACATGTTGGAAAAGTTGGTTTAACTTGCACTTGGATGCTTTTGAGCATGGACGGTTTTGGAAAATATGTTTATATTTAGTTATAAAAAACTGTGGTGAAATTGTTTTATATAAACTATTTTTATATAAATGTTGATAACTCTTCTATCATAGTGGTGTGAGTAGGGAAGTCATTGGGGGAAAACCTACTGAGTTTTATACTCACCCCTACTTTGGATGTTTGTTTCTTTTCTAGATGGTGTATTCCAAGAAACGGGTAAAGGTAAAGCATCTTGTTACTAGTGGCTCATGATGATGTTTGGGAGATGCTGTGGAGCTTGGAGCATGTGGACCACAGATTCAAGGTGTCTTTTGAGAGTCTTGAGTTGTTCTTCCACTGTGTATTTTGATGTTTTGTTTGGTCTTCCACTGTTGTGTACTCTAATGTGGTTTAACATAAATGAAGTTGTTTATTGGTCTCTCATTTTTTCATGCATCATATAGTGATTGGTTAATGGATAGGTTTATTTCTTAAAGGATAAATCATCCCCCACTTGATTTGAAACCATCTGACATTTATTACCAGCCTTTGGCGCCTTTGGGATGTTTCTTAAGGCCTATTAATGACTCGTTGAACTCTCAAGAAAATGGGAATTGTCAGGCCATTACAAATGGCGTCAGCTTGTTTGGTCCTTGACTAACAGGTGGTCATCGATGTTCTTGGTTTTGGATTTGAACATCCTTCTTGTCTATTCCTTGGGTGGTCATCTTAGACATGAGTAGGATTGTTAGAACATGAAATGTATAGCATAAAAGGATGTAGCTACCCCGTTTATGCTGAACTTCAAGTTACCATAGTGTTGGGTACATAGGTGTTTTGGATACACATCTAGAATGATGGAAATCTCATTGTCGTGGGTTTAGCCAATGAGTGGAGCATGACATGAATTGTAGAGGAATGAATTCCTACTAGGAATTCATATCTCATTGTGAAAAATGAGTAAGAATTTTGTGAAAGGTGACAATTTTTGAAAAATGTGGAAATTTTTTTCAATCGAAAGACTTTGAAAATAGGGCATTTGGTGTATTTTGAAAATGGATTGATTTTCAAATAGTATGTTGAATGTTTTCAAAAATGGTTGAACATTGAAAAAGGTTGTTTGATAATAATTCTGTGATATATGATGTGATATTATTTGGAATTCTAAGTCAATAGTATCTAGAGAGTGAGATTGACGGAGTTTATTGTTGGTTTAGAAAATTGCACCCGGTAGGCGTGGTCGAAACCAACCTGAAGAAGCTGCAGAGAATGTGGTTGCACCTGATCCACGTGTGAATGAAGAGATGGTTCAGAGTATTGTTCAATCCTTTCAAGCTATAGATACGAGGAACTGGAAGAATGATCCATGACATGTGGATCATACCATCCAGTTCATGAACCAGAATCCACCGAACATTAGGGGTGATGCTGAACCTGATAAGGAGGAGGTGTGGATAAGTAGGATGAATCGTTTATTCTATTTCATCGTCACACCATTGGAGTTTAATGTAAATCTGGTGACATATATGCTCAAGGATCTTACATGTCAGTGGTGGTATTTATCAGTGCATGATAAACTGGATGAAGACCTTACATGGGAGGATTTTGAATAATTGTTTAACAATCAATTCTATCCTCGAACGTTCAAGATCCAGAAAACGATTGAATTCTTCAGCTTGAATCATGAGAGCCTCTCTATCAAAAAGTATGTGGATAAGTTCATTAATTTAGTCCATTTTTCTCCTGAGGTTGCGGCAAGTGCTTCTTTAAAGGCACGCATCTTCGAATCGGGGCTATGGCATACGATTCTATCAAAGATTGATGGGATCTGTATTACGGATTATACAGAGATGGTTAATAGATAAACGGTTGTTAAACGTGATATAATGGGATCAATGGGGGGAGGCATGATGATACCCAAAGGAATGGGTGGGAACTCCAATGCTGGGAACAAGTGGAAGAGGGACACCTACTTCCAAGGTGGGAGTGAGAATCAGAACCAGCCGGCGGGATCGGTCAATCTTCCTCCACAACCCCAGAGTAAATTCAGTTGCTTTCAATGTGGTTCGACTGATCACATGAAATAAGAATGTACATCACCACCGAGAGCATCCCATGATTGAAAAAATCTGGGGCATCCTCAGCGATATTTTCGTACTGCTCCACGATTGGGTGTTCGGGACACTTCTCAGGAATCGCAAGCATCATATGCTTTGACAGGGCAAGGACAGTAGAATCAGTCTCGCTAGCAGAACATGGAGAGTTATGATTATTCCATGGATACAATGACTCCCCTGGTAGGGTAATCTCAACAAGTAAAAAAGGAGAAAAGTGCAGCAATAAAGAAATTGTATGGAGTCGAACATATGATGGTCGATGATCAGGCTGAACCATCTACGGTGAGAGGTACGATTCTTTTGAATTCTACCCTTATGCAAGTGTGGTTAGATACTGGTGCATCACATTCCATTATTTATTCACGTATTGCTGATTTTCTGAAGTTAACACTAGAAATGATTCCTTCTGTTTTGAAACTGCAAACTCTTATTGGTGAAAGAGAATGTTAAGCCTTCATGTGTAGAGCATGTGTTATAACTGTTGATGGAGCTGAGCTGAAATGGGACTTCTCTATGTTGGATATGGATGTTTATGATGTAATACTGGGTATGGATTGGATGAAAACGTTTAATTCTCACATCAACTATTATGGGAGAGCAGTTAGTTTCACGACTAAGGACGACTTTGAGCATCTTTTTAGAGGAGAAAGGATAGTAAAAAAAGCGCAAAGATCTTGTTGGAACAAATGGTGGGAATGATATCTTACCAATTGGCAGTGTTGACTTTGGCATCATTGGAAGAGAGTAATGAAAATAGTTTTCCAGTTGTGGTGGATCAATTTCTGGATGTTTTTCCTGAAAACTTCTCAGGATTACCACCAGTAAGAGAAGTCGTGTTTACGATTGATCTCCTTCCAGGGACTAGTCATATCTCACTTCCATCATAAAATATGGCACCAACAAAGTTAAATGAATTTAATTTGATGTTAGAGGAGCTGTAAATCAAGTGTTTCATTCATCCAAGCGTGTCTCCATGGGCAGCACCAGTTTTGTTTGTAAATAAAGCAGATGGAACTCTTCGGTTGTGTGTTGATTATCATAAAATTAACCAAGTTACGATAATGAATTGATATCCACATCCATGAATTGATGATCTATTCAATCAATTAAGGGTATATCAGTGGTTATCCAAGATTAACATGCAATTAGGATATCACCAATTGCGAGTTATAATGGAGGATATTCCAAAGACAACATTCAAATGTAGATATGGCCACAACGAATATGCAGTAATGCCTTTCAGTATAACGAATGAACCAGTGATCTTCATGGATTTGATGAATCTGATATTTCAGCAATATCTGGATTCTTTTGTTGTGGTGTTTGTGGATGATATATTGGTTTATTCAAGAACAAGGGCTGAGAAAGAGAAAAACATGGTGATAGTGTTGGAAATCTTGAGAGACCATCAGTTGTTTTCCAAATTATCAAAGTGTGTTTTTTGGATACAAGAGGTACGTTTTTTGGTTCATGTTGTTTCTGGAAAAGTTGTTTTAGTGGATCCAGAAAATATTGAAGCTGTTCTTTCTTGGAAACTGCCGAAGAATGTCTTTGAAATATGAATTTTTCTTGGTCTAGAGGGTTATTACTGATGATTTTTCTATGACTCCTCAAAACTAGATTTGCCTATGAAAGCATTGACAAAGAAGAATAGTGCATTTCAATGGACTGAGGAATGTCAGAGATCTTTTCAAGAGTTGATAGTTCACCTTACATCAGCACCTATCTTAATCTTTCCAGAATCAGGGCAAGGATAAGTGGTGTATTGTGATGCTTTGGGAACATGGTTGGGTTGTGTTCTCATTCAAGGAGACCATGTTATTGCTTATAGATCAATAAAGTTGAGATTTCACGAGAAACATTACCCAACACATGATTTTGAGTTAGCTACAATCGTCCGTGATTTGAAAACATAGAGACACTATCTCTTTGGTGAGAAATTTACTGTGTTTACGGATCAAAAAAGCTTGAAACAAATTTTATCACAGTGATATTTGAATCTAATGAAGTGGAGATGGATGTACTATATTCAAATGTTCTACTTTGACTTAATGTATACACTAGGAAAGGGAAATTCGGTGGTCGATGCATTAAGTAGGAATTCGTATGCTCAGTTGGAAATGGAAGCTTCAGATGAGTGGAATTTGATGTCGGTCTTAGCCTAAATGCATGTGGAATGTGAAGACCGAGGTGATGTTACTATTTTATTTTCATCTACATTTATTCCTGATTTGGTGGAGATAGTAAAGGAGGCACAGGAATCCGATGTAGACTATGTTACAATGAGTTCAAAACTCAATGGTGGGGAGACCATTGAGAGATGGAAGCTGGGTGGGAGTTATGTTTTGTGTTTCAGATAATGGATGGTTGTACATATATTTTTTCAGGAACAACTTATCAATGCATTCCACCATTCAAGATGGGTTGTACATACGGGTACATAGAAGATGTATAAGTCGCTAAATGCGCAGTTTTGGGGGAGCGGCATGAAAAGGAAGGTGGCCGAGTTCATCTCACGATCCTTAACTTATCAGCAGGTTAAAGTAGAAAATCAGAGACCAGCTAGTATGTTACAGTCTTTACCTATCCCAGTGTGGAAATTGGAGCAGATAAAAATGTATTTTGTTAGAGTTCTTCCATGATCGGTCCGGAAACACGATGTCGTTTGAGTGATAGTGGATCGTCTAACGAAGTCGTCCCATTTCATCCTGTTTTGTGAAACTCATACGTTTGATGATTTTCAAAAATCTATATCCAAGAAGTGGTAATGAGGCATGGGGTACCAGTTTCTATCATCTCAGATAGAGATCCGAGGTTCACATCTCGTTTCTGGAAACCATTATAGCAATCCCTTGGGACTCGGTTCACGAGGAGCATGGCATATCATCCTCAGATGGATGGGAAATCCGAGCGGACGATAAAAATGTCGGAATACATGTTATAGGATTTTGTAATGGATTTTGGTGCCTCATGGGAAGAGAACGTTCCTTTAGTGGAGTTCTCATATAATAACAATTATCTGGTCTCGATACACATGGATCTGTTTGAAGCATTGAATGGGCATCATTGTCGTTCTATACTTAGTTGGGTGGAAATAGGTGAGACTTCACTAGTTGGGCTATGCCTTGTCCAAGAAACAACGGAGAATATCTATTTGACTAGAAAGTGGATGGAGATGGCTCATAGTCATCAGAAATCTTATGCAGATCATCACCGAAGACCGTTGTCGTTTGCAGTGAGTGATCATGTCTTTTTTAGAATCTCTTCAAGGCTTAAACATCACCATTTTAGGAAGCAGGTCAAATTATTTCCTCGATATTTAAGCCCTTTTTAGATACTGTAATGGGTTGGAGAGGTGGCGTATTGGTTGGAATTACCACCACAGTTTAGTGCAGTGCATAATGTGATCCATGTATCTCAGTTGAAGAAGTATCATCCCGATCCTGACCATGTGATCATATGGGATCACGTTGACCTAGATCCAGATGCTTCATTGATACATATCCCAATACAAATAGTGGATAGGCAAGAGAAAGTCTTTCATGAAAAAAGAATCAGTCTAGTGCGGGTTTTATGGTAGCATTGCCAGATTCAGGAAGAGAGTTTGGAATGAGAGAAAGAAATGAAAGAGAAGTGGCCAGAACACTTTCAAGAAAGCGATGGTTTTCTACTTTCTAGGGACGGAAAGGCCAATGGTGGGGAGAATTTAGTACCCCTGGTTTCTAGTATGTAACCCTTACTCAATGCTTTTCGTGGTTTTAAATTTAATGGTGTTGAATGGGTGGGTCGGGAGAACTTGGAATGATGTTTTGAGGAAAAGGGGAAGTCGCACAGGAGGAGCACGATTTGTCAAAACCATGACGCCAAACCGTGAGAAGTGGTTCTTAGAGGTAGTGGGTTCCACATGGTTGGCACATGGTTTGTCTAACCATGTGGCCAAACCGTGTGAGAAGGGTGACCGAGGCAGTAGCTAACGCACTGTTAGCGAACGGTTTGTCAAACCATGCGAACTAACCGTACAACCACTTAAACGAGATCATATAATTGTCGACCTCACACGTTTTCACCTCTAAATGCCTCGTTTAAGCTCCTAAGCAGCCCTAACATGGGATTTTGTTTCTCACAAGGTCAACAATGGTTATCCCACCATTCTATAGGTGATTTTAAGGCTTCTCTTGGCAAATCGAAGTCAGATTCTTGATGTATGTGATCGTTCTTGTTTGATTTCTCAGAACTACTTTGATATACTTCACCTCTTCTCACGGTTTCATAGATCTATGCCCATTATGGGTAGATATATGTGTGTGGATTCCAAAAATGATGAGAGTTTATCTTGTTTATGTTATGATAAGAGATCTAAGGAGGATCCTTGGTCATTCGGCCAGGTTTTCTTGTGCGTTCTCCATTTGATAGGGTTTTGTTCAAAACCACTGAGGTAGTATGATTCAATCGTGACTCATCTTGTTAGAATTGGTTGTCTTAGTTTTAAATTGGTTGTTTTAATGGTATTTATTGTGAAAATAATAGAATATATCTTCTTTAGTTATGATTAATGGTTTTGATGAAATTGTGATATCTTGGCGAATTGTTGTGAAAAGTGATTTGGCTATTTGAATTTAAAATTTTTATTTAAAATTATTAAATTTATGAAACTATAAATGGTTTGATGAGAAATGGGACATCAATAAAAGGAGTGTTTTATTAAAATGGTTTGTGATTGAAATTATTTTTATTGATTTGTATTTCAATAAAAAGGGAGTTTTATGGAAATGGTTTGAATTAGTTGAACACAAATGGTTTTGATGGAATATGGCATTCAATAAAAGATGTTTTATTGAAAGGATGGTCTTGGAATGATAGTTGGGAATGGGTGGTGTGTGTTCATGTTTCATATACGAGGCTTGGTTGAAATATGACCTTGTGCTCGGTGCCAAACGTTTAATGGAACATGGGACTTTTAATACGAGGTGTGGTTGAAATATGGCCTTGTTCTCGGTGCCAAAGGTGTAATGGAACATGGGAAATAATTACCTTTTGACAAGTTGGTAGATTGATGAGAGACCGCTCTTGAGTATGGAACTGTCATAACGAAGCATACATGGTGGATTTCACTAGATTGTGAAATGGTTGGGTATGCCAATACGGGATGTTTGTAAAATGGTTTGGAAATTTGTTTGGTTATTTTTCTGGAAAAATAAATTGTTGGATTATTTGGTTTAACATGCACTTGGAATCTTTTTATCATGGACGGTTTTGGAAAACTTGTTTATATTTAATTATAAATGGCTTTGGTGAAATGTATTTATATAAATTTTTTTTTATAAATGTTGCTAACACTTCTATCCTAGTGGCATGAGTAGGGAAGTCATTGGTGAAACCTACTGAGTTTTATACTCACCCCTTCTTTTTCACTTTGGTGCTTTTGCAGATGTTATATTCCAAGACACTGGTAAAGGTAAAGCATCTCATTACTAGTGGCTCACGGTGATGTTTGGGAGATGCTGTGGATCGTGGAGATTGTGGACCATGGAGTCGTGGTGTCTTTTGAGAGTCATGAGTTGTTCTTCCCCTGTGTATTTTGATGTTTGGTTTGGTCTTCCGCTGTTGTGTACTCTGTTGTGGTTTAACATAAATGAAGTTGTTGATTGGTCTTTCATTTTTTCATGCATCATATAGTGAATGGTTAATGGATGGTTTTATTTCTTAAAGGGTAAATCATCCCCCACTTTCATTGAAATCCTCTGGCATTTATTTCTAGCCTTTGGCACCTTGTTGATGTCGCATAAGGCCTAGTAATGACGTGTTGAACTCTCATTCCAATGGAAATTGGTGGGATATTATATACTTAATCTTTATTGTGATAATATTAGTGACCCTATATCTATGAATAGAAATGAGAAACATCCAATAGGTAACCCAAATAGAAAACATCAGAGGGTTTATCTTCATATTCGTGTAATGGAGGATTCCGATCATGTTCTCGGGATCCTTATGGGGTCGTAATGCTAGATAGAAATGACCCCTTAATCATCAATATATAATTCCATTAATGTCGTGTGGAGAGGTTTGGAGATGTGTTTCATGTTTATGTAGTAAGTGTCTCCATAATTCATTAGACTTAAGGGTATTACATGATATAAAAAATTTCATTACAACACTATGATGGTGGTAAAATCATCATCATTTGGTGATTTCGGATCTGATTCTATCTGAAGCATCCATCCATTAATGAGATATCATCGAATGAAAAAATGAATTCAATCAACAACCCCTTTACCTGAACAGACAAATCATACCTATAAATGTGTGATTTATGTCCTATAAGTCAATATAAACTCTGATCTTTCCATTCCACTTCCATAAAATAATAGTGTTGGTGAGACACTAATGTTACTAAACATCCATAGGTATGATTTCAATGTCATGTGTTTCATCTTTGACCTCATACATGGAACCATGGGATGGGTGTATCATTATGGGAGTATACATGAACCTACAAAGATTTAATGGGAGTCTAAAAAATTTTATGACAACCTAAAGGAGTAGTCATGGAATCTCATCATAGCTCTATGAGAATAAAACACAATTCTTCTTTAGGAAATAAATTTATTGATGAAATTATTATGTATGAATGGATGGACTAATTGTCATTTTCTTCAGATCTATCTCAATGCCAAGATTCACCAGAACTAACTCATAAAATATGTTGCAGATGCATTCCTTAAATATAGGAGGATCATCATAATGATATTATTCATCATCTATAGAGGGTTTTTCAACTACAAAAGACAATTTATCCATGACAACTGGTTTTGGAGGAACATTGTTTCCCACTTGGGAAGAGGTGGAATATTTTTTAGGGAAATCCTACTCTATTTACAACATGGTTTTAGAATCTATATACACAATTCTATCAGAACTTCGACCTTGGGATACATTCTTTATTTCATCGTAGTTGGGGTAGGGAATTCGTTAGAATCTCAACCCATACCCATAGATGAAATGAAGGTGACCTAGAATGGTGTTCATTAGGATAACCCCTCGATACTTCAAAGGGGTGGGGGTTTCTAAGATCACATGTTCTTATCATGTGTAGGTGTCTGATGTAATATTCTAATAGTACTTTTTCCTGGGAACATGTATCCCTTTATTCATGGAAATGATGACGTTTTGTCCCAAAATTGTAAAGGTATCATGTAAACGGATAATCCGGAGGATGAAATTGTGATCCAAATCTCTACATAGTTTCACTACTATAGAGGTGTGATCAACCTCATTTGTATGTGCATACCTGTCCTGGCTCAGGTAATAAGCCACATCTGTATAGCATGAATAACATGAGGAAAAGGGGGAAGCATCGCCAAGATATATCCGTACTCAACCTTTGAGAGGGTTTTTGAGTAAATTTTGACAAAAATAAGGACCTATTATAGACATAGAAATCTAGATCCGACACATAAAGGAATTGTAAATGGTGTACTATGAGACCCCCATGAATTAATTTTCAGCTACCAAACTACCATATTGTGTCTTTAAACCGATCCTACCACACATTACCAGTTTGGGCATACCGTACCTAGAAATCATCAGATCAGAGGGGATCAAGTCTTCTTTATTGAGTACCAATATGCAGATCATCTAGAGATGTATGAGATTGATCTTGGAAAACACATAAACTAGATATAAATGGAGCTAAAATTCATTTAATTGGATGGTAATGTATATCTAGAAGATTTGTCCCAACATGAGAGAGATTTCACCATCTCTAGAGAAAGAGATTATGGCCCGGCATTCTGATTTTTAGACCTACGTGTCATAAATGTCTCTACATACACTACCACTATATTAAAATAGAGGGGTATTTTCAATGCCTATATGAGTGAATCATGCGTCTCTTATGTTCATCAGAGGATATTGGGGATCGTGTTTTTTCCATAATTCTAGTGACATGCTTGAACACATATTACTTCCATTCTAGGTTCATGTTTCAACCCACAAAGTGTTTCTCCTTGGTAGGCAACATGGGGGTAATTTATTTAGGAAAAGATAGATTCTAGTTTGTAGTGAAAATGAAATTCCCTTCAATAGACAACACAACCAAGATCACCACTAGCCGACTATCAGATTGTTGAGACCTGACATTAGCAACATGTAACTGATCATAATGTGGTCAGGGCTATTCTTCTTAGTCATGTTTCACGACCAGAGGTGTCAATGAATATTAAAACATGATATGAGTGGAAATGATTAGTTTGTCTTATGTCGATCCATCTATCTGGTCTTAGTAGCATGAAATAATTTTCTTGAATCACTAGTCTGATCATTCCAATGATTTTTATATCCTTCTCTAGTTTGATGATCTCATCAACCAGTGATATTAAAAGGGATATCATGATACACATCATAACCAGTAATCATGAATGGATCTACTAGATTAATGGTATTCATACATATATACTCATTACCATAATTAGAGGAATTTTCTTAATTTCGGAGGAATCTGGGTGAAATTTCCATCTCTAGTGCCATTATGTTTTGAGGATAAGAGAAATATTTTGGAATGAAAAAGGACATAACATTTTAATGTGATTTCAATGCATGAATCTATGAGAAATGTAAGTTGTTGACATGGATTATGAAGTGGAAACATGAGAATGAAATGTGAATATAGGAGTCACGATCTAATTTAAGCTAGAATGAGTTTCACCATGGATGTGAGTGATTGCTTTGTGGGCCATCTAGTCACCATAAATTATGGTTCCGTGACTCGAAAACTACTTCCAGTAATCTTCGTTGTTACTATTGATCTCATATGTGAAACAATCCACCTACACCTGGTCATGGACTAATCTAACTACACAGTTTTCCACCTATACATGGATCCAATCATTTAAGACATATATTTTCTTGATAGAATTTATGAGGATCCTGTGATAGTGTAAATATTCATGGAGATCATTGAGCTTGACCTCATTTTCATTTCAAAATTTATGAAATTTACATACCCCATATTCTAAGGCACTGTGAAAATAACTAGGGACCAATGCATCCTTAAAACAGAAGTTATTGTTTCTGCTGTCTAGGAAGGGAGTTATTCTATATTTTCATTGATTATGGAATAATGCCTGACGAAGGATAAGAAGAAACATTTTCTCTTCTAGGTGGTATTTTTTTGGTAGGGTACAACCTTAGGATTCTATGTTGGGTATTGCTGAGTATATGGCTACTTCATTCGATAAGAAGTCATTTTATAAAGATGTACTAGAAGAGTCTCTTTCAGTAATAGATATAGATGCACTGGAACCAGTACTTGTACTTTGGTGGTATTATATACCTTTTCCTCTCTTCATTAAGGTCCTAGAAGAGGCAATGGACATACCTGTTTGGCCTTCTGAAATTCTTTTTCTAGCTATTGGGCCTTGTTTGAGAAATCATGGAACCCACTTGAGATGTTCTATGTTCTGATAGAGTATACCAACTCAATATTAGCATTCCCCAAGAAAATCATAAACAAATACTATTGAGTTAGAGGAATTTTGAATGAATACATGAGGCCCTTCAACCAAACGGAAATGGCATTGACGTGATCCTATGGTAATTTCACGTAGTTCTATAAGTCAAATAAACTTTTATTGACGATGGTGGAGCTTATCTAGTAGGGAAACTACATGCGGAAGTCTTCTGAGTGAATGAGGGATCCGATGGGTAACTGTTTATATAAAATAAAAAAAGTTTCTTCAACTATATGAATGAATAATTTGATCTATGATGATACATAGTGCTATGGGTTTCCCAATATCAGTCTTCACATATAGATGAAGTAGACCTGATGCTGCATTGGGTCTCCCATCCCATTGAAGGGATAGAATGTTGAATTTATGAAATATCTCTATTCTTGTATTTCATCCACCAATTCATGATACAAATTTTCATCAGGTGGATTCGCCACCTATCCAATTTCTAAGTCATCAATTCGATTAGTGAGAGCAGATAATATGTCATACTGATGGGGATTTTTATCCTGGTGAGGACTCATAAAAAAATTTCATTGACAAGTTCATCATTATTGTATGAAGAACTGGATGCTCATCGAGTGACCTCTATAATGGATTGTAGTGTAGCTTGAACTAGGTCTGAGGGATATTATCACACCATTTGGGATTGATTTGAGATGTGTACCATGGTCACTTTCCAAAATTATTGGTCTCTAACCAATTGGGATGCATGGGATCACTAGGCTTGACATGGGGAAATTGGAAAAAAAGGACATGAGTTTTCCATTGCTACCCCAATGGATGGGGTAATGTATTGTGTTACATATTTCTATAATCTGGAAATCACTCATCAGGTCTCTCAGTAAGGATCTCATCAATGATCCTTCATGGATCTGTGACATGCTAGAGCAATGCAGCCATAGTGGTTTAGCTCAATCCTTTATTCTACATAAGTGCGCTAGGGGGCTTAAAGTCCAATTCTACTATATATTTTTTTTGGTAATATTGGTTGACTAGAAGTGAAAAATATGGTTCTCCAATTATGTGGGCCTAAATTTTCATGAAATTTAAGATACCCATATGATAGTCCAGATGATATTTCAGTTCCCCAAGATGTGGGCCCCCTTTTTCTATCCCTACACTATTCAACTTCTCATTGACAAAACAATGATCAACCATATTCCTAAAGACTATACATGGAGGCGTATTTAAATTATCAGTAATAAAGACAGGATCTTCATGATCAGATTCTAATGGAGGGTGGCGTACTATCCACATCTCTAGATCTTGACATATAGGGATGCATCATTAATAATTATGTGGAGCACCATGAATCTCTAGTTGGATCATTGATGGAGGGTATAGAGGTATTCCGGTGTCAATTGGTGCTGAGCCACTATGAGTGCTACCAAATCGACCTTGCGGCACGGTTGGTTGATCTCATAAATTTTTTTGGACTTTTGGGTTGAACATTAGATGATCGCATATGGGAAAAATATCACCTTTATTGAATGGAGGAAACACGTGACCTCTTCTTGGTTGAGAGTCCATGAAATATCGATGTCAGGTATTGCAATCGGCTAGAACACCTCAGACAACTAACCTTCATAAAGGGTGTCCCACATGCTCCCTTGTTCTGATGCAGTGTCTAGCACTTTTTTGGACCATGATTCAATAGGTTTTGGCTGAAGAAATGGAGGCTTCAATAATGTCGATTAGTGGAGTGGTGAAGTAGCTTGAGGAAGATCTTCTACATGAGTTTACTGATCAATGTATGATGGGTCATCTCTCAGAGTCGATGCCAACCACATCATCACATCCCTATAAGATATGGTACTTACCACTACCTCGAGTAAAATTGATGAAAAATTCATCTTCAGGTCTACTAGATTTACATTTTCAATAAAATCCTTTAATAATTCCCTATGATAATGAGTAGAGGAATAGAAATAAATTAGAGATGATATAGATGATTGATCCATGAGACCGTAGACATGAGCCAAATCTTCTGCCACCTGTATATACCTATTATGGGTTTTGGGGATTTGAGGAATCTCACCATTCAATATGCGAACTTTCACCTTCCATGATCCTACCATAGACACTGATTTAGAAGAATTTGGTGAATAAACCATCATCAAATTACATCTATATTTATAATATGGAAAGAGGATAAGATTTATGATGACTTTATACTTCCCATAGTTCATACATTGATGATGGTGATTTTTCCTTCTTCCCATGACTAGATCTTCAAGGAATGGATGTTATTTGACCCAGGGAGGTACTCCAAGCCTATGGGTTATGTACTACATAGGAGCTTAACTATGGATGATTGTAAAAAGGTGAGGATATCTGTATTAGCTGATTTTGTAGTTTAAAAGACCTCTGATGTGACTGCAGTGATAGTGGGGAGGGCATCCATTATGGATTCCGACATAGTAGGGAGGACCTCTGCATTATTCTTAGAGAATATGGGTAGGAAATCCATGTATAATGCAGACAAGAACACATGGAAGGATTCCATAATGGCTAGTGGAATCACATGAAGGAACTCCTCACTGAAAAACTGAACATGGGAGGGAATCCATGTTGATAGTTTATGGAGGAAGGGGGACCTCCACATTGAGTGGTTCTTGAGCAGGGCGGTCCTCCCATTATGCAGTTCTAGGGATGGGGAGTGCCTCCATGTAGTTTATCTATTTCATGGTGATGACCTATATACTGGCTTGTCGTTGAATAGGGGGGTCTCTATAACAATTGTCGATGAATTAGAGAGGACATCTACTTGGATTGATGCTAGTGTGGGGAGGGCCTATACCTATGATGGTAATGGTTTAAGGAGTATTTTCATGTTGACAGTCTATGAAATGGGGGGGGGGGGACTTCATATCGGGAACCATAGCCATGCTGAGGATCTCTAAAATTGGAGTTGAAAAGGAGGGGTAGACCGCTACATTGATCGAAGCTAGAAATAAGAGGTTGTCCACCATATTGTGTTTGAGAGTGGGGAGGACCTCAATGCTAAATGGATATTGTGTGTGGAGGGTGTATATATAGCATCTCACTAGAGCTACAGATTATGATCCCCATAATGGGAATTATCCTTAGTTTTGGCTCGTCATTGGCGTCAGTTCATCTAGACTTGGGATGGTGGATCATGGAATAGACAACCAATTTTTAATCTTGAGTGGTTAGTTGTTGGTTGTATTGAATTGGTCTAATGGAAACCATATTAGGTGGCTCCCGGGTGGTGGTTGGGGCTGAGGTGACCCTATTATACCCAAATTAAAAATTATTAGGAAAGGGGGTCATAGAATATCCCCAGGTAGAGGATCCTAAAATGTTTTTTTATTGTAGTGGGGAGTATAAACTCCCTATATGACCCCTGGGGGAGGCGGTAGGAGCGATTTGAAAAATGCTACTAGGCCTTAGAGGTCCGTATCTCTCATCTGAGTGACCCCCTCATGATTGTAACGTTGTATGGGGTTGTCCATCGCCCTATAATAAATGATTTTTGAGGGTGAGGTGGTGCTTGAGAACCTGGTATCCATTGTTGTGACTAAATTCTTAGAGGATATGGAGTCCTCTGGGATTTCCATGTTGACATTTCTCCTTTCCCTAAATATATAGGTGGAGATATTGGATTCCTATATCTTGGGTCAGGAAAATCAAAAAGATTTTTTAGTCAATACTGATATCAGGAATGTAAATCCCAGTTCCCTAACATCCTCCAATATTACATGGATGGAGATAGATATTCACATTCATGGTGTCATAGACTAGAATTCCCAATGATTAAATGCCCAATTCTCTATTCAGTTTTATTCTGGGACCACTAATTTCTTAGCAGGACCCAACAATAGATATATAGACATTGTGACATGATCATCTACCTAAAAAATGATCAACATGGATAATTCCTATTGTTGAAGGATAACAGTATTCATGTTTTGTTATCCATTTCTATTTCAGACACTTTCTCCAGGGTCTGCTGCCACACATTGTGATTTCAGTTTCTCCTTCAATGGATATATCATTAGAATTAATCACATAGTATATGTATCGCTCCTAGATTAACACATGTTTCTGTAACTCATTAATGATTCCATCTCATCATGGATTCCATCTAATTATGATTCTTGTATCTAAACATTACAATAGGTCTCATAAAGGAAAAAACATTTGGTTTGGGGAGTAGTCACATTAATAATCACCAGTATGTATGGATGCTGGAAAATTGGTAACATGTATTCTTCCTCATATGAGGGAATCTAATCTGTATATAATAAGAGGAATACCATATAATTCTCAAGGTATCTTATGCATGAGGCATATAATTCAACGATTTCCTCAAGCATCCCTTGTTTAAAACATGGTTTCATTATAGTAGTTCTCTAGTTGAACACCTTACGATGATAGAGATAGGATGATCAGAAATCTGGGATGATGTCGATCAAGAAGGTTCATCCCTATGAGGAAGAACTGGAATTATTTATAAATGGATGGGTTAGAACTCCATTGGAGGAAGAAATGGGGAAGTTAATAAAGGTGTCACATTATTACGTCTAATATACACACCATTGGAGGAGGATCGTGGAGGTGAACCCATTGGGGGGAACAAGGTTTAGTTTTGGATGGTTCGGGATGCCCTTGTAGGTTGTCCTAGTGGGTGTTACCCATAAAGGGCAGGTGTTACACTCTGAATGGATATGTCTATATAAGGGAGGCATCATATATTACCATTGGTTCAAATTTAACATCATAGAGGAGTCATATGTACCCTATTTAGAGGAATGGGATCAAAACCCTACATAAATTGATGGATGGTGCATGGTTTATTCATGGGAGTTAACCAGGTGATTATAGTAAAATTAATGGAGTGGAGGAGGCATACTTGTAAGAAATAACTAGATGGATGGATTGATTCTGCAGAGATGTGGTGGCCCAGTTATGAATCAGGATGGTTATGGATTGATGGGATGAAATGGATAGAGAATATAATATTTGGAGCATGTTGGATAGAATCATAAGGAGGATTCCTATGTATCCCAGTTATTTGGGAATCAAACAGGACATAGTTCTAGATAGTAATTGTGCCTTACACCTAATGGGGATGACCATGGATCATATGGTTGGGGCTTCTGGTTTAATGCATCACAATGATCAGGATTAGGGACTATACCTAAGGCGGAGGCATGTTAAATGGTATATATTTTGTATTACACTTAAGATCAACCCATAAAGAGGTGAAAATTGGGTCTTACTCCATAAGGGATTCTCAGTTTGTGATTTTATGGATTTCATAGTTTCTAATAACCACTAATCCAACAGGAGTAGCTCTCAATGTGAGAACTATAAGAAGTATTATACCTAATGCTAGTGTCATGAATGAAAAATTTATTGGAGATAGTGTGGGGATTAAGAACTAAAGCATCCAAATGTAGGATCAAATACTATATATATAGGATCTAATTAAATGTGAGTAAGATCTCATTCCATGTTAGTCATAAACAAAAACTCTTCTAAAGGATGTCATTGTATTACAAGTGGAAACTACCAGAGGAACACATGGAGAAAAATCTGTAAGGGAAATTGATGGATATTGAGATCAAAATTAGTAAAAAGGGTTTCTAGTGACCATCCTATTGCATATCCTTGTACACTAAAATGATATGAGGATTAGAGGTACTTCCTCATGCAATAAAGCCTATGAGATTTATAATAACCCATAATTTACATAACTTAATATCACTTCAATGTTTTAGAATATTCCTTACAAGATTCAAAAAATCTATTATACGATTTCATAGGTATAGTGGCTTAAGAAACAATGAAACGTAAAGAACTAGTCTATAAGAGATATTCATTTTCTCCCACGTATTTCATCATAACTGGACCCCTTTTGACTTATCATACTTAATACCATTCTTTATGACATGGGGAAAATAAAAATACCATAGAGAGAGCTCGGATTCTTTGTAAAGGTAGAAATGGGATATATCAATCATATCAAAATCAAAAGAGAGAAGAACAAAATATTTTTAAATTTTTTTCTACTAAATGATATATTATGATATCTTATCATGGGATTATTCATGAAGGTTAATAAGATTCAATGAATGTAATCCCAAAAGTCATAAAGTACGAAATTATGTTCTTTGGAATACACATAATCATAGAAAAGCATTTCATATTAATAAAGGCTATCTATCAATACCATCATAGCAGACAAATTCCATTGTTGAACTGATTTCACTCCTCGATCTGGCCTTGAATTTCTAAGTTGAGATCATTTCACATTCCATCAATGTCTACATAATGAGAGATAAATATTTACCTACTTCATTGGAGGGAGATATAGGTCCCACCCATATAATAATGAAATCATTCATCTGTGTTCTAAAAAAATAAATCATTCATCATAACTTAACCCAATGAATAAATTGGGTTTCTTAAGCATCTTTCCAACATAAAATTATCTATGTAAAAAATGGATTTCATAAATATAATTACATAAAAACATTATATAATCATGGGAACAATAAAGATATTATACTTTAAACAAATAACTATTAAAGAATACTATTTCTATGGAATATAATTTTGATATAACACTAGAAATGAATTCATGAGGGAAATATCCTTTCTAATTCAAAAACATATTCATTTCTCAAAATTTCAATCAATTTAAAAGAAAATAATTTATTTGAATATAAACTTGAAATCTTGTCGAGTATTCAATAAAGAAATAAACCATTATGAAAACGTAAATATTTTTCATGCCATATAAGAGAAAAAAACATTCTCCTTGTACTTTTTCTGGAAATTTCATAAAGTACCTCATATAGAATAATGACAATGATTCCATCCATTCCATTTAATAAAATTTCTACAATAGATAAAAATGAAACTGAAAAAATTGTATAAGTATAAAAATAATAGTAAATATTTATTACATATGTACATGGATGTTAAATATAACTTAGTAAATAAATATTCATAAACAATCTCAGAAAATAATTATATTCCAAGATTATCTCTTACCTTGGGTTTGATTTCATTTGTATCTATCCAAACCTCTTGTATAATGATTTAAATAATTAAATAAACATATTTCAGAATCATATTGAATTTTTTGATATCATATGTGATTATATTTTCAACATTTAGTTAATAACATTTCATTATATCTTGTGTAATGGCCAAGACCTCTCCAGTCTATTACATTGTGAAAATACGGTGTTAGAGGAGTTTTGGAAGGTCAAGGTGACTTTGGGTGCATGTGTGCGGAATTTTAAGGGAGACTAAATGGCAGTAGCTTTCGTATGGGTTGTACACGTTTCTTCTAAACCGTGCTATCAAACCATGTGAGGATGGTGTTAGAGGCAGTGGCTAATGCATGGTTAGCACACAGTTTGGCTAACCATGCAGACTAAAAATGTGAGGAGTGTTTGGCGAGGTAGTAGAAAACACACAGTTAGCGCACGGTTTGTCCAACCATGAGGACTAACCGTGAAGGCACTTAATCATAGATCATAAAATTGTGGATCTAATATTTTTTGCCTCTAAATGGTTCATTTAAGCCCCCAAGAGGCCATAACTCGGGATTACCCATCATTGAGGTTAGTGGAACCTCTCCCAAGTGTTTTAGAAGTGATCTGAAGGCTTCTCTTGGCGAATCAAATCCATTTTTTGAGCTTTGTGATATTTCTTGATCGTTCTTATTCAGTTTCATAGATCCACATGGATATACTCCTCCTCTTCCCTTGGTTTCTTAGATCTATGCCTGTTATGGGTAGATCTGAGTGTGTGGATGCCAATTATAGGGAGATTTGGTCTTGATCATTCTAGGAGGATAGATCTAAGGCAGGTTTTTGGAGAATCAACCAGTGTTTCTTGAGCGTTCTTTGACCGTCGTGGTTTCGTCAAAAACCATTGAGGTAGGGATCTTACCATTGTCTCTCTATCTTTTGTGCATTATGCGGGGTGGGTATCCTCTTGTTTTCATGAGATAAGATAGAACCAGTAAACAAAGATAATAACTGGTTAAAGAATGGGTTTGGGGAAATTTTGTTGATATTGTTATTTTATTTCCATCAATGCTTATCCTTTGATTATGTTGTGAATTGAATAAGATTATGCCTACTAAAAATCACGGTCATTGGGGGCCTTTTCTTGCACAATTAAATGTTGCCCTATTTTTCTGGATTGTTTTGTGGATGGAATTTCATAGAATGTGGAAATTGGTTAATTATGAAAATTTGGATAATTATATAAATACCTAGAACCCTTGTATGATCACCCAAGTTAAACGAAATGAAAGAATGAATTTTTGGGTGCTGTTTGGGGTTTAGTTATGTGAAAGAGTGTTTTGTGGGTCGTTGTGGAGCGGGCGATCAGCGGGGCTGCGGTTGGCTTGGTTATGGGTTGGCACATATGGTATGGTAGGGATGGGCAGTGGAGCTGTGACAAATGGTATCAAAGAAATGATGACATGGTACGTGTTTTGTTTCTAATATGTTTTAGGTTATGGTTGTTGGCAGCATGGCTGTAGGGATGGGTTGAGAATATGGATACAAAGTGGAAGAGTTAGCTAATGAATTGTGTGATATGGTAGTTGATTAAATATGGAAAATAATTGTAATTATTTTGATGATAAAAGAAAATGTTTTTCTGTTGCTTGTGTTTTCCCTAACATTATTTGTGGTTGGCAGGGATGTGGTTTATTAACTTTTGATCTTTTTTGGTTGTTTTTAGTTGCTCGGTAGTTTAGGAACTGATAAACTAAAACTGTTGAATCATGAAAATCATAATGGGCTTTATGGCTGTTTATTGTGTGAATACTTTTGAGGTAGTAGTGTCGAGGGATGTGCTCAGATCATTTGTGTAGAAGCATTATAATGGGATGAGTGGTTGATATAATTATATAAATCTGTATGTTTTAAGTTTCTTTACGCACGCCACCCATGTTGAGCACTACATGCGGAACACCCATGGGATGGGGGGGGGTGAGATTCCCAACATCCAAAGGTTTTCTGGTTACTATTCTTCCATGTAATCCCCCTTCCGGGTTCTATAGCCCAAGATCCTTCAGGCAGGTTATGATAGATATTTCCCAAGAGTCTTCGGGATGAGATGTTATGTGGTTCCCAGGTGTCTTTGGTATGAGATGTGGTTATTGCTGAGGATTGAGTGCTGGCGGGATACTATGATGGCATAGGATTGAGTGCCAGTGGGATACTATGATGGCCGAGTATTGAGTGTAGGCGGGATACTATGAGCTTCGTATGGTCAGGTTATGACATAAGCTCGAGCTTCGTATGGGCAGGTTACGACACTAGCTCAGGAAGAGGGGGAATCATTTGAGCATTAGGCATGAGGGCTTGAGAATTATTCAGTGCGAAGGTGGTGCAGGGTACCTATACATTGATAATATTACTATGAAACTCTATTGACTTGGGATATTAGGAGAGTTTGGCTGGTATGGTTGGGTGGATAGATTCCTTGTTAGGCTCTAGTTCCTTCTGTTTTCTCACAAGGCATTAGGATGTCTCCCAACCTGTGCACAAGAGCTTTAGGATTTCCTACTGAGTATACTTGTATTCTCACCCTACGTTTACTTTCAGGTTTTCAGGAAGACTTCAGGGACTGTGCGAGACCTTTCTAGTTGGGTGTTGGAGTTTTGTTGGTTGCAGTTTTTTCTTTCATTTGTTATCATACTTTGGAGCGTTTCTTGTACTTGTACTTTTGTTTCAGTTTTGTATAAAACATTCTTATTGGTTGGTTTTGTGTTTTTTTTCATTTACTTGTTCCTTTTCTTTTTGGTGTTTGAATCATCCTATTTCCAATCGTAAATAATAAAAACGATAATTCCTCCCATATTTGTTAAAACTCATACCCTTGGTGCTAGTCGCCACTCTGGGGCATACTGGGGGTAGGAAACAGGGTCATTATCTCCCTTTCACCATTTCCAGCTTAGGATGGGCATCTTTGGTGGGAGGGGGTCGTGACACTTTTCATTCGAGTATTAACATCTTCATTTTATTATGTAGGTTTTTTTTAATAATATTAGGCTTTCTTTCATAGGTTATAGTTGTATCATTATAAAATTATATTAATATTATATATATCATATTTATTCATTCACTACATTTAAATGATCATGATATAATTAAGTTCATGTAGAATGAATCACATCGCATCAGGGAGATTGTATGCCTTATATACGAAAGAGGGACAATATAATTCTCATAATTATAGTACGATATTTAAGTGAATGGTGTATAATATTTCAGATTCAATTTAATATTATAATAATCATGTATAGTTTCTATTTCCATCATTATAACCTTCCATATAAGGTGGTGGTGAAAACATATTACACCAGATCCAGGAGATGGTATGTTGTATGTACCCACACTTTGTGATACTGTTTTTCATAGAATGGATAAAAAAGAAGAATATTTTTGTCACATAAACATAATAATATCTTATTATGTCTATCATACTGGAATTATTACTTTTTAATGAAACAAGTCATCAATATGAAGTAGAATATGAATGGTATCTGAATGAATCGGCAGAAAAGATTACCATTTCTTTGGCTTTCTACCTCGACATCTCTACTTAGAACAATATAGTAGGTTATTAAAGAATACCAAAACATCTATAATGTAAATACTGAATTTGATAAGGTAAGAGGGTAGTGTATGTATGTCCTTGAAGGGTTAAGGTGATTTAAAGAGGTGAGAGAGGAGGTGAACATTCATAATTGAGGTGAGGGGCACTTTGGGATCACCATAAATAATTATTTATAATAAAATAAAATTCCATGAAAAAACCTCAAAAATATCCTAATTTTGATGATGATATGATCTAGAGTATTAATATAATCAACCAATATATTTTAGAAAAGTTTTTCAATCAAATTATATCTTATAATTTTTAATAACACAAAGTTATTCTTTTTAATTTTTAACTTGGGAAAAAACATTTCAATATTAAAATGGTGGAATATTTACTTATTTGATGTCAATTAGACAATAAATAAATTTATGAAAACATTTTATAAAATATTATAATTATTCATTATTTTTTATAAATGTTTTATCATTTTTATGTTATTTATTAATACATTATTCTGATAAACAATCAATATTGTGAATTTAACACTATTCAATTCATTTATTTTTAAAAATATTTAGATGAAAAGTTCATCACAACTATTCCGTAAAGTAAATGTTAATATATAAACCTCATTAAAAAAATTAATTATAAAAAATTATATTTATTTTAATATTTTGAAAAACATTTAAGTGTTATCTCTATTAAAGAAATAATTACTACATTATATTTTTATAATTATATAATATACATATTTTTTTAATAAAAACTAAATTCAAAATATAATGAAAAATATATATATACAAAATTTATTAGAAATATTTTTAGTTGAATTTCCATTCATGAAAATCTATCATTTAAAATGTTATACAAAAAAAATTATGAATATGAAAACATTAGCATCACATTAAATAAAATAATATATGTGTCCAAATATATCCTAGAAGGCTCTAAATGGTCACTAAATATACCCTGGGATGGTTATGTGTGAGATATACTCGATCAATAAAATTTGGAAATTTTTTTTTGTCTTATGGTAAATTGTATTTTAATAAAAAATATTTTATTTATTTCTCATCAATTAATTAATTTGTATATCATCAAAGTAGAATTCATTAATGTAATTATGTATTTCATAAAAATTATAAATAAATTACCATTATAAATAAAACAAATTAGCTTTCAAATGGGTATTCATAATCTAATTTATCTTTTGTATAACCATATATAAAAAATGATTTTTTATAAATATTTGAGAGATACATATATTACATTTTATTGAATAGAAATAAATTAAATGTGATATTATCATCCAAGTGGCTACCAAAGGACACCATTTCATCCCATGGATTATTTAAGTCAAATTACAATCAACCAAATATATTAATACAAGGGTTATTGTTTTTTATAAAAGTACTATTTCTCTAAGTTACCTGGTTTACCCTTTTACCGTATTAATAAAAATTACAGAAGTTACAATTTTTAGATTCAAAAAATAAGAGAAAGATATTTAGATAATTTGGACCTAACGATTAAAAATATGGAATCCATTTTTCAAAATAAAAAAACATATTTTGAGGTGATTAATATAAAAATAACCACACTATCAGAAATACAGATTGAGCTTTAAAAGACAAAACAGTGAAAATGTTTGAATTGTTTTAACATCTGAATTCAATGTAAAATTAATGATAATGAAATCCATTATTTTTAATGATAATATAATATTAAATTTATACGCTAAAAAATTATATATTATAATTTAACCAAATCAATTATTTTGATGAAAAACGTTTTTTCATTTGAAAATTAATTTACTCTAAGTATTCATTCATATATGATCATTATCAGAAAAACATTAAAACATCATCCAATGTAATATTTTATATCCAAAATCCAAATAACATGTTTATTTTTTCATATAAAAATTATTAATGTGTCAAAATATTAATTTAAAATCGATTTGGCCTTAAATGGCAGAACTTTACCTTTTTTAAAAATATAGGGTTTTATACATCAAATATGGGGTTTTCATATCATATGGTAAAAATATCTACTTGAGGAATGTAAATAACATTTTATTAAGTATATAATATATATATCTCATTAATATAGTTCAATAATAGTAATTCACTCAGTTTTTTAATAAAAAGATACAAAATTTAATTGATTTATATATTTCTTAAATAATTGGTAACGAATGAATTCACCATACATTTTCATAAATTAGTTGAGTTTATTTACACTAACAAAACAACTAGTTTAAAATGGTCATAGTATACTAATGTCACGTCATGGTTTTCTTAAACCCGCAATTTCATTCAATGCATGCTAGAGAAGTATTAAAATTATTTATAGGAAATACTTCATAAAAACATCTGGGTGTTATATTCTACACAATTAAACAGAATTTCACCCTAAAAATACATCACTTAGAAAAAATATGATTATATATCTCCCTCATCATATCCTAAAGTTCCCATGTATCTTCGTAAAACTGGTGTCTCCACCACAAAACATTAACCAAGTTGGTGGTATTGTTTTTCATAACTTTTTTATCTAAAATTAATAATCTCTATCAATTGTTCTTCATAAGAAAGATCTTTCTAGAGTGGTATGACTTATTGGTTTATTACATGATATGTATTTGGTATGTACATTCGCAACATAGATATGTAGAGCACATCATGAACTTGATAGAGATTCCGTGGAAGTGCCAATTAGTATGCTACATCCCCACTACGATCCCGAATTTCAAAAGAACTGATATACCTAGGGCTCAACATTCCTTTTATGCCAATTCACGTTAAACACTTCCCGGGATATATTTATAGAAATACCATGTCACCAAATTAAATATCATGATCTTTTACATATATTTTATCATTACAATTTTGTCATCATCGAGCTATTCCTATGAGTTTTTGAATAGATTTAACATTTTTTCCATTTAATCAACTTGATTAGGTTCTAATAGATTTGTTTTCTCCAACTTCATCCCAAAAAATTTGAGATCTACAATTTTCCCCAGAATGATTTATAAGGATACTTCATATTACAATATTGAAATCTCTTATTGTACAAAAAATCCACAAAAGGTATGTGTAGATCCGACAAACCTTTGAAATAATTAGAGAAATCTCTCAACATGTATTCTAGAGTTTGAATTTTCCTTTTTGACTAAAAAAGTTTCAGAGGATGATAATTAGTGATGAAACATACCTCTATATCTAATTACTACTGAGGAATTCAACATATTATCAAGTAAAACCTTAAATCATGATCAGATATAATGAAAATTGGAACTCCATGCAATCTTATAACATCCTTTACATATATCCCAAAAATGATGATCAAAAAATAAATCCTCTACAATAGAAATGATGTGTGATGACTTTATTAGGCGATAAACTATATCCCATAAAACATTATGGGATTTTTATTTTTATTGATTTTCTATAATAACTTCCATAAATATGTTTTCCCATTTTTATTCAATTATGGTTATTGGTTGTAACATCGCCTTAGACTTGAATCTCTAAAAATTAACTTGCTAACATACCAAGAACTAAGAGATCTATTTGACAACATATCTTATCATTCCATCCAACCATTAATAATATTTTATGTCTCTATAACTCTTTTTGATTACATGAATAATAGAGAATAAATAAATTTGAACCTTATCCAATATATCATTCTTTAAATCTGGTATGATAGGAATACAAACCTAGTTCATGAACATTATTATTCCATTACAATCATGGTTTAATTCATGAACATTTATAACATTCTTTAGTAGATCTACATCTTCATTTTGCCCCTTCTTAAAATTAACTTTTATAGATGGTTGAACATTTAAATTATATAAATAATATTTCTCAACATCCATTAATAATTCAATATATTTTCTATAAAAATTCGTTTATATTGGATATTTTTTATCCTCATAGTCAATAGGATAGCATGGTCCTTTCGACTCAAAGAATCTACCACATTATTCACTTTCCCTGGGTGGTAATGTATTATGAAGTTGTAATATGTAATCAACTCCAACCATATTCTAATAATCATATTCAACTCATTTTGTGTGAAAATATAATTTAAAATTTTATTATCATTATAAATATCATACCTTTCACCATAAGGATAATGCCTCCATATCTTTTGTCTAAATATTTCCAAAGCTAGCACTATGTCATGAGTGGGGTAATTTTAGTAATGGGTTATTATTTTTCGTGAAGCATAATTTATCACCAAATAATTTTTCATGAGAACAAAACCCAACCCCTTCTTGGATTACTCTATATAGATCACAAACCTTCTCCACTACATGGTAGTGTGAGCACAGTTGCACAAGCTGGACTTCCTTTTAGCTCTTTGAAATTTTCTTCATATTCCACCATCAACATAAACATAACCCCAATCAGAGTCAAATTTTTGAGTGGATTTTATAAAATTGGAAAATATTTCATGAAACCTCAATAATATCCATCCAAAAAAATAAAACATCAGATAGTAATTACCATTGTTGGTTTCAAGCAACATTCTATAAGTTCTATTTTTTTCTAGATCCATAGATATCTTCTCTCATAAGTTTATGTGACAAAAAAATTAAACTTTCTAAAGAGAAAACTCACACTAGGAAACATTTTCATAATGATTCTCCATTATCAGGGACTTCAGTACAATAATGAATTCATCTTCGTAATCTTCCTATATTTTTAATAGACATTAATATTGTCTACAAAGACTATATTAAACTAATAAATATATTATCTAAATAATAAATTCATTATATCCATGAGTATAGAATGGGAATTAGTAATACAAAAAGGAATAACTGTAAATTCATAGTGTCCATACTTTTAATGGAGTTCCGTCTATTGTATATCCACATTCATGGCCCTTAATTGATGATATCTCAAAAGAAGTCAAATCATGGAGAAGTATTGTGCTTCGCATAGTTATTAGTATATGTCCTGAATTCGGGGAATAAGATTTCTACTTTTGATAGTTATTTTGTTATGTTCATGATAATTAATAAAGAGCCTCGTTGATCCATCCCTCTTCCTAACAAATATAACAGGTTCTCCCCAATGTGATGCACTTGGTCATATTTATTTCTTATCAATATTATCTGAGAGTTTCTTCTTCAATTCCTACAACTCAATTGGAAATATTTTATAAGGTTTCTTTGAAACTTAAATAACACCTTGTATGAATTCTATTGAAAAATGTACTTCAGGATTCGTTATAATACCAAGAAATTATTCAATAAAGGCATTATCAAACTTCTGTACAATGGGTGTGTTATTAATTTTGATTTTCTCTCGATGAATTTGAGGTAGATAAGCTTGATTTATGAGGATCAAGACCCATAAGATTGATGAAATATATTCTATAAGGTCATATTAATCCTTTCATTAATAGATGAATATAGATTTGTCTTGAATATTATTTGTGAATTCACATCCATGTAAATTGATGTGATCTCCATAGAGAAGAAACCAATAAATTCCATAAATCACATAAAATTCGACTATAAAATGTATCACATGATATACAGGAATCCCATTACCATAAACATAGAATTAAGATGAATTATAAACATGGGACATGACCGTTTTTCCATTATGTTTTTTTAGAGCTGTCTCTAAATGTTATTGTTGAGGTAATACAATGGTACCCTTAGAAAATTATTATTCAATAAAACTATGGGTGGATCCAAAATCAAATAATAAATTATCATTTTTAGATTGGATGGTATGTATACATTTAGATGCTTCATTATCGTACTCCACATCTCCTACAGTGATCATATATGACTTTCCATTATCTTGGATCATAAGATTTTGTTTTCATAAATCATTATCATTAATCCTAGGATTAAAGAATTAATTGTAAAAATTCCCCTTTTCCTTGAACTTGTGACATTGAATTGTACAAGGTCCATTCTATGCGGCCTTTTCTATTTTCACATCATTATATAAATTTTCAAATCACATCAAAATTCAACTACCCATTCACCTTATTTCACACACTTAAAACATTTACTTGTCACTTAAATAAAAAATTTCTCCATATATCTTTCCACACTATGAGAATAAAGGAAAACTCATCTTCATTTCAATTTTTTATTTATATTTTCCTTTGAATTATATTCATCTCTTATTATAAAAACCATAGTACTAATGGGTTACTCCAATATCTATATCTTCCTTGAGAGCACATAAATTGATTTTTTATTTATTTATTTACGTCCCTTAGGGCTAATTCCTTTTGGTGACTTGGTTTTAAGCCACTATATAATCAACATTTTACTCTCAGTTTGGATAATAATTACATAACCATACCTTTAATGTCTGGTAAAATTTAATTCATAGGTACCAACAGATTCATCATCCATTTTGATAAGTTAAATGAAATACTTATCCATATATGTTTAAACAATTCCAGGAATGTACATATTAAAAAATATGTTATTAGAATATTCCCATTCTAAAGATTCAATTTCATCTCATTATCTCATATTCTTGATAAGCTTCTATCATTGATCTCATTATCCTTCTTAACTATATATTTATAAGATGATTTATATTGTTATAATCATTGGTGAACTGAAAATATTTTTTCAGTGGTACTGATACATTGTTAATCCACTAATTTATTAGAATACTATATGATATAAGGTGGGAGTTTCATCATGATGGATTCAACCGAATGATGTTCACTCCTTTTCTTGTCTGGAAGTATGGCATGCTTCAGAGGTCAATGAAGTTGTGTGTGCATAACTAGAATATTATTCTTTTTGGCACCCATAACACATGGTTTCTCAAGAGGATAATCATTGCATTTCCCCTCTAATTTTTCATTAACACGATTCTCTCAGGTTTAAGCCATTGGCTAAAACCAAGAATCATAGTGTGAGAAACACAAATCATAATGGAATAACCACATAACCAAGAATAAAATTTCAATTTTGTAAACATTAGGGTTAATCCTTGGTAATTAATGATTATTTCTAAAACACTACGATTGAAACATAAACTTCAACATATCATTTTCATTCTTACTATGGTTTTCTCATCCTAGTTTCCAATGGTTAATAATACCGTACCTAATATATCAAGTATAAAGAACCATAATTTACATACATTAATATTACATCAATGTTAAATAATATTCTTAAAAAAATATAAATATCCCACAATAAGAAATTATAAGTATAATTTCATTATAAAAAACAATCATAACCAACTGGTTCATAAGACATATTTATTATCTCCCACTAATTTCATTATAACTACACCCCTTTGTAACATATCATACTTACTACCCTTCTTCATGACATGGGGAAAAGAAAAATGTGAAAGGGTAAGATTAGATTCTAAAAAAGGGTAAACAAGTGAAATATCAATCATATCGTAATCATAAGACGTACGAACATAAAATTTTATAATCCTATCCTCCATATGAATGATCATGTTTTCATGACATGGTGTAAATCCTGAAAGTTCAAAAATATTAGTAATAGAAATACTAAAAGTCCAAAAATAAGACATAATGTTTCATGTAATACACGTAATTTTAGAAAATCAATTCATCTTAGTCATGCCTCACTCCCAATACCATCATAGTAGAAAATGTTTATTAATAAACTGTTTTCACTCCCCATTCCAGCCCTTTATTAATTAACTGGTGTCACTTCCCATTATATCCATTTCAATATCTTATGATTTAAATATTTACTTAATATATTAGAGGGATATATAGGTCCCACCCATCTCATAATTATATCATTCTAACGTGTGCCACAGAAAAATACTTCATTCATCATAACAGAACCTAGAGAATAAAAATGGTTTCATAAACATCATTCAATCGTTACGTAATCTAGGTAAAATAAATGGATTTCATACACAATCATATAATAAGATAAATAAGGATATTTTATTTGAAACATATCCTCATTCTAGAATTACATCTTAGGTGTAAAATTACATTGATATAAGACAAGAAATTAATTCTTGTGAAAAATATTAATCATTATTTAAAAATGTTTTATTTTTCCAAATTTCAACAAATTTTCAAATGAATATAATTTATTTTAAATTAAAAATGAACTCTTTTAGAGAAATAATCTTGGAATAAAGGCATTTTGAAAATTTAATGTTCTAGTCCTGTTAAATATGTTAAAAAATTCTCCTCATCCTTTTTAAGGAAAAGTCCAAAAGTACCTCATATCGAATAACAAAAAAATATTCGTTTCATACAATTTAAAAAAAATTCACCAATGGGTAAAATAGTATTTAAAAAATTTATAAGAATATAAATAATATTTCATATTTAGTAATCATGGACATGGATGATAAATATACCCCATTAAATACTTACGTATAATCAATCTCTGATAACAATGAGATTGTGAAATAATCCGTTTCCGTATGGTCGATTTACTTTGTATGTATTCAAACATCATGTATAATGATTTAAATAATTTCATTGAATTATTTCCTAATAATGGTACTTTTTATGATATAATATTTGGTCAAATTATCATTTGTTTTTTACTATCATTTAATTAATTCTTTTTGTGTAGGTATTAACTATTTCATTTTCTTATGCATGTTTTGTCGAATAAGTTCTGGTTCTCCTTAAAATGTCATATTTAGATCATTAAAAATTATATTAACAATATATATATATTATTTATTAATTCTATACATATATATATAATCATTCATTAATTAATATCATATATAATGATTCACATTGCATCATAGAGACGGTAGTTGTACGTACACATGAGTGGCAATATAATTCCCCAAATTATTGAATAGTATTTAAGTGAATGGTGAATAATATTTTAAAATTAATATAATATTATAATAAAAATATATATTTTTTATTATTTCAATCATTATACCTTTCCATGTATGGTGGTGGTAAAAATAAGATTACACCACAATGTGGAGACGGTAAGTTGTATGTATGCTTGTGTAGTGATTTCATTATTCATATAATGGATAGAAAGTGGAATATTGTAGTTATATAATCTTAATAACAATGGAGTATATATGTGATGAAAGATTAATTACATCATAATGAAATAAATAATGAAGAGTATGGGGAAGCAGAATGACGTTTGAAAGAATCGGTAGATGAGATTTCCTCTTATTTGATGTGATTCCTCTAAATCTCCTCTTTGAGAAGTAGAGTTGGAATTTGAATAAGACCAGAACCTATATATTGTAACTATGTATGTTTATAATGGAAAATTTCATGGGATGGATGATCTTGATGAATTATGGAGAATAAAAGAGGTTGGGTGATGGGGCCCATTTATAATTGAGGTGAGGGGAACTTTTGGGATCACAAAATATATTAATTTATAATAAAATCAAAACCCATCAAAAAAACATCCAAAATTTCCAAATTTTGAATAAGAGATAAGATAGTGTTGTAATCTCATCAACAAAAATATTTTAGAAATGTTTTTCTACTAATTTTAATTTTATCATTTTAATTAAAACGTTGTTATTCTATTTAAATTTTAACTAGGGTAACAAATATTTCAATATTAAAAGGGTATAATATTTTCATATTTGAGGTCACATAGAAATCAAATAGATACCTTAAAACATTTCTAACCATATAATAATTATTATATATTTCTCAAAAATGTTTTATGACTTTTAAATAATTTAATTACACAATATTTTAAAAAACAATAAATAGTTGCAATTTTGATACTATTCAATTCATTGATTTAAAAAAATATAAAGATAAAACGTTATCATATATCCAAACATATATTATATTAATAAGAGTTCAATTTATTCTATAAAATTCTGTTGAAATACTAGTTAGAAAAAAATATATTTTATTAATATTTTTAATAATTTATTTGTTACCTCTATCAATAAATGATTACTACATCAATATTGTGTAATTATTATGTATACATATATTTTGAATAAAAATTAAAAAAAAACACTATGATGTGGATAAATATAGTATATTTAATATGATAGTTTTAGTGAAATGTTTCTTCTTGGAAATACGAAATTTAAAATTTTATACTTATTTAATTATGAATGTTAAAACCCTAACATCGCATTAAATTAAATAATATATTTGTCACAATATATTATATAAGGCTCAAAGTGGTCACTAACTCAACTATTGGAAGGTTATGGTCGATATAAACTTTCCAATAATATTTATTCATGTGTTTCAGTCTTTTGATGGTTATTAAAATTTTAATTATTATTTTTATTTATTTCTCACCAGTTAAGTAATTTTTACATCATAAAAGTATAAGTCTTTAAAGTGATTATTTATTTTTTGAAAAATTAAATAAATTTACATGATAAATAGAAGAATTTTTAATTTCATGTGAATATTTATAAACTAATTTATCTTTTTTATAAACATATATAAAAATTAATTAGTTGTTAATATTTGATTGAGACATATTGAACTTTTCTATAAGTAAAAAATAAATTAAACATTCTAATATCTTTTACATGGCTTCCAAAGTGCACCATTTTGAACCAAAGATGATTGAGTTAGAAAAAGAATCATCTAATGATAATTTTACTAAAGATAGTATGATTTTATAATTGAATTCTTATCATTAATTACCCAGTTTCCCTATGGATAGTATTAACAAAAATTACTGAAGATACTATTCAAAATACCAAGAAATAATATAATGTTATTTTTATAATTCAGAGAAACTAATTCTAAAAATATTATCAATTATTCAAAATTAAAAACACAAAAAGCCTATGATATTTATAATGACCCATAATTTACATACATTAATATAACTTCAATGTTTTAGAATACTCCTTAAAAGATTCAAAAAATCTATTATATGATTGTACAGGTATAGTGTCTTAAGATACTATGAAACTTAAAGAACTAGTCTATAAGACATCTTCATTTTCTCCCATGTATTTCATCATAACTGTACCCATTTTGACTTATCATACTTAATACCATTCTTTATGACATGGGGAAAAGAAAAACACCAAAGGGAGAGCTCAGATTCTTTGTAAAGGTAGAAATGGGATATATCAATCATATCAAAATCAAAAGAGAGAAGAACAAAATATTTTTAATGTTTCTTCCAGTAAATGATATATTGTGATATCTTTCCGTGGGATTATTCATGAAGGTTCATAAGAATCAATGAATATAATCCCAAAAGTCATAAAGTAAGAAATGATGTTCTTTGGAATACACATAATCATAGAAAATCATTTCATGTAATAAAGGCTATCTATCAATACCATCATAACAGACAAATTCCATTATTGAACCGATTTCGCTCCTCGATCTAGCCATGAATTTCTATGTTGAGATCATTTCACATTCCATCAATGTATACATAATGAGAGATAAATATTTACCTACTTCATTGGAGGGAGATATAGGTCCCACCCATATAATAATAAAATCATTCTTATGTGTTCAAAAAAAAAATCATTCATCATAGCATAACCCAATGAATAAATTGGGTTTCTTAAGTATCTTTCCAACATAACATTATCTATGTAAAAAAATGAATTTCATAAATAGAATTACATAAAAACATTATATAATCATGGGAATAATAAATATATTATACTTGAAATAAATAACTATTAAGGAATACTATTTATATGGAATATAATTTTCATATAATACTAGAAATGAATTCATGAGGGAAATATCCTTTCTAATTCAAAAACATATTCATTTCTCAAAATTTCAATCAATTTTAAAAGAAAATAATTTATTTGAATATAAACATGAAATCTTGTAGAGTATTCATTAAGGAAATAAACAATTATGAAAACGTAAATATTTTTCATGCAATATAAGAGAAAAATAAATTCTCCATGTACTTTTTCCGGAAATGTCATAAAGTACCTCGTATCGAATAAAAAAAATGATTACTTCCATTCAATTTAATAAGATTTCTCCAATAGATAAACGTGAAACAGAAAAAATTGTATAAGTATGAAAATAATAGTAAATATTTATTAAATATGTACATGGATGTTAAACAATTCATAGTAAATACTTATGCATAAAAAATCTCAGAAAATAATTATATTCCAAGATTATCCCTTACCTTGGGTATGATTTCATTTGTATCTATCCAAACCTCTTGTATAATGATTTAAATAATTAAATAATCATATTTCAGAATCATATTGAATTTTATGATATCATATGTGATTATATTTTCATCATTTAGTTAATAACATTTCATTATATCTTGTGTAATGGCCAAGACCTCTCCAGTCCATTACATTGTGAAAATACGGTGTTAGAGGAGTTTTGGAAGGTCAAGGTGACTTTGGGGTAAGTTTGGGCGGAATTTTAAGGAAGACTAAATGGCATTAGCTTTCGCATGGGCAGTGCACGTTTTTTCTAAACCGTGCGGCCAAACCATATGAGGATGGTGTTAGAGGCAGTGGCTAACGCATGGTTAACACACGGTTTGGCTATCCGTGTGGACTAACCATGTGATGAGTTTTTGGAGATGTATTAGAAAAGGCACATTTAGCGCACGGTTTGTCAAACCATGAGGACTAACCGTGAAGGAACTTAATCGTAGATCATAAAATTGTGGATCTAACTTTTTTTGCCAATAAATGGTTCATTTAAGACCCCAGGCGGCCAGAACTTGGGATTACCCTTCCTTGAGGATAGTGGAACCTCTCCCATGTGTTTTGGAAGTGATCTGAAGGCTTCTCTTGGCGATCAAAGCCATTTTTTGAGCTTTGTGATCTTTCTTTATCATTCTTGTTCGGTTTCATAGATCTAATTGGATATACTCCTCCTCTTCCCTTGGATTCATAGATCTACGTCTGTTATGGGTAGATCTGAGTGTTTGGATGCCAATTATAGGGATATTTGGTCTTGATCATTCAAGGAGGATAGATCTAAGGCAGGTTTTTGGAGAATCAACAGGGTTTCTTGAGTGTTATTTGACCGTCGTGGTTTCGTAAAAAACAATTGAGGTAGGGATGTTACCTTTGTCTCTCTCTCTTTTGTGCATTATGAGGTGTGGTTATCATCTTGTTTTCATGAGATAAGGTTGAACTAGTTAACAAAGATAATTACTGGTTAAAGAATGGGTTTGGTGAATTTGTTTTGATATTGTTGTTTTATTTCCATCAATTATTATCCTTTGATTATGTTGTGAATTGAATAAGGTTATTCCTACTAAAAATCATGGCCGTTGGGGGCCTTTTTTGCACAATTAAATGTTTCCCTATTTTTCTGGATTTTTTTGTGGATGGAATTTCATAGAATGTGGAAATTGGTTAATTATGAAAAGTTGGATAATTAGATAAATACCTAGAACCGTTAGGGGATCACCCAAGTTAAACGAAATGAAAGAATGAATTTTTGGGTGCTAGTTGGGGTTTAGTTATGTGAAGGAGTGTTTCATGGGTTGTTCTGGAACGGGTGATCAGTGGGGCTGCGGTTGGCTTGGTTGTGGGTTGGCGGGTATGATATGGTAGTGATGGGCAGTGGAGCTGCGACAAATGGTATCAAAGAAATGATGACATGGTACGAGTTTTGTTTCTAATATGTTTGTGGTTATGGTGGTCGGCAGCAGGGCTGCAGGGATGGGTTGAGCATATGGATACAAAGTGGAGGAGTTAGATAATGAATTGTGGGACATGGTAGTTGATTAAATATGGAAAATAAATGGAATTATTTGGATGATAAAATAAAATGTTGTTGCGTTTCTTGTGTTTTCCCTAACATTATTTGTGGTTTTCTAGGATATTTTTTATTAACTTTTGATCTGGTTTGGTTGTTTTTATTTTCTCAGTAGTTAAGGAACTGATAAACTAAAACTTTTGAATAATGAAAATCATAATGGGTTTTATGGATGTTTATTGTGTGCATACTTTTGAGGTAGTAGTGTCGAGGGATGTGCTCAAATATTTTGCGTAGAAGCTTTAGGATGGGCTGAGTGGTTGATATAATTTAATAAATCTGTACGTTTTATGTTTCTTTACACACCCCACCCATGTTGACCACTACGTGCTGAACACCCATGGGATGGGGGGGTGAGATTCCCAACATCCAAAGGTTTTCTGGTTACTGTTCTTCCATGTACTCCCTCTTCCGGGTTCTATAGCCTAAGATCCTTCAGGCAGGTTATGACAGATATTTCCCAAGAGTCATCGGGATGATATGTGATGTGGTTCCCAGGTGTCTTCAGAATGAGATGTGTTTATTGGTGAGGATTAAGTGCTGGCGGGATACTATGATGGCAGAAGATTGAGTGCCAGTGGGATACTATGATGGTCGAGTATTGAGTATAGGCAGGATACTATGAGCTTCGTATGGTAAGGTTACCGCACAAGCTCGAGCTTCGTATGACCAGTTTGCAAAACTAGCTCAGGAAGAGGGGGAAGCATCTGAGCATTAGGTATGAGGGCTTGAGAAGTATTCAATTGGAAGGTGGTGCGGGGTACCTATACATTGATAATATTACTATACATCTCTATTGACTTGGGATATTAGGAGAGTGTGGCTGGTATGGTTGGGTGGATAGATTCCTTGTTAGTCTCTAGTTCCTTTTGTTTTCTCACGGCATTAGGATGTCCCCCACCTATGCACGAGAGCTTTAGGTTTTCCTACTGAGTATACTTGTATTCTCACCCTACGTTTACATTCAGTTCTTCAAGAGGACTTCGGGGACTGTGTGAGACCTTGCTAGTTGGGCGTTGGAGTTTCGTTGGTTGTAGTTTTTTCTTTCTTTTGGTATCGTACTTTGGAGCGTTTCTTGTACTTGTACTTTTGTTTCAGTTTATTATAAAACATGCATATGGGATGGTTTTGGGTTTATTTTCATTTACTTGTTCTTTTTCTTTTTGTTGTTTTACTCATCCTATTTCCAATCATAAATAATAAAAATGGTAATGCCTCCCATATTTGTGAAAAATCATACCCTTGGTGCTAGTCGCCCCTCCGGGGCATACTGGAGGTGGGACACAGGGAACATTATCTCCCTTTCACAATTTACAGCTCAGGATGGGAGTCTTTGGTGGGAGGGGGTCGTGACACGTGTCATTCGAGTATTAACATCTTCATTTTATTATGCATTTTTTTGAATAAGATTATGATTTCCATCATAGGTTATATTTGTATCATTATAAAATTATATTAATATTATATATATCATATTTATTCATTCACTACATTTAATTGATAATGATATAATTAAGTTCATGTAGAATGAATCTCATCGCATCAGGGAGATGGTATTCCATATATACGAAAGTTGGAAAATATAATTCTCATAATTGTAGTACGATATTTATGTGAATGGTGTATAATATTTCAGAATCAATTTAATGTTATAATAATCATGTATAGTTTCTATTTCCATCATTATACCCTTCCATTTAAGGTGGTGGTGAAAACATATTACACCAGAGCCAGGAGATGGTATGTTGTACGTACCCACACTTGGTGATTCTGTTTTTCAAATAATTGATAAAAAAGACGAATATTTTTGTCACATAAACATAATAATATCTTATTATGTCTATCATACTGGATTTATTACTTTTTAATGAAACAACTCATTAATATGAAGTAGAATATGAATGGTATCTGAATGAATCGGTATAAAGGATTACCATTTATTCGTCTTTCTACCTCGACATCTCCACTTAGAAAAATATAGTATGTTATTAAAGAAGACCAAAACATCTATAATGTAAATAGTGAAGTTGATAAGGTAATAGGGCAGTGTATGTCTGACCTTGAAGGGTTAATGTGATTTAATGAGGTGAGAGAGGAGGTGAACATTCATAATTGAGGTGAGGGGAACTTTGGGATCACCATAAATAATTATTTATAATAATATAAAATTCCATCCAAAAATCTCAAAAATATCCCAATTTCGATGATGAGATGATGTAGAGTATTAACATAATCAACCAATATATTTTAGAGAAGTTTTTCTATGATATTATATCTTATAATTTTAAATAACACAATGTTAATATTTTTAATTTTTAACTTGGGAAAAAACAATTCAATATTAAAATGGTAGAATATTTATTTATTTGATGTCAATTAGACAATAAATTAATTTATTAAAACATTTTATAAAATATAATAATTATTCATTGTTTTTTAGAAATGTTTTATCATTTTTATGTTATTAAATAATACATTATTTTGATAAAAAATCAATATTATGAATTTAACACTATTCAATTCATTGATTTTTAAAAATATTTAGATGAAAAGTTCAGTACAACTATTCTGTAAAGTTAATGTTAATATATAATACTCATTAAACAAATTAATTAGAAAAAATTATATTTATTTTAATATTTTGAAAAACATTTATGTGTTATCTCTATTAAAGAAATAATTACTACAATATGTTTTTATAATTATTTAATATACATATTTTTTTTAATAAAAATTAAATTCAAAATATAATGAAAAATATAAATATACTAAATTTATAAGAAATATTTTTAGTTGAATTTCCATTCATGAAAATATATCATTTAAAATGTTATACTAAAAAAATTATGAATATGAAAACATTAGCATCACATTAAATAAAATAATATATGTGTACTAATATATTCTAGAAGGCTTTAAATGGTCACTAAATATACCCTTGGATGGTTAAGTTTTATATATACTCGATCAATAAAATTTGGTCAAATTTTTTTTTCTTATGGTAAATTGAATTTTAATAAAAAATATTTTATTGATTTCTCATCAATTAATTAATTTGTATATCATCAAAGTAGAAGTCATTAATGTAATTATGTTTTTCATAAAAATTAAAATTAAATTACCATTATAAAGAAAAAAAATTAGCTTTCAAATGAGTATTCATAATCTAATTTATCTTTTGTATAACATTATATAAAAAATCATTTTTTATAAATATTTGAGAGATACATATATTACATTTTATTGAATAGAAATAAATTAAATGTGATATTATCATCCAAGTGGCTACAAAAATAAACCATTTCATCCCAAGGATTATTTAAGTCAAATTAAAATCATCCAAATATATTAATACAAGGGTTACTGTTTTTTTATAATAGTATTATTTCTCTAAGTTACCTGGTTTACCCTTTTACCGTATTAATAAAAATTACAGAAGTTACAGTTTTTAGATCCGAAAAATAAGATAAGGATATTTAAATAATTTGGACCTAACGTTTAAAAATATGGAATCCATTTTTCAAAATAAAAAGACATATTTTGAGGTATTTAATATAAAATTAATCACACTATCAGAAATACAGATTGAGCATTAAAAGATAAAATTGTAAAAATGTTTGAATTGTTTTAACATCTGAATTCAATGTAAAATTAATGATAATGACATCCATTATTTTTTATGATAATATAATATTATACTTATACACTAAAAAATTAAATATTATAATTTAACCATATCAATTATTTTGATGACAAAAGTTTTTTCATTTTAAAATTAATTTACTTTTACAATTCATTCATATATGATCGTTATCAGAAAAACCTTAAAACTTCATCTAATGTTATATTTTATATCCAAAATCCAAATAACATGTTTATTTTTTCATCTAAAAATTATTAATGTGTCAAAATATTAATTTAAAATGGGTTTGGCATTAAATGGAAGAACACTACCCTTTTTAAAAATATAGGGTTTTATACATCAAATATGGGGTTTTCATACCCTATGGGAAACATATCTATTGTAGGAATGTAAATAACATTTTATTAAGTATATAATATATATATCTTATTAATATTGTTTAATAATAGTAACTCACTTAATTTTCTAATAAAAAGAAACAAAATTTAATTAATTTATATATTTCTTAAATAATTGGTAGGGAATGAATTCACCATACATTTTCATAACTTAGTTGAATTTATTTCCACTAACCAAACAACTAGGTTAAAATGGTAATAGTATACTAATGTTACTTCATGGTTTTCTTAAACCCACAATTGTATTCAATTCATGCTAGAGAAGTATTAAAATTATTTATAGGGAATATTTCATAAAAACATCCGGGTGTTATATTCTACACAATTAAACAGAATTTCACCCTAAAAATACATCACTTGGAAAAAATATGATTATATATCTCCCTCATCATATCCTCAAGTTCCCATGTATCTTATAAAAACTAGTGTCTCCACCACAAAACATTAACCAAGTTGGTGGTATTGTTTTGCATATCTTTTTTTCTACAATCCATAATCTCTATCAATTGTTCTTCATAAGAAATATATTTTTAGAGTGGTATGAATTATTGGTTTATTTCATGAGATGTATTAGGTATTTACATTCGCAACATAGATATGTAGAACACATCATGAACGTGATAGAGATTCCGTGGAAGTGGAAATTAGTATTCTACATTCCCACTACGATCCAGAATATCAAAAGAACTTATATACCTAGGGCTCAACTTTCCCTTTATTCCAATTCATGTTAAACACTTACAGGGATATATTTATAGAAATAACTTGTTTCCAAATTAAATATCATGATCTTTTACATAGATTTTAGCATTACATTTTTTTCATCATGGAGCTATTCCTATGAGTTTTTTAATAGATTTTACATTTTTTTCCATTTAATCCACTTGATTTTGTTATAAGAGATTTGCTTTATCCAACTTCATCCCAAAAGGTTAGATCTCTACACTTTTTCCCCTAATGTTATTTATAATGAGACTTCTTATTACAATATTGAAATCTGTTATTGTACAGAAAATCCATAAAAGGTATGTGTAGATCCGACAAACCTTTGAAATAATTAGAGAAATATCTCAACTTGTATTCTAGAGTTTGAATTTTCCTCTTTTACTAAAAAAGTGTCATAGGATGATAATCAGTGATGAAACATAACTCTATATCTAATTCCTACTGAGGAATTCAACATATTATCAAGGAAAACCTTAAATCATGATCAGATATAATGAAAATTTGTACTCCATGCAATCTTACAATATTCATTACATATATCCCAAAAAATGATGATCAAAAAATAAATCCTCTATAATAGAAATGAATTGTGCTGACTTTATTAGGCGATCAACTATATCCCACACAACATTATGGGATTTTTATTTTTATTGATTTTCTATAATAACTTCCATAATTATGTTTTCCAATTTTTATTCAATTATGGTTAATGGTTGTAACATCACCTTAGAATTGAATCTCTAAAACTTAACTTGATAACATACCAAGAACTAAGAGACCTATTTGAAAACATATCTTATCATTCCATCCCACCATTAATAATATTTTAAGTCCCTATACATCTTTGTGATTCCATGAATAATAGATAATAAAGAAATATGAACCATATCCAATATATCATTCTTTAAATTTGGTATGATAGGAATACAAACCTAGTTCATGAACATTATTATTCAAATACAATCATGGTTTAATTCATGAACAATTTAACATTCTTTAGTAGATCTACATCTTCATTTTGCCCCTTCTTAATATGAAATTGTATAGATGGTTGAACATTTAATTTATATAAATAATATTTCTCAACATCCATTCATAATTCAAGATATTTTCTATAAAAATTTGTTTATATTGGATATTTTTTATCCTCATAATCAATAGGATAGCATGGTCCTTTCGACTCAAAGAATCTACCACATTGTTCACTTTCCCAAGGTGGTAATGTATTATGATGTTGTAATATTTAATCAACTCCAACCATATTCTATCAATCATATTCAATTCATTTTGTGTGAAAAAATAATTTAAAATTTTATTATCATTATAAATATAAAACCTTTCCCCATAAGGATAATTCCTCCATATCTTTTGTGTAAATATTTCTGAAGATAACGCAATGTCATGAGTGGGGTAATTTTTTTAATGGGTTATTATTTTTCATGAAGCATAAGCTATCACCAAATAATTTTTCCTGAGAACAAAACCCAACCCTTTCTTGGATTCATCCATATAGATCACAAACCTTCTCCACTACAAGGTAGTGTGAGCACAGTTGCACAAGATATCCATCTTTTTAGCTCTTTGAAATTTTCTTCATATTCCACCATACACATGAAAATCACCTCAATCCGAGTCAATTTTTTGAGTGGATTTTATAATATTGGAAAATATTTCAAGAAACCTCAATAATATCCATCCAAAAGAATAAAACATCAGATAGTAATTACCATTGTTGGTTTCAAGAAATATTCTATAACTTCAATTTTTTTTCTAGATCCATATATATCTTCTATCTTGAGATTATGTGACACAAAAATTATACTTTCTAAAGAGAAAACTCACACTAGGAAAATTTTTCATAATGATTCTCCATTATCAGGGTCTTCAGTACAATAATGAATTCATCTTTGTAATCTTCCTATCTTTTTAATAGACATTAATATTGTCTGTAAAGACTACAGTAACTAATCAATATATTCTATAAATAATATATTCATTATATCCATGAGTATAGAATGAGAATTAGTAATACAAAAAGGAATCACTGTAAATTCATAGTGTCTATACTTTGAATGGTGTTCCGTCTATGGTATATCCACACTCATGGCCCTTAATTGCTGATATCTCAAAATAAGTCAAATCATGGAGAAGTATTGTGCTCCACATAGTTATTAATATATTTCCTAAATGCAGGGAATAGGATATCTACTTTTGATAGTTATTTTGTTATGTTCATGATAATTAATAAAGATTCTCGTTGATCCATCCCTCTTCCTAAAAAATATAACAGGTTCTCCCCAATGTGATGCACTTGGTCATATTTATTTCTTATCAATATTATCTGAGAGTTTCTTCTTCAATTCCTACAACTCAATTGGAAATATTCTATAAGGTTTCATTGAATCTTAAATAACACCCGGTATGAATTATATTGAAAAATATACTTCAAGATTCGTTATAATACCAATAAATTCTTCAAGAAAGGCATTATCAATCTTCTGTACAATGGGTGTGTTATTAATTGTGATTTTCTCCCGAACAATTTGTGGTAGATAAGCTTCATTTATGAGGATCAAGACCCATAATATTGATGAAATTTCTTCTATAAGGTCATATTAATCCTTTCATTGATAGATGAATATAGATTTATCTTTAATATTAATTGTGAATTCCCATCCATGTAAATTGATATGATCTCCATTGAGAAGAACCCAATAAATTCCATAAATCACATCAAATTAGACTATTAAAAGTATCACATGATATGGAGGAGTCCCATTATCATAATCATCAACTGAAGATGAATTATATACATGGGACATGACCGTTGTTCCATTAAGTTTTTTCAGAGCTGTCTCTAAATGTTATTGTCGAGGTAATACAATGGTACCCTTAGAAAATTATTCTTCAATAAAACTGTGGGTGGATCCAAAATCAAATAATAAATTATCATTTTTAGATTGGATGGTATGTGTACCTTTCGATGCTTTATTATCGTACTCCACATCTCCTACAGTGATCATATATGACTTTCCATTATCTTGGATCTTAAGATTTTGTTGTCATAAATCATCATCATTAGTCCTAGGATTGAGGAATTGATTGGAAAAATTCCCCATTTCCTTGAACTTGTGACATTGAATTGTAGAAGGTCCATTCTATGCGGCCTTTTCTATATTCACATCATTATATAAATTTTCTAATCACATCAAAATTCAACTACCCGTTGACCTTATTTCACACACTTAAAACATTTACTTGTCACTTAAATAAAATTTTTCTCCATATTTCTTTCCACACTATGAGAATAAAGGAAAACTCATCTTCATTTCAATTTTGTATTTATATTATCCCTTGAATTATATTTTTCACTTCTTATAAAAACCATAGTACTAATGGGTTACTCCAATATCCATATCTTCCTTGAGAGCACATAAATTGATTATTTATTTATTTATTGATGTCACTTAGGGTTAATTCCCTTTGGTGACTTGGTTTTAAGGCACTAAATAAATAGAATTTTACTCTCAGTTTGGATAATAATTACATAACCATACATTTAATGTCTGGTAAAATTTGATTCATAGGTACCAACAGATTCATCATCCATTTTGATAAGTTAAATGAAATACTTATCCATATATGTTGAAACAATTCTAGGAATTTACATATTAAAAAAATATGTTATTGAACTCTTCTCATTCTAAAGAATCAATTTCATCTCATTATCTCATATTCTTGATATGCTTCTATAATTGATCTCATTATCTTTCTGAACTATATATTTATAAGATGATTTATAATGTTATAATCATTGGAGAAATGAAAATATTTTTTCAGTGGTACTGATACATTGTTAATCCACTAATGTATTAGAATACAATATGATATAAGGTGGGAGTTTCATCATGATGGATTCAACCGAATGATTTTCACTCATTTTCTTGTTTGGAAGTATGGAATGCTTCAGAGGTCAATAAAGTTGTGTGTGCATAACTAGAATATTTTTTATTTTGGCACCCATAAAACATGGTTTCTCAAGAGGATAATCATTGCATTGCCCGTCTAATTTTGTATTAAAACGATTCTTTCAGGTTTAAGCCATTGACTAAAACCAAGAATCAAAGTGTGAGAATCACAAATCATAATGGAATAACCACATAACCAAGAATGAAATTTCAATTTTGTAAACATTAGGGTTAATCCTTGGTAATTAATGCTAATTTCTAAAACACTACGATTGAAACATAAACTTCAACATATCATTTGGGTTCTTACTATGGTTTTCTCATCCTAGTTTCCAATGGTTAATAATACCTTTCCTATTATATCAACTATAAAGAACCATATTTTACATACATTAATATTACATCAAAGTTCAATAATATTCATCAAAAAATATAAAAATCCCACAATAAGACATCATAAGTATAATTTCATTATAAACAAAAAATCATAACAAACTGGTTCATAAGACATCTTCATTGTCTCCAACTTATTTCATTATAACTACACCCCTTTTTAACATATCATACTTACTACCCTTCTTCATGACATGGGGAAAAGAAAAATATGAAATGGTAAGATCAGATGCTCAGAAAGGTTAAACAAGTGACATATCAATCATATCGTAATCATAAGATGTACGAACATAAAATTTTATAATCTTATCCTCCATATGAATGATCATGTTTTCAGGACATGGTGTAAATCATGAAGGTTCAAAAATATTAGTAATAAAAATTATAAAAGTCAAAAAATAAGACATGATGTCTCGTGTAATACACGCAATTTTAGAAAATCAATTCATCTTAGTCATGCCTCACTCCAAATACCATCATAGCAGAAATGTTTATTACTAAACTGTGTTCACTCCTCATTCCATCCCTTTATCAATGAACTTGTATCACTTCCCATTATATCCATTTCAATATCATATGATTTAAATATTTACTTAATCCATTAGAGGGACATATAGGTCCCACCCATCTCATAATTATATCATTCCTACGTGTGCCATAGAAAAATAATTCATTCACCATAACAGAACCCAGAGAATAAAAATGGTTTCATAAACATCGTTTAATCATTACATAATCTATGTAAAATAAATGGATTTCATACACAACCATGTAATAAGATAAATAAGGATATTTTATTTGAAACATATCCTCATTCTAGAATTACATCTTAGGTGGAAAATTACATTGATGTAAGACAAGAAATTAATTCTTGTGAAAAAAATTAATCTTTATTTAAAAATGATTTATTTTTCCAAATTTCAACAAATTTTCAAATGAATATAATTTATTTTAAATTAAACAGGAAATCTTTTAGAGAAATAATCTTGGAATAAAGGCATTTTGAAAATGTAAAGTTCCAGTCCGGTTAAATATGTTAAAAAAATTCTCCTCATCCTTTTTAAGGAAAAGTCCAAAAATACCTCATATCGAATAAGAAAAAAATATTTGTTTCATACCATTTAATAAAAATTCACCAATGGGTAAAATAGTATTTAAACAATTTATAATAATATAAATAATATTTCATATTTAGTAATCATGTATGTGGATGATAAATATACCCCATTAAATACTAACGTATAATCAATCTCTGATAACAATGAGATTGGGAAATAATCCCTTTCCGTATGGTCGATTTCCATTGTATGTACTCAAACATCATGTATAATGATTTAAATAATTTCATTGAATTATTAAATAATAATGTTACTTTTTATGATATCATATTTGGTCAAATTATCATTTGTTTTTTAATATCATATAATTATTACTTTTTGTGTAGGTATTAACTATTTCATTTGCTTATGCATGTTTTGTCGAATAAGTTCTGGTTCTCCTTAAAATGTCATATTTAGATCATTAAAAATTATATTAACAATATATATATATTATTTATTAATTCTATACATATATATATAATCATTCATTAATTAATATCATATATAATAATTCTCATTGCATCGTAGAGACGGTAGTTGTACGTACACATGAGTGACAATATAATTCCAAAAATTATTGAATGGTATTTAAGTGAATGGTGAATAATATTTTAAAATTAATATAATATTATAATAAAAATATATATATTTTATTATTTCAATCATTATACCTTTCCATGTATGGTGGTGGTAAAAATAAGATTACACCACAATGTGGAGACGGTAAGTTATATGTATGCTTGTGTAGTGATTTCATTATTCATATAATGGATAGAAAGTGGAATATTGTAGTTATATAATATTAATAACAATGGATTATATATGTGATGAAAGATTAATTACATTATAATGAAATAAATAATGAAGAGTTTGGGGAAGCAGAATGACGTTTGAAAGAATCGGTAGATGAGATTTCCTCTTATTTGATGTGATTCCTCTAAATCTCCTCTTTGATAAGTAGAGTTGGAATTTGAATAAGACCAGAACCTATATATTGTAACTATGTATGTTTATAATGGAAAATTTTATGGGATGGATGATCTTGATGAATAATGGAGAATAAAAGAGGTGGGGTGAAGGGGCCCATTTATAATTGAGGTGAGGGGAACTTTTGGGATCACAAAATATATTAATTTATAATAAAATCAAAACCCATCAAAAAAACATCCAAAATTTCCAAATTTTTATTAAGAGATAAGATAGTGTTGTAATCTCATCAACAAAAAGATTTTAGAAATGTTTTTATACTAATTTTAATTTTATCATTTTAATTAAAACATTGTTATTTTATTTAAATTTTAACTAGGGTAACAAATATTTCAACATTAAAAGGGTATAATATTTTCCTATTTGAGGTCACATAGAAATCAAATAGATACCTTAAAACATTTCCAACCATATAATAATTTTTATATATTTCTCAAAAATGTTTTATGACTTTTAAATAATTTAATTACACAATATTTTGAAAAATAATAAATAGTTGCAATTTTCATACTATTCAATTCATTGATTTAAAAAAATATAAAGATAACACGTTATCATATATACCAACATATATTATATTAATAAGAGTTCAATTTATTCTATAAAATTCAGTTGAAATACTAGTTAGAAAAAATTATATTTTATTAATATTTCTAATAATTTATTTGTTACCTCTATCAATAAATGATTACTACATCAATATTGTGTAATTATTATGTATACATATATTTTGAATAAAAATTAAAAATAAAACACTATGATGTGGATAAATATAGTATATTTAATATGATAGTTTTAGTGAAATGTTTCTTCATGGAAATACGAAATTTAAAATTTTATACTTATTTAATTATGAATGTTAAAACCCTAACATTGCATTAAATTAAATAATATATTTGTCACAATATATTATATAAGGCTCAAAGTGGTCACTAACTCAACTATTGGAAGGTTATGGTTGATATAAACATTCCAATAATATTTATTCAGGTGTTTCAGTCTTTTGATGGTTATTAAAATTTTAATTATTATTTTTATTTATTTCTCACCAGTTAAGTAATTTTTACATCATAAAAGCATAAGTCTTTAAAGTGATTATTTATTTTTTGAAAAATTAAATAAATTTACATGATAAATAGAAGAATTTTTAATTTCATGTGAATATTTATAAACTAATTAATCTTTTTTATAAGCATATATAAAAATTAATTAGTTGTTAATATATGATTGAGACATATTGAACTTTTCTATAAGTAAAAAATAAATTAAACATTTTAATATCTTTTACGTGGCTTCCAAAGTGCACAATTTTGAACCAAACATGATTGAGTTAGAAAAAGAATCATCTAATGATAATTTTACCAAAGATAGTATGATTTTATAATTGAATTCTTATCATTAATTACCCAGTTTCCCTATGGATAGTATTAACAAAAATTACTGAAGTTACTATTCAAAATACCAAGAAATAATATAATGTTATTTTTATAATTCAGAAAAACTAATTCTAAATATATTATCAATTATTCAAAATTAAAAACATAGAAAGCCTATGATATTTACAATGACCCATAATTTACATACATTAATATCACTTCAATGTTTTAGAATACTCCTTATAAGATTCAAAAAATCTATTATATGATTGTACAGGTATAGTGGCTTAAGATACTATGAAACTTAAAGAACTAGTCTATAAGACATCTTCATTTTCTCCCATGTATTTCATCATAACTGGACCCTTTTTGACTTATCTTACTTAATACCATTCTTTATGACATGGGGAAAAGAAAAACACCAAAGGGAGAGCTCAGATTCTTTGTAAAGGTAGAAATGGGATATATCAATCATATCAAAATCAAAAGAGAGAAGAAAAAAATATTTTTAATGTTTCTTCCAGTAAATGATATATTGTGATATCTTTCCATGGGATTATTCATTAAGGTTCATAAGAATCAATGAATGTAATCCCAAAAATCATAAAGTAAGAAATGATATTCTTTGGAATACACATAATCATAGAAAATCATTTCATGTAATAAAGTCTATCTATCAATACCATCATAGCAGAAAAATTCCATTATTGAACCGATTTTGCTCCTCGATCTAGCCATGAATTTCTATGTTGAGATCATTTAACATTCCATCAATGTATAAATAATGAGAGATAAATATTTACCTACTTCATTGGAGGGAGATATAGGTCCCACCCATCTAATAATGAAATCATTCTTATGTGTTCAAAAAAAAAATCATTCATCATAGCATAACCCAATTAATAAATTGGGTTTCTTAAGTATCTTTCCAACATAACATTATCTATGTAAAAAATGGATTTCATAAATATAATTACATAAAAACATTATATAATCATGGGAATAATAAAGATATTATACTTGAAACAAATAACTATTAAGGAATACTATTTATATGGAATATAATTTTGATATAACACTAGAAATGAATTCATGAGGGAAATATCCTTTCTAATTCAAAAACATATTAATTTCTCAAAATTTCAATCAAATTTAAAAGAAAATAATTTATTTGAATATAAACATGAAATCTTGTAGAGTATTCATTAAGGAAATAAACCATTATGAAAACGTAAATATTTTTTATGCAATATAAGAGAAAAATAAATTCTCCTTGTACTTTTTCCGGAAATGTCATAAAGTACCTCGTATCGAATAAAAAAAATGATTACTTCCATTTAATTTAATAAGATTTCTCCAATAGATAAACGTGAACCTGAAAAAATTGTATAAGTATGAAAATAATAGTAAATATTTATTAAATATGTACATGGATGTTAAATAATTCATAGTAAATACTTATGCATAAAAAATCTCAGAAAATAATTATATTCCAAGATTATCCCTTACCTTGGGTATGATTTCATTTGTATCTATCCAAACCTCTTTTATAATGATTTAAATAATTAAATAATCATACTTCAGAATCATATTGAATTTTATGATATCATATGTGATTATATTTTCATCATTTAGTTAATAACATTTCATGATATCTTGTGTAATGGCTAAGACCTCTCCAGTCCATTACATTGTGAAAATACGGTGTTAGAGGAGTTTTGGAAGGTCAAGGTGACTTTGGGGTAAGTTTGGGAGGAATTTTAAGGAAGACTAAATGGCATTTGCTTTCGCATGGGCTGTGCACGTTTTTTCTAAACCGTGTGGCCAAACCATGTGAGGATTGTGTTAGAGGCAGTGGCTAACGCATGGTTAACACATGGTTTGGCAAACCGTGTGGAATAACCATGTGATGAGTTTTTGGAGATGTATTATCAAACGCACAGTTAGCGCACGGTTTGTCAAACCATGAGGACTAACCGTGAAGGAACTTAATCGTAGATCATAAAATTGTGGATCTAACTTCTTTTGCCAATAAATGGTTCATTTAAGCCCCCAAGCGGCCATAACATGGGATTACCCTTCCTTGAGGATAGTGGAACCTCTCCCATGTGTTTTGGATGTGATCTGAAGGCTTCTCTTGGCGAATCAAAGCCGCTTTTTGAGCTTTGTGATCTTTCTTTATCGTTCTTGTTCGGTTTCATAGATCCAATTGGATATACTCCTCCTCTTCCCTTGGATTCATATATCTACGCCTGTTATGGGTAGATCTGAGTGTGTGGATGCCAATTATAGGGATATTTAGTCTTGATCATTCTAGGAGGATAGATCTAAGGCAGGTTTTTGGAGAATCAACAGGGTTTCTTGAGTGTTATTTGACCGTCGTGGTTTCGTCAAAAACCATTGAGGTAGGGATCTTACCTTTGTCTCTCTCTCTTTTGTGCATTATGAGGGGTGGTTATCCTCTTGTTTTCATGAGATAAGGCTGAACTAGTAAACAAAGATAATAAATGGTTAATGAATGGGTTTGGTGAAATTTTTTTGATATTGTTGTTTTATTTCCATCAATTATTATCCTTTGATTATGTTGTGAATTGAATAAGGTTATTCCTACTAAAAATCATGGCCGTTGGGGGCCTTTTTTTGCACAATTAAATGTTTCCCTATTTTTCTGGATTGTTTTGTGGATGGAATTTCATAGAATGTGGAAATTGGTTAATTATGAAAAGTTGGATAATTAGATAAATACCTAGAACCGTTAGAGGATCACCCAAGTTAAACGAAATGAAAGAATGAATTTTTGGGTTCAAGTTGGGGTTTAGTTATGTGAAGGAGTGTTTCATGGGTTGTTGTGAAACGGGTGATCAGTGGGGCTGTGGTTGGCTTGGTTGTGGGTTGGCGCGTATGGTATGGTAGTGATGGGAAGTGGAGATGCGACAAATGGTATCAAAGAAATGATGACATGGTACGGGTTTTTTTCTAATATGTTTGTGGTTATGGTGGTCGGCAGGAGGGCTGCAGGGATGGGTTGAGCATATGGATACAAAGTGGAGGAGTTAGCTAATGAATTGTGGGACATGGTATTTGATTAAATATGGAAAATAAATGGAATTATTTGGATGATAAAATAAAATGTTGTTTTGTTTCTTGTGTTTTCCCTAACATTATTTGTGGTTTTCTAGGATATGTTTTATTAACTTTTGATCTGGTTTGGTTGGTTTTAGTTTCTCGGTAGTTAAGGAACTGATAAACTAAAACTTTTGAATCATGAAAATCATAATGGGCTTTATGGCTGTTTATTGTGTGCATACTTTTGAGGTAGCAGTGTCGAGGGATGTTCTAAAATCTTTTGCATAGAAGATTTAGGATGGGATGAGTGGTTGATATAATTTAATAAATCTGTACGTTTTATGTTTCTTTACACACCCCACCCATGTTGACCACTACGTGCTGAACACCCATGGGATGGGGGGTGAGATTCCCAACATCCAAATGTTTTCTGGTTAATGTTCTTCCATGTACTCCCTCTTCCGGGTTCTATAGCCTAAGATCCTTCAGGCAGGTTATGACAGATATTTCCCAAGAGTCATCGGGATGATATGTGATGTGGTTCCCAGGTGTCTTCGGAATGAGATGTGTTTATTGGTGAGGATTAAGTGCTGGCGGGATACTATGATGGAAGATGATTGAGTGCCAGTGGGATACTATGATGGTCGAGTATTGAGTATAGGCAGGATACTATGAGCTTCGTATGGTAAGGTTACCGCACAAGCTCGAGCTTCGTATGACCAGTTTGCAGAACTAGCTCAGGAAGAGGGGGAAGCATCAGAGCATTAGGTATGAGGTCTTGAGAAGTATTCAGATGGAAGGTGGTGCGGGGTACCCATACATTGATAATATTACTATATATCTCTATTGACTTGGGATATTAGGAGAGTGTGGCTGGTACGGTTGGGTGGATAGATTCCTTGTTAGTCTCTAGTTCCTTTTGTTTTCTCACGGGGCATTAGGATGTCCCCCACCTATGCACGAGAGCTCACTACGGGAAAAATGAGCAATTGCGACGGGTTATTTGCGACGGGATTTATTCCCGTCGCAAATAGTCATGTTAAAAACTTATTTGCGACGGGGGTATTTTCCCGTCGCAAATAAGGAGGCTTTTGCGACGGGATTGCTTTCCCCGTCGCAAATAGTTTTCCCGCGATGCGCGCCAAATCGCGGGAAACTTATTTGCGACGGGGAAATATTCCCGTCGCAAATAACCGGCGGCGGTAAAAGGTATTTGCGACGGGAATATTCCCCCGTCGCAAATACTATGTCGGCAGGGATTATTTGCGACGGGACCCGTCGCAAATAACTATTTACCGGTTGACCGTAATAAATGTTGGCTAAGGTATTTGCGACGGGTACCGTCGCAAATAATACTATTTGCGACGGGAATCCCGTCGCAAATGGGCCCGTCGCAAATAATCTAACCTATAAATACCCCCATCCGTTTTTTTCATTTCATTCTCATTCCTTATCTTCTCTCTCTCTCAGAATTATATTTCTAGAGTTGAGTTTTTCTCCAGTTTAAGTTTTTTCTCCGGAGCTGATATTAAAGTTTTGAAGAACGATCAGAACAGATCAATTTTCAAGGTATTTATCTTCATTTTAATTTTTTATTTATTTTTAATTTCTTATTAGTTTCTATTATTATTAATTAGTTGTAATTTAATTATGTTCACATTGTTTTATTATTTAATAAATTTAAATTATAAGTATTGTTTATATGGTAATTAGGAATAATTAGTAATAATTTTTAGTAATTAAGAATAAATATTAATAACTAGTAATAAATACCAATAATTAAGAATAAGAACATTATTATATTATTAGTTTATTTTATTATTAATATTAAAATAATATAATTTTTTATATATATACAGTTCTTTTTTCATCTGTGTGTTTGCTGTCTTCACATGTATTATTTGTATGTGGAGATAGAAAACGCACAGATGAAAAAAGAACTGTATATAAATTAGAAAATTATATTATTTTAATATTAATAATAAAATATATTAATAATGTTATTATTTGTAATTATTGGTAATTATTTCTAATTATTGATAATTATTCATTTAATTACTAATAATTATCAATAATTAAGAATAATTAGTAATAATTACCAATAATTAACAATAATTAGTATTAATTACCTATAATTAGTATTAATTACCAATAATTAGTATTAATTACCAATAATTAGTATTAATTACCAATAATTCGTAATAATTAGGAATAATTAACAATAATTAGTAATAATTAGGAATAATTAACAATAATTACGAATAATTAACAATAATTAGTAATAATTAGGAATAATTAGGAATAATTAGTAATAATTAGGAATAATTAGTATTAATTAGGAATAATTAGTAATAATTACCAATAATTAGGAATAATTAGGAATAATTAGTATTAATTACAAATAATTAGTATTAATTAGGAATAATTAGTATTAATTACAAATAATTAGTATTAATTACAAATAATTAGTATTAATTACAAATAATTAGTATTAATTACCAATAATTAGTCTTAATTACCAATAATTAGTATTAATTACCAATAATTAGTATTAATTACAAATAATTCGTAATAATTAGTATTAATTACCAATAATTCGTAATAATTAGGAATAATTAACATTAATTAGTAATAATTAGGAATAATTAACAATAATTAGGAATAATTAGTAATAATTAGGAATAATTAGTAATAATTAGGAATAATTAGTAATAATTAGGAATAATTAGTAATAATTAGGAATAATTAGGAATAATTAGTATTAATTAGGAATAATTAGTATTAATTACCAATAATTAGTATTAATTAGGAATAATTAGTATTAATTAGGAATAATTAGTATTAATTACAAATAATTAGTATTAATTACCAATAATTAGTCTTAATTACCAATAATTAGTATTAATTACCAATAATTAGTATTAATTACCAATAATTAGTATTAATTACCAATAATTAGTATTAATTACCAATAATTAGTATTAATTAGTAATAATTAGGAATAATTAGTAATAATTACCAATAATTAGTATTAATTAGGAATAATTAGTATTAATTACCAATAATTAGTATTAATTACCAATAATTAGTATTAATTACCAATAATTAGTATTAATTACCAATAATTAGTATTAATTACCAATAATTAGTATTAATTAGGAATAATTAACGATAATTAGTAATAATTAGGAATAATTAACAATAATTAGTAATAATTAGGAATAATTAACAATAATTAGTAATAATTAGGAATAATTAACAATAAGTAGGAATAATTAGGAATAATTAGTATTAACAAGGAATAATTAGTATTAATTACCAATAATTAGTATTAATTAGGAATAATTAGTATTAATTACCAATAATTAGTATTAATTACCAATAATTAGTATTAATTACCAATAATTAGTATTAATTACCAATAATTAGTATTAATTACCAATAATTAGTATTAATTAGGAATAATTAACGATAATTAGTAATAATTAGGAATAATTAACAATAATTAGTAATAATTAGGAATAATTAGTAATAATTAGGAATAATTAGTATTAATTAGGAATAATTAGTATTAATTAGGAATAATTAGTATTAATTAGGAATAATTAGTATTAATTAGGAATAATTAGTATTAATTACCAATAATTAGTATTAATTAACAATAATTAGTATTAATTAGGAATAATTAACAATAATTAGTAATAATTAGGAATAATTAACAATAATTAGTAATAATTAGGAATAATTAACAATAATTAGTAATAATTAGTATTAATTAGGAATAATTAGTAATAATTACCAATAATTAGTATTAATTAGGAATAATTAGTAATAATTACCAATAATTAGTATTAATTACCAATAATTAGTATTAATTACCAATAATTAGTATTAATTACCAATAATTAGTAATAATTAGGAATAATTAACAATAATTAGTAATAATTAGGAATAATTAACAATAATTAGTAATAATTAGGAATAATTAACAATAATTAGGAATAATTAGTATTAATTAAATTATTTATTAGTATTCTATTATTTTTATTTTTGAATTATAATTCTACTATTATTATAGTAATTAAAATAATTTATTATTTTCAATTGTAAATTATAATTCTATTATTATATTAATTAAAATAATTTATTAATAATTTATTTTTTTTTATTTTTTTTATAGTATTTGCGACGGGATACTATGCCCGTCGCAAATACTAGTATTATTAATATTTTTTTATTTTTTTTTAAAAAGAGTATTTGCGACGGGTCCCGTCGCAATTACTATGAATAGTATTTGCGACGGGTCCCGGTTCCCGTCGCAAATACTAGTATTATTAATTTTTTTATTTTTAAAAAAAAAACGTTATTGCGACGGGCCCGTCGCAAATACCTTTTGCGACGGGACCCGTCGCAAATAGTTTTTGCGACGGGCCCGTCGCAATAACTGTTTAAAAAGTTTTTTACAAAAATACGGAATACTATTTGCGACGGGGAGAATGCCCGTCGCAAAAAAGGGCTTTAGAGACGGTCCCGTCGCAAATAAGTTTAGTTGCGACGGGGCCCCGTCGCAAATGTCTATTTGCGACGGGATCCCGTCGCAAATAGCCCGTCGCAAATACCTGTTTTTCCAGTAGTGGCTTTAGGTTTCCCTACTGAGTATACTTGTATTCTCACCCTACGTTTACATTCAGTTTTTCAAGAGGACTTCAGGGACTGTGCGAGACCTTGCTAGTTGGGCGTTGGAGTTTCGTTGGTTGTAGTTTTTTCTTTCTTTTGGTATCGTACTTTGGAGCGTTTCTTGTACTTTTACTTTTGTTTCAGTTTATTATAAAACATGCATATGGGATGGTTTTGGGTTTATTTTCATTTACTTGTTCTTTTTCTTTTTGTTGTTTTACTCATCCTATTTCCAATCATAAATAATAAAAATGGTAATGCCTCCCATATTTGTGAAAAATCATACCCTTGTTGCTAGTCGCCCCTCCAGGGCATACTGGAGGTGGGACACAGGGACCATTATCTCCCTTTCACCATTTACAGCTCAGGATGGGAGTCTTTGATGGGAGGGGGTCGTGACACGTGTCATTCGAGTATTAACATCTTCATTTTATTATGCTTTTTTTTTGAATAAGATTATGCTTTCCATCATAGGTTATATTTGTATCATTATAAAATTATATTAATATTATATATATCATATTTATTCATTCACTACATTTAATTGATAATGATATAATTAAGTTCATGTAGAATGAATCTCATCGCATCAGGGAGATGGTATTCCATATATACGAAAGTGGGAAAATATAATTCTCAAAATTGTAGTACGATATTTATGTGAATGGTGTATAATATTTCAGAATGGTATGACTTATTGGTATGAATTATTGGTTTATTTCATGAGATGTATTAGGTATGTACATTTGCAACATAGACATGTAGAACACATCATGAACTTGATAGAGATTCTGTGGAAGTGGAAATTAGTATGCTACATTCCCACTACGATCCAGAATATCAAAAGAACTTATATACCTAGGGCTCAACTTTCCCTTTATTCCAATTCATGTTAAACACTTCCAGGGATATATTTATAGAAATAACTTGTCGCCAAATTAAATATCATGATCTTTTACATAGATTTTAGCATTACATTTTTTTCATCATGGAGCTATTCCTATGAGTTTTTTAATAAATTTTACATTTTTTTCCATTTAATCCACTTGATTATGTTATAAGAGATTTGTTTTATCCAACTTCATCCCAAAATGTTAGATCTCTACACTTTTTCACCTAAAGTTATTTATAAGGAGACTTCTTATTAAAATATTGAAATCTTTCATTGTACAGAAAATCCATAAAAGGTATGTGTAGATCTGACAAACCTTTGAAATAATTAGAGAAATATCTCAACTTGTATTCTAGAGTTTGAATTTTCCTCTTTTACTAAACAACTGTTAGAGGATGATAATCAGTGATGAAACATAACTCTATATCTAATTCCTACTGAGGAATTCAACATATTATCAAGGAAAACCTTAAATCATGATCAGATATAATGAAAATTTGTACTCTATGCAATCTTACAATATCCATTACATATATCCCAAAAAATGATGATCAAAAAAGAAATCCTCTATAATAGAAATGACTTGTGCTGACTTTATTAGGCGATCAACTATATCCCACACAACATTATGGGATTTTTATTTTTATTGATTTTCTATAATAACTTCCATAATTATGTTTTCCCATTTTTATTCAATTATGGTTAATGGTTGTAACATCACCTTAGACTTGAATCTCTAAAACTTAACATGATAACATACCAAGAACTAAGAGACCTATTTGAAAACATATCTTATCATTCCATCCCACCATTAATAATCTTTTAAGTCCCTATACATCTTTGTGATTCCATGAATAATAGATAATAAAGAAATATGAACCATATCCAATATATCATTCTTTACATTTGGTATGAAAGGAATACAAACCTAGTTCATGAACATTATTATTCCAATACAATCATGGTTTAATTCATGAACATTTTAACATTCTTTAGTAGATCTACATCTTCATTTCTCCCCTTCTTATTATGAAATTGTATAGATGGTTGAACATTTAATTTATATAAATAATATTTCTCAACATCCATTCATAATTCAAGATATTTTCTATAAAAATTTGTTTATATTGGATATTTTTTATCCTCATAATCAATAGGATAACATGGTCCTTTCGACTCAAAGAATCTACCACATTGTTCACTTTCCCAAGGTGGTAATGTATTATGATGTTGTAATATTTAATCAACTCCAACCATATTCTAACAATCATATTCAATTTATTTTGTGTGAAAATATAATTTAAAATTTTATTATCATTATAAATATAAAACCTTTCCCCATAAGGATAATTCCTCAATATCTTTTGTGTAAATATTTCTGAAGCTAACGCAATGTCATGAGTGGGGTAATTTTTTTAATGGGTTATTATTTTTCATGAAGCATAAGCTATCACCAAATAATTTTTCCTGAGAACAAAACCCAACCCTTTCTTGGATTCATCCATATAGATCACAAACCTTCTCCACTACGAGGTAGTGTGAGCACAGTTGCACAAGATATCCTTCTTTTTAGCTCTTTGAAATTTTCTTCATATTCCACCATACACATGAAAATCACCTCAATCCGAGTCAATTTTTTGAGTGGATTTTATAATATTGGAAAATATTTCAAGAAACATCAATAATATCAATCCAAAAGAATGAAACATCAGATAGTAATTACCATTGTTGGTTTCAAGGAATATTCTATAACTTCAATTTTTTTCTAGATCTATATATATCTTCTATCTTGAGATTATGTGACACAAAAATTATACTTTCTAAAGAGAAAACTCACACTAGGAAAAATTTTCATAATGATTCTCCATTATCAGGGTCTTCAGTACAATAATGAAATCATCTTTGTAATCTTCCTATCTTTTTAATAGACATTAATATTGTCTATAAAGACTACAGTAACTAATCAATATATTCTATAAATAATATATTCATTATATCCATGAGTATAGAATGAGAATTAGTAATAAAAAAGGAATCACTGTAAATTCATAGTGTCCATACTTTGAATGGAGTTCCGTCTATGGTATATCCACACTCATGGCCCTTAATTGATGATATCTCAAAAGAAGTCAAATCATGGAGAAGTATTGTGCTCCGCATAGTTATTAATATATTTCCTAAATGCAGGGAATAAGATATCTACTTTTGATAGTTATTTTGTAATGTTCATGATAATTAATAAAGATTCTCGTTGATCCATCCCTCTTCCTAAAAAATATAACAGGTTCTCCCCAATGTGATGCACTTGGTCATATTTATTTCTTATCAATATTATCTGAGAGTTTCTTCTTCAATTCCTACAACTCAATTGGAACTATTCTATAAGGTTTCATTGAAACTTAAATAACACCCGGTATGAATTATATTGAAAAATATACTTCAAGATTCGTTATAATACCAAGAAATTATTCAAGAAAGGCATTATCAAAATTCTGTACAATGGGTGTGTTATTAATTGTGATTTTCTCCCGAACAATTTGTGGTAGATAAGCTTCATTTATGAGGATCAAGACCCATAAGATCGATGAAATTTCTTCTATAAGGTCATATTAATCCTTTCATTGATAGATGAATATAGATTTATCTTGAATATTAATTGTGAATTCCCATCCATGTAAATTGATATGATCTCCATAGAGAAGAACCCAATAAATTCCATAAATCACATCAAATTAGACTATTAAAAGTATCACATGATATGGAGGAATCCCATTACCATAATCATCAACTGAAGATGAATTATAAACATGGGACACGACCGTTGTTCCATTAAGTTTTTTCAGAGCTGTCTCTAAATGTTATTGTCGAGGTAATACAATGGTACCCTTAGAAAATTCTTCTTCAATAAAACTGTGGGTGGATCCAAAATCAAATAATAAATTATCATTTTTAGATTGGATGGTATGTGTACCTTTCGATGCTTTATTATCGTACTCCACATCTCCTACAGTGATCATATATGACTTTCCATTATCTTGGATCTTAAGATTTTGTTGTCATAAATCATCGTCATTAGTCCTAGGATTGAGGAATTGATTGGAAAAATTCCCCATTACCTTGAACTTGTGACATTGAATTGTAGAAGGTCCATTCTATACGGCCTTTTCTATATTCACATCATTATATAAATTTTCGAATCACATCAAAATTCAACTACCCGTTGACCTTATTTCACACACTTAAAACATTTACTTGTCACTTAAATAAAATTTTTCTCCATATTTCTTTCCACACTATGAGAATAAAGGAAAACTCATCTTCATTTCAATTTTGTATTTATATTATCCTTTGAATTATATTTTTCACTTCTTATAAAAACCATAGTACTAATGGGTTACTCCAATATCCATATCTTCATTGAGAGCACATAAATTGATTTTTTATTTATTTATTGATGTCACTTAGGGTTAATTCCCTTTGGTGACTTGGTTTTAAGGCACTAAATAAACAGAATTTTACTCTCAGTTTGGATAATAATTACATAACCATACTTTTAATGTCTGGTAAAATTTGATTCATAGGTACCAACAGATTCATCATCCATTTTGATAAGTTAAATGAAATACTTATCCATATATGTTGAAACAATTCTAGGAATTTACATATTAAAAAAATATGTTATTGAACTCTTCTCATTCTAAAGAATCAATTTCATCTCATTATCCCATATTCTTGATATGATTCTATAATTGATCTCATTGTCTTTCTGAACTATATATTTATAAGATGATTTATAATGTTATAATCATTGGAGAAATGAAAATATTTTTTCAGTGGTACTGATACATTGTTAATCCACTACTGTATTAGAATACAAGATGATATAAGGAGGGAGTTGCATCATGATGGATTCAACCGAATGATTTTCACTCCTTTTCTTGTTTGGAAGTATGGAATGCTTCAGAGGTCAATGAAGTTGTGTGTGCATAACTAGAATATTTTTCATTTTGGCACCCATAAAACATGGTTTCTCAAGAGGATAATCATTGCATTTCCCGTCTAATTTTGTATTAAAACGATTCTTTCAGGTTTAAGCCATTGACTAAAACCAAGAATCACAGTGTGAGAATCACAAATCATAATGGAATAACTACATAACCATGAATGAAATTTCAATTTTGTAAACATTAGGGTTAATCCTTGGTAATTAATGATAATTTCTAAAACACTACTGTTTCGGTGCGGATGTGCGTCGGGTTACGCTGTTCCGCCAGGACGTGTTCGCGCGTGCACCCGTCAACCCGAGGGGATGGGCGCGCGGCTTGTGGTCCCGCAGTCCTGCTTTCCAAAGGCGGGCGGCATCCGTCCCTTATTCAGGAGCGTCTGCTCCTTGATCGAAACCGGGATGATGGGATGTCGGCTCCTCCTTCCTTGGACGTCTCCTCGGAACTCGTCGCCTAATCCGGGTCTCCCTCATAGATTTAAGACATGCTCGTGAATCTCGTTCCCGGCGCCATATCTTCATGGACACCGGTTAATTACGCTGCTTCTGCCCGGACGGTCCAAGGAGTCTGGTCGGGGCAGCAACCTGCGGTGAGGAGGCCGGGTGGCTCTGGGTGCTGGGGGCGTGTCGTAACACTGCGGCTCTGCACGTCTGTCTTCCGTCCCTAATAGGGCCTCTCTAAGGCATGATGACCTGAGGCATCCCGCACTGGGTGCGGGGAACTGTGTCCCCTGAGGTTTTCCTCAGCTTCCCATGTTTAACACGGGGTACGCCGCGAGTTTAACGTCCAGCGGGGACGGCATCGGACTGATCAACACGAAGAGTGGATCAGATGAGAGAACCCCTTGCGGGGAACCTCCGACGCTGGGGCCAGCGCATGGGCGGCTTCCCAAGTGATGTGGAGTGGAGTGAAGTGGCATGACCCCACCGGGATGTGGCGGCCCGGGTAAGGATCAGGATGGATGATGGAGTGAAGAGCTTGGACCCCGTAGGGGCTTCCTACGTACCGCGCGTTAGCACATATCAAAGTCAACGTAGTTCGGGTATACAGTTTAACGTCATGCTGGACGTCGGCAAGCCGACTCACGAAGAGGTCGAGGCCGCCGGGCGGAGGATTGAACCGAACCACCTCGCACAGAGGGGGATGGAACGGCCGGGTGGATCACAGTTTCACGTCATGCTGGACGATAAAAGGAGAAATGGAAAAAGGGGCTGTGGGGAGGCACAGTGGAGATACACACGGGCAGTCTCCCACAGGGGCGGATTCATAGGTGAATCGACGCAAGCGTGAACCCTGGAGGGGTCCACTGATGGACAAACCGACGTGAATACGACCGGGACGACCAGGTGGTGGGCTTGAACCTCAGGGAGGCTTCCTACGTACCCTGTTTAGAAGACAGGGATCAAAGTCCACGTAGTTCATTCTGTCAGGACTTACGCACTTGAGGCAGCCCGGATGCGGAAAAACTCAGTTGGAAGGGACTTGGACCGAAAGTAGGAGACACCTCGATCCCAGTCACACCCTCTACTGGCTTCGGCAGTGGGGAAGCGCAATGGAGATACACATGTGCAGCCCCCCACAAGAAACTAGGGGTTTGTAATACCCTACCCCCGTAGGGAAAAGCCGCTCCCATTAAATCGTCCCTAAAGAGGGGCAATCCCGACATCCCTGCAGAGACGAGCGGGTGGGGGCCACATTCAAACCGGGGGGGACCCTGCGTGCGAGGCACGGGATCCGGTGATGCGGACAGTTTAACGTCTTGCCGGACGAAGTACAGTTTAACGTCGTGTGTTGAGGACGAAGCGGACGGTTTAACGTCTTGCTGGACGAAGTACAGTTTAGCGTCGTGTGCTGAGGACGAAGCGGACGATTTAACGTCTTGCCGGACGAAGTACAGTTTAACGTCGTGTGCTGAGGACGAAGGAGCTTGGCGGTTTAACGTCTTGCAGCACGGACGATAGGGGCTAGGCAGTTTAGCGTCGTGCAGCTTGGACGTAGTACAGTTTAACGTCATGTTGGACGGATGCAGTTTAGCGTCATGCGGGACGAATGTGCAGTTTATCGTCATGCTGGACAAATGTGCAGTTTAACGTCATGCTGGACGTATGTGCAGTTTAACGTCATGGTGGACGTATGTGCAGTTTAACGTCATGCTGGACGTTGGTTGCCGCCGATGGGTCCGTGTCACTTCGCGCAAGCCTGGAGGGCCGCACGGGAAGACAACGCACGGTGCGGGCACCCAGGATGAAGATCATCGGGCGCCACGCAGGCGGGTACCCTCAGGGGGTCAAGTGGGGCGACCCTGGCGGATTGCGCGCAAAAGAGGAGCTTTGCGCGCAAAATAGCAGGTCGGCGCGCAAAATGGCGGGCTGGCGCGCAATCGGGCCAGCCCTTTCCGCGCGGATGATTGAGATTACGCGCACCAGGCTTCGGGTAGCGCGCGGGGGCAACGGCTCATTCTCTAACGAATGGCCACTTTGAAAATGGGGGGTGCGCGCAATCGGGCTGGATTGCGCGCACCCGGGGGCAATTGCGCGCAAGAGGCTTCTTTTGCGCGCAAAGGTCTTCGGGTTAAGGATTATTCAAAGGAAAGGAGCCAAGGGGATTGCGCGCGAAGGCGAACCCCAAGGCTCTATTGCGCGAAAGAAAGGAGGTTACCTGAAGATCGGCATTACGCGCGGAAGGGGTTGGATTGCGCGAACGAGCGACGCTTCGGATTCTGGCAACCTTCAAAACGTCGGGGGTCGCCTTATATTTATAGGCAACCCCGGGCGCGGAATCCGGTCTCGGGCGCGGAATTCCCTTCGCGGGCGCGGAATCAGGACCCGGCGCGCAAGGGAGCCGCGCAGGCCACGGGCGCGCAAAATAGCGCGCCGGCCCAGCGCATTGCGCGCATCCCGGGAGGATTGCGCGCCGAGACTCAACTTTGCGCTCGGGCCTCTGAAATTTCCCGCAAGTCCTCCGGGCCCTCCGGAACGTGCCTCTGACTCCAAATATCACTTCGCTTTCCGCATCCGGAGCTTCGTTTGGGAACAACGGACTTTTCCGGCGTCTACAAAAGCCCCCCCTCAGAATCTGATCGGCGAGAGGTCGCAACGATCGGGTTCCGAGGGAGACGCCGGAATGCCGAAGTCCTGGGCTGCGCGGGACTTAGGCGCGCAAAAAGGGGCGCCGGGCGCGCAATTTGCAGCCGCGGTCGCGCAATCGAGCATTCCGCGCGGCGCGGAATCCCGGCCTCGTCTATAAATAGGGGTCCAGGGTTCCGCGTTCCGTACACTGGCCTTCCGCGCGATAAGCTTCAACGCTCTCGTGCGCGAAATTGCCTTTTCCGGTCGCGAAATTCGCCCGATCAGCGCGCAAAACCATCCGGATTTCGCCTGACTTTGCGCGAAAACCCGGAACTTTGCGCGAAATTCTTCCCGATTGCGCGTCGTCCACTTGGATTGCGCGCCAACCTTCAAACTTCTCTACCAGCCTCGTCCGATCCCGCACGCTTCATCCCTTAACCCGCACGACTCCCGAAACTTCTGAGATGGCCGCGCATCAAGGAAATGAGGGGGATGCCGCCATTCGCAGAGCAGAGATGGCGGCGAACGAGGAGGTTTACGGAGCCAAGGAGATTGTTTCCAACAATCAATCCCTGTTCGACTTGCTGACGCCGGCCCAGAGGACATATCCACTGTCGGACAACCTGCCGCTCTGGAACTTCGGCATCCTAGATGAGGTTCCGGTGCCAGGGTTCGAGGTTGAAGCGCCACGGACCTGGGTGACTCGGGAGGACGAGCTTCCCCGCTATAACATCACCAACAATGGGCATCCTGCCAGGGAGACCAGGCACTTGGACGTCTATGTCCTGAACCCGAGGACGCGAACCATTGACGGGGGTGAGCCTACTGCGGAGAATTCTCCAGCCTTCTACTCGAGCACATATCGCCAGAGTGTCACTGACGACACCAAGGGCTGGCTGAAGGACTGGGACTTGCGGTCTGGGGGCAATTTCACCAGCGAGTGGGCCTGGGCGTTCTGGGTACGCCACACTTGCGATCACTTCGCAGAGGAGCTGCGGTACATCGGCCTGTTTGAGGCGGTGTGGACGTCGCAGTTCCACTTCTACCAGCAGTCCGAGCTCGGGCCGGAGCTGTTCACCCGCTGGTCCTCGGATACCAACACCTTCCATCTTCACCATGGGGAGGTCGGCATCGGTCTCTGAGACATCCACTGCATCGGAGGTATCCCGCTGGAGGGCTACCAGTATGATTAGTTCCTGCCTCCGAGGAACACCTGGGGTGACAGGTCACGGACTCCCATCCTGACGTGGCATCTGCTGGACCTGGCTACAGAGCGGCTCGGGGTCAAGGACTTCCAGAAGGACATAGCCTACAAGGAGTGGTTCTGCCAGTTCTTGGAGCATGACCCAGCGGTCAAGATGCCAGGCAGGGGGAAGCGGTGCCCGACCGCAGCTCAGAGGAGCCGGAACGGGTCGTACTGGCGGGTCCTGGAGACGGGCGACTACCGCTCATGGGGGTACCACGTCATCGAGGCCCGGGACCCAAATGTCCGGTACGCGGCGTTCCTGGCCGCCTTTCTGAGTGGGTGGCTCCTGCCAGTGCGGGACGCGAGAATGGGCGTTCGCCCGGCGACACTGGCGGTGGCGGGCGCTATGGCCGCCAACAAAAGATACAACCTCGGGGTCCCAGTGCTGGCGAGGCTGTATTCCATCCTGGGACGCATCTCACGAGGGGGGTCGCCACGAAGGATCTATGGGCCCTTTCAGTTCTTCCACGGCTGGGTGGCTTCTCACCTCGGTGGGTACACGTTTCCGAACGCCATCATTCCTCCGGGCAACGGCCTGCGACCCTCCCTGCTGAACATCGCGGGGGTCGCTCCGATGACCCTAAGCGAGGAGGGCGTGAGGATTCGGATTGGCAATCATGCCAATTTCAACTTCAGTCCGTTCCCCACTCCCGTCGGCCAGATGATCGACAATGGGCAGGGTCCGCTGGAGCAGCATGAATACTTCCTGAACATGCGAGGCGGGGTGCTCGTGGCTCGGATCGACGGGAAGGTGATCTGCGAGCCTTACGTGCCAACCCGGTTTGCCAGGCAGTTCGGGTTCCTTCAACGGATGTCGAAGAGGGTATTCACTGCTGTCCGGGAGGAGACGAACCCTTGCGTCCTTCGCCAGATGTGGCTGATGTTTGCCGCTTTCGGCTCTGGCGACGTCATCACTCTCCCTCCTACCGGGGTTGACGCAGGCTTGGCAACCGAGTACGCTGAACACTGGGCCATCGCGTACCCCGAGGGGCTTCTACGGAAGCCAGTTCGGCGGCTCGAGGTTACCCGTGCGGAGACCGGGCGTCACGGATGGAGGCGAGGCGCCGCCACATGGGGGAGAACGGAGGCGCGCCAAGAAGCGGAGCCGGCGCGGGCAGGGACTTCGGCGGCGGGCACATCGCGAGCTGCCGCTACGACCTCGGCGCCCAGAGAGGGGGCACGCGCGGTGGTCAAAGAGCGGCCCGGGAAGCAGGTGAGACGTCTGCTCGAACCCTCCCACGATGCAGTCTTCCCGGCGCTGTGGTCGGCCTGGATGACCCTACGGCAGTCACTGGGGACCGACGCCATCTGGCGAAAGATTCTCAGAGAAGGAATCCATCTTCCAGAGGTCGGGCGCCTCCATATTGCCGACAGGGTGGACTTCAACCGGCAGTATGCGTATCTGACGGCCATGTACGATTACGCGCGCCAACGTGGTCAGCGTGCGGAGCCATCCCTTCTGGTGAAGGTGATGCTCGGTCTAGAGCCCGCTCCAGAACAGATGCCGCCGGAAGAAGACGACAGTAGCAACGACTCCGAGGAAGAGGAGGAGATGGGGGAGGATGAAGGCTCCGAGGGAAGATCCCATCAGGGGAGTCCGCGGGAGAGCGGCGAGGTGGCCGGCTCTGACAATGTTGATGTCACTGAGCTCCTCGAGGTCCGCTTCTATCCCTACTCAATCTGCTTCATCCATTCTCTTATGCAGATTCTAACCCATTTCTCCATCTTTCTCAAGAGCGCACGGATGTTGGTCAGGCGTCCTCAGCGGGAGTAGGAGGGGCGCCAGCAGGACAAGGCGGGGGCCAGGCACCCATTATCGAATTGACAAGCGCGGAAGGGCCCCCTGCTGCAACTGTTCCTGCGGCGGCCGGGATAGCGGAAGATGACGTTCTGAACTCCCGTAAGTCTCCTTTCTTCTCCTTGCTTTACTGCTGGTGCTTGCCATTGACGATCCGTGACTAACCATGGCATGCCCCGCACAGTGATCTCAACACTGGAGGCTCGTCGGGTTGCGGAACCCGGGCCATCTACGAGTGGACCAGTGGTGGACATGCCGCCTGCTCCGGAACAGACTTCCCAAACCGAGTCGGTCCCACCAACTGCTGATCAGGGGGCTGCGGACACCGGCGGTACTGACATCGGAGAGACGTCGGGGGCTGACGAGGGTGTCAGCGCCGCTGGGGAGAGAGAAGAAGGTCGCCCAGATGTTGGGGAACCTATCCCTCATGAGGACCTCCCAGGGGCGGACCCTGCAGCAGACCTGCTGGCTGCCTTCCTTGCCTACCGGCCTGCCGACCCCAAGGAGATGGACGACTCGGATGCGGAGGCGGTCGAGGAGAGCCGGATAACACGCCGCAGGGGGTGGAAGTGCATCCAGCGCTTCCTCAAGCGAGACCCATCGGAGTGGCTGGGGCGCATGGGATCACTTCAAACCTGGCTGCGCTTCCTGTGTGCCGGGGGAGCTGATGCTCAACGCCTCCATCTGACGGTCCGTGATTTCATAGCCGAAAAGATGCGCGAGAGCTGCCGGCGTGCCGACGTCACACAAAGTCGGGACATGTCGGAGAGCACGCGGGCGCTCCTTCCGGCGGAGCAGGAAGTCCGGCGCCTCGAAGGGCAGGCGGCAGAGAAGGAGGCCTTCGTCGCAACGTGTACCGAGCTTGTGGAGCAACTAGCAGCCCAGCTGGTTGACGCCCAGGTACAGCTGACAGAGGCGGGCCAACAGATGGTCACAATTCAGGTCGAGCGGGAGCGTGCACAGGCCAGAATCGACGAACTGCGTGCTGCGACCGCCGACGAAGAGAGGGCACGCAGAGAGCGAGAAGTAGATCTGGAGGCCACCAGCCAAAGGGTAGCGGCATTAGAAAGACTCATTCAGCACGCTAATCCCTAAGGGATTTGTTTTGCCGTTCCCAAAACATTTGCTTCCGCTACATTGATCCATTTGTATGAATCAATATATTTATCTGCATCTTTTGGCTTAACATGCTCAACCACAATTCACTGTCTTGCGGGAGCGTTAACCAAGCATCAGGCATCCATTGTTGGGCCTGGATTGCTGGAGAAAAGAGGGAGGTCATTCCTAGGAAAGGAGACCTCAGACCTAATCAATGTATCATCCCCCCAACTTGTTCCAACACACGAGCGGGACAACGCTAGGGGCGTTGAGATTTTATCCGAACATAGGGAAATGAGAAAGGGTGAATCGCGTGTCCCGAATCCAGACATCCACAACGGTCGGCCTTCCAGGAAATGCCCAAGACGGTAGGCGGACAGTGGATCGACCATAACAACTGTAATAGACGGACCGAAGGTCATCATTCATATTGCAGGAGGCGGACCACATGTCATCATGAATACCGCTTTGGGGTTCCTTCAGACACAAGGGTGGAAATCCAGATCAACAGGGCATGCGAAGCGTGGGGCGAAGTGACGATTTGTTCGGACAGAATCCAACGCTCTCAAAATTGTGCCACCGTGGGGAAAGCGTATTAGGCGGATGCACTAATCTGGTCGTGAGTCACCCCAATTCGCAGACAGCACCTCTTTGACGAGGAAACCGTCACTTCCCATCATTGCAATGGGGCATCCCGAGCTGAATCGGGGAGAATATCACAACTGCACCACTCTACCAGAAGCCAGGCCAGACGGCCGGCGACGAGGAGGGGCGGGACTTAACGATCCCTGAGGCTGGACCCGAGTTGAGATGCCCGGGCATTCCTACGTACTCCATCAGGCTGGAGATCAAGCCACATGTAGTTCTGAAAGTGCAGTTTAACGTCATGCAGGACGTAGAATCCCGTTTAGGGGAGATCTTAGTTTAGGGTCGTAGAGCTCGGACCATAAGGGGAGATCTTAGTTTAAGGTCTTAGAGCTCGGACCATAAGGGGAGATCTTAGTTTAAGGTCTTAGAGCTCGGACCATAAGGGTATATCTTAGTTTAAGGTCTTAGAGCTCGGACCATAGGGGTAGATCTTAGTTTAAGGTCTTAGAGCTCGGACCATAAGAAGAGATCGTAGTTTAAGGTCTTAGAGCTCGGACCATAAGGAGAGATCTTAGTTTAAGGTCTTAGAGCTCGGACCATAAGGAGAGATCTTAGTTTAAGGTCTTAGAGCTCGGACCATAAGGAGAGATCTTAGTTTAAGGTCTTAGAGCTCGGACCATAAGGACCTCAAAGTACGCCACATCGTGGTCCTATCCCCTGGATATGCGAAGATGCACTGAGGGATAGTGTCAAGAGTGTCGAGGTTTTGCCTGGTCAGAATGGGAGGTGGAAAATGTGAATCATGCGGCCATTCACTCAAGGACTGGGGGCACCGGAGTAACGATATGGGAGTACTGCCGACCGTGGCGGAAAACCAGCATCGATATCGCACTAACCGTTGGTGGAATGAGGCAGCAAACGAGCATCGACCGCTCAATCACAGGATTCATATCGATTTGCTGCCCAAGGCCATTGGGGGTACCGGCCCGAGTCGGTGGGAGAGCACTAAGGCATTGTGTCCGAACCGTTCACGGGGGCTCCACCCAGGGCGTAGACGATGGGTCCGAATGAAAGGGAGCACGAAGCCTGAAAAGTGGAGGAAACCTGACCAAGCGGAACCTGACCCTCCTGGCAATAAACCAGAGTACTCTTGACACCGGTGGACCACTGCAAGGGGTCGGGGAACACGCCTTGAGGGTGACCTGAAGGCGGAGGATTCCCCAGAGAAGGGGGAATCTCTAAGAGGTGGGGGGCTGGACCCGAAGTTTCAAACATCCGGGCGTTCCTACGTATCCCATAAGGATGGGAATCAAGCCACACATAGTTCTTGAAGCACGGCGCAACACAATCGGGCACCAGCGCGGGGAAGAGTGCGGGTCTGACCCTCGCACACAGAAGGAGCGGCATTTGATGTTTCTTGTTTGTCCTTAAAGATGAATGGTTTTTCTTTGTGCGGCGACATGCCTGTGATTGAGAAATCTCTGGCGTCGCCACAATAATCAAGCCATGGAAGGCATTGATGAATGGTGTGGTTATTAACCAGCGCCCAACGTGAGTGCCCCGTGAGGAGGACATCACGATGCAGTGCCGTTTCTCGTCGGGCGGCCAAGACGATCACAGTTTACGGTCGTGTGGTAGGACCAGACAACACAGTTTAAGGTCGTGTGGTTCGGACCATGGAGGAACCCGCTTATTGCGGTACGGCGGACACGGCGGAGGTGGGAACATACCCAGCCCTGTGGTCATGCACGATTCCAGGAGAAGAGTCTTGGGACAGGGGTCTGCGTATGTCCATCTCCCGAGGGGCAGAGATGCTAGCCTCCAGATATACTGGGCCCAGAACGCGATTGTTCGGGCGACTCCTTCCTCCTTATGGGGACGAGGGTCCAGCTACACATGGCCCTTAGGGAGGATGTCCGCATATATCCTTGGTGCTCAGATCATGGGATCCTCGAACGACATCATTACCCTGGTTGGTCTGCCTAACGTGTAGAGGTGTACTGAAGGTCAGTATGAAGAGAGTGTCGAGATTCCACTACAACGCACAAAGGCGGAGTGTGATGAGGACTGTGCAACCAATGTTCAGAGCCTGAAAGAGCCGACATGGCGATCAAGGACGTTGCTGACCATATTCGCAACACAACATCCGATCACGTCAGCCTAAGACGGGGCAAGCAAACGAGCATCGACCGCTCAATCGCAGGATTCATATCGATTTGCGGCCCAAGACCCGCCGGTAAATCGACCCGGAGAAGTAGGAGAGCACTGAGGCATCGTACCCAAACCGCTAACGAGGATCCCTTTGAGTGAAGGCTCGAACAAGAGGAAGCGCGAGGCCTGACAAGCAACACAGGACTTGTCGGGATTGAATCTGACACTACGAGTCATAGACCGAAGTACCCAAAACATGTTAACAGATCACCGGAAAGGGTCGGAGGACTCACCCTGAGAGCAACCAAAAGAGGACAGATCCCCGTGATCAACCAAGAGACGAGGCTGGACCTGAAACACAAGCGTCCAGGCGGTCCTACGTATCCCATAAGGATGGGAATCAAGCCATACGTAGTTCTTGAGAGGCAGTTTAACGTCATGCAAGACGATGAGAGGTGTGAGGTGGTCCCACACACGGGGGGAGGCGTACGGCGCGGCCAGTAGACCGACGTGAATGAGGAAATGATCCCCCGCTCACGCGATACGCCTCGCACAAAAAGGAGGGGAACTTGGGCCAGAGGCCCGACGCGGGATAGAGATTCCTGGGAAATGGGGCTGGGCCTGAAACATGAATGTCCAGGCGGTCCTACGTATCCCATAAGGATGGGAATCAAGCCGCACGTAGTTCTTGAAGTGCAGTTTAACGTCATGCAGGACGAAAAAGGAAGGGGGGAGCAGAAGGCATCCCCAAACGTGGGGGGCGTACAACGTGGCGAGCAAACCGACATGAATGAGGGCATAGCCCCGCGTTCACACCATACGCCGCACACCCGGAGGCAACTGGGCCAAGGGCCCGAGATGGGATGAAAACTCCCAAAGGATGGGGCTGGGCCTGAAACATGAATGTCCAGACGGTCCTATGTATCCCATGAAGATGGGAATCAAGCCGCACGTAGTTCTTGAGGGGCAGTTTAACATCATGCAGGACGATATGCTGGGCAGTTTAACGTCGTGCAGCTTGGACGTGGTGCAGTTTAGCGTCATGCAGGACGAAGAACTTGGCAGTTTAACGTCTTGCAGCGCGGACGAGTGCTGAACATTTTAACGTCTTGTAGCCTGGAAGAATGCAGTTTAACGTCGTGCAGGACGTATGCTGAACAGTTTAACGTCTTGTAGCTTGGACGAATGATGCTTGGCAGTTTAACGTCTTGCCGCGCGGACGTAGTGTACTCAGGAAAAGTACTGCTTGAGAAACCTAGCGTTGGTGGGAGGAGTGACACGCTCACCATCCATAGTCGCTAGGGAGTACGCGCCATTGGGATAGACCTTGTGGACAACAAAAGGTCCCTCCCACTTGGGCTCCAACTTGGGCGGCTTCCTGCCGGGGATCATCGGTGCTCTTAGGGCTAGCACTAGATCACCCTGCAAGAAGGAGCGGAGGCGAACCTTCTTATTGAAAGCTCGAGCCATTCTGCTTTGATGCCTCTCCAAGTTGTGCAAGGCGCGAAGTCTATTCTCATCCAGTGCATCCAACTCGACTAGACGGGCTTCAACAACTCTGTCCGGTGCTTGCTGGTCGTAGACCGCAATGCGCAAGGACGGCAACTGGATCTCAATGGGTAGGACGGCCTCAGCTCCATACACCAGGGAATAAAGGGTCATCTGGGTGGAATTGCGAGTCGTCGTCCGATAAGCCCAGAGGGCGTTGGGGAGCTTTTCCGGCCAACTATTCTTGTTCCGACCAACCATCTTTTGCAGAATGTTAGAGAGGGTTTTGTTAAACGCCTCGATCTGTCCATTCGCCTGCGCATGATAGCGAGATGTATGGTTCGAGCGAATGTTATACTTGGCGTACAACTTCTTCAACTCAGCTGCTCGGAAATTGGTTCCGTTATCCGTGAGGATAGCGTGAGGCACTCCAAATCGATAGATGATGTTGGAGGTCACGAAGTCAGCGATCGAACAGGATTTGACCTCTCTGAGCGGAATCGCCTCTGCCCATTTGGAGAAGAAGTCCGTGGCGGTCAGAATGAACCGGCACTGGCGAGCTGTCGCCGGTGGGTAAGGTCCCACAACGTCCAGACCCCAGACTGCAAAGGGACAAGAATACCTAGTGGTATGGAGAGGCTCCGGCGGCCGATGCACAAAGTTCGCATGAACCTGGCACGCATGGCACCGCCTGGCATACTCGATGCAGTCATGGATCATGGAGGGCCAGAAGTATCCCAACCTCCGAATCTGGTGGGACAGCTTCGGCCCAGTCTGGTGGGCACCGCATGAACCGGCATGAACCTCTTGCATGACTCGTGGGATCTCAACTCCCTGAAGGCAACGGAGGAGAACACCATCAAATCCGCGTTTGTAGAGGATCTGCTCCAGGCCAGGGCTGCTCTGGAGGACAAACTACGATGCGCGGCGTCGAACTCGCTCGCGCTCGGCCCGATCCGATGGAAGAATGCCATGTTGGAGGTACTCAACCAAAGGCGTCCTCCAATCAAGGGCTGATCCGACTGTCATATCTGGGGTACTCAGGGCTCCGGGCATAGGGGCAACCGTGGTGAGATTACATACCAACGGGCCGCGATCTTCTTCCGGGATAACGGGAGCGATGAGCCTGCGGCGCGTCACGCGGACGATCAGGTTGTCCTGTTCAGGCTCTGCAAGTGACGCGACAAGGCTGGCCAAAGCATCTGCTCGACCGTTCTGCGACCGGGGAATATGGACAATTTCCGGCCGAGAAGGGAACCGGGCCATCAGAAGGAGGGTGCACTCCAACAATGGCACAAGTTCCGGCTTCCTGACAACATAGTCGCCATTGATCTGCTTAAAGACCAGCTCGGAGTCCCCTTTCACGCACAGACGAGGCACGTCGATCTCGAGATCCAACTCGAGGCCGGTGATGAGGGCATGGTATTCCGCCTCATTGTTGGTACAGCCCTCTGACAACAGGAAAGAGTATGGCAGCACGGCTCGCTCCGGGGTAATGAAGACGATGCCCAAGCCCACTCTGTTGAGCTTAGGATTATCAAGTCTTCTACCGGTGGGGCTCCGGGAGGCACCGTCAAAGTGCATCTGCCACCATGGATCGGCTCGATCAACCGAGAGAATGGTCTCATCAGGAAAGCCTAGATCCAGCGGCTGATCCGCGGAGGTCGGGTGAGCTGCCAGAAAGTCTGCCAATTCTTGTCCTTTGATGGCCTTCTGAGACACATACCTGATGTCGAACTACTGGAGAATCACAGCCCACCGTGCTAGACGGCCAGTCAACATAGGCCAGCTCAGGATATATTTCAACGGGTCTACCCGAGAAACCAACTGTACCTCATGGTGCTGCAAGTAGTGCCGTAATTTCAATACGGCAAATAGGAGCGCCAGGCAGCTCTTCTCGATGGGGGAATACCTAACTTCCGCATAGAGGAGCATGCGACTGAGGTAATAGAGGCTATTCTCCGTTCCCTCGTTGTTCTTCTGGGCGAGAAGGGCACCCAGGGACCGTTCCAGGGCGGTCACATAGAGGACCAGCGGCTTCCCGGATACAGGCGGCATCAGAACCGGAGGTTGAAGCAGGTACTGCTTGATTTCCTCGAAAGCGGTCTGACACTATTTATCCCATACATAGGTGGCACCTTTCTTCATGAGCCGAGAAAAGGGCTTACACTTGCCGGCCAGATTCGCGATGAATCGGCGTATATAGGCTAAGTGGCCTTGGAACCCTTGCAGTTCTCGGATGGTACCTGGGGGAGGCATCTGGCTAATCGCCCTGATTTTCTCTGGGTCGATCTCAATACCCCGGTATCTTACCACAAATCCAAGGAACTTTCCGGAGGTGACCACAAAGGCACACTTCAACGGGTTCATCTTCAGGCAGCGAGACCGGAGGAAGCCGAACACTTTCTCAAGATCTTTGAGATGGTCCTGACGCTGGCGCGATTTGACAACCATGTCGTCGACGTAGCATTCCACCAGTGTGCCGAGGATTGGCTTGAATATGCGGTGCATCGCCCGTTGATAGGTGGCACCTGCATTCTTTAGGCCGAAGGGCATGACCCGGTAGCAAAAGGTACCTTGGGGGGCCCTGAAGGCAGTGAACTCCTCATCCTCAGGGGCCATCCGAATTTGGTTGTATCTGGAGTATCCATCCATGAAGGAGAGGGCTTGGAACCCTGCCGTGGCATCAATCAACAGCTCTGTCACTGGAAGGGGAAAATCATCCTTCGGAAAGTGGCGGTTGAGATCGCGGAAGTCGATGCAGACTCTGATCTGCCCGTTCTTCTTCCTGACCGGCACAATGTTGGCCAGCCATTTGGGGTACTGAACTTCCCTCACGAAGTTGGCTTTGATAAGCTTGTCAACTTCGGCCTCAACCATGGCACCGTGGGACGGGTGCATCTTCCTGGGAGGCTGCTTGAACCCGCGATGGTTCACCGGGAGACCAAGGCGGTGGATGGCTACCTGAGGATCTAGCCCCGGCATCTCGTCATAGCCCCAAGCGAACACATCACGGTGCTGCTTGAGAAAGTCCACGTACTGCTGCCGCTCCTCAGAGGGCATGGCGGCACTGACCAATGTGGGTCTTGGATCGGCCTCGGTTCCAAGGTTCACCTGTATTAACTCATCGACCGTGGCGGGGACGCCCTCCTCAAAGGCTGGGGGTGCGTCTTCCATATCCTCTCCACTCGGGGAGGGATCGTCCACGGGAGAGACTGCGTTGGAAACTGCATTGGGGCTACCAGATCCTGCTGGGCCACTGGTGCTGGCGCGGGCTGTCGCGGTCATCTCATCAGGAGACTCGCGGGCCGTCGAGACCATGGCGATGTCCAACCGGTGAATCGGGAGGACGTAAGCGTCATCCAGACTTGCCCAGTGATCACTTGCAACAGCGACAGGCTCAACCTCACCTGCCAGGATCTGCTTATCCTTGCTCTTGTAATAGTCCGCGTCCAGATAGCGGGCTTCACATGAGGCAAAAGGAGAGGCATCTCCTTGAAGCACGCCTACTCGACCATTAAGGGAGTATTTGAGGCATTGGTGGTATGACGAGGGAACCGCCGCGTGAAGGTGGAGCCATGCGCCCATCAATGCGTTATACGCAGTGTCCTGAGAGACTACCATGAATTCGGTGTTGGCAACCAAGTCACCGAACTGGGTCTTCAAACGTATCTTGCCGACCGGGGTTTTCTCGGTGCGGTCGTACCCCTGGATCCTGAGGTCGGAGGGAATCAAGTCATCCTCAGACAACCCCAATCTCCGGAGCGTCCGAGTTGGAATCAGGTTAATCCCGGACCCCGTGTCGACAAGACAGCGCCGGACTTCAAGGCCATTGAACTGGCCAGTGACATACAACGGATGAATGTGTCCCTGTATAAGAGGGTCTTCATCCTTACCAGAGAACGAGATAACTGCCTGACATTCGGCGTCCTCGATCATTTCGGCGTGAAAGGCCTCTGCAGCCGCAACCTCTGTCTCAAACTGGAGGGGGCTCTTCAGGGCTTCAGCGAGTGCCTCGCGCATCTCAGATGACATGCGCAGAGCCTCAAGGATGGAGAGCCTTGCTGGGATGTCGGCCAAGTGCTTCAGGACATCATACTTTTTGCCCAAGCGCGAGCCCCTGGTTGCAGGAGGTTGCTCTGCGGTTGGCGGCATGACGGGCCTTGCCGGTTGGATCGGCGGCCGACTGGTACTTGGCGCATCTCGTTGTTCACTGGTTGCAGTCCGGGAAGTGGTCACCGTACTGGGGTCAGGAGGCCGGGATGGACTCGTGGCAGGGTGGAGCTGGTCGCGACGCGGCTGAGGCGGTTCTGCCTGGTCCCACACCACAAACAGCGGCGGGGGCGAATCCGTCATCCCCTAATGGGGGGGCGGCGCACGTTGTGCTCGGTTTTGAGCCTGCTGCCTAGTCTCAGTGGCGTGCATGGCCTGGCTGGAGGTACCAACGGCTGTGCCCCGGCGACTCCTGCTGCTGCGGTTCTTCCGACGGTGGCGACGACCGGGGACACTAGGGAGGTCCACCTGGTGTTCTTCAACGTCGGGAACCGAAAAGGGATTTACCAGCTCGATGGTATTAACCGAAGCGTACCCAATACCGTCATCGGACGAATCATCCATCACCGGGCGGATCCGAGGAGGGACCCCCATCTCCGGGGGCATGAAATCGCCGAGAGTGCGGGATAGTGGCGGAACTGGCGGGGCGCGCTCTTCCTTCTTGCGCTGCCGCCGTTTGCTCCTCTTGGAAGAGGCAGGCTGGGACGACGATGCCGAAGCAACACCCGCAGATTCTGGGGGCTCAGGCTGATTCAAGCGTGCACGGATGATTCCATGGGCGCGAATGGTCGTCTTGCGGGCCATCCAGTTATTATACTTCTGGGATCCGCGGTCGGAGACCAGCTGCCATTCGTCCTCGTTGCCACTATCGTCATCTGATCCCACGAACACGCCCGCCACTTGTGCCGGAGCTGGGCCCAACCTGATTACATTGTTTTTAATCTGGTCTTGGAGCCAATCCTTAAACACATAGCACCGCTGGATGGTGTGCCCCAGGGCCCGATGGTTGGGGCAGTAGTGGGGGTTATTCGTATGATGTGCCTCCTCTGGCTTCCAACACTCAGGCAGTCGCACAATCCTCTGCTCCAGGGCGCTCCGGAAATAACCGGGGACCTGATCCTCGTGGAATGAGTAAGTCAGGTGTCGCGGGCCCCTGGGAGCGTGGTCTTGACGAGGGGCTGGAGGGGGCGGCCGAGGAGGTGGACCCTGATTATCTCTCCTGGGTTGTGGCGGTACATTACGCGGAGGGGCCGGCCGGTTCTGGGGCTGCCGCTGCTGGGCCGGGAACTGAGCCCGTGGAGGCGGATTCCTGTGAGGCTGTGGAGCTGGCCTCGCTGGCAGCAGCTCCCATGGCCTGGGGGCCTCTATCTGGGCGACAGCAGCGGGCTCAGCCCTGCTGACTCTCCTTGCAGGAATCATAGGAGGCAGCGGGTGTGCCTGGCTGGCCTGTTGCAGGGCTTCCTCAAGATGTTGAGCTTTGTCTGAGAAGTCCCTGAACCCTCCGGGGTAATTCTGTGTGATCAGGGAAGGGACCAGCTCGGTCTTGACGTTCCCGACGCACATTTTCAGCAACTGCTCCTGAGTCAATGGCATGTCAAGGGAATACGTGAGCCCCTTCCATCGGGCGACGAAGTCCGCGACTCACTCATCAGGCCTCTGCTTGCACTTGAAGAGGTCTGCGATACTTGTCTTCCGGGTCATGGAACTGAACTGGTAGAGGAACTGTCTACAGAGGTCCTCCCAGCTGGTTACCGACCCGACGGGGAGCTGGCTGTACCAGACAAACGCTGGCCCTTCCAGTGTCTGAACAAAGCAGCGAAGCTTAGCGGCCTCTTGCTGCGCCGGAGTCCCCAACATAGGCCCGCACCTCGAGTTGAAGTGGGCTAAATGCTGTGGCGGATCTCCAGTCCCGTTGAAGGGAGCGAAAGTGGGATTCCCGAATCCCGGAGGCGCCGGCATGTCATCCACCCATGCTGGGTAGGGCTTGCCGTCCGGTGGGATCGCCACCTGCCGAGTCTCCAAGGCCTCCAAGCGGGCAATGAGTGCCGCCATCGGATCGTCTGGACATGGGTTCCAGTCCAGGCGAGGATCTCTAACCACGAGCGCATTGCATGGCCCTTCAATCGGGTCGTCGACCGGGTCGTCGAACTCGGCAGCTCGTGGGATGGCGGGCGGTGCGGCCCTTGGGGCAGCGGGAGGAATCCGAGCGGGGTCTCTCAGGTAGTCACGCCGCTTGGGAGGGTGTGGCAAAACATACCGCGCCCTCTTGCCGTAGGTAATGGCCTCTCTCCTGTCGGCGAACACGGCGTAATCACGGTTTCCCGGGAGAGTCTCGTCGAGGAGCGGTTGTTCCGGTCCCTGCTGTCCTGGCCTAGGATCACCGTAGTCAGGCCGCCGTTCTGCAGCGCGCTCGGCGAGGAGCTGGTCAACCAGCTTCTTCTGTTCGGCGAGCTGCTGACGTAGCGTAGCCTTCTCGGGATCCTCCTCCGCCCTCTGCATGGAGGCAGATGGGTCGGCGGGCTTTATAGCCTCGCTGTGCTCTTTTCCTTTGCTGACGTTTCGGCTCAACGTCAGTGCTTCAGTGGGTTCGGGGAGCCCCAGGAGGTTCCTCTGATGACGAGTGACTCTCACCGATGGCTCTGACGACGGCTTGTCTTCGGGGGGGAAGCCCCCGTCGAGAAGTTCCAAGTCGTTCCCCTCTCCCGACAGGTCAGCCATATTGACCGTTTCTGTTCCTGGGGATATACCCTCAGGGCCACCCAGCGAATCGGGCTGTCGGCGAATCACACTGAAGCGTAGGGAAGCGTACTGCCCCCATCCATGGATATACACGTGGGGAGTGGCTTCCTCGATAACTTTGCGGAGTACTTGAAAACACTCAACGCATCGTCGTTGGAGGGCCTCGTGGTGCTCAAATGACCCGGGGTGCCGAGCCGCGGGGAGCATGGCCAGGTCAATTTGACGGCACTGCTCACCAATATCCTCCAGGTGCACTTGACTCCCGGGGTATGGCATTTGTAGGCGGTGAAGACAGGAGCGAGTCTCCCGGAGAGTTCGGCGGAAGCATTCGAACTCATCTGGGGTGAGCGATTCGGGTGCATCAAAGCCCGGTCCTGCGACTGGCCAAAACTTCTCAGGGAAGTGGCCCTCTGCAAGGACAGTCCAGAAGCTCCACGACTCAAACTCGGGACCCAGATCTCCTTGGTCCTCTTCAATGGCTGGGAACGGACGGGGAACCGGCAGTGGTGCCGAGGCGGGCCGCCGGGCTGACGGGCTGGCCGGCGGTGAATACGGCGAACAGGCCGATTGACCTCCATATCCCGGGCCGCCCTCTGAGGGTGGCGGTGCCCTGGCTACCACATCACGATAGGACGGGCCGGCGAGCGAACATCCTGCCGTAGCATCGGTGCTCGCCGAGGGTGCACCAGATCGTGGTTCGACCGTCGGTCCCCAGAAAAAGTCTCCGGCTTCTCCGACCGAGACGGAAGGCACTTCCGGAGGGGCTGGTACCAACCGCAAGCTTGATCCTTGGGGGTCTACCAGGCCCTCGTTACTCCGGATATACCTTCGGAGAGAAGCGGGGATAACATCGATCTCGCTCTTGGGGAGCACGAGGCTGACGTGCCGCATTCCTACCCCTGCCCTTGACTGGCGGGATTGGGGAAAGGGCTCTGTCGCCGAATCGTACTCCGCCTCTGAATCAGAGAAGCGAACCGGTCGGATCTCTGTCCGGAATTCCGTAACATTCTTCCCTCGGCGTCGACGCCTTGTCTTCCTGCCCCTGGGTGGTTCTTCGGGGCAGGGCTGATCTCTGTCCTGGCGTCCTCCGGCCGCACTGGTGCTGGGGCCAAGAGGACTGGAAACCAAGGTGCGAGGGGCACCGGGACAGATATCAAAGGGGACGCGAGGAGAGATGATTCCGGGCAGGCCTCCGGGCCGGGATCGGAAGGTGGGATGACCCATGCCTCCTGGATCGGCCACACGGAGTAGATCCCGCTGGTGAATAGCGCTACCGCGAGGTGGTCCGCGGTGGCTACTGCCTGCACCAGCAATCGGGAGAGTCGACCCAACCTTCCTTTGGGGCGGTCGAGGCCTCGATCCAGGTCGGGCATAGAAGTTCTCCTGCTCAGGATGCGCAGGGGCCTGGCGACTGGAGCCAACAGTGGCTTGGGCCAATGCGGCCGCTGTTGCTAGGGCCCCAAGGTGGGCATCCTTTTCCGCTCGTGCCCGACGTTGGCGTCGGGACAGACGAGTCGGGATGAGCGGCGCGGGCAGGTGGAGAGTCCGCTCTTCGACTTGAGAGGCCTGGCGGCGGTGTCGCCGTGGCCTGGCGGGAGCCCTTACCGTAGATCCCTGGAGCGAATCCCGGATAGGGTGATCCCGGACATCTTCCACCTCATCCGCATAGGGAAGGGAACTGTCAGAGCGCTCCGGGGATAAGCTCCCGAAGCGGTTGGACGTTGAGGTAGGCAGCGGTGCCTCCCTGCGCGGCCCTCGGGGGCGGCGGTGGTGGCGAGGTGCAGCCTCCTCAAGGTCTAGGCGAGCCATGTCCCTAGTGGGGATGACTCCCTCTTCCTCATATCTCCGCACCAGGGTGTTGATCACCCTTCTCTGGATGACCTCCGAGGGGGAGAGAGGGCGTGGTCGTCCCGCAATTGCGGCTGCTGGGACGGCCGTGGAACGGGCGGGACCACGGGGAGTAGCCGCGTCGGTGTTTCCCCTACCCCTGCGCCAGTGGGCGGGTGGCGATCGGGCACTGGATCGGGCGACCTGAATTCTGAAAGCAGGGAGAAGGACCCATTAACACTGACAGGAAAAAGGAATCGACAACCAACCATTAGCGCCACGACGCCTTCCGTGGGGGGAACCCAGGCCCTCGACGTTGCGAGACGGAGTGCCCGATGTCCCTTCCCCAGCCCCTGGCGGGTAAGACTGAATGCTTGGCCGGGCAACATGCCGGTCTTCCAACACCTCTGAAAGCCATCGGTCCTCGTATCGAGGAGAAGAGATTCACGTCGGGTTCACCATTTTTCTGTTTCGGTGCGGATGTGCGTCGGGTTACGCTGTTCCGCCAGGACGCGTTCGTGCGTGCACCCGTCAACCCGAGGGGATGGGCGCACGGCTTGTGGTCCCGCAGTCCCGCTTTCCAAAGGCGGGCGGCATCCGTCCCTTATTCAGGGGCGTCTGCTCCTTGATCGAAACCGGGATGATGGGATGTCGGCTCCTCCTTCCTTGGATGTCTCCTCGGAACTCGTCGCCTAATCCGGGTCTCCCTCATAGATTTAATACATGCTCGTGAATCTCGTTCCCGGCGCCATATCTTCATGGACACTGGTTAATTACGCTGCTTCCGCCCGGGCGCTCCAAGGAGTCTGGTCGGGGCAGCAACCTGCGGTGAGGAGGCCGGGTGGCTCTGGGTGCTGGGGGCGTGTCGTAACACTGCGGCTCTGCACGTCTGTCTTCCATCCCTAATAGGGCTTCTCGAAGGCATGATGACCTGAGGCATCCCGCACTGGGTGCGGGGAACTGTGTCCCCTGAGGTTTTCCTCAGCTTCCCATGTTTAACACGGGGTATGCCGCGAGTTTAACGTCCAGCGGGGACGGCATCGGACTGATCAACACGAAGAGTGGATCAGATGACAGAACCCCTTGCGGGGAACCTCCGACGCTGGGGCCAGCGCATGGGCGGCTTCCCAAGTGATGTGGAGTGGTGTGAAGTGGCATGACCCCACCGGGATGTGGCGGCCCGGGTAAGGATCAGGATGGATGATGGAGTGAAGAGCTTGGACCCCGTAGGGGCTTCCTACGTACCGCGAGTTAGCACGGATCAAACTCAACGTAGTTCGGGTATACAGTTTAACGTCATGCTGGACGTCGGCAAGCCGACTCACGAAGAGGTCGAGGCCGCCGGGCGGAGGATTGAACCGAACCACCTCGCACAGAGGGGGATGGAACGGCCGGGTGGATCACAGTTTCACGTCATGCTGGACGATAAAAGGAGAAATGGAAAAAGCGGCTGTGGGGAGGCACAGTGGAGATACACACGGGCAGTCTCCCACAGGGGCGGATTCATAGGTGAATCGACGCAAGCGTGAACCCTGGAGGGGTCCACTGATGGACGAACCGACGTGAATACGACCGGGATGACCAGGTGGTGGGCTTGAACCTCAGGGAGGCTTCCTACGTACCCTGTTTAGAAGACAGGGATCAAAGTCCACGTAGTTCATTCTGTCAGGACTTACGCACTTGAGGCAGCCCGGATGCGGCAAAACTCAGTTATAAGGGACTTGGACCGAAAGTAGGAGACACCTCGATCCCAGTCACACCCTCTACTGGATTCGGCAGTGGGGAAGCGCAATGGAGATACACATTGCAGCCCCCCACAAGAAACTAGGGGTTTGTAATACCCTACCCCCGTAGGGAAAAGCCGCTCCCATTAAATCGTCCCTAAAGAGGGGCCATCCCGACATCCCTGCAGAGACGAGCGGGTGGGGGACACATCCAAACCGGGGGGGACCCTGCGTGCGAGGCACGGGATCAGGTGATGCGGACGGTTTAACGTCTTGCCGGACGATGTACAGTTTAACGTCGTGTGTTGAGGACGAAGCGGACGGTTTAACGTCTTGCCGGACGAAGTACAGTTTAACGTCGTGTGCTGAGGACGAAGCGGACGATTTAACGTCTTGCCGGACGAAGTACAGTTTAACGTCGTGTGCTGAGGACGAAGGTGCTTGGCGGTTTAACGTCTTGCAGCACGGACGATAGGGGCTAGGCAGTTTAGCGTCGTGCAGCTTGGACGTAGTACAGTTTAACGTCATGTTGGACGGATGCAGTTTAGCGTCATGCGGGACGAATGTGCAGTTTAACGTCATGCTGGACAAATGTGCAGTTTAACGTCATGCTGGACGTATGTGCAGTTTAACGTCATGCTGGACGTATGTGCAGTTTAACGTCATGCTGGACGTTGGTTGCCGCCGATGGGTCCGTGTCACTTCGCGCAAGCCTGGAGGGCCGCACGGGAAGACAACGCACGGTGCGGGCACCCAGGATGAAGATCATCGGGCGCCACGCAGGCGGGTACCATCAGGGGGTCAAGTGGGGCGACCCTGGCGGATTGCGCGCAAAAGAGGAGCTTTGCGCGCAAAATAGCAGGTCGGCGCGCAAAATGGCGGGATGGGGCGCAATCAGGCCAGCCCTTTCCGCGCGGATGATTGAGATTGCACGCACCGGGCTTCGGGTAGCGCGCGGGGGCAACGGCTCATTCTCTAACGAATGGCCACTTTGAAAATGGGGGGTGTGCGCAATCGGGCTGGATTGCGCGCACCCGGGGGCAATTGCGCGCAAGAGGCTTCTTTTGCGTGCAAAGGCCTTCGGGTTAAGGATTATTCAAAGGAAAGGAGCCAAGGGGATTGCGCGCGAAGGCGAACCCCAAGTCTCTATTCCGCGAAAGAAAGGAGGTTACCTGAAGATCGGCATTGCGCGCGGAAGGGGTTGGATTGCACGAACGAGCGACGCTTCGGATTCTGGCAACCTTCAAAACGTCGGGGGTCGCCTTATATTTATAGGCAACCCCGGGCGTGGAATCCGGTCTCGGGTGCGGAATTCCCTTCGTGGGCGCGGAATCAGGACCCGGCGCGCAAGGGAGCCGCGCAGGCCACGGGCGCGCAAAATAGCGCGCCGGCCCAGCGCATTGCGCGCATCCCGGGAGGATTGCGCGCCGAGACTCAACTTTTCACGCGGGCCTCTGAAATTTCGCGCAAGTCATCCGGGCCCTCCGGAACGTGCCTCTGACTCCAAATATCACTTCGCTTTCCGCATCCGGAGCTTCGTTTGGGAACAACGGACTTTTCCGGCGTCTACATACGATTGAAACATAAACTTCAACATATCATTTGGGTTCTTACTATGGTTTTCTCATCCTAGTTTCCAATGGTTAATAATACCTTTCCTATTATATCAACTATAAAGAACCATATTTTACATACATTAATATTACATCAAAGTTCAATAATATTCATCAAAAAATATAAAAATCCCACAATAAGACATTATAAGTATAATTTCATTATAAACAAATAATCATAACAAACTGGTTCATAAGACATCTTCATTGTCTCCCACTTATTTCATTATAACTATACCCCTTTTTAAAATATCATACTTACTACCCTTCTTCATGACATGGGGAAAAGAAAAATATGAAATGGTAAGATCAGATGCTCAGAAAGGTTAAACAAGTGACATATCAATCATATCGTAATCATAAGATGTACGAACATAAAATTTTATAATCTTATCCTCCATATGAATGATCATGTTTTCATGACATGGTGTAAATCATGAAGGTTCAAAAATATTAGTAATATAAATACTGAAAGTCCAAAAATAAGACATGATGTCTCGTGTAATACACGTAATTTTAGAAAATCAATTCATCTTAGTCATGCCTCACTCCCAATACCATCATAGCAGAAATGTTTATTACTAAACTGTGTTCACTCCTCATTCCATCCCTTTATTAATGAACTGGTATCACTTCACATTATATCCATTTCAATATCATATGATTTAAATATTTACTTAATCCATTAGAGGGACATATAGGTCCCACCGATCTCATAATTATATCATTCCTACGTGTGCCATAGAAAAATAATTCATTCACCATAACAGAACCCAGAGAATAAAAATGGTTTCATAAAAATCATTTAATCATTACATAATCTATTTAAAATAAATGGATTTCATACACAATCATGTAATAAGATAAATAAGGATATTTTATTTGAAACATATCCTCATTCTAGAATTACATCTTAAGTGGAAAATTACATTGATGTAAGACAAGAAATTAATTCTTGTGAAAAAAATTAATCTTTATTTAAAAATGTTTTATTTTTCCAAATTTCAAAAAATTTTCAAATGAATATAATTTATTTTAAATTAAACAGGAAATCTTTTAGAGAAATAATCTTAGAATAAAGGAATTTTGAAAGTGTAAAGTTCCAGTCCTGTTAAATATGTTAAAAAAATTCTCCTCATCCTTTTTAAGGAAAAGTCCAAAAATACCTCATATCGAATAACAAAAAATTATTCGTTTCATACAATTTAATAAGAATTCACCAATGGGTAAAATAGTGTTTAAACAATTTATAAGAATATAAATAATATTTCATATTTAGTAATCATGGATGTGGATGATAAATATACCCCATTAAATACTTACGTATAATCAATCTCGGATAACAATGAGATTGGGAAATAATCCCTTTCCGTATGGTCGATTTCCATTGTATGTACTCAAACACCATGTATAATGATTTAAATAATTTCATTGAATTATTAAATAATAATGTTACTTTTTATGATATCATATTTGGTCAAATTATCATTTGTTTTTTAATATCATATAATTATTACTTTTTGTGTAGGTATTAACTATTTCATTTGCTTATGCATGTTTTGTCGAATAAGTTCTGGTTCTCCTTAAAATGTCATATTTAGATCATTAAAAATTATATTAACAATATATATATATTATTTATTAATTCTATACATATATATATAATCATTAATTAATTAATATCATATATAATAATTCACATTGCATCGTAGAGACGGTAGTTGTACGTACACATGAGTGACAATATAATTCCAAAAATTATTGAATGGTATTTAAGTGAATGGTGAATAATATTTTAAAATTAATATATTATTATAATAATATATATATATATATATATATTATTTCCATCATTATACCTTTCCATGTATAGTGGTGGTAAAAATAAGGTTACACCACAATGTGGAGATGGTGAGTTGTATGTATGCTTGTGTAGTGATTTCATTATTCTTATGATGGATAGAAAGTGGAATATTGTAGTTATATAATATTAATAACAATGGAGTATATATGTGATGCAAGATTAATTACATTATAATGAAATAAATCATGAAGAGTATGGGGAAGCATAATGACGTTTGAATGAATCGGTAGAGGATATTTCCTCTTATTCGACGTGATTCCTCTAAATCTCCTCTTAGAGCAGTAGAGTTGGAATTTGAATAAGACTAGATCCTATATAATGTAACTATGTATGTTTATAATCGACCATTTTATAGGATGGATGATCTTGACGAATTATGGAGAATAAAATAGGTGGGGTGGAGGGGCCCATTTATAATTGAGGTGAGGGGCGCTTTTGGGATCACAAAATATATTAATTTATAATAAAATCAAACGCCATCAAAAAAACATCAAAAATGGCCAAATTTTGAATAAGATATAATATAGTGTTGTAATCTCATCAACCAAAAGATTTTAGAAATGTTTTTCTACTAATTTTAACCTTATCATTTTAATTAAAACGTTGTTATTCTATTTAAAATTTAACTAGGGTAAAAAATATTTCAATATTAAAAGGGTGTAATATATTCCTATTTGAGGTCACATAGAAATAAAATAGATACCATAAAACATTTCCAACCATATGATAATTATTATATATTTTTCAAAAATGTTTTACAACTTTTAAATAATTTAATTACACATTATTTCGAAAAACAATAAATAGTTTCAATTTTGATACTATTCAATTCATTGATTTAAAAAAATATAAAGATAACATGTTATCATATATCCAAACATATATTATATTCATAAGAGTTCAAGTTAATCTATAAAATTCAGTATAAATACTAGTTTGAAAAAATTATATTTTATTAATATTTTTAATAATTTATTTGTTACCTCTATCAATAAATGATTACTACATCAATATTGTGTAATTATTATGTATACATATATTTTGAATAAAAATTAAAAATAAAACACTATGATGTAGATAAATATAGTATATCTAATATGATAGTTTTAGTGAAATTTTTCTTCTTGGAAATACGAAATTTAAAATTCTAAACTTATTTAATTATGAAAGTTAAAACACTAACATCACATTAAATTAAATAATGTATTTGTCACAGGAGTGATGGGGAGACCGACTCCTGAAGATAAGCGGTGACACCTGATACCCCTTGAGCCGAACCCTAATCGTTGATCCTTCACAGATGTCGTTGCGGGTAGATCTTTGGATCCAGCTACAAATGGCATCGCAGACTCTGATGAGAAGATAGATCCAAAAGTTTACCGACACCACGGGAAAATGGACATCGCGTTCTCTTCGGAGGAGGTAAATCTTCTTGCTTCACACTCGCGTTATGTTTTGATTGGTTACATTCCTAAGCATAGACCTTCCATGAAATTTCGTAGAACATCACTCGAATCATTGGGATTCTCGGGTTTTCACATCGGTCTCCTCACTTCTACACATATTTCTCTTCGGTTTGCTTCAAGGGACGACTATTACCGGATCTGGATTTGACAAATCCTGTTCTTTGGGGGATACCCCATGAGGGTTTATAAATTGACACCCAACATTGACCCTTCTGCAGAATCTACGATTGTTCCCATTTGGGAAGGATTTCCTGGACTGCCGCTTCATTTGTTCAAACAAATAGCTTTGTTTCCAATAGCAAAGCTAATTGGAAACCCTTAGAAACTTGAAAATGCAACCAAAAATCTCACTCATCCCTCTGTTTCTATAATATGTGTTGAGTTATATACCTCTAAGCAGTTCCCTCCTTACATATGGATTCAAAATGGGGATCATGGTTTCTATCAAGAGGTGGTTTATGATGAACTCCCTGATTATTGTCAACGTTGTTTTAAGTTGGGAAATGTGACCCCCAACTATGGAAGACCAGTAGGGATAGAGGTCACTAAGTCCGTCTTAGTGGAATAAGAGAAAAATGTTGACCCCTCCACTTCAACAAAGAATATGGACAACTCTGTGCAAGTAGTGCACTTGGATAAGAGGGAAGATCTAGATTCTCAAGAGACAGATTTTACCAATGTTGTTATGGTTTCCACAGAAAATTATTCTACTCATATGGACAGACCTCCTGATTTACTGGAACCCTCTAACACAGGGGATGATTCTAAACCTATTATTTTGGCTAAGGAACCGGATATGATCACCCAAACCTAGGAATCCCAAGTGGGTGAACAGGAATAATCCTCTTAATCCAGTGATGTTCCTCAAGAAGTAGAAGACCAGACTAGGCAATTAGAGGAGAATTTCTTGAATTCAATGGCAATAAAGGGAAAAAAACTCATGGTAGATGAAGATGGATTCATCACTCATAACCCTAGGAAAACTAGGAAAAGGAGAGATTACTCACAGATGGAAATAACCATCACCACTTGCTCTATAAATACCACTAAGTCTGTCAATAATGAGATAGTTCATGACACACCAGCTGATGAGGCTAATGAGATTACAACACAACTCTCCCTTGAGGAACAATTAAAAAAATTTATGCTCATTGGGAAGAGCAAAACGGATTGGCCTATCAGAAAATGAAAAGTGGTGAAATTTCTGCTGAAACATTTCAAAAAGTTGAACTAGGTATTTTGAGGAGAAGAAGGCTATTAATCCTCCAGAATTCCGGTTGAATACTTCTTTTGCAGTTTTCTTCAGATCAGAAATAATTGACTGGGTTTTTTCATTGCTTATGTACTTTTAAAAATTCTGATTTGGAACTACTTCTAAACCTGACTTTGAGCCTGTACTGTCAATATTGCATGGACTCTGGATTTTCTATACAGTGACAAAGTTGTTGTCTTGTTGGGATTCCTTTAAGCTCTTTTGGTTCTCTTTTTCTGGGATGAGCTCAAGATTAGGTTTCTTGTTTATGATCAGCATGCTTTGACAATTTTTTGAAGCCATCTTATGATGTTTTCTACCTCTGGTTCTGATGTTAAAGGTTTGAGTTAGCTGGATTGCTCGAGTTCGCATAATTTCTTGACTTTCCATACATCTGTTTGGTTGCGACCTTGCCTTGATGGTGAGCTGATTTGTTTTGGAATTTGAGGTAGTAGAATGCTAATGAAATGCTGGGTCCGATCTCTCTCTATTGGCAGTTCGTTCAGATCTTCTTCTGGAGATTTTTGAAGTCCTGCCCTTGGATTTCTTGGGAAACTTGCAAATGAAGATTACTACTTGCTGGAGTCCCTCTGTTTCATATTTTTGGATTCCTCAATCTTTTTTTGTTTGGAGTTTAGCCTGATTATTCTTCATGTAAGCATATTTTTTTCCCAGTTGAAAACATGCTTAATTTGTGCTGTCTTAAGCTTGATTTGGCCAGAATGCTCAAGTTCTGTATTGGTTTTTTGCTGATGGTCCTTCCTTGCACCTGTATTGTTGCGGTCTTGCTGAGATGATGTGATAATTGATTCTTATATGCTTTGACAAGTGTTGATCCTGCACTGGATTTTGAAGTTCTAGAATGATGAAGATATGGTGGGGCTGATCATGCATATCTTCTTCTGGAATCTTTTAATGATTCTTACCCAGTTTTTAAAGTTGTATATTTGTTGGTCTTTTCTATATTTAAGATGGTGTATGCATTTTACACCTCGAGATTTTCTTGTAACCTTTTTATTTAATATATTTCTTTTGGCATGGATTGGGTAACCAATCCATGTCTCCTCTTTGAAAAAAATAATATATTTGTCACAATATATTATATAAGGCTCAGAATGGTCACTAACTCAACTATTGGAAGGTTATGGTCGATATAAACTTTCCAATAATATTTATTCATGTGTTTCGGTCTTTTGATGGTTATAAAAATTTAAATAATTATTTTATTTATTTCTCACCAGTTAAGTAATTTTTACATCATAAAATTTTAAGTCTTTAAAGTGATTCTTTTTTTTTGAAAAATTAAATAAATTTACATGATAAATAAAAGAATTATTAATTTCATATGAATATTTATAATCTAATTTATCTTCTGTATAAACATATATAAAAATTAATTAGTTATTAATATTTTATTGAGACATATTTTACTTTTCTATAAGTAAAAAATAAATTAAACATTCTAATATCTTTTACGTGGCTTCCAAAGTGCACCATTTTGAACCGAAGATGATTGAGTTAGAAAAAGACTCATCCAATGATAATTTTACCAAAGATGGTATGATTTTATAATTGAATTCTTAACATTAATTACCCAGTTTCCCCATGGATAATATTAACAAAAATTATTGATGTTACTATTCAAAATACCAAGAAATAATATAATGTTATTTTTATACTTCAGAAAACTAATTCTAAATATATAATCAATTATTCAAAATTAAAAACACAGAAAGCCTAAGATATTTATAATGACCCATAATTTACATACATTAATATTACTTCAATGTTTTAGAATAATCCTTACAAGATTCAAAAAAATCTATTATACGATTGTATAGGTATAGTGGCTTAAGATACTATGAAACTTAAAGAACTAGTCTATAAGACATCTTCATTTTCTCCCACGTATTTCATCATAACTGGACCCCTTTTGACTTATCTTACTTAATACCATTATTTATGACACGGGGAAAAGAAAAATACCAACGGGAGTGCTCAGATTACTTGTAAAGGTAGAAATTGGATATATCAATCATATCAAAATCAAAAGAGAGAAGAACAAAATATTTTTAAATTTTTTTTCCAGAAAATGATATATTGTGATATCTTGCCATGGGATTATACATGAAGGTTCATAAAATTAAATGAATGTAATCCCAAAAGTCATAAAGTGAGAAATGATGTTCTTTGGAATACACATTATCATAGAAAATCATTTCATCTTAATAAAGGTTATCTATCAATACCATCATAGCAGACAAATTCCATTATTGAACCGATTTCGCTCCTCGATCTAGCAATGAATTTCTAAGTTGAGATCATTTCACATTCCATCAATGTATACATAATGAGAGATAAATATTTACCTACTTCATTGGAGGGATATACAGTTCCCACCCATCTAATAATGAAATCATTCATATGTGTTCTAAAAAAATAAATCATTCCTCATAGAATAACCCAATGAATAAATTGGGTTTCTTAAGAATCTTTCCAACATAACATTATCTATGTAAAAAATCGATTTCATAAATAGAATTACATAAAAACATTATATAATCATGGGAACAATAATGATATTATACTTGAAACAAATAACTATTAAAGAATACTATTTAGATGGAATATAATTTTGATATAACACTAAAAATGAATTCATGAGGGAAATATCCTTTCTAATTCAGAAACATATTCATTTCTCAAAATTTCTATCAATTTTAATAGAAAATAATTTATTTGAATATAAACGTGAAATCTTGTAGAGTATTCATTAAGGAAATAAACCATTCTGAAAATGTAAATATTTTTCATGCCATATAAGAGAAAAAAACATTCTACTTGTACTTTTTCCGGAAATGTCCTAAAGTACCTCATATCGAATAACGACAATGATTCTTTCCATTCCATTTAATAAAATTTCTCCAGTATATAAACTTGAAACTGAAAAAATTGTATAAGTATAAAAATAATAGTAAATATTTATTAAATATGTACATGGATGTTAAATATAACTTAGTAAATACTTATGCATAAAAAATCTCAGAAAATAATTATATTCCAAGATTATCCCTTACATTGGGTCTGATTTCATTTGAATCTATCCAAACCTCTTGTATAATGATTTAAATAATTAAATAAACATATTTCATAATCATATTGAATTTTATGATATCATATGTGATTATATTTTCATCATTTAGTTAATAACATTTCATTATATCTTGTGTAATGTCGAAGACCTCTCCAGTCCATTAAATTGTGAAAATAAGGTGTTAGAGGAGTTTTGGAAGGTCACGATGACTTTGGGGTAAGTTTGGGTGGAATTTTAAGGAAGACTAAATGGCAGTATCTATCGCATGGGTTGTGCACGTTTTTTCTAAAACGTGCGGCCAAACCATGTGAGGATGGTGTTAGAGGTAGTGGATAATGCATGGTTAGCACACGGTTTGGCTAAAAGTGTGGACTAACCATGTGAGGAGTGTTTGGCGAGGTAGTAGCAAACGCATGGTTAGCGCACGGTTTGTCAAACCATGATGACTAAGGCACTTAATCGTAGATCATAAAATTCTGGAACTATCTTTTTTTGCCTATAAATGATTCATTTAAGCCCCCAAGAATCCTTAACTCTGGATTACCCTTCCTTGAGGATATTGGAACCTCTCCCAAGTGTTTTGGGAGTGATCCGAAGGCTTCTCTTGGCGAATCAATGCCATTTTTTGAGCTTTGTGATCTTTCTTGATCGTTCTTTTTCGGTTTCATAGATCCACTTGGATATACTCCTCCTCTTCCCTCAGTTTCATAGATCTACGCCTGTTATGGGTAGATCAGAGTGTGTGGATGCCAGTTATATGGATCTTTGGTCTTGATCATTCTAGGAGGATAGATCTAAGGCAGGTTTTTGGAGAACCAACCAGGGTTTCTTGAGCGTTCTTTGACCGTCGTGGGTTTTTCAAAAACCATTGAGGTAGGGACTTTACCTTTGTCTCTATCTCTTTTGTGCATTATGCGGGGTGGGTATCCTCTTGTTTTCATGAGATAAGGTTGAACTAGTAAACAAAGATAATAACTAGTTAAAGAATGGGTTTGGGGATATTTTGTTGATATTGTTGTTTTATTTCCATCAATGCTTATCCTTTGATTATGTTGTGAATTGAATAAGTTTATGCCTACTAAAAATCATGGTCGTTGGGGGCCTTTTCTTGCAAAATTAAATGTTTCCCTATTTTTATGGATTGTTTTGTGGATGTAATTTCATTGAATGTGGAAATTGGTTAATTATGAAAAGTTGGATAATTAGATAAATACCTAGAACCCTTGTATGATCACCCAAGTTAAAAGTAATGAAAGAATGAATTTTTGGGTGCTGGTTTGGGTTTAGTTGTATGAAGGAGTGATTCATGGGTTGTTGTGGAACGGGTGATCAAAGGGGCTGTTTTTGGCTTGGATGTGGGTTGGCGAGTCTGGTATGGTAGTGATGGGAAGTGGAGCTGCGACAAATGGTATCAAAGAAATGATGACATGGTACAAGTTTTGTTTCTAATATGTTTGTAGTTATGGTGGTTTTCAGTAGGGCTTCAGGGATGGGTTGAGCATATGGATATAATGTGGAAGAGTTAGCTAATGAATTGGGGGACATAGTAGTTGATTAAATATGGAAAATAAATGGAATTATTTGGATGATAAAAGAAAATTTTGTTGTGTTTATTGTGTTTTCCCTAACATTATTTGTGGTTTGCAGGGATATGTTTTATAAACTTTTGAATTGGTTTGGTTGTTTTTAGTTTCTTGGTAGTTAAAGAACTGATAAACTAAAACTATTGAATCATGAAAATCATAATGGTCTTTATGGATGTTTATTGTGTCCATACTTTTGAGGTAGGAGTGTCGAGGGATGTGCTCAAGTATTTTGTGTAGAAGCTTTAGGATGGGCTGAGTGGTTGATATAATTATATAAATCTATACATTTTATGTTTCTTTACACACCCCACCCATGTTGAACACTACGTGCTAAACACCCATTGGGGTGGGGGAGTGAGATTCCCAACATCCAAAGATTTTCTAGTTACTGTTCTTCCGTGTACTCCATCATTCGGGTTTTATAGCCCAAGATCCTTCAGGAAGGTTATGACAGATATTTCCCTAGAGTCTTCAGGATGAGATGTGATGTGGTTCCCAGGTGTCTTTGGTATGAGATGTGGTTATTGCTGAGGATTGATTGCTGGCGGGATACTATGATGGCAGAGGATTGAGTGCCAGTGGGATACTATGATGGCCGAGTATTGAGTGTAGGCGGGATACTATGAGCTTCGTATGGTTAGGTTACGACACAAGCTCGAGCTTCGTATCGCCAGGTTACGGAACTAGCTCAGGAAGAGGGGGAAGAATCAGAGCATTAGGCATGAGGGCTTGAGAATTATTCAGTGGGAAGGTGGTGCGGGGTACCCATACATTGATAATATTACTATACAACTCTATTGACTCGGGATATTAGGAGAGTGTGGATGGTATGGTTGGGTGGATAGATTCCTTGTTAGGCTCTAGTTCCTTCTGTTTTCTCATGGGGCATTAGGATGTCTCCCCACCTGTGCACGAGAGATTTAGGTTTTCCTACTGAGGATACTTGTATTCTCACCCTACGTTTACTTTCAGGTTTTCAGGAGGACTTCAAGGACTGTACGAGACCTTTCTAGTTGGGCGTTGGAGTTTTGTTGGTTGCAGTTTTTTCAATATTTTGGTATCGTACTTTGGTGCGTTTTTTGTCCTTGTACTTTTGTTTCAGTTTTGTATAAAACATGAATATGGGTTGGTTTTGGTTTTATTTTCATTTACATGTTCGTTTTCTTTTTGGTGTTTTACTCATCCTATTTCCAATCGTAAATAAAAAAAAAGGTAATGCCTTCCATATTTGTGAAAACTCATACCCTTGGTCCCAGTCGCCACTCCGGGGCATACTGGAGGTGGGACACAGGGGTCATTATCTCCCTTTCACCATTTCCAGCTCAGGATGGGCATCTTTGGTGGGAGGGGGTCGTGACACTTTTCATTAGAGTATTGACATCTTCGTTTTATTATGAATGTTTTTCTGAATAATATTAGGCTTTCCTTCATAGGTTATAGTTGTATCATTATAAAATTATATTAATATTATATATATCATATTTATTCATTCACTACATTTAAATGATCATGATATAATTATGTTCATGTAGAATGAATCGCATCGCATCAGGGAGATGGTATGCCATATATACGAATGTGGGAAAATATAATTCTCATAATTGTAGTACGGTATTATGTGAATGGTGTATAATATTTCAGAATCAATTTAATAATATAATAATCATGTATAGTTTCTATTTACATCATTATACCCTTCCATGTATAGTGGTGGTGAAAACATATTACACCAGAGCCAGGAGATGGTATGTTGTACTTACCCACACTTGGTGATTCTGTTTTTCATAGAATGGATAAAAAACAAGAATATGTTTGTCACATAAACATAATAATATCTTATTATGTCTATCATACTGTATTTATTACTTTTTAATGAGTCAACTCATTAATATGAAGTAGAAGATGAATGTTATCGGAATGAATCGGTAGAAAGGATTACCATTTCTTCGGCTTTCTACCTCGATATCTCCACTTAGAACAATACAGTATGTTATTAAAGAAGACCAAAACATCTATAATGTAAATAGTGACGTTTATAAGGTAAGAGGGCAGTGTATGTCTGACCTTAAAGGGTTAATGTGATTTAAAGAGTTGAGAGAGGAGGTGAACATTCATAATTGAGGTGAGGGGAACTTTGGGATCACCATAAATAATTATTTATAATAAAATAAAATTCCATTCAAAACCTCAAAAATATCCCAATTTTGATGATGAGATGATGTAGAGTATTAACATAATAAACCAATTTATTTTAGACATGTTTTTCTATGAAATTATGTCTTATAATTTTAAATAACACAAAGTTATTCTTTTTAATTTTTAACTTGGGAAAAAACATTTCAATATTAAAATTGTGGAATATTTACTTATTTGATGTCAATTAGACAATAAATAAATTTATTAAAACATTTTATAAGATATAATAATTATTCATTATTTTTTAGAAATTTTTTATCATTTTTATGTTATTTAATAATACATTATTTTGATAAACAATCAATATTGTGAATTTAACACTATTCAATTCATCGATTTATAGAAATATTTAAATGAAAAGTTCAATACAACTATTTCTTAAAGGTAATGTTAATATATAAAACTCATTAAACAAATTAATTAGAAAAAATTATATTTATTTTAATATTTTGAAAAACATTTATTTGTTATCTCTATTAGAGAAATAATTACTACATTAAGTTTTTATAATTATGTAATATACATATTTTTTTAATAAAAATTTAATTCAAAATATAATGAAAAATATAAATATATTAAATTTATTAGAAATATTTTTAGTTGAATTTCCATTCAAGAAAATCTATCATTTAAAATGTTATACTAAAAAAATTATGAATATGAAAACATTAGCATCACATTAAATAAAATAATATATGTGTCCTAATATATTTTAGAAGGCTCTAATTGGTCACTAAATATACCCTTGGATGGTTATGTTTGAGTTATACTCGATCAATAAAATTTGGTCAATTTTTTTTGTCTTATGGTAAATTATATTTAAATAAAAAATATTTTATTGATTTCTCATCAATTAATTAATTTTTATATCATCAAAATAGAAGTCACTAATGTAATTATGTATTTCCTAAAAATTAAAAATAAAGTAAAATTATAAAGAAAAAAAAATTATCTTTCAAATGAGTATTCATATTCTAATTTATCTTTTGTATAACCTTATATAAAAAATGATATTTTATAAATATTTGAGAGGTACATATATTACATTTTATTGAATAGAAATAAATTAAATGTGATATTATCATCCATGTGGCTACCAAAGGACACCATTTCATCCAAAGGATTATTTAAGTCAAATTACAATCATCCAAATATATTAATACAAGGGTTACTATTTTTTTATAATAGTACTATTTCTCTATGTTACCTGGTTTACCCTTTTACCATATTAATAAAAATTACAGAAGTTACAGTTTTTAGATCCGAAAAATAAGATAAGGATATTTAAATAATTTTGACCTAACTTTTAAAAATATGGAATCCATTTTTCAAAATAAAAAAACATATTTTGAGGTAATTAATATAAAATTAATCACACTATCAGAAATACAGATTGAGCTTTAAAAGATAAAACAGTGAATTTTTTTGAATTGTTTTATCAACTGAATTCAATGTAAAATTAATGATAATGACATCCATTATTTTTAATGATAATATAATATTATACTTATACACTAAAAAATTAAATATTATAATTTAACCATATCAATTATTTTGATGACAAAAGTTTTTTCATTTTAAAATTAATTTACTTTTACAATTCATTCATATATGATCATTATCAGAAAAACATTAAAACATCATCCAATGTAATATTTTATATCCAAAATCCATATAACATGTTTATTTTTTCATATAAAAATTATTAATGTGTCAAAATATTAATTTTAAATGGGTTTGGCATTAAATGGAGGAACACTACCTTTTTTAAAAAATATAGGGTTTTATACATCAAATATGGGGTTTTCATACCCTATGGGAAACATATCTATTGGAGGAATGTAAATAAAATTTTATTAAGTATATAATATATATATATATATATATCATTAATATTTTTTAATAATCGTAATTCACTCAGTTTTTTAATAAAAAGATACAAAATTTAATTGATTTATATATTTCTTAAATAATTTGTAGCGAATGAATTCACCATACATTTTCATAAATTAGTTGAATTTATTTCCACTAACCAAACAACTAGGTTAAAATGGTCATAGTATACTAATGTCACTTCATGGTTTTCTTAAACCCGCAATTGCATTCAATGCATGCTAGAGAAGAATTAAAATTATTGATAGGAAATATTTCATAAAAACATCTGGGTGTTATATTCTACACAATTAACCATAATTTCACCCTAAAAATACATCACTTGGAAAAAATATGATTATATATCTCCCTCATCATATCCTCAAGTTCCTATTTATCTTATTAAAACTGGTGTCTCCACCACAAAACATTAACCAAGTTGGTGGTATTGTTTTGTATATCTTTTTTTCTACAATCCATAATATCCTTCAATTGTTCTTCATTAGAAATATCTTTCTAGAGTGGTATGATTTATTGGTTTATTACATGAGATGTATTAGGTATGTAAATTAGCAACATAGATATGTAGAACACATCATGAACTTGATAGAGGTTCCGTGGAAGTGGCAATTAGTATGCTACATTCCCAATACAATCCAGAATTTCAAAATAACTAATATACCTAGGGCTCAACATTCCCTTTATTCCAATTCACGTTAAACACTTCCAGGGATATATTTATAGAAATACCTTGTCGACAAATTAAATATCATCATCTTTTACTTATATTTTAGCGTTACATTTTTATCATCATGGAGCTATTCCTATGAATTTTTGAATAGATTTTACATTTTTTTCCATTTAATCAACTTGATTAGGTTCTAATAGATTTGTTTTCTCCAAAATCATCCCAAAAAGTTAGAGCTCTACAATTTTCCCCCTAAAGTTATTTATAAAAATACTTCTTATTACAATATTGAAATATATTATTGTACAAAAAATCCACAAAAGGTATATCTAGATCCGACAAACCTTTGAAATAATTAGAGAAATCTCTCAACGTGTCTTCTAGAGTTTGAATTTTCCTCTTTGACTAAACAAGTGTCAGAGGATGATAATCAGTAATGAAACATAACTCTATATCTAATTTTTACTGAGGAATTCAACATATTATCAAGGAAAACCTTAAATCATGATCAGATATAATGAAAATTTTTTCTCCATGCAATCTTACAACATCCATTACATATATCCCAAAAAATTATGATCAAAAAATAAATCCTCTATAATAGAAATGATGTGTGCTGACTTTATTAGGAGATCAACTATATCCCATACAACATTATTGGATTTTTATTTTTATTGATTTTCTATAATAACTACCATAATTATGTTTTACCATTTTTATTCAATAATGGTTAATGGTTGTAACATCACTTTAGACTTGAATCTCTAAAACTTAACTTACTAACATACCAAGAACTAAGAGACCTATTTGAAAATATATATTATCATTCCATCCCACCATTAATAATCATATATGTCCTTATAAATCTTTGTGATTCCATGAATAATAGAGAATAAAGAAATTTGATCCGTATCCAATATATCATTCTTTAAATCTGGTATGATAGGAATACAAACCTAGTTCATGAACATTATTATTCCAATACAATCATGGTTTAATTCATGAACATTTTATCATTCTTTATTAGATCTACATCTTCATTTTCCCCTTCTTAATATTAAATTGTATATATGGTTGAACATTTAATTTATATAAATAATATTTCTCAACATCCATTCATAATTCAAGATATTTTCAATAAAAATTCGTTTATATTGGATATTTTTTATCCTCATAATCAAGAGGATAACATGGTCCTTTCGACTCAAAGAATCTACCACATTGTTCACTTTCCCAGGGTGGTAATGTATTATGAAGTTGTAATATTTAATCAACTCCAACCATATTCTAAGAATCATATTCAACTCATTTTGTGTGAAAATATAATTTAAAATTTTATTATCATTATAAATATCACACCTTTCACCATAAGGATAATGCCTCCATATCTTTTGTGTAAATATTTACGAAGCTAATGCAATGTCATGAGTGCGGTAATTTTAGTAATGGGTTATTATTTGTCGTGAAGAATAAGTTGTCACCAAATAATTTTTCATGATAACAAAACCCAACCCCTTCTTAGATTCATCTATATAGATCACAAACTATCTCCACTAAAAGGTTGTGTGAGCACAGCTGCACAAGCTGGCCTTCTTTTTAGCTCTTTGAAATTTTCTTCATATTCCCCCATCCACATGAACATAACCCCAATATGAGTCCAATTTTTGAGTGGATTTTATAATATTGGAAAATATTTCAAGAAACCTCAATAATATCCATCCAAAAAAATAAAACATCAGATAGTAATTACCATTGTTGGTATCAATAAATTTTCTATAACTTCATTTTTTTCTAGATCCATAGATATCTTCTATCTTGAGATTATGTGACACAAAAATTAATCTTTATAAAGAGAAAATCACACTAGGAAAAAATTTCATATTGATTCTCCATTATCAGGGTCTTCAGTATAATAATGAATTCATCTTCGTAATCTTCCTATATTTTTAATAGATATTAATATTGTCTATAAAGACTACAGTAAACTAATCAATATATTCTCTAAATAATATATTCATTATATCGATTAGTATAGAATGATAATTAGTAATACAAAAAGGAATTACTGTAAATTCATAGTGTCCATACTTTGAATGGAGTTCCATCTATAGTATATCAACATTCATGGCCCTTAATTGATGATATCTCAAAATAAGTCAAATCCTGGAAAAGTATTGTGCTCCGCATAGTTATTAATATATGTCCTGAATACGGGGAATATGATATCTACTTTTGATTTTTATTTTGTTATGTTCAGGATAGTTAATAAATATTCTCGTTGATCCATCCCTCTTCCTAAAAAATATAACAGGTTCTCCCCAATGTGATTCACTTGGTAAAATTTATTTCTTATCAATATTATCTGAGAGTTTCTTCTTCAATTCCTACAACTCAATTGGAACTATTCTATAAGGTTTCATTGAAACTTAAATAACACCTAGTGTGAATTATATTGAAAAATCTACTTTAGGATTCCTTATAATTCCAAGAAATTCTTCAAGAAAGGCATAATCAAACTTCTATACAATGGGTGTGTTATTAATTGTGATTTTCTCCCAAAAAATTTGAGGTAGATAAGCTTCATTTATGAGGATCAAGACCCATAAGATTGATGAAATTTCTTCTATAAGGTCATATTAATTAATTCATTGATAGATGAATATAGATTTATCTTGAATATTATTTTTGAATTCTCATCCATGTAAATTGAAATGATCTCCATAGAGAAGAACCCAATAAATTCCATAAATCACATGAAATTCGACTATAAAAAGTATCACATGATATGGAGGACCATTACTATAAACATCAACTGAAGATGAATTATAAACATGGGACACGACCATTGCTCCATTTTGTTTTTTCAGATCTGTCTCTAAATGTTATTGTCGAGGTAATACAATGGTACCCTTAGAAAATTCTTCTTCAATAAAACTGTGGGTGGATCCAAAATCAAATAATAAATTATCATTTTTAGATTGGATGGCATGTGTACCTTTCGATTCTTTATTATCATACTCCACATCTCCTACAGTGATCATATATGACTTTCCATTATCTTGGATCTTAACATTTTGTTGTCATAAATCATCATCATTAATCCTAGGATTGAGGAATTTATTGGAAAAATTCCCCATTTCCTTGAACTTGTGACAATGAATTGTAGAAGGTCCATTCTATGCGGCCTTTTCTATATTCACATCATTATATAAATTTTCGAATCACATCAAAATTCAACTACCCGTTGACCTTATTTCACACACTTAAAACATTTACTTGTCACTTAAATAAAATTTTTATCCATATTTCGTTCCACACTATGAGAATAAAGGAAAACTCATCTTCATTTCAATTTTTTATTTATATTTTCCCTTGAATTATATTATTCACTTCTAATAAAAACCATAGTACTAATGGGTTACTCCAATATCCATATCATCCCTGAGAGAACATAAATTGATTTTTTATTTATTTATTAATGTCACTTAGGGTTAATTCCCTATGGTGACTTGGTTTTAAGCCACAAAATAATAACCATTTTACTCTCAGTTTGGATAATAACTACATAACCATACCATTAATTTCTGGTAAATTTTAATTCATAGGTACCAGCAGATTCATCATCCATTTTGATAAGTCAAATGAAATACTTATCCATATATGTTTAAAATATTCTAGGAATTTATATAATAAAAAATATGTTATTGAACTCTACCGATTCTAAAGATTCAATTTCATCTCATTATCTCATATTATTGATATGATTCTATCATTGATTTCATTATCCTTCTGAACTATATATTTATAAGATGATTTATAATGTTATAATCATTGGAGAACTGAAAATATTTTTCCAGTGGTACTGATACATTGTTAATCCACTAATGTATTAGAATACAAGATTATATAAGGTGGGAGTTGCATCATGATTGATTCAATAGAATGATGTTCACTCCTTTTCTTGTTTGGAAGTATGGAATGCTTCAGAGGTCAATGAAGTTGTGTGTGCATAACTAGAATATTTTTCATTTTGGAACCCATAACACATGGTTTCTCAAGAGGATAATCCTTGCATTGCCCGTCTAATTTTGCATTAACATGATTCATTCAGGTTTAATCCATTGACTAAAACCAATAATCACAGTGTGAGAAACACAAATCATAATGGAATAACCACATAACCAAGAATGAAATTTCAATTTTGTAAACATTAGGGTTAATCCTTGGTAATTAATGTTAATTTCTAAAACACTACGATTGAAACCTAAACTTCAACATATCATTTTGGTTCTTACTATGGTTTTCTCATCCTAGTCTCCAATGGTTAATAATACCTTTCCTATTATATCAACTTTAAAGAACCATATTTTACCTACATTATTATTACATCAAAGTTCAATAATATTCATCATAAAATATAAAATTCCCACAAAAATACATTATAAGTATAATTTAATTATAAACAAAGAATCATAACCAACTAGTTCATAAGACATCTTCATTGTCTCCCACTTATTTCATTATAACTACACACCTTTTAAACATATTGTACTTACTACCCTTCTTCATGACATGGGGAAAAGAAAAATATGAAAGGTTAAGATCATATGCTCAGAAATGTTAAACAAGTGACATATCAATCATATGGTAATCATAAGACGTACAAACATAAAATTTTATAATCTTATCCCCCATATGAATGATCATGTTTTCATGACATGGTGTAAATCCTGAAAGTTCAAAAATATTAGTAATAGAAATACTAAAAGTCCTAAAATAAGACATGATGTTTCGTGTAATACATGTAATTTTAGAAAATCAATTCATCTTAGTCATGCCTCACTCCCAATACCTTCATAGCAGAAATGATCATTACTAAATTGTGTTCAATCCTCATTCCAGCCCTTTATTAATGAACTGGTATCACTTCCCATTATATCCATTTCAATATCATATGATTTAAATATTTAATTAATCCATTAGAGGGATATATAGGTCCCACCCATGTCATAATTATATCATTCTATCATGTGCCACAGAAAAATACTTCATTCATCATAATAGAACCCAGAGAAAAAAAATGGTTTCATAAATATCATTCAATCATTACATAATCCATGTAAAATAAATGGAGTTCATTCACAATCATATAATAAGATAAATAAGGATATTTTATTTGAAACATATTTTCATTATAGATTTACTTCTTAGGTGGATAATTACATTGATATAAGACATGAAATTAATTCTTGTAAAAAATATTAATCGTTATTTAAAAATGTTTTATTTTTTCAAATTTCAACCAATTTTCAAATGAATATAATTTATTTTATATTAAACAGGAAATAATTTAGAATTATAATCTTGGAATAAAGGCATTTTGAAAATGTAAAGTTCCAGTCCTGTTAAATATGTTAAAAACATTCTCCTCATCCTTTTAAAGGAAAAGTCCAAAAGTACCTCATATCGAATAAAAAAAATATTCGTTTCATACCATTTAATAAAAATTCACCAATGGGTAAAATAGTATTTAAAAAATTTATAAGAATATAAATAATATTTCATATTTAGTAATCATGGATGTGGATGATAAATATACCCCATTAAATACTTATGTATAATCAATCTCTGATAACAATGAGATTGTGAAATAATCCATTTCCGTATGGTCGATTTCCATTGTATGTATTCAAACATCATGTATAATGATTTAAATAATTTCATTGAATTATTACATAATAATGGTACTTTTTTTGATATCATATTTGGTCAAATTATCATTTTTTATATCATTTAATTAATAATTTTTGTGTAGGTATTAACTATTACATTTGCTTATGCATTTTTTGTCGAATAAGTTCTGGTTCTCCTTAAAATGTCATATTTAGATCATTAAAAATAATATTAACAATATATATATATATTATTTATTAATTCTATACATATATATAATCATTCATTAATTGTTATCATATATAATGATTCACATTGCATCGTAGAGACGGTAGTTGTACGTACACAGGAGTGATAATATAATTCCACAAATTATTGAATGGTATTTAAGTGAATGGTGAATAATATTTTAAAAATAATATAATATTATAATAATAATATATATGTTTATTATTTCCATCATTATACCTTTCCATGTATGGTGGAGGTAAAAATAAGATTACACCACAATGTGGAGACGGTAAGTTGTATGTATGATTGTGTAGTGATTTCATTATTCTTATGATCGATAGAAAGTGGAATATTGTAGTTATATAATCTTAATAAAAATGGAGTATATATGTGATGAAAGATTAATTACATTATAATGAATTAAATCATGAAGTGTATGGGGAAGCAGAATGACGTTTGAAAGAATCGGTAGAGAAGATTTCCTTTAATCTGATGTGATTCCTCTAAATCTCCTCTTAGAGCAGTAGAGTTGGAATTTGAATAAGTCCATAACCCATATAATGTAACTATGTATGTTTATAATCAAACATTTTATAGGATGGATGATCTTGAAGAATTATGGAGAATAAAATAGGTGGGGCGGACGGGCCCATTTATAATTGAGGTGAGGGGCACTTTTGGGATCACAAAATATATTAATTTATAATAAAATCAAACCCCATCAAAAAAACATCCAAAATGGCCAAATTTTGATTAAGAGATAATATAGTGTTGTAATCTCATCAACCAAAAGATTTTAGAAATGTTTTTCTACTAATTTAGACCTTATCATTTTAATTAAAACATTGTTATTATATTTAAATTTTGACTAGGGTAAAAATTATTTCAATATTAAAAGGGTGTAATATTTTCATATTTGAGGTCACATAGAAATCAAATAGATACCTTAAAAAATTTCCATCTATATAATAATTATTATATATTTTTCAAAAATGTTTTACGACTTTTAAATAATTTAATTACACATTATTTTGAAAAACAATACATAGTTTCAATTTTGATACTATTCAATTCATTGATTTAAAAAAATATAAAGATAAATGTTATCATATATCCAAACATATATTATATTAATAAGAGTTGATGTTAATCTATAAAATCTTGTAGAAATACTATTTAGAAAAAATTATATTTTTTTAATATTTTTAATAATTTATTTGGTACCTCTATTAATAAATTATTACTACATCAATATTGTGTAATTATTATGTATAAATATATTTTGAATAAAAATTCAAAATAAAACACTATAATGTAGATAAATATATTATATTTAATATGATAGTTTTAGTGAAATGTTTCTTCTTGGAAATACAAAATTTAAAATTTTATACTTATTTAATTATAAATGTTAAAACCATAACATCACATTAAATTAAATTAAATAATATATTTGTCACAATATATTATATAAGGATCAAAATGGTCACTAACTCAACTATATTAAGGTTATGGTCGATATAAACATTCCAATAATATTTGTTCATGTGTTTGGGTCTTTTGATGGTTATTAAAATTTTAATAATTTTATTTATTTATTTCTCACCTGTTAAGTAATTTTTACATCATAAAAGTATATGTCTTTAAAGTGATTCTTTATTTTATAAAAAATTAAATAAATTTACATGATAAATAAAAGAATTGTTAATTTCATATGATTATTTATAATCTAATTTATCTTCTGTATAAGCATATATAAAAATTAATTAGTTATTAATATTTTATTGAGACATATTTTACTTTTCTATAAGTAAAAAAATAAATTAAACATTCTAATATCTTTTACGTGGCTTCCAAAGTGCACCATTTTGAACAAAAGATGATTGAGTTAGAAAAAGACTCATCCAATGATAATTTTACCAAAGATAGTATGATTTTATAATTGAATTCTTACCATTAATTACTCAGTTTCCCCATGGATCGTATTAAAAAAAATTATTGAAGTTACTATTCCTTATACCAAGAAATAATATAATGTTATTTTTATAATACTGAAAAACTAATTCTAAATATATAATCAATTATTCAAAATAAAAAACATAGATATTTCTGTAATTAATTTTAAATTAATCAACTTACTGAAAAGAGATAATGAGTTTTGAATGATGAAACATTGCAAAATATTGAAATGTTCTTACATCTAAATTCATGGTAAAAATAATTCAAATGACACAAATTTAGTTGGATAAAAAAATTATTTTATTTATACATTAAAATAAAACAATATTATAATTTTAATAAAATATATTATTTCAATAAAAATAGTTATTTTCAATTATTATCTTTAGTTTATTAACTATTAATTAAATTTTGGATGTTATTAGAAAAATATTAAAATTTCAATCCAAGGAAATTTTTATGTACCTATTCTAAATAACATGTTTATATCTTTATATATATATTATTAATGGGCCATAAGTATAATATTAAAGGGGTTCATCCTTAAAAGGCAGAAAATGCCCCTTTTAAAAAGTAGTTGTTTTTATACATCAAATAGAATTTATTCGTATCATTTGACAAACATGTCTAATTGATTAATATAAATAAAATATTAGGTACATAACATATAAATTACATTAATTTTGTTTATTAGTAGTAATTCACTCAATTTATTAATACAAAAGTACAAATATATAATTGATTTATATTTTTCATATATAATTGGTAGCGAATGACTTCACCATTCATTTTAAGAAGTTATTGATTTTTAATCCAAATAACAAAACAACTATGTTAAAATAGTCTTTTTATAATAAGGTATTATTATTATTTTCATAAAATTTTTATTGTGTGCAATGAAATATATTGAATAATTAAAATTATTTACAGAAAATATTTCAAAAAAACATTTGGGTGTTACAATCTTAATCTATGATGGATGCCGCAGAAGAAATCATTCCATGGGAGGAGGGTATGGAGTATTTCAGTATATTTGAGGAGGATATCATTCTATCTCGTTCATACATGGGACATCCTACTTTATCTACATATGGAGAGGTCATATTTAAACGTCATGTGTTATGGACATTTGGTGCTAGGTAGTTTTACCTCATCAAGATTGGATATGTAAGACTCACTCCTCACCCTTGGGGACCTCAAATCTATCACACATAAAACCTTGTGATGTGAATGGATTCGATAATTGAACATTATAATATTGTGGTGGATGATCACTCAAAATGTCCACAATAGTGTGACATTAATAAAAAAACGCATTAGCATACATTGGATAACAAAATAGAGGTAAGCATGAGTATTGGAACACAGATGAGGTAGAGTGGACCTCATTAATGGGTAGAAAAAGTCACATAGACCATTGAAGTGTAGTTGGTTCAATGGTGGGTGGTGTAAAGACATAGATCACTCAGCCTTTGTAATGAGATGGCAGCAAAAAGGAGGCAAAATTGAGAGGTGAATTAGCAGGCCACTGTGAGAGGTGCTTCATAAGGATCATGTGATTTTCGATGGTCAGGGGATTCAGAAAGTTACATGCTTCACAAAGCATGTTGACACAACCTTGGAATTAATTCACTAAAATGGATTGGAATTCTTCATAAATGATTAATTCTATGAAAAACTATAGTTCCTTGGAGAGCCTTCTTCCTCCATGAAGGGGGTAGACCTTGGAAAAAGGAATCCATGCAATAAGTGGCTGTATTTAGAAACAAGTGGAACGTGGTCTCATGTTTATTAATAAACTTGTATGATTCATTTTCAATTTGGTTCGTAGTGGTAAAGTACTTAACAAATTATAAGATTGAAAGTCAAATGGAAAGGTTAGTCATTCCATTATGGTGGATTGAACTATGTATTTATTGGAAATGAGGTGTTTTGATTCTCAGATATATACTATGAAGAAAATGTGGGATCCATGAAAGGCCACAGATCCTTTAGACTCAAGAAGTTGTATGTAAACATTCATCGTGGTCATGGAGCACTGGGGGAATCATTGGAGTTCCACCTACTCCCCGTTCATTTGCAGGGACAAAGGACCTACCCAAAAGGGATTCACAATGAAGATACATTGTTATGATTTCATTTATTAGTTTTATTTTTCATCGGCCTTCGCCCTATCATGGCCTTCTATGATCTTCCCATGGTATGTATTTTAGCACCAATAGTATCAATCAAATAGTGTTTGATTTTGTATGCTCCCATTTTCTTGTTGGTACGTGACATCATTATGTGGGTGTCATGTCTAAGGAAGTCACATGAATTTGGTTATATGACTTGGTGAATGAGAATATAGAATATCAATATGCCTCCATCAAAGGGCACAAAAATTATTATTGGAGTGCACTGGTCGTCTAAGTTGAGTACACTGAGAGTAGTTGATGAGAGATGAATAGACATGTTATCCCACTCACTTATCATATACAATCAGGTATAAACCTTTTAATATCACATTTTTGGGTCGACGAATGTGTAATGAGCAGAAGAAGAGAATTTTTAGGAGAATTACACTCGACCTAACCACTAAGGAAAATTGAGAGCCGACCTATTACTTATGTACCGATTCATTCCTTTTGCATCATTTGAGAAATTGAGGCCCAGATAAATCAATAGATCCATCGGTGGAATACCATGACTCTGTTTAGTCCTTAAAACTACTAGAGATTCGTGGTACTCGATATGAATATGTTATCATGTCTCGGGTTACATGGGACAAAGTTTGCACCATATCAGTATTTTAGTTCATAAAATCAAGAACTAGATTTAATTTTTATAGTTTCTCTATGTTATGATATGGTTATGCTCAAATATTCATTGGGAATTTGGGACCACAATGAGTATATTTAAAAAAATAAATCACAACCTCAGTTAGTTGAATGATGTTACCATTTTTTCCACTAGGATTCTTGTGGAAGAGATGATTTAATATGGGGAGATTTTAGAGTATAGTTTTATTTAGATATGGTTAAATTCTCACATAATTTTAATTTAATCTATTGGTGGATGGTTCCCTTTGTAAACTAACCATTAATGTGAAAATATGAGTTTTAAAACAAATAAAAGTGTTTTATAGTTGTGTATCCTATCACTAGAGGTGTTTTGGGAGATTCATTGATTTTTATGAGTGTCGATCCCTAAAGACATATGATTGGGTAGACTAGTAAGGGAAGACATTTGGTTCGAAACCACGTGGTACACTAGTGTAAATCATTTTTCTTTTTCAAGTGTGAATATGTAACCTACACGGGCTGTGCACATTTTCTCATACTATGTCCCCATCCCAGATTCATAGTTCTATTTGGTAGTATATGTGCACTATTTTCCACACTGTTGGCACGTGGTTTCTAAAAACCATACATACCAAGCTGTGCAACACAAGTCCCTAATGAAGTATCCCTGATATGGTTGGACGATTGGTTTGGAATCCCATAAATCAAATGTGTAAACAAAAACAAATATTTGAAATTATCCTTTCCCCTTATTTTCTTATTTATTTTTCATCCTCCTTTCTTCTTCCTCATCCATGAAAAGATTCCTCATATGTTTCTTCTTCTTCCCCTCTAATAGGGATGGATTTTTCTCAATTATATGACCACTGATTTCAGTGTCGTAAGGTGCATTGGAAGAATACCAGTATGTCTACGACTCTACTTACTTATTTTCATATTTAATATTATCTCCCTCTATGTTGTTTTAGTGTGACCTAATCCAAATTATTTTAATAGTGTTATTCTATTTCATCTATTAGTCCAAAACTAAAACAAATAAATTCTTGATATTTGATGTGTGGTTCGTACATGGAATAAATTAGGTGGTATATAGATTTTACCACACCGGTTTTTTGATTAATAGTGTGTTATTTTGTGCCTCACACCCGTATTTTTGTGTGATGCCTTTAAAAGTCGATATTAAATTTATATATCATAATTTTTTTCTCTAGTATCCATTTAATGTTAAATTAACATTATTTATTGTTTTTTCTTAGAGATTAATTCATCCTTAATGGTGGGACACTTGAATGGCCTTAATTGACCAACATTTTTTCTAATCAAAACCCATTAACGAGGTGCACTATCATCAAAACTATAATTGAATTTTTTTTGGAATGTGATAGAATGAGACCATCCCCTATGTTATATCCTTATGACTGAACCACCTCCTTATATTTTGTATGATCCCTAATTAATCAAATAGCATGAATTTTATGGCATGATTTTTAGCCTATACTTTTGACTCGAAATGCATGGATGAAGTTTCTACCATTTGGGGTACACTTGGACCTAGCATAATTATTAAATGTATGTAATTTTGAAGTTATGAAAATGATCACATTATAAAATATGTGTCTTTGATATTTTAATTTCCATATTCAATTCACTTTCTTATTATTTAGGAATTTTTATGTACTTGTCATATTTTGTCATATAATTAGACTGTTTGTAGGTTTTCTACCCCGCTTGTTATTATTTTAATTATAAAATGTTGAAATATTCTTTATCACAAGATAGATACCTAGGTTCCCTTTTATGTAATGTTAAGGATGTGATCATGGGTTTTTGTGTCCCCAAACGATGGGAGCAAGACATGATAGATCTTGGATGGGTAGAAAACATGTGTTACATACCTCTATATGATCGACATCGGTTCCTAGAGGATTAATCATAGATTGGATCAGTAGAAATGTGGTTATACTACACCTCAAGTGAGACTTATACCTATTGTGAGATACTAATGATGGCATTAGATTGAACTAGTTTCAGTTTATACTAAGTGTGATATGTTGGATTCCTTTAAAGAATGACCATGAAAGGAATCCATCAGTATTGGATAAAAATTACATACATGGTGCAGTAAATTAGTTCTCTCATAATTTAATATGTTGATGGTTCTAGGATACTGTATAATAGAATACATTAGGTGCCTATATTAATTAAATAAAAAATAATAAGTAGTTAAATTAGAATACATGTCCTCTAGGAAAAATCACATGAATGGGATAGGAGCCTATTTTATAGATATCATTGAGGACACTTATAACCCTTATACAGATGTTTTCAGGTTCACCTCAGTCAGAGACATTCCATATTAGGCCAAATATGTATGGTTGGATAGGTTTTCTAAATGAAGTTGAGATAAAAAATTTTATTATTTATTTATATATTTTGGTACATTAATTATATATGTAAATCATTTCCATTCATCATCATGTACTAGAATATGGTTTAGACATCGTTGTTTGTGTCCTAATAATTATTTATCAAACACTACCCAAGACTCCATTATAATGGGGTTGTCCATGAAGTCCTTTTATTCATAGGTTCTTGGATGAATTTTTTTGATGTTCATTATACATGGTAGATTTGGATCATAAGAAAGAGTTGGAACATTGTATTGTCAAAGAGTTGTAATTTTGGATTATTTTTATTTTTATTTTATTTTATATCCTATAGTAAATCCCTTTAATGGTTTAGAATCAACTAACATGGATGAATTGCTTTATATTTGCATTGGACACATTAATCAGTTATTATTGTTATCTTCCATGTATTGTCATTTATTATTATCATTTCTCCAACTAGATACTGATTTACACTTGATAATACTGCTACACTACTCTATTATCGATGTTATAGTCTCACCACCCTACACCCTTAAGATACTCACATAAATTCAATAGCCTATAGAGTATATGGATGGACGCATGCGTCCTTACGGAAACTTGTATGTCTACTATTTCCCTATTCATTTCTATTAGGATTTTACAATATATGTTGTATTCAATGATATATATCCCCACTATTGATTATTATAATATATTTTTGGAGAATATGAAGAAGTGAATGGTTAACCATAGTAATTATTGGTAGATATTAGGGAATATGTATTAGAATACTATAATAAAAGTTACAATTTGGTTCAGAAGAGTTTTAGGTTTTCAGGTAAGTAGGAAAAAATGGGATCCTATGGTAGTAAGTACTAACATTATTATTGTGGGTGTTTCATGTAAAAATATCCCTTCTTTATATTTAACAAATACAAAATTCTAAATCCAATAAGAAGAAAATTTTCATTTTTAATGAAAAACATTGTAATGGATTCTTCACTCTAGATAATTAGATAATAGATAAATGGGTGAAACTAGAATGTGAAAGTGATATTACTCAATGACTTGTATTATGGAATATAGTTTGGTAGGAAGTGATAATAAATCAAATAGGTTGGTAGAAAACATCATTATGGGATATTAACATTCTATGGTGTTTAACTAGATAACAATTTCCTCCCAATTTTTAGGATATCCCTTATCAAGAGGCTAGTTCTAAACATCAATAATGAGGTCTTAGGGAAATAAGCTACCCTATTCTATTTTAAGATTTTTTTAAAATTGAAGTGTTTGTAGATGAAAATGAAAATTATAATCCCTTGAATTGATATGTGAATATAATTGATGTTAAATATTTAATTAATATAGAATAACAAGGGATTGTGGGATGTGAGAATGTAGAATAAAAAAATGAGCTTCCAATATGGACCTAATAAATCACCCCATGGAAGTGATGAAGGAAAAGTTATTTATCATACATATTTCATAATAATTGGTTAGTATGAGTACATGATCTTATATTTTGGCACCTCCTATTTAAATAAAAACAATTGATAAAAAATTATAATATGATATTGCATCATCAGTTCAATGATTGAACGACTAATTAGGACAAGTACATATAGACCTGATTAGAGATGGAACCATTCATTGGGGATTTCATTCTACATGATCTATATTTGTATGAACTTTTTATTTATTGGATATTATAGAGGGTAAATGTTTCAGAACAATTATGGTTAGCATGGAATTATTTCCATTCATTATTGATATTTAAATATCTGATTTATTTGTCCATCATATTTGAGTTACATAACAACCTATACTAGTTGGTTATTTTATAAATGAATAAAAACATAATTTGGAAGGAAGGGTGATAAATAAAATCATCAATTTAAAATTATATCATTTTAAGAGTTTCATTGATTTACCCAGCCAATATATACATTATAGTATCATATTTTAAAGATCTATTCATATATATCTCAAAAACACTTAGTGTTCCTCAATATAAATGATGGACTGTTTGGAAGTATTTTCTATGATTTTTTATATGTTTATTTAATTTTACAGTGAATTTATTGTGAAAAAATTGGGTTTCATTCAATATATTTTCTTATTATAATATCCTTAACATACTAATAGTAATATGAAAATAATTTTGTGACATTATAAATTTCTCTTCTATAAGAACTTATAAATCAAAATAAACTAACATATTATAAGATGGCTCGATAAAAAATGCATTTCAGGAAGGTCATATGGTATCCAATGAAATTCAACCATTGATATCTAATTTCAATTTTTTTTACTAAAAACAATTTTTTTTAAAAAAACACATTTTTAAATATAGAGGATATGGATTTTTAATTTTATAAGGGAACAATATGGAGGATAAGGTTATTTCAATTTTAATCATGTCATATAGGTAATTCAACAATAAGATCAATGATCAAGAAAAATCAAGTAGATATATAAACATAAAAGTAAAAATTACATAAAAAATATTTTCAACAACAATAATATTGAAATCAAAATTTATATTATATATTATCTAAGTGGATTAAGAAACCTAAATAATTAATATAAAATCATGGGGTGTTTTTTAATCATACCATAATAGTGTTGTATATAGTTGATAAATTATTCATGTTCTTGGAAGATATTACAAAATATATATTATTGAATATAAGGATGATCATATAATGTAATTTATATTAAATAATGGATATTATGAAATAAAAATATATTCCACACATATTTGGAAGGATTCCAATGTCCAAAATAAATTCATTTATTTATTTCTACAAACTATTAATTATAATTTAAATGATTGGAATACATGTTACTTATGACCACATGAAAATAGTTAATCAGTGGGGTTAATTCAAAAGATTGAAATCCAAAATTTACCATGAGTTTTTAAAATTAATTTATTTATATATCTATAATGAACAAAAAAAATATTGATAAAATAGATGGGGTTTTGAAGTGAAATGTAAAAATCAATGGATCTAATGAAGAATTACAATGAAATGAAATATTTGTGTAAAATTTTATTTTGGAGTTTAATCAATAGTTATCATATTCAATGATCATGACACAAAATATTTAGGTGCAAAAAATTCTATACATACCATGGAATATATTTTCTATAAATGGATATGATTAATTACTGATCATTTTAAATGATAATTTGATGGAAGAGAAAGAGAAAAAACTATTTAATGTTTTATGAATGTGAATGGAATTGATTATGTTGAGAAGACCAAACATTAAGGGCATCAAAACTAATTGACATACATAAATTTACAACTTTATGAAAGATGAAATACTAAAGGATAAAAAAAATTAAGATTAGATCCTTCAATTATTGTAGTTGTTGTGTAAGTTTAATAAAATATATATTTTTTAAAACTATCTACCAGACCATTGATAGTGAGTAAGTATATCCCTTATAATTTGTACCAAAGAAGTGTGGGTTTTAAATGATAATAAATTCCTATAATGATTTAATCCTCCCTTAATCAATTAGAATATGTTGAGTATACCTAGAATGAAAAAAGTTAATAATTTAATGAGAAATTATAACATCCCACTACCTTTTGAGCATTAAATATTGGTATTCCTTATTGAACATGAAAATAAATAGTTCGTTGATGGGTATTGAGCTGTAAACCAATTCCCATAGATCTTGATTACCAAACAAAAAAAACTATTTCACATGTATATATGGTCCCTTTTAAAAGAAACATACATCTTTAAGAAGGTACAATACACCAATGAAATTTTAACGGTTCAAGAAAAATATATTTAATGGAATGACATGGAGTTTATCAGAGATATCTGTTGATGATATCCTTGTTGTAAGATGATATTATAGTGTAGATAATGAATATCAATTTCATACTTTAATATAGAATTGAAATGTCATTTTTTCTAAACATGGAAAATTTCTATATTATCATCAGAATAGGTATTTTATATAGAATTAAAATATCCAATAATGGAATTATATTTTAATTAATAATGATTATGGTTAATAAAATTTTAATAGATCCCATATTATTATAATACATTTATTGTTTCCTATGATACACAATGTTATTTAGTACATCTTTAATGAATTTATCTTATGTAGATTAACTACTCACTAATATAATTTCTAAATAAGTAACATTTTCTTGTTGAATAGAATTTTAAGGATAGAATTATCAAATATAAACATTTATTGTTACATACCACCTTTTTGTGTTGGCTTGAGAAAAGGTGGAGGTGCTTCTAGCCTTTAGTGAAATCCCCAAGACCCGAAAGACTGGAAATGATTATTAAGGACCTCAAGAACATTTGGGTTCATATTACCTTTAATGATAAATAAACCAACCAACATAACAGTAAAAATAAAATCCTAAATATTATTAATGTGTATAAAAAACAACTTAAAATAGAACCATTTTTTTACCAATATCGGAGTACAAGTGAAAAAAATGAAAATATCAAAAAAATGTGAAAATTGTTTCTGTCATCTAAGATACCCCAAAAGAATAATCCAAAAATTACTCTACAAACCTCAATGATCCAACTCCACAATATTTTTCCACAATATTAAGATGAATTACCAATGAAAAAAATACCTCAATTTTATCAATGTCTCATTAGATGTCATATAAAATTTATAAATAGTTCCCAAGAAGGGGGTGCATCTAAACATAGTAGGATTTCCACAATGACAAACTAACATAATCCACTAGGACCATATATTTGAACTAAATTTAAATAAAATGCATTTAAGTAGTAAAAAATTGTCTATATCAAATCCATTAAAATTTTTTCCATGGAATAAATAAATATATCCTTGAAACATTTTATAATTTTTTATATTATTTTCAATTTAAACATAAAAAACCACTCACACACAAATAAAAACACATAAACACACACTCTCTCTCATTCTTCGTGTTACCATTAAAAATTGATCTTGATGTACGTACTCATTCACAATTGGATGGTAGTACATCATGTACATTATCAATCCCACTCCACACACTCCCAAATGATTATGACAAAAATAATTCAAATGGACCATAATAATAAAATTTATTTATTTAAATTTTTTTCTGAATTAAATCAAAATCATTAAACCAAAATAACTATTATAGAAAATCACTTTAATATTATAAATAATGGGTTTTCTAAAAACCGTTGAATAAAAGAGATTATTTTACGTATGTATATTAGATGTATTCCCATAATAATTTTTAGAAAATAGTTCAATTAAATAAAATCCTTCATGTCTCGATCAGGTGGAGTGAAAAAATAAGTCTATTTCCTCATAACGATTTGTGAAAATGAAGAATTCCACTATGAGACTTCATGATCCGATCAAATCCCATGTTCCACTCACATGACCCAATCATATTTCATCATATAATTAATAAAAACATATATATATATATATATATAATTAACTATATATATGCTTCCAAATATTTAATAAAATTTTATATAAGAATAAATAGAACTAATTGGAACATATCATTGATTTTGGGACTCCAACATCATTTTGTTGCATAAATATTTCTCCCAGATTAGACAAGATCGTCTCTCAAGAATGGGAAGAAAATGAAATTTAATATCATAGGTGTTTTGGGGTAAATATGTCTTAAGCGGGTTAATTCATATTAGAATAAAAAATTATATAATTCCAACCCTACACCCCACGGTTAGTCCCCATTATTTGAAAATACATGTTCCATTCATGTGTTGCTACTTTCATAAGGCCACACCTCACATGTTATGCACAATTTGTTTTAATACATTTCGATAGTAATTCCATTATGTATTTCTTAAGATGCATATTTTTTCGTGGTAATTAGATATTTTGACCAACCCATGTTCTAAATGATATCCTACCCTAATCCTATTTTCATCTACCATTCAGTTTCCATGAGATGATGTATGGTTTAATAATACCAGGAAGAAACCATGCACCGCCATGAAACACTCCAAAACATATCAAATATTTAAGAACATCACATCACGTAAACCAAACATTATTTAGACTCAAAATAAATATTAAATGGTCATGTTTTTTAATTTTTTGGTGTTACATTCCCCATAAAACATAAATTTTCATCCTAATAATTTAAAAAAAAAATTGTTTCCCATAAATATTTCAGTACACCACTCCATCATTTTCTTCTCACACTCCCATATTTATTCCATAATCCATCCATGTTTCCATAAAACATGTAGTAAAAAGAATTTTTCCGGAAAAAATATCATTTATTCCTATGAGAAACTTATACATGCACAAAAATCAAGGTATTGTAAGACTCTAGGTCATCATTATTGAATCAAATCACATATTCAATTTTAGGTTGTAACTTCTTAAACATAGATACATAAACAAAATGGTACAATGTACTAAATATTGGTAGAAAATATAATCTATATTCCACCTCAGTAACTATATCTTGTATCAAAAAATTACAAATATATCAAGTATATTACTTTCCTCGATACCAAAAGAACAATTATAATGTAATGGAGAGATTCTCAAGGAGACATGATCACTAACCTGCAATGTAAATTTTTTTCACGGACCGTCCCCTAGGGCCTGTGCCGTGACTACCCCAAGCTCATCTTCCCTAGGATAGGGTCCGTCGAATAGAACCAAAGGCATAAATACATAAAATTGGGAAGGCCTTTCCATTATAAAGAGTAAACACACACAGCAATGTACAATCAAGAAGTAAGACACTAAGAAAAATTGTATACAAAGGAGTGTTGAAATGTAAAAGGGGCTAGAAATACAAGCCCAACTAGATAGTACAAGTACAACTAAAAATCATGTACAACTGAAGAAAAGTAAAGCAGCCATTGGGTTGTCCTCTGGGGATTCTTACTTGAAGGGTAGGTACATATAGACTCCTCATCACTCCACGTCCCTCAGTCTCCTCCATGCACTGACTCGTCGTAAGGTCCACCTCCGGGTACGGTCTATTCCTGCTACTCTGATCCTTATCCAGCGATGTCCGTCATCTGCAACCAACACAGTGAGGTGTGGGAATACCCCGTGTAGGAGTGAGTATAATGATACTCTTTAGAGACCCCGAGACCCAAAAGGTCTCAAAATATCCAATGAGGATAAATCACAAAAAATCAAATCAACATTAAATCCCACTTACGTGTATGCCCATACATATACCGATGTTATCAAGTAATCCATATAAATCATGAAGTAAACACAATAAGTAACTGACTCAGCTCAATCCAGGTTTTTTATTATCGAAACCATGGATGATGAAGATATCTTGCTCAATCAAGTATAGTGGGCATGCCGTGTCACACATAGGCTTTTCCCACTAGCCTTGGACTACTAAGGTACTCCTCCTATCGAGTACCGTGGGTTAGCCTCACTCACATAGAGGCGTTCCCCACCGTGGGTCTGCCGTACTCAACAAGAGGTGCTCCCCCTCATAGAATGCTAAGGTAATCTTCCTTTTGAGTACCATGGGTCTGCCATTCTCACACAGAGGTTCTCCCCACTGTGACTCTTCCGCGACACCAAGGCGCTCCCCACTGGGCTAGTTTAAACACACCGAGTTGAATCGGTCAGTAGTCGTCTGGTCTCAACTAGCTACAAGGTCTCTCCACAACACATTCTCATCTCTAGGAAGATCCGCTCCATGAGCTACTGGTCGGTGTTCCAACTGACAAGAATTCCCATGATGAAGTATCTCAATGAACCGCCATGTCATTGGGGTCTCAACGCAACTGACATCGCATCAATCAGACGCTCGGTCTGGGATTTATTAGGCACTTATTCTTGGTGTCCCAGTTGGGATCCCGTATGATCCAACCTGACTGTATGTCAACATTACCCCAAACTCTATTGGGGTATACCCAAAGGGACTTTCGTGCTCCAAGAAAACCAGAGATACTGACGGTTCGTCAAACGGTCGTCTGGTGCCAAAGATATGCCCAAAGAAATTAAAGTGTCAGTAGTGGGCCTGTGTAACACCCGAGATTTTTATGAGAAATATATTTTTTTATACATCATAAAAAGAATCTTTTGCTACACACAACACCGGATTGACTTTATTTATGTGCAATTGTAGCCTTCCTCGATAGCTTGCATTGTACACAGTACCGAGTTTCACTATACGACGATATGCTATTAATATATTATTAGAACTAGTCGTTATAAATAGTCATACCCACTTATTGAAATTTTATAAATTTTATCTTTAAAAATGGATTTTATTTTTGGATTCAGAATATTGAAATTATCCTAGGGTGAAATTTTGGTATTTTTATGAAATCATTCAATTTTTGATGAATAGTGAAAACACTGGGTTACTATTAAAAAACAGACTTTTTATTTAATTAATTATTTATTTTATTCAAATTTAATTTAGGTCAAAATTGATACATAATACCTCTATATGTTCAATGTAATTCATTGGAGTCATTTTATAATAATTTAAGATATATAAAACTTTTATAGAACCTTTCACCGTCTTTTACCCACCTCCTTGAAGAATTTGCGAATTTACATAAAACATAATTTTACTGCTTCTGTGAGTGGAATTTTGAAAATCTGAGTGACACGGTTAATATAAAGGAATCAAATGTGGTTCAATGAGATGAAAATAATATTTTTTGAATAGTAACTTTTTACTTTTATTTACCACAGTTAAAAGTAAATAGGGTAATTAAGGGTAAAAATGATATTATTATTATCCTAACGCATGTCCTAATTCTATTGGATAAGTGAAATTCGACCAAAAACAACCTTAGTAATAAAATATTACCATTTAGGTCCACTTGGATTAGATTAGGAAATTTATTATTAATTTATTTAATGAAGGGTTAAAATAATTAAAATCATAGATTAATAACTAAATCATTTTTAATATAGGGTTATACATAAGATAAATTAGACAATACATATTAATTTGAAAGGTAAATTTTTTTTCTTAAATAATGGTATTTTATTTATAATTTTTTTACTTTAAATAATTTAATTTATTTATGACACAATGATGATGCAGTAATTATCTTATTAATCAAATATTGAAATAATTGATGTTATAAATACCCAAATAAATTTAATTTTATACTTTTTATGAATTAAAAAAAATTTATAGGTTAATATGACATGTTATTATTTATTTAATTAACTTTTTTAGGACTAATCATGCTGTTATAATTTTCACAAAAAGAAATTACCAAATAGTTTCAAAATTGACATAAAATAGTTTTTAAAACAAATATTATATTATTAAATGTTATTTTATTCTTAAAAATCTAAGGTTCGGCCAAATTACATATATAAAGTTATATATATATATTATTAATAAACAACTTGGGGTTCATTTGACTTGTTATAGTAAGTTTATTAACCATATAGTGTAAGAAAACAAGAAGACACGGTAAAAGTTAAATTATTTAACTTCGAGTTAAATCTAAATGATAATGTTAAACTACTAACCTAAACTTGCCTAAAATCTATTGGTTTAAATTCTTTCGACCCTTCCCCACCTTAGCTTCGAAATATATTAATTGGGATCTATTAAAACCCGAATATGACTTTATAATAAAATAATATTTTATGTTTTTCCTAAGGTGCCCCTCTCCTCCCTTATAAAAGGGCACCTCCTCCCTCTCTTCCTCACACCACATAGAGCCTTCATGCTTGGCCAACCCATGAAAATTTCTCTTCTCAACTCTATAGAAACATCCAAGAGGTCCTTGTCTTCTTCAAAGACCATTTTTAGTGCCCTAAGAGGAGGTTAAGAAGAGGCGCTTCAAAGAAGAGGTAATGCATGTTACCTATTCTGTCAACTTTATTTCTTATTCTACTTCTTCTTCTTTAGTTGTTTCATTACGAAGTAATAACATAAGTATTACTCATATACTGATATTTCCTTATAAATATGAAACAACCCTATTTCACCTTCTATCCAACCTACGGAACACAAAATCACCACGCGTGCGTACATACGGAATACCGTCTCCACGCCGTGGTGTAATCTGTTTTCCACCCCCACATTACATGGATGGTTATAATGGTGTAAATAATAACAATATATGATTATTTAAATGTTATATTGATTATGAAATAGTATACATACACTTCAATTCAATTCCACGATCATGGGAACGATATCATCGCTCATGTGTACGCACGACCTACCGTCTCTACGATGTGATTCGACTCGATCTACATGATCTTCATTGAACAATGATTATATAAATGAATTTAATGAATAAATATGATATATATTACACTAATCCCATTCGGGAAATTAGGTATCTATAATCTAAAAATAATAATAATAATTTATTCGGCAAAACACGCATGAGAACAAAAAGCAATAATCACCCGAATATCAAGTAACAATGAATTATTACTAATAAGAAGGTAATAATATGACCATATATGATATCATAACAATGATTAAGATTCTAGAATAAGTTAATAACATTATTTAAATCATTATATAGGAGGTTCAGACACCTACGAAGTGAATTGGACCTAAGGTATAGGAAAATCTCGCAATCTCATTTTTATCCAAGATTGTTTAAACTTCAAGAATTTACTGGGGAATATTTATCATCCAAATCTATGTTTCCTCAATATTTAATATTAATTACATCCTCCTAAAATTGTTTTATCCAATTTAACCGATTTGTTAATTTTTAGTGAAAGATATGAAAGAAATATTTTTTTTTCTTTTTTAGTACGAGGAACTTTTGGAATTTTCTAGCCAAAGTACGAGAAGAATGTTTTTTTAACTTATACTACATGAATGGATTTTTAGAAAATTATTTCCATGAATCTTCCTTTACATTTTTTTATGTTTATTTTTAATCATATTCTTTTAGTTTAATATTATATGGCATTTTAAGAATGAAAAAATGTTTTTGAAGTAGAAAGTATATTTTCCTCAAGAATGGAGTTCAAGCGTTTTATCAAAATTATTTTCCTTCTAAGATAATATAGGGTTCCATTTATATCCCTATATTTATATTTATTTGATTATGTTTTGATGGAATTATTTTTATAATTTCTTTTTATCTTATATGGAACATGTTATGATGGAACGATGTTTAAGAATCCCATTTTTATTACGTGGGTTATTCTATGATGTATGATTTATGATTTTGTGGCAGACATAAGAATGGATTCATTATGAGATAGGTGGGACATATATATCCCTACAATGAAATGGGTAGAGATTTATATCTCATGATATAGACATGGCTGGAACGGCAGGTTAATCTGGTTCAGTGATACAGGACTGAAACAAGGAGTGAACTCGGTTCAAAAATGGACTTTATCTGCTAAGATAGTTTTGGCAACCAGTATTGACTACTAAGAAATTATTCTATATGATTATGTGTGTATGCCACCACATTTCATGTTTTATGTTATGATACTTGATTTATCCCATGTTATGAAATTATGATCTCTTTTGCAGGTTAATATTTCTAAAATGTTATGATATTATGAATATGTTGTGATTGATATTTCTTTTGTTTACCCTTACTGTGCATTCGAGATCACCCTTTTTTATGTTTTCATTCCTAGGTTATGAATAAGTTTATTAAGTAGGATATCCCAAAAGGGACTCTAGATATGATGAAATAAACGGGAGACAATGTAGATTCTTTATGAACCAGTTGTTTATGTTTCCCAGTTTCGAAAGACACTATACCTATACAATCCTACCATGGTTTTTTTATATGTTGTAATAAGAATGCTTCAATTATGAATTAATAAAAATTTATGCAAAGTATGGGTCGTTATAGTTGGTATCAGAGGAAAGGTATAGTCAACCTTTGGAAACTAGGATGTGAAAGCCTTAGTAAGAACCCTAAGGATAAGTCTAAGCATATAACACAGTCTCAGTGTTTTAGAAAATCCCATGAATAACCTATGATAAGACCTTAAGTGTAAAATTTTATTCTTGATTATGTTGTTTTCATAATATAATTAGTGTTCCTCACACTATTCATCATGGTTTTAGTCAATGGTGGAACCCTAAGGAACCGTGTTAATGCGGAATACGATGGGAAATGCATTGATTGTCCCCCTGAGCAACCAAATGTTATGGGAGCTAGAATGAAAAATATTATAGCCATGTTCACACAACATTATCAAGCTATGAATCATGCAAGACTTCCAAACGAGAAAATGAAAGAGCAACATTCTGTTGAATCCTTCATGAGGCAACGTCCACTCTCATTCACCGGGTCTAATGATCCATTAGTTCCTGAAAAATGGATCAGTACTACTAAAAAGATATTTTCAGTTCTTTGATGTTCTGAACATGATAAAATCATCTTAAAAGTATATCGTTTAGAAGATTAAGCTGATCAATGGTAGAACCTAATCAAGAATATGAGGCCAAGAGATGAAATTGAGTCCATGGAATGGGACGAGTTCAAGAACTTATTTTTCAAAAAGTACTTCCCTCATATTCTTCGAAAAAATATGGATAAAGAGTTTCATGAACATAAGAAAAAGGATGATGAATTTGTTGGTACCTACAAAATTTTTTTTACAAGAAATGCAAGGTATGCTTCTGGGATTTTTATCCAACCTGAGAGTAAGATCGATCGATTATTTAGTGTCTTAAAACCAAGTCTTCAATGGGCGTTATCCATAAGGGACTTCAATAGCTATGAGGAAATCGTTTGATGTGCCCTCAAGGTTGATATGGAGATTGTAGTAACCCATTAGTCATATGGGTTGATAAGAAGAGGAAAATAGAATTCAAAGGAAAATCTAAGGAGCACACTGAAAAGAAGATGAGTTTTACCTTATACTCAAAGTGTGGAAAGCAAAATGGAGGAGGTTGTCTTAAAGGGAAAAGTAAATGTTTCAAATGTGGAAAATAAGGTCATCAGGCTTTTGAATGCCGCATTGATGGGAAGAAGATGTCTGGTGATGCGAACAAAGAAAAGGCTACACAGAGTGCACCTCCTACACATCAATGTTACAATTTCAAGGAAATGGGGAATTATGCCAATCAATGCCCTAATGCAAGAGTTGTTGATGATGGTCGATGTCAAAAGACTCTTAAGGCTAAAGATAATGGAAAGTCACATGAAATTTCTATCAGTGATGTGGAGTATTAGAACGAAGTGGTGAAAGATACATTTACCATCCAATCTAAAGTAGAAAATGTTTTATTTGATTCTGGATCCACCCACACTTTTATTTCTGAATAATTTTCTAAGGGTATTGTCATATTACCTCAACAATTAGATGATGAGTTAGTTGTGACAACCCCTAATGGCACAACAGTAGCATAAAATTATTACAATTCTTCTCTGATTGATGTTTGTGGGAAAGTGATTCATGAAAATCTTGTGATCCTTCCTATAGTGGAATTTGATGTGATTCTTGGCATGGAATGGCTTTCTTTATATGGATCTCATATCAATTTCCAAAGAAGGTAAGTCACATTTCATATTCCAGATCAATCTATGACCATCTATCGATGCAAGGATGAACATAACCTTCTAGTGGAAATTTCTTCCATCTTATGGGTCTTGATTCCACTAAATGAAGGTTATTTATCTCAAATGGTTGGAGAGAAACTCATGATTAAGAATATTACCATTTATGAGAGTTTGATTATGTCTTTCCGGAGGAATTTTCTGGTCTTCCACCAAATCGTGAAGTTGAGTTTTTAATCGAACTCATACCGGGTGCTTTACCTATTTCAAAGACACATTATAGAATGGCCCCAACTGAGTTTTAGGAATTTAGGAAGAAACACCAAGAGAATCTTCATAAAGGATTCATACTCCCTAGTGTGTCACCTTGGGGTGCACCTGTTTTGTTTTTTAAGAATAAAGATAGATCAATGAGACTCTTCATTAATTATCGAGAACTTAACAAGATCAATATCAAGAACAAATATCCTCTCCCACACATTGATGACTTATTTGAACAACTATGTCGAGCTCAATACTTTTCCAAGAATGATCTTCATTCACGGTATCATCAATAAAGGGCTAAAAGGGAGGATATACCAAAGACGGCTTTCCATACAAGGTATTGAAACTATGAATTTATAGTGATTCCATTTGGACTTACTAATGCCCCTACTATCTTCATGGATCTAATAAATAGTCTTTAGAGATTATCTTGATCAGTTTATGGTAGTCTTTATAGATGATATTCTTGTCTATTCAAAGAGAAAGTAAAAACATGAAGATCACTTGAGAATTGTATTGAAGAACCTGAGAAAGGAGAATCATTATGCCAAAATTACCATGTGTGAATTTTGGCATCAAAAAGTTTCATTTTTTGGGTCACATAATATTAAAAGTGGGGATATCTGTGGATCCAGAAAAAACAGAGGTTATCGAATGATGGTCGAGACTGACAACAGTGACTGAGTTCTGAAGTTTTCTTGGTTTGGATGGATATTATCAATGTTTTGTGAAATATTTTTCATGATTATCTAATCCACTCACCAGGTTGACTAGAAAAGGAGTTAAGTTCGTTTGGACATAGGAGTGTGAAGAGAATTTCAAGGAGTTAAAAATAAAGTTATCCAGTGCACCTGTGCTCACACTGCCTTGTAGTGGAGAAAAGTTAGTGATCTATAGTGATGTATCCAAGATGGGGTTAGGGTGTGTTCTTATGCAAAATGATATGGTGATAGCATATGCATCACAAAAGTTGACAGTCCATGAGAAAAATTACCCAAATCATGATTTGGAGTTAGTTGTAGTAATATTTGCATTAAAGATTTTGAGGCATTATCTTTATGCAGAAAGGTGTGATATTTATACTGATCATAAAATTTTAATGTTTATTTTCATAGAAAAGGAGCTGAATATGCGCTATAGAATATGTTTGGAGCTGATTAAGTATTACGACTGCTCAATTCATTACCACCCTGGGAAAGAGAACAAGGTGGCAGATGCATTAAGTTGACAAGACCATGCTAGCTTATCCATGATGAGGATCACAAAAGATCCAATATTTATGGATTTACAAAGGATGGATCTTGAAATAATAATGGAAGGGGATAAATCGTATCTTTCTCAAATGAATGATCAACCATCTATACATGTGAAGATTAAAGAGGCACAAAAGAAGATGTAGAGTTACAAAAGAAGGTGAGAAATGTTCCGGAATTCAACCTTGATTGTGATGAGATAATAAGGTTCAGGAATTCGGTTTGTGTTCCTCCCATCCCAGAATTCAAGAAGGATCTACTAGATGAGGCTCATAGTTTTTCGCGCTATATTCATCCTGGAAGAACGAAGCTGTATAGAGACCTGAAAGAGTACTTCTGGTGGGATGGCATGAAAAGAGATGTTTCTGATCATGTATCTCGATGCTTGGTTTGTCAGTAAGTTAAAGCTGAGAGAAAGAAGTCTAAGGTGATGTTACAAACATTTTCCATACCCGAATGGAAATGGGAAAACATCACTATGGACTTTGTCCCCGGACTTCCTAAAACATCCAAAGGCAATAATGCTATCTGGGTTATATTTGATCATCTTACGAAGTCATCACACTTCATTGATATTAGAGAAGATTTCTCTCTGGATCATCTTTCCAGGAAATATGTAAAGGAAGTGGTATGATTTCATGGAGTACCACTTTTCATTATATCTAATCAGGATATGAGGTTTACCTCAATGTTTTGGCGAAGTCTTCAGCATACTTTGGATACAGAATTGAGTTTCAACACTGCTTATCATCCTCAGAAAAACGGACAGTCTGAGAGAACAATTCAAACTCTAGAAGATATATTAAGAGATTTCTCTATGGATTTCAAAGGGGGTTGGGATCAACACTTACCTTTTGTGTAATTTACTTATAATAATATCTTTCACTCCAGTATTCATATGGCTACTTATGAAGCTCTCTAGAGAAAGAAATGCAGGACTCCAACTTGTTGCGATGAAGGTTGGGAATGAAAGCTATTAGGACCTAATCTTGTTGATGAGATGGAAGAAAAGGTCAGATATATTCAACAACACATAAGAGCAGCTTAGATTTGACAAAAAAGTTATGCCGACAACAGAAGAAAAGACCTAGAGTTTGAATTGGGTGATAAAGTGTTCTTACGAATATCACCATGGAAGAGAGTAATGAGATTTGGAATGAAGGGAAAGCAGAGTCCTAGGTATATCAGTCCTTTCGAAGTACTGGATCTTGTTGGGAAGGTAGCATATCGATTGGCGCTTCCACCAAATCTCTCTCAAGTTCACGATCTGTTCCATGTATCTCTCCTGAGAAAGTACATACCTGATCCTTCACATATACTATTCTCAGAAGTTGTACCGCTGGAGAAAGATCTTACTTATGAAGAACAGCCGATAGAGATTTTGGATCGTAGAGAAAAAGTCCTACGGAACAAGACCACTTGCTTGGTGAAATTTTTATGAAGGAACCACCAATTAGAAGAAGCTACATGGGATCTTGAGGATATGATTAGGGAGAGGTATCCTCATCGGTTTGTTACAAAGTGACGAATTTCGAGGGAGAAATTAATTTTAAGTTGGGTAGAATGTTACACCTGAGATTTTTATGAGAAATATTTTGTTTTTAAACATCATCAAAGGAATATTTCACTACACACAACACTATCTTGGCTTGACTTACATGAAATCGCGACCTTCCTCGATAGCTTGCGTTGTACGTAATACCGAGTTTCACTATACAACGATATGCTATTAAAATAATATTAAAACTAACCGTTATGAATAGTAATACCTGTTTTTTGAAATTTAAATAATTTTATCTTTCAAAATGGACATCATTTTTGGATCGAAATAACGAAATTAGCCTACGGTGAAATTTTGGTATTTTTCTTAAAACATTCAATTTTTGATGAATATTGAAAATACTAGGTTACAATTTAAAAAACCGACTTTTTATTTAATTAATTAATTTTTTTATATAAATTTATTTTATGTCAAAATTGATACATAATACCTATATAAGTTCAATGTAATTCATTGGAGACATTTTACAATAATTTTAGATGTATAAAAATTTTATTGAACTTTCCACCGTCTTTTACCCACCTCCTAGGAGAATTTTCAAATTTTCATAAAACTTAATTTTACCGCATCTGTGAGTGGAATTTCGAAAATTTGAGATACCCAGTTAATATCAAGGAATAAAATGTGGTTCAATGTGATGAAAATAATTTTTGGTGAATAGTAACTTCTTACTTTTATTTACCATGTTAAAAGTAAATAGGGTGATTAAGGGTAAAAATGATATTATTATTACCCTAGAACATGTCCTAATTCTATTGGATAAGTTTAATTCGACCCAAAACAACCTTAGGAATAATATTTGACCATTTAGGTCCACTTTGATTAGATTAGGACATTTATTGTTAATTTATTTAAAGAAGGGTTAAAATAGTTAAAATCATTGATTGATAAATAAATCATTTTTAATATGGGGTTATACATAAGATAAATTTGACTATAAATATTCATTAGAAATATATAAAGATTCTATACATAATGGTGTTTTATTTACAATTTTTATACATTAAATAATTTGATTTATTTATGACACAATGATGATACAGTAATTATCTTATTAATGAAATATTGACATAATTGATGATATAAATACCCAAATAAATGTAATTTTAGACATTTTATGAATTCCACTAATTTTCTAGGTTAATATGACATGTAAGTATTGATTTAATTAACTTTTTTCTAACTAATCATGATGTTATGATATTCACAAAAATCAATTACCAAATAGTGTCAAAATTGACCAAAAATATTTTTTAAAACAAATATATATTATTAATTGTTATTTAATTACTAAAAAACTAAGGTTCAGAAAAATGACATATATAGGTTTATATATATACATCAATAATATACAAAATGGGGTTCTTTTCTGTTGTTATAGTAAGTTTATAAACCATATAGTGTAAGAAAACAAGAAGACACGGTAAAAGTTAAATTATTTAACTTAGAGTTAAATCTAAATGATAAGGATAAAATACTAACCTAAACTTGTCTAAAATCTATTGGTAGAGATGATTTCGACCCATCCCCACCTTAGATTCTAAATAAATCAATTTTGAGATATTAAAAACCGAATATGACTTAATAATAAAATAATATTTTATGTTTTTCCTAAGGTTCCCCTCTCCTCCCTTATAAAAGTACACATCCTCTCTCTCTTCCTCACACCACTTTGATCCTTGAAGCTCGGCCAGACCCTGCAAATTTATCTTCTCCGCTTCCATAGAAACATCCTAGAGGTCCTGGTATTCTTCAAAGACAATTTTTTGTTCCCTAAGAGGAGGTTAAGAAGAGGCGCTTCAAAGAAGAGGTAATGCTCGTTACTGATTCTTTCAACTTTATTTCTTCTTCTACTACTTCTTCTTTAGATGTTTCATTATGAAGTAATAACATCAGTATCATTCATATACTTATTTGTTATTATAAATATTAAACTACCCTATTTCACCTTCTATCCATCCTACGAAATACGAAATCACCACATGTGTGTATGTACGGAATACTGTCTCCACGCAGTGGTGTAATCTATTTTCCACCACCACCTTACTTGGATTTGTATAATGGTTTAAAGAATAACTATATATTATTATTTTAAAGTGATATTGATTCTGAAATAGTATACATACACTTCAATTCAATTCCACGATCATCGGAACAATATCATCGCTCGTGCGTACGTACGACCTACCGTCTCCACAATGTGTTGCGACTCGATCTACATGATCTTTATTGCATAATGATTATATAAATTAATTTAATTAATTAATATGATATATATTTAACTAATACAATTTTTAAATAATGAATCAATAACCTAAAAATAATAATAAGAATTTATTCTCCAAAACACGCATAAGAACAAAATGCAATAAACACCCGAATAACAAGTAACAATGAAATATTACTAATAAGAAGCTAAGAATATGACCATATATGATATAATAAAAATGAGTAAGATTCTATAATAAGTCAATAACATTATTTAAATCATTATACAGGAGGTTAGGACACATACGAAGCAAATCAGACCTAAGTTAAGGGAAAATCACGCAATCTCATTTTTATCCGAGATTGTTAATACTTTATAATTTACTGGGAAATATTTATCATCCACATCCATTTTTCCTCAATATGTAATATTATTTCCATACTCCTAAAATTTTTTAAATCCAATTTTACCCATTGGTGAGTTTTTAGTAAATGATATGAAAGGAATCTTTTGTCCTTTTTAGTACGAGATACTTTTTGATTTTTCCGGCCAAAGTACGAGAAGACTGATTTTTTTAACTTATACAGAATGAATGGATTTTTAGAAAATTATTTCCTTGAAGAATCCTTTACAAGTGTTAAAGTTTATTTTTAATCTTCTTCTTTAGTTTAATGTTACATGACATTTAAATTAAGGAAAAATGTTTTTGAAGTATAAAGGATATTTTCCTCAAGAATGGAGTTCAATTGTTTAATCAAAATAATTTTCCATATAAGATAATATAGGGTTTTTTTATATCCCTATTTTTCATTGATTTGATTATGTTCTGATGGAATTATTTTTTATCATGTCCTTTTATCTTATATGGATTATGTTTTGATGGCATGATGTTTAAGAATCCCATTTTTATTACATGTGTTATGCTATGATGTACGATTTATGATTTTGTGGCACACATAAGAATTGTTTCATAATGAGATGGGTGGGAACTATATCTCCCTCTAATTCATTGGGTAAAGATTTATATCTCATGATATAGACATCGCTAGAACGGTAGGTTAATCTAGTTCAGTGGTACAGGACTGAAACGAGGAGTGAACTCAGTTCAGAAATGTTTTTTGTCCTCTAAGATAGTCTTGGCAATGAGTCCTGGCTACTATGAAATGATTTTCTATGATTATGTGTGTATGCCACAAAGTTTAATGTTTTTGGTTATGATTATTGATTTATCCCAGGTTATGAAATTATGATCTCTTTTGTAGGTTAATATTTTCAATATGATATGATATTATGAATATGATGTGATTGATATTTCTTTTGTTTACCCATACTGAGAATTCGAGCTCACACTTTTGTATGTTTTCATTCCCCAATTCAGGAAGAATGTTATTATGTAGGATATACCAAAATGGAATCTAGATATGATGAAATAAACGGGAGACAATGTAGATGCTTTTTGAACCAGTTGTTTATGTCTCCCAGTTTCTAAAGACACTATACCTATATGGTCAAACCATGGTTTTGTTATATGTTGTAATAAGTATGCTTCAATTCTGAAGTAATATCAATGTGTGTAAATTATGGATCGTTATAGCCTAGGTCCAGTCCGACCTGGTCGGACCGACGTGGCCCAACCCTGTCTGGGCTGACTCGATTTGGTTCAACCCGGTCAGAACTGTTGGCTCTAGCCTGGCTCATTGGCCAGGAAATCATGTTAGGTTCGTCCCGGCCGACTCAGCCCAGCCTAGCGGACCACAAGGGTGGTTCGGCCCGGGATCGGGGCCTGTTCGGCCTGTTGGGTCATGAGTGTGCGACCCGATGTGGCTCAACCTACAGGGTATGTCTGGTCCGGTTCGTCCAGGGCACCATGAGAGGAGTTGGGACACCGGCTCGATAGGGAGGTCGTGAGGAGGTTGGGACATAGGCTAGACCGATTGGCCACGAGGGGGCCATCTCTTGGAGGCGCGTGTGCCATGCATGGAGGCTGGAAAGTGGGCCAGTGGCGTTTATCCAGGCAGGGCGCAGCCAGGAGGGCTGGAGGCCGGGAAGACCGGTTCGGCGCGGGGCTGTTAGGGAGGTTCGCGAGTAGCGCACAAAGGCCGGTAGGCAGGCCGGCAGCGAATGGCTGGGTAGGGCTGGGCCAGGCGGGCGGGCAGCTAGGAGGTGGTCGTGCAGGCCGGGTCAGCGCGGCGCGGGCTAGCATGGGCAGGTGGTGTTCAGCCGGGAGCACCAGAGCGTCGCGGGGGAGGCGCGGTTCGCGGAGGCCGCGGGTAGTGCGACCTTTGTCATCGCCGCCTTCATTGTTCCGTCGCCTCATCTCCATGCTGAAGTTCATCATAAAGAAGATTGGCGGAGGGGTTATTCCATGTTGGTTTGGCCCGCACCCTCTACGTTTAGGGTCATCTCAAATGGTTAATCAAAGAAGTACAATGAAGAATAATTATTTTACAATCTCTGCATCGATTGCTTTCCAACTGAAGTTGATAAATGAAAAAGTATAATAAAAAAATAAAACACCCTAAATTTAATTTTTGGTCATCTACATTGAATTCACAAGAATAATTCAAAGGGGTTCATCATTCGTTGCATCTTCCTCACACTTCCAATATCAAGTTGTATTGGTTGTGGAAGACACTCCACGTCGGTAGCTATCTGGGGATGTAGTCGAAGAAGGATCGTCACTGTCGTTCTTCATTGGAAGGACGCATTATTCTTTCTTCATTATTCATTGGGAGATTTATAATCCCCCCAAACTCTCCTCTTACCAAACATCCACTCAAATGGAAATGTTTTTCCAAATAACAGATTAGTGTATCTATTAATTCGTTGGTAAGAATTCAAAAAGAATGAATTAATTACTTGTCTCCACCTAATTAATGTGAAGGGTTGGAACAAATTGATTATGGGAGTTGGCAAAATTAAATTAATGGGAAGTTAAAGAGTCTCTCCATCATTAATGAAGGATAGTTGATTGGTTTTATTCTTCCGTCAATAGGGGGCTTAAGTCCCATGTGGTCCCCACATAGTAACCTCTCTCGATAGGTTATGTTCGGGTGTGCCCCACGACCATAACCTCTAATGGGAGGCTAAGGTGTGGTGGTCCCACCTCCAACTTCCATGAGGAAGTTTTAACCACCCATCACCCACATGGTGTCTCAAATAAAATATAATGAAGCTCACTTTATTTTATTACTTTCCCAAATACCCAAAAAAAATATCTTTCATTATCGACTCAGTACTGTTGAAGTGGAAGTCTTCTTAAGAGAATAATGGTTCTGCGAGTTCAACGGTGCCCTCGGATTTCATTTACAATCACAGGTTCAAATTTTATAAAATCCCAACGATACATTTATTGAATGTACCTGAAAAAAACATCAAAAATTGATTCCGGTCACACCGGGCCTCAAAATCATGCACCATCAGTTTTTGCGGACTCGTAAAATTCCCATGTATTTAAGGGAAAAATAAAAATTCCATGGAAATTCAGTGTCTTTACATTCTCCCCACCTCGGGGATTTACGTCCACATAATCTACAACCTGAACAAATGGAACAAGTGGGTGTACTGAGCACGCATCTTAGCCTCCCCTCCCATGTGCTCTCTTGGAGGTTCCTTTGCTTCCAGCGAACACGCACCAGAGGTATCGACCATCCATGCTGGACCCGCTCCTGTTGATACTCAATATCCACTAGAACCTCGGTAAAAGTATCCCCAAATTCAACATCCAGCTCTCCATGGTCGATGACGTGAGAAGGGTTTTTCACGTATCTCCTCAGTTGGGATATATGGAATACATCGTGCACCCGGAGCAACTGAGGTGGAAGAGCTAAGTGGTAAGCCAACTCTCCATCTCTGCTGAGGACCTGAAAAGGTTCGATGAATCTCAGAGATAACTTGCCGCCTCAGCCAAATCTTTGTATACCTCGTCGAGGTCAGACCCGTAGAAAGAATTAGTCGCCATCCTGGAACTCCAGTGGTATCTGTATCCTGACATCATACGACTTCTTCTTGCTCTCTGAAGTCTTCATCCTCTCTTGGATGATCTTCACCTTCTCTGTGGTAGCTAGTACCCTCTTTAGTCCCACTAGTGATGACTCCCCAGGGTCTTTCCAGCACAAGGGTGATCTGCAAGGTCGCCTGTATAACACCTCAAAGGGTTCCATCCCTATGGTGGAGTGATAAATTTTGTTGTATAAAAACTCCACCAAAGATAATTGATTCATCCTTATGTGACCAAAGTCCAGGACACAAGAATGCAACTTTTCCTAGAGGGTCTAAATGGTCTTCTCAGTATGACCTTCCGGTTATGTAAGGAAGGTGGTTCTCAAATGAAGTTGTGTCCCGAAAGCCTCAAGCAACCCCTTCCATAGATGGGAAGTAAACTGTGTTTTACGATTAGAGACTATGGAAGAAGGTACTCCATGTAACTTGTAATGGCCCGGACCTCTCCGGTCCATTACATTGTAAAATTTAATGTGGTCAAACACGACACATGTTATAATAATAATTTTTTATAATAATAATTGATAATGGTGGTGTGAAAATATTTGGTGTTAATTAGATTAAATGGTTTTAATTTAATCATTGTGAAATAAAAGAAAGAAAATTGAATGTATTTAATTCAATGAGGGGAGGTGCATGATTTCTTTTTGATTTATTTTAATTTTAATAAATAATAAATTATCTGTGTAATGGGCATGTAATGGGAGGCTTCTAGTCGTTGACGTAATGGTGGTCGGACCTGGTCAATGAGGCAAATGTCAAAAATAATAATTAATAATAATAATAATTGGTGATGAGAAAATAAATTTTAATTGTGGATTTGTTATAATTATTATACTAAAAAAATATAATAATAATGTTGGCTTAAATTTTGAAATATTTGTCACTACAGATTTAATGAGATTTAAAAATTAAATTCAATGCAATTAGATTTGATATATGAGAATAGATGAGAGATGTTATTATTTATGATAATGGTGTTAAAAAAATAATAGTGATAAAGGTTTAAAATGGGGCGTGATGGGTATGGAATAAAAGGGGAGCCGCCACTTTGGTTGGAGCATAAGGGAATTGTGGAAGAGATTGGATAGAGAATATAAGATATCAAAAGTTGAGAAATAATAAAAGAAATAAAAAAGGAAATCAATCAAGGGGGTGGGGCGTGGTTGACATGGATTCAAAGGAGAGGCGCCTTTTTTTGTGGTGGTGTGGGAATTAGTAGCCTCCATAGTAAGTTATTATTATTATATATTATAATAATGACTAAAAGATGATTATGAAAATAGAAAAAAGGGAGTTAATCATGGGGGGCTTATGTGCTAAAAATTTAAAAGAGGTTGAGAATGGGTTTTTTTGAGTTGGAAATAGAATAAATGTTAAATTAAATTAAATAATATAATAAAGTAATTATTAATTTTTTTGGGAAAACCATGTTTATTCCATAACTTCTTCGTGCGACATCAGTTTTACCAACCGTCAGTGGCAACGCGACCCTGACTTTGAGATGGAAATTATTAGTCCAATATTTGATTTCTTTTTCAGGTTTTCGGATCAGGTACCTGAAACACTAGTGAATTAATAGATTTAATATTATTATTAAATCTTCGACCCACCATAACTCCCATGTGTGACATCCGATTGACATGTCGTCAGTGGCGATGTGATCCTGCCGTTAATACGGTCGATTCAAGTCTAATGTTGGATATTAAATTATGGTTCATGTCTTGGGTCCAAGAAAAACCCAGTAATAATGATATAATTATTATTACGGGATCTTGTATCCAACGTATCTCCCTCATATGGTATTGGAACGGAAAACCGTCTGTGACGTTGCAACCCTGAAATTATGAAAGTCATTTCAAGACCAATCATGAATACCTTTCTATGACACATGTCTCAGGTCAATAAAACACCAATTATTAATGGAAGTTATTATTATCCTTAAAAGCATGGAAACCGCATGATGTGTCGTGTGTTGACCAGTCAAACAATGTAATAGTTATATGTTCACGTCGTGTATTCATTAATACATGTTGCATACCGTTTTACCTTTTAGTGGCCTATATAAGAGAGGGTCATATGTTATTTACGGACCCCTTTTCTTCTCTGCACGACGACGCTCCCGGATGACCAAAAACCCTTCTTCATATATTGTACATCAGAACTCTGATCATTGATCTGTCGGTGGCTATGAGATCGTGTTGATGAGTCTAACATCGTGCACCTCATTCCTTTCCCTCCTCTTCAACTTCCTCTTCACAGTTTCTTACCGAGGATATTGATGATATTAGAAGAATGTCATATTAATGGTACGTTCTACCCTGTTTTTATTCCTTCCTTGGTCTCCTCTTTCTGTTCCTCCTTGTCATGCTATAACAAGTGACACTTTAAACATTAAGGGAGTCTCTCTTGGTTGTTAGTGTGGTTGTGCCACATCATCCATGGGAGGACGTAGTCTTCGGGAGGAGTGATCGAAATCCTCGTGGTGGTTGTTATCGCATAAGGACATCAAATCCTGTTCAGTTAAGGATCTTACCTTCATCTCTCTCTCTTTTGTGCATCATACGGGGTGGGTATCCTATTGTTTTCATGAGATACATTTAAACCAATAAATAAAGATAATAACTGGTTAATGAACGGGTTTGGGGAAATTTTGTTGATATTGTTGTTTTATTTCCCATCAATGTTTACCCTTTGACTATTATATTAATTGAATTGGCTTCTGCCTACTAAAAATCATGGTCGTTGGGGGCCTTTTCTTGCACAATTAAATGTTGCCCTATTTTTCTGATATGTTTTTTGGATGAAATTTCAAAGAATGTAAAAATTGGTTAATCATGTAAAGTTGGCTGATTAAATGAATACCTGGATCCCTTTTAAGATAGCCTCGATTGAAATAAATTAAATAATGAATTTTGTTGGTGATGGTTGGGGTTTAATTATGTGAAGGGGTGTTTCTTGGGTTGTTGTGGAACGAGTGAGCAGCGGGGTCGTGGTTGGCTTGGTTGTGGGTTGGCGTGTATGATATGGTTGTGATGGCCAGTGGAGTTGCGGGAAATGGTACCAAAGGGATGATGATGTGGTACAGGTATTGTTGTTGATGTGTTTGTGGTTATGGTGGTTGGAAGTAGGTCTATAGGGATGGGTTGTGCGTATGAATAAAAGATGAAGAGATAACTAATGAATTGTGGGGCATGTTAGTTGATTAAATACGGAAAATCAATGGAATTGATTGGCTGATAAAAGAAAATGGTATTGTGTTGCTTGTGTTTTCCTAAACATTATTTGTGGTTGGAAGGGATAAGTTTTATGAACGATTGATCTGTTTTGGTTGTGGTTAGTTGCTCGGTAGTTAAGGAACTGATAAACTAAAACTGTTGAAACCTGAAAATATTAATGGGTCTTGGGGTTGTTTATTGTGTGCATACTTTGAAGTAGCAGTGCCTAGGAATGTGCCCATATATTTTGTTTAGAAATGTTAGGATGGGCTGAGTGGTTGATATAATTATATATATCTATACGTTTTATGTTTCTTTACACACCCCACCCATGTTGAGCACTACGTGTCACACACCCGTGGGACGGGGGGTGAGATTCTCAAACTTCTAAAGGATGGCTGGTTACTGTTCTTCCATGTGCTCCCTCTTCCAGGTTATATAGCACATGATCCTTTGGGCAGGTTACAACATATGTTTCCCAAGATTTGTTTGGATGAGGATGTGATATGTCCCCAGGTGTCTTCGGGATGATATGTGATGTGGTTCCCAGATGTCTTTGAGATGATATGTGGTTATGTCTAATGAATGAGTGCCGGTGGGATACTATGATGGTTGACGATTGAGTGCCAGCAGGATACTATGAGCGTCGTATGGCCAGGTTGTGGCACTAGCTCGAGCTTCGTATGGCCATGTTGTGGCGCTAGCTCAGGAAGAGGGGGAAGAATCAGAGCGTTAGGTGTGAGGGCTTGAGCAGTATTCAGTGGGAAGGTGGTGCGAGTACCCATACTTTGATAATATTACAATACTACACTATTGACTTGTGATATTTGGGGAGTGTGGCTTCTAAGGTTGGGTGGATATATTTCTTTCTAGGCTTTGGTTCCTTTTGTTTTCTCATGGTTCATTAGGATGTCTTCCCACCTGTGCACGAGAGATTTAGGTTTTCCTACTGAGTATACTTATATGCTCACCCTACGTTTACTTTTAGGTTTTCAGGAGGACTTCAGGGACCATGCCGGACCTTGCTAGTTGGGAATTGGATTTTGCTGGTTGCAGTTTTTTTTTTTTTTGGTATCTTGCTTTGGAGCTTTTCTTGTACATGTACTTTTGTTTCAGTATTGTATAAAATATGCATATGGCACTACAACAAATATGGGCAAGGGAAGCACCCCCTTATATCAGCGCTAAGAAAAACCACTGATAAAGGTTACCCTGTATCAGCGCTAAAATTTTATCGCTGATAAAACCTTAGTGCAGTTTTTTATAAAGTCAGTCGCACAGTGACTTCGTTTTATCGCGACCTAAAGCTCTCACTGTACTAGAACCCTGCGACTCCCCTCTACCGCCCACTAAGATCACATTCTCGGACCTCCGCCGCCCTTGTTTCTCATTGCCAGACCTCTGCTTCCTGCTGAGTTCACGTTGCCGGACCTCCGCCGCCCTCGAGCTTCAGTTTTCCGGACCTCCACCGCCCGCAACGCTTTCAAGCTTCGGTTTGCCGGACCTATTTTAAGGCATGTTTTCGAAATTTTTTTTGAATATTATTCTCCTCTCCCATTTTTATATCATTTTTAACATGCTTTTTTATTCTATGGGTGAGTATTATGGATTGACCGATTGAAGAAAATGAACCATACTTCATGGAAAATGATGTAAAGTGGATGATTCACATGTGTTTACTAATTTTCATTATATTTCTCAATAACATGATTCTTGTTTACTTTTATTGTTGAAAATCATTATAGTTTTTTGGTGGTGTTGTTTGAGAAGTTATTTGTAAGTTTGGTTGTGATAGATTCCATTGGGGGAAAATGTGAGATAGTTGAGTTGGTAAATCATGCAGTGCGGAAGCATCAACCATTCCGTTTTTAAAAAGATGTAATAAGTTGTTTATTTTGGGAGATGACATCATTAGTTGATATGATCTTTCCTTTTAGTTTCCCAGTAACATAGAATATAGTTTTTAATGATGAAATTGAAAAGGGTTTGGTGGTAATTGAATAACTTCATGGAAACAAATGAAATGTTGGCTATAAAACTATGCTCACCGCCTACACGATGAGTATATCAGGTGGTTACCTCTTCTAAAATTCAAATATGTGAGTTCCTTTACCGAGATATAAACCTATGACCACTCTTAATTCAGTAAACATCCAACTCTAGGTGATAATCCTAGGTTGCCTTAGTTGAAGAGAATATGAAGTCCCTATGTTATGGGAATATGAGATCTTCTTTATCTCCCAAATAATGTTCCCTTGATTATACCTCATGAGATTATAAATAGATTCATTAGGGGATATTCCTAGTAATCCCCTAAGTGATGATCATAAGATATCTTATTCATCACCTAGGTAATTATCCTAGGATTATACCTCACATGAGGAGCATGAGATTCCATAGGCGATGTACCAAATAATCCCCTATGTGATGAGCATACGATCTCTAAACAATTCCATTAGTAGATGATCTTATGTTCTTACCTAGTGTGATAAGAACATGATTCATTAGTTGATGAATATTGAAATCCTTATGTGCTATGAATATATTTTATGAACCAAATTGGTGTAGATTCCTCGCATGAAAAATGTAATCCACATTGTGTAATGAGCATAAGATTATAGAGGTTATAGGAATTTAATTCCTTCTGCAATAAGAATAAGTTACCAATTATCAATCATGGTATGACTCATGTTTTATAGATAATACACCTCATGTCATGAGCTAATGAAAAATTAATAACCTCAATTTTGGATGAATTTTATTGTTTATCAATGCAATCATCACCATTATTATATTCAACTAAAAGTATATTCCCTGTAACTGGAATAATTATTGTAATTAACTTGTGTCCACTAGAGAGTAGAACCAAAAACAAGATTCAGAAACATGTCTTATATCTAGAACATAGACCCAGAATAGGAATCATACTCCAAGAAGGAAACTATAGAAGGAATATCTAACATCCCATATTCCCATTCCAATCAAGGGGACAATATTATAAACCATGTAGGTGGACTCTTTCCACCTTTGGAAATAGGTAAGGTAGGTTATGAGGATTATGGCTAGCCCAAGGAAACAGATTCAAGCCTGAGTGATTTCCCCAGTAGAGGAATCAAAACATTACCCATGATCCCAAATATCCAATTCAAATGGGCCTTATTCTATGGGATCCATACATATTAGGCCATACTCTAAATGAAAACATTCCCACAAATAGAAGACCATATTCACTAAGTGGTCCATACTCCTACTGGTTGAAAAAACCCTATACCAAATAGAGACATATTTTTTGTGAATCCAAAATTCACACATTAGGCTATATCCCCTTTTAGTTAGACCAAAAATGTCTTATCACACATATTTACTATACTAAAATTCACTTGGTATCATTCTAAAAATCATCTATACAATTGGATGTTAAACTATATCAATTATTTATTATTATAAGTACACTGCACATGGTTGTGATATTTACTCTCGGTGCATTCACTAACCCATGACATGTTGGAAGATGGTTTTATGGGGTCACTACACTATAATGTACTAACCAATAGAGGGGTATAAATGGTTATAGTCCATGAAATAGTCTTATCAATGAATTTTAGTAGGAGATATGATGGGGTTTGATGTTAGGAACTTTTGAGGATTTCAATGGTTTGGTTTAGAAAGTATTTCATTTGAATTCATTGGTATATTTTGGGTGTAACTTTCCGTAGGTTTCAAATTATGCTCTTAATGGTTCTTCATGGTTATTGGTTGTAGTCTCTTATTTGGGTGAAGGGATGTGTTCTTATTATATTTCCATCTATTGATGTTCTTCATGGTTAGTGGTTTAGTCTCTTATTTGGAGATGTATGATGTTCTTGGTGAGGTCCACTATCTAGCTAGTGGTGTCATTGTATATTAGAAAGCATCGATGTAGTTGGAGATGTATGATGTTCTTAATTTGAGTAGACTCATTCAAATTCCAAGTGGGTGTTTCTAAAATATATCCTCTTTTGGGAATTCATGTGTTTCATGAATTCATATTTTATCCATTTGAAGTTGGTTAGACATTTTTTGATCATTTTGAAGCACAAAATAACCCTATTAATTAAAATAATATATGGAATGGATGGTATCTTGTTGTGAATTAACCTTTTTCATTGAAATAAATTAGGTTTCCTTCTACCGTTGGTGGATTTGATAGTATATATTAAAATCATGGTTTAAAATAAAAATAAGTTAATTCTTTAAATAAAATTCCAAATGGTTTGGCATGTGTTTGTTTATTGAATTTTTTAGGGAATGATTTCCAAAATAAATTAAAATGACTTGTTTTTAAATGGTTTATGATATTGGTATTTTAAAAAATAGAGGGGGATAGATTATCCTTTTGAACAAAATAACCTCGATCCCGAACACTATCCATTGTTTGTTGGGGGTGACTTTAATTTCATTTCCAACCCAAAGGAAAGGAAAGGTAGAATCCCATTCAAGAGGAAGGCCATCATAGAGTTTGTTCAGTTCATGGCTGGGAAGGGCCTCATTGATCTCAGCTTCTCAAGTGAAAGTTTCACCTGGTGCAACAACTGTAGGGGCCATCACCGCTTGTGGAGTCTATTGGATAGGTGTCTTGCCAACATGAAAGCCACTAAACTATTCTCAAATACCATGTTTTTTTCATCTTTTTTGGGGTATTTTGCTTCACTCCCCCCTTTTGGTTTCCATTTCTTCTTGGAATGATCATCAGGAATGGTTTCACTTCCACCAGCAGTGAGTATTTTGGCATGATGTTATTGAATGTAGGGTAGAGACCTATGAGAGGTAGATGTATCATCTTGATTATTCTTGTGTTTGGTCTGGGGTGATTTGAGGAAACTATAATGAATCTAAAGTAATTATATTTAATGAAGATGAATAAATACTAATGGTTAGGCTCTATTAATCTCTATTTTTATAAGGAAGTGTTTCTCTTATACTGTATTTGGAATTCTTGTTTTGTGTACTTGAACCATAAATACTAATATTTTAGATTCAAATAGGATGGATATGAATAATGATTGGATGGATGCTAATCATTTAACAATAGAGTACGAGAACAGAGTAAAAGATTTCATCATGTTTGCAAAGGATCACGCAAAGGATCCTTCTCAAATAATTTGTCCATCTTTACGTTGTTGTTATAGTATACTACTTACTCCAGAGGAGTTGTTAGAACATTTGATATGTCACGGAATAGATCGGAGTTATAAATGTTGGAATAAACACGGAGAAAAAGCGAATGTAGCTGCTGGCTGGGATAAAACTGTGTTTTATGGATCGTCAGATATGAATAAAAATATGGATAATGAAGAAGACCGTATGGAGGATGTAATTATAGATGTCAATGATGATGAAGATCGTATTGAGGAAATGACAAAGGCAATTCAAGATGAACTCTGTGATTTGCAAAATTGTTTGAGAAGTTAAAGTGTTGTGCAAAGATGCCATTGTATGGTGCTTGCACTAAGTATACAACATTGTCAGCTGTACTGAAGTTGTATAAATTGAAAGCAGGAAACAGATGGAGTGATTTCAGTTTTATGGAACTACTTTCTCTCTTGAATGACATGCTCCTGGAAGATAATGAGCTCCCAAGACAGACATATGAATCTAGACGAATGCTACGCTCGATGGGAATTATTTCTGAAAGAATACATGCCTGCTCGAATGACTGTATATTGTTTCACAAAGAGAAAAAATCACTTACAGAATGCCCAAAGTGTGGTTCTTCTCGATACAAGAAAAATAAATCCAATCCTACGAATGTTGTATGGTACTTTCCAATCATTCCATGGTTAGGAATCGTTATGGAAATGAAGAAACTGCTAGAAAATTGTCGTGTCATGTAGATAAATGAAATAAAGGTGGGTTATTACGTCATCCGAATGACTCTCCTCAATGGATGAAAATTGATCATGAGTATCCTGAATTTGGAAAAGAGGCGAGAAACCTTCGCCTTGCGTTATCTACAGATGGAGTGAATCCTTTTTGTTTTCAGACCAGCACTCATAGTACATGGCCGGTTATGTTGGTAAATAATAACATGCAACCCTGGTTATGCATGAAGCGAAAATTCATCATGTTATCTATGCTTATATCAGGACCAAAACAACCAGGTAATGATATTGATGTTTATCTGGCTCCTTTGTTCAAGGATTTGATGTTATTGTGGGACTCAGGTGTAATGTTGTATGATGATTATAAAAGTGATTACTTCACGTTGAGAGCGATGTTGTATGGGATAATAAATGATTTCCCGACATATGGAAATTTTTTAGGCTATAGTATTAAAGGAACTCAAGGGTGTCCCATGTGCGAAGAAGATACGGAATCAATTAGGTTGAAACAGTCATCGAAATATGTGTTTCTAGGACATCGTAGATTTCTACCTTGTCGGCATAATTACAGATCTTGGATGAAATCGTTCAATGGATGTTCCGAAAAACACGCAACACCGTATCCACTAACAGGTGATCAGCTATTTGAGAAAATAAAAGATCTGAACACTATTTTTTGTAAACCATTTTCGAAAAACCTCAAGAAAATCAGTTGGAAAAAGAGATCAGATTATTTGAATTACCATAATGGAATTGTTTGTACGTCAAACATTTTCTTGATGTGATGCATATGGAAAAAAATGTATGTGACAATGTCATCAGAACGTTTCTAAATGCCCCTGGAAAAACAAAATATGAAATTAAGGCAAGGTTGGATATGGTTGACATGGGAATATGAGAAGATTTGGCACCTGTGGAGGGTGAAAATAGAAGGTTTCTTCCCCCAGTTTCTTATACTCTTTCTAGGGTGGAGAGATATCAGTTTTGTAACTTCTTCAATGATGTAAAGGTTAGATAGGGGTACTCATCAAATATCAAGAACACTGCGTCAATGAATGATTTGAAGTTAAAAGGTTTGAAATCACATAACTGCCATGTTTTGATGCAAGATCTAATTCTATATCTTTACGTTGCATTTTTTCCAAGAAGGTTCATCATAAGTTAACCAAACATTCTTTAATTTTCAAAGCTATATATAGCAGTGTTTTAGACCCAGGGAAATTGTCAGCTATGGAAAAAGAAATTTTCATCATATTATGTGAATTAGAAATTTTATTCCTGCCAACATTATTTGATATGATGGTTCATTTGATGATTCACTTGGTGAGAGAGATTCGACTTTGTGGTCCTCTGCACTATAGATGGATGTATCCTGTTGAACGGTATATGAATATTTTGAAAGGGTATGTAAAAAAATCGAAGTCGTCTAGAGGGTTGTATAGTTGAGATATATATTTTGAGGAAGCCATTTAATTTTGTACTGAATACCTATCTGATGTGGAAATCACTGGTCTCCTGCAATCTCGTCACACTGGACACATTGAGGGTGAGGGAATTTATGGAAGAGAAGTTCTGGCAATCATTATTACAGATTGGGAGCATGCTCATATTTATGTTTTTCATAACAGTTGGGAGGTTTCTCCATATATTGAAACTGACAAAGAAATTCTTAGGCAGTTGAATCCATCGAGGGCTGAAAACTGGTTATTAGATACACATAATCACCAGTTTATAGGATGGTTTCAGGACCATATTTTTAAGTAGTTGGTTGAAAATCCGAATTCAATTTCAGAACGTCTTCGATGGCAAGCCGCTGGACCAAGTGTGTATGAATTATCTTATAGTGGTTATGTAATTGATGGTTATACATTCTATAAAGATGAAAATGATGGAGATAGTACCATTAAAAATAGTGCAGTTACACTAGTGGCTGAAGCGATGCATGTTTCTGGTAGTAAGGACAGAAATACAATTTTTGAAAATATGTCATACTTTGGCATTATCAAACTAATATGGGAGTTGGATTATCCAACATTCTAATTTCCTATTTTTCAATGAAAATGGATTGATAACAACAGTGGTGTTAAAATAGATGAATGGGGATTTGAGAATGTTGATTTTAGTAATGAAGGGTACAAAGACGAACAGTTTATAATGGCATCACAAGTGGTACATGTTTTTTATGTTCCAGATCCCGCAAACTAGAAGTGGTCAATTGTCCTGTTATCGTCCAAAACTACTGAAGGTTCGAATGAAATTTCAGTTGAGGACAATCCTTTTAGTGGTACGTCGCAATCATTTTGGAGTGCTCCCAATGAAGATGATGTTTTTTATGTTAGAGGAGTCCACAATGAAGGGATTTGGATAGTAGAAAGACGTGTCAAATCCCATCAACCATTGAAAAAAAGAAATAGAGTTTAATAAACATGTTATATTTTTTTTGTAATATAGATCTTGTTATCTCATGTTATTATCTAATCATTACTGAATTTATGTAATCTGAATTAGCTGTTCAACCACTTTTGCAGATAATGACTTCTGCACATTCTGATGCTCCTAATCTTGAGGCTGAGCAAGTCTCTCAAGCAGCAGCTGCTGCAGCTGTTACTGCTCCTGCTACTCCTGCAGCTCATGTTGCTGTTGTTGTTGCTCCTACTTCTACTCCTGCAGCTCATGCTGCTGCTGCTGTTGCTCTTGTTGCGGCTCTGGTTGCTCCTACTGCTCCTCCTACAACGGCTCCTGCGGCTGCTGCTCCTGATGCTGCTCCTCCTGCTTCTTCTACTGCTGCGGCTCCTGCTGCTCTTAGTGTTGAGGTCAAATAACCATAAACACATGTCGTTGATACCATTCTATATGAACATATAGATGATGTTGATATCGATTAAATGGTCGGGAATGAAGGATCAGCGTCGTAGAAATCACAGGTGCGTCGTAGTTTGATGGTGTTAGCTATAATTCTTAAGGCGAAAAGCAATGAAATCAAATTTGAAGTCGGATGGGATGCATGAGGCCAACATGTGAATCCCAACAAGGCTATGTTTAACAGCTATATTATAGTTTTAACTCGGAAACGTGTGCCGATTGACATAGATTCATGGAACCATGTTGTGTCCGTGTTGAAGGTTGTGATTTGGGATGAAATTACAGCAACATTATAAATTTATTTCATTAATTTACTAGAAAATAAAATAATGAATCAATGTCTTACTCTTCTCAATCTCTTGAATAGTACATTTATATTAGATGATTCACATAAGGATTATGTCCTAAGGCTTGCAGGAAAGATTCATCAAGGTTTTCACACTATTTTAACAAGATGTCACCTCAAAGATTATGAAGGTAAAATAAAACTGCACCCACCCATTGTCTACTTTTACCTGATATCCCAAGATGCATGGGATTCATTTATTGGCCGTTGTGGGGATGGGAAGTTTCAGGTATATTTTGAGAGATAATATGTTGTTTGAGGAAACATGTATTCATCAATTTGATTATCAATATTTAATTTATGAAACAGAAACTCTGTAATGAAAATAATGAATGTGCTTCAAAACCAACATACCCCTATCGTAAAGAAAGGATGGGGTAAGCTTCATTAGAAAAGAAAATGGTACGTATTTTAAATTTACACTAATATTGTTAGGTGCTAGTAAACAACATAATTATTATTTTTCTATGTTTATATGTAGATTGATGAGTCTAAAACCAAATGAACTTCCATCCCACGTCATGTTCTATGGAAGGAGGCACGTGTGAACAAAGAAGGGAAGTTAGTAGGTGAGAACACACAGAATGTGTGGGAAATATTTGAATGTAGGAAACGACGATAAAATAATTTTTTTAAAATTTTTATTACATAAAAATAATTAGTTATTTTCCTATATCTGATAGTCATAGGAATCAACTATTCCTGTAGCTGATACAGACCTATTATCCACAACTTTGAAGCAGCCATAAAAATACGATCGTGTCAGAGGGGCTGGGTTTGGGGTGACACCCCGGGTATATTTTGAGAAGAATAAAAAAATTGATGATACATATGAAAACCTGGAACAAAAGAGAGAAAAAATAGCAACTCTTGAAGAACAATTGCAATTGCAAGGAGTGTTTCTAGCTACTTTTATGGGTTGGAAGCAAAGGGAAGCCACAACTCAAGAACAACTGCCACATGAACATCCTTCCCCACCCCCACAATCATTGAGGTGAGCCATTTGCCTCAAAGAACTGTCTTAGTCATGGTAATAAATATTATAATAATTGTTACAATGAAATATGAATCAGAAAAATACTGATAAACTTTTAGTACTCATCTACTACAGGGTGATAATGATTGTGATTTATATTTGTCAACACCCACCTATCACCTTGTAGAGAGGGCTACAGTGTTCAATATCCCAAATACCACACTGCATAATAGACCACTTCCGAAAGATCATCTGAAAGTGACGATTACTATAGCTCATGAGCCAAAGGTAGAGCTACCTATTCTGCTTGATGATGATGATATTCATATGGTCGAAAAGGCTATTGGTACATTTATTGCATGGTCGTCACAACTTGTAAGAGTACATGCAGAAAAAGAGGTATTTTTTTCATTTTCTTTTCAAACTAATCCCATAAAAATTAATGAAAAAAGGGTCTGAACGAATGATTGTTGTTATAGATGGAGAAAGGGAAGGGGGTGACAAACGTCGGCTCAAAACCATCTAAAGGATCGACCAACCGATCCCTAGGAGCTACTGAAAGCACAATAACACCACCTGTTCTCTATCCACATTTACTAGAATTGAAGACTCATGTGGATACGAAGCTAAAATATATTAATAGTCATATAGTGGTTTTTGAAGAGAATATATGTAGAGACCCTAAGCTTGACGTACATGGACATTGAATTACTTTTTTGAAATACGTAGTACATTACAAAAACACACACACAAGGACCGTAATAGTTTAGTGTCTTTGGAAACTTGGAATATAATCTTCTAATCGTGGTGAGAGATCTTCAACATCTCCCATAAAGTTCTTCCCTTTTTTTCTTACCTAAAACCTTTCTTCATATCCTGGGGAAAAGAAAACATAAAACGGTGAGCTCAAATTCTCAATAAGGGTAAACAAAAGAAATATCAATCACATCATATTCATAAGAACATAACTTTTGGAAATCTTATCCTGCAAAAGAGATCATAATTTCATAACATGGGATAAATCATAGTAGTGAAATGTAATCACCGTAATCATAACTTAAAACATGAAGACTTGTGGCATACACACATAATCATAGAGAATAATTTCTTATTAGTCAAGACTCATTGCCAAGACTATCATAGTGGAAAAAGTCCATTTCTGAACTGAGTTCATTCCTCGTTTCAATCCTATTTCACTGAACCGGTTTACCCTGCCGTTCCAGCCATGTCTATCTCATGAGATATAAAATCTTTACCCAATTCATTGGAGGGAGATATAGGTCCCACCCATCTCATAATGTTACCATTCTTATGTGTGCCAAAAAATCATAAACCATACATCATAGCATAACCCATGTAATAATAATGGGATCCTTAAACATCGTGACATCATAAAACAATTCATATAAAATAAAGGAATTCATAAAAATAATTCCATCACAAAATAATCAAATCAAAGTAATAATAGGGATAGAAACATAACCCTATATTATCTTAGATGGAAAATAATTTTGATAAAACACTTGAACTCCATTCTTGAGGAAAATATCCTTTCTACTTCTAAAACACTTTTCCTTTCTTAACATGTCATACAATTATAAACTAAAAGAAGTTGATTAAAAATAAAAATGAAAACTTGTAAAGGAAGATTCTTGGAAATAATTTTTTAAAAATCCATTCATGCCGTATAAGTTAAAAAAACATTCTTCTCACACTTTTGTCAGAAAAGTCAAAAAGTACCTCGTATGAAAAAGGACAAAAGATTCCTTTAATATATTTTACTAAAAACACACCGAAGGGTAAAATTTGATTTAAACAATTGTAGGTAGATGGAAATAATATTAAAAATTGAGGTAACATGTGTGTGTATGATAAAATACACCCTAGTAAATACCAAAGTATAAAAAATCTCGGATAAAAATGAGATTGTGATATTTTCCCTTACCTTAGGTCCGATTTGCTTTGTAAGTGTCCGAAACTCCTGTATAATGATTTAAATAATTTCATTGACTTATTCCAGAATCATACTCATTGTTATGATATTATATATGGTTCACTTATGACATTATATTACACGTTCTTTTGTAATTTCCATGTTAAAGAGAGTTTTGTGTAAAATCATTTCATTTGTCATCCTTGTAATTATTCATATGATTACATAGATCATGATTACTTAATTCCAGAATATAAAACATTATTTATATATAATATATATTCAAAATATAAATATATATAATAGATCAGTAAATGGAAAGAAATACATCGTTCATGGAGACGGTAGGCCGTACGTACGCATGAACGCTGTTTTTGTTTCCTTATTGAGTTGAATGGAATTAAGTAGATGACATACATATATATACACATAAATCTAGTATCATTATTATTTAATATATTTCATGATTACTTATTATATATACTTTATAATCATTCATGAATGGTTAACGTGGAGAATGAATCTCATCACGTCATGGAGACGGTAGTCCGTACGTACGCATGAGCGATGATATCGGTCTCATGATCGTGGAATTGTATTGGAGTGTATTTATACTATTTAATAATCAATATAACTTTAAAAAAAATCATGTATAGTTATTATTTACACCATTATACCGATCCAAGTAAGGTGGTGGTGGAAAATAGATTACACCACGACGTGGAGATGGTATTCCGTACGTACGCACGTGCGGTGATTTCATTTTCCGTAGGATGGATAGATGGTGAAATAGGGTTGTTTCATACTTGTAATAACATATCATTATATGAGTGATACTGATGTTATTACTTCATAATGAAACATCCTAAGAAGTTGAAGTGGCATAAGAAATAAAGTTGAAAGAATCGGTAACGGACATTACCTCCTCTTTGAAGCACCTCTTTGAGACCTCCTTTTAGGGCACTAAATTTGGTATTTGAAGAAGACCAGGACCTCTAGGATGTATCTAGGGAACTGGAGAAGAGAATTTGGCAGGGGTTGGCCGTGCATGAAGGCTCAATGTGGTGTGAGGAAGAGAGGGAGGAGGTGCCCTTTTATAAGGGAGGAGAGGGGCACCTTTGGAAAAACAAAAAATATTATTTTATTATAAAGCCAAATTCCGTTTTAAATAGATAAAAATTTATTTATTTCTAAGATAAGGTGGGGATTGGTTGAAAGACTCTAATCCAATAGAATTTAGACAAGTTTAGGTTCCTATTTTAACCTTATCATTTAGATTTAACATTAAGTTAAATAATTTTACTGTTACTGTGTCTTCTTGTATTCTTACACTATAAGGTTAATAAACGTACTATAACAAGCCAAAAAAACCCCAAGTTGTTTATTATTAATATATATAACCTTATCTAAGTCATTTGGACGATCCTTATATTTTTAGGATTAAAATAACAATTAATAATATAATATTTATTTTAAAAACTATTTTATGTCAATTCTGACACTATTTAGTAATTGATTTTTGTGAAACTTGTAAAAGAATTCTTAGTTCTATCCAAGTTAATTAAATCAATACGAACATTTCATATTAACCTGTAAAATTACTGTAATGCATAAAAAGTCTCAAATTACATTTATTTTGGTATTTTTAACATCAATTATGTCAATATTTCATTAATAAGATAATTACTGCATCATTGTTGTGTCATAAATAAAATAAATTATTTAATGTCTAAAAGTTAAAAATAAAATACAAATATGTAGGAAATTTTTTCATCTTTCTAATGAATATTTATAGTCTAATTTATCTTATGTATAACCCTATATTAAAAATGATTTACTTATTAAACATTGATTTTAACTATTTTAACCCTTCTTTAAATAAATTAATAATAAATTTCCTAATCTAATCCAAGTGGGCCTAAATGGTCATATATTCTTCCTATGGTTTTTTTGGTCGAATTAAACTTATCCAATATAATTAGGACATGTGTTAGAGAAATAATAATATCATTTTTACCCTTAATTACTCTATTTTCATTTAACCGTGGTAAATAAAAGTAAAAAGTTACTATTCATTAAAAATTATTTTCTTCTCATTAAACCACATTTTTGTCATTGATATTAACCGTGTCTATTGGAATTTCGAAATTCTACTCACAGATGCCTTAAAATTATGTTTTATGAAAAATTTAGTTTTTTTAACAACCACTTAGTAGTTTCACTATTCATCAAAAAATGAAAGTTTCCAGAAAAATACCAAAAATTAGGCCTAAGCTATATTTGATATTATGAATTCAAAAATGATGTTTATTTTACCAAATTAAATACATATCAGTTACATTAACTAATTTAAAATTTATTCCCGTCGTCCAAACAAATAGCGTGTTTTTAAAAGATAATAACTATCAAAAAATTGACACTTGTTTATGTCTGGTTTAAATGTGAAATTACATCCAATGAACAACATTGTATTAAATTATAAAAATATTTTCTAAATATACTTTAAAACCACTCAAATTAATAATTTATCACTATAATTATTTCTATTAAAAAAGTTGTTTTTAATTAAAATTTAATATTTTTCACTATTCATCATTGAATATCAAAGTTATCCGAAAAGTACAAAAATTTCACCCTAAGCTAATTTCGATATTCCAAATCCAAAAATGAAGTCCATTTTGAAAAATAAAATTTACAAATTTTCAAAACGTGGTTATTACTATTCATAACGGCTAGTTTTAATAATATTTTAATAGCATATCATTGATTAGTGAAACTCAGTATTGCGTACTACACACGCTATAGAGGAAGGTCGCGATTGCGTGTAATGCAAGTAAAGTCAAGGATGCATGTTTTGCAAGCTCCTTTTGATGTAGCATACAACACAAGACATTAATGAAATTAAAAAGAATATTTTTCATAAAATCTCAGGGTGTTACATTCTACCCGCTTAAAATGAATTTCACCCTCGATATTCGTCGGGGTTATAAATGGTATACTACTCAAAATTTTCTTTAATAGAAACCCACATCATAAAAAGGAATACCAAAACCAATATTTAAAAAAAAAGTACAAAACGTTACGGTTACCCAAATAAAGTAATCAATGGGTTTCCAAATTGGTGAAAATATGGATATGGAAGAGAAATCTAACCACCATGTTCTGATGGAGAGTGGTAGAGAACATGTCTATGGAAAAGCCAACAATCACAAAGCCATAAATTTTTTACGATCTAATTTACCATCTGATTTATCAGATATAAGAGAACTAGGACAACATTTTTTGTTTTCAAGATCATTTCCCTAAAGTTGATGAAATTGGAATTAGAAGAAATACTTTCGTGATTTTGGTATAGTCTCACCATTGGTCATTTTTTGGAAAATTTATACTTAATCTCTTAAAGAAATGAAGTTGAATTTGTCATTTGTGTTGTGTTAGTAGATCATGTGATAAAATGATGGTTCATTCCATCTGTCTCAAACAAAAGGTTAGAAAAGTTATCAAAAAATACATAAGTCCATCTATAGTGAGATTAATCATATATGTTTCCTAAAATGGACTTATAATTCATATATCATACTTCATAATATAATAAAACTAGTTTCTACTAAACAGGGACTTCTTGTAGGCCAGTGGTAGGTGATAAAGGCCAGTCGCACTTCGGTTGTGGGTTCAATTCCCACAGCCTTGTCCGACGCGATGGGCTGTCGCCCATCCTGCAGGTTGTCCTTTTTTCTAAAGTTATATTACTATAACATCCCATAAATAATATCGAAAAAAAGTTCAATCCTTAAACAATACTAACTTATGTCCAACCTAATCCATTCCAATATTTAGGCTTATCTAAAATACTTCAGTCCATGCTCATAGTATAAAGAAAACAATTACTTGAAATGTCATCAACCAAGCATGTGAATACCATCATTTATCGCCCATATATCTTGTTGGTCACATTCCAATCCTGTGAATACCTTAATCAAGTATTCTCTTGAAAAATGAATACCCATTAAACCTTAGTGAAAACATGAATGCTGTCAAAATTTAACTCTTTCCACATACCAAAATCCAAAAATTCTATATACTCAAACCATGATATAACCTTCTCCTTATATCAGTCTTGAGATCATGAATACTATCAAACATTTAATTTTCTCCTTAAACCTCAATTTTGCGCATATAATCTACATTCCAAAAATATATGAATAACCTTTCATGGATACTGGTACCATTAATCATAAACTTTAAAAACTCAAGGAAAGTCAACAGTGTAACAGTCCTTAGATGTCTCTTTATTCCATAGTACCATGAGATTACTTATACAACATTACACTTGATAAACATGTAATCATTCCACTACCTTCTTAAACTATTGACCGAGCTTCAACAATTCTTTCATCTCACATATCATTTGTAGTCTCTTCATCATCATCAACATAAATTCTACCCATACAACCATACTGATTCTCTTCATGAGACTTTCCATTAGGGAATTGGTTTGCATAATTCCTGTACATTCCACATTTAAAACATTTAACCATTGTTGACGTCTTAGCAATACCATTATCCTCATCCATGGTGTTAACTGAACCTTTTACTTTGCACTTACTGGCTTTGTGTCCTTCTTTTCCACACCCAAAGCATCTTCCAGTTCCCTTGAAACAATCTCACCGATGCCTCTTCCCACATGATTTACATGAGGGAAATTGAACATTCTTTCCTCTATGATCATCATGAAACTCCATATTTCTCTTATTATCTGAGTCGGGAAACATACCAAAGTTTAGATTATTGATCATATTATGAGATTTCTTATTACGCATAATAACGATGTTTGGACTTCCAAATCCCGTTTTATTTTGTTTCTCATGAAGAATATCATTCCATTGTCCGTCATATCCTCCATTATCATGAATCTTTATCTTTCCTGCCATTTTCTAAAACCCAAAAAGAACAGTGTGAGAGGTAAAAATCATTCTAGGGAAAAAACATAATAAAGGGGTAGTACCTTCAATATCTAACATCTTAGGTTTAATTCTAAGATCGTTAGTGTAATTCTAGGACTATAAACTATACGTATACTTAACCTTAGGGAAATCTCTAGAAATACCTTAGAAATATCTCTAGGGATCTCACTAAAGTTCTCACATCCTAGTTTCCAAAGGTTGACTAAACCTCCCTCTGATACCAACTGTAGAGACCCTAAGCTTGACGTACATGGACATTACATTACTTTTGTGTAATACTTAGTACATTACAAAAACACACACACAAGGACCGTAATAGTTTAGTGTCTTTGGAAACTCGAAATATAATCTTCTAATCGTGGTGAAAGATCATCAACATCTTTCATAAAGATATTCCCTTTTTTTCTTACCTAAAACCTTTCTTTATATCCTAGGGAAAAGAAAACATAAAACGGTGAGCTCAAAGGCTCAGTAAGGGTAATCAATAGAAATAACAATCACATCATATTCATAAGAACATAACTTTTGGAAATCTTAACCTGCAAAAGAGATCCCAATTTCATAACATGGGATAAATCATAGTAGTGAAATTTAATCACAATAATCATAACATAAAACATGAAGCATTGTGTCATACACACATTATCATAGAGAATCATTTCTTATTAGTCAAGACTCATTTCCAAGATTATCATAGTGGACAAAGTCCATTTCTGAACCAAGTTCATTCCTCGTTTTAGTCATGTTTCACTGAACCGGTTTAACCTGCTAATCCAGCCATGTCTATCTCATGAGATATAAAATCATTACCCAATGCATTGGAGGGATATATAGGTCCCACCCATCTCATAATGATACCATTCTTATGTGTGCTACAAAATCATAAACCATACATCATATCATTACCCATGTAATAAAAAAGGGATCCTTAAACATCGTGACATCATAAAACAATTCATATAAAATAAAGGAATTCATAAAAATTATTCAATCACAAAATAATCAAATCAATGTAATAATAGGGATATAAACATAACCCTTTATTATCTTATATGGAATATAATTTTGATAAAACACTTGAACTCCATTCTTGAGGAAAATATCCTTTCTACTTCAATAACACTTTTCCTTTCTTAACATGTCATACAATTATACACTAAAAGAAGTTGATTAAAAATAAACTTGAAAATTTGTAAAGGAATATTCTTGGAAATAATTTTTTAAAAATCCATTCATGCTGTATATGTTAAAAAAATCATTCTTCTCACACTTTTGTCAGAAAACTCAAAAAGTACCTCGTACGAAAAACGACAAAAGATTGCTTTCATATCTTTTACTAAAAACTCACTGAAGGTTAAAATGTGATTTAAACAATTGTAGGTGGATGGAAATAATATTACAAATTGAGGAAACAGGGATGTGGATGATAAAATACACACCAGTAAATACCAAAGTATAAACAATCTGGGATAAAAATGAGATTGTGATATTTTCCCTTACCTTAGGTCCGATTTGCTTCATAAGATTATGAACCTCCTGTAAAATGATTTAAATAATTTCATTGGCTTATTAAAGAATCATACTCATTGTTATGATATTATATATGGTTCACTTATGACTTTATATTACCCGTTCTTTTGTAAATCCCATGTTAAAGAGCGTTTTGGGTAAAATGGTTTCATTTTTCATCCTTGTAATTATTCATATGATTACCCAGATCATGATTACTTCATTCCAGAATATAAAACATGATTTATATATATTATATATTCATAATTTACATATATATAATAGATCAGTAAATGGAATGAAATACACAGTTCATGGAGACGGTAGGTCATACGTACGCAAGAACGTTGTTTTAGTTTCCTTATTGAGTTGAATGGAATTAAGTAGATGACATACATATATATACACATAAATCTAGTATAATTATTATTTCATATATTTCATGATTACTTATTATATATACTTTATAATCATTCATTAATGGTTAACGTGGAGAATGAATCTCATCGCGTCATGGAGACGGTAGTCCGTACGTACGCACGAGCGATGATATCATTCTCATGATCGTGGAATTGTGTTGGAGTGTATGTATACTATTTCATAGTCAATATCAGTTTACAATAATCATATATAGTAATTATTTACACCATTATACCCATCCAAGTAATGTGGTGGTGGAAAATAGATTACACCACGGCGTGGAGACGGTATTCCGTACGTATGCACGTGTGGTGATTTCATTTTCCGTAGGATGAATAGATGGTGAAATAAGGTTTTTTAATACATATAATAACATATCAGTATATGAGTGATACTGATGTTATTACTTCATAATGAAACAACCTAAGAAGAAGAAGTGGCATAATAAATAAAGTTGACAGAATCGGTAACGGACATTACCTCTTCTTTGAAGCACCTCTTTGAGACCTCCTTTTAGGGCACTAAATTTGGTCTTTCAAGAATAACAGACCTCTAGGATGTTTCTAAGGAAGTGGAGAAGAGAATTTGGCATGGGTTGGCCGTTCTTGAAGGCTCAATGTGGTGTGAGGAAGAGAGGGAGGAGGTGCCCTTTTATAAGGGAGGAGAGGGGCACCTTTGGAAAAACTAAAAATATTATTTTATTATAAAGACAAATTAGGTTTTAAATAGCTAAAAATTGATTTATTTCGAAGCTAAGGTGGGGATGGGTCGCAATCCTCTCATCCAATAGAATTTATACGAGTTTAGGTTCCTATTTTAACCTTATCATTTAGATTTAACATTAAGTTAAATAATTTTACTTTTACTGTGTCTTCTTGTGTTCTTACACTATAAGGTTAATAAACTTACTATAACAAGCCAAAAGAACCCCAAGTTGTTAATTATTAATATATATAACCTTATATAAGTCATTTTGAAGAACCAAATATTTTTAGGAATAAAATAACAATTAATAATATAATATTTGTTTTAAAAACTGTTTTATGTCAATTTTGACCCTATTTAGTAATTGATTTTTGTGAAAATCATAACTGAATGATTAGTTCGAAACAAGTTAATTAAATCAATACTAACATGTAATAGTAACCTGTATAATTACTGGAATTCAAAAAAAGTCTCAAATTACATTTATTTGGGTATTTATAACATCAATTATGTCAATATTTCATTAATATGATAATTACTACATCATCGTCGTGTCATAAATAAATTAAATTATTTAATGTCTAAAAATTACAAATAAAATACCATTATGTAGGAAATTTGGTTATATTTCTAATGAATATTTATACTCTAATTTATCTTATTTATAACCCCATATTAAAAATGATTTACTTATTAAACATTGATTTTAACTATTTTAACCCTTTTTTATATAAATTAATAATAAATGTCCTAATCAAATCCAAGTGGGCCTAAATGGTCATATTTGTTTTTCCTAAGGTTTTTTGGTCGAATTACACTTATCCAATAGAATTAGGACATATGTTAGGGTAATAATAATATCATTTTTACCCTTAATTACCCTATTTACTTTTAACCGTGGTAAATAAAAGTAAAAAGTTACTATTCACCAAAATTTATTTTCATCTCATTGAACCACATTTTAGTAATTGATATTAATTGTGTCTCTCAGAATTTTGAAATTATACTCACAGAAGCGGTAAAATTATGTTTTATGCAAAATTCAGTTTTTTTAACTACCACTTAGTGGTTTCACTATTCATCAAAAAATGAATGTTTCCAGAAAAATACCAAAAATAAGGCCTAAGCTATATTTGATATTATGAATTCAAAAAAGATGTTTATTTTACCAAATTCAATAAATATCATTTACATTAACTAATTTAAAAATTAATTCTCGTCGTCCAAACAAATAGCGTGTTTTTAAAAGATAATAACTATCAAAAGATTGACACTTGTTTATGTACGGTTTAAATGTGAAATTACATCCAATGAACAACATTTTATTAAATTGTAAAAATATATTATAAATTTACATTAAAACCACTCAAATTAATAATTTATCACTATTAATTATTTCGATTAAAAAGTTGTTTTTAATTAAAATTTAATAATTTTCACTATTCATCAGAATATGAAAGTTCTCCGAAAAGTACCAAAAGTTAAACCTAAGCTAATTTCGATATTCCGAATCAAAAAATGAAGTCCATTTTGAAAAATAAAAATTAAAAAATTTCAAAAAGTGGTTATTACTATTCATAACAGCTAGTTTTAATAATATTTTAATAGCATATAATTGTTTAGTGAAACTCGGTATTGCGTACTACACACGCTATCGAGGAAGGTCGTGATTGCGTGTAATGCAAGGAAAGTAAAGGATGCGTGTTGTGAAAGATCCTTCTGGTGTAGCGTACAACACAAGACATTAATGAAATTAAAAAGAATATTTTTCATAAAATCTCGGGGTGTTACAATATATACGGAGACGAAAGTCAAGATTTCGTTGCTGCTGAAAATGTAAATGAAATCCTTGCAAATGGTTGGCCAGGAATCACAGTTGTAAATGTATATATGTGGTATGTTTCCATGAATTGATTTCCCAAAAGCTGATCTAATGTGAAATTATGACTAAATGAGTTTTATATTGTTGACAGACACATTTATGAAAAACAATTGAAGGAATTCTCCCATGATCCAAGATTTGGACTGGTTAGTCTTCACATCAAATCAACACACCTAACAAAAATAGAGCCATTAAAAAGGGATGCAATAGTGAAAGGCTTGCTGAAAACATTTGAACGCAAGATTACAAATGACAGAAATTTCTTAATACCAACCATGCATGGGTAATACTCTACGATTAAATTATATCAATTATATTTTCAGTTATTTTATTAATTATTCCTTTTTTTGTTTTTAAGAAACATTGGTTGCTAATTGCAGTGAACTTGGATACTCCGAAGATTTATTTTCTGGAATCAAAGCAAGGATATCCATCAAACCGACCACACATGATGTAGTTTGTGAATCTGTAAGACACTACATCTTACATTTTAGGTCTAAACATCATGTAATATAATTTATATTATCATTTACTGAGGATTCTGTTATGATAGGGCGGTGTATAATTATTTTCTAAAAAAGGAATAAGGATAGGGGCTAAGCATAAGGAGGTGAGAAAGTACTACGTCTGGACCAATATCAGGGTATATATAATAATATTTCACTATCCAAACACATCTCAACACAAGTTACTTATTCTCCTAATGATCAATTTTTTTTGCGGTGTCCAAAACAAACAAACGATAATTATTGCTGTTATTATGTTTGTAAATTTATGAAAGAGATCATTTTTCATCAGCAAACTAGAATCCCTAAAGTTGTATTTTTAAAATCAACTACTAGTTCGTTTAAGTTATTTATTAATTCTTTATTTTTTTATTTTGCAGTACTACTCAGACTGCCAAAAAGCCTTATACTCACAAGACGATGTAGATTTGTTCAGAAATGAGTGGGCCACATACCTGATGGAAGATTGTACACAAATACAATGAAGATATGACTTGGGTACATGTACAATTTGTTGTCATTTTTGAGAGGGGATAAGGGGATCAGAAGATGAAACATTGTTTTATGTAAATGTTAGTAGGAAAATTGTAATTGTTATTAAATAAAACAACATTTTTCCAATGAGTCATTTTCCCATTTTAACAGATGATATGCACCAGAAACATGCAAGAATGTTGAACCACTCCAAGGGTCTCTATTTTGTTTAAAATGGACACGATTTTAATTTAGAACAACAACTGACCTACAAAAATCCAACCAAACGCATTAGGAATGCATTGTTCTTTTATAAGAATGATCCAAGGGTCCATGGTGACGTGTATGAGTAACCTCCACCTCAATCTGAGGCCTGGTGTCGCCGCTAGCACTCAAAAGGTATCTATTTTGTTTAAAATGGACATGATTTTAAGGGAAAACAACAGCTAACTGACGGAAATACAACCAAACGCATTAGGATTTCATTGATCATTTATAAGAACGATCCAAGGGTCCTTGGTGACGTGTACGAGTCATCCCCACCTCAATCCAAGGTACGGTGTGGCCGCTAGCACTCAAAGGGTTTCTATTTTGTTTAAAATGGACAAGATTTTAAGTGAAAACAAAAACTGACCTAAGGAAATCTATCAAAACACATTCGGATTGCATTTATACTTTATAAGAATGATCCAAGGGTCCTTGGTGACGTGTACGAGTCAACTCCTCATCAATCCGAGGCACGGTGTGGCCGCTAGCACTAAAAGGGTCTCTCTTGTTTAAAGTGGGCACGATTTTAATTGAAAACAACAACTGAACTATGGAAATTTGACCAAATGCATTCAAATTGCATTGATAATTTATAATAATGATCCAATGGTCCTTGGTGACATGTATGAGTCAACCCCACCTCAATCCGAGGCATGGTGTGGCTGCTAGCACACAAAGGGTCTCTATTTTGTTTAAAATGGATAGGATTTTAATTGAAAACAACAACTTACCTACAGAAATCTGAACAAATGCATCCAGATTGAATTTATATTTTATAAGAACGATACAGGGGTCCTTGGTGATGTGTACGAGTCGACACCTCCTCAATATGTGGCACGGTGTGTCCGCCACCACTCAAAGGGTCTCTATTTTTTATAAAATGGACACAATTTTAATTGAAAACAACAACTAACCTATGGAAATACGACCAAACACATTCGTATTGCATTGATATTTTATAATAACAATACAAGGGTCCATGGTGACGTGTATGAGTCTACCCCGCCTCAATCCGAGGCACGGTGTGGCCACTAACACTCAAAGGGTCTCTATTTTGTTTAAAATGGACATGATTTTAAGTGAAAACAACAACAGACCTTCAGAAATCAGACCAAACGCATTCGGATTGAATTTATCTTTTATAAGATTTATCCAAGGGTCTTTCGTGATGTGTATGAGTCAACCCCGCCTCAATCTGAGTCACAGTGTGGCCACTATCACTCAAAGGGTCTTTATTTTGTTTAAAATGGACAATATTTTAAGTAAAAACAACAAATGACCAATGGAAATCTGACCAAACGCATTCGTATTTCATTGATCTTTTATGATAACAATCCAAGGGTCCTTGGTGACGTGTATGAGCCAACCCCACCTCAATTTGAGGCACGGTGGGGCCGCTAGCACTCAAAGGGTCTCTATTTTGTTTAAAGTGGACATGATTTTATGTGAAAACAACAACTGACCTACGGAAATCAGACGAAATGCATTCAGATTTCATTTATCATGTTTAAGAATGATCCAAGGGTCCTTGGTGAAGTGTACGAGTCAACCCCACCTCAATCCAAGGCACGGTGTGGCCGCTAGCACTCAAAGGGACTCTCTTGCTTAAAGTGGACATAGTTTTAATTGAAAACAACAACTGACCTAAAGAAATCCAACAAAACGCATTAGGAATGCATTAATCATTTATAAGAATGATCAAAGGGTCCTTGGTGATTTGTAAGAATCAACCCTACCTCAATCCGAGGAACGGTGTGGCCGCTAGAACTGAAAGGGTCTCTATTTTGTTTAAAGTGGACATGATTTTAAGTGAAAACAACAACCGACCAATGGAAATCCAATCAAACGCATTCAGATTGCATTGATATTTTATAAGAACAATCCATGGGTCCTTGGTGATGTGTAATAGTAAACCCAGCCTCAATCCAAGGCACGGTGTGGCCGCTAGCACTCAAAGGGTCTCTCTTGTTTAAAGTGGACACGATTTTAATTGAAAACAACAACTGACCTAGGGAAATCTTACCAAACACATTCAGATTTCATTTATCATTTATAAGAACAATCCAGGGGTCCTTGGTGACGTCTATGAGTCAACCCTGCCTCAATAAGAGGCATGGTGTGGCCGCTAGCACTCAAAGGGTATCTATTTTGTTTAAAATGGACACGATTTTAATTGAAAACAACAACTGACCAATGGAAATCCAACCAAATGCATTTGTATTGCATTGATATTTTATAAGAATGATCCAAGGGTATTTGGTGATGTGTATGAGTCAACCCTGCCTCAATCTGAGGCATGATGTGGCCGCTATCAATCAAAGGGTCTCTATTTTTTTTAAATGGACATGATATTAAGTGAACACAACAACTGACCTACGGAAATCCGACCAAATGCATACGGATTGCATTGATATTTTATAAGAATTAACCAAGGGTCCTTGGTGATGTATAAGAGTAATTCCCTCCTCAATCCGAGGAATGGTGTTGTCGCTAGAACTCAAAGGGTCTCTCTTGTTTAAGGTGGAAACGATTTTAATTGAAAAAAAAACTAACCTACGGAAATCCGAACAAACGCATTCATTCAGATTGCATTGATGTTTTATAAGAACGGTCCAAGGGTCCTTGGTGACATGTATGAGTCAACCCTGCCTAAATTTGAGGCATGGTGTGGCCACTAGCACTCCAAGGGTCTCTTTTTTTGTTTAAAATGGACACAATTTAAAGTGAAAACAACAACTGACCTACGTAAATCAAACCAAAATAATTAGGATTTCATTGATATTTTATAAGAATGATCCAAGGGTCCTTGGTGACATGTAAGAGTCAACCCCACCTCAATCTGAGCACGGTGTGGCTGCAAGCACTCAAAGGGTCTCTCTTGTTTAAAGTGGACACGATTTTAATTGAAAACAACAACTGACCTACAGAAAACCAAAAAAATGAATTCATATTGAATTGATCATTTATAAGAACAATCCATGGGTCCTTGGGGATGTGTATGAGTCAACCCCATCTCAATCCGAGGCACGGTGTGGCCGCTAGCACTCAAAGGGTCTCTATTTTGTTTAAAATGGACACGATTTTAATTGAAAACAACAACTGACCGAAGGAAATCCGACCAAACGCATTTAAATTGCAGTGATATTATATAAGAATGATCCAAGGGTACTTGGTGATGTGTACGAGTCAAGCCCGCCTCAATCCGAGGCACGGTGTGGCCGCTATCACTTAAAGTGTCTCTATTTTGTTTAAAATGGACAAGATTTTAAGAGAAATCAATTACTGACTTACAGAAATCTAACCAAACGCATTCGGATTGCATTGATCATTTATAAGAATGATCCCAGGGTCCTTGGTGACGTGTATGAGTCAACCCCGCCTCAATCAGAGGCACGGTGTGGCCTCTAGCACTCAAAGGGTCTCTCTTGTTTAAAGTGGACATGATTTTAATTGAAAACAACAACTGACCTACAGAAATCTGACCATACACATTCAGATTACATTGATCTTTTATAAGAACTATCCAAGGGTCCTTGGTGACGTGTACAAGTCAACTCGGCCTCAATCCGAGGCATGGTGAGCCGCTAGCACTCAAAGGGTCTCTATTTTGTTTAAAATGGACGAGATTTTAAGTGAAAACAACAAATGTCCTACGGAAATCTAACCAAACACATTCATATTGCATTGATCTTTTATAAGAACGATCCAAGGGTCCTTGGTGACGAGAAAGAGTCAACCCCGCCTCGATATAAGGTACGGTGTGGCCGCTAGCACTCAAAGGGCCTCTCTTGTTTAAAGTGGTTACAATTTTAATTGAAAACAAGAACTAACCTACGGAAATCTGACCAAACACATTCGGATTGCATTGATCTTTTATAAGAAAGATCCAAGTGTCCTTTGTGACGTGTATTAGTCAACCCTGCCTCAATCCGAGGCACGATGTGGCCGCTATCACTCAACGGGTCTCTATTTTGTTTAAAATGGACGAGATTTTAAGTGAAAACAACAACTGACCTACAAAAATCTGACCAAACACATTCAGATTGCATTGATCTTTTATAAGAATGATCCAAGGGTCCTTGGTGATATTTACGAGTAAACCTCGCCTCAATCTGAGGTATGGTGTGGCCGCTAGAACTCAAAGGGTCTCTCTTGTTTAAACTGGACACGATTTTAATTGAAAACAACAACTGACCTACGGAAATCCGAACAAACACATTCATATTGCATTGATCTTTTATAAGAGTGATCCATGGGTCATTGGTGACATGTACTAGTTAACCCCTCCTCAATCTGAGGCACGTTGTGGCCGCTATCACTCAAAGGGTCTATATTTTGTTTAAAATGGACACGATTTTAATTGAAAACAACAACTAACCTACATAAATCTGACCAAACGAATTCGGATTGCATTGATCTTTTATAAGAACGATCCAAGGGTCCTTGGAGATGTGTACGAGTCAATCCCGCCTTAATCCGAGGCACGGTGCGGCCGCTATCACTCAAAGGGTCTCTATTTTTTTTAAATGGACAAGATATTAAGTGAAAACAACAACTGGCCTACGGAAATCCACCCAAACACATTAGTATTGAATTGATATTTTATAATAACGATCCAATGGTCTTTGGTGATGAGTACGAGTCAACCCCGCCTCAATCCGAGGCACGGTGTGGTCGCTGGCACTCAAAGTGTCTGTCTTATTTAAAGTAGACATGATTTTAATTGAAAACTATAACTGCACTATGGAAATCTGACCAAACGCATTCGAATTGCATTAATCATTTATAAGAACGATCCAAGGGTCCTTGGTGATGTGTACGAGTCAACCCCACCTCAATACGTGGAACGGTGTGGCCACTAGAACTCAAAGGGTCTCTATTTTGTTTAAAATTGACAAGATTTTAAGTGAAAACAAAAACTGACCTAGGGAAATCTGACCAAACACATTCGGATTGCATTGTTCTTTTATAAGAACGATCCAAGGCCCCATGGTGATGTGTATGAGTCAACAAAGCCTCAACATGAGGCACGGTGTGGCCTCTAGCACTCAAAGATTCTCTCTTATTTAAAGTGGACACGATTTTAATTGAAAACAACAACTGACCTACGGAAATCCGACCAAACACATTCAGATTGTAGTGATCTTTTATAAGAACGATTCAATGGTCCTTGGTGACATGTATGAGTCAACCCTGCCACAATTCGAGGCACAATGTGGCCTCTATCACTCAAAGGGTCTCTATTTTGTTTAAAATGGACAATATTTTAAGTGAAAACAACAACTGACCTACGGAAATCCAACCAAACGCATTCTGATTGCATTGATCTGTTATAAGAATGATCCAAGAGTCCGTGTTGATGTGTACGAGTAAACCCTGCCTCAATCCGAGGCACAGTGTGGCCGCTAGCACTCAAAGGGTCTCTCTTGTTTAAAGTGGACATGATTTTAATTGAAAACAACAACTAACCTACAGAAATCTAACCAAATGAATTCAGATTGCATTGATCATTTATAAGAACGATCCAAGGGTCCTCGGTGATGTGTATGAGTCAACCCCACCTCAATCTGAGGCATAGTGTGGCCGCTAGCACTCAAAGGGTATTTATATTTTTTTAAATGGACATGATTTTAAGTGAAAACAACAACTGACCTACGGAAATATGACCAAACGCATTCGGATTTAATTGATCATTTATAATAACAATACAATGGTCCTTGGTGACGTGTACGAGTCAACCCTGCCTCAAACCGAGGCACGGTGTGGCTTCTATCACTCAAAGAGTCTCTATTTTGTTTAAAATGGACAAATCTTTAAGTGAAAACAACAACTGACCTACGGAAATATGTCCAAATGCATTTGGATTGCATTGATAATTTATAAAAACAATCCAGGGGTCCTTGGTGACATGTATGAGACATCCCCACCTCAATCCGAGGCACGGTGTGGCCGCTAGCACTCAAAGGGTCTCTGATGTTTAAAGTGAACATGATTTTAATTGAATACAAAAACTGACCTATAGAAATCCGACCAAACGCATTTGGATTGTACTGATCCTTTATTAGAATGATACAAGGGTCCTTGGTGATGTGTACGAGTCAACCCCGCTTCAATCTGAGGCCTGGTGTGGCCGCTAGCAGTCAAAGGGTCTCTACTTTGTTTAAAATGGACAAGATTTTAAGTGAAAACAACAACTGAACTATGGAAATCTGACCAAACGCATTCAGATTGCATTTATTTTTATAAGAATGATCCAAGGATCTTTGGTGATGTGTACGAGTCAACCCTGCCTCAATCTGAGGCATGATGTGGCCGCTATCACTCAAAGGGTCTCTATTTTGTTTAAAATAGACATGATTTTAAGTGAAAAAAACAGCTGACCTACGAAAATCCGAGAAAATGCATTTGGATTGCATTTATCTTTTATAAGAATGATCCAAGGGTCCTTGGTGATGTGTTCGTGTCAACCTTTCCTCAATATGAGGCACAATGTGGCCGCTAGCACGCAAAGGGTCTCTATTTTGTTTAAAATGGACACGATTTTAAGTGAAAACAACAACTGACCTATGGAAATCCGACCAAATGCCTTCGGTTTGCATTATTCTTTTATAAGAACGATCCAAGGGCCCTTGGTGACATGTACGAGTCAACCCTGCCTCAATCTGAGGCACGGTGTGGCCGCTAGCACTCAAAGGGTCTCTCTTGTTTAAAATGAACATGATTTTAATTGAAAACAATAACTGACCTACGGAAATCTAAACAAATTCATTCGTAATGCATTGATCTATTATAAGAACGATCCAAGGGTCCTTAGTGACATGTACAAGTCAACCCCGCCTCAATCTGAGGCATGGTGTGGCCGCTAGCACTCAAAGGGTCTCTATTTTGGTTAAAATGGACAATATTTTAAGTGAAAACGACAACTGACCTATGGAAATCTGACCAAACGCATTCGGATTGCATTGATATTTTATAAGAACGATCCAAGGTTTCTTGGCGACGTGTACGAGTCAACCCCGCCTCAATCCAAGGCATGGTGTGGCCGCTATCACTCAAAGGGTCACTGTTTTGTTTAAAATGGTCACGATTTTAATTGAAAACAACAACTGACCTACAGAAATATGACCAAACGCATTCATATTGCATTGATCTTTTAAATGGGGGGTCATGGCATGCAATCTATCAGAGTCCTCATATATATCAAGTCATGGTTGGCCTGGTATACTAGGGTGATCATGTGTTTGGGTCTATGATACTTATGGGCTTATATCTGGATGAAAATACTCCCATTTGGGAGGGTGGATATGCTTATGGGTCTTATTACTTAAATGAGAATACTATCATAGGGGAGGGATGAGATGTATATAGGTATTATTCCCCAAATGAGAATAAAACCATAAGAGTGGTATGATATTTTTATCAGGAATATTCACTAAATGAAAATAATCCCATTGGGGAGGGCTGAGATGATTATATAGATTATGACTCAAATGAGAATACACCCATATTGGACGGTTGATATGCTTCTAGGGATTATTGTTTGGATTATAATTCTCCCATGTGGTAAAGAATATATGCTTCTTAGTATTATTTGCTAAATAATGGTACTCCCATAGTATAGGGATGAGATCCTTGTAGGTTTTATGCATCCGAATTGGCAGAACACATATGGGTGGTCTGAGTTACTGTTGAGGGTATTCCATGGACGAGTAAACTCCCATAAGTGGATTTCCTTGATGGAGTATAAATAAAACTCACATATTGGAAGTCAATGATAATTATTTATATAGTGGGGAGACCACGGTATATTATATGTTTTGTTTGGATCATATGATGTAATCAGAGAAACCATAACATTGGACGAAGTAGGTATGGTTGATTAAGATTTAATACTTGAGAATCAATGTGTCTTGATGTAGATGGGGTAGGACTTGGTCAAACTATATTTTTATAATGTCAACATGATCCTTGTGAAATTCTTGGTAAAAGTTCAGCACTTAGAAAATTAATTTGGGTTTAATCATGGTCATGGATTTGAGGATCAATGATGATTTTTTATTAGTTTTATTCCAGTTCTTTCTCAACTAGGTTGTGCATATTGCCTGATCGTGCACTTACAATAGCCTATTTCAGGTTTAATATTGGGGGTTTATTAATGAGATTCATCCCCCAAGCATGTACACCTCAGTGTGTGTACAAACCTTATAACTTCTTTGAAGTTGAGAACAATATGTATATTGGATAGAGAAAAGTCCAATGATTTATGTATTGATAAAACACACCCATGTGGAGCCTTAGGATTGAACTGGAAAGCCCCCTGGACACCCCTACACCCCCTTGGACAGCCACCCATACCCTTGAACAACCCCCAAACCCCCTGAATTCTGAATTGATTTATTTAAGTACTTGATTAACTTATAAATTATGTGTTAATGGTGTATGGGTATAATTGTTGTATGGGTATACTTGGTCTAATTTTCTTATGATTTATGAGTTAATTTTATATGGGTATACTTGCTTTAATTGGATTATTGAGATGCTATTTTTTTGTAGGTGTTCATGGCTGCTGATGAAGATTAATCATAGCAGTAGAGAGGGAATTTATCAGCGCTCTTTTAGTGCTGATAAATTTTGATTTTATCTGTGCTAAAAAAGCATTGATAAACTACACCTTTATCAGCACTAAAGAAGCACTGATAAAAGATATGTTTATCATCACTAAAGGAGGGCTGATAAAGGTTTTTTTATCAGCGCTCCTTTAGCGCTGATAAAGGGGTACCCCCTTTATCAGCACCGAGATTTACAGCGCTTTTTTAGCGCTGTTAAAGCCTATTTTAGCGCTGTTAATTCTCATATTTCTAGTAGTGTGGGTTTGGTTTTGGGTTTAATTTCATTAACTTGTTCCTTTTTCTTTTGGTGTTTTAATCATCCTATTTCCCGATATTAAATAATAAAAAGGGCAATGCCTCCCATAATTGTTAAAACTCATACCATTGGTGCTAGTCGCAACTCCAGGGCCTACTAGAGGCAGGACTCTGGGGTCATTATCTCCCTTTCACCATTGCTAGCTTAGGAGGGGCATCATTGCTAGGAGGGGGTCGTGATAGAATGGTATCAGAGGCTGATGGTTGATAGATAGGATGGAGTCTGGAGTTAGGCATAGTGAGGATTACATGGGATGGTGGGGAAACAGTGTTGGTTGAGCTTGGTGCATGACATTGGCCAGGGAAGACCGGCTAGGACACATGATTTTACGGCCTCCCATGATCTGATTCAAGGACTCTAAGCTTACCGAACGACCAAGTACGACTACAGTGATTTTAGGGTAGATACCCTAGTAACGGTACATGCATCATCATGATTTGTGTTTTACTTGATTTGTGTGTTCTAGGAAAGAAATCGAAATAAGATGATAAAATGTAACCTTGAGAAAGTTTCCTTGCTACATGGTCTTAGGAATTCATTGTTTACCGTACAGCTATGGAACCTGGACGTCAACAAAAAGGAAGAGGAGTGGGACACGGATAGTTGAATGCAAGAGAACCGGCAACCCTATCAAGGACAGAGATCGAGAGATATGTCTTCGGTTTTACTTAAATGCTCTCGTTTATGATTTGTTTAAATTCAGGAGCATCAAACTCCTTTGTTGAAACTCATTCTCGCCCATGCATTGGGGCTAGACCTTGTTTTTCATGAGTCTATAATGCTATGTTGTTTCCCTCTTTCCTTTAAATGTGTGTGAAGAGTCCCAACATGTGGGGAGAGGAGGACAAGATCCCTAATCAAGATTCATTAATGTGGATGCGATTAAACCCTTGCGGGCGAGTCAGTGCCGACCAAAGGGGATAGTATCTTGATATGGGTATGGAATAAAAGGGGAGACGCCACTTTGGTTGGAGCATGAGGGAATTAAGGAATAGATTGGAGAGAGAATATGAGATATCAAAAGTTGAGAAATAAAAAAAGAAATAAAAAAAGGAAATCAAGCAAGGGGGTGGGGCGTGGTTGACATGGAGTCAAAGGAGAGGCGCCTTTTTTTTTGTGGTGGAGTGGGATTGATTAGCCTACTTAGTAAGTTATTTTTATTATATATTATAATAATTATTAAAATATGATAATGAAAATATTAAAAAAGGGAGTGAATCATGGAGGGCTTATGCGCTACAATTTTAAAAGAGGTTGAGAATGGGTTTTTTTGAGGTGGAAAGAGAATTAATTTTAAATTAAATAATATAGTATAATAATGTAATTATTAATTTTGTTGGGAAAACCATATTTATTCCATAACATCTTTGTATGAAATCGGTTTTACGAACCATCAGCGGCAATGTGACCCTGACATCAAGACAGATATTATGAGTCCAATATTGAATGTCATTTAAGGGTTTTCGGATTGGGTACCCGAAATGATCGTGAATTAATAGATTTAATAATATTATTAAATCTTCGTCCCGCCATAACTCCTACGTGCGACGTTCGATTAACTTTCCATCAGTGGTGATGTGATCCTTCCATTAATACGGTTGATTCAATTCTAATTTTGGATATTAAATTGTGTTTCATGGCTCAGGTCCACGAAACATCCAATAATATTGATATCATTTTTATTATGGGATCTTGTATCCAACGTATCTCCCTCTTACGGTGTTAGAATGGAGAACCGTCTGTGACGTTGCAACCCTGAAATTATGACGGTCATTTCAAGACCAATGATAAGTACCTTTTTGTGAATCATGTCTCGGGTCAATAAAACACCTATTATTAATTGAAGTTGTTATTATCATTAAACGCATGGAAACAGCATGACGTGTCATGTGTTGACCATTCAAACAATGTAATAGTTGTACGGTCACGTCGTGTATTCATTAATACATGTTGCATACCGTTTTACCTTTTCATTGCATATATATGAGAGGGTCACATGTTATTTGCAGACCCCTCTTCATCTCTGAACAATGACACTCTCGGATGACAAAAAATCCTTCATCCTATCTTCTCCATCTGGACTCCGATCGTCGATCTGTCGGTGGCTATGGGATCGTGTCGACGAGGTGAACATCGTGCACCTCGTTCCATTCCCTCTTCTTTGACTTCCTCTTCGCAGTTTTTTACTAAATATATTGCTGCTATTAGACAAATGTCATATTAATGGTACGTTCTACGCTATTCGTATTCCTTCCTCGATCTCCTCTTTCTATTCCTCCTTGTCATGCTATGAAAAGTGACACCTTAAACATTAATGGTGTCTCTATTGGTTGTTAGTGTGGTGGTGCCACAACGTCCATGGGAGGACGTAGTCATCAGGAGGAGTGATCGAAATCATCATGGTGGTTGTTATCATAGAAGGACATCAAAACCTGTTCATGTAGGGATCTTACCTTCATCTCTCTCTCTTTTGTGCATCATGCGGGGTGGGTATCTTCTTGTTTTCATGAGATATGGTTGAACCAATAAACAAAGATAATAATTGGTTAAATAACGGGTGTGGGGAAATTATCTTGATATTGTTGTTTTATTTTACATTAATTTTTATCCTTTGATTATGTAATGAATTGAATAGGCTTATGCCTACTGAAAATCACTGTTGTTGGGGGCCTTTTCTTGTGCAATTAAATGTTTCCCTTTTTTATGATTTTTTTGTGGATAAAATTTCATAGAATGTGGATATTGTTTAATCATGTAATGTTGGCTAATAAAATGAATACCTTGAACCCTTGTATGATCACCCCGGTTAAACTAAATGAAAGAATGAATTTTGTTGGTGCTGGTTGGGTTTTAATTGTGTGAAGGGGTGTTTCTTGGGTTATTGTGGAACGGGTGAGCAGAAGGGTTGTGGTTGGATTGGTTGTGGGTTGGAATGTATGATATGGTTGTGATGGGAAGCAGAGATGCGGGAAATGTAACCAAAGGGATGATGATGTGGTATGAGTATTGTTTATGATGTGTTTTCGGTTATGGTGGTTGGCAGCAGGGCTGTAGGGATGGGTTGTACGTATGAATAAATGTTGAAGAGTTAACTAATGAATTTTACGGCATGGAAGTTGATTAAATACAGAAAATCAATGGAATTGATTGGCTGATAAAATAAAATGGTATTGTGTTGCTTGTGTTTTCCCTAACATTATTTGTCGTTGGAACGGATATGTTTTATGAACGACTGATCTGGTTTGGTTGTGGTTAGTTTCTCCATAATTAAGGAACTAATAAACTAAAAATGTTGAAACATGAAAAGATTAATGGGTCTTGGGGTTGTTTATTGTGTGCATACTTTCGAGTAGCAGTGCCTAGGCATGTTCTCAGAACTTTTGTTTAGAAGCCTTAGGATGGGCTGAGTGGTTGATATAATTATATAAATCTGTACATATTATGTTTCTTTTCACCGCCCACGCATGTTGAGCACTACGTGTGGAACACCCGTGGGATGCGGGGTGGGATTCTCAAATATTTAAAGGATGTATGGTTACTTTTCTTTCATGTGCTCCCTCTTCCAGGTTCTATATCCCATGATCCTTTGGGCATGTTACGAAATATGTTTCCCCAGAGTCTTCGGGATGAGGATGTGACATGTTCCTAGGTGTCTTCGGGATGAGATGTGATGTGGTTCCCAGGTTTCTTCGAGATGAAATGTGGTTATGGCCAAGGATTGAGTGTCGGTGGGATACTATGATGGTTGAGGATTGAGTGTCGGTGGGATACTATGAGCTTTGTATGGCCAGGTTGTAGCACTAGCTCGAGCTTCGTATGGCCAGGATGCGGCACTAGCTCAGGAAGAGGGGGAAGCATTAGTGCATTAGGCGTCAGGGATTGAGCAGTATTCACTAGGAAGGTGGTGCGGGGTACCCATTCTTTGATAATTTTACTATACTACTCTTTTGACTTGCGATATTTGGTGAGCGTGGCTTGTAAGGGTGGGTGGATAGATTCCTTGCTAGGATTTGGTTCCTTCTAGTTTCTCAAAGGGCAATAGGATGTCTCCCCACCTGTGCACAAGAGATTTAGGTTTTTCTACTGAGTATACTTGTATTCTCAGCCTACATTTACTTTCAGGTTTTCAGTAGGACTTCGGGGACCGTGTGGGACCTTCCTAGTCGGGATTTGGAGTTTTATGGTTGTAGTTTTTTCTTTTTATTGGTTTTGTACATTGGGGATTTTCTTGTACCTGTACTTTTGTTTCAGTATTGTATAAAATATGCTTATGGGTTTAGTTTTGGGTATATTTTCATTTACTTGTTCCTTTTTCTTTTGGTGTTTGACTCATCCTATTTCCCGATCTTAAATAATAAAAAGTCTAATGCCTCCCATAATTGTAAAAACTCATACCCTTGGTGAAAGTCTCCACTCCAGGGCCTACTAGAGGCGGGACATAGGGGTCATTATCTCCCTTTCACAATTTCCAGCTCAGGAGGGGAATCTTTTGTGGGATGGGGTCATTAGATAGCTGCACAATCTCCGACACGTATAGGTATCCCATGCTCTCTACTGAACCCTGCTCTCTGATCGGTAGGAAGTGGGCCGACATGGTGAGTCGGTAACGATCACCCAAATCGAGTCATAACCCCTGGATGTACGTGGAACTCCTGTCATGAATTCCATGGATATCCCATCCCACATAAACTCTGGGACCATTAAAGGCTGAACCAAGCTAGCTGGTACCTATTTCTCCACCTTCACTTGCTGGCAAGTGATGCGTTGAGAGACAAACTCCGCAACTGCCTTCATTACACATCTCCACCTATGTTGTCGTCGGTTATCCCAGAACTTCTTCACCACTCTTGGATGTACCGCTAGAGGGGATGTGTAGAACTCCTTCAACAGTTCCTCCTAAAGTGACACTGGTACCATAGTACGTCCTCTAAAGAGGATGACATGCTCCCCACCTTTAGAAAATCCAACAGGTGCATGTCCTATTTATTTCTGAGAATGTCTTGTCTCGCAGTCAGCATCCCCATGCTTTGCCTCCCGGGCCCGCTGAAGAAGCAGGGGAGTGATTGTAAGAGATTGAAGAAAGGATGACCTGTCTCTATCCGCAATGGATAACTGTAAGGAAGCTTGGTGCTCTGTCTCCTCGCCTAGCAGATGTATACCAGATCTCCTGCTAAGTGCATATGCTACAACGTTCCCCATCCCATGATTATAGAATATCTCAAAGTCATAGTCCTCGAGGAACTCAAGACATCGCCATCGTATCAGGTTCAGGTCCTTTTGAGAGAATATATACCTGAGACTCTTTTGATTAGAGTACATGGTAAAATGCTCGCCCATCAGATAGTGTCTCCACATCTCCAATGCGAAGACCAGTACTGCTAACTCCAGGTCATGGGTAGAGTAGTTCTACTAATGATGTCGCAGCTGCCTAGAACCATATACGATAACTACTCACTTATGCATCAGGACACACCCGAGTTTGGTCCCTGATGCGTCGCTGTAGACTATGTCCCCTACACCTTCCTCTAGAATCCCCTTGATGTGGGCACTAGTTACCCTCGACCTCAACTCCTGAAAGCTCTTCTAGAATCTCTATGACTACACGAAGGGTGTACCCTTCTCTGTTAAGGCTGATAGTGGAGCTATAAATCTGGAAAAGTCGGGCATGAACCTCCAGTAGTAACCAGCGAAACCCATGAAACTTTTTACCTACATCAAACTCTTGGGTGGCTCCAAAGAAAGTACCACCTCAATTGTCGCTATATCCAATTCAAATCCAGTCTTAGAGATGACATGTTTCAAAAAGGGAACCACTCATTTCCAAAACTGGCACTTCAAGAGATTACCATAAAGCTGGTGCTCTCAGAGTGTGTCCAGTACTACTTGAAAATGGTAGGCATGCTCCTCCTCAGTAGTCAAGTAGATCATAATGTCATCGATGAATATTATGACAAAGCTATCGAGGAGAGTCTAGAATATCATGTTCATGAGTCCCAATGAACACTGCTGGAGCGTGTGTTATGCCAAAGGGCATAACCAAGAACTCATAGTGGTCATACCGACATTTTAAGGCCATCTTTTACACATCCTTATCTCAAACTCTGAGCTGATGATAGCATGATCTGATGTCTATAATTGATATCCATCGTGCTCCCTTTAGCTAATCAAATAGGTCGTCAATCCTCAAGAGTGGGTAATTGTTCTTCACATTCACTTAGTTTAGGATACGGTAGTGGACACAAAGCCTCAAGCTCCCATATGCCTTCTTTGTGAACAGAATTGAGGCTACCCATGGAGAAAAACTAGGTCGAATGGATCTTTTCCTTTGAAAGTCCTCTAGTTGTACCTGCAGCTCATGAAGCATAGCGGGAGCCATACGATACGCTGGTGTAGATATCAGTGTCGTCCAAGGGTATAGGTCAATGGAATAGTCCACCTCTCTACGAGGAGGTAGACCTAGTACATAATCAGGTAAAATATCCGTGTACTGGTCCACCGTTATAGGATAAGTTGGACTCTCCACATCAACTTCTCTGAGTTTAAGGCAAGAAAATTGATGAGTGATTGGCTCCACCCTCCGAGTAAGTCTTTCATATGCTACAAAGGCTCCCTTTTTCCAGTGAAGGTGAACCATGTCCCATCCGTGCGGACACACATCACATTTTACCTAACACAGTCGATCAGAGCATGGGCTGTAGATAAACAGTCCATACCCAAGATGACATCACAGGGCCTCGACGCCGCTATGAGGAGATCACAGCCGAAGCTCTCAACTCCTAGAGTAATCTCACACTGTAGGCACCACTGCGTATTCATCTAGATTGCTACCATAGGTGTCTCGAGCCGTAAAGATCAAGATAACTACTCCATCATAATCACAGAGCTCTGACCGAGAGAAGTGGAAATGAAAGAGTGGTTGGCACTTGTGTCTATAAGAACTACAGCTAAGGTGGAGTAGACACAGATCGTACCTCAAATCATCTCTAGAGCACCATGGTCATATGCCTCAGCTTTCTGAAGCTGAGCGCTCTTATGTCCACCTACTCTCTGTGGTCGGGGTGGACCTCCAGGTGGTGGTGGTGGGAACACCTTGAAACGTCGCACACCGCCAACTGCTCAACCAGCTCGTCTGCCACATCTTCCTGCTCACAGTGGACCACCTCGATCGAATATTTGTCTCTACCTGGGTGGTCCATCGACCATCTCCTAGTCATATGAATGGCGGGTCGGATAGTCACGATCCATGTGAGCATTCCCACCACATGAGTAACAATTCCTTCTCCTTGCATTTGTATGTCTACCCTCGGTGCCCCGTATAACTGATACTGAGTCATGCGGTCATACACCCGTGGGTCATGTCCTATTAAACCTCTGTATACTACCAGTTGAAGAAGACTCTGTTGCATGTCCATGAGTGGTGGGTCTCTCTCCTGGAGACCTCTCAGCATGGAAACTCTCCACTTAGAGGGCTCGCTTCAACACCCCTGCCTGTGTCGGGATACTCAAGGAGATCATCGAAGCCTTTCTCCCTTGCATGATCCCCTGCTCGAAGGTCTAGGACTTGAAAAATGGGTCCCGAGCCATATCTGTGGAGTAGCTCAAGAGGTCGGTGAACCTCACTGAGCATTGTGCCACTATCCTGATACCCTGCTACTGATGAAGTAGCTCTTGTATCTGTACTGCACGTAGGGTGGCTGGGATAAACTCTGCCTGAAACATGCTCTAGAAGTCTACCAAGAGTACAGTAATCTCATCATAAACCTGGAACATCAATATCCACTATCTGCCTGTGGATGCCTGTATAAGGCTGGCAGCAAGAATCGCCATGAAGTCAGCTGGTGTGCCTACCAGTCTGAAGACTCTCACCACAGCCTCCAGCCAATCCTCAGCTGCCTGCGGGTCCGTCTCTTCCCTAAACCTGGGCAGCCTCTAGCGATGGATCCCATGCAACGCGCTCAAGCGACGTGCATCGTCTACTACTAGGGCTGGTGGCATCGGTGGCCCAATGGGTAGTGGTACAATTGGTGCCTCCGCTGGAAGAGGGACCTGCACTGAGGCCTCATCTCTCGGTTGGCCATCTATGCGTACAACTCTCAGAAATCTCATTTTTCAACCAAGGGGAGGCATCCTGAAAGAAAAAGATGCAATACAGTCAAATGATTATACCTGGTGAGCTGACTAGGTTGAGCTGACCTAAAGAAAAAACTTTTGAAAACACACACACAATCAGTGTTTTCGTGCACTGAGATGGAAATCCAAAGTCAAGGTCTTGGTTTGTGGATACATTGGCCATCACACCAATACTGGAATCCCTGAACTGAGAACTACACAAAGTACCCTTAACACTATTTCTTCACATAAAAGAAAGATCAGAGTCCTGTGTTCTGTGATAGAACCGACACCTATGATCCCAATTTGTCATGACCCGTCCCCCCGGGGCCCATGCAGTGACTACCCCAAGACCGCCATCCAATGTCCAGGAGCCGACGACTAGAAAAAAAAGGCGTAAATCACTAAAATTGGGAAGCCATTGCCTTTATGAAGTGTAAACACACACAACAGAGTATGAGCTGAAAGTAAAACACTAAGAAAAACTGTACAAAAAGGATTGATGAAAAGTAAAAGGGGCTCGAAATACAAGACCAACAGGAAAGTACAACTACAACTAAAAAACATGTACAACTGAATAAATGTAAATCAGTTTTTGGGTCGTCCTCCAGGGATTCCTACCTGAAGGGTAGGTACATATAGAATCCTAAGCACTCCACGTTTGTCTGTCCCCTCTGTGTACCAACTCTTTATAATGTCCAACTAAAAGTAGCATCCATTCATGCTACTCTGATCCTCAGTCATCACTGTCCGTCATCTGCAAACCAATAGAATGAGGTGCGAGCATAGCCCGTGCCGGGGTGAGTATAACGATACTCAGTAGTGACCCTGATACCCTTATGGTCTCACAAAATCAAACAAGGATAAATTACTATGTATAAAATCAATAGATAACCCCACATAGGTATATGTCCATAAGTATACCTATGTTATCAAGTAATCTATATAAATCATGTGGTAAAGACAAAAAGATACTGACTCAGCTCAATCAAGTATTTTTATTATCAAAACCATGACTGTTGGAGATGTCTTGCTCAATTTAGTACAGTGGGCATGCTGCGTCACATAGAGGCACTTCCCACTGACCTTGGACTGCTAAGGTACTCCTCCTGCCGAGTATCGTGGGTCTGTCATGCTCACACAGAGGCACTCCCCCTTGTAGCATGCTGAGGTACTCCTCCTGTCAAGCATCATGGGTCTTCTATGCTCAAACAGAGGATCTCCCCACCTCGGGTCTTCCACAACACCATCATGTTCCCCATTGAGCTACTCTAAACACTCCGAGTCGAATTGGTCACTATTCGTCAGGTCTCAACCATCTACTAGGTCTCCGCACTACGCACGCTTGTCTCTGAGAGGATCTACTCCACGAGCTAATTTTCGATGTTCCAACTCCAATTAAGTCCCACAATAAATTATCTCAACGAACTGCCACGTCATAGGGGTCTCAACGCAACAGACGACGTTTCAATCGGACGCCCGACCTATGAGTTATTAGCCTTTTAGTTCTTGGGGCCCGATTGGATTTGTGTATGATCCAACCTGACCGTATCACAACATTCCCCTGAACATTAGTGGGAAATACTCAAAGGGACCTTTGTTCTTCAAGAAAAACAGCGCCACTGAACGTTCTTATAACGATATTTCAATGACAAAGATATGGCCAAAGAAATTAAAGTGTCAGTAGTGGGCCCGGGTCTGGTTCGACCCGGTCGAACCAACTTAGCCCAACCCTGTCTAGGCCGACTCGATCTGGATTGACCCGGTCAGACCTGTTGGGTCTGGCCCAGACCATTGGGCAAGCCGCCCTTTTATGTTCGACCCGGCCTTCTGGACCCAGCCCAGCAGGCCGCGAGGGTGGTTCGGCCTGGGCTCGGGGTCTGTTCGGCTCGAGCCCGTGGCCAGTTCGGTCCGGAGGGTCATGAGGGCACGGCCCATTGCAGCTCGGCCCAGAGGGTGTGGCCTGTCTGGTTCATCCAGGGTGCCGCGAGGGGGGTCGGGACTCCGGCTCGGCCAGGTGGCTGTGATGGGGCCGACTTGGGGAGGTGCATGGGGCGTGCGCGGAGGCCAGCAGGCGAGTCAGTGGTGTTCGGCCGGGCAGGGCCCGGCCAGGTGGGCCGGCGACCGAGAGGCGGCCGGCCCGGCCGGATCTACGCGGCGCGTTCCGGGTCAAAGAGGCGCATGGGGTGTGCACAGAGGCCGGCAGGCGGGCCGATAGTGACCGGCCGGGCAGGGCGCAGCCGGGCGGGGGGGGCCGGTTCGACGCGGCGCGGGCCAGCGCAGGCCTGCGGTGTTCAGCTGGGAGCACTGGAGCACCACTGGGGAAGGCGGTTCTCTGAGGCCACGTGTAGCACGACCTATGTCGTTGCCACATTCTTCATTCTGTTGCCTCATCGCCTTGTCGAATTTCATCATAAACAAGATCGGTGGAGGGGTCATGCCATGTTGGTTTGGCCCGCACCCTCCACGTTTATGTTGGTATCAATTGTTTCATCAATGTATTAAGATGACAAACAATTATTTTACAATCTCTGCAGTGATTCTTTACAAACGAAGATGAGAACAGAAAAGGGATAATACACAAATGAAACCCCCTACCTTTAATTTTCGGTCATCGACAATGATGTCGCTGGAAGAAGACGAAGGAGTTTGTCATTCATTGCATCTGTTGCACGCTTCTAATCCCATCTTGTGTCGGCTGTGGAAGATGCTCCATGTCGGTAGGTGTCCTGGGAAGAAGTCGAACAATGATCGTCACCGGCATTCTTCGTAGGAAGAACACGTTCTTCGTTCTTCATTCTTCGTTGGGAGAATTCTAATCCTCTCAAGCTCCCCTCTTCCCAAAAATCCACCCAAATGAAAATGTTGTTCCAAATAATAGATTAGTGTATCTTTTAATTCTCTGGAAATAATTCAAAAACAATGAATTAATTACCTGGATCCACTTAATTAATGTGAAGGGTTAGCACAAATTGATTAGGGTAGTTGGCACAATTGAATTATAGGGAAGGTCAAGAGGCGCTCCCTTGTTAATGAGGGAGAGTTGAGAGGTTTTAATCTCTTCTATAAATAGGGGGGTTAATCCCTGTGTGGTCCCCGCATCGTAACCTATTTTAGAAGGTCATGTTCGGGTGGGCCCCACCACCATAACCTCTCATGGGAGACTAAGGTGTAATGATACCACCTCTACTTCCATGAGGAGGTTTTAACAACCCATCACACACATGGTGGCTCAAATAAAATAAAGTGAAGGTCACTTTATTTTATTACTTTCCACGAAAACCCAAAAAAATATCTTTTATTTTCGACTCACTACCTTCGAAGTGAAAGACTTCTTAAGAGAATACCGGTTCTATGAGTTCAATGGTGCCCTCAGATTTCAGTTCCGAACACTGGTTCAAATGTTATAAAATCACGCTCATACATTTAATGAAGGTACCCAAACAAAACTTCAGAAATTGATTTCTGGCACAACGGGCCTCTGAATCACACGTTGTGAGTTTTCATGGATGCGTAAAATTCCCATGTATTTAAGAGCAAAAAAATTCCATGGAAATTCTGTGTCTTTAAAAATTTAATCAAAAATTATCCACATTAAATTTCTCACAACTATAACCCGTATCTACTCTCGTTATGATCAATTGATTCTTCTTTAAAATCACATTCAATGTACCATGTAATTTTAGTAGTGTATCACATGTTTCCACCCAAAAAATATATAATGAAGTGTAATATTGTACAAAGCTTTATAAGGATCCATACGTATCATCCCTTGATAATTTTTATTATATGAGAAATCAGCTAATTCAAAATTCTCTTCCCATAATCCAACAAAATCATTCAAACACGCAATAAACACTTATACCATCATTTTGATTGACTATTCATAATGTTAATTTATTTGATGATTTTAATCTATACTCATAATCAAATGTGTTCTGAGGGTATGATTCATGGATTTCAAAATAAAATGTCATCCTAGTTTCATGTTCTGATTGAATTGGGACTATAATACAATTATTCATTAAACTTTCTCAAAGTGTATTTTGGAAATGTCTTCCAATAGAGTAGTTTATTAAATATTTATTTTGTGAGTTGACATTATGTCCCAATCAATAATCACCCAAATATAATAACATTTCTTAATCATTGTTGGTATACCTATTACATATGTTTTTGTTACCTTTTCCCATTTCAACATGTTAATCAGTAGACACTACTACAAACCTACTGATTGCTGATTCTCTTCCATGACATTCTAATAGGTGAGGAATATTGAGATGTAATACACCACATATCTTATAATGAATAACCACAAAACTAATCTTTCAATTAATTATAAATCATATGAATTATAGGGTGAAAAAAACATATTGAATAGTGGTAGACACAATAATGTTTTTCATGATTTGTGATTGGTATGAATACCCAACATATAAACCCAAAAAATAGCATCTATCTAGCTTCCATTCCGCAATTGTCTCCCCACCAATAAGTTTTTACCTCATAGGAAAGAAATCGGGATTTGATATTTGATCCTTTATAACATTCTCAACCAAATCCAGATTAATAGAAACTTGAAAAATAATGAACACATCTTTATAGTTTGATATATCTAGATACATTTATGTAACAACTAGAGTTAGTTTCCATTTTACTAATACCTTTTTATGCAACTAATAATATCCATCAAACATTTTGTTTTTTAATCAAAAAGTGTCTCAATTGGGACAAAACAAGGAATAGGGAAACAATACCTTTGGGGTAAGAAATAATGAAGGCCGAGGGCATCACACCAAATTATGTTCACCCCCTCCGGATAAAAATAAAACACATTAGAAAGAAAAAATCAGGGGTATTGGGGACCACAAGAGAGTCTAGGTAGTCCTCCATGTTGTTCCTCTCATTCCATGTATGGGTGACTCTATCGTTGTTTCCAATGAAGGCCTCACATTGTCTAACCGTATAGAAAATTGACTAGGGAGTGGTACCTTTACCATGAAGAGCATCATGACTAATCATGGAGTCACTTTCTAGTTGCACGATGATAATTTCCCTCTGACTACACATGAAAACACTATATCAACCGCAATAGCCTCTGCCCAAATAGAATTTAGACTTCCATAGTGATCTGTGAATGCTAGTACCACACTCTAAATGAGGTCACGAATAACTCCTCCTCTGGGAATATCACCCATACACAAGATCCATATGTGTTATGATTGAGACCACCCCATTGGAGAACCCAATTAATCCATCCCCCCTTTTCCTTGGAACAATGATGAATATCCTCACTATGTGATGCCTGCGACACTCAAAGGTATGGAGCCTCATTGCCGATGCCACCAGGACTGATCAAGGCAATCCTAATACATATAGTTTTGACCACAATAAAGCTACATGTGGAAGAGATACCATCAAACATGGCTAGATTCTTTTATTAACATAAATACCAGAATCCCACATTATAGATGATGTCTTGAGCCTTTCTGTTCATCACAGACACATTGATCCCGTAGGACTAGCGCTCTATGAACCGCTCGTTGGGATCAGCATGGGGAGAGTCCCCTGTGAAAGCACCAAAGAAACCCCACACCTACCGAGGCCATTTCCCCTTGAAGAAGATGTGATTTAATATATTTTCCTTTTTATTCACACAACATGGACAACAGGAATCCATGATAATTCCAAAATATATTATGTTATCATCCGAAGGTATAGGATTTTTTTAGATCCATCATGTGAGGAAGGTATTTTTAGTATAGATTTTATAGACCAATCCATATAGTTCCATCTCTCATGAAGCCCCTGAATAATGTTACCCCTGTGAAGATACTTCGAGTAAAACTTACTTGAGGTGGAAGGGGTATTGAAAAAACTGTATCACTCATAGTTAATAAGAACAGAGTCAAAAAAATGATTCTTGAGGTGAGTCTTGAACAAATATGAAAATAGAGGATGCATGATTGCCTCCATAAAAGAGATAGTGGGAGCTTGGTATCCTGGATATCCAAACATACTACCTAACCAATTGTGATACCAGTAAAGGATGTTGCCCTCCCTAATAATCCATTTATTTTGTGGGAGGAGACTCGGGATGATGGTATATATTGACGACAACATAGATGACACATGTTTGATGGAGTTGCAACACCGAACCTATATCTCCGAGACATATACTTCCCCCATTGGGTATGTTGCTCAATGAATTCCCATGAATTCTTCAGATGCATAGAATGAATTGTTTCCACCAGAATCATGATGTGGATTCCTCTTTTACAGATTGTCCAGGCCATCTAACCCCATGACACCCACATCCTCTTCCCCAGAGATAATGTATCCCAAATGAAGTGAGCAAGGATACAATCGATGATCCTAATAACCCCCTTTGGAAAACTAGTAGAATCTAAATTATGAGCTAGTATTCTTGGGGGTACACTATTCATGAGAGTGATATATTCCCTGAATGAAAAGAATTGATTTTTCCAATTCAGAATTTTCTCTATTATCTAATTTTAACATTTTTCAAATTCCTTGGTTTGCAGTCTTCATGGGCATAAAAGGGTACTGGGATACTCCATTATAAAATAAACTCACCCAATTCCTTGTTTTCTACCCATATTATATAACCTGCTCGAGTTTCATGAGTTGGATACATAGAAACTACTCTTCTCCCAATTAAAATCTTCCCACTCCAGTGGGCGTACATCGCAAGGATATTGTTAAATGAATTGAGGGACCTCTCCCTAGAATTAATGATTATTATCGCGTCATTATCATACATAAAATTTGATGTTAGGGGGAGACTATACATTCTACATTATAGAATAATGTAAAAAATGTATTAACCTATATTTATCAGCCTTCTAATAGTGTCTTTCATTTTTAAAAATATTATCTGGGATAACGGATCACCAAGGAGATGTACATGAATATTCATAAAGAAACCATGTGTTCTCCCCATAAATGACATAGCCATCAATGTCATGAAAACACGTCTAAAGATGATATTATGTGCCCAATTAGAGTCTCGCATCTTATAAATAATGATGATTATAAATCCCTACTCCATTCTATCATAATTCTTATTCATATCTATCTTAATAACCACTTTAGAGACACAAGATTTGTTTTTGATATCTCTCAGCATCTTCTACACCATCTCCATGGCTCCCTCAATTGAAAGGTATTTGATAAAATCATGTTGTTCTAGGGATATCCACTAGGGGAGAAGATTGGACAACCTCTTATAGATTATACTCGCTATTAATTTATAAGAAATGTTGCACATTCTCACAGGACAATAATGGATTCGAGAAGATGTGTCTTTGAACTTCGGTAAGAGAACCAGAGTAGTCGCTGACACAATCGGATGAAGGACATCCCCTCAGAAGATGTATAGGATATCATGGATAATATACTATTTATAACCTCAGATGAGCCACTATAGAACAATCCTGGGAAACCATCTGGTCCCACCACACATTTATGATTCATATTCAACATGGCCATATGCACCTCCTCTTGCTCAGAAATACATTCAAGAAGATTATTATCTTGCACAGAGACAAGATTTGTGATCCCTTCCCAAATATGAGCCTCCCCCTAGGGATACCCCCAAGGAATATTATAATTCATTCTCTCAAGGAGGTTGTTAAAAAATTGGGAGGCCAAGATCCCAACCAAATCCCTACCATCTTCGTATGTGCCATCCTCCATAATAAGATTGGGTTTCACAATGTGCCTCTTTACCCTAACGTATTGATGAATGTTTGTAGTGTTCTTTTCTCCTTCCCTAAACAATTTAGTCCTGGAGCTTTCTCCCGCCTTTCATTCCTCAAAAAAAAACATCACTGCAAAAGAATTATTCTTCTCATAGATTTCCTCAAACACCATTTCATCCTAGCTCTCCTTGATATATGCCTCTAGGATCTCAATGTCTTGTTTTAGCACAAGTATTTCCCAATAAATTGGGAGCAAGGACCTATCCCAAAATAAGAGTTCCTTATTTATCCTCCTCAACTAGGATTAAATAGACACCCATGAGTGTTCCCAATAAGGTTCATTCCAAACCTACATCACCACATGGTGGTTGTTCGGATCACACACCCACTATCTGGAGAACATGAAATGACCCTGTGAGACCTATGTCCTACATATATATAATAGGGGTGGAGAGTGGTTATAAATTATTTGGGAAAATAGGATAACCTTTGCCTTTGGTAACATGGAAATGGCGTGAACTTTGGAAATGAACTTATCATGTCTTCTCTAGAATAGGATACCACCCCTTCGATTGTTGCACCATGTGAATGGATTGCTTGAATATCACAGGTCCATTAACCCCTTACTGACCATAAACTACATGAAATACATACTAGCCTGACTCAGGAATTCACTTAACCCCTTCTGCTTGTCTGAAAGTGTCATGGAATTAAAATTCCACCCCACTAACTAGGGCTGACCCCCTAGGTCGAACCCATTTATCTCTCATCACACTACATCCCTCCTCTGGGCATCGCAACGTCTGTAAATGAAGGACAGAAAATGATCTTCTCCTCCACTCAACACCTTCATCGTGATATGACAGTCTGCCACATGACCCTCCGAGTAAACTCCTGAATCATAGTAGTGTTATTCTTGTGCTCAATAATCCCAACCATCTAGACTTTGTGTCTCTTAAACTCTGGGGGGTGAAATTGGTTTTCACCGTCGCCCCGATTCCACAAGAGTACCATACCATGATGGGAATCAATAAAATAATGATGGATTTGTTTTTCCCCAAGCACCATGGTCATTTTTGATTGGGATAAATGGATCTACCAATCATGAAGCTTCTTCATCATCTTCCTTATACAAACTCATGGACTTGAAGTAGGTACAACCGAGGATTGGAGTGGATGTTTATAATGCGGATTTGTTTATATCCCACCTTCCAACTTATGAGCCAACCATGACATAGAACCATAATTCATGGAGCCCTGATCCTCACAATAGATTGTTGAGGCAAAGATCATATTATAACTAAGTGATTTGACTTCACAGGAGGCCTCTCTCTAGGAAAACCGGCTCCAACAGGTGGAAATCTATATGACACATCATTGGACCGGCGGGAAACTCAACAATGAATGGGTTGGACTCCTAGCATCTGAACACCTTAAGATATTTCTCTTCACAGAGACTAGAAACCAAATATACACCAGGGGGAACAAGGATGGGGAGGCCGAAATGTCCTTGGGCACTATCATGTAGAATTCTCTCAAAGCTCCTTTCGACAAAAACTGACCAGGTAATCACAACCAATCTATGGAACCCGAGGAATCCATTTGAATGTGTTTCTGTTAATAGAGGAAAAAATAGGCATGGAGGGACCTCAATACTCTTGTAGGGGGGAACTGGGACCTTTCATGGTGAGATATCTGGGGGACTGGCGATGGGATCATAATCCTGATGTTCGCCTGAGGATGAGGCCCACACTGCATGAATTATTGACATGATTTGTTCAAGCCATGGACCACAACAGCCAAATCCATTTCTTATTTTGTGTATTTTTTTCAAATGTAAAAATAAATATCACAACCCATAACTAACAACATGAGCTCTCTATATGAGACCACATCACAACCAAGATACAAATGAGTCATAGTAGACTAAATTTCTCTTTCTAGACTCAATAAATGTGAGGATTTGAACTAGATTAGGTGTTACCTAATTTTCCAGACAGTATTTCTAATATCTTTCATTCCATTTTTAATGAACACAATGATTATTTAAATCTCTCTTTCATGATTCTGAAATGAAAAATCATGTACAAAACACTTTTAGTGTCCATTTATGTGATGTAAATTATGATTCTCAAAGGAATTATTTTTTGGTTGAGAAGAAATATCATCTTTGAAAATTTTATTATCCTTAATGTCATCATTTTTAGAAATGAAATCGCCATGGAAATGTACATCTTGAATTTAAAAGTACTACTTTGATAACATATCATAGATCTGATTCTCTAGCAGTCTTCCCCAAACTATAGTCAATTTTCTATTGTGATTTTATTTTCTCCTATGAAACGACAATATATCATCAATAAATATCATCATGAAGGAGTCAAAATAACCTTTAATGTTTTGGTTCATCATTTCCATATTGATTAATATTGAATTAATAAGAACATAAGGCAATAACGACATATTCGTAATGTATAAATCTACTGTTTATGATGTTTTTGGTATACCCCCAAATGAAATCAGTATTGGTGATACCACAAAAATTTTAAATTTTAAATGTAACACTGTTTTACCCTAAATTGATCAAACAGATCATCCATGAATGTGAGAAGATACAGATACATTACCATAAAATATTAATATTATTATAATCTACACATTGTCTAAGAGTTCCATTTACATTCACCAAATAAGAAACTCATTATTCCCATAGGGAAATTCTCTAAATAATCCAAATATACATTAAATTCCATATTTTTAATTTGTTTCATCCTAAATTAATGATGTCAGAGAGTATTGGTCCTTAATAGGAGATCAATCATAATATATTCTTCCCATTTTAGTGGAACCCCCCATCAATGTTCAATGAAAAATATCAGGAAATTTGTTGAATATATTTCAAAAATATCTCCTCTTATTCTCATCCATTGTTTCCAATGGTTCTACTGCTTGGTAATTCAAGAAAATTCCAACCACAAGTGAGAAATTTCATTTTCTAAATTCCATTATATCCCGACCTACTATAATGATATGTTTATCTCCATGTAGATATGTGAAGCCATCCTTTAATCCATAATTGTTTATGTATTAGAATAATTTTTTCAACTAATACACACCCAAAATTAAGTTATATATATCTATAACATAAATTGTTAAATCACAAGAACACATTTATCCATTGATAATTTATAATAATATTTAAACATGGTGGATTGACACTGTATTTTTTCAAGACGATTTTATTCTTTTAAAACATAATGAATCATTTTAACACACAAACCCATATTACAAACAACATGAGAAGAAATAAATGTGTGGGATGATCCCATATAAAAATATTCTAGATAATATTATCTTTCAAATGAATCATAAATCTCATATTCAATGGGATATATTGAGCATCAATGATCACTTCCTCTTCCACATAAAATTTATTACTCACTATATTTTTTTATTTTATACCTTATTGAGAATTCATTGGTTTTTGAGTCTTGGTTTTCATAGAATCAAATTGGATCACTCTATTCTACTAATGGAAATTAATATTAATAACTCCTCTAATTAAATGATTCTTATTAAGGAACCAAGAGACGTGTCTGTAGCATTTAACCATGTAGAAATTAGATAATACCACTAATTATTCCCCCATCAAATTACAATGCAGAAATGTTTTTGGTGGTGTCATTCAATCATTCTTGATGTGATCAAGTGAAATACACTAAGAACATATGTGATTAATTTTGGTTGAGGGGGAATATTTATCAAACTATTCATTGATTATATGATATACCTGCACTTTGGATTTATTTTTCATACAATCAAATTTCCTGAAAAATAAATTTCATGAAACAACTACCAATAGAACCTTTCTGTATAATCAACAAAAAAAAGAAATATTAAAGATTAAACTATGCAACCTCAATTATTACAAAAAAAACAATTATAACAAAAAAACAATTATTTAAAGGATGCAAATACAATGAATTTCGTGGTGACATAGACCAAATTGATAAATTTGTCCATATAAACCATTGTTGAGATATTCTATTGCATTGAAATAAATAATAATATTTTTATATAATTATGAGATGTGAGAGGATATAATTTATTTGTAAAAAATCATCAAAATACTCACAAGTCATTCCTTAGTCCGATTTAGCATGAATAGATAATTATCAGAGTAAACATGATTAATATACTAGCATATAAATTCCCAAATTTAACATTAGATCTGTTGGTCTCTTATGAATATAGAAGGCAAAAATTCTTCATTTTCCACCAAAATTATAATTTTTTTAATTAGAATAACCCAAATCGATATGTGGATCATTATATTAGAACTAAACCAGATAGTCCAATTTCTTCATCTCATCATTACTATTAACCTTATACATGAATTGAAGGGCCTATAAATCCATTTGGATTATCTATTGGCTAACCTATGGCTCAGGTGAATAAAAACTCTTAGTAGCCTCTTTTGGTTGATTTATATAATGCATACCCATTTCCATTTTCTATAACTAGAATAAAATTATCCTCACTCACTAACTATTGAATAAATTTAAATTTATTCTTAACACATCATCAAATATAACCACATATCATTACATGATTCAACCATATACAATATTTCAACTAATTTTGAAAATATTTGTTCCATTATTTTGGAATAAAAATTTTCACATCTTTTGAAAAATGGATAATTTATTTCCAATTTATAATCTATTAAACCCTATATGAATGTAGTCTTATTGGAAATTAATAGTATCAATTCATTTAAGGAATAAAATTTTAGTTATAACCATGATAATGAGGTGACAACTCACCCAGATGGGTCTTAAAACAATTATGTACCCAAACACCTTGTAAAACAAAGGTCATTATAAAAAGGATAGATAAATATTTTTATTTAATAAAAATCAGGTTTCTAATATTTGAAGTCCATTTTACCAACCCAATAAAATGTCCAAAGAAGAATTATACTATTTCAAATTGATGGGCTGAAAAAAATGATACCATATATCCCAAAGTGAATTAAATAACGACCGAAGATGATACCATTTCTAACACCCCACAACTAAATATTGGAATGATAAGAGTAGGATTTATTATTATCCTTATATGGGATCCCCAAGATAAAAAATAATGGAAATAAATGTCTAGGGACTCATTAAAATCTGGCTGGTGATTTTCCCTTCAAAGATGAAACTATAAAACTAACATAACAATGAACATCCAATACTATTTATGATGCTAGAGTATAAGAAAAACATGTAACATAACCAAAAAAATTTACAATTCCATTATAAAGGAGGAATAAACTGATAATAAAGAAATATTTGAAAGGGGTATCCATGAATTGTGACACCCAGAAGACATACTCCCTAAAAACACACGTCCAAGATCCAAGCACCAACTCTATAATCTACGCACTTTGAATGAATAATAATAACTTAATAATTGATATATTAATACTTTACCAATAACATAATAGATTAAATAGAATAAACCAAATTGATAAAATTATTATTATTTTTAATTTATGTCAATATCCATTTTTAATATAAATTCATTGTTACTGTGATTGATGAATGGATGAATCGTCAATATTGCAGTGATTATTTTTCGGAGATACTATCATTGAATTGTTCTTAAGAATTATTCATTGGTTTTATGTGTTTTTTTTATTTGAAGAATAGTATTTTAATGAAGAAACATAATGGGTCATGGTTGATATGTTTTTATTAATATTCATAACATGTGTAAATTATATTAGGTGATTTCACATTGTTTATAATATTTGATAATGAACATGTGATACCGATTATAAATTAGTATCTTGAGAAAATGATGAAAACTATTGATGGAAAATGTTTTCATGATATTATCTATTTTATTAACAAATTGATAGTGATTAGATGAGTTAAAATAAATAGGGAATGTTATGTACACAAAAATATTGGTACGAAATGATAAATATTTTAAAAAAATATCTTGTCTTTGATTAATTTGTTTTATGTGAGAATTTTATTTTCCCACCTACAACATAATTGGGATTCAACAATCCATCGAGCCAAGGTGACGACATCTACTACTTGGAAGGGTATCCAAGACCCTATGGAAACAAGAATAACTAAGCCAACAAACATGAATGGTTCCATCATGAATTGCAGTGGAGTAGTATGCATCAACCATGTTGGGATTCACAACGAAAAATGAGGGAAGATGCATGAGGTTGTTTAAGTGAGTCAAGTGTGTGGGATTGGTAACCATTTCTGGTAGTCTAAATATCGTCCTTCTATTTTTAATGGATTAAAAAAAAATTATATTTCTATGCGAGATCATTTAGACTGGGTTAATGTAACTTTGGAATGTACTATGATTGTGCGATATGTCCATCTTGTCATTCAATACATCTATTCTATTCTTCATATCATCTTATCCAATGATCTTGTATGACAGCGTCTGTCAATATAAGAATTGCATTCCATGTCATCAGTTTTCTCTGGCCAATATTTCAAGATATATTTAAGAGTTTTGTTGATTCCATTATAATTGAAATCTCATGAATGTATACTTCCATGAAAAAATATATATCAAATTGATGTGATAAAATGTTCAAAAATTGTGGATTTATAATGTTGGTGTTTATTTTCTATCACAAAACAAAGGCATTCTATTAAAATATAGGTGATGTTTATGAGCTATTTCAGTGGTTTAGTGGCCTATAGATACTATATGTTGAGATTATTTTTGGTGTGAGTGTTATTTTTCTTTTGTGATAATATTAATTGAGTAAAAAAGAAGCAGAAATATTCTAGTTTTTGAGACACAAGTGTTCTAGTTTGTTTCTATATGTGCGAAAGAAAATAGAACCAGTGAGTGTTAAATAGGTGATGAGAACACTTAGATATATTATTGAAAAAACATGTTTTTGTGAAGTATTCGAGACAGTCATACATAGTGTCTCTTGGACATTAATTATGAACCTAGTGAAATAACACATTATTATACTTGTCTCAAGTCATTGAATTGTTAAAGTTGGTGTTGCACACAAAGAATTCTTACATTCATATGTGTTTTCATGAATGATGTTTTAGAAATATATATAAACCATTAAGTGATGAAGAACGGTGTTCACATGATTATTCATGTTTGACTCTCTTGATAAAAAGGTTTTGAGAATTTGACCAATAGTCAACATACTTGTGTGCTTCATGAATGACATAATTCTTAAATTTAATGAAGATAATAAAATTATCTATATGTAAATATACTAGTTCTTATGTGAACTATGATGAAATATTGACATCTTGGAATATCAGTAGTACGCGAATAACATTTGAAATATTCTATTCACATAACATACTTTCACAAATGTTCAATATTGTGAGTGGATTAATGTGAGTGAGTACATGAACGAGGATAGAATAGCAGTTGAGAGAAATTGTTCAGTGTCATTTTTAATTATATAATAGTAATGAGAAAACATGTGATACATTTGATTGAGAAAAGATTAGTGTATAATATCTCTAGAGATATGAAAATTATTTACTAATTGGTGATGTATCTAACTTTTTAAAACGTTCTTGCATTATTCACTGCATATATGCACATGAAATTTTTCATGAATAAAATAAAGAAGACTATGAATTGAATTCTACCAACATTATGCATTTTTAGCATATATAGAATGATAAATGTGAATTGGGTTTTTGATATTAATTCTAGGGAATTATATTAGAAGGAAACATGTACTGCATTGTGGAATCTTAAGTTGTTATTTTATGAATTTCATTGAGCTTATGTGATAGTGATATATTCTATAATTCAGAAGAGTATACCTAACGTACTTGAATGTCATGTTTTTTCTTATATTTAGTTGAAGTGAGAATGTGTATAATTAGAATATTCATAGTTGATTTAAGGGGATGATTAGTTTTCTGTTGAAACGATTGATTGATGTTATTGTGACATTAATCATTGTGTTATATTTTTTAGAAACACTAGTTGGATTTCAATATAAGGTACAATGTCGGGATAAATGTATTGTTTGGGAAAAGGTTCATACCTACACAAAATGGTATTAGGGTTATATCTGACCAACCCAAATATAATTGTTAATTGATTTTATCTGGACAATATGTGTCAGTAATCATCCAGAAAAATATACGGATGTAGTCACCCACATCATGGGTGAACCATGTAAAAGTAATACATTATATTATATGTTTAATTATTTCTATCAGTATATTATAATTATATTTATGGAGATGGAATATTTATTCACACTAACAAGTGTAGATGATCAATTATCATCAATGTAAGATAAATGAAATGATAATTGGTAATAACATATATACAAAAATTAACCCCCTCTTAGTGTACCTACATGCTCCACTAGCCACATGAATTGGTATCAGATAATAGGTTAAACTTCTAACCATATATATCATATCTTCCAAATTGGTTTTATCTAACCTAGAACAGACTTATTTGAAGTGAATATTTTAATTTGAAATATTAATATAGTTTCCATAGACATAATTTTCTATTACAATCCCTATCAGTTAAAAACAAGGAGTTTTCCAAAAAATTATTGAAGAAGAGACAAACGAAAAAATCAAGAAATCTGAGAAATACTTTTAAGAAGGTGTAAGACACATTACAAACTAGACACAGTCAGAATGGTTGTATGTCAACAGTAGATGATATAATCAGTTGATTAATATACTTTGATGAGTATCGTCTATTGGGTGATAAAGATGAATTTATTGACTCAATCTGTAACTTTTATTCATAAATAAATGTCCAGTTAAAGAATGTTCCAAACTAGGATTTTACTTACATATTTTAAATTATAATGGGAATATATGGTGAAAAGTAAGCACTTGAAAATGAATTGGAAGTTATATAGAAAAATTGGAAAATAATTTTTTATATATTTAAACTTCTCTCTTAGTTAATATATTCTAATGATGAAACTATATCAATTTTAAATGAATATTTGTATTATGTTGAAGATGAATTGAAAATTAATGAGTGTGTGAAAGAAGTAACAAAGAAGGTTCTTACTAAGATGATTCATTCACTTGAAAAACATCATAACCATACCATGAGGATTAATGAATATTTATTGGAAAAAATGAATAGGATGAGACATTCATGGTAATAGAATAATCAAAAGAACAGACAATATAACATTTCAGTGAAATATTTCGTTTGGTTTAAAATCAATTACAATGGAGTTTTTATGAGGGGGGTGTGACTGAGAATGTTTATACATAATTAATACATGCATCATAGATGCAACACATGTCCTCAATGATTGTGAAATAAGACTATTTAGAGGTTATGAAAAAGAGGATTAAAGAGATGAATAATTCTTAACATGAGTCAAATAAAATTCATGATGATTATGTTTAGATAATGATGAGTGAATGGGATAACAATCTGAAAATTTTTAAGGATGAGAAAAATTTTCTCAACATGATGTGTATTGAAATGGAATTTAATTTTATTAATATAAAGGAAAAAATTAAATTAATTCAAGAAAAAATGTTATGATATGGTGATTTCACTCGAAGACTTGTATAAATCTTTAAATATGAGATATCTTGAGTTAGTGTTCATGTTTCAAAATTAAAATAATAACCATGCAGAATCATAATTAAATGTTTAAATCATAAATAATACCAATATTAACTTTGAAAAGAGTCATATTTATGACAAGACTCATTCAAAAAACAAGAATTTATGTTGATTATCAAAGGATAAACCTTTTTCATATTAACTAAAATAGGTAACCCCTATTCTATAAGTTATTCTTTGTACTAATAATGTTTCTACTATATGTAGAGATTTTGAAATGAATTTTGGTCAAACTTGGGTGAAGAAAATCGATGGAAAATACACTATATCATCAAATGTGGATATGAAGAAGACTTTTAATTATTATTCCCTTCAATAAGCTCATTTGAAGAATAATATAATAAAAAAAATGATTACCAATATAGTCATGTTGTAGTATAGAAGTAGATATTAAGATTTTTTTCTATTAGTGGTGCTATTAGAAATATAGGCATCAGACCATTGACTTTTGGATAAAATCATCAATGTTTTATAATTAAAAAATTCTAATATTTTGGTGCAAAACATGATTTTTGAATAGTAATCATGCATATGTGAAGAATAATTCGTAGATGGATAAGAATTTTTCTACTAAGAATAGATTTGTCTATTTTTCATACTTCAATGATTATTTCAATATAAGGGGTCATTATAATGAGAAGTGATGGTATGTACCAACTATGCATTATGAGTACTCTGGTATGAATAAAAGACCATAAAAATGAAATGAAAAGAATAAATGTAGAAATGTCATCCTTGCTGTAATCGAAGAAGAATAGATTTATTAAAACAATGAAAAAATATACACCCAAGATGAATGATGAAATAACTGTATCACAAAAGTGAATGTTCTTCTACATTTGATGAAGAGTCCATATAATATTTCATTGTAGACACGTCATAATCCCCAATGCTAGTGGAAGGAAGATAATGCAGAAAATGAAATCAATATCCAAAACTAATAAAAGTGTAGATTTTTTATTTTGCAATCAAAATGAAAAATACGAATTTCATGAAAGGTCGTCTAAAAATGATTAACCATTGATATCTGGTGATATTTTAATAATGTGAAATATTTATAGTAAATTTTTTTGAAAAATACATATCTTTGTTTCATGAAAAAATTGAAATATTTATGAACAACGAAAAACAACCAGTGGCTTCTTATGCTAAGAATTCCACTTAGAATAATAAGTCTAAACATAAGAAGTATTATGATCATGTAAAAAATGAATAATTATTTATATGTATTGAGAATATAGAAGAAGATAAAAATATAGATCATGAATATAATAATGAAAGTGAAAAACATGTTAATGTGAACAGATGTATTTCATCTCGGATGAAATCTGGTGAAATCTAGAAACATTTGATGCCCTTAAATGAAAATCTATGAATTGTTCAATTGGAGAAAGCATTAACAATTTTCATAAATATGGAGTATAATTGAAAGGATTTACTGGGTTTAGAAAACATCTCTTCAATGATTCTCTAATTGATAATAATTGAAGAACCATATTATTCTCATATTTATATGTTCTGTTTGATTATTTTATGTAGAGAATTCAAGGTGAGGCATATATTTATGGGGGGGGGGGGGTTATGAAGATATTAGTGTTATGAAAATTTTATATGGAAACCTAGATACTATCCATCATGGAGTTAATTATTTAAATTAGTGTACATTTTTTTTCTAGATGTTCATTCCTGATGAAATCCAATCATGTTGAAGGATAAGAATGATTCTCAACACTCTATGGAGAGAAAATATGAACATCAACAAGAGTAGAATATCTAAACTTGTATCATTGAATATTTGATGTTATGGTAAGGAATTTATATAAAATTTTCAAATCATATAAATTTAATGTATTCATTTAAAAATGCTTTTATTTTGACTCTTTATGAATGAAAATTCTGAATTATAAGGGGAAATAATGATAATTTCAGGACAAATATAAATTGTATCGATAAAGGTTAAGTACATACATTGAACTAAATGCTTTTAATCTATTTTTCACGATGAATTCCATAGATTTTATGAGTTTTTTTGAATAATTATTGATCCAAAGATTCAGTGTTGGAATCACATTTCCAAAAAATGTAATGAATAATTTTATATTTAGATTTATCACCCTTGTTTTCTAATATAGATTCTCCCACATAGACATATAATTTATTAATTAATCACTCATTTCATTAAAAAATGTGACGTTTTCCCATTTTCAGGAATATTAATTTTAATTTTTCATTAGTGGTTTCACTTATGGATTGAGATGATTTAATGGGAGAAGAAGAAAGGTTTTAGCTATTACACAATAATGTGAGTTAAATTAAATTACATGCTTGTATATTTTGTGTTATTATCAATTAAGGGGCGTGGAAAACCATGAATTTTAATGTGAAATGTGTATTGACATCAAATATAATGGAAGATATTGATTAACCCAAATAGGTTAAGGAATCATTTTTATTGTAGTTGTTGTCAAAATAATTGTGTAATAAAAATTCAATGTTACTATGATTAATGTATAGAGATTCTGCAATTGAATTTTTCTGGAAAATTATTCATATATTGAAAAGGATGATATTATATGAATTAGTTTCTTTTAATGATGAAACCAAATGTGTATTGATTTCTGAGATGTTATTAATGCCCAACAACAAGTGGAAATTGCATTAGGATATTGCACAACGATTCTAACATTTGAATAAGACTTTGTAATTTTAATTATCAATCAGTATGTTGAGAAAATATAGAAAAGTAAATATAGATAATGTTTTGATGATATTTGTTGTTTGATTGTAAGATGATTGATTATTTGGGGATATAATATAAATAAAAAATACTATGGCCATAAAAATTATTAGTTTTGAATGATAAATACATTGAGAAAAATATCATATATTTGATTAATTTGTCTTATGTGAGAACATTTTTTTTATTTAATAAAATTAGTTTTCTCTTCACTAGCCATCCAATGGTGAACATATCCACTATATTAGTGTGAATCCAAGCCCCTACCCTAGCTAAAAGGGATGATACAATTGTCATAAAAGGATTAATCTTAAGGCTTAGGTGAGTAGAATACCAAAACTATGAGAGGTGGCATGATTGAAGCTAAAGAATATGGAATGGGGTGGTTCCATGCAGTCATGTCTGTGGGTTTGGTAACTATTTTTTTCAGTCTAAAGATCCACCTTGTATTATAAGGGAATAAAAAACAGGTTTTTTTTCATATGGGACAATTTAGAGCATGTTATGATAGATTCAGGATGAACTGTGACTAAGTGATCATTCCTACAAATAATCAAGGTTTTCGATCCTCTTTTGTATGTTTTCTTATCCATGATTATCATATGAGAACTTCTATCCACATGAGATATGTATTCTGAACCATATTTTATTTATACCCATGCTATCAAGCTATACTTAAGAGTTATGTTGATTCCATTATGATCGAAACCTCATAGAAACTGTTTTCCATGATATAATTAAGATCAAACCAAACAAATAAAATCTGTATAAAATATGATTTTATGATGATGATGATTATATGCTATTGAAAAATAGGGGTATTGTGTTTGATAAGAGGTGATGTGCATGATCTATGATAGTTGTGTTTTTTCAATAAATACCAAATGGATTGCTTATTTGTTTTCTAAGTATAATTTCTCCTCCTTGAGAATATTATGATAATGATAGATCCCTGGAAACAATTTTGTTTATGAAAGACCAGGCTTGCTTGATTTTTCAATATACGTGAAGGAGAAGAGAAAATGTGCATTTATGACATATCCATAAAACATTCGGGTTGCTTGATGAAGATTCTTGTTTCTGTGAAGTGTTTCGGAAAGTGCTAAATAACATCTCCCTAACATTCATGATGAGCATGGAGAACTCAATTGTTCTTATACTAATAATAAGGGTTTGATTTGTGATAGTCGGTGTTGTTGACAAGGAATTATTTCATGAAATTGTTTTTGTGTGATGGATTTTTGAGAAGTATATGTAAACTAATATATGATGAAGATGGTAGATATAATGAGTATTCGTGCATGAACCTCTTGAGAATAAGTCAACGATAAGATTCCGCACATTTATCATACTAATTTCATGAAGGAATTGTTTTCACAAATAAATTAATATAATAAAACTATCTACACATTTATATACTACTTCTTGCATGAACTATCTTAAAATATACACTTCATGAAAAATTAGTGTTATGCGATGTACATTTGAAATATACTATCAGCATAATATAATTTTATAAAAATAAATTGTACAAATTGAATGAAAGTGGGTCAGTACATAAATTTGTTTTTCATAGAGGATATGAAATTGATCAGTGTGAATTTGCATTATATAATATTGAATATATTGTGTGATATATTTTTGAATACATAATTTACATTGTATATTTTCTCAGGAGATATATAAATTATTATGGAATTGAATAGTTATATATATTTTTGCAGTATTCTTTAATTATATAATGCGTACAAGTACATGAAATATTCAATGTATAAAATAAAGAAGTTTATGCATTGAATTATGAATTGTTGAAGCAAATACTATATAAATTTCAAGATATGTGTGAAAAGTTATTTTGATAATAAATAAGATGTATTATATTTGAAGGAAACATATAGTGCATTGAGGAATATTTATTTTTTCCTCTAGCACTATAATGATCTAATGTATATATGATATATTTAATAATTAAAAATAGTATACAGAGCTGACATAAATGTAGTCTTTCATATTATATTCAGTGGCAGTAGAAGAGTTTTAGTTGAAGTGAGAATGTGGATAATTATTTTATTTTCGATGGATTGATGTGGGAGATCAGTTTTATGTTGCATTAAAAACCATGTAGTTATTCTGATCTTTGTCAGTGTTTTAAGTGTTGTATTTCCAAAAAACCAGTGGGATGATAGAGTAATGAACATTGATGTAATAATAGTATAAATATATAAATATTACTAGATACCCATATTGATAGTGGTACTTTAGGCCTGTAATCCACTCCACTAAACACATACCCAACAATTTTTTAAAAAATCTAGTCTAAGTAATTATAATAAAAAAATTCATTAATTAATGAATTAAAATAATTACAATAACTATATCAAAACAAATCCATGAATTTAAAATATTTATATAAAAAGTTTTACCTTAAGGATTTTTGAAAAAACAATAAAATTTAAAAAAATTCTATGTCAAAACCGAGATGAAATTTCCACCAATAACCAACCAAGGTTAACTGAAATAATTTAAATCTGATCGACAAATTAAAACTAATTCATAATGTTCTAAATCAAATGAATATAAGAGAGAGTCCAACCACCTCATCGATGGTGGTGAAATGAATAATGGAAGATGGAAATATCATGATATGTTTAAATCCAACTTCCATTCACTAGATATAACATGATTTCATGATAGAACCATTCATAACTCATAGATATATTCAAAATAGACTATAACCATGGTAATGAGAGAGAGAAGATCCCATGATATATAAATAAAGATGATGAATATTTACTTACCGATGAACATGGGCCTCCAACACAATTTTATAATTTTATATATTTATTCCATATTCAATAAGATATTCTCTAATTCCCAAGGAGAAAATAGACTTCAATATATTAGGAGTTTAGGAGAAAAATGAGGGTTATAATGTTTAATTTTGATATGATACAGAATTTAAGAACGAACACCAATATTCTACATGGTTAGGATTTTTTATTTGGAACCCCATGTTTCAACCTTGTGGTGTTACTATCCTATGACCTCACCTCACTTGGTGAGAACACACAATTAGGGAAACTATTCCCCAACTATATTTTCTCACTATTTCAAGAAACATAGTTTATCTTGGATATTAACACAATTTTGTTAAACCTTGCACTACCCAGTGCCCTTTTTCATCCATTATGAGGTTTCTTAGAGATGTTGAATGATTTTTGAGTAATATTACACAAATGATAAACCTCTAGAAAGCCTCCAAAACATTCCAAAACTTGTTGAAACCTCCAAAAACAAAACCCAAACATTATATAATATCATCATAGAAGAATAAAATTTCATGTACCTAGAACATATGGTTAGAAAATGGAATATGTCTAAAAATTTATAATTAATTTATAAATAAAAATCTACTGCATGTTGATATATATATTTTCATTACCTACTTAGTGATTTTTCTAATTACATATCCAAAATTAATTTCCCCCCAAACATAAAACAAATTTATCAGATGAAATTACTATATTGGAAATGAAAAATATTTTTTAATAATCCTCTATTGTTTAGGATATATCATGAAGTCAAAATTCATCAATAAATGTATAGATTTTTTAAGATAAGATTATTCCTTATTTTATTATTCATAAAAGACTAGATGTCATCATTGATTAGAGAGAAAATTTGAGATAATACTTTACACCAGATTTCATAGAATATACTATATAAAGATGAACACAACTTTTTCTCTACATGGAATCACTACCGAAACCTTAAAAATTGGTATGTGAAATTAAATTCATAAGAAATAATATATATAAATTTATTATTGTCAATTTATTAATAATTGATAACAAAATAAATTTTTCAATATAATTGGATACATGTTTATTTTTGTTTATATTGATTATATGAAAAATTGGTCAATGCTAAGGGGAGAACTAAAACACCATAATTGTAATTATGAAATTATAAGGAGAACTATATTTTCTCCCATTGGTGAACCATGAGTAATAATTATTGATTTTTGGAAACACATTGAACAAATTATTATGGAAATTCAAGATATTTATTGAATTTTATAAATTATAGTATCCTCATAACCATCCTAAAATAGTTGGAAAAATTTAATCCACCTTTATGAACTCAAATAAGTCTAGGAGAAGTTGATGGAAAATAATAGATAAAATTAGTTAAAGAAACATGAAAATAATTTTTTGTTATAAAAAATATCATTTAAAATAGTAGTAAATATATATATTTTTTACTAAATCATAAGAAATTAATCTAATTAGTGGATTAAGAACATATTTCATATTAAGTAATAAAATAATTTAAAAATATATTCATGCAATAATGTATTCAATATATATAGTTGAATGGATACAATTATTTTCTTGGGGAATATTATGAGAATTAAATAATCTATAAAAGGAAAATGTAATATAGGAATTATTTTTTTATAAACCAATTTGTATTTAATTACATAGAAAAGGTACATTTATTTTTCATATTATTTTTATATTTTATTATGATCTGAAAATGATGGTTTAGATAATTCATAATCATGAGGTTGTTTCCATGTGAAGTAGTTGAGATCGATTCAGGTAAAATACCATTCAATGTGAATAGACATTAATTTAATGTTTATCACAAATTACATTATGTGGGAGATTACTATTCATTTAAATATTTTGTTGAAAATTAGAAACATATATAATTAAAAATTTGATTGATCATTTAATAAGATAGAATGTATTTATATTTTCATGAAATTTTTTTATGAAGTAGGTGATAATTTTAATAAATCATTACAATTTTCAATAATTTTTTACGAATGATATTTTAGTTAGCCATTGAATCTTATACTATAATTTTGAGAAAGTATTGGATAAATATAATATTGAGAATATTCATAGAAATAGTAGGTTCAACTAGAAATGAAATGGAATTCTAATTTTTTGAGGCCAATAATTATTGCATGTTAGTTTCTAATACAGCCAAATTATATGAATATTATCCCATTTGAACCACAATCATACCCTTAGAAAATATAAAAATATTATTTTACCCATATAATATTTTCTAACCCAATGGATGAACTCATAAACCACGATTTTTACACCTAAAACAAAATTTTCTTTATTATTTTATGAGTTCAATAATTTTGTTAGAAAAATTGACACGATACAAATAATTTTGAAATTTTTTATTGGTTTTCTTTTTTTAATGGTTTGATGACCCATCCCATGGGGCCCATTCCGTGACATCCCGACGCATGCCTATGATAGCCTAGAGGCTGGGGATTAGTGCTGAGTAGGCATATACAACAAATGGGAGGAATTTTCATATAAAACTAAACATCCACACACCCAAATCTAAGCCACATTGGTTGGGGAGTAAAAACACTAAGTAAAGAAAATTAATTTATACCACTAAGACCCAAAAATAGAGTATGGCATAATGTAATTAAACAAAGTGCAACTGAGCCAGAAATATAAGGCCACTAAAAAGATAGTTGTAATGTCTAACATGAAAACAAGGGCACTAAAGCTACATGAAACACCTCATATCATCTAATCTCACGAGATATCTTCCAGTCCTTCACCTTGTCGAGATGATCCTAGGACTCAAAAAAGCATCGATCATATACACAAGAAAGAAAATGTGTTGGAAAAGCATGTGTATGGGTGAGTAAAACAACACTCAAAAGGGGACCCTGAAAACCAAAAAGTAAAAGACCCTAAAGGATACACCACCAAGAAAGTACAGTCCACTAAATATAGGTATATATTAACAACACATAGATCAAGAACATACAATTATACTCATTAAGGATTCCATGATGAAATATCTTATCCACTGGAATCCAAATGGTTTCGCAAGTAGCACACTTGACTCAGAGATATCCCACTCATTGAGATATTTGATAGTAACCATGTAGAACAAGTCTACCAAAAGTATCTGAGAGAAAATATACTCTCGATATGTCATGAAGATTCTTTTATATTTTTCACCTCACTTAGTCAATGAGTCTCGATGTCACAACCAAATCCATGGTCACAAGATTCTACTTATGTAAGGATTGATCCGGGACAACTTGATCATTGAGTTATAAAGTCGCCAGAGACCCTTGCAAGAGATCATGCTTATTTGACCCCACCCAATTAAAACACATTGAGTACTACCTTAAGAACACTGATCAAGTCATGTCATGTAGGAAGAAAAGATATTGATACACAGATAGGGGTATGGAACCATGGGATCACTGGGAGACATCCTGACTATAGAGGAATTTTCATCCTAGAATGGGGATAGGAGCGTGTTTAAATTTGTGTCACACCCATGCATCAAACCCAATCATGGGTACAGAAAAGAAATGAGATTACCAAACGGTCCACTCGGTGATGTACATTCTCCATGTAGTCCCACTGAGGCACAAAAACCCACTGAGTCATTACGGTCTGCTGGGTCATCTAGATCAGCCCTCACAATGGCCTTTTGGGTCACCATGATCCACTCTGAGCCAATACACATCATAACACATGTCTGTCTCTATGATAAGTACAAGATTCTACATTTTACATTTATATATAAGCCCAATGGTATTTTCTCAATATCTATAGTCACCCTCTATAACGATATTACGATCCTACATAGATTCATTATAAGAATGAAAATTAGAATGCCACCAGCACCTGAAGGTTTAACTAAAACACCATTAATCCATATCAAAAGGACCACCTCATTGCAAGGGTCCAAAAAATGTGGACAGAATATCAATTATAATTATGATTTGAAACATATGGACGTTTTTACTGAAAAGGGGTTTGTGGGGCCTAGGTCCAGTATGACCCGGTCCGACCGACCCGACCCTACCAGGGTCTGACCTAGCCCGCTGGTTCAACCTGACCGGGAGGGTCAAAATAGTCCAAAATATCTGGGCATGTACAGAGGGGCTAGGCCTGGGGTCCACCTACAAATCTAACACTACCCGTTGGAGCAGGCCTGTCTTCTTCCCCAGGACGTGTCGCGCATCACGTTCCCCTCGTCGTCATTGCCTTTGGTCGCTATCGCATTGTAGTTGGATATTTTCTTTCATCCTCATACGCCGAACCACCATCCATAGTTTCTAGAATCCTCTGATCACTGTCCATGGAGTATTCCATGGGCCTCCATCACCATCAGAGCGTTCCTCTGATGGGGTCTTCCACAAGGCACCAGATGCACATTGGTAGTCAGTTCATCGATCTGGTAAAAAAACTAGAGTCATTTGGTCATTTTCTCCATTTCTAGGTGATCAATATTATGAAAAGAATTTTCTACACTAGGAATTCATTCAAATATAATATCTCCCTCCCCACCTCGATCGGTTCTCCACTATCTTCATCACACCTTGGTGGTGGAGATTCCATCCCGTATCTGTTATATCAAATCGTTACGCGATGAATCAGTTGTGAAACAATCTATCTAATAAAAAATGTTTATTGTTTTTCAACAAGAATAACACCAGTGATGAACAAGAAATTGAGGGTGAAAATCACAATTCAACATAGATTAATAGATCTTGATCATTGTTGGTGTCGATCGAGGTTCTTTTTAGTTAGAACGATTAGCAAATAATCACTAAGATGATCTCCTATTAAAACCCCAAAAGAGTAATGTAGTCCATCAACAACGATTGATTAATAGACTAAATGTTTTGTTAAGTAGTCTGTACTCGACATTTAATATCAATAATAGGGAAAATAGAAGATAGAAATAATAATAATAACCCTACCTCATGTTGTATCGCATGAAAACATAGTTTGTATTCGCATCACAATGTCGATCCTTATTCTCTTAACGTTAGTTGATTCGTTGCCACTTGGTCGAATCCTGACCTCTGAACCATCTTCGCCAGTGAGAGATCCTCCACCTCCTTGCATTTAGGAAACTCTAGGGTTCTAGAGAAATTCTCCAGTATTGTGAATTCAAACATTGTACCCTTCACCTAATTAATCGAGGAAACACGTTGACATGTGAACATGTTTCAATCTTTTTTTTTCTCATTGAAACAACATCAACATGTTTCGTCATTTATGAATGAATAATGAGTTGTTCTATTGTTGTTTCGTGGCATCACCATAGTGAAAAATGTTAAAGGTAAATGAAATAAACTTTTTTATGTTTATTTTAATCTTCTTTAAAATTCCAAAAAAATAGTTTTACCCTGCACTCATGCTGGTCTTAGATAGGCTCCGCCTGAGGAAAACTCATCCTCATGAGATCAATTGTACCCTAAAATATCCAATCCAAGATACATTTTAAACACCCGGAAATTTGGAGGAATATTTTTTAAATTTATTTGGAATTTTACGAGTCTGTGTCTTCTGAAGAAACCAGATTCTCAGGCCCGGTGTGCCCGGAATCAATTTCTGAAGATTAGCTCGGGTACGTTCAGTGAACGAACGAGCGGGTTTTTATATCTTTTTAACCGATGATCGGAATTGAAATACGAGGGCACCGATGAACTCGAAACGCCGATAATTTATTAGGGGGACCTTTTCCGTAGTTGCGTTTTGTGCGGGTTGAGGTTTAATAAATGGGGATTTAGAATAACATAGATAAAATTTGTTGTGTACAAATTTTATTTAAGGAATGTGGTTTTTAATCTTATAAAGGGGGAGTTAGTGGTTGATCCCACACCCACCTAACCTCCAATGGGAGGGTTAGTGTAGTTGGACCCACATGAACCCTTAACTCCTCACCTCCCCATAACCCCCTCCCCCCCTTAGCCTCTTAAATCCTTCATTGTTTAATTTCATGGAAACTTCCCTTCATAAATAGGAGCCTCTCCACCTCCCAACCTAATGAGCCAACTAAGTGGATTTAATAACCTTATTAATTACCCTTGTCACACCTTTGACTTTTTGGTTTTCTTGAAGAACATTTAAAGGAAGGAGACTTAATGAAATATTTGTTTGGAAAATATTTTGGGAGAATTTGAGGAGAGCTTCCTTCATTGATGAAGAACGAATGCCTCCCCAACAAAGAACGGTCGACGTGATTCTTTTCCTTTTCTCTGAGTCAAGAGGGACGACACCACATCTTTGGATATACTTCAGCCTCGCCAAGGAATCTTTTCCCCACGACACTGTCAACCGCGACGCCGACCTTTTCCACCGTTGTTGAGGTAGGGAATTATTTTGAGAATGATATATTTTCCCATAAATGTTTCCTTTTAAAACAATGAACGTGTATCAACTCAATATTAAGTTGATCCGTGAAAGAATATGTTTCCGGGTTGGGAATATTTGATTGCGGTAAAAAACGTAGGGGTTTGATTTTGTTCGTGAATATTCTTTGTCGTCCAACATCAAATTCCTAGTCGCTTGATATCAATTTAATGGGAGGGGGATGGACCGCACAAACACGGGGGACCCTCCTCCCCTTTGTTGATGTACTCATTGCGACTCTAACAAAGGTGGCATGGTGCAACGACACCGCGCGGGAACGAGGAGGAATGCGGTGAAGGAGCGCAGCGCCGTTGAGGCCTAAAGAAGTCTCGGCTGGAGTCAGGCCGCGGCGGAGGGGCACGGCGCCATCACGCTGCGTCGGAAAACCACGAAGAGGCTGCGGCCGGAGAGGGGTCGTGGAGGAGTGGCGCAAGGACGTTGGGCCACACTAGTGGGATAAGGTCGCGGCTTTAGGCCGCGTCGGTGCAGGGAGCAGTGGCCGAAACCACCGGCCGTTGGCGCATGGAAGAAGGGACCCACGGGGGTCCCAAGGTGGCACACCGGCCGGCCAACTAGGCCGGCCATATTGGAAATCTAGGGGTCGTAACCCCCGGCTGGCAAGGAGCCCCCCCCGGGGGGGGGAGGGGCGTTTCTTCAATCCAGTGGGACAGCACCCCCCCCCTTTGCGCATCTCCTCGGCCAGCGCCGAGCCGCCCTGCACGGCCGGCACCGAGCCACCCAGGTCGGACCGGCAGCCCTGGGTCGGGCCTCCTGCGCTGGGCCAGGCCGTCCGTGCTGGGCCGGGCCGCCCGCGTCAGGCAGGGCCGCACGTGTCGGGCAGGGCCACGCGCGCCGGTTCGGGCCGCCCGGGCCGGGCCGGGTCGGGCCGCGCCAGCTTGGCCGGGCCACACCGCCGGGCCAGGCCTTAGCAACTAGGCCGGGCTGCGCCCTAGGGGGCCGGACCCAGACCCGGGTCGGGTCGACCCGGTTCGGGCGAACCCAGGGGGTCTTGGTCAGGGCCCAAACCCCCCTAATAGTGGACAGATTCATTCAAACGCCCGTAATATGGGCTATGGAACACCGATTGGTGCACATTTAGTTGTGACACGATCCTTGGATCGAGATGGTTGTTTCGGTATATTACACTAATGGTTGTGGATAACATTGTGTATATCCAGGTTGGTTCGAACACGAAACAAACCGGGCCCTCGGAGCGGAAACACCTATAATTTGAGCTCCGGTCGTCCGATTGATGTGTCGTCGACTTTGTTGGATTCCTCTTGGTGAGAAGGACATTTTGGATTACTCCGCTCAAGGTTTGGACGCAGTTAGAGTATGGCCGGGTTGGATTTTTTCTAAAATCCAACCGGGCCCCTAGAACGGAAAAACAGATAGATTTCAGACTGGACGTCCGTTTGACGAACCGTTAGCGACATTGGTGATCACGTTGAGAAACGGTCCATATGAGTATACCCTATGTGAATTCAGGGTACATTTGAGATACATTCAGGTTGGTTCGTACATGAAACCAACCGAGACCCTTGGACAAAAAGGCTAATAACTCACAGACCGGACATCCGATTGATGCGCCATTTTCTGCGTTGAGACCCCTATGATGAGGCGGTCCTTCGAGATACTTCTTTGTGGGAAATTGTGATACTAGGAGTATTGACCTGTAGCTCGTGGAGCGGACCCTCTTGGAGACGAGGGTACGGAGTACAGAGACCATGTAGCTGGCTGAGACCCGACGACTGCTTGTCCGATTTGATTCGGAGTGACTTTCATAGCCTAGTGGAGATCACTACCTTGTGAGGTGGCAGAACCATGGCGGAAGAGCACTACTTTGTGAGGTGGAAAACCCACAGTACTCGACAGGAGGAGTACCTCTGTAGGATTTGAGTGGGATCACTACTGTGTGAGGTGGCATACCCATGGCGGGGAGCACTACATTGTGAGGTGGGAGACCCGCAGTACTCGACAGGAGGAGTACCTCAGCAGTCTTAGGTTAGTGAGCAGTACCTCGGAGTCGTTACAGGATCACTATACTCTTCAGAGACGTAGCTCTTCAGTAGTTATGGTTTCGATAGTGAAAATCCTAGTTTGATCTGAGACAATAACCTTTGTTTTTTTCTTCATGATTGAGATGGGTTACTAAATAACTTACATATATTTATGGGCATATACCTATGTAGTGGTTATCCATCGACTTCATATCTGTATGGTACCTCATGGCTGAGATGGATTACTTGGTAACTTAGGTATATGTATGGGCTTATACCTAAGTAAGGGTTATCTGTTGAGAACATTCCTTTTAATTATCCTTGATGGATTTAGTGAGACCTTGAGGGTCTCGGGGTCGCAACTGAGTATCGTATACTCACCTTTGCACGGGATTTTCCCGAACCTCATTGTGTTGGTAGTAGATGACGGACATAACTAATCGTGGCTAAGGCTTGTAGAGCTGGACCGTGCCCGGAAGAGAATCTCACGACGAGTTGGTACCCGGAGGTGGATCTCACGATGATTCGGTACCCGGAGGAGGATCTCACGGCGAGTCGTTACCCATAGGAGATGAACTGACGTTGAATACTGAGGAGGAAATATGTACCTACCCTTTAGGTAGGAAGCTGAAGGACGATCTAGGAGCTGCTTGTAAACTTTCATCTGTTGTCTTTTGAGTTGTACTTTACTTTCAGTTGTAGCTATACCTTTCTTTTGGGATTGTATTTCTAGCCCCTTGTACTTTCAGCACGTTTTTTTACTTCTTACTTAGTGTAGCTTCTGATTGTACTCTGTTTGTGTGTGTTTTCATTTCATAAAGTCAATTCCTTCAATATTTATCTTGTTTTACGCATTTGGTGCTAGTTGCCAGCCCCTGGCCTATGGAAGGCGGGCTTGGGGTAGTCACGGAACGGGACCTGAGGACTGGTCATAACAAATTGGTATCAGAGGAGTCGGTTCTACCGCAGAACTCAGGACTCGGATAATTCATTCATGTGAAGAAATATTGTTAAGGGTACCGAGTGTGGTCTTTAGTTCATAGAGTCTAGTGTCGGTGCTGTGGCTGACATATCCATACACCAGGATGCTGACTACTGATTTCCGACCCAATGCATGCAAACACTGATTGTGTGTGTGTTTCCAAAAGTTTTCTTTAAGTCAGATCAAACTAGGACAACTCACCATGTATTCTGTTTTGACCGTGGTGCACCTGTATGTTTTCAAGATGGACCCACGATGGCAGCCAATTAGGGTTCTGAGCATTGTACGGGATGATAGCCCACTGAGCAGCGTTTACTCAGTACTGGGCCCTCCACCAGTTGATACACCAGTAGAGAGTGCACGCCGCTTGAGCATGATTCATGTGTTCCAGCATCGGAGGCCTTCGAGGTTTTGAGGCGAGTCGTATTTTTAGACGGCTGGGCACTGGCTGGAGTTTGTAGCACGATCTCTCCACATAGCTGGGACAGCCACATACTTGATAGTGTACCTATCTATTAGCCTCTTCCAAAGAGTAGTTGAGAGGTGGTGGAGCCACTTGTTCCAGTTTTGCGACAGGATGTCCTTCACCTTGGGAGAATTCAAGACCTTCTTCAGAGTAGAGTTTATACCTACGACTCTACCCTCTGAGAATGCTCAGGAGCTGCTACCCTTGTCGTAGGGTTTTTCATCAGTAGCCGAGTCATCTGTAGGCAAGATACGGATGATGCAGAGGTCCACGAGGACCAGAACTACAGGTGGGCGACCTCGGGTTATGGATTCAGTTGTGTGAGGGAAACGAAACAGATCCATTCATACGAGGAGCATAAAGTGCTATTCATGCGGCAAGTATGGTCACATGGAACGTGACTGTCCGACTCCCTATACAGTGGATCCGCAGGAATTGGAGGAGCCACCAAGACAGAAGCATCGGCGAATGCTTGACTAGAATCCAAGTGGTGTACAAGGAAGTGGAGCTCCAGAAGTAGGTGGACAGGAGCGGGTCTAGTTATAGGCATGGAGGCCATTGTTTTTGATGCATCTAGATTTTTTTTGATGATGTTGTGGTTATATGTGTCTTTGTACATTGATCTGCAGTAATAAAAGACACCTTTCATTGTGACGTTTTCTTTCCTGTCCTCTCTTTATGTTGTTGCTAAGAGGTTCCGGTTTAAAACCCTTTGACTTGACCCTCACTTTTGAGATACCTACTGGAGGAGACCGAGTGACCACACACTGATGCCCACAGTGTGACTCAACCCTTGGAGATGAGAGTAACGTTTGGATCTATTAGTAGTAGCGTCGAGGCCTTACGACTTCATCCTTGGCATAGATTAGTATCATCCATGTAGGGAATGAATGTATTAGGCGAAGAACATGGTTCATCATGGGGATGAGACCAGATTTTTCTTATCGGTAAAGAAGAAATCTCAGCAGCTCTTTAAGGACCAGAGAAGTTCTAGGTCATCCAAGAGCGGATGAGGACATCACAGAGCTGACAAAAGTATTATGCTGACAGGAGGCAGAGACCACTACAATTCAAGGATGGTGACCACGTTTTTCTACGTGTCTCACCTCGACGTGGATTATAGAGTTTTGGCTGGGCCTTCAAGTTATCTCCACGCTTCATCCGACCCTTATATGTCCTCAAAAGGGTAAAATAGGTTGTTTACTACTTGACCTTTCAACCTCAGTTGCACCGGGTGCATGATATCATCCACGTACCTCAGTTGAGGAGATACGTTCATGATCCTTCACAAATCATTGACCACGGGGGGTTGGACGTCGATGACAGGGTGAACTTTCACGGAGGTTCTAGTGGAGAACGTGGATCAACAGGAGCAGGTCATATGTGGATGGTTGATTCCTCAGGTGTACATTCACTGGCAGTACGATAACCTCCAGGAGAGCACATGGGAGCGGAAGGCTCAGATGCGTGTTCATTACCACTTTTGTTTCCCTATTTTATGTTATAGATTTACGGGGACGTAAAGCCCTGAGGTGGGAGTAATGTAAAGTCCTAGAAATTTCAATGAATTTTTTTTATAATTTTTTGGAATTTTACAAGTCTGTGGCTTCTAACGGAACCTGATTTCGAGGCCCGATGTGCCCGGAATCAATTTCTGAATATTAGCTCGGGTACGTTCAGTGAACGAATGACTGAGTTTTTCAATATTTTGAACTGATGCTCGGAATTGAAATCTGAGGGCACCGATGAACTTGCAACGCCGATAATTGCGTAGGGGGACCTTTTCCGTAGTTGCGTTTTGTGCAGGTTGAGGTTTAATAAATAGAGATTTAGAATAAAATAGAAAAAAAATTTGTGTGCAAATTTTATTTAAGGAATGTGGTTTTTAATCCTACAAAGGGGGAGTTAGAGGTGAAGCACAGACCCACCTATCCTCCAATGGGAGGGTTAGTGTAGTGGGACCCACAAGAACCCTTAACACTTCACCACCCCATAACTCCCCCTTAGCCTCTTAAATCCTCCCTTGTTTAATTTCATGGAAACTTCTGTTCTTAAAGAGGAGCCTCTCCACCTCCCAACTTAATGAGCCAACTAAGGGGATTTAATAACCTTATTAAATATCCTTGTCACACATTTGAGTTTTTGGTTTTCTTGAAGATCTTTTAAAGGAAGTAGACTTAATGAAATATTTGTTTGGAAAATACTTTTGGAGAATTTGAGGGGAGATTCTTTCATCGACGAAGAAGAACTGCCTCCCCGACGAAGAACGATCGATGTGATTCTTTTTCTTTTATCCGAGACAAGAGGGAGGACACCACATCTTTGAATATACTTCAGCGTCACCCAGGAATATTTTACCCATGATTCCGTCAACTGTGACGCCATCTTTTGCCACTGTTGTTGAGGTAGGGAATTAATTTGATAATGATATCTTTTCCCATGGATGATTCCTTTTAAAAAAGAGAACACATATCAACACAATATTAATTTGATCTGGGAAATAATATGTTTGTGGGGAAAAAATGTAGGGGTTTGGTTTTGTTCGTAAATATTCTTTTCCGTCCATCGTCAAATTCTTAGCCGCTTGATATCAAATTAACGGGAGGGGGCCGGACCTCATGAACACGACCGAACCTCCTCCCCCTTTGTAGATTTAATCATTGCCGCTCTAATGAAGGAGGCACGGTGCAACGACACCACGCGGGAATGAGGAGGAATGCGGCGAAGGAGCGCGACACTGTCGCACTACGCCGTTGATGCCGAAATAAGTCGCGGCCAGAGTCGGGCCGCGGCAGAGGGGCGCGACGCCGGAAAACCACGAAGAGGCTACGGCCAGAGCGAGGCCACGACAGAGGGGCGCAGTGCCGTCGCGCCGCCCCGGTCGGATAAGGCCGCGACATTGCAGGGTGCGGCGGCCGAAACCATCGGTCGTCGGAGCATGGAAGGCGGGACCCGCGTGGGGTCCAGCAGCGGCACACCGGCCGGCCAACTCGGTCGGCCGTATCAGAAATATGGGGGTTGTAAGCCCTGGCTGGCAAGGAGGTGGGCCCATGGGGGGGCCTTTCTTCAAACAAGAGGGGCAGTGCCATCCCCCCCCCCCCCCCCCCCCCACGTTGCGCATCCGCTCGGCCAGCGCCAAGCCGCCTAGGCCAGACTGGCCGCACCAGGCCGGGCCGCGCCCTAGTGGGCCAAACCCAGACCTAGGTCGGGTCGAACTGGTTTGGCCTGACCCAGGGGGTCTTGGGCCGGGTCGGTCCGGGCCCAAACCCCTCAAAAAGAGGGAAAATTCGTTCAAACGCCCGTAACGTGGTATATGGACCTCAGAATGGTGCACCGTCAGTTGTGACACAATCCTTTGATCAAGACGGTCGTTTAGGTATACTACACTCAAGGTTGAAGAGAAATTTGGGTATGGTCGGGTTGGTTTGAACACAAAACCAACCGGGCCCTCAGAGCGGAAACGCCTATAACCTGAGCTCCAGACGTCCGATTGAGGTTATAAGGCCCCAACCTTAAACCTTACTTAATCTTGAGTTATTATAAGATTACACATTGAGGATCTTTTCGGGTTTAGAGTTTTAGAGAATTAGATCATAAAACATGCATCACATTCCACATGTAAACAAAGTGGTTACATAAAGATAGTATTCTTCATTCCCATCAATGGAAACACATTTAAAATAAAACATGGATCATTTCTTGACACATCCTTGACTCTATCATCTTATCATGTACCTTTCCCTTGACCTGTGAAAAACATTTCAAAAACTTGGGATGAGCATAAAAACTCAGTATGGGTTATAAAAAAACATGGAAAGGAAACATGAGTTCATATATACATAAGAATGAAATCATACTTTACCCATAAAACATAGGCACTTTAACATACCTCATAAAATCATGAATAAATCATAGAAATCATAAGACATAAAGGTAACTTGAGGCATTCATAACATTCTTACGTAGGGAGTAACCCTCTTGGTTACGTTTGGAATACCCATCACAGTATATTCCCTAAAATATCTTCGGAGAAACCTTAACGTTTCACTCCTTCGCATTACCAAATGCATTGGAGAGATATATCGGGCTCACCCGCCCTTAGTTTATCACGGAACCACCCGTCTTCATAATAATGCCCAAGAACCATAACATAATCATATCACATAAAACATGCATAAAGGAAACATAACATTCCCACATTTCAATCACGAGATATCAATACAACACATTGATATAATAAAAACATTATGAAAACCATTTTCAATACCAAAGTAAAACATGGTATTTATTTTTCGTTTTAAAAAAAAGGTATGGCTTGTAGAGGAAGCCGAAACACAAATAACGGTCACGACGGCGGAGAAGTCGTTGTCGCCGCATACGTACGACAAAAACATTCCCTTTTGTCGTTTAGTAAACACTTCGTATAAAAAAGATTCCTTTTGAATAAACATAAAAGTCAAAGGGGTTTATACACCGTATAAAATAAAGTTGTGTATAAAATAAAATATGCCTCAATGAAAGGAGATTGAGACGAAGTCCCATACCTCGTATCTGACTTGACCCGACCGTTCTTTAATCTCATGAATAATAAACTTGAGTTAATCTCTACTTGCTTATGAATCTTTTTCAAGTTCATTATTCCTTTTATACCATGTTATGAACATCATGTAATTAGTTAAGTTAATAATGTTCATTTTGTTGGTATTTGGTTCTTAAGTCAAAAATAGACTTCTTACACTTACTTGTTGTTAATTTGGTCATAGGTTCGTTATATCCAGAATGGTATTCATGATTTAGATATCATATATGTCATATATTTATATCCAGTACATACATGCATTTATAATATTACATAATCATTTAGAGGTAAGAAATGAAATGCACCGTTCATGGAGACGGTAAGCCGTACGTACGCATGAACGCTACTTTCATTTCTATTTTGTATTTTATAGAATGGAATCATAATGATATAAAGGTATATTATAATTCCAGTATAATATCATATATAATATCATAGTTCCATCCTTTATATGTCCCACATATGGTATTAACGAATCAAATCACTTTTAGGGGGCGGTAGTCCGCACTTCCTAAAATGAAGATATCGTGTTTACCCATAATGGAAACCATAAAGTTATGCCCAAAATGAAAAAAACATAAGCTTATGGAAAACATAAACATATTATATATCTAATATATAAAAATAGTGACATCATAATGTCCACCTTTGAAGGTGTTAAATGAGTATTGAACAATCATCGTTTCGGGAGGCAGAATTTCGCCATCCACGGAAAACGTATGTTCTTTAACCATTTGATGTAGTTGTGTGAGAGTTTAGCTCAAATATATCTTATAACAACATCCTAGTATATTGAAGATACTGGTGTTGTTACAAAATAAGTAAATAAAAAGATTTTAGGGGGTTGGAGAAGCAAAATAAAACAAATGAACATGAGAGAATGAATTACCTTAAAATGTGTAACTCCTTTTGATTTGAGCCTAAAGTATTCCTTTGAAAGGATTCTGCCCAAAGGGAATCCTCTAGGATGAGGATAGGGATGTGGAGAGAGTAAATGGGCAGGGTTTGGCCGAGCCAAAGGCTTGAGAAGTGTGTGAAATGAGGTAGAGGTGGGGGCCTTTTATAAGAGGAGAGGAGGGGCACTTTTGGAAAGTAAAGAAATATTACTTTATATGAAAATGTGTTTCGGTTTCAAAAGGTCCCACATTGATATAATTCGTTTATAAGGTGATAAGGCTTCTATATCCACTCATACAATAAGTTTTGGACATGTGTATTTCATAGATTTTACATTATCTTTCCATTTTATTTAAATCGTCAAATAATGTTGTCATCGCTGCATCATTATTATGTCATACATAATTTAATTTATTTAATGTCTAAAAATCATAAAAAAAATACTATGATGTAGGAAATCTTTTTATCTTTCCAATGACTATTTATAATCAAAAATCTGATCTTTATAACCCCATGTAAAAATTGTTTTCGTAAAACATCTCTTGTTTGTGTCATTTTTACTTTAACATTTAATAAAAAGTTATTTATGTCATTTCCAAACCAAAGTGTCTCCATGGGGTCCCCAAGTTGACCCATGGCTTTTCTTGGTCGGCCATGACACAACCAATAAGGTTGGGACACTTCTCTAGGTCATTTCCTATTATTAAAGCATTATTTATACCTTAAACTACCCTAATTACCACTAATCGCGATTAAGAACTTAATAAGTTACTATTCACCAAAAAAATTATTATAATCTCATTGAACCACATTTTACTTCTTAATGACAACCATGTATGTCGGATTTTCAAAATTCAATACACATTAGTGGTAAACTTTTATTTAACTGAAAAATCAGTTTTCTTGATTACCACTTAGTGGTTTCACTATTCATCAAAAATTGAAGTTTTTCAGAAAATTACCAAAAATTCACCCTAAGATATATTTGATATTCCGAATTCAAAAATGAAGACTATTTTAAAAAATTAAAATCATATAAGTCACATTAATTAATTTAATAATTAATTCCCGCTGCCAGAGCAAATTGCGTGTTTTTACAAAACAATAAGTATCAAAAGATTAACACCAGTTTAAGTCAAATTTCAAAGTGAAATTGATTCCAATGACCACCATTGGATAAAATGGTAAAAATATATTCTAATATCACTTCAAAACCAATTCAAAACATAATATAATCATATAAATAAATTAGATTAAAAAGCAGTTTTGATGTAAAATGCAGTATTTTTCACTATTCATTAAAAAATGAATATTGTCAGAAAAATACCAAAAATTCACACAAGGTAAATTTTGATGTCCCAATAATAAAGAATAAGTTTATTTTGACAAACATAGTTTATAAAATTGTCAAAATATATATTCAAAAATGGATTGCCATCAAAAGGCAGTAAAACAATCTTTTAAGAATATTAGTGTATTCCATTCATAAGATTGTATTTATTTTCATTTTAAGCCTCTACAACACTATCATAATCATTAATAGAAATAGATAAAAATATCTATTATTCATTACTTACTTGTGATGTTACATCCTTCCCCCCTTTAGAAAATTGCGTCCCCACAATTTATTTACTTATCGAATAAATGGGGGTACTTATCCCTCATTGCATTTTTCAGATTCCCATGTTGCCTCTTCAATCATGTGGTTTTTCCACAAAACCTTTACCTGCTTAATCACCTTATTCTGTAACACTTGCTCCTTGTGGTCAAGAATCTGGACCGGTTGTTCCTCATAAGATAGGTTCTCTTCCAGCTGAACTACATCTGGACTCAAAACATGAGATGGATCTGGCATATACTTTCTCAACATCCAAACGTGAAAACATTGTGTACCTGAGATAAACTCGGAGGTAAAGCCACTCGGTATGCAACTGATCCAACTCTTTCCAGAATTTCGTATGGTCCAATAAACCTTGGACTCAGCTTTCCTTTCTTACCAAATCTCATCACACTTTTCCAAGAAGAAACCTTGAGAAAAACATTATCACCTACCTCGAAAGATAGATCCTTCCTCCGGTTATCCGCATAACTCTTCTGCCTGCTCTGAGCTGTTCTCATGTGTTTCTGAATCAGATGAACTTTTTCTTCCATCTCTTCTACCAATTCTGGTCCCATCAACTTCCTTTCACCCACTTCATCCCAGAAAGCTGTAGTTCGACACCGCTTCCCATATAATGCCTGAAATGGTGCCATCTGTATACTGGAATGAAAACTGTTATTATATGAAAATTCAACCAAAGAAAGATGTTGGTCCCAAATTCCCTGATAATCCATAGAACAAGCTCGTAGAATATCCTCCAATGTCTGAATTGTTCTTTCTGACTGCCCATCTGATTGAGGACAAAAAGCTGTACTAAAATTTAATTCAGTACCCAACGACTTCTGAAGGCCTTTCCAAAAGTTAGAAGTAAACCTGGGATCACGATCCGATACAATGGAGAGAGTAACTCCATGTAACCTGACTATCTCTTTAAGTTACAAACGGGAAAGTTGATCAAGAGATAAAGTATCTCGTATAGCAAGGAATTGAGCAGATTTGGTCAAGCGATCAACAATAACCCAGATTGCATTATTACCTCGAGATGTCTTCGGTAATCCAACAACAAAGTCCATGGATATATTCTCCCATTTCCACTCTGGCACTGGTAAAGGCTGAAGCATCCCTTTCGGTAACTTCCACTCTGCTTTAACCTGCTGACAAGTCAAACACTTCACAGTAAAATCAGCAATATCTCTTTTCATTCCATCCCACCAGTAATACTCCTGCAGATCTCTATACATCATAGTACTGCCCGGATGAACTGAAAACGGAGAACTATGATCTTCGCATAACAACTCTCTCTTCAAATGTGAATCACAAGGCACACACAATCTCTTCCCAAATCTAAAAACGCAGTCATTATCAATGTTGAATTCAGGCAACTTACCTTTCCGAACCAGCTCTACCTTTTTCTGCAACTCACTGTCTTGCTTCTATGCTTGCTTGATTCTATCTGATAGAGATGATCTCACTGATACCTGAAACAAAACAGAAGGACTTCCTGCACCAACAACGTCTATGCCAAATTTCATCAAATCGTTAACCAAATTATCACGTTCCAAATGCAACATTGTTAATGAAGCATTACTTTTTCAACTCAAAGCATCAGCCACTTTATTTGCTTTTCCCGGATGGTAATGAATTGTACAATCATAATCCTTGATTAATTCTAGCCATCTCCTTTGTCTCATGTTTAACTTTTTCTGAGTGAATATATACTTTAAACTTTTGTGATCGGTATATATTTCACACTTTACTCCATACAAATTATGCCTCCAAATTTTTAAAGCAAAAACAACAAAAGCTAATTCCAAATCATGTGTAGGGTAATTTACCTCATGAGTTTTCAACTTTCGTGAAGCATATGCAATTACCTGATCATTCTGCATTAGGACGCAACCAAGTCCTTTCAATGAAGCATCACTGTATATAACAAACTCACCATTCCTGGAAGGTAGTGCCAAAACTGGATCATTCACCAATCTTCTTTTCAATTTCTGAAAACAATCATCACATTATTTTGTCCAGATAAACTTAACACCCTTCCGAGTTAGCTTAGTCATTGGACTAGATAATCGTGAAAAATTTATAACAAACCTTCGGTAATAGCCCGCCAAACCAAGGAAGCTACGAATCTCGGTTACATTTGTGGGTCTTGGCCATTCTTCTACAACTTTTGTTTTTGCAGGATCAACAGTTATTCCATCTTTAGAAACAATGTGACCAAGGAAAGAAATTTTTTGCAACCAAAACTCACACTTGCTGAATTTCGCATACAGTTTCTTTTCTTTTAAGGTTTGGAAGATAAGCCTTAAATGAATTTCATTCTCCTCTTTACTTTTAGAAAACACCAAAATATCATCAATAAAAACAACCAACATTTTTCACCTGAGTCAACTGAGCCATCACTGCAACAAACTGTTTAGTTCTGATTCTGACCATCTCAGGATACTGATTTGAAAGGTCATTTCCCTCTGTATTCCTTCCCAGAAAAGCTGTTCTGTTTCCTCTATGAAAAACCATTCTGAATAAACATGTCTTAGATGAAGCAACATGGTAATCTTAGAATGCTATATCATTTCAAAAAAATATTTTTGGATAATCTTTTAGTAGAATTCTAACTCCTAAAGTTATCTAAACTGACCTCTGATACCAACTATAAGGCCCCACCCTTAAACCTTACTTAATCTTGAGTTATTACAAGATTAAACATTGAGGATCTTTTCGGGTTTAGACTTTTATAGAATTAGATCATAAAACATGCATTACATTCCATATATAAACAAAGTGGTTACATAAAGATAGTATTCTTCATTCCCATCAATGGAAACACATTTAAAATAAAACATGGATTATTTATTGACACATCCTTGACTCTATCATCTTATCATGTACCTTTCCCTTGACCTGTGAAAAACATATCAAAAACATGGGATGAGCATAAAAACTCAGTATGGGTTATAAAAAAAACATGGAAAGGAAACATGAGTTCATATATACATAAGAATGAAATCATACTTTACCCATAAAACATAGGCACTTTAACATACCTCATAAAATCATGAATAAATCATAGAAATCATAAGACATAAAGGTAACTTGAGGCATTCATAACATTCTTACGTAGGGAGTAACCCTCTTGGTTACGTTTGGAATACCCATCACAGTATATTCCCTAAAATCTCTTCGGAGAAACCTTAACGTTTCACTCCTTCACGTTACCCAATGCATTGGAGAGCTATATCGGGCTCACCCGCCCTTAGTTTATCACGGAACCACCCGTCTTCATAATAATGCCCAAGAACCATAACATAATCATATCACATAAAAAATGCAGAAAGGAAACATAACATTCCCACATTTCAATCACGAGATATCAATACAACACATTGATATAATAAAAACATTATGAAAACCATTTTCAATACCAAAGTAAAACATGGTATTTATTTTTCATTTAAAAAAAGGTATGGCTTGTAGAGGAAGCCGAAACTCAAATAACGGTCACGACGACGGAGAAGTCGTTGTCGCCGCATACGTACGACAAAAACATTCCCTTTTGTCATTTAGTAAATGCTTCGTATAAAAAAGATTCCTTTTTAATAAACATAAAAGTCAAAGGGGTTTATACACCGTATAAAATAAAGTTGTGTATAAAATAAAATATGCCTCAATGAAAGGAGATTGAGACGAAGTCCCATACCTCGTATCCGACTTGACCCGACCGTTCTTTAATATCCTGAATAATAAACTTGAGTTAATCTCTACTTTCTTATGAATCTTTTTCAAGTTCATTATTCCTTTTATACCATGTTATGAACATCATGTAATCAGTTAAGTTAATAATGTTCATTTTGTCGGTATTTGGTTCTTAAGTCAAAAATAGACTTCTTACACTTACTTGTTGTTAATTTGGTCATAGGTTCGTTATATCCAGAATGGTATTCATGATGTAGATATCATATATGTCATATATATATATCCAGTACATACATGCATTTATAATATTACATAATCATTTAGAGGTAAGAAATGAAATGCACCGTTCATGGAGACGGTAAGCCGTACGTACGCATGAACGCTACTTTCATTTCTATTTCGTATTTTATAGAATGTAATCATAATGATATGAAGGTATATTATACTTCCAGTATAATATCATATATAATATCATAGTTACATCCTTTATATGTCCCACATGTGGTATTAACGAATCAAATCACTTTTAGGGGGCGGTAGTCCGCACTTCCTAAAATGAAGATATCGTGTTTACCCATAATGGAAACCATAATGTTATGCCCAAAATGAAAAAAACAGAAGCTTAAGGAAAACATAAACATATTATATATCATATATAAAAATAGTGACATCATAATGGCCACCTTTGAAGGTGTTAAATGAGTATTGAACAATCATCGTTTCGGGAGGCAAAATTTCTCCATCCACGGAAACCGTATGTTCTTTAACCATTTGATGTAGTTGTGTGAGAGTGTAGCTCAAATATATCTTATAAAAACATCCTAGTATATTTAAGATACTGGTGTTCTTACAAAAGAAGTAAATAAAAAGAGTTTAGGGGGTTGGAGAAGCAAAATAAAACAAATGAACATGAGAGAATAAATTACCTTAAAAAGTGTAACTCCTTTTGATTTGAGCCTAAAGGCTTCCTTTGAAAGGATTATGCCCAAAGGGAATCCTCTAGGATGAGGAGAGGGATGTGGAGAGATTAAATGGGCAGGGGATGGCCGAGCCAAAGGCTTGAGAAGTGTGTGAAATGAGGTAGAGGTGGGGGCCTTTTATAAGAGGAGAGAAGGAGCACTTTTGGAAAGTAAAGAAATATTACTTTATTTGAAAATGTGTTTCGGTTTCAAAAGGACCCACATTGATATAATTCGTGTATAAGGTGATAAGTCTTCGAAATCCACTCATCCAATAAGTTTTGGACATGTGTAGTTCATAGATTTTACATTATCTTTCCATTTTATTTAAATCGTCAAATAATGATGTCATCGCTGCATCATTATTATGTAATAAATAATTTAATTTATTTAATGTCTAAAAATCATAAAAAAAATACTATGATGTATGAAATCTTTTTATCTTCCCAATTACTATTTATAATCAAAAATCTGATCTTTATAACCCCATGTAAAAATTGTTTTTGTAAAACATCTCTTGTTTGTGTCATTTTTACTTTAACATTTAATAAAAAGTTATTTATGTCATTTCCAAACCAAAGTGTCTCCATGGGGTCCCCAAGTTGACCCATGGCTTATCTTGGTCTTCCATGACACAAAAAATATGGTTGGGACATGTGTCTAGGTCATTTCCTATTATTAAAGCAATATTTATACCTTAAACTACCCTAATTACCACTAATCGCGATTAAGAACATAATAAGTTACTATTCACCAAAAAAAATTATTATAATCTCATTGAACCACATTTTACTTCTTAATGACAAACATGTATGTCGGATTTTAAAAATTCAATACACATTAGTGGTAAACTTTTATTTAACTGAAAAATCAGTTTTCTTGATTACCACTTAGTGGTTTCACTATTCATCAAAAATTGAAGTTTTTCAGAAAATTACCAAAAATTCACCCTAAGCTATATTTGATATTCCGAAATCAAAAATGAAGTCTATTTTACAAAATATAAATCATATAATTCACATTAATTAATTTAATAATTAATTCCCGCTGCCAGAGCAAATAGCGTGTTTTTACAAAACAATAAGTATCAAAAGATTGACACCAGTTTAAGTCTAATTTAAAAGTGAAATTGATTCCAATGACCACCATTGGATAAAATGGTATTAATATATTCTAATTTCACTTCAAAACCAATTCAAAACATAATCTAATCATATAAATAAATTAGATTAAAAAGCAGTTTTGATGTAAAATGCAGTATTTTTCACTATTCATTAAAAAATGAATATTGTCAGAAAAATACCAAAAATTCACACAAGGTAAATTTTGATGTCCCAATCATAAAGAATAAGTTTATTTTGACAAACATAGTTTATAAAATTGTCAAAATATAGATTCAAAAATGGTTTGCCATCAAAAGGTAGTAAAACAATTTTTTAAGAATATTAGTGTATTCCATGCTTAAGATTGTATTTATTTTCATTTTAAGCCTCTACAACACTATCTTAATCATTAATAGACATAGATAAAAATATCTATTATTAATTACATACTTGGGATGTTACAGAGTTCCGTCGACTTTTTTGGATTCCTCTTAGTGAGAAAAACCTTTTTACTTACTCCACATGTGTTTTGAATGTAGTTAGAGCATGGCCGTGTTGGATTGTACACGAATTCCAACCGGGCCCCTGGAACCGAAAAGCCGATAGCTTTCAGACCGGACGTCCGTTTGACGAATTGTTAATGGAATTGGTGATCACGTTGAGAAACGGTCCCAATGAGTATACCCTAAGTGAGTTTGGGGTACAGTTGAGGTACGGTTGGGTAGGTTCATACACGAAACCAACCGGGCCCCTCGGACAAAAAGGCTAATGACTCATAAACCGGGAATCTGATTGACGCTCCGTCTGTTGCGTTGAGACCCCTATGACGAGGCCGACCATTGAGATACTTCTTCATGGGAATTTTTGATACTTGGAGTATTGACTTGTAGCTCATGGAGAGGACCCTCCCGGAGATGAGCGTACGGAGTATGGAGACCGTGTAGCTGGCTAAGACCTGATGACTGCTTGTCCGATTTGATTCAGAGTGACTTGCATAGCCTAGTGGGGAGCAATACTTTGTGTGGTCGCAGACCCATGGTGGAAGAGAACTACATTTTGAGGTGGTTGACCCGTGGTACTCGACAGGAGAAGTACCTCTATCGGCTATGTGGGGGAGAACTACTGTATGAGGTGGCAGACCCATGGCGGGGAGCACTACTTTGTGATGTGGCAGACCCACGATACTCGACAGGAGGAGTACCTCATTAGTCTTAGGTTAGTGAGCAGTACCTCAGAGTCCTGACAAGATCATTGTACTCATCAGAGATGGAGCTCTTCAGCAGTTATGGTTTCGATAATGAAAATATTTGTTTGAGCTAAGTCAATGACCTTTGTGTTTTCCTCATGATTAAGATGGGTTACTGGATAACTTACGTATATGTATGGGCATAAAACTAGGTAGTGGTTATCCATCTACTTCATATCTGTGTGGTACCTCGTGGCTGAGATGGGTTACATGGTAACATAGGTATAAGTATGGGCTTATACCTACGTAAGGGTAATCTGTTGAGAACATTCCTTGTAATTATCCTTGTTGGATTTAGTGAGACCTTGAGGGTATCGGGGTCCCTACTGAGTATCGTATACTAACCCCTTCATGAGCTTTACCCGCACCTCATTGTGCTGGTTGCAGACGACGGACATCACTGATCGTGGCTGAGGCTTGTAGAGCTGGATGGTACCCGAAGGAGTATCTCATGACGAGTCGGTACCCGGAGGAGACGGACGGATGTGGAGTACTGAGGAGGACATCTGTACCTACCCTTCAGGTAGGATGCCGGAGGACGATCTAGGAGCTTCTTGTCACCTTTCAACTGTTGTCTTTTGAGTTGTAATTTACTTTCAGTTGTAGCTTTACCTTTCTTTTGGGCTTGTATTTCCGACCCCTTGTACTTTCAGCATGTTTGTTTTACTGCTTACATAGTGTAGCTTCTTCTTTTACTCTGTTTGTGTGTGTTTTCATTTCATAAAGGCAATGCCTTAACTTTTTATTGGGTTTTATGCCTTTGGGGTTAGTCGCCAGCCCCTTGCCTATGGAAGGCAGGCTTGGGGTAGTCACGAGACGAGCCCCGAGGACGGGTCATGACATACACATTATGAGTTATAAGAATTTGGAAATAAAATAATATTTATTTAATTTTTTTATTCATGGTAAAATCCATAAAAACTAATTTCCATAGTTGACCAGAACTGGCCAGTGTTTTGCTCTGCCTAATGAAAGAAAACCATATCCAGATGAACTGTACTCTCAGATTTCCAATCCTAATTACCATTTATGATTTATAAGGATTTCAAAAAAATTATTTAATAATTTAATTTACTATTATGCCATTTTTTGGTTTGGTCATTGGAGAACTACGTCAACTAATCTTATATCAATTCTAGGTTAAACCCACTACTTTAAATAAAATGGTGTACTAAGATTTTTGATCTGGGTAACCGTTTAAGAGTAATTTCACAATTTCAGTAAAACCGCTCATGTGCGCTAATTAAAAACATAACATTTTTAAAAGATCATTCTACGAAATTTGGGCCTCAAAATCACACATCGTCTGAGCACCTGGTTTCATAATTTTCTGAAGAATTTTTAAAAAAATAGAACTAGGAAAATACGAGTTATTACATCTTACCCACCATAAGGATTTACATCCACAAAAAGTGATAAAAGGACTACTAAAACAAAATATTTGAGAACCAAACTTGAATCTGAGCCTGCCTCTCCCATGTGATCTTCTTATGATCCTCGTGCTGCCTCTGAACACACACCAATGAAAAAATCCATCCACATATGATCCTCAATATTAATTGGGAATATAATCCAAAACAATCCAATGTCTAATTCCATGTCTCCCCAGATTACGATGTGTAAAGGGATTATACACAAATCTCCTCAAATGAGACATGTGGAATATGTTGTGTACCTGCCCCTTCTATGGGGTAGAGACAAGCAGAAAACTACCTTGAAAACTCTACACAACACATGAAAGAATAATTATATAACCTCAAAGATAGATTTCAACCCCAAAAAATATCTTTATAACCCGCATCGAGTTGAGACTTAAAGGATGATATTGTGCCCTTCCTCAGACTCCAATGGTCTCATATGTCTTCCATCAACAAATATTGGATGACCCTGTTCATTATTCATTCAATATTGGATGACATGCACATACTCTATGAAATACTTCTATAATCCCTTCCATAGCTATGATGTAAATCCATCATCAAAATTTGAAACAATCGTCGATGAAGCCTCAGAGAATCGAACTATATCCAATATGTAGAGGCGTCCAGATCCTTCTAATAAACATTGTTCCTTGTTAGTTAGGATGAGGGCCATCTCAGGGAGTTGGTCAATGATCACCCAGATGGTATCCTTCCTCATGGACGTACGTGGTAAACCCATCATGATGACTGCCAACATCCCGTACCACTTCCTTTTGTGTACCACATGAAAGTAAAGGAACCAAAAAATAAAATGATTCAAACAAGCATTAAACATCCTATCTTAATATGTAAGCCTTGGTTAAACATGTTTCATCATCCCCATGTTCTCCTTGACACCCACATGCATACCCTGATCCATCTAACCAATTTAAGTGTCCACATAATGAACAGTGTATCTCTTAAATAGGATGATGTACTCCCCACCTTTTGAATTCTTGTTAGGGGAATTCCCTATAGAAAAATGATCTAAAAAGCCTCACAACAAATATCATCGAACTATGACCTTGTGATTAATTTATGAGTGGAAGGGTAAAAAAAATCTACTAAAGAAAAGATACTTCATATCCATCCAAGTAGGATAACCACAATGAAGCCAACCACGCCAATTCCTAATTCAGAAACTACTAATTGGATTCCTACCAAAAACATCTGCTTCCACACACCTTTTCCCATGAGTATATAAAAAATCCAAGTCATAGACTAATAAAAACTCTAGTTATCACCTCAATCACAATCCTTGGTCCATCTAAGAGAATAAATACTTTAGAATATCAATGTTGAAGTGGATGATGTATCGCTCTCCCATCAGGTAGTATCGCTAAATCATCAACATGAAGACCACCACTGTTAACTCAAGATTATGAGTTTCTTAGTTATTCTCATCAAAATCCATTTCTACTATCACTATATTCAATAGAAATCCATCCTCGTAGGGGTCGTTTCCTAGAAATATACAACCTCTCAATTCCATGACATAAACATCAATAGCTTTCTGTTTAGTTGGTGCTCTCGATGTTGGTCCAGAACCATACCCAAATGTCTTACATGCATCTCCTCAGACGAAGATAATAGTATGATGATATCAATGGTGATTACATTTGGTCCACCCAGGGCGAAACACTGGTTCTTACTAATCCATTCCTATGGGAACCCCCATATTCACCCTAGCTCATGATGCTCTTTTTGGATCCATATGATACAGTGGTGTAAAAATCGAATCCACCCTATGGTGTAGACTAACCAATATGTCTAACTCTTCATGGAGGGGTAATCATAAAACATATTCATGGATGAAATCCAAATAAAATGCCACCATTATTAAACTTGAGGACTCATAACATCCACTACAATGTTGGTCGGACTAGCCAACTATAGAGAAATTATCAACACACTCCTATGAATGAGTCTATAAAGGGCTTCATGTATTCTCCCTTTTCCAATAAAGGTAAATATTGTTCCATCATCATGGATGAACCATTTATTTTTCCTAAAACAATCAATCTGAATATGAATTGATGATTTATTATATTCCCAGAATGATATCATAAGGCCTCGATGAAACTTCCAAGATATCCCAATCGAAAATCTCACCACCAAGTGTTTGGTCACACTGTCAGCGCAATTGTGTGGTCATTAGGCCTCCTCCCATAAGAGTATATAAATGCGAGGATCAAGTCAATGGTTTAACTAAAACCTCTATGCATTAAACAATAAAAGTTGTAGGAATGGAAATTACTTGAAAAATTGTTTATCAATATTGCATCTAATGTAAAAAGGCATAGATCGTATCTTGAATCGTCCCTAGAGTCTAGGGGCTATAAACCTCAACATTTTGTAAATGTATCCTATCCTAACCTCTAACTCACATAGTCTAATATGGAAAACATGGAGGTGGTGGTGGTAATACAGAAAAATGTCGGCCACCTAATATCGCTTCCCCGTGTCTCCTTCCACATACACCGCCCTACAGATCATTATTCTCTCACTGCTTCCTCTTCCTTGGGGGTAAATAAATCGACTCTATCACTACATCATGAATGATGGGTAGTATTGTGTGTGATGCCCCACATTTTTAAGAATATAAAATCCATTTATTTTAGGAACTAGCAAGTTCTAGGAATTTTTGAAGAAATATAGGGTCTTGTGGCTTACATTTTTCTAATGCTATTGGTATGTCCTTCTGACCCTACTTTGTGGGTGATAGTTTCTTCATGATCCTATGATAAAAGTTTGAACAACGTTCCGAATCATCTAGAACCAATGATCCATCCACAACATAGTCATGCAAGTTGAATCCTCTTAAACCATTAGATGTGGGTCTGCTAACTGATCATCATGAGAAACTGTATCCTATTGACCATCTGGAAAAGAAACTACTCTGCGACTGGCTCCAATCAGGGATGCCTCATCGAGAATCAGGCCAGAATCCCAATCATTATATGGAATCCTTATTGGGTCCCTCCCAAAAAAAACACACTATATACTACCCAGAGTACACTGATCAGGTCAAGTCATGATGGAATGATAGATCTTCATTCAAAGAAAGGGGGTCCTTCGCCTATGGCTCACTATAGGACTTCATGGACCTATTGGAATTATCATCCTATATTGGGGATAGGTACTTGTGTAAATATTTGTCACACCCATGCCAAATAACATATCTATGATACCGCAAAGAGAATTGATGAATGACCTGGAATATAATTGGGATACATGCTCCATATAATCTCTCTATTGGATCGAGACTTATAGAGTAATTTCGACTTGCTGGGTCACCTATATCCACTCATCACAGAGGCATGCTGGATCAACAAGACACACTCTAAGCCAAATCACATCAGAACGCTGGAAACTATCTATGACATGAATGGTATCCTACATCATAACTTCATAGATAAGAACAATGGTACAATCTCAATATCTACTATCAACATCTATAATGGTATCTAGATCCTTCGTTAATCCCTCATAAGAAAGATTAAAATAATTCCATCAGACACATAGAGTCCAACATAACCCCCACTAATCCAACTCAATATGATTGTCTTATTGCAATGGTATACATTCCATAGACTGCTCATCAATCAATCTTATGAATAGAAAGATTCATAATTTTTAGTGAAAAATGTCAGTTGGTTCTGGGTCCTATCAAACCTGGTCACACCATACTGACCTGATTCGTACCACTGGGTCCACCCCAACCCAACGCTTCGACCCGATCCACTGGGCCCGGCTTGGCACAATGTGCTGGGCCTGACACACATTTCCAACCCCACCCGATGGATCAGGATAGACTTCTTTACATGGGACTTGGTGGGCGCCATGTCCAACCCTCAACAATTATCGTGGGTCACCACCAAGGTATAGCTGAACCACAACCTCCAACAACATCCACTGAACCTTCTCCGTTCGTTGTTGTCATCCTCTAATCATGACATGTGGTTCACCAAGATTTCATGCCAGTGGGGTCTTACGTGGACCAATGTACGCACTCGGGAGGACCGTTCCTTGATCTAGAATACATTCAAGAGTCCTCGAGCTGTGTTATTCATCTCCAGGGGTTCAAAATCATGCCACGATCTCTTTCCATTGTGAATCTATGTGTGTGCGATATATCCCGCACCTCTTAGTTCGATTCAACACCATAGTCTTTGCAACACTATGGTGATGATTCCATCATGGATCTACGATATCGAATCATTGCGCCAAGGATTAGTTTCACAACGATCGATCGATCGCCAAATGTCGAGTCGCGGTCCAAACAAAGAACACCTACGACGAACAATGAATAGTGGTAGAAAATAAATAATCCAAAATGATTATTATACGTTAATAATGTTTTGTGTGGATTAGGGTCTTTTTAATCAGATTGATTAACAATTAATCGATAAGAAAAGAATCCGTTAAAACCCCTCAAGAGTAATACCATACCGCAACGATGATCGATCTGCGGGTCAATTTGTTTGTTAATTGGTCAGCACATATCATTAAATTTGAAGTATGGGCAAAGAAGTGATTGGACCCAAAAAAAAATAATATTAATTTTCATAATATAATATTCATATGATTTATTAATCATAATAACCATTTTTAGTGCATTTTACACATTGAACATTATTTCACATTATGATTGCAATTCCTTCCTAAAATTGAGTATTTCATGGTACATTCTTGAACATCATGTAAAACACATAATGGAATATATTTTATTTTAATATTGTATTTTCAGGTCTCCCATGATATAAGGAACAATTCATGTTTTTATATTCCTTGAAGATTCACATTGGAAGACATCCAAAGTGGGATTTGAACCAATAACATTCTTGGTGTAGTGAACTAGGCATCAGCCCAATAAAAGTACTATATAGGATAGGATTCAAGCCCAATGATTCTAAAAATTTTACCAAAAATATTGGATATCATGGGGACCATTTCGTTGAATAGTTCTCCAAGATAATTCAGATTTTTTTAATGGAGTCCAGGTGGCATAATTTGAAGATGAAATTCTGGACCTGATTCTTGCGGCACAAAAAACATGATACTATTTAAATCAAATCTCCCATACCACAAAATATTTTATTCTGAAATTTTGTTTGATATTAGGGGACATCTGGGGATAAATTTTGTCATCCTATGGACCAATCTAATTTTTCTATATAGATGTTCATTTTGGCTCTTATTTTCAATAGATGAAAGCTGGCTGTCACTTCGTGGAAGGAGTGGAAAAGTCTCCTCTACATTAATTTTCCACCCACCTAGGACCCCCATAATTAATTAAAGAGACTTGGAATGTTAGTGGCTCTACCCAAGGATTTTTAAATTCCTATTTAAGGTAGTAGTTGTGGGTGATTTATGGATCTTGGAGCACATTTTTCATTGTAATTATATTTTGACGATTTGTCTTTGTAACGTTCTTCTTTCTAATGTAAGTTGTTTGAATCACGTTACTTTTTAAAAAAGATATTATTTATCTCTTCTTATGTTCTTATTAATATCATTTTTATACTTCTTCCTCCTGGTGTGAAGTTATTAACACCAAACCATGTGATATTTTTTAGACAACAGTTTAGTGACCATTATTTTGTTGTTTTTACTTCTTTAACTCCACCATTATGAATCTACTTTCTTATTTCGTTGAGAACATTTCATCAATGGAGGCTAATTGTTTTATGGGTTAATCCGAAGGAGTATCAAGGTGAAATATTTGATTTCATTTATCACTCTCTAAAAGTTATTAATTTATGTTATTTGAGTTTATTTTATTAAATTATTTCCTCTCTTCGTCTTACTTATTGAATTTATTCTATGCACATTTATGTGCTAATAAGATCTGTTACCTTGGAGTGCTCATGAAAATGATCCTACAAGAGTATAGGTTAATAGAATTTTTTTGAGTGTTTTTAACCATTATTTGATGTTGTTAGTTTGAATTCATTGCATTAATCCTTTTCAAGTTAATGGAATTTTAACTGATAAAAAAGGAATTCATCCAATCCATCCCAAGTAATAACAAAGGTTCAACATATTTTCTCAAAATTTGATTTCACATAGATCACATAGTTATGTTTTAAACCCATCTAAAATAAACAAAATTTGGCCACTTCATAGCCAAAAATAAATCTCTTTCTATTTTTTGTATATATGTTCTTCTTAGGTCTCTGAGTATTCAACAACCCAAGGTACACTACAAGCGACCGCTTAACCCTTAGAACATGGGTAAAATTGTGCGATACCAAATTATGGAACCATTTTTGGGGACCAAGTAAGTTACATAGAAAAAAATATTCATTAATCATCCCCATTATTCTATTCTCACACAAATTCTATTATCTTTTCCCTTTTTCGCTTTTTTTTCTTTTGGTACATGTCCACATATGCCCGTGATAACTCAAACAGATTAGTTATGGTGGAAAGTCCTAGGATAGAAGATTCAAGTGAACCTAAGTGGTTGTTTACATTTGATACAAATATTATTGAAACTCCAAAGTGACAATTTAAAGTAATTAAAATGGAGGGAATTCCATTATATCAAATGGTAAACCTTATGGGGGATCAAATGGGACACCCAAACCAAGAAGCTACAAACACAAGGAATGTAGTTGATCAAACCATAAACAACTACTTCACTCCATCTTGTACCAATGCCCCCATCATGAATTAGACATTATTATATAAGAAATTACAAGTACATATTTAAACACCATTTACTAAAAAACCTTCCCACATTTCATGGAATGGTGTCCAAGATTCCATACCTTCATGTTAAGGAGGTTAATGACGTTTTTGAAACCATGTGTCCCCAACATTAATAAGAATTAAATATGATTTTGATATTTACTTTTTCATTAAAGGACCAAGATAAAAAAATAATAAAAATTTTTATACCATCTTCCTTCAACTCCTGGGACCAATTAAAATGATAATTATACAAAAAAGACATTCCCCACCACAAAATAATTTCCATAAAAAGATAATCCACAACTTTTTTTGAAAAAGAGGGAGAGTAACTCTATGAAACATGGGGGAGGATTAAATAACCCTAAACATGGTTCCACACCATTATTTTTCTACTCTTCAACAAGTTAGAATTTTCTATGTAGGGATGGGCCCTAGGAACAAACAATTCATTGACATGATGTGTAATGGGACATTTAAAAATAAATCCTTAAATGATACTTACGAGTATCTTGAAATACATGTGGAACAAAACCAAACATGGAAAACATCACATTATTTTGAAAATCCACAAAGAACTACTAGAATTAATACACATAAATAATATTAAATACTTAAGGATAAACTTCCAATACTAACTATGAATGTTGAAGAGTTAATCCTTAGAAAAATCCCTGAAATCCAAATTTTATAACTTGTTTTCCCAATTTGTGACAAACATGACCACAGAACAAGAAACTCCCCGACCATTACATCAATCAAGGTTATTTGTATAGTAGGACCACATCCTGAAGTCAATTCCCTAAACATTCAATAGTCCCAATACCAAAAAAAATTCAACCCAAGTTATAATTACCACCGAGGCCTCTTCTAGAAAGATAAACAACAACCTAGTTAATCACAAGGAACAAAACCAGACCTTACACAAAATTTTAGAAACCAAAACCAATTCCAACCACAATATGTCTAATACCAAAATCCTCTTATCCAATACTAAAAACCCATATAGAAACTTATCCAAAAACATATGTATCCTCCCGGGATAAACCAAACAACACAATCCCTCACACAATGTGTCCCTCTTCTAATGCTTGAACAGTTATGTAAACAAATGGAAAAAATAAACTCAGCAGTCTCTTCCATTTAAAAAGATATTAAAACAATCAAAAATAAAAATGAATCCATGCCCATACAGTCCATACCACAACAAACATAATGGGGAAAATCAAGTTTAACTCAAAAAACTCATGGAAAACTAAAGGTTATGGCAGTTTTAAGCAGTGTAAAATCAATTGAGAAAACAAAAAAAATAATGAACCATTTGAAGATTCCAAATATAATGAAAATATAAATGAACCAAATGATCTAACTACTAAAACTAATAACATTGTGAAAGATGTTGAAAGTGGGTTCCCTAAACCCAACTTCTTTTATACTTTGATTACTGTAAATGTATTTAGTTTGTTTTTATACATGTGTTTATCTTGCCATGATAGTGTAGATACTTCTGCATCCACTTTGTCTATGGAAATATCCTTAGATTACCTATCACATCAAATGGATATAGTAGGTATGAGGCTATAATGAGAACCCTAATATGCCATGACAATAATCTTAAAGTAACGTCATATGGGAAACTGACATCATTCTGAAAGGACACATATGATGTGTGACCATCAGGTGATGGGGGCTCATAAACATTGAGACTTCTTCTCATGAAGTTCGCACTTGATGTTATCTAGCTGTTGAGATCATGAGGACAAACCCTCTTAATAGGAACCCAACATGTTTCTAGTGACATTGGTCATTCCTATCTACGGACATGTGTAATGGTCTCCTAACTTGAGATCATTATCAAAGAATATCATTTAATTACGTACATTTTATATAAGGCGAAAACCATGGCGATAAAGTCGTAGTGATGTATTTTTTATCATGTACGTCATTAATGACATGGCATTGACTGAATGATCGAGAAAGGATTTTTCACTTCCATGTTCAGGAAGACATATCTCAGGCCTAGTTGATTAGGATGGTTACACCTTCATTAAATACATGTCCATGGTAGTGGAAGGTAAGACCGTCCAGAAAAATCAACAAAAAAAATAAATCAAATAGATAATGATGACACTAAGTATGCATTCTGCTTTATTGAGATATCGATGACGAAGAGATTAGATTACACCGACTGTGTTCATAGGAAGGCAGTCGTTGCTTTGACTTTGCCTTATCTCTATAGGGGCCTCGATGGGTTACTAGAATCCACTCTAGGATTGTGATATTATTCATTGCTATTGAGATAAGCTCCTAGAGGGTCACACTTGATAGCACATAGAGAATCTGCCCTATTCTAGGAATAGGAATTGAGAACTTGGTGGGCCCCGCCAAAGCGTCCGAGCACTATCCAAGTTCTATGGATCACCAACGGATAAATAAGTTCATTAATTATTCATGTTTAGAATAATTCATTGAATTTATTTATATCATGTATTTACGAGTTATATATTAAATACATGTATTAATATTATTCGACTGGATTTAAATATCCTAGGTTCTTTTAATATTAGCAAGAAGAATGAGTCAAGATGAAGACTCAAATTTATCACATAATATATTTATATATTACAAGTGATAAATTGTAAATATAATTTATGGCATGATTTTATTTGTCATAATTAATTATTTATATTGCTTATATAGAAGATGAATATTACACGGGGGCCGTGAACCTATACCACATGTTTTAACACTCCCTATATAAGTGAGAGAGATTCTCTCCCACGATTACTATTAATGTTTCATGATTGAGAGCATCTCCCTCCTCCTAAAATAAAGAGAGAGAGACTCTCAAAAAAAGAAGGATCTTCAAGATAATCCATCCCCGATCGATGCTTCCTCTTTTGCGGTGACAATCAGTACGTTGAAGTGAGCTTCGAAGATCCACGCTAGCAACTGGATCTTGATGAACAACGCGAGAGTAGATTTGAGAGGCATGTGTGGATGATCTAGAGGGCTTCGACATCAGATTATTCGAGCAACGATCACTGGAATCCTGCATGTAAATTCTGAACAAGGTAAATGTTCAGTTTAATTTTTGTGCTCCTTATGAACCTTGCGAGATCCTCGGACCAATCCGGGAAAAGATCACCGGATTTGACAGGGTTATGTTACTTTGGTGAAGTAGAAAATTTTAAAATCCCTACCCACCGGCTTCCGCTGCACATTCCCGGTACCTAACATTGGTATCAGAGGGAGCACAAGGTTTTTATGAGTCAAAAAACATTAAAATGCATAAGAATTACTTACAAGGTGTTAAAACGGTTCATTTGGATTCGACCGCGCATCGTTTCGATTTTGAGTGATCAATATACGATCATTTGAAATTTTTAATCGGATCGACAACGCATGTTTTTGTTCATTTGATGTTTATCTCAAATTTAGAATTAACATCAAAAATATTTTTTATTATAAAATTTTATAATAAATATTTTATTACGTTTATAATAAATATTTTATAATATTTTTATAATAATAAAATATATAAGGGAGGGAGACCATGACTAAGACCCCAAATGGGGTCTTCATGTTTTTTTATAAAAAACGGGGGAAGAAAAGACCCCAAAATGGGGTCTTCTCCATTTATTTTAAATAAAAATAAAAAAAATAAAAAAGGAGGGGATGGATTTTTGTCTAAATGAATAACATAATAAATAGAAAAAAAATGGGAGGAAGACCCCTTGGGGGTCTCCTCACGTGGTGTATGGGAATGGAAGGCCAAACTCTAGACCTCCCCTCCGTTGGGCCAGCTCCACGCCGAGCCACCTCTGGCTGACCACCACCCTCCCCGCCGGCCACCCCTTACTAGGACCTCCCTACCCGGTGGCCTTCGAGCCCCAAGCCGGGCCTCCCTCTCCCTCAGCCGGCTGACATCCAACCTCGCGTCGGGTCCCGCTTTGAGACCGGGCCACATCGGCTCTGTCCGGCCGCCCCGAGCCCTCGCCGGACCTCCTCCTCTGGGCCGCACCAGACCGACACCGTCCGACCACCCCAGACCCTCACCGGCCTCCTCCAAACCGTCTCTATTTGGCCGCCCTGACCCCACGTTGGGAGATGCAGCCGTCTCGGGAATCCTTGGATGCCACGGTCATGGAGCTGTCACGCCGCGATCACACCTCGATCACACAGTGGTCAAGCCACAGTCACGCCGCGGTCACGTCGCGATCACGCTGCGGTCAAGCCGCGGTTCCAGGACGAGATCCCGTGGCGGTACCTAGTCCCGCCGGACTCCTCTCTGGCTAGAGGCAACCATGCAGTGAATTAATTTTAACTAATTTAGTTTTTAAAATTAAATTAAATGGAATTAATTTAGGGGTTTCATTTTTTTAAATCTGAAAATATTAATTTAATTTAAGTTTAGAATTAAATTAATGCTTTAACTTAATTTAATTTTTGGAATTAAAATTAAATTAAACAACTGGAACTGATAAAAATAATTTTTTTGAATATTAATCAAATTCGTTTAATTTATTAGAACACCATCACATAATTTAAATTTATTGCAATTTAATTTTGTTGCGCTTTTACCCCAACTGGTCTTGAGCTATTGACCGACCTGTGTATGTCTGGAATTTATTTATTTATTTAATTATTTATTCAATGCATGTGATGATTGTAATATTTAATTAGATAAATGATGGTCTGTGAATTTTCTTTTAATTCCAATATGTATAAGGGAATGCACGTCCATTGCACTAATTTTATTTTGTACCCCATACCCCCTCGCCTGAGTGTGAGTATATTTGTAATTATATGGTGATGATCCGAGAGTCAGACCCCACCATGTTGAGGTGGTAGACCAGACAAGGCGTTGGTCGCATTGAACTGGGGCAAGTAGTGACACAAGTCATGTATCGACTCAGGTATGGATGCCCCTATGTGATGATTAATCAGTTATCGATCAATCATTATATAATGCCCATGGACAGTCAGAATGCATGATTTACTTTATGCATAGTTTATTATTTTATGTGTCTTCATGATTATTGCATGATCCCATAGGATATTAAACAAGATAAAATGCATAAAGTTATGACAAATAAATTTTTTATTGCATGTTCATTTGTGAGCGCGACAACCTTGTTTGAATATAATAAATATAAAAATATTACATTCATCAATTAATATTTAAAAAAAATCCATCAAAGATATATTAAGTCCAAAATTCCTTCCATTTGTCACATCTAAACAAAACCGGCTATTTGGGTGCTCAACAGCCTCAGTTAAGAGTGCCTCATACTACCGGGGCGTTTCCAGTTGAGAAATGGGCCGACTTAACTAATGTTAGTAGTTAGAAATTAGCCTTATCTAACTTGTTATCACTTTAGAGGAAATAGGTTGAGGGAATCATGTTCAAATTCCAAAAGATGGGACTTTACTCAACTACACAAGGAACCACAAGAAAAAGTGGTTGGCCAGCATAGCGCCTACCTTGAAACCCTCCAAGTAGTGCCGTAGCCCTAGCTTGTAGACTAGGAGGGAGGTTTCGAGGATCCTTGACACTATAATGGTCAAGCGATAGAGTATTCTGAATCTAATAGTGAGGGCTGTTAAGGTTTGTTAAAATAGTGGGAGAAAATAAATGATATAATAATTTAGTAATCTTAAAATGTCAAAAGGTAATCAAGACAAAGTACTAACTGATAAATGTTTATATGATGTAGATTCAAAATGGAAATCACCACCACCACAAGTACTTTATCACTTTGATCGATATTGTATAAAGAAAATATACTAACTACCAATAACTTCCGGGAGTGGTGCAGGCAGTTGCACATAATACTACAACAAGAAATGAAGTTATATATGCTAGAATCCCCAATTCCTACTGAGCCTCCTCAAGTCTCAAGTAAGACGGAAAAAAGATAAATGAAGAAAGAATGTAGGCATTGTGCATGATGTACAATGCATCATGTTGTCATCCATGTCCAGCCAATTGCAAAAAATTCATGAGGAAGAGGATGCCTACAAGATTCTTTCACGTCTCCAAGAACTATATGAGGAGAGGGCTAGGAAAGAAAGGTATGAGATCTTAAGTGCACTTTATAAGTGCATGCTAGCAAAAGGGAACCAAGCTGGTCCTCATGTACTCAAGATGATTGGGTATATTGGGAGGCTTGAAGCCCTTGGGTTCAAACTGAACCAAGAACTTGCAGTGGATCTCATTCTTTCCTCTTTACCTTCAAGATTCTCAACTTTCATTTTCAATTATAATATGAATAATATGACAAAGTTGTTCCTGGATCTTTTGGATTTAGTTCTCCAAGATGATAAGGACATGAAAAACACCAATTCATCTTTCGTTATGGTGAACAAGGAAAAAGGGCAAGGCAAAGGGGTCTAAGGACAAGTCAAGGCTAAAGACACCAATGCATCATCCTTCCAAGATGACAATGATTCAGAGGCAACATAATGAGCAGGAAGTTGGCTTCTTTGGATGTGTCAAGAAAGGCAACTGGGTTAAGAATTGCATAGCTGGGAAGAAGAATCAAGCTCACGCTTCTGCATTTGGTATTTTTTTCATTGAATGTAATCTATCTTTATCTATAAGTTGGGTATTGGATACAGTATGTGGCTCACACATTTGTATTCATATACATGAACCATGTAGGTTTAAGAAGATTGAAAAAGGTCAAGTGGATCTCCGAGCTGCAAATGGTGCATGTCTGGTGGCCTTGGCAGTGGGAGACTATCACTTGAATTTACCAACTGGTTTGGTTCTTATTTTAAACAATTGCTATTATGTATTGTCTATTACTAGGAACATTATCTCTGTGTCATGTTTAGACACTATGAGTTTTTATTTCTAGTTTATAAATAAAAGATGTCTCTTTTATAGGGATACCATATGTTATGGTATGGCACACCTTAAAAATGGTTTATATAAACATGAACTAGAAAAATCAGTAATGGCTATAAATGAAAAAAACAACTCACATTGCTCAAATAACACCTGCCTATGGCACTTCAGGCTTGGCCATGTAAAGGAGAAGAGATTAAAAAGATTACATCAAAAAGGGTATCTAGACTCGGTACAGTTAGAACACTTATATGTATGTCAAGATTGTTTACAAGGAAAGATGACCAAATCACCTTTCTCAGGAAAGGGAGAAAGAGCCAATGTAGTGCTGGAATTAATACAAACTGATGTATGTGGTCCATTTCCAGTAGAGGCAAGGGGTGGTTTTCTATACATCATTACTTTTACCAATGGTTATAGTAGGAATGGTTGTATCTACCTAATATGGTATAAGTCATATTCCTTGTGTTTCATTACGGTATACCAAAATGAATTAGAAAACCATCATGGTAAGAAGATAAAAGCACTTCGCTTAGACCGAGGCAGAGAATATCTTAACCAAGCGTTCATTGATCACTTGAAGGAGTGTGTGATAGTATCCCAACTCACTCCTCCTTATACACCACAATGTAATGGTGTTAGTGAAAGTTGGAATAGGACCTTGCATGACATGGTCAGATCAATGATGAGTCATACAACTCTTCCATTATCCTTTTGGGGATACGCCTAGCAGATAGTAACATATACCCTTAACCGAGTACCAACAAAAGCTGCAGATGGGATTCTATATCAGTTATGGTTTGGAATGAAACCCAATCTGACACACATATGTGTGTTGGGATTCAAGTCATTTTCAAGACTTTACTAAGTGAAAAATTAGCATCCAGAAGCATTATGTGCATCTTTATAGGTTATCCTAAGGATACTTGAGGATACTACATATATAACCCCTTAGATAGAAAAGTCATTATGGAATGATATGCCACATTTATAGAAAGGGATCACATTTCTACTGGAAATTGTGGGAGGAAGATTGACTTTGATGAAGTTAATTCTCTAAATGCACAAGAGTTGGTAAAGGGACAATATCCAAAAGAGAAAGTGGAAGAAGAAATTGTTCATGAGACACAGATACTTCGTCGGTCTACGTGAGAGGTTAGAGAACCTCAGCGTTATGGTTTTCTTTTCACTGAGTCAGGTGAGACAATAATCCTTGAGGATGATGAACCTATAACGTACAAGGAAGTAGTAGAAGGAAAAGAAGATGCTACATGGAAAAATGCCATTTATTCTGAGATGGAGTCCATGTACCAAAATAAAGATTGGATTTTGGTAGACCCTCTAGCTGATGTATATCCCATTAGATGCAAATGGGTATTCAAGAAGAAGCAGGACATGGATGGTAAGGATAATACCTTTAACGGAAGACTGGTTGCAAAGTTTTTCAGACAAAGTCAAGGAATTGGCTATGATAAAACCTTCTCACCAGGGGAAATACTTAAATCCCTAAGAATATTTCATGCAATAGAAACCTTTCATGATTATGCAATTTTGCAAATGGATGTCAAAACTGCTTTTCCAAATGGGAAGTTGGTTGAAGACATCTATATGACTCAACCCAAACGGTTTTCTAATTCAAAGAATTCCAATAAATTATACAAGTTGCATAGATCCATTTATAGATTTAACAAGACATCAAGATCATAGAATGTACGCTTTGATGAGGCCATAAGAGATTTTGGTTTTGACAAAAATGAAAGCGATCCTTGTGTCTATAAAATGGTTGAAGGCAATTTTATCAATTTCCTAGTTATATATGTTGACATAATATTAAAAATGGGAAATGAGGTGCAAGTCTTACAGTCAATTAAGACCTGGATAAATGAATGCTTCTCCATGAATGACTAAGGTGAAGCAGCCTACATTTTTAGGATCAAGATCTATCGAGATAGATCTCAAAGACTGCTTTTCCTAAGTCAAAGTACATATATTGACAAGGTACTCAAAAGGTAAAATATGGAAAAATCCAAGAGAGGATTATTACCTATGTCACATGGTGTAAATAACTCCTAGAAAATGTGTCGACAAACACAAGAGGAGATTGACAGAATGAGTAGAGTCCCTTATGCTTCGGCAGTGGGTTATATCATGTATGACATGCTATGTACTAGGTTTGATGTTTCCATTGCTTTAATCATGGTGGGTAGATATCAAGACAATCCAGGAGAGATGCATTAGACAACTGTTAAAACTATCCTAATGTACTTAAGGCGTACTAAGGATATGTTCCTGGTGTATAGAGGATATCAGGTACTAGTTGTGAGGGGATACACTGATGCTAGTTTCCAGACATATCATGATGATATGAAATCATAGTTAGGCGACATCTTTGGCTTGAATGGTGGTGCAGTGAGCTGGAGAAGCTCAAAGCAATCTGTGGTTGCTGATTCTACAGCAGAGTCCGATTATATTGCAGCTTCTAATGCAGCAAAAAAAGCAGTCTGGATACGTAGCTTTATCTCAGACATTGCTGTTGTACATTGCAGTGCAGACCATGTTCCAGTATATTGTGATAATACTGCTGCAGTGGTGACTGGTAAGGAGCCTAGGTCTCACCAGAGGACAAAGAATATTCTTCAGAAGTTTCATCCCTGGAGGGATTTTACTCAAAGAGGTGAAGTGACAGTTATCAGAGTAGCCACAAAGGGCAACGTGGTAGACCCCCTGACTAAATCCATTTCTCAACAGGAGAATGATTCACTTGTGAGAGCTATAAGATTGAAGCCAGTTAGTAGTTGGATCTAGTGTATGTGGGAGTATTGAAAGTGCGTGACCTAGACCAAACTTGTTTTGTACTTTGATTACTGTTACATGTATTCTGTTTTTTTTGTACATGCGTTTATCTTGAAATGATAGTGTAGATACTTCTACATCCACTTTGTCTATGGAAATTTCCTTAGATTACCTGTCACATCAAATGGTTATAGCAGGTCCCAGGCTATAATGAGAACCCTAATATTCCATGACAATAATCTAAATGTAACGTCCAATGGTCTAGTTACATAATTTTGAAAGGATACAAATGATGTGTGACCATCAGGTGCTGGGGGCTCATAAGCATTGAGACTTCTTCTCATGAAGTTCACACTTGATTATCTCTAGCTATTGAGATCTTGTGGACAGACCCGCTTAATAGGAACACCACATGTTTCTGGTGTCATTGGTCGTTCCTATCTATGGACATGTGTAATGGTCTCCTGACTTGAGATCATTATCAATGAATGTCATTTAATTACACACATTTGATATAAGGCAAAAACCATGGTGATAAAGTCATGGTGAGGTATTTTTTATCGGGTACATCATTAATGAATTGTCATTGATTGAATGATCGAGAAAGGACTTGTCGCTTCCGAGTTCAGGAAGAGATAACTTGGGCCTGGTTGATTACGATGGTTGAACCTTCATTAAATCCCTGTCCATGGTAGTGGAAGGTAAGACTGTCCGGACAAATCAACAAAAAAAATAAAGCAAATAAAGAATGATGACACTAAGTATGCATTCTTCTTTATTGATATATCGATGACAAAGAGATTAGATTACACCGACCATGTTTGAAGGAAGGCGGTTGTTGTTTTGACATTGTCTTATCTCTATAAGGGCCTCGATGGGTTGCTAAACCCTGCTCTAGGTCAGTGATATTATTCACTGCTATTGGGAAAATAGACTATAGGGTCACACACGATATCACCTTGGGAATCTTCCCTATTCTAGGAATAGGAATTTAGAACATGGTGGGCCCCACCAAAGGGTCTGAAAACTATCCAAGTTCTATGGATCACCAAAGAATAAATAAATTCATTAATTATTCGAGTTTAGAATAATTCGTTGAATTTATTTATAACATCTATTTACAAGTTTTATAGTAAATACCCGTATTAATATTTTTCGACTGGAGTTAAATATCATAGGTTAGTTTAAAATTAGCAGGAGGAATGAGTCGAGTTGAAGACTCAAATTTATCACGTAATATATTTATATATGACGAGTAAGCGCTAAATTGTACATATTATTTATACCATGATTTTATTTGTCATAAATAATTATTTATATCGCTTATATAGCAGATATATATTACACGGGGACCTGGAACCTATACGGTTTGTTTTAACATTCCCTATATAAGTGAGAGAGATTCTCCCCCATTATTACTATTCATGTGTCAAGATTGAGAGGATCTCTCTCCTCCTGGAATTTAGAGAGAGATACTCTCAAGCAAATAAGGATCTTCAAGATCATCCATCCCGGAACGAAGCTTCCTACTTTGCGGTGATCATCGTTGCGCTGAAGAGAGCGTTGGAGATCCGTGCTAGCACCCGGATCCTGACGGATGACACGTGAGAGGATTTTCAAGGCGTGTGTGGACGATCTATAGGGCTTCGATGTCGGAGTCTTCGAGCAATGATCACCGGCGTCCTGCTCGTCAATTATGAATAAGGTAAATGTTCAGTTTAAATTTTGTGCTCCTTATTAACCCTGCGAGATCCTCGGACCAAGCCGGGACAAGATCACCGGAGTTGATAGGGTTATGTCACATTGGTGGAGAAGAAAATTTTAAAATCCCAGCCCACCGGGTTCCGCTATGCAGTCCCGGTACCTAACAAAAGAAACAACTCTTCCACAAAAAAACCCACAACCTATACAATTTCCTCAACACATGATGGGGAAAACCGATCCTTAATTGAGTGAAATATTGAGTGAAATATTTTCACAAGTCATATTGAACATTCATAACATTGATTCTATTCAATCCATTACTGGATAGTCAAAATTTCTAAAGGAAATCATCACATTTAAGAGGAAAATATCGTATAAGAACCAATTACTTCTGGTAAAAAAATTTAGCACAATAATCCAAGGATCCCTTCCACCAAAGATGAGTGTCCCAGGATGCCCTTACATCAATGTTGTACTAGGAGAGAAAAAAGTTGTCAAAGCCATGTGTAACCTAGGTACTAGTGATAATCTCATTTTATATGCTATCTAATAACATTTAAGCCTAATAGGACTCAAACCCACATCTTTCATAGTTAAACTTGATGATCGTACAATTATGATTCCCAAAAGAATTTAAAAGGATGTTCTGGTATAATTATAAATCTTCATATACGTTGTTGACTTCATTGTACTAGAAATGAATCCAATCATAGATAATAAGGAACAAACACTAATCATTCATGGACATCCCTTCTGAGAAAAAATCAACTATGTTATCTGAGTCTGAAATAGGAACATGACCATTCTTGTTTGAAACATGATACTAGAAATGAACATCTATAATGCAAGCTCACAAATAGAAGATTATGAGGATATTCATGAATAAAACATGATAGGAATCAATGATAATGAATCCATAAAACATAAAGAAATATTCGAGTAATGTTTATGTTAGGAAGGGATTAATTTAATTCTCTCACGTGAATAATGTTTATATCATTATCTAGAATCTCTTTCAGACGTCTCTAATGTTGAAATCATAAGATCAACAATCAGTAGAATCATTCAGGAAAGAACATTCATGGGGACTACTCCAACTCCCTCCCATAACACTGATCAATATAGTATAGGATTTGAAAATACTACACATGGGTAATCAATCCTATCTTAAAATCTAAAAAAAATAAATTGATCATGATCCAATGTCTCGGTCTTCTGCTAAAATTTTGAACGAAGACGATCATGAATTTAAATAACTTCAGACTGCACTTATGTATGCCTTCCTAGGATAAAATGGAACACATAATATTTTTATTTCATCTTCTCTTCATGATGATTATGATAGGATTCTTCTATATGTCTTAAATATACATATGAAAGACCCTAGATAGACTCTATCTGATATTCCTCGGATAATCCCACTAATCAGGACTCATGGAATTGTTCTAGAACCTGAATGAAATCCATGTCCTCAATCTTGGTGGAGACTCAATCCTAATATCAAATAAGTAGTGAGAAAAGAACTTAGGAAATTGTTAAATGCTAATACCATCTATCCCATATGTACGAGTGACTTGGTTGTCCCAAACCATGTCGTTCTAAAGAACGTTAGAATCACAGTAATAACAAATAAGGATAGAGAGATTCTTCCAACTAGGGTGAGTAGTGGATGGAGAGTCTTCATAGACTATAGGAATCTCAACTAATTTACCTAGAAGGACTATTCCCCCCTAACATTCATTGACCACGTCCCCGAGAGAGTGGAAGGTCATGAATTCTACTATTTTTTAGATGGGTTCTCAGTGTATAGTCAAAATTAATACTCCCTAGATGATCAAGGGAATACTAAATTTACCTATACATTCAACACCATTGACATCCAACACATTACCATAGGATTATACAATTCCCCCAGAACCATCCAATGGTGAATGATGGGAACCTTCTCAGACTTGGTAGGGGAATTTCTAGAGGTCTTGATGAATGACTTCTCAGTGATTGGGGGTACATTAAAGTTATGTCAGAGGAATATGTAGATAGTTTTTTCAAAATGAGAAGAAATGAATCGGGTGTTAAACCAGAAAAAATGTCATTTCATTATTCTAGAGGGACTATTCCTTGTCTATATAGTCTCAGGTAAGGCAATTGATGTCAATAAACAATAGGTTGACATCATTTGTCACCTTCGGTCACCCAAAACTTTTAAGGAAGTGAGGTCATTCTTAGGACATGCTTGTTTCAATAAAATATTCATTAAAAACATTAGTTCAATATCTCTTCCACTTTGGGGTCTTCTAGTAAATGATCCTCCATTTGTTTAGACAGAATGAAATGAGGGTTCTTTCTCAACCCTCAAATCATCTCTCACATCTTCTCTAATTATGAAATCCCCAAATTGATAACTTCATTTCAAACTCATGGGTGATGCCAGTGGATTTTCTTTAGGAGTTGTGTTCATAAAACGTTTTTATATAACTCCTTATTTAATTTCTCATGCAAGAAAATACATAAATGATGCCAAAATCAACTACACCACCAGTAAGAAAGAGTTACTTGCTATTGTTTTTTCCTCAGAAAAATTTATGCCTTACCTCTTTGGACCCCCTATCGTTGTGTTCACTACCCATTCCACACTGAAATACCTCTTACAGAAATAAGATGATAAGGCTGGAACTACTAGGTGGGTCCGTATATTACATTAATTTTACCTCAAAATCAAGGACAAAAAGGTTGTTTTAAATGTTGATGCTGATCACCTCAAAATAATGGAATTCAAAGACAACTCACGCCACCTTTCTATGTCTGATTCATTTCTTAGTGAGAAAATCTATTATGGGAGTGATTTCGCATGGTATGCTGACATAAAAAACTATATGGTGATGGGTGAAATTAAAAAATTCACAAGGACCCAGGAAAATATTAAATTCCTTTCTGATGAAAAAGACTTTGTGTTTGAGGATTCTTACATATTCAAATTATGCCCTGATCAAATCCTTAAGAGATGTGTTCCCAAGTCTGAGAAAGAGTCCATTCTAAAATTTTTTAATGGAGAGGCATGTGGAGACCGCATTTAAAAAAATAAATCCACTAAAATGGTCCTATAAAGTACATTATACTAGAATAACCTCACTAAGGAATCATTCCAATTTTGAAAATGTGTTCCTCAATTTCAACAATTAGGATCCATTACCAAAAGGAATCAAATTCTCCTCACTCCCATTATGGTCGTTGAAATATTTTATTTTTGGGGAATTGATTTCATTAGTACATTCCCAAACCATATGTGGTACCTCTAAAATTTTTTAGTTGATTATTATGTCTATAAATGGGTTTAGACAATTCCCACTAAGTCCAATGACCATCATGTTCTGATATGTTTTTTGAAAGAGCACACATTTTCTCGATTTGGAATTCATAGGGCTATAAATAGTGATTGAGGAACCCATTTCAGTAACTTCCCGTTCTCTTCACTCAAGTCTAATTATTATATTTCTAAAAATGATTCAACTACGTACCATCCTAAACCCAATGGTCACGCTGATTTATCGAATAGGGATATTAAGAAATTTCTTAAAAAAACTATCAATCCCTTTTTAAATGATTAGTCTTAGAAACTCGTGTATGCCCTTTAAAAAATCGTACAAAATTCAAAACTATACTAATAATGTCATCATATAGGTTGGTTAATAGAAAATTCTTCCATTTACCTATGGAAATTGAGCATAAGGCCTTTTGGGAAATCAAATAAAATGAATTTTGATATTTCTCTGGCCAAAGAAATGAGGAAATACAATCTGAATTAACATGAGTAACTCAGAATGGAGGATTAAAAAAATTAAAGGATAAATAAAACAAGATCTCAAGCCTACCAATCATGGATTTTCAAGGTCATACACTTTGAACTACTATATTTGTGCTATTGTATTGTCAAAACTATCATTTACTCCCAGGAAAGTTGAGGTTGAGAATGTCAGGTCCACATAAAGTGAATAAGGTGTACCCCCATGAGGAAGGAGTGATTCATGACCCCAAAAGTGATCACATTTTCAAATTCAATGGTCATAGGTTAAAACCATTCATTGAATAATTTAATAAATAGGAAACAAAGGTTGATTTAATAGATGAAACCAGTGAACTAGGAAAAAATTGACAGATTTTTCATCCATGTTCTGCTAATGATGTTAAAATAAAGCACTACAGGAGAGGCAACCCATGGGTTTCATGTTTCCAATCATTGATTAATAAATAACTTTGATATTTTTTTAAAAACAATATAATGTTTATATGGTATTTGACCAATAGTATGGATGGTTAATAAAGGGGAGATACATATTCATCCATGTCACATGGCATGATCCTTGAGTAATACCTTACATAGAAATTTGAAAAAAATAAAACGTATAATCGGTTTATTTTATTATTATGTGTTTTTTGGTTAAAAAAATTTGAAAATTGTTATACCTTATATTGTAAACATGTTCTTCTATTATGAGTATGGATGGGTATAAAAGGAGAGATAAATATTAATCCGTGTCACGTGGCGTTATCTTTGAGTAATAACTTTCCCTAAATTTAAAAAGAAGATAATGGATTATTATTTTATTTTATTTTATTTTAACGTTTTTTATGTTATCAAAATACAAAAAATTAATTATAAAATAAAAGGACATGTCATAGGTTGTGGGGAAAGTCCTACCACAACCAGACAAGTCGTTGGAACTTGAACCCAAGACTGAAGGGAGACTGGTGAATGCATGTTCAACATCAACCACCAGGTGACTTCATTTCATGATTCTCATTTTCATTGTCTTTTTCACCTTCTCTCCTATACCACCATTAATTTTTTCATTTATTTAAGGACTAGTGATAGTGTTATTATATGTTGGGTGGAGTTGAATTAATAAAAATTGATTTTTTGTGCGTAAAAATGTGTGGAAGAAAATCATTCATTAACCTTGAACATAATAAAACACATTGCAAAATCTGAAGTTGGATATCAAAAATTTTATTTCATTCCTAGATTCAAATTTTGATGAATTTTTATGTTCATGTGCACCGATTAGGGAAATATCGGTTGTCTGAGGTTATTTTTCAAAATTTATATTTTCAATAATTTAATTACAAAAAACACAATGCATGTCCTATATATTTTGTTGTATTATTTTGAGTTCTTTGGGTTCCATAATAAATTTAATAGGTTTTGTTATAATATTAATTTTATCATGAATATTGTAAAAAAACAAAAAAAATAAATTGTGCAGCGAGTAATTGATTCACCTAATATGAGGAATTCAACACATGGGGATTGTGACTCCATAGTTATTTATCCCAGATTGGAGCATTTTATCACAATTTTTTCTAATTTTAATTTGTTCTCGATTGATTATACTCAAGATAATGATCGAGTATGTGATATTCACTTGGTGCCCAAAGGTTCTTGATCCTTGGAGTCATCGACAAAGTCTTGCTACATGGGTTTTCTCAATTGAGTTCAATTTCAATTACCATGGAAAAATAAGAAAAAAACTAAAAGAAAAAAAAATGAAAAAATTTAATACGCATGTTAATTTTAAAATATTATTTCTATTAGAGCTTCCAAATTATCTCTCTTGAATACAATTGAACCCCCATGTCTATTGTGAAGCACAACACTTCAACATGATTAATTTGAATTGGATGAAATATGGCGATGAATTTGAAAAAAAGGAATGAGATTAGTCTTGGTATATTTGTCTATATCTAGATTGTTTTAAATTATTTTGATGAGTTTACTAATTTGTTTTATGAGGCCTTTGGGTGATCAATGTGTATTAAAATGTTTTCAGAAAAGGGAAATAGAATTTAATATTTTATAGATATATTTTTCTTGGGAGTGGAAAAAATAAATTTGGGGGGGTGTTAATAACCCCTAAATTAGGCTAATATTCAGTTTTTTGTAATATAATAATCTTGTTCTTTGCTAATCATAAACATCATTTTTAGTGCATTTTACTGTTTGAACGTTATTTCACATTATGATTGTAATTCCTTCTTAAAATTCACTATAAAAGGGAACATTATGGAACATCTCATAAAATATAACATGGTATTGATTTTATATAAATATTTTATTTTCAGGTCTTCCTTGATATAAGGAACAATTAATGTTTTTGGAGCACTTTAAGAGTCACATTAGAATACCACCAAGTGGTCATTGAACCAACAACATTCTAGGTGATGTGAACTGGAAATCTTCCCAAAAAAAGTAATTTATAGGAAATTTTTCAAACCCAATGATTCTATAAATTTTTATAAAGATATAGGATATCATGGGGAAACTATCATTCGACTTTTTCCCAAGCTAATTAGGATTTTTAATGGAGTTCTAGGTAGACCAATTTGAAGAAAAATTATTGTGCTAGATTCTGCGGCCTAGAAAAAAACCTAGCATTTAAATCATATCTCTCAATCCAAAATATATTTTCAGTAGAATACTTACTAGATATTATGGGACATTGGGGATAGATTTTATCATTCTATTTCCCACTCTAATTTATCCACCAAGAAGGTTATTTTGGTTCATCGTTTCAGTGTATTCATTCTGGATGTCACTTCAAGGCAAGAGTTGAAAAGCCTCCACTACATTAATTTTCCACCCATCTAGGCCCACCAAAATCAATTAAAGAGACTTGAATAGTATGTGGATCAAACCAATCTTTATAAATGCATATTTAAGGTAGTATTGGTATAGGATTTAGTGATATGGGAGAGTTATATTCATTGTAATGTTATTATGACGATTTGTATTTGTAACATTCTTCTTTCTAATGTATGTTGTTTGAATCAACTTAGTTTTAATAAATGTTATTATTATTATTATATTATGTTCTTCTTTATTTCACATTGATACCGTTTCCTCATGGTGTGAACTAATTCTCACCAAACCTTGTGATATTCTTCACACAATGGTAGATTGATCGTTTTTTTGTTTGTCTTACTTGTTCAATTCCTCCCTTATGAGTCTACTTTCGACTTACGTCAAGAACATGTCATTAACGGAGGGATAACTCATTTATGGGTTTATACAAGGAAGTATATTGGGGCAGGATTTGATATTATTTCTCACTCTCTAAATGTTATTAATTTTTTTATATGAGTTCCTTTAGTTCAGTGGTTTTCCTCTTCCTCTTCCTTATAGAATTTATTTTCCCCACATTTATGTTCTAATAAGATCTATTACCATGGAGTGCTTCTAAAAATTATCAAACAAGTTTATATGTGATCATAATGTGTTTGTGAAGGTGTTTAACCAGTATGTGATGAGGTTAGATTAAATTCATAGAATTAATCCTTATCGAGTTAATGAAATTGAAATTGTTAAAAAAGAATTCATCCAATCCCCCCGAGAAATCACATTGGATCAACTCATTTTCTCAGAATTTGATTTCACATAGATCTCTTAGTGTTATTATAATTGCATCCAAAATGAACCCATGTTGTCCACTTCATATCCAAAAAGACATCTTTTTATATTTTCTGTCTCTAGGTTCTTCTTAGGTCTTTGAGGATCTGACAACCCAAGTTACCCTTCATGAAACCGCTAAACCCTTAGAAATTGTGTAAATTTGGGTGAGACCAAGATGATTCAAAGAATAAATCCTCTATGTCCCATTTTATAACTTTTAGACATAGATTGATGTACATTCTCCACATGTATCCTTGTTCTACCGTCTTTCTTGAATTCTTAGCAATTTGATTGAATCACAACCTCTGATCCATCATCGTCGGTGGGAGAGGCACCTCATCCATTCCTTATATAAACTAAAGTGTTTTTATAAATTCTCCTGCATAATAAATTCTAATGTTGGACCCTGCCTATGATTATTGTAGGAAAACTGTTAACTCATTTCAACATTAGTATTTCACATTGAATCATCATCACCACACTGCTTCATTTATGAAAGGATAATGGGTTTCTCAATCATTGCATCACAGCGTCACCATGGTGTGAAATGTTAAAAGGAAATAAAATAAACTTTTTATGTTTAATTTATTGTCATTTAAACGTTCAAAAAATAAATTTTACCCTCTACCCACACATGTCGAGGTATGCCTCTACCTAATGAAGAAATATCCTCATGAGCTAAATGATTCTCTTATATTTCTAATCCGAGTTACAGTTTATGATTTATAATGATTTGAAAATAAAGTAATATTTATTTAATTTTTTTATTTATGGTCACATACGAAAAACTAATTTCCATAGTTGACTCATGTCGGCCTTTTTAGGCTCCGCCTAAGGAAAGCACACTCTCACAAGATCAATGATACTCTAACATTTCTAGTATGATTTACCATTTATTAATTAAGAATATTTGAAAAATAAAATAAAATAATTTTATTATTTTATTTATGGTTATGTCATTTTATGGTTTTCTCACTGGAGATCTATGTTGATTAAACACAAGTTGTTCCTAGGATAAGTCCACTAATCTATACACCATGGTGCCCTCAAATTTTCTTATCTAGGAACCCATTAAAGAGTTATTTCACATTTTCAAGAAAATCTCCCATGCAATCAATATAAAATCATTTCATTTATTGACCGATCGTTCCAGGCACTATGGGCCTCAAAATCTAATGCCATCCAAGTGCCTATACTCGTAATTTTCTGAGTATTTTTTGAAAAATAAAACCAGAAAAATATTATTCATTACAAATGGGATTATATAGGAAAAATAATTCTTTTTAGATAAATATCAGGTGTACCTTTTTTGATGTCAGTGAATAGGTAAACATCAACATGTATACAACAAAATAAGCTTTTTCTCTTATTCATTATTTTAAATTGATTACCATTCTTCAAAACCTCATTTTTATAAAACTAAAAATAAACTAACACATGATATTTTTTAAAGGTTGACCACTTGTGGTGAGTATCTTTTACAAGGTGTGTTATAGTTTTTATCTGAAATTAGATGATTGATTATTTATTATAGAGAAAAATTCAATTTGTCATGAGGGTGTTTATGGATGCTTTCAAAATGTATCCTTTCATTGTAAAAACACTAACACTCATTATATATCTCATATATATTATATTAAAGGTATATATTTTTCAATGAAGATGATAAATCAATAAAAATATCCATAGTGGTTGATTCAACATTAGGAAATAATCGTTTTTCAATAAAATTTTAGTCAATTATATATAGATCTAATTTTTCATGACACACTCTAGATAATCATATTCAATTTTAATCATTCCTATGATATAAATACCATCATGAAGTTCATTTAAAAATAATATTCATTATTTCATTAAAACTAATGATATATCCACCATGGATGACTATCTATGATCATGGAATTTCATTATATAATAAAATCCAAAATTAACTATAAATTAAAAAATAAAAAATAATACTAAAATTTAAAATATAATTATTATTTAATTAAAATTACAAATTTATAATTCACCAACTATAAAACCCAATTGAATTGATTTTAGTAAAATATCATCTCGATTATAGATCAATAACTGTTTTTCACATTCCATCATTTAATATAACGAAATTTTTTATCACTTACACAATATTATTATAGGACTCACCATTACCTAAAATCTAACAGATATCTATATGTTCATTTAATTTGTAGTTCCTCACTAATGTATCCTTAATTCAACCAGATGAATTCTTTTCCGACTCAATATTTACATATCCTCTCTTTGGTTTCTCAACTCCCCTGACATATAACATACAATGATAATAATAATTATTACATGGTGTTTGTAATTCTAAATTACAATATATGATATGAAAAATAATTTTAATTTTAATTATCATTTTATCCTTATACCTAACATAAACTATAAGGAATCCAAATATATATACAGTTTCATTGTCTTATATTGGATTTCAGGGATTGAGTGAATTTTTAGGGTTGTTTAGATTGTGTAAAATTATGTTTTGGACCTCAAGATGTTCACCAATACATCGTAATGGATTTGGAGAAATCCAAATTACAAATTCATCCATTGAAGGTGAATATATTTGTAATTATGGACCATTGAGAGTAAAATACCTATGAGGGAATATTATATTGGGTTTTTGGAATATTTAATTGGATAATTATATAATTAAAGATACTTGGATTTAAATTTCTTATTTTCGGGAGAGATCATACTATTATGGGTGTTCAATGCCGTGGAAACTCTCTTTTTTGAGAGTATTATGGAAGAAAATTTACATTGATTCCCAATTTAATAATATTTAAGGAATAAAACATATTTAATTGACATATTTCTTTAAAATTATATCTACATATCACATGGATCGATGAATCCCTAATTTTGGTCATCAGAGTGGTTCTAGATGTATGCAATATAGTGTCCTGTATTAGTTTTGGAATCAATAGGTGTGTGATATACCTGATTAGTTATGCATTTTTAGTTTTTATAAATATTTAGGTAAATCCCCACATTCCATAGTTCACGTCAATGTACAGTCATGAATGGGTACACAATGGGCGTGTTAGATACTAACCAATAAAATAGGTGTTTGAATCAGTCTTAGTACTAGTTTTTGGTTTTTTTTTGATTAATTACTAACCATCTATAATGATTGTTTAATTAAATTAAATTGAATGATATAATTATATTATATCAAGTGTTAAAATTAAAAAAAATTCCACATGATTTTATTGAATTTGGTGGGGGTTGGTGTGATATTCCATTGATTTCAAATTATTCACTTGTTGCTAACTTTTAATTCTTATTAGCTTACTTTCTATCAAATAATTCATGTTTAGGGAAAACCAAAATAGAATATTGAGCACATAAGAGAGACTCGAACCTCATATTTATATTCCTTGTGAGTTTACACCCTTTTTAATGATTCTACTAATACCAAAACCAACATAGTAAGATCATTTCAAATCCTATATATCACTTAACCTTCATTCTATAATACAGAATAATGTTAATATCGGTGTTCCAATATTTTCAACATTATAATTATTAGAAAATTTTAGAGATTCATACTATAGTATTCTAGTTTTTAATTATAAATGGTCTATATTAATATGAATATAATTTATAAATTAAAAAAAGGAATCTAGAATGGTTGTTTATCATTTTTTATCGAGCCATTATTTTTAAGGGCTTCCATGATTGATTTTCAATATAATTATAATTTACTTTATGATTATCATTTAAAACATCTAAAAATTGAAGGATAAATTAGATAATGTATTGTAATTAGATTATGCTATGGAATTAAAGGAATTGAATATTCAGTAGACAATATAAATAATCATTGATAATATTTATTATGATATAAAGTGTTTTGGATATTTTATTTTATATTCTAATTTTTCATTCACTATATATTAATGAACATCTTAATTACTAAAATATATTCATTAAATTAGTGTTATAATCATGTTCTCACAACATGTAATATAATATGGAATTTTTAATCCTCTTATTTTAGTTGGAGATGTTGATAGTCATTATTTGAGAATATTTCTTGGAATATTTATTTTTATATAGAATTATAATTACTATTTATTGGATCAATAACTTTTCATATATTAATATATAAATTCAATATGGAAATAAAAAAATCTACAAGATAGAATTAAATATTTTTGATGTTATAATCCAAATAATATTATCTACAAACATTTTCAAATAGATTATATTACCCTCTTTGCCCTTTAAATTTGTAAGATGAAAAAACTTCCCAAAACAAGTAATATATATACACATTCAATTATTTCACTTGAAATGCATGTATTTATGGAATATATGAAAAAATGTGGTATGGATTTCCCATTTTATGGATGTAGTTGAGGTGGACGTTATTGAGAATGGATAATAGATTTTTATCACTTTTATTGTGAACATTCCAACCCACTATGATGATGTTGATTTCAATATTGTAGGCATTGATTAAGAGTTGGGATTGTAATTTTTTTTGAAACATAGCTTAAATGATTTAACTTTATTTTATGGGAGTTGGTGTGGATGAATGAATTTATATATAAAGAAGAAAAATGGATTTGTTTGTAAAAATGAATAAATAAAATTATTGTGAAAAAAGGATATGAAATGTTGACTATAAATGAATCTAGGATTTTATGTATATGAAATGTTCATGTCAAAATGAATAATTAAGATTATATGGTGAATAATTTTTTTTTTATTTTAGAAATAATTATTAAATAACTATGAAATTTTATGATTCTGTTAATTGAATAGTTTTTTTCATTATATTATGTCAGATGTATGTTGTGAGGTAAAAAATGATATTTTTTTCTTTCATATGTATATTAAATTACAATTGAGTGTTTTAGATCTATAATATAATTATATTTGTTAATTTATCATATTACACCAACAAATACTGTTATGTTGGTCGATTCATAGAATATCCATGGGCTCTCTGTAATTTTAAATTTTAATATTGTTGAGATTTCAAATTGGTGAATTCTCCCCCTAAACATCTCCTTCCACTGTACATAGTATGATATGTAGTTATAAAATGACATAAGGGAATTATAATTGTTTTGTTTGTTCTCATACATGATATAATGATCAACGTTAATTTATACATGAATGTGGTGGATGTGGAGACATAATTGTAATTTAGATACATCTATTATTAAATTATACATGTTCGTTAAATATTGAGGAATTATTCATACTCATAAAGTTCTATTATGGATTTATGTTTAGACATCTTTGTATTTCAAAATTATGTGTCTATGATGAGTTTGATGAGGTGAAAAGTTTTTGGATTTTACTATTATATACTGCTGAAGCTGAGAAGAATGATTTATAGATATTATGGTAGTGTTATGAAGTCCTTTTTTTGGGTGTATGGAGAATAGTATAGTAATATAGTGTTTGAGCGTTACCATTCATATATACATTTATCATTTTTATTTTCCTCAACACTATGTAATACAAGGTGAGTGAGATATAGGGAGGATTGAAATTTTATTTTCTAGTTTAATTGATAACTGGGTTTTTCTGATTAATAACACTGAATTTATTGGCCTTCTTACTTATTATTATGAGAGGATTTATGGATGATTACTCTAAGAATTAATTTATGATCACGCCTATGTAAAAAAATTACTAATTTCTATAGGGGATTATGGGATCAAGATGGCTATTTATGATCATTATGTTGTTTAATATATATTTTTAATTCATGGTTATGGTCATTTGAATGGTTCATGATTTTTTTTCTATAAAATTTTATCTATATTATAAGAAATTTAATTTATCAGAGATCAATGTTTATATATATATGTGTGTGAGTTTTGTTTTTATATTATTTTTCGTATGACATGTTTAGGGCATTTCATCGTATTTGAGTATGTTTTATACCATAAGTGCTATTAAAAAAAATGTATTATCTATTTGGGGAAGGCTTCAAGGTAAAATACAATTTTTATTACATGCTATAGAGAGTTTTCAATGTTGTTGGGTTATGAAATAGTGTTATAAAGTCTTTTTTTAGAAATATGATCAGTTTCATGGTTATAAAATAATAATGATTGAAGCTCTTTATAGGGAATTCAAGTTAATTGATATTAATACATGATGTAAGAATGGTATACTATCCTTGAAAAAGAAATCCCCCCTTGTGATCTGAAATTAGTAACATAGGCTTTCTAAATATAATATGATAAATTATGTCACGTGTAGGGGTGAGAGATAGGTTTAAAAAATACATATTTTGTCATTCCGTGATGAGATATATGAAAATATTTCATTAAATAGTATCTGATATTAAAGAAATTATTTTTAAGAGTCTTTAAATTATTCAAATTTTTTAGATATGGTCCTACAATGTAATTCCAATCTGGTACATGTCGATGATGATTAATATGACGTGGTATAGAATCACCAGCACATTTAATCCAATGAAGATAATTATGAGGGGAATTTTATTTGAGTGTTTCCACAGAAGATCCAACAAAGGTTTGAGTCTTCCATTTTATGTCATCAAACCATAGATCAGTTTCCACTTTGAGAGTCTGGATTCGGACAGGCCAAAACATGAGGTGAAAATAGCCAGTCTTAATTATTCAAAAGAGAAGTGGGGTGAAATCGAAGAGGTATCCATTGATGACCAATCATGGAAACTCATAGGAGACTATAATAATGATTTTCATGGATAATATCTCCTTAATCAAAACAGGAGGAATGGTATGAAATGCAACATGAAGCGTCATAATTATTATTCCTATTTGACCCTTCCAATAGAGATGAGTTTCACAAAATGGATTAAAGTTGTAGTGAGTGCTGATGATCCCATGGTTTCGGATTATCAGAACTCGAAAAAGGGTGTAGTCAATGAGGCATTTACATTATAATACATTATTAATGGTCATCCAAAAGAGGTGGTTGTGGGTAAATCAAATAATTTGGATCTTCTAATGCACTCCATTGGAGAAAAGTAAGAGGAATTTCTGATGATTAATTCCACATTAGAAGTAACTTATAAAATGAAGGGAAGAATGCTAAGAGAGTAAACTACTAGTGAGTAATGGGGATTGATTGAGAAGAAATACTGTATACTAATAAAAGGTTTCAATTAGGGGACAATAAAAAAGATGAATACATGAAATCATGGAATTATATATAATAAATTTTAAGACATCTTAAAGGATGATATGGGAACTCAAAAAGCTTTTATCCCCTGGAATTTTTTTAGGGATTCTTATTTGAAAAGACTTAATATTTATTTTGATAATTATGTAGTTTCTTTTAGTTCACGATCTAGTTATACTGTGTGGGTTCTCAGTTTTCTCCTAAATGTTTTTTATTCTTAAAAATGTTATATTTCAGTTATGACTACTTTTAGGATGAGTTATGTTATTTGATTGTGAAGTTTATTTATTTCATGGAATTCTTTAAACCCTTTTGTAAGAGTTCACATTTCTAGTAGATTGGTACTCAATATAAGAATTCCATCCTACATGATTTAGAATATATACATATTGAGGATGATAGGATACTGAATTACTAGAAGTTATTGTGTTTAGATATCTATCATGAAGTCTCCATGTTCATATCTCTATTATATCCTATGTTGTTATCGACAATATAGGTTATCAAGAGGATGTTATCTATAAATAGACAACTTTTTTTGATGAGTGACCATAAATATCCATGGAAAATATTTATCTCCATATGTAATTATTTTCATAGTATGATAATGTTCTAGATATAATCGTTTCTTTTAAAAACATCTATATCGTTTTCCCCATTGTTGGAATTTCACACACTCCTCATAGAGGATCAGATCTGGTATTTTCAATTATAAGGATGAATCCATCAAAATATGTTGTCTCTGAACATCCATTGTTTTTAGTATGGATTTGGATTCCCAAATAATTTAAATTTATTTCTAGAATACCTTCAATGGAAGTAACAGTAGTGATATTAGGTTGGTATAATATCATATCACCCAAGAAGATATGTAGACAATAGAGGAAATCATTGAAATATAAATTATCATTAGGGATATACAGAAGAGTGCTTTGATAATGATGGTAATTAGTATATTATGATCCTTTATGGAGTTTAATTTTCATAGACACATGATCTATTTCTCTTAATCCATGAAATCCAAATATCATGTGTATGATTATATGATTTTATTCTAGATATGTGTATACATTATTTAATTAATGAAATAATTACTCAAATATTTCATTTAACCAAGTTTTTTCCCTATATTTATGGTGTAGAGGATTTTAGTTCACAGGTTGGAAATTATTATAGTTGGAATTCATGTAATCCATTATTATGTAAGTAGTTATTTGAAGCTAATTCTAGAGAATAATAACATATAAGATTATCTTTTATGATTATTGTTATGACCATAATTTTCAATCCATAATGAGAACATGGTTTAATTATTTCATGTTATTATATATTTCTTAAGGAGTTAAGTAATATTCATTGATGTTCACTAGGAGAAGACAATGTTAACGGCTGAGGTGGTCCATCAGATCAATCTGAAAGAAATTTTAGTCCCTCAAATCCATGATGATAAAGGTGACATATATTTTTCTGAATTCCCATGTTGTTTTTTCCCCGTGTAGTGGAAGAGTACACTGATGTCATTTCGGGTGAGGTTGTGACTGTACTCAATCAATGTGATACATTTTTATGATTTCACTTGAGCATAGATCTAATATTTTTCACCACATATAATATGGAACATTATTTATTGTAGGATATATATATTATCATTGGTGACCTTTATAGATAAATTTAATTCAATAGTGTATATTACAATGGGTTTTTTCAGTCATGTTTGTGAAGATTATGGGTTATGTATTTTAAATAAGTATTGATTATTATATCATGAACTATATTTTATAATGAAATTCTATCCACTTATAAGGATTTATTACATATTCAATATTATATGGGATATATATTGTTCTCAATGCTCAATCTATGTTCAGGATATCATCATAGGTAGGTGAAGGATTGGAATATTCAAATTAATTACTTTATATATCATTTTGGAATCTACTAATTTTTTTTTCCATTTAGTTTCATTAACACACCATCTCTGTCCTTGAGGATCGTGAAATATATAATTAATGAGTTCCTATATTTATTTATATTTGTATTAATTGATAAAAACCCTTATAAGTTGAATATTATATGACAATATTCTGTTGAACTTTTGAGATGTTTTATATGTTCCTTGATATCAATATCTATTTTTATACTCTCAATGTCTTAGTTACAAAACTATGAGTTGAATTTACATTGGAATGTTATATATCCTTAGGTGTTATATATGGATCAATATATCATTTATATATTTGTTTCTTCCTAATACACCGTGAATGATGATAAGGTTTATAGATTTAATGTTCTTAAAGGAAACTGCATGTTATTCAGGAAGGTCATTACTCAGAACACAACTCCTTAGACTAACATCACATGAAAGGATATATATATATATATATATTATTTATTGGCATGCTTTGAGAAACTATTGAGGGTTTATAGGGAAATCTATATTCCTTCCTTATTCAATATTTTTTGGAAGAGATAATTGTATTTGAGTTTTATTGGGATTCTTCTATTAGAGATTGGGTATTGTTTATACAATACATAACAGTAATCTCATATTTGTCTAATATGTTTTAAAATCATTTCTGTAACTATATCACACATGTTATTGACCTTGATGGCATGTTGTTTTCTTTGATTTTATTGAGTATTACCTAACTGATGAATGATTTGTGGTATTCATATATATTTAGTGCATGATTTCTATACACTACAGTAATGAGAGGAACATATGAAAGTGGTAGTTGATGGAATTATTATAGGATTAGGATTCCATGATTTAAAATAGATTATTTAAATGGAATTTAGTGTCTATGAAACTAAATTATATGTCATAGGATAATAATATGTGAGTGAGTGAGAGAGATTAATGTAGAATGATGGATCATATATCAATTATCTAACATTATTTAATAGTCATTGAGGGTATATGGTGTCTCTATTAGATGATCATTAGTAATATTTTCTGTAAAAGGTACAGGAATCATCCTTGGAAATTTTTTTGTGTATGTTTGGAAAGATCACTTTTATTATTGATGATCCCCAAAGGGGTGGTATGAGGAAGATCTGTATTAGGTTTTTTTCTAGGTAACCCTCTTTATTCGCATCTCATTGTTAGATATGTATAATTATGTAGCCCATATCAAATTCTTTATAGTATATAATCCGATTTATAAGATATATCATTCCTTTAAGATTCTTCTTGGTATGTTCTGGATGAAGAGATAGGTTGCGGAGTGCGTATCTTGGTGTTTTATCTTCAGAATTTAAAGGGAATGATTCATTTTCCTAAAGTTATTTTTTAACCATTTTATGTTTGAAAATAGATATGTTATTATATTTCAATGTATTAATTCACTATTTTACCTTTAACTCAAGGTTGATATCACTATTTTTTTTTGAATAATGACTTGTTGATTATATTGGATCACATCATTGTGATTATGGAGTCATGCATAGTCGATTTATTTTTTCTAATGAATTACTAAGAGGAAATAATTAGGCAATATGGGGTTTTAAAGATGTTCATTTATGATCATGTAACATGATTCACCTGATGAGTGTGGAAATTCCTCTAATATTATTTTCCTCTAATCCATTATTTAACATTGTTTTTTACAGATCGCTTGATGGTTATATGTATTGGCCCATCTAGATTATTGAATATATGTTTTCTATACATATTCATGATATTTAAGGATCATGGGTGAAGCAATTGAAATTTGTTGGGGTTAATATAATATCATGTATCACTATACCATTTTTATGGCTTTATTTTGATGATTTTATGGAAAAATACTTATATAATTTTATGCTAGACTATATTTGGAGGGTCAATAATTACCCAATAAGAATTAGTGATGAGTATTAAAGAGAACGTGTAGGTGATTCAAATAAAGATGAAGGTAAACCATGAAAAACAGAAATATTATTTTTATAATTTAAGGATTCCGATGGGCATGACATTAATAATAGATAATATTGTTGTTATCTCCACATCATTGGTAGTGGATGTATATTAAGGGGATTATTCTTTAACCTATTTCTTTTATCTTCATATGTAATTGAAATTGATGGTAATGATACGTATTGACTATAACTTCCCCCAGATAGAGTAGATCTCAGCCATTTTTTATGAATCATAACCTCTTATAAATAATAAATAGGATTACAATTCCATTTATTGGGGATAGTTGGATATTGAATATAAATTGGCAATAGATGAATGGACTAATGAGACTCATGGCTTTGAGGAGATGGTGTTATAATATTTCTCTATTCGTTTGGTTTTTGTTACGCGATGGCCCGATTGATAAAAATTGATTACATTAAAATGTGAGTCATAGATTAAAATATTGTATCTAGAGATTTTAAATAGATTATATTGTTGCGATAATATATATTTTCTAGATTTTTTGATTAGGTAATTGATCATTATGATTATTTATAAAGATTATATATTTTTGGTGGGTGTGGAACTATTATAAAGGAAACACAATTTTAGTGTTATCTCACGGGGTACTATATTTATATCCCTTACAGTATTTCCTTCTATAGTTTGGGTTTGATTGTAAAAATAAGAATTATTTGAGATGTATTTAGAATATGATTCTTGAAAGTCTAAACCCTATATTTTTGTTTATCAAGAATTGAGGTGGAAATTTTGGAGGTTATATGTGATCCATATATATGAATTTTTGTTCTTTCCCTATAGAGGTTTACCACACTATGTTACTATATGAGGATAAGACTGTTTTTATGTTTCTTCAATGGAATCCCATTATTTAAATGCATTAAATATCATGGCGTGTGAAACACTACTAGTGGTGACTGTTTTGTTGTTTTTTCATATTAGAGTAAGGGTTGGATGTTTCAGTTTTTTGATGGGGAAAATATTAAAAATTCATGATTTAATGAGCATCCATGCCATTGTTGGTTCTAAAGACTAGTAATATCTTTTTAATAATTCTTGTATCTATACATGTGGGGTGAGTATTTAATTGAAAACATGGAATGGTAAACATACAATTTTATGTTCAGGTTGTTATAATATTCTCCTCATGTAACATGGGACCTGATAAACATCTATGATGGTCACCTTGGTGATGTTGGGTTGATGAAAGGTTAAGTTTTGAAGGGGTGTTGAAAAATGCATGTGTTGGATCAACATACTATAGTATAACATATATATGTCTAGAAATGCAGATGAAAATATCTCATGGATATAGTGGGATCCCATGGAAAGATGTGTTCATAGCCACCAAGGGCGTGTTGGGTACCCATGATCTATGGAGGTGTTCAAATTGAACATACTTACTAGATATGGGGGTTTAACTTTTGATTTATTTACCCATATATCTATGATCATTTGGTATCATTAATCATGAGGATATAATTCTCTTACATAATGAGATAAATTACCCCAACCATTTGTCCTTTATTTTTCCTAATTATAAGGTCCATGTGAGTTTCAATAATGTTTACATGTTATTCTATATATTCATTTCATCAATTCAATTTTATTTTTTACATCCAACACTACATATTTGGGAATGAATATGGGAGAATATCGACCACCTTGAGTAGACTAGGGCTCCTGCATTATTATCATTTTTAATTAATTTTCTAGTGAATGATTTTATTTTCCTTAGTACATGTACATGAGATTACATCTAATAATATATTAGAACATATCATTTTATCATATTTTTTGGTTTAAATTCAGTTCTGAGATAAAAAATATATATTATTTTCAATCATTTCTAAATGCCAGTGTATTATAATTTACATTTAAAATTGATAAAATTAGGGAACCATATTATGAAAATAAGATATTTCTAATTAATTAGTTGAAGAATATTGAATGGGTTCCATTATTTGTTTATAATTGATCCATTGGTTATGATGGTTTCCCCAGAGTAATTTAATGGTCAATTTTCTAATTCTTTATTCAATAATTATCTATTATTCATAATATGAATAACACATTTATCTTTATTAGGAACTAAATGTATTATAATAGAAAGAAAATATAAAAAGAGATATTAAATTAAAATTATATTACTTCTTGAGAACGGATTGGTATGAAAAAGGGGTTCCTTGAGAATATCTATTCATTGATCATAGTTTTTATTAATGGATATATAATTTATTCTATATTATCAATAATTTTTTATGAAGCTATAGATATAATACTATTGGTAATTCAATAAATATATGACTAAATTGATTTTAGATTACTGTTTTTTCCATTGATGTTAATAATACATGATTGATAACATTTCATAAAATTTTATCACAAAAAAACTATAATAAATAATATTTTTATTATTATAATATATAATGATAAAATGATAGTGTTATAATGGTGATAGAATAATCTTCGAGTTGTAATTAATTCTTGGAGTTATTAGATGGCCATCATTGAGTTTGATAAACCTAATTCATTTAGGTAATGAAACTATCCCCTACATAAACTATCTGTGAGGAATTGATATTTTCATTAATATGAAGAAATGTTTATAGTCACAGAAATAACAATATCATGTGGAAACATTTTTTAGATGTAATATTACGTGATGGTTAGAATTGTATCCATGATTGTGATTGTGTTTGAGGTTGATAGTGATAAGAAATGATATAGTGGTTTCAGATATCTGATTCCCTTTATGCATTTCCATTAATATTTGGATTATGTTAGGGTATTTGGTATGGGTTGAGATATAGGATATTTATTTTTTCTTTACTGTAGTGATTAATTTTATGTTTGCTATAAATTTTTTTCCTTCTACGAATTCTTCCCATGAGATGTGATTATTTTAGTCTTAGTATACAAATAAATATGGAATAGAATTTAAATAAAAATGAATTTATTGGAATGGGTGTTCATTGTAGTGGTGGTATTGGAAATATGAGAATGATTTTTTTGGGTAAATTGTTAATGATTATTGGTGTGGAATATTGAATAAAAATTTTTAATATAAAAAATATGGTAATTTTATGGTTATGAATTGTTTTAATTAGAATAAAAAATTGGTCTAATAAGATGAATAAAAATTGGCAATTACTAAATAGAGGAATGCTTAATTAAGGACATTGATGGTCATGAGTGTTGAAGGGTTTTAAATTTCATTTCATAGTGATTATAGTTGGGATTTCATGGGGGATGTTAGATCTATGTATTAGAGAATAGTCTCTATACCACTAGTCTCATGATATACTATTTTAATGACATTTCATTTATTGTTCCAATCAATATGAGCTAGTTGGGAAGGCCAATAAAAATTTCTTTCTTCTATTTTGATTATTTCCAAAAATGATGGTTATTTAAGTTTCAAATGAAAAAATGATCCCCCTAACTCACTTTTTCTTATAGATACATCATTGTATGTACATGTACCCAGGGGTATTATAATATCATTAGAGGATATGTATTCAAATGGGACATAATGAATCCAATTTATTTCATACATATATGTGAAGACATGTAAATCTTATTTTTCTAGAAAATTCGTGTATTGTGTAATTATTAGAGAACTGATATTCCATTTGATGTATAGAGAACATTCTTTGGGTAGTGATGGATCTTTTTTTATATATATGGTTATGTGATGATTATGTTAATATGATGAGTTATATGGGGTGCTCTGTGAGGTAATTTTATAGTGATATGTATCCAAAAATATGTGGTTTGGTTTAAGTAGTGGATGTGATCTCCATCATGTGAGTTTGTGTGGTTAGGGTGACTAGATCAGTGAAAAAGTGGATTGGGGTACCCTACTTAAATACATTTTTCATTTTTATGTTTCTTACACTCTATGATACTTCATGAGATATCATTAGTGGGGATTTAAATATAGTTTAAATAATTTTTAAATTGTGTTAGTTTCATTATTTTTCTAAATTATTCATTAGTATGATTCTTATATATTTGAAATATTGTTTTATGGGAGGAAATTACTCTGAATATTTTTATGATAACACCTTTATATGTATAATGTTATTTAGTTTGGTATGGGTTTCATGATGACTGAGTTTTGAATTATAGATCATAGAGGTTTTTCATGAGCTAATGATGTTTTTCTTCCTATTATGTTATAGTGGATCATGGTTTATTACAAATTTACCTTAGTTTTCAAATTTTATGAAATTTCATGTATACCATTGGGATGATTGTATATATTTAATATTTTGGTGGTCATTTTTTTATCAAATGGATATATTGAGAGTAACACCTCGAATTTGGTGTGTTCTATACCTTTAGTTCTAATCTCTATATCATATCTTGATGAAGGTGGGCATATCTATAAGGCCCCATCCTTAAACCTTACTTAATATTGAATTAAATGAATAATTCACATTGAGGATCTTTTCAGGTTTTGTGTTTTAGAGAATTAGGACATAACTGTTACATCTCAAAAGATTACAAAGTAGACACTTCTACTAAGTTTCAATAGAATAAAAATTCTTAAAAAGAAATATGTCTAGTTCCATGTTTTATATAGCATGACTTTCCTTTTATCCCATCCTTGACCCTATTCCACATTAATTCCTGTGAAAAACGTTTAAAAAAGAATGGGGTGAGCATAAAAATCTCAGTAAGGGATACACAAAGAATGAAAACTGTTAGTTTATCAAAATAACAAGTAAAACTTGTATACTTTATCAAAGTAATACTTTTCATCCTTATGAAGTAGTAAAAACTCTTCACTGAATAAAATATCATTACATACCCTTTTGTAACCAAAATATTACCATAAAACCCGTATAAAAATCACATAACATATAAAGGTACCTTGGGACATAAACATATTTAAATGGAATAACCATGCGGTCGACTTCCACACATATTATGTAATGGAATAGCCATACGGCCGATTTCCCTACCCAATGCATTGGAGGTTATAACATAACCACCAATCCTGGTATTCACGACACCACCCGTCATATGGTTTATCACATAACCACCCGTCAAATGTCCAAGTACCATTATAAAATCATAAGACATAAAAGAAATATAATGGAAAGAAAACATTTCCACACTTTGATCATAATATATCACATAAATATATTGACATAAAAAATCCATTATAAAGACCAATTTCAATACCAAAATACATTAAAGATTATATGGTATTTATTTCATTTCAAAAACATTACGTCTTGTTGAGGAATCCAAAGACCAAATAATACTCACGATAGCGGAAAAGGTCGTTGTCACCTCGTACGTTAAAAGAATCATTCCTTTTTGTCGTTTAGTAAAACGCTTCATAGAAAAAGATTATGTTTGTATAAAAGTAAAAGTAATAGGGTCTTATACACTTTATAAAAGAAAGTTGTGTATAAAATGAAATATGCCTCAAGGAAAGGAGATTGAGACGAAGTCCTTTACCTCGGGTCCGACTCGCCTCGATCGTTCTTTAACTTCCTGAATAATAAACTTGAGTTAATTTCTACTTGCTTAAGAACCTTCTTCAAGTTCATTATTACTTTTATATCACTTATTACCATGTTATAAACGTTATGTAATCATTTAATTTAATAATTTTTGTTTTGTTGATATTTGGTTCTTATATCGAAAGTGGACTTCTTAAAATTACATGTTGTTCGTGTGGTCAATGGTTCATTATATACAGAATGATATTCATGATTTGGATATCATATATATTATATATATCCAGAATATACATGTAATTATAATATTACATAATCATTTATAGGTAATAAATTAAATGCACCGTTCATGGAGACAGTAAGCCGTACGTACGAATGCACGTTACTTTCATTTCTATGTCATATTAATGGAATTAAAACTAAATGAGAGGTATGTATATTTTAATTCCATAATTATATTCATCATTTATATTTAACATACATCATATATAATAACATTAAATCAAACCTTTATACTTCCCACATATGGCATTAATGAATCAAAGCACTTTGAGGGGGGCGGTAGTCCGCACTTCCTAAAATGAAGATATCGCATATACCCATAATGGGAGCCAAAAAGGTATGACATAAATGAAAAATACATAAGCATAAAGAAAAGATAAACATATTATATATCATATATAAATATAGTGACATCTTTATGGCCACCTTTGAAGGTTTTAGAAGAATATTGAAGAATCATCGTTTCGTGAGGCAGAAATTCGCCATCCATAGAAACAGTATGTTCTTTAACCATTAGATGTAGGTGTGCATTAGTGTATCCCAAATGATTCTTATAAAAACATACTATTATATTTATGATACTGGAGTTGTTACAAAATAAATTAATAAAAAGAGTTTAGGGTGTTGGAGAAGCAAAATAAAACAAAAGAACACAAGAGAAAACACTACCTTTAAAAGGGGTAACTCTTTTTGATTTGAGCTCAAAGGATTCCTTGGGAAGACTTCTGCCCAATGTGAGGCTTCAAGGAGTAAGAGAGGGATGTGGAGAGACAAAATGGTCAGGGGTTGGCTGAGCCAAAGGCTTTTGAAGTGTGGGTACGGTGGTAGCGGTGGGGGCCTTTTATAAGAGGAGAGGAGGGGCACTCATGGAAAGTAAAGAAATGTTACTTTATTTTAAAATTAGTTTCGGATTTAAAAGATCCCACATTAATATAATTTGAGGATAAGGTGTTAATGGTCAGAAATATACCCATACAATAGGTTTTTGACAAGTGTAGGTCTTATATTTTACATTATCTTTTCATTTTATTTAAATCGTTAAATAATGATGTAATTGCTGCATCATCATGGTGTCCTAAATAATTTTATTTATTTAATCTCTAAAAATTATAAAAAAAAACCATGATGTAGGAAATATTTTAGATTTCTAATTAATATTTATAGTAAAAAATATGACTTGTATAACCCCACTTAAAAATTGTTTTAGTAAAACAACTCATGTTTGTGACATTTTTACTTTAACATTAAATAAAAAGATATTAATGTCATTTTCCTTCAAATGTGGCTCCATGGGGTCCCCAAGTTGACCCATGTATTTTTTTGGTTGGACATGACACATCCAATAAGGGTAGGACATGTGTCTAAGTCATTTCATATTAATAAAACATTATTTTTACCTTAAACTACACTAATTTCCTCTAATCACGATTAAAAAATTAAAAGTTACTATTCACCAAAAAATTTATTTTAATCCCATTGAACAAAATTTTACTTCTTAATGACAACCATGTATGTCAGATTTTTGAAATTCAAAACACAGAGGTGGTAAAATTTCATTTAAACGAAAAATCAGTTTTTTTAAGTACCAATTAGTGGTTTCACTATTCATCAAAATTGAAGTTTTTTAGAAAAATACAAAAACATCACCCTAAGATATATTTGATATTCCGAATTCAAAAATGATATCTATTTTACAAAATTAAAAACATAAAGTTGCATTAATTAATTTAATAATTAATTACCGCTGTCAGAGAAAATAGTGTGTTTTTAGGAAATAATAAGTATCAAAATATTGACACTTGTTTAAGTCCAATTTCAAAGTGAAATTAATTCCAACGACCACTATTGGATTAAATGGTAAAAATATATTCAAATTTAACTCTAAAACCAAATCAAAATATAATCTAATCATATAAATAAATATGATTAAAAAGAGGGTTTGAATTAAAATACAACATTTTTCACTATTCATTAAAAAAATGAACTTTATTGAAAAATACCAAATATTTGCACAAAGTATATTTTCATGTCCCGATTCAAAAGAAGAGTTTCATTTGGTCCAATAGAATGTTTAATAGTGACCAAAACTATATTTAATGATGATTCACCATCAAAAGGCAATAAGTGAACCTTTAGTGAATATTAGGGTATATATGCCTAAAATTGAATTCCTTCCACATTTTAAGCCTTTATCTTTTATTGGATAAATGTAAAAACATTTAAAAAACATATATAATCATATTTTATTTATTTATATCCATTCGTGCCAATACAACGACTCTGTGTTAACTACCATTTAAAATAATATTATTTCATTACTAGTGTGCAAAGTAAGATTTCAATGAAACTCTTTGTTGCGTATCGGGTACACTGTCGAACATAGAAACCCCTTTAAAGTAAAATTAATATTTAATTCGTAAATATTAATAAATATGAAAATGATATATTCTATATTTGTCTGGGATGTTATATCCTTCCCCCCTTTTGGGAATTTCATCCTCACAATTTTATTCACTTATCAAAATAAGTGGGGGTATTTATCCCTCATAGCATTTTCAGATTCCCACGTTGCCTCTTCAACCATATGGTTTTTTCAAAAAACCTTTACCTGGTGAATTACCTTATTTCACAACACCTGCTCTCTTCGGTCAAGAATACGGACTGGTTGTTCTTCATAAGAGAGATTCTTTTCCAACTGAACTGCCTCCGAGCTCAAAACATGAGATGGATGTGGCATATACATTCTCAACATTGAAACATGAAAAACATTGTGTACCGAAGATAAACTCGGAGGTAATGCCACTCTATATGAAACTGATCCAACTACCTCCAAAATTTCATATGGTCCAATGAACCTTGGACTCAACTTTACTTTCTTACCAAATGACATCACACTTTTCCATGCTGAAACTTTGAGAAAAACATGACCACCTACCTCGAAAGATAGATCCTTCCTCCGGTTATCCGCATAAATTTTCTATCTACTCTGAGCTGTTCTCATGTGTTTCTGAATCAACTGAACTTTTTTTGACATCTCTTCTACAAATTCTGGTCCCATCAGCTTCCTTTCACCCACTTCATCCCAATAAGCTGGAGTTCGACACCGCTTCCCATATAATGCCTCAAACGGTGCCATCTGTATACTAGAATGAAAACTTTTATTATAAGAAAACTCAACCAATGAAAGATGATGGTCCCAACATCCCTGATAATCCATTGAACAAGAACGTATCATATCCTCTCATGTATGAATTGTTCGTTCTGACTTCCCATCTGATTGTGGATGAAATTATGTACTAAAATATAATTCATTACCCAACGACTTCTGAAGGAATTTCCAAAAGTTAGAAGTAAACCTGGGATCACAATTGGACACAATGGAGATAGGAACTCCATGTAACCTGACTATCTCTTTAAGATACAAATGGGAAAGTTGATTTGGAGAAAATGTATCTTGTATAGTAAGGAATTGAGCAGATTTAGTCAAGAGATCAACAATAACCCAGATTGCATTATTACCTCGATGTGTCTTCGGCAATCCCACAACAAAGTCCATGGCTATATTCTCCCATTTCCACTCTGGCACTGGTAAAGGCTGATGCATCCCTCTCGGTAACTGCCGCTCTGCTTTAACCTACTGACAAGTTAAACACATCACAGTAAAATCAGCAATATCTCATTTCATTCCATCCCACCAGTAATACTCCCGCAGATCTGTGTACATCTTTGTACTTCCAGGATTAACTGAAAACAGAGAACTATGAGCTTCGCATAACAACTCTCTCTTAAACTGTGAATCACAAGGCACACACAATCTCTTCCCAAATCTCAAAACACAATCATTATCAATGTTGAATTTAGGAAACTTACCATTCTGAACCAGCTCTACCTTTTTCTGCAACTCGCTGTCCTGCTTCTGTGCTTGCTTAATTCTGTCTGATAGAGAAGATTTCACTGATACCTGAAACAAAAAATAATGAATTCCTGCACAAACAACTTCTATGCCAAAGTTAATCAAATCCTTAACCAAAGGATCATGTTCCAAACACAACATTTTTAATGAAGCATTAATTTTTCAACTCAAAGCATCAGCCAATTTATTTTCTTTTCCTGGATGGTAATGAATTGTACAATCATAATCCTTTATTAATTCTATACATCTTTTCTGTCTCATGTTCAATTCTTTCTGAGTGAATATATACTTTAAAATTTTGTGATCAGTATATATTTCACACTTTACTCCATACAAATGATGCCTCCAAATTTTTAAGGCAAAAACAATAGCAGCTAATTCCAAGTCATGTGTAGGGTAATTTAACTCAAGGATTTTCAACTGGCGTGAAGCATAAGAAATTACCTGATCATTCTGCATAGGGACACAACCAAGTCCTTTCAATGAAGCATCACTGTAGATAACAAACTCACCATTCCTAGAAGGAAGTGCCAAAACTGGAGCATTCACCAATCTTATTTTCAAATCCTGAAAACAATCATCAAATACTTTTGTCCAGATAAACTTAACACCGTTCCGAGTTAGCTTAGTCATTGGACTAGATAATTGTGAATAATTTTCTACAAACCTTCGGTAGTAACCTTCCAAACCATGAAAACTACGGATCTCGGTTAAATTTGTTGGTCTTGGATATTCTTCAAAAACTTTTGTTTTTTGTAGTATCAACATTTATCCCATCTTTAGAAACAATATGACCAAGGAAAGAAATTTGTTGCAACCGAAACTCACACTTGTTGAATGTCCCATACAATTTATTTTCTTTTAACGTTTTCAAAATAACCCTTAAATGTCTTTCATGCTCCTCTTTACTTTTATAAAACACCAAAATATCATCAATAAAAACAACCAACATTTTTCACCTGAGTCAACTGAGCCATCACTGCAACAAACTATTCAGTTCCAATTCTGAACATCTTAGGATACTGATTCGGAAGGTTATGTCCCTCTGTATGCCTTCTCTGAAAATTTGTTTTGTTTCCTTTATGAAAGACAATTCTTAACACAAAAATATCATAGGAGTAGCAATATGGTAATCTTTAAATGGTATATCATTTAAATTTGACCAAAAAAATATATTTTTGGACAATCATTTAATAGAATTCTAACTCCTAAAGTTATCTAATCCTCCCTTTGATACCAAATATAAGGCCCCGGCCTTAAACCTTACTTAATATTGAATTAAATGAATAATTCACATTGAGGATCTTTTCAGGTTTAGAGTTTTATAGAATTAGGACATAACTGTTAAATCTCAAAAGATTACAAAGTAGACACTTCTACTATGTTTCCATAGAATAAAAACTCTTAAAAAGAAATATGTCTAGTTCCATGTTTTATATAGCATGACTTTCCCTTGATCCCATCCTTGACCCTATTCCACATTACGTCCTATGAAAAACATTTAAAAAAAACTTGGGGTGAGCATAAAAAGCTCAGTAAGGGATACACAAAGAATGAAAACTGTTAGTTTATCAAAAAAACAAGTAAACCATGTATACTTTATCAAAGTAATACATTTCGCCTTTATGAAGTAGTAAAAACTCTTCACTGAATAAAATATCATTACTTACCATTTTGTAACCAAAAGTTTACCATAAAACCCATATAAAGATCACATAACATATAATGGTATCTTGGGACATAAACATACTTAAATGGAATAACCATGCGGTCGAATTCCACACAAATTACTTAATGGAATAGCTATACAGCCAATTTCCATACCCAATGCATTGGAGGTTATAACGTAACCACCAATCCTGGTATTCACGGCACAACCCGTCATATGGTTTATCACATAACCACCCGTCAAATGTCCAAGTACCATTATAAAATCATAAGACATAAAACAAATATAATGGAAAGAAAACATTTCCACACATTGATCACAATATATCACATAAATATATTGACATAAAAAATCAATTATAAATACCATTTTCAATACCCAAATACATAAAATAGTATATGGTGTTTATTTCATTTTAAAAAACACTACGGCTTGTTGAGGAAGCCAAAGACCAAATAATACTCGTGGTGGTGGAAAATGTCGTTGTCACCACGTACGTTAAAATAAACATTCCTTTTTGTCGTTTAGTAAAAAGAATCTTAGAAAAAGATTCCTTTTGTATAAAATTAAATGTAAAAGGGGTTTATACACCATATAAAAGAAAGCTGTGTACAAAATGAAAAATGCCTCAATGAAAAGAGATTGAGACGAAGTCCCTTACCTCGGGTCCGACATGACTCAATCGTTCTTTAACGTCCTGAATAATAAACTTATGTTAATTTATACTTGATTAAGAACCTTCTTCAAGTTCATTATTACTTTTATATCACTTATTACCATGTTATAAACATTATGTAATCATTTAAGTTAATAATGTTTGTTTTGTCGATATTTGGTTCTTAAGTCGAAAGTGGACTTCTTACAGTTACATGTTGTTCGTGTGGTCAAAGGTTCATTATATCCAGAATGATATTCATGACGTAGATATCATATATATCATATATATCCAGAATATACATGTAATTATAATATTACATAATCATTTATAAGTAATAAATGAAATGCACCGTTCATGGAGACGGTAAGCCGTACGTACGCATGAACGCTACTTTCATTTCTATGTTATATTAATGGAATTAAAACTAAATGAGAGGTATGTTTATTTTAATTCCAGATTTATATTCATCATTTATATGTAACATAAATCATATATAATATCATTAAATCTAACCTTTATACAACCCGTATATGGCATTAATGAATCAAATCACTTTGAGGGGGTGGTAGTCTGCTGATATCGCGTATACCCATATTGGAAGCCGCAAAGGTATGACATAAATTAAAAATAAAGAAGCATAAGGAAAACATAAACATATTATATATCATATATAAATATAGTGTCATCTTAATGGCCACCTTTTAAGGTGTTAGAAGAATATTGAACAATCATCGTTTCGTGAGGCAGAAATTCGCCATCCATAGAAACAATATGTTCTTTAACCATTAGATGTAGGTGTGAATAAGTGTAGCCCAAATTCATCTTATAAAAACATAATATTATATTTATGATACTGGAGTTGTTTCAAAATAAATTAATAAAAAGAGTTTAGGGTGTTGGAGAAGCAAAATAAAACAAAAGAACACAAGAGAAAACACTACCTTTAAAAGGGGTAACTCTTTTTGATTTGAGCTCAAAGGATTTCTTGGGAAGAAATCTGACCAATGTGAGGATTAAAGGAGTAAGAGAGGGATGTGGAGAGACAAAATGGTTAGGGGTTCGATGATCCAATGGCTTTCGAAGTGTGGGTAAGGTGGTAGAGGTGGGGGCCTTTTATAAGAGGAGAGGAGGGGCACTCATGGAATGTAAAGAAATGTTAATTTATTTTAGAATGAGGATCAGATTAAAAAGGTCCTACATTGATATAATTCTAGGATAACGTGACAAGGGTTCTAAATATACTCATACAATAGGTTTTTGACAAGTGTAGGTCTTACAGTTTACATTATCTTTTCATTTTATTTAAATCGTTAAATAATGAGGTAATCGCTGCATCATCATGGTGTCAAAAATAATTTAATTTATTTAATGACTAAAAATTATAAAAAAATATCATGATGTAGGAAATCTTTTAGATTTCTAATAGAATATTTATAGTCAAAAATATGACTTGTATAACCCAACCTAAAAATTGTTTTAGTAAAAGAACTCATGTTTGTGACATTTTTACTTTAACAATAAATAAAAAGATATTAATGTCATTTTCCATCCAAAGTGGCTCCATGGGGTACCCAAGTGGACCCATGTATTTTAATGGTCGGCCATGACACATCCAATAAGGTTAGGACATGTGTCTATGTCATTTAATATTATTAAAACATTATTTTTACCTTAAACTACACTAATTTCCTCTAATCGCGATTAAAAACATAAGAGTTACCATTCACCAAAAATTATTTTAATCCCATTGAAACACATTTTACTTCTTAATTAAAACCATGTATGTCGGATTTTTGAAATTCAAAACACAGAGGTGGTAAAATTTCATTTAAACGAAAAATCAGTTTTTTTATGTACCACTTAGTGGTTTCACTATTCATCAAAAATTGATGTTTTTCAAAAAAATACCAAAACATCACCCTAATATATATTTGATACTCCGAATTCAAAAATGATTTCTATTTTACAAAATTAAAAACAATTAAGTTGAATTAATTAATTTAATAATTAATTCCCACTGTCAGAGCAAATAGCGTGTTTTTATGAAACAATAAGTATCAAAAGATTAACACTAGTTTAAGTCCAATTTCAAAGTGAAATTAATTCCAACGACCACTATTGGATCAAATGGTAAAAAAATATTATAATTAAACTCTAAAACCAAATAAAAATATAATCTAATCATATAAATAAATTAGATTAAAAAGAGGTTTTGAATTAAAATACATCATTTTTCACTATTCATTAAAAAAATGAACTTTATCTGAAAAATACCAAAAAATTACACAAAGTAAATTTTGATGTCTCGAATCTAAATAAGAGTTTAATTTGGTCTAATAGAATGTAAAATAGTGACCAAAACTATATTTAATGATGGTTTTCCATCAAAAGGCGATAAGTGAACCTTTAATGAAAATTCGGGTATATATACCTAAAATTGAATTCTTTCCGTATTTTAAGCCTTTATATTTTATTGGATAAATGTACAAACATTTAAAAAACATATATAATCATATTTTAGTTATTTCTATCCATTCCCGCCAATAAAACGGCTCTGTGTTAACTACCATTTAAAATAATAGTATTTCATTACTAGTGTGCAACATAAGATTTCAATGAAACTCTTTGTTGCGTATCAGGTACGCTATCGAACATAGAAACCCTTTTAAAGTAAAATTAATATTTAATTTGTAAATATTAATAAATATGAAAATTATTTATTCTTTATTTACCTAAGATGATACAATCTCTCTCAAACTGAAGTGAACTTTTATGGTCAAACCTATATTTACTATCGAAAGAGGTTAGGTACCAGTATTGTTGAGTCCTAAGAAAACCATTAATTTTCTATTTTATCAGATTCTAGTAAATGTTCTAACATAAGTTACAAATTATAATAATTCAAAAAAATTAAATAGATAAATATATTATACTCATTAATTAATAATAAATATATCAACAAATATGAGGAATTATTTATGATAAAGGAAATCAATACATAAAGACATCCCTTTGTCCCCTCGCCTTATAATAATCCACCATCAAATGCTATAATCGTCCAAATATATTTAACATCAAATAATTAATCATTAAAATGTATCAAAAATATAACCTATTATATATATATTTTAAAATAATTAATCGAAGATTAATATTACATGTAAAGTATTTCAACCTTTATATATAAAATATTTACAAAATTTAAATTAGATATCAGTTGATGTAAACACCCATTAGCATGATTAAATATTTGACTCTTGGTGATGAATCCAAAACAAATTTAATATTCATATACATGAGGTAACTCATTATAAGAAATAAGAGAGACATAAATATACCTTAAATATACTGATAACAATAATATACTTATTTATCAACTTGTTTTAAATATATACATGAATCTATTCTAGTTTTTCCCATGTTTTATATTATAAAAAAATTGAAAACTGTTCATCTATTTTATATTAATATACTTTTTTGGAAGAGTGGAGCTCTAATGTAATTTACCTGAGACAAAAGCGACCCAAAATTTAATAAAATATCAGAATTCTTATCCAAAATCAAACTTAAATTCAAATATTATTGGGAAAATCAATAAATATTGGCTTCGATCTAAAAATACACACATTCAAATATTCATACTTATAATGTTACTCACTATTACACATACCATACTTAAACAACATTTATCTCAACCATATATAACATATGAATCTATTATGATTTTTGTAATAAAATATTTCCTCTTACCCAAAAAAACTAGTTCCTATTATAAAAAAAGGGAATAACCTTCTTGATTTTTACTTATTAACAAAAATGTTAAAATTGCAAACAATATTTTCATATCTAAACAATAAAAAATTCTCCCTTTATCATTCATTTTACCACATCAACATGTGAGTTTTTCCCATGTGGGTATTATTATTATTAATATAAGATTATATTCCTTTGTATTTCTTATAATCAGGCTTAGAAATACATAAAAAAATCAAAACAAAACCTTTATACTTTTAAAATTATTTGGATTCTAATATTTTTTTTAAAATAATATATGTGTCTGTGTGTGTTTGTGCTTGTGTGTGTGTGTGTGTTTTTTCCCTCACTATAATTTATAATTTTTCATACCCATTCATATTGGAGTGGACACTCCCTTTGAATCATGTTTTCAAAACCATTTTTAATAAGTTATAGAAGTTATATTATAAAGACATTCATATAATTACAACATCATGGGTAATTTTTAAAGACCATAAAATTTTCATTCCCCATGGATTTAAACCAAAACACATTAATTATAATATGTAATAAAATATTCAGATTTACCTATATCATCTCAAAAATACTACTCCATCAATATAAACAACCATAATGAGGGACACAATGTGTATTTTATTAACATTTATAATTGATATCATCCTAACCTATATATAAATTAATGTTCATACAAATTTAAATTTTAATCCCATGATATATTAACATGTTCTAAACTATAAAGATACCTATTCATTTTCTCTATTTGTATACCACAATTTTCAATCATAAAAAAATTATATTTCTCAGTATATATTTTCTTATCAAGAATACAAATCATGAAAGATTACATGCCATTAATTTTTTAAATATCAAATTGAATTTATCTGTAATAGATTAAAATATTATACGTATTTCTATCTTATTGAATTGATAACATGTTTAATAAAATTATATTTCTTACACTTTTGAGTTATCCAAATAAATCAGACACTATTTAAAAACATATTTTTTTTCAATGAGTAAGTAATCATATTAAATATAGTACCAATGGAATTTTTAAAATTTATTCATCTAATATAATGTCACATGACATTGTAATACATTTTATTCTATTGTTTATTATTTCAGGTCTTCACTCTTTGTTATCAAAATCCACATCTATACTTTTTTGGTTAATATTTGAAAATATGACAATATGGATTATATATTTGCATTTTCATCAATATTGTATTCTATTATTCACTTGTATTATATTATTTTCAATATCCATAGGTTTTTCAAGTGACTAAGTAAATTATTTAGTTTTCTAAATATGTCACATCAATGGGGTAAAATGATCATGTATATTGTACTTTAATTTAAACTTATTAATTCATTCAATTTTTATCAAAATTATATGTAGAAGATTAGTGTAATACCTTTTAAGTGTCATCACCTACTCATAAATATTTTTAATGATTCAATATAATATCATGCTACTTTTCATCAACAAAACAACTCACATTATCCCTATTCCTATAATACATGTGATAATAAATAAATTTATAATATATAAACAGTTATTATTCCTACATCACAGAACATATATTTCATTAAAATAATCTCACTACCCACCATTACCCAATAAATATGGCCTAATATTGGAAATAATTTCATCACCTTCATCTTTTTAAACAATATTTATTAATTTATCATATTTAGTTTTTGAATTAAATGTATTTATTGTCAACAAACTGTGATATTGAAATTATTTTCCTCTAAAAATAAATTGGATTATTTTTCCCACAATTATATGGTATTTCCCAATATAGTAAATGTAAATTAATTCACTTATTAAATAAATTATATTATGTAGTGTATAATGAACATTTATAAAATGAATTTCTATATTTTTCAATATACATTTGTTGAATTCAAAATAATTTTTAACACTACATCGTTATATTTAATAATATTTCATTATATATACTGATTTCTTCTTAAAAAACTCATATAGCTCTTAAACATTGAATGTGATTGAGATTCCCCTTCATATATAAGGAATTGGGTATAAGTGTAAAGTCATAAAATAAAATTAATTTAACATTTATCTACATTCATCTATATCCTTCTCATATGAACATGGATATATGAATGAATATGTTCCAGTGACCTCCATGCTTGAATATCAGTAAATTGAGGAGTATATCTAGTATTCACCCTTTTTGGAATGCCATTGATATTATTCTACTATAAATTTTTATTTTATGAACAATTTGAAATAGAATTTTTATGAATCAAATTTCTCATTTTATTGACTAAATAGAACAAGTTCTATGATTAATATGTAATTCTTATCCTTAATAAGAAAATAACACGATTTTCAATCATTATCAAGATTAAATTTACAATGTTTTCCTTATGAATTTTTAAAATTACTACTTATTTTATTCTACATAAAATGAATATATTATTTTCCAAAATAAAATCATTAAAATAATAGTATGTGAAAAAAAACAAAAGAGAATGTGGTTAATAACCTAAAAAAGAAAACATTTCTAGTCGTAATATTTTTTTATCACAAATTTTAAACCTCCCAATAAATATAATCATAAAATAATATATTTATAAAATTTTAAAATTGTTCATCACATTTAGAAATGTATTAATGTATATTATTTTTAAAAATAAAAAAACTATTCATGATCTATTCCACATAATAATTAATTCTTGGAATTATATCTCGTTATCTATTTATTGTTTTTTCAGTAAAATTATTTTTTCCTGAATTAGAATAAATGTTGTGTCATAACTAAGATAAAATATTTTTAGGATAATCCACAACATATTTTACATGTATATGAAATATCATGTAGGGAACATAAACAAAGTATAACAAATTTATTTCTTTCACTAGTATTTAAATTTTATTAGAATTCTATTCCTTAAAACATGTTCTCTACACTATATGGACTCTATAATTTTTCATAATATTACTAAATACCTATTATAACAAGTCCCATTTGAAATTTTTTCATCTATAACTATAGAAATTCAATTGTAAGGTTTTTCTAAAAAATTCCATGTCAATAGAAAATTTATTCCATTATTTATAGTTATTGACGACTCATTTGGAGATATTTTTGCGAATCAAACAATGTTGGACTAAATTGAACATATTTACTTTGTTGTAAATTTTTTTGGATTGTTTCTCCTTCAAATATAAAATTTTAATAATTTTTAATTGTGATTTATAAATAAAAAATCATTTTTTAGTATATTATGATATGAACCGAGTCATTATTTGACTAATTTATACTAATGATTGATATCATATGAAAAGATAATTTTAATTACTCTTAATCATGGAAATAAAAATCCTAATCAATAATAAAACATTGTAGAATCTGTAAAATTATTCCCATATTATATATAACTCTCTAAAATTCTACAACAAATTTCATGTAATGACAAAATTAATTTTTAATATACTTTTATTTTCTATCACCTATAATTTGAATTTGTAAATATCATCATCTATAGATATCATGTTGCATAACCATTAAATAAAATTTTCTTCTCCAAATATATTAGACATGTGTTCTTTTAATCTCCTTGATAATGAAATCACTCTCCTTAGAAAAAATCATTAATATTTTTTTTAAATTGTATTCATTTATAAGATCTTTTATTCACGTAAAATTACTCTATATTGGAGAAAAATAATTATTTTTATTTTATTTTCAGAATAAATGTTTGAAAAAAAGTACATAAATCATTAGTATAGGATGGAAATTTTTTCTGTAACATTGAAGTAGTTACACCAAAAAAAATTTAACTTCCAAGCCATTTATTGATGGAATATGTGCACCACTAGTTTTTGAGTATGAACCATTCTATATGATCAACGCATGCACCTTATTCCAGGAAACTGACAGGCATATTCAATTATGATGTATGAGAATTAAATCATTAATGTGGAGTATGTATTATATTATTTTACCCTGCTGATCAAGAGATTATTCGAAAAATTAATTTCTTGATTTATTTTAATGGTTAAATAGGCAACTAAAAGAAACAAGATCTATACTTCCAAATAATTAATCTAATTGTAATACTATAGATAAATATCTATGGAAAACCAAATAAAATATATGGAATGTGGGTTTATATGATCAATCAATATGTTTCAAATTTTGTATTATCATGAATGATTACATAATGTATATTACACCTCAAGTCCTTTTTGAATGAATCATAATGATGAATATCTAAATGTAGATTGTGAAAAGAGAATTTTTTTAAAGACCCCTTACATATAATAATAGTTTTACAATCTCTATTAGAACACCATTTGGTCAAACCAATCCAAATTCACATACCATGTTAAATAACTCCCATTTTTCTAAAGGTCACCTGTGATTTTAGTAGATATATATATCCCTTTAAAATATAACTTTTCCAACCTTTTCTTTATATAATCATAGATACATAAAGTGTTAACTATTAAAATTAATATTTACAGTTTGATATTGAATATATTTGACAATTGAATCCATATATTCTATAGGTGATCATTCCCAATGAATTACTATTATGAATTTGAATTATTTAAGGGGTTATGATCATGTATGATTTTTTTAAACAATAATCCTAAATAATGAATAATATCTTTAATACCGACTATTCATATATTCATTCATTATTATTGAGGCCAGTATTTTCATTCATGATCCATATGTTTTTTTAACCCAAAAAATTCTTCTGGATCGTACACATAATCATTTTAATGCATTCTATATAGTACACTATTTGGAATTTTTAAGGTTTTTAAACCACTACTAATACTATTTACATTGTAAAACTTGTTACAAAATGATATAATACCCAACACATTAATCTGAAATTTTCATCGCATTGTGTAATTGGGTTCTGTACATTATCCAAAATCCAATAATACTATCTTTAATAATTAGAAATATGACCTCATACTCTATAACATACATTAAGTAAACATAATAACCTCACCCATTTAATCGTTTACTATATACTATTATGAGCATTAATGGATAGGTACTTTACATAAATCTATCAAAAGGAACCATCATAATAGTTTTCCCATCTAGATGAGATGAAACTTGAGGTTGAAATTATCTTTGTTGCACTTCCTTAAAAATTTAAAAGTTGTATCTTCGTGCATTACCATAAATGCCACATCATTATATCTTCTTATACAACATTCTATTTACTAGTATAGAATTAAATTTATTATTATAGATTATTTTTTTCGTATAAATGGAATCTATATTCATTATGATGTCATCCAATCCATTTTTTATTATTTTATTACATAAAATTATAAAATTTTATTCCCATTGAGGACACATATGGAGACCTTCAAGGGGCGATATTAACATTTTTGACATTTTATTAAATTTATTAGACGATTAACATTTTATTTTGGTGTAAAAAACTAGAGAAACATACTATTCTTATTTGGCCAATAACAAAATTAACAATACAGAAGAAATTATATATTAATTATAGAATAAATAAATATCCTTATGCATTTTTCTTTTAAATTACTATGTTTAAATAAATAAATATCATAAATAATGGTAAAATATATAATAACTAAATTAATTTCATTAAGATTCATAAATCTATTAAATAATCCTAGACTAGATAAAAACATATATATAAGATGAAGTGACCTCTAGTTATATCTATTTTTACAATGACTCACCTTCTGACTGATCCAAAACATATATAAAGTGGATGGGTTTTAGACATTGAAACAAACCTTATAACACCCCAACCTTCCATGGTATTCTTATCTTTGAATAATACAATAGTGTGTGTTGTACGCAACTTCGAGATCTAACACACCACAACCAATCAAACTAGCCATTATGAATAGTAATACCAAATTTTTGAAATTTTATAAATTTTATCTTTCAAAATGGACTTCATTTTTGGATTTGAAATATCAAAATTTTCTAAGGGTGAATTTTTGGTACTTTTCCAATAACATTCATATTTTGATGAGTAGTGAAAATTACTAAATTTTAATTAAAAATAACTTTTTTAATCCAAATAATTAACAGTGATAAATTATGAATTTGATTTATTTTAAAGTATAATTATAATATATTTTTACCATTTAATCCAATGTTGGTAATTGGAAATATTTTCACTTTTAAATTGGACATAATCATGTGCGAATCTTTTGATAGTTATTATTTCTTAAAAACATGTTTTTTGTTTTGACAAACGAAATTAATTTTAAATTGATTTATGCCACTTTCGTGTTTTGACTATAGAAAAATGGATTCCATATTTATAATCAGGAGGTCTAAATTGTGTAAATATGTAACTTTTATTTTTAGACATTTTGAATAACTAATTCGATAAATATTTTATTTACCATGGTTAATGAGTAAATCCTGTAAATAAGGTTAAAAAATCATATTATAATAATATTATATTTCCCTAAAATGTGTCCTAAACTTATTGGATGATAAATTTCTGAACATGGGAATCTTTGGGTCGATTTGGAGACCCCATGGAGCCACTAGTAAGTGATAATGATACTTTATATTAATTAAGTTAATGTAAATACCAAAATGAAAAATCATATATCTTTTAGAAAAACAATTTTTAAATAGTGTTATATATGTAATATGTTCGACTGTAAATATTAATTATAAAGACAAAACTATTTCCTACATAATGGTTTTATATTTATAATTTTTAGACGTTGAATAATTATATTTTTTTATGACTGAATAATGATGCAGTATTTTCCATATTGATGAAAGAATCAAATAATATGTATTATAAATGTTAAAATAAATATACTTTGAACGTTTTGATGACATCCATGAATTTCATTGGTTAAAATGACCTGTTGGGATTGCTTAAATTTATTTGGTTCGAAATAATAATTTTTTTAGACTTTATCAAAAATCAATTATTAACTACTGTCAAAATTGACAAAAATGAGTTTTTAAAACAACTATTATATTATTAATTGATATTAGATTTCTAAAAATATAAGGTTCACCCAAGGACTTATATAATGATATTTTTATCATTAATTTACCACTTGGGGGTCTCATAGAAATATATAGTATGTTTATTAACTATATAATATAAAAATACAAAGAGACATGGTAAATGTCAAACTATTTAACTAAGAGTTAAATCAAAAAAAATAATTTTAATATAGTGACTTGAACCTGTCTAAAACAAATTGGATGACTAGTTTTTGACCTATCCCCACCTTAAACTTTAAATAAATCACTTTTTAGCCATTAAAAACCGAATATTAATTTATTATTAAATAATATTTCTAGCTTTTCCTAATGTGTCCCTCACCCCTCTTGTAAAAGGGCACCCTCCATACTCACTAATTCACAAATTCAAAAGCCTTTTGGATCAGAAAACCCCTGCCCAAATATCCTCTCAACTTCCCTCACTTAATACAAGAGGCCCTCATTTGGTCCGAAAGCCTTCTTAAATATCCCTTTTGATCAAATCAAAAGGAAGAACCCGAAGAAGCGGTTATATTTTCACCACCCTCTTTCAAGATCTTTTCTTCTTCCACTTCTTCTGTTTTGTTATATCAATTATAAAATAATAACTCCAATATCATCTATATTTTGTGATGTTATTATAAATATGGTACAACCATATTCATTATTCTATACATCCTTTGAATGACATGTCACCATACGTGCGTACGTACGGCTTACCGTCTCCACGTCGTGGTATATTTGATATTCAAAACATTATTATTTGGATGTGTATGATAATGATGTGTAATTTATGTAAATAATATATATAAGATGATAATGATTATGTATATGTGATATACAATCCAATTATATATTATTTTAATATCAAAAGAATGATATCGTCGCTTGTGCTTACGTACGGACTACCATCTCCACGAACGTGATGAGATTCATTCCACATCATATCCATTCAAGGATAATTCTCATTTGAAGATTAAAAATAATGTTTGGAGACATGATATAATTCTGGATATGAATAATATATATCCCATCAATAACAAATATGGCTCACATAACAAAGAATATGAACAAAAATGAATCCGTTAACACCCGAAACGACGATAATACTAAGATTTTATTAACAAATCAATGCTAAAAGATCATATTTTATATCAAATTAATTTATATAATTCTTGTATAATTTAATAAAAATTATTTCACCATTATACAAGAGGTTAACCTACCCTCTACCAAGGAAAAATTACAAATTAATGGGTTTCTTATCTAACTTTTAATTCTTTGAGATTTCCATTGTTTTCCACGTATTTATTGCATGTGGTGTGTGTACTACCCATGATTTTATTCATTGTGTAATATATTTAAATTTATTGATATTGACATCATCATTTTATTATCCTTTTTTCATGAGTGTATGTTTCGTAAGTTACCAAATCTATAAGGGAATTTGAAATTTCAATTTCCACTCATTCGTCTTTACGCATACTTCATTGATTATTATACTCCAAGACTATGTGTGGAATCACTATTCATTAATTTATGTCATAATTTCCACTCCACTTTCTATGGATATACTTTTTATAAACATATTCATTCTTTTGATAAATTCTCATGTCATATATATGAACTTGATAAGAGTAATTTTAACTCAATCTCCATTTGTTGAGTTATATATCCAATTCATTGGTGTTGTTTTTACAAAATATGTTTTAATTTCCTATGAATGATTTACCCTGAATATCCAATCATATTGAGTGTATTTATATTTTTCACACATAATTATGTCATTTTTTATCCTTAACCTAATGATAAGGTCTTTATAGGATATTTCATCTCAATTTACATTCAATCGATACTTCTTTGTTGTTATACACCAATTCACTTTTATATGTTGCATATAATGTAATTTGACATAGTATATCATGAATTCATTTATTCTCATGATATTATAATGTTTTTATTACCTCAATTATTTGTAATCAAGTGTCTTTCTTTTTTTAGGAACTCTAACTAAAATATCATTTTAAATGTTTTAATGATTTATTATTATAAATCTTTCACATTAATGTCCATGTTTAAAAAATAGTTTTAATGATTTATTTATATGGACATTAATGTTTTAAAATTAAAATTCCTTTTAAAAGTTTCAAATTGGTATGGGACACTTTTATTTAAAAACTATTTTTAAATGGCTTCTTGAAAAATAGTGCGACTTTTAAAGGTTTTCAAGAAAAGGGGGATATTTCTCTCAAACAGTTTTGATGATTATTTTTATCTATGTCAATATCCATCATTATTCTCGATTAAGGTTAATCTATTACAATACAATCTTCCATATTGTACTGAACGAGTTATGTTTGTCTGTGGATGTGTTATTTTTATACCATTCATGATTTTTGGATAAAGTATTGGAATTTCATATGCTAGTTTTTATAAGAATGATTCTATTTTGTTTCAAAATTTATATATGAGGAATACAATGGACTTAGTAAATGATGGGTGGAGCCCTCTATAGCTCCCTGATGCATCGTTAGGTATCATTTGACAAACTAGTGTCTTGGCATAAGGCCTTGACATAAAATTATTTGTAGTCTTGGCACAAGGCCTTGACTATGTGGTTATGATTGTCTGGCATTATGCATTCCATCATTATGAAAGTGGTTTTTGATATTGAATGTGATCATTTGACTAGTAGAATATCCATGTTAATAAGTATATGAAATTATTTTATTTTATCTTTTCCATATTATGCTGATGTTAATGTTTAAAAGTCCATTGTTCTAGTCTTATACACTGCCATAAATTTTTATGCTTATTTATGAAAGTTTCTTCTATAATTTTACCATTAATCAGCATCTAAGCTCACCCCTTTCTAGGTTTTATTTTCCCAGGATACAAATAAGTATATTTTGACTGACCTTTAGAGATAGTCTATGGGATCTCAGTGTTGCCTATGGAGACAATGTTGTTGTAGTATTATATTTTATGATGTAATGTAAACCTTATGAATGTATCTAGTACTTCCATAGATACTAAAATAATCAGTCATTCGATACTTGATATTTTATTATCATGCCAATGATACGTAATAATGCACCGACTCTGTGATTCTGGTGTTGGGGCGTTACAATTGGTATTAGAGGATGTTTAGTACAATAATTGGAAACTAGATTTAGATAAACTCTGATTAGATAACATAGACCTAATATGGACTTTGAGGATTAGTATAGAAGAAATTCATAGAATTTTGGTGCTGTAGAGATTTTGTGAGTTTTCCGAGCAATACATCCTTGTCTGGATATGAGCAGGTAGAGGCGGCTCTGGAACATATGTACCTAGGGGTAAAACCCAAAAACACCTCTTTGAGATTAACTCGAAATTGAACTGGTGCATGACAACAGGCCGTGTTTCACTCTTGGTTACGACACTCCTGGGGGATACGCTTAAGATAATTGACATTTTCTTTACAAACCGATTTGAGGTATTTTAATATCATATGAGAATAAATGACCTTGGTAAATCCTAATGTGTTTCCAATTTAGAATATGTTGTCATGATATGTAATGGTCCGAACCTCTCTAGTCCATTACTTTGTGAATATGGGGTGCTAGGGGTGTTCCGGGAGGTCAGGGTGACTTGGGGGTGCGTTTGGGTGGACTTTTAAAGAGAAATAAGGGTGAAATCATTCGCACGGGAGGCGCACGGTTTGTCTAAACCATGCGGCCAAACCATGCGGGGTTTGTGTTGGAGGCAGTGGCTAACGCACAGTTAGCGCACGGTTTGTCTAACAGTGTGGACTAGCCATGCAAGGAGTGTTTTAGGATGTAGAAGCTAACACACGGTTAATGCACGGTTTGCCAAACTGTGTGAATTAACCATGTAGGTACATAAATCTAGATCCTAATATTGTGGATATAACTCTTTTTGCCTCTAAATGGTTCTTTTAAGCCCCTAAGTGTCCATAACTCGGGATTACCGCCCCTTGAAGATATGATAACCTCTCCCAATCATTTTGGAGGCGATCCGAAGGCTTCCCCGGGTGAATCTAAGACGGTATCTTTAGGTTTGTGATCGATATTGGTTGGTTTCTTAGATCTACTTATATCTACTTCTCCTATTCTCTCAGATTCATAGATCTACACCCGTTATGGGTATATCTAAGTGTGTGGATTCCAAATATGTTGATATTTGGTCTTAGTTGTGTTAGGAGAATAGATCTAAGGAGGATTCTTAGAGGATCAACCCGACATTCTTGTGCATTCTTTGCTTGTTAGGGTTTTCGTCAAAAACCATTGAGGTAGGGTTCTTTCTTTGCCTCTCCTCATTGTGTATCATACGGGGTGGGTATGATATTTTTTCTTTGGGGATTGATTAAACCAATCTTAATGTTGATAATGAATGGACCATTAAAGAATGAAGGGGGTGTGATTAATGTTTCTATTATGTTTCTTATTCTTTATTTATGTTGTGAATTGTATGGGCTCATGCTCACTGAAGATCATGGTCGTTGGTGGTCTTTCCTTGTACAGTGATGAACCATTGCCTTCTATGATGATTGAATGAATCCAACATGGGAATTTGGTCAATTAAGTAAATTCATCTGATTAAATTAATGTCCAGTGAACAAAAATCCTTATGTGATCACCCCGGTTAACCAAACAGAAAGAAGAAAACTTGGTGAATAATGTACTTGAGTCCGGAGACATCCTTGTTCTCCTCAATGCTTATGGGGTGATGTGGTTGAGGATGGGTTCCTCTGTTGTTTCATGGTTGTTGGTTGTGAATCTGAAGTTGTGTGGGGCTATATCTCGAGGCTTGGTTTGGTTCCAGTGCTTCGAGGGACCTCACTGATCTCTTTGTTGTTGTGACTTTACAAGAGAACCGGGTGTGAATGCTTAAATTATTGTTTGGCTATTTCTTTTTCTCTATCTTGTGTTTATCCCTGTTATTTTCCCAATATTGTAGAATTCACTTAAATGGGATCACTTTAATGTGAAAACAAGAATGGTTTAAATGGGGAATTAGTTTTGTGAATGAGTTGTGACATGGTCCTGAGTGTCGTGCCTTCTTTTATGAATTAATAGTAACAAGGGTGTTTGTGCTTAGGTTAGATGTGGGGACCCTAGGTTGGGATGAGTGCCTATTACATATACATATAATTGTAGTTCTTATGTTTCTTATTCACCCCCCACCCAAGTTGAGCACTTAGTGTCGAACACATCCATTTCATGGGGGAGGGTTTTTCTCCCCACACTCATATGAATGGCTGGATATTAGCTCCTTTTCTGATCCCTTTCCTAAATAGCCCAAGAATCTTCAGGCAGGATATGATGTCCTGATGTCCATTATTATTCCAAGATTATTCGGGAAGAGTAGTGTGGTGGTTGGCCCTGGTGTTTGTGGGAAGGTTTTTTCTAGTGTATCTTTGGGATGAGGCAAAGGTGTCTTCGGGCATGAAAATATCTTTCTGGCTCAAGTGACATCGGGCGTGCCAGTAGTAGTTCTGGACTAGGTGTTTGTGGGCATGGTTTCGTATGGTTGTTGTGGCCCAGTTGTCTGCGGGCGGGATGGCGGTTGTGGCCTAGGTGTTTGCGGGCGAGATGTGTGGGTGTGGCCCAGGTGTTTGCGGGTGGGGTGGGGTAGTGGGACTGCGGTGAGAATGGAGGGATTGGTTCTATGCGTAGGATGACATCAATAACCAGTGGGAAAGTGGTGCGGGGTACCCAAACAACATTGTGCTAATAATATACATTAATTGATGTGCATTATTTTGTGAGTGTGCCTTGGTGAGGCCTGGGCAGATAATTTTCTCTGCTAGGTGTTTTGGTTGACACTTTCTCACAGGGAATTAGAATGCCTCCCCACTTTTAAACAATAGTCTTTGGTTTTCCCTACTGAGCATACTTATATTCTAACCCTACGTATATAAAACAGATTTCAGGTTTCTAGGAGGATTTCAGGGATCGTGTGGGACCGAACAAGCTCAGACCTTGGGAAAGTTGTTGTTGTCATTTTCTTTTATCTTGATAATATAATGTTGGAGTTCTTTTGGCTCGTATCTATTACTTTTGAACATGCATATGGGAATGGTTTACTTACGTCTTTACCTTTTCTTTCAGCTTTTGTGTTGTTGGTATTGCTATTTTATCTCCCGATCCTATAAAAATAAAAAGGGTAATGCCTTCCATCTTGTGTGTGATTCTATAACCTTGGTGCTGGTCTCCACTCCAGGACCTATAGATGGTGGGTCTCAAGGGGTCATTATCTCTCCTTCAACATAATGAAGGACGGGTCTGGAGTTCTATTGTACCTTACCTCTTTTTTGGTGAATGTGGGTCGTGATAGAATGGTATCAGAGGATGAGGATGAGAGATAGGATGGAGTCTGGAGAAAGGTAGAGTGAGGACATCATGGGATGGTAGGGGAACATCATTGAGTGATCTTGGTGTGTGAAATAGGACAGGGAAGATCGACTAGGACACGAGATTTTAGGGCCCCCAGTGATCTGATGCAAGGACTCTGGACCTACCGAACGACCATATACAGCTACACTGATTGAAGGGTAGATACACTATTAAAGGTACATGCATCATAATTACATGTGTTCTCATGTTTCATGGGTATTTGAGGATTTAAAATGAATAATAAGTCAATTAATAATTAATAAAAATATCCTACACTACTTGGTCATAGGCATTACTTGTATACCTTGCAGCTATAACACCTGGGAGACAACAACGCGTAGTGCGGGCGATCGAGGCCCAGGTGGTTGACTTCACTGATCGATAGAGGGTTGACCAAGAGAATGAGGACGATTAGTGGCAGAAGAAGCTTCGATCCTTTCAGCGGCAGACCATTGGGAAGTACGAGGGCAACATCTTAGACATAGAGATAGAGAGATGGCTATAGGAGCTGGTGATAGCTTTCAGCATGATCTGGGCTCTGACGGAGTACCGGGTTACTCTATCTATGAGCCAGATGCGCGGTGCAGTGCGTCAGTATTGGACTCTTTATCTTGGGGAGAAGATGGAGACTGAGGTTACGTGGCCTGACTTCGAGAAGGAGTTTCGGGCGGAATTCCTCTCTTCCATGATGATTGATTAGAAGAGTTAGGAGCTACTCTCCCTATATCAGGGAATCTTGTCAGTAAGATAATTGGGGATAAAGTTCAAAGATCTCCTCCGCTTTTCATCAGACCACATTTCCGATGAGGATTCTCGGGTGAGATGTTTGAAGGAGGCACATTGACCTTCTCTTCAGTATGTGGTTACTTCCTTCACCCTACTAACGTACTTGGAGGTACTGAAGAAGGATGAAGTGGTGGAGAGGATGCACATGCTTCGAGTAGTATCTCGAGAGGGAATCCAGTTGGGCTGATCGAAGGGGAAAGACGTCAGCAGTAGGCCTCCAGTGTCAGGACACTCTAGGTTTCGACAAGCAAGAAGCATACCTTAGCAGTTGCAGTTATGATCTCCTAGCCCTTGACCTTTCTTCTCAGGATCAATGCCGAGGTGCATAATCTGTGGAATCTATGTGCACCTTCAGAATCAGTGCTCGAACATAGTACAATGCAGAGAGGGTGGGAAGGTTTATCGCCCACCTCAGCAGCAGTAGTTTCCAGCTAGATCCTTTCAGAAGCAGCAACAACAGGGGCATCAAACTCCCGCTCCTTCGAGTGCATGCATTGTAAGAGGATGCCGACCTCAGGACGGCCCTCAGGGACCTTGACCAGGGCATGGTCGGGGAGGCGCTCGATTTCTGAGAGACTGGGGAGCTGGGCGTGGATAGTTGCACACCGCGGAGGCCACAGTTCTAGCAGGTCTATATGTCGTTCAAGGTATGATCATCCTATTTAGTACTTTTTCCTATTCCTTTTTCGATACAGGAGTTTCACAATCCTTTTTGACACCTAGTCTGGCTCGTGCTCGGGTTTAGACGCTGAGATACTTCAAGTGCCCCTGGTGTTGAGCACACTAGTCAGAGGTCAGACCATATTGTTTTATGTTTTCTAAGGGTGTAGAATGATGATAGGGTCACATCAGTCTATCGGGGATCTTCTATTATTACAGATACAACCTTACGATTTCATCCTAGGCATTGAATGGATTTTCTCTCTATGTTCCGTCATTGACTGCTTCTGAGGAAGGGTCGTGTTTTCAAATTTGGGTGGCCAATGTGTAACTTTCATCGGTGAGTGGGGTTTCGAGAAAAGTAGCAGTCGAGAGGAGCCCCACCTTTAGTTGTTTGCAGAACTATTAGTGGAGTCGGTGGATGCATAGATGGTATAATTCCGAAGGATCGTCAATGAGTTTATGGAAATCTTCCCTGAGGAGGTGGTGACTCTACCCCCTTGATGTGATGTTGAGTTCAGGATAGACTTGCAACCTGTTGCCCGTCAGATTTTGATATGTCCCTACTGGATGGAACCTTCCATGTTGCGGGAGTTGAGGAATCAGATTGATGACCTGATGAAGAAGGGTTTTGTTCGACCAAGTGTGTCGCCCTTGGGTGCTCCAGTATTATTCTCAAAGAATGTAGATGGAAATCTCAGGCTGTGCATAGACTACTAGAGACTGAATTAGGTAACATTCAAGAACTATTACCCTCTCCCGAGGATAGACAACCTTTTCGACTAGTTAAAAGGGGTAGGGTGGTTCACCAAAATTGACCCGTGGTTGGGATATCACCGGCTGATGGTGAAAGAGGGTGACATATCAAAGACTACCTTTAGATCTAGATAGGGGTACTTTGAGTTTTTGGTCATCCCATTCAGCATTAAAAATTCTCCAACTGTGTTCATGGTGCTCATGAACTCCATCTTCTGGGAATACATGGATCAGCTCGTATTCGTGTTTATTGACCACATCTTGATCTACTCAAGGACAGAGGAGGATCATGTTGAGAACCTGGGAACTATTTTAGAAGTCCTCTGGCAGCACTAACTCAATATGAAGTTATCCAAGTGCAAGTTATAGACATGAGAAGTGCTCCTAGTTTGGCACATGGTGTCCGAGTAGGGAATAGCGGTGGACCCATCGATGGTCGAGGTGGTTGTTTTTTGGGCAGCACCCAAGAACGTGCAAAGAGTTCGTAGTTTCCTTGGACTGGTGGGATACTATCGTAGATTGTTGGCCAACATCCCCCAAGTTGCAACACCTTTGACAGATTTGACCAAGAAGGACCAGGATTTCGTGTGGAATTGGTAGTGCGAGGCAACCTTCAGCAATCTGAAGAAGAAGTTGGTAAGTGCCCCAGTGCTGAGGTTCCCAGAAGAAGGGGAAGCATATAAATTGTTTTGTGATTATTCAAGAAAAGGCCTCGAGTGTGTGGTGATGCTAAAATAGGGGGGTGATATCTTATGTTTCTAGATACTGACATCCTCCTAAGTGTAATTATTCCACCCATGATTTGGAGCTTGCGGTGTTCGTTTTCGCACTGAAGTTGTGGCGGCATTACCTTATCAGGGAGCGCTTCGTGGTTTTCACGGATCACAAAAGCTTGAAGTATATCTTCTCCCAGCGGGACATGTACTTATGGCAGATAACGTGGATGGATTTCTTTCAGAACTACGACTTTTAGGTTTCCTACACCTTAGGAAAAGAGAATGTGGTAGCTGATGCCTTGAGTAGGAAGTCACATAGGGATTCTGTTCAAGAGTCGGCAAATGCTTAGAAGGCGATAGAGGAATTGGTTTCCATGAACCTGTAGGTAAGGGAGGATGGTTGTAGATGTTTTTTATTTCAGATGATAGTGAAATAATCTTACCTGTGGTAGGTGGAGGAGTCTCAGTGGGGATACACTGAGAGTGATGTGATGCGTGATCAGACGTACCAAGGCAATGCTCCAGAAGGGTGGATAGAGGATGGTCACAATCAAATGCTTTTCCGGGGGAAGTTGTTTGTTCTAGAGGAGATGTGTTAGAGGGTTCTTGGTGAGTTCTACAAATCACCCCTAGCAGTGCAACCAGGTGATTCCAAGATGTACCAGGGTTCATGGAGTCAGTTTTGGTAGCCCAGGGTAAAGAGGGTGGTGGCCGAGTTCATAGCAAAGTGCCAAGTGTGTCAGCAGCTAAACGATGAACACCATGTTCCGAGTAGTTTGTTGCAACCTTTATATCTTCCCAAGTGGAAGTGGGACAACATCTCTAAGGTTTTCGTCACAGTTTTACCCAAGGTTCAAGGAGGCTATGATGCTATCTGGGTAGTGCTGGAACGGTTGACGAAATTGGCTCACTTTCTGGCGATCAATGAGTCGGTGCAGTGGATGCCTTAGCACAGAGATATGTGGATGAGGTGGTACGGTTGCATGGAGTTCCAATGTCTATAGTCTTGGATGGGGATACACGATTTAACTCACGAGTCTGGAGAGGATTGCAGTAAGCTTTTGGCACCCAGCTATATCTTAGCACTGCTTTCCACCCCTAGACAGATGGGCAGATAGTGCGCACCATCCAGAAAATGGAGGGCATTCTACGAGTATGTGTTCTGGGCCTTGGGGATCATGGTTACAACACTTGCCTCTGTTATCATTATCTTACAACAACATCTATCACTCTAACATTGGCATGGATCCATTCAAAGCTTTGTACGGGAGTCCATGTCGCTCACCCGTGTGCTGGACCGAGGTTGGGGAAACAAGTGTTCTTGGCCCCGAGGTGGTGCAGAGCACGATAGAGAAGGTTCTACTTATACGGGAGAGAATTAAGGAGGCTCAGGACCAACAAAAGTCATATACCAATAATAGTAGGAGACCCTTGGAGTTCAAGGTCGGGGACCACATGTTCTTGATGGTCTCCCCTCGGCGTGGGCAGTGGAGGTTCTGCAGGGGGAGTAAGCTTTCTCCCAGATTTGTTGGACCGTTCGAAGTGCTATAGTAGGTCGGTGAAGTGTCTTATCAACTGGAATTTCCACCACAGCTACAAAGAGTGCACAATGTCTTCCATGTTTCCCAGCTCTATCAGTATCTGCACGACGATTCACTCATCCTCGACTGGGAAGGGCTGGATATCGGGGATGATGCAACGTTCGTGGAGCGACCAATGATGATCGAGGGTTGTGAAGAGAGGGTGATTCATGGGCGAACCATTCCTTTGGTTCATGTGTTATGGAGATATGGTGAGATTGAGGAGAGTACCTGGGAATAGGAAGCACAAATGTGTGCCTAGTACCCAGAGTTGTTTTGAGTTTTTCTTTGTTTTTTTTCTTACCTGAATACGATGTAATTCTTGGCCTGGTTATCTATGAAATTTTTTTCAAGTGTGTAAGAAGTGTCCTGAAATGTGGGGAGGGGAGGACCTGATCCGCATTTAATATGCATTAATGTGGATGTGCCTAAACCCGTGAGAACGAGTCAGTGCCGCCCAAAGTGGATAGTATCTTATCATGGAGGAAGGAAGACCTCTTACCCACATGACCAGATGGTTTAATCATTTGCATTGTGTGGTTGCATGTGGGAGAGGAGAAGTATGTTTGTGATTGTTCAAGAGATAGGTGGGAAAATTGGTGCACCTTAATAACAAGGACGTTTTCTCGTGAGAGGTATCTTTCAAGGGGGAGTTGTTCGGACCCCTCTCCTTTCATCAGGGCTGGTTTTTATTCTCGAGGGAGAGAATAGTTTGAGAGGTATCTGATGTAATGTCCCGGACCACTCCGGTCCATTACATTGTAAAAATGTGGTTCCAGGTGTGTTTTGGGAGGTCAGGTTGACTTGGGGGTGAGTTTGAGTGGACTTTTAAGGAGAACTAATTGTGATAGCTTTCGCACAGGAGGTGCACGATTTGTCTAAATTGTGCAGCCAAACCATGTGAGGTTGTTGTTGAGGCAGTGTCTAACACATGGTTAGTGCACAGTTTGTCTAACCATGTAGATTAACCGTGCGAGGAGTTTTTGATGAGGTAGAATCTAATGCATGGTTAGCGCATGGTTTCCAAACCATGCGGACTAACCATGTAGGTATTGAAATCTAGATCCTAAAATTTTGGATCTAACTCGTTTTTCCACTAAATGGTTCAATTAATCCCTTAAGTAGCCATAACTCGAGATTACCCTCCCTTGAAGATAAGAGAACCTCTCCAAAGCATTTTGGAGGCGATCTGAAGGATTCCCTTGGTAAATCGAAGATGGTTTCTTGAGTTATGTGATCGTTCGTGGTTGGTTTCTTAAGTCTACTTAGATATACTTCTCATCTTATATCAGTTTCTTAGATCTACGCCCATTTTGGGTAGATCTATGTGTGTGGATGCCATGTATGTTGATATTTGGTCTTGGTTATATTAGAAGTGATCTAAGGAGGATTCATGGAGGATCATCCCAGATTTCTAGTGTGTTCTTTGTTTTTTCGCGTTTTCGTCAAAAACCACTAAGGTAGGGTACATCCTTCATCTATCCTTACTTTGTATCACGTGGGGGTGGGTATGCTACTATTTCTGTGGGGATTAATAAAACCAAACTTAATGAAGATAATGAACGGAACTTTAAACAATGAAGGGGGTGTGATCAATGTTTGTATTATATTTGGTATTCATTATTTATATAGTGAAATATATGGGTTCTTCTCATTGAAAATTATTGTTGTTGGTGGTCTTTCCTTGTGCACTAATCAACCTTTGTCTTCTGTGATGATTGAATGACTCCATCATGGTAATTCGGTTAATTATGTAAATTAGGTTGATTAAATGAATTTCTAGTGAACAAAAATCTTTGTGTGATCACCCCAGTTATCCAAACAGAAAGAATAAAACCTGGTGAATGATGTACTTGACTGTGGAAACTTCCGTGTTCTACTCGATGCTTAGGGGGTGACGTGGGTGAGGATGGGATTCATTGTTGTGGCACAGTTGTTGGTTGTGAATTTGAAGTTTTGTGGGGTTATATCTCAAGGAATTGTTTGTTTCCAATACTTCGAGGTATCTCACTGATCCCTTTGTTGTTGTGACTTTACAAGAGAACTGGGTGTGAATACTTAAATTGTTGTCTGGCTGTTTCTTTTTCTCTAGCTTGTGGTTATGACTGTTATTTTCACAGTAGTGTAAAATTCACATAAATGTGATCACTTGAACGTGAAAACAAGAATGGTTTAAATGGGGAATTAGTTTTGGGAATGGGTTATGACTTGGTCGTGAGTGTCGTGCCTTCCTTTATGAATGAATAGTAACAAGGGTGTTTGTGTTAAGGTTGGCTTTGGGGACCCTATATTGGGATGATTTCTTGTTACCTATACATATAATTTTATTTATTATGTTTCATATTCACGCCCTACCCATGTTGATCACTTACTGTAGAATATCAATATTTCATGGGGGATGATGTTTTTTTCCAACACTCTTATGAGGGGCTGGTTATTAAATCTTTTTCTTCTCCCTTTCCCAAATTTCCCAAGACTATTTTGGTAGGCTATGATGGCCTGAAGTCCATTATTAGATCACGATTCTTTAATCAGAGTAGTGTGGTGGTTGGCCCAGTTGTTTGTAGGAAGTCTGTTTTCCAAGTATCTTCAGGATGAGGCACAGGTGTCTTCGGGTGTGACAGTAGCATTCTGGACTAGGTGTCTTCGGGCATGGAGTTATTTGTTCTAGCCTAGGTGTTTGCGGGCATGGTTACGTATGGTTGTTGCGGCCCATATTTCATTGGGAAGGATGGCGGTTATGGCCCTAGTGTTTGCGGGCGGGATGTGTGGTTGTGGGCCAGGTGTGTGCGGGTGGGTTGTGGCAGTGGAATTGCGATGAGAATGGAAGGATTGGTTCGATGCGCAGGATGTCTTCAATAACCAGTGGGAAAGTGGCACGAGGTACCCAAAAATCGATGTGCTATTACTATACATTACATGACTTATGTTATTTGGGGAGTGTGCCTTAGTGAGTCTTGGGAATATAGTTTTCCTTGTTATGTGTTTTGGTTGTCACCTTTCTCACAGGGTATTAGAATACCTCCCAACTTATTCATGAGAGTCTTTGGTTTTCCCTACTTAGTATACTTATATGCTCACCCTATGCATATAAAACTGCTTTCAGCATTCCAGGAGGACTTCAGGGATCGTGCGGGACCGTACTAGCTTGGACCTTAGGGCAGTTGCTGTTGTCATTTTCTTTTTTCTTGGTGCTTTACCTTTGAGTTCTTGTGGCTCATATATTTTACGTTTGAACATTCATATGGTAATGGTTTACATTCGGATTTACCATTACTTTCATCTTTTGTGTTGTTGGGATTGCTATTTTATCTCCCCATCCGATAAAAATAAAAAGGGTTATGCCTTCCATATTGTGTGTGATTCTATACCCTTGGTGCTGGTCACCACTCCTAGAACAATCGAAGGTGGGTCTCGGGGGGTCATTATCTATTCTTCAACTTATAGAATGATGGGTAAGGAAATATTCAGTCCCTTATCTCCTTTTTGGTGAAGGAGGGTCATGACATGATATTCTCTAAATGATTTAATGACTACTGTTACTCACACAATGCTTTCCGGTTTTAGTCAATGGATGGATTCTATGGAAGTCATAGTAACTTTGAGAATGATGTACAAGGTGGAAACAGTGATGGAAATAAGAGAAAAAATGGAATGTTTATAGGCGTAAAAGATATCGTGTTCATGCCAAATCAGTTTTCCAAAAATATGATCAACAACATATATATTAACCAACTACCAGATTCAATAATGAAGAGAAAGGTGATGAATAATAAAAGCTCTAGCAGTGGAGACTATGGAGAAAAGAATCCCCAATTTCTATCATGCAGGAAATGTGGGAGGACACACCCATGAAAGTGTCTCAATGGAACATAGAAATGCTTGATGTGTAGGAAAAAAGTAAATAATGTGATGAATTGCTGAGGAAAAATGAATAGTACTATAGATTAAAATAAAAATGGTCCCATGAATCCATTTATAGTCACTTTTTGTAAATGTTGGGGACCTGTCCATTGCCCCAGTGAATTCCCTATTCTATTGGATATTTTCATGGTCAAAGAAGAAGCTATGTGGAAATAAATGGTAGGAGAGATTTTTAATAGTATTAGTTCTCCTTGTTGATGGGATTACATTGGAATAATTTTCTCTTATATTTGTAACCCTGTATTTTTCCATGTGAGAATGATATTTGAGGAAGATTTATCTTTTCTCTTATGGAAATAGTTATAAATATCCATTTGGTTTTATATGATCATTGAGTTTGAGGCAATTACTTGTTATTATATTTTGAGGTGAAAATACAAGGTATGAGATAAAAATTGTGGTTATATTATTTTGAGGAATTTATCTCATTTTGGTACTATTATAATATATAGTATTTGAAACAGGACAACATGCAGACCATGTGACAACCCCTCACGTCAGAAAATGTTGTTGGAATCGAACCCACAACCAGAGTGCGATTTTGATTTATCACCAACCACTGGACTACGTGGAGTCCATAGTTATTGTGACTAATTATTTTTAGTTAAATAATTTTATTGATTAATAATAAGTTGATTTGGGATCTTATGTCTTAAAAATGAATACCCTTATTATAGGAAAATGATTTGGGGATTAAGTGATAAATGTTATTTTGGAAGATGTTCTCTTTTTTTGGGAACACTATATACCCAAGGAAAATAGAATAATATGGGATTTCATTTGATGAGTAATGATGGAATTTTATCTATGTTTTTATTGTATATTTATAGTGATTTGGGTTATTTTTGGAATTGATTAACCTATAATAGAAAATATGTTATTAGGTTAATTACTTTTAAGTATGTGACTTTAAGAGTAGTTGATGTTAATTGGAGATACAATTTAATGTGGAAGACTACATAACCAAATTCTTCTATATTTTGTGTAAAAATATTAGTTTGGATTATATTTAATGATTTTTAGGACAATTATTTATTTAATGGTATTTATTTTACATTGGGGTATTGTTGGATTAATTTTAGAAATTATGATTAGTGTCTCTTTCTCTAAAGGAATATCATTTTGGGGGATTATAAAATCATGTACTAATCGTTATTGGTTTTGATTAATCTCTAAAGACAAGGTAAATATATAGTTTATCCGTTTTGGAGCATGTGATTCTCTAGAAGTTTATTTTAGCTCTTCCAGTGTGACCATGTCTTCTTGAATACTCATCGTTTGAAAAAAATGTGTTAGTGGTAGAAATTTATTAAATAATGAAATTATAGATAAAAATTAAGTATATCTCTTTATTTTCTTAGTCAATCTCATAAATTAATTCCTCATCTTTATGTAATGTAACATAAAACCAAAAAAAATGTTGTCCATTTACTTTTCCTACTGGGAGAATAATGACTGTTTGTCCCCTCACAAGTTTGAGGTTTTTTTTTTATTAACTTTCCCCTGATCATGTTTTCTATCCCTTTCTACCAGAACTTGACACTTTTTTATCATCCATATCCATGTTTTCCAACATGGAATCCAAGAATGGGTTATCTTGGGTGATCGTTGTAATATCATTCATTCTTTTAAAGTGATAGTTTTATTGACTCTTTTCCCGATGTGGGACCTTCCATTATATTCCAAGCCCAATTTTAAAAATTGTGAGGATGAAATTTATTGAAGGATGAGAGAATGTAACACCCCAAGCTTCCATGGTCCACGTCTCTTTGAATAATACAGTAGCATGTGTTGTTCGCAACTTCGAGTTCTAACACACCACAACCAATCAAACTAGCCATTATGAATAGTAATATGCACTTTTTGAAATTTTATAAATTTTAACTTTTAAAATGGACTTCATTTTTGTATTTGGAATATTGAAAATAACATAGGGTAAATTTTTGGTACTTTTTCGATAAATTTCATATTTTGATGTATAGTGAGAATTACTAAATTTTAATTAAAAGAATTTTAATCGAAATAATTAATAGTGATAAATTATGATTTTGAGTGATTTTAAAGTATATTTAGATTATATTTTTACAATTTAATCAAATTATGTTCATTGGACATAATTTCACATTTAAGCTGGACATAAGCAAGTGCCAAACTTTTGATTGTTATTATTTCTTAAAAACATGCTTTTTTTATAGTGGAAATTAATATTAAATTAATTTCATCCACTTCTGTGATTTGAATTTAGAAAAATGGATTCCACATTTATAATCAGAAAGTCCAAATTCTGTAAATATATAAATTTTATTTTTATACATTTTGAATAATTACTTCGGTAAATATTTTATTTACCATGGTTAAAGGGTAAATCCTGTAAATAAGGGTTAAAAAATAATATTATAATAATATTAAATTACACTAAAATGTATCCTAACCTTATTGGTTGATACGTGTTCGACCATGGGCATAATTCGGTCGATTTTGGAACCCCATGGAGCCACTAGTATGGGATAATGACACTTTTTATTAATTAAGTTAAAGTAAATACAAAAATGACATAAGAAAATATCTTATAGAAAAACTATTTTTACATATGGTTATATATGTTATGTTTTTGACTATAAATATTAATTAGAACTATAGAAAGATTTACTACATAATGGTATTTTATTTATAATTTTTATACATTTAATAATTAAATTTATTTATGACATAATAATGATGTAGTATTTTCCTTATGAATGAATGAATCAAATAATTGGTATTATAAATGTTAAAATAAATATAATTTGAATGTTTTGATGACATCCACGAACTTTATTGGTTAATATGAAATTTTATTATTTATTAAATTAATTTTGCTCTAATTAAAAAAGTATCTTATGATTTTAACAAAAATCAATTTTTAAATAGTGTCAAAATTGACATAAATGAGTTTTTAAAAAAAATATTATATTATTAATTGACATTTTATTCCTAAAAATATATGGTTCAGCCAAAGGAAATAAATATTTATATGTGTATAATTAATGGACCACTTTGGTGTCTCTTGGAAGTATATAGTATGTTTATTAACTATGTAATATAAAAATACAAAGTGACATGGTAAATGTCAAACTATTTAACGAGGAGTTAAATCAAAAGGATAAAGTTAATACAGTGACTCAAACCTATCTAAAACCTATTTGTTGAGTGTTTTTAGATCTATACCTACCTTAAAATTTTTATAATCCTCTTTGGATCCATTAAAAACCGAATATTAATTTATTATAAAATAATATTTCTAGCTTTTCCTAAGGTTCCCCTCACCCCTCTTATAAAAGGGCATTCCCTCAACTCACTAATTCACACATTAAAAGCCTTTTGGATTGAACAAATCCTGCCCAAATATCCTATAATCTTCAATAAAATCAACCTACATTCCATCCTTTGGTTAGAAAGCCATCTTACGGAGCCCTTTTGATCAAATCTAAAGGAAGAACCCAAAGAAGATGTAATAATTTAACCACCCTCTTTCAAGTTCTTTTCTTCTTCCACTTCTTATTTTTTGTTATTTCCATTATAAAATTATAACTCCAGTACCATCTATATACAATGATGTTATTATAAATATGGTACAACAATATTCAGTATTCTATCCATCCTTTGAATTAAATGTCACCATACGTGCGTACATACGGCTTACCTTCTCCACGTCGTGGTGTAATTGTTATTCAAAACATTATTATTTGGATGGTAATGATAATGATGTGTAATTGATGTAAATAATAAATATAAAATGATAATATTTCTGTACAAATGATATACCATCCAATTATATATTATTTTCATATCAAAATAATGATATTGTCGCTCGTGCATACGTACGACATACAGTCTCCACGAATGCGATGAGATGAATTCCCCCTCATATCCATTCAAGTCTAATTCTAATTTGATGATTAAAATTAATTTTTAGAGATAGGATATAATTTAGGATATGAATAAGATACATCCCATCCATAACAAATATGTCTCATATAACAAATAATATAAAGGAAAATGAATCGATTAACACCCGGAACGACGATAATACTAAGTTATTATTAACAAATAAATGATAAAAGATAAAATATGATATCATGTTAATATATATAATTCATGAATAAATAAATAAAAAAATTTCACCATTATACAGGATTTTATGCACCCTTGACCAAGGAAAAATTACAAATTAAGGGGTTTCTTATCTCAATTTTAATTCCGTGAGATTTCCATTGTTCGCCACTTATTTATTGCATGTGGTGTGTGTACTGCCCATGATTGTATTCATTGTGTAATAAATTTTAATCTATGGATATTAACATCATCATTTTATGATCATTCATTCATGGGTGTATGTTTCATAAGTTACCAAATCGATAAGGGAATTTGAAATTTCAATTTCCACTCATTCGGATTTACGCACTCTTCATTGATTATTTTACTCCATGATTATGTGTGGAATAACTATTCATATTCTTATGTCATAATTTACCCTCCCCTATCAATGGATATAATTTTTTTACTCATTATCACTTTATTGATAAATTCATGAGTAATCGATATGAACTTGATAAGAGTAATTTTAACTCAATCTCCATTTGTTGAGTCAAATATCCAATTCATTGGTGTTGTTTTTACAAGAATATTTGTGAATGTACTTATATTGATTTACCCTTGATATCCAATCATATTGAGTGTATTTATATTTTTCACACATAATTATGTTGTTTTTATATCCTTAACCTATGGATACAGTCTTTATAAGAGATTTCATCTCAATTTACATTCCATCGAGACTTCATTGTTGTTATACACCAATTCTCTTTTATATGGTGTATATAATGTACTTTGACATAGTATATCATGAATTCATTTATTCTCATGATATTATAATGTTTGTATTACCTCAATTATTTGTAATCTGGTGTCTCTCTTTTGGTCAGGAACTGTAACTAAAATATCATTTTAATTGTTTTAATGATTTCTTATTGTAAATCTTTCACATTAATTTCCATGTTTTAAAAATGGTTTTAATGATTTATTTATATGGACATTAAATTTTTAAAATTAAAATTCATTTTTAATGATTCAATGTGGTATGGGACACTTTGATTAAAAAATTATATTTTTAAATGGCTTCTTGACAAATAGTGCGACTTTTAAATGTTTTCATGAAAAGGGGGATATTTCTCTCAAATATTTTTGTTGATTGTTTTCATCTACATCAATATCCTTCATTATTTTCAATTAAGGTTAATCTATTGCAACACAATCATCCATTTTTATTGAACGAGTTATGTTTGACTGTGGATGTGCTATTTTTATACCATTCATGGTTTGTGGATATACTATTGACATTTCATATGCTAGTTTTAATACAAATGTTTATGTTATGTTTCAAACGTTTCATATGAGGAATGCATTGGAATTAGTATGTGATGGGTGGAGCCCGATATAGCTCCCCGATGCATCGGTAGGTATCATGAGACAAACTAGTGTCTTGGCACAAGGCCTTGAAAAAATCATATTTCTAGTCTTGGCACAAGGCCTTGAATAAGTGGTTATGATAGTTTGGCATTAGGCATTCCATCATTATGAAAGTGGTTTTTTGGTATTGAATGTCATCATTCGACTATTAGGATATCCATGTGAATAAGTAAGTGGAATTATTTGATTTTAACTTTTCCATATTATGCTAAAGTTCAAGTTTAAAAGGCTTTTGTTCTAGTATTATGAACTCCATTAAATGTTTATGCTTATTTATGAAAGTCTCCGCTATAATGTTATCCTTACTGAGAATTTGATCTAACCCCTTTATTTGTTTTATTCTCCTAGGATGAAAACAATTATATTTTGACTGACCTCCAGGGATAATCTATGGGATCTCAGTATTGTCTATGGAGACAATGTTATTGCATTTTTCTATTTTATGATGTAATGTAAACCTTATGAATGTATCTAGTAATTCCAAGGCTACTAAAATAAGTTTTCTTTAGAGACTTGATCTTTCATGATCATGCCAATGATACGTAATAATTTTAGTATAATTTATTCAAATGAAATATATTTTTTATGTAGACTACGTAGATTAAGGATGATATTTCTATAAAATTGATAACAATTAAATTATATTCTATTAATGAATTATGATAGTTCAAATATCAATTATAAATATTAATTATCATCTTTTTTAATTTTCTAAATTATTATATCTTTTTATTCAGTCCAATCTTACCCACCATTCTGACCACCTCAATTCTCCATAATGGGTTTGTTGAATAATAACTTTTTGGGGTCTTTTGATTAAGGATTATAAGTTCTTATCACACCCAATATGTGTTATGTGTTATTTTTTAGAAATTAATACTAAAAACCCCTTTTTACAGCCATATATAAAATTAACTTAAAATCACATATAAATATTCATTTCTGTATGTTTTTTAATTTCCATTTCTATTAAATTGTTTCTAAATTTTATTTACATATTATTTTTCATGATAGTTATTCTGTCATATTTATTATATGATACCTCTCTCAGGATTTAAATTTTCATGAAGTAGTTGTTTTGTACCAAAATAAAACAACATTTTAAGATTTTATAACAAGTCATACGTGTTCAACTCTCCTTGTACATGGATGTTTTTGGGTCATATGAAACCTATATTTTTTATTATATAATAATTGTGATTTAAAATGGTAAAATATGGAATTTATTCATTATTTAATGAAAATATAATAATATTTATTCACCATTGTCATTATACACTTATGCCGATAATATAATATTCTCAATTCCAATACAAAATACTTGGATGTTCGAATTCACACTCTATAGTCAATTGATACACAATTATCACTTATGAAAAATAATATCAAATCCTTAAAAATATATAACATTCAAATATCTATTAAATTTCCTATGTATTATTATGGTTTCACATTAACAATATCATATCCATATATTCCCATTTATAGTGAAATTAAATTTATGAATCCATTTTTATTTTTCTCAATTTCCATTAATTTTCTCATAAATAATTTAAATTAATTCTTACATGGTCATTTTAGTTTTAAATTTTCACTTATATATAGAATAGTTTCACAATTTTCATTATCACATTTTCTTTTTTAACACATAATTTCTATTTATTTTTCATTTATCATCCCATCACATGATTAACCTCATTGATTATATTCTCACTCAAAAGAATAGTTTCAATGAATTTCACTTCTTACTAATTAGCCTAATATGTAAATATATCAATGATTACTAAGATTAATTAGGATTTAAAATCCTAAATTTCATATAGAGGTCTTTTTATCATTTAAAATTCTCTAAAACCTTCCTCAATGTGAAATAAATTACCCCATCATTGAAGAAAATATTTTGAAATCACTAAAATAACAAAAAAAACAACAATATTAAATGTAATTATTTATACGGGTTATTGTTATAATATATTTGAATGGGGAAACAAAGATAATTTATAAATTAATGCACTTAATAAATTAACATTTATATAAAGATTGTGAATAATTTATTAGGGTTAATTAATTATATTAACATCCACACCCCAGAAGACCAATTATAAAACCATTTTTAGAAAAAATATTTTACATTAATATTAAAACATGTATTCCACCATACATTTTTAGGTACTATTGTTTCTGTAATATGTGGAAAACCAAATATATACAATTATTATTATCACACTAACCATATTAAACCTAAAATTTCCTTTAATTTTTTTAAACAATGCTTTACCACCATATACACTAACACATTCCCACATTCTAATTTTCATAATATGAGAATTAAAATGAATGATTTTAGTGCATATTATTTTAAAACTTAGTGAAGTATAATTCAAATAATGGATTATAATAAAAATATAATTTCCTAACCCATCCTTGAATAAATAAATATGACACCAAGGAAACCATGACTTTATTACAAATAATTACTTTAATAAAATTATAACATCAACATCTATTAAATTTGAGGTACCAAATCAATTAAAATGTCATTCCAAAAATTACTTTTTAGTTTTTACTATTCCTTCTAGAATCATTACATAAACTAATCAATTATCACACTTCCATTTTATCTTAAATTATCCCCCTCCAAATGTTTATTTTGGTTAACAATTTCATACTCAAATTTATATTATCTAAAAGTATTATAATAATTGATTGAGACTATTTAATCTATGTTCAATTAATATGTAAAAAAATGATTTTAGATGAAGCTTATAAGATAAAATAATTAATGTAATAGAATTATACAACCAAACACAATATATATGGCCTTCAGAACCAAAATATGTACTTTAAAACAAAACCAATAATTCATTTCATAATATAACTCCAATATTTATAAACAATATCTATTAGGGTTTCACAGTTAATATAAGTATAAAAAACTTGATGGCGGATCTGAAATGTTATTCCATAGATATAAAAATCCAAAAATACAATATTCTAGATTCAGTATTGAAATTATATAGTATCCATAATTGTGATCATAAAAGAAAGATTAATCCATGAAATATTGGAGAAATGAGAAAAAAATCATCCAAATCTTGATAAAATGAATGAATCAAGTGGATTATTAAGTATGCTCAATATTTGATTGTAATATCCCAACAGTAATTCATATGACAATGCATTTCTTACTAGAATTATTTCTACACAATGAACAATCAATAAATATGATTCTAGACACCATGAAAATTTTAATACATTCACATTTGGATTCCAAAAATAAATATCCAAGGACACTTATAATTAATTCTAGATCCAATATATTTGTACCTACCTATTAACCCCCTAAAACTAGTTATATACCAAAATTTTCCCCCAGACATCCTAAGTATCAATCAATATAAAAAACTGATATTAAATCCCTCAATTATTCCATATAAACTAAAATATAGGAATATCTCATTTAAAATTTAAATAATCCAGTAAAAATGATGGAATAAAAATGGTAATATTAAATTATATATATGAAAATTATTTCTTAAAATAAAACCTATACTATTGAATTCTCTCTACCCAAAAGAAACCATCAATAAAAATAAATTATTTCAGCGACATCAAATAATAACTGCCATTCCTCTAATTGAATCATTTTATAATTATGTGTTCATAAAAATTTCATTAAGATAATAAATAGAAAATTACTACCAAAATAATAATATTTCTGTATTCTACTATTAATAATTTTATAATAATTAAAATAATAGATTAATATATGATTAAAATTATATTAAATCAACATATATTTACCATCAATAATAATTAGAATATCATATATGAATTTGCGACTAAAAATCATATTTATATTAGTTTTTCATTTAATATAAATAATTCCACAACATGTCATATACACATAGGCACTCATATGAAACATCTATAATAAATAATATATTCATTTTCATTAACAAAAATAAATTCCCATGATCAAAAAACACAATCATGAATGAAAAAAAAATTATATAAAAAGAGAAAATATATACAACTAAAAATTTATTTTTTTATCATCATATATTCTTATAGTTTCATATGTTTTTTTTCATTATTTGAAAAATGTTTTCATAAATCCTAAAATATAAAAATTTCAATGAACTATCCATGATACCCTAGTACCACGTTACTAAATTTAAAAGTGTCATGTCTTTATGTGCATTCATAAAATCCATGTATTGGATACTGGTACTTGAAATTATAAGAGAATAAAAATGGAATGAATATTACAAAAGAAGAATAAGATAAAAAACATTCCAATATTCTCTAAACTCTAAAATAGAGAATATATGAAAAAACCAATTGGTATATAAAAAAGGAAAATATTTCATAATCAAAGTACTTAGTATAAAGACAAAACTTCCAAAAATGAATAACCCTCTCAACCCAAAGGATCAGGAATATTAACCACCATCGTGTGGCACTTTTCCTTTTCTCAGTCATGTAAGAAGGAATGCTACATACACCCGAAGGAAAATTTAGTGTCTAAGAAACAAATACCATTAGGTCCTTACCACGTGTACCATATAAATATTTTCCTTAATTATAAACAAAATAATTCATCCAATTCAAATAAAACAAAGCACAATGATATGAATTTAAATAAATAAAAAATATTCTTTCATTTCTAAATGATGGAAAACATTTGAAACATTTTTTAATAAATTTTTTATATATAATGGTTTATATAAATCAAATAGACTGGATAAATAAGTTTCATAATCAACATTATATATATCCAAATAATCATTACTGAATGATGTTCATCTACAATATGGTATTATGGATTATATTTATATGATTCTTAAAAATATTATATTAGTGAATAGGGAAATATGTTCAAAAGCATTCCTTAGGATCATATCATATATGACTCTTCAATATCACAGCGAGTATAATATCTACCTAGATAGTTTTTTGTTAGTGTTTTCATTGTCAACCCCTTAATTAGGAATTATCATCTTAGTATGATTGTCAAAAATAACATAATAAATACCAATGATTGCATGTTATTAAATTATAAATTTAAAAATGTAAAATTATTTCATTTCAAATCATTCATCATTCAAAATTTAATTGTGCACTTTTCCTTTCCAAAATGAAAACATAGTTTAAAAAAAATGGATTTTTCATAAATTGATTTCATTGAAATACAAAACCAATCATATGTTTTTATCAATTTGATTTATGAAATTTTCTAAAATCAATTCTCAGACAATCTCTTAAATTCCATCAATTTCTAAATACACACTTTTTTAATTCCATTGGAATTTGGGATTTTCTAAAAATAAATTCGAATTAAAATCTCAATTCAAAATTATATCAATATGGTTAGTCAAAAATTTATTGTATTCAATTTCAAATAATCACGAAAATGAAGGATTTATTACATTTCCATCATCAAATAGAATCAATTACCATTAGTCATAGAATCACAACACACAACACCTGATCTAGGATTTTCTAATGAATAATGATGGAAATAGATATTAAGAAGTCAAACCTAGATTCATTAACAAATTAATCCGAGCATAGATCCATACAAAATCTGATGATATAGCACATTCATGGAGCATATAAAGAGTGAATGGGAGAAGAAACCTGAGTGCAGAATCACTTAATTACCAGACACTGCATTAGATCTATCATGCTTTTATACTCCAAGAAATAGGATTTGAGGATCCAAACTAACCACTATAGTGCCTCACATGATGAAAAACATTTGGTCATGTCTTGATCGATATGGGTTATAGATAAGGATTTGAGAACTTTTAATCAATATTTCTAAATAAATAAGTCCCTCATGCATGGTTACCTAGGCAGGTATGCACTGATAGAAAAACCATATGCCCTAGACATGTGCACCTCAATTAGGGTGAATTGTTTCAACTAGGTGGGTGAATGGATATCCAAAACATGTATCAAACATGGAAACCCTAACTATTTAGGGTTTTGAAATTTTTACTGAGGTGGGGCATGGTTTCAAAAAATCAATATCCAACCATGAATAACCAAAAAAATTCCAAATATTTCCAAATTCTACCCGAGTCACCCTAAAAAATATTCTACAAAACAATGATCAAAATATTTTTCAAGGAGAATGTGAAAAAATTAATAGGATGTTATAATCTCCCAACAATATAATCTTTATATCCCTTGAAATCCTGTTAGGATTTTTCCGTCTAAATAAATGATCACACTTCTCTCTCATAAGTTCCTCCGTCTCTCATATATCTGGAGAATAAGAATCATTCCACTATAGCGCAAAACCCAATAGTATCATCCCCACATTATGTACTATATTATCATAATCAACTATCCTGACTACATTCTCATTCACAAATAAATCGGGCTCAATATCAAGAACCTCTTAGACCAAGACATGAGATAGGCCAATCAAATAAATCCATCAATAAGAAACCTGATATAAATTTCTTCCTTGTTTAAACTATTGAGAAATTTATAAATAGTAAACCACATTCACCACCTACTGAACAACCTCAAATGGTGCCATAAAATGATGAAATCCATTCCCATGCCTCGCTTTACACTAATGACCTAAAGTAGGCGATGATTTTAACAAATCATAGTCCAAAATTAAAAAATATAATGGTATATGATGAAAATCAGCATAATTTTTATACCTTATATATATTGTCAACATTCTATGTCAAATAAACTGAATATTCATTCACAGTTTTTAAATAAATCTTAGTCCAACTAAGAAACCTTCACTGATCATTGTCCTATGCAATAGAGATTTACAATGCTAGCCATACAAGGCCTCAAAATGTTTAATGTTAAATATAAAACTGTAGATATTGTGAAATGAAATGTCAAATGGTACAAAATGGTCATACCATGCTCCACCAAAATTATAGAATTAGACACAGAGCATACCATGAAGAATTTTAAAAAACCTATCTATCGATAAATTATTTTATGGATGGTATGTGATACTCAAATGATCCTAAGATCATTATGCCTCATGAAGGCCATTTAAAAAGAACAAATATAAATACAGATCCATTGTAGAGATTATAACAGATAGGACTACATGATAATTGGAAATATCTATCACATAGTGCTTTCCCATCTCTTCAACTATGGACATATTAGGAATTGGTATAAAGTGTTCCGATTTGGTCATCAAATAGATCATAACCCATAAAACATTATATCATCGAGTAATACATAATAACCTTTCATTGAATCCTATATAAATCTCATCCCACTACCATATTAGTGAAGGATGTTGATGTAGAAGACCAGAATGATCTCTGTTTCTGGACCTTCACATATTGGAATGTATAATGATGAGAAACAAAACTAGAAATATTATATATCATTACTGGACACCAGAATTTATAACAAAATTCATAAACCTTCATTTTGGATCCAGTTTCTTTGTACCTTCGAATTATAGAAATTCCCCATCACCTCATTCCTTAAATATAATGACACACAAAAAAAATAATTTTGAAAACATCGAACAACCTTTATTGATCAAAAACTGTCCAAAATATTATCCATGCCATTAGGAGGCTCTTTAGTGAAATAGAATTAATCATCAAACTATTATTCATGAAGAATAATTTCCAGAAGATTAGAGGTTAACTATGAACTAGGAAAAGACAACCTCATCCCTTGTTTCCTAGACACATTAATGAATCTATGTCACTAGGTCCATAATTTTACACTATTATAATGATACTATCATGGACATGGTTATATGTTTCTAAATCAATTCATTAGAAACACAATTCCCTTTCAAAGTGGTATTGGCGATGTCAAAATCAATATAAAACATGTACTCTGTCACGACCCGCCCTCGGGGTCCGTGCCGTGACTACCCCAAGCCCGCCTTCCATAGGCCAGGGGCTGGCGACTAGCACCAAGGCGTAAATCCCAGAAAAAGGGAAGGCATTGCCTTTGTAAAGTAAACAAACACCACAGAGTAAGCAAGCGGAAGTAAAACACTAAGTACAAAAGAAGAGCTGAAAAGTAAAAAGGGGCCGGAAATACAAGCCCAACTGTAAAGTACAACTCGAAAGGGAAAACAACGACTGAAAAGTAAAGCTACAACGCTGAGATGTCCAATGGAAATCCCACCTGAAGGGTGGGTACAGATAGCTCCTCTGCTCTCCGGGTCCCGCCATCCGCTCCGAGTATGTCCCGCCCAGTGGTCCACCTCCGGGTACCGCCTCGTCGTATAGTCCACCTCCAGGTACCGTCAAGTCCTCGAACCTTCGGCTTCTGTCAGCTCTGTCCGTCGTCTGCAACCAACACAACGAGGTGCGGGCATAGCCCGTGCAGGGGTGAGTATAACGATACTCAGTAGGGACCCCGAGACCCTCAAGGTCTCACTAAAACCAACAAGGATAAACACAAGAAGATCTCAACAGATAAACCCTACTTAGGTATATGCCCATACATATACCTAAGTTATCATGTAACCCATCTCAATCATGAGGAAACACAAGGATTGTGAAACGACGGATAACCACTACCCGGGTATATGCCCATACATATACCAAAGTTAGCAAGTGACCCATCTCAATCATGAAGTAAACACCAGGTCAAAAGTCTCAACTCAAACCAGGATTTTCATTATCGAAACCGTAACTGCTGAAGAGCTCCGTCTCTAGAGTGTACAGTGGTCCTGTCACGACTCCGAGGCCGCCGCTCACTAACCTAAGACTGCTGAGATACTCCTCCTGTCGAGTACTGCGGGTTTGCGGCCAACTACCTGGCGCTCCGTCCGCTGAGGGTCTGTCGCCAAATACCGGGCGCTACCCAGATAGCCTACTGAGGTACTCCTCCTGTCGAGTACCGCGGGTCTGCTGCCAACTACCAGGCGCTCCGTCCGCCGTGGGTCTGCCGCCAAGTACCAGGCGCTCCGTCCACTGGGCTAGTCGACTCACTCCAAGTCGAGTCGGTCAAGCAGTCGTCAGGTCTCAGCCGGCTACACGGTCTCCGTACTCTGCACGCTCGACTCCGGGAGGGTCCGCTCCACGAGCTACTGGTCGATACTCCAAGTATCACAAAGTCCCACGAAGAAGTGTCTCAAAGGTCCGTCTCGTCACAGGGGTCTCAACGCAACAGACGGCGCGTCGATCGGACGCCCGGTCTGTGAGTTATTAGCCTTTTCGTCCCAGGGGCCCGGTTGGTTTCGAGAGCGAAACCAATCCCGTCCGTATCTCAACTGTACCCCGAACTCCCATAGGGTAAACTCAAAGGGACCGTTACTCAACGTAACCACCAACGCTGCTGACGGCTCGTCAAGCGGACGTCCTGTCTGAAAGATATCAGCTTTTCTGTTCCAGGGGCCCGATTGGATTTCGGGTACAATCCAACCCGGCCATACTCCGACTGTATCCAAAATTCGGGCGGAGTATGTCAAAAGTTCCGTCTCATCAAGAGGAAGTCAACGAAACAGACGGCGCGTCAATCGGACGCTCGGTCTGTGAGTTATTGGCTTTTTCGTCTCCGGGGCCCGGTTGGTTTTTAAGGCAAAACCAACCCGACCGTACTCCACCTGCGTCCAAACCTCGGGCGGAGTATGCCAAAAGATCCGTCTCATTAGTCATACAAACCACGAGCAATAATGAGATAATTAAATATTAAATCAACATCCCCTACCTCGGGTTTAAGATTCGAAGAATCGTCTACGTTCCGCGGAAGACGGCGTCGCGGAGGTCGGGCGTCGCGGTCGTCGTTCGTCAAATCCGTTGACGAAGAGATATGCCCGAAGAGATACGTCGTTGGTGAATCCTTGTACGCCGACGAAGGTTGTCCGAGGAAGGTGGCGTCCCCTTCGTTGTCACGGTGAACGAAGAAAGGAGGTGCGGCGTTCTTCGTCGGAAAAAGAGCGTTCCTCGCCAAGTCTTGAGGAAGGTCAAATTATAAAGAAAACAACAAACTCAAGAACCTCTACCTCGATAGTCGCACGTTGACGTAGTCGTGAAATATCGGTGTCGCGGAGGAAGAGTCGTTGTCGAATCTTCGTATGCCGACGAAGAAGGTCCGAAGAGGAAGCGGCGTTCCCTCTTGTTGACACCGAGGACGAAGAAGAGAGGCGTCGTTCTTCGTCGGAGAAGTTCTTCGTTGAAGAACGACGTTCTTCGCGTTCTTCGTTGAGTTTGAAGAAGAAGAGGAGAAAAGCTTCCAAAGCTCTCAAGAAATCCTCCCAAGGGTAAAAGAAACTCCTAGAATAATATAAGCTTTAACTTATATTATTTCATAACGTAACCACAAGAATTTCAAAGGATTGAAATTCAAAAAGGGTTTAACTCCCTTAATTAACTCACTTATTTAATATACATGAATTGTATAATTAAATAGAAGTTAACTTGTCAAGCCATTAAGAGGGAGAGAGGGGAGTTGAAAAGGTGGGGGTTCGTGTGGGCCCCACCACACTTAATCCTCCCAAGGGAGGTTAAGTGGGTGTGGGTCCCACTTCCAACCTCCTTTGAAAGGTTTTAAGAAGTTATAATAAAATTTGTTCTACACAAATTTTATTTAACTCAACTAAAAACCTCAAAAATTAACTTTCAACCCGCAACAAACACAACTCCCGAAAAGGTCTCTTTAAGCGAATATCGGCGCTGCGAGTTCATCGGTGCCCTCGGATTTCCATTCCGAGCACCGGATCAAAAGTTAGAAATTCCCGCTCGTTCGTTCACTGAACGTACCCGAGCCAAACTTCGGAAATTAATTCCGGGCACTCCGGGCCTCGGAATCAGGTGCCGTCTGAAACCGCGCTCTTGTAAAATTCTAAAGAAAATTAAGAAAAAAATTTCCCTTGAATTTTACGGGTCTTTACATTACTCCCACCTCAGGGATTTACGTCCCCGTAAAGCTACATCAAAAACTAGGGAAACAAAAGAGGATACTGAGCACGCATCTGAGCCTCCCGCCCCCTGTGCTCTCCTGGAGATTCCCATGCCGCCATCTGCTGCGCACAAGAGGAATCGATCGCCCATGTAGGACCCGCTCCTGTCGATCCTCTATCTCCACCGGGACCTTCGTAAAAGTCGCCCCATTGTCAACGTCAAGCTCCCCATGGTCAAAGATGTGCGTCGGGTCGTGCACGTATCTCCTCAGCTGGGATACGTGGAAGACGTCGTGCACCCGGTGCAACTGAGGTGGTAGAGCCAGGCGATAAGCCACCTCACCAATCCTGCTGAGGACCTGGAAGGGTCCGATGAAGCGCGGAGATAACTTGCCTCCTCGGCCAAATCTCCGAATACCACGTCGAGGTGAGACCCGCAAGATGACGTGGTCACCATCCTCGAATTCTAGTGGCCTCCGCCTCCTGTCAGCGAAAGACTTCTGCCGGCTCTGTGCTGTCCTCATCCGCTCCTGGATGATATGGACCTCCTCTGACGTGGCCCGGACCATCTCTGGTCCCACAAGAGCTGCGAGATTTCTTCTTTGCCGATAAGAGAAACCTGGTCTCATCCCCTGGATGAACCACATTCTTTGCCTAAAACAGTCAATCCTAACATGGATGATACTAATCCATACCAAGGATGACGTCGTAAGGCCTCGACGCTACTACTAAGAGATCCAACCGTTACTCTCGCCTCAAAGGGTTGAGTCACACTATCGGCATCAATGTGTGGTAACTGGGTCTCCTCCAGTAGATGTCTCACAAGTGAGGGTCAAGTCAACAGTCAACTGGAACCTCTTAGTAACATCACAAAAGAGGACAGGAAAGAAAACATCACAAAGGTATGCGTCTTTTATTATTGCAGCTCATATTACAAGACGCTACACAAAAGCAACATCAACATGGAACTAGAAGTACAAAAGACGTATCCATACACCAGGACCCTGACAACTGATTTCCGACTTTGTGCACGAAAACACTGATTGCGTGTGTGTTTTCAAAAGTTTTTCCCCTTAAAACAGCTCAAACCAGGTCAGCTCACCAGGTATAATCGTTTGATCGTGTTACGTTGTTTCTTTCAGGATGGCCCCACGACGGCAGCCAGTTAGGGTTCTGAGAATCGAACGTGACGACAGCCCACCGAGCGACGAGGCCTCGGTGCAGGGCCCTTTGTCTGCGGTAGAACCGAACTCCTCTGATACCAATTTGTCACGACCCGCCCTCGGGGTCCGTGCCGTGACTACCCCAAGCCCGCCTTCCATAGGCCAGGGGCTGGCGACTAGCACCAAGGCGTAAATCCCAGAAAAAGGGAAGGCATTGCCTTTGTAAAGTAAACAAACACCACAGAGTAAGCAAGCGGAAGTAAAACACTAAGTACAAAAGAAGAGCTGAAAAGTAAAAAGGGGCCGGAAATACAAGCCCAACTTTAAAGTACAACTCGAAAGGGAAAACAGAGACTGAAAAGTAAAGCTGCTACGCTGAGATGTCCACTGGAAATCCCACCTGAAGGGTGGGTACAGATAGCTCCTCTGCTCTCCGGGTCCCGCCATCCGCTCCGAGTATGTCCCGCCCAGTGGTCCACCTCCGGGTACCGCCTCATCGTATAGTCCACCTCCAGGTACCGTCAAGTCCTCGAACCTTCGGCTTCTGTCAGCTCTGTCCGTCGTCTCTAACCAACACAACGAGGTGCGGGCATAGCCCGTGCAGGGGTGAGTATAACGATACTCAGTAGGGACCCCGAGACCCTCAAGGTCTCACTAAAACCAACAAGGATAAACACAAGAAGATCTCAACAGATAAACCCTACTTAGGTATATGCCCATACATATACCTAAGTTATCAAGTAACCCATCTCAATCATGAGGAAACACAAGGATTGTGAAATGACGGATAACCACTACCCGGGTATATGCCCATACATATACCAAAGTTAGCAAGTGACCCATCTCAATCATGAAGTAAACACCAGGTCAAAAGTCTCAACTCAAACCAGGATTTTCATTATCGAAACCGTAACTGCTGAAGAGCTCCGTCTCTAGAGTGTACAGTGGTCCTGTCACGACTCCGAGGCCGCCGCTCACTAACCTAAGACTGCTGAGGTACTCCTCCTGTCGAGTACTGCGGGTTTGCGGCCAACTACCTGGCGCTCCGTCCGCTGAGGGTCTGTCGCCAAATACCGGGCGCTACCCAGATAGCCTACTGAGGTACTCCTCCTGTCGAGTACCGCGGGTCTGCTGCCAACTACCAGGCGCTCCGTCCGCCGTGGGTCTGCCGCCAAGTACCGGGCGCTCCGTCCACTGGGCTAGTCGACTCACTCCAAGTCGAGTCGGTCAAGCAGTCGTCAGGTCTCAGCCGGCTACACGGTCTCCGTACTCTGCACGCTCGTCTCCGGGAGGGTCCGCTCCACGAGCTACTGGTCGATACTCCAAGTATCACAAAGTCCCACGAAGAAGTGTCTCAAAGGTCCGTCTCGTCACAGGGGTCTCAACGCAACAGACGGCGTGTCGATCGGACGCCCGGTCTGTGAGTTATTAGCCTTTTCGTCCCAGGGGCCCGGTTGGTTTCGAGAGCGAAACCAATCCCGTCCGTATCTCAACTGTACCCCGAACTCCCATAGGGTAAACTCAAAGGGACCGTTACTCAACGTAACCACCAACGCTGCTGACGGCTCGTCAAGCGGACGTCCTGTCTGAAAGATATCAGCTTTTCTGTTCCAGGGGCCCGATTGGATTTCGGGTACAATCCAACCCGGCCATACTCCGACTGTATCCAAAATTCGGGCGGAGTATGTCAAAAGTTCCGTCTCATCAAGAGGAAGTCAACGAAACAGACGGCGCGTCTATCGGACGCCCGGTCTGTGAGTTATTGGCTTTTTCGTCTCCGGGGCCCGATTTGTTTTTAAGGCAAAACCAACCCGACCGTACTCCACCTGCGTCCAAACCTCGGGTGGAGTATGCCAAAAGATCCGTCTCATTAGTCATACAAACCACGAGCAATAATGAGATAATTAAATATTAAATCAACATCCCCTACCTCGGGTTTAAGATTCGAAGAATCGTCTACGTTCCGCGGAAGACGGCGTCGCGGAGGTCGGGCGTCGCGGTCGTCGTTCGTCAAATCCGTTGACGAAGAGATATGCCCGAAGAGATACGTCGTTGGCGAATCCTTGTACGCCGACGAAGGTTGTCCGAGGAAGGTGGCGTCCCCTTCGTTGTCACGGTGAACGAAGAAAGGAGGTGCGGCGTTCTTCGTCGGAAAAAGAGCGTTCCTCGTCAAGTCTTGAGGAAGGTCAAATTATAAAGAAAACAACAAACTCAAGAACCTCTACCTCGATAGTCGCACGTTGACGTAGTCGTGAAATATCGGTGTCGCGGAGGAAGAGTCGTTGTCGAATCTTCGTATGCCGACGAAGAAGGTCCGAAGAGGAAGCGGCGTTCCCTCTTGTTGACACCGAGGACGAAGAAGAGAGGCGTCGTTCTTCGTCGGATAAGTTCTTCGTTGAAGAACGACGTTCTTCGCGTTCTTCGTTGAGTTTGAAGAAGAAGAGGAGAAAAGCTTCCAAAGCTCTCAAGAAATCCTCCCAAGGGTAAAAGAAACTCCTAGAATAATATAAGCTTTAACTTATATTATTTCATAACTTAACCACAAGAATTTCAAAGGTTTGAAATTCAAAAAGGGTTTAACTCCCTTAATTAACTCACTTATTTAATATTCATGAATTGTATAATTAAATAGAAGTTAACTTGTCAAGCCATTAAGAGGGAGAGAGGGGAGTTGAAAAGGTGGGGGTTCGTGTGGGCCCCACCACACTTAATCCTCCCAAGGGAGGTTAAGTGGGTGTGGGTCCCACTTCCAACCTCCTTTGAAAGGTTTTAAGAAGTTATAATAAAATTTGTTCTACACAAATTTTATTTAACTCAACTAAAACCCTCAAAAATTAACTTTCAACCCGCAAAAAACGCAACTCCCGAAAAGGTCTCTTTAAGCGAATATCGGCGCTGCGAGTTCATCGGTGCCCTCGGATTTCAATTCCGAGCACCGGATCAAAAGTTAGAAATTCCCGCTCGTTCGTTCACTGAACGTACCCGAGCCAAACTTCGGAAATTAATTCCGGGCACTCCGGGCCTCGGAATCAGGTGCCGTCTGAAACCGCGCTCTTGTAAAATTCTAAAGAAAATTAAGAAAAAAATTTCCCTTGAATTTTACGGGTCTTTACATACTCCACCCAATACCTATAGATATGGTTAAAATATTTCTAAGAAAAGTAATAAATAATGCTTTTGTGGTGGTAATACATAGAAATTCTTTAACCTAAAATCTAATAACACAAACTATCATTGATAAAGGTTTATGTTTTTAGGTTTGATAAACATTCACATGAAGCCTAAGTCGCCGACACCCAATAGCTACCACGCCCTCACCCTATATAATAACACATCTAAAAACTAATCTGTATGCATCTTATAAGAACACATAGACCTGAACGTCCTATGGATTACTCAACGCTAATGATAATGATGAAATATGTTTCATCTCCACAAAATAATTCTTAAATTCCACATCATAATAATAATTCAATTTCTTCTAAGTGAGGGTGGAAATCCAAGAATCCAATTTTTTAAAATCCATTAAAAATTGTTTATAATACATCACTAAATCAAGGAGTCTCTAAATATCCCAAAAAAATATACAGTTTCACTAATGTCACAAAAGCTTTACCTATATCAAGATCAACAAAGATACCATGTTATGGGAGCATGTGTCCTAATAACAACATTTCCCCAATCTGAAAATTAAATATTTATACTTTCACATAAGTTCAGCGATTTATAAATAAATCAATAATACTCTTAGTTGATGCTAATGATCCACATAATAATGAATGTAAATGAGGATGATATCCACAATGAACTCTAAATAAGCGTCAATGTACTCATAGATTATAATTTTCAAAAATTAAATTAAGACTATTGGAGAATTTATTAGACCAACTTGAATCAAAATATACTCATAGTGTTCATACATTTTATGAATGGATTTTTTCATAATGTTGGATTATGTTATTCTAAATTGATGGATAATATATTAGAGATTAATCTTCAAGAGCCACTAATTACCTTTTAACTATTCAAAAAGACCATTAATCAATGGAAACAGATACTATTTCTTCACTATGACTTGATTGAATTATCATTAATCAACACATAGGTGAAATACCCCAACAGATTTATTAGAAAAGAGAATAGGTGATTCCAAATGTGCCACACATGATCATATAATGACTTTATCGAATATACCATCCAACATAGTCTTCAGATATTTCATTTAAACTTGTTTCATGTTGTTGGAATATATAGACATAATTTGAGTACCTTGTATTATATAAAAAAACCATACCTCTATTACAAGTGTATAACTAGATAATCCATAAGGAAAAGTTTTTTGAAATATCAACTATAATTGGGGGGAGATAATCAATCAAAAACACCCAATCTAAATAAAATATAATCACATATATCACTTTTCCAATCTCAAGATGAAAAGATTTGGATCTACATGACCTTTTGTGTTATTCCCCATAAAATACATGTGACACCCCATTTGTTATGGTAAATGATACCGATCTACAACAATAGTCTACTATGTCCATATTATAAAACCCAATCTCATCCAATGAATAAAATAAATAGGGTTCATATTATGGACTGTAATACACCAATCAAGCTGAATTTTTTATAATTTGGAAACAAACCCAGTACAATGGAGACCATTTTCAATAATTATTCTATGGGGTGTAGTAATTTCTATCAAATGAGTACATAGATCCATAATAAGATTTATCAGGTTCGTTATACGGGTCATGTAAGGTCCTTTATTTGCATGGATCAATCGTTTGAATGTTTCCAAGGCTCGAGGTTCCTCGAGAAGTCTTGGAGAAATTTCTGAGTAGTTTGATTTCACGAGGCTGGAAGAAGGGAAGGATTTCAGGTCATGAGAGCTACATGAAATGAATGATGGGTTCACATTGTTTAATATTTTGAGGCTTGAAAAATAAAATAAATGTGAAAGGTGATGGTTTTTTTGTATAAACTAACCTTGAGGAACTACAAGATACAAATGGAAATTATATGTCATTTAATCCCTTGATTTTTCAATGTTTTAAAACACATTAAAGAAACTCAGGTTGTCGAAACATATAGCTACATCTTCCCTCTATCACTTACCTAGTGACCTGATAGTCCCCTCCTTAGCGTTTTGGATATCCATTCAATGGGAATCAATCTCAGGCTTCCAAATTTGATCGGCGGTGACCCGATATGTCCACAGTGTGTTTACCTTTATTTTTTAATGGTTTCTCCCAATTTGATATTGTTTCCTCACACTATGATAAATATTTTTCTTATACATGGTTTTAATAGGGGTTTCTCTCAAATTAATTTGATACGGTGGTTCTATAACATCCTCAGGAGGATGGAGATCTTGTGGGTGTGGTGATTAGAGATCTGTTGTGTGGAAAATTCTTATGTGATGAATATCCTGAATCATCTATGTAGGGGATTCATTACTTTTCCATTTTATCTATGTGAAATCATATATATATCATGTTTTAACACATCTAATTTCAGTGGAATTACCAAATAAATATTTAAAATGTATTAATGATTTTTTATTGATTTCATAACGATGTTTTTTCATTGTACCGTGATAAAAATTTTCCTTTTGGCTTTCTAAGTAGTGTTATATCTATTTCTTTCTTGGTTCAATATGTTTTTCCTGATTGAAATTGTTAATTAATATAAATATAAAATTAATTGATAATTAATTAGCTAAATGGATTTAAGAGGCATGTTTAATGAATTTGGTTGTCGTTGTTTGAATTTGTTGATAATCACACTGAAGTAGATACACATGTCTAATTGAATGGGATAATTAACCTGAAGCCTTTTTTTATTTTTGATAAAATAATTAATGGAATGTTTAATTAATTGTTTCTTTAATTTGTAACATCTTTTGATATTTGGTTACATAGGTTTCCCAAAGGTTTAAAATGTGAATAATGAATCATCTAATTCACAATAGAATGAGAACCACTTTTGTGATTAAAGATAATTACTTTATATGGACTAACATAAACTCTTTCGTATAAATCCCATGTTCCATATGCATTAGAGTAGTGAGATATTTTTGTGTGTAAAGGCTAATTTCATTGATTGTTGTCAAATTTCTTAGTTTTATGTTTTTCTCCTGGTTGTTTTAATATGGATGATCCTTGAGGGATGTTTTTTTTCTTGGGTTAGGGAGGCCAATATGTGATGTGAGCCTAGGATAGATGATACATTAGGGATTTTGTGGTATGTGGGGTATGGAGGTACGATTTCTGTGGCAATTGTTGATGCATAGAGTGGGAAGATGCATCGGTTTATGTATGTGGTGTCAGGGAGGACACAGAGGTGATGGAATGTGTTGAATTTGGGCTTACTCATGGATATGGAAGTTGGATTCCTATTTGAATATGTTATTTTTGTGATTTTTTTACATTCCATAGTTATTGAGGTAGTTGGTTTTGCTTACTCTCCTTCCATGGGAGGAAAATATTCATGAGGTACACCACGTTCTTTTTATAATTAACTTCTCAAGGATGGATGAGTATATTATCCTAATATAGGTTGTGAAGACTCGATGGATAGTTCATATAGTCACGTAGTTGATTCCCTATTGTTTGGTGGCATATATTATTTTTCAAAAATACCTAGAAATCTAGAAGGTGGAAATGATTTTTAAATAAATGATTAAATGTCTATCCCCTGGGGTTAAATCTTGCTGGGATGAAATGACGAGGTTATAATTATAATTAATAGTGGACTCAGTTTTCTTATAACTGGAGGTCATGGAATTTTTTTGAGATTCTAGTGAAGGGAAATGTTGAAAATGATTATGGTTAAGTAATGGTTAAAAAATTAATTAACATAAATTGAAAATGATAAAAATGGCTCATGTAACACAATATAGCTCTTTTAATGGTTGTGTTTTTATAGGATCTATGTAACTTACATTGTCAACCAGGGGTTTCAGTAACATTGTCTCCAGTTGATTCTAAGCCTATGTTATGTCCGTAGTATGACTATGAGATATATTATATCATGTAATTTTTATGTTCCTATATTCTGTTTTTCCATTTCATTTAGTTAAACTAATACCTCAAAGATTTGAATCCTTGAGGTGTGTTTTCCACAACATCAAGGTGTGAGGACTGATGGCTAACTATCCCATTTGGCCCCACACTCTTCTCATGGTAGTTACTTATGTTGTTATAGATGACCATAATTTTTTCACCATATATGTGTTTACAGGGATGTAATGTCTCGTGTTTATTTAACAGACATATATTCCTGTATATATTTCTAAAGGCTACTATAGTTGTAACATGTTTTTGTTGTAATGGGTTAATGATCCTTACTCGGTGTATGGGCTTCGACAACTTGAGGCACAGTTCATGACATATGATACATGTAATGTGGGTTGTGTTGGCTCCCAGAAACTACTTGGTTACTTTTTGATATGTGGAATTTGTGGTGTGTGTTGCATGAGGTTCATGTTTTGGTGATTTACTCAGGTGTCTAGGGGGTAGCCTTTTTGGAGAGAGATGCTTAGGACATGGGACATTTGGGAATGGAGGAAAATGAGTGTTGATGTGGTAGTGGGGTAACCTCTATATTCGTTATTATATTATATTCTCTTATATGAGTTACTTGGTTAGAGTAACCATTATATGGTTGGGAAAATAGTATCCCTATTTACGTGATGAGTTAGTTTCACTGGTGTTTCACTGTGCTTTAGTATTCTTTCATTACTTTTTCATAAGAGGCACCTATGATGATCTCAAAAAGTATATTCTTATAATAACCATAAATATATAAAATATAATTTAGGTTAGTTAGATAATGTGAGAGATCAGGTTGGTTACTGCTACCTATGGGTATTATAGGATCTATTTTGGATTTTTGGTCACTGTCATCCTTTTCATTTAGAAGTTGATTTTTTTTCTTTTATTTGTATTTTCTCATTAATGACACTACATATATGAACTTATCATTTTCATTAATACATTAGTTTGATAAAGTGTTTTTTCTATGGTTATATTTTTTGTCTCTTCATTATGTGGTCAATTATATGGTAATACCTACCATCTATGTGTTTAAAATACCCCCAATGGTAGTCACCAAACTGATGCCTATAGAAGGTAAGACTCAAGTCCCAATATATATCTTCTCTAATTTTTGATAGTTGAGGGGTACACATTTTGGGGAGGTTGTCATGAAAAGGTGATATAAACTAAAGAGATATATTGGAATTAAATAATCTAATCACATGATATGAATATATAGTTATGGTACCTATCTATGTCACGAGACCTATATGAGCTACCTCTAGGTACTCTTCCACCGTGTGAAGAGGATTCATTGTGAATGCTTACAGGTAGAACCCATTCGATCATGAAGCATCTAAATGAGACATAAAACAATTTAGTGATAATCATCATATTAAACATTGTGGGGGTATAGATATAACAGAATTTATACAGGTGACTTGAATTTTCATAGGAGATGTAGATTCTGGTTGCATCAATGAAAAGATGTTTGGAATGCCAATTATTTACACAATATATGAAAGTCCATGGGACTCTTCTATGCATTGAACTTGTTCTGAAATAACCATTCTATCTTTATCCACAACAAGAACATTCAAACATTCACTTCCATTTATGGGAACTCACAAAACATCGACTAGAGAGAAAAATAAGTATAGTATTTGCTGACGTACCAGTTCGATCAAGTTCAACCATAAAATCCCTATCCAAAACATCATTATAAGAGGTGAACTATAAGAGGATACCTATAAATTACTATCATATTTATGTACCATACCATACTAATGAATCTTCATATTCTAATTTGATAAAATCTCTTATGGAAACTAAACAATTCATAAAATGGTGATTCATATACACTTCCGTGGTCCAAGAATCAAAATCATGTTTGAATAAGTCCATATCCATATATAGAACCATAACCTTTTGAGATAAAATGTTAGTGAAAAAAACATTAATGGAATTACACTCCATAAACACATTTTTATTATCCACTCCCTCTGAGCCTCTCTATCTGCTTCTTGGTCCCTCTATCAGGAAGGTGGCACATTTCACCATATTAAAATCTGGACTTTCTAAGACATCAAGAAAAACTAATTTTCCACATCCAATCATTAGCCTCTTGAAGATAATTTGATCCCTGGAATAGTAGTGGTTTATAGTGAAGGAGCACCTAAAAATGTTTCACATTTTTATACCTCCATGGTTCCAAATCATGATCTTGAATGGTAATAGTTGCATGTTCTTGTCTCAGATCTTACAATGCATGCCCAATAATCTCTACGAGATTATGGTCCAATGGATGACAACCTTATAGTGTTTCATTATCATATTTATAATGGGGAATGTACATAGTTCTTTTAATAGTCACGATTCAATTTAACATATGTAAAATACATTGAATAATTTAAAATATTACACTCATAAATATATCAAAAAATATATATTCCAAAATTAATCCCCTCAGATAAGGTATCATGATTTGGATTTTGATGTATCCAAATCAAATGTTTGTATAAGACTAGTATTAGATCTATATATTCCTCAATACAAATTTACAAAACTATCCATTGGGACTTAAGGATGGTAATGATAAGATATATCAAGAAACTCACTCACATCTACTTATTATGTCCCAACAAGACACATAAAAATGTATACTAGCATTACGGAATGATGCTTTATTGACACCTATGATACATCTTTTTTGGAAACCCTCTCGGATACCTAGATTCCTTGATACTAAATCCCTAATTGAAGTTGATAAAATGGAATTCTCCATCCCCACTTTTTTGTAACTAGAACATCCCCTCATTCAGGAATTAATTGGGAATGAATTTTCAACAAATATAGAAGATTGTAAAAAACAGGCCACTATGCTAAACAATCTAAAATGCTGAAATTATTGTGAACCAAATAGGTATTTCAAAAATAGAAAATTCTACATCATAAATGTACTTAGTTGAACGAATAAAAATATAAGGCAATACATTACTCCATGCCCAAATTATTAAGAGGATCAAGTACATCCAAGAGGCGCTCTCTATTTTCTTCAACATAGCAGAATAAAATATATAAACTGCAAAATTAAAGGATTTCTTAAAGGTAAGAATTAAATTTGGGTCTCACAAAGTGTTCCATAAAAAAATTCCATAAAAAATATAAAAATTAATTCTTTTAATTAGAATAAACCCCAGAATAGTGATACAATTTAATATAAAAATGTTCTTTCACATTAGAATGATGGAAACCATTTCAAACATTGGTCGATTTTTTTATATGAAATAGTTTATATTAATCAGCTAGAATGAGTAATGTAGTTTCATATAAATGAAATATATATCTAAACAATCACATCCAGAACCATTGTCATCTACTCAATTGTATGATATAATCTATTAATTGTATCCACATACATCTCATATCAAAAATATTGGAAATATGTGTAAACATATCCCTCAAGAATAGGACAAACAGGAAGTAGCCGAATCCAATCCTAGATAAGATCTACATAACTAGATTTTTTTAGAGTTTTATTCATCAATCCGTTGGTACTGAATTACAATCCTTATAGTATTTCCCAAATAAATAACAAATTATGTAGGGTACCACGTAGTTAATTAATAAATTGAGGAAGGGAGAATAATTTCATTTCACAAAAATCATCATTCATAATTTAATGACTCATTTTTTTTTCGAAATTCAAATTTAGTTTCAAAAACTAAAATATTGTTTTTTTTAAATTCCCCAATTTTTAATAAAAATAGTTATTGGTTTTTATAAATACAAATTTATTTCATTTTCTAATATCTAATCTCAAATAATCTCAAAAAATTCCATTTTTTCAAAATCCACCACCATTTGTAATTCTGTTAAAATTGTGGTGTTACCCAAATATTCCGTGATTTTTCTAATAAAAATTCCAAATTATATAAATTTTCAGTATTAAAAATTAATTTAAATATATATAGAACAATCCATCAACTAAATTTGTAATCACCTGGCCAATCTCAAATAGAACAACATTCCCTTCATCTTTGAATCACAATGCACGACAATAAAATGATTTTTTAAAAAATAATTATGGAAATGGAGATAATGAATCAACCCTATATTAAATATCTATTAAAAAATATTTTAGATATATCATATATGAGTTTCTATAACTGTCTAATAACAATAGAAATCGAGAGAAACTAGAGCCATATGAGAGGAGAATCAGTTACCCAGATGTGACCAAACGACATCTATCTCAATTATAGCTCACAAGGAATGGGTTTAGTAGTACAAATATTACCCTATAGATCCTCTATCGAATAATAAATCGATATAGGTGGAGTTGGGGTCGATCAAGGTAATAAGGCGGACTTTCTAAATTAAAACAAACATTAAAATAAAAACACTAACATGCAAATTTTAGTGGAATGGGCTTCACATTTAGACAAAATGTACACCCTAATAATGTTCCCCACTATTGGGGAAAATAGTCTCAACTACGTGGACACACAATTTTGAAAAAATTTAACTTTTATTGAAAAAATCATTGTCCATAGTTTCATCTTTTTCACTTGGGTGGCACATAGCATAGAAAAAACGAAAGATGATAGTGCACAACCACAAAACATCCAAGAATTTTCAAAATTCAACTAGAATAACCCCATTAAATATCCACATAATTTTTGATCAAAATATTGTTCTATAACTGCCTGAAATCAAGTAACATGCATTTAAAAATATTGGTCATTGTTTTCATCCAAACATATCTTATCATAAAAATTATTTCAATCTTTAATTTCATAAAAGAACAGAATTAAATAATAAATATAACAAATTAAACCAAAATCCATGTAGAAAAATTATCTCAACCACATATAATCTATCCATATACACCAAACAATTTTCCTAAAAAATTAATTATTTTATTTGAGAAAACTTCCCATTAATATAATTTTTAATTAATTACAAAAAATAGACAAATATTGTATCCTATAAAATTTATTGAACCACATATAATCTCTGTCAATATGTTGTGGATTATAATAAAATAGTCTAAAAATTAATTGAAATATGACATATCAAATACATTGGAAATTAAACCAATGAATAGATATTGATTAGAATTTTTGTTGATCTCCCTATCACTATAATATTTATTTTAGGAATGGTTATTGTGTTTTTGATCATAGCTAATAGAAAGTAATAAAATAATTATATGTAGTGACATTGATTTTTCCTTCACTGCCACTTTACTGTAGTGATCTATGTTTTCGACTGGACTAAAAAACAATGGAATTAGAAAATTTTTAATTATAGAATGAGTTGATTTTATAATTGATCATTGGAAGATAATTATAATTGGGGGAATGCTCCGAAATGATGTTTTTGGCTTGGATAATGGTTATTTGTGTATACTTGGTGGATTAGGGAGTTTTGGGAGCACCAGACCTAGAAATCAATGTTTTTGGAAAACTTTAGAGGGTATAAGGTTTTCCTAAAACCATGCAGCCAATTACAGGTAACCATGTGGACTAGTTTAATGGGGGAAAGGAATTTCACATAGGTTACATATAGTTTCCCAATCCATACACATAGACTATGTGAGAGAAGTATCTTAGATAGTGGGTCCCACATGGTTTGCGCAAGGTATTGACAATTCTGTATTTCAAACCATGTGGTTTGGTATGTTAATGAATTTAATTAAAATAAAATAAATTTAAATTAAATATATAACATAACTTATCCTCACTCATCCCACTAAAAGTTGATACACCCCAATGGGGGTTTCCCCTATGTCACATGAATGACCCCTTCCATACTCCCTCTTTCAGCCTTCAGTCTCCGTCAATTACATAATGATTTTCCATGATTTTTCAAGGTTACAAATCACCTTCCTTCACCTTCATATTTCCAGTTGTTTTTGAAAAAATCGTGTCCCGATGAAGTTCTCCCAAACACTAGGTCCATGGTTAATTATTTCATTGGGTTTTCTATGTTCAAGTGTTGTACAAATGGTGTCTCAAGAAACATGGGCACATGTTCCAACCACTTCCACCAAAGGTGAGGTGGTTTTGTGTGTTTTGATTGGTCCTCACTATTTTAGGTGAGTTTTTCTCCTTACTGCATTGTTTTGTGCCATTAAAATTAAGATATTAATTTTTCATGGATCATATTAATTATATTATAGTTCTTAGATTATTTTTTTTGTGATTTCAAGTCACTAGGTCTAAAGAGACTAACCTGTGTGTATATAGGTATGTAAATATTTAGGTGTATGTTCCCAAGTTACATGTATAACCTTCAATGGCTATAATTATTCATGTATGGGGATAAATATCCCCATATATATATATATATGAAAATGGATGTGTAGGTGAGTGATGACTCATATATGCAAATAAAAATATGGGTAAAGATCCCCTTTCACAAGCTCATGGCCAGGAGGGTGTGTGCATAGGGGCTAGTTTTCCTTATATTTAGGTGAATGTGCATATACTCAGTAGGGTAGAATAATATGATAGATATTAAGTGCCCATTAGAAAAGATAACAACTTGTCTTGACATTGAGGTTAGGTCCCTATTCATACCCTTATATTTTAGTAATTCATTAATTAAATTTTATATCACAGAGTTCTTGTATTTTATTATTGTTTTATTATTGGACTACTCATATTTCCCAATAAAAAACTCTTGGGTTGTCTTTTGTGTCATGTGCATGGGTTTTCCATATTAAAGTAAAATGAAATAGTTGACTTGTATTGGTAGTACCCCATTTGATAGGTTTATTTCCATGATGTAATCTAAGTGACGAAATCTAGGAATTATATGGTGAGACGTTATAATCCTTATATTGATATGTTTATTCTTTGAATCAATTTTCTAGGTTTAGGAAAATTGAGGATTATAACTTTGATAATGATGGAACATAAAAAATGACTTTTTTTCCTTTTGAAATCTAATAAATGGTTATAATTTTAATTAAATTGATTCTGGTGGTAAGACCACACTATTTGTTAATGTAGTATTAATAGATTATGATAGTGATATGATATTAGAAAATGTGTTATACCATTAATGGTTTAGTCAATACCTCTCCCTTATGATCATAAATCACCATATGTCAATTGAATTTTTTAAATAAATTTAGAAATGGATTGTGACCTGCATGAGTGTAATTTCCTCAAGCTTGAAATGAATATGTACCCATATAATGTTCTGTAATTATGATGGTGTGCCTTATGTAAAATTGGGATAAATTGAATGTGATCACTATGATAATGATTTTTTTGAAATAATTATTTTGTTTTTCCATACCAATAAATGTGAATATTATTTTGAAATGTAATTTAAATGTTCCAATTAAATAAATGAGAGTTTTATAACTTATTCAATGTATGTTGTGAATGGTTACATCATATATTGGTAGAGGAGCCATGGGACTATGAAATCCCTTGGGGAGATATACAATGTTAGTTTCCATGAAAATAATCTAGGGACTATGAGATCTCACGATGTTCATACATGGGATAGATAGTGTTCACTACCCTTGGTGAAGGATTTCAATGTGTTAAATTTCATCCATCCAATGTCGGTTTCCAATGGACCACGAGATCCTTTGGTGTGAGGAAAATCTAATCTTCCTTTCTGATTTCCATTAGACCGTGAGAGATTCCCTGGAATTTTAATGGCATTGGCATGGCCGAATCCACTATAGATTGTCTCTATTATGTGAAAGTCAATGGACTAAGGGATCTTGGACCAGGGATAGGGGTAGACCATAATAGATTTATTGTAATTCATATGGATGAGGTATATCTCGATCCAACCCAACCTGATTCTAATTCTTGTATACACAGAGACTAAGGGATCATTGTATAGGGTTAGGTGAAGATTGTGAGAGCTCCCATGGAATTGGGTGGTGGTGGTACATCTCAATCACACCCAAAATATATCTTTCTACTTATAAATAAATATATATATTTCTAATATATATATATATATATATATTTCTAATATATATATATATATATATCTACACAAATATTCCATGATTAGACTCTTATACATTAAATGAGTCAAAGATCATATAGCCATCTGGTGTCCCTCCGGATCCTGGATGAGTGTTATTTATTTATTCAGTTCCTTCATTAATTATATATACTCTAACATTACATACATAATATTACCCTATCTATATTGGGGTAGACACGGGTAGTGCTGGCATACCAAGATTTATATGTCACACCCATATTGGGCTAGGATTGCACCATAGTACCCAAGTAGATCTTCTTGTTTCCAGAAATATGACGTTTATTATGTCTCATGTACCTTGGAGTTAGAAAAAAGTCCAAGATGGAGCTTGGGATTCTTATAGAGATCTCCCATAGGGATTTTATTTCTGTTCTTTATTTTTGTACTACAATGTAAAACCTGATTTTTTTACACTTATTTATGTTTTGTAACATCCCATTGACATCCCTACATGCATTGTATAAACTGGTCTTGGACACTTTTATACAATGATTACTATCTATCTTCATCTTCTATATTTAATTTCAAAACTACATACAACATTATTTATATTGTTTGTAATTTTAACTATTATGTGAGGGTATAGTATCTCCACTATCACCTCATGTGACTCTAACTGCTAATTGGAATCCTCTGGTGTAAGGGGAGATGCACTTGAGGCCCTGTGAACCACTCATTCTACTAATAATTTAATGGTTAGTGGGGTTGGGATGGTACAATGTTGTATCAAAGGAGTTTCATTTCCTTTGTCATACTATTTTGGGTTTGTATATATGAGAATAAGAATGTGTCGGTGCTTGGATTATAGTCGTTCGTTGGATGGATCACCCCACGTATGGGAAATGACCAAGTGACCCGGGTTGGTAATTTTTGTTCATGATAATTACTATTAAGATTAATATGATTTCACCTACAATGATTATTATATATTCCACTACATATAATTCATGTAATTTATGTTACTTCTACCCTTTTCCTATTATCGAACAAAAGCTACATTCCATGCATCATTCTAATCACATAAAAATTCACACGCTATGCATAGTTCTATGCCATGTAGTTGCATTAGTATTTCTCATTCTAAATATGGATTTTGTGCCATGATTGATGTTACATGATCCTATTTTAATTAGTACATGTGATATATGGTATTCCATTCCATGCATTCCATAGGATTTCTAATATATAACATGCTTTTATGTTTTTTCTTCTGATAGCCTGATAGTTCTATTTTTATATATGTAACATCGTTGTGATGACAATGAGAGCCGGTTTCTAATTATATGTATTATGGGTGCCTTACAATTGGGAAAAGGTAACTTCTATATTCCATCCATTGATAAAATGAAATGGTTTTTAGAGGATAAATTTCAATGTGGGTGGGTTTTAGTTAAATATGATCGAAGTGCCCATATATAAATTGTATAAGTGATTTATAGATTGGTAGATGGTCATCCATCTCACTTCACTATTATAAATTAATATGCAAGAATATTTTATTCCAAAATGTAATTTGTTCAGATAAATGGGTACCAATTTTTATTTTATAGAGTGTATGAGCACTTCATGGATTGGGAAATAGAAACCCCCGATAAACGTAATGACATGATTCTTTCTGTATTGATTAATTATGGTAGAGCTATTTAATTTTTACCTGAAATGAATAGACCAACTACTATTGGGTTGTTTTCCTAAAAATCATGGTTGGCAAAATGGGAACCTTATAGTTTGTGTCAAAAATTAAAAGGAATTTATTATGATAAATTTCATGGGTATTATAGGATGTCAATAGCTGTTAAATGATTAAAAGGATGTTTGATATAACATACATGTGTTTCCCTTGGGGCATTAGCTAAATCAAGTAACTTGTGTTTTTCATTAATAAGTACTTCATGTTTTTAAATGACATATTTATTTGATGATTAATGATGAATTGTGAATAAATATAATGTGCTTCAATAAAGAACATGTATTTGTGTACCCTATTTGAAACCCACTTATTTGGGTAGTTTTGAGTTCCCTTTAGAAGACATAGAATATAAAAGGTAGCATTCTCCTAAGGTTGTTTACAATTTTGAAATGGTTTCTTATTTTCCTATTGAGTCAGTGACTTCTACGGGTGTGAGAAAATGCTCATGTCAACACTTGTTCTTTGAAGGGTTTATATCAGGGTTGGTAGAACCCTTAGGACCTAATGCCTTACATGTACCATGATCTTTCTAGAATTGGTTAAATTCAGGTGTCACTATCCTGAGTAGGACATTATGTTTGTAAATGAAGCCTTTTTTTGAATGGATGGTCATGTTTTCCTTTAAATTTATTATGGTCTTGCACAGTGGTTATTGATCATTTATGGAAATTTAGACATTCATTGGGAATGGTTAGCTAATAATTATCTCATTTGATCCCTTGTATTTTCCTTAGGTAGTATCCGTTGATATATATGGTACTGTCGATTGTCAAATGGAATAATGAACCATTTGAGTTTAGTTAATTCATTGAGTTTTGATCCTATCAGTGTGGTTTTGGGTAATATCTAGGTATAGTGACCTTAGCATTAAATAAATAGGTTCATCCTAATTCTCGAGATGAGTTTCAAAAAGACTCAGGTGTTTTGACAGTCAGTTCATTTTATAAATTCTTTCAGTTGGGACCTGATCTTCTTTTTCTGCTTGATGTTGTGAGGGTCATTTAGAGGAGCATTATACGTCTATTTGTGTTGTTTAGGTCTTGAGAACTCATCAGCAGCTAGTTAGTGTCTCCTTGGATGTGATAATACTTATACCCTAGGGAATGCATTGTTGAATCTGGTAAATATTTCATTCCAGGAAGATGGGACAACACGTAAAAGGCCATTTATAAATGATTGATCGAGTTTGAATACTTTTTAGGCTTATGAGTGTTGGAAAAATGGTAGTTCATTCTTGGTGGCATGAAATTACTCAGTTTGTATGTGTATGAAAACATTGAAATGTCATTTATTGTTGTTAGACATTGGTGGTAAATATATAATATTCACATAGTGCTTGGGAAAAAATGGCTTCTGGTCAGTTGTAATGGTGCATCGACCAGTGAAGCTGAGTTTCTTCTTTAGAGTCGACTAGTGATGGTTCGACCTTGATTTTTTCTAGTAGATGGGTATGATTAACATGAAGTTATTTTAATCATCTAAGTGTACTCTTCTAAATGATGAGCATTTCCCATTTTTTCATTATCCTCTTTGCACTAAGAGAGTTTCGCACTTACGTAGCGCTAATAATATATGGTCATTGTGATTGGATTGGTGATTCCCTTAAGCAGTTTCATTCTTGATGTGTAGTTTTCCTTATGGTTGATCTTTGAAATGTTATCAGGAGTCAGATGCTGGATTCATTGTGAATGTTTGTTGTAAATGAGAGATGCCTTGGGAGAAGTCATCATGGTTCAGCTTATAAAATCACCCTATGTCTATGCCAGGAATCTTCATGAATAGTCATCGAAGAGGCATGACTCCTACCTGTATTGTTAATGTTTATGGTTGGTGAGTGACCATTATAAGGCACAATGAAAAATGAAGATAAGTGTGATTGATTTTGGTCGAGGCCTTTCATGAAAATCCATCTCAACATGGGATTTCTATTTGAAAGGAAATTAATTATTCAATCATTTCAAAATCATTCCAGGAGTGCTTCCAAATTCTTATGGGTGTGCTTGTAGTGACCATTTCAATTACGGTTGAGCTATAGTTTAGTTTTCCCACATAAAAATAAATACTAAGGTGGGATGTACCATTTGATGGATTCTTACAGAGACAATGAAGAGTTCATTTATTTGGGTAGACTGGCACGGGAAATAGATGACTTGGTTTTTCAATTGGAATTTGAGCATTTTCTCAATTTTAAATGACTTAACAACCTTTTTTCTCTGAAATGAAAAATGGTTCATTGAGAATTTGGGAATCAAACACTACATATTGAATGAATCATCTTGACCCCTGTTGGTTGAGAGTGGTGTAAATTCGTCCTAAGGCTTCTTGGGGATGGTATGTTCAATTGATGTAAGGATGTAATGATCCACTCTTTAGAACAGAATAAAAACTAATGGAATTTTAATATTTTCAATTATTGAATGATTTGTTTTTAAAAAGATATTTGGAATAGAATTATGATTGTGGAAATGATCCTAAATTATGTTTGTGGGACTTGGTGAAGCTTTGTTATTTTTCCTTGGGGGCTTAGGGAGTTTTTTTAGCCCCAGACCTAAAAAATAAGGTTTTTGGAAGACTGCAACGAGTGTATGGTTTTCATAAAACCATTCAGCCCACTATAGGAAACTATGCGGCCTTGATTAAGGGGGTAAGAGGAATTTCTAATGACTTTTTCATGGTTTCCCAGATCGTGCACCTATCTCGTGTGAGGGGAGTATCTTATATAGGTAGTTCAACACTATTTGTGGGCGGTATAGAAAACTATTCAAGTCAAACCATGCGGTTGGGCCTATTTATGAATTTAAATAAATTAAAATAAAATAAAAATAAAAATTATAACCTAACATAACCTCACCCTCTCCCTCAAACATGATTCAACCATGGGGGATTCCCCTATGTCGCGCCCTTAACCCCTTACCATCTCCCACTTCTGGCCTTCGATCACCATCTATTTCATCAAGATTCTTCTTCAATCTATCAAGGTGAGTCCTCTATTCCCTTATCCTCCCTATTTCTATCTGTTTTCATCCTAATAATCACCCAGTGAAGCTCGACTGATCATTTGGTCAAGTATTAACTCTTTGCAATGTTTTCCACAATTATAGGGTTGTGAAAATGGTCTCTTGGGACCCATGTGTGTGTGTTCCGAAAACCGTCACTGAAAGCGAGGTACTTAAATGTGTTTCGATTGGTTTTTCTCTCCGAGATGGGGTTTTCTCCTTCATTCTTTGTTTCTCACCATATAAATATGGTTCTTAATTTTTTTAATGGTTCTTATTGATTATCATATAGTGTGTTGGTCACTGCTTTGTGATTTTCAGTCGTTGGGTCCACGGAGACTCACTTCTATATGCATAAGTAATTAAATATATATATATATGTGGGTTCAACTTTCACATGTATAATCATCCATTATAGTAATTATACACATATGAGGATACATCTTATCATCTATATATATGAAAATGAATATATAAGTGGTTGTAGAATAATATATGCATAAAAACAAATGTGTAAGGTTCCCTTGCACATGATCATGACCATGAGGGTGTGTGCATAAGGGCTAGGTGTCATTATATGTATGAAAAATTCCATATACTGTATCAGGGAGAAACTAATTTTAGTTAGAAAGTGCCAATAGCCGAAGTGGACGACATAGTTCCACATTGAGGTATTGACCCTTTCCGTACCCTTTTATATTAGCAATGTATTAATTAAATTGATTATCACATAGTTTGTGGATGTAATTAATGAAGTACGTTTGTACTTCTCTAATTTCAGGCTCGAAAGACTTGGGGTCTCTTTTATGTTGATTGTATTGGTTTTCCTTATTAAGTTAAAGTGAAAGAGTTGACATGTATTGGTAGGCCCACTTTTTATTGGTTGTTTTCCTTGAATAAATCTATGTGACCTCATCTTGGAGGGATAAGGTGAGATGATGTAATCATTATATTGAAATCATTATTCCTTGAATCAATTGGCCCGAATTAGGAAAATGGATCACGAGGACCTTGAGAAGGACGGAACATACCAAATGACACAATTTCATTTGAAATGTAATTATTTGTTAAATGTCAAATGAAATAAAATCATGTTGTAAGACCATGCCTTGGGATAATATAGTAATCTTGAAATATGTTTGAGAAATTATTTTGGTAAACTTGAAATACACAGGATGGATTAGTCCATACCTCTCAATTATGATGACAAATAACCATATGTCAGTTGTAGAGTTTAAATGGATTTGGAAATGGCTTGTGACAGACATGAGAGGATTTTTTTTCATGCTTGAAGTGAATGTGTAACCATACCATTATAAATACTTAAGATATTGTGCCTTATGTAATCTTGGGATAAATTAAATGTGATCACAATGTTAATGATTATGTTGATATACTTAAGATGGTTTTACTTACGTATAAATGTTAATATGTTGCTGATATATAATTGAAATGGGATAATGAAATGCATGAAAGGTTAATGCCTCATGAAATTTATGTTGTGGATAGTTAAGCCATATATATGTAGGGTAGCCAAGGGAATATAAGTGATCATAGAGTGAAAGACTGTGAGTTTCCAAGATGATCCTCTAGGGATTGTTATAGCTCGTGTAGTTCAGATATTGGATAGATCATGTGTGATACCCATGGTGATGGATTCATTTGCATCACATCATGATCCATCCATTTTTTGTTTCTAATGGACCGTAAGAGCCATGGGTTGGAAGACCATGTGATCTTCCATATTGGTTTCTATGAGTCCATGAGAGATCCCCTAGAATTTTAATAGCGGTGGAATGTACCGATCTAATCCATATTATATCTATTATGTGAGGTTCAAGAGACTAAGGGCCCTTGGACATTGGTTATGGGAAGACTATTACCGCTCCCTTCGAATTTTGATGGACGTGGTATATCCCGATCCACCCCAACATGAATCTATTTCCTCAATGACAAGAGTTTAAGAATATTGTCATTGGATTAGGGGAAGACTACGAGACCTCCCCAAGAATTTGATTATGGTAGTACATCCTGATCCACCCCCAACATATATATTTCTAATTATATATATTTATATGTACTGATACTGTATATATGTACACAAATTTTCCATGATCATAATCATTTCCCTGCAATGAGCCAAAGCTTGTTTAGTCGTCAGGTGTCTCTTAGGAACCTCGACTAGTGTTATATATTTATTCTATTCGTTCAATATATATCTATTCTTGTACAATACATAATTAATATTACACTCTCTAGATTATTCTGGACACCGATGGTGATAGAATACTGAGATTTCTATCTCACACCCTACTCAGGCCTCTATTTCACTATGTTACCTAATAATATATTATTGCTGTAGAACCAAAGTTTTTTATCATGTCTATTGTATCTTTGATAAAAGGGAAAAGGACCAAGGCGAAGCTCATGATGCTCAATGATATCACCCGTGGGTATTTTCTGTTTTTTATTATTTTATACTACAATGTGACTAATGTTGTTTGTCTTCTACTTTCAGTTATGTAACATATCATTGACATCTGTACATGAATTGTATAAACATGCACCGCCACTTTTTTAAAATGGATATTATCTGTCTTCATTTGCTGTCTTTAATTTATCTAATGATTCAACAATTCATTCTATTTTATACCTTTTTAACACTGATATGAAGGTATAGTCTCACCGCTATCACGTCCTGAGAATATCACTTCTAGTTTTCATCATGTTACATACATGGAGATACGCTTGACGCCATTTGACCCCCCAGTCTGACTACTAGTTCTATGGTAACCTGGGTCAGGATGTTACATTTACATCGCATAATTTAATACCTATTCTATGATTTCCCCCCATAAGAATCAAAAAATGAACCCAAATTTTGTTCAAATCACAAATCATAACCAAAATAAATATGACATCCTTGTTAATACGATATTTATTTAAATATGATAATCATTAAAAAAATCTTAAATTTTATGTTTTTAATTAACACATTTTCATTACTCTTTGTAAGATTCTTTTTATTAGTTTCTTATACATTCAGCTAATGAATAGTCAGGATAATGATGTCAATATTTCCAATACACCATTAATGACAAACCATGACCTTATTAGTTTAGAATTATTATTACACACAAATTGGATGACCAATTATTTCAAATAAATTGAATAATTTCAACATATATTGAATTAAATTAAAATTAACTATGGTTAATCATGTTTTCCTGAACTACTAGGAAATTATTCATTACGGTCATCCTCACTCAACTATAGAATTTACTATCTTGGAGGTCTCATGATTTCAGCCTTCCACATTCATCCTTTTTGTTAAATGGTTATAAATTATGTGGGGTCCATATCATCAAATCAAAAATGGGGAGTCATATACATGTATAGATAACAAATACATTTCTGATCCTAAAACTAGAAATAAACAAGATTAATGTATAGTAACACATATATTTCATTGAGTAGACTCAATGTATGAACCCATGATTTTTGACCCATTAGATAAAAATTTTCTGTAGTAGCGTGTGTCACACATAAAATCAATCTAAATAAATAAAATGTCATATATTAAAATTAAATTAATAATATAATAAAAATTATTCAATATAAAAATATTCATATAAAATAATTATATATTATTATATTCTATTATTACTTTTTAAATGTGATTAATTTTGGTGATCCATTGAAAAATGCGGTATTTAATTTTATTTTATGAAATCAAACTAATCATACACAAAATTTATTATATTAATATATATTTATATTTATATACTAATATATAATATATAATAAATTTTAAATCAATATAAAATAATATTAGAAACAAATTAATATTATATATATTATTTTCTAATAAACACATTGGTTCATTATTTATTGAATTTTTATTTGAATAATAACTTTTAAATTTTATATTTTCAAATAGACACAAAAACCTTCATTTTCGTATTTATAATGGAAATATTCTCCTAGAATTAATGTTTAGATTCTTATTAAAAATAATATTGAGGAGAATAGTTAAAATTATTTTTTTTGACAACGTATTTTTTTTAAGAAATTAGTAGTTTATAATCTATTCTAATAAATTTATCAATCCATTTTCCCAAGGAAAATCATTTTATAGGTCTTATTTAGCATTTATAAATATTGATTCTAGTTTACAAGAGTGTATTAATTGTTTTAGAATATAATTAATATTTTCCCAAAGAATTTGTTTCTAGTACGTCATATACATTATATAATAAAATAAATATTAACACTTTTAAAAATTGAATCCAATTAAATTTATATAAAATTTCTAATTATTAGATCAAAATTATATAACTTGTAATAAGCTAATTTAATCAAAAAAAAATTAATTGAATTTGGTGGAAACTATTTACAAAGGTAAAATCTGAACTAGTAAAAGTAATGATCTAAGTTGACATGAGTTCAAACACGTGTTAAAACAGGGAGGGAATTTGTGTCTTATGACATTCTCAACCAAATAACATCTTCTCAAAATTATTTTATAATTTTGGATTTAATTTTTATGAGATTTACATTAATATGTTTACATGTTTTGGGTATATAAAAAAACTCCATCTATTTTCAAATATCAAATGGGAACTTCTCTCCTCACATTCCATCACACAAAAATACTTGTACATTATCAAACACACTAGACATAACTATAAATAAATTTCAAATTCACCTTATATATATTCTGGTCTTATCCAAATTCAATCATTCAATAGAATAACCCTAATTTAAAATTAGATAATCCAATATGTGAGGTATAAATTTCTTAAAAATCCATTCACAATCTTATTTCATTATATGAACATTTTCTTAAAGAATTCAATTAAACAATATAATAATGATAAAATTACTACTATTAATGAATAAGTAGATTATTATTATTATTATGGTGTAAACATTTAAATCTTTTCCATTTTCTTTTGAGAAAAAAATGTGAATCATGCGTACGTGCAATCTATGAACTCTATAAAGAAAGGTGGGTTATCTTCCCTAAACACCATACAATATTGGTAATAATAAGTAATTTAATAAATAAGTATAATGTTTTTCAAAATATTTAATATTTTCAAATTGTCAAACCAAATAACTCTTTTTAAAATTTCACAGAAGATGCAATTATAATTCATCATTACATGTGGAGATCCGCATCCATTAAATGATCGATTAATGTTTTCATATCATCATACCTTTACATGAATGATTATATGAATGATTTTAATGGAGAAATATAATTTCATGAGATTATTAATGTTAGGGAATGGTATATTTTTCATCATTTTAACATTTGAAAAAAATAATAAAATCATGTTAAATTTAACAAATCCAATCGATCTTGTAAAGAGAATAAAATATATATTTTTAAATATATATTTATGTTATTGATGATATATTATTCATTTACATATTTCATCATTTGATATATGAAAATAAAACTTACTATAGTATAATTTTATTACTACTATAAAACTTCTTATTTACTAATAATTATGTAATGCTCATATTTGGGTTTTTAAACATCTTATTGAACAATACAATAAATTTATTTAATTGATTTCTATGTTAATATAATTATAATTAATTTCATATAAAATTTTCAAAATAAAAATATATTATTTATTTGGGATTGAATGTTAATATGAAATTCATTAGTTATGATGACGAGTTATATTTGTTGAAAATTTCATATACATGAACATGAATTTAATCCATATGCATCCTTAGAAAATCTATTATATAATTAAACAATATTGTTAAAAATAACTATAAATCCTTAATCACGATTCATTTCTTGACCTATGAATTATAAAAAAAATTAGAATAATTATAAATGAATCCAATATTTTGAAACTATATTAAAATTATTGTGATTACCCACAGTTGATAAAAAAAATATATAATTTCTAACTGATATAATCCTAGAGAATAACTATAAATAAATTTTATAAAATTTAATATATATTAAATGAATTATTAAATGGATAATTATGTTAGATTATTTTTTATAATTTTTATAGGGAACATTGAGACTATTAGGGATTTTAGATTAGGGTTCTCTTGGACACAATTATGATTCTTCAATATTGAATACATTTTGTTCACCATGATTTCATTGTTTGGTAGTTTTACTACCAATGATTTTATTATTAATTTATTTTTTATTTTTTGATATAGTATGGAAAATCATATTTCCGACACAATATATAGTTTGATTATATTTGTTCCCAATAGTATTATTTTATTTAACACATTATTTATTGATTTAGTTATAATCATTCTATTGAGAATATTTCATATAATTTGGGTATATTATGTAACAACCCAATGTTTTGTCAACGAAAATAACTTCTTATAATTATGCCCTATAATATAATCACATTAGTAAGCACAATTATATATCATGATACTAATTAATATTTCATCATTAAACATAATTTTTCACCTTCCATGGTTTGAATTTCATAAATCAGACCTACACCATTGTGTTAAGGATGATTTTTGAGTCCAATTAAACAAAATGAATTTTGGTGAATAGTAACACACCCATAGGAATATTAATGTTACACTTATGAATATATATACAGAATTATGAATATTAACTTCACCTATGATAGTATATATTAATTATTTAATTGAATTCAAGATTTACCTATTTTTTCGAATGAGTAAACAAATGTTTTAAAAATTGCATTTTCAAGTAAATTGTGATTTTACTTAAAAATTAAATTAATCATATTTAGAAACATATTTATGAATAATTGACATAGTTTTTGTATTCTACATGTCAAAAAAATTTAAGGGTTAATTTTTTGGATTTTTCTGAAATATATGAATTTTTATGAATAGTGAAATACAATAATTTACAAAATAAACCAAATACAGTAATTATAGTGTCATACATGATGTTATACTTATGTAATACCATTTTTTATGATTCACATGATAAAATTACAATAATTATTCATGTATGACTCACTATTACTTGTATTTTGGAGAAATAATAAATTAATGAATTTAATAATGAGAAATCGGTTATCCCCTCCACTATAAATAGCACCCTTCAACACTCTTTTTATGACACGTCTCAAGCTTCCTGGCCTTTCTAAAGTCTTCCAAAGAATCTTTCCAATCCCATAACCAATTAATAATAGTTTATGGTCTCATCAAAATACTAATCCAAGGTGCCTTCAAGAGGATCTTAAGAGGATAACTCAAGAGGTAATTCCTCTCTCTCTCTTTTCTTTTATTTTTATTTCAAATCCAATTTAATTTATTATTATATCCCCACCTATAATCATCCAAATGGTTTGGTAACTCTAGTTATATAAATATAATGGTATTTTATTATACAAGTGGAATATTATATCATTCAAACCCCCTCTCCTTTTTTTTATTTTAGAAAGGAAAACATTGTTTGTGAGGTGTTAATTTATCACCTTCAATACCGGCATGTTTTCAATTTCCATTAGCGAATTCATATTGTGTGATGATATATTTATTATGGTTTAAAAATATTATATTATATTTATTATATCATATTTATTGTTCCATAACTAATTTATGTACATATTAATGAATGATTAAAAAAAATAAGTTTGTTGTGATCGAAAAAATTCATAAGTTAACCCAAACGATCATCATTAAATTCATAACTAATGATTCATCGATATAGTATATATCATAATTCATTATAAGTTCATTTGAACTCTTGTAATATCATTAATAACATTTAATATAAGTTTTTTATGTTTATCCATGTTCTATATGAATGTCAATTCATGAATACGCGTGAATCATTCAAGAAAACCATAAAAACAATCATTCTCGAACAATGGATTTAAACACTATAACTCATCCATAGGACAATAATGAACTAATGAAACCCAAATGAATCATATCATTGTAAAACTGTTTGGTAATTGTAAATTAATGAATCTAATGTGGTTATAGTGGACAATTATGTGAATAAAGTGTTCAGATACAATTTAATAGGAAATTCTCAAACCATACATTCTTTCTTCAGGTTCTCCCTCTATCACTCAATGATCTGTATATAATATACGTAAAAATAATTTTATCATAATTATCTTAACATGTATGGGATTTAAATGTCTTCCACTAGAGTTTATGTCAAACAAATATTTTCCAAAAGAACTCTTCCTCAAAAAAGACACACATTTTACTTCTCACTCAAGGATAATGCTTATTCTATCAAGTATGTTATTCCCACATTCTATTGGGAACCCAAAGAATATGAATGGTTTCTTATGAGATGAAAACCACTCCTTTACATGGTTTATTTATGTTATTTTTTTTTGTATTTTATATGTTTAATACATGATAATGATAATGTAATGATGTGATAGATGCTTCTGGAATTATATAGTGCAATATGAATGTTTTAATGTGATGGGTGCACCCAGAATTATACAGCCCTCCAACGCATTGGGTAAAGTTATGAATCTAATGAGTTATAGGGAAATGATGTTTGAAATATATTATATCTTTGTTCACACATATTTTTTTGTAGTTAACCACTAAGACATAATGTATCATTTTTTATACTTTGCCACATTTAAAGTCTTTTATTAATGATTCATGTCTTGTTCATGATGTCTTGACTATGTTATGATTATTCTCACCCATTGTTATATTGTTCATATCTATCATCTTAACGTTATTTTATCTTACCCCTTTTTTATTTATAACATAAGGTGACTAAATATACTAAGGAGACTTCAAGTTCCAATAAGATCCTAGAGGAGAAGGAATTAAATAAATATTTATGTTTGATGTTGTAAATTTTATGTATTTTCCTTGTTTTTCCAAGACAGTAAACATCTGGATCCTCATTTTGTAATACAATTATTTTTTAAATCTATAATTACGTAATAATAATGTATGAAAATTCTGGGTTGCTATAGTTTTTTTATCAAAGGCCATGTTTAGATAATTTGGGAATTAGGATTAGTGAACCATAGAGACAAAATCTAGTATGAGACTAGGTACAAATATGCACAAAATAATATTTAAATTGGGATTCCATAATTAATATTTATACCAATGAATAAGTTATTAATTCATGAATTCATGAATTTTTTTTGTTCTACCAATTTCAATTTTCTGAAAAGGTGTGAAATAAGTGAAACCATGCCAAAAACTCGGGTGAGGGCCAATGAAACTGTTTCCCAAATGACATCACCAATTATTTGTGAGGAATTACTCAAAAAAGCTTGGATATTCTTACTGAACTATCTCATGTTATGAATAGTAACAAGAATAGTGGGGAACATACTCTTTCACCAAATTAGGAGAAATTGGTTATCAAGTGTTTTTTGTGGAAACTACCAATGATGTTTAGTGGATCTTCTTATCCGCTAGTTGTGGAAAAATTGGTCAAATGCATCAAGAAGAACCCTTATATGCTTCATTGCTCATATATGGAGAAGGTGACACTAGTCATTTATATTCTATATGGAGAGGTTGATCAATGGCCGGGTTTGATTAAGAATACCATGCCAAGGGAGGAAATTAAATATATAAAATGGGGAGACATTATGATTGTGTTTTTTATAAGTATTTCTCACAAATACGAAGATGGAGAGGGAATTAAAAGAGCTCAAGAAAAAATATAGAGAATCTGTCAGAACCTATGAAGCGAATATCCCAAGGCATGCATGGTATGATCGATGTTTTTTTATCAACAACTGTATAAAATTGATATATTATTTAGTGGATTAAAACCATACATTCAAAAGTATATTGAAATTAGAGTCTTTGGGAGTTATGGAGAAGTTGTTCGATGTGCTCTCAAAGTGGAGATTGTGTTTGGAGAATGGTCCCATGGATATGGTGATAAGAAACCGACGGTGGAGTTTCAAGCTGGATGATCTAATGTTAATGGTGGGAAGACAACTCAACGGCCCACATGCCAAAAATGTGGGATGTTTTGTAATGGGAAATACCTCAAAGGGACATGGGAATGCTTCATGGGTGGTAAATAAGGACACCATTAAATAGAATGCAGTAGAAGAAAGGAGAGAACCACCCATGGTTAAATGGTATAATAGTAGGAAGCATGTTCACTATGCAATCGAGTGCACTAAACCTCGATTCCACGAGGGTAATCAGCATCAACATCCATCAAATACAAAGGAACAATGAAAGGATTATACCACCACTTCTGCAGAATTGGAGCAAGATAATGAAGTCATACTGGGTACAATTCCTATTCACATAGGAAGAGAAAATTCCTTATTTGATTATAGTTCTACGCATTCATTTATATCATGAATGTTTGATTGAAATATTGAATAGAATCCTTGAAACTTTCTTGTAGAGATTTCTTAACAACACCAATTGGTGTTATCATTGCAACCCTAGTGTTTGACTATTCTCCAATTGGGGTAAGTGGGAAGATTAATCCAGTGAAGCTCATAATATTTCCCTTAGTGAAATTTGACACTATAATGGGAATGGATCAGCTCTCATTATATAGAGAACATATAAATTATCATGAAAAGGATATATCTTTTCATATTCTAAACAATCCCATGATCATCGACAAATTTAAGGATGATCATGAATCTCCTTTGAAAACCCCTTAGACGGTGTGGGTGTTTATTCCCATTGAAAAAGAAACCATTCCCAAATGGTTGAGTCAATTGAATGTTCCACCTTTGCAGAAATTCCCATCATAATGGAATATGGTGAAGTATATCCCGAAGAGTTTCCCAAACTTCCCCCAGATCGTGATGAAGAGTTCTCAACAGAACACATACCCAAAGATACTCTTGTCTCAAAGTGTTCCTATTGGATGGATCCTATCAAACTAGAGGAATGTAAGAAGAAGCTAAAAGAGGATCTAGAAAAAGGTTTCATATGCCATACTACATCACCTTTGGGTGCACCAGTGATCATTGTGATGAAGAAGAATGGTACAATGTGTTTGGGTATCGATTATTAAAAAATCACCAAGATCACTATAAATAACAGGTAACTTCTTCCGAGGATTGATGAGTTGTTTGATCAGTTAAGAATAGATCAATACTTATCAAAGGTGGATCTTCATTCTATGTATCACCAACTAAAAGTGATGTGGGATGATATTCCAAATACTGCCTTCCATACAATGTATGGGAACTATGACTTTGTGGTGATGCCTTTCAGACTTACCAATTCCACTGAAATCGTCATGGATTTGATGAATAGAGTCATCAGTCATTACCTCGAAAAATTTGTGTTATAGTTTATCAATGATATTCACATCTACCAAGAGAGAAAGGAAAAACCTGAACAACATATAACACTTGTGTTGGGGATATTGAGAAGGGACAAGTTTTATGCCCAGTTTAGCAAGTGTGGATTTTGGATGAAACAAGTCCCATTATTGGGACATGTGGTCAACACTGAGGTAATTTATGGAGACCCTTAAAAAAAGTTGATTTGGGAATGGTCAGGGCTATCTAATGTCATATAAATACATAGTATTCATGGATTATATGTGTACTACCGACGTTTTTTGATAAATTTCTCATAATATTCATGCCTTCTAACTAAGATAACAAGGAAATGGTTTATGTATGAATGGAAAAAATAATGTAAGAGAAGCTTCAAGGATAAAAAGATAAGTATGATCACTACACATGTACTCACATTAAAAAAATGGGGAAATATTATTGATATATAGTGATACTTCAAAGGAAGATGTGGGATGTGTACTCATGAAAAATTATAGTGTGATAGCTTAAGCCTTACAAGAGTTAAAGATCCCTTAATAGAACTACCCGATGCAGAGTCAAGTGCTAGGAGCTGTGAGTTTACCTAGAAAATTTAGGGGCACTACCTTTATGGTTAGAAGTGTGACATATACACCGAAATCAAGAATATAAAGTATATATTCACCCAATAGGATCTCAACGTACATAAAATGATATGGTGAGATCTAATGAAGGATTAAAATTTCACTATTCATTATCATCCTGGAAGGGCATACAAGGAAGATGATTCTCTAAGCTAAAGAGAACCTTCAACTCTATACATGATATGGATTTTGATAGACTATATATTCTTTGATATACAATGGATGTATTTTTATGTCATAGGGGAAGGGGATAAATATTACCTTTCCCATATTATTTAACAACCATCAATCCAATGGATTATTCATGAGGCACAAAGGGATGATCTGAAGTTAAGAAAGATATTGAATATAGTACACAAAAGAATGTTGCATGAGTTCCATATCGATGATGATGGTGTGGTTCATATTAGAACACAGATCTGTGTGCCTTCTTCACCCTAGATAAATAATGATCTATTGGAAAATGAATATAGCTCAAAATTCTCTATCCATCCCAATAGCACCAAAATGTACCATGAAATCCGAGAACACTTCTGGTGGGATAACATGATGAAGGAGATTGAAGAAAATATATTAATGTTCTTAGTATGTCATAATGTTAATGTATAGTGAAAAATATCTAAATAATTTATTCCCCCATTGCTTATACCAATGTGGAAATGGGAGAATTTCATTATGGACTTTGTGATGGGTCTCATGATGATGTCGACAAGAAATAATGAGATATGGGTAATGGTTGTCTTACTCACCAAGACTACCGATTTTATCAATATTTTTTAGGATCTCTCACTTTAACAATTTGAAATGATATATGTGAAGGAAGTGGTGAGACTTAATTGCATTCCACTCTCTATTGTCTATGACCATGATCTAAGGATCACATCAAAGTTTTCGAGGATCCTTCAACATATTTTGTGTACTGAATTAAATTTCAGCACTACCTATCACCCCCACTCTAATGGACAATATGAAAGGTCTATTTATACTCTTGAAGAAATTCTAAGATCCCGCTCATTAGAATTCAAAGGTGGATGGGATCAGAACCTTCCATTGGTTGAGGTATCATACAAAAATAGCTTAAGCTTGAGTATTTAGATGGATCCATATGATGCTTTGTATCGAAAGAGATATTGAACTCCAACCAGTTCAGATGAAGTTGAATAAAGAATGATACATGGAGTAAATCTGGTATAAGAGATGGAATAAAAGATTCAATCCATCCAGGAACACATTAAATCAGCTCAGAGTTCGAAAAAGTGATATGCTGAAAACTGTTGAATAGACTTGATGATTGACTTTGGGGATAAATCATTCCCTCGAATATCCCCATAGAAGAGAGTCATGCGGTTTGGAATGAATGGAATTCTAAGAACAAGGAAAATTGGACCCTTTGAGATCATTGATTGCATAGGATCTGTGGCATATCGTCTCACACTTCCACCAAATATGGATCAAGTTCATGATGTGTTTCACATAACACTAATGAAGAAATATATACCATTTCCCAATGATGTACTGATGTCAGCGGTTGTATAGCTGGAAGACGATCTCTCTTATGAGGAGCAGCCATTGAAGATTCTTGATCAGGAAGATAATGTTCTACGCAACCTGACAACCCACCATTTAAAATTTTTGGGGAGGAACAATAAGTTTGAATTAGATACTTGGGAACCAGGTGAGGCGATGAAAGAGAAGTTACCTCACATGTGTTTGTAAAATGATATTTCGAGGGTGAAATTTCATATGGGGGGAAGAATGTATAGAACAAATGTTTTTTCAAGGGAAATCCATTCTGATAATTATACCTTATAGTATAATCACATTTGTAAGCACAATAAAATATCCTGATACTAAATACTATGTGATAATTAAACATAAATTTTCCACTTCATTGGTTTAAATTTCAAAAAATCTAACATCCATAGTTGTGTTCAGGATGATTTTTGGAGTCTAATAGAACAAACATAACTTTTGGTGAATAGTAACATACCCTTTTGAATAATAATGTTACCCTTATTAATAGTGTTATCTATTATGGATAGTAACATCATCTATGATAGTATATCTGTTGGATTTAAGTGAAATAATGATGTAACTATATTTTTGAATAAGTAAACAAATATTTTAAAAACAGTATTTTCATGTGAATTATGATTTTAATTAAAAAGTAAGTTAATCATATTAAGTTTTTTCGTGAGAAATAGAATACATTTTTTGATTATAGACGTCAAAAATCGGTTACTGTGAATTTTTTGAATTTTTCTGAAACACGTGAATTTTTTACAAATAGTGAAATACCATAATTTACTAAATAATGTTAATACACTAATTATAGAGTCATGTATTCTGTTATAATGATGTAATCCCAATTCAATCTGATTCACACGATAAATTACTATAATTATTTAGGGTAGACTCACTATTACATGTTTTGTGGAGATATAATAAATTAATGAATTTAATATTGAGAAATCCCCTCTCCCCTCTACTGTAAATACAACCACTCACACTGTCATTTCTGCACCCCTCTCAAGCTTCATGCATTGTCTAAACTCTACCCAAAATTCATCCCAACCCCTTAACCACATACATGATCTTTAGGTCTTATCAAAAGACTAATCCAAGGTGGCATGAGGGGGATATCAAGAGGATAGCTCAAGAGGTAATTCCTCTCTCTCTCTCTCTCTCTTTTCCTTTATTTTCTTTTCAACTTGAAGTTAATTTGTTATTATCTCCACACCCATATTCATCTACATGGTTTGGAATCATCAGTATTATGAAAATAATTGAATTTTATGATACTAAAGGGATTTTATATCATCCAACCCCCTCTACTCTTATTTTTATTTTATAAAGTAAAACGTTTCTGGTGAGGTGTTAAATTATCACCTTCATGAACGACATGATATCAATATTCATTACCTCTTTAAGATCTGGTCATGAAACCATTTTTTGGGTATTACTCGATTATATTATATGTAATATGGCCTACATACATTTCTGGAACTCACATATGTACATATTACTAAATTTTTAAACAAAACAAGTTCACTGTTGTCGAAAAACCGCCCGAATTAACCAAAACGATCGTCCTTAAGTTCATAACTAATGATTCTTCCACATGGTGGATAACATAATTCATTATAAGATCATTAAAACTATTGAAATATAATTAATAAAATTTGATATCAATTATTTATTTTTATCCATGTTCTACATGAACATTCATTCATGAATACAAAGGATTCGTTTAAGAAAACCATAAAAATGAACATTCCCAAACAATGGATTTAAACTCAATAACTCATCCAAACACCGATACAATTACTTATTTAAACCATAATGAACCATATTCATGTTAAAAAGGTTATTTAATTGTTAATTAATTATTCTAATGTGGTTATACATGTCATTAATTGGAAGAAAGCATTCAGATACTATATAAGGGGAAATTCTCGAACCCAACATTCATTCTTCGGGTTCTCCCTCTTTCACTAAATTTTTGGTATAGGTTCACCTTAAAAATATATTTTTCATCATTATATTACATATTTTGTGATATAAATGTTTTCCACTGGAGCTTATGTCAAATAAATGTTTTCTAAAAAAACACTTCTTTAAAAAAACACACCTTTTACTTCTCAATCAAGGATAATGGTTATTGTATCAAGTATGTTATTCCCAAATTCATTTGGGAGCCCAATGTTTAAGAATATGTTCATATTATATGAAACCCATTCCATTACATTGGTTAATTATATCCTTTTTTATATATTTCCTATGTGGATTCCATGATAATGATAATGGTATGATGTTTCGAGTATGCCTGGAATTATATAACGCAATATGAATGTTTTAATGTGATAGGTGTACCCGGAATTATACAATAACTCCAATGCATGGGGTAAAGTGATAAATATCATGAGATAAAGTGCAATTACATGTGAAAAAGATTCTATCATTTTTCAAAAGTATGTTTGGTATTTTACCACTAAGACCTGATGTTTCATTTTTTAAACACTACCACATTTGTAGTCTTTTATTAATTATTCCTCTCATGTTTGTGCTTCTCTTACTATATTATTATTATGCTCTCCCATTTTTATTTTTTTCATATCTATCATCTTACTGAGATTTTAACATTCCCCTTGTTGATGTATATCCTCATAGACTACATGTACTAAAGAGAGGTCTAGTGCTAAAAAGAAGTTAGAGAAGAACAAATTAAATAAATGCTTATGTTTGATGTGGTATGCGTTATATATGGTCCTTGTTTTCCCAATACACTAAAACATGGGATCTTAATGGTGTAATAATATTATGTTGTTAGTATTTATAATGATGTAAAATTAAATTAAGAAAAGATATGATCTCTATACATTACACACATTATTTAATTACATATAATTATCTTATATTTACCTATATTTAAAATATGAATAGAAAAATACTTATTAAATAATTAATACTATATGAGTTATATTTTCTGATTGGGTTATTGATAGATTAAATATTTCTTCATTGTGATATACTAATTTATTTTGAAAATTATTCTTCTGTATTTGGGATATGCCTTTGTAAAATTTTATTACATGGTATTTTATAATATTTACTGGGAAAATTGAGTTTTAATAAAAAAAATGATTTTATTACTCTTTATATAATCTTGGTTAAAAAATTAATTTAAGGGTCATACAAATTTTAATTTCAATGTCATTTTTTTTGGAAATAAATATCCATAAGAGAAAAAAATTTAAAATATTTAAGGTTTTGATTTAGTATATTATTTTTAAAATTTTGTTTTATAAAATTATTAAAATAATTTTTTAAAAATGTAAATATTGAATGTGACATGTAAGAATTTATTTCCTTTCAATATAAAATGTTTCTTTTCTAACATATCATTTATGATTTCCCCTAAAATTTCCTTTTTATTTTAAAAAGTATTTAACCTCATTATATATAAATTACATTTTTTACTTTAAAATATATATATATATATTAATATTGAAGTCATGGTATCAAAAATATAATTTTTAATCACTACATATTTTATACCATTGAAAGCATTATTTAAAAGGATTTATTTCTTCTATGATAATATAATTTCAATTTTACTTTGTTACATGTGTAAATTAGAATTTGTAAAAATACAAATTAATTATATCAATGGATTATAAAATGTTACTTATTAAAAATTATATGATCTTTGACTACATTTTTTATTCCTAAACAGCTGCCACAAATAAGAAAAAAATTCATTTTACGTATATTTTTTTTGAAAACTCTATATTTATATCCTTTGATTGAATGTTGTTCAGAAATATTCTATATAATTATTTATTGAGAAAATTACTAAATTAACTATATACCCTTTATCTAGACATCATAAATATCATTTGGTTTATCTTGATTGAATATAATTTACAATGAATATTGATTGAATGTCATAGGATAACCAATTATCTTTTAAGAATTTATAATGATTACAAATTGGTTATATAGATCCATTTCAAAAGGATATTAATTAAATTTTCATTCATGGGATTGTTTTAAAGTGATGAATGAATCAAATTTTATTTCCATGGTTCATTTAAGAAGTGTTGAATAAATTTTTTTCCTGTAAATGGGTTCATTTTATACAATGACATATTTATTTTCTATTGCACATTTATGTATAGATGATTGAATTGGAGGTCTTATATCACATAAAAATGTCTTAGATGTGAGTTTAAATCTCCTAATATAATTTTTCATGGGTTCATTTTAGTTTCATGTTTATATGGGAAATGATGTTGTGGCTCCCAATTTAATGTTCTCTAAACTAATTTCAATTCGATTTATTATTATACAATTATATTATGCTCTCATGGATCATATTAAATGGATAGTTTTTCCAAAACATTTTTATCGATGACCTCTAAATTTTTTCATGAATCGTGATATATTAATTATTGGTTATATCATTAATATGTATCCCGATAAAAGCCATATTCCACTCTTATACTAATTTATTATATTTAAATATTATCACATTCGTTTACCCTTACATATAATTTGAGTTCAACAAATTCTTATATTTCTGTGTCCTGCGGTTGTTAAGATAAGAATATTATGAAATTTAATGGGGAGTTTCTTATATGGAGAAATATTGATAGATAATTAATAATCATTATGGATTATATAGTTATGAATATAATGGGAAACATACAATTGTTTCAAATATCATGTGTTATTTTAGTTAATATTTTTTACCTCTTTCACTAAAACATTAAAACTAAAAGTAAATGGGAATGAATTATAATAGTATATTTTATTTAAGGTATGTTGATGTGATTTAAAAAAATTCATGAAGTCTTCATAGTCGGTATTATACCTTGACTAGATAAAATTATTGATTATGATGTTATTAGTTGAAGATAATTTCGGAGTTATAACTATTATCTATGATTAATATGTAATAGTTTATCATAATTTTCATTTATAGATTCACCATTAGGCTCATTGATGTAGTATTGAATTAATGTGAGGGATTATGAGAATGTATTTTATTAAAAAAATGTAAAAGTATATAATCTATGTAAATGTATTTGATAACATCCATACGTTTTGGAATAGTAGAGATTGCATTATTTTCAATGGAATTGAATACCATTATGGTAACTAGAATATGTATGTGACAACAGAACAGATATAGATACGGTCAATCACTATAATGATAGATGACTGTGAATTAACTCTATCTTCACTTAGGTTCAAAATAAATTATTGCTAGACTTCGCATCTAGGTAGGATCTCTTGAGGGAGAATCTATGGACAATACCATTCAGTTTAAGAACAACTATAAATGATATATTTCATAATTACATTAATGTAGCATGTTATGATATATGCTATCACACAATAAAATGATTTTTAAGTTTATTTTAAAGATTTATATCTTGAACCATGCATGAAAAATAATTATAGGTTGAAATGAAGGTGTTGTTTGAGAAGCCGACATTGGAGTATTCTTTCATACTTTTATGATCATATATGCAATTTTTATAGGTAATTTCGAAATATTTTTGGTTTTATTATTTCATAAAACCTGGTCATAGAAATGATTCTGAAAGGTTGTGTATTCATAAAACACTATATCATATAACTATATAATGGAGAATAAATTAATGGCTATAAATTTAGTTTGTTCTTGTTATGATGGAAAATGGTGAGTTTCCCCGACGTACCTATGATAGTGGGGATGATATCCTAATATAAATTAAATCTTATGAAAATTATAACTATTCATTATTGATTGATATAAATCAATTTTATTTTGTAATATTGTAAAAAATAATAGTATTATATAAAATATATCAAGATTTTTCAACCGTGTTTTTTGTTTTTAGTTATTAGAATATATATTAGCTGGAATCAATTATAAAATCCCAGGTAAATAAAGAACAATTCATTTTTCATATTTATAAATATATATTAATTATATATTAATTTTACATTAAAGTGGATGTTATGCTCTATTTTATACCTGATACACAACAATGGTTTTCTTTGTAATCGTATGATGCACACTAATAATATAATATTATTATTTTAAATGGTTTTTAACGACTGGACTTTGTATTGGCGGGAATGAACATAACAAACTAAAATATGATTAAACATTATTGTAAAATGTATTTTCGTTTATCCAATAAAATTTTTGAGGCCTAAAATAAGAAAAAATATTTATTTTATGCATAAATACTCTAATATTCACTAAAAGGCTGATTTACTTCCAATTGATGGTGAACCCTCATTAAATCTAGTTTTGGTCACATTCAAACATTCTATTTGGCCAAATAAAATTCTTATTTAGAATTGGGATACCAAAATTTACTTTGTGAAATTTTATGGTATTTTTCTGATAAAATTAATTTTTTTAATGATTAATGAAAATATTGTATTTTAATTCCAATATTCATTTTAATCTAATTTTATTATATGGTTAGATTATCATTTTAATTGTTTTTAATGTTTTATTAGATTATATTATTACCATTTAATCCAATGGTGGTCATTGAAATTATATTCACTCTGAGATTGGACTTAAAAAGGTGTCAATATTTTGATAGACATTGTTTCTTAAAAATGATTAATTTGTTTTGAAAACAAGAATTAATTTTAAATTAATTAATGTAAATTATATGTTTTTACTTTTTTAAAATAGTTATAATTTTTGAATTATGAATATAAAATATATATTAGGCTGAATTTTTGGTATTTTTCTGAAAAATTACATTTTTTATGAATAGTGAAACCACTAAGTAGTAGTTAAAAACTGACATTTTCATTTAAATGAAAATTTACATCATCTGTTAATTTCATTTCAAAAATCTCACATACATGGTTGTTATTATTAAGTAAAATATGGTTCAATAGTATGAAAATAATTATTGGGGAATAGTAATATTTGAATTATTTACCGCGGTTAAAGGTAAATAGGGTAATTCAAGGTAAAAAGAATATTATAATAATAGAAAATTAAATTAACACATGTTTTAACCTTATTGGATTAGTAATTCTCAACCATGGTCATCATTGCGTCGATTTTGGGACCCTATGGAGCAACATAAGAGTGGTAGTGACACATTATATTAATTAATATAAAGAAAAGGGAAAAATGACAAAATGAAATATATTTTAGTAAATTAATTTTTACATAAAGTTATATAAGTTAAAATTTCAAATATAAATATAATTTTTAAAGCTAAAATCATTCTTACATCATTGTATTTTATTAATAATTCTTAGTCATCAAATAAATATAAATATTTATGACACAAAAATGATGAAGTATTTACCTCAATAATAAATGATTTAAATAAATAAGATTATAAATATTAAAAAATTATCCACAACCTATAAAATTTTTATTATATGATTTTATTTCAATCATGATTTACCTTATATTTTCATTTAATGAGTTTTGGACCTTTAGAGACTGAGAATAATTATATAATAAAATAATTGTTTCAAACATTCCTAAAGAGCCCCTCCTCTCCCTTAAAAAAGGACACTAATTCTAACCCATCACTCACACCTCTCAAGCACCATGGCTCGTCCAAACCCTAAAAAAATAATCTGTAAATATCCCTATCTTCCATATATAAACCTTAACTTAGGTATATGTCACTTCAAGAAGTCCTTTTGGTTTCAAACAATGGGCGTTACCCGAATTAAAGGCAACTGTTTCTCTTAAGATATTTTGTTTTATATTACTTATCCAACACGCCAAAATCATTTTATTCTTTTCTATTATAAAAAATCCAGTAAAATAAATATACTAGTATTTTTTATGACATGTATTAGAACTAAAAATACTCACACATCAATCTAATGTGTGAAAAATATACTGTTTTTGTGGATGGAAAACTAACACCTCCCAAAATGATGACTGTTCAATTACCTCCTAATGCCTCTCATAGGGGATATTATGATGGATATATATTTATATATGATATTTATTATGTTTATGTTTATTTTATTATTCTTCATTTTTCATTTATCAAAAACCATTATGGTTTCTATTATGGGTAAACGTGATAATTTCATTTAGGAAGTGCGGACTACTGCCCCCTCAAAGTGACATGCCTCGTTAATGCCATATGTGGGATGTATAAAAAATGGAGTTAATTATATTATATATTATAGAATACAGGAATTATAATATAATTATGTATAATTATGTTTTAATTCCATTAAAATATGAAATATAAATGAATGTAGCGTTTATGCGTATGTACGGCTAACAGTCTCCATGAACAATGCATTTCAATTATTACCTATAAATGTTTTGTAATATTATAAATACATATATATACAGAATATGTATAATATATATGATATCTAACCATGAATATCATTCAAAATATAATGGTCTTTTGACCAAAGGGACAACTTGTAATTATAAGAAGTCTATTTTTGGCTCAAGTACCAAATATCGACCAAATGACCATTGTTAACTTAAATGATTGCATAATGTTTATAAAATGGTAATAAGTGTTATAAAAAGAAGTATAAAATTGAAAAAGGTTTTCAATACAGTATAAATTAACATTATTTTATTCTTCATGAAGAATTAGGGACAAACAAGTCAAGTTAGATACGAGGTAAGGGATTTCATACCTCACTTTTAATTCTGTGAGATTTCCATTTTTCTCCAATTATTTGTTGCATGTGATGTATCGTGTAATGAAATTTAATATTTAATATCATGATTCCCATTATATTAATGGTATTTGGTGATTAATTTGGTTTTTGTTAACTTTTGGTCAAATGACTTGATTCAATTACAACGTGGTAAGGGGTTTTCATCTAACGTTTTATTCCCATGAGATTCATGCTAAATTTTCCACTATTTCCTTTTGTGTGGATTATGTAATTACCATGATTATATTCCTTGTAGAATATACTTTAATTTATGTATATTTAAATCTTCATTGTATGATCATTCTTTCATGGGGTGTATGGTTTATAAGATATGAAATGGGTATAGGAACCTTTCACCCTATTAATTTTAAAAGACTTATTTTTTTCTTATGTATTTGAATTTACACATTCTTATGTTGGGATATATTCTTATATATATTTATTTCTGTAAATTATATTTCTATGTCATGAAATACCCATTTTCTCCCTCATAAACTCATTTTTTTAATTTTAATGTGACACTGCTAGGCTATCGAATTTCTGTAAGGGAACTTCTTTACCCAATTTCAATTCTTCGGGTTAAACTTCTACTAATTCATTATGTCGTTCTATGAGTATGTGTTAATAACCTAGAATTTGTTTACACATAATATTTCCTTATATTTAGTGTATTATTTTTTATCACACATAAATATGTAATTGATTTACCCTTAATCTATTGATACCGTATTTCGTCTCAATTTTCATTCCATTGAAACTTCATTGTTGTCATGAACTAATTCACTCTTATGTTGTGTTTATACTGTCATTGGGAATATTATATCATGAATATATTTATTTTCATGATATTATAAAGTTTTGATTAATATTTATTAATCAATTACTTGTATTCAAGAATCCCTCATTTTATTAAAAACTCTCTAACTAAAATATTGTTTTGAATGTTTTAATGTTTTATTCATCTAAATTTTCTCATTAATTTCCATGTTTTAAAATTTGTTTTATTGGTTTTTTATGGATATTAATTGTTTAAAATGTTAATTCCTTCAAAATATTCAATGTGGTACGAGACACATTGATTAACAAATATCTTTATTAAATGATTTAAATTGTTTTGAAAATGGTTTGATAAAGCATTGATTATATCAATATCTTAAAATGATATATTGTGATTATAATATGGAAATATTATTGTCCTTTATGATTGATTTAAATGTTCTGAATATGTAATGGATATTTGGCATTGTTTAGGGATATGGGTGGTTCCTTGACTAACATAGGGCGAGTGAGCCCGAGATAGCTCTCCAATCCATTGGGTAACGTGATAGAGGAAAAGGTTAATGTTTCTCCTAATAGATTTAGGGAATATACTATGATGGGTATTCTGAGGTAACTCTCTATTTAGTTGTGATAACTTAAATGTATGAATTTTATGTATTCAATAACTTACATTTTTGATTTATGACTTATGATTTCTATGTGTTATTCATAAATCTAAAATATTTCATAAGGTATATTATAATTGAAAGGTACGGTTTCATTTATTTGTATTTATTGACGGGTTCATGTTTCCATTCCTTATTTTATAACCATTACTAATATTTTTATTCTCATCCCATGTTTTTGAAATGTTTTTCATAGGTAATAATGAAGTGTAATATAATGGAAGTGTTCAAGAAGATTTATATCAAGAAAAGAACTCATTTTTTATTTAAGGAGTTTTATTATTGTGGAAATATGTTATAGTTGAAGTGTAAACTTTGTAATACTCAAGCTGATATGTAACAGTTATGGAATAATTCTCTAAAAATCTAAACATTAAAATATCCTCAATTTTAATTCTTGATTTACCTAAATATTAAATAATGTTTAAGGTTAGGTCCTTATAGTTGGTATCAGATGCCGGTTTAAATTTTTTTAGGGATTATGTGTTTTCTTTAGACACAAGGTTAATCCCAATGTCTATTATCTTAGTTAAACCCTTGGTATATAACTTCATCAGATCAAGGAATTTCAGTTACAAATGGAAGGAGGAGTAACTCAAATGACATTCTAATCTATTCCTGATGAATTGCATGCAATAATTATTTCAAAGACATGTTCGGCTGATTTTGAATCTTTTTATAGCATATAACTCACTTGGAAGTAGTTTTTTGAGATATCAAACACCTCCACAATAACTCATTATCATCATGGATCGTAGGTTGTATTTAAAAAAAATCCTAGATTCACAATATTCTCATATTTTCAAGGAAGGTAAATATTATCATGGTATATTAAAATATTTTACCTTATCATAAGATTTTGGAGAATATTGTGATTTTTAAAAAGGGGCGGAAGAAGGAGACCACTGAACAACTTATTTATATTTGATTTTGTAATATAGTCTCTTAGCACATAAATATGGTTTTTTAAAAGGACCATTAATTGAATGTTTCAACTGAAATTCATCTTGACTATTTTATAGAAATAATTTATTATCAGACGATAAAAAATTATATGTCATACATGATTAATTTCCAAAACTGTTCTTCTATGAAATCCCATATGACCCATGTTGTACAAAGTTTATTTTGATGAAGGAAGAAAATTTCTTTTAAGGATCTATAAATCATTGTTGCAATGCATGGAATTCATGCCTACGTCAACATGATGATGATGAAACCAAAGGGACACCATGATCAAGGAAAGATGTTCTTTATTTTGGGGATCACTTCATTCTATCATATGGCGGTGAAATAAATACCTATGACAATATATATAAGACTTCATTTATTATTTGGTTGAGATAATTATGAATTGGGATGAAAATGGGAGGTATAAGGAAACCATTGACGTTAAAATCTGTTAGGGTTTTTTTAGTTTTATAAAAAGAAAAACATGCAGACCGTGTGACAATCTGTTGCGTCAGATAAGGCTGCAGGAATCAAACACACAACCAAACTGCGATTGGGATTTATCTCCTGCCACTAGACTATGTGAATTCCTTGGTCAGTTTGACTTATTATTTTTTGTTAAATGATTTTATTGATCATGAATATTATTATTTAGGATATTATGTTTTATCAAGTTTATATCCATAGTATATGAAAATTATTAGGTGATTATGTGATAAAAGTGATTTTGGAAGATGTTCTCTCTTTTGGGAACAATGTATGCTTAATAAAAATAGAATACTGTGGGATTACATTGGTTGAGTAATGGTTAAAATATTACTTTGGAAGAATGTATATTTTTATTGAGGACATATATATATTGGGGATATTTATTGAAATGATTAACCTATCACAGAGGATATGTGATCTGGTTCATTATGCTTCAGTTTGAGACTTTAAGAGTAGTCTATGTTTTTTGGAGTTAAATGTTAAGATTTACTGTGGAAGACTATGTGATTAAATCCATATGAGTTTTGGAATTCAATCTTAGTATGGATTATTTTGATGAATTTTAAGGATCATTGTGTATTGAATGGTATTTCATGACCTTTGGGAACGTTTTGTTGAATATTGAAGATTTATAGTAATTTTTATTTTTATAAAGGATTATAAATTTGTGGGATTATATGACCTCATACTATCCATTTTGTCTTTAGTTGATGTCTAAATACAATGGGAATATATAGTTCTTCTTTTCTGGATTATTGGATTCTCTAGAAGATGACTCTTGAGCATTTGATGTGACCAAGTCTTTTTGAATGCTCATTGTTTGGAGAAAAGATTAGTTTTTGGTAGAAACTTATTAAATTATGAAACTCTACATGAAGATAAGTATATTTCATTACGTTCTTATTGTATGTAGTAAAATAATTCCTCAAAATTATGGAATGTAACATAAAACAAAAACACTGTTGGTTTACGTTTCCTACTGGGTAATCAGAGACAATTTAACACATCATAAGTTTGTGATTTTTGTGTGGTTAACTTTCTCTTTATCATGTTTTCTATCCTATCCATCATGACATGATGGTTTGTTTTATATTCCATGTCCATGCTTTCTTACATGGAATCCTAGTAGGGGTTATATAAGGGACCATTGTACATCTATTTCTTTACTATAATGTTATAGTTTTACTGACTCTTTTCCGATGTGGAACTTTTAATGATGTTTCCAAGCCGAGTTTTAAAATTGCAAGGACACAATTTCTCAATGGGGGCAAGGATGTAACATCCCAAGTGAATAAAAAAAAGATATTTTTTATATTTATTTAGATTTTTTAATTCAATATTAATTTCCCTTTAAATGGGTTTCTTTGTTCGATGGAGTACCTGATACGCAAAAATGAGTTTCTTTGAAATCTTGCATTGACCACTAATAATATAATATTATTATTTTTAATTGTATTTAACACCTAATCGTTGTATTGGAGAAAATGAAAATAACTAACTAAAATATGATTATATGTGTTTGTTAAATGTTTTTACTTTTATCCAATAAAATTTAGAGACTTAAAATATGAAAAGAATTTGATTTTAAGCATAAATACTCTAATATTTACTAAAAAGTCGATTTACTAACTTTTTATAAAGAACCCTCATTAAATCTAGTATTGGATACATTGATACATTATATGTGAACAAATAAACATTTTCTTTAGAATTGGGACACAAATATTTACTTTGGATAATTTTTTTTGAATTTTTTTGAAAAAATTCATGTTTAATGAATAATGAAAAATACTGAATTTTAATTCGAATATTCTTTTAAATATAATTTTTTAATAATTTTAGATTTTATATTTAATTGGTTTTAAATCGAAATTAGATTATATTTTTACCATTTTATCCAATGGTGGTCATTGGAATTAAATTCACTATGAAATTGGACATAAATATATGCCAATCTTTTGATAGATAATGTCTCATAAAAATAGCTAATTTGTTTTGACAATGGGAAATAATTTTATATTAATTAATGCAACTTCGATGTTTTTAATTTTTTAAAATGTATATCGTTTTTTAATTTTGAGTATCAAATATAGATTAGGCTGAATTTTTGGTATTTTTCTAAAAAATGTCAATTTTTTATGAATAGTGAAACTACTAAGTAGTATTTAAAAAATGAATTTAATTTAAATAAAATTTTACCAATTTGATGAATTGAATTTATAAATCCCAACATACATGGTTTTTATTATTATGTAAAATTTGGTTCAATAAGATGAACATAATTTTTGATGAATAGTAATTTTTTTCTTTTATTTACCGTAGTTAAAGTTAAATAGGGTAATTCAAGGTAAAAATAATATTCTAATAATTAAAAATTAACTTAAATCTTGTCTTAACCTTATTGGATGAGTATTTTCTGACCATGGGCATCCTTGGTTCGATTGTGGGACCCCATGGAGCCACTTTAGAGTTAAAATGATACTATAGATTAATAAGTAAAGACAAAAATGACTAAAAAATTATCTTTTAGTAAATAAATTTTTACATATGTTTATATAAGTTATCCATTATACAATAAATATTATATGAAAATATATAACTATTTCCTACATCATAGTTTTTTTATAATATTTAGACATCAAATAAATAACGTAATTTATCACACAAAAATGATGCAGTATTTACCACATTAATAAATGATTTAAATTAATAAGATTATAAATATTAACCTAATATTTAAAACCTGTCCAATTATTATTGGTTGATTTTATTTCAAACATGAGTCATTATTTATTCTATTTTAATGAGTTTTGAACATTTATAAACTGAAAATCATTATATAATAAAATAATTTTTTCAAACATTCCTAAAGAGCCCCTCATCTCCGTTATAAAAGGACACCACTTCTAAGCAATTCCTCACACCTCTCAAGCCCTTTTCAAGTACAATCCATGCTCAAAAAAGATCTAAATATCCCACTCTTCCACCTAGAAGCTTTAACATAGGCATGCGTAATTTCAAGACATCCTTTTTGTTCAAACCAAAGGGAGTTACCAGAATTAAAGGTAATAGTTTCTCTTAAGTTAGTTTTTCTTATTTTACTTCTCCAACCTCCAAAAATATTCTAATACATTTCATTTTTAGAAAAACCAGTAACTTCAATATATTAGTATGTTTTTACAAGAAGGATTCGAACGACACTTTCACAGACCTCCATCTAATGTTTAAAGAACATACTGATTCAATGGTTGGAAAACTAACGTCTCAAGAAATAATGATTGTTCAATTATCACTAACCACCTCCCATGTTGGCCATTATAATGGAATTGTATTTATATATGATATATATTTTTTTTAATTATTCTTTGTTCTTCTATATTTTTCTTTTATACAACACCTTTATGTTTTCCATTATGGTTAAACACGATAATTTCATTTGAGGAAGTGCGAACTACCGCCCCTCAAAGTGATATGAATCATTAATACCATATGTGGGACACATAAAAGATGGATTTAATGATATTATATATTAAATTATATTGTAATTATAATATACTTATGTATGATTATGTTTTAATTCTATGAAAATACAAAGTAGAAATGAAAGTAGTGTTCTTGCGTATATACGACTTACCGTCTCCATGAACAGTGCATTTAATTTCTTACCTATAAATGTTATGTAATATTATAAATACATATATATATACTGAATATATATGATATATATGATATCTAAATCATGAATATAATACTATAGACAATTCACTATTGACCACAAGGACAACTTGTAATTATAAGAAGTCCATTTTTGACTCAAGTACCAAATATCGACCAAACGACCATTATTAACTTAATAGATTGCATAATTTTTATAACATTGTAATAAGTTATATAAAAATACTAATAAATGTGAAAAATGTTCTTAAGAATGTAAAAAATAATTTTAGATTAATATTTATGAAGAACAAGGAACAAAAAAGTCATGTCGGATACGAGGTAAGGGATTTCTTATCTCACATTTAATTCCATGAGATTTGCATTGTTCGCCACTTATTTATTGCATGTGGTGTATTGTGTATGGACATTTGATATATAATATCATTATTCTCTTTATATTCCTGGCATTCTGTGATTATTTTGGTGGTTATTAACTTTTGTTCATATGAGTCTATTGAACTACAACGTGGTACGGGGTTTTCATCTCACTTTTTATTCCTGAGAGATTCATGCTATATTTTACAATATTTCATATTGTCTAGTGTATGTACTACCCATGATTGTATTACTTGTCTAATATAGAATAATTAATGGGTATTTACATCTTCATTGTACGATCTTTCCTTCAGGGGGTGTATGTTTCATAAGTTACCAAATTGGAAAGGGAAACTTTAACCCTATTCTTTTTAAAAGACTTCTCTATTTGTTATGTATTTTAATTGACATATTTCTATGATGGGATATGTTCTTATGTATAATTATTTCTGTATATTTTATGTCCATGTTATTATATTATCTTTTTTTCTATCATCAACTCATTTTCTGAATTCTAATGTGACGTCGTCAAGGTGTCGAATTTCTTTAAGGGAACATCTTTACCCAATTTTTATTCTTTTGGTTAAACTTCTACTTCTTCATTATGTCGTGCTATGAATATGTGTGAATAACCTCTTATTTTATTACAGTTAATATCCAAATATATTGGATTTATTATTATTTTTCACACTTAATTATGTCATTGATTTATACTTAGTCTAAATATATCATCTTTATAATGGATTTTGTCTGAATTTACATTCCTTTGAGACTCTAATGTTGTTAGGAACCAAAAAACTCTTATATGGTGTATGTAATGTTATATGGTGTATTATATCATGAATACCTTTATTCTCATGATATTATAAAGTTCATATTAAATGTTATTCCTCAATTATTTGTGTTCAAGCATCTCTCATTTTATTAAAAACTCTTTAACTAAATTATTGTTTTTAATGTTTTAATGATTTATTCTTATAAATATTTCTCATTGATGTCAATTTTTTAAAAATGGTTTTAAGGATTTATTTATATGGATATTAATGGTTTAATATGTTAATTCCATTTAAATATTCAAAGTTGTATGGGACACTTTGATTCAAAAATATCCTTATTAAATGTTTTGAATGGTTTTGGGAATGGTTTGATAAGGAATTGATTATGTCAATATCTTAAAATGATATATTGTGATTGCAATGTGGAAATGTTGACTTCATTTATGACTATTTTACAATTTCTGAATATGTAATGGTTATACAGAATTTTTTACGTATAGGGGTTGTTCTGTGATAAACCTAGGGCGAGTGAGCTCGAGATAGCTCCCCAATGCATTGGTTAATGTGACATAGGTAAACATAAATGTTTCTACTAAGATATTTAGGGAATATAATGTGATGGGTATTCCAAAATAACTTTATATGTAGTTGTGATAGCTAAAATGTATGTATTTTATGTATTCCATAAGTTACATTTATGATTTATGATTTCTATGTGTTATTCATAAATATTATGATTTCATGAGGTATGTTATGATCGAAAAGTATGGTTTAATTTATTTGTATTTATTGATGGGTTAATGTTTACGTTACTTACTTTATAACCCTTAATGTTCTTTTTATTCTCATCTCATGTTTTTGAAATGATTTTTCAAAGGTTATAAGGAAGGTTAAGTGAAAAAAGTTTTTAAGAATATTTATATCAAGAAAAGAACTCTTGTTTTATCTAAGGTGTTTTATTTTTTTGATAATCAGATATAGTAGAAGTGTCTACATTGTAATATTCATGTTGATATATATTTGTTATAGCCTAATTCTCTAATAATCTAAAACTGAAAAGACCCCCAATGTGAAATCATGATTAAAATCAATATTACGTAATGATTAAGGCCGAGTCCTTATATCAAAAAAGTATAAATTAGATATTATGATAATGATATATATTTTTGGATAATTAATGAATAAAACTTGATGGAGGTATGGTTAGCTCTATAGATTAAAATATACTTGACGTTGAGGTAATAAATGGATGATTCATTTTGATAATTGTATGATAGATAGTAATGATTTCTTTGGAAGTGAATATTTATTTAAAAAAAATGGGATCCAACGGATTATGTGTTATTTTTACCTCATTTATGGGATCATGATATATATAGAGTAGAATGTTGTTTTATGAATGTCTGCATAAATATAAGGGTAAAATTTTAATAGAATATTTAATTTTGATATTTTTCAATATCTTGGAGAATTCATTGGGTTTTGGAATGGTATGTATCGTGAAATATATGATTAGTGTCTATATATACTGAGTTTATGATGTTATGAATAATTAATGTTATTTTTGTAAAGATAACTAACAAGTTAAAGCCAAAGATTGTAAGGTAGTCGATATATTATTTGTTATATCATGAATGGTGGATATGTTAGAATTATCCTCAATTAAATTGATTAGTGGGTAATATTTAAAATTTTGTCGGACAAACATTATTTAAGGTGGTAAAATGCAATGAATCATGATTTGGAACCCATAAAATTAATATTAACTTTAATGGATTTTATGAAAATAAACTCCAAACTAGTGCAACAGTGTCCTAAAATGATCCATGGATTCAAAAAATTGAATTATTAATATAACCATACACAGATAAAAACAAAATTATTAATTAAAATTAATATATATATTTTTGATTAATATTTTAATAAAGATTCACATCAAAAAACAATTTTGAATAGTGGTATTCCATTATATGTTATTAAAATAAATTTATTATTGTTCAGATTTTCTTATGATAGTTATTTTTTTATATTCTTAACATTTTTCATTAATATCACAGTATTTAAAAATATATATATAAGGAGACTAAAAACAACATTAGTTTAAACCAATATTTTATTAATAAAAGCGGTTTTTAATTATACATATTGTGTTCTCATAAATTATAATATAAAATTTAAAAAAATTCAATTAAAAAAATGTAGCATTATATTTTGAATTTTCATGTTACTATTATCTTATGATGAATTATTTATATTTTTCTAAAAACTGATTTTATATTGAATAATAAAGTTTGATATTTTCATGAATATCCTGAACGTGTGGTTATAATTTTTGTTAGAATGATATATAAATTTATAAAACCTATTTATATAATAAATATTAATGTTATAAGTTATATTATAAATTAAACAATTTTTATTCTAGTTTACAAATAATTATTTAATATTTTAGGGAATTGTAATATTTTTCTCAATAACTTCATTAAATGAATTATATACATTTCATAATAAAATTAATATTATCACATATTAAAATTTATTAAAATTATAATAATTTTAAATTTTTAATTATTCGGTTCAAATTATATAATAAGTTCTATGTAAGTTTAATTAGAAGGTGTAAGTTCATTTCTTAAAAACTATTTCTCACAGTAAAAAATAAAATTGTAAAACAAAGAATCTTATGTTAAATAAAATTAAACATGTGTCAATTATTGGGGGTAATGTAGGTTTTATTCAATAAATTTCCCTCTCACTACTCCCATATATTATTTTAAAACATTAGAGGTACCATCCTTCAGAGTGACATCAAATTATTAAAACATTTTGGGTATTTACAATAACTATATCTCATTTGAATTATAAAGGGTAATTTATCCCCACACTTACATTAACACCAAAACCAACACACTAAAGCCCAAAATTTACCAACACTATTATCTAAAATAATACCCTCCATCAATATGTTTTCTTATTCTTATATTTCCATCCACAAAGGCTTTACCCCATTTTCGAATTGGATAATTTAAGAATTGATTTATATATTTCTAATCATTACATTCTCAATAAAGTTTAGTTGTTAGGACGTCTTCAACATCAAATAAATTACAAAATCATTAAATTTTAAAATCAATAGAATTATTATACTGGTATGTTATTATGATATTGGAAAAAAATTTCCATCTTTCCCTTCTATGTTTAGAAACATAGAATAGTGAATTGTTTGTACTGACAGACTATCACTTCCATGTTGAAATGAGTTTCATTTTACTTCATTACGCTAAAAGGAATTATTTAGTATATAATATAATATATATTTTTTATTTTTATTAAATACATTATATTCATAAATAGTAACCCATATAACATATTTTTCGATTTTTATGGAAAATGAAATAGTCATCCCTCAATTCATATGAATACCAACTATATGAAAAAACTATATTTCCATTAATATTTTCCACACACCCAAACATGTATGGTACTGTTGTTATGTTCAATCTGAAATTATTATATTGAAGAAGTTTATTTCCATGTAAAAAAAAATATTTTTTTAAAATATTAAATATATGAGTAATGAATAATTGTGTTAAAGTGAAGTATCAAGTAGGGAGCTCTAGGAGAAAAAAATGATTTCATAGTACTATGAAATATCTTCATATTGGTAATCTTCATAATTTAAATATTTACCATTATTATTTATCACACTAATATATAATAAATATTTTCATTTTCATTTTGGTGAAATTATTTTTCATCTGAATCACTAAATAATAATCCATTATTTATAGAATCTTCTAGTTTTGATTGGTTTAACCACCTACATGAATAATTCAAAAAATATATATCATGAACTATTATGGGAGTATAATTTCAAGTATTATATGATAAAATAATTAAATTATTATTACATTTAAAATTTTGGAAAAAATGTACATATTCACATTTTTAGTTAATATACCAAACCTTTTTTACATAATCACTGAAACATACCCATCAATTTCATCCATAACTATTAGAACCAATATAGAAATTATAAATTTTTATAAAAAAATTGTTGTAGTACAATTTATGTTTTCTGAATTATGAAACTATAGATATTAGTGAAGAACAACTCCAATATTATGAAACATGTTCAAAATGATCGAGATCACTCACACATGATATTGAAAGTTGAAAATAAATTACTAATATAAACATAGATAATAATTTTAAATGATTACTAAAAGAGGTTATAAATATAAAAATGGTTTTAATGGGTTATTAAGATTGTATCATTTTTAATATAGGGGTTTTATTTGAATTACTACTATAATGGATTTATGTTATGGGTTTTTAGGTCTCAATTGCTATTCCTTGAGACATAATAGTTTTATTCCACAATGTTTTCCAAGAATGGTGTATATTATTTAAATCTATTAATTTTTATCATTAATATTATTATTTATTATATTTACTATTCAATATAAAATTCTTATCTTCAAATTTTCATTGATGACATTGTTACCATAGTAGTAAGATTTTATGATGATTCTAAAATCATTTATTGAGTTGTGATAGTTATCTTGATCTTATTTACTATATGCATTTCAATTTATTAAAATATATTTATTAATATTAATTATCACATAGTTAATTTTGAATTAATTTCATAAAAGATAGTCTTATATTTATGTTTTCTTATCCTAGGAATCATGTTTCCCTTAATCGATATTAATTTCTCAAAATTCCAATCATTGAGTTATAATGTTTTATTTTGAACATTAATCTCCCATGTATATATTATCACCAAATAATATTTTATATATTTTATTTTATGATACTCAATAGATGAATTATGTTTTAATAAAAATATTGTTGCATTAATCTTTTAAATATGTGGGTTTTAAATAATGATAATTTCAAATTATTAAGAAATCTTATTTCATAATGAAATTTTTATTCATTGAATAAAAAATTACTATAATAAACATTAATTAATAATAAATGACAAATTATTATATGATGCATTACTTATTAAAATTGTTAAAAATATTTTACCTCACCTTTTCAAATGTTAATATTCAATGTGACATGTTTTTTAAAATTTTATATCAATTTGAAAATTTTTTTATGTGAGTTATATTATAATTGTATCTAAATTTTTCATTTAATATTCCAATGTATTTAAACCGATGAGAATAATATAACCTGATTTTTCCTTTAATAAATATATATGTATAATTTTTTTATATAACAAAAGGTATCAAAAAATATATTCTCGATCACTACTTATGAGATTCTTTTTATTGAATTCATTTAATTTTTTTATAAATGTCAGAACCCTTTTGAATTTCAATTAATATATTTGTAATGTGTTATTTTTAAAATATGCACATTATTCCTATTTATGGTTCATGTATTGTTCATTTATCAATGATATGATCCATTTAATTTTTTTTATTTTTTAACTATCCACAATGAATATAAATAGATTCTTCTTCAATTCCATATCTGTGTGAAAAATAATTATTGAAATCATTTTATTAAAGGGAGTACACCTAGATACCATGAATTAAATTTTTGTAGAAATTATTTACTCTACAATTTTCCATTTATGTATATGGAAAAAATACCTTATTCATTCACATGATTAAAATATATTTACCTAGAATGATACATAATTTCTTGGGCTACCCATTAATTTTTCCATAGGTTTATCATGTTTATGAATAACTTATGTGAATCCATTTATATAGGTTTGAAACACATTTTTATAATATGTTCCATTTTATGTTATTACTAAACCACAATTTTTTTGGTTTATTATGATTTTTTGATAGAAATAAAATTTCATGGGTTTATTTGATATGATAAATAATAGATTTATGAGAGAATGTAAATGTATGGATGGATGTTAGGATGGATTATATATATCCCTTTAATGAAGTAGATATATTTTTATATGTCATGATATAAGTATTCATGATTACGTGTAAGTCTCCTATAATCATTGTAAATAGTGGTGTATCTAATTAATGTAATGTTATATATATATATATTTTTTAAATATTTATAAATTTTCCTGATGTTACTCGCTCGTTAATCATGGTTATTGATTAATATTTACAACCTGTTTTAATTCAGAATCTTTTTATTATGACATTATTTATGATCTATTAATCATTTTTCATAACTTATTTTATATCTATATTGATCCAATATTATTATATTAATATCACCTATGATATTTTATTATTAACACCAATGTTTATGATTGTCAAGAATCTCATCTCAACACGTTATTTTGATTCAAATTCACTTTGATTTGAAGTTAATAAATTTATGAAATATACTAAAGAGTTTATTATGTGGAGAATTTTTATTTGACAATGAAGGGTCATTAGGTATTATGTTCATTCATATATAATTATAAAAATAACAAATTAATACAAGGAACATATGTTCTGTAAATCAATATTCTCTGAAAAAATTCTAAAAATAAAGATGAAAAAGTTCATGGGAATATTTTATAATATTATTTTTACATTATGTTATATGTGTTAGATAATCTCATATTTGTGTCATTACACTCTACACTCTTCTTCATATTATTATTTTACTATTCTATAAATCATATTAAGAATAAAATCAAAATCAAATTTTAAAAAACATTTATAACCTATATGAAATAAAAAAACATTTAAATAATTTTTACCCACAATATGAAAACATAAATTAAATTCCTAATTTACGTACCCTTCTAGAAATATCACTTTTTTTATTAATATTGAAAAATATTATATGATAATATTTTCTTAAAAATAAAAATATATCTTAAATGAAAAGTATCAACCTGAATATTACAATAAATAAATGGCTATACACATTGATCTTTTCATAATTCTACCATAATACTACATTATCATAAAATAATTCTCATTCGTAGATCACCATATGTGACATAATAATCAATAAAAACACAATTTTATAACCCTCATATTCAAATAACGGGCCATTTAATTTTTCAAATATTCAAAATTTCAAGTGATATCGTATCACAAAAGTGGAAGATAATTTAGATGATAAAATTTAATTTATATATTTTCTTAATATGGATAAATAATACCATATAAAAAGTCTACAATTCTAATTTACAAGAGTGTTTTTGAAATATATATCAAAAGATATGAAACATTATATAATCTACTATTAGTGAATTTAATTTTGATAAAACATTAACCACTCATACCCTTCCATACATAACATTCTGGAAAATGTAGGGTTTGAGATGGATTATTAATGTATCAACAAGTTGGGAGAAGAAAAGGTGGGGTTTTATGTGTTTAAGAGGGAAGTTATTGTTTTAAAGGATGATGGAAAATTATGGAAATGGATCAATCTAATGGTGTACCAACAACGACAAAATTATTGTGTGGGATCACCAATTATGGATCTTAATAGAGGTGGATCACCAATTGTGGATCAAACTAGTGATGGATCACCAACTATTGAATTCTGGTGTGGGATCACCAATGTTGGCATTTTGGCATTGGATAACTAATTGTGGATCATTCTGGTGGTGATTCACCAACGATGGTTGATTCTGGAAATGGATCACCAACGATGGGTTATTCTAGTTGGGAACCAACAGTGGAATTATATTAGTGGATAATTCTAGTGGGGAAAAAACAATGTAATTCTATAAAAGGATCATTAGTGGTGAAATTATGGATAAGGAACTGTATATTATGAACCCTAGCAGGTGGCACTAGAGGATGGAAACCCGGTGGTGGAGCCCTGGTGTGGGCCCAACGAAGATGTAATTTTGGAATAGTAACCATGATGGGGGAACCCTAGCATTGGCACCCGGGATGTTGAACCTTCGTTGTGGAAGCCTAGCGGTGGAACCATGGAAATATAACCCTTATATAATCATGGAATTGGAACTCTAGAAGTGATACCTTGGCGGTGGCATTCTATGGTGTTTCTAATTTTTATTTAATTTAATGAATTTCTTTTTTACATGTCTTTATCAAGAAATGATTTTTATGATATAATAAACCAAATTTGATGTCATTTGAATGGGGATTATTTATATAATCATTTTATAACATCTATATATACCTTTTAAATTTTAAAAAAAACATGGAGTTATTGATATCTAAAATTAATGGCCACATTTTTGAAATATAGAATCCCTCAAGATCGCGAAATAATATTTCAAAAGAGTATATATTTCAATAACGTTATCATGCTTGAATTTTCTTGAGAGTAAATATTCCAAATCATACGTCACATGGATTCGTCAAGCCATTTTAGATGTTTAGTTTTTTAGAGATGCATGGTTAATATATTTTGATATTACATCAATTTAGATGAATATAGAACACACTTATAAATTACATAATCAAGGACCATATATGCATTGTGTTATAAAAAACATATAAAAAAATAATCATACTTGGTTAAATTTGGTGAATGTTTCCCACAAAGATCTTCCCCTTTATTACATCTACATAAAACATTTCTTCACAACCTAGGTAGAGGAAACATAAGAAAGTAGTGATCCCAAATTCCAAATAAGTGTAAATTATGAGGTTTGTAAGTATAACATGAGTATGAAGTTAAGATAAAATGAGAATATAAATTCAAGATCATACCATGAATATCAATGATCTTGTAAATGAGTCATGGAATAAGGATTAGCATGTTAGAATTCATCAATAATAATGTAATTCAGACAATAAATCAAGAAAGTTTATAATACGAATAAGACATGGTATTATGTTTTTCATGTAAAATGATTGATTTAGTAGAAATGGCTTACTGACAAGATTATATTAGTAGAGAAATTATATTACTAAACATCACTAAGTCCCCATTGTAGACATGAATTAATTAGTTTGGTTAACTTCCCTTTCCGACCCTATATTAACGAACTGAGTTCTCTCCTCATTCCAGCCATGCATTACTAGATTGAGTTCATCCCTTATTCTAGACTTATATTATTGAACCAGATTCACTCCACATTCCAAAAATGTATTACTAAACCATGTTGACTCCTCATTTTATCTATGTATTACTAAATAATGTTCACATCACATTCAATCAATGTATTACTGAACAGAGTTCATTTCTCATCCCATATTTGTTTTACTAAAATGAGTCCACTCTCCATTTATAGACTTGTCATACGAAAAAATGCTTGCTTATTGTTACACTCCATTCATACACATGGGAGATACAAATTTCCCAATTAATTTGAGAGAGATATAGGTCCCACCCATCCCATAATGAAAACATACATACATATTCCATAAGACAACAAATAATCAAATCACAACCCATAAAATGAAATTTTAATCATTAACATTTACTCAAATAAAAACCTATAGAATATATAAATGATTCATAATAATTTCATTAAACAATATTACCTAAAATAAAGAAGGTTTCATAATAATTTTACATATGGAAAGGTTATTGGTGTCCTAAAAACAATTCTATTAATACAGAAACCATTAAAGAAAGAATATTATTGTTACTATTGGATCATATCCCTATTGAAGAATAAACTAATTCCAAGTATGTCCTCTTAGATGGATAATGATTTTTAAAGATCATATAGATCACTTTTTAAGGAAAATATCCTTTCATTGAAAATTTTTTTTATAAAACAATATCGAAAGTGATTTTATTATAAATATGTATTTTTAATTTAGGTTAATGCATTTCTTGAAAAAAAAATTTTGACATTTAAAAATTCATTTTAATGTATAATGAATATTGAAAATCAATTTATTTTAAAATAATATTGAAAATTTATTAAAAAATCATGAAATTATTTTGGAATAATTTTATTTTAAAATTTTTTTTGGGAATATATAAAGGAATCTGGAAAAATCATTTAAAACACATATAAAAAATATGACATTCCTGAATTTTTTTTTCTGATAACCAATTTAAAATAAATTATGTTCCTTTATATTGTAGGAAATTATGTTTAAAATCATCTTTTTAAACATAAAAAACATGTTTCATGGAAATTATATTTATAATGGTGGGTAATTCCATATATTATGAACATTACTTTTCCACCTTAAAAAGATTAGAAAAGTGACTTGATCATGAAATGTGTTGAATATTCCTTCTAAAATTGTTTTGTAATAAAGTAGAAACACACGTTAAAGTGTTCATTAAACATCATATGATATTAGAAAAAAAGTGAGCACAATTTTTTAAAATAATGTTTTTAAAGAACATATGTCTCTCACCAAAAGTAGAATGAAATTTCAAATTTCAAAAAACAAATATCATATTTATTTTAAGTAAAAATGATTAAGACATTTTTATTAATAAATGAAGATATGATCAATAAATGGATGAGAAATCAATTCCTATGATTTCATTAAATAGGGATCAAAATATTTCATCAGTTAAAGCTTAATCCTAAATAATATAGAAAAACAATGAGATTATACTAATAAACATTTACCACATTGGTAACATTGTATCATGATACCCATTAAAGTATAAAATTACCTGAAGTTTATAATTTCATGAAAATATGTAGGATCCTAGTATATCATTTAAAATTGAAATATATACATCACATAGTAAAATATAGGTTCACAACATGGCATGTATCTCAAAAAATGAAAAATGAAAAAAACATTCTTTCCCGATTTGTTAAATTTTGAAACATAAATCATTTAGAATAAATATAATATAATTGATATTTAAATACCAATAAATTTATGTATAATAATAATATAATAAATCCATGGGCATTATATGAACCAATTATAAGAAATTAGAGGTGAGCTTGGCTTCTGTGTCCTTGAAAATAAAAGTAAGAGGAGAAACCCCTATCCTTAAGTCTTAATTTTTTTCAACAATTTTAAAAAATCATGTATAATAAATATAAACTTATATTTAATCTACCATATAATCATATTATAATATATAAAACCATAAAGTATTTGGTTATGAAATTACATTATTTTTTTATTAGTGTTTTTTCTACATTTTAGGTAATATCTACTTTGTTTTTTGTATATGTTTTGTCTTTTTATTCTTGATACTATTATTAGATAATGATTTACTTATTTATAAAATCTAACACATGCTATAAATATCATATATATTCATTAAATACATATTTATAATAATATATAATTTATTTAAATACAAAATCGAATACACCACTCTTTGAGACGGAAAGTGGAATGTATGCATGAACATCGTTTTAGTTTTACTATAATTTTGGATGAATTTAAAATATTTTTTTATATATAATATCCTTTTAGTAGAATTATAATGTAATATATATAATGCAATCTCACTAAAAACATCTTAAATTCTACCCATGAAATGTGTGAACAAATCACATCGCTTGGAGGAGGTAGAAGTCCACACATTGATAAAAGATTTAATCAAATTTACACAATACGAAAAGAATGAAGGTTTCCAATATAAAAAATTAAACAGTAACATAGGAATAATTAATATAATATATATAATATTAAAATTAAATTTTCTCATAATTTCTATCTACGAGATGTGGTAAATGAAAAACGAACATCATCATTTTGTGATGTGGTTGTTCACCGTACACAAGAATGGTATGTTCGTTAGCCATTAGATTGAAGTGTGTGTATTTTTAAGTAGAACCCACAAGAAAAAACACATCAGTATATTTATGATACTAGTTTAATTATATAATCATAGAATAAGAATATTTTAGGCGGTGGAGAATGAAAAAACCAAGGGGATTGTGGAAGGATGTTTACTATTATTTGGATAACTCTATTTGGGTTTCACCAAAGGGATTCCATGGATGGATATATTCCATATGGAAGGATTATATGATTAGGTGTGGGATGTTTAGAGATTATTTGGCCAGGGTTTGGGAGTTATGAAGTGCGTTACATCCGTTAAAAAGATAGAGGGGAGAGTGCCTTTTTTTAGTGCAGGAAGAGTGACATTCTTGAAATTTTTTTAAATGATAATTACATTAATGTTATTACCATGTAATGTGTTCCAATAATGGAAAAATTATATAACATGGATTATGGTGTTGAAATATATCCAGAAATGGATTTTGAACATGTTTATATGTCATTATGGCCTTTATGATTATTTTTTTGTCCCTTGTTAAGAATAGATTTCCATTAATTGATGTAACTAATTTTGATTACATTTACAAATCTATTTGGTCAAAAAAATTTAACATAAATAGATATTATAAATTAATTTGACTCCAAATATTGAAATAATATGTCCAATTTTCAGTCAAAAATTGTGTAGAAATTAATATAAAGTTAAAAACATAAATGGGATGACATCGTGGTTTTTTAAGTTAAAATTTTCAAATGTTTTCTATATTTTAATATCAAATTTCAATGTAAAATATATTAAAATTAAATAAATTGGATAATTAATATTATTTTTTATCCAACCATACATCTAAAAAAATCCATAATATAATTTATCCTTATAAATAAATTTGATGAAAAGTAGTTTTGAAATAAAATGAAGTGTTCTTCACTATTCATCCAATATGAATATTCTCATAAAATAAATAAAAATCACCAAATGTAATATTGATATTATATATTATATATTAAAATTTATTTTTTCAAATAAATGTTTTAAAAATGACATAAATTCATATTTAAAATGGGTTCTCCTTTAGAAAGTTGAAAATTTACCTTTTATAAAAACAACATATTTTATTTCATGAAAATTATTTTATTCTTACATTATTCCTATCAAAATTATCTATTAAATATTTAAGAAATTATTGATAATATAATATTTATATTTTATTGAAAACCTTAATCAGAACTGTTTAATTTTTTTGTTGACATTAAATTGTGTTGGTACATAACAATATTGTTTTAATAAAAATGTTATTTCATTATTTTTCAAATTGATCTTACATTAACCTATATATATAGATAATAATATGATTCATTTTATTCACATGTTGGAGTCATATTTTATTCATCACATAAATCATAATAGCTAGGAGACATCTATACAAATGGGGGTTCAAAACCCATTGGGCGTAGGTTACTGTATCAGCATTGTAGCGGTAATGTAGCAGCGGCGGTACTGTTGATCGGCGGGTACTGTAGCGGCGGCGGTACTATGCGGGTACTGTAGCAGCTGGGTTACTATTCACAGAATAAGAATTTGTCCATAGATTTGGGTATACGGGTTATGTAATGGGCTTCAAGACCACTGGGCCTTTGGGCTATGTAATGGGTCTCCCTCTACCTAGTTAAAAAGTGGTCTTTTCTTTCCTTCATTATTAAAAATTAGGCTTCGGCGCCATCCTTTTAAAAAATATATTTTTATAATAATATTAATAATACATTATAATTTGGTAAAACCAGGTCTTGCGTGTAACACATGCTATCGATGGAAATCGACATTGAATTAATAAAAATAAAATCATAGTTTTGTGTGTACCATATTCTAAGATATTTTTTTTGTGCGGTGAATGATTTTGTGGTTTTTTTATGAAATTCATTCCAAACAAATTTCTTTAATATAGAATAATATATATACACCATTATGTAAAATGAAAAATATCAAAAATATGAAATTAATTATGAAACAAGTTCAAAAACTCTATAGGTGTTAAATTATACCCCCATTAACATTAATATTACATCTACATTTTTCTTGTGTTATTAGAGTATTAGTACTCCAAAATTCAGTTCATAGAAACCCACATCGAAAATATCAACTGTATAATTCCATTTAAAAATGGGAAGATATAAACATAATTATTATCCAAAGTAGCACATAATTAGGTTTCCACACATGAGAACATATTTAGTAATAAAAAATATGCACAATAAAGAGAACAATAATAATAATATTTAGATGGAGAGTGATAGAGAACATGGTTATGAGAAAGTGAAAAATCACAAAGATGTAATAAAAGGAAGATTGAAAATGGTGAGTGATATCATAAAAATTATGATAACGTGATAAAAGTTTTTAATACCCTTTTTCCTAAAGTTAATGAGTTTGGTTTATAAGATACACTTACTTGATTTTAGAAAAATATCTCCCTTTGTTGTGACTTGGTAAATTTCATCTTCATCTCGTATTATAATAATTGAAGGTAAACATTTCATTCATGATGATTTATCTTATCATGATAACCATAAAAATAATTATATGTCCTACCATCTATATTATTTTATAATGAAATGAAAATAGTTTTCACATGTTATCCCTCATGAAGAAGTCGTCATATGTTGGGATAATACATTAATCTCGCAATATTCATCTAAGAATAACTTAAACCATTCAAGAAGATGAAAATAAAAAAACATTTAAAATAAGGTCACTAAATCCTATTAACATTTATCCCACTAATATCATATTGTATGAAATGTTTTTACAATCAATCCATGTGAATACCATCATTATATATTCTATTATAAGATCATAATAGAAAAAATTCCAATGAATACTTTTCAAAAACACGCTTCCATTCATATCCCATATATTAATTAGTATATTTCTTAGATACATAATGATTTAAATTTCATACATGATAATATAAACCACTTTTTAAGAAATTTTATTACCATTAATGATGTGATAAATAAAATACAAGTTAATTTTTCCATATCATTATCTATTTATACATATAAAATATAATTTTCTCATCCCCAATAACAGGTTTTGGGATACATTACCCCAATGTAAAATTACTATTAAATCAATTTTCTAGGACATAAGTTTCATTTAACAAATAATTGAGATTAAATAAACAAAAAAAATCTACAAAAAATCCTAATGTTCTTCATGGTCTATAATTTTTTAATTCCAAAACATATACAATTATATCATGTAACATTATTCTAAAAACATAAATATGGCTTCATCAACTTATTCTATAGAACCTATTTCATAGAATTTGATAGTTAAATCATTTATTAAGGTTCTTAAACTTAAATATAATCATGATTCATTCATTTAAGGTAAAAAATAATGGAAGAGAATCCCATACAATTCATGTAATGTTTCTTTTCTCTTAATTATTAGATGTAAATCCAATTCTCATACCTCCTTTCTGATTTTATTAATGATATTTCAACTTTAGAAATACATTTTTTGAAACTCCCATACATTATAAAAACGAAACATTAAATTTTATCCCTATTCCATCTAGTTCTTGCTACTGACTATGCCAAAAAGCATAGTGTGAGAAACAAATATCACAATAGGTAAGAAAGTTATCATGAAATTTTACATATACGATGGTGAAATCATGAATAATACTTTTAAATTTATTACCCCATAAGAATATCCTTAGATAAATACCTAGAAACATCCATTGGGATCACACTATTTTTTTTCTCATCCTAGTTCCCATTGGTGTACAAAACCATTTCATTGATACCAACTATAGCAACCAAAAAATAACAAACATACATATTACCAAAATTTAGATGAATATTCGTCACATTTAAAAAGTACATGCACAGGGCCCATAATAAATTATTGTCATTGGTAATGTATAAAATAATATTTTAAATTGGTGAATGATATTCAATAATTACCGTTATGATCTTTCCATTTAATACATTTACATAAAATCATTCTTTATAACCATGGGAATGGAATCATAATAAAGGGGTGAACTCATATTCTCAATAAGGGATAATTAATGAGACATGTAGTTATAACATTAGATAAAAATATTAGAACATGAGAATAACAATTGAATATCATACCGAACATTTCATAAATCATATGCACGATTCATGTAATAACGATTGGATGTTCTTAAGACATTAATAATAAGGTAATTGAAAGAATAATCTAGGACAATATAAAATTAGAATAATACCTTGTCTTGTTGAACACATATAAAATTATTTCCATAGTATTAAAGGCTTAGGGAAAAGACCATAATAGTGGGCAAAGTCCTTTACTGAACCAGTCTCTCTCCTCATTCGTACCATACATTACATAACCAAGTTCACATCCCATTCCATCCCTGTTTTATAGAACTGAGTACATTCCTTGTTGAGGCCATATATTACTAAATTGAGATCAATCCTTATTCCATCTATGTATTATTGAATGGAGATCATTTCTTTTTCTAGAAATGTATTACTGAATATAGTTCACACCTCCTTCTAACCATGTATTATTGATCCAAGTTAAATTCTTATTATTGTAATATATTACTGAACTGAGTTCACTCCTCAATATATACATGTTTTAGTAAATGTATTTCACTCCATTTCGTATCACTATCAAATTGAAATGATTCCACTCCTCATCCCATATATTTCATACTCAGGAGTTTCAAATCATTTCCCAATGCATAGGATAATGATATATTTCCCACACATCTCATAATGAGAGAATACATACATGTTACACAAGAACATATGCAATCATACCATATCCCATGAAATGAAATGCTCATCATTAACATTTCTTAAAATCAAATCCTATTGAAAAGAGATTTGTTACAAAATAATTTCATCAAATTATATCCCATGAAATTAATTTGGTTTTAAAAATCATATAACCCAAGGATGAGAGATGAGTTTCATAAACATAATTCTGCAAAAATATAAACCATTTTAGAAAGAATATAAATTGTATTCATTGAATATATCCCTATTAAATAATAAACTATAACAATGTATGTCATATTATATGGATATGGATTTTTAAATATCTCTTGGAAAATTTCTAAATGAATATATACTTTCTTTGAAAATCAAATTCATAAAACCATTTTAAAAATCCTCTTCGTGTAAATGATGTTTTAAAATTTTATATTTTACATTCACTGAAAAATATATATTTTTTTCACTGAAAAACACATTGTAAAAAACATTTTGAAATAATTTTACTTTTAATACATCATAAAATGTTATAAATGAATCTTGAAATAGATTTTAATCCATATCATTGAAAATAAACTATTGGAAACATATAATAGTATCTTTTAAAATCATTTAAATCAATTTTCATGGAAAATAAATTTTTGAAATACATTTCCATTAAAAATTACTTTTAAATCAATAGTGTTCTATAATATTATGAAAAAATTACCATAAAAATATCCTTTAAGAAATTCAAATGACGTTTCTTAGAAATGACAGTAATGATGGATGGTATGTCATTACATTCCGAACATTCCTTTTCCACCATTAAAAGTTTAGAAAAGTGCCTTGTTTGGAAAACAATTACGCGATTCCATTTAAAATAGTATAATAAAAAAATAAAAAATTTGGTATAATTGTCTAGTAATCATCCTATTATAATTGTTAATGATTATTGGAAACATTATTATATAACATGATTTTGAAATTACATAGATTTCAGACCAAAATTTGAAATAAAATTGGATTTTATAAATACATTTTTTTAATTATCTTATCTAACAAATTGTATAAAATTTTAAAAATACATGAAGTTATCAGGGATTACCAGATTATAAGTAAAATCCTAAGTTTTCTTGAGATATAGATCATAATATGTAGTTAATGAAACTATAACCATTATCAACCCAGATAAACAATGAGAATGTAGAAATAAACAATCAACACTTTGATAACATTGAATCATAATCCCTATGAAAAAATAAAATTATATAAATCATAAAATGTAATTAAAATAAAGACATTAATCATATAAAATTTCAAATAGAAATATATACACCTCATTGAAAAATATGTGTGTCTAAAAAAGTAATGTATCTCAATGAAGGAAAATTAAGATAAAATTACATTAATGATTTGGATAAATTTGAACCGTAAACCTCATGAAATTAAGATAATAAAGTGGATATGTAAATAATGATAACTTTTCATATGAATCATATAATAAATCTGTTGGTGTTACATAAATCACATATATAAATAAGAGGTGAACATGACTCGTACCACATGGTAAATAAAAGTGAGAAAAGAAAACACATACCTCATGTGTTGAATTATTTTGTTCATGTTAAAAAATTATATATAATAAATATAAGTTTATTATACATACACCAACGAACCATATTATTATATGTGACTCAAATAATTATTTTTTATGAAATTATATTACTTGATTATTCATGTTAGTGTTTCATTCCAGGTAATATCTCAGTAGTTTTTATATATATTTTGGAATTTTATTCTCTAAACCATTACATAGATAATTTTTTACTTATATTAACAATTTAAAAAATGATATAAATATAATAAATATTCATTATATATATATATATTTACGTATAAAGATCTATAAATATTTAAATATGAAATGGAATAAACCATTCATGGAGACATTAGTCAATACATATGCATGGATTTTTTTTCCATTTTAATTATAAAATTGTAAAAATAAAGTAAAAAATATATATGTATCTATATAATATCACTCCAATATAATTATTATATCATATATTTCATATAAATCCAATAAACCAATCCTTAATAAATTTTATGTAATGTGTGAATGAATAGCTTCACATTGAGGAAGAGGTAGTCCACACGTCCACACAAGCAGTAATCATATATACACAAAATAGAATGCATGAAGGTTTATTTATATAATAATTAATGAAGAATAATGTCTTTTTAGAAAACATTTATATGTTATAAGAACTTTTTTTCTCTCATAACTCCCAACTATGAGAGGTGATAACGTAATAAATTGAACTACATCGTTCTGTGTAGCGGTAGTTCGCTGTACAGAATAATGGTGTGTTTATTACCCATTGAGAGAAATTGTGTGATAGTGTAAATATAAAAAAAATAATAAAAGTATCTTAGAAAATTTATTATACTATTTTGATTATATATTAACAAATAAAAATTATTATAGTGGTGTAGAATGAAAATAAAACATATCACATGAGAAAGAATGTTACTTCTTCTTTGGGAAATTCCTTTTTGGTTTCTATGAAAAAAATTTCTTGGATAGAATTAACACCAAAGGAAGGATTATAGGATTAATATAGTTATTTTTTATCTTATTTGGGATGATGTTTTGTAACATAACGGTCTTTATAGGTGTGAATTTGTTTGAGGGTGAGTGACTATTTACAGCGAAGGAGGGATGATATTTTTTTAATTTCTTTTGAAATGGAGTTATAACCACATTTTTTCCAAGTAAGGTGGATAAAATAATGAAATATATTAGATCCATATAATAATGTGGTTCTATATTGATAATCAATGGCTTCTGAGAAGTTTATAGGTCATTCAGTGCCTTATGATTTTGATTTAATCAACTATGAAATATAATTTTACATTAGTCGTTGAAAATAATTTTAGTAACATTCACTAATATTATTTTTCAAATACAATGTTGACCATAAGATATATTATAAATTATTCTAATTCAAAATATAAAAACCAATTTTCAATTTTCAAATAAAATATGTTGAATAAATTAATCCAAATTTAATCCTGCATATTGGATGATAAGGAGGGGTTTTAATGAAAAAACGTTCAAAATATAACTTTTTTTAATCAAATTTTAAAGTGAAATATATTTAAATGTCCTAAATATGATTAATATTTCAATTACATATCTAATTAAAATTAGAAAACATTAAAAATATAATATTCCTTATAATAAAATTTGATGAAAATGTTGTTTTAAATTTAAATTCTATATTCTTTAGTATTTATCAATAAATGAAACCTCTGAAGAATTAAATTCAAATCATCAAAAATAAATTTTGGTAAAAAAATGAATTTTATTTTGTTAAATAAAAGTTATCAATGTTTAAAAAATAATGTTTATAATTTTTTATCCATTAAAATACAGTAAAATCACATTTTAGAAAAATACATCTTTTTACATATAAAATATGACTTATTCATATAATATATCTATCAAATCTATTATATAATTATTAAAAATATTTATTTAATAAATAATACATTTTTTCTATTGAAAATATTAATCAATTATGTTTTTTTGAATTTTCTGGATTAATTTTTTTTGTACAAAGAAAAATTATTTTCTTAGAAAAATAATTTCATTAATTTCAAATAATTTGTACATTAACTTCAACTATTTGAAAAAAATTATTCATTTTATTAAAAAAAATTTATTTTATTTGAATTATTATTTAAAAACTAAGGGTTATGTGTGAAATATAATAAAAATTTTATGAATAATATTAATAATATAAAGTATATTTTTAAAATTAGGACATTCATGTAATGAATGCTATATAAAGAAATCAAAATTTTGTGTAATTAAAGACATGAACTATGTTCCGTGTACCACAAGCTAATATAACGATTGAGATTATTGTTCAATTTAAATGTTTCCTAACTTAATTTGATAATAACCTCGATCTTTCACACAATTCATTCCATATTTATCATTTACTGAAATAAAAAATTTCAAAAACAATATATTAATTCTAAAAAACATTATCAAAATCATTTGGTGTTATAATTATTGATTCCCAAAGATATTTCCTCCTGTATAAAAACCATCATATTTTTTTGGTGAAGTTTGTTTTTGTTAATATTATTTAATAGATGTAGTGGTTCCCTAATTTATCCTATATGTGTGTCTTCTAGTATTGGTTACTCTTGTAATCTAATGGTAAGATAGTTTCTTCTGACATGGTTATGATAATTATTCAGTTTACATAAAAGGGAATGGGAAAGGAGAATTATTTTCATGATTTTATAACTTTTTATACTGTGGGTTTGGAATTACTTATGTTTATGTATCACTAAAAATCATATTTATCAGATTCAAATATCTTTTGGTTTCTATATATGATTTAGTTTCCATGTTTCATGGTTGTTTTGAGGCCAGAATAAAAAAATGGTTAGCCACATATTCTCAACTAATGTATTCAGGGAACCTAGATATATGGTGTCTATGATAAAACCCTCAAATAAATAAATCAAATTGATTGAGATCTATACTTCCTAATCTATAAAATAATTTGGTGTTCTATCTATGTGTTTATATATATATGTTTGTGTTGTGGATCAACTATGATGATGTGATAGTTAGGCGGAGTTTATGTAGTGATATGGTTGGTGGAAGTGGTTATAATAAGATTTATAAAAGGTTAAGTTATTTTGGATCTAGTATGGTTGAGTAGTGGGCATGTGATAGTGTTGGGCATGTATTTTTCAGTGGGTATGGAATGGAAGGTGGTAATTCTAGTTTCTTGAGTTGTAATTGATATAAATTCAGAATATCTATATCAAATGGCAATGTCTAATGAACTATTTTATGAATGATAATGTAGCTTAAATGGCTAATGTGTATATAAGACCTATTAGACTCGATATAGAAAACAAGGTGACTATATTAATTGAAACAGATTGTTACCAGACAGTATGGAAATTGGATTTAAAAGAAAATGGAATATAGTCCATGGACTGTTTTTTCTTTTTATGCATTTAGAGGAATCATCAATGTGAGGGAATTTTTTTTTGTTTGGTTGGTACCCTTTTTTGAAACCCTAGGATGAGATTTATTGTTGCTATTATATACAGTGTATTTCTATGTGGACTCTTTATGTTCCTACCCATGTCATCCTTCATATACCAACACAAAAGGTTTTGAGGGTTATTTACCAAATATCCCTATGGGAGGATGGATGGATGGCTACCCATTCTTCATTGCTCCCTCTTCTCGGTGTTGGCGATGTGCACATTCCATAATGGTTGTAATTATAAAAGTGATGTTTTCAATATGTGATGTTATGGGATGAGATGTCCCATGTGTCATTGGGATTGATGTGATGTGAAGGATTATGGTAGAGGTTTTCCATGGTTGGAGGAGGTAACAATGTTGATATCCTCAATGTTTATAGTAACCTACTACACTGGCTATGATATGTACCATGTATCTATTGGTTGGATTTTATGTTATTTTGAAGATGTGGGAGTTCCGAGATGTCTGAAATTGACGATTAAGAGAGGGAAATCTGTCGTAATGCATTGTGGGTAGCCTTCATCAATATGCTTCGGTTTATCTAATTATACATATATGTGTTATTTGGTGAGTGAGCCTTGGTGATGTGGTAATTTGAGAAGTATAAATGTATAGGTGCGGTTTGGTTCTAATTATTTCTCACATGTGTATTTTTATTTTTCTTTTTCTTTTTCTGGAGAGGAATTCTTTTTCGTACTGAGTATACATGTATAACCACCCTAAGTATATAAATAGCTTACAGGATTCTAAGTGGACTTCATGGACTATACTGGATATTAAAATCTTATACCTTTGTATGGTTTTTGTTTTGATTCATTAGTTTTTATTTTGGGTATTTACATTTGAGACCCTCGTTTTTATTAGATTACATTAATATTTACTACGATATGGTTTTTTATTTCTTATATATATATTTCATGGATTTGATTTCACATTATTCATCTTATATTGGGATACTATTTATATAGTAATGTGAAATTCCTCCCATACATTATATTTTAATACCCTTGGTGATAGTCACTTACTCAGGGCCCACTAGAGATGGGACATGGGGGATTGTTATCACTCTCCCCTAATAGTAGTATCAATGGAGCGATATGATCATGACATAGTGGATTTATAGCATATGGTTAAGAAAACAAATGGATTTTGGAGCGTGGTATAATAATAATTTCATTAGTTTCTATGGATATTGTTCCATTTTAAATTTTTGTCACATGGGGAAATTAGACTAGCTATAAAATAGGAATTTAGGGCCACTCATGAACTAATAAAAAAACATTGAGCTTATTGAATGACCAAATATGGTAGATTTTGTGTATGGTAGATACTTAGAAGAGGTTCATGAATCATGAATACTTGTGTTCCTATTTGAGTTGGGTTTTTTTGGAAAGGTCAAATAATTAAGCATGTAATTAAAACTGAATTTTAATAAAATTTCATACTACTAAGATTAGGACGCCATTATTCCCCTTTTATATATGGATCGTTATTGTCATCTACATGTGGCTCTACCAGTGGAGTTTCAGCAAGCTGACCCATCCGAATTCTGGAGGCTTGATTTTGTTGAGTATTAAGATTTGTGGTAGAGGACATTTCAATAAATTCAATATTATGTTATGGGTATGTGTGAGGGTGTAAAAAATAATTTGTAGATAAAGAGATGGTAATATGAACTACAGAAATCTTTAATTCTAATTCATGACATGAAAAATGTATTGATCCCCTTGGTTGTTTAATATATGTGAGGAGTTTCACATCAGTGCTGGATGTTGAACTTTGGTGAGCTTATAGAGTAATATTGTTTATGATTAACATTTACAATGACTTATATGTGGATTTACTATCATCAACCATGAATGCTATAAAGATTCAAGAGATACTCTCTCTCTCCAGCAAGGGATTATTCCTAATATGGATTTTAAGAAAAATTATAACAACCTTCAGTGATTTTCCTTAGATATTTTTCTTGAAGATGAGTATCAAGAGAAGAATCTTGATGAGGCACATTATCCTTCAAACAAGTACACATTTAATCCTTTTATAATGATATTGAGGGTCAAAAGAAGGTAAATTTGGTTGAGTTCATTCACATGGGAGTAGGCTTGTAGTGAAACAAGAACTATTAGGTTTCTTTTAGGAATATAGATGTAAGTGGTAGGACTTAGGCACCATAGCCTTCGAGAAATCAACAAATAGAGAGTATGACACATTAGATTCTCTTACAACCTACCAGGGATAGTGGTTTCTATACTCTTTATAGGTATATAATAAATTTTTGTTTGTTATATGCGATTCATTAACATAATAAAAATCATTTCCCAGTGGCTGATCGTGATCCTTTTCTTAGAGGTGGAAATGTTCATCACCTACGACTACAACACTTACTATCATGTCCATTCTTGTATAATTTGAATCATGCTTATGCTCCACTGAGTGAAGTTGTGGTAGGCCATGCTCAACCTCAATATGTACATTACCCTTGAGGATATCGAACAGATCATGGAAATGGAGGTGACCATTAGTAGGGAGGTACAGGAGCTGGGTATGGACAGTTTCAGGTAGTAGAGGTAGTAACACTAGAAATGAAAGTGTTTATTGAGGGTATGCACAATTAATTATGTACAATAGTTTTTTCTTTATTAGATTCATGATCTTGAAACTCTATTATTGAACCATTTACATTCTATTATATGGTACAAATCGCAGAGAGGCCTCACCCACCATGGGGTTGAATATGCTATTCAAAGGCCAGACTAGTATGTTTCATACGATCTGGTGATGAGCACTAGTGATAGATAATAATACATCATGTGTGGATTATTTTATACATTAGATGAATCCATATGATTTCATCATCATCAATAATTTCTTTTATTCTATGTGTGATGTTATCAAATGACTCAAAAGTATAGTGGGTTTCATAGATATAGATGGATAGTGTATTGATAGCAATAAGAGTTTCTAGGTGATAATTTATTTTTTTTGATCCCTTTATTTCCTATGGAAATTAGTTTTTATAGAATAAGTTGAAAAAAGAGATAAAGGAGGCTCTCAAGAATTTCATGAAATTATTTGATGTTTTATTTGATAAGGTTTTGGAACTACCCAGTTGATGAAAATTTTAGTTTGGGATAAACATGAAGCTTGATACATCTTTGATTTCAATTTCATCCTATCTGATAGAACATTTTGAGTTTTTATAGATGATGATGTACATAGACGATCCAAATCATAGGGGTTTCATCCAACCTAGAGTTCCACTATGGTGTAATCTAATGTTAATCACTAAAAAGGGAGATAATAGTATTAAGTTGGGTAAAGCGTAACGAAGGTTGAACGAGGTCATGATCATGAATCATTGACCTATTCTAATAATTGATGATGTTTCACTAGATTATAGGATATGTTTTTTTCACTAAGATAGATAGGTGGTTAGGATACAACTATTTGACTATAAGGGATAATGCTTTCTAGAAGACTATAATTAAATTCATATATGTGAAATTTTTGTTCACCATCATAGCGTTTAGTGTCACTAATTCAACCTCGATGTTATTGGGTCTTATAAACTCCATGTTCTATGAGTTTCTGGATAATTTCATAATCATATTCAATGATTATATAATGTTTAACTCAATGTATGTGGGGAGGGTGATTATTAACTCAGATATTTCCTTATCAATTGTTTGATTCCCCTAGTTCTTTGTAATTTTTCCCATGTGTATTTTTTAGGCATGAGAGTTACATTTCTTAGGGTATATAGTGTCTATGTAGGGTGCTGATGTGGACCTATTAAAGGTTAAGTTAACTGTTTCTTGTGAGTCACCCAAGAACATGGAAGAGTTTCATAGATTCCTTGGTCTCACATGCTATTTTTAGGGGGATTTTCCTAAAATCTCTTCTAGTATATAAACATTAAAGACAGTGACCCAAAAGTAAATTTTCTTATAGAAATATTTTAGGAATAATTACACAATATAAAGGTAATTTGGTCATTCCTCTTGTGATTTACTAGCCATAGAGGGTTTTTGTTTGAGTATTTCTATAACGTGAGCTGTATAGTCTATGGATTCATCTTGATTCACAAGAAGTTAGTTAACACACATGGTAATATTCAAATATGAACACTCTTGAATAAACATTATACCATTGAACTTGATATATTATCTATTGTGATTTTTTTGATGATGTGGTAACATGACCTCATTAGGGAGAACATGGTACTGTTCATAGTTCAAATCTATTTGAGGTATGTATTTTATCAATGTAATATGAATATGTGGCATCATAGGTGGATATTGGTTCTTTTTTACTATCATTTTGGAATCTCTTACACCATATTAATGGGTAATTTCATGGATTATGCTTTGAGTAGAATGTCATAATGGTGTGTTTTTCATGAGTTTGTAGATTCTTGTAGAATAATATAGTATTTGGTACCCATAACATAGACTCTCGGTTCATGATGGGGGATGTTACATTTTTATGATAAAAATGTATCCATAACATATATGGATGGTGAAGGAGTCTTAGTGGGGAGAATCTACGGAAGATTTTATTTGTGATTGTGTTGGCAATGGAAACTCTCTAGAGGGATGGAAAAAAGTGGGTCAGAACTAGATGTTGATTCATGGGAGGTTTTTTTCTAGTATAATATCATGAGAGATACATTTTTCATTTATATAACACCCCATTGGTAGAAAATTTTGTAGTACGAAGGATTCAAATTTTTTTGAGAATTAATTTTTTGTTGCATGTGATGAAATGAGTAGTGGTAGGGTTTTTGGATTAGTGTATGGTTTTCACATAATTAAAGGACAAGAATAATATTCATAGAGGATTTTTTCAGAACTTGAATGTTCCCATGTGGACATTAGATGAAATCCACATTTATTTTCTATAGTGTTACACTAATTATAGAGATCATGTGATCATATCTATGTAATTTTGGATTAATTGATGAAATTGGATAACTTCCTAGTGATCATGGAGTCATGTATAATAGATGTTTTGGAAAAAATTTTACATGGAAAATGTGGTGAAAATGATAAAATTCCCTAAGAGAATTTTCGTAGATTAGGATGAAAATTCTATCTCTTTAGAATGGAGGGGTTTTAAGTGTTCTTAGGGAACAATGTGAATCCTCAGTGCTACATTCCACCCCAGATGGATGGGAAGACAGAGTGGACTATTCAAACACTAGATGACATGTTGCGAGCGTGTATCATGTACATAAGTGGGTCCTAACCACTACACCTACAAATAGTCCAATTTTTTTATAATAAAAGATATCACTCATCCATTTTCATGGATCTGTGTGAGGTGTTGGATAAGATGAAATTTCATTCCCCATTATGTTGGGAAATGGTTTGGGATTCAACAGTTATTAGAATTGATTTGAGGATGATCCTGATAGGAAAGGTTAATTTTGTTCGAGCGTTGATGGAACTAGTGTTGGACCAAACAAATTTCATGATAGTAACAGGAGGAGTACAAATGATATTATGGTTTGTGACCATGTGTTTAGGAAGGATTCCTCTCTACATTGGTAGTAAATTTTTGTGAAATAGTGTAAGATCTCACCCATGTTTCTTGGACTAAATGAGGTGATTGAGAAAATTTATGAGGATACCTATTTTTTGTACTTAGACCTCCACTAGACCAAATCCATCAAGTCTTCCACAGATCATAGATACTTGGGTATCTTCACGATGACTCCCATTCCATTTAAATCCGATATTTGGATATCAAGGATGAGACCAAATTCATGGAGTAGCTAGTGGAGAAGAATTACCATTAATAGAATGTGATATGTGTATGAACTATTCATTTGGTTTCTGTGATAAGGGGGACTATTGAGCTAGAGTATAGTACATTGGGGCATGATATGGAGATGTGTTTCTAGTACCTAGAGTTCTTTTATGTTTTTTCATTTCTCTGTTATTAATTGTGATGCTCTTTTGGACCATGGTGCTTAAAAGAAATGTTGTTTTCCCATATTTGGGATGTTTTTTTTGTATTATGTGCGATTATTTTCCAACCTATGAAAATGGGGTGATCTAATTAATAATTGAGATTTGATTTACTATGATGTTAATGAACCCCTATAGGTGATTCAAGGCCCCATAGACAAGATATTACCATGACCTAGAGGATTTAATATCTTGGTTCTATATTCAGGGTGGTTTATTATATTTTATTAATGGTGGTGTTTTAGAAATAAGATGATCATGGAGAGGTATCTCAAGGGATAGATGTTTGTATCCCTTCTCTCTTTTATTTTCATGTGCGCTTTGTATCCCTTCTATCTTTTATTTGCATGTGAGACTCATCTAGGTTGGTGATGACTCTTCAAGTGAATCTATGAGCCCTGGGATCATATCCAAGTGGAGGAATACTTTTGGGTTCTAGTAGAAGTACTATAGAGGTATTGTAGCATGTAATATATGTACTTTATATGATAATGTTTAGTAATGTAGATGTTCGATTTATTCACCTTCGGGAAACTAGTTTGTCCCTAGAGTCCTTCAGGACTTCAGTCCACTTAGAACATCGGTTCACTAACTATTTAGAGCCACATTATGTCCTTCAGACCAACTCATGTCCTTCGAGATACCTCATGGCCTTTAGACTACATGATATGCAGGCTCAAAATAGACAAATTATATAAGGAAAAATCTCAATAGGAGGATTCAGAGCAAGGTACTTTCACCAGGGTAAATCTGTTGGATTTGGAATAATGAGAGGGTATGAAATTTTCCATCGGCATCAAGCCTATGCATCTGTACATAGGATTTCATTCTAAATAGACATGTGATGGTGGAGATCTAATCACTATTCATATTATGATGAGGGTATGTTTCAAATATTTTTATTTTGGGGGGAATTTCCCTAATAACATTAGTTCCAGTAATGTTAGGAAGCATGTGGTCCATTTAAGGGTTCCCCTTCTACCCTTACAAGGGGGAATAAAAAATAAAAAAAAATTAAATTCTGTCAGGATATTTAGGCGTAGTATAAGAATTTTTTATTTAGGGTTTGACATAAATTATCAATGAAAAATATTATTTGAGTGGTATGAAATATAATTTACTGGAACATAAATACCATTATGTTTTGGGAAATTTATTTCATGCGATGTTTAGGAACTTAAAGTGGTGTTAGGGGAATTGTGTGATTAGGTTTCATGTTTTTTAGGTAAGACTGGTGTTTTAGACGATGATAGAAAAATTTGTAATTGGATCACGTACAATACCAACAGATGAATTCAAGAAGGTAATCAACAATGGTAGATTATTATAGTTGTGGATCACCTATGATAGATCATTCTATATACAGATCATGAATTGTGATGTTATGGTGGTGGATCACTAGTGGTAGATCACTAAAGGCAGAATTATAGTGGTGGATAATGAATGATTTATCATTCTTTTAGAAGATCACCATGTATGTATCATTCTAGATATCGATCTACAATGATGGGGAATTATTATAGTGGATCAACAATTGTATAATTCCAATAGAAGACCACTAAATATGGATCATTCTGGTTTGGGACTCCAATGGTGGAATTATTGTGGTATACCCATGGCGGTGGCACATAAGCCTTGGAATTTTGGGGGAAAACCCTTTGTAGTGGAATTGTGGTAGTGACATACTAGTTGTGCCACCCTAGAACATGCACTCTAGCACTAAAACCTTAGTACTGGAACCATGGTAGTTGCATTTGGCAGTGGCCCCCTGGCTGTGGTAGTCTAAAGTGTTTCCATTTTTTCCAAAATTTACAAAATACAAAAATTTGATGTTTATTTGATGAAACACTATTTTAAGGCCTTATATAATGATTATTAATGTTATTTATAATGATATCAATAATTTATTCAATTTATAAAATATAAATAGAATATTAAAATGTATAAAACTTTTGAATTTAATGATATATTACTTTAATGGATAATTTGAAACCATATCTAATCCCAGTAGTTTAAGATTCTATCTTTCCAAAGTAATGATCATTGAATATTTTTTCTAGGATTATTTTCTCTTCAAATAGTATACTCTATATCCTTCTTCCAATGGAGTGGTGGTTTCTTAAAGTTGCAGTTTAGTTTATTTTCCTAGAATATATTTCTTTCTATAGGTTCAACCCGTATTTTTAGTGTATTGAGTTTGTGTAAATTTTCATTCTACTTGGTAGGGGTCCCTTGTTTCTCCTTTATATATATCATAGCAGATGGGGTACACTTATTATCTCCTAGCAAGACAGTTTCATCAACCATAACATTCATAATTAATTGGTTTAATTAAATTGGATATGGGTAGGGGTGATTCATGTCCATTTATATATTTTATTTTTTTGAAATACATATTATCTATGTTTGTTATATTATAGAAAAATGATGGTCATGGATTTCCCCTATTTTCATTGTTCATATATGTGATGTGAATCAAACGGTTTTTGATTGTAGTGAATCAGTGGTAAATAAATGATTTACCACATATACATTGCTAAAGAATTGGTTTCACGAGTATATTTGACATTTAAGATAATTTACATAAATAATGAAGGTGAATTGATTTATATCCCCTATACATGATTGAGAAAATTTTGGGGGCATGAGCTGTATGGGTTTAGGGATACAAATATATTCTATGTCTTGAATTTTATGATACGATGCATAAGGGGAGGTTAGTTAGTGATGTGTTCTGGGAAAGTGGTAATTATATCGGTTTTTATAGGGGTTTCAGAGTGGTGATTTTGGGTTTGTGGAGGGATATTGTGATTTTTTGGTGGTTCTGCTATATTCTTTAGTAGTAATGGAAATAAATGCAACATAATGATATCAAATGAGAAATTTTAAATTATTAGTTAATTAAGCATCATGTGGTTTGAATGGTTATAGAATATATATGAACTATGGAGTTGTAAATATGAAACAAGGTGATTGATTTAATTTAAATGGACAAATAATTGATAATATGAAAATTAGATTTAATTTATAATGGTTTTTGGATCATGTCTTGTTGTGTGTTTTTACCCACATTGGGGAACCAATAATGTGAGGGAATGTTTTGAGTTGGTTTTAAACATTTTTTTGAACCCTAATATGGGATATACTGTAGATAATATACACAATGTATTTTATTTTAATTTCATTACAAGCCTCTCCCTTATTGAGAAGCTTGTGCAGACACCAAATGTTTGTGGGGTGATATTCCTAACATCGTAGTGAGAGGATGTATGGATGTATACCCACACATACCCCATCCCTCAAATTAGAAGTAATTATATACATGGGATGCGATGTATAAAAGTTAAATGCTACATTATCTAGATGTTATTTCATAATTCGTGATGGTCCATTTACCTTCAGAAAAAGTTATGATTAGATGGATTATGGTGGTGGCCATGCGTGGTAGGAAGATGGAAAGGGGTTGATGTATTTCATATTCCAAATACCGAACAGTTGAATTTATGATATGTGATATGATTAGATGATGATGGTGTCTTTTGTGGGATGTGATGGGATATGATATTTGTTATAAGTCATAGGGGCACTAGGTATTATGATTTTGTGGTGTGAGAGTGTAAAATCAGTGAGAATGTAGTTCGTTTTACCCTTCATCGATATTATTAATAGTATATTATTATACATGTATTCATTATTTTGTGATAGATCTTTGGTGAGGGTTTTAGTTTGGTTTGTATACCATTATAAGAGTTATTTGGTTAGGTTTATTTTTCACTGGTGCATCTTTATTATCATTTCACATGTTTATGAGCAAATTTCTTTCAACTATGTATACATGTATGTTCACTGTATATATATAAACTGATTTAAGTTTTCTAAGAGGAATTTGTGGATATAGATGGACATTACTATCTTGGACGTTTAAATTTTTTTTGTGTCAATGAATTGGTTCTAATTTTGTGAATTTACTTTGGAGGCCTTTATATAGATCAGTATTATATACACATGCATTATGTGACGGTTTTGGAAATCATATATATATTTCATGGAGTTGATTGTCCATTAATCATCTTAACATATGATCTTAGTTATATATTAGATGTTAATTACACCCATACATGATATTTTTATACCGTTAGGAGTAGTTTCCAACTAGGGGCCTATTGGATTCAGGACTTAGGGTTCGTTATCTCTCTCCCCTCATTGGGGTATCCTTGGACAGAGGGGGTTATGGAAGAACCCAACTAATACTATGGAACACCCCAATCTTAATATAAATAGTAAAATTTCAACATAAAATAATATTTATATATATGTAATAATATTTGATAATGATATTTATATATCATTTTTCATTCTTGAAAAAATACAATATCCTTAATATTCATTTAATTAATGAACACATAGAAATTTATTATTATTTAAAAAATATATATGACATATAATACACTCCTAAAAACATAATGTTATCATATAATAAGGTTTCCAAATCATTGGTCATCTATATTATTATTATATGTGAATACATTGGTGACTTGTAACCATTAAAAATTCCTCTACTATGACTAAGTGGGAAAATATTCCTTACGAAGTTTATCTTATTTTATTTTAGCCATACCAACCATCATTTGTGTCAAAACCAAATCTATAAATTATCAATATAATAATAATATATCATGAGACTATGAACTATTATATAAACTACTCAAACCCACCTCTAATATGTCAGGTTCTGGAGATCAATGATAACATATTTTCTCAAATGAGTGTATGCATTTCATCTAAATATGACATTCCAAATGCAATCATGTAACATCATCGATAATTATATAATATAGTAATAGAAAATGAAATATTGTATATGTGTACATAATAAATATCACCATATCACAATGTCATGTATTTAATCAAATTAACAACAATATTTGACATTTCTATAAAGATAGAATACTCAAAATTCTATTTTTTACATCAAGGAGATATCCCAACACCATAAACAGCATGATACATTATTTAACTCTATCCACCAATGTAATAACTAATTTCACCTACTGATCTACATATAAATAATAGTGATCAATGAATGAGTGTTTATAGGGGTGTCATAAATAATACATGATATATTTATCGAATCATATTACCTAACAACGTCAACAACTACTATAAAAATTAATAATAAATAATAAAATGATGATATAAAAAAATCACAAAAATTAATAATTAGTTAACATAATGATGATGAAATTATCAAGATTCCTTCTTATTAGTTCACCATCTTTATAGTCAACCAGTAAAAATGCATACATAAGTGTGAATATATATCATCTATATGTTTGTACAATATCATTGTATGGTTATCTTCCGAAATAGTATATCTTTACTGAGGCCAATAGGGCACGATGGTGTGATCCCATATCTCATTCTATTTTCTTCTCACAGATAGATGTAATAGTCAAAATTCATAATCCATATACGGAATCATAGTACACCTCCCATGTTGTATGTTTAAAATCATAAACTTACCATGTCAATGGTATCCACATAAATAAATAACATATATATAAATAAAATTATTATCATTTTTTCCAACATTAATTAGGTATTTAATTATTCATCCATGTTTTCCAAATATACCCTAAGAGTGAAATTACATTTTATCTATTCTCATATGAGAGTAGAAACTCTATGACTAGTATAGCTCAATCCTAATGATGTGGGTCATAATGGAGTATATACATAGTGTATCAAAAACAATATTAATCTAAACTAAATGATATATAACACATTTAAAATTATTCATGTGAATCATGTTTCATATGTATATTATTTGGTTTTGGAAATATGATTTGTGATCCCTTGAAAAATATAGTTTTTATTTCATCATAAAAATTCATGTTATGTTTACAATTTTTGTGTTATTTCCTGATCTTTTCGGCTACCAGATGATTGTGGAGGGATATATACTGTTTCTAAATAAATAATTTTCATATAGTTAATATATTGAAATTCTCAATGGTTCCCAAATCCATCATGAATTCAGTCCTTCATTCCAAATGAAGATAAACATTTTTGGTTTCATACCTAAACTTTTTTAATAACAAACACTAGTAAATAGGACAGGAGGTTGGGATTATTATACCCAATATGGTGGATTATTTATTACTCTAGTACATTATGAAAGATTTCTAAAATTTTAATGAATATATGACAAAAATTTTTATTGGATTGGTTAAACTATGAAAACAATAAATTTTTTAATATCCATATATGAAAGGGTGGTGTAATAAGGATTCCCTTTATATGTACAAAAGGATACCCAACATGTTACCATTATTATATAGAAATTAGTAACAACTTCTATTTTGAAGATAAATTACCAATCACATTAGACATTAATACTATCAAAGAAGTGGTTGGTGTTTCTAGAGAATTATTGAACCTGAAAAATGAGTCATACATATCCTGTGGGAATAAAAATAAAAACCCATGTAGTTTATTTGAAAAAAATTATATTCTATAAGATACGAAAAACTCCATGTATTTTAACATCGTTTAATATATAAATATATGAGGGATCTTAGTCATTAGGTATGTATCTTAGGCCATAAGAGGATGCAAGGAGTATATTGCTTATAATAAGAATCACATTCTTTAACGTTCAATCTTCTCACAACCTTCTGATGGGTGGGATAAATAATTAATTTTCATCAGGTTTATTTCCCTAGCATTTTTCAATAAGGGAGTTCCTTATAGAAGAACACTATAGGGATGTCCATGTATGATGGAATTATAATCATTTCATTTAACTAGAAATACACATTGAGGTTTCCCAGATTTGGGAAATTTTATTATGCTTATGATACTATCATTCTAAGACCCTAATATATCATTTTCCATGCTTTGTGTGAAAAAAAATAGATAGTAAGTGATTGGATGCACATCATATTGATATCATAGATATGAATTGGGGTTTCTATCATATATTATTTGATATAGAGCTTGGGGATTTTGATATTTCCATATGTATCTAATATGGAAATTAATCAGATACCTCATGATTTGTTTAGCTTCCCCAATCCGCTAATGGAGGAGGAATAATGGTAAACCCACAAGGGTGGGTCCTATGGAATATAACGGTATTTATAATGAATTAGATGACTATTGGAGATATTGAAATATTATCATATTACAGATAGTAGGTAAGGACCATGAGTTATCAAATGAGAACATTTCAGTGACATGAGGATCCAATAACACCAATATGGTTTCATGAGTTCCTATCCTAAGTAAATTAAAAAAATTCCAATATGATGGTGGAACTCATGATCAATGTACATTTATTGGGGGATCATGTTGGTCGAGTGAACATGATCATGTATTCATACTATACAAGGTGGGCATGGACATGGGTTTCTTTCTAACATGTATTGTTTGTCTTCATCACATGTCTTAGATCTTTCAAATGACCAAGATAAAATTTGCAAGGTTTATAAAATTAACTAGCTAATATGACTGGAGTTTTGGAATGGAATTTATATAGGGTCCAACGAACATTTCTACAGGTTTTGAGGACAACACATGACTAGAAGAATTTGTATTAAGGCCTTCACATGATCTTTTAATAGATTTTACAAGTCACATTTAATGTTCAAAAGATAATAATCATTTACATAATTCAAATATGCATCAATAATTTTTATCCATTGTTTTATAAATGTGAAAAATTTCATCAATACCTGGTCTAATAAGGCCTTGTTCGATCAATTTAACATGCTTAAACTCATTCTCATGATCTAGAATGAATTCTAGTAGACCTTCACTGGATCAATGAATTGATAATAAAAGTCTCTTAAAAATTTATCACAATATCTTATGTTATTACCTTGGATTATATAGTGTAAGTCTATTTTGAATGAATGATTATCTCCTTTTAGAAAATCCTCTCTCAAGTCCATGACAGTATTTGTGTATTTTATATGATGGTTGGATGACAAGTTGAATTTAATTACGTCATCATCCATTAAATATATTCTAGTTATCATGGAACTTAAATCACCTATATGGGCTTGATTTATTGGATGATGTATCCTATAATGTTTTTTTCATGATATAGTAATGGATATCTCTAGAATAATCTTTGTGTCATTTTATAAATACAATTTTCTTGATAATCCCATAAATGATATATTTATTTATAAAAATTCATGTCAAAGAGATTGCGTATATTTGAGTTGACATTTTTTCAAGACATTGAGAGGATTAGTTTTATAAAAAAGAATATTATGCATTATCAAGGGTGTCCTTTCTAAGGGGCTTCACGTGATCATTAACATATCATGTTAATCAATCAATGATGTCATGTGAAAATAAAATTAGATAAATTTTCATAGTATTTAATAATTTTTTAAATTTATTAAAAAGTCATTGGATTTTTTAAATTGAATTTCAATCGGGGAATCACATGACCAAAAGGACCTGTCAAATAACCGTCAGATGATTGAGTTTACTTTTCATGGGGAATTTACAAGATCAGTAAACTGATTACATGAATGGAATCATCCCTTCATGTGAAATTTTTTTATAGAAATTATTTCCATTAGTGTAACATTATTTAATCAATTAATTTGTAAATTCATTGATTATTTCACAATATTTTACATCATGTTATCGCATGATCTATTAGATATGTCTGAAATCCATCACATGATGAATGTGATATGTTAAATGGCTATCTCTTGATGATGCCAGAACATCCCTAGGGATTTTTTCTGATAAACCATATGATAAAATGAACCACATAATACCTTCACAAGGAAAATTTTATAGCCACCATAAAATGAGTCTTATTCATTTTCCATTCATCATCAAATATGTATATAGGTCAATTGTTAATAATTTGTCATCTTTCATGCCACATGATCAAAAATAATCCAGTAAGGGACCAGAATGAAAAAATTTGATATTTTATTGGGATTTTAATGAAAAGTGCTACATATCTAAGATATATTTTTACATTAATAGGGCTCGTTGGATGATATTTGTTTGAAATTTCAAAAGTCATAAAATTAGTGTGACTCATCTATCTAATCCCCATGTAGTAATGATTCTATTCACATTCCATTAAAGAGAAAATAATGCATTATATTTGTTCATTTATCAGATCCAAAATTTTATTATTGTTTTTTTTGTGTGCCCACTGATCCAACACTAAAATATATGGTCTGATTGATGTAGGATATGGTTATGAGGAAGTAAATATGCATCTGAGTGTTTTGGAATCTATTTGTTAGAATGAAATGCATCCTATAATATTTTTATTTCTCATCACATTCCATGTGTTTCACTAAAAATATCGGAGTGGGAGGCTAGGAATTTCACTTGTGACCCAAGGAATCAAAAAAAATTTGGTTTCCACTCTTGAATGATTATTTAACAAGAATTATTTACATAACAGCATTGTGAAATTTTATTGAAATATTCAATCATGTGATCACATAACATGAATTATTAATTTTATTCTATTATATATATGACTTGATAAAAAAATATTATAATTTTTCAATCTTATTTTTCTTGATCTGTGATTCATATCCATTATTTTGAGTCCAGTTTAAATGATTCAAATGATCGACCATACTTGAATGATTTATTGGTTCATGTGATCTTCCTATGACCACATCTGACTTATGATTTAGGAAGATTCCCACAATTTAATGTTTCTGAATGGTTCATATGGTTCACATGTTTTGGAATGGGATTCTTAATTTTCCTATTGTTTTCCCATCCATTCATTTATTTAACATGAATATTCTTTCAGGATTACCCAGCTTACAATGTATTTTTCAAACAATGGTATATATGGGTTATATTTTTCAAATTCATCCATATTTGGACAATAAAAAAGAAATAAATTTCTAGAACTGTAATGTTGATATTTAGTACCGGGTTATTTTAAAAAAAAATTAAATTTTAATGTGTAATCTTCCAACTTGTCATCAATGATATAGTTCTTTCTAACATACTAAATTAATATGTATTTGGGATCATGGATGACACTTCATTTCCATCACTATACTATAATATTCCATCTCAACATCTACAAGCCTCTTTAAAGGAATTAAAATAGGTTTTTGTGATTATAAACAAATTTTAGCATCATTCTATGTTCTATTATATACATTTCATAATTCCCTTTTAGGTGTATTCCATCGTACTCTTTCTCATCAATCGATTAGTTTGAGTTACTCAAGCATAAATGTCTTAAATTTGGGAAATATAAAATGTTGTTGGTGTTTAACATGTGATTTGATCCCTCATGGTAATATTTATAATAAATAGGAACAAATATTCTGTGTTTGGTAGATCTATATAGAATTCTAAGACCAATTACATTATATCCATCATATTTGGATACCTAGTGTTCCCAGTTTATCAGGGTTTGTTAATAAAAAACTTTTTGAGAGTGGATTAGGAATTCATTTCCTATATGAAATGATTAGCATCTAAACCACTTTGAAATAGGAATTTTTCAATGGTATATTTATGATTTTGGTGGACTACCTTCCCTTGGGAGAAAATACACGAAATTTAATCTTTACGGGGATATTTTAGATAAGCCTCTATATAATCAAACCGTGGAAATATATATTATGAAAATTTTAAAGGATAATTCAATAGATTTAAACATATGAACTATCATTTCACTCATTGATTAGTTAATCATCTTTTTTTGTCAAACACGGGATAGGCCAACTACCATATTACCTCATTGATCCCTTTTCATAATTTTTTGGATTATATAGTCTCTTATTGGGAATTTATATATTATGTGGCACATGCCTCATTATTCTACTATTAAGGACTCAAGGTGTCCATATTTACTTGATTAGATGTATATTTGGCCTTGTTATTATACTGGTGGATCATCCCTAATGGACCTACATAGTTGAGCATCTTGAATAGAACATTAGTAACGGAATCACCACTAGTAGAGGGGTTCCCCTTTAATCTACTAGTTTCAACCACTTATCATTATTATAAACATCTTTTCTATGTTCAATATTATATTTTACCATATGATATCAACAACGAGTTTTTATTTTTAATTATATGGATAGGTGTGTATTTTTGGTGTTGTAAATATTAGAATAGTAATGAGATTTCTCATACAATATTGTGTCCTTGGATATTAAACATCACTAGGGCTGAGATGATTCCATTGGGTGATGGTGAGTTCATCTATATATGGAGCCTATATATTAATCTGAATTTCATTCTGTACCAATTTCCTAATTAGTTTATTATTGATTTTGGAGCGGGTTCCCATTCTAATGGATTTATAACGATACACATTGGGATGGGTTGACACTATCTCATGTAGGAAAAGTATTATTATATGATAATATATTTACTACATGTTTTATTGATAGTAATACTACATTGAACTACCTTTTCATATCCCTTTGTTTATTGTATGGGGAGAACAAATTTTTGGACTCATTATTTAATACTAGAATATACATGCATGCAATGATAATATTGTTGAATTCTTTTCCCTATCTAAATATTCCTTATATATTTATCTCAAGACTATACCCTATATTGGATATAAACTTAACTAATTAATATAATGTTCCATTTAGTTTTTAATGTATAAAACTATTTTTTTATTCCAATCACCTTGAACGTGATTGTGATAGAGGTGATTTAGGATATAGGAGGGAAATCAAGGAGGATATCTCACTATACTGATCAGTTTCCCTTAAGTATAGTAGGGATAACTATGGATTTTTTTCTCCTTGATAATATTTATAAATGAATAGCCTTATTTGGGGAGAACACATTAAGATTCTTTTTGTGGTTCCTCGTTAACTCAGTTTATCCTCCCTCTAATAGACATAATATCTAAATCCATCACATTATAATTCTTACATCTATTGTGGTCCCACATATGGTCATTAATAGAAAAATTTCATGAATACTAATATTTTATTGAATACATTCTCTAAATATTGTTAGTCCATTAAAGAAGATATGTGACCAAGATCAATGGAATCACTATCTCTTTTGTGGTTTGGGAACCAGTGGGTTTAACTATTGAATATTATATGATATCATGATATGCATTGCTATGGATCAAAAAATTTTTTATATTAATTAGAGGTAATTTCATATCATAGATGATAGAACATATATATACCTATCAAAAAGTGATGAATAACATGTTCTAGAATAGATACATCATAAAGCCCCTCAATTTCTTTCTCTGCTAGTTGATTTGAATTTAGAGATAGAATAACATGAATCCCCCATATAATGTGAAATTGCTTATATTTTAATAGATTCATACTTATTTTAGATAAAATTTATAGTGTGTTTTAAGTTATCAAATTTTCTAGTTAATATTTATACCATAGGAACCATAAAATAAATGGAGATGACAACACGTTAGTGCTCAATCGACACCTATTTCCAAACAAATTATAATTTTGAATGCTCTAAATATAGGATAATTTTCTGATGTGGTTGAGGAAATATATATTTTTTATCCACATTAAACCATGGGAGATACATAAGAATTGTTATATTCCCTGATAATTTTAACAATATCCGTGATAAATCCTTTTTAACATTTCAAGTTGCTTTCAAGACTTCATTTATCTCTCATGTGCATGGAATTTCATAAATCAATATTGGGTAGAATATCAAAGATATCAATCATTTTTATAATTTTTAGATAATAAAATTTTTAACTCAAATTATCAATTATTAATATAATATTCCATGAAAGTAACCCATAAATGATAAATTTAATAATCTTTATCATCTGTGTATCTGCTTTAATTATTATAAAATAACATAGTCCTAAAGGATAATATGTGTAAATTCTTTCTAGAGGGAGATTTCTATAACATTTTACTTTTCCAAAAAACATAGTGAGAATTTACTGATTTTTTATTTGAATATATTATGGTCTCTAGAAGATTTTTATAATTTATTTTTAGACCTAATTCATTCAAAATCATAATATCGGTAATTATTTGTAGTCATTCACATCTTCTTTTACCAGCATTGCATTTGGATATTTTCATCCATATAAGTTTCATCAATATTATATTTCATTAGTAATCAATGTTTTCTAACCCACATAACATATATATTGAATTATTAGAGACAAGAGATTTTCCCAAGGATCTCATTTCATGTTTTAAAACTAAAGAGTGTGTTGTCTCTATTAGTTTGATTTTTTAGGTCTTCAAATGGAATCATTTGATATATATTAGTGAATTTTATATCGAACCAACTATTACATTATTTTAAGGTCTTATATAAAATACCATCGATTCATGTAGATTAGTGTATGTTTTTCTCAGAAAATATATTGATGTAGTTTAAGATCTTTTAGCAAAAACTATTTGATCTTGCATTTTACATAAATTCATATCTGACTATTTATTACTGTTGATTAGGTTATAATAGATCACACCATATAAATTTTTAGTTTAGGATCTAATAGCTAAAACTATGTGTTTCTATAATTTATGGTTATTTCAATTAGACTATTTACTATTTTAGATAGGTGGATTTTTGATCGGATATGTTTTTAATTTTTTTTGGGTTTTTTAGTTTATATAATATATTATACACATTTATTTGGTAAAATTTGGGTATTGAGGAATATTTTAGTCACCCCATTTCCTTACTAAGTAGATGATTGATAGGTATACACGAAGGATTCTAAAACCATTTTTCCTTGCAGAGATATGGGTTGATGTTTAGTGACATAATGCGATTGAGGCCAAAAAACATTTATATTATGGAATATGAATTTTTTCAATCACATATACATTGGTTTTAACCAATCAAGGTTCATTGAGATAGACACGTCAGAGATTATAGAAAAAAAGTATGTAGTGTCAAAATCTACTATAATATTATTAAGCCTCATGATGAATGGAATTCCATTATTACAAGGAGGATATTCCCGATGATGATGGGTATATGGACCTTACGTATATCTAACTCATTCACTGTTAAATGGAGTTGCTGTAATTCCTCGACCCAAAAAGCCCAGATCCCGTGTATTACTTTATTACATCAGCATGTTGAAAAGGAAAAATTCCCAAAGGAATGTTCATTTTAGTTGTCATAGAGATCCATATTACATACATCAAATGAATAATACAATGTCTATTATGAAATACAAACATGATACATAATAATATGTAATAGACTACATCCTTCAATTATTATTCAATGATTTCTTCTTCATACCCTGGGAAATTGAAACATAATAATGGTGTGAAGAAATTCCCAATAATGGTAAGTAAAAAAAAATAATTAATCAGAAGTAATAAATTAACATGGCAAGATGAATAACTAATAACACATTAAGTTCAAATAACAAGATAAGTCCATATCAACATGGCATGGTATGGAATAAAAACTCAAGCCATCTAAGAAATTTAACTGAGACATAAATGTATCCATATAAATATCAATGAAAAATCTCATGGTTGAAAAATAACTAAATCTAAATGATAGAAATTCTTAATAATTTGATACCATTTTCCCAAGTACAACAAACTATTATCGTCAAGACATTGTAACAATATCATATTATAATCATTTTTATAATATCATATATCATATTATAATCATGTTAATGATATCATATATCATATTTTTACAAAGTCTTATAACTTTTTTGTTAACTATATTTCATTATATTTCTATTTTAGGTGTTATTTTTCACCTTTACTCAAGAATTATTTGACATGTCATTTGATTATCCTATTTCATAGATCATGGTATCAATAACCTCTATAATGTACACCATTAATTAATTTTCTTATTTACTGATTTCATATGTATTGATAGTAATCTAAAATGTTTCGAGATATTAAGTGAAATTTTCTATTCATGGAGACAGTAGGTTGTACGTAAGAATGGACACTAAAAGCATTTCATTGAAATTTTAAAATAGTGAAACTTAAATGATAAATATTAATAATATAACTATATTATCTTATAAATGGTATATATTTTACATATTATTCTTTAAATCATTCAAAATTTATCCCATATATGGCATTAATGAGTCATAACGCTTTTAGTGGGTGGTAGTCCACATTTCCTTAAACAAAATTATAATATTTACAAATGAAGGAATGATTAAAATTATATTTACATAAAAATTATAGAAGAATAAATATATTGTAAATATCATATTTAAATATTGTTTGTATCATTATGGTAACCATGAGGGGTGGTAAAGGATAAATGGACAATCATCAACTCATGAGGAAATAATTCACCGTATATAGAAACAATAAGTTCGTTATCCATTAGATGGATGTGTGGGTATGTAGAGTTCAAAAAATATCATAAAAACATCAATGTATTATTATGTTACTTTTTATATAATAATTTAATGAGATTATTTTAGTGGGTGCATAATGAAAATAAAACTAAAAAGATTAAAAATTATGTTACCTCTTAATAAGGTAACTCCTTTTAGTTCGAACCAAAGACATCCTTGGCTGGCTTTCTTTCCATGGGGAGAAATCTAGAATGATATGAGGGATTTATACGTACTATTTGGTATGATTATGTTCAATCCAATGACTCTTGGATGTGTGAGAAAGTGGGAGGACATGAGGCCATTTTATAGTCGCTGAGAAGGGGCGCTCTTGTATTATTTTTACATCGTAATTACATACATGTATTTAACATTGAAAGTGGAACCAATAATTAGACCACTATTAGGAAAGGAATAATATGGTCTAAATATCTCCATAATATTCTTTTCTACAAGTTTTTGGGTCGTTTTAGTCCATATGTTTAAATTTTATCCCTTTATTAAGCTTAATTTTCTCTTAATTTTTGTAATTACTTTTAATCACTATCACTAATAATTTTGGTCAAAAAACTAAGTTGACTTATTAGACATTATAAATTATTATGATTCCAAATATGGAGTAAATTTTTATAAATTTCAATCACATAAGCATTAGGAATTATTAAAAATTTAATCTCATATTAAGGATGAAAATTTAGGTATTTATGCTAAAAACGTTCAATTTTTTTTTATGTTTTTATAGTCTATTTAAAACAAAATTTATCCTAGTAACCCACATTGGATTAATTGATAAATATATTATTTAATTAATATTAAAAACAAATCAAAATCAAAATTTATCATAATACATAAATTAGATGAAAATGATATTTTGAACTAAAATATATTATTTTTAACTATTCATTAAAAAAGAATCATCATTGAATTATACAAAAAAAAATCAACTTAAGATAAATTTTATGATTATTTTCCAAATAAAAATTTAATTTTAAAATATTAAATTTAAAGTGTCAAAATTTGGATTTAATATGAATTCTCCATTAAAATTTCATAAATTGCATTAATAAAATTATTAGTATTTTATGCATACACATGGGTTCATGTTTATCTTAACCCTATAAAATAAATTGGATGAATATAAAAAATATTTTATTGGATATATAAAATATATATCACTTTAATATCACCGAATAATTTTAATTAATTTAATATATTATGTTAAATCATATTTGTGAGCCTTAAAATAATAATATTTTAATTTATATTCAATCAGTTCTTATATTAATTTCTATTTAGTCTGTATCCAATTAATTCATTTTATATCTGTGTATAAAATAAATTTTTAGAAGATAATTAATAATATTCATAACCTATAATTTAATAACCAGGTTAATTCTTATTATATTAATTAATAATATTTTAATAATATATTATTTAATAGATAAAACGCAGTCTTGCATATAATGTAAGCTTTCGAAGAAATACTCTCATGTGTGTAACACACACTAACTCGATGTTTCATAAAACTTAGAACAATAAGTATATCATATATATTTAAAATAGTAAATATATTTTAGTGTAAGAGGGTATTTAATACCCTTACATGCTCAGTGTCGCATGTCATGCACACTTTTTGATATAAGGTTCTTACTTTATAATTCTAGGGTGATACATTCTCCCAACGTTAAATAAATTTCATCCTCGAAATTTAAAATTGACTTAGGTGATAGATTGACTGAAAAAAATATATTTTGGAATTTCTCACATCGTAAAAATAGTTATTACTAAATATTAATTATATCTATGAAAGGAAAGTACAACAATCACATTACTAGGTTCTCTAGTAGGAGAACATCGGTTGGAAATGGAAACATGGGTACGAAAGCAAAAAAAAATCCAACCATCATGTTTTAATGTAGAGCGTTAGAGAACATGTTCATAAGAATTTCATTGACCACAAAACCATAAATCATATGTATGAAAAAAGGATATCTTCATAAATGAAAATAATAAGAGTACAATTCTGTGTCAAGACACTTTTTCATTCTATACATGTATAATTCTATTATTCAATAGGTATATAAGTAAATATATTTTTATATATAAATAATATTATCTTTTGGTTCTTCCACGAAGTATTTCTACTTTTCTTCTAATATGGTTAAGTAAGAAAAAAATATAAAAAAAATTCAATGATAAACTTAAATAAAATGATAAATGGTTAAATTTTCCATAATATTATTATAAAATATGTTAAAAATAATGTCCCTGAATTTCAAAAATGAACTTATCACTATCCTTTAGTCAGTTTGAAGATATATTAAATTTTATCATTAAAAACATGTGAAAAACATCATCATTTTTCCTCTTCAAATATGGTAATAACATGAATATCATAAAACCTTATTGAAAACATGAATTATTACATATTAATAACACAAGACACGTGTTATTTGATATATTAACTAATTCATAAAGTGTTTAAACTTACATCAATAATAGAATTGAACACATTTAGAGAAGTCAGAAATTATTTCCTATGTAGTCCTCACATTTACAAATTGGTCATTTCTTCATAATTATTTCAACATAAATAACATATTAAGGGTTTTATTTCCCTCAAACACATGTTTTACACAAATTAATACTTAATGGTGAATAAATTTTCTTGGTACCATTCAACATATGATATAAAATCCATAATGAAGAAATATTGTAGTTAAATCCATACATATTTCATAAATCATTTAATTAGTACATTATAAAAAATACATTTAAAACCTAATTTGAATATAAAGGTACATAAGTAAATTAATCATTCCACATATGCCGTATCAATAGAACATGCTTGAACTTGATCCGTTGGGTTATTTGTAGGTATATTCTCTTGGTGTTTGGGGAATTCATTTCCATAGAGACCCATAACATTGGAGTTGTAACATTTAATGTTAGCCTATTTATTCATCTATTTTCATTCTTTTTTCATAAGGACCATTTTAACTGCACATATAGAAAATTATCATTCTGTTAAAGAATTTTCTAGGTTGATTCCTTCTATATATTATAAACAATATAAATTTCTTCATATTCATGTTCTAATTTAGAGAATTCCATTTTTCTTGGTCGTCACAAAAACTATACTACTCTTGGTTTACTTTGAATGAATAATATGTTCTTCTATAATCATCCTCAAAAAATATCTTAGGGTTATTTTACAGAATATTTGTTTTCTAAATCAGGTTCCCATGATTTTTTCTAAACCTCATTTGTTAACAACTATAACCCCCCGACCCCAAATTCTGGAAGCTGGTGCATTACATTATTACATTGGCATGTTTACAATGAAAAAAATAATGAAGGTCCATTTAGTTTCATAGTCATGTAACTACATTTTAAATACATGATACTGATAATACATTGGGTATTAGGAAATACAAACATTATACATAATAAAAATAAATAAATTCCATCCCTTAATGATACTTCAAATATTTTCTCCTCATAACATTGCGAATGGAAATATATTAACAGAGATCTAAAATTCTCTGTTTGGTTATGTATGGTGGAAGTAATGATGAATCAATAGGATTAAATTAGAATTTATTGTAAAATAACTAATAACACAAGCTATTCAAATTAATAGATAATTAAATAGTAATATGTCATGGTAAGGGACTGAAACTGATACTATCTAAATCAATAAATTTGGAATCAATTGTATCCATATATATATATCAGTTCAAACTATCATTGATGATTTATAAATGAATTTAAATGTGGGTGATTCTTAATTTTTGGACTCCATGGTTTCTAGGTACATGGAACCATTACTATTAATACCTTTTACAAGATGGTTTAGCTATTGGCCAAAAACCCATCTATTTGGACATCTATTTTATCTCATGAGATTACTGATGCATCGACATGATATCTATAACTGGGAGCCTCCTATGTCATAGATATCCAAAAAATTCCTCTTATCTAATAATCAAATAAGATAAAAAACATTGCGACTTATTAATTATCCTTATTGAATTAAAGATACATATTTTTCAATTATTCCCCAATTAATCTAATATCTATCAAAGAAATCACTGTACAAAATTTGATATATGGTTCACAAAAATAATAATAAGCATTATATCAAAATACAGATATTAAAAGAAATTTTCTAGAAAGAAAATATTTACCACAATGTACTTGTTTTGAGAGAGATTTTACATTCACTAAGAATGTGAGATTACAAAGACAGTCATTAAGAACATTCTTGAGGATAATAATATTACGATATCCCTAAGTATCCCATTTCACATTGAAACAATAAAATCATAATCCTAAATAAGAAATAATATTAAATGATTCTTTTAATATCATCAGAATAATTATATTATTGACAGAGAATTTCAACGACATCATATACACCATCTAAAATAAATGAGGTGCATAACTAAAAATAATTCTTCATGGAATGTAAATTGAGATGAAATCATTTACCGAAAACTTCCTTTTTGGTGGTGTGGACATTATTAATTTTTATCATGTTATAAAATATATTTATAAAATATATCATAACCATAATTATGATATTAATTTAATATATCATCTAATTGTAATATATTATTACTTGTATGTAAAAAATCATTCATTATTTTCCATATTTCGGGTGTTATTTTCCTATTATACTCAATAATTTATTTACTTGATATATGATTCATCTATTTTATATATCATTATTTTATCATCTTCATAATTTAAAAAAAATACCTAACTATATAATTTATTTAGTAAATTTTTATTTATAATAATGAACAATGTTTGGAGATAAGAAATAAAATGCATTGTCCATGGAGAAGGTATATTAAACATACACATAAAAAATACATTCATTTCTTTACTATATGGAAATTATGAATATTAAATGATACATATATTCATTATACTTATAATATCCTATATATGTTATATATGATACATAGGTTTATTAAAATCATCATTAATAAATCCTGTGTTTGGAATACACGAGTCATATCACATTTAGGGTGCGGTAGTCTACACTTCCTCAAATGAAATAATCATACTTACAGAAGATGGAAATCTTAAAAGACTATTTTAAATAAAACATTTAGAAGAATTGAGTCGTTATAAATAACATGTACATAATATATATTCACAAATTTATTCGTAATGGCCACCATGAGAGGTGCAAAAGGAAAATTTAGGCAATCATCATTTCATGAGGCAATTGTTTAACGTACATAGGAACAATATATTTTACCCCCATTAGAAGGATGTGATTATATGTATAGGTAAAAAGTATAGAATAAAACCTAATAGTATATTTTTTATCTTGGTTTTGTTATATAAGAATAAAATAAGTATATTTTAGTGGATGGAGAATGGAAATAAAACAAAAAAATCTTAAGGAAAGATGTTACACATAATCCAGTAACTTCATTATATTTGACAAAAGGATTCAATCGATTTATTTCATACCAAGGTCAGGATTCAATGATTAGGGGAGGGATTTTGAGGAACTATATGGGTAGATATTTCTTGAGAAAAAGTGGCCTACTATTTGGGAGAATGTGGGAGTAGAGGAGGCATGTTTATAGTGGTGGAGGAGCGACCCTCTTGTAATATTTTCAAAAAGTTATTCTATAAACATTTTTTTGATTTCATGTGGTTCCAATAATGGATACCATTATATCCATGGGAGAATAGTATCACACTGTAGTTTTTGAATTCATATTCTGTCTGAGACCATATTGAATTTTCCGTTATTTCCTTAGGAACCAGTTGTGATAGGTTTGAGTTTTTGGAGTATATATTACTAGGATTCTCATCGTAGATGTCATCATTGGTTCTCCCTATGTTTTTGATATAATCTGTGTTTTTATTCTAGATAGATTATGATTCATGGTTTCAATATGTTTAGGAGTAACCATGCATCTCGGTCTATGTAACAATGAAAATGCTCCTAGGAGAGAGAGTAAGTTCCACATGGCTACCACAGACATATTCAAAATGTGCGAGTAGGCCATACAATCGATATTTTTCTCGATTATAGAATCCACACTATATCTTAATGGGTTGATAGACCATACTGAATAAACATGCGGCATGACTATTTTCTAAACTGGGTTTCTCTCTCCATGAATTTTATAACCTAACCCCTAATTTTCCCCCATTAATAATCCTCTGATGTAGGCACCAATCCATGGTGTTTTTGGATTTTTAAATCCCCTCTATGTGGGATCCATGGGGTTTTTGGTGTTTTTCCACCTGGATGAAATGGTTAGGGATTATGTTTCTTCCCTTTTTGATTTCTCTCAAATTTTCTCCTATCCTGTAACCCTAATGGACATGTTGGAAGTTTTCTAGGACATGGTTGCTTGTTTTTTGTAAGTTTAACCTTCATAGGGTTCAAATATGATGGATCTAACCCCCTTGGGTGATGTTGATGTTCATACATGGTTTCACACCCAATTTCGGAAGTACATCATCATTTAAGGTAGGATCCCTTTGTACCTCTTCTTCAATGTTATGATTTCATTGATTTTAGTATTTTTACACCACTATTAATTAATAAACAGTGATGCTTCATGCATTAAATTATTATTCCACATGAAATAAAAAAAATCATAATCTCTTTGTATGAGTGAAATGGATTGGGTGGGTTTTCGAACCATATGATTATTCAATTGCTCGATTGGATTTTTTAATTGTTTAGTGATTTTTAAATGGAATATTTTAATTTTGTAAATTATTTTTTCATATTCAAATGGTTGTTTTTGATTCCAAAAATGTGTTTTTTATAATGGGTTGATTTTGAAAATGGGTTGTGTATGGTTTATTATAATGGTTTTTGATACGTGGAAATTTCATGGGGCCTATTTAGAATTTTTTCATAAAATGGTTTCATTTGAAAAAACCCTATATAGAGAAGGTCATTCATTGTTTTGTGATCATGGGATGAGAGTGTCCTCGGTTTGAGACCTCAAAAAATTAATAATATCATTAATTTAAGGAATATTTTTCGAGGTTGACAGGGTGGTGCCGGTTAGTGTGATGTGTGCGGTGGTATACATACTTATCTTGTTGTTTATATTGGGTGTCACACCACTTTGCGATCATCGCATTGGAACATGGTATAGAAAATAGAAATAATATGAATTTTAGATGCATTTTTAGTTCATGTACTGACTAGTGTACCATATTAGGTGGATATTTGGGTTAATTACTATGGTATTAGGCCCCTAAATCTATCCTTAGTTAGGGTGGATGAGTTTTGGGATTTTTGATTTTATCATTTGTGGAATTATCCTGAGGATAGGATCTCATGTATTACTAAGTTCATGTTATCCTCTGATTTCACATGTATTCTTGTGTTCCTCTATTTATAACATTGTTTTTATAATTGTCGTTAGTGTGTGAAATCATTATCCATGTGATTGGTTTAAGTTTTCTTTTTATAGATACGTGAAATAGTGGTTTGTTCAATTATTTTTTTGAAATATGTCTTTAAATAATATACACATTCCAAATTTTTACTTGAACATGAAAATTGAATGTTTCCAATTAGTTTCCCTTTTCCTTCTCCCTTATGAACCTAACCTTCCTTACATAAATGCGTATTTCATTAGAATGCTGGGGCATATATTGAGATCATGATTTTTTTTCTATAAAATAATGTGTGGAAAACCATAAATTTTTACATCATTTTTATTCCATTATTCAATGTTACTTTATTTAATAATTGTGCATTATGAATAGAGTTATTCCGGACTACCAACTATGTTTTAATAATCACGTGTATTGTCTTTTCTATTTATATCATATGTTGTAGGTTTCATATTTGGTTCGATCACATTTAGAGATTGTGGGTTCTAGATTAAAGAGTAAACCATGGGTAACATGGAGATATATTGGGTGTTAGGTTTAATTAGGCTTCCTAGAGTAGATTGATGTTTATCTTGTTGTATCTTTTATTGTAATGTAGATAATGTGAAGTTTTAAAATCAATATTTATTTTGGTTTTTTATTTTTTTTATTTCTATTTATTTTTCTATTTTGTTTATTAAAACCATTATAATTACTCTATTTATTTCCTTGGAACTTTTTACTACCCCTAAAGGATTGAGAATGCCTCTTGGGCCTCGCTTCAGATTATCTCGGATGACCAGATAAGGGTTGACCCTGATTGTGTTGTGGGAAAATGGGATTTGAGGAGGTTGGATAGTAAGTGAAACATTCCTATTATAGTTCCCGTAATTATTTTAGGATTTCATGATAGAGGGATTTGGATTTTCTTGTTAATGTGTATGAATTGAAAGGATGTCAAGAATCCTCACTCATTCCGAACCTCTTGTTACCAAGTGATGTCTAGGTATGTTGGTGTGTTTTTGTTATTGTCTTTTATAGGATGTTGGGAAATGAAAATGGATTTATTAGATGAATATGGAGTTGTAAATGTGAAACCTATATGATCATGGTACCTGGAAAGTCATGTGGAGCTGATGCATTACCCTACAATGATACTCGTGATGGTGGTGTGATTTTTGTATAGCTTCCAACCATATGGCCAAGTCACCCATCGAGGGTATATTCTCTTTTGTTAATTTTCAATATTTCATTATATTTAGAAATTGTTTTTATATGTTTTTTTATCTATAAAAAGGTTGAATTTGAAATTGTAATGAAATTGTCATGCATGTGGAAAATGTATTTTCATGACTTATTTTTAGGGGGGATTAAAAAATTAGATTTTTTAAAGTATTTTTTTGTGAAAAGAGATATGGTTTAAAGGGATGTGTTGAACTCTTGAGAAATTTTCTGAATCTGAAAATTGGTATTTAGAAATAGTTTTGAAAGGGATGAGATGTTTTGATAATGAATTTGAAGAGTCCAAAAATGGTTTTTTTAAAGTTAGTTAATTTTTGGGAATTTTTCAAAATAAATAAATTGAGCAACTATTTTGGAAGGGAAGTGTGGGTTCTGGAACTGGTTTTTAAATTGAATGGTTCACATTCTTTATCTAGAAATTTTTTACGAGTCTTCAATTTAGATTTGAATTTTTGTGGTTAGCAGTTTTTTAAAAGAGTCGTGAGGAGTCTTGAAATAGAGATACGAGTTAATTTCAATGTTTGGGAAGGTGGAATTTTTTTTAACAATTAGTGTTTCAAATGGAGAAAACATTCATTGGGATTCTTGAGATACTGAATGGTTTCTGAGTATAAAATAAGGATATGCATGAGTGATACTCCATGATATGATATCAGTGAGTGTGTAACCCAAATATCATGTTTCAATTCAAAAGTTTATTCCTTTTAATGTAGTGGTATGGTGGGTCTTCCTTTTTTTTGAATTCTGGTTGCAAGTCATTTAAGCATCATGATTCATTCATGTCTATTAGTTCTTATAATTAATTTTCTTGATGGTGGGTTTTAAAAGAATTGTTTTTGGAAACAATGTTCGGGGTTTCCATTGTGTTTTGTTGTGTGATTCCTTTATGTTTTTCCCAATGGACCAATTTTGTATGGTCCTTGGTTTCTCCTCTTTGGTTTGAGTTCACCCCCATGAATATTTAGTGTCTGTTTAGAATGTGGTCATTGGTTAACTCCAGAGAGGTAAACCCTCCAATTTGTCAATGAAAGGATTCTATATTGTAATTGGGAACTCTAATCAAACTCTTTAAATTCTCTTTTGACTATATCCTCTCGTAGAGGGAGGGAAGGTATGAAAATGGTGGAAATAAGCATCTATTTTTCTTTTGTATTGAGTCGTGGAGGGAAGAATTTGACATAGATATGTTATAAGGTTCCATATATAAGTAGTGAAAGGGAGTTTTTAGTTAAAAATAGGGTACACAAGGTATGAAGCAATTATTGATATCCAATATCCTTGAATGGATCCTTGATTATTTCATTGGTTTCTTCTTGTTACGATTGTTCTAGGATTCCAAGACGGTTAGTTTTTTTAAAAGGTCTGTTATTGTCGTTACCTATAATCATGTAATGGTTTGGACCTGGGTTAAGATCCCTCTCCTTATAATGTTTCTCTCAATTATAGGGTTCTATTTCTGTGGTGTCTAGAAGTGTTAATTTATATTCAAAATTAAAAGGGTAGTTTGGTGGAGCCTTTTTGGGATTTCTATTTTGAAATGAATGTGCCCTTAATTAAAAAATTCCATGATTCATGGTTTTGGATGAATGTTTTTTTCCTTATATCCTTCCTATCGTTGTTCCATGATCGAGGTGAAAATGATAATGAATGTTCATTTACTATTTCATTATCATTTTAATGTTCCATTTTGAGGTAGATTGTTTATTGGGGTATATTGGGGTCTATAGTTTTGACATGGAGTGTTTTGTGGTTTCTTGTTACACGAGAAGAAAAAGTTTTATTTGAGGGTTTCTAAGTCCTAACTGCGAGGTAAATGATTCATTAACCATCGGATCCTCAGCCATAGGACATGGAGTGAAACTATCACATAGAATGGAATATCCTGATGGTGTGAAAGGAATATATTCAATATCCAACATTAGTGCGGATGATGGAGGCAGTTGAAGCCTCTAAGGTAGATTTTTTGGTTTTAATAGTTTTTTCAGTGGAAAAGGGTATGGGAACGTTGTTTATTCATTTTAAAACAATTGGTTGTATATGTTTTCCATGGAATTTTTATATGTGTAGTTGTATAGAAATTTAAAAACATGGTTGGTTGTATTCCATAGATTTAAAGTTTCATTTTTTCGTGTCCCTTGTGTGGATTGTCTATATAAACCAACTGTTGTTGGGTTGCAGTTATCCGAGAATATGAAGGGTTCGTACAATGTGTCAGTTATGGATTTCTTGGTCTATTAGTTGGGCCGTTCACTCCCCTCCTCATATAGTGTGGATTTTTAGTTCTCATGGAAAGGTTCTCCAGTCTTTTTGATCTCGATAGTTCTTATGGTGGGGAGAACCACTATGGGTCTCATGGAAATTCCTCAAAATGATTTGGTGTGAAACAATATCTTATGGTGGGGAGTTATGTCAGCCCTCTCAATGTTTGAATCCTAGTTTAGTATTTTTTTTCATCTCATGTAGTTGTTTGACTGAAACTTTTTTTTATTTTTCAAATAAATAACTTTTTGGGGTAGTGAGAACCGAACAAGAAAAGAGAAGAACATGCAAAGAGAACCATAAGCAGGTCGGGCTTAGAACCACGCCCAAGTCCAGACCTTCCCAATAATGAAACCAAACAATGATAACCAAAATCATCATTTTGAGGTAATGTGGGAACAAATAGTCGGCCAGACTAACAAGCCAAACTGCCATGGAGCCAGCACTCTGGACCATACCCGCTGAGCTGCACCACAGAATCGTCAAGCCTTTGAGAACTAGGCCAACATGCCAAAAAACACCCCAACAGATCCAACTTCACGAAATCCACCAACACGATAAAAAACGTCATTAAATTCATCAAACCCAACCAATATGGTGTTGTGTGTGAATGAGGATGTGGAAAGGGTAGAGGAAAACCATGGAGAAGCATGGAATCTAGGCACAACAAAAGGAATAAACACAGAACAAACAAGAAGTGAAGGAGAGGACAACTGGCGAAGAGAAGTACCACTGACACTGAGAATTCCTGCATCCACCAGCCGCGTCTGCGTACTGGTCCAATAGTTGAAGACAACCTCTGCCACGCTTAGAATCAAATGAAACCCAAATTTTTGTACTACAACAAGCCACAGGAAAACCAGAGAGGAGTAGGATGAGCTGGTGCCATGAACACAGCCTAGGTCGAACCGCCATCGTCTGTGTGTGCGCCAGCGAGTGTTCCGCATCGTGGCTTCCCACAAACTACCAGGCGATGATTTTTTGTATTCCAGAGGGCACCGACTCACCTGTGCACAAACCAAAACAAAATTTAAATACATAAGAAATTCCATGTGACCAAGCATCGATCCCAACATGTTGCCTCTGAATACCAAAGCATGATAGATCCCTCGACATCGATGTCGACTCGGAGATGCAGACCGGAGAAACATGAAGATGCAGCAGATCAGGCGAAGCACAAATCATGGAGAAGATAAGACGGTGGTCGTGGACGTTATCCAAGGAGGATTGGCAATGGAGAATCGTTGTTGATAGGTCTCCCAATCAAGACAGCACATACAGACGAACCATTAGCAAAAAGGGGGGAGGCGGGACAAAGCGGCAGAGGAAACCCTACCCGCCCATGGAAACTCTCATGAGAGCTACATTGCACCCCTTATATCTCATGAAGTTGTTTGATTCTAACAATGGAGAGTCTATTAGTTCCTCTCCATGTCAGTATCATGGTTCTGTTACTAGTATCAGTTTGGTGGAGGATTGTTTCATATAAATCCACTAAATTTTTTGTTCATAATTTTATTAGAGTTAGGGATTGTTTTATTTTCAAGTGGGTTTGTTATGAAATGTTATAAATGTATCTAAGAGGGGTGGTTTAATCTTGTTCGTCTATTTAGGTTGATATTTCTAGTTTAGCTTGTGGTTTTCTATGGTGCATATGTTTTGAGGTTGGTTTGTGAGTTTTTAGGGTTACATATCCTCTAATATGATTATCTATAGGCGTTTAAATTTATAAAGGTCAGTAGATCTTTGTAGGGAGTCTATTCAGTCTCCTGATTTAATTTTTTTAGCTCTTCCTTGTTGGTAGTGTTTCTGTAAACCCTTTTGTTTTCATTGATTGTGAATCTCAATGCATTATTTTTTCCCTTCTCTATAATCCTTGTGTTGGATTTCAGGCAGAGTAAAGCTTTATGGTATGTATAATTGTCACACTTGGGTTTTATAATTCATCTTTGGCCCTGATTCAAGTCGTCATTTCAATTATTTCCTCCGGAAACATGTGTGATAAGTTATAGATTTTTGAGAATATATTCCTTACATACAATGACTAGATATCTTCAATGGTTATCCCCTTGAAATTTAGGTAAAATGGGTGGTTTTTGGCTATTCATCTTCAGTTGCATGGTTGGCGCACAGTTAGGAGTAATTGTGTGCCTCAGCCCAGGTAATCATGCAAAAGCTATTTGATGAGATAGTACAAATAGAATGGCTACCACAAAGATAGTCATACTATTTGGGTATGCTACGAAATCGATTTATCTCTCGTTAGTAGAGGGGACATGATATCGACATGGTTTAATAGACTCAGCAGACTAACTGTGCAACCTATCCAAATTTTAATAAAGTCACTCTCTATCCTATATTATTATACCATAACCCCTCTTTCCCTTTTATTTAGACACCTCCAACCTAGGAATCTCCCATTCGGGATTTTGGAACATTCAATCCCCTTTAAGTGAGATGCAGGTTGTTTTCCTTCTATTTCTCGGCTGAGATTGAGTGATTAGGGCTTCTTTCTCCTCCCTTATTGCTTCATCTCCATTTTTCTCTTCTTCCCTAACACTAGTGTCCACGGAAGCCAATTGTTTTTTCTAGGGATACTTCATTTGGGGGGGGGGGTTCTTATTAGGGTTCCATGAAGTTGGATCTAGATATCTTGGGTTCATTTGAGGTATCAATTAGGTTTCACAATAGATTCTGGAAGTACATCATTGATTGACGTGGGATCCCTTTTCACCTCTTCATTAATGATAATAATTCCTTGATTGTATTATTTTCACTACTCTATAATTACTAAATCATGATCTTTCATGCTTTGAATAAAATTTCCACGTGAAATAATTTTTTTTACAAATTTTCATTGTATGTTTTAGATAGATTTTGTGGGTCTTGCACACCAAATGATTGTTAAATTACCTAGTTGACTTTTCTTGCTAGTATTTTATTTTTAAAGGGCATGGTTTGGTTTTATAAATGATAGTATGATATTCTAATGGTTTTTGGTGGTTCTGAATTTTTTTTTGGTTGGTTTGATTTAAAAAATGAATTTTGAGTGGTTTTTAATAAAGGGATTGATATGTGATAGTGACTTGGTTCTTGTTTTAAATTTTTAATAAAATGGGTTTATATTGAAAATCCCAAAAAGATAGAGTCTTTTGTTGTTAGTTGATCATGGGATGAGAGTGTCCTAATTACAGGACTTCACTTATGTAATAATTGTTTTAAGTAAGGACTACTCCTTGAAAGAGGGAAAGAGTGTGAGGTGGTGCTGGTTATTGTGATGTTTTTTGGGATATATATATAAGGCATGTTATTTGGAATTCATGGCACATACCTTTGTGAACATTACATTAGAAACTAGCATTGAAATAAGAATTCAATGAATTTTTGCAGCACTGGTTGTTCAAATAATGAAAACTAGTCCATTTTACGTGTATATTTTTGTTCTCAACTATATTATTGGGCCCCTCAAACTATCTTGAGTTAGGGTGGTCGGGTGTTTGGGAATTTTTATTTTATCGTCTGTGGAATGATACTGAGGATGGAGTCTCATTTATTAGTACGTTCTAGTTCTCATCTAAGTTACAAGGTATTACCATGTCCTTTAATTTCTATAACAATAGTATCATTTCCCTCATGGTGTGGAAACTATATCCCTAATTGCATTTTAGTGTTCATTTGGTAGATTTTGATAGTGTATTTTTTTCGAAGGTTATTAAGAAAGGTATCTTGAAATAATAAATATTTTCCCTATTTTCTCATAAACATGAAAATGGAAATTTTCATATGGGATTCTTCTTTTACTTCTCACTTATGAATCTATAATTACATAATAATTTAGCCCTGTTTAAAAATGTGAGTGAATTGAATTGAGATTATGATTTGTTTTCTCTAAATGAATGTGTGGGAAAAGCTAAATTTATATATTTTTTTCAAACCGACTAATCTATATTTATATTCATTGAATGTGCATTAGGAATATAGTTAATTGGGCCTACCTACTATGATTTTATACTCACACATATATTATTTTATTGTTTTTATCTTCTTTTTAAGGTTTTGGATTCAGTTTGATCACCTTGGGTGGTAGTGGGACGTTGATTGGTGAGTAACCCCTGGGTCCCATGAAGATTCATTGGGTGTTGAGTTGATTTTGGATTCCTTGTATACTTTTCTATTCATGTATATGTATATTTTTTTTAACGTAGAGAATGTTATGTTTGAAAACCCCTATTTACCTAGGTTAGTTATTTAAATTATTTTTCTTCCTCTAAATTTTTTTGGGCTAAAATTTTCCCTTTGCCTCTATTGATTACCGTAGTTCTTGTGGAAACTCAGATGAATATGGAATGCCTTTGGGCCTTGCCACAGAGCAGATTTGGTTACTGGTTCAGGGTCAATATGGGTTGGTTACTGAGAAATAGGGTCAAAATATGACCATCTAATGGATTTTGTACAAGTTTATTGGTCATTTTGGCCTTATGATTAAGTTTTAGTCCTATATTATGATTAATTTACTCTTAATTATTTTAATTAATATTAATCAATTTCACTTATATTATTTTTTCTCAAAACCTATGTTGACCATATAATACATTTGATATTTTCATAATTCCAAATATACAATACATTTTTCCAAATTCCCATCGCATATGTGGTAGAAATAAATTTAAATTTTATACAATCAATGGGATGATAATGTAGGTTTTTAATATAAAATTTTCCAAATGTATTCTATGTTTTTAAAGTCAAGTTTAATTTGAAAATGATTCCAATAAACTAAATTTGATTAATTGATTGAAATATTTAGTATATAAAGATTAAAATTACTATAAAACATAATTAATCCTTATTCATAGATAATATTTAAAAAATTGAATAAAAATTTAATATCATTCACCTTCCTTTAAAAAGTATATCTTTACAAGAAAATAAAAAAAAATTACCCCAAGATATATTTAATGATTCTATTCCAAATATAATATTTATAATGACTTATAATATTTAGAAAGTGACAAAAATGCATTTAACATGGGTTCCCCAGTAAAAGGTAGTAAAAATGCCTTAAAAAATATATTATTTAATATATAAAAATGGGTTTTTATTTATCTTAATCTGATAAAATATATGAGATGAATATGAAAATTAATTTATTCTATATATAATATATATTTAACATTACTATAACTAATGAATTATACTTTATTTAAATATTTAGGGATAAAAAATATTTTTTAGAAAAAAAATAATAATATTTTCTTGTTTATTTAGTCTGTTCTTATATATATTCACTACTACAAATATGGATTATAATAGCGGTAAAAGTGGCCTTTAACAGTGCTAATAAAGCACTGTTAATCTCAGCGAAGATAAAGGGGGTCCCCTTTATCAGTGCTAAAAATAGTGCTGATAAAGGTAGTATTTATCAGCGCTATTTTCAGCACAGATAAATATATAATATATCAGTGCTATTTTGAGCGTTGATAAAAACTACCTTTTTTAGCACTCAAAATAGCACTGATATATTATCCATTTATCAGTGCTTAACTATCGCTGATAAAGGCCAAGGATCCTATCCAAATCCAGAACATGCACAGAACCTGCCCAGCACCTGCACACATTACAACACCTGCACAGTCCAAAAAAAACATGCACACAACACACACAACACCCACACACAAAACACTGAAGAAAAAAAATGATTCATACATTTACTTGAAATCATGTATACAAAAAAACACACTTATATATATATTTCCAACAATTTTTAATTTTGTTACAATTACATTTATCCAACAAAAAGTTAAAAAAATGATGTTCCATCCTTTTTGCATCCATCCGCTCTAAAAAATTGTCATCCATGGCGGTAGATTCCAAACAAAGCATTCGAACTGAGGAAAAAGATTTCACCTACATAATAAAAAAAATATTATGTTAGTAATACAATAATGAAATAAAGAATGGGGTTGCAAAATGAAATTATACTAGTGAGGCACAAAACATAAAATAACCAATTACACTAGTGAGGCACAAAACATAAAACAAATATTATGTCCCCCCATTCCATAAAAAATAAGCACCCCTACCCCCTTCCCCAGCACACCCCCTAAACACTGCCCACCCCCGAGCACACCCCCTACCCATGCACACTCCCTGCCCCTTGAACACCCCCTTCACCCTTCCCCAGCACACCCTTGCCCACTGCACTTCCCCCTACCCATTGAACACCCCTTTCCCACCCACTATATATTTCAAAAGAACCCATCACACCCCCTACCCCTTCCCCCTACCACATTGCCCCCTTCCCCCTCCCCCAGAAAACCACCCCTTCCCTCTCACCCTGTCCCTTGCACATCATAAAGAAAATACCTTGTATGGAAATTGTGCTCAATTTACATTATACACATCATATATATCAACACATTCTCATGTACTTTCATTCAATGTAAATAAACATATATAGAATCTCTACATCTCATAAGAAAACCCTCTTTAAAATTCACAAACACATTAAATCCATTTGAAAACACCCATCACACAACTTTCCCATTTCTTCAAACACATTTAAAGGACTTAAGCATGAAAATCCACAAGAAATACAACTACATTCATTTTAAAAATAACTTTCATGTCTATACACACCCCAAATTCGTTTGATAACACATTTTTAACCACACAAAAATTTCATATAGTACACTTAGCAAGAAAATACTGGATAATAAAATCATCATAAAATGTAAAAGCATGGAATCACTTACATAAAGCGTGGAATCTTCCGAAATATGCTGGAAAACATAAAACAACACCTCTAAAATACCTAATTAAGGACTGATTCAACATTAATATTGAATATATTAATGGAAACCCATTCTTAACTTGTGTTATTCCATGAGTTTAACATCCCACAGGGATAGAAAGTCATGATTTACTGTCTTACAGAGATGTAAGACCTGAGTGGATCAAAATACTTATAAAGGTGGATTAGGTAGGTACATCTCAAGGAGGGAGCACCTGGAATGTTTACCTGATAGATGGATCAAAACGCCCAATGAGGTCTAACCAAAGTGTGGTGCATCCCATAAAGGTAAGGTTTCACATTTTTAAGAATTATTCGGACGCCACTAAGGGAAATACAATTGGGAAAATAAGCGAATGTGTACCCTAGTGAGTGGGTCACCATGGTTTACCATTGGTTGGGATTTAACCTCATGGAGGCTTCCTACGTACCCTATTTAGAATACAAGGATCAAAAACCATATTTTTAAAAGAGGTAGGTTGTGGGTATTACCCATGGTCAGCTTCCCATCACACTAGGAATACTCTTGGTTGGATGAGTATGGGTCTTTTGGGGCTTATGCATTGTTAGATTCTCAGGTTCTTCCAAGAGTTGCAATGGGCTGAATGGGACATACGTCCTAAGATGGACCATGTGAATGGAGTGATCCTTGTAAAGAGGCATGAGGCACAAAAAACATGTGGATCTATTTGTAAACATTATTTATGGTGGCCATGGGGCTTATCAGACTCCCCATAACTTCCATAAACACCTCAAAACATCACGAGGACCAGATTCTACATGATGGTGCATCACTGGCTTGATTCTATTGATGATGTACTGGTCGTTTGAGCTTGGATTTCATCTCAACCAACCATTCCCTTACTTGAATTATCCTGGGACACATATTTTGGTTCCAAAAAATCCCTCAATGATACTGATTATCTCATGAATCTACCTAGAAATAATTGTGCAAGTCAAACAACAACACATGTTCTCAAATACATGTTCAAACAAACGAGATATAGAAAAAGGATTTTGTTGATCCTCGGTGGTTTCTTCGTTCACCCCATACGCGCTTCACACCATCATGCCTTACTTCAATATTGATTTGTTCAAAGATCAATAATATGAATCCGGGGATAGAAAACATTGAGTAATAAAATAAGATTTCAATACATCGGAGCATTCTCAATTCACCAAAGAATGTTGGAGGATAATCAATGTTCATATATAGATAACATAAGTGGTAGGAATTCACCTTCATGCTATTTGTGTACAATCTTGCATCAGGTATGTTTCCCATTCGTTTCTAAACACATGTATATCATCTTCTGAATATGAGTTTTTGCGAAAATCATGGTAGTACTGAAAAAATATAAATACACAAAGGATTACTAAATATTTTAAATGAATTCGTAATTATTTTCAAAAATACCTCATCAGGGATTCTAGTTCGTTGATGAAATACGATCTCTTTTATAAATTTACAAACATAATAACCACAATCCTTTCCATTTGTTTGTTTTGGACACTACAGAAACATTGACAATAATAAATAATTTGTTTTGATATGTTTTTGGATAGTGAAATGTTATTATATATACCCTGATACTTTTCCAGTTGTAGATCTTATAGGCGTGCTTATCCTTATGCCCTGGATTCATTCCATGCATTAGACGATATTGATGTACCGCCCTATCATAACAGAATCCTCTTTAAAAGATAAAATAAATTATATAACTAGATGTTTAGTTTTAAAATGTTGGATCTAGTGTATTAAAAATTAACAAACGCCATCATGCATGGTCGGTTTGTTGGATATCCATGCATTGAATCCAGAAAATAAATCATTGGAGTATCCAAATTGACTGCAATCAGCATCCTGTTCTCCGTAAAAATACAAAAAGAAATAATTAAAGAAAGAAATGAAAATATAGTTTATATGATTAAATTGTAGAGTTTTACCCCTGCATCGTTGGTATTAAAAAGAGTCTGTCATCCGTAATTTTGTTTTCAAACAATTTGAGAAGGGATGACATTATTGCAGTCTCTTTAACAAAATCTCTTTCATCTTTTGAAGATGTGGTGTGAGGACTAACGAGTCCAAATATTTGTTCATGGGTAAATCCCTTGAATTGTTTTTCATATATACGTCTGCGACAAAAATAAAACGTGTTTAGTCAAAATTATCAGAGTATATCAGCTTTTGTAAAATAAAATCATGAAAACAAACTTCATGTATACATTTACAACTGAGGCACCTAGACATTCATACTTGAGGAGTTCATTTACATTTTCAGCACTAATGAAATCTGATATCTCCTCTCTATACATATCTTTTTCGAAAGAAACTATGTGAGTACTGCCGTCTTTCAATTTTGTATCCACATGAGCCTGCAATGATATTAACTGTGGATATAGAAAGGGGGGTGAAGGTTCTCTCAGTATACCATTTCAATAGGTTGGATGATCCTTGAGATAGTTTTGAGCTGATATTTCGTTTCACCCCACAGACTTTGTCATTCTGTAATAACAGTCATCGGTTCAGACCTTTTTTCATTAAATATTAAAGGTCCAGCTTGAAAAATAAATAAGAAATAAATACCTTTTTGTCGACATGTTTTTTTACAAGAACTGTCGGCCATGCGATGAATAGTCCAACAGCTTGTTCAACCGTATGAATGTTGTCATCGTCATTTGGAATAGGTATCTCAGCACTCGTCTCATTAGCTATGTTAATTAACACTCTAAGATGATCTTTTGGAAGATGTCGGTTGTGTAGCATGTCGTTTTGCGTATTGAACACTGTAGCCCTCGCTACAAGGCGATAAGTGGGAGTTGATAAATATAAATCACAGTCATTTTCACCCTATGGAATATTAGTACATGAAAGGTATCAGTGTCTATGTAAATCACATTTCACCGAAACAATTATTAAAACATTGATTACCTTATCTAAGTCAGGTTTTTTAGGGGAATGGCTCGCCTCAAAGCTGGTGGGGGTGGGGCGAGATCGTCACGCATGGGTTGTTGTTGAGTTGTTTCTTCTCATTGCCTCTTCCCCATCAATTTTTCTATCATCTCTCTCTTTTATTGTAATTATTCTTGAAAAATAGATAACAGTTTTTGCATCTTTTCCATTTTTTCATTTTGATCCTCTGCTTGTTTTTGTTTTTGAAATTATGTTCGGGGTTTCACCCCAAAACCAGCACCTCTAACGCGGCCATACTTTTCGGGCAGCTTCAAGGCTGCTGAAAGTAGTTCTGCATCTGGTGCGGTTGTTGTTGATTATTTTGGCTATTTCAGATATAAAATATATAAAAATAAGTAGTTATTGTAATTTAATAGTGATTTAAAGAAACTTAAATTTATATTATGTCATACTTACACTTGTTTCCCACACTTTTTGTGTGTTTTCATCTATCAATGTCCCCTATTTATTTACATGAGCCTCCTTCCATAGCACATGGAGTGGGATGGATATGGATTTAGATTTTGATTCATCAATCTACATATAAATAGAGAAACATGGTTATGGTGTTGTTTTATGTCACATACTAGTAGTAGGGTAGATTTAAAAGACGTACCAATTTTTTCTCAAGTTCAGTGTACCCCATACTTTCTTTACGGTAAGGGTACGCTGGTTCTGTTGCGCGTTTTTTATTTTCAGCACTCAATAGCTATTTTATAAATAAAAAATTGTCAATCAGAGTGATGAATACAAGAAAACGTCAAACAACTTATTACCCCACACAATGTACCTGAAAAGTATGCTCCCCACGACGGTTTCTAAACACATCCAACGCTCCTTGGGATATCAAGAGTGCGTAAAGAGGAGGTGGGTGCGACTTGATTTTCCCTTCTGCATCATTAAGATAATATTTCATTAAAATTGTGTAGAAAACTATATGAATCCTTCCTTCAACTCTTAATACATATTCCTTGTGCGGGACATCTACTATAAATGCACTCTGCAATGGATGATGAAGAGTAAGTCAATGTTTTGGTATTTTATTTTATTTTAATAAATTAAAAAAATGATATCATAATGTTACCATAATCTCTTCACACATTAGTGTCTTCAGCCTGGTGACAACATGGTGCCACGACTGTACATCAATCGGCACGTGTTGCCGAGTGACGATTCCAATGTAGCTACTAAAGATGGCTTTGTTGGGGTTAACATGTTGGCCTCGCTTATTCCATCCCACCTCAAATTTTATGCCTTTTTCATTTTCCGTAAGGATTTTGGCCAACACTGTAAAACTACGACGCTCTTGTTTTTTTGTGCTTTCAGGGTTTCATTTTCTACCATTTGCTCAGAAGTAGCATCGATATCTTCCCTTAGAGCGCTATCATCGGCAATGGGACCAACAACAGCAGGTTGAGAAACCTATTGTACCTCAGCACTGGGATCAACAACAACAGGTTGAGAAACCTGTTGTTGCTCTGCACTGGGACCACCAGCATTTGGTTGAGAAACCTGTTGTTGCTCTGCAGTGGGACCACCAGCTGCTGGTTGAGAGACCTTTTGTGCCATAGGATTGGGTGCATCCGTAGGTGCAGAAGTCATTATCTGCAGAAGTGGATTAATATTTAATTTAGATTACATAAAAACGGAAGCGAACAGATAATAACATAATGTAATTCAATGTATGTTACAATAAACAAATAACCTGATTATTGTACTCACTTTTTTTCTTTAAAGGCTGAAGTGATTTGACTCCTCTATCGACTATGTAAATTCCTTCATTGTGGTCTCCTATGACATACAAAACGCCGTCTACATTTAGACCGCTGAGAAATGATTGCGATGTCCCTAGAAAAGGGTCAACCTCCGTTGAACTTTCATCTGACCTTTCTGTTGTTTTGGTCGATAACAGAACAATTGACCAAATTCGGTTTGCGGGGTCTGGAACATAAAATACTTGTACTGCCTGTGATGACATTATAAATGGTTCGTCTTTCTCCCCTTCCTTACTGAAATAAAATTTCACGAATCCGAATTCATCTATTTTAATAGCAGTCCTGTTATCAAATGACTTGCATTGAATCATCGGCACATTGAATTTCGTATAATCCAACTCCCATATTCATATGATGATGCCAAAGTATGACATATTCGCATAATTTGGATTTTTGTCCTTAACACCGGAAACATGCATCACCTCAGCCACAAGTGTAGCCCCACTATTCTTCATGGTACTGTCTTCATCATGTTCATTAGTATAGAATGTATATCCGTTAACTGCATAAGCATTTTAAGATAATACGTACACACTTGCTCCTCCGGCGTGACATCGAAGTTATTTTGAAATTGACTCTGGATTTTCATCTAACTGCGTAAAAATATGGTCTCGAAACCATCCTATAAACTGTCGATTATGTGTATCTGATATCCATTTTTCATCCCTAGAAGGATTCAAATGCCTAAGAATTTTTTTGTGGGGTTGAACATATGGGTCAACGTCGAAACTGTTATGAAAAACGTAAAGTTGGGCCTGCTCCCGATCTGTAATATTGATTGTGACAACCTCTCTTCTAGAAATTCCTTCACCCTCAAGCCACTCTGTGTGACAAGATTTCGGTAGGCCAACAATTTCGACACCATACAGGTATTCGGTACAAAATTCAACAGCTTCCTCAACAATATATTGCTCCGCAGTACAACCCTCTCGCCGACTTCGGTTTTTGACATACCCTTTCCAAATCTTCCTATACCGTTCAATGGGGTACATCCATCTATAATGTACAGGACCACATAGTCGAATCTCTCTCACCAAATGAACCATAAAATGAACCATCATATCGAAAAATGATGGTGGGAAGAACATTTCCAATTCACATAATATGACGGCAATTTATCTTTCCATAGTTGGCAATTTTGCCGGGTCTATAACTTTGCTACATATAGCTTTGAAGATGAAACAGAGCTTCATTAATGTATGGCGGCCATTCTTAGGCAAAATGCAACGTAAAGCTATAGGAATTAGATCTTCCAACAAAACATGGCAGTCATGTGATTTCAAACTTTTTAATTTCAAATCTCCCATTGACACGATTTTCTTGATATTTGATGAATACCCCTCTGGAACCTTTATGTCATTCAAGAAGTTGCAAAACTGATATCTCTCCTGCCTGGAAAGAGTGTAAGCAGTAGAAGGAAGAAATGTTCGTTTTTCACCCTTCACTGGTGCCAACTATTCTCGTATTCTCATCTCAACCATGTCCAATCTAGCGTTAATTACATCCTTTGTTTTGCCGGGTGCATTTAGAAACGTGCCGATGACACTATCACATACAGTTTTTCAACATGCATAACATCACGAAAATTTCTGACATACAGACAATTCTAGTATGGTAATTAACATAAAACTGATCTCTTTTTCCAACAAGTTTTCGTAAGGTTTTTCGAAAATGGTTTACCAAATGTAGTATCCAAATATTTCACTTTCTCAAACAATTGATCACCTGTTAGTGGAGATGGTGTTGTACGTTCCTCTGAATTTCCGTCGAATGATGTCGTCCAATATCGGTACTGATGTCGTCGGGGTAGAAATCTGAGATGTCCTAGAAACACAGTTTTCGATGAATGTTTAAACCTAATTGAATGTGTACCTTGTTTCCAAATGGGACACCCTTGAGTTCCTTTAATGCTATATCCTGAAAAATTTCCACATGCAGGAAAGTCATTTAACGTTCTGTACAACATGGATTTCAAAGTGAACTGTTCATTTTTGTAAGCATCATACATCGTAACACCTGAATCCAACAATATTTTCAAATCCTCGATCAATGGGGCCAAATAAACATCAATATCATTACCCGATTGTTTTGGTACTAATATAAGCATAGATAACATGATGTATTTTCGTTTCATGCATAACCACGGTGGTAAATTATAATTTACCAACATAACCGGTCATGTACTGTGACTGCTGCTTTGAAAACCAAAAGGATTCACCCCATCTGTAGATAACGCCAGATGAAGGTTTCTCGGCTCGTTCCCAAATTCAGGATACTCGTGATCAATTCTATTCCACTGAGGAGAGTCTGCAGGGTGACGTAGTTTCCCATCATTAATTCTTGTATCTGCATGCCATGTCAATTGTCTTGCAGTCTCCTCACTTCCATATAGGCGTCTAAACCTAGGAATTATTGGAAAGTACCATATATCTTTCGTAGGACTAGAATCATCTTTCTTTTATCGAGAAGCACCACACTATGGGAATTCTTTAAGTGATTTTTGGTCCTTGCGAAACAATATACAGTCATTCGGGGCAAACATGTATTCTTTCAGAGATCATACCCATCGATCATAGAATTCGTTTGTCATCATATGTTCGGCTTCGAAGTTCATTATCTTCTGGGAGCATGTCATTCAGGAGAGCAAGTAGTTCCATAAAACTGGCGTCACCCCACCCGTTTCCTTCTTTCAAATTATACAGCTTCAATACGGCTGACAATGGTGTATATTTAGTGCAACCAGCATACAATGAAGTTTTTGCACAACTCTTTTACTTCTCAAACAATTTTGGGAAATCACGAAGTTCATCTTCAACTGTACTTGTCATTTCCTCAATACGATCATCATCATCATTCACATTTGTAATCACACCCTTCATACGATCGTCTTCACTGTTCACGCTTCTAATCATATCAGATGATCTATAAAATGTCGTGTTCTCTGAGTCACTACCTACATTGGTTTTTTCCCCGTGTTTATTCCAACATGTATAACTTTGATCTATTCCATGACAGATCATGTGTTCTTCCAACTCCTATGGACTAATTTGTCTTGAATAACAACAGCGTAAACACGGACAAAGGATTTGAGAATGGTCACATGCATCATCTTCTGCAAACTTGATAAACTATTTCACGCCATCTTCATACACTTTTGTCAACCGAATTTCATTCATCCATTCTTTATTCATATTCATCATCTTTATGGGTTCGATCTCGAGAACTTGCCTAATATTATGTTTTAATTAATCAGGTATCATTGTTTGGGTTTTATAAAAACAAATAATGGTAAAAATGCCTTTAAACACATGTGAAATCCATATACATGGTGTGTCTAGTAGGGTGAACATCGTTTATGTATAAGATACCTGATTTTATCTGACATATATCAAATTTTTTCCAAGTTAGTCTTACAAAGACTGAATGATACCTTAGAAAATACATGACATGAGAATAAGAGGAAACCAATGAGTAACAGGAGAAAACAGTAATAAATATGATGCTATCTCAATGTACTCAAGGTTATTATAAGATGATGGTCAAGATCAACTATGGGTTGGGAGTACACTAATATTTAATTGAAAAAAACTACAAAAAACTGATCCAGAAAAGGATGAAATATCCAATTCATCAAGTCCCTTAATACAACCAATGCATTAGTTAAACAAAAATTCATCGCTAAAAAATCATACATGCCATAACTACTCCTAAAATCAGTCCATGGTAGGTCCATCGATGTACAACTCATCTAGTGGTATCCTAATGTCAAATCAATCTTGGAGAAGATCATAGAACCTCATAGATGATCAATGTGACTGTCAGTGCGTGGATGAGGATACATATTCATGACTCTCATCAGGTTCAATCTCTAATAGTCCAACAAAATAATAAATACCAATCAACCATCTATTTTAGAGAACTATAAAACCCCATGGTAAAGTACTATGCCATATCAAACCCTTATATTCTATATCATCAAATTGTTATTCAAACAACTGATTCTCTTTTGGTGTTATTTTAGAAATTGTGATATAAAATGAATTTTCTCCTAAAACTAACTAGATTATAAAGTTTATCTCTTTATTAAAAAGTAAGATTTATACCTCATAAGTGAAAACATCCTAAAAATGTACTACCATTAGAAAAAAGAATCCTACAACATTCTATAAACATCTACAATATGACTGATTATTTGAGCCATTAGGGTACAATAAATATATAATTATAACATGCTATTTAAAATGAAATTTGGAAACGGGAAATCATACAGACTCCTGATAAACCCATAATACAAAACATATCACCTAGTATATCTGTCACATATACAAATAAATAAATTACAAAAAAACATGCTACAAAGCATAAAGGTACCATTAAATACATACATTGGTCAACATGTTTTAGAAATTGTTTATCTTCATCCGTGCCTTGTACTTGCACCCATGAATTTGAAGGTGATTATGCATACACGATAGTTGAACTTCTTAGAGAAGAGTTTCTGGAAGAGTATATGAGACATGAAGCAATGAAGATCTTCCTATTCATTGTGGTAATCGGCTTGTACAACATGGCCTATGTTACAATACCTGCAAGTTGTAACTTCGGCCGCGTTTCACAAGCCGATTGCCACATTGATTGTAGCAACCACATTTTATCCAACACTCTAATGATCTTCATTGCATCATGTCTCTTATACTCTTCCAGAAACTCTTCTCTAAGAAGGTCAAATATCGTGTACGCATACTCACCTTCAAATTCATGGGTGCAAGTACAAGGAACGGATGAATATAAACAATTTCTAAAACAAGTTAACCAATGTAAGTATTAAATGGTACCTTTATGATTTGTAGAATTTTTTTTTCTAATTTATATATTCGTATATGTGACAGACATACTAGGTGATATGTTTTCTATTATAGGTTCATCTTTGTCTAATCATATAACTATGAGATTATGCTATGTGATGAAAATTAATATGGATCCATCATCATTTCCATTGGGATAATCTTTGGGAATCTATATAACCATAACATTAAAAAATATATCCTTTGTATCTCATACATAAATATTCAACTCGAAGGGGTAGAACTTACCGCCCATGGTAACTCAAAATAAAAAAAAATGAAAACAATGGTTGGTTATCCACAGAAGTCATCACACATAACCTTGGTAGACCTCTCACATATGTGAACCATCATAACTAAACAATTACTATATACTTCATCTTAGAGTCAAGATATCCCTATGGAACCTATAGGGTATCCAATTCCACATCATTCACAAACAACCCACTTGTATTGCTAAATATCAATAACATCTCTTATTTCAACACCCATTACTAATTATGAATCACATCCCTAGACATAATCATAATCACATTAAGACCACACTATCTATTATGGAAATACTTAATGGAATTAGGCTCATGATATTGTATTATTCCTATCTCACATCTATATTCACTATTTGGACCTCACACAGACAATATATAAATAATATACCAAGGGAATACCATCCATGGAACTCACCTCCCACCTTAAGAGCACGAGGAGGAGGAGGACGAGGCGACGACGGTCGTGGAAGCGAGGGTGGAGGCGGCGGCAGTGGTAGAGGCGGAGGCGGCAGCAGTGGTAGAGGCAGCGGTGGTGGCAGAGGTCGCGGAGGTCGCGACAGCGAGGGTGGAGGCGGCAGAGGCAGAGGCGGTCGTGGTAGCGGGAGCGGGGGCAGAGGCGGCGGCTGCGGCAGAGAAGGAGGAGGACGAGGAGGATGAGGAGGAGGAAGGAGGAGAAAAAAGGAGGAAGGAGGAGGACGAGGAGGATGAGGTCGCACGGTGAGGGGCCTGGTTCAGCTTCCGCGAGAGCTTGACCGCGTGCAAGCGAGGATGGCCTATTAGGGTTATTAAATAAAAACCAACAGAACCATTATCAGCGCTCATTAAAAGAGCTGATAAAGGTATGTTTTATGAGCGCTAAAATAAAAGCGCTGATAAAACATTCATTTATCAGCGCTAAAAAAAGTGCTGATAAAGGGGTACCCCGTTATCAGCGCTTTCTGTTTAGCGCTGATAAAGGGCAGCGCTTCCTTTTCCCTGTTTTGTGGTAGTGATTTATAATTAGTTAGTATCATATGAATAAATATTATATTTTTGAAAACCATTTATTTTCATAATATATATAATTATACTCACAACCACTAATTTAATTTCTAGTCTATGTCTTATTATATTAAATAATAATATTTTAATAATGTATTATTATTTGGTTAAAATTGGTAATTGTTTTTTAAGGTAAGCATTCAATGAAATTTTATCTTGTGTGTAACTCACTCTAACTCGGTGTTTTTTGATTTTCAAAATATTGAATATATCAAATCAATATAAAATATTAAATTAATTTTAATGTATCAGGGTGCTATATCATCTTATGTGCATGGTGTTTTGTGTAATTCATGCTATTGTGTATATGGATTATATATTCAAATTTATGGGTTTTACAGGGGTCCAAACTACTTTACAAGAGTCTTAGATATTTTTGAACATTCATATTATTGGACAAGTAACAGAGATAAGAGACTATCCAAGGAAGGATCTGGAATCCTAGGGGTAGTGATGCTTAAGATTTTAATGATTGGTCCCTAGACCATGTGGTTTTGGCGCACATGGTGAAAGAGTTAAAAAAGATCATGAATGGATTTTAGCATAAATATTTTGATATTTTGTACAATATATGGTGAAGTAATGTCAAGGATGTTTAATATGTTTGAATATTTTGGTTATGGAAAATATTTGTTTGGATATAGTAATCTCTAAGAAGAAATAAAAAATGGGATAAAAGATATAGGTTGTCCATTTTTAATGGTGGAATCTAGTATCACATGTATCCAGACTATGGGTCATGGATTTAAGGGGATCCTTTACTATAATTCCAAAGCATTCACAGTGTAGATATTCAGGGGTGTTTCATTATTCAACATTGAATCCAAAGGGGACCCTTTCATACCCTCTAATACTTATGACATACAGACTATAAGTGAAAAATATGATAATTAAATTAGGATATGGGATTGTAAGAGATGTGTAACAACTCATGGAATTGGTGAGTGCAATCTTAGATATCAAATACATGAAGTTTATTTTTGAAAAAAATAATATCCAAGATGTCATCGAGAAATATAATATTTTTTCACTACCTAGTAAACATGTTATCTTGGTGGGGGTATATGAAAAATCATTACTCAGTTGCTTTCTTGGATTAGGGGGTTTTTTAAGCAAAGAATACATATTTTACTACGACTAGCAGATAATCCAAAAGAGCATTTATGATTTTTTTACACACTAAATTTTTCATAAACTATAATGTTGAATAGATTTTTAGTGGATACATTACATTTTATAAAACATCCCATTGTGGGTTTTCTACCCAATAATAGTTTAGTTTTCCATAACATGTATTATGAGGTCATGCAATTTCATATTTATGATCCTAATGATTAAGGTCATGTAAAATTGACCAAACTAAAATTGATTTAAGTTAATGGTTCATGTTTACTTTATATGATGGAATTTTTACACATTATGAAAATTAATATTAACATCGTTTTGACTAATCTAACACCCTTGAAAATATAGAGTGTGAATGTTGATGATCATGTATTAGGGTTAACATATTTTGACTTATGTTATGGGACATTCATGCTTTGGATGATAATGAATCACTCTATATTTAAGAGACATGAATGATGTTGTCACGGATCATAATATTCATAACACCCTTTTGAAAGAAAAAAAGATTATTTGGTAGATATGTCATATTATTAAACAACGAGCTAGATTAGACATGCATAGTCAAAATTAGAATCCCTTAGTGATTGATGTTATTTTATTATGGACATTGAACGTTTTTAGTAATTCCAAGAACTCCCAAATCAATTTTTATTTTATGTAATGTTGTTATCATAAATATTATGGATGCACCCAAAATATTATATTACCATTGAAAGTCTATTTTGGTTTTTTGATAAGGAGTGATGATTGAAATAGGTCTACACTGTTTAAAATATTCTATTAAGCATTTATCCATCATATTTTATCATATCATATTAAATATATATATTCCAATTATTTTCAAAATAATTCTGGAAGGGTATAAGAATAAATATAAAATTGTGTAATATTTTCTCTAGGAAAATTGTCAATAGATGGGGGAATTCAGATATGTGAGGCATCTTGTACTTTCATTGTCTTACTATTGAGTTTCCATATGCTGGATCCCTTCCTGCATAGATCTATTTCATATTCACAAAGGTCATACATTGATATATTTCATATATAGGAGAATCAATTTTATATGTCTTTGATATCCATGACTAGTTTAATGAAATGCAGGGTAGAATAAATCTTATTAAAATGTATAATTTTCATGAATGTGATTGCCTCTATTTACCTATTCATTTGGTATCGGTATGAGTAGCATCATATTTATAACTATAATTGGACCCATTTTCATAGATATTATTAATATTTAAAGGAGATGGGCATATTTTTTTTCATTTCATATTAATCCTCGATATCATAGTTAGTTATGTTGTTGTCTATATATACAATCCTTATATAAGAGGAAGATAAATTTCAATATTATGTTTATAATATACATGAAACATTAAACTCTAGATAAAATTTATATATAAGAAAATGTTATTTTATAAATTTTAGGTATTTTAGGTTTTACCATATATCATTTAGTTTTTTATCATATGATTATGAAGTTATCTTGTAGTTTGACATCATTCAATTACAATGCTTTCCAGAATTTTAATATCATTCATGTTGGATGTTTTCATATATTTTATCACCATGCTACTAGGTAATATCTCTAAAAGGAATAAAAACCCTAGGGAAATCGGGTCTTCAAAGGAGATGAAAACCATATAAAGGAAGGATAAAAATATAAAAATATAATATTTCATTTTAAATTATATGATTCATATATGTCTAACATAGAGGGTATCCAAATACACATAAATAGTTAAGTCATGGAATGTTTAGATCATAACATAAAATTTTTTGAGTCAATAAGAGGTACTGATTGGGAGGTACTGGAAGACCGTTAGTAATGGAAGAGATCCCATATCCCATGTAGTTAGGATACATGCTCCTAGATTTATAGGGGGATCACATACGAGAACAAGACACCACAATGTGAAATCTTTGAAGAGTTACGTTATTCCACATAAAATCCTTGTTGTTTATCTTTTGATTATGAAATCCCCATTACTAGATGTATATGAGGGAGAACCATGGGAAAAGGATTCAGTATTATATGGGGTTTCAAGAGAATGATATAAACTAAAGGAATTGATCATTATCATCTCATATATTGAGGACATGATGTTGGTTCATGAATATTTTAGGATTATTGAAAGGATCATGAACCATAATGTCTACTCCATTTTATATTAAACACATTTCCAGGTGAAGGGATAAATCATGTTATTCATAAAAACAGAACAATTTTTGTTCTGATCCAACCATTTTGATGAACTCTTTCCATGTTATTTAATGTCATGAAACTATAATGTGTTTCCCTATATTTTAGTAGAATTCATCATGATCTCACTGGTGAGTGAAAATATTATGGTTCCATAAGTTCAGACGAGTCTTGATCGGTGTGATAAATAAAATAGTACTACATAATCATCTAATCCATGACAGAGGGCATGATAGGGAATATAAATGGGGTAATCACTTTTCAATAAGAAAATTAATCCACACTAATATTTTCTTCTGATCACTGGACATGATTTACTATGATAATAACTCATTGTTGGTCCTATAATAGAGAATCAATAAATCAGTAACCATCTTACAATATAGTAATCGAGCAAGGTGTAGTATTATAATGGATCCCCTTGTTGACCGAACATATATATGAGGAAGGGGGATTTTATCATTTTTTCGAGATGAAATTTTTATTTAATACTACAATGTCACTATATATCCTATAGTAATTGGAATCAATATGAATGTACTTCTTATATGATTAATTCAGTATGAAAGGTAACTCATTGACGTGGATGAGAATTTGTTTAATTTTTATCTTTTCAATGCGCCCTTGATTTATAATATTGGCATTATAAAATATCATTCTTGTAATAAGGATCATGCCACATGTTTTTTTGATATAAATTATATTCATTTTAGGGTTATTTCTTCAAAACATGTAATTTGAAGGTATAAAACAATGTGATATTATAACTACCACTTTGAAATTGTGAAAAATGAGGTAAAATACCATATCATAATATACTTATATCAAGAATGATCATTTTATTATTGGTGGTACTCAAAGTACACCATTACAAGAAAAATATCATGTTATTAATTAGGGAATTTACATTGGGACAAATTAATTAAAAAGGAAAAAGCTTATATTATTTTTTATATCATCAGTGATCATAGTGGGGTCCCATCCGAATTGGTCAATCCCTATTACAAATGAGAAATGAAATTCTAAGAGAATATGAGAAGGTTTCATGTGAATTATAATAGAAAACAGGAATATGTATTTTATATTGTGGTAATGGAGGCTATGAAAATAGATTAAAAATATAAAGGATATAATGTCATCATAAGAGATACAAACCTATAAATGAAATTGTACAAGAATATGTTTTCATAATCCTTCTTAGAAATTGGTATTAATTATCATATGACAATAATTGATGGAATCTAAATTCTCTTGAATGATTGTCTTGTGGATAGTTTAAATAATATCCCATGAATATATGGTTCAATTTTAGATAAGGGCGGGTGAGTGCAGGTCAACCATTAATAATTGTTAAATCCCATATTTCCTTAGATTGGAAAATAACAAATGGATTTAATAGGTGCCTCTCTTTTGGAAAAAAATACCACTATGTTCCAGTTATAAGGTGATACATTATGAAAAATTAAATCATAGTGGTGATCATTTAGACTAAAAAGTCCCTATTTCCACTTCTCCGTAAGGAATAACTAGAATCTGGGGAGCTCATGGTCTACAATGTTCTATGTGAATGATATTATCTCATTGAATTAGTTAGTATCGACTCATGTATCAATGATAGAATGTTTGTTCATGTATAATGTAAAATTAAATTAGGGTATGAGTACCCAAAAAATTAAAATAGTTTTTACTGGAGACATTATTAAGGTGAATTGGTAAATCATATAATTATTGAATTCAAATTCACTAGGGGGTAATCTATTTGGAATGAATAATTATTATCTATAAGGTCCCACCTTTAACATTACAAAATGATAAGTTAAATGATTAATTCACATTATGGATTTTTTCATGTTTAGTTTTTTATAGAATTTGGCCATAAAAATTACATATCTACTTGAAAATTACATGCACACACTACATTTTGTCTCCATATTTTCATAAAATATAAACTCTTAAAAAGAAACATGTCTAGTTCCATGTTTTAGACAACATGAGTTTTCCTTGATCCCATCTGTGACCCATATTCATATTTAGGACACGAGGAAGAAATTTCTAAAACATGGCATGAGCATAAAAATCTCAGTAAGGGTTATAAAATAAGGAATGAAAACATTAATCCCTCAAAACATATTCTATTTAACATACCTCATGAAATCATAAGATTTATGAATAACACATTGAAATCATAAATCACAAATGTAACTTGTTTAATCCATAACATTATTACATTTTAGTTATCATCGTAACATTGGGTGTTATTTTGGAATACCCCACATAGTATATTTCTAAAATATCATAGGAGAAACATTAACGTTTTACCTCCGTCTTGTTACTCAAGGCATTGGAGAGCTATCTCGGGCTCACCTGCCCTGGGTTTATCACAAAACCACCTGTATACATAAACAATTCCCAATAACCATAACATAATCAAAACACATAACACAAGAATAATGGAAAGATAACAATTCCACATTCCAATAACTATATATCAAATCAAGATATTGATATAAATATTTATTTTTTAAACCAATTAAAACATTTAATAAAGATATTTTTGAATCAACATAACAATTTTAATCATTTGAAGGAAATTTTAATTCCAATACATACATGTGAATATAAATAAATCTTTAAAACAATTTTTAACACATGTACATTAATGAGAAATATTTAGATGGATAAATCATTAAAACATTTAAAATGTTATTTTAGTTAAATAGTTACTAACAAAAAACACTTAAATAAAAATAATGGTGAAATAATATTAATAAAAATGATATAATATCATGAAAATAAAGTTATTCAGGATATAATATTACAAAAGATAGTATATACAACATATAAGAGTGAATTGGTGCAAAACAACATTGACGTCTCAAAGTAATGTAAATTAAGAAGAAATCACTTATAAAGACGATATCTTTAGATTAAGGATAAATTAATGAAATAATTATGTGTGAAAAATATAAATACACCCAATATAATTTTATATTATGTGAAAAAAATTAGATATAATTCAAACATATTAATAGCATAACATAATAAAGAAGTTTATGTTTTACCCAAAGAATTGAAATTGTGTTAAGAAGTTCCTTTATATAAATTCAACTTCCTAACGATGTCATATTAAAAATCAAAAAAATGGTTGATGAAATAGAAAAGGGTATCTCATAAAATGGACATAAAATTTACTTCAATAAGGATATATAATAACATATCCCTATATAAGAATATGTAAATTAAAAGACATAATAAAAATAAGTATTTAAAAAAGAGGAGGGTGAAAGGTTCCCATTCTGATTTGGTAATTTATGAAACATACACCCCGTGATAGAGGGATAAGATATTGAAGATGAAAATAACCATAAATTAATGTATATTACCCAAATAATAAAGTCATGGTATGTATGTACACCACCCAAAAATATAGTTGCAATATAGCATGAATCTCAGAGGAATAAAAAGTTAGATGAAACCCCCTTACCACATTTTAATCTACATAGTTGAATGAAAAAATGTTAATAAACAAAAAATTAATCACATAATACCTTGAATATAAATATAATCATAATAATATATATCTAATGGTTGTAAAAAAATACACAATATATAATAAATAAGTGGAAAACATGGAAATATCATGGAATTAAAATTGAGACCAGAAACCCCTTACCTTTTGTCCGACTTGACTCGTTTATTCCTTGTTCTTATATAATAATAAAAATAACTTAATTTAAAATTTCATCAGAACCTTTTTAAATTTTATTATTCCTTTTATATCACTTATTACCTTATTATAACAATTAGTTATTTATTTGATTTCACATCGGACATTTTGCCGACGTTAGGAACTTGAGTCAACAATGAACTTGTTATAATTTCAAATTAATGATGTGGTAAAAATTATATTATCTCCATGATATTATTAATTTTTTAAATATCAAATATATAATATATATATTCGGTATATTTATGTATTTATTGTAGAAAATAACATTTGAGAAAATAAATGGAATGCACCGTTCATGGAGACTGAATGTCGTACATACACATGAATGCTAATTTCCATTGTATTTGTATTTTATTGGAATGAAAAATTAAGGATACATAGGCATATTAAAATTCCAGTATATTATAATATATAATTTCATTAACATCATCTTTTATACATCCCACCAATGCCATGATCGAGTCATATCACATTGAAGGGGAATTAGTCCGCACTTCCCCAAAGGAAATTATCGTATTTAACCACTATGGAAACCATAAAGTTATCTATAAATGAAAAATAAATATTCATATAAACAATATAAATATATTATATATCCCATATAAATAGTGTTACATATTAATTTTCACCACATGATATGGTAGGAGAAGATTGAACAGTCATCGTATCGTGAGGTAGTAGTACTTAATTCATAGAAATAGTATGTTCTTTACCTAATTGATGGAGGTGTGTGTAACTGTAGTCCCAATAATTATCATAAAAAAACCTAGTATATTTAGGATACTGGTTATATTATAAAATAAAGGAATAAGCAATGTTTATTCGGTTATAGTGGTAAAATAAAAGAAAAAATATTATGAGATGACGATACCTTTGGATCAGGTATCTCTCTTTGGTTTGACCCAAAAGGTTTACCTTAATTTCCTTGGTCCTAGGAGTTGGAATCTAGGAGGAATAGATGGATGTATTGTTCTTAATTGGGTAGATTTAGTATGAGAAAAGGGCCCTGAGAGATTTGATTAATGGGTTAGATGCGAGGGATTTTTATAAGGGGGAGGAAGGGCTCTTTAGGGAAGTTCTAAAATATTATTTTATAATAAACATATATTCGGTTCCAAATGGTCTAAAACACATTAAAGTCGAAGATACGATAACTCATGTTTGAAATAAAATAATCCAATAAGAATTGTGTAGGTTTTGGATATTTTTTAAAATTTTATAATCTTATTTAAAAAAATCATTCATTAATAATGTAAACACTTCACATCATTATGTCATAAATAATTATATTTATTTTAATGTTTAAAAATTATAATTAAAATACCATGATGTAGTAACACATTTAATATTTCTAATGAGGATTTATAGTTAAAGAGAAATCTTATATAACTCTATGTAAAAATTGTTCTACTAAAAGATATATGTTTATGTCATTTTTGTCTTTACATTAAATTAATTTATATAATGTGTCATTATCACTCCCAAGTGGCCCCATGGGATCCCATAATCGACCAAAGGTTGACCATGGTTTTCCATGTGTCAACCAATTTGATTTGGACACATGCTAGAGTAATATATTATTATTACAATATTAATATTTACCCTAATTTACTAGATTTTCCATTTAACCATTATAAATAAAATATTTACTGAAGAAAATATTCTTAACGTCTAAAAATAAATGTGACATATTTAAATAATATGGAACTCTTGAGTCCAAATATGGAATCCATATTTCAAAACTCAAAACACGAATGTCACATAAATTAATTTCAGATTAATTCCCACTAGCAAAACAAAAACTGTGTTTTTAATAAATAATAACTGTCGAAAGATTGACACGTGTATATGTCAAATTTCAATGTGAAATTAGTTTCATTGACTATAATTGGATTAAATGGTAAAAAATAATATAATTACACTTTAAACTCAAATAATAAGATAGTTTAACCATGTAAATAAATTATTTTCAAACAAAGATTTGAATAAAAATACAGTACTTTCGTTGTTTATTTAAAAATGAACATTATCAAAATATACCAAAATTTCATCTAATGTAATTTTTGATGTCCCGTTCTTAATGAAAAATATTATTTTGTTAAATAGAATATATAAAAGTGATAAAATAATATTTAAAAATATTTCTCCATCTAAAGGTGGTAAATCGACCATTTAAAGAATATTAGAATATTTATGAATAAAATTGGATTTTTTCTTATTTTAAGACTCTAAAATTTATTAGATAAATGTCAAAATATTTAACAAACATGTATAATCATATTTTAGTTAGTTCTGTTCATTCATTAAAAAATAATGTCTTGGCGTTATCTACCATTTAAAATATTATTATTTTATTATTTTATTTTCCTATATAACTCAACGTTGTGTCCAACATAAGATTTCCATGAAACCTATTGTGGCGTATCGAGTATGCCATCAAAAATAGTATACCATTTAAAGTTAAATTAGTATTTAATTCACAAATTTAAATAAATATGAAAATGTTATATTGTTTTTTTACCTGGGTTGTTACATCCTTCCCCCCTGTTTGGAATTACGTCCTCACAATTTTAAAATTAGGCTTGGAAACTTGATTGAAAGTCCCACATCAAAAAAAGAGTCAATAAAAATATCAATTTAAAATAAATAATGAGAAATTAAAAGGTCACCCGAGATAGCCTATACAAGGATTCCATGTAAAAAACATGGATTTGGAAGAGAAAAAAACCATTATGGTCTGATGGAGAATAGTAGAAAACATTATTAGGAGAAATTTAACCACCATAAAATGACAAACACGTGATGGGTTAAATGGTCTTTGATTCCCCATTAATAAAGTCTAACAGACAATGTTTTTGTTTGAATTTACTTTTTATAAAGTTGATGAATTTATTTATGAGCTTCACTAAGAACATAAGGACACATTTTTTCATGACATGTAGACCTTCATCCTTTACTAAATTTATACCAAAAATTAATCTTTTCTCCAAACGATGGGTATTAATGTTGACTTGGACAAATAAAAAGTGCTAAAATCCAATTCTAGTGAATAAATTGATCTACAAAATATGAAACGTATATTTTTTTCTATCATTAGACATAATCTAAAACCAATATAGTTAGTAAAAGTTCAGATAATCCACAAAAAGATAATCCTTCATAAAATGAAAAACTACTCTTAATCTCCATAATTCGTCAAACAATAACCAAAGATCAACAATGTACATTAAAAATACAATTGTTCTTAAAATTCATCAAAATAATGCAAACTAAGATTAAAACCCAAACGTCAAAATGATTTAATCACATATTCTTCCATAGTATATCATAACATTTATCTCCAAAATGTCGACTGGTCTTAAAATATCATACTGAAGTGTAAAAATCCTACTAAAATATTCGTTATGATAGGTTAATCATTTACATAAAGAACCCAAATCACCATAAAAAAATTGATTCTTCCTAAATAATATTCCAACCATTACTCCACAAATGAATAGGTAATTATTCATTGAAATAAATTTTCACATATCAATCATCATGGTTACATTTACTATAAAAAGTCTTCCATTGTAATCCTATCATGAAAAGAGACATAATACATTTAAATATTCATCATCCTAAAATCTACTATTACTATTGAATCCCACATCTATTGACTTCTTACTCATTCAAAGTTCATTAGGAGACACTAACCATTATTTTGAAACTTATTCTAAAATACATCATTCCTACAAACAAAATCATGCATTATATCTTAAGATTAAATAATTTCAAAACATTAGTTAAGAAATAATCAATACCTTTCATTGTTCATTGTCAGTTTCCTCATCCTTAGTTGGAATGGCATTAGGTAATTAAAAAAAATATTTGTGTACGGTCCTTGTGATCCCATTCCTTAACCTTCTTCGTAGGAAATTTTTTTATATAATGACCATGCACACCACATTTAAAACATTCAATTGATCCCTCAGAAAGAACTTATTTCCCATTCCTAGAATCAATAGGGTGCTTCATTTTTCCATGGATATTTCTGGCTTTATGACCTTCATGTCCATATCTATTACATCTTCTCGTCCCTTTGAAGAATTTTCTTTGGTGTTTCGTTCTACATCCTTGACACATAGGTTTTTGAATATACTTACATTTATTATTAATAACTGAACTTCCGTAGGGATTTGTTTCTCACATATACGATTCCTTATAAAAATTACCAAGGTTAATGTGGTCAATCAGGACTCCAGATTGTTGATAGAGAATAACCACAACATTTCTCATTGGATCTCCCATACTATTCAGTTTCTTATTCAGAAAACTGTCAGAGTTTTTCTTCACATCTACTGTTACATTGGGGCATACTACATCCAACCATTTAATAAAACCAAAATGGTCAGTGTGAGTATATCAGAAATATCATCATATAATATCTTACAAGGAGGATAAAAACTAAGATATACTTATTCCTGTTATCTTAAACTCATTCAATTTATCCAAAATAACTATGAATATTTCTGATAGGCTAAAAATTATGGGTTTTCACTTATGCTTAAATAACACCCTAACCTCTAAAGTCATCTAAACCGACCTCTGATACCAACTATAATGACCCATCCTTTAACATTACATAATCTTGAATAAAATGAATAATTCACACCGAGGATATTTTCAGGTTTAGTGTTTTAGATAATTAAGCCATAACTATTATATAACAACTTTAAAACTATATATAACCACTTCTACTTAGTATCAATTTTTTCATAAAATAAAAACCCTTAAAAAGAAACTAGTTTAGTTCCATGTTTTAGAAATAATAAAATTTCCTTGATCCCATCCATGCCCTATATTCATCTTTATGTCATGTGGAAAACATTTCAAAAACATGGAATTGTGGAGTCAATATGGTTTTCTTATGAATTTTCCATTCCATCATATTTTGAAAATGAAAAACACTTTATCGTAAGGAAAATTTTATTTCTCATATGTTTTATCTGGATAAGTAAAATTTTTCTTCCCCATGGAAATTTATCCTTACCGTGTTTTTCATTGTTCAAATTTTTAGTATCGTTAAATATAACTCATTTTATTACTAATTAAAAAAATCGGATTCAAATCTAAAACATCAAAATTATATAAATAATTAGATATAGAGTATTATGTTTTCAGGATCCGAATTCAGGTACCAAATTCTATGAAATTTTGACTCTGAATTCTCTAATATTCAGACTCGGAATACTCTAAAATTCAGGTTCCGAATTCCGTAGAATTCTGGTTTCAAATTCTTTAGAATTCAGACTCTGAATTTTTTATAATTCAAGTTCTTAATTCTTTAGAATTTAGACTCCGAATTCCATAGAATTAAAGTATCAAATTCCTTAGAATATAGATTTCGAATTTCATGTAATTGTGGATTCAAATTCTATCGAATTCAGACACCAAATTACTTAGAATTCAAGTTCCAAATTATTGATAATTTTGACTCCGAATTCCCCAGAATTTGAACTCTGAATTCTTTAGAATTAATGCTCTGGATTCCTTAGAATACAGACACCAAATTCCTTAAAAATCAGAATCCTAATTCTATAGAATTCGGACTCTGAAGTCTATACAATTCTGATTCCAAATTCCATTAATAAAAGAATCCGAATATCCCTGTAATATAGACTCCGATGGTTAACTTGATTAGAATACAAACATTTTTTTCTATAGACTCTGAAAAATAATGTTGGTTGAGCAACTATATTTTACTTACCTTTGTGTGAGTTATAAAACTATGTCGTGCATTGTGTTTCTAGCAACCCATTTCTTGAGTGACACGTGTACAAGTCCCTCTGAAATTCAGCGAAAAATATGAATGTTTGAGGTGGGGGTTGACCATTAGAAATGCACCTATAAATAGGTTCTCATTTTAATGAACACAATACTACAATAACTATTCTACAACAGTAGATATTACGTGATGAATTGATTTCAAGAGAGAGACATTAATGCATTGTGCATACTGAACATCTTGTTTAGAATTGTTTTGTGCAACTATGATTGTTGTTGAGTAAATTTGAGGGATTCTGGGGATATGGAAACATAGGTGTACTTTTTAGGGCTTCAATCGAGTGCACGAAATAACACGGCATCACCGAACACGACCATTGTGACTGATATAAACAATTCTTGGAGTGGGACATTATACAACATCCCCAAACAACACAAAATTATAGATAGTAGCCACAATATCCTCTCGTGACCAGGTTTCTCACACTGGTGGTTTAATGTGAACTCCTTCTTCGAAGAGACTACGAAGGACCGAGAGGACCTCAAAGACACCATCTAGATACGCATCCATGCTAACAACCCCATACCACTTCCACCTTCGGAAAATCAGGAAGCTTAAGATGCTAAGGTCTCTTTCAACCATCCATGATCACTCTCCCACTACAAGAGGATACAAAGAACCATGGAAGGAAAAGGTGTAGATTCAATCTAAAAATTTCAAGAAAATTATTGCTTTTATTGATCAACTGAAGGGTCATCAAAAGGAAAAACAATTCGGGATGCACTTCAGTTGTGCACTAACCCTTAATGGGGAATACCCAATACTACAATTAACCCCTAGGACCCAACCAAGATTGTCCATTGATCAAGATATACCACAAACCAGATCCATAAACATGAATGTAAACAGCGTAATAGCATCGCAAAACATTTCTCAGAAGGGACCACTACCCGGCCCTTCAACACAGCTTACCATCAAAACAGAAACATAAATCACAATACAAATAGGAGGGGTTCTTGGAATCAAAAAATCCCACAACAACAACATTAAAAAACACATAATACACACCATCCAGAAAAAGACATAAATACATCATGTTTTGAATTTAAAATCATATTTTTCAAAATAGACGGTTCAACGGTAAGCGTATCCACCAATGGTACCCCATGGGCCTTACACCTGAATGTTTCTGTGCCACACTAGGCACCCTCCTCATATCCAACTCAGAACTCATCCATCCATGCCATCAACCATCCATCACCCCATATAACCCCATGCATATGGTCACTCAGGGAAATACCAAAGGTTGAAAAAAAAATTCTTTCCACTTTTCTAAACCAAAACAGTCAACCAATACCTCTTTTTTGTCAAAACCTCTAACCATGAAATCAAACCCAAATTACACCATAACAAGATTTTCAGAAATAAAGAATAATTTAAATGAAAACTCACTTTGAATTTATACACATTAATTTTAAAACATATCATCCCATTAAAACACCTTTCAATAGTTTTGAAAACTCTATTGGAATAACTTTTTCAAAACCAACATTGACATATTTCATTGTTTCAAAAGAGGTGCAAACACACTATTTTCCATTCCAATACAATTCTAAAAATTCAGTTCTCCATGTTTAAAAATCTAACCATTAAATCATTATTATATAATCATTTTAAAAAAATTATTCTTCTTAAAACCAAGTCACTTTAAAACCAAAGATCCACGATTTCAAAACTATATAATACAAGACAATGCGAGAGGAAACTAGTTTAAATGGGTGACTTGGACATATGGTTTCCAGAAATATTATAATCACATAACCATCACAGAGTGTGTTTTAGGTAAATATCTATGGTCCACATGTCTTTCCAGACCCTGTGAGATCACCGAAACTAGTAACCTAACTCTTTTTTCATTTTCCATAATCATCATCAATCCAAGAAATCCAAAGGACACATATAAATCCTAAAATGCCCCAGAGACATGAATCCCATCATGAGCTATGGTAATCAACCACATTACTCATAACTAGAATTACATGTCCTGACAATAATAACTCCAGACTATCCCAACTGTTCCCCAAATTACATGACCCAAAGAGAGTGAACCTCCTCTGATACCATTTTGTCACAAACCGAATCTGGTCGCCGCCAAAAAAAAAAAGCACCAGACCAAGCCCATGACAAGGCCCAAAGGGCATTCCCTATCCCCACTGGCTGGAACAAGTTCTCGTGTATCATTTATCTTGGTTTAAGAACTATTTATCAGAATATGTATACATAAAACACCAAAAATATTTGATAAAACAAATCTTAAAAATGCATACCAACAAGGATTATACAAAAATCCAGAACTAAATACATAAGTTCAAATGAAATACAAAAAGTCCAAAGACACAATTAAGCAACAAAAAAATAGCCACATGAACTCCACATGACAAGGGGTCCACACCCCCAAGCCGTCTCCACAACTCCGCCCCAATGATGGGGACTAACACCCTGAACCGCCATCACCCTTAGCATTTACTTTACCTAAGTCCAACATAACCAAGTCTACTTACACCCAAGGGGTGTTTATAGGGTTTGAGCCTAAGTCCAATAGAATACCACCCAATTATTAAAAAGAGAATGCAATACATTGTGAAAAAGAAAGCAGTTTTAATACATAATTAAATGAAGTCATAAAATCCAAGAAAAGAAACATTGAATTGAAAACATTTTTCAGGCTAAAGTTTTCAGAATGATCACACATTTAAATAGAAATTTTAGATACTATAATTTTCTTTCAAAACACCTCAATACATGGGAAAATACCACAAACACAATGAGAAATAATATATGGAACACCCTTAGGCACTAGATAGTCCCGGGCCCCATATACCTCATACATCGGTGTAATTTGACCATAGTAAAATTTGTTCTCATGTAGGAGCCACTAGTAGGGAACATATTAATAACCTTGTGGTCCATAATCATCATCCACATAGTTTAGTTAGAGTTTTTTTATCCAAATACTAGTTGAAAAAGGGACAAAACCAATCTGTTCCACTAGCCGTAATAGTACACATCTGCCCCACCTAGGTATACAGGCTTCCCCCATTGTGCTCAAACAATTTCAGAATGATACATATATCAATTCTTATATAAAACACCACTACTAGTCTCATAAAATCAGTACAGTAGATACACACATTTTATACCATTTAAAAAAATACAACAAAAAACATTGAGTTTCAATAAAACAACTTCTCCAAATCTTTCTTTGTTTTGCACCCAAAACTCTTTGAAAACCTCACATGAACACCATATTCATACTCATATTTATCAAAACATAAATCAACAAACCATAAAAATTTCTTTAAACGCATTACATGATTTTTAAAACAATCCCAAATATGAATTACATTGAATCGTGATGTAAAGAACCAGATTCAACACCGAATGGGTATTGAAACCCATTTTCTTAACGAACGTCACCCCAAAACTAATTTTGATTCAACAAACAAAGGATAATAACATTTCAATCATTTTTCTCATCCCTAATACAGTTCAATAAAATCAACTAAATAATTATAGGGCATCCCTTAAGGAACCATCAAAAGATTTTTATGAAAACCCCCAAATTTCACATGAAATTGGCCATAAAAATTCAATTGCGTTATTATTTCCACTAAAACCAATTTTGGAATATACATTAAAATTAAATATACATGAAAATACCATAAAAATAGAAACTAGATCACAATGATTTCATACAAAAATAAATCACATACCAAATAATGAAAACCCTTGAATCATCGTTCGAAAATAAAGTCGCACCACCACCACACCAAGATTGGCTTAGAACAAACCTAAAACCACAAGAATTGACCTTGAAAACCCAATCTTAAACCCTACGTTTGAAACCCTACCTCTTTTTCATTTATTACTTCACGGAAAAGAGATGAATCCCTAAGAAATTTGAAAGTGGAATGGAAGAGACTCACTTACTTGGGGGATCATGAAAAATAGCCTCTAATACACCATCATCTGAAATTTAAAATAGTATAAACATAAAGAGAGGTTTGAAGAAGGATTAGGAGGTAATTTTGGAATATTGATGGAGGAAAATAGTAATAATTGAGATATTTATGAAGGAAAGAACTTACCTCCTAAAATCTGCCTGACTTTCGAAACCCTAAGAAGTTATGCAATCAATCATGATGCATAAGAGCTTAAAAGTGGGTAGAGAGATGTTGGGAGAACTTCTATGTTCAACGGGCGTCTGTGAGGCTTAAAATAACCAAAAAAAATCTTAAAATTGAATATGTTATTAATTAATCAAATTTACTTTTTATGACTGGAATTGGGCTTTCGGGCAGGCTCAATCCCTTCAATAAAAATCCATATACACCTTGGTTATGGATTTATAAAGGATCCAAACTACAATGGTGGTGTTTATATGTCAGGAGAGACCATTAATGAATTTTAATGGGTGAAAAATATTTAAAAATGAACAATTTATAAAAGATACAAATTCATTTTTAAATCTATAATTGTGCTCACGGTTTTTCTCAATTCACGAAAACACACCTATTCCACCATAGAATCTTGTGAAACCACAAAAACAGAGAATAAATGGAAATTAAATGAAATTTAACATCAAAATAAGTCATGTTTTTGAAAATTATCCCCACCATGAATAATTCCTGTCCCTAGAAATCTACAGCAAGGCTAGATACAAAAACCAAACCCAACTGATAAACCAAGATGTACTTCTATACCAAGCTTCGCCCCCATGGGTCAAAACATCTCCAATGATCAATTAAGGAATGATTAATCTCATAACCCAAACTTACACCACTTTCCTGAAATTATCAATCACATTCAAAGTTTATCCCAAAATAAAACATCACAAACACTATGCAAACAAGACTCAAGCAATTCGCCCAAACGAACAACAACTTCGAACAAGATTACACTTACCTTACATTAACTAAACCATTGGGAGCCCTCCAATCCCAACGTTTACTCAAGGAAGATGTTGGTATCTAGAAAGTTATTATTTAGACTACCTACCAACAAGCCATGAAAATGGATAAATCTATGTTATTGGTGTGGGGGAACACAAATAGGCACCCCACCATATGAGGCAACCTGTAATATTTTCCAAGACAGAATCAAGGCACTAACAGAGGGAGGCCGGAATGAACTCCCTAGTACAAAGGGTAGAATTCCATTCATATTTTATGAAGGAACACACATGATAATCATAGTGGGTCTCCCCACCATAAGTACCAACCATCTTAACCATCCAGCATGGGCCGACAGAGAAAGACCCAATTTTTTTAAAGATTTGGGATGGGCGCAGAGTCAGTCCGCAGGGTTTGGGAAATTTTTCACTAACTGTGAAGATCATTCTTTTTGCATGGCTTCCTGGAACATGGTCACTACTAATCTACAAAAACTATGTCCTCAACAAATCTATCAAAATTTCCAACCATTATCTAATGTCTCGATGGAAACCAAAGGGCAAGGGAAAGACATTAGGTGATGACATGGGTACAAGGACCTCAACATATATCCACCAAATGGGAACAACAGAAGAAAGTTAATGACACTAGATGTTGAAACTCATACTATCTTAAATACTGATGAAAAATCATTGTACACAGGTTTAAAAAACCCTATGATTTCCCTTGACCACGAGTCAGCTTCTCTTAGAGACCTATGGTTGATGCTCAAATGAATGAAGTATCTTCATCCTCGCAGTTAGGCTTTGGAAACCAGCTGAATGAGAATTCATATTTCAGTGCCACCATAAGATATACGGAAATCCCCGATAATATCTATAAGACATAACACATTCTAAACTCACTTTACCCTAACTCAATATTTCACTGAAACATGGGCTTAGAAAATGAACACACATCACACCTTGTTTCTTTGAGTGAGAAACTATATAAGTAAATAACACCTATAATCACATTCCTCTAAAATGGATGATTTTGAAGATTTTCCAATGGAGACATTCTCCAAACATTAATAGACTCTCAATGGATTTCATGAAATTCACCTTTAAATTCAATCGAGTTCATGAAATCACAAGTCTTCACCGAACATGACCAGTGTGACTGATAGAAACAATGCTTGGAGTGGGACCTTATACAACATCCCCAAACAACACAAAATTCTAGACAGTAGCTACAATATTCTCTCGTGACCAGATTTCTCACCCTGGTGGTTTATTGTGAACTCCATCTTCAAAGAGACTACGACAGACCGAGAAGACCTCATAGACACCATCTAGATACTCATCCATGCTAACAACTCCAGACCACATCCACCTTCAGAAAATCAAGAAACCTAAGAGGCTAAGGTCTCTTTCAGCCTTCCATGATCACTCTCCCACTAAAAGAGGATATACAAAACCATGAAAGGAAAGTGTGTAGACTCAATATAAAAATATCAATAAAAATATTCCTTTTATTGATCAACTGAAGGGTCATCAAAAGGAAAAACAATCCTGGATGCACATCAGTTGTGCACTAACCCTTAATGGGGCGTACCTTATCCAATGATTAAACACAAGGACCCAACCAAGATGGTCCATCAGTCACGATATACCACAAACCTGATCCAAACACATGAAATTAAATACCATAATAGCATCACCAAAAATTTCTTAGACGAGACCACTAACCGGCCCTTCAACACAGCTTACCAACCAAACAGAAACAGATAACACAATACAAACAGGAGGGGTACATGGAATCAAAACATCCCACAACATCATCATTAAAAAACACATAATACACACCATCCAAAAAACGTAATAAATACATCATGTTTCCCATTTAAAATAATCGTTTATAAAATAAACGGTTGAGCGGTTAGCGTATCCACCAATGGTACCCCATGGTCCATACACATGCATGTTTCTGTGCTACACTAGGCACCCTCCTCATATCCATATCGGAACTCATCTATCAATTCCATTAACCATTTATCACCCCATATAACCCCATGCATATGGTCACTCAAGGAAATACCAAAGGCTGAAATGAAAAAATAATTCCATTTTTTAAAACCAAATAGTCAACCAATGCCTCTTTTTCTCAAAACCTTTAACCACGAAATCAAACCCAAATTACATCTTAACGATATTTTCATAAATAAACAATCATTTAAATGAAAACTCACTTTCAACTCATCACATTAATTTCAAAACATCTCATCCCATTAATACACATTTTAATAGTATTGAAAAATCTATTGGAAACACTTTTTCAAAACCAACATTGGCATAGTTCATGCTTTCAAAAGAAGTAAAAACACACTATTTTCCATTCCAATACAATTATGAAAATTTTGTTCTCCATTATAAAAAATCTAAACATTCCCAATTTATTAGATAATCATTTCAAATATACATTATGCTTCTTAAAACCAAGTCACATTAAAACCAAATATCCAATATATCAAAACTATAGTATACAAGACAATGCGAGAAGAGACTAGTTTTAGTGGGTGACTTGGACATATGGTTTCCAGCCATATTACAATCACTTCACCAACCCAGAGAGTGTTCTAGGTAAATATCCCCAGCTCTACATGTTTTTCCAGACCCTACGAGATCACCGAGATCAGTATCCCAACTCTCTTTTCATTTTCCCTAATCATCATCAATCCATGATATCCAAAGGACACATATAAATCCTGACATCCCCTGGTGACATGAATCCCATCATGAGGTGTGGTGATCAGCCAAATAACTCATAACTAGAATTCCATGTACCGACAATCCTAACTCCAGACCATCCTGACTGTTCGCCAAATAACATGACCCAAAGAGAGCGGACCCCCTCTGATACCATTTTGTCACGAACTGAATATGGTCGCCAGCAAAAAAAGAACCAAACCATGCCCGTGACAAGGCCGGAAGGGAGTTCCCTATCCCTATGGGCTGGTACATGTTCCCAAATATCATTTATCTTAGTTTGGGAATGACTTAACTGAATATGTATACATAAAACACCAAATATATTTATTAAAATGAATTTGAAAAATTCATACCAGCAAGGTTTATACAAAAATCCAGAACTTAATGCATAAATTCAAATGCAATAAAAAAGGTCCAAAGACACAATGAAATGGCAAAAAAAACAGCCATGTGGCCTCCACATGACAAGGCGTCAACACCCCCAAGACGTCTCCACAACTCCGACCCAAGGATGGGGACTAACACCCTGAACCACCATCACCCTTAGCCTTTCCTTTACCTAAGTCAAACATAACAAAGTCTACTTACACCCAAGGGGTTTATGTAGGGTGTGATCCTAATACGAATAGAATAACACCCAATGATTCCAAATAGAATGAAGTACATTGTGAAATAGCAAGAAGTTTTAATACGCAAAGAAAAGCAGTGATAAAATCCAAGAAATGAAACTTTCAATTGAAAACATTTTTCAGGATAATGTTTTCAGAATGTTCATAGATTTAAATAGACATGTTAGATACTATAATTTACTTCCAAAAACACCCAAATACATGTAAAAATACGAAAAACACAATGAGAAACAATATCGAGAACACCCCTAGGTACTAGATAGCCTCGGGCCCCATATACCACATACATCGGTTTAATGTGACCATAGTAAAATTTGTTCTCATGCACGAGCCACTATCAAGGAACATATCCATAACCTAGTGGTACCCAATAATAATCCACATAGTTTAGTTAGATTTTTCATTATCCAAATTCTAGGTGAAACATGGAAAAAACTCATCTGGTCCAGAAGTCGTACTATTACACATCTGCCCCACCTAGGTACCTGGGCTTCCACCATTGTGCTCAAAAAATTTCAGAATGATACATATATCCATTTTTATATAAAAAACAACTACTAGTCACATACATTAATTACAGTAGATACAAACATTTTATACAATTTAAAACACACACCAATACACTTTGATTTTCTATAAAACAACTTCTCCCAATCTTTCATTGTTTGTCACCCAAAAATCTTTGAAACCCCCACTTGAACACCAAATTCGTACTGATATTTATCAAAACAGAATTCAACACAACCTAAACATTTATTAAAAATTATTACCTAAATTTTAAAACAATAGAAAATAAGTATCACATAGAATAGTCATGTAAAGTACCTAATTCAACACCAAATGTGTATTAAAAACGTTTTCGTAACAAACATCACCCCAAAACCAATTTTTTTGCAACAACCAAAGGATAATAACATTTAAAACATTTTAGTAATCCCTAATAGAGTTCAATAAAATCAACTAAATAATTATAGGGCATCCATTAATGAACCAACAAGAGATTTATATGAAAAAACCCCAAATTTTTCATAAAATTGTCAATAAAAATTCAATTTCATTATAATTTCCAATAAAACCAATTTTGGAAGAAACATTAAAATTAAATATACATGAAAATACCATAAACACAGAACCTAGATAAAAAACATTGAATAAAAAAATGAATCATCTACCAAAGTAATGAAAACCCTTGAATCACCATGGGAAAATAATGTCGCACCACCACCGCACCAAGAGTGGCTTAGAAAAAACCTAAAAACACAATAATTGACCATTAAAACCCATGTTTAAACCCTCGGTTAGAAACCCAACCTCCTGGTCACTTTTTACTTCAAGGAAAATGGAAGAAACCTCAATAAAATATAATGAAACCCTAAGCGATTTGAAAGAGGAATTAAAGAGACTCACTTACTTGAGGGATCTTGCAAAATCGCCCCTAATACACCAGTATATGAAATATAAAATATTAAAATCATCAAGAGAGGTTAGAAAAAGGATGAGGAGGTCATTTATGAACTAGAATGGATGACAGAGTAATAATTGAGATCATTATGATGGAAAGAACTTATCTCCACAAATCTTCTCAATTTTCAAAACCCTGAGAAGTTAAGAAATCAATAAAGATTAATATGAGCTCCAAAGAGGGGAGAGAGAGGATGATAACACATCTGGGTTCAATGGGAGTGTGTGAGGCTTGGAATCACCAAAAAATCCTTAAAATTGAATATGTTATAAAATAATCAAATTTAATTTGTATAACCGGAATTGGGATTTCGAGCAGGCCCAATTCCTTAAATAAAAACCCATATCCACCTTTCTTATGGATTTCTAAAAGATCCAAACTACAATGGTGGTTTTAATATGTCAGGGGATACCATTTAGGAATTTTAATGGGTGCAAAATATTAAAAAAATGAAAAAGTTATATAAGAAAAAAAATTATTTTTAAATATGGAATTGGGCACACGGATTGGCCAAATTAACAAAAACTCACCCATTCCACCATAAAAGCATGAGAAACCACAAAAAGAGAGCATAAATGGGAATTAAATGAAATTTAACTTTAAAATAAGTCATGTATGTGACATAATATCATTTCTTATTAGTCAAGACACATTTCCATGACTATCATAGCGGACAAAGTCCATTTCTGAACCGATTTCACTACTTGTTCCAGTCCTATATCACTGAACCAGATGAACTTTCCATTCCCGCCATGTCTATCTCATGAGATATAAATATTTAACCAATGTATTGGAGGGAGATATAGGTCCCCCTAATCTCATAATGATAACATTCTTATGTGTGCCACAAAATCATAAATCATATATCATAGCATAACCCATGAAATAAAAATGGGATTCATAAACATGATGCCATCATAACATAATCCATATAAAATAAAATTACTTCATAAAAATAATTCCATCATAACATAATCAAATAAATGTAAAAATAGGTATAGAAACAGAACCCTATATTGTCATAGATGTAAAATAATTTTGATAAAACACCTGAGCTGCATTTTTGAGGAAAATATCCTTTTTACTTCAAATTTTTTTTTCATTTCTTAACATTTCATACAATTGTAAACTAAAATAATTTAATTAAAAATAATTTTCAATGAAATCACAAATATCCATTCATTCCATAAAAGTTAAAAAAACATTCTTCTCGTACTTTTTCTTGAAAAGTCAAAAAGTACCTCGTACTAAAAACGACAAAAGATTCCTTTTATATAATTTACTAAAAACTCACCAATGGGTTAAATTGGATTTAAAAAAATTGTATCAGGATAGAAATAATAATAAATATTGAAGAAAAATGTACGTGGACGATAAATATTCCCAAGTAAATTATTAAGTATAAACGATCTGGGATTAAAATGAGATTGTGAGATTTTCCCTTACCTTAGATCTGCTAATCATTGTACGTATCTGATTCTCCGGTATAATGATTTAAATAATGTCATTGACTTATTCCAGAATCATAGTAATTAATATGATATCATATATGTTCATATTTTTATCTTCTTATTTATAATATTTCATTGCTACTTGTTATTCAGGTGTTCATTGATTTATGTTTTTATGCGTGTTTTGTCGAATAAATTCTTATTCCTATTTTTAGGTTATAGGTACCTCATTTAAAGAAAATTATTAGTGTAATATATATAATATATATTATTTCAATTCATTTATATAATCATTATTAAATGAAGATCATGTAGAACAAGTCGCATCACTTCGTAGAGATGGTAGGCCGTACGTACACACGAGTGATGATATCGTTCCCATTATTATATGAATGGAATTGGAGTTGATGATATAATATCTCATAATTAGTATCATTTTCTAATAATCATATATTCATATTCATTAAACCATTATACCCATCCATGTAAGGTGGTGGTGGAAAATAGATTACACCACGGCGTGGAGAAGGTATTCAGTACGTACACACGCGCCGTGATTTCATTTTCTGTAGGATGGATAGAAGGTGAAATAGGGATGTTTTATATTTATAATAATATATTAGTATATGAGTGATAGTGATGTGATTACATTATAATGACAATACTAAATAAGAGGATTTATAAGAAGGATGAATCATTAAAAAATCGGTAGAAGAGATTACATATTCCTCAACATGCCTCCATTAAACATCCTCTTAAAGGACTAGAGTTGGTCTTTTGAGAAGACCAGAACTTCCAGCATATTACTAGGGAAGTGGAGAAGAGTAATGGTTAGGGGTTTTCCAAGCATGAAGGCTCAATGTTGTGTAAAGATGAGAGGGAGGAGGTTCCCTTTTATGAGGGAGGAGAGTGTAACCTTTAGAAACCTCAGAAATATTAATTAATAATAAATCAATCCCCACTTAAAAACCTCCAAAAATGACTCATATTCGAATATTAGATGATATAGGTTTTTAATCTCATCAACCAATAAAATTTAGACATGTTGGAAATTTATTTTAAACTTTATCAACATTATTTATCCTTATTTAATCTATTTAATTTTATTTGTCATAATAAGATTCTAAATTTTAAATTGTTATAAATAATTATTTATGTGTTGTGAATTGTCCATAATTGGAAAATTTATGAAATTTTAGACAATATAAATTTTAATTTATAATTTTAAATTATTTTTGTGTGTTATATTATCTTATTTTTATAAAACAACAATACTCTCAATGTTGACACTATTCATTTAATTGAATTTAAATAAAATCCACATAGAAGATATCTTTGAAATAAAAGATTAAATAGATTCATAACATGTCATATATATCTAGAAAATTCATGTAGCACATTAAATAGTTGATAAGAAGACGGGTTTTAAAATAATGTAGACCCACACGATCCAAATATGGAATCCATTTTTCAAAATTCATAACACAGAATTTGCAGTAATTAATTTAAAATTAATCCTGTTGATAAGAAAACAAGTTTTAAAAGTTAAATCATTGTCAAAGATTGAAATGTTTTTACCTATGAATTCAATGTAAAAATAATGTTAATGAAATGAATTATATTAAATGGTAAAAATATATTCTATTTATAATTTAAAACCATTATATTTTATCATTTATCCATCAAAATTATCTGGTTGAAAAATGTTATTTTTAAGTAAAATTTACCGAGTTTTTACTATTCATCAAAATAAGAACATTTTCATAAAAATATCAAAACACTATCCAATGTAAATTTTTATATCCCTAATCAAAATAAGATTATTATTTTGTAAAATTAAACTTATAAAAATATAAAAAACAAGATTTAATGTGGGTGCACCATCAAAAGGTGGAAAAACTACATTTTTTTAATAATACTTATTTTACAAAAAACATTTATTTTTTTCTCAAACCATGTTCTAGAAAATGTGTAATATAATGTTATAGAACTCAAAATGTATTTAATACTATTATAATGGATAGTTCATAATAATATATTGTTGTTTAGTGAAACCCGGTATTGCGTACTACACACGTTGTCGAGGAAGGTCACGATTGCATGTAATGCAAGCCAAGAAAGTGTTGTGTGTAGTGAAAGATTCTTTTGGTGTTGTGTATAAAATAAGACATAAAAAAATATTTCTCTTAAAATCTCAGGGTGTTACATTCTATCCCCCTTAAAATGAATTTCTCCCTCAAAATTTATCACTTCGTTACAAATAGATGAGGATACCTCTCCCTCATCATATCCTCAAGTTCCCATATATCTTCTTCTAATTGGTGGTTCCTCGATAAAACAATAAAAAAGTGAGTGTTCTTGTTTCTTTTGACTTTTTCGCTAGGATCTAGAATCTTTGTCAGCTGTTCATCATAAGAAAGATCATTCTCCAGAGGTAAAACTTCCGAGGATAGTACATGCGAAAGATTGGGTATGTACTTTCTTAGGAGAGATACATGGAACACATCATGAACTTGAGAGAGATTCAGTGGAAGCTCCAATAGGTAATATACATTCCCAACATGATCAAGTATTTCAAAAGGACAAATATACCAAGGGATCAGCTTTCCCTTCTTTCCAAATCTCATTACTCTCTTCCAAAGAGATATTCGTAAGAACACTTTATCACCCACTTCAAAAACAAGATCTTTTCTTCAGTTGTCAGCATAACATTTTTGTCAACTCTGAGATGCTCTTATGTGTTGTTTAATAGATCTGACCTTTTCTACCATTTCATCATCATGATCAGGTCCTAATTGCTTTCTTTCCCCACCTTTATCCTAGAAAGTTGGAGTTCTACATTTCTTTCAATAGAGATCTTCATAAGGAGTATTCCTAATACTGTAGTGAAAGCTATTATTATAATAAAATTCCACAAAAGGTAGGTGTTGATCCCAACCACATTTGAAATCCATAAAGAAAGCTGTCAACATTTTTTATAGATTTCAAATTGTCTTCTCGGACTGACCATCGGTCTAAGGATGATAAGCAGTGCTGAAACTCAACTCTATATCTAGATTATGCCAAGACTTCGCCAAAACTTTGAGGTAATCCTTGGATCCCGATTAGATATAATGTAAAGATGTACTCAATGAAATCTTACCACTTCGTTTATATATATGCTTGAAATCTGATAAAGAAAGAAATACTATCTAGTAGAAATGTAGTGTGCAGAATTCATAAGATGATCAACTATAACACAGATATCATTATTGTATTTGAATGTTTTGGAAAGTCTAGTGACAAAGACCATAATGATGTTTTTCCATTTCCATTATGGTATGGGTAATGGTTGTAACATCCCCTTAGACATCTGTCTCTCAGCTTTAACTTGTTGAAAATCCAAGCATCAAGAGACATATTCAGCAACATCTCTTTTCATGCTATCCAATCAGAAGTATTGTTTCAGGTCCCTATACATCTTCTTGCTTCCAAGGTGAATAGAGAATGAAGAACCACGAGCATCATCCAATATTTCCTTCTTTAATTATGGGATGGCAGGAACACAAACCTGATTCCTGAATTTTATTATTTCATCACAATCAATGTGGAATTCATGAACATTTCTCACCTTCTTTTGTAACTCTACATCTTCTTTCTCTACCTCTTTAATCTTCACATGTATAGAATGTTGAACATTCATTTGAGAAATATATGATTTTCCCCATCAATTATAATTCCAAGATCCATCCTTTGTAAATCCATAAATTTTGTATCTTTTGTGATCCTCATCATGGATAAACTAGCATGGTCTTGTCAACTTATTGCGTCTTCCACCTTTCTTGCTTTCCCACGGTGGTCATGAATTGAGAATTCGTAATCCTTAATCAGCTCCAACCATCTTATTTGGCGCAATTGAGCTCATTTTGTGTGAAAATATACTTTAAACTTTTATGATCAGTATAAATATCACAAATTTCACCATAAAGATAATGCCTCCATATATTTAATGCAATGATTACCATGGCTAACTCCAAATCATGAGTTGGGTAATTTTTCTCATGGATTTTCAACTATCGTGGGGCATAAACTATCACCATATCATTTTTCATGAGAACACACCCCAATCCCATCATTGATGCATCACTGTATATCACAAACTATTCTCCACTACAAGGCAGTGTGAGCACATGTGCAGTGGATAACCATCATTATATCTCATTGAAATTATTTTCACACTCCTCTGTCCAAATGAACTTAACTCCTTTTCGAGTCATCCTGGTCAGTGGATTAGATAGTTGTGAAAAATATTTCACAAAACTTTGATAATATCCATCCAATCCAAGAAATATTCGGATCTCAGTTACTGTTGATGGTCTCGACCATCTTTAGATAACCTATGTTTTTGATAGATCCACATATATCCTCTCATTTGAGATTATGTGACCAAAAAATGAAACATTTTGAAGCCAAAATTCACACTTGGTAAATTTGGCATAACACTTCTCCTATCTTAGAGTCTTTAAGACAATTCTCAAATGATCATCATGTTCTTCCATGCTCTATGAATATACAATAATATTATCTATAAATACTACCACAAACTGATCAATATAGTCTCTAAATACACTATCCATTAAATCCATGATGATAACAGGGGCATTAGTAAGATCAAATGGAATCACAATAAATTCATAGTGTCCATGCCTTTAATGAAAACCCATCTTTTGTATATCCTCCCTTTTGAACCCTAATTGATGATACCATGAATGATGATAAATAATGTGAAAGTATTGAGCTCTTCGTATTTGGTCAAATAATCCATCAATGCGTGGGAGAAGATATTTTTTCTTGATAGTGATCATGTTATATTCTCCATAATCAATGCAAAGTCTCATTGATCCATCAATATTCTTAACAAATAGAACAGGTGCTACCCAAGGTGATGCACTAGGGAACATGAATCCCTTATCAAGATTATCTTGGTGTTGCTTCTTCAATTCCTATAACTCAATTGGGGTTATTCTATAAGGTGTCTTTGAAATGGGCATAGCACCCGGTATGAGTTCTATTGAAAGCTCAACTTCACGATTTGGTGGAAGACCTGACAATTACTCTAGAAAGTCATAATCAAACTTCCATACAATGGGTGTATTATTAATTGTGAGTTTCTCTCCAACCATTTGAGATAAATAACCATAATTTATTGGAATCAAGAACCATGAGATGAATGAAATTTCCACTGTATGGTTATATTCATCCTTTCATTGATAGATGATCGTTCATTGATCTGGAATATGAAAAGTCTCTTCCCTTATTTGGAAATTGATATGAGATCTATATAATGAAAGCCGAACCATGCCGAGAATCACATTAAATTCCACTATAGGAAGGATCACAATATTTTTAGGAAGAACTTTCCCACAAACTTCAATCGGAGAAGAATTATAATCTTTTGATTTGAATGTTGTGCCATTTGGGGTTGTTAGAGCTAAATCAACATCAAATTGTTGTGATAATATGAAAATAGCCTTAGAAAATTCTTCATAAATAAAAGAGTGGGTGGATCCACAATCAAATAAATCATTTTCTAATTTAGAGTGGATGGTATGTGTACCTTTCACCACATCGTTATCGTACTCCACATCGCCGATAGAAATTTCATGTGACATTCCTTTATCTTTGGCATTAAGAGTTTGTTGGTGTTGATCATCGTCATCAACCATTGGATTAAGGTATTCATTAGCATAATTCCCCATTTCTTTGCACTTGTAACATTGAAGTGTAAGAGGTGAGTTCTGTGTAGACTTTTCTTTTTTCACATCACTAGACATCTTTTTCTAATCATTGCGGTATTCAAATGCCTGATGACCTTCTTTTACACATTTAAAACATTTACTTGTCCTTTTAAGAAAATTCCATCCATGTTTCTTTCCACACTTAGAGCATAATGGAAAACTCATCGAATTTTCAGTGTGGTCTTTAGATTTACCTTTGAGTTCCATTTTCCTCTTCTTATGAAACCCATATAACTGATGGCTTACTCCAAGCTCCGTTTCAACCTTGAGAGCACATCTAAAAATTTTCTCATATATATTTAAGTCCCTTATGGTTAACGCCCTTTGAAGACTTGGTTTTTAGCCACTAAAGAATCGATCGATCTTACACATGGGTTGGATAATAAATTTGGAAGCGTACCTTGGAAGCCTTGTGAAATTTTCTTCGTAGGTACAAATGGATTCATCATGATTTTTCTTTAGTTCATGAAACTCCTTCACCACCTTTTTTCAAAGAATAAAAGGGAAGTACTTATAGAAAAATAAGTTCTTATACTCGTCCCATTCCGTGGACTCAATTTCATCTCTTTGCCTCATATTCTTGATAGGATTCCACCATTGATCTGCATCACATTCCAAACGATATACTACTACGTTGAGTTTATCTTGTTCAGAACATTGTAGAACTGAAAATATCTTTTCAGTTGTACCAATCCATTGTTCAGCCACTAATGGATCAATAGACTCGCTGAATGAGGGTGGACATTTCCTCATGAAGCATTCAACAGAATGTTTCTCCTTCCTTTGATCGTTTGGAAGTCTTGCATGATTCATATATTGAGAAGGTTGTGTGGGAATGGCTACAAGATTTTTCATTCCAGCTCCCATAACATTTGGTTGCTCAGTGGGACAATCATTGCATTGCCCATCACATTCATCAATAACACAGTTCCTTTGATTCTCACCATGAGTTCGTTCAATCCTGATTGGGAGTTTGCTTTCAAGGATGACCGACTCTTATCTAAGGGTTTTGGTTCTTCATCGAATCCTGTAGATCTCTCGGGGGCGAGAAAGAAAGGTGTTTCTTTTGCTGAAGTTCTTTCCGGTTCGTCTGTTTTGAGAAATAGAGGTACGTCTCGTTCCTCGAACATTACCAGACTTGAGAATGGCGGTTTTTCTGTAGTAGCGGATCCGGAGGCTTTGCAGCAACGCATTGATCTTTGTAAGTTTTCAATTCTTGGTCGTGTTATTTATTCCAAGGGTGATAAACCCTGGTTTTATGCGGATCTTAAAGATAGAATTTCTCATTGCTGGGGTTTTAGGAATTGGAAATTGATTCCTATTGGGAGGGGTTTTTTTCACCTCATCTTTCAATCGGGAGATGATTTTAATAAGGCGTGGGATTTTGGAAATCTTCATCTCAAACCTGGTATTTTGAGATTATCCGAATGGGATGTTAATTTTAACCCTTTCAACCTTAAGCAAACTAATGCCCAGATCTGGATCAGACTTCACGGGTTGAATTGGATGTATTGGCATCCTAAGATCCTTAATGACCTTGCCTCATGTGTTGGCACTCCTATTAGATTGGATCAGAAAACTTTTGAGGGGGATCTTGGTTATTTTGCTATAATTCTGGTTGATGTAAACCTGGAAAATAAAAGGCCGGATAATGTCACTCTGATTGCTAATGGTAATAAGATTGCTGTTAAAATAGAATATGAACGTGTTCCTTATTTTTGTGAGGTTTGCAAGATTGTTGGTCATTCTGTGGTGAACTGTAGGATGCTTCAAAAGAAAGTTTTTGCGGTTCCCAAAGAGAAGGATTGGAAGGAGGTTAATTGGAATAAAAATAATAAGAAGATTTTTGTGGAAAAGGAGGTTCCGTTAAAGGATATACCTGGTCCCTCTAGAGTTATAGTCACTTCTAATAAATCTTGGACAGATATCTCTGAAGATGTTGAACAAGGTAGGATTCCTGATCTGCCTAGTCCTCCTACTAAGTTTGGTCAGGAAATGGATAAATTTGGTGGATCCACGTGCATAGAGGATCACATTTTGGATCATAATTTATATTCTGAGATTCATGACCTGATCATGTTTTCGGAATTGGTGGATAACATTTGTGAGCTTGTGGTTTCTTTTCAGGATAGTGAGAATTCTGGGTTTTCCCAGGTTCTTATTGATCTTGTTTTTTCACCCATCACCTCCCCAGTCCAGGTGGTTGGAGCTTCTGCTCCTCCCATTGCAGATTCTGCTTTAAAAGGAGTGGAAACTGCTTCTTTCAAGTCAGATTCTGCTCCTTCGGAAGAGGTGATTGGGGCCCCTTTTCCTTATGTTGGTTCTGCTTCACTGGTTGAGGTTATTGAGGTTCCTGTTGGTCCAGTTGGCATCCTTAGTGATGCCATTAAAAATGGAAAAGGTACCATCAGCAGTCTGGATATAAGTGATCTTATACAGGAGGACTCTTGTACTAAGAGAAAGGCTGGAAGGCCTCCTAAGTCTGGAAAACAGGTTAATGTGGGGGTTAAAAAAGGGGGAAATCATCCCGGTCTTAGGTTTAAATGAAGCTTCTTTTCTGGAATTGTCAGGGTTTGGCCAATCATGATACTATGAGGTCTCTTAGGCTTTTCATTTTAAAGCATAGGCCCCTTCTTATTGGTCTGTCTGAACCCAAAAGGGTTTTTTCTCCTAATATTTCCAATTTTGAAAACCTTGGTTTTCATTTTGTGGAATCCAATAGATCCTCATCGGATATTAAAAGGTTATGGGTTTTGGCTCATTGTTCTTTATCGCATATTTCCCTAATTTCTAATTCTGATCAGCATGTCACATGCTCTTTTTTTCTTCAAGGTTTGCAACATTTCTGCTCTTTTATTTATGCTCATAACTGTTATCAGGGTCGTAGGAATTTATGGATGGATATTGGGTCTCTCAATTCTTCGATCTCTGGTCCGTGGTCTATTCTTGGTGACTTTAATTCCATCATGAATTCTGATGAGAATATCGGAGCCATGTCTAATGTTATCTCTTCTAGGGAGTTCAAAGCTTGTATTGATAATAGTGGGTTGATTGAAGTAAATCTTGTTGGGGCTAAGTATACATGGTACAGGAAGGTTTTGGACCGATTTTTTGCTAGTAGAATTGATAGGGCCTTTGTCAATGAGGCTTGTCTTGATTTCTGGGGTTTTATTTCTTGTATGACTCTTTCCAGAATCAACTCTGATCATAATCCTATTATGGTTGACCTTGTGAGTAAGGATCCCAAACCTCCTTTGCCTTTTATATTTAATAAGGCCTGGGTTAATCATCCTGAATGTAGAACTATTGTTGAACAAACTTGGAATTCTTGGAATGGAAGGGATAATGATTTTGCTTGCGTCATTAAGCTCAAACTTCTTAAAAGAAATTTGAAATTCTGGAGTAAATATCGTTTCAGTTCCCTTGATTCTGAAATTTCCTCTCTTGAGGATTCTATTCAACAAATGCAGGCGCAAAATTCTTCAAATAATTTCTCTAATGATATTTTGGGTGAGACTCATCTGGTTTCCAAGCTTAATAATTTGTTGAATCTTAATGATGCTTTTCAAAGAGATAATTTTAAGGCTAATTGGTTGAGAGATGGGGATAGAAATTCTAAATTTTTTAATTCTTTCCAGAGAATTAGGAAAGTCTCAAGGCCTCTCTCTTTGGTTAGAAATGGGAATAATGTGTTTGATAACAGAAGGGACCTTTCTGAGCATGTTGTTTCTTATTTTAAGGATCTCTTTTCTAGTTATTTCCCTCTTGATGATCCTGTGGAGAGTATTATTCCGACTCTTGTTAATCAAGAGGATAATTCCAGTCTTACATCCATTCCTTTAGAATTTGAAATTAAAGAAGAGACCTTTAGTCTAAAGTCTGATAGCTCCCCGGGTCCAGATGGTTTTGGGAATTTTTTCTTTCAGACTTACTGGGATGTCATTCATGAGGATGTTTGTAGGTTGGTTACTCGTTTTTTTAAAGGTGGATCTCTTACTCAGGGTCTAAATGCTCAATTCCTTGCCCTTATTCCAAAGACTGAGAATGCTAATGAGATTCATTTGTTCAGACCTGTTGCTATGATCAATACTATTTTTAAAATTATTTGCAAAATCTTAGCTACTAGGCTGTCTTCTATTGCCAGTAAGATTGTTTCTCCTAATCAGTTTGGCTTTATTAAGGGTAGGTCTATTCAAGATTGTCTTATTACTGCATCTGAATGTGTTAATCTTCTTAAGAAATCCACAAGGGATGGTAATATTGCTCTCAAGTTGGACGTCAGGAAAGCTTTTGATACTATAAATTGGAATTTCATTTATAAGGTTCTTCGTTTTTTTGGTTTTGATGATGTTTTCATTAATTGGGTTAAAATCATTTTCGAGTCTGCTCGTATCTCTGTCCTTGTTAATGGCTCCCCTGAGGGCTTCTTTGCTTGTTCTAGAGGTGTCAGACAAGGTGACCCTCTCTCGGCCATTATTTTTTCCATAGCAGAGGATTATCTTAGTAGATTACTTTCTATTATGGCTGGTAATGGGAATCTGTATTCTATTAGTGCTAGTAGAGGTTTTGTTGCTCCCACTCACTTGTTTTATCATGATGATATTATTCTTTTCACTAAAGAGAATAAGAGGAATATTAAAAATATTAAGCGTTCCCTTTTGCATTATGAAAAAGTCTTTGGGCAAGAGATTAGCTGGGACAAGTCCTTTGTTTATTTTGGAAGGAATTTTCCTATTTCTAGGAAGAATGACATTATTAGGGACTTGGGTATTCATGAAGGTGTTTTTCCCTTTACGTATTTAGGTGTTCCTATGTTTTTGGGGAGGCCTAAAGCTTGTTATTTTTCTGATATTGTATGTAAAATCAGACGTCATCTAGCTACATGGAAGGGTAAGTCCCTTTCCTTGGCTGGTCGGGTTTGTTTGGTTAGAGCTGTTATCATATCTAAGTTTGTTTATTCTTTCATGATTTATAAGTGGCCGATCTCTCTTATCAAGAGCATTAACGTTTCTATTAAAAATTTTATTTGGAGTGGCAATATTTCAGAGAGGAAATTAGTTACTGTTTCTTGGAATAATTGTTGTAAACCCTATGATGCTGGGGGTCTTGGTATTAAAAATCTTGAGGTGTTTAATGATTCTTTACTGGCCTCGTTCATTTGAAGGCTTGTCAATGATAAATCTCAGTCTCTGGACTTTCTCCGCTATAAATTTAGGGATAGGCTCAAGAATGGAGTTTTTAATTATCTGGATTCTTCTGTTTGGCCTGCTTTTAAATACATCTTTTCTTCTATTGACTCTCATGCCAGATGGCTTGTTTCAAGGAACTCGTCTTTATCCTTTTGGAAGGCCAATTGGACTGGATGTCCTTTAGCTGACTCCTTGTTGGATGATGATTTTAATGTTGATATGGATGCTATGATTAAGGATCAGCTTGATAATATGGGGGGTCTCCCTAATCATATTGTTACTATTATCAATAGTTACTGTTTCTCTAACAGAGAGGATTTTTGGGCGTGGGAACCTGCTTTTAATGGCCTGTTGACTTGTAAAAATTTTTATTGTCATTCTTTATCTTGCAATATAGGGTGTAAATGGATGAGGGATCTTCATATGAACATTATTAGGCCCTCTCGGTCTTCTTTTACCTGGAGATTGGCTCATGGGAAACATCATACTGATTGTTTCCTTCAGAAATGTGGCATCTCTCTCTGCTCTTCGTGTGTGTTTTGTTATCAACATAGGGATGATATTGATCATTTGTTTATTAGTTGTGTCAATGCCTCTTCAATGTGGAAGGCTGTTTTTGATATCTTTGAAATTCCCATGCCTAATATGTCTTCAATTCATCATTTCCTTCAAAGCTGGAATTCTATTTCGCTCTCTCCCCAATTGTTGGATCTTTTTAGAGTCGCTGCTTCTGAACTCCTTCATTTTATTTGGTTTGCTCGAAATAAGATGATTCATGATAAATTTTCCTTCTCGGTTAGTGGGGTTTTATCCGATATTCTTGGTGCTATGCGTAATGTTGTTATTCCAAGGAAGCATTTTTGCTTTAACTCGGTTCATGATTTGTCCGTTCTGAACAGGATAAGTGTTAAGGGTAATTTCAAGCCTCCGCGTGGTACTTTAGAAGTTCTATGGAAGGAACCTTTTTTTGGTTGGATAAAAGTAAATTCAGATGGTGCTTCTAGGGGTAATCCGGGGCATTCTGGTTATGATGCTGTTTTCAGGAATCATAAAGGGGATGTCCTTGGTTGTTTTCATGGTTCTTGTGGCTTTGCCTCTTCACTTGAGGCCGAAATGCTTGGCATTATTGTTGCTGTTGATCAAGCTGTGCAGCGTGGTTGGGATAATTTGTGGTTTGAGAGTGATTCTTCTGTTGTTGTTTCTGCAATTAGGATGGGTTTTTATCACTTGTCCTGGAAGCTTACTAATCGCTGGATTATTTGTTTGGAGACTCTTTTTTCTTTGAATCATATTATCACTCACGTTTATAGGGAAGCCAATTCTGTTGCTGATGGTCTGGCTAATAAAGGTGTTAATGGTGTTGATTTTGTTTGGTTTGATAAAATTCCTGATGATCTCCTTATTTTTATTAATAGGGACCGTGACAAATCCCCCATTTTTAGACTTTTGTAAGTTTCTTTTGGGGCCTGTTTGTTTTTGGAGTGGCTTGTTTCTTTTTCTTCAGGTTGGCAGTAGAGCTTTGCTGTGTCGAGTTGCTGTGGTTTCCCAAATTCTGGGATTCAGTGTGCTGATCTGGAGCAGGCTGGAGTCTGCAGAGTAGCTGGCTTCATTTGGTTTCCCAAATTCTGGGAATCAGTGTGTTGTTTGGAGCGGGCTGGAGGCTTAGTTTCTGGCTTCTTTTGGTGGAAGGATGGCTTTTTTGTTGCTGTTTTTGGCTAATAAAAGCCAGGGATGATGGAGATTCTTCTGTCCTGGTGATATCTTTCTTGATCCGGCTTTGATCTTTTTTGGCGGCTTTGGTGGCCTCATTCCATAACCCACCTTTTTATTGGGTGTTTGTCGGCTTTGGTTTCTTTCTTTTTCACCTTAACCATTTTTTATGGTTTTGGTGTTTTTTGTTTGTATTTTTCTTGTTCTGTTTTCTTTTTTCTTTAATAAATTTCCATTAATAATAGCTTACTCATGGCCATTTCTATAATACCAATATTTTGTTCTATGCTAAGACATATCCTCAGGGTTCTTACTATGGCTTTCACATCCAAGTTTTCAAAGGTTGACTATACCTTTCCTCTGATATGAACTATAATAACCCATACTTTAAATACATTGTTATTACTTCAGAATTGAAGAATAATTATTACAACATATAACAAAAACATGATAGACTGTATAGGTATAGTGTCTTTAGAAACTGGGAAACATAAAAAACTATTTCAAAAAGCATCTACATTGTCTCACGTTTATTTCATCATATCTAGAGTCCCATTTGTCATATCCTACTTAATATCCTTCTTCTTGACTTGGGGAAAAGAAAACATACAAAAGGGTGAGATCAAATGCTCAGTAAGGGTAAACGAATGAGATATCAATCATATCATATTCATAAGAACATAACATTTTGAAAATCTTATCCGGTAAAAGAGATCATAATATCATGACTTGGGATAAATCATTATAGTGAAATGTAATCCCAATAATCATAACATAAAACATGAAACTTTGTGTCATACACACATAATAATAGAAAGTCATTTCATATTAGTCAAGACTCATTTCCAAAACTATCATAGCGGAAAAAGTCCATTTCTGAACTGAGTTCACCCCTTATTCCAGTCCTGTATCACTGAACTAGATTAACTTTCCATTCGAGCCATTTCTATCTCGTGATATATAAATATTTACCAAATGCATTGGAGGGAGATAGGTCCCACCAATCTCATAATGATACAATTATTATGTGTGCCACAAAATTATAAATCATATATCAAAGCATTACCCATGTAATAAACATGGGATTCTTAAACAAAATGACATCATAACATAATCCATATAAGATAAATGGACTTCAAAAAAATAATTACATCATAACATAATTGAATCAATGTAAAGATTGGGATAGAAATAGAACCCTTTATTATCTTAGATGGAAAATAATTTTGATATAACACTTGAGCTCCATTCTTGAGAAAAATATCTTTTTTTACTTCCAAATAACTTTTCCCTTCTTAAAATATCATTCAATTGTAAAATAAAATAAGTTAATTACAAATATTGTTCTATGAAATCATAAAAATCCTTTTATGCCGTATAAGTTAAAAAAACATTCTTCTCTAACATTGGCTATAAAAGTCAAAAAGTACCTTGTACTAAAAATAACAAAAGCTTCCATTCATATCTTTTACTAAAAATTTACCAATGGGTAAAATTGGATTTAAAAAATTTTAGGAGGATATAAATAATATTACATATTGATGTAACATGGATGTGGATGATAAATATGCCCCAGTAAATTCTGAAGTATAAAAAATCATGGATAAAAATGACATTGTGAGATTTTCCCTTACATTAGGTCCGATTAGTGTTGTACATATCCGAATCTCCTGTATAATGAATTAAGTAATGTCATTGACTTATTCCAGAATCATAGTAATTATTATGGTATCATATATTGTCATATTCTTATTTTCTTATTAATAATATTTCATTTCTACATGTTATTCGGTTGTTCATTGCTTTATGTTCTTTTGCGTGTTTTGTCGAATAAATTCTCATTCCTCCTTTTAGGTTGTAGGTACCTCATTGAAAAAATGGTATTAGTAAAATATATGTCATATATATTCATTCAATTCCTTTATATAATCGTTATTCAATGAAAATCATGTAGAACGGGTCGCATCACATCGTGGAGACGTTAGGCCGTACATACGCACGAGCGATGATATCGTTCCTATAATTATATGAATGGAATTGGAGTTGATGATATAATATCTCAAAATCAATATAATTTTATAATAATAATATATAGTTATTCATTACACCATTATACCCATCCAAGAAAGGTGGTGGTGGAAAACAGATTATACCACGGCGTGGAGACAGTATTCTGTACGTACGCACGTGGTGTGATTTCATTTTCCGTAGGATGGATAGAAAGTGAAATAGGGCAGTTTCATATTTATAATATGATATCATTATATGAGTGATGCTGACTTTATTACATTATAAATAAACCAATAAATAAGAGAAAGTATAAGAAGGAAGAAACTTGAAAGAATCGGTAGAAGAGATTACCTCTTCCTTATCGTGCCTCCTTTATACTTCCTCTTAAGGGACTCGATTTGGTATATTTAGAAGACCATGACTTTCAGAATATTACTATGGAAGTTGAGAAGATTAATGGGCAGGGTTTGGCCAAGCATGAAGGCTCAATGTTGTGTAAAGAGTAGAGGGAGGAGGTGCCCATTTATAAGGGAGGAGAGGGGCACCTTTGGAATCCTCAAAAATATTAATTAATAATAAATCAATACCCACTTAAAAATCTCCAAAAATAACTCATATTTGAATATTTTATGATATGGGGTTATAATCACATCAACCAATAAAATTTAGACATGTTGTAAATTTATTTTAAACCTTATCAACCTGATTTATCCTTATTTAATCTATTTAATTTTATATGTGGTAATATGTTTCTAATTTTTAAATTGTAATAAATAATTACTTTTGTGTTGATAATTTTCCATACATGGATAATTTAGGAAATTTTCTACCATATAAATTTTAACTTATAATTTTTAAATATTTTTGTGTTTTTATATTTTGTAATTTTTATAAAATAACAATAGTGTCAATTTTGACACTATTTATTTATTTGAATATAAATAAAAACCACACAAAAGATATGTGAGAAATAAAAGATTTAATAGATTCATAACATATTATATTTATCTATAAAATTCGTGGAGCACATTAAATAGTTCATATAATATTTATTTTAATAATTTTAAAATAATTTATTTTATATTTCGACAATAAAATAATTTCAACATCACTATTTTGTCGCCTTTAATGATAAATATTTAATCCCTAAAAATTCTAATCAAGTTCACATGATGTAGATAATTTGATTAGATTTATGGAGACTATACATTTTCTTTGTTTCATGATGTTTATCACTAAATTAAAATTAGTATACTTATAAGCTTTAAGAGAGTGACATGTTGTCACTTTCTTTTGTTTTAATAATAATTAAATTATATCCATGATTAGAAGTCCATAAAATGAATCTATTCAGACCCTTAAGTGATATGGGCCGACTTTTAGTCATCCAATATAATTTTCGAAGGTTTTAGGTTAATTTCATAATTTTTTTACCCTTAATTAATGGATTTACCTTTAACACTAGTAAAAAAATTATCGTAGTTAATATTCATAATGTCAAAAAAATAAAAGTAACCAATTAACATAATATGTACCCCCTGAATCCAAATATGGAATCCATTTTTCAAAATTCAAATGACAGAATTTGGAGTAATTAATTTAAAATTAATCTCGTTGTAAAGAAAATGGGTTTTAAAAGTTAAAACATTGTCAAAGATTGAAAAGTTTTTACCTATGAATTCAATGTAAAAATAGTTCTAATGACATGAATTATATTAAATGGTAAGAATATATTCTATTTATAATTTAAAACCAGTAAATTTTATCATTTAACCGTCTAAATTATCTTGACGGAAGATGTTGTTTTTATGTAAAATTTTGTGTGTTTTACTATTCATCAAAATAAGAACATTGTCAGAAAAATATCAAAACATTATAAAATGTAAATTTTTATATACTAATTCAAAAAAAAATTTATTTTTTAAAAGTGAACTTATAAAAATGTCAAAAACTTGATTTAATTTGGGTGTTCCATCAAAAGGGGACAAAACTGCATTTTTTGAATAATACTTATTTTACCCAAAAAATTTATTTTTTTCTCATACCATGTTCTAGAAAATGTGAAAGATAATGTTATAAAATTTAAAAAAAAATTAATACTATTAATAATGGATAGTCCATAATAATATATCGTTGTTTAGTGAAACCCGGTATTGTGTACTACACACGCTATCAAGGAAGGTTGTGATTGCGTGTAACGTATGCCAAGCCAGTGTTGTGTGTAGTGAATGATTCCTTTGGTGTTTCATATAACATAAGACATAAAAAAATATTTCTCATAAAATCCAAGGGTGTTAAACTACATGCCATGATACCTATGGAAATCATCGTTTAATGACCAAGGTACATAATGATAAATTCTTCCCCAATGTATCCTTGAATGCTAATTAGAGTGATAGTAAATATTATAAATCATAAGCTAAATAATATTCTGCGGATGAAGATAATACATTACCTACTTATGAAGATGTTTCTTGGTTTTCTAAGCTCCTTGAAAATGATAATTCTATGTCAAGAAAAAACATGAAAAGGAAAATTATAGGATTTCTATTCATACTAAAAAAATATTAGATCCTTCTAAAGATATTGATAATAAAATTTATTATTTTGAAGTAATTTCAAAAACCCTTGAAGAAGTTATTTCTGAGATGGATAAAATTTATATGGATATATTAAATTAATTTATATGAAAAATGTTTTTGAGCATTACTCTAGTGCCAAAACTAATGATTTTGATGATAAGAACTTAGTTATTATCCTAAAGTTAGAAATATTTTTCTTTGAGGAAGTGTTTTCAAACATTAACTTAGGTACAGAAAATTTTCATAAGATGTATTCTCAAATTCAACATCTATGGAAAATTTATGGTTTTGGTTATTCTAGTTCAAAAACTATTTTTAGTAAAAATTATTTTGTTCCTCAAAGTGCTCCTTTCTGCACTAAGTGTCTATAAAGTGGTCATTGGGAAAAAAATTATTCCTTAAACAGAACTCAGTCATTAGGTTTTCATAAAGCCTATTTTTCTAAGAAAATGTGGATTCTTAAAAAAATCTGGACTATCCAGATCAATGAATTTTTGTGTTCCAAAAGTCTAGCACTCTTATTTTTAAGAAATTAAAGATATTACCAACAAAAATACATGGTACATGGGTAGTGGATGTTCTCGGCATATGACTGGTAAAAAGAATCTTTGATTAGATTATCATGATGAATGGAGGAAAAGTAATTTTCTGAGATAAATCTAAGGGATAAATTATTGATATGGGTAATATCGTATTTCATGGAAAGGGTTTCATTTTCAATGTTTTCTTTGTTACAGGTCCTAATAAAAACTTCACTATCATAAGTCAGTTATTTGATGAAGGATACCATGTGAATTTTAGGAATGAAAAGTTCTTAGTACACAATTCCAAAGAAGAGTTTATTCTTTCAACCCATAGGCAAGAGAATATTTACACATTAATCTTAGAAGATGTTACGATCCAAGACCTACCATGCCTTCATGCAATGTAAGATCATTCTTATTCGTGTCATAGAATGTTAGAACAATGAAACCTTAGGTACTTATGAATATTCTCTATGAAATTAATAGTTTAGGATCTATCGGAGATTATATTTGATTTTTGTATGGTTTTTGATCCTTGTCAATATGAAAAGAAACGCAAATCAAGTTTTAAATTAGTTGGTGAAGTCTCAACCACTGATGCATTATAGATGGTGTATATGGATCTTTTTGGTCCAACAAAAACTGGAAGCATTGGAGGGAAATATTATGTATTTTTATTAGTTGATGATAACTCTAAATTTATGTGGATCTATTTTCTTACAAAGAAGTCTGAATTGTTTTCTTATTTCAAATGTTTTAGAACCCAAGATAAAAATGAGAAAAACATTCGTTTGATAATTCTCCATAGTGATCATGGAAGAGATTTTCAAAATTATGATTTTGAAACTTTTTGTAGTAGAAAAGGCATTACTCATAACATCTCATCACCCAGAAGACCACAACAAAATTGTGTGGTTGAAATAAGAAATAAAATTCTTCAAGAGATAACAAGAACCATGTTGATTAAAGATTCTGTTGCCAAACATTTTTGGTCTGAAGCAGTATGTACTAATTTCTATAATATAAATCATGTTTTGAATAGACCTTTCTTAATAAAACTCTTTATGAGTTATGGGATGGTAGAAAACATAGACTTTCCTAATTCAAAACATTTGGTTGCAAGGTATTCATTTTGAATACTAAAAATAATATACATAAATTCTCACCAAAATATGATGAAGTAATTTTCTTTGACTACTTGAGAACATCTTAGGTTTATAGTGTTTTCAATTAAAAATATTGGTACTGTTGAAGAAACAATACATTTCAAATTTGATTAAACTGATCATTTTGTTTTCAAACATCATCACCCTACATCCTCAGATGTATTTTCAAAAACTTATTATCAACCCTTAATAGAAGATATTTCTGATAAGGACAATGCTCAAGAAAATATTTCGAAATCATTTACCCTTGAATATTTCCTACCCTATATTGATGAACAGGTTTCACAAAACCCTAATAAATTATTTCTATAGAATAATCCCACTGATAGTATCATTGGTGATGTAAATAAACTTGTAAGGACTATCAATTCCTTAAGAAATGATGTAGAACATATAGATTTACTTTCCCAGGAAGAACCAAAAAGCACTGATGAAGGTTTGGGTGATGATGATTGGATAAAATAAATGCATGATGAGAAAAATGAATTAGAAAGGAATAAATTATGGACCTTAGCTGAAAGGCCTAAATAATCTTCTGTTATTGGATTAAAATGGGTCTTCAAATATAAGTGGGATGAAAATGAAATCAATGTAATAAATAATGGTACATTGGTTGGTAAAGGATATAATCAACCAAAAGGAATAGACTATGAAGAAACCTATACTCCAGTAGATATACTTGAATCTATTCGTATTCTTATTTCCTTTGCAGGATTATTTAATTTTAAATTTTTTCAAATGGATGTTAATTGTGCATTCATTAATGGTTATGTTCAAGATGATGTTTTTGTTGAAAAACCTCTTGTTTTTGAAGGTACAAAACATCCTGAACATGTTTTCAAACTTTCCAAAGCTTTGTATGGACTCAAGCCATCCCCCAGAGCCTGGTATGAAGGACTTATAATATTTTTTCTTCTAAATAAGTATTTTATGGTAAATGATGATCCAACTATTTTTATAAATTAAGATAAGATAAATTTTTTGATTTCACAAATTTATGATGATGAAATTATATTTGGCTCAAATCAGCAATATTTAACTGATTCCTCTGTGGATCTAATGAAATATGAGTTGAAAATGAGTATTATGGGGGACTTAACATTTTTCCTTGGTTTTTAAATTTCTCAAAAAGTAGAAGGAATATATATATCCCAACATAAGTACATTAATGATCTTCTTATAGAGTTTGGACATGAAAACACTAAGAGTATAAGTACTCCCATTGGTACCTCAAATTCCATTGATCTTAACGACGATGGGAACCACTTCATAAAACATCTTTTAGAGGTATTATAGGAAGTGTACTTTACTAGATAGCTATTCATCCAGACATAATGTTTTCTGTATTCTTATGTCTAATATATCAATCCAATCCTAAGGAATCTCATTTTAAGGAAGTCAAAATAATTATTCCTTACTTAAAGGGGTCTATTGATCTTGGACTCTTTTATTCCTCTGGAAATGATTTTGTTTTAAAACATTTTTTAGATTTTGACATTGGGGGATGTAGAATGGATAGGAAAAGTTCATCTATAACATGTCATTTCTTAAGAGATTTAATAGTATCTTGGTCATGCAAAAAGAAACACTCAGTAGCACTTTCCACTACAGAAGATAAATATGTAGCAGCTGGAAGTTGTTTTGCACATGTGTTGTGGATGGAAAACACACTCATAGACTATGGTATGTGTGTTACCAAAACAAAAATATTTTTTGATAAAAATACTTCCACTTCCTTAAGTAAAAACCTTACACATCACTCTTGTTCAAAACACATAGATATTAGGGATAAATTTCTTAGGGATCAGACACAAAAAGGATTCATCATTCTTAAATTTATCAGAATGCATGATTAACTTGCTAATATTTTCAAAAAAATATTTACCATAATATATATTTTAATACATTAAATAGATGTTAGTAATGATAACTATTATTTAATCATCCTTATTAACTTTTTGTTGAATCCTATATTCTTATAGTAAGAAATTCCTTTTAATAGGGGGTGTACATCTGCTTGATAGTTATAATGAAAAATATTTGTAATGAAAATTATTTGTAATGAAAAGTTTTCCTAATGAAAAATTTTCATTATAGAAATTTTCCATTCTAAAATTTATCATCGTTTAAAATATTATGTAGCCTAAAATTATTTGTAGTTAAAATATTTCATTAAATAAAATTTTCGAAGTAACAATTTTTGTAGTTAAAATTTTTGTAATCAAAATTTTCGTAGTTAATAATTTCATATTCAAAAATTTTATAGTTAAATTTTTCCATAATCTGTTTTTTCAGAATCTACTGTTCATTAATTACAATTTTACTTATTAAGAATAATCTTTCTGGAAATATAAATGGTATGTTACCTTTTCTAATTCTTCGTAATATTTTTTTTCTCTTGCTGGTATTTTATTTTTTATTTTAAAATTTTCAAATTCAAATTTCCTTAAATCTGAATGTTTTATATTTAAAACCACACAAGATTAGAATTTTTCAATATCCATCTTCGGCTATCAATTCAACCATCAGATATCCACAGGATGCATTCAATCATTTGATCAATCATGGATGTTGAACCGTCACATCAATTGCCTTTATAAAGGAACCCATATATCTTGTCACCCATCGAACTAAAGCCTTCATGTTCTGAAGCTCTGCCCTTCCAACTTAGGTTCGTTCCAGATCATCAGGGTTTCCTCGATTCCAAATGTTTGTTGAAGCTTCATCTCAAAAAGATATTTCATCTGAAAAGAAAATCTCTGAATGGAATATTTAAAGAGACAGGTTGGTTCTTCTGAATTTCTTTGCTAAGTATGATTCCATTATCTCTAAGAATATCATGATGAATGGGTGGTAGAGTGTGTGAATATCTATACCAAAAGCACATGATTCAATCTATCCGGAGTTCCAGGTTGAATTCTATGAGACAATATGCTTTTTCAATGAAGGAGTAAGAGATAAATTTTCTTTCAAGAGTTAGGGGAAGACATATTATCTTTTTATAACTTGTTATCCAGTCTGATTGGCATTCCTTATGAAGGGGAAGTTGTACTCACAAACTACGCGATGTATCTGGTTCTTTTGATAGGGAAAAAGCACAATCCATCCTTGGTCTTTCATAGGTGAAGACTTCGACGATAACATATCTATCTACAAACCATCGTATTAATGAATTGTTGGTTCAAGGGATTTCCATATCGAGAAAAGTGGATAAGAATACTCTAAAGAAGAGTGATATGTATATATTGGATTTTTTGGTGAACCTCAGAAAGATGAACATGGTCATGTATATCATCGTTACGATTGAAAATATCAAGAAAAGGATTTTGTAATCTTAGATTATCATTTATCCATCCATTATTTAAAAGATCATTGTTCTTGGTAATCATTATTTCAAGATTGAATGTTTTTCCAACCCGAGGAACTCCAAGGTGATGCTGATAAGTGATGATACTCAGAAGAGGATGAAGATTGGATTTAATAGTAAATCTGTAGAATTTTATGATCTATTAGAAAGGGAAGATGATTCCTTAAAAAAGAAATAGGATGTATTTGAGACATCTAATAAGGGTGGAAGGAAGAGGAAATCCAATTATACAGAAGAAAAAGAAAAAACCCCGATGGCTAAGGAATGTCAGCCAGCACCACCGAAGACTAAGAAGAAAAAGTTGTATACTGATAAAGGGGTTTCAAAGTAGAGAGAAGATATGAAGAAAAAGAAATTATGGGAGAATTATTTTGGAATGGATCCTACTGAGGAAAAGGATTTGAAATAAATGGATTCTGAGGATCTTGATATGAAATAGAAAGATAAGAAGTAAAAGAAGAAGATGTAGGAAGTAGATATAGTTCAATCCCTTCTCAAGGAAACCGAGAAAGCTTCTGAAAATGTTCATGTACTATAGTCATTTCTTCTAGAATCACATCCTAAGACTCCGGGAAAAAAGTTTATAATTCTAGAGAAACATCAAGAAGATGTAGTTGAAGAAGAATAAGTAGTTGAAGAATAAGAAGTAGTAGAAGAATAAAAATGCATTGGTGACACTGAAGATGTGTAAAAGCAGGTATAGGAATACCATTGGAAGGAAATCCCTTTTGATAAATTATTATTCCGAACCTCTCATGCCAAATCGTCAAATCTTCTTACTCCTAGGAAGGATGAAGTGTAGGGAGAAGATTAATTAAATAAATTATATGATGAAAAAAGCATCATTAAATATTTCATTCACCCAGAGGATGTTGAGGTAGAAGGTGAGAAGGAAGAAGATTATGTATACAAAATTGTTCATCTATCAGATAGTTAACATGAATCACTTTGTCTAGAAGAAGTCATTTTGAAGGATGATAAGGGAAAATTGGTGGTTGTGTATACTCCTAGAAAATATATGGTAATGAAGAAATAAGTTGGTGGTTCATCGAAGAGGAAGGTCGTTGAATTAGAAAAGGAATCCTAGCCAACCAAAGTCTAAGATTCAAAATCGTCCTCTCTTGTAAACGACTTTGTAATTCAGTCTTTTAAAAATATTGTTGGGACTTTAACAATATTTCCCAGTATAGATTCAAGATGGAAGATCCTTCGTCATTCATTAAATCAAAAATCAAATTCAATATCCATGGTGATGGATAAGTTTGTAAATTTCAAGGCAGACTTCAAGACTTTTCTTATGAGTTATGAATATCATAAAAGATCTTGAAAGAATATGAAAAGTAGTTCAAGGAATACAATAGAAGAGATTAAAATATTTGATGAATTTCAATATATATTCAAGTATTATTTTGACATAAATGATGTGAAGATCAAGGATCTCACTAATAGATTTGAGGAAAACCTACCTCTTGAACAGACTTCTCAGAAGAAAGAAAGAATGATCTGAATTGGAAATTGAATTCAGTTTCTCAGAGTTAGAAGAGTGAAATGGTTCTATGAATAGAGAGAGAAGAGGAGCTTGTTAAGTAATAATATGTCGTGAAGGCTCAGGTGGAATCTCTTAAGGCTGAGGTAGAGAAAATTAAAGACATAGAGATGAAAACAGAAGAACATTATTAGTTGCTCAAGCATGCAGAAGAGGATCTCAAGGATCTCAAGAAGCTAAAGACTATTTCAAAGAAGATGATGCCGAAGGAGAAGTAAGGATATTAATTTCCAAATCTAATCTTTTGTTGTATTATTCAGTTGTACATATTCATTAAATCCTAATAAAATTCTGGTTACTCTATATATTTTTTGGTTTTTTAGTACTAATCTTTCAGGTACCAAATTTCCTTTCCATTCCCTGTATTTCTTTTTGAAAATAACAAAGGGAGAGAAAGAAATGTAAAAAATGAATTCTTAGTTGAGAATAAATTTCTTTATGTAATGAGGAGTTCATCTAAGGATAAGTTTTCATCATTAGGATTTTCGTAGGAAATAAAATGAAAAGTATCAATCATGAAATTTAGAAAATGATCCTTAATATTTCCAAAGCCTATGGGTGAGCTAGTGTTATTCACTTTGATCCATCTGTAAAGGGAGATAAGTATTTTATTTTCTCGACCATAAAATTTATAAGTCCTTATTTTCTTTTTCATAAGGATTTTCTTCCATTCCAAAAAGGGGGAGATTGTTCAGTCAATAAGGATTCCTTATGAATTTTACATTTCTTTATGTTTTTAAAATCACCAAAACTCTATATTAAGGGAAATTTTATTTTCCATGAGTTTTATCTTGATAAAGAAAAATTTTCCATCCCAATGGAAATTTATCCTCACCATGTTTTTCATTGTTCATATTTTTTGAATCTCTAAATATAACACTTTTTATTCCTAAATGAAAAATTCGGTTTCGCATCTAAAACCTCAGAATTATAAAAATACGTAGATATAGATTTTTATATTTTTAGGATCTAAATTCCGGTTCTAAATTATTTGAAATTCTGACTCCGAATTATCAAAAATTCATACTTTTAATTCTCTAAAATTAAGACTCCTACTTCTCTAAAATTCAGTCTCCAAATTCTCTGAAATTCTGATTGCAAATTCTCTGAAATTCAGGTTCAAAATTTCTTATAATTCTGTTTCCTAATTCCTTAGAATTAAGACTCTGAATTACATAGAATTCTGCATTGGAATGATTTAGAATTTAGAATAAAAATTCCTTATAATTAAGGATTCGAATTCCTTAGAATTAAGACTCCTAATTCTTTAGAATTCAGGTTTATAATTCCTTAGAATTCAAACTCTGAATTCATTAGAATTTAGGTTCCGAATTCTATATAATTTAGACTCCGAATTCCTTAGAATTCAGACTTTTAATTCCTTATAATTTATACTATGAATTCCTTAGAATTCAGATTCTGAATTCCTCAGAATTCAGACACCGGTGTCTATAGAATTTTGATTTCAAATTCCTTGAAAAATAGAATCAGATTATCCTTGTAATATAGATACTATGGATAACATTATTAGACCCCGAATATTATTTTACCTTAGACTCTGAAAAATAATTTTGGTTGGAAACCATATTTTACTTACTATTGTTTGAGTGATATAATGATGTCATGCATTCTGTTTCTAACCAACCTTTGTCTGAGTGTCACATGTACAGGTCCCTCTAAATTACAACGAAAAATATGATTATTGGAAGAGGGAGCTGACATTTGTAAATTTTCTTATGAATATGAGCTCATTTTAACGAGGTCACAACTACAACAATTGTTCTAAAACTCTATAGATTACTTGCTAAAGTGATTTATAGAGAGAGACTTTAATGATTTGTGCATACTGAACATCATGTTCAGAATTGCTTCATGTGACCCCAAATGTTGCTGAGTACATTCGAGGGCTTCCAGGGATAGGAATATAGAGGTTTTTAATACCTTGAAGTTGGGGGGCTAGCAAAGATAGAAAGACGGACTCCGATATTCATATTTAGGGATTACCCTAATTTCGGTACGATATAAATTCTTTAATGTATAAATCAATGGACCTTTATCCAAGGTTTTTGGATACCATACTCTTTGGGTTAGAGGATTTACTACATGTTACAAATGTTATTTTATTTTTTTCCTCTGTATTTTGATTAACAAGGAATGTATAACTATCTTATACATTCTTGTACTTGTATACTATGATTAGTGAGATTCAATACGCTTTAACGTAGAATATTTTTTCTTGTAATATTTTCTTAATTTTCATTCTGGGAACCATATTTCTAGAATCAGTCAACTGTGTAGAACTACGAGGTCTTGTTAATTTACCTTGTATATATTTTTTTAACATTACCATATTTAAAAGTTCCAAAATAATTTTCTAATGTATACAAGTCGCCCCCTCATGTATGTTGGGAATCTACATAATTATTTCTATCCTATAAGAATGATCATAAGAAGATAAATATTTGTTATAAAACATGGAAATAAAACATTAGTCCATCAAAATTTAAGCCTTCTAACATACCTCATGAAATCATTATATTTATGAATAACAAATAGAAATCATAGATCAAAAATATAGCTTGTGACATACATAATATAATTAAATTGTATCTACCAAAGCTACATAAGAAATTACATTTGAATACTAATCACAATATATTCCCTAAATATCTTTGGAAAACATTAATGTTTACCTCTGTCATGTTACCGAATTCATTAGAGAGCTATCTTGGGCTCAACCGCCTTAGGATTATCATGAAACCACCTGTATATGTAAACAATTCCCAATAACTACAACATAATCATAACACATAACCCAAGAATAAATTAACTATAACATTTACACATTCCAATGAAAATATATCAAATCACTAAATTGAAATAAACAAAGATTTATCTAACAATTTTCAGAACTATTAAACACATTTAATATATATATTTTTGAATCAATGTATCCCATACAACTTTGAAGAAATTGAAATATATTTTAATTTCAAAACATTCATGTCCATATAAATAAAATCCATAAAATCATTTTTAAAACATGAACATTATTGAGAATGATTTAAAAGAATAATTCTTCAAAACATTTAAAATGTTTTTTTAGTTAAAATGTTCCTAACAAAATTAGTGACACTTGAATAAAAATAATTGAGTAGTTACATTCATAAAAACATTATAATATCATGAATATAAAGGGATTCGTGTTTTAAAATTCAAAAGGATTGTATATACACCATATAAGAGTGAATTGGAGGATAACAACAATGAAGTCTCAATGGAATGAAAATTGAGACTAAATCTGTTATAAAGATGGTATCCGTAGAATTATTGTAAATCAATGAAATAATTATATGTGAAACATATAAATAAACCCAATATAAGTTTATATTATGTTTAAAACAATTATAGGTACATACCTCATATATATAGCATGACACAATCAATATATAGAATTTTTACCCAAAGAATTGAAATTTGGTCAAGAAGTTCCTTTACCAAAATTCGACAGCCTAAGAGCATCACATTAAAAATCAGAAAATGAGTTGATGATAAATAAAAGTATATATCATCTCATGGAAATAAAATTTAAATAAATATATATATATAAGAATTTTTTTATTAAAAGACATAACAAAAAAGAAGTCTATTCAAAAGAGAAGGGTGAAAGGTCCAATTACAAATTTGGTAACTTACGAAACATACACCTCATTAAAAAAATCATACATTTAAGATAAAAATATAAATAAATTACAATACATTACACAATCAATAAAATAATGTGTAGTACATACACCACATAAAATTAAATAGTGTCAATATAGCATGAATCTCATTGGAATAAGAACTGAGATTATAACCCCTTACCACGTTGTAATCAATCGAGTCGTAGGACCAAAAGTTAATAAACACCTAATGAATCATAGAATATCATGAGTATAAAAATAATAAGGATAATATATATCAAATGGACGTACACAATACACGACTTGCAATAAATATGTTGTGGACAATAGAAATCTCACATAATTAAAACTGAAATAAGAAACCCATTACCTTGTGTCCGACTCAACTCGTTTGTTCAATTTTCATACTGAATAATAGGCATAAGTTATTTTATAATTACATAATAACATTTTTCAATTTTCTATTCATTTTATATCACTTATTACCTTTCTAAAAAATTATTTAATTATTCCAGTTCATATCAATCATTTTGTCGATGTTCAGAACATGAGTCAACAATGGACATGTTGTAATTTCAAATTGTCCATGTGGTAAAAATTATATTATATCAATAATAAAATTCATGATTTATATATCATATATATAATATATATCCAGTATATATATGTATTTATAATAGTAAATAAAAGTTTACATTAGAAATGAAATGCACCGTTCATGGAGACTGTACGCCGTACGTATGTTTGAACACTACTTTCATTTCTATTTCATATTTTAATGGAATGAAAAAATAATGATACATATATATATATTATAATTACAGAAAAATATAATATATAATTTCATTAACTTCATCCTATATACATCCCACCTATGGCATGAGTGAGTAATATCACTTTGGGTGGGTGGTAGTCCGTACTTACACAAATGAAATTATCATATTTACCCATTATGGAAACCATATAGATATTCTATAATTGAAAAATACAAAAGAATATAATAAATATAAATATAATATATATCACATTTAATTACAGTTCCATATTAATGACCACCATAAGCTGGGGGGAGAAGATTGAACAATCATTGTTTCATGAGGCAGTTGTTCGCCGTCAATAGAAACAGTATGTTCTTTACCCATTAGATGGAGATGTGTGAAACTGTAGTTCTAATCCTCCTCATAAAAAAACATGTTATATTGAGGATAATGGTGTTTTTATAAATAAAATTAATAATATTATTTTATGGGTCTGTATAAGTAAAATAAAAGAATAGAACTCAAAAGAAGATGTTACCTTTAAATCTAGTATCAACCTTTGGTTTGAACCAAATGGTTTACTTGAATTTCCATATGACTAGGGGAATGCGTATATGAGGAATAGAGGGATGTAGGGAGATTAATTGTGAAGATATTGGATGACTCAAGGGTTTTTAGAGGTGTCAGTAATGGGTTATAGGTGAGGGATTTTTATAATGGGTAGGAGGGGCCCTTTAGGGATGTTTGAAAATATTTTTTAAATATATACTTCTGTTTAGTTTAAAAAGGTCCAAAACTAATTAAATACAAACCTAATATGAATCATGTTATAAATATAATCATAAAATAAGAATTAGGTAGGTTTTGGATACTGTTTTAATTTTTATAATTTTATTTAAATAAATTAATCATTAATGAGGTAAACCTTGCATCATCATTTTGACATTAATAATTTTATTTATTTTATGCCTAAATTTTTTAAATTAAAAACCATTTATTTGAAGTATTTATAGATTTATAATGAATATTTATAGTATAAGAGATAACTATTATAACCTCATGAAAAAATTGTGTTACTAAATGATATGTGTTTATATTATTTTTTCATTACATTAAATTAATTAATATAAGGTGTCTTTGTCACTTAAATGTGGCTCCATGGGGTCCCAAAATACACCCATGGAATCCCATGGTCATAAATGTATATCAAATAGTATTAGGACACATGTTAGGTTAATTTATTATTATTAAAACAATTAATTTTTAGCATTCTTTATCAGATTCTCCCTATAACAATGGTAAATAAAATATTTGTTAATGTAAATATTCATAACATCTAAAAATAAAAGTAACGTATTAAAAAAAATTTAGACCTCATGATTAAAAATATGGAATACATTTTTATAAATTAAAAACAGAGAAGTGGTAGAAATAAATTTAAAATTAATTACTACTGTAAAAAAAAAAAGGTTTTTTTAAGTCATAATAACTATAAAAAGATTGACCCTTGTTTATGTCCAATGTCAAAGTGAAATTATTTAAAATGACCAAAATTGGATTAAATGGTAAACATATAATATAATTACAGTTTAAAACCAATTATAAATATAATCTAACATTATAAATAAATTATATAAAAAGGTAGTTTTGAATTAAAATACAGTGTTTTCAGTATTCATTAACAACGGGCATTATCAGAAATTACCAAAATTTAATCCAAAGTAAATTTTGATGCCATGATATTGAAGAAGAGTATTATTTTGTCAAAAATAACATATAAAGGAGAAAAAATTATATTTATAAATTGTCTGCCATCAAAAGGAGGTAAATCGACCCTTTAATGAATATTATAGTATTTAGGATTAAAATTGGATTCATACTTATTTTAAGACTCTAAAATATATTGGATAAATGTAAAAATATTTAAAGAACAGGTATAATAATATTTTAGTTATTTATGTCCATTCCTTCTATTACAGTGGGTAAGTGTTAACTACCATTTAAAATATTATTATTTTATTATTTTGTTTTTCGGTATAACTCCACGTTGTGTGAAACGTAAGATTTCCAAAAAAAAACACGTTGTTGCGTATCGGGTACAACATCGAATATAGAATCCCATTAATGTAAAATTAATATTTAATTCAAAACATTTAATAAATATGAAAATTATATATTCTTTCTTTACCTAGGATGTTACATTATCATAAACGTTAGCATAATTTGACAATAACATTGTCTTGTATTTTAACGATAATAAACTATGATGTAATTTTTAATCTAGAATGTTTGTCACACTAACCAATCATGGAATCTTTATATGTTCCCTAAGATTACATTATTCATTCTCAACATGATATTCAAGGAAAAAATTTGTATTAGAATTATCTACGTGAGAGCATGTGACATGGAATATGAGGGTGTGTTTACAATTTAATTTGAACTTTTTCATCTATTACTTTATTAATCATTGGAATGGGAATGATTTTGATTGAAAATAACTCATGGGTGTCCTAAAATGGGATATTCATGAATCCCTTTATGTCATGGGGTAATAGGATACATGAAACATGTTGTTCATGAAAAGAAAACTCTTAATGTGGGACTAATCCATATTCCAGGAGGGGACATGGTTTCCATTTTATACTATGGATAAACCTAAGATTTAGTGATTTGGATTTCACAACATATAATATGATATATTGATCCTAGTCACGTGTGGTTCTTAAATGGAAATTTACTTATGCATTTCGGATCCATATAAAGGGAATGAATTTTGTATTTATATTGGGGCTATAGAAAGTTTTTGAGATATAAAAATCACAACATATCCTATGGAAATAGTTATAAGGCCACATGTAGTTATTGAATTTATATATCATAGAATAACTCATACCCATTCACATATATGGGGAATTTATTCTAAAAATATTTTGGATTGACCATGGATCTGAGATTTGGGTGTCACTATGTATCTGAAGAAAACATGAATCATTACCCACATAGTTTTTAAGAAATACCTTTATGTGGATATATCACTCACATATGGATTTTTTTACCTTTTATTTTCCACGCAGGCATCTATCTCTAGTGTTTTTAATCACCCATTAAGACTCATCTTCTATTTATTTTAATATTATGAAGATGAATTTGTTTTTTATATTTTAATGTCATGAGGAAAATGAAACTTCCGTGTAGTCTAACAACTTTTTGTACAAAAGTATCACACAATGTAGAATTATTTTTTTTCATTGGGATATAAAATGTTTCAATGATATATGTCTTACCACCATGACATGGAATATTATGTTGTTCAATTTCATTCCATCCGAATTTAGGATGTTATTTTATTAATGTCCCCCTAGAAATTCAATGTCATACAATTTAAATTAATTTACCTAGGAAATGGAATGTTTTATAGTTTAAATTCTTGATTCATTCAGTCGGAATGTTATTTAGTATAATGTCATAGTATGTAGACATTGAATTAAAAAGGTAATTATGTATTTTCAATCACGCTAATCCTTGCATTGGTGGGGGGAAAGATGTTCCCTATCCGTTTTTTTCTAATGAGAACTATCTATTAGATTAAACCTTATATATTATGAAAGGAATGTCCCACGTGAATTACAATGTGAGAGGTTTCATTCATGGAGGAATAATTGTTCTTTGAGACAAATACATTTCTCCTTGAAGGTGTAAATGAAGAAAAACAAATCAGATGAAGGGTTTTGAAAATTTATTTTCAAAAACATTGAGGTTGTGAATTGTTTGTAACCTTTTCTCATTGAACCACACTAACCACTTCGATGAGATCTATGATTTCTTATCAACTTATCGGTTTCCAAATATAGCTATTTAGAGTGGGTAAATTGGACTTGAATTAGAATCACTACATCTATCACTTAAACCAATGAATATTGTTTTTCATACGTGGAAGTTAACATGGTGGTATGGTAGGGTAATAAGTCATGAAATAGATATTAAACCCAATATGTTTTATTATTGTTTACCATATTATGGAGTATATATGGTAAATCCTTATTGACGGACTATATCTATCAAACATCCATTTCATGATTTCAATATGAATGGTTCAACTTAATTTTATATACCTGATACATCTTGTTCAAAAACGGAGAATAGAAATTTGTTCCATTATTCATCAATATCATTTGAGGAATACCAAATATGGCTATAATATTTTACGTTTAAAATTTCATGATATTCTTCATTATAATTTTCATGAAGTGTATGGAATCAACCCCCATGGAAAAGAATAATGTCATAGAAATTATGTACATAAACTACCTATATATGGCAGGGAGATAAGGTACAATAATACCCATTCCATATATAGTGAATGACTAGAATTAATTAGTTGTATATACCAACTCTAGGTACAGATGGATAACATTCACAAGAATCTGACATGTGTGAAACATCTTTGTCAATTATGAACATCCCTACATAATTGGTTCCTAGTTTAATCTAAGACACCTAATATTGAAGGATATTATAGGTGTAGAATTGTGAGGACTACAAGATCTAGCATGTATATATTCCATGAAAGTGTGAATATCTCAATCTACCATGCATAAAAGGTGAATTCCATGAATTATTATTTATAAAATGAATTATACTCATTTGAATAATAATTATGGGGATGATTTTTGAGAATAATTGAATACATTCCCTTTTGGATCATTCATATAGGAGGGTCCTATTTTTGTAGTCATATAATATTGGACATGTCCATATAGGGATGGTTTTCTATTCATTATGATCTAGAATAGTGTTGACCTGATTCATTTTCACCATGTCATAGATGATGACTTGTTTGACCAAAACATGTTTTGTTATATAGAAAACAACATGGTATTGATTATCATTATCATGGAATATTATTATATTACCTTTTGTGTAAGAAAAAATCATTTTTTTTGACAAAGGGACATTTTGTAATGATGGATCAAAATGGATGTATTCCTTCAATCATCCAGTACAACATATGATAGGGGAACTTTTTCCTTCATGACAGTACACTCATCTCCATTATTTTGGTTATTTTATTCAAGTCCCATTTGATGTTCATGTTGGATATCTACAGTTGTAGGGATATATCAAAAAAATCAATAATGTCTTTGTATTCTACCTGGTCATCATGATAAAATTACACAATTCGTACGAAAAAAAGTATTTAATAAATGCATTACGATGAATTTCTTGGTACCACTAGCATTCATTATTATAATCGGAATGACCCAAAAAAGAATCCCCTAATTTCCTATCAAGAAAGTGAATTCATCATCATCAGGGGCAATCTTTATCTGATTGTACCCTGAATACCCATCCATAATGGAATGTTTTTGGAAGCTTGAAGTTGCATTGATAAAAATTATGTGATTGTTAGAGATAAATATTCATCCATGTAAAAATTAATTAGGACTCTAAAATGAATTTATACCGTGACATTACAATAATTTTCCTTGATGATGAAGAAATTTTCAATCCATATAGAGTACATGAGAAGTCCTAAATAAATTTTTCTGATAAAATTTTCTACAACTAATACTACATATATGTAATGGGGGGGGGGGTTTATTATTTTAGATTAATATTTTAAACCTTGATGGTCATGGGGTAAACATATGTATGGTATGACACATCAGGGTATTTTCTATGAATCATTATATAATACAAAGAGACCACAAATCAATGATACATTAGTAAAAAAAATTATAGTTGCTTCTCCCCAAGTAGAATGAAGACACTAATCCTAATTGTCCAAATATCTTCTTCTATTACCATATTCACCTACCTAATCTCATATATGGAAAAAGAGATTCCTTTATCAATTACAAGAGGAACATTCCTGAGGTGACCATCTCCATGTTCTAATTCAGAGTCTCTGAGGGTATTATCTTCCATAGTGTAAAATTCATGTGTATCTTCATCCATATTTGGATAAGAGAGACTACAAGAAGAGACATTGGAATTTTGAATTAGCATTTTCATGGTAAATAGATTACAAGGATTATTTTCGTACTTTTCTATACTAGTAGGGTTATGAGATATATGAACTACATGGGTTATAGAGAATGTATAAATATAATTTTCATGTTTTTTGAATTTCTCTATGAAATTATTGGATCTCGATATAGTAGTAATTTATATTCCCTTTCATGAATCCCCATATAATGGAATTACTAAAATAAAATGGATAAGTACGAATGATGTTTTATTCAAGATATATATTTTTCATTCTGCATTCCTCCTCGATCAAGTTTATATGTAGAACATAGTCGATGTCGAGCATTCTCATTAAGTTTGCAATGGCGGTTCCCAATTAATTGGGAGAATAAACCTACATATATTCATTATCCATTTATTATTTTCCTACTACATTAAGGAAATAAGATCTATTATCCACGTTCCTCTCAATAATAATTTGAAACTAAATATGATTCTAGCTATGGGAATGATTTATCGTATTTTGATATGTAATATTGTTTTTACTAGATGTGGGCTTTATGGATCCTCCAATATCATTATATGTTAACTCTTTTTCTTTTTATAAATAATTAGTTAGATGCTTCTTATTTTGAAAATAACTTCATTCAAATATATATATTATAATTAAATAGATAGTAATTAATTAAAAATAAATATCAAAACCTAATGAATATAACTATAATTTATTTACATAAAACTTTTTTTATGATCACAAAGTCATTTTATTATAATGAATTAAATAAATTAAAATGCTTGAGTAATATTAATGTAATATATATGTGTTATATTAAATAAAATATTTTTTTATTCATCAATTATATATTATTATCAAATGATAAAAATAAAACAAATTTTACAAAACAAATAAAACATTTTATAAAGGTATGTTTTCAGCCTCTAAATGTATAATCTATTTTATTTATAAATATAGTTACATTTAAAATTTTAATATTTAAAATGAAACATCACTTTAAAATCCTAAACATAAATATCAATTTATTATGAACATTTTGGTATTTATTTAGAATTATTTCATTTGTGGATGAATACTGAACAATTACAGATTTTAATTGAGAAAATGACTTTTCTCCTACAGAATTTATAGAATTAAATTATATTTTAAATTGGTTTTAATGTAGAATTATATGAATAATATATAAATTATTCAAATTTAGGTAACTATATTAAATTTTAATTTGAAATAAGAATTAAAAACTAATTAATCTTTTGAACAGTTTTACATTAGAAACCCACATTATCATCCCTTATGTGAGATTATTATAAATTATCTTCCTCCTTTTGATATAATTGAATTAGGAAAAATGGAATCCATATTTTGAATAAATATAATTTATAATTTATTATAAACTCATCTTATTATTTCTCTAAAAGTATTCATGATAGTGATTTAAATGATTTGCTTCCATTAAGAAGAAAAATATATTTACAAGGGACCAAACATTATACATAAGGAATAAACCCTTAAAAATACTAAAAAAGTCATTATATGTTCATATATTGATCATATTCTAATTTTTATAAAATTATATTATTATTAGTGCCATATGAATTTGATTAAATTTGTGTGGACATCCATTTTTTTAAAAACCAATCATTTCACTCAACCTTCACTATAAAAAGGCACTCACCCTCCCACTTCTTCACGGATCTCAAGTACATTGTATATCCCAAAACATGATTAAATAAAATCCAAATATCCAAAAATTAATCATATATGACTTTATTTGGGAAAAGATATATCCAAGTGTGTAATTCTGTATAAACCAAAATGTGTTCCTCGAAAACAATGTATCATTCTTCAAGATCACATACATTTTATTTCTTTATCAACCCAATAAACTATTATTTTTACATTACAATATAATAGTATCATTATAATTAATATTATTTCATTATTTCATTATTATTTTCTTACTACAGAAACATAGACATCCATGAAATGGTTAGCAAATGTATTCTTCATATGTACAACAGACTACGACCTCGTGAAACGATGATTGTTTGTTCTTATTTTAAAACCTGTCATGGTGGTATTTTTAATAGAATAACCATTTATATATGATATTAATGATTTATTTAATATATGTATTAATTATTAATTTTTATATAACATATACCTTCATTCTTTCCATTTTTTGGGAATATGATAACATCATTTGTGGAAGTGTATAAAACTGCCTCCTCAAAGAGATGTGATTTGTTCGTGCTATACATGGAATGTATAATGAATGGTTTTAATAAATATATGTGAAATATTTAAAATGGATATGATAATATCTTTATAATATAAATATATGTTTATATCATTTTATTTTGATTATTTTAAATACAACATTGAAATGGAAGTATAATTCATGTGTGCATATATTCTACCATATCCAAGAACGATGAATTTATTTTCCTATATAAAAATATTATTTATTATTATAAATTCATATTTCAGGAATATATATGGTAAATAAATCATGGTTTAAATTCTGGATATGATTAAATCAAAATCTATGTAATAAGACCAAAAAAGGAAAAGTCATTAAATACTCAAAATATTATGCAATTAACACCCAAAATAGTGAAAATAATGAATGAATATTAACAAAGGTGTAATAAAATAATATAATATGATCATATAGAATTTTTTAAATATATTTATGGTTCTGTTATAAGTTAATAAGATTATAAAAAGTATTATATAAATTTTTAAAGGAAGTTAACCTTATAGAAATACATGGTAATGGATTTCATCTCAATTTACAATCAAATAGGAATTATTTGTTGTTACCATCCAATTCACTCTAAAATCATGTATATGGTCCATATTGTCTTTTAATATCATTATTCTCTAATACTTAATTTTATATAATGTTTCAATTTGAATTATCTCACCTAATATATTTATATTTAAAATTACCAAGCGTTAAAGGTTATAATTACAATCTCAGTTTCTTTTGAGATGATTTACATTCTCTTGAAGAAATATCACTATTGTAATAAAATTTCATTAAAAATTTACACATTCTTGGGATTTGAATGTTATTATTTCCAAAACCATTAAGTATTTTTATGTATAGCTTTCATTATGAAAACTATTTGATTATCTAGGGAACTATTGATAAATATGTATTCATTATTCATTATTTATATTTGATAAGGGCTACATTTTATTAATTAAATAAATTATTAGATATTATAATTTCATTAAAAATATATTAATATTTCTGTGATGAACATTATCTATCCACTAGATGCATCAACCAGTTCTACTTGGAATAATAATTGGAAAAAATGAAATAATATTCCACTAGTAGTTTTAAACAGCATGTAATATGGATCATGATAGTAGAGGTTTTCATGTGCGAGATCCATGACATCTGATAATTAATATGTTCCATAATTTTTAATAATTTATTATTATTCATGATATTTTTAATATGAATAAATATATTCAAGGATATCATGAATAGTTTATTGATTAAATGGTTGGTTTTTCAGTTTCATAGATTTAAATAATAACCATTCCTTATATAGTTATTTATATGGTATGTGTTCTTAGTTATATACCATTACATGGAGATTTATTCTTATTTATTCATTATTTAATCCACCTTATATATCAATATTGATAATTTCATCACAACCTTATTTTGATTCTTTTACCATGGTTATGAAGAACAATCATTTGAAATTTTTTTAGATATGATGATATTTTACATATGTAATGCTTTATTTCTTCTCAGAATATATTATGTGTGTCATGTATGTAATTTGTTTCTAATATATTTCTAAACTGATAAACCGTTCAGGTAAAATTCCTTCTAATCATGCTAACATAATAAAACAATTCACTGAATATGGGATTCTAGGGTCATGGAGTTACTATTTGTATGAATGGATGATTAGATGAAATCATAGAAATAGATTTAGAAAACATAGGTTTGGTAACAGAACACTAAGATGGACATTGAGGATAAGTATAAAAGAACATCCCATAATTCTGGTATGGTAGAGATAATGGGGATCATCCTTTAAATACGTCCCATTCAGGATTCTACAAATGGACATGAAACTGGAATATATATTGATAGTATTAACATATCTAAAGAGGTGTTTCATGCTTGAATCAAGCATAAAATGGTTTATAAAAATGGGTCATACCATGAAACTTTTTTGAAAATCTGATGAGATATACACAAGATATTATAAATTTCATTACAAACCATTAAAAATGATTGGAAAATATATATCACCAAAAAATGATTTTTTATGATTATTAGATTTGATGAAGATATTTTTTCAATTTCTACTATATATTTCACTATTTATAGTATTAAAAATTATGTTACATAATGTTAGGTTCTTATCCAAGTATATTCAACTTTCTAAGAATATAACCTAGAAGGATGAATGATATCAATAGTTATAAAAAAAGTAGAGGTTTCCCTACTAATATAATCGATATAGCTAGTATTAGAACTGATAATATCAAGTATATAAAAGAGTATCATAATAAAGCTATGACACATAACTTTTAATATATGAATAAACCAATTCCACATTGATAGTATCCTATATTTCATCACATTATGTGAAATAGTCCTCCATAATTTAGTGAGACTACTGAATGAATGGAGGATGAGAAATGAAATTTTTTTAGTGTATATATTCATGGTATTGGGATGTGTTGAAATGGAAAAGGTTTCACATTCATCGTATTGTCCCAATAGGCATTATAATCAATAATGGTCGATGATCTATAATTATTAGGAGGAAGAGGAAATATAAATAATGGAATATAAGTCATTTAAAGACATAGTTATTGTGAAAAAAATTCAAATGTGAGAAAAAAAGACATGAATATAATGTTCCTAATTTTAATAAAAATGGAGGAATAATGTGTTGCATAAGACAAATACACTGTTTTATGTTTAGAAAGGAATTCTATAGATTACATACATAACATGGAGTGCATAATTGATTAGTCTCTTAAAAGGCTTAATCCAAATATTCTATGGGATCTAGCATCTATAAAATTTGATGAAATAATTTTATGTTATATTATTTAATGGAGATAATTATTTATGTTTTATTAATTAAATAGAATGGATGATATAAAAAGTATAGAAGAGAAAATAATTGAAAAATTGAAGAAGTTGAAGATGGATTTTCCAACATCTAGTAACTATAGAAAGAATCAAAATAGAAATTATTGAAAGGATTTTTTACTTGTTATGATTGTAGATAATTGGGTCACAAGGTAAAATAATTCCAAAGGAAGAAGGTAAACATTGAGATTCAATGTTACAACTATAAAGATATGGGTCAAAATAAAAATAAATTCTATAAGAATAAAGGAAATATAACTCAAAATAAGCTATGATATCAAGGTGAAGCATATGTTATTGAAAAAATAGAAGTGGGATTATTAATGCACTTATATATATGAATATATTATATATGATGTAAATTTATTATATTATTTATGAGAAGAAATAAATATGGATTATATTGTAGTTCTTTTTCATGAAGGATTTGATAACAACTGTTAAATGGCTCTAAGAAAAGGGATTCAGTATAATTTTGAAATTTTTAGAAGATACACTATTGATATAATGATTATAATTAATATTCTCACAGCCATTTGATAATGACGTTTGTATAAATATATGATTGATTTTGATAACATAAATTTGATAAGTGCTGATTACCTTGGAACATATTAATTATTTTTTGACACACAGTTTTATTATATATTTAATGGAGTTTACAATAGATTTTGATTTAATAAATATATCAAACAACATGTTTTTTTATTTGGTAATTAGGATTATTACATTATAATTCAGGTAATTACAATTATTTCAAAAGATACATGATGACGGTATTCACAAGATTAGAATGTGAGATATATGGGAGATATCATAATGTGTAAATATTAATTTTAGGTTCATTTTTGAAACAATATATCCATATTTCTAATGTGTTGTATCACAATATTTTGGAAAGGTAATCCATTAATGAAATGGTTTAATTTAAACTTTTTTATGTGTTTTTAGATATTGATAAATTACAACCCCCTATGATGCAAATTCTACTAAGAAATGTAGTAGAAATTGTATAATGAATTCATAATGGATATGGTTTTAATTATAGTAATGTATCACGTATGTGAATTTACTTCAATTATTTGATTATGAGAGAATTGCTCAACTATTGTAAAATCTATCTTCGAACATTTATTTTCCAATTATCTACATTTTTATGATATCAATGTCCTTTATTCTTAACTGTGGTTTAAAAATTTTCGGTAATCAACATTCATCCGAATTTGTTCTATATAAATCATCATCTGAGCATGGTAGTTATATTTTTCTTCTATATCCATGTTTTTATAAATGTTTTCATATTCAAAAGCCTACTATTGTGGTGACCTTCAAATTTACTTTTCCCTATTGTTTAGAAGATGTGAAAATAAATAAATTTAAAATATATCTTTTTCAAAAAAAATTATTTGAAAATATCAATCCCATAATTAATGATAGAAATTTTAAATTACAAAGACGCAATATATTTAATGCTGGAAGAATATAAAACCACATAAATATGAAATAAGGACAATGAATTTGATAGCGTGTATGACAGAGAACACCAAGAACATAAGGAATAAAATATCCCAATAATTTATTGTTTATTTATTATTTTAAATATATTCAATTTATTAAATATTAATTAAATCTTGAAACATTGATTATAGTTGTGTTTCACACAATGAGTTTTCTCTCTATCTGGAGTCACAACAAGACCAAATGTCACTGAATACAATTAATGATATTATTTAATGAATTATTTTGAAGATATTAATTTTTTAATATTAATATGATTTAATAAATTATTAAAACATATGGTTAAATTAATTTCTTAACAAACAACTATATGTGAAAATTTAAACCAAATGAATATAAATGGAATGTTTTTATAAAAAACTTTGTTAAGCTCACAATGTCAGTTTTTCTTAATAAATTAAATAGATTACAATTAGTGAGTGATTATAATTTAAATAAATTATTTTATATTCGATAAAATAATTTTGACGTCCATAAAATATATTTTATTAGATTAGGATATGAATAAACCCAATTTAAATATAGAAACCAATATTTTTATAAATGTGTTATTTCCACCTTTTAATAAAAGAAAAAATTTAATTATTATTTTTGGAACATATCAAAATTTAATAAGAATAAATTTAATTCATTATCAAAGGATAAACATCATTTTTTTCTTTCTAAATTTTATTATTTTTCTAAAATATTTTATTTTTAATGAATATTGGAAAATACAATATTTTAATTGAAAAATTGATTTTTACTAAATAATTTATATTTCTAAATTATATTTTAAATTATATTTTAAGTCTAATTATATAAATTAGATATAAATTAATCGATTTTAGGTCATGATAATATATTTCCAATTAATTTTAGATATAAAAACATAGCAAACTATCAAGAAATTTTAATTCTGAAACCCATATTATCCTCATGTCTGCATGATTAATTTCAAAATAATTTGGACCACATATGATATTTTAATTTTAAAAAATAACTTACATATTTTTTAAAATTAAAATACATAATTTATAATTATATAAACATTTTTTTACCAAAAATATTATTGAATGTGATTAAAATTAATTATAGTGATTAAGAAGAAAATAATCTTAATAAGCGACTTAACATTAATATTAAGACCCAAAATGACCTAAAAACTTGTTCAAATATAGTGGATGATCATATTTAGACACTATTCTAGCTAGTATTAAATTTTGTTTACTATTGGAGCCATATCATAAGGGTATAGTGAGTGTGGAATTACCATTTCAAAAATTTACAAAAATACAACCCCTTATCCACTACAAAAAGCCACTCTTACCTCCTAGTTCATTAAAACACTAATCTACCTTTTCTCCCCAAAATAACACTAAAATAATCTACACAATTCCATAGAATCATCCTTGAATACTACCATTGATGATAAAGTGACCAAAAAATGTCTTTTTGTATAAATAAAAAGGATTTACCCAAAAACAATGTAACATTATTCAATGTTCACTTTCATTTTTATTCATTCTCCACCCCTCACTCTTCTTAATATATTATTATATAATAACCTCTATATTATAAATAATCTAATATGTTTTTACTTGAGGTGTCTGACCAATACTTACACACCAATCAATAAATTAGGAAAATAACATACCGTTTGTGTAAATTGAGGACTACTGCCTCTCGAAATGATGATTGTTCGTTATTTCATTACCACGTCTTATAATCAGAATTAAGATGAAAATTTTTTATATATGATATATATCATATTTTTTATTTTTTAGTCTTAATCAACCATTATATAACACATAACAGTATTCATTCAATTTTTTTTAGAATACGATAAAATCATTTGTGGATGTGTTGACTACTGCATCCTTACGGTGATGTGATTTGTTCATGTTGTACATTGAATGTTTTATGGTTAGTTTTAAAAACCCTTGGGGAAAAATTATATAAATACAATACTGTAATTTATATATATATATATATATTTATAAATAATTTTCTTTGATTATTTTAAATATGATTAAGAAATAGGAGTAACTTTCAAGCGTACTTATGGCATATTATCTCAGTAAAGGGTGAATTTCATTTATTATCTATATATATTATGAATTGTTCTAAATAAATATAAATTTAATTTATATTATAATTTATTTTCTTAATTAATTTGTACGATTAAATAAAGATATATTTATGATAAAAATGACAAGTAAAACATACTAAAAATATCGGAAATTAACAACTGAAATAGTGAAAATAATGTATGATTTTTTACAAATATAAATAAAATAATAAAAATATAATATGTATAATAATATATTTAGTTATGGTTCTATGATAACTAATAAACATGATTAAAATCACCATTACATGGGTGAAATGATGTTTACCCAAAAGGTAATGAAATGTACGAGATTTCATCTCAATTTATATTCCATTGATAATTCTCTTTTATTATGAATTGAATGACTTTAATATTATGTATATACTACCCCTTTTTATTTTAATATCATTATTCTCTCATACTTCATTTTATTTTATGTTTCAATTTTAATTATATCACCCAGTAGAATTAGCATGAAAATTACCATGTGGTAATGGTTAACTTTGTAATACCTCATTATTTTCTGATAATTAAATTTCCATTATCACAATATCCCTATTGGAATAATTTTTAATTGGATCATTCCTAAATTATTAGGGGAAAATATTATTATTCCCTAAAACATATACCATTTCTTGCATCCGTTGTTCACTTGGACAATATTTTGATAATATGTGGAAATATCTATAATTATACATTATTTATTCAATACATATATTTGATAAGAAAATATTTTTTATTTTTGAAATAAATTTCAAATTTTGTGGAATTATTTGGAAATTCAGTGAGACAAATCAGTTTGACAAATTAAATAGGTCATCAATAGGTCATCATGAGACATATCAGTTTTTCAAATTAAAAAGGCTTCTACCTATAGTTTTAAACTATCTAGAGGATGGATCTGGATAGTAGAGCATTTCATGTACCTAAGGAATGACATACAATAATTAAGAATTTAATTAATTTTTATTTGGTCATTATTATTTATGGTATTTTTAATACAAATGAAATATATTCCTTCATTTCATTATTATTTTAATTATTAAATAATTTCTTTTAGTTTCATACCATTCCATATTGATTATTCTTTATACTATTATTTTAATTCAATGTGTTCTCAATTATTCACCTATTTATGTTGATTTATTCTTATTTATTCATTATTTCATTCATCTAACATACCATTACATAGTTTTATATCTCACCCTTGTTATGTTTCCATTCCTAGATTATGAGGAAGAATCCATTGAAAGGGTTTCAACGATACTATGATTTTACTTATGTTATACATCATTTTATTTTAGAACTGTATTATGGGTATCATATATATAATATGGGTTTAAAAACTATAAAACCAATCAATCCTTTATGATATGATTAATTATAATCATGTCAATGAAATAAAATTATTCCCTAACTCTGAGAATCTAGGGTTGGGTATTACATAGTGTTTATCTGGGAGAAAAAAATACTTTTTTAGAGTGTATATTTCTATTCATGAGGTCTTAACATATCATAGTAGTATTTTCTGCAACAGGTAGATAAAGTGCTATTGTTTTTTGGCATAGATGTGCCTGATACTTCGGTGGAAGTCAATGGATTATCTATTTTTAATGGTGTAGGTCTCACTGGCCTACTACATTGTTTGGACTAATCAGAAAATATATCCTCCACTAGTTTGTTATTTACAATGATTTGGATTGAACACCCATGAAGGTATATGAGGAATATACATTATTATATTTTTTATGCAAATATCTTTCTCCAAGGGGTGTGGATGCGTATATTTATTCTATAGTGATGTGAATTGAATATTAGGTTTGACAATACTCACATCATCCTCTTTACCATTAGTTTATACATCTTCATCTTATATCTCCCTTTTCTATTATGGGGAACTGATAATTAGAGTAAAATTAAACATTATAGAAAGTATATATTTAGGGTATAATTTTATCCCAACCAAAAATAATCTATTCATATGACTACAATTCCATTTGGTGGGGTGGATCCCATTATCTAGATGTATAAGTAAATAACATTTCAATAGTCAATATGTTTATTGTTGTTGGATATGACCCTTTATCATGTGTAAGTACAATATCATATAATAACATTCACCTCATGGAGTTGTATTAAATGATTCCCCCTTGGTTACATGATCATTGTTAGTTTCGGAATTATTTCTCTCATGGTTGAATGAGATTGGTCAATTGTATAGTGGGTCCTGTAGATATCAAAATTTAATGAAAGCATGGCAGAAACATATTTATATTTACCCACTTATTTGTGTTTGGTTTTTATCATATAGGTCACCTCTCTTAGGTAATTTCCCAGCATCCCATCACCAAAATTAACCACACCATGGAGGATATCATTGATGAAAAAATGGTCCTAGAAGGTGTGACCTAGAATTGTTTGAAAAGGGTTGTATTCAAGATGTTTAGTAAGTTTGTACTCAATGGGTTTCAATGGAATTGGTAGCTTATTGATGTTATTTTATATATATTCAACAAAATAATTAAGGCCCATTTATTTCTAAATGAATAAAAAAATTTCATACAATCCAAAAAATTATGGACGACCCTTCTCAGTTCGTTCTTCTTACCAAGGATTATTTTGATTCTATTGATTGTCATCAGAATGGGTTGAGGGATCAAATCCTCTATAGGTTCATTTATGGGTATTGTGACTTGGTTAAGGTTAACATATGTAGTGTATACCTTAGTAGTTTAGTTTAACTTTTATCGTGGGCATGGGCTGAGATTCGGCCCATGTTCGTAAAATGAAATCTTCATGAAATTTTTTGATCACTATAAGCATAAAGAATCTACATGGATAAATTTTAAAGGTCAATGGAATTGTAATCTCATCATAAATAATGATATCATAATTTTCTAGAAAATTCTCTTATGATAGAGGAATATTGAGTTAATGTCTTAATCCTTTCCACTTAGAAAGGAAGTAATTAACCCTCTAATATTTATTATTCATTCAATTTGTGAAGTTTAAGATCATAATATATAATATTCTGGAACATAATTTATAATGTAACTGATGATAATGTTCTTCCCAACCTATGGAAGATAGTGTTTGAAGGATACAATTCAAAATGATGGACTAAATAAAAAATGTTTTCAGAAAATATAAATTCTTTTTAGCATCCTATGGGTTATAAGGACCAATCATCAAACCACATCAGTATATTAAAATAATCATATTCTGTTCAGGATCTCCCATGCAGCTAATGGTTTAGAATATAACATTATCAAAATTGTGTTGGGGAAAATGTTTATTGACCAACTCATAAGTCATATTATATTTGAGAAACATAGGGGAACACCACCCCTCTAGGAATTCCATTGATGAAGCTAGTGATATGGTAGTATTGAGGAGATCTTGAGGTATCAGTTTTAGAAACATATATTATCTATAAGGAGTATGTGAGGATTGATTGTTTATCCCCTCATTTGTATGACACATATTCTAGGCCCATTATTAGTAGCTGATCACCGTAATAAGGAAGAGGTTGTCACCATAATAGTGGAATGTCTTGATCATCATCAAATTCCTCATTTAGGTATTCTATTTTCTTGGATCTAGATCTATTTGGATAATCGATTTTTTTCATGGAAGTCTATTAAATATAACCATTTTCTTAGTAGGAGGTATATTTAGTTCAATTTGAATGTGATTCCCAACAAGGATATTTCCCCTATGTTGATCCACGTTGAGTTTCCTATTATTTTTATATCACTATTATATTGGTTTGGTAATTCTTATATAAATGGTATATTAGATACACTATAATTTAAGTGGGATATAGAAACACATTTCACTTTATCAATTATAGAGTTATTTTGAGGTGGAAAAAATAATATGTAGATTCTAGGTTATGATATCTTCTTTATTTCCATGTATGTGCAACACCAGGTTCTTCATCATGATATCCCATATCTCAAGGTATAGTTTCTATAGTTCATCGATATGATTTTATGGATTTTTTGAAATCATTTATTTTATTTATGTTGGTGACAGTCACTATGGGGTTTTAGGAAATAATAGTTATCCAACCACTCTCGATGTAATAGGGTGTTCTGTACCACTTACTCCCCCTTTGATGGCTGCATCATGATAATTTATTCTCCACCAGGACTTATTAGACAATATTAAATTTTAACCCTTAAGGTTTTTTATTCCCTTTCCCTGTTGTTCATTGTATATTGGTCTGTAAATTCTTACCATGATAAATTTTCGAGTATTACTTATCAAGAAGATCTAAAATGGGACATTAGAATCTCATCATGGGAGGAACAACTAGGATATTAAACATCGATATTTACTAAATATCCAGGAGTTCAATGGTTCCATTTATTCTAATTATGATGATTATATTTCCACAATCCATATAGACTAGGGAAATTCAGTTCCACTACTGGTACTTTTGGATCTTGTTGTCTAGGATATGATAACATTTTTCAAGTATTTGATAGCTTCATGGGGGAAATTGTGATAATAATACCCCCTTACATATTCATTAGGTTGGATTTGGAAACACCGCTAATTTCTCTAGGAACCTATTGGGTTGCGATGAACCTGGTGGAGGTGATTGGCATAGCATTTCCCACAACCATGTTGGATGTGTTTTCAATAGAATGTATTTCATAGAAACTTCTACCATGATTTCTTGATTTGAAACAGTCTTTGTAATGCAAGGGTTGGGTAAACTGGATTTTCTTGATGATATAAACTTTTTATGGAATGATTTTGGGAAATAAATGACTATAGTTTTTATGTTGGAGATACGTTATCTTTTTTTGAGTGTCTTATAATAAGAGTAAGCTAGTAAAACACTCTATCTCTTCATTGAACCATTTTGTAATCAATGAATAAGACCTTCATTGTATTGACCAACTAGATCAAGAATTTCTTAGTTCTCAAATATATATTATGAGTATTAAATTAGAGGATTTTATATATTGGGAGAATTTTTTTGGGTTCATTTTAAACTGAATCACCCCATACTCACTCCCTCTACAAATATATGTTTCTAAAAATGCATTAGAGATCATCTAACAGATAAATGACATGGTATAGAGGCACTCTAACAGTTTATGTTTCACCTTATTAGTCTCAGGTCCAAGACCGTAGAGACAATGGCCATGTCCATATGAAAATAGCATATGATAATGATCTAGAGACAACCCTAATATCCTGGATATGGGTTTTTTATATCAATTTACTAATAAATATTTTTCCATATGTTCATACCCTCTTTATTTTCGTTCATTTGGATTTTCATTATAAAAAGTGCCCATGGCTCAAAAGATTGTGGGGTTTTTGTTTCTGGATAACTCCATCCATATGTCTATGTCATCTTCTTCATCGCAAAATTTGTATTTTTCATCCAAGTCATACCACAGATGACACATCACTGATTCTCCTTTTGATTATGGTGAGTTGTTGTTTATATTTTATGGGGAGCTATATAAATTTAACCCCAAATGTTTCAAGAACCACTCTATATGATGTTGTCAGGGAAAGGGGATTATTTTCTTTTTTGTTTGACATATTATCATGTAGATCTTATAAATATAATATATCATGACTAGAAGAAAAAAAATATAACTATATACTACCACAAGAATGAATACCAAGGTAGTTATCTTCTTTTTTTGGTGGATGAGAAGACATACCCTTCCTGTCTTGGAGATATGCATCCTACAACCTCATTGACAATTGAATTGAGAATATAATGGATATAAGCCTCATTCCATGTCATGGAATGTATATAAAAACCCGTATTTTGGGGTAATGTAGGGATAAGATCCTTCTGTATAATGGACACCATAAAACATTGATGATCATCTGCAATTATTAGGATATGAGTCCACTAATAGGTTTTTTATATAGTATACGAGAGAGTTTATATGTTTTCAACAAGGATATTAGCCATCCTATGGATGGATACTGAAATATGACTATCATCCATGGTTCAATAGTGGGAATGAACTCGGTACTTATATTGGTTCCCCAATGGAATAATCCAATATGCATCCCTAATGTGGGAAGGGATATAATCGTAACCCTATTTCTCTTCTAAGGAATTCTAGTATTGTATACAATTTTTTACAGTAGGTATATGATCATGGATTCTATATGTAGCTGGAATACGTCATTTAGATTCATCAGTATGGATATAAGATTGAACATAGTTGAATTCTATGTTTTAATGATGAACATAGGTTGGAGTGGTACAATGCCTTTAGGATATACGACTTCATTTTTTTCAATATGAATGTCCATATTTTAGGAGAAATATGCCATATAGGGATATTGATACCCATTTGGAACTAGTAAATAAGCTCATAAATGTTCCTCATCCATTCCCATAATATGATAATAATGCTCTGGGAAGGGAAGAAGAAATTTTCCTTAGTCTAAAATAGATTCATATTCAAGCTAACCATGGATATATGCTTCCTTAGATTATTGTATAGGAATATGTTCCTATCCTAATATTAATACCAATGTCGAAATATTTTAGTCATGTAATTTTGTTGTTGTTATATTGTAGTGACACTTCAACAGATTTTGGGAATCTATATAAGCATTCACATTCTCATTCACCAAGATATATGGTTATATATCTTCAATTGAAGTAGGGATAAGAGCCCACTCCTATCCTCGTTATTCTTGTGGGATATTTAGATGGACATTATAATTCATGGAAGTGATATGGACCACTCCTTACTTTCTACTACGATATGTTAGAATACATAATTATTTCTACTATGGATATATGCATTCTTATAACCCACCATTAAAATAATCCTAAATACATCATAAGAAGAACTAATAATAATAACCCTAATCATTTATCTATTTCATTATAAAACCATTAAAATTTACTCACTTCACATGTGTGTGTGTCTAGGGTCCAGGCCTTTCAGGTGGTGCCCTTATCATGTGAGGTAGGGGAATTGGAGGGTGATTTTGTTGATGATGGTTGATAAGATATCTAAATGAAAGCTTTAAACTATGATCTATTCATTGTTTACACATTCATTAACCTTCTTAAGGTAATGAAGTTTCTTAATATCATTCTATAGAGATGGATTCAAAACTAGATGATAGTGAAAACATGATCCACATGCATCATTATAGTTATCCATTAATGAGATAGAAACACCAAATTCCTCATATGAAGAACTCCACATGGATATATGAGGGCTAGGATCAAAACATTTTTGGGTTATTACCAATCCAGAATGTTTTTCACATGAATATGAAGGCATCGGGTGGGTGATATTTTCTCATAACCCATTTAGGATTCTATAAAAGTTGATGTTATTATTCTCCAGATGATGAAATAATCTCAAGTCAAGGTGATTTTTATAACAAAATTATCTATGGTTAAAAAGTTAACCAAGTAATAGGGTTTCAAATCATTTCATCATCACAAGTATGGAACAATATCAACAAGATATTCTAGGGTGACATAATAGTTTAGAATATTTATTGGCTCCACCATTTAGCTTCTCTGGAATATAAATAGTGAAATGGAAAATTTCATGGGATCCCTGAATATGTTTAATTATTGAGATATTTCTCATCAATTATACCATATATGATTTCATAGATTATTAAAAACGGACCATCTTGTTGTTAACTTATCAATTTTATTATTTGAATGATTCAAATTTTGTTTTACATTTTTGATTCATCTAAATATTATTTTATATCAGTGATGAAGATGTCCAACACCCATAATTATTCATTTCTTCTTCAATAATATGATTTAAATCAGTTTTACCATTTTTGTTTCATTTACACATTCATTGGGATCAGTGAAAAAGATTTCCAACACCTATACAGATACATATATTCTTCTATCGCATGATTCCAACTAAATTTTACGATTGTTTCATTTAGATCTTCTATTTTAGTGGATAAATGTTATTGGAGTAGAATAGTTCCAAAACATTTAATGATGGTTGGGTTTATCTATATAAATACCCAATGAATACCCCATAAATGATGAATCTTATACTACACTATTATGGAACCTTGATATTTTAGGTTCCAAACCCAATGACTATTGGGATCTCACATTGGATGAGATGATGGGATATTGATATCATAAAAAATTATAGGAATTAATGCCAAATTGGAGGATCTTTTATAGATATAATATATGTTAGTAATTAACATCTATATGCTATTACAAGATTAGATACTCTAATAAAATAATCTGATGTCAAATTTCTCAAAATACAAGGGGAGATTTTAATGATACTTTATGAATGTATCAAAGGATCTCCTACAAGTTTATTTTAATGCTAATATATGAATGATATTGTATGTTTTAAATCCAAATGACTAGGAAATCTAATGTTTATTTCCATCCAAGAATGGGATTACTGTTCCAAGATTGAGATTGAGCCCCTATGAGACATCTTATATATTTTATGAGAATAGAAATCCAAACCCACATGGTTTGTTTCAAATTGAATGAGTTCATATGATATTAATACTCCATATAACTTAACCTCTAATTTTAAGGACATATGTTAGTTCACATAGGAATTGGGTATGGACCACGATCCTTTAGATGGAATCCTATGTATCATCATTAATACTGGAATATGATTCCTCATAGTTTGATCTTCCATCAACCAACGGATGGAATCATATGAATAATTAATACTCATGTGGTTTATATACCCATATTTTATCAGCATGGGTGTCCCTTAGGGACCTAGACCGACATGGAATCCAATTTTATAAGGTAATTTCTTTCATGTCATTTAATGTGGCTTACAAATTGAGGTTTCTCTGATTGGGGGAATTTTATGATTATGGTGATACAATAGCTTCAATTCAATAAGTGCACATGATCCATCTGTAGTGTTACTAACAATGGATATAATGTAATTGGAGGGACATCAAATGTATGCGAGAATTATACATTGTACTGGACCTGATAGTGTATTTTACATAGACCTCGATCCATAAATAAGGATTATTATGTATCTATTTAGACATGAATTAGAGTACTCGTTGTATGCTTATCTTTGACAATATGAAAATAGAGGGTGAATAATGATATAACAAAAACTATTAATCCATTTGGAATGTCAAGGGACTTAGTCTGATGTGGATTCCTATTAAATATATTCTACTCATTTCCTCTAATTGATGATAGGTAAGGACCATGAGTTTTCTATTAAGAATATTTGCGTGACATGAGGATCCAATAACACCAATAATGATACATAAGTTTATAATCATATTTTGTTACGGACATTTCCCATATGAAGGGGAAACCCTGGACTAATATCTCCTTATCAGTGGTCCACACGGTTCAAGAGAAAACTCATAAGTACTCAAACTTGAAATTCATCAATTTTCCATTGGTACATATATTACATGTCATGGGTGTCTACCTTTCATGTCTTATGATGACTAATGACCATAAAAACATGTACATTGGTCATCACAAGACCCTCCTGATATGTTTTGTGTTAGACTGACATGAATGGAGTTTCTAACTGACATGTTTTATGGCTATCATGTGACCATGGACAACATGACTAAGGAACTTCCAATGACTAGGTTAGCATGTATGGAAGACATCATGTGATCTTCATAAAATATTTGGGGGACTTCACGTGAACATGTTGGTATTTAAATATGTCATCACTAGATTTGTGAATAAATAAGAAAATGAACATAAGCCAATTTTATGATAATTAGTGTATCAATATTCAAATTAATATTACATTATTTTATAATTTTTTGATAAATGACTCAAAGTTTGTATTGTGTTTGCCTCTTAAGGCTTTTAATGACCACATAGACACCCATAAAATAAATCACATTATGTATACATCATGTCATTGTCCATTTAGATGGTCAATGGGGTGATCATGTGATGTGAATCAATATACCGTGTAACCCCATAAGTTATTACACAATCCTTCCTAGTTTAAGTCACTTGTTATTGGAAAATATTCCACTCAATAAATTCCCTCCTCAACTATGTTACCCTATGTGCGTGTGTTTTTTTATGTGTTGGAGGTGGGGGGGATTTACAGGAAACATCTCCTCATATCAAATTTGTTTCACATGGTGATTAACTCATATATATGGGATTCATTCGATAGAGGGAGAAACACATCATGTGTTCCAAATAATGCATCCATAATTCAGTTAGGATTTCTTCCTTACATCATGTGATAAACAATGACTGCCTGATCATCACATAATTTGCATATTTACCAAACATGTTCCTTATGAAATAGATTTTATATATTCAGCCTGACATTTCAAATGAACATCGCAATATCATTCCATCATGTATTGGAGTCATTATGAGATCATGTTTTCATTAAATGAGGTATCCATTAGATCAATAGAGGCTTGTTTGAGGTTGTTCATGTAATCATTTAGAGGGAATGGAGATCACATAATGAATTAAGCTGAAAATTAATATAACCAAATTTTCATGATTTTTCTAACTTTTTAATCCTTCATTTATAAATATTATTTTGTTTTCCCATTATATTTCCATACATGCATCACATGATCAAAATAATATTATTATATCCAATGAATGATTTAGTTGACATGTTTAGGGGACATTATAACACCAATATAACATGTACAAAAAATTCATTGCCCCATCACTTGAAATAAATTAAAATATTCATTGTATACTTGTATAATATTTACATCATTTATTTTTTAATTCTTCTGGTGTTCATCCACTAGTGATCCATTAGGGAGTCACATGGTCAAATAGTTATATCCAAAATCGTTCACATGATGGACATGTCATATCATGCAGCCTTATCATGATTATCCTGAAATTTCCCCATGTTTTTTTTCATGGTTTATTTTTTTGTCAAGTGAATCTCATCATTCCATCAAATATAAATTAGTGTAGACCCCATTAAATGAAGCATCCGCCATTTTCCACACTTTGACATATAAATTGATTATGTGATAGTTAATTATTATTATTAATTTATTACCATGATATAAATGACTTTACTAGGGGACTATGCATGATCATGTGGAATTTTTAATGGGGATTCAAGTGATTCGCATGTATTTTCTGGGATATATCAGGATATCATGAGGTCTAGTTTGGGGGAATCACGTGATGTTCATTAGGTCATGTGATTATTATGACACAAGTGTACCATCCAAATGTATATATTATTAACTTTTCCCCCATAATTGAGAAGATAATACTTATTTTTTGAGTATTTCAATGATCCTAAAATTGTTGATTCTCATTTGGAGGGAGATAATACTTCACTATCAATATAAATCTAGGTTATTGGTTGAAATTATTGATAAATAATTTAATGTAATATTAATATTCTATAATATATATTTATGAGACTAAAAAATAATGAGCACAAAATATGTCATAATTATTCTATATGATATAGTAGTGGATGAGAAGTGATAAATCCTAGTTTTACCCCATGGTCATAAATATTCACCACTCACTCAATTGCAAACCCCATTAAATGAAAATTAGTAAAACAAGTGTACTCACAAAACCTAATCAATGCTATATCAATTTTATATATAAATGATACGATATAATAATTGATAAACAATTATATTATTCTAAATAAATTTCCTTATACATAGGAAACTAAAATTTTCTAATTTAATTACGATGTAAACACTGGTTGAATCTTTGACAATATTAGTCTGTTAATAAATTCAAAGGCCCAAAGAATCAAGAAAAAATCAATTTATACAATTTTTTGTATGATAATTCATGTTAATTAATTCTATAAAAACATTATTTGGATCTACCATGTAGCTGATACATCAACTATATGTTCTATTCCCAATAGGAATGAAGGATAAAAATTTTATAATCCACATTTCCACAGTATCTCAAAATGTGTAGTTGATTATATGTTTGGGAAAAAGTGGGACATGATTAAAATTTAATTTTATTAGTAACTATATATATAAAAATTATAACAACAAATATTTCTCTTTTTATAGAGGGACCACATAAAAATAATCCCCCCAAAAGAGAGGGTTTCTCATCACCCCAAAAAATTCTAAAAGAAATGATCATTGATATTATTGATTCACAAATGATACCACAAACTATAAATTTCCATCAAAATATTTGACATCCATGTTTAGATTGTAAATTTTTGTCGCTTTGTTTTATTAAATCCATAGAATTAACCTAACAGAAATACCACATGGAATCTAGTTAGACATCCATAGATTGATTTGGGGGTTGGTATTTGTCCAATAATTATATGCAAAAAATCCCTTAATCGTTGAAATGTTAATCAGATGAATTTTAAATAATTTTTCATCGATTCCTCATTTTGAGTGCTATTATAAAATTATTAAATATCCTAACACTTAGAAATAATAAAAATCCCACATATAAAAAATTCATGGTATTTTAAATAATTATTAATTTTAAACCTTAGTTGGATGATATGAAATGATATATAATAGTTATGGATGTATTTTTTATTCCATGAATGTAAAAAATGTATTTAACCGATTTAATCCCTAGAAGTATTTGACTAATTATCATATTTTACATATTCCAATAATAAATGAAATAAGATTCCATGGATATTCCAATATTATATACACCATAATACATATTCAGGGACATTGTAAATTAATAAAACACTATAAAGAACCATTGAGATGAAATTTAAGAATTATAGATAATATAAACACTGATATCACTCACCTTCATGAATTTTTTTAATTTTTGATGTTCATTCATGTTAGAATTCCTTCATGTAGCATGACTATGTACATAATGATCATCCTTATTAGAATAATAAATTCTCATAATCTCTTCCATTTGATTACTTTTTATAAAATAAAAAAGGAGGATATGTTATTGTTTTAATTCCATAATGGATCATTCCATAATGGGTCATCAAAGAAGTGTAGATAGGTCCACTCTGAATTTCAACTCTATAACATGATGTAGTGTTTTTTATTATTACATGAATATGGTATAAAAAACAAGTAAGATATTACAAGAGATAATACCAAATGGGTGAATATTGTTTTAATATTTAAACAATCATTAATGTTGGATACATGCTTCTTCATGTCAATTAACCCCAAAATAGAATACCCAATAATAAAATCATAAGGAATTTTCTCTAATATATCATTAATGGTTTCCTAAATTATTTGAATATTTATACCACCCATCATATAGGGGCATGCTATATTTTCATACCTCACCAAAAGTTATTTTTTTAAATAGAAAAAAAATTCAATTAGATAATATTATCTCAATTTTTATTGTCACTAAATTGGTACCATTTTAATATAGAGGATGTGTAATAAAAAATATTTGAGAACACTACTGGTCAACTTTGAAAATCCCTCAATTAAATGTAATATATTATTATTTTTTAGGATTAGACCTATTGAATTTTATACATGATAATGTAAATTGTTGATATGAATTATACCATTTTATATCCATCAATGGCAAAGTCCACCATAAATGGATTTTCCCATATACCAATCCAACTAATACAATTCAATGTCAAAATATCCATACATTTGGATGAACCTATGATACTTTTTCTATAGAACAATGATTTTTTACCACTGTTTGTTTCACGTTTATCCTACATTCCATAAAAATATTTGACAACACTTATCTAACTATTGTGAAAAATAAATATATAATTAAAAAATAATCGGTTACTATTATATAGTCATATATTGAAACCACTAAAATGTCCCACATGTCTTTGTTAATGGAATTATTAATGGATTTTAAAATAAAATCCTATATAATAATAAATATACAAGAATAAATTCTTTCTAATTATTATATCATAAAATTGAAATCAATAAAAAAAATCTTCTGCCACAAATTCTACAACAATATATACTGGAGAGTAATAACATGAATTCAAATAAATAACCCATTTTTAAAATCACCATAGTGCATACCTCATATGTTTAAGATCAATTCAATTTTGTCATATGTTTTTTCTACATAATCAAATATTCTATTTTATCGATGAACCTTCAAATTGTTATTAATGATAATTTCTTTGGTGAATTATATAACACCTTTTTTTTATTATAAATTGATAAGTCCACATTTTTCATTAGATATCAAGAATGTCAATACATTTCTGAAACTATCATTAAAATCTATTGTAATTATATTTTTTTAATGGTATATAATTTTTTTTAATTGATGGTGAAAAGGTTATTTATGTGGAATTAGTGGAATTTAGCATATTTTTTACAGTTAAAATTATATTAGGCTGGATAACACAAATAATTAAATTATTTATGAGGATAGTGGTGTCCACATGATTATTTCCAATATGAGTACATTTAAAAATCATGAGATACCATTTGATCATAGTGATCCATATGATATGAGTGTTTTAATAGATTTAAAATATTCATTTTTTAAAAACAGACTCCAAAAATGGATATTATATATATGGGCATGATATATTTATTTTATAGTTTAATATTTTCTTACCACCCACCCCAAATAATTACCATGTATAAGATCTGGATCCCCAATAAGAAAATAATAAAAATATTACGTATCCAGGAGACCTCTTATATCGAAATAAATGGTGTTGGATCCATATTCAAATTGTATGATTATGTTAATTATGTATCAACATTCACATATAATATCATAGAATAATACATTAGTTTTTCCCCAAAAATATTTCATAAAATCCCTACATTTACATTTTTATTGAAATATTTCTCTTATAAACTATACCAAAAAACATTATCTTGATAGTTATATTATAAATAATGTCCACATAAAAAGATTAATGATGTCTTCTATTATGGGTTCTTACACCATTTCCTATGATTTTAGCAATATCATATTTCAATGTATAATTTATCAATAAATAAACATTGTTTTCGATGTCTTTCACCACAGAAAAAACGAAACTAAATTAAAAACATGATAAATGTAGATAAATTATAAATATTTAAATATGACTATTAAATCACAATAGTTTTAAAAAATTAATGAATATGAGTTAATTATGAATGAAATATAAATATAATTAAAATAAAAAATACTTCTAATATGAATTAAATTGAATTAGTTTTCGTAAAATGACTTATAATAATATTTATTATTTATATTTTAAATTTTTCATAAACATACATTGTTATAAAAGATTTATTTCTTTTTTCATGAAACTATTTGGAAAATTTATTAAAATATATTTTATATGAATAATTGGTTATTATTAATTCTATATAAATAATAGGAAATATGAATGATAATAGTAAATATTGTGAAAAAATATTATACCATAAAAAGTGCTATTAATTATATATTATAATTTTGACAAAAATTGAATTTATAACAATTTAGAACATTAATTTGAGTAAATTAATATTACTTTTGAATTTAAAATATAAATATTAAACTAAAAATATATTTTTTATTTTCTTGATATATTGGGTTTTATCTAAATATTGCAAAATTACCAATGTTGGTAAAATGTGACATTTTGAAATTATCATAATAATATAATAAAACAAATGTTTTAAAAACATTTTAAATATATAAAAAATATTTATAAATATAATAAATCATTTAAAATTTCACTTTTTATTTTATTAAACCCTTGTGTAACCCTTTGGAATCCTATATAATATTTTAATCAAAAATTGTATTATTGTTATATTAAAAAATATTATTTCAACACTTGTTGTTAAAAAATATATAAAAATATATTTCATACAATTCATATACAAGATAATATTATATAAAAATTGTGATTTATATTTTAGACATAAAGTAATGATAAACATGATTGAAGATAATAAATATTATAATTATAAAACCATTTGTTGGAAGAATTATTTTATTAATATTTTTTTTATTTGAGTATAAAAATTTTAAATTTTATATATTACTTTTGTAATATAATATATATTTTAATCATATATATATATATATATATATAATTATAAAACATTTAATTTCTATCCATCGATAAATAATATTATGAATACATAATAGGAAAAACACCACTTTTCCTCAAAACGTTATATGTCATGATCTAAATTTTTTTAACATAGAAGTTAATATCATATTATATATAAACTTATATAGATGTGATGAATATAAAAATTATTTTAATGAAGAATATATTTATTTATATTTTTTATTTTATCTTTTGAGGTGAATATAATAAATTATTTATAAAAATTTATCCACAATAAAAATTTTAAATTTAAAATCCTAAAATCAAATTTCATACAACATGTTTGAAAAATGTGTGTAAATAAAAATATATGGATTTAACTAACCGATTTAAATAATCAATAAATTATTTATTTCTATTCGACTCTTATAACGTTGAATAGTGTAATTATATCATTTAAAATCAATGGGTATTATCAAAAATAACATTTTCTGCACTTATAAAAGGGAAGACTCACACCCAATTATATCACACCATATACATAAAATTAGTCAATAAAAACATAATTTTTTAACTTCATATAATCCTATCAAAATTTAAAAATCCCTTTAAATCATTTATTTATACAAATATCTTCATTTCAAATGAGGATTTCAAGAAAAGTTTCAAAATCCCAAATTGAGTATTACATTATCCATTAATTTTTTCATCATATTAATTACATACCAAACTGATCATTACAATATTATTATGATAATAAAAGTATCATTAGTATAATAAAGTGATATTTTATTAATGTAACAATCATTATTTATTAATTTTAATCAACTCAGAAAAAACCAGATAACTTTAATCGTGCACTGTATAGACTAATGCCTCAAAAAAATTACATTTTTTCATTATTAAAAGTATTTTTTTTAATTATAATATCCAATTTAAAACAATTATCAATAAAAATATAAATAATATCATTATTATATTATTATAATGATACTATACAATTCTATAGATATTTTCGGGCATTGAGATACAGCATGTTCAGGAATTATGTTTGGTTAACCACCTACTTGAACAATATCATAATTCAATATCATGATGAATTTGGGATTGTAAAAATAGTTTTATTATAGTTAATAATATATTAATTAGTATTCTATGTTTTTTGAGTGTTTTAATATTTTCTTAACATTCTATTAAAAACATTCCCTCTATTATGGAGATTACTGAAATAAGTCAACCCCCATTCGATTCTCATATTAACATAATTAAAAGAAACTCTTTAATATATAAATTGTATATGATAATAAATTACCATTGTATAATTTATATATAATAATTATATCTCTAGAATGTATATAATTATAATAATTTTAATATTTTAGATGTAATGATCATGTGTAGAATAAATCTAAAACATGGTAAGGGTTTTCATCTTGAATTAATCTCTTTGGGATATGTTTTTGTGATTTTATCTTTATATATTATTTGTTGTGTATATAATAAATAATTGAGTTATTAAATCATAAAATACCTTTTATATTATATTATGTAATTTCAATTTAAAATTTACTCTTTCAATTAGATTTTATTTAAATGCTCTAGAACATATAAAGTGGGGTTTTCTAAATTCTCTTACATTAACATATAATTTATGTTATTAAAAATCATTCATATAGGGTATGTAAATTAAAAAATATTATCATATTTTTTTATTTTCTATAAATTTCATTGGATATACATTTTTTGAAAATATACCCTTTTTCAAATGTTTCTTAATTCATGGTCTATATTTCACATATGGGACATTGCTAACTCAAATATAATTCCATGAGTTATAAGGTTTCATATGAATATTTGCCTGAAATATTCTCTTTATTAAATTATTTACCATTTTATGGATCTTATCAATAATAATTTTGTGGATAATTCAACTTTTATTAATTTTTTTTGTACATGATTGTTTGCTTACCTAATATTATAATGTCCTTAATAATGAGCACCCACATATTATTGGTGTCCATTTCATGTTCATATTTTATTTCCCTCTAATAAGAACCTCAATATAGAGGAATCAAATATAATTTTATTTCATTGATATTCATAATTCAAATTATCTCTTGTCAAATAAAAATTTTAATACTTTTTTTATGATCTGGGTTTTCACTAAAATAACTTTAAAATGAATAAACAGATATACATCCTTTCAAAATGAAAATTTTTATATTCCTATAAACATTAATTTTTATAATAATATTATTATTGAATATTTTTTTAAAATTAATAAATAACATAATATTTTCAATCACCCTCTTCAAAAATAAATTTTTAGGGTGACCAAAACATCATATATTATGCCAATGAAGAGATATATTTATAAAATGTCTTTTATAATTTCACAACAAATGTATACATTATATATTAAGTATTAAAATTCAAGAATGATGTTTTACCAGAATCACACTCTAATTTTATTTATGAGATCTATTTATTTGTTGATTGGGAATTCATTATCAACAATTTTCTTGTTTGAGATTAATTTTTCTCAAACTATCTTGATGTGTGGTGAAACTAATTTTCCTTCCATTAGTTCGTTATTATGTGAATAATGGAATCAATTTTATTTCACATGGGATTCAATGATATGAATTACTGTCTTTTATAATTCATGCGTATGTATAATGAAAATTGGGTTCTGATATTTTCTTCCATTTAATCGGTTATCAAGTTTATCTCATGAGACAACGATGTTAAGAAAAAAATTTGTTTATTCATGATATAAAAAATTATAATTATTTAAACAATATGAATTATGATAACATTATTATTTAAATATTATTTTTTTAATGTTTTTTAAAATTATATATCATGGTAATTCATTCACAAAAAAAATATGGTTTTTTTTCTTCACAAACTGACATATTGAAAAAAATCCTGACCTAAAGAATGTAAATTTTGTTTTCTCACAATGTTTTCATTAATCATTTCTTCTATTAATTAAAATTTCATTTTCTAATAAATTTTTTAAGGAAACGTAATATTTCACAGCCATTTTCTTTTGAGTATTCTCCAATTTTCATGTTTTTTTATATTCTTTATACACTCATATATCATGGTATATGTTTGATATTCTGAGATTACATTTTTTCTATATTTGAATATTGAAACTTATTTTTATTCATTGTTATATTCATAATATATTTTATCTCATATCACATATCATTGTATTTTTATTATCAAAACTTTCAAAAAATTGATAATTCTTCATTTATTTATCATTCAAGGATTCACATTTATTACCTTTTTTATACAATTATATATAGACTAATATGACATAAGATAATTATTATATGGATATTGAATGTTTGGAATGTAGTTTAATGTAAAAGAGTGTACTAAAATACTTTTATTATATACACAATCCACAAAAACATTAATACATTTGTTGCTTGGGTTGTGGAATTGTTTGAGTAATGTATTATCTGAAACATTGAATCAATGTATTCATTATATATGTTTATCTTAGGTCCCCATAATTTGAATAAAATAATGTTTTACTTATATTTATGTGTTATTTTAGTTATTTTTTGGGATTATTTTTAGATATCATTAGCGAAATGTGACGGATAAAACAAAAGAACTATATGTGGATACATGATATTGTATATATATAACTAGGTGTAATAAAAAAAATGGTGTGTTGGGTGTTTGCAAAATCATCACCTATTTCATAAAAAATTTGGAAACCTTCAAACATATTTTTGTACTCTGTGGAGATATTATTTGGTTAATCATATTTCATAAAAATGGAATTATAAATTATTTTTTTCTTATAAATATAATTAATTAGGTTAATAAGTACAAGTGAAACTATATTAATAAAAAATGTATAATGAATGTATCAAAATATGAAATTACGGTTTCATTAGGGAAGACATATTAGGGGTCAATTTCCATATTCAGATGATCTTTCACACTAATTTTATAAAATCAATTTTTTTATTAGTGTTTGGTTTAAATACTATAAATCATGTAAAGATTAAAATTATAGGTATCTACTTATCACAATGTAATATAATTGAATAAGATAATACAATTAAATATCTATGAATCTTTATAAATTTATATTAAAATAGAAAATGTGTGGATCCTAGTCTTATAAGATGTAGTAAAGATTTGAAAATGATAAAAAAATATTAATAAATTTATATATATTTATTAGTGAGATATGTTATTAATGATATTCTAGTATAATATAAAATCTAATAGGATTATGTGATATATCCAAGGATTTTTCTCCTATATATATAATTTAATGGTTTTTAAACATATGTTAAATGCTACCAGATACCTTGAAATATTATTTTATGAATGGGTTATGATTTTTAGGGATAATAATTGAATTGGAAGGTAAGGTGGCATGGACCAAACTCAGGTTTAATAAATTCCTGATTTTAAAGAAATAAATTGATGATAAGTTTTGATTAAGTTGAGTAATATCAATTTTATATCCTTGTAATTGATTACTGATTTAATGAAAAATTGATCGATGATATTTTTTGTGTAGATTATTTAATTTTGGGTTCATGATTCTCTATGAATACTATTTGATTTTATGAACTATATGTTAATGGTAAGAGTTGTTTTTTGTATAATATGTGATATGGTTTGGGTTTAATGTCCTTGAATTTAATATTTTTTGGATTTTAATGTAATTGATAATATATTATTATGGTGTATACCAAAATTGGTATTTGTTGCATAAAATAATACTATTGTTTGAAGTATGATAATTAACATGGAATAGTCAATGTGAGCATGGTATATATTAGATTTCAAGCTATATCTCGATTGATAGATAAGATAATATTACAGTCTCTTAAATTAAATAATAATTAATGATTAAATGTGTATGGGAACATTATATTTATGGGGAAGAATTTAATTAACTTATATATCACTATTCATTTTCGCATTAAAAATGTGTCATTTTGATTTATCAACATTCAAGACTGAGTTATAATGAAATTTTGATATACATAAATAAAATATAAATAATTATAATGGTTGATAAAACCTATAAATTGAATTAGCATGTATGAATAAGTTTAAAAACATAATGAAAATTATGTATATATAAAATAAATGGTATATATAATATTAATTATTTCAAATTAGTTTACCCAGAGTGAGTAATAATGTCAATTACACATTATATTAGTATTTTACATGAAATTAAATTTTATTATACTAAGAATTGTTATTTTATTAATCTTTATATTAATGATAAAATAATATATTTATATGAATAATTAGTCGGTTAGACCAAGACATTAATTATGGGGCATGCGTTTATCTTCCATATAACCTCATGAACACCTCCCCATGAACAATAGGCTACCGACTAGTGTTGGGGGACTAATGTAAAATATGGAGAATATACAATCAGTAATCATTTCTTTCAAAATAACATAATATCATAAATATAATGTAAATTAATTACATATTTGAAAATAACAAGAATAAATGTTATTAATAATTTCAGGTCAAGAAAAAATTGTTTTTTCAAGAGTTCATCTATTATGTCTAGTTAATAAGTACAACGAGAAGATACTAATAAGTAAATAATTAAATGATGGAAAAAATCAATTGTATATCACAATACAATGCCTATTTTCAATATAACAGATGCTAAATAACTTATTGAGGTTCCCTTTACCGTATATTGGTCCTTAATAAATAATTATTCAAAAGCACTAGGATTTTGGGGCATGGTGTTTGTATACCCAAATTAGACACCATAAAGTTTTATATATCCTAAAAAATAAATTAATAAAACAAAACAATACATATACATGAAATGTGTATCTGGGACACCATACACATTCAAAACATAAATTTCATTGAGGGACCCAATAATAGGGGCATAAAAGCCAAACATGAAAACAAATTCCATAAAACACCCTTGATAGTAATGAATTTCTAGCATTACTGCAATTATGTTTTGATATTATGAAACCACCACCTTATGCAAGTCAGACCCCAGTTACCCCAAGATAGTGCTCAATTATAATATGATATACCCATAAAATCGGTATATAAAATAAAACAAATACAAAGCTTGGTCTAGATATAAAATATCTATTTATATATATTTCTATGACTGTTCTAGGTCCACGTGACTAGAAGAATCATATCCTTTTGACCCCAGATTGATTATCAAACCTAAATTCCTTTCCATCGGAGTTGGATAACAGAAAATAATTTGGTTAATTCATTTGATATTCCGAATAATTGAGGAGGTAAATGTGTAAGGAAGTGAAGTTCTTATCAATTTATCTACACAAAATAATCCATTCATGACCTGTATTCTGAATTCATGATGTGAAGTTTCAGAAGAATAAATACACAAAAATCGAGTCACCTGGCCATTAAATATAAAAAAATATTATTATTATGAATAAAATATCACAACATCAATGATATTTCATTCCTTTATTAAAATTCAAGTAATTTTTCCAAAATCCATTCACTTCAGGATTATCCATTGACCACATAAACCATATCCTATAGCGATCTTATACCTTTAGTTTTTATTCAAACCATAAAAAACACTATCATTCCATATTAATTTAATTTCAATTTTTTAGATGTTTCAAATCATAATACATGTATTTTAAAATTATATAATTTCAAAAATCCCCCCTCTAATGACATTTCACCTTGATAGGTGTGTTTAGAAATCTTGAAAAGGAGAATTGGTACACTCCTCTTGGACGTCAGATTCGTTCTACAAAGTGTCCTTGTCTATCAATCAGTGATCCCATGGGACATTGACAAGATTGTCTTCTTTCAAAGAACTCAATCCCTCACACTAGTCTATAATCCACATAATTCACTCAATAAATGATGCTTCATGATCTATCTAAAAGTTAGTTCAGTCGATCATATGCATAATATTGAGTATACATATCTAAATCCAAGTGGCATGGAACACATTATCCATAACAACTTATAATTGAAGATAAAAAATAGTATGTATTTTTTCTAATAGGCCATGTAATCTCGAACAATAAAAAAATATCAATGCAATATTTCATTTCTTTTGAAACCATTGATGCCCATGTTCATGAGAAACCCAAATGAAAATCCTGTCACAAACAACATACTACACTAGTTTCCATATCCTATTATAATAAAAATTATAATTGCTCGATATGGTGACTAAACACTTCCATATCAACTAAACTCTCTCATAGGTCTCATGTTCATATATTATCCCCAAAATTTCTACCTTGAATTCCTTACTCAAATATAATGGTGAGAAAAATGGGTGGGGATAAAGACCCAAAAAAATATTCCATCTGAATTGATTCTTGTATGTTATTATTGTAACAAAACTCAATGAATGGTATATGATCAATCCATTCCCCACTAAATTCTAGAATTCATGAACACATAATATCCTCTAAAATATTCATCATCCTCTCCTATCATTCTATGGATGATACAATGTACTCTACTTTGGATGGGTATGCAAAATAATTTTTTAAGCAGTACTAAAATGATGACATAAAGTATGGGTATTTGTATTATATGATTGTAAAAGGAAGATCAGGAATGTGAAATATTTATCACACTTATATCTATCGAAACTCAACTATTGAAATGGTATCTTGAATTATTAATAAATTGGCCATTTGTTTTCTAATCGGCTATCACCCAAAATTGAATAATGACTCTTCAAGGTGCGTGATTACCAATTCATAAAATCCATGATCTTGTCCTCACATATCAAAATTGGCACTATAAGTGCATAAATAAAATTGTAAGGGTATTTATGGTTAACCACTATCGTATATATGGTCAGGAATTACAAGGAAAAACTACCAACACCTCTCTTTATACAAGTCCACCACAACTAATGTCAAATATCAGGGCACATGTTCATCAAACCTAGATGCTTTTGACTTTTATTTGAATGAGAGTTTACCAATATATTCTCCCTAATTGGAGATAGATCCAATAACCAATAATATATATATATTACCTTTTTATCTTCTATGTACTATAAGAGAAATAATAAATTATCTTCCAAGTACTCTCGCATCAAGAATAGTTAGAACCAGACTCTAAGAAGGATTTTACCTAGTCCACATAGAAGTATATGATTATGTATGGTGAGTATTTCATCACATTATAATCTAAGGATACATCCACTAAAAACTACTCAATCATACTCATCATACAACATTTGAGTAGTGAAGGAAATTATCTATGATCCATATTCGTTATTTTTTTCTTCTAATTGATTATGGAATGACATTTCTTTTTCCAAGAGCATATGATATATCAAAACCACGATGCTTCAAATATTCCACCTAACAACTCTACCACAAATTATGAACCCATTTATAGAAGATTTATCAATATATCTTATAGAATATAAAGATATGAAACTTATAACTGAATAGGTTTTTCTTCTAAAAATTTATGGAATAAATGACATCTACCTTCTCTATGTCATGCATCATGTTGTTAAAATCATGACGGAAGAGCTGACAAGACACATAATAAACATAATAATTCTTTTATATCAACTATTATCCTATCCAAAAACCTAATTAATAGTAATAAATATTTTATTTAATCATGGTAAATAGAAGAATCATACTATAGGACATCATAAATATCTACAATATCTCATGGAAGACCACTTGAAACTGATCAAACTACACAAACATAACCCCCATTTTAGTCATCTATATCATTTAGTCTAATGAACTACATTACTCCTGGATTAATCATAAATATAATCCTAATTTACTAAGGAAACCCCTAATCATAAAAAAATACCTAGGTCATTCCCTATACAAAATAGAATTTACTATCTTCCGGTCCACTAAAACAATGCCTTTTAAAATACATACCGAAAAACCCACACCTAATGAATCCAAATGTACCACTATAACAATTTTAAATTAAGTAAAAGTTGTTGAAATGAAGTCCCAAATGTCTAAATGTTGTAAGAATAATTTTTTTATTTATTATATTATTCCAGGTCATCTCCAATGAATACAATGATAAATGAGACTGCATTTTGATGAGAAATCATTTTCACAATTTCTATGAACACCGCTATAGAATGTGTTAGCACAAAATGTGTTAAAAGATACTAATACATTTAATTCCTACTCCAACACATTATATTTTGAATATACACCTATTTATACTAATGATAATGGTATCCCAAAGGATGATTAATAATGGAAATCTACAAGGATCCTCATAATAGATAAAAAGGTAAAAATCCTTTAAAAATGTTATATATTATTCACCATTACTTGATTCATCCTCGTATATTACATGTAGAGTTATATACTCTTGTTCCTTCTAGAATAACAATACATGATAACCCAATGTATATGTTATGGTTTTTCTTAATCCTGAGGCCAAAAAGTAGTCAAACAAATCCTACCACTCTCTCAAACTCAACCGATTCCATTTGATAAGGATTATTTGATATCTATTTCTCCCAAATGATATTTTCTATCCTAAAAATATACCATTTTAGGAGGAAGATTTCATATGTTATATAAGAAAACATCATAATAATGATCCACCACTAGAGGGAAGCTAGATGGGTATATAAGGAATTCCAATGTAGTAGACATGACAACTAAATATGTTAGTATAACTCTAATATAGATCAGTTAAGATACCTTTATACCTAATCTGATATACCAATAACCAATCAACAAAAACCTCACTACTCTTAATCTTTTGAATGATTTTATGTCTTTTTGTAGTTGATACTATCTCAATAACTAGTTAACTTGACCATTCCAAATCATACCCCGAAAATAGTTATCTCAAGAATCATGAGGTCCTATATTTTTTAATAATGTATAATATCTATAAGAAAAGTTTGGAAATCATTATAGTAGGAATAATACCTTTCCCAATTTTTTATTAAGGGATATAAGCATAGAATAAATCATAACTAATAAATCATGGAAATAACAGCTTGAGAATATATGAAATAATTGGAAGATCTTCTATAAAATAAAGAAATTTATAATTTAGACGTAATGAAAATAAGTTTTCTAACTACAAATGAACCCTTTACACTAGTGATTAAAACATCATACATCACATAAATCCTTCCTACCTCTAAAAACACCTTTTCTCTATAGTCTGTAAAATTTCAAAATACTCAATATTTACGATTCCTATGTCTCCTTATAAATAAATCATATTAAACCTTGACATGTGCTCCTTGAATCTGGATGTGAAATCTTAGAAATAAATAATTTATAATATCTTATACCACTACATAGATCACACTTCATAAGTGAAATTGAGTATAATTTTAAAAAATCAATTTCATCCATAGTTGTGGAACCAGGTTAAAATTGCATCCATAAATGTTGTAGACTAATTCATATAATTCTCTAACTCTCTACAACCATGTTTTAATTACTAAAAATTCATTATCCAACTACTTGAATACACACATAATACATCAAACATGTTTCCATTCATTAGAACACTATAAGCTTGAAGAAATCCTATAAGTTTTACTCTTCATGACCATTCTCAAATGTTTAGGCACTATAAAGAAGCTAACAATACATCTTCACGTAAAATATCATATCATAATGTATGATTCCATTACAAATAACAGTATCAAACATCCCCACCTTCTATGCGACATTCCAATGAAAAAGATCAATAATGCAAAAAAATCTATAAACGATGTTTATTATATGGAAACTAACATCATCTCACTTATATCCACCATGAAATCTCTATATTATCATATATATACTATGTTATAAAATAAATACTCAATCAAAACCTCATTGATGGCCTCTAATATAAGATAATAAACACTACCTGCCTTACCCATGATACTCCACTACCTACATATAGGTCATTGATGTATAAACGATAATAGAATCACATTACTATCCCTATGACTTTCAAACCTATCAATGACTCCCTAATTGAGGTCAATCGATTCTTCATAATGTTAAGGACCACTATTTCCATGGAATAATAGTAGAAAGAGAATTTTATTGTCTTGTGAATGTAATAATTCATCTCTTACACCCTTGTTTCTCGAGATAGATAAATTTATATTATGTGAGGAATGGGTCAGATTGCCACAAAAACCACTAAAGTATGATTAAGATCATGTGCATGTGCATCCTTCAAATGTTCTGTTACTCGAACTAGAAACTCCTTCCAGGTAGAATCATTCTTGGTATCTCTGATTAATTTTTTTTTCTGAAATTATGGTTAGTATTTTATAATTTCTATACAAAATTCTTAGGAGAACAACATTCGTATATATAAGGTAGAAAATAAGGATTTACAATTGAAGGAATAGCCTAGGAGATACCCACATGCAATTTATAACCCCCTTACTTCTAAAAATGTCTAAATCCGAGACCTAGGTGCCTACACATTAATAACAATTATATATATAAAAATTCATACGTCCAAAAAACCAATACCAATATAAATATAAAAAAATAAAATATATATGAATATAAATATCACTAAATAAATAGAAAAAGTTATATCATTAATGATGTATCATGTATCACACAATAAGTTCACATTTATGAAATTTCATCCAAAGTTTTTAATAATGATTCATGAATAAGCCCATTTCATATAAAAAAGAAATAATAACCCCAACACTAGTATCATAGAGTTCCCTTGTACATGGAATGGTTAGTGATAGCCTATAGTGCGTCATTAAATCCTGAAAGGAAAAAAATATATAATAATTTATAATACACATAAAACTTATATAAAAAATAAGTATATATCATGTATGGTTATCAAAAACATAGGTAGAATCCATATGATAAAATTAATTAATGAAACTAAAACTGAAATGTTTTGATTGATTAAATAAATGAAAAAAAATTAGATTTTGATATGTGGAGAGAGATATTCCATGTGTAGTGATTTCATGAACATGTTATAGTTATTCATATTATAATGTATTTATTCAGTTTTGGTTTTAGAATTGTTATTATAGAGATCCTTAGTCTAGGTACCATGCAATAATCCTATTATTGCATCATTGGAGTGGACATCTACTATGATCAATCATAGAGATAGGAAACCCAAAACCTTTTTTAAACATAATAATCATTTATTGAATATTAATCATACAAAAAATATTTCAAATAAGTGATGAAATGAAATTATAATCCTCACAACATAGAAATGGTCATGGAATAAGAGAAAAATATGAATTGGAATTGAATAAACATTTTGATGATATCCAAAACATGAATAATAGAAAAACAATACCTAACATCAATTACCCTTAAAATAACATCATTCGACAACAATAAAACTACACTCTCGTGCTAATATTGATGTGAATGAGCACCATGGTTACCTAAATATGAATGATATGGAAGAATGGTGGCATAGTAGGGATATTAATTGTATGTTTGTGTGTGTATCTAGTTCTAGCGGTGTCGCTTCACATCTAATCTATTAGAATCCAGTTAAAGGTATGACTGAGGGGATCATTAATAGGAAATCACATCAATCCCATTGTAGTGGAGCATTATTTTTTTGGTATGTAGAAAATTACATGATGTATAAATATGATACTTAATGTTTAATATTTAAATTTACAGGCATCGTGAATCTCAGTGTATCTCCTCCAAAAAAATAACATGAACAAAATCATGTAGATTAATTAGATTAAATTACATGTAACTATCATTTATAGTGTGCAATATTAATGACATGAACTGGTGGTGGTATGTTATTTTAAAAAATCAGGACATGTAATTGGAATACACGATGTGTAAACTCTGAAGTACAATTTTGTAGCTTTTCTTTAGCACTAAAAATCCATTTTAGTGCAAATTTTCTTCCATTATAGTGTGAAGTGTGTTTTAGCAAAAAAATATCATATTTTAATTACATTTATAAAGATTCTTTATTGACATCCAAAAAATATGAAACAAGTTAATATGTTCTAAAATAGAGAAGATTATTCAATTAAATACAAAAATCGATACCGTACAATACCCTAAAATTTATTTATCAAATATAGCTATCAGTTAGTTACATGAAAACCCCCCTACATTAGTTACACCGAACATATATTTTTTAAATTAATAATTTTAGAATAGAAAGGAAACCTTACCCCTTTGATAATATTTTCTATGACCATGAAACTATTCATGGAGTCCTAGAAGATGTTCTATAGAACTTCATATACCTCTCCCCATAATGAAGAGAATGAAGAATATTATTGGCGTTATAAGTAACATTGGAAGAAAACATCATTTTTAATAATTTTTATAATTTGAAGACAATAAAACAAATATAACCCACCCAAACAACACATCGGAATATTACACAAATAAATACTAAACATATTTCATGTAATGTCAGACAAGTAAAATTAAATTTAACCTTAATAAATGTGGTCTAAAATTTAATAGGAAGATATAAATAAATAAATAAATAATCTATAATAAACTCTTATAGTCTGTCTCAGAACATAAAATATATTCAAGCTCCATATTCCTCAATAACCTTCTATTTGTCCCTTTTTCATCCATGTGTCCCTAATCCCAATGTTTTCAGGGAGACCATGATTGTCATGCATAGTGTGAGTATAAATCAAGTAAGAAACCACCAATTAATCCTTGTCATTCGTCGAAATTTATATGTAACTATATGACATAATGTAAATGTAAAATCACACATAACAATAAAACCAAATAATTATTGAGAAACTATGTTTTTAACAAGATTTTATGACCCCTGGATATGCCATAATTAGAACCATGACAAAAAAGAATCATATATTTTCATTAACATGACCATATCATTCTATGTAACAAAATGTATAGTAACTAAAATTCATATTCATCCGTTGTGTAAATTTTCAGTGCATTCCATTAATTTAATGTTTTATCACTAATTGATTCATTTTTTTCCCTGACATAATATTTCTAACTTGATTTTAACGGTATGAATTATTTGGACACTAGAGATATGGAATATATATCATACACAAAGATGTTCCACATTAGTAAGACATACAAGATTATATGAACAATATTCCAATGGAGAATGGATTTTCCATGGGATATGCCATGATATAAAGCTAACCCTCCACTGAAAAATCATCACCAATGATTCATATCATTTATCCACCATTTAAGGTGTTAGATAATTTCTTTATGGAAAAACATTAATATGTATAGTAAATAGAGAATCCACCAGCTGTGGAAAAAAATATGTAAAAAGATAACAAGGAACAAAATGACAAAACAAGTAATTTCTACAAATATTAAATAGTGTATAATTAAAAAAAATATAGAAAGAACCACAAACCATAACCAATAAAAATTATTATGGTCCAACATAGTCATGTAAAAAATACCTCTCATGAAAGGGTATCAAAATTAGTCTCATTCAAAAAAAAACATATAAAACAAAATTCCACAAAAAAACATAATGGTAAAGACATTCTATATCAATAATAATGATAATCAAGGTTGAGAGTTGTCACATGAGTCAATTTTCAAATAAACAACTCCTAGATCCATCGTCGTTCCAACATTATAAAATTATAAGATTAAGATATAATATGAAATCCATAAAAAAGGTATGAATGGTTTGAAAATAATAAAGCAATGCATCAATGGCCTGGTTTCATATGAGAAGTAGACTCTAGTCCTCTATATCTGGTGCATGATTATTCAACAAAAATAGTTTCCAATGGGATTTAGAAAACCCAAAATCATTTATGAAATCCCTTTAGTTCACAAGATATGGGGGACAAAAAACAAAAATAAATAAGAATTAAAATATAATAAACATATGTAAAATACTATATTCATGGATATAATTATGAATTCAGATCATGAAATACCATAATAACCTATATTATAATAATGATGCCTTATTGACATTTAATATATGAGAAAACATTTACATTGGTAATTTCATTTCAGATAGAGAAAAAAGTTTCATGAAAATAATAAATATTCACCGATTCTTCTAAATCCGGTTCAGGATGAGATTGTCAATTCGTGGCATGAACTAGCTATGTTGGAAATCATCTAACTTGTGAGTCATTTCCATCTATGAACACATATATCGTTCCTCAACTCATGTAATTAAACTTTTTTTTATTAAAAAAATGTTTAAAACAAGATAAAAATAAAAATTGAAGATCATTAATGATTAATACAAAATTTAATTAGTTAATGATATGGAATATGAATGAGAATGCATAATATTCTAAAAAAGTTGTTTCCAAATAAAAAGAATTATTTTGATTACATTTCTATATTTTTTAAATAAAAATTAAAGTATAAAATTTGTTATTTAAATTTTAATTAAATAAAACCTTATTTGGATTTAGAATCACAATATTAGATTAAATGTTTTTTAGGATTTTATGAATTAAATAGATTTTATAGAATAGTTAAAAAACACCACTATTTATAAAACTCAATTTTTTTCACATTATCATAATAGAAGAATCAGAGAATTTTATTTCAAGAATTTTCTATAATATATATACGTAAATATATATGTTTTTTAAAAATTTATTCATGTAATTAAAGCCATGTGTAATGTTTTGGAAACAAAACCAATATGTTAATTTAAAAACATTTTGTCCATGATTGTATTAAAAAAATAATTTTCATTAAATGTAAAAATAAAATCAATAAAAATAGATTTATTATTTCATATAAAAATGGTCATGTAATATATTATTTTTAAATTAAATTTTATATATAAAATATCAATTAATAACTCTAATGTCAGTTAATATGATAATTACAAAGTAATTTTTTCAATGAATTATTTCATTAGTATTGTGTAAATTTCATCTAATTATTTTGAATAATCTAATATAAATGATGAATGAAAGATTATTTTAACACACATATATATATATTACATTAACTCACATTTATTAGTTTACTAAGGATAAATAATATTAATATCACATAATGGTTAAAACCAAAATTTTCAACAAAAATTAATATTTTATATAAAAAATGTTTAATTTAAAATTATAATTTATTAATTAATAAATTTTATATGAATAAATTGATATTATGTTTAAGTTTATATTTTCCAAATTTTGTATGATGTAGTGTTTGAAGTTATTTGAAAAACATAAATTAATTGTCTTAATGTAAAAAATGTAAAATAAATAAATAAAAAGTATAAATAAATAATAAAGTACATCCATCATATTTAAGTCATTTGTATGAGTAAATATATTTTTATGTCCTAACCGAATAACCCCCAAAAATCCTTCATTTAAAAAATGGAGTATTTTACCATTTAATTTTTTACTACAAAAAGAATATAGTTTAAAGGAATGATATTCCATATAGATTTCCTAATAAGAAACAATAATATTTAATCAAATTGGGATATTTCATATAAAAATTAGTATTATCTATTTAAAAATAATCACTAAATGTTTATGGATTGATTTTATGATTTATAAAAAGTATTTTTTAAACAAAAATGTATTCTTTTGTGATAAAATTCAATAGTTAATTTAAAATAATTGAAAATATTATTTTATAAAAAAAATTATCATTTGTTAAATAATTATATCAATATTATTTTACGGTGAAATTTTATAATTTTTTTGAAAATAAATTTTTTTAGTGAATTGTCAAAAAAAATAATTTCATAGAAAAATAAGTTTCCAATTATAGTATTTGAAGAGGCCACATTTATTATTAATTGATTATAAATATAAAATAATTTTTTAATTAAAATTTTATTAATTTATTTTTAATTTACATTATGATTAATTATTCTATAAATATATATATATATATATATAATGTTCAATATTTTCGGAAGACTATTTTTAATCATGTTGTTTTGGTTTATTTTAAAATAAATTTTTATCACTTATAGATATTTAAATTGAAAAAATTTCATTATAAAATTAATAACCATCTATATAATTATTAAATAGGTTAAAATAATTATCCATAATTATCAATAGTAATTTTGGTAAATATTTTCACCTTTGTAAGATTACGTAATGTAGTCTGAGTTAAAAATAATACAAAATGTCTTTAAAAATATATATATTACAATATTGATTTCTATTCGATGTTTTTTGGTCATCAATCCTCATAAAATATGAACAAATACGACATTTTAGTTATATTATTCTATGATACATACATTTATATTAATCCATGTGAATAATAATTCATAAATTTCACCATTTAGCATTAAATTCTACATAAATGTTAATATTGGAATTAGATGATGTTATTAATAAATATTAAATTTTTCTTAGACATAATTTACATATTTTCATAATGTATTTTTTTTATTTTAGTGATTTTATAATTATATTAAATTCATACACAATATTGATACAACGCCTGTGAAAGTTGTTGAAAAATCAAAGTCAATGATTTCAAAACCATCAAAACTGATATTTTTTGGATGATTTTTTTCAAATTTATTGTTTTATTAATAAAAACCTATAATTGTTGTTTACATAGTAGATATGAAAATTACATACCAATATTTGTGTCATTAATTTGAAAGTATATGAATGGTTATTCAAAAAATTTTAAGGTATTTTATGTACAATATTATACTATAAAATAACTTAAAACGTCAAAAATATTAAAAAATAGAATGGATATGGGATATAGTCTAAAATGTAATACCATGAAAATATTTAAACCAATTTCATAATTAGAATTAAATTTATAAAAATTTATAATTGAAATAGTTTTTATCATTATTAAGGTTAAAATATGATAATGAATAGTTTAACCCAAATGAAAGAAAAAAAAATGAAACATAAACCGAAAACATAAATAATAGAAAATGTATATTAGAACACAAGTTATCATAAATTGAATTTATTATCCATTTTATTTCACATTAACAATTGAAAATAATTTACTATATATACCTACTTTTTGTAATACCCAGTGTTTCCATTCCATTATTATAAACTGACACCGCCTCTCATCAATTCAATAAACAATTATAAGTCTCTTAGAATAACCAATGTTCAAGAAAATATCTTCTAAATTTCTGAATTATATTAATGGAGATTTTTGTCTATTAAAAATAACACCCATATGATCCGTAAGAAGAAAACCAAAGGTGGACTCTTAAAGAGGATGTAATTTATTTAACTGATCTCTTTAATTTTACATCTTTTTATTTCTCCTTAAATTATATAAAAACAATTACATTTTATTATCATAAGTGTCTCTCATATAACTAGTTGTTATTAATTTAATTTTATAATGTAGCTCATCTAATTTTCCATGAAATAAAAAATAAAGTAATTTGTTTTCTAGTATGTGGACTACAACCTCCACATATCAATATGATTAATTTTCCATCACAAAATCACATGGATATTTATAATGATGGATTTATAAAATATATATCATATTTATGATATTATTATGATTATATATAGTTGAATTATTTTTTACCTTTATTTTTCCATCCATCAAAAAATGTATATATTTCTCATGTGTATACACATTATGCTGTCTTCGATGTGATGTGACTCATTTTTCATCACAATGTTAAATTAAAATTTAAAAATCATTATGTAAGGATTTACTATTATTATAATGGAATGATTAATTTATAGGAGATGTTGGAACTGTGATCAATGTACAATTGCTAAAAATTCGGAAACGAAACATATATGAATGATGAATAAATTAACACTTGTAGTTAATGATTTAAAAATAAATTCTTTATAAATTATTTTTAAATATTATATTTACTTCATATATGTTATTATAAAAACTTTTATGATTATTTTATATAATTATATAACTTTTAAATTTAATATATATATATTTATAGCTCTAACTATAGATTTAAGTTGTGAGGTAAATGTTTCTCATCTCACTATTATTTCACTAGGATATATTTGATATTCACTACAGGATTCCTTTGTGTTCTGTATATAAAACCAATGTATATAATTATTTTTGATTATTTTATTGCAAATTTTTGAAATTAAAAAATTTATATATATGTTTTCTCTTACATAATGTTTTGATTCATAGATATTGAATGTTGTAGTGGGTTTTCACATCAATATTATCCCAATACAACATGCTTGATGTTATAAAACTTTTTTTATACGGTGTATATAATTCCTATTTTTAATTTCGTATCATGGATGAAATTTAAATAATCATATATGACATTATAATTTTTAATGTGTTAATAATGAGTTTTTATTTTGTTGTTACAAAAGTGTTAAGGATTTATTTTCTCAAATTAGCTTCTTTAGAAAAAATGTTATCTTTTCCCATATATTATATTATAAGGTGTAATTTTCATCCTATTGACATTTTACATCATAAATAAAAAAATTTCAAGGAAATTTATGTATTAGATTTTGTTACTCATTTTAGGGCTTACAATGGAAATTTTACTGACTGGTAGGTGTAAACTCTTTGATCTCACATTTAATTAGGATTGTTTATGTTTAAATTTTTTTTAGTGAATTATAATCATTCAAATTTCTAATATCCCATTAACGTTTTATTTTCTTCCCTTAATAATACCAATTTATTCATTTTTATATAATTTTATTCAATTTGGTAGTCTTAATTAACCATAAGATTTGTTAAAGGAAAACCAACCATATTTTTCTTTCTAGTTGTGATTATTTTTATTCAATTTACATATTCTATAAAAAATGATCTAACTAAGATATTTTGATTCCTAAAATGATTGGATGAATCCATTAATATCAATTATTTAAAAATTAATACATTTTTTAAAAGGAATATTCTTTCCCTTTCATGAATTATGAACATTCTAAATTTATACAAAATTATGAATTTTTTTTAATGTAGATGACCTATGCTGATTTTTTGATTATCATATCAATTAATTTAAATGAATCATACATTAAAATATTACATGGGGTTTTCAATGTATAACATTATCTCAATATTCAAGGGGTTCTTTATTTTTATTGGTATTGAACGAATGTAATATTTTCCATGTTATCAAAGAAATATTTTGAAAGTTATTTTATTGATATTTAATATGAATGTAAAATTACATTTATGATTTAAATACTCCATTGGTGAAGTATTATTATGAGAGAATACATATTATGTCTTGGATTGTTTACAAAAAAATTTCCATTTTCATTAAACACATTTTTCTTTCATCGGTCAATTAATCCATGATGAATTCGTTCATATGATGATAATGATATGTTTATGAATCCCATTTATTTTCCATGTGTTAGGTTATGATGTTATAATAATTTTTTATTATCTTGTTGTATAAAAAATAATTTATTATTATTATTTTTTGGGTGCTACCTAAATAATATATTCTTAAAATGAATTGATTTTAAATGAAAGGGATACTCGGTGGATGTTAGTCATGTGAAAATGTTGAAATTTACAAGGATATATTTTCTATAATAAAATTATATCCACTAATAAATGAAGATAATTTAAGTGAGACATGGTATATACTTTATATGAATATGATTATTCCACACATTATTCCACTCATTTATGAAAGGATTATATACTTATTATATGTCATAGTGTCTAATAAATTGTTTTTCTCTTGTGGTTTATGCTTTCTTGACATGAAATATTTACACTATGACCCATGATTATAACCTTTTAATTTTTGGGTACGATTTTTATTATTATTCTGATATTCACATCCAGTAATTATAATTTTATTCTTTCAAATGATTGTTTAAATAAAAAACCCATGTTTACATTTATTGATTAAATACTCTCCCACATTCTTATATTTTTTATTCTATAGGTTATGATGAATGGTTTAAAGTATGTTATCCTTAAATAAGGTATTATAGGTGAATAACATGGTGGGAGATGATGTTGATTTTTATGAACTATTTTTTATGTATCCATGCTTCAAAATAAACTAAAACTCTTTTGTTATGAAATGGATAGTAATATTAGTTAATTAATATTAATATAATAAGATGTAATATTATTGTTTGAAATGTTTGTATTAATACTATTTAAATCATTGAAATGATTATTTATTTTCACAATCTATTTAGTGACACCCCTTAGGATAATCCGTTGAAACTGTGAAATATCAATATAATGGTAATAAAAGGACTATAATTTTCCTAAAAATATATATTCTTGTCTATAAATTAGAATTTTGATGTAATAGTAGAGTTGATGCACCAAAGGTGACCAACTCTGAATATAGTAGATTGGGTATTAACACGATTTTCCATAATTCCTGATTAGTGTGACTAATTCATAAAATTTGTATAATAATTCATATGGGATATTCTTGGGTTATATAAATTTTTCATTATAAAAAAATTATAATTTGATTAAATGATAATGAACATGGATGAGATATGATAAATCTAAGTCATTGTAGTTTGAAAAGGAGTGTCCTAGATTTTGATATCCTATGAAATATTTTTCAATGTCAAATGATTTCTCACTATGACTATTAATTATATTAATATGGGTTTTGTTTTAATTAATAATTATAACTAGTGGTAATTTTATTATCAATGAATATAATTGATATTACAATGATATTTCCAATGAGTAACCAAATCAAATGTCTGTTGGAATATATTTACATTTTTTAATTCTAACCTTCTATGTCAATATATAATTATGAACCCCGTTATGAATATGTTTCTTAACACACCAATTAATATAAAATTTTAAAATCATGGGATTTAAAATGATGAATACCTTCATAGGGATAAAATTTAGTTTTCTACATGTTGAAATTGATTGATGAATCGCCCATTTAAATTTCTCATGTTATAGGAATATGATTTATCTGTTGAAATGAAATGTATAATTCCAATAATTAATGAGGAAAAATGAAAATTTTAATGGTGGGAAATAATGAAAATTCTAATGTATCACTTATCATTTAATTACTTATATATGGGTAACATGGGAATTATACATGATAATTTAAAAATCCATGTGTTGAATCCTTAAGTAAGGAATGACCAATGTTATGGCAGTCGTTGATGTGGAATGATTGAAGAGTATATTTAATGGTATTAAAGATTTATATTAATGAGATGTTTTACTAATTGTACATATGTTATAATATTCATGAATAATATACAAATTTTTCTGTAATAATATTTCTTTTTGAATTTAAAAACTATGGTTACTGGTTCCAATAATGTAACACCTTAATAATGTAAATGAATAATATTATATTTCATAGCATGAAATAAATGAAAAAATATTATATATTACATTTAATTCAAAAATATATTCTATTTTCTTATCAACCAACACAAATTTTATCTTCTATTTTACACATCCATGAGATTTTTTTCATTTAGAGCATATTGAACCTGCAATGTCAAACATAAAAGACGGATGATATATATAACTTTCATATACTGGTTGTTAAAATAAAATTTATGGATAATATTAAAATTGTTATGAAATAATATATTTATATATATATTACACATTATATATTATTGATAAAAAATTAATCATTTTTTTCATTTGATTATATTTTTAATGTAAATGTTTTCGAAAAAAATGTTTTTGGTTTATATTATTTAATATAATTTTATAATATATTTCTGTAACATTTAGAAAAGTTATTTTATAATGAAAAATTCATTTTTAATCAAAATATGATAATTTACTTTGTGTGATGTTTTTTGAATTTTCATAAAATATTGATTTTTCATTAAATAGTGAAAAATACTGATTTCAATAAAAAAAGAATATTATTTGCAATAAACAAGGGAATATAAAAGTATCAATATGTTTTGAATATATTTTAAATTTTACTATGACTTATTTATTTATTTTTAATCCAATTAATTACATTTAATCAATATTATAATTTTTCATATATGTTTGTTATTTTAAACATAGCTTTCCAAAAATAGTATTAAAATACATGATGTTTCTATTTTTATCTAATTTATGTAATACATAATAATGAATGTTATAAATAAAAAATAAATATACTACTTCATTAATTGTTTTTTATTTTCATATAATTATCATTTTTTTTGTATACTTATTAAAAGATCTTCTTCTTCAAAAGAAGACACTTCCGGAAAACATGTCTTCTCACAACATCTATCAGATTAATATTAAAAAACCATTCCAATTATGTGATTTTAATTTGAAAAATATATATTGATATTTGGATCAAGCATAATTAATTATTTATAATAATTCCAAATTATTTTTTTATATATTTATTAGTGAGAATAGTGAACATTAATAATGATATTACGTCAGAAATGTGTTCATAGAGGGATGAAACATTAATCATAATCATAATAATGACCTAGAAACTTGTCCAAAAACAATTATATGTACATAATTTGGACTTATCCAATCTACTCTTGATAAGGATCCTTTATTGGATCATGATGACATTAAATAATGTAACTGTAATTCACTCATTAAAAAAAACATTGGTGACACTCACGCCACATAAAAGGAACACCCACTCTCCACCCTTATTTACTCATTCAAACTTCTTAGGATAAACCAATATATAAATAAATATCTACCAAAATTTCCTCTAATCATCTTATAAGACTTATTTTGGACATAATTACCTCCCAGGATGAACATTTTTTGTACCCTATGGAGGATACATCAAGAAGATGTGGTGTTCCTCAATGAGACTTGTTTTTATTATTTCTCACTCTATATATATTAATTATTATTTGAACATGATGATATAATAAAATAATAATGTTATGTATTTTGAGTTGTTGTTCTATTAATCTGACAACCTAAAAATAAACACACATTCATCAAATGAGTCACAAAATCATCGTTCTTGTTGGGTGACCAACTATAGCATCAGGAAATGATATCTTTCTCTTTTCCATTACATCATCTCATAGTTTTTTATGATGATTTTTATTAAGATAATATTTTACATTTATAACAAATTTATAACATTGGATTCATTATATCATATATATTATTTTATATTCCATTCTGTAAAAGTGATAATATAATGTCTCTTATGTGTGTGGCGAACTACCATATCAGAAACCAATATCAATTGTTTTTGTGAATGCATTATGTGTCAGTTAATAAGGGTAAATATAAAAAATAAATTTTTAATAAATATGAAATTTATGATAATAATGTTTTTTTTTAATTTTTTTAAAATAAAATATTTTATCTTTTCCATCACTCACTAAAAAAATGATGACATCATTTGTTAACATGTATACTAGCACCTTCTTGAAGCGATGTGATTCCTTTTTTCACTGACACATCATAAGAATAATATATATATATATATTTAATATTCTATTAATGACAGTATAATCATTTGTTAAAGAATAATTTATCTTACCTTCTTACCATAATTATCATGGAAAAATTGAAACACTGCACATGCATACATACATCATACAGACTCCATGATCATAATGTTAGTTCATATTTCAAAATTATATATCACTATTCATATAAAAAATTTAATTTATATATAAATATTTTAATTATTTAATGATTAGTTTTCTTCATATTTTCAAATAATGGAAACATTAACAAAAGTCAACCAAGAAAAGTCATTTTTGATAAAGAAGTAGAGTATTGTCAAATCATTCGAATTAATAATTAATTAATAAAAATTATAAAAATATAAAAATATAAAATAGATTTAATAATAAACCAATAAATATTTCCAATTAATTAAATAATTAACATAATAATATTATTTATGAAGACAAAGACCCATGTGACAAGTGAGGAACACGATAAGGGTTTTCTCATCTCAAATTCATTTTTGTCAGATATATTTTATATTCACCACAAGATTTTATTGGGTGGTGTATATAATTTCCATTAATTTATTTTATGTTTCATATAATTAAGTATTTGGTGATTGAATAATCGATTTTAGTAACTCTATTTCAGGGGGTTTACAGTTTCAATGTTACCAAAGTAGTTAGGGATATTTGTCTCAATCTTCCATCTTTGAGATGTATGTTATGATGTACACCTATATTATTCCATAAGGAGTATATAATAACCATTATACATTTATTATCATGTATTTATTTATTCTCATGATATTTTAGGTTTAATGTAATTTTATCCTTGCATGGTTCTTATTATTCAGACTTACAAATGTTTTAATAGTTTGATATAACTATATCATAGATTATCAATATTATTTATGATTAAGAAACCAATATTTTAATATTATGATACACCTCTCAATAATTCCCCTAAATTTACTTATGATATAGTTATTAATGATATTTTCAAGTAATTCTATCATTTTTCCAATATATGATTATTTTAGGGAATGGTAATGTTTTTTTCTGAAAATATGACATCATTTCTCTAGTTGGTCGATAGTCTATTTTCATCAAAAGTATTTTTTATCTAAAATTTTTGTAATTTTTAGTAATATATTAAAATTTAATTAATGATGAATGTTTTAACCATTTTTTCTTTTATGAAAATAAATATAATCATTTATTTATTTTTTATGACTTAACTTACCTCAAAATTTATATCAAAATATAATATTCATATAACATATACAAAATGTTCACATTTATCCACCGTAATGAGATTAATGTCAGTGAATATTATTTTTAAGGTTTTAAGGATATTTTGAAATTTATTATTTCAATAATATTATTAAAATTATTTTTTTAAAATATATAAATTTATATGTTTTTTTAAATGTTTTAAATTTTAAGAACTTATTTTCAAAATCAAATGTATATATATTTTTTTTAAAGGTTGGGGGCGAAGCCTCATTTTTATTAATAAAGAAAATAAATGACCACTTTTATATACATTCATCCAAATCATTAACCTTTATTGTAACATATGATTTATTGGGAATATATTGTAGTGTTACCATCCTTGTGTTTTATTTGGATGGATTAAGATTGTTTTAATTGTGTATTTATGGAACCCATTTTTATTATACAGGTTAACTATGAATAATATATAATGTTATGAAATCCGTTTCTTTTCCATGATTTCATATTTTTTTTAAAAATATTATTATGAATGCATATCATTTCAATTGTTCAATCTAGTTATGAAATAATTATTATTTTGAATAGTTTTAGGATGAAATACATTCTCTTTTTACTCTAGTCGTGTCATGGTTCATGTATATTACTTATATAATTGGGCATCCTAGATAAAGAATTGTTATCACATTATATATTATATGATGGGGTGGTATAGATAATGATGGGTGATACTAATACAGCTTATATGATAAGAAGTCAATAGTAGCATTAAGTGACCCCATCTTAGCATAAATAATGGGTGTTCCTAGACAGTTCCCCAATGCATTAGTCAATGAGTATATTAGGAATATTCCATATGGTAATTCAAGTTATATGGGGATTGAAATGGTTTTATGATTATGATTATCCATGTTAGAAAATTGGTTTTTTATTTCTTATTAATGTCTTACTATGTTTCTTATGATCAACACTGTCATCACATGGATCATGATTATTGATTCTCAAAACTCCTTGCTTTTTATTATTTTCATATTTGATGATATAGGTATTAATTTGTTTTATTTATATAATAAATCACTACAAAAATATAATTATTTTTATATTTTACTTCTTATAATAGTTAATGAAATTCAATTGCTAATTATTATTGTACCCTTACTAAAAATTTGAGAACACCCTTCTTATGATACCTATTCCTCTGGTTATAGAAAATTATGTGGTATGAATTAATTATAAAAGGTATTTATTATTGATAACAATGATGACTTAATGTGAAATAATAAAATCTCAGTTATGTGGATGCAATGATCATTTCACTACATGAGTATTGTTAGGATTGTATTTTTTCCTATTACACTGAAAGTATAACCCAGAATGTTTATTAAGAATATAAGTGATCAAATTATATCTTTTTATGTTGTAACGTTTGGATAAAAAAGATGGGTCACAATTATTGGAATCAATCTATGAAATGTTTGGTATATGGTTATACGATATAGTCTGTGAGTGCGGGGTCTAGGCAATTACATTTGGTATAAGATGAAATCCTTAGATAATATTGGAGATTATGATATTTCATTGTGTTGTTATCTTAAGATTTATGGATATCATCATAGGTATATATGATTATATTTTTTCATATTTTCAACATATTAGATTCCCCATGATAGGGTTTTAGGTAAAAATTATTGAGGAGGTTAATGACATTTTGGGATATTTTTAATTGGGTGGGCTTATTTGTAAACCCTTGGATCTACATGAATTGTTTTAGGGGGGAGGTTTTTCATCTTAAAAAAATGAAAACCTAATGTCTGGGTGAAAACCCATCACATTAAGAAAGATCATTAGTCATGAACCGACAATCAATGGGAAAAAAGTGTATAATGTCTACCACTTCCCTATATGATTTCCTTGTTAGATTGACATTTTTACCAGAAAATATTATGTCTCATTCAATAAAATATTCAATTTTATATGTTCAATAAGTGTTAATTTATCTTCAAATAATATATGATCAAATCCTTTTAATCATTGGATATCAATCGTAGTTAGAAAATTTTAGAATTATTTTAAGGATATTATTAATTGAAAGATTTTTTTTCAAATTTGAGTAGTACTTTTCCTTATTTTTTATTTACAAAACATATGAAATCTTATCTATTTTGGTAATTATCATACCAAAATGTAACCATATTGTTTTTGGTTATTTTATAAGGAATGATGGAATAACATTATTACCTATTTTACAGTTATGTGTGCTTTAAATGTTTATTATAGAGTTTCGTGAATGGAAAATTTTCCTTGAATAATCATCATTTGGAGAAAAATATTAGACTATAGTTTAATTTTACTAAATAATTAAATTTTACTTGAAATTTTTTTTTGAATTTCACTTTGTCTTCAGTTTATATAGTGATAAATTATCAAATCATGGAAATGTTCTTGAAAAAATATTAATACCCTATTACATTAATAGACGATGAATTGGGTGGTAATTTATATAATCATATATTTATGGTTTATCCCTTATATTTCCATTTATAAATAACATTCTTATGAACTATGATCTCAATCAATCCCAAAAATTATTTACAACTTTCATGAATACCCACCTATTTAATCATTTTTTGAAACCTAACAATTATTAATTCTATATGAACTCATTACATAATAATCAATATTAGTATGTATATTTTTTATTAAACCTTTTTATATATTGGGTTTACAAAAATAGTATATTAAATTTTCCAACCATTTATAACCAAGATAAATCTCTAATTGTGAGGATGTTGTTTATTAAAGGGAGAGAATGTAACACCAAAAATATTTTAAAATTATAAAATCAAGTTGAATAATATAATGGAAATGGAATACTTATTTTGTGTTTTGTTACAGAAAACAATATTTACATGTTTTTACACACACAATAATTAGTCTAGTTTTCTTTACATAAAACTGTGTTATTTTTATATTCTATAGTGTATTCAAATGAAACACTGATCTTAAATTAACCATGATATATGATACCATCATAATATTTCCAATAAATAGTAATTTCTGAATATTTTTAACCATATGATGATATATATATATATACATTCAATATAAATTATTTATAAATATTCCATCAATATTTAGTATATAGATTTTATTTGGTAAAAATATGTTTTCTATAAAAATTATTTTTTATTTATTTTCATCAAAATAATATTAAAATAAACATGTATATCCTTTATTAAATTAATTTCATAAAATTATAATCATTTTTTAATTACAATTTCTAAATTTTCTTTTGATGATATTTTATTATTTTTCAGCAAATGTTGATTTTCTTGTGAATAGTGAAAAATAACAACTTCTGTAAAAACTATTTTCATATCAATAAACTATGTAATTTATATGTAGAAATACATTTTAATTTGTTTTAACTATAATATGTATTATTTATTTATAATTAATCCACATAATAACATTTAATTATATGTAATGTGGTTTTTAATATATGGTTTTTGGGGTTTATGAATGGGGGTTCCTAACAAGTGTTTTAAAATATATGATGTTTATCTAGATTAATGAAATAAAATAATACATAATTGGGAGTTTTTTAAATTAAATATATATATATATATATTGTATCATTAAAATTAATTATATTTAATAAAATTATTATTGTTATTCAACGTGTCATTATATGATCATATTCATCATAAAAATAATCATACTAAAAACATGTTGTCTTGACGCCTCTGATAGATCAATATTATAATAAATTTTTCAAATTTATTATTTAAATTTGATAGTATGGATTCCATATTTTAATTAGTATAATTTTTAATTTATAATTTATAATATTTTAAAATTATTTATTTACCATAATGGTTAGTGAAACCCCATAAAAGTAATCACTGTGATTAAGTTAAAAAACAAGTTTACATAGGGATTAATATTTAATATTAAACAAAAAATTGTAAATATACTTATATAACTCACCTTTTATAGAAATATTTCGACATTAGATCTTCTATTATCAACAATGGACTATTACATTGGCAATTTCGTTGAGGAAAATGTTCGTGGAATTCACACATTCAAGTAAATTAGATGTCTGCAACTCAAACAAATTAAAAAGGGACACCCCTTATTCTCCCTTATTAACAAATTTAAACATATTGGTATATCATAATATCTACCAAAATAATTTGATAACATTACTCCCCTAATTATAGAATCCTTATTTAGGTAATAAATCTATTCTAGGAAGTCCTTTGGAGGAAACTGAATGAGGATACATGAATACGAGGAATGATTTTTCAATGAGTGTTTTTATTTTATTTTATTATCCACATCATTTAATAATTATTATATCACGATGAAATTATATCATAATTATATAATATATACTACTACATTTTTATTTTATGTTTAATAACTAAAACAGAAATCAATTAAAATAAATGGTCAACAAAATCGTTGTTCGTGTGTACTGCAGACTACCGTCTCACAAAACGATCATGATTTTTTCCATTACCACATCTAAATGTTGGGTATAATTATAGATGAAATGTTCAGACATGATAATTATAACATAATTATACTTTTTTATCCATTATATCTGTTATACTCACCTGTTTTGATAATCCCAAATAATGTTTTCATTTAAGTTTTAACCATGTTTTCATTATATCCTAAATATGTTTCATTAATTCTTCTTATTTCTATATAATAATATTCATATACTATCAATCTCACTGCTTTATTGGTTAAGCTGACAGTTCATAATTTATCTATGTACAAAGGTCACCCATACAGGGTCAACGATACAAGGTCACCGTTACAAGGTCACTGTTACAGGGTCACCGATACTGGGTCACTGTTACAAGTTCACTGGTACAAAGGTCACCATTACAAGGTCACCGGTACAAAGGTCACCCTTAAAAGGTCATCGGTACAAAGGTCACTGATACAAGGTCACCGATACATGGTCCCCGATACAAGGTTACTGATACATGTTAACCGTTACAAGGTCACTGATGCAACCCTACTGTTGAAGGTCCCCAATGAAGGCTACCGATGGAAGGTTACAATTGTAGGTTGATGATGTGAGCCTATTGTTGAAGCCTATCGATGAAAAGGATACTGTTTCCAGTCAAACAATACGCTTACTATGTCAAATTTTGGATATTTTTCTAACGGTCATATTTCCTAACTTTAATGCTTTTGACTTAATTAATATGTGTTTTTGATATATCTGGATACCATATCTTGACAGTACAAGGTACGAGAATGATTGCACATGACATACATACTCTTATTGTAGAACCCCAAATATTAAATAAAAAGACCGAAAAAATGATGATATATATTGTGGCATAGAGAAAAAAAAAGAGAGAGTCTGGTGTCAAGAAGCCGAATGCATTACTGAAGAACAAGAATAAGAACACTCTAGTGGATATACATAAAATCCGAAAGCATCATGAAGACTTTTTAAAGAACATATTAAAGGCATTACTGATATGGTAAAACGAAACCTTGAACCATGAAGTTGAACATATCAGTACCTATAATCCAGTACTCAAAGTTATGACACACTATTTTTTGATGTAACTTACAGAGAAGAACAACACAATCATTTCCTAAAACTCCATGAACTCTAGAGCTGATAATCAAACACAGAGAGAATTCAAAACTATATCCTAATTTCTATAGATCTACTAAGTTCCTTAATTTACATTTTCTAAGCAGTGTGTGTTCATTACACACACACTGTCTCCTGTTCTATAACTTGGGGATACTAAACATCTCCACTGAACACACTCTCACCTTTTTTCCCACGTAAAAATGTGGAAGATACCGTGTGTGGTATATTTTTTTGTCTTTACCATGAAGAACAGTTGTAGAGGGTGTGAAACCTGGACAATTTGTGAAAACTGTTGTAAGGCACGATTCAGGCTGTGTATCAAGTTTATTAGGAATATAAACTGCTTCGTGGTAGGTGATCACCATGTGGAGATAATTAGGTCTCGCCTTGAGACTAGACAACTTGTTTAAATTGTTGTGCTAATCCTCATATAATCTGTTTATTTTATCCACTGCTTTTAGTTTACAAATACAGAAAATTGTTTTTACATTCACTCTGATAGTTAGTTTTGGTTAGTGTATATATATGCGTAATTCAGTAAACCTGTTCCAAAAGTTTAATAAGTGATTTGTTTGATTCAATTGGGGAATAATAAATCATAGAGAAACATGTGGACCAATTAAACATTTATATCCCTACTGAATTAATTGAGTGGGCTATTTTGAATTGGGGGATTTTTTTATCATAATTTTTTTAACAGAATTTTAATTGGAACTCAATTCACCCCCCACCCCTCTATAGTATCCACTCCAACCAATATATGTTATCAGCGGTTGTTTATTATATTTTCTACTACCTGAACTGTTGGGAAACCAGTTAAATTATTTTCAACATTGTTTTTTGTTGTATCATAAAGATCTTAAAATTTCTTTCATATCTAAATTTTCAGTTCTTTAAATTATAAGTAACTATGGAAACTATAGTTGTAAGGCCCCAACCTTAAACCTTACTTAATATTGAATTAAAAGAATAATTCACATTTAGGATCTTTTCAGGTTTAGAGTTTTAGAGAATTAGATCATAAATCATGGATTACATTCCACATTTAAACAAAGTGGTTACATAAAAGATAGTATTCGTTTTTTCCCATCAACATAAACATATTTAGAATAAAACATGGATTATTTCTTGACACTTACTTGACACTACCATCATATCTTGCACCTTTCCCTTGACCTGTGAAAAATATTTCAAAAACTTGGCATGAGCATAACAAACTAAGTAAGGGATATAAATGTACGAAAAGAAAACATTGGTCCATGTATGAAATCATACTTTACTCATAAAACATAAGCATTTTAACATACCTCATCAAATCATGAATAAATAATAGAAATTATAAGGCATAAAGGTAACTTAAGGAATCCATAACATTCTTACGTAGGGAGTAACCCTATTTTTTACGTTTCGAATACCCATCACAGTATATTCCCTAAATCACTTCGGAGAAACTGTAACGTTTAACCACTTCGCGTTATCCAATGCATTGGAGAGCTATATCGGGCTCACCCGCCCTTAGTTTATCATGGAACAGCCTGTCTTTATAAACATTGTACAAGAACCATAACATAATCATAACACATAACTTAAGCATAAAAGAAAGATAACATTCCCACATTGCAATAACAATATAACATTCTAAGATAATGAATCCATTATAAAAACCATTTTCAAAATCATTTAAAACATTTAATAAAGATATTTTTGAATCAAAGTGTCCCATACCACATTGAACATTTCAACATTTAAAACCATTAATTTCCATATATTTAAATACTTAAAACCATTTTTGAAACATGGATATTAATGAGAAATATTTAAAATAATAAATCATTAAAACATTTAAAACAATATTTTAGTTAAAGGGTTTTTAAAAAAATGAGAGACACTTGAATACCATAATTGAGGAATAACATTTAATCAAAAGTTTATAATATCATGAGAATAAATGGATTCATGATATAATATTCCAAGGGAATGTATATACACCATTAAATAGTGAATTGGTTCATAACAACAATGAAGTCTCAATAGAAATGTAAAATGAGATGAAATCCCTTATAAAGAAGGTATCCTTAAATTAAGGATAAATCAATCTCATAATTGTGTGTGACAAATATAAATGCACCCATTATAAGTGTGTATTAAGTGTAAAACAATCAAATGTCAATCACACATATTCAAAGGATGACATATTCAATAACTACATGTTGAACCCAAATAAATCGAAATTGGGCTTAGAAGTTCCCTTGGTAAATTCGATAGCCTAACGGCGTAAATTTAAAATTCATACATTTAGTTGATGAGAGGGAAAATGGAATCTCATCACTTGGACATAAAATTTACATCAATAATGATATAGAAGAACATATCCCAATATAAAAAGATGTAAATTAAAAGACATAACAAAAGAAGTCTTTTAAAAATTGGAGGGTGAAAGGTTCCCTTACCGATTTGGGAAACATTCGAAACGTACACCCAATGAAAGAAGGGTCATAAAATGAAGCTATAACTACCCATAAATGAGAGTAAATTATACAAATAGTAAAATAATGGGCTGTAAATAAACCACAAAAAAGGAAATAGTGGCCAATCTAGCATGAATCTCACAGGAATAAAAAGTGAGATGAAATTCCCCTTATGAAAATTCGGCAGCCTAACGGCGCCACATAAAACATCCAAAAATGGATTGATGAGATCAAATAGGGTCTCTCATCACATTAACATAAAAATTACAGCAAGTGGAATATATAATAACATCCTCTAACATAAGAACATGGAGCATAAAAGAAATGATATAAAAGAGAGTACTTGAAAAGAAAGAGAGAGGTGGGATCCCTTACCTCGTGTCCGACATGACTCGATCATTCATTAATCTCCTAAATAATAAAATTTGGTCAATTTATTTTTTACTAAGTACCTCCTTTAAGGATTATTATTAAGTTAATATCACATATTATAATGTTAAAATAATTGGATAATATTGTGAGTTCATATTAGACGTTTTTGTCGATGTTCGGTACATGAGTAAAAATTAAACTTGTTGGAAAAGAATTATCCATGTAGTTTTAGGTACATCATATACAGAATAGTATTTATTTTTTAAATATCATATATATATAGTATATATTCATTTTATACTATTCCATAGCATTTGGAGATAAAAAATTAAATGCATCGTTCATGGAGACGGTAGGCCGTACGTACGCATGAACGCTACTTTCATTTTTTGTCATATTAATGATATTAAAAAAATGAGTGATATATATATTATAATTACAGAATGATATCAATCATTTAGATTTAATATATTACATATATATCCATTATATATATGTACTTATAATATTATATAACATTTGGAGATAGGAAATGAAATGTGTCGTTCATAGAGACGGTAAGCCATACGTACGCATGAACGCTACTGTCAATTCTTTTTTTTTTGTATTCAATGGAATGAAATAATAATGATATAAAGGTATATTATAATTCTAGTAGGATATATTATGTAATAAAATTAATTCCATCCTTTATACGTCCCACATATGGAATTAACGAATCAAATCACTTTGAGGGGGTGGTAGTCCGCACTTCCTAAAATGAAGATATCGTTTTTACCCATAATGGAAACCATAAAGGTATGCCACAAATGAAAAATACAGAAGATTAAGGTAAATATAAACATATTATATATCATATATAAATAGAGTTACATCTTAATGGACACCTTTGAAGGTGCTAAATGAATATTGAACAATCATCGTTTCGTGAGGCAGTAATTCACCATCCACAAAAACAGTATGTTCTTTAACCATTAGACAGAGATATATAAATGTGTAGATCGAATACTTCTTATATAAACATCCTAGTAGATTTAATATACTGGTTTTGTTACAAAAATGTAATAAAAAGAGTTTAGGGGTTTGGAGAAGAAAAATAAAACAAAAGAACACAAGGGAAGACATTACCTTTAAATTGGGTAACTCTTTTTAATTTGAGCTCAAAGGCTTCCTTGGAAAATATTCTTCCCAAAGTGAGGATTCAATGATGAAGATAGGGATGTGGAGAGATCTAATGGTCAGGGGTTGGCCGAGCCAAAGGCTTGAGTGGTGTGTGTATGGTGGTAGAGGTTGGGGTCTTTTATAAGAGGAGAGGAGGGGCACTCTTGGAAAGTTATAAAATATTACTTTATTATAAAATGATTTTGGGATTTTAAATGACCCAAAAGGATATATTTCGAGGATAAGGTGATAAGGTTTCGAAAGCCTCCCATACAATAGGTTTGTGATAAGTGTAAGACTTATATTTCACCCTATCTTCTCATTTTATTTAAATCGTTCATTTATGAGGTAATCACTGCATCATCATGGTGTCATAAATAAATTAATTTATTTAATGTCTAAAAATTATAAAAAAATACCATGATGTAGGAAATATTTTTATATTTCTAATTAATATTTATAGTAAAAAATATGTCTTATATAACCCCATGTAATTTTTTTTAGCAAAACAACACATGTTTGTGACATTTTAATTTTAACTTTAAATAAAAAGGTATTAATGTCATCTTCCCGCCAAAGTGACTCCATGGGGTCCCCAAGTTGATCCATGGATTTTCTTGGTCGGAAATGACTCATCCAATAAGGGTAGAGCATGTTTCAAGGTCGTTTCATATTATTATATCATTATCTTTACCTTATATTACACTAATTACCTCTAATCGCGATTAAAAACATAAGAGTTACTATTCACCAAAAAAATTATTTTAATCACATTAAACCACATTTTACATACAAATTACAACCATTTATGTTGTATTTTAGAAATTCAAACCACAGATGTGGTAAAGTTTCATTTAAACGAAAAAACAGTTTTTAAACAACCACTTAGTGGTTTTACTATTCATCAAAAATTGATGTTTTTCAGAAAAATACAAAAAATTCACCCTCAGATATATTTGATATTCCGAATTCAAAAATGATGTCTATTTTACAAAATTAAAAACATATATGTTTCATTAATTAATTTAATAATTAATTCTCGCTGTCAAAACAAATAGCGTGTTTTTAAGAAACAATATCTCTTAAAAGATTGACACTAGTTTAAGTTCAATTTCAAAATGAAATTAATTCCAATGACCACTATTTTATTAAATGGTAATAATATATTCTAATTTCACTTTACAAAAAAATCACAAGATAATCTATTCATACAAATAAATTAGATTAAAAAGAGGTTTTAAATTAAAATACAAAATTTTCACTATTCATTAAAAATGATCTTTATCGGAAAAATACCAAAAAATTAAATTTTGATGTCCCGATTCTAAAGAAGAATTTTTTTTTGTCAAATATAACACATAAAATTGTCAAAAAGTGGATTTAAAAGAGGTTCTCCATCAAAAGGCGGTTAATCAACCTTTTAAAGAATATTAGAATGTTTTCGCTTAAAATTGGATTCATTTGCATTTTTAATCCACTAACATTTATTGTAAAAAGTAAAAATATTTGAAAAACATATACAATCATTTTTTAGTTCGTTTCGTTCATTCCGGCTATTACAATGGCTAGGCGTTAACTACCATTGAAAATAATATTATGTTATTATTAGAGTGCAACGTAAGATTCCCAAGAAACTCATTGTTGCGTATTGGGTATGCCATAGAGCATAGCGTCCCATTTAAAGTAATATTAATATTTTCTTCACAAATATGGATAAATATGAAAATGTCATATTATTTATTTACCTGGTGTGTTACTTCCTTCCCCCCTTTTGGGAATTGCGTCCATGCAATTTTAAAATTGGGCTTGGAAACTTCATTGAAAATTTCACATCGGAACAAGAGTCATTAAAACAATCACTTTAAAATAAATAAAGAGAAGTAAAAAGGTCTCCCGAGTTAACCCATACTAGTGTTCCATGTAGGAAAACATGGATATTGAGGAAAAAACATAGGGTCATGTTCTGAGGGAGTGTTATAGTAAACATGTCTAGGAGAAAGTTAACCATAAGAAAATCACAAACTTATGATGGGTTTCTCTATATTTGAAGCCCCAGTAGGAAAATTTAACAGACAACATTTTTGTTTTAAGTTACACTTCATTGAGGAATTTATTTTTGAGCTTATCTAAATCATAATGAAACATACTTACTTGTCATGTAGACTTTCAAATTTTACTAGATTCCTTAATCAAACTCATATTTTTCCAAAAGATGAGTATTTAGTAAGACTTGTTCTCATTAAGAGTACTATAATCAACTTTTTGAGAATTACCTAATCCAAAAAAGATAAATATATATTTCCCATGCCTTTAGACAAAAACAAAAACCAAAATTGTTAGTACGAGATCAGATTTTCCAAAAAAGTATAATCCTTCATAAAAAGAATATGTATTCTTAATATCCAAAATTTGTCCAAAAAACCCAAAGTTCAACAAAGACCATTCGATAAACAATTGTCCATAAAATTCTTCAATGTAACCCAAAATAATAATGAAACCCAAATATTTGAAGGATTTAAACACATATTTATCTAAGTTATAGATTAAATTTTATCTCCAAATAACATCAGTTGCTCTTAAATTTTCATATTGAAAAGTAATTAACCTATTCACATATCCTCCATGACAGGTTAATAATTTCCATAGATAACCCAAAATAAACTTAATATTGATTCCTAAAATAATCTAACTAAAAAGAATTAGTCAAACTAACCAGGTACATCACGTAGTCCAGTGGTAGTCAATAAATACCAGTCACACTTTGGGTGTGGGTTCAATTCCCATAGCTTTGTCCGACGCGACGGGTTGTCAAACTATCTATGTGTTTTCCTTTTTCCAAAACTATACAATTATTAAAACATTCCTAAAATGAGATAAAATATTCAAAAATAATAATAACATACTTTAACATCAAGTTTATCTCATGCCATTCCTTTTCCATCATAACATATAATAACCCATAATTACCTCAAAAGTAAGGATCATATAATCCTTAATGGTTACCTTTATAATTATTACCTAAACTTCCACATTGATTGGTCATCTCATACATGATGCATTAGAGAACATACCAAGGTTCAAGTGGTTAATCGTGACTCCTTGATAGTTGGTTTAGAACAACCACGGGTTTCCTCATTGTATCCCCCATTTAATCCCGTCACTTAATCAGAGAACCACCACAGTTTCCTTCAAACCTATTGTCACTTTGGTGCCTATTAGATCCTTCCATTCACTAAAAATAGAAATTTCAGTGTGAGTATATCAACAAAACCATCATGTACTAATGAGGAAGACAAACACTAAGATATACCTACTCATTCACTTTATCTAAAACTGGGGCTCTTTTTGAAATTCTAACCATTATGGTAATGTCACATATTCTTAGAGAATACCCTAACCTCAAACGTTATCTAAACCAACCTCTGATACCAACTATATGTCCCTAGCCTTAAACCATTCTTAATAATGAATTAAATGAATAATTCACATTGTGGATAGTTTTAGGTTTAGAGTTTTAGAGAATTAGATCATAAATCATGAATTACATTCCACATTTAAACAAAGTGGTTACATAAAAGATAGTATTTGTTCTTTCCCATCAACAGAAACATATTTAAAATAAAACATGGATTCATTCTAGAAACTTCCTTGAAACTATCATTATATCATCACCTTTCCCTTGATTTGTGAAAAACATTTCAAAAACTTGGGATGAGCATAAAAAACTCAGTAAGGGATATAAAAGTACGAAAAAAAAACATTAGTCCATGTATGAAACCATACTTTACTCATAAAACATAAGAATTTTATCATACCACATCAAATCATGAATAAATAATATAAATAATAAGGCATAAAGGTAACTTGAGGCATTCATAACATTCTTACGTAGGGATTAACCCTCTTGGTTACGTTTTGAATACCCATCATAGTATATTCCCAAAATCTTTTCGGAGAAACCTTAACGTTTAACCCCTTCACATTACCCAATGCATTTGACAGCTATATCGGGCTCACCCGCCCTTAGTTTATCACGGAACCACCCGTCTTCATAAAAAATGACCAAGAACCATAACATAATCATAGAAAATAACGTAATCATAAAGGAAAGATAAAATTCCCCCATAGCAATAATAATATAACATTCTAAGATAATGAATCCATTCTAAAAAACATTTTCAAAAACATTTAAAACATTTAAGAAAGAGATTTTTGAATCAAAGTGTCCCATACCTCTTTGATGATTTTAACATTTTAAACTATTATATCCTTATAATTAAATCCTTAAACCCATTTTTAAAACATGGATATTAATGAGAAATATTTATAAGAATAAATCATTAAAACATTTAAAACGATATTTTAGTTAAAGTGTTTTTAACCAAATGAGAGACACTTGAATACCATAATCGAGGAATACCATTTAATCAAAAGTTTATAATATCATGAGAATAAATGGATTCATGATAAAATATTCCAAGGGATAGTATATACGCCTTATAAGAGTGAATTGGTGAATAACAACAATGAAGTCTCAAAAGAAATGTAAAATGAGATGAAGTACCTTATAAAGAAGGTATCCTTAAATTAAGGATAAATCAATCTAATAAGTAGGTGTGAAAATATAAATACACCCAATATAAGTGGGTATTATGTGTAAAACAATAAATGGTAATTCACACATATTAAAAGGATGAAATATTCAAAAACTACATTTTGAACCCAAAGAAATCGAAATTGGCTTAAGAAATTCCCTTGGTAAAATTCGACAGCCTAACAGCGTAACATTAAAATTCATAAAATTAGTTGATGAGAGAGAAAATGGTATCTCACCACTTGGACATAATATTTACATCAATAAGTATATATAAGACATATCCCAACATAAAATATGTAAATTAAAATACATAGAAAAATAAGTCTTTTAAAAAAAGGAGGTTGAAAGGTTCCCTTACCGATTTGGGCAACTTTCGAAACGTACACCCCATGAAAGAAGGGTCATACATTGAAGATGTAACTACACATAAATGAGAGTATATTATAAAAATAGTAAAATAATGGGATTGACATACACCACACAAAAGGAAATAGTGGCCAATGTAGCATGAATCTCATAGGAATAAAAAGTGAGATGAAAATCCCCTTATGAAAATTTGGCAGCCTAATGGCGCCACATAAAACATCCAAAAATGGATTGATGAGATCAAATAGGGTCTCTCATAACATTAAAATAAAAATTACAGCAATAAGTATATAAAATAACATCCTCCAACATAAGAACATGGAGCATAAAAGAAATTACATAAAATAGAGTACTTGAAAAGAAAGTGAGAGGTGGGATCCCTTACCTCATGTCCGACATGACTCTATCATTCTTTAATCTCTTGAATAATAAAATTTTTGTCAATTTATAATTTCTTAAGGAACTCCTTTAAAGATTATTAGTCAGTTCATATCACATAGTATAAATTTATAATAATTGGTTAATAATGTGATTTCATATCAGATGTTTTTGTCGATGTTCGGTACATGAGTTAAAATTGAACTTGTTGGAAAAGAATTTTCCATGTAGTTATAGGTAAATCATATCCACAATAGTATTTATGTTTTAAATATCATGTTTATCTAGTATATATTCATTTTATACTATTACATAGAATTTGTAGATTAAAAATTAAAAGCACCGTTCATGGAGACGGTAGGTCGTACGTACGCATGAACGCTACTTTCATTTTTTCTCATATTAATGGAATTAAAACAAATTGAGCAATATATATATTATAATACCATAATTATATCCATAATTTAGATTTAATATATTAAATATATATCCATTATATATATTTAATTATAATATTACATAACCTTTGGGGATAAGAAATAAAATGTGCCGTTCGTGGAGACGGTAAGCCGTACGTACGAATGAATGCTACATTCATTTCTTTTTTTTGTATTCAATGGAATGAAATAATAATTATATATACGTATATTATAATTCCATTATTATATAATATGTAATTCCATTAATTCCATCCTTTATATGTCCCACATATGGCATTCGCGAATCAAATTACTTTGAGGGGGCAGTAGTCTGCACTTCCTAAAATGAAGATATCGTGTTTACCCATAATGGAAACCATAAAGGTATGCCATAAATGAAAAATAAAGAAGATTAAGGAAAACATAAACATATTATATATCATATATAAATATAGTGACATATTAATGGCCACCATTGAAGGTGTTAAAAGAATATTGAACAATCATCGTTTCGTGGGGCAGTAATTCGCCATCCACAGAAACAGTAAGTTCATTAACCATTAGACGGAGTTGTGTGAAAGTGTATCTCGAATACTTGTTATAAAAACATACTAGTATATTTAAGATACTGGTTTTGTAACAAAAATATGTTATAAAAAGAGTTTAGGGGTTTGGAGAAGCAAGATAAAACAAAAGAACAAAAGGAAAGACATTACCTTTAAATCGGGTAACTCTCTTTGATTTGAGCTCAAAGGCTTCCTTGGAAAGAATTATACCCAAAGTAAGGCTTCAATGATGAATAGAGGGATGTGGGGAGATTGAATGGGCAGGTTTTGGCTGATAAAAAGGCTTGACAGGTGTGTGTAAGATGGTAGAGGTGGGGGCCTTTTGTAAGAGGAGAGGAGAGGCACTCTTGGAATGTTATAAAATATTACTTTATTATAAAATGATTTTAGGATTTTAAAGGTCCCAAAAGGATATATTTCAAGGATAAGGTGATAAGGTTTTGCAATCCACCCATACAATAGGTTTGTGACCAGTTTAAGACTAATATTTCACCCTATCTTCTCATTTTATTTAAATCGTTCATTTATGAGGTAATCACTACATCATCACGGTGTCATAAATAAATTAATTTATTTAATTTCGAAAAATTAAAACAAATATCAGGATGTAGGAAATATTTTTTGATTTCTAATGAATATTTATAGTCAAACATGTGACTTATATATCCCCATGTAAAAATTGTTTTAGTAAAACAACACAAGTTTGTGACATTTTAATTTTAACTTTAAATAAAATGGTATTAATGTCATTTTCAAACCAAAGTGGCTCCATGGGGTACCCAAGTTGACCCATCGATTGTCTTGGTCGGCCATGATTCATCCAATAAGGGTATAACATGTGTCAAGGTCATTTAATATTATTATAACATTATCTTTACCTTAAATTACCCTAATTACCTCTAATTACGATTAAAATCTTAAGAGTTACTATTCACCAAAAAATTATTTTAATCCCATTGAACAAAATTTGACATCTTAATGGAAACCATGCATGTCAGATTTTTGAAATTAAAACCACAGAAGTGATAATGTTTCATTTAAATGAAAAAACAGTTTTTAAACTACCACTTAGTGGTTTCACTATTCATCAAAAATGGAAGTTTTTCAGAAAAATACCAAAAATTCACCCTAATATATATTTGATATTCCAAATTAAAAAATGATGTCTATTTTACAAAATTAAAAAAATATATGTTTCATTAATTAATTTAATAATTAATTTCCGCTGTCAAAACAAATAGCATGTTTTTAAGAAACAATATCTATAAAAACATTGACACTAGTTTAAGTCCAATTTCAAAGTTAAGTTAATTCCAATGACAACTATTGGATTAAATGGTAAAAATATATTCTAATTTGAATATAAAAACAATTCAAAATATAATCTATTCATATAAATAAATTAGATTAAAATGAGGTTTTGAATTATAATACCATATTTTTCACTATTCATTAAAAAATGAACTTTATCGAAAAAATAAAAAAAATTTACACAAAGTAAATTTTGATGTCCCGATTCTAAAGAAGAATTTTATTTTGTCAAATATAACACATAAAATTGTCAAAAAGTGGATTTAAAAGAGTTTCTCCATGAAAAGGCGGTTAATCAACCTTATAAACCATATTAGAATGTTTACTCTTAAAATTGGATTCATTTGCATTTTTAATCATCTACCATTTTTTGAAAAAATTAAAATATTGGAAAAACATATGTAATCATTTTGTAGTTAGTTCTGTTCATTCCTGCCATTACAACAGCTAGGTGTTAACTACCATTTAAAATAATATTATTTCATTATTAGTGTGCAACGTAAGATTCCCAAAAACTCCTTGTTCCGTATTGGGTACGCCATCGAGCATAACATCCCCTTTAAAGTAATATTAATATTTTATTCACAAATATGGATAAATTTGAAATTATAACATTTCTTTATTTACCTGGGGTGTTAAAATAGTTAAGGGTGTTGCTACTAACAGGCCACCATTCATTAATGGTAATATCTATGCTCAGTGGAAATTTAAAATGAAAATGATTATAGAGAGCATGGGATTTGAAATCTCGTATACAATTGAAATCAACATGTATTTCCTAATAATGGTAGGGAAACAAGGTCTAAGTTTAAAAAAGCTAAATATAATAATAACTATAAAGAAATGAATGTCTTGTACTGTTCTCTATGTGATGAGGTATTCAATAGAACATCTTCCTGTAAAACTGCTTATGGAATTTCTGATACTTTAGGTATTTCTCATGAGAGAACAACCAATGTTAAAGAAATAAGACTAAATACATACTCTATTAAATATGATAGATTTAAAATGAAGTCCGATGAACCTATCTCTGAAATGTATCTCAGGTTCAATGAAATAGTGAACACCATGAGTCTTCTTGGAAGACCGGTGGATAGCAAGGACCAAATCATGAGACTGACTCTATGCCTACCTGACTGATGGAGGGGAACATCTGTTTCTATTAGAGAATTGTGTGACATAAGCAGGCTACCAATAAAGGAACTAATTTAAATTCTTATGATGTATGAATAAGTTCTTTAGGTGAATCAAGAAGTAGATGAAGAAGCAAGGAAGAAGTTAGTAGCATTCAAGACTACTACCTCAAAGAGAAAAGACATTGAAATGGTTCAAGTTCTTGTAGATACCTCTACAAGTGAAGACTCATACTCTAATAGTGATGAGGAGGTGTCTCATCTGGAAAGAATGTTCAAAAATTTGTACTAAAAGAAGAAATTCTTTAGGAATTAAACCTACAAAGGAAGGTATGATAGTAAAGGAAAAATGAATAAAGATAGAAAATGGAATGAGAACTCAAATGAAATAATCTTCTATGAGTGAAAAAAATGTCATGTGAAGGCAGACTACCCTAAGCTAAATTTTAAGAATAAATATGAAGATAAGGACAAGGGATATAAAAAGGCTATGAAAGATATATGGAGTGGTTCAGAAGATAGCTCAAGTGGACCTGATGCTTCTAATTTTGAATAGAACAATCATGCCAAATTATGTTTTATGAAAGAAACATCTAAGTTAACACTTAATTCTCTTATACATAAGGCTTATTATTCTAGGACTAAGAGTGAGTCACATAATGATGAATATATGACTAATGATTAATTATTTTAATACCGTGAAATGCTTGAAGACACCATTAATGAGATCAAAAACAAATATAATTCATTAAAGATACATCATTCTTTAAAAGGAAATTATAAGTGTGATTTCAATATTGAAAAAGAAAAATGTGCCAAGCTGTTAAAAGAAAACAATAAACTCAAATTAATAAATGAACAACTAAAGAGATATCTTTATAATTATACTATAGTTAGAGATACCTTCAATCAGTTTCTATGAAAAAAGACTACCCAAAAATATACAATTGGTCTAGGACATCAACCAGGAGAGACAAGGATCATTAAACTAGATTTATTCCAAAATATAGACAATTCATAGCTATTTCAAGCACTGGACCATTTCATGAATAAAAATTCTCTAAAGGAACAAACAAAGTGGTTATGCCTCAAAATATATCTACTGATTATAGGAAAAAAAAAAAAATTGCTTCCCAAAATTATACTTGTTAACCTCTCTGGACCCAAGAAAATCTGGGTACCAATGTGAGCCCATGCATAACCTGTTTTGCAGGGAAGACGCCTAAAGAGTTCCTGTAAGACCATGTGGTCCTCAGACAATGGATTTTCAAGACATATGATAGGATATTATTCTTGCTTCAAGAGCCTAATAAAAGAGTATATTGGACATTTAACTTTTGGTGGCAATGAAAAGGGAAACATCGTCAGCTTAGTCTAGATTGTTAAGCCTAATACAACATTAATTTCCAATGTACTTTTTATTGATGGATTAATTGTCAATTTACTTAGCATCTCTGAGTTGTGGGATGATGGATTTAATGTCATGTTTGAAAATGAGGCACATAATGTTTTAATTTCCAAAAATGATTTAATTTTTACTTCTCTTATGAATTAGAATGTATATCCTATTGATTTAGATTCTTTAGCTTTGAAAAGTATTTCCCGTTTAAATGTGTTTCATAAGAAATCATAGTTGTGTCATAGAAGACTAGGAGACTGCAATGTGCACTCACATAAGAAACTTATTTGGAATGGTTTAGTTAGAGACCTACCTAAATTAGAGATTCTTCTAAACAAAGTTTGTAATCTTTGTCAAAAGGTAAAACAACACAAAGTTTCTTTCAAACCATAGAAAGAAGTTTCTACTTCTCAACCGCTAGAGTTGGTTCAAATGGACTTGTTTGTACCATCAAGAGTTTCATGTTTAAATTGGAAGCACTATGTTTATGTTATTGTAGTTGATTTTTCTTGGTACACATGGGTAAAATTTTTGCCTAAAAAAAGTGAAGCTTGTTCTTATTTTATTAAATACTCTAGGTCTGTGGATAATACTTATGGACTTAGAATTAAGACCTTGAGAAGTGATCATGGCCATGAGTTTGAAAATCAGGAGTTCAAATCTAATTCTCACACAATGGCTAGGGTCATAATTTCTCTACTCCTAGAACACATCAAAAAATGGAGTCATAGAAATATAAAATAGGACACATCAATAGATTGCCCGAATTATGCTTAGTAAGTATAATATGCCTATTTAATTTTTTGATGATGATATAAGTACAACTTGTTATTCCATCAATAGACTCTTAATTAGACCTATTCTTAAGATTAACCATTATGAACTTCTGAACAATTTGAAGCCTAAGATTAACTTCTTTAGAGGTTTTGGCTGCAAAGTCTATATTTTTAACACTGAGGACAATCTTGAAATGTTTTTCCCTATATGTGATGAAGGAATTTTCTTAGGTTACTCAATCTCGAGTAAAGCCTATATATTATACAATATGAAAACCAAATGTGTGGAAGAGTCAGTTCATTTCAAATTTGATGTGACTGATCAACATGAACCCAAAAACTCTATTGAATATCTTGAGGAAGATATGTCAATTCCAGACCATAATGATAATGATAGTGAATCTCCTGTAAAAGTAACCACTTCTGGTAATCTTCCATAATCTCCACCTGTAGAGTCTGAACCAATAATAAACCATGCGGAGTCTACTTCAACTCTTTATAGAGGTATTAGAACTCTCAAGAATAATCTTTTAGATGTTGTAGAAGGTGATTTCAATATAGAGACACAAACTAGAGCGTCTCTGAGAAACTAAGTTGAAAATCATGCTCTTCTTTCACAGCTTGAACCCAAAAATATTCATGATGGTATAAATGATGAATTTTGAGTGATGGCTATGAAAGAAGAATTATATCAATTTGAAAGTAACAAATTCTGTGAACTAGTTGAAATACCTAAGAACATTTTCACAACAAGCAGTAAATGGGTTTTTAGTAAAAAAATTGATGAGTATAGAAATATAGTTATAAACAAAGCTAGGTAAGTTTCACAATGATATAGTCAAGATAAACAAAAATATTATGAGGAGACATTTTCTCCTATAGCTATGTTAGAGGCCATTATCATACTACATGCTTTTGCAGGTCATCTGAATTTTAAACATTATCAAATTGATGTTAAAAGTGATATTCTAAATGGGTACATAGTTGAGGACGTGTTCGTTGATAAACCCCATGGTTTTACAAATCCCCATTTTCCAGATCATGTTTTTAAATTTTCAAAAGCTTTATATAGTTTAAAGAAAGCTCCAAGAGATTATTATCATAGGCTCATCTCTTTTCTTATTTCAAAAACTTTTACTAAAGGAATAACTGATCATACTCTCTTCATTAAATGAATTTTCAATGATGTTTTGATAGTACAAATTCATGTAGATGATATAATTTTTGGATATTCTAAAAAATATTTATGTACTGATTTTTCAAAAAATAATGCAAAATAAATTTCTAATTGGTTAAATGGGAAAACATAGATTTTCCCTTGGATTTCAAATTTTTGAAAATAAAGATGGTATTGTTTAAAATCTAAGTAAATATGTTAAGGATCTTTTGAAACATTTGGTTTTGGATGGTAGTAAAGGTAGTGATACGCCTATGAGTATTAATTGTATGTTGGATGAAGATGAAGTTGGGGGACCACTGGAACAATCCACCTATAGAGGTATGATTGGGAGTCTGCCCCATCTTACTGCTAGATGACCTGACATTAGGTTCTGTGTATTCTTTCGTGGTCACTTTTAAGAAAACCCAAAAAAATCTCACTGGAATTCTATCAAAATAAGTTTCAAATATCTCAACAATACTATAAATTTAAGATTATTTTATCCAAGAGTACAACTATATGATTTAATAAGTTATTTTGATGCTGACCTTTCTGGTTGCATGTTTGACAGTTAAAGAACCTCTAAAACATGTCACATTTTGGGAAAGTCACAATTATCATGGTGTAGTAAGAAACATAATTCAGTTGCACTATCTATTTCCATGTCTGAATATATAGTTCATGGTAATTATTATTCACAAATTCTATGGATGAAACACTCTTTACTAGACTATAGATATCAATTCAAATATGTCTCTATAAACTGTGAAAACAAAAGTGTTATTAACATTTCTAAAAATCTAGAATCTCCTTCTAGGAAAAATCATATTGATGTAAGACATCACTTCTTGAGATATAATTATCAAAGAGGTGATATCACTCTTGAATTTATTGGCATTGAACATTAATTGGCTGATATATTCAAAAATCCCATGAATTCTAAGATGTTAAACTACATCAAACATGAGTTAGTTATGATAAACCGCCAGACCTTACAGATAGGACCTCAACGTTATACCTTACTAATAGGACCTCATAGTTAGAAATTACTAATAGACCTCACCATTTGACATTGCTGATAGGACCTCACCATTAGACCTTAACGATACCTCCATACAGATAAACGACTTGAATCTGGGACTTTACAATTTTTTCCTCTCCTCTAGAATAGGAAACGTTTTCTGCATATTACTTATTAATTTTATCTATTTTATTTTTCAATCTCTAAATGATAAAATTAAAACACAGATCACTTATCAATCTACATAAAATCATCTCTCGAACTGTTTGTTCCCCAATCTCAGAACCAAAACCTCTACTGAAACTTTGAACCTCTCCAGATCGATGGAAAGAGTCAAAAGGTCAAAGATTACTGATGAAGGATACATACCTGATCCTAAGATACCTAGATCTGAGTCAAGTATCAGAATCAAGACAATGTAAATGTGATGAATCCGCATTTATCAAAGAGCTAAATAGTAGTTCAAAAGGAGTTATATTTTGAGTGGCTACTATCGACCCAGTCGTTAGTACTTAAAGTACTGGAAGATTAGGGCTAGGTTCAATGTTTTGAAAACTATAATAGACCCTATTAATCGAAGCTATTGAAGGAATGTTATGATTACCTCATGTTCGAGTAGTCTGAGGATGAGCACCGAATGATTTCCAGAGTAAATGGAGTAAGTGTGTGCTTCTTCTTTGCTGAATTGGTTGAATGCTTTAGGGTTCCACATAAAGGGATTATTGATTTGTACACAAAAGTGGTGCCTCCCACTAGTGATTTCTTTTTTTATGAAGTAGAATTAGATGAACTGATATGGAATGGAATTCCTAGGAAAGTCATCTATGATGAAATGGAAGGAGAAGATAAAATACTTTTAATGTTTATTGAACGTGTTTTATGTCCCATGAGAGGGGACTTTGCAACATTAATGTATCAGGATGTCATTATCATGTATTTGTTAATGCATGAACAGAAGATCAACATATATATGATGTTGATGATTCAACTAGAAGATATGACAACGCCCAGTTCCATGTCTAATTCCCTATTCCATGCTATGTTGATATCCCTTATGTTGAAAGTGAAAGGGGTTATTAGAGATAAGGAGGAAATTTTTGCCGTTCAAGATAACCATTGTATCACCAATGTGATCTGCAAGATGATGAAGACTAACTGGAATCCATGGATGAGGAAATGGGTGAATGATGAGGCTATGGTCTATGAAGAGATTAATCTTGTGACTCATCCTACTAGGAAAAATAAAATGAATGATCATGGTGTTATTCCTGATGATGTAGAGCCTTCTTATTCAGATGATAAAGAAGAGGAAGCTGATGTTGTGCAAGAAAGAGAGGATCCTTTTGTAGATGACAGGAGTGAACCTGACCTTCCCTCAAATCCTCATGTGTATATTTTATCCTTTGGGGAACCTAGCCCACCGAAGAGATTTCCTAGAAGGGAGACTGTACTAAGGGACAACGATAAGGAATCCAGCGATGAAGATGGAGGTGAAAATTTCATAAGAGAAGTAAGAGATACCTCAGATGAGGATGAGGACTCTGAATCAAGTTATTCTAACATTAAGACATGTACTGCTGAAAATGAAGAGGAATGTGTAAGTCTTTGTCCTTTAATAGGACACACAGAAATTGTAGAAAGTAGTGATGGAGAGGATGCTAATTCAGTTGAAGCTAGACTTGTTCTAGATATTGTCGAAGACTATGTGGAGGATGTGGTAGTAGAAATTCATGTTGATTATATTGATCAATGAGTCCATATGGAGATAGATGAGGTTGTTCAAGAGAATGCTCCAAATGAGGGGGAGGAACATGTTACCATAGGATCGGTTGTTGTTTCTCATGAGATAGATTACTGGACAGAAGCTCTTGACTTTGTGGTTTTAGGCCTAGATTATGGAGACTCTGAAGATGACCTGCCTTTTTGAAGCCCTCCACCTCTTACTATCTCAGAAACTACCATTGTTTAGCCAGTGTTTTTGTTACCTCAAGACTATTTAATGAAGGATGACTTGGATTCTTTGAAATCAGAACTGAATAGGTATATTGACGATCAAAACACTGAGATATCATGAACAATAGCTCTGAATCAAGAACTCATGACATCTGTAGTGGAAAGGATACTCTCTAACTCTCACTCATTTATGTTACATGAGGTCAAGGAATGTCAGAATCAGGTAAAAGAGTTTGCAGAGTCTATGGAATCAATGATACAGTCTATTTCCAGCTTAGATGCATTTATGGCTTCAAGAGCTCAGGTGGAGAGAGACCTCAGATATGTTAAAAATGTGTTCCAGAAAATGGTCACAGTGTTTGAGGATTTTATGAAGTCTATGGAAACACATGAGAAAGGCCAAGATGATGATGTAAAAAGGCTGATCAGTGGGTTGACCAAATCATTTAAGAAGACCGTGGCTTTATCTATGGAACATCTTGGTGCATCTGCTTCTACATCAGCCTCTCCTCTTATTGACATTGATTCTTTAAGGACCATTGTAAAAGAAGATGTGAAAATGTTTTTCAGTGCTAGTACCTCAGACTCTAAAGTCATTTCCATCACAAAGGAAATTCAAAACCTTATAATAAATTATTTAAGGGAAGCTCATAAGATCATAAGCTCATCAAAGATCATGTTGACTTCTATTAGAAATTAGTTTACACTAAGAATCATATGGATGGACACTTCATGTTTTTGTTGGATAACTTGTGAATTCCACCTATCACACAGGAGTTTAAAGTTCAAGTGGGAAAGCTTCGGTAGCTGACTTCTGCATTGTAAAAATTAATGTAGAATAAGGATGATTTTATTTCTTCTATGGAGAGAAGGGGAAGCATTATTATGGACTTCAGGAATATTCTCTTTCCTTTCCTCTATGTGTACTACACTCCCATCATTGTTCCTCATACTTTTCCTGCTTCTTCAGCTGCTTCAGGTTTTACCAGTACTGCTCCATTGATGAATCCTACCCAGGCCATCAAAAGATTGACCCCAATGATTCCTTACAGATCTACTCACTACAGGTCTACTGATTTCTTAGTGTCTAATCCTCCTACACTACATAATTATTTTCTTTGGCCTATCCCACCACCATCATAACTTGCCTCCTCATCTTCCATGTGAAAATCTCATATGGGCATCTCTGGTGCGGATTGAGTGTGGACTATCTTAGCTAATAGGGATTGCTGTATTTCTTTTTGTATATTGTACTCCTATTTTATTAATAAAAACCATCTCTTTTCTCTATTTTTTGATTTGTATGCTTTCTGTTAATCACAAATAAGGAGAAGATATTCATGGGTATTCAAGGGGGAGACAATATTCAAACATGAATTCTCTCAGGGAAAGATGCGTATATATGATTTTTCATATGTTCTAACCTAAATGTTGTTTTCCTTATAATATTTCTTTTTGAATATTCTACTCATGTTTAATATTGTTTAAAAAAATATTCTATCGAAAGATTCAATGATATAATTTGTGATTATCAAAACGGGCGATATTGTTAGACTCACCTGTTTTGATAATCCCAAATAATATTTTGATAATCCCAAATCATGTTTTCATTTAGGTGAGAAGTATGTTTTCATTCTATTCTAATTATGTATCATTAATTAGTTAATTTTATATAGAGTAATATTCATATACTCTCAATCTCAATGCTTGATTGGTTAAGATAACAGTGCAGAATTTATCTATATACAAAGGTCACTGATACAGGGTAACCGATACATGGTCACCATTACAAGGTCGTCGTTAAAATTTCACTGATAATAGGTCACCATTACAAGGTCAACGGTAAAAAGGTCACTATTACAAGTTCACCAGTACAAATTTCACTATTATGAGGTCACCAGTACAAAGGTCACTGATACAAAGTCACTAATACAAAGGTCACCGATACAAGGTCACTAATACAATGTCACTGTTACAAAGTAATTGATGGAAGCCTACTATTTGAAGGTCACCATTGAAGGTTACCGATGGATGGTTACAATTGTAGGTTGTCATTGTGCACATGTTGTTGTAGCCCATCGATGTGCATGCTAGCATTACCAGTCCACTAATACCCTTACTTTGTCAAATTCTTGATATTTTTCCAATGATCATATTTACTAACTTTAATTCTTATAATATAATTAATATTTTTCGTAGACATATTTGAGGACCATATCTTGACAGTACGAGGTATGAGAAATATTGCATGTGACTTACATACTCCTATTGTCGGACCTTAAATACTAAAGAGAATGACCGAATAAAATTAAGATATATATAGGGGCATAGAGAAAAACAAAAGCGAGAGTCTAGTGTTGAGAAGCTGAAAGCATTACTGAAGAACAAGAATAAGAACACTCTAGTGCATATACATAAAATTCAAAAGCTTCACGAAGACCATTTTGAAGAACATATTTAAGGATGTACTAATGTGGTTAAAAGAACCCTTGTAACAAGAAGTTGAACATCTCATTACCTAGATGCCAGTACTAAATGTTGCAACACTCTATTTTTTGATGAAACTTATAGAGAAGAACAATACAATCATTTCCTCAAACTCCTTGAATTACAGAGCTGATTTTAATAAACACAGATCTTTATAAACTCCATATTAATTTTTTGGCTCTACTATGTTACTTATTTTACATTTTCTGAGTACTGTGTGTTCATTACACACACACACACTATATCATGTGATTTAATGGGGGGATACTGAAAATCTCTACTCAAAACTATCTCACCATTGTTCTCACATAAAACTATAGAAGTTACCTTATGTGGTCTGTGTTGTTTGTCTTTTCCCTGAAGAATTGTGGTAGAGGGTGTGAACCCTGGATAGTTTGTGAAACATGTTGTAAAGCCCAATACAGGTTGTGTATCAAGTTTATTGCTAATATAAACTGTTTGGTGGTATGTGATCACCAAGTGGAGAGGATTTGGTCTTCGCATTAGACTGATCCTCTTGTTTATAATAATGTTCTTAATCCTCATAAAATCAATTTATTTTATCCGCTGCTTATATTTTTAAAAGACGTAAATCTTTTTTTACATTCACTTTGATAGTTAGTTTTCATTAGTGTGTATATATGATTAATTCAGAAAAAACATTATCAAAATATGAATTTGTTTTTTCATTGATTCAATTGAGGACTAATCTACATTAGAAATACTTGTTGATAAATTAAACATTTATATCTCCACTTCCTTAATTGACTGTCCAATTTTGAATTGGGGGATTTTTTATCATTACGTTTTTAACAGAAATTATAATTGGAACTCAATTCACCCCCCCTCTTGTGTATACCCTCTGACCAACAATATCATATATATCCTTGTATATTCCATTTTGTTAGGGATGTGATAACAACGCCTGAATCTATTCCTAACAACCACTTTGTGAAGCAATATTGTTTTTTTCACGTACACATTACATGGAAGTTAATTAGGGTTAATTTAATTAATATATATGAAATAAATGAAAAGTTTATGATATTAATTATATATTTAATATTATTAATATTTATTCTATCATTTTTTTACCTTTTCACTCACTAAAAAATGATATTATGGTTTTTGTATGTGTGGACTACCATCTCTTTGAGGCGATGTGAGGGTTTTTATAGACCCTGTATCGTAAGAATGATTCAAATATAAGTATATATAAATAAATAAAGTGTTATTTATGATATTATGTTAATTATGGAAGTAAAAATGTTACATAACATCTTTCTATAATGATCCTTGAAAATTGGAAACATTAATCATGTGGACGTATGAACTACCATCTCTATGATCATAATGTAGTTAATTTTTGTTTCCAATGATCAAATGGGGATATTTTTCATTGACATCATCCTTATTAATTATCTTGAAGGATAAAGATTCTTTAAATGATATTTCTAGGAAAGTGTTTTCTTTACAATGGGATAACAATGTTTCATATTGATTGTTATGGAACTCATTTAATTTGATTAGGATAATAATTTTGAAAATATATTTACATTAAACCCTTTTTTTTCCATTGGACAATCATTTTATGAAATAATAATGATTTTTTTCTATATTTTATGTTGAAATTTATGATCATTGAACAATAGTTGTGTTAGAGTTCTTGAAACTTAATTACATGAGGAGGTATCCATGATTGATTCCGGAAATCCTATGAAATATTATTTGATAGGTTGGCATATCTAGCTCTGGATGATCCCGTTACATCTTATACGATGGGGTGACATCAATATTATCAGATTGACCTATTACAACATTTTTTATGGGGAGTCCTAGATAGTGCTAAGTGCACTCATTATATCTTAAACAAGGGATGAAAATGAAAGGTCTCTAATGCATTAGATAATGATTATATTAGAATTTATTTGTATGGTTTACAAAATTTAAAAGTATTGGAAATGGGTTTATGAATACTGTGCTCCATGTTATCGATAAGGGCATTAATATCTTTTTATGGGATTATAATGTTTCTTATTACCATGATTGATATCACATGGCTCATGATAACTGATTCTGATGACACATTCCTTTCGTATGTTTTCACATTAGATGATCAGAGTACTGATGTGTATGATTTATTTTATGATCCCCTCAAGCACTTTTATTATAAAAGTTATGCACATCTTATTATCATTAATGGAATTTAAATTTTAATTCTTCTTTTACCCTTACTGGGAATTGGTGATCACACATATTATTTCTCCTCTTCCCTAATTTATAAGAAATAATGTTGGAAAAACTATTTCGAAAATGTATTTCATATGGAGGATGATGATTACGAATTAATATGAAATAATAAAAACTAGGTTAAATGGGATAAATTCTCATTTGACAACATTGGTATTCATTATATAGGAATTTGTCCTATTTATCTAAAACTATAAACATAAATGTTCCTTGAGAATGAATACCATCCAATTTTTATCTTATTATGTGATATTTATTTGATGAAAAAATATGGGTCTCAATTATTAGCTTCAAAGTATGAAATGAAATCATTTTGATTTTATGACCAAATCTGAGAGTGTTGGTTCTGGGATATTATAAATAGCCTAGAAAAAAAATTATTTTAATGGTAATATTTTATGAAATTACACAACTAAAGGATAAATAATCATTAATATGTACAACATATTGAGATCATTATTTCAATATGGGATAAATATATCAATGACAATGAATAAGTAAATTGGATAGAATTTATTATATTACAATTGAATAGTAATTTGATGGAAATGTATTTGATGTTATATCTTATAGATGCTAACCCATTTATGGATTTATAGAATATATTTGATAGTACGTGGTTTTAATTTTTTTAATAATGATAGATTATTTTTTAGAATAAATTATTTTCTTATTCTATATTTGTGCTGATTCATGTTATTTTATGACGTTATTAGAATGTTTTAAGATGATATATGATCATGTCATTCCTTAGATTAGTGTGTGATATTACGATATACATTATATTGTTGGGGGATTCAATATATGTTTATTTTGTAAAATTAGATTATTTTTTTAATAATTTTTTTTTTGTTTTTAATTTGGCCAGATATACCTTGGATGATTGTTATGGTTAAATACTTGTGGAATGGTATGTGTTATTATCTAGGTTTTAGATAATAATATATTATATCTTCATCTGCATATTTATCTATATTGATTATCCTACCGTATTGTTTTTTGTTTTGGTAATCATCTTGAGATAGGAGGAATGACTTTCTATTTTTTGAATATAATGATGTATTCAAGGTAAATTTTCATGCATCAAGTATAAAATATTCATTTTTAAAATTCATTTTAGGAATTAAGTGATGTAGGGGACATTGATCAATGTATAATCTAAGGGTAAAATTATATATTCGAATGGAAATTAATCTAGTATTTATATTCACTCATATAATCTCACTTATTAATAAACAAATATATGAACATTAGAAAAATGAAATTGAAAAAAAAATGTTATTCCTTTTCCATCATTTTTTATCAATTGATGGTATTTTACCCCTGACAAATTTTTGGTTTCTTGGTCATTATCCTTTTCATGACCATGTTATCTATTATATTATATTAGTCGATGAAATATTTTTTCTCCTATGTGTCTATATTTTATCATTCCAATACTATTATACTTTTTATGGTACCGAATTAAGTGTTCTATCGATAAACCCCTATATTTCATGTTTCCATATTTCACCAAAATTTTAATTATCAAAATGTACAATGTGGATTTTATGTGATGATATTTTAAAATATTTAACCCTTGATGTCTTGGATAAAATATCTAGGAACCAACTAACATAAGGGGAATAATGTAATACCTTGTATATTTAATTTAAAATAATAATAATCATTATAGTTTGACTAACATACAACACTCAAATTTTTTTAGATTGTGATATATTATATAAATATTATTTTTTAACTTTGACCATTATGGTCTGACTATTGTATTTTAAGGGGTTAATATCGGTACAATAATTATGAAATAAATTTTTAATTTAAATAAGATATAATTTTTTACTAATTCTTTGTAAATTATCTATCAGTTTTAGAGATTTCATTTTATTTTGTAAAATTAAATTATTTAATGGATTTTTATATTAAATATTTTATTCAATTTCTAATTAATTTTAATTAATATTTTTAAAAATGGTAACACGTTTGAAATAACAAAATCATATTTATGTTAAATTGAAATTATGAGATTTTTTTATAAGATTCATTTTTAAGTGACAACTAAAAAAATTACAATATTATAGAAGACATCCTTTCTATGTAATTTAACAAGTAAGTAATTTTTTGAATATTATTATATATTTTCACTATTTCAATTTAATTTAGAAATTTACAAAATTCATCATTGGAATCTATAGTAATATTATTTTTCAAGAAAATTTTTATAAACATAAAAATTTATTTTTTATGGAAAATATTTTTCTATAATGTTTTATATGTTTATTTTAATTTATGAACAAAAAAAAAGACTAAATTGGATAACGTAATTTTCTTTTTTAATAAAAATGTTAATATATTATAAATATGATAAATTTATTTTTTTCATTATGAATACAAACTGTGATAAACATTTATCACATTATTATGGGTGAATCTAGAAAATATGGGAAAAATAATATCATAATCCATTAAATATATATATATATATAACAAATTAATTATTTATTATGAAATTACATCAGGAATCCTCATCCATATATCTAAAAGATGTCATTTTGGTTCCAGTTTTCATTTATTATGTCTTTTATATTATTTTCATTAAATAAAAATTATAAAATGCTGCTGTTTTTTCAAATTCTCCAATATGTTCCTATCAGGATAAGAAAATGTAATAAAGGAGTAAAAAATATATATTTTAACACTATTTTTTTATCATTTTAAAAATAATTATTTTTTAAATATTTTATTTATATTCTAAATACTGTAAATGATTAAATAATTCAAAGAAAATACTTTTGACGGTAGTACATAAATTAAGGTAAATGTTATTAAATAACTATAAAATAATATTCTTTGGAATAATCATTATCTAAAAATAATTTTATAGTTAAATATATTATAAATGTGACATTTATGGATTTTATATTCGAATTTCATACCTATCTAGATATATTTAAAAAATTGATAATATTATTAAAATGAAATTAATGGTATTATATATTATATAATATATTCTTAAATAAGTTATATATCATAAAATCATAAAAGTGGATAATGTGAATGAAAAACGGTATAAAATTTCACCCCTTGAACATTGTTATTCTAATTTTTTCTATAATACATAATTTATAACCCTTCAGTATTGACAAATTTGTTACTATGTTTAGTGTTAATGTTGGCTAATAACTGTGTTAAACAAATAGGTTGAGATTATAATTATATATAAAATAAAAAAATTATTTCTTGAATAGATTTAAACATATTATTATCTTATATATAAAATGTATCATCTTCCTCTTACATTATCATGAATATTTTCTTATTATATTCATATATTTTAACTAATAATATTCATGTCCATCACATCAGTATTAAAGGAAATCACTACTACTCTATTCTTCACACCACATTGATCCAAATAGCTTCAATAATAAAAACATTTCTTTTTTATAAACCCTTATAAAAAAATTATTTTGTTCTTTTCACCTAAAAAACTATTTCTTGGATCCCAAAGAACATATACAAAGGAGTTTTTTAAATTAGGATGTAATTGTTTTAATCAATCACTTTCATTTTACATATTATTATACCACAATAAAGTCTATCATAACTATACTGTTATAATAAAATAAATATATCTTATAAACCCATATATTATTATATTAATGGATTAATAAAATTCATTTCCTTTTACATTTATATACCTGATGAAAGTATTGATTGTGAATTCGTTTGGTATATAACATCCATGAAGTGATACTATTCATTTTCCATTAACGTCATAAAATTTTTTATATAGAGATGGATTTATCAAAATATATTATATTTATGATATTTTTATGGTTTTTAAAATTTTAATTAATATTTAATTTTATTGCATTCTATCAATTGAAAAATAGATACGTTACCCATTCATACATATTTACAACATTTAAAATGAAGTCATGTAATTCATTTATCATAAAATTTTCATTAATATTGTTTTTAATTTGTGTATTATTATTTAATATGTTACTAATTATATTTTTATCCTTTTTGAGGTGAAGGACAAATGATGAATGTATAATGACCAAATTATCCAAATAAAAACATTCATGAAAAATGAAAATTTTAACAACCATAAATGATGATTTTAATAATGAATTATTAATAAATTGATGTTTCCATGTAATTATTTCATCACATATGATATTATATGTATTTATATGCTAATTTAATATAATTATAATTTCTTTATTTTTAATAGTTGAGCATAGATAACTTATGAATAAAGTATGACAATAGGTATAGGTTTCTCATCTCACTTTTATTTATATGAAAAAAATGCCATATTAACCAATTGTTTCCATTATATTGTGTATATAATATCCCTGACTGTATTTTATGATGATTTTAAAGATAATTATGGGTATTTAGAAATACATACATGTTTATCTCTTTCTTTAGGTTTTTATTTAGTGATTACGAATGTTAAATGGGTTCATTGTCTCAATATTGTCAATGTAAACTTGTTTGACATTATACACCTATTTATAATAATGAGAGGTATATAATACCCAATTTTTATTTTTTTACAATATATCCACCCTAATGTTTTTTATTTATTTTTGAATCATATATTATTTCATAAAATGTTTTTTGATTCAGTTGTTACAAATGGGGTAAGGATTAATTTTCTCAAATCATCTTCATTTTGTCATATGGTATGTTATAAAAAATCTAATATTATAAGGTGAAAATAACAACTTATTGAAATTATATATATGGAATATATCTTTTATGTTATATAAATTATTAATTTAATGTATTTACTCAAGGGGACAATTATTTAAATTTTTCCTCAAGCGGTGATGATTAATTCTTTAACTCTATTTGAATTGGGATTGTTTATGTTCAAATTACATTCTGGGTAATTGTTTGATTTCAATATTTTAAACTCAATTGTAATTTATTAAAATCGTATTAATTAATATTTTTCATATTTTATAATTATTTTCATCTCTTGGTTAATTAGACATATCTAAATGTTTTTATGGACAAGAAAACATAGTTTTACTTCTAGTTGGGAATCAATTTCTCATTCTCCATAATTTATAAAAATGTTACAATGAAATTTTTTTACATTATCCAATTAATTTTTGAAGTCAATTTCAAATTTATTTTACCTAAAATGATTTTTTATCAATTTATATTCTTAAAATTTATTAATGATGGTCCATTTTACATTTTATCAATGTGTGAAAATATCATTTATTATTGTACATATCAAGGGTGAATTTCCCCATCCTTATGACATCAAAATTCATTGAAGCTTTATTTATTTTTCTCAATGGTTAGTCTATAATAAGATAATTCTCTCAATATTCCCTGTCCTATTATTATTATATTTGTCAGTCAAGAATTATATTTTATATGTATTTAATTAGATGGTTATAATGTCATTTAAACAATATGTATTGTCTATTTTCATATTCAATAATGATTTATAGGCTCAAATATGGATATTTTCTTAAGATTATTTATTTATACTTTGATTATACGGTTTATAATGATGTGGGAATTCACATGAAAGGATTTTAGTTTCCACATGTTAATTTAGTCAGTATAAATAATTTTTTGATTATGATGAATATATTTTTGACCAAACATATGTATTTTCTATTGGTTATTCATTGATGATATGATGAATGGGTTATGATCTTGTGAAATAGATTTTAATTTTTTGTGATTATGTGATGAGTAGGAGTAAAATTATATAAATATCTAATTTGTTGTGTAATGATGATAAATTTAGTCATGTTAAGGATACATAAAATAGAATGTTGGAATTGAAAAATTATCCTTTTTCATAATGACTTCACATACCATATAAGAGGAGTGTCTTGGAACTATGTCTCAAAATATAGTTTAGTGATTGTTATTATTCCACCCATTATGCCACATGTTTAGGACATGATCATATGTGTATGATATGTCTTCATGTACCTAGTGATTTGATTCTCTAATGATTTCTATATCATGAAATTATAATATATACTCCATGACTCATGATTATGATATATGAGTTTTTAGGTAGGATTTTGTTATTGTTATCATCATATTATAATACTCAGGTGCTCATGTAAAAGATTTTATTGATCATTTAATTGAACCTTTCATATTAACCATTATTGAGTATCTTATATCACCATTTCTTATTAATTATATTCCTTTAAAAAATAACAATGATCAATGAGTATGTCATGTATAATAAGTGTACTAAAAATTATGAACATAGTGTTAGATGATCAAGATATGTATTAACTATGTGTTTATGTATCTTAATTTCAAAAATTACAAAACTTCTATGTTTCTAACCAAGATAATAATTATATATAATAAATATTAATAAAATAATATGTAATATATATTTATATAATTCATGGGTCACATAAAATAGTGTGATGATATCATTTTTAATTACAGGGTATTCTAAAAATTTCCATTTCATCACATAAAAAATAGGAGACATCAACACCTTTATGAAACACACATAAAATCAAATTCATTTCTAAAAATATAAAGGTTTTCACCTATACGATGTTTGTCTCCTATTTTTAAGCCTTTAGTATCAATTATTTATTTTAATACATTAATTTAAATGGAGACAATCAATAGAATGTTCAAAATCCCTAATTGAGTATTACATAATCCTTGTATTTTTTTCTTCTTATTATTTATCTCCCAAAACTATCCCTGCAGTATTATTATGATAAAAAATATATAAATTTTCGAAAAAAATGTTATTATATTATTTTACATTGTATTATTTATTCCTTTCCATCCACTCAATAAAATAAAATAATGATCGTAGTGCATTGTGTGCAATACCGCCTCTATGAATTAAATTTTTTCATATTAATTTAATTTTGTATCTATACCAAAAAAAATATAGTAAAACAATAAAATAATATATATATTATACTTTTTATACTATTATAAAAATTTTATATACTTCTATAAGCATACTCAATCATTAAGATATTGTGTGTTCTTGTTTTGGGTTGGTTTAGCCATCAACTTCAACAATGTTCTATTACTTTATCATAATTAACAATGAGAATATAAATAAAAATGTTATTATCAGTTAATTAGAAGTCATATATTTTATTTTTTAGGTTTTTTATAATAATTTATAATTTTAAAAAAATATCATCATCAGTCGATAAAATAACCAAAATAAGCTGACAACAATTCATTTTTTTAGAACAAATAAGAATAAAAATATATAATAAATTAACAGAATATAATAATATATGGTAAATATACCTTTAAATATAGGTTAATATTTTTCCTATGATGATAAAATAAAATCATAATTTTTTATTACAGAAGGTATGCGCGTGAATAAAATTAATCTAGAACATGGTCATGGATTTTTTCTCAAATTCCACTCATTCAGATAATATTTGTAATATTAAATTAATTAATTCTATGTGGTGAAAATACTGCCTAATTGAGATATCATATACTGAAATAAATTTTATTAATTATAATATATGTTCAATTTAATTCTTTCTACTTCTAGAGGATTTTATTTAAAGATCCATCATGTTATGAGGATTTTAGTTATATCAATTCTAATTCATTGAGTTAGAGATGTTGTTTTTAAATATATATCACATAGTTCGTGTACATTATTCCCCATTATTTTATGGTGTATTAATTTCTCTTCACATATTGGGATATTTATTTTTTTTTTCACTTGAAGGTTTTTCAAAATATTCATATTCATGCACTATATTTTACTTAAGGTACTTTTGTTACTCAAATGTCTTCCATCATGTAACGAGGTTAATTTGATTTTTGACATTAAATATAAAATTTCTAACATACATTAACTCTTTAATGGTACTCATAAAACCCTTTTTTATAATTATTTATTATAGTCTCATTTAGGGGTGCCTCAGATGCAATTTTTGAAATTATAAAAGGATTTTAGTGTTTTCATGGTTAGAAAATGGTTTTCCCAAAATGTGTGACTAGATAGTGAAAACCAAGTAACCCAGCCTAGATGTTGTTTTCATGGTTTTCTCATGGTTTGAAAAATTATGCAGACACATAGGCGAGGTTATGAAACCCCACTATGAGGGGTGTAGTTAGGGAACATAGTTTGAAAACCCATTTTTCCCACTCCTAGAAATCCTATTCATGACTATTTATTAATTTGGAAATACTTTAAAAAATTAAATCCCCATGTTTTTACACGTAATAGAATCTATCTCACCAAATTCTGTTTTAAAATGTTGAGATTTATTCCAATTTCTTTTTTTCTTCCTTTGGAACACATCTAAGGAGGATCTATGTTACCCAATCATTGTTTGGTCATTTCATAGTACATTAATCTCCCTATTCATTATCTCCATCTCTTGTCCTCAAAATTCCATTGGGGTAGTTAGATATCCTTGGTATTTGAGGATATAAATCTTGTAGTTTTTTATACTGAATATAGGCTTGATTCTTGGAGATTTATTTATTATGAACTTCATTTGAGTTTCCGATTTAGGGAATTGTGTTTTTTGATCCTATGATCCCGAGGTAGTTTATTATGTTTAATATTTTACATCTTATTAACATTATGTTTAATTATTTAAAATTAATGTTTTTATTTAAATTTCATGGAGTTCAATTTAATTTTTTGATTCAAATTCAACTTCCATTGAAATGTATATTTGAATTATATTTTGAATGAAATTTGTCAAAAATAAAATTCCATTCAAGTGGGGAATTTTAGTGAAAATTAATGGAAATTTGTGAAATATAATTGGGGAATTTGAATTTCAGAATTTATTTGGGGAATTTATTTTATATTATTTTTTTGATAAAAAATTCTTAATTTTTTTGATAGGAACCCACTGGTTTTATTGTAGATAAAAAAAAATTTGATTAAAAAATGATTTTTTTAAATGGAAATTGGAATATTGAAATGAAAATATGGGTCAATTTTTTTTAATATGGTAAAATATACTGCATATTATTGATTATTGGTTAAGAAAATGAAATCTTAGGTATTTAGTGGATTATTAAAGAAGAAAATATATGTTGGAATTCTCATAGCACCAAATTGATGCTTTCAAATCTAACATATGCATCTACATAGATATTCACCTAAGTGGGATGTTGGTTAGTCATCTATTTCCAGTGTTACAGAGACATGTTTGTGCATTTAAATTTTCATTATATTAGTTTGCGAGGTTACCATAGCGAAGAACATTCAAAACTCCAAGAATATAAAAATGTCAGTCATTGTAAATTATTTTATATATATTCTATTACTTGTAAACCTATTTACACATCCATTGTTAATTTAAATAATATTTTTTGTATGAATTTTTTATTATTAGATTATTTATAAATATTTCCATAATTTTAAAATTTATTCATGATTTTTTAATATGATTTTGAAATTCCCTTCATATTTATTGAAAAATAAAATAAATTTTTTAATTAAATATGGGATATTGTAATGGAATCCTTGGTGAGATCCTACTGTGATTTTATCCCACACAATCAACATGCCTTTGGTTGTTTATAGATTTCCTCCTTCAGTGTTTATGTAAGGAGAAATCACCACATTTAGGTGGTTGTTTTTATTTATCATTTAATTTTAACTAGTGTGTATTTTTGGGACAATGGATATTTATTTTTATTCCTCTTACATAGTATTCATACAATGGGTTATTTTAGATATTTTTCTTCTGGTATAGTTGTCCCTTTCTGGATCTCTTTTGTGCATAGTAACTTATATTTCTTTATTTTTTTGTAACTGTCACTGATTTGTTCAAACATTAATATTGTTGGATTTTAGGTGATTTTCACCAAAAAATTGGGAATGCCTAGTAGGCTATGTCAGTGTTGGCTAGGGTATCATGGCACCAATATGTCTATAACAGTTTTTGAAAAAGTGGATTCATAGGTACTATTTAATCATCATTCATTGATTTCAATATTCAGTTCTATGAACTTATCGGGACTTAGGTGGTTGTAATGACTGAGTGTCTAGCTATCGGTTATAGTAATGAAATGTAAAACTAGAGGGTGGATTGTGGAAGGAAGTATGGAGGATCAATTCTAGTATTTCTAAATAATTTTGATTTTAGTATATTTGAATCCAAATATTTTTTATATTTGTTTGGATTAATTTTATATGTTCCTCTGTTTGAGTTTTAATATTATTGATTTAATTTTATCTGTTGCTATTTTATTAAATCATGAAATTAAGAAGATGTGTGAATCAGATCTAAGAGGATGTTGTTAATGAAGCATAGTGGGAAATTCTTCTAGTGGACCAGAATTTGGTTGAGGTTATTCTGTGTGCTTCACATGCACTAGGACATTATAATGTCCCGCCAATTATCATTCTCTTGAGAGTTAAACGAGTCATTTCTAGGCCTTAAGTGACATCCTCAAGATGCGAAAGGCTGAAAATAAATGTCGAAGGGTGTCAAATAAAAATTGGTGGAAGATTTTCCCTTTATGAAATAACCCATAAACCAACCATGAATAACCAAAAATTCACTATATGATGCATGAACAAATGAATGACAACTAAACATCTTCATTTATGTCAAACCACATCAAGTACACAACAACAGAAGACCAAACGAAGCATCAAAGTACACATCATATGAACAACTCAAGACTCTCAAAAGACACCATGACTTTGTGCTCCACAAGATCCAAGCACCACAACATATCCCAAGCATCAACAAGAGCCAATAGAAATAAGATGATTTACCTATACATGTATCCCATAACACAACATCTGCAAAATCACCAATGTGCCAAAGTAGGGGTGAGTATAAAACATAGTAGGTTTCCCCAATGACTTCCATCCTCTCGCCGCTCAGATAGATGAGTTAGATACATTTATATGAAAACAATTTATGTAGAAAATTTTCTCAAAAGAAGTTTAAAACTAAATATAAACAAGTTTCCAAAAAACAAAGTAATACAAAAAGTGTTCCAATTCCAATGAAACCCATTTTACAGAAAGTTATTTTTCCAGAAAAATAACTAAACAATCTTTAGAACCATTTTACATACATCTTTTTTTGGCATACCCAACCATTTCCCAACCCAGGAAACCAACCATGAATGCTTTGTTATGACAGTTCCATACTCATGAGAAGGATCTTGTCGATCTACCATGTCGTCACAAGGTAATTGTTTCCCATGTGCCATTAAACCTTTGGCACCGAGCACAAGGTCGTATTTCATTCATGCCTCATACATATAGTTACCATGTGCCATTAAACATTTTGCATGGAGCACAAAGTCATATTTCAACCAAGCCTCATACATGCAACATGAACACACACCACATATTCCCATAAATCATTCCAAAAACCCTTTTCAATAAAAACTCATTTTTATTGGAAACCATTTCCATTAAAACAATTTCAAATCCAAACAATTTCAATAAAACACACTTTTATTGAAAGGTAATTCAATCAAAGTCATTTCAATCTCAAACCATTTCTATATAATAACATTTTTATTGAAAACCCACCATTAATCATACCATTCACAATTTTAGGGAATCTATAATTTAAAATCAATATTTTAAATTCAAGAATCCAAATCACATTGCACAACAATTCATCAAGATTTCACAATTTCAATAAAACCATAAATCATCACGAATGAAAATTTATTCTATGATTTTCACGATAAATTCCATTAAAATAACTTAATTCGAAACTAAGACAATCAATTCTAACAAGAGGAGTGAAGTGTGTAGCCTCATACCATTAGGGATCCGATGGAAACCACAACGAACGAAGAACATTCATGAAAACCGGGTTTCTTCTTCTAAAACCCACCTTAGATCTATTCTCCTAGCACGACCAAGCCCAAAATCATCATATTTGGCATCCACACACTTAGATCTACCCATAATGTGTGTAGATCTAAGAAACTGAGATAAGAGGAGAATTAGATCTATGTAGATCTACGAAACCGAACTAGAACGAAGAAGAACGTCAACATACCTAAAAAATCCAGCTTCAATTCCCCAAGAGAAGCCTTCGGATCCCCTCCGAAATTATGGAAGAATCTTTTCTGAAATTAGAAGATGAACAATCCAATGTTAGGGCCACTTAGGAGAAAAAAGATCCACTTAGAGGAAAAAAATTGTGAGATACACCTTTATAGGATCTCATTTAAGTGGTCGCACGGTTTCCCCGCATGGTTAGATAAACTGTGTGCTAACCATGCGTTAGAAAGTACCTTGGAAGACCCTCCACGAACAGTTTGGCTACATGGTTAGAAAAACATTATGTCACCCATGCGGAAGCTACTGCCTCCAAGACCAACTACGGTCGGTTTTTCCACAAGGTTTAAACAAAACGTGCATCGTCCGTGTGACTTCCCCTTTGCCACAAAACATCATTCAATGTTCTCCCAGCTCTCCCATTTATCACCTTTAACATTTATAACCATGGAAATATTTAAGAAAGAGATACATACCAGAATCTCCGGGCACTACATTCCACCCACCATTGGTCATTCTATCCTCAGAATGTAGAAAACCCTCACCCAACTGAAAGAGTTCCGGCCATTGCTCTTTAATTTCCTTTTCACCTTCATTATTCTCTTCCACAATCTGACAATGCTGCCATAAAACCCACACTAGACCAACGCATTTTCCATGCATGACTTTCTATTTCCTATCCACTATCTGTTCCGGGATACGTATCAATGAATAATCTAGCTCTAGGTTAACATGATCCCATCTAATCACATTGTTAGGATAAGGATGATACGTTTTCCAATGAGAAAAATGAAACACATTTTTCAGCGAACTAAACCATGGTGGTAATGCCAACTGATATGTGACCTCTCTAACCCATAATAGTGTCTCAAAAGGGCCATTCTATCTAGGATATAATTTTCCATGCTTCCCAAAATGACGATGTCTAAGCGTTGGAGAGATCCTTATGAAGACATGATCACCCACAGCGAACGACAACGGTCTTCGATGGTGATCTGCATAAGATATCTAACGAAACTGAGCTGTATCCATCCTTTTTCTAATCAACAGGATCTTATCTGTTGTTTCTTGGACCAGGCTTGGCCCGACTGTTGATGTTTCACCCATTTCCATCTAGCATAGTGTAGAATGACAAGGACGACCATACAATGCTTCAAACAGAGCCATGTGTATCGATGCTTGATTGATGTTATTGGATGAGAACTCCACTAATGATATATGATCCTCCAATGAGCCACTGAAATACATTACAGAAGCCCATTACATGTCTTCTAATGTTTTTATCATGCGCTTGGATTGTGCATAAATTTGAGGATGATACATCGTGCTCATAGTCAACTGAGTTCCAAGGGCATGTTGTAATGATTTCTAGAAAGGAGATGTAAACCTCAGATATCTATTGGATATGATTGAAAATAGAACACAATTCCTCTTTACCACCTCCCGGATATATATTTTTTATAGATCCCCCGCCATATCATATTCATTAATTGGAATGAAATGGGCCGACTTCGTTAGCTGATCCACTATCACCCAGATGGCATTGTGCTTTCTGACCATTCCTGGGAGACCTGTGAAAAACTCCAAATCTATTTAATCCCATTATTAAATATGGATTAGTAAAGAATTAAACATTCATGATTGCCTCGGATGCTCTACCTTGACCAGATGGAAAGTCAAGCATCTCGAAACAAACTCAGCCTCTAAAATTCTCATACAATCGCACTAGAACAACACTTTCAATTCTTTATATATTTTTTTAATTCCAGGATGAACAACCCACCAAGAATAATGATACTCCATGAGAAGATCCTCCTGACAAGAAACTGATACAACCATCCAATTCCAAAAAAACAAAACTGAATCTCCATTCAGTTTCCAACTATCAATGGTCTCCCCACCATTGATTTTCATCCTCATGGTCACACACTTTGAATCTGATATCTGTTCATCTTAAACCAGGCCAACCAATTCAATAATTAACAAAACTAGAAATAAGACCACTCTATCACCCTGGTGCTCACATTCCAACCACATGTCAGAAATAACCGACATCAACTACCAGTGTTGTGATGCCTGTTTCACCACATGAGCATATGATTTTCTAATTAAAGCATCCGCCACCAAATTTCCCTTACTCGGTGCGTACATACAGTCAAAATCAAACTTCAGGAGATATTTCATCCATCTGTTTTACCTCAAGTTCAAATCCCATTGTGAGAAAATGTGTTTCAAGCTCTTATGATCTTTATATTCTGTGAACTTCTCACTGAAGAGATAATGATGCCGCACTTTCAAGTCATGGACCACTACTGCCAATTCCAAATCATGAGTTGGTAGTTCTTCTCAAGCAACCTTAACTTCCAAGAGCCATACCCAACCACATGATTCCCTTTCATGAGAACACACCCCATCCCTGACAATTTGGAATTCAACTGATGATTCTTCAAGATCCCTTGCATTGTCACCAAGTGATGCTCATGCTCCACCCTTGTCATTGAATACACCATAATATCATATACAAAAACTACCACAAATGAATCCATAAATATCTAAAATATCTGATTTTTCAATGCCATGAACACCACTGGAGCATTCGTTAGGCCAATGGGCATAACCACATATTCATGATGGTCATATGTACATCTGAAAGCTGTTTTTGGAATAACTTCCTTCCTCACCTTCAATTTATGACATCAATGCCTTAGGTCGATCTTGGAGAACCACTGGGATCCCCTCAACTTGTCGAACAAATAATCAATTCATGTATGTGGAGATCTTTTCTTTATCGTAACATGGTAATGTCTCTGATAATCAACATAGAGCCTCAATGTTCCATACACCTTTTTCAGAACAACACGAGTGCTACCCACAGAGACGTGCTAGGCTGGATAAGCCCTTTGTTTCCTAACTCTTCCAACTAGACTTCAATTCCCGCAATTTAGTAGATTCCATCCGTTAAGATGGATATGAGCTAGGATTGGTCCCTAGAATGAGATCAATTGTAATCTCCGCTTCTCTTATGAGTGGAAACATATTTAATTCGTCGGGAAAAACATCCATGAATCAATCCACCATTGTTGGAAGAGCATTCTTCTCAAGACCCTTTACCAATTCCAATGACAACACCACCAACTGATACGATCACATGCCCACTACTGGTTCCAACAAACCTGTTGTGCCCTACCTTTCATACATCTCTCCTCTAAAGAGATTTCTAATGCCATCATTTTTTGTAAAAGCCATTATTCATGAATTATAGTCGATGTGGGCCTTAAACACAACCAGCCAATCCATTCCCAGTATTACATCATAACCATTCATTTCAAGCACTGAGAAAATCCACATCAGCTCAACCTACCCCACAACGATACAACACACTCTACACAAGAAGGCTTGACACTTTCTTCAACCTATAGAAGTTTGAGGATTCAAAACAAGTGGAATCATTTCTACCCTTAATCCCAGAAACTCAACCACACATGAAGAAATAAGATAGTGTGAAGAACCTGTATCAAACAGTTTTTGCATCACATTAGAATTTAAAAGTATAGTACTTCGCACCATGGATGGTCCTGACTGATCATCCACCAGAACCTGCTCGGCACCGAACAATGCCATGGTTGCCACTCTATGCTCATTATTTCTCCACCGTCGGATTATGCGTCATACTCCGTCTCTGAGAAATAGTGTCCCCCATCTTCTTGAACCCAACGTTAGAGTTCCTACTATTCCCCATGGGTACCACTATGCTTTCTCTCCTTGAAGCTCCCAACAGATCCCGCTCAGCCACAAATTCTCGATTCACCATCTCTGTGTAATCACCGATACACTGCACTACTATTTTTAATGGGTCTCGTACATTAACCCCCTTCAAAGATATTTTCCTTCAACGACATGCTACCCGCAACCTCGGGTGAAGCCCTTACTAAGCTCATACACTTAGTAGAATACTCTGTCACCGACATATTCTCTTACTTTAGACTGAACAGATTAGTTGTGTGTTGAATTATAAACATATGTGGGTAGAGATTTTTAATAAAAAATTCCTCAAAATCCCTCCAACATCATACACTGGTCCGTTCCCACTTGGACTACCAACACATAACACTGAAGAGCAAGATCCTCTAGATAACACGTAGCTATCTTTACTTTCAAATCTACTGTTGTCCCCAAGAAATCGTAAATTTCTATTCATTCTGGACAGTCATGTCTCTACCCTTTTTCCATTCCGAATCACCCTGTAAGACGATTGGATCCTACATTTGGAAATGAGCCACATAATCAACATGCTTGGGCTCTTCCCCTATATTCACACTTCCCACAGTTTGGAATGATTTCACTATGCTCTGGACTAATTACTGGTTCACCTATGGGCTCGGTGAAACCACGTTTTCATTGGCCACTTCAGGTTTGTCTCTACAACACATAACCGGTATCTATAAACAGAACAACCAACCCTTAGTCTTGCTTCCATAATCATCAAGAATTGCCATTTCAAATCACATTACAAAACACTATCACAATGAGTCATTCCACCTTTCCACATTTTCCATTTTCTGAGTGGACAATGAACTATGTCTATCTCACTCTCAAGAAACTGTTGTATTAGAATTTTAAATTCTATCACATAAACAATAAAAACATTGTTTTTCCAAAAACAACTTTTTTCCATGTTCAACCATTTTTGAAAACATTCAACATAGTTTTTTAAAATCAACCCATTTTCAAACTACACCAAATACACTGTTTTCAAAATCATTCACTTGAAAACAATTTCTACATTTTTAATAAATTCACACCTTGCACAAAATCCGTATTCATTACTCACAATGAGATGTGAAATCCTGATGGGAATTCATTCCTATAAAATTCATGTCATGCTCCTCTCATTAGCTAATCCCATGAAAATGAGATTTCCAACATTCTAGAAGTGTATCCAAAACACTTATGTACCCAACACCTTGGTAACATGAAGTTCAGCATAAACGGGTTAGCTATGTATTTTTATGATAAACATTTCATGTTCCGACAATCCTATTCCTGTATAAGATTCCAACTGAAGGAATAGAAAAAAATTAATTTAACCCATTTGTATCAACCTTCCAATTATTTTTGGCTTGAGAGTACAATGATTCATTACAAGGACATAGGAGACATACATAACACGCCAATGGCAGGCAATAAATGTCGAAGGGTTTCAAATACAAGTTGGTGGTCGATTTACCCTTTATGAAATAACCCATAAACCAACTGAGCATAAAAAACCTTCACTATATGATGAATTAACCAATTAATTTAAACTAATCTACTTCATTTGTTTCAAACCACATCATGTACACGACAGCGGAAGTCGAAACCAAGAATCAAAGTACACAATGGATGAATAACTCCAAACATTCAAAATACACCATGACTTGGTGTTCCACAAGATCAATGCTCCACAATATCTCCAAAGAATCACCACGAGCCACTGGCAATATGATGCTTTACCTTACCTATATCTCGAAATACAACATAAGCAATAGCACTAAAGTGCCAAAGCATGGGTGAGTATAAAACTCAGTGGGTTTCCCCAAGGAATACCCTACTCTAGCCACTAGGATAGAAGTGTTGGAATTATTGATATAAAAAAAATTTATATAGAACATTTTCTCATAAGATTTATATAACTAAATATAAAAAAGTTTCCCAAAATCACTTATTACCAAAAGCGTTGAAATGCAAAAGAAACCAATTTTCCCGTGAGTTATTTTTCCAGAAAAATAACTAAACAATATTTCTAACCATTTTACAAACATCCTTTTTTGGCATACCCAACCATATCCCAACCCATAAAACCAACCATGCATGCTTTGTTATGACAATTCCATAATCATGAGAGGTTTCTCGATGATCTACCATGTCGTCACAAGGTAATTTTTTCAGAAGTGACATTACTCCTTTGTCACTGAGCACAGGGTCATATTTCAACCAAGCCTCGTACATATAGTTACCATGTGGCATTAAACGTTTGGCACCGAGCAGAATCTCATCTTTTAACCAATCCTCATACATAGAGTTACCTTGTTCCAGTAATCATTTGGCACCGAGTAAAAGATCATATTCCAACCATGCCTCATACATGAAATATGAACACACACCACATATTTCCATTAATCATTCCAAAACACCCTTTTAATAAACAGACATTTTTATTGAAAACCATTTCCATTAAAACCATATCAATAAATCTCCCTTTTTATTGAACTCCAATTCCATGAAAGTCATTTCAATCTCAAACCATTTCAATAAAACACCTTTTTTTTGAAAACCCAACTTTCATCAAACCATTAACAATTTAATCAAATCTATAATTTAAAAATAACATTTTAAATTCAAGAAGCCAAATCACTTTTGACAACAATTCACCACGATTTCAATATTTCCCTAAAACCATAAATCATCACTAAAGAAGATTTATTCTATGATTTTCATATTCCATTCCATTCAAATAGCCCAATTTGAAACTAAGACAATCAATTATAATAATTTGCGTTGAGAGTGAAGCCTCTTACCTTTAGGGTTCATGCGGAAACCACAATGAACGATTAACGTTCGTGAAAATCGGGTTGCTTCTTCTAAAACCTACCTTAGATCTTTTTTCCTAGTAATGCCAACCCAAAATATCATCATATATGGCGTCCACACTAATATATATCCCCATAATGAGTCCTGATCTATGAAACCAAGATTATAGGAGATGTTGATCAAAGTATATCTATGAAACCAAAGAAGAATGAAGAAGAACCTCCACATACCTCAAACATCTCGCTTCGATTCACCAAGAGAAGCCTTCATATCGCCTCCGGAACGATGGGAGAAAATTCACTGACCTTAGGAGAATCAAAATATTGAGTTAGGGCTATTTGAAGAAAAAAATATGAACTTATAGGTAAAAACGTGTGAGATCCACATTTATAGGATCTCATTTAAGTGGTCGCACTGTTTGCCTACACGGTTAGAAAAACCATGCACAAACCATGAATTAGCCACTACCTTGGCAGACCCTCCACGCATGGTTTGGCCACACGGTTACACAAACCGTGCACTTCCCATGTGGAATATATTGCCTCCAAGACCAACTACGCATGGTTTTGCCACACGGTTTAAACAAATTGTGCTCCATCTATGTGACTTCCCGTTTTCCTCAAAACATAATTCAAAGTTCTCCTGACTCTCGCATTCATCCCCCTTAACCATTATAACCATTAAAAGAATTAATCAATGGTTACATACCAGAAACCGGGTGTACTATAGATTTTCACCTGCACATATTCTAATTCATGATCGAGATGTTTCAAACTCAAAGAAATTTTTTACTGAATCATGATTAGGATTTACTTTTCCCAAATCCATTTCATTAACAAGGATATAAAAATCCTAAAATTAATGAGATATGGTTTATAGATATCGATTTTCTTCTTTAGTTATTAGTGATTCTGGAAAAAAAATCATTGTGAGATGTGCCACCTTTATTCTAGACATACCAAGAATGAGCTAGCAAGACATGATGCTGATTGTGAATAATAATGAGTGATTATAGTGTAAATACTATAATTATGTAGGTAAAAAATCCCTCATGGTATCATTGAATAATTTTTGATGTGATTGTATTTGTTGACAATGTGTTCATCTATGTGGTGATTGTTGATAAAGAAAACCAATGACATACAAATTTGTTGAAAAATAGGATTTCATGGTGGAATATTGAGTTCAAGATCTATGTTCAATGATCCATGTTTGTTTCAAGAATGTCGAAAAATAGAATGGATGGTCTGGAAGTGGTACAAAAATAATAGATACAAGGTGGCGTTGTTCTCTAGTGTTTGCCAAATTTTGGGCCTAAAAATCGATGAAAGGAGAAAAGTGGTTTTGAAAAAGTGACTTGCACGCCATGTACATGCATGAGAGGAAACCTATGCACCTAGTGTTTTTCAAGATCAGAAAACGTAAAAAAGGAAAAGGGATATGGGTCGTGAAAGTGTTGGGTCGGTCGCACAAGTGACATGTGCGCCGTGAATTGACTTGCGTGCTAGTGCCTAGGAGGATTGGAAACTTGCACGCCATATGTTTTTAAGATCAGAACTTCAAAATATGGCAAAGGAAAGAGGATCGTGCATGTTTGGAAGTGGGTTGCACAAGTGAATTGTAGGGGAAGAGACATGTGCATTGAAACTTGCGCACCAAGAGGAGACTTGCGCGGTGTCGCGCAGGGTGTTCAAAATTCCAATAAATATTAGACCACCCCTCCACATTTATCAACAGTGTTTAAAACATTGAAGAATCAGAGCTCCCTTCGCACATATGTGGTGGTCGCGCAAGTGGTGGTCTGTCGCAAAAGTAGGACTTGCGTGATGGATTTGAAGAAGAGTTTTTTTTGTTAGTTTCACACCAATATTGGTTTGGTTGTAAGGGGAAGTGAGTCGCACATGTTTGGAGTTACAGAAGCGTGTGTCACGAAAGATTCTAAGGTGGAATTTCCCGCCAATTGTAACTTGCGCGCCGATACTTGTACACTAGATTAGACTTTCGCGCCATGTACGGTTGATTCCTGGCAGTGTTTTCGGGCTGTGTGGAAGCTGGATGTTTTCCCGATAACTTCGGTGAAAAGAGAGGTTCATATAAGGGTGAAAGTTGGTCTTTAATAGAGAAACCACATACAATAGAAGATGTATTCATTAGAGATAATGAAAGGACCTACATTTCTATAAACTATGAGTGGATCCTTTCCAGAGCAGTGAGCAATGGAAGAGAAAGAAGGTGATCCTCTCCACCGGCAGTGAGCAAGAGAGAGAGAAACAGGGAGTGACCCTTGGGAAAGTAGTGAGCTAACCCTAATCCTTGTAAAGGCAATGAGCCTGAGATAGGGTGAATGTTCTCGAACCATGTAATCCAGATCTAGTGAAGTTTATTGGAATTTTATATGACCGACAAACTATCGTCGTATGCTCCTTGGACGTAGCCCTTAGCGGTGAACCATTTAAAAATTTATGTTTTCTGTGCTTGCTTTAATTTCTGTTCATATTGTGTAACCGGAAAGAGAGAGAAGAGTGTTTTTCTTAACAGAGAATCAAGATCAGAACATGAAATAATTTTAAATTAGTCATACCCTGATTCACGCCCCTATCAGGGTATTTAGCCTTGTGGACCTAATAATTTCTATCAGAGGGAAAGGATGACAATAATTTTTCTCTAACTGGAGGTCACTAATCATAAACGAAATCTGATATTCGATGGAAAAAATTTACAGCTATGGAAGAATCGGATGCGACACTACTTCCGATCTTTTGGAATGGACATTTTCATAGCAGCAATGCATGGAATATAAGCTGATCTTAATAGTAGCGCAGTATGAATAGAAGAGCATAATGAGTTGGATGATGATGCCAAAGAAATCAATGCCTTAGGGGGATCCCTATTAAATTCTATATATACAAAGGTGATGTCTTGAAAAATTACACATGATATGTGGGAAAAGTTATTGAATATATATGAATGGGATACAAAGGTCAGAGAGACAAAGCTGCAAGTGTTGTGGATCAAGTATGAAGATCTGAGAATGAACCTGAATGAGTCTGTTGATGCATTATTTGACTGGGTAAATGCTGTGGTAGAATACATGCGAGGTCTTTCTGAAATTATCGAAGATAAAAAAATTGTAAATTGCATATTGGGAAAACTTCCACCTCGGTTCAATCTGAATGTTTATGTTTTGGAATATAAAGACCCAAAAGAACTGACTTTGGATAACCTGAACAACACCCTTATTGCATATGAAATGAGAAATGAAGATAACAACATTGTGGAAAAGGGGAAACACAAAGAGGTGGCATTTAAGGCCATGAAGAAACTCACCATTGAAGATTCTTAGGAGGAAGAAAAGACAGATAAGGTAATGTCATTCCTCTCCACCAATCTTCAAAGAGGAAAATGAATTTTCCAAGGGAAACTTCCTTTTGCGTGCTTTATATGTGGGAAGGCTGGACATCTCGCAGCAAGATTCCCTAAAAAGTTTCAAGAAGAATATGATGAAGATGATGTTGAAATTCCTAAGAAGAAATATTCTGCTTATGTTAAAGGGAAAAAACAGTTCATGATAAATTTCTTCAAGAAAAAGAATCTTATTTCGCATGAAATAGATAATTCAGATGAGTATGAGGATGGCGAGGTTGAGGAGTTTAAAAACTGCAAAGATCGTGGAGAAAATGATATGGTGGAGGTCTTCGGCTGTTCTAATGAAAAGGAAGAATTTGACACTGGAGAAGAAGAAGTAGAAGTTGAAGGAAGAGCGGATATGGAAGCCGAATTGGAAGCTTCTCTTGAGGAGATAGACGTTTGGAGAGCCAAAACGATGAAAGAAAAAAAAAGTGGTTCGTGATTCCAAACTCTCTATGCAACAACATGATGAAGAAAATTATGAGCTGTTAGAATAAATTGAAAGACTAAAGTCCTCAACACCAGAGAGCTCAAAAAATATTGTTGTGTATAAGATCAAAATTGAGGGAAAAAAGTATGAAATTGATTGTCTAACTGACCAAGGAATGGATTAGGTCAGATGTTTCATAGAGCTTGAAGAATAAGTAGTCAGTCTGCAATGAAAAAAGAAGGATCAAGAAAAACTCGTGACCTCCAATGTGATTTCAGGGAAGCAGGTCATTCGGATTACTGAAAAGGTGAAAGAGGAGCCTATTTGTTTAGCAATAAAGATGCATCAATTGATCTCAGATGTTAAGGCTGATTCGGGGCTTCATAAGAAGCAAAAATCTGTGGCAATTGAAGTCAGACCGTAAGCACCCGTCCCAAAATTGAAGGTTGATTTGGGAAAAAAGTAGAATCATAATATTCAGAGATCCCAAGGAGAAACTCGTAGTGATGAAGCAACACGAATAAATACACCATGTATTAGGTGTTATTGTTGTGGGAATATGGGACATACATAGTATGTTTTTCCATATCCAAGAGATTTAGAAGGGAACAAGAACAGAGGTGGCAGAAGAACAGAGAACTATTTTCCGGAACATATTTCAAAGGACAATATTTTTGGTGCAGAGGATTTGGGCACACAGCTAGGTACTACACTTCGACCATTCATAGAAATTTTCCAAATCATAATCAAAATTTTCTCAAGAAGTAGATAAATAAACCAATAGTTGAGTTAAAAATGTAGAATAGATTTGCGGAATTTCTAGATGATTCATGTCCATCATACTCTGAGAAATAATATAAGCCTTAATTCGTGCCCAGTGTGAAAGAAAAAGTATGGACCAAGAAGAAGAAAAATGATAAGGCCGTGGTGGAATAGATTGCCCTTAAAGCATCATATTGCTCTGGTATGTGGATCTTTGATAGTGGTTGCACATCTCACATGATGGGTAATAAGGATCTTATTACAGGAATAAAATATTGCAAAGAAGGAGTTGTAATATTTTGAAATAATAAAGGCCTGAAGATTATTGGCTCAGGGAAAGCCAAGTCTAGGGTAAATGAAGTGAGATGTGTTGATGTCTTGGTTGTAGAGGGTCTTACTCATAACTTGATCAGTGTCAGTCAACTATGTGACTCTGGGCACTCTATCCGATTTACCAAGAAGATGTGTGTTGTAAAATGGAAAGATGGTGCAGTTGTTCTACAGGGAAAAAGGACAATTGGAAATATTTACCCAGTAAGTGGGGAAGAAGATACAATCTTTTTATCCAGAGAGGAAGAAAACCAGTTGTGTCATAAGAGACTTGGTCATCTATGAAAACCATTCATGGAAGATCTGGTAATGTGTTATGTTGCTAGAGATCTTCCCAAAATATCACGTGATCGCACTCATACGTGTGATGCTTGACAAAAAATGAAGATCATCAGAAAGACATACTTGCCAAAGGAACAGAAATCAACTAGAGTACTCGAATTGGTGTGTGTTGATGTATGTGGACCAATCTCACCATGAGCTATAAATGGAAAAGGTACTATGTTCTTTTCATTCATGGTTATAGAAGAATGGACTTGGTAATTTTCTCTACCCATAGGACAGAGGTGTTCAGTTGCATAAAGCAGTATAGGAGGGAATCAGAAAAAAATTCATGGGAAGAAAATTATAATGTTTTGTACTGATAATGGTACAAAATTCAAAAATAGTCAAGTCAAAAACTATCTCGAGAAACACGGGAAAATTCATCATGTGTCATCATTGAGAACTCCCCAATAGAATGGAGTGGTTGAGAGGAGAAATAGGATCATCAACAACATGGCCAGAACGATGATTATTGAACAGTACCTACCAGAGAAATTTTGGAAGGAAGCTGTTTTGACATCGGTCTATATTTCGAACAGGTCTGTGCTGTGTCCGAATGATGGGAAGACTCTGTTCGAAATATGGTATGGAAAGAAGCCAACGTTGAAATACTTTTAAATCTTTGGGAGAAAGTGAATTATTCTCAACAATGAAAATCACAGTATGATTGAGTCATGAGGGGATGAGGGGATATTCCTTGGCTACTCAGGGAATAGAAAAGCATTTAAATGTTTCAAAAAATGTCTTGGAAAAATTGTTGAGAGAAATGATGTCATTATTGTTGAAAATGAACAGAATACTCAACGACCCAGTGAACAGTTTCTGGATGAAAGTGGTGATGAGGTAAGAAACACAGGGAGAGGAGAAGTGATAGAGGCTGACTCAGAATAAGATACTGATGATGAACAAGAAAGTATCAGGTCTGTGTCTGCAAGGAAGACAAAGAATCGAGCTGAAATTGATAGACAGAAAGTCATTGGTGATCAGACATCTCCAGTTCAGACTCAAAGAATGAATTCATTACAGCAAATATCATTTTTATCTCAAGTAGAGCCGGAATGTCTTTCCGATTCAGTTGAAGATGAAAACTGGGTTCAGGATATGAATGAATAGCTTGATCAGATTGAGAAGAAAGAGGCATGGGAGATTGTTTCGAGGGAAACAAACAATAATGTCATCCGGACTAAATGGGTCTATCGCAAAAAGATGAATGAATATGTCACAATGATTCGGAACAAATCATGACTAGTTTGTAAGGGAAACTCCTAGATAGAGGGAATAGATGTTGATGAGACATTTTCACTGGTTGCAAGGCTGGAGACAATCAGACTATTTTTGGCCATAGCAGTGCAAAAAGTGTTCAAAGTGTTCCAGATGGATGTCAAATCTGCATTCTTGAATGGTGTTATGGAAAAAGAGGTGTATATTGAGCATCCATATGGTTTTCTCATTCATGAGGATGAGAAGAATGTTTGCAGGGCGAAGAAGGCATTTTATGGGCTAAAATAAGCACCAAGAGCATGGTACTCAAGGCTTGATCAGCACTTGAAGAAGCTTGGTTTCCAGCGTAGGGGAGTTGATTACAATATCTATTTCATCAACAAAATCAATCAAAGGATGATGTTGTTGGTTTATGTTGATGACATAATATTTAGTAGATCAGATGAAACTCAGTGCAGGAAATTTTCAAAATTCATGAAAAATGAGTTTGAAATGTCAATGATTGGCGAGCTAATGTTTTCCTTGGTCTACAGGTGAAACAATGCAGGAATGGAACATTTATTTCACAATCCAAATATGCCAAAAAGGTTTTAATAAGGTTTGGCATGGATAATTCCAAGGATATGAACACTCCGGTTGCTGCCCAGATGAAATTATCAAAAGATGAGGATAACAAGGCAGTTAATATCATAGAATACAGGAAAATTATTGGAAGTTTGTTGTACTTGACCGCGACAAGGCCTGATATTGTTTTCTCCACATGCCAAGCATCGAGATATCAGAGAAATCCCAAGTAAAGACAAATGATTGCAGTGAAAATAATCCATTAGTATATCTAGGGCATAGTGGATTTTGTCTTGACATATACTGACAAATCTCAAACGGAGTTATTGGGATAGATTGATGCAGATTGGGCCAGATCAGCAGACGACAGAAAATCAATGTGAGGAGGTGAATTCTATCTTGGTGTATTGTGTATATCATGGCTTAGCAAGAAGAAAGATTTCATTTCATTGAGCACCACAGAAGCTGAGTATATTGCAGCCACTGAAGTTTGCATACAATTATTGTGGTTGAAGCAGCAGCTTGAAGATATGTGAGTTGAAGTGAAGTCTCCGATCGTAATCTAATGTGATAACTCAAGTGCCATAAATCTTATCAAAAATCATGTCCATCACTCAAGGAAAAAGCACATTGAGATCAAATATCATTTCATCAAGGATATTTTTGAGCAGGGAATCATGAAGTTGGAGTATGTTCCTACAGAGCTACAGGTTGCAGATATTCTGACAAATTCCGTTACCAAGGACGCTTTTGAGAGGCATTGAATGGCTCTGGGAGTTCATTCGACTCCCCTCACTTGAAAGAGTGTGGATGTGGAAACCCCTCTCTCCGCAAGGTTTTCTGTGTGTTTCCCTAATGTGCTGATGTGTTCTCTACTCTGTTACTGTGTCCAAAGGAGTGACCTTAGGGTTCTTTGAAAAAGGGGGAAAAATAGTGATTGTTCAAGGGGGAGATAGTGTGGCTATTTGAGAAATCATGAATGATAAGGGGAGAAGCTGACAGGTGGAGCAGCCAGATAGGGGGAGTTGAAGCTAGTTGAACATGCTTAGCCAAATAATAACTTGGAAAACATAGGAAATAGGTTTAAAGAGGTTTTATAGCTAACAAGATTTGAAGATGTGAGCATAAAGGGGGATAGTATTAAATCTGACGATGCTAGAAGTGATCTATAAAATAACAAATATCATGACAGTTGAGGATCGTGATGAAAGCCGAAGAGTGATGCTAGAAAGTGGTAAGAATATTTCCAAAAATTCGTATCAGTTTGTTAACAATTGGTATCATTTTTATGTCAACAGTGGGTGTCATCGATGAAGATATTCATTGATGAACTTTTGATTTACTCTTGTTTCTCATTCCTAGCATTTCTCATGTGGTCTTAGAGTATGTGTTGAGAAAATCCTTGATCGCTATCAAGATCACCAAAGGCTAATGATGGATGAAGAATTAATGATGTACATTTTTATGGAAGAGTTTTCAACAAACCCAAAGGGGGAGATTGGTGTAAAAAAATCTCTTAAGGTATCATTGAATCATTTTTGAGGTGATTGTGTTTGTTGACAAAGTGGTCATCTGTCCGGTGATTGTTGACAAAGCAGAACAATGACATACAAATTTGTTGACAATGGGGATTTCATGGTGCAATTTCGAGTTCATGAGATGTGGACAACTATCCATGTTTGTTTCACGAACGTCAACAAATGTAATAGTTGATCTGGAGGTGGTACAAAAAGAACAGATACAACATGGTGTTGTTTTCTGGTGTATGCCAAATTTTTGGGCCTAAAAATCGACGAAAGGAGAAAAGTGGTTTTGGCAAAGAGACATGTGAATCGTGTACTTTCATGAGAGGAAACCTGTGTGCCTATTGTTTTTCATGATCAGAACATTAAATATTGGAAATTGGAGAAGGGTTGCACAAGTGTTAGGTTGGTCGTGCAAGTGACCTGCGCGTAGTGAATTCACTTGCACGCTAGTGCCTAGGAGGATTATAAACATGTGCACCATATGTTTTTCAAGATCAAAACTTCATAATATGGCAAAGGAAACAGGATCATGCATGTTTAGAAGTGGGTCGCACAAGTGGATTGCAGGGGAAGAGATATGCACACTGAGACTTGCGCACAGAGAGGGGACTTGTGCGGCGTCGCGCAGGGTGTTCAAAATGCCTATAAATACTGGACCACGCCTCCTCATTTCTCAATGGAGTTCAACACTTTGATGAATCAGAGCTCCTGTCACGTAGGTGTAGTGGTCGCACATGTGGTGGTGTGTCGCGCAAGTAGGACTTGCACGCCAGATTTGAAGAGGCACAATTGTTGTTAGTTAAGCTTCAATATTGGTTTGGGCATAAAGGGAAGTGAGTCGCGCAATTTGGAGTTACAGAGGCTTGTGTCGTGAAAGTGTCTATGGTGGACTTGCGTGCCAGTTATGACTTGCGTGCAGATACTTGCGTGCCAGATTAGACTTTCATGCCAAGTAAAGTTGATTCCATGGCAGTGTTTTCAGGCTGCGTGGAAGCTGGAAGTTTTCCCGATACCTTCGGTGCAAAGAGAGGTTCATCTACGAGTGAAAGTTGGACATCAACAGAGCATCCACATAAAATAGAGGATGTATTCATTAGAGATAATTAAGAGACCTACAAGTCTATAAACTGTTATTGGATCCTTTCTTGAGCAGTGAGAAAAGGAAGATGAAGAAGGTTATCCTCTCCACAGCCAGTGAGCCAGAGAGAGAGATAAATAGGGAGTTATCCTTGGAAAAGTAGTGAGCTGACCCTAAACCTTATAAAGGCAGTGATCCTGGGATAGAGTGACTGTGCCCGAACCTTGTAATCCACAACTAGTGATGTTTAGTAAAATATGGTATGACCGACAACCTATCGGCGTATGCTCCTTGGACATATCCCTTAGTAGTAAACCAAGTAAAAATTGATTTGTCATGTGCTTGATTTAATTTTTTTTATATAATGAAACAGAAAAGAGAGAGAAGAGTGTTTTTCTTAATAGCGAAACAGGATCAGAACTAGCGTTAATTTTAAATTAGTCATACCCTAATTCACACCCCCCCCCCTCTCAGGGTATTCAGCCTTGTGGACCTAACAAAGACATTTTTAACTGATCTGTTCTATCCAGAGTTGATAGTGTTTTCTAAGGATCTATTGGTATAAAACTCATGTCAGCTGACAGAACCATGTCATTATATGAAAACATGTTTCTTGAGATTGTTTTGGTTTAACCTATGAATCTATTGATTGAGAAGATGATGACTAAACGGGTCGATATGGTACTTTTATTTAATATTTATTCTTCATATTTCCTCCCAAATAATCTTTCGTATTTGGATGTCCAAGATAGAGAGTTAATGGTTGAAATGGACAAGATTGGTATGTTAGAGTCCATGGGAGTTCCATTTTCTCCCAGTGGAAGTGCGAAATTATATAAATAGAAGTTAATGTAAGAGGATTCTCAGGTTGTTCTTGATAAAAGGGGTTTTCATGTTTACCAGTAATGCTAGGATGAGGTCCTTTGATCTATTACCAGTGTGGTGATCCAGGGAATTTGAAATGGGTTTGCATAGACGAACCAAAGATATGTGGTTCTTGGAGACCCTCCAGTGGCCTAAAAGAGTTTCTACATGTCCATTACACTCTGTATAGTGGCTCAAGATCATCAGTGACTAATAAAATTACTATGAAATTATATTTTTCAAGAGAAAGAGGTTTACAGCCACATTCCTCCATAATGAAACTTATTCACTTAGTGTAGGAGTCTGAAGAGAAAGGAAATTCTAGTTCATCATCATTGATAGGTAACATAAATATAACTTCATCATTGGTGACTTATTTATTTTATACGAGTGCATCTCATTCATTTATTTCAACATGTATATTCAATCAAAAAAACCATCCAATAAATCCCTTATATTAAGTGACGGTTATTATTACACCCCATAGGGTGATGAGATATTAGAGTCTTTATAGTCATGCTTTTTATTTCCCCATATATGGCATTAAACATTCGTGGGTTTTTTTCTCTCAACATGAAACTCCATGAATCCATTTTTTATATAGATTGGATAATTTCCTATAAATACTAATTGATATATATATTTGATGGGTATCCATTACTACACATAATGGGGTATATTGTATCTTTCATAGATATTGGGAAATGAGGTCTACTAAGGATGAACCTTCTAATCCAATATTTGTGAAATAAATAATTTATTTCTATATTTTTCTATATGGATAATACTTGAGTAATGATCACACATAATTCATCATCGAGGTTCCCATTTTTTTCATTATAACATAACTAGGATACCCCCAGTTTGGTAGGTGAAGTTTTTTATTGAATTATTTATTAGTACTCAATAGATGTCTATTCCTTTTTTCCACATGGAACATACTGAAATGAGTGAGTGTAAGAATTAAGATTATGGTTATACAACAAAGTAGGTCACATTGGGTAGTGCAATTTCTCTTTTTTATGAAATTTGATGGGTTACATCTCTGTTGTGTCCAATTTTGAAAACTCAAGTGAGTTAAAATAATGAAAAATTATCCATTACAACGAATTAGTGATTTGTTTTAGTAGTTGAAAGGTAAAAATTAGTTCTCTATGATTGACCTTTGATTTGGTTACAAATAGTTGAGAATAAAAGATTCTGAGATTCAAAAAATTACATTTCAGTGATGGTACTCCCATTATGAGTACCATGTAACGCCATTTGGATTAACCAATGATCATGTATTCTTTATGAATTTAGAAAAAATGTTTTTTCATGATTATCTTGACAACATTGTGGTAGTATATGTGGATTAAATCCCTTTTTACTCAATGTTGAAGGATGATCATCTGTGTCATATAAGAGTAGTTATGTAATTACGGATAAATCTTCAACATTATTCAAATCTATGATAATTTAATTTCTAGATTTGGGATGTAAAGTTCTTAGGATTCATGGTGTCATAACACGGTATCTTAGTTTATCCTGAGAAGGTAAATGTTCTTATTACAAGAAAACAAACACAATTTTTTCCATATTTTGATCTTCTTAGTTTAATCTGGAAGGAAGGTTACGTCATTGTTGGATGATAAATTGAGTTTTAGTTCCATGGAAGTAATTTTCTACGAATATGGATACATGGGATAGGGAGGTACTGATGAGAGAGCATTGGCCTCATATTTTTGATATAGACACTTCATAATGGGATTTACAGGGGAAAAATTTTAGCTAATGGGGAGGATGTAACATATTCATACTATTTTCATGTACTTATAGATCAATATATTGATCATTATTTAGTTGTGAATTATTCTGCAGTGATGGAGGTAAAATTTAATAAATTAGGAAGGGCTTGTGAAATGTTCATGTTTCACGCACATGTTTCCAAAACCGTACAACCTACTAGTACAAACATAACATCCCAGGTAGTGGTAATTTAAATCATTGAAATATGGGTAGGAAAACAATGTACCCACCTAGGATAAATCATACAACCACACTAATAGGGAAACATGAGTAGGGAGCATGTTTAAAAAAAATTATGTCCCTCACAAAGAAATCATGTGTACGACATTTAATTAATCGAATAAATCATTAAAAATTCTCAAACCCTTCTTTTGAACCACCAATCACCCCTTATTCACACTATTATTATTTCAGGGGATAATAGGTTTCTAAATAAAAAACTGTGTATCCTCCAAAACACTTCAAATGTATATAAAGGGTAGGAAATCTATTTTCAGTCCTTTCCTGGTATGTTTTATCTTTCCATTCCATATCTCATTCTATCTTCCCCTAAATTAATTAAGGGATGTAATACATATTTGTTTTTTTAATCTATAATCCCCATTTTTTTGAATATTGAATCTGGGATTGATTCATGGAAATTTATTGTTGAATTTATTCATTTCAGTTTCCCATTTAGCACTTTTTGTTTTGTGATACTGTGATCCCAAGTTGGTCGGTTCCTTTTATGATTTTCCATTATATTAACCCAAAATTTATTGATATAAATTAAAATTTTTATTTAAATTTAATTTCATTCAATTGGATTCTAAAATTCCAAATTATATTGAATTGGGGATTTAAATTGGATTGGGTATGAAATTTTGGAAACCCCCAATTTAATTGAATTATGGCATGTTTGGGGGACTTTATGAAAATTTGATAAATGGAATTTTGGAATTGAACTTGTGATATTTAAATTATGAAATTTATTTGTTGAATGGATTTAAAATTTCTATATTATAAAAATGGATTAAATTTTTTTGAAACGAACCCATTGGTCTTATCCTAGTAAAAACATGATATTATTAAAAACAAAATTTTTAATTGAAACATGATTATTGAAATGTGGGAATGGCTAGAAATCAATTTTTAATTTTTTAAAAAAATTATCCTTACTTACTATAGTTTGAGAACATGAATGTAGAGGTATTTAATGATTTATTATGGATAAAAACTCAATGTTGGAATTACCATAACACCAGATTGACAGTTTACAATTCTAAAATAAATATTTCGGAATATCTTATCCTTATTGGGTTGTTTTTTAGTTATCTCTAGCTACTATTATGGAGACACGTGTGGACCTTTATTTTTTTCATTATGTGTGTGTGTGAGTATCCCATAAACTCGAACTATAATTCATTTTTGGTGATGATATTGTTTCTTGTTATTAATTTATTTATATACATTCCATTACTTACAAACTATTTTAGACATGCCATCTGAATATATATAAAATATTTTTTATAAAAAAATTATTAATGTAATATTTAAAAATACTTCCATCATTTAAAATTTAAAGCCTGGTTTACATAATATTAATGTAGAATTACATTCTTTTTTATTATAATCTGAATGCTTTATTTGGTTTATTTGATATGGAATCTTATTATGGAATCCCTGGGGAGATTATACTAGGTTCTTTTCTTACACCATACATTTTATATTGTATGTTTGTGGATATCCTCGAGCTGGTTTTTAGTAGGGTAAATAATATCATAAAGTGGAATTTTTTATAGATCATTAGGCTTTTAACAACTATGTATTTTTTGGATTTGTGTTTTTTATCATAACTTCTGGTACATTGTGGTATTAATTATGGGTTTTTACCTATTTTACTTTGTTTAAGTTCTCCATATGGATATTTATTTTGTTCATTGATAAATGTATCTCTTTCTTTTATTGTAATTGTAGAAATAGTTTTCACACATTCATAATGTTTCATGTTATGTTCTTGTATAAAAATAATTTATCTTGGGAAAACCCATTTGGATATTTCATTTATGAATTGGGTATTAGTGTACCTAGGTATCTGGATGGTTTTTGGTACTATTTATAAAATTATTTTCCATTATATATGATGATTTATTTTTTCATTCTACAGAAAATTTCATTATTTATATAATTTTCCCTAAACGAGTATTCAATGACATAAAAGTTAAATGAAATCCTAAATTAACCATCATTTTATAATTTAATATTAATATCATGTCTATATTTTCCAACAATATAATGTTCACCTCTATTTTGGGGAAATCTAATGTGGATTTTTTATATTTTTATAATAATTTTATTTTCCCTTTTTGAAAGGATCATATATTAATATTTTTGTTATAAATAATATTAATAATTTTGGGGAAAGACAATATAGAATATTTTGATTTATTATAATAATTATATATACCCATTTTCAGAATTAATATTTAATCATATTTTTATTATTGGAGTTTTCAATAAGATACTTTTTAAATGATCAAAAGGATTTATAACCTTTGAAAATAATATTTTTTAGAATCTACTCAAATATTATTATTAATGAATAGTTTTTTTGATGATTTATTATTGAAGAATTTTTTACATATAATTTATTTATACAATTCACATTGTTATTTAGAAAAGTATATTCTATAGTGACCAAAACACATTCTTTTCCTCAATAGGTAAATGAAAATTCTATAAAAAATATAACTATTTCACCACCATATTCAAATAAATATAAAATATCATAACATCCATGGATGCTATTTTTTATGAATCACCGTACCAATTTTCTTATGAAATATCGTTTAGGAGAGATTGAGTTTTTGGTATCAACCATTTACAGACTTGAGTTCTTTTTTGGTTATACAATCGTGAAATTTTACAAAACCAAATTTCCATTCCATGGGTTTTTTGAAAATGTCATTAATGAAACCAGTTACAATTCCTTGGGTTATTTAGTGTGTAATTAATGAAACCAATTATCTTTCTTATGTGACTTCATTATATGTTTAATGATTTATATCTTATTCATACCATGTGTATGAATGATGTTTATTTGAGTCATATATGTCACTTTAATTCACCACATAAGGATTTATATCACATGAGTCAAGGATGATAGGATTCGAAAATAATTCTTTACAAAATGATGTGTAATTGATTATGGGAAAAATAATGAATAACCATTTTCACATTCACAACATAAATCATGGGATCTTTTTTCTTCATGACATGATGGATTGGAATATTTTTTCAACAATATAATTCATGGGATCTTTTTCTTCAAAAGCATGAAACATTGTAATTTTGTTTGTTCGCAACATGCAACATGGACATTTTAATTCAAAATGTCATAAATTACATATAATAATGATCATGAGAATATTCATTTTTATGTTATGATTCAACATAATATTACATTTTCATGTTATATTCCTTTTATTTTAATCTATATTTAATGATTATTAGCTCTTGTTTCGGAAAAAATAACCCATGGAATAAGTTTTCTATTTTTGGATTTCATGTTTATATATCATGGATTATAGACAATAATTATTACTCTATGTTCATTTTAAATGTAATTATTTGAGGATAATGTTTTGTCAAATTTATATTATCAAAATATTGATATCATGTCCTTAGGACTACCCTTATATAAAATTTGAGAACACCTATTTTATTATTTTTTATTTACCATGGTTTTAAATAAGATTATAACCCACATATCATCAATAAATAGATATATTAATTTTCTTAATAGCGATAAATCATCACAAGTATTGTAAATAATCTTTTTTATGTTTCTCACCCTCAAACATGGTAGACCTTTCAATAATCGTTTTGTGAATCAATATATGAAATATATTGTATACGGCATATCATTAACTTAATGGATATATATATATATATTTCATGGGTTTTCGTAATGTATTATTTATAAACGATATATGATTACATAATTTTATACTATTATAAGGATCATATTTCAAACAATTAATTTTTTCTTGGATTATTCAATTTAATAATTTAATTGGTGAGGCCGCATAAAATTTCAATACATTTAAAAATAATCATCCTAAAAAACAAGGTTTTAAAAAGAGGAATGAGTTACTACTAGTTCTAGAACACTCTCACATAATCATAAGATATGTGGGTTTAGGTAATAAATACGGAATATGTGCAGTGGATATTTTGAGAAATCAAGATATTCCATGATGATTTTTGAGGCACCTATCTGTGAGGAACCCTATCGTATTTCTTCTATGATTTCAGTTTTAAAAATAAATGTTTTCTCCTTAGCTTATAATGTTGAGTAGTCTCTTAATGGATATAGAGAAATTAATATATTTCATGAAACCAAATGATAATGGAAAAAATATTATTTGATTTCTTAGAAAATGGTTTAATATCTCAAATAATAAACCATTAAAGGGTTCTTTGGATGAATACAAGGGACTTATTCTTGATAAATACATTCATTTGTTTCTCATAAACATACAATAAATATTATTAACATTCCATCTCCATGATTTAATTCTCATTAATATATCATAATATCACGTACCATTTATAATCTATTATACACAATTAAATATATTTAAATAGTTAACAATTAAAATATATATTTTTCATATTTTTAGTTAATTAATTAAATATCTAAAATCAAGAAAATCCCATAATTTAGTTAACATTTTTCATTATACCATTCATTAAATGATTTATAAATTTAAATTCAGTGGAATTTGTTTAATTATTTTAGATTATAATTTTAATAAATTTTCATTATTTGTAAACATGGAAAAATGATTCTTGAAGTTATATTTGTTAGAGTAATGGAATCCAAAAATAATAAAAGTTTCTATCAAAAGAATTACATTAAAATAACATGGTGTTTATGATTTTAATCAATGAAATGTATATTTAGAAGAAATTTCCAATCCACCTCAATAGGAATTCATGAATATAATAATTTATGTTCCATTAAGGTTATTACAATACATGGAGTATAATAATAAATTTAATTATTGTGTTTTAATCATTAAGATATCAAATATATTAGACTGATATTTTAACCAATAAAACATATCATTATAAAATATCATAAACCATAAATAATATTTACCTGATTTTTATCAATAATATTTTCCTCTCAATAAATATAATTTAAAACTCAACATGTTCGTATTAGTTAAAAATATATGCCTTGATAACATTAATGTGATTATTTCATCACTGAAAATGATCTCAAAGATATTAATAAAATAAAAAGTCATAATTCAACGAATAATATATCAAAATAATAAAGTTAATATAAGGATTAATCATTAAATAAAATTTTAGTATTTTTTTGATAAATCCTTTGAAAAAGTATATTTTTTTCAATCAATATCACCTCCAATGTTAATATTTATCCTTTATGAATATTTAGTTCAATATATATTATCACTAAAAATTTATGTTTAATTAAAAAATCATTCATTTTAATGTCAATAATAAGTAGTTATTATGATAATTTATCCATATTATTTTCATTATTAGTCTAATCTCATATAATATATGACAGATTAATGAATCATACATTATTTTCAGTTCATTCCTTATTCCCCAAAAAAATCCTTTAACATTATTTTAAGAAATAATGTTGAAACATTATTATTAGACTACTATATATGTCATTTTTTCTAAAAGATAAACATATAGGCCATTTTTTGGTTGAAATTATATTTTCATTTTACTATTTCAATTAAAATAACACTACAAATATGAAAATTTCAATCATCACTATAGAATATCCAAAATTTTGATTCGAAGACAATATCATATATCGGAAACAATTGAAAAACTATTTCCAAAAAGAAACTCCAATGAAATTAAAATAATAATTTTATATATTATATGGAAGAAAATTGTTTTTCATAAAATATAATTTATAATTTAACAGAAAATATCCATTATATTATTGAATTAAATATAAATCCATATTAATTTATAATATGAAAATAGAATCCAGATATCATCTATTAGTGAGGTTAAATTAATCATAATACAAAAATTGTTCTTCTATTTAAGGATATGAAATGTTTTTTTCTTATGATAGTTAATGGTCCATTCAATATTTAACCAAAATGAAACTACTATAATATGATTTTCAAACAATTTTCCAAAATGTATAAGAAAATATGTTACTTATAGTAAGGTCATATGAATGGTTATCTGATTATAAGAAATAGGGAAATTATTAATTTATTATATCATCCATGTTTCGGTTTCTTATCTTACATTTATTTTTTAACACCCCGCCCCTACCTCGTTGGCATGAGGAGGCAGTGAGGGTTACATGGACTTAAGCGACGTTCCCATGGTGCCAATGGCTGGCCATAAATACTGAGGGCTCCGAGAACAAAATGGGGAATGATTTTCCCTTAACACAAAACAAACCAACAATCCAAAAACTATATGATGCATGTCAACAAACCCATCCAACCCATCAATTAACAACCATGTTGTTCCACAATACAATCCAAAACCATTAAAACTAGACATGTCAACAATACATCAGAGTACAAAGCAGAAAATAAACAACCAAACACCATAATCCATGACTCCACCATGACTCCACACCAAGCTCCATGCTCCAATCTCCTCCAATGAATCACAATACTCCCCTAAAGGAGGTAGATGCCTGACCTTTTCCCACATCTTGGTACACGACATCTACAAAGACACCATCGTGCCAAAGTAGGGGGTGAGTACTAAAACACAATTGGATTTTCCCAAATGACTTCCCTACACATGCAGCTAGGATAAAATAGTTATAACATTTATATGACACAATTTAAATAAAATAATCAAAAGTGATACCATTTCCATAAGCCAACCATCCTCTTACCAAGCCATCACATCCAACCCAAGCAACCAGGGGAAAGCCAACCAAAAAAGCTGAAATCATCCAAACATTTACACATTATCAGAATAATTCCATCTTGCAAAGAAATGAAAACAAGCAACCAAAATGGTGGGACTTCCTCCCAACCTTTTCACCCATTCACACCAAAAAAATCAAAATGGTGAGACTTATCCCCTACCCATTCACCCATTCGCACCGAAACAATCAAAACGGTTGGACTTCCACCCAACCTGTTCACCCATTCACAACTAGCAGTACATTCCGACCACTACCATTTGGTGGTTCTTCTGACCACTATCCATCCCCTTTTTATAGTGAGACTTCCCACCCACTTCCACAGAACATTTCAATCAATCCAAACCAAGCATAAAACCCACCAAGGTCACAACCACATGCAATCAACCAATTCCATTGCATATCAATCCACTTCAATAAATCACCCATATATTGAAAACCATTTCCCATGCCAAACATCATTTCAATAAACCAACCCATTTATTAAAAACCATTTCCATCAATCATTTTCAAAAATAAACCATAGCTTCCCATTTTAAAATCTCCATTTTAAATTCCACAAGAAGGGCATTTCACCATAAAACACCGTTTTCCCCAAAAATCCCCTTAACATCACACAAGGAATTTCTAACCAATTTCTCACATCATTACTCTATTAATTTCAAGCACAAAAATTTAATTGTAACCAAAACCATTATCTCTAACCATGTGGAGTCTAGAGAGAAGCCACCTTACTTTAGGGTTCCTCATAAATCACCCACTATAAACTGCACCTCAAATCCGGAGAATGCACCACCGAAAACTCTCTATAACCCGTTCCCTAACATCCAAAAGCCTTAATATTAACATCCAAGGGAACAAAAACCCTAGATATACACTCAAAAATTGTAGATCTAGAAAACCGAGAGAGAGAGAGAGAGGGATGTAAATCTTGAGGAAACCACAAGAGGAACAAGAGGAGAGACTTACCTGGGAGAAACAACCTTGAAACTCCTTCGAATCGCTTCCAAAATGTGTGGGAGACCCCCTCCAACCCTTGAGAACCAAAAATCCCGAGTGAGGCTCGAGTGGGAGGAGGATTTGAGTGAAATGAGGAAATCCCGAGTGAGCCGGAGTTTTATAACCCTAATTTTATGTGGTTGCACGGTTAGCCCGCACGGTTTGGCAAACTGTGCGCTAACGGTGCGTACTCTACTACCTTGGGAGAAATGGTCTGCATGGTTGCCTCGCACGGTTTGGAAAACTGTGCGAAGTTCATGCAAAGCCTACTGTCTCCCCTGCATGGTTCCCTGGAGAACCAGCACAGTTTCCACTAACAGGGCTCAAACCATGCACCCCATTAAAAGCCTCCAAACACATCAAAAACTGTTCCAGACTCTTCCAACCTTTTATCAACTCATTCCATGCACTTTAGTCACATAAAAATGCATAAAAATTCCACATACCTAAAATTGGGGGTTCTAAATTCTCCCCACCATCGGACTTTCTGTCATTGGAAAGTAGTGAACCCGCCCTTTGGTGAAAGAGCTCGGGCCACTGCTCAACCATCTCTTTCTCCCACTCCCAAGTACCCTCTTGAATCTGACAATGTTGTCACAAAACATGATCTAAACCGACGCTTTTACCACACAAGACATTCTCTTGCCTATCCAGAACCCATACTGGCACGTGCACCAAGGAATCATTCAGCTTTAGCTCAACACGATCCCATCGAATCACATGGTCATGATCCGACTGATACTTTTTCAACTGCGACACATGAAACACATTGTTCACCACACTGAACATAGGTGTAAAATCCAAATGATAAGCCACCTCACCAACTAGCTCACGAATCTCAAAAGGCCCAATATACCTCAGAGATAGCTTTCCCTTCTTCCCAAACTGACGATGTCCCAACATAGAAGATATCCTCATGAACGCATGATCACTCACCATGAATGACAATGGCCGTCGACAATGATCCACATACGATTTATGACGACTCTGAGTCGTCTCCATTCTCTTCCTGATAAACATGATATTCTACATAGTTTCTTGGACAAGGCTTGGTTCGACCTTCGAGGACTCACCCGGTTCCACCCAACATAGTGGAGAACGACATGGCCTCCCATAGAACGCTTCAAATGGAGCCATCTGTATGGATTCTTGATAAATATTATTGTATGAAAACTCAACCAATGGATAATTTCTCCTACCATGAGCCACCAAAATCCATGACACAAGCCCACAATATATCCTCTAGAGTTTGTATCATCCTCTCGGATTGACCATTAGTCTGAGGATGATACGTCATAATCATCGTCAACTGCATTCCAAGGGCTTGCTGTAAGGATTTCCAGAATTGAGATGTAAACCTCTGATCTAAATCTGATACTATCGAAACTAGAACACCATGCCTCTTTACCACCTCCCGGATATAGATTATGCATAGATACTCCACCAAATAATATTCACGAATTGGGATGAAATGGGCCGACTTCATTAGCCGATCGACTATCACCCAAATGGCATCGTTCTTTCTGAATGTTCTTGGGAGACATGTGAAAAAATCCATCACTACCTACTCCCACTTCCAAATAGGGATTGGTAAAGACTGCAACATTCTTGCAGACCTCTGATTCTCTGCCTTGAACTGCGGACAAGTCCAGCATCTTGAAATAAACTCATGCACTCTTCTTTTCAGACCAGCCCACCAGAACTGTGTTTTCAACGCATTATACATTTTTTGAATTACAGGATGAAAAACCCAACTGGAATGATGATATACCCTTAGAATATCTTCCTGATAAGAAACTGTACAACCATCCGATTCCGAAAACACAAAACTGAATATCCATTCAGTTTCCATCTCTCAATGGTCTCCCCACTATTGAGTCCCGACCCCATGATCACAGACTCAGACTCGGATATATGTTCCTCGCTAACCAGGCTAACCAATTCATGAATCAATGAAACCGGAGAGAAGACCACTATATCGCCATGGTCCCCACATTCCAACTTCATATCAGCTATAACTGACATCAACTGCCACTGGTCTAATGCCTATTTCACCACCTGAGCATTTGAATTTCTACTTAATGCATCTGAAACCGAATTTCCCTTACTCGGTGTGTACATCAAGTCAAAATCAAACATCTGGAGATAATACATCCATATCCATTTCATCATGTTCAAATCCCTTTGTGACAAAATGTGCTTCCAGCTCTTATGATCTCTATATACCGTGAATTTCTCACCGAAGAGATAATGACGCCACACTTTCAATGCATGGACCATTGCTGCCAACTACATATCATGAGTTGGGTAGTTCTTCTCATGAACCCTAAACTTTCGTGAGCCATATAAAACCACATGATTCCCTTGCATGAGAACACACCCCAACCCTAATACCGATTAATCGCAATACCCCACGTACACTTTTCATTATTATGGATAAACCAATATTGGTGATGATTTAAGACGACCCTTTAGCTCATTTAAACATTGTTGACACTGTTCATTCCACTGGAATGGAACATTATTTCTTGTCAAAGCTGTCATCGGCGAATCCAATCATGAAAAATCACAAACAAAACACCGATAATATCCCGCTAGACCTAGAAAACACTGTATCTCAACCACATTTTTTGGCAGTTGCAACAAGACAACAACCTCCATCTTTTCTGGATCCACTGAAACACCCCTTTCATAAATCACATGTCCATAGAAATGAACTTACTATTTCCAGTAGTTACACATTGACTATTTGGAATACAATCGATGATCCCTCAAGACCCCCAGCATTGTCTCCAGGTGCTTCTCATGCTCCACCCTTGTCTTTTAATACACCAAAATATCTTATACAAACACCACCACAAATGAATCTAGATATCTCTGAAATATCTGATTCATCAATGCCATAATCACCGCTGGAGCATTCATTAGACCAAATGGCATAACCACATTTTCATAATGGCCATATCAACTTCTGAAAGCTGTTTTAGGAATATCCTCCTTCCTCAGCCGCAATTGATGGTATCCCAACCTCAGGTCAATATTGGAGAACCATTGGGCTCCCCTCAACTGGTTGAACAAATCATCAATTTGTGGAAGTGGATATCTATTATTTATCATAACTTGGTTAAGTCTATGATAATCAACACATAGACTCAATGTTCCATCTACCTTTTTCACAAACAACATCGGCGCTGCCCACAGAGATGTGCTAGGCCGTATAAACCCATTTCATTCTCACTCTTACAACTGGATTTTCAATTCCCACAATTCCACTGGTTCCATCCATTAAGACATATGTGGGATAGGACTAGTCCCCAAATAGAGATCAATCATAAACACCACTTCTCATATGGGAGGTAACCCTGAGAATTAATCAGGAAAAACATCTATGAACTGATCCTCCACTGCTAGAGGAACACTGTGCTCAACATCCTCTACCGATTCCTATGACAAAACCGCCAAATCATACGATATCTTACCCACTACTAGTGCTAACAAACCCGTTTCACCCTACCTCTCATGCTTCTCTCCTCTAAAAAGATGTCTAATGACATCGTGTATCGTAAAATCCATTGTTCGCACATCATAATCGATGTGAGCCTTAAAAGGCACCAGTGAATCCATTCCTAGGATTAAATCCTACCCATCCATATCAAGAATTGAGAAATTCCACACTATCTCAAACATTCCCACAACGATATAACATTATCGACACAAGAAGGTTCGACAATCTCTTCGACCCAGAGGAGTTTGAAGTTTCAAAACTGTGGGAATCATTTCTACCCTTAAACCCAGCAAATAAACCACACGTTTAGCAATAAAAGAATGTGAAGCACCCATATCAAACAACTCTTGCATCATGGTAAAAATTAATGGAATAGTACCTCGCACCGTGGATGGCCTCGAATGATCATCCACCACAACCTTCTTAGCTCTGAACACATGTTTGGTTGCTACACTATGCACATCATTGCTCTGTTGAGGCATCATGGTATTCCGAGAATCTCCATGACCCACTTTATTCTGCTGACGAGGGGTATGCTTCTATCTCCGTCCCGTCAAAGCATACGACGTCTGAGATCCCTGAGGATTTTCATGCACACATGACTTTGGAGAATTTTGAGAATAACATTGAAGATGCCCCATATTCATACAATTATGACATTCTTGAGGTTGTGTCGTACAATCCCGATTGATGTTTCTCATAGAAGGACACTGAAAACATCCCAGCATTCTCTGGGGCTTCAGAGGAAGATTTACTGATCCTGCCATCGGATTATATGCCATACTCCCTCCCTGGGAATAAGTGTCCCTCTTCCGCTTGAACCTAGTATTAGAGTTCCAACTATTCCCCATGGGTACCACCATGCTTCCCTCGCACGGAGCACCGAACAGATCCCTCTCAGCCACCGAGGCTATTTTTACCATCTCTGTGTATTCATCTATACACAACTCCGCTATCTTTGAATTGATTTATTGCCTTAACCCTTCTTCAAAGATCATTGCTTTCAACGATGTGCTACCCACCACATCGGGTTCAAACCACACAATGTTCATAAACATTGAGGCATACTCCTTCACTAATATATGCTCTTGCTTCAAACCGAAGAAATCAGTCATACGCTGAATCTTAAATGTATGGCGTAGAATTGATTATTAAAAAATTCCTCAAATCCATCCCACATCATACCCTAGTCCGTTCCATCTTGGATACCAACTCCCACCACTAAAGGGAGATATCTTCCAATACATACATGGACAACTTTAATTTTAACTCTATCAGAGTTCCCATGAACTCAAAGATCTTGTTCATTCTATTCAACCATGCTTCTTCCCTCTTTGGATCCGAATAACCAATGAAGATGGGTGGATTTTTCTTTTGATACTGAACTACATGATCCACATTCCCTTGTTCATCCACTTTTTTCCCACTTTCCATAGCTTGGAATGCTTGCAATATGCTTTTCACTAGCTGTTGGTTCACCTGAGGCTTAAGTGCTACCAAATTTTCAGCAGCCTGAACTGGTAGGTCTCTACAACGCCTACTTGGTTCCATTTCTATAAACAGAAAACAAAACAATGAGTATCATATCCATAGACATCACTAAATCCCATTTTAAATCACATTAAAAAACACTTTCACACAAGGCTTTCCATCAGTTCATATTTCCCACGATTCACCATTTATAATACCAAACCATTTTCAAAATACCAAATTTATTCACATTATAGTTTTACACAAAAACCATTTATTAATTCATCCCGTAGATCATTATACCCCAATTAAATATGCATCCTAGTGGGAACTCATTTCTACCATGCATGACATGCTTCATCTCATTGGTTACACCCACGACAATGAGATATCCAATGCCTATAAGTGTCTCCAAACCACTTATCTACCCAACTCCCTGGTAACTTGGATTTCAGAATAAAAGGGTTAGTTAGGTCATTTTATACTATACATTCCATGTTCTGACATTCCTAGGCCTTTCTGCCATCCCAACACAAGGAATGTACCACAACGGATGTCAACACCAAATCTGAGAATCAACTCCAAAGGACCGATCAAACTGATACCACTTGTAACACCCTTCCCCTACCTCATTGGTTTGAGGAGGCGGTGAGGGTTTCTTGGCCTCAAGCGACATTCCCAAGGCGCCAAAGGCTAGAAATAAATGTCGAGGGCTCCGAGAAAAAAATGGGGAATGATTTTCCCTTAAGGAAAAACAAACCAACAATCCAAAAACTATATGATGCATGTTAACAATCCCAACCAACCCATACATTAACAACCATGTTGTTCTACAATACAATCCAAATCGAATAAAACTAGACATGTCTTCAACAAATCAGAGTACAAAGCAGAAACTAAACAAAAAAACCCCACAAGCCATGACTCCACCACAGCTCCACATCAAGCTCCAAACTCCAAGCTCCTCCATGTAATCACAATTCCCCACTAAAGGATGTAGATTCCTTTCCTTTTCCCACGCCACGGTATACAAAATCTGCAAATACACCTCCGTGCTAATGAAGGGGGTGAGTACTAAAACTCAATAGGATTTCCCCTAATGACTTCCCTAAACATGCCACTAGGATAAGACCATTAGCAAATTTATATAAAATAGTTTATATAAAATAATCAAAAGTGAAACCATTTCCATAAGCCAACCATAATCTTAACAAGCCATCACATCCAACCTAAGCAACCAGGGGAAAGCCAACCAAACAAGCCAAAATCATCCGAACATTTACACATTATCACAACAATTCCATCTTGCAATGCAATGCAAACAAGCAACCAAAACGGTGGGACTTCCGCCCAACCCGTTCACCCATTCACACCAAAACAATCAAAACGGTGGGACTTCCAACCAACTGGTTCACCCATTTGCACAGAAACAATCAAAATAGTGGGACTTCCACCTAACTCGTTCACCTATTCACACCAAAATAATCAAAATAGTGGGAATTCTGCCCATCCCGTTCACCCATTCACAACTAGCTGTACTTGTCGTCCACTACCATATTAATGGTTCTTCCGACCACTATACATCCCCTTTTTATAGTGATACTTCCTGCCCACTTCCAAACAACATTTCAATCAAGAAAAACCATGTATAAAACCCACCAAGGTCACAACCACAAGCAATCAACCAATTCCATTTCATATCAATCCACATCAATAAATCACCCATTTATTGAAAACCATTTCCCATTCCAAACATCATTCATTAAAACAACCCTTTTAATTAAAACCATTTATATCGATCATTTTCACAAATTAACCATAACATCCCATTTTATAATCTAGATTTTACAATCCAAAAGAATAACATTTCACCATAAAACACCCTTTTCCCAAAAATCCCCAAAACATCACCCAAGGAATTTCTAACAAATTTGTCACATAAAAACACAATTAATTTCAAGCAAAAAAAAATAATTTTAACCAAATCCATTAGCTCTAACCAAGTGGAGTCAAAAGAGAATACACCTACCTTTAGGGTTCCCGAGAAATCGACCCACAAGAAACCGCACCTCAAATCTGGCGAACACACCACTGAAACCTCTCTAGATCCCTTTCCCTAACATCCACAAGCCTTAATATTAACATCCAAGCAATAAACAAACCTATAACTGAACACTATATGTGTAGTTCTTGAAAACCAAGAGAGAGGGGGATGCATATCTAGAGGAAGCCACAAGAGAAACAATATGAGAGACTTACCCGGGAGAAACCACCTTGAAAATCCTTCAAATCGCATATAAAACGTGTGGGAGAGCCCCTACAACCCTTGATAACTGAAAATCCTGAGTGAGGATCAAGTGGGAGGAGGATTGGGGTGAAATGAGGAAATCCTGAGTGAGCTCAGGTTTTATAACCCTAATTTTTTTGTGGCCGTACGGTTAGCCCGCATGGTTTGGAAAAATGTGCGCTAACCTTGTACACTCTACTGCCTTGGGAGAAAGGGCCCGCATGGTTTCCTCACATGGTTTGAAAAACTGTGCACAGGTCATGCGAAGTCTACTGTCTCCCCTGCACAGTTTCCGGTAGAACCTGCACGGTTTCCACTAACCGTGCTCAAACCGTTCACCCCTTTAAAAGCCTCCAAACTCTTCCAAAACCATTACAAAATCTCCCAACCTCTTCCCAACTCATTCCATGTACTTTAAACACATAAATGTTTTTAAAAAAAGGCCACATACCTCATTACATAGGACATACTTATTTTGTTTTTGAGTTTTTTTCCTTTATTACATATTTTTTTATACTATCTTGTTATGAGATAAGGACAGGAATATCTATGTTATCATTAATGATGTTATTATTCAACCTTGGATGGTTTTTCTTTTTCATCATTTATTTACATATTGAAATATATCATAATTCCGTTTTTTATCCATTTTCAAATTATTTTATAGTTGGAAGTTTTTTTTCATATAATTATGTTGATTTATTCTAATGGGTTTTTGTTATTTTGATGGTTACATTTAAATAATTAGTTGTCTGATATGATGATGAGAGGGTCATTTTGGTCGGATGTTTTTATCAAGAATCCTAATATTTTAGTATGTGAATAAATCCATTGTATTCAATATGTATCATGTATGAATCTAGGGATTTATCGAATATAGGGAGTGTAAAATTTTCATTCTTTTTGGATTGATATTAAAAAATAAATGGGTATATTAAAAATAAGATATTATTTTATCCAATTGTTTGATTTGGAGTAGAGTGAAGCTAAAAGTAAAATGAAAAAACCCTATTAATAAATTTTTTCAAAATTTATAGTTTCATGGTGATAAATAGAATTATTAGGTTATTATTAATTCTATCTGTAATGATTCATTCATGATATATAAAAACTATAAATAATTGTGTACATTGATTTTTATATTTATATAGGCCTTTTCCTTTGTGTGTTTAATATGTTTGTTGAATAAAGTTGTTCTTCTAGATTACATAGTTCAGTACCTCATTCTATTGATGATGGAACCTTAGTGCTTTAATAAATAAAATATTTTGTTATTTTATTTTCAAAATACATAATTATCGATGTTTTTAAACATAAAAATTTTAGCCTGGTTTTAATAAATTGATATTGGTACCAAATACCATTACCAATAGTGACTAAGGATATCTAATGTTCCAAAAAAACAAGTTATGTTTTGCGATTGAGCTGAGATATTGTTCCATCTTAAGGGATGTCGTTACCCACTTTCCATGAAATATGTGTTATAATTAAATTCTCATTGATGATAAAATATTTATAATACAATCCTTATATGGATCATATGATATATATAATAATTTTATCACATTTTAATACCTCGATGAAATAATTGATTCTTCTTTGATATTGATATACTATTAAAGTAGGTATTAATTTTCAAGTTGGTGGAGGTTCTGGACATTTTATTCAGTAAAATATATCATTGGTGATATTTGAAATTTCTATTTGGCTTTATATATTATATTAATTAATTAGTATTTATTTAAATATTAAATATTTCACCACATTTATTTATTTTGTTACTCACTTATGGAAGGTTCCACTATTGTGTATACTATGTCCTTTTACTCATTCCATCCATCTGCACCTCGATGTTTATAATGTTTAATATATGAAATTTTATGTATGATATATTTGACATTGTGTATCTTTGATGAAATATGGGGAGCATAGAATTTTATTTATAGAGGAGTCCAAATGTTTATGGAATGATATATTGCATTATTTTAATGATATAGAGTCCATGTATTCCAATTTTTCTATTTTTATATTTATTATATAAAATTTTCCATATATTAAATAAATTTCATAGTATATTTTTAGTATTTATATATAACATTCCTGTTATAGTTTTATATATCTAAAATTTTTACCATTGATGGATGATCTTTATTTGTGGGTAATTTTAGACTGGTAAATAATAGATAACATATTTATAGTAAAATATGTTTTTGAAATATAATGTCCCAAAAATGATAAATAATTCCATAATGAATTCTTTAGATGCATAGAGATATTAATCTACTCATCAATATTAGGGATCCTTGTTGGGGTATATAATCATTCTATTTGGGTCGATAGATTATCTCATATTAGTAATTAAAAAATTATATAGATAATTGTTTTGGTTTGGAATAATTTTAATGAAGGGAAATAATATTTGTTTGGATATGATATATAAACCATTAATATACTTTTTCTTCCTATTTATTATAGTTGAAAATGTTACTAGATATATCCATGTGTTCAATCATGACACATTCATAATGACTGTTTTTTTTAGTTTTTTCTATCTTGGGTACAGAATGGGTAAAAGATATTCAATGTAATTGGGATATGTTGGAATCAATTATTTTTTATTTTTTCACAACTAATTTAGTTTGTGTCATATGAGTCATGTGATTTATATTTATTATGATTTTTAATATAATTGAAAATACATTATTTCATATAATTTATAATGTAATTAGTGTTTTTAATGAAAACCTAATAAAGGGAAACAAATTTAGTTAATCTTAATCCAATATAAATGAAATTTATGTAGTTTTTTAACATTGATTAGTAAAGTTATTATATATCTATGTTTTGGTTGATATTTATACTATTAATAAATAGTGTGGTATTTCATACTTATATAAAAAAAGATATATGTTTTTTATAATTATATGATTATTTTGGAATGTAAATAAATATTTTAAAATTTAATTTAAAATTGAAAAAAATTTAAAGTTTTTTATTAAAAATATAAAACATAATTTTTTTTATTCAATTTTAGGATTTGATAGAGAATTAAATTATTATATATAAAGAAATAATTAAATTTAAGAGATGATTTTTTAATTGATCTATTTACTTATAAATAGGGTGATTGAATAAGATTTTTTTGTTTTTCTTGTATTTAAATCTGAATCATCAGAAATATATATGTATTGAAATAGATAGAGAAAAATTTAATATTTTATTGGTGGGGGTTTTTAAAAGGGGGATATTTAAATTAATATATTGACTAAGATTAATAGTTTCCAGGGATGGGAGTAACATATGTTTTTTGAGAGTAATCATTTAATTAGTGAAATTAAGTATATAATTTTATTATTTAAATTAGTAGGGAATGGGTGATTGGGTGAATTCTGTAATTTTTTGTTAATTGTGTATTTTAGATATTTAGGGATGAATGGTTTAATGGAGAATATTTCTTATTACATTTGATCTAAATTAATATATTTATTTTTTATTTAGGTAAAAAATTATAATTTAAATTTTAAATATTTGGTCTTGTTTATGATTTTCAATATTCATTGAGATGGTATTTATTATGGGTTTTATCTATTGATTATATTGAGTATTAGAAGATGTAAAGTTTATTTTAAATGATTAAAGGTGGTACCTTTTTTTTGTTTATTGAGTATAACGTTTATATGTGTGGTTATTGGATGATAGAGGGTACATGATAACCTAACACCTTATACCTTGTGATATATCTAGTTAAATCATACCAATTGCTTTTCTTGTAGTTGGAATTTTTTGTCCACCAATATCCTAGTCAAGACTATATCAATATTTTTTTAATTGGACTATTTTTTTATTTAAGATAAATACTTTTAAACCCCTTTTGTTTTTCTTAATATCTCACATCAATTAGGTTGGTCGATATCTGGGGATATATTCTCTTGGATCATCATTTTAATCCCTCTCTACCAATATAATATTAGGTAAATTTTATTACATTTTTATCGAAAAATAATATTGATTATATGGATTCTTACATAAATTCTATTTATATAATTTGTTTTATTTACTATGATTATAAATTGCGTTTGATATAAATTTTTATTTATGTAGTTTTAATTTTTTATTAAATAATTTTTCGAATAAGTAATTTTGTGATTTTTTAGATATTGGTTGAAGGGATTATTAATTTTTCTTATGTAACATGTTGAAAATATTTTATTAGAGATAAAAATTTGAAAATAGATTTATATATTTTATTAAATGTTTTCTCAGTCTCAATGGAATCCCATTTACATCCACGAATCATAAATGAAAATATTATCAGCCACACTATGTTTAATTATTTTATTCCATTTATTTTTCTAATAAATTTTTTCTAAAACATTTACAAATAGAATAAGGGTTTTCACGTTATGAATTTTTGGTTAAATAATAGGGATTTCTCTGAAAATATTGAATTATATTTATAAAAACAACATTAGATAACAGTTATTGAAATACATAATAATATTTTCATTTCACCACCTTAAAATATTAATATATGAATTATTAGTTTATTGAAAAAAATACAATTTTAATTTTATTTGTTAGTGAATTATAATATATTTTTTATTTTTAAATTTTTATATAAAAATATTTTGTTAGGAATTATTAGGTTACTCTTTAAATTTTGGCCTCTGGTTATCTAGGATACCCAACACATTTTTCATGATTATTTAATTTTTGAATCATTTTTAAGTAATTTTTACTTCTTGGATCCATTATATTCAATATTATTACAAATTGTACTAAACCATTTCACTCTATAAAAACCATAGAAGAATTATGTGTTAATAAAAAAATTCATTAAAAAAAATTAATAAGATTCCACTTGGGTGATATAATGACCTGATCTATAGCACGTTAACAGAAGGATTTAGTCACAATGTAATAAAAGGTGTGTTCAAAAATTTATATTATTCATAAAAATATTACTCAATATTTTTAAACTATTCAAAAAATGTTTTATGTAATAATGTCAATATTTATATTATTCTTTAATAAATTATCATACTTTTTAACTAAATTTAAAGAATTAATGATAATATATTATGTGTCAGGATTTATTCATTCAATTCCATTTATTTTAAATATATTCTTTTAATTCATGTTTTCTTGATCTATCATGGAGTGTGATGATATCAAAACTCTCTAATTTTTTATTAATGTAATTGTGTAAATGGGATGGTTTTTCTTGTTTTTCATGTACATCTATAGATACAGATATCATAACTTTATAGGTTATTCTTATATAGAATGATTCCTTTTTTACAACATTATTTCTCTCTATCTCATTATTATATTTCATAGAGGTCTGTGATTGTTTATAATTTTCTTGATGTCATTTTTTAAAAAATTATTATGGGAGTATCATTGTGGTTGGGTGTTTTTTATAAGGATTTTGAGGTATTAGAATGTAAATGATTCAATATATATATATTTTGGTATGGGGTTTGAATATAAAGACATCACCATTTAATGGTATGTTAAGGTGTATGTAATTCATAATAATACATACAATATTTAATCTATTTCATAAAATAATGAACTTATGTTATGTTGAAATTTAATTAACTATATATTGATACTACACTAAAAATCAACATTCCTTTTAAATGTTTGTTTTATAAATTATTATACTCATTAAATATCACATATTTTAGTTGGTTGTTTTATATTTTTAGTGATATGATATTTACAACATGAGAAAAATAAATTATAGTTGTTAATTATGGGATTTCTTGTTGTATAAGGGTTGTTTTAGTGTATTTAATTGGTCGGTAGGCTTGATATATTCTTATTGATAGCTAATATAGGGTCCATACACCATTAATGATTGTTCTGATAGGTGTATATTATTATCCATCCTAGTTTTTCAAAAATATTTAATTAATAATCTTTTATAATGTTTTAAAAATATAAATCTAATAGAGAAACTATTATAAATTATTGTAGTAACTGTAGTCAATATATAATGGTGACTAGAAATCACTATAAAAATTCCTATAAAAAATGGTGTGTTTTACCTTTCATTAAGAAATTTTATCCATGTCATGGGTATTTTGTTATTTTAAAATTAATATAGGATGAAGATAATTGAATAACTTCTATAATATAGTAAATGTAGTATATAATTTCATTTTATGCTTTGGGTCACATAACAAATATATGACCACATTTTTAGATTAAAATATATAAATATGGGAGCTAAGGATCAATAATATATTGTGTGATTTATCTATTATTATTTCACAACATGTTCATTAGGATTACCTTTTCATCTTTTATATAGTAATCAATTTAAATTCCTGAGTTCGTACATATGTGAATTCCACCTAAATGATCACTTTAATAAAATTTATTGTCTATATACAAGAGTTTTTTTCCCTTTATGGTTCCTACTATTACATTATAGATACAATATTCATATACAACTCAAATGGAAATTATTATATCATAAGAAATTTTAGGTATACGGTGGTACACAGAAAAAAAATGTGGTTGAACAACTGATTTTGAAGAGTATGAGTAATTGACTAGAATGCCACCAACCACATAGTGATAATGCTTAAACGGTACATATATAATTTATATAGAAATATTTCTATATTTTCTACATTATAATTAGTTTTTATAATAGTTATATTATATAATCATGTTTTATATTCATATGTTTTTTAAACATGTATAGAGTGGTTCGGCTGTATATTATTGGTACAATTCATAATATAATATTATTCATCAAAATTTGTAGAAACACCTGATATATTAACCTTCCATCCCAATGGTTTTTAGATAAATTCACTATAAAAATTTATGGTAAATATTTACCTAATTATTCCTTGTATTTTTATCATACCATAATACTCATAAAATGTTTATTTTGTATATGGGGTTTTTCTCAATTCTATAAAATATCTAGTAGAAGTAATTATATCCCAAATTAAAAAAGATAATACAAGAAATATTAAATTATTTTAATGATTATGATAATAATGTATAGTGGTCCTGAATTAAAACATTTCATTTTCAAATTTAGTAAATAAATATATTTGGGTATGAATAATCAGATGAATATATATAATGGTGAATGAAAATGTTTACTCTATTCATAATAATAAATACATACTATCTAATCTAGTATGGAGAATAATTTTTAATTAATCATGTTAGATTACTTTTATTTAACGATTTCTTCCATCAGGGATCTTGAAATTGATGAATTTAGCAACACCAAACTAAAAAAGCAACATGATTGTGTATTAGAAATTTATATGTCTTATAGCGATGATGAAATAAAAATTATAAAATGATCCTTCATTTAAAACATCTTAGTCAATTATTATAAATTAATGCAATAGGTGTTCATAATATGAATATTATATATTTTTTAAATATAATGAATATTTATTATCACATGTCATTACTCTATATTTTTTAACTCTCTTATTGATGAATGCAAAGAAAAATGTGATCCATGTCAATTGAATGGTCACTATCCTTGTGCCCCATATTCCCACATTCCAATGGTTGGTATCCCCGAACACCATGGTTTATAATGTGTTGTCTTTTATTAGATTGATGATGAGATGGAAGCTCTCCAAATACTATTTTATTTCATAGATTTTATAACCTATCTGTTGTATCCATTAAATATATAATACATATTTTTTAATCTGGTTCCGTAATCCATTTTATTTTAGACACCAGTTATTTACACAACATTAATCCATTAAATGGAGTCTACCTATGGTTGGAGATTATTGTGAACTTTGGCATGCGGGGAATCTGTGAAATTTTTCCACATTTTTTATTTTAATGGATTTTTATACTCGTTAGAAATGTTCTCTCATATAAAAAACCAAATGAATCATATTATAATTATGTGGAACCATATATTTACTGAATTATGAATCCTTGAATTATCCCTATATTAATCTTGTTTTAAATAAATAAGGTAACCGAAATTATTTGTTTGAAAACATTGATTCTCATAAATCCATGAAACTCGTTATCATAAAATAAATATTCCAACGCTCATAACCTAAGGCGTCACATGGTCATCAAATGAAGTAGAAACACGATCTCATCACTTATGCGTGAAATAAGTTAATTTAAAAAACCAACATACACCTATTATTCTCCTCATATGAGGATTCACATTCTCATCACCTAAGGCTTCCTTGAATTGCTACCCATGGATCCCTACACTCACCACCTAGTGTTGTGACTATGATACATATAGTGGGGTTATAATATTAAATCTAAATGAGGGAGCATTAAATATTTTGTTTCCAGTCATGAAGGTACATCATATTCTTGATATATATGGGACAATCATGATAATTATGTATAGTAGGGATTCTTCCCATATATTAAATTAAAATACTAGTCTAGGAATAGGTCATAATCTAGTGTTGATACCAATTTCCATTAAAGACATGAGATTTATAATTGGGGAGGTTTCGTAAAAACTTGAAAGTGGATCAGGATTTAAAGAATCTGCCTCCCTAATGGGAGAATATTAGTGTTGGGATTGGGACACAATGAGGATTACGACGTGTCTTATTTGTTGAATGATTTCAAATCCAAAATATTTCAATTTTAAAATTTATAATCGCAGGGTATGACCATACCATGGATATAAATGTCATGAGGTATGGATGATTGTGCCATGAAAAGAGATTAAATAAGGGATGATTTGTGTATTAGAAATTGATGCCTCCCAGAGAATGGGAGATCATATGGAATAATTTATTTCATTCTCATTACATGTGAAAGACAAGACTCATCACTATAGTAATACCATGCTTGTAAAAATGGGTAAGGATATAGTTTAACTCCATGTGTTGAGGAAGTTTCATTCTAGTATTTTATCATAAGTTTAAGATGTTGGTACAACACTTTCTAATGTCTACATATCAGTAATTTTTTTGTGGACTCTAAATATAGATTCCTATTATTATTTATGGTCATAGGAGAGGGGGATATGGGGATATTGTCTTTTTTTAATGACTGGAATGATGGTGGGTTACTATTAACGAAGCTATTATTGGAACATACATATGCACTACTCATGTTCATTTGTTGGAAAAAAGGAATTTACACATCCCTTTATTGTTAGAATTCATGGGTCTTAATATAAGGTATCTTATTTTTATGAGTATAATAAAATGATGATACCTAGTACATGATTATATAAAATTTATTTGGAATGAGGGTCTATCATATTTTTTATTCAGATGGAGTTTTCATGAGATTACTTTTTTGAATTGATGTGCATAACTTTATTACATATCAAGGATGATATAGTTATAGGTATAAGGAGGACATCAATTAGTATGTGGGAGGTTTTTTTAGGAATCATTAGAGTTCTTAAAACCATTATAGTTGTGAAAATGATGTGTTATTTTGATAAAGAGTTAAATGGATGGTTGAAGTGTTGTTTCTTATAATTTTTTGGGTTCAGTAAGTCATAGAGATCCTTAATGTAAAAATTAATTAACACATAAAGGGAATCTAACAAAATTCACCTATAAACTAATCTATAGTTATTTCTAAACTATTTGAGGGATATTTGATAAGTTTACTATATTTTAGAATTCATGAGATACTCTGGTTGTGTGATTATTTGAAAGAGATATTTGTATGATAAAGAGAATACCAATTCTTTCTCCCTAAGACTTTCCCCATAATTGAGCATTGTTATTCTATTTATAGAAAAAATTTCATTGTGGGGCCCCATGTTATGAAACATTATCCTTATCTCACAACCTCATATCTGCAGCAGAATTCTATAGGAATCCATTGTATTGTGAAGCTTTATCACAGAAAATTAGGTTCCATGAAACCCATTCCTTTTCCACCGAATCCTTTTTGAAATTTCCATGGATATCTATCATTTTATTTCACCTTTCTTACTCAACTATAGGCATTAGAGAGTTGTGTTAGATGGTGGAAGGTTTCATGAAAAAAAATTATTATTTTTTTATTTTCATACAATTATTTGTAGAAAACAAGATTTTTGAATTATACATATTGATGAAATTTAGTTTCATAAAAAATATTGTAGATTATTTGAAATTGTTGATTTTTTTTGAAAGCGAATTTGTTATTATTGAATAATCTATTGGTTTTTACACCCTTCTCATTTGAAGATCATAAATTTTTGGCCCAAAATGAATTTTTTGATAAAAAACACCCTCCCCTTAGATTTGAAGCTAATAGGGATATAGAGAATGATTAATCCAGAAAAAATAGAGTCTTAATAAATTTTGGTAAATTTCATAAAAACTTATTATGTGTCATAAAACTCAGTTGTGTAAACATGAAAGATAGTTTTTCTCATTCCTATAAAAATAATGTCGGGAATTTATCTATGTAAATAATACCTTAATTCCTAATAGTATAAATATTATCTTCAGAAATTCATGGAAGGTATAAAATATAAAACACCCAAGATGTAAGATGCATTAAACACAGTAGTTATGAAAAACATGTCCATCGATGCTTCATGAAAGAGGCAATATTTTTCATTTCTGTGATGACACATTTCATGATATTGAGTAGACACTGGAGCCACATGGACACTTGTGAAAGTATTGTTTTGTTGGAACCATGACTACTCTATTCATGAATTTGAATATGGTTTGTGTTTGTTGTAAATCCTTCGTGGATCTTCATAATGTGTGCTAGAAAAGAGATCATACAGTTCCAGCAGACACCAGTATTGAAGGTGGCGCCATATCCCAGTGTTTGCCAAATTTTTGGGCCTCAAAATCAAAAAATAAAGACATAGATTATTGGTAATAGTAGGTGGGAACAAAGAGGAAGAGGTTCATGAAAAATATAGGCTTTGTGCGGAATATTTGTGTTGGATGTGAAAAACAGCATCGTGTGCGAAATAGTGGATCAAGGTTTTTCGCAAAAATAGTGTTTCTGAATCAGAACGTCGAAAAATGGAAAAGGCATGGGCTACCTGAAAAATCTGATGATGTGCGTGAAAAACAATACCGGCATGAAATATTATGTGCTAGATGAGATGTTTTTCGTGCCAAAGGAAGTTTTACAGGCGGGGGTCTCAGATGCCTATAAAAAAGAGGTGACCCCCCTCATTCTGTACGGTTGAAGACTGAGAGAAGATTCGAGGTCTGGTGCGCGTAAAAGGTTCACGTAAAGGGGTTTGCATGAAAAATTCTGAGCTTCGCACAGAGAAAGAGCTGCACATAAAATTGGGGTGGCACATAAAATATTCAGTTGTGCGAAAAGGGGAGTTTGTGCCTGAAATATTTTTCCATGTGAAAAATAAATATTACGCGCAATTGTAAGGTCCTGCCCGCAAAGGGTCGGTGTTGCGCGAAATTTTCAGAGAAACTTGTCCGTTCATTCTGGTTATCTGGTTCAATGGTTCAGTGCATACAAGTGCGTCATTTCCAAACTATGATTCATGAAGAGTCTTGTGTTGAGCAGAGACAAAGACTTTAATGCAAATATATTGAAGAGACCTTCACGTCTATAAACTGAGTGGGACTTCACCAACAGTAGTCAACCAGGGGGAGTCAATGGTAGTGACCTAGTGATGCTGTGAGCTATCCCTGAACCTTTTGTAGAGGCAGTGAGCCTGGGACAGAGTGATTGTGCCCAAACCATTGTAATCCATAGCTAGTGATGTTTATGGGAGTTTGGTACGACCAACAACCTGTTGGTGTGTACTCCTTGGACATAGCCCTTAGTGGTGAACCAAGTAGTAAGTGTTGTGTCATCTATCTCCATGTGAATGTTTTCTTTCTATTCATATCTATCATACATGATTAACAAGGTCCTACTAACATGGGAACAAGATCCATCACTTTAAAAGAAAAAGTTGACACACATATTCACCTCTCCCCTCTCATGGGGTCCTAGGGTCCTACATGTTTTTCATGCTCACAACGCACATGGAAAACATCTAAACCTCTTCATTAATGGCCTAAACATCCATTGATGTGATTTTCACTTCTTACAAGGTGATATTATGAGTTCAAACCATGATATCCACCATGATATGAGAGTTATTTCATATAATGTGTCATTGAGTAGCATCAAAATAGTGGTTTAGGGGGAATATCTACATAGTAATAGGAAAAATTCCTAAAACCATATTCTTTATGACAATGTTTCGATCCCCATGTAAAGATCCTCAAAGTAATTCAATTTTTCCCACACCATATTGGGATCAATTAGTGTAATGTAATTGTTTCTGGTCATCGAATAATGTAAAATGAGATTGGGAAGATTTACCCCATTAGTGGCTAAACTAGGATACTCACTATGGTGCTATCGACAGAGGATGTTTTCATGTTTCACTATTCTTGAATTGTGCATGATATAATATCGAAAAGTTATATGTAATATTTTGATTAATGGTATATACATGTATTTTGGAACATGAAAGACAAATAGTAATTGGTGTGCTAGTTTGTCAACGAATTATAGAGTTCCTAAATGTGATTATCCAGATTAGGCTATATGAGATAGCGTGGATATCCAAATTACATTTATACTTCAACATGGATCTACTACCAAAGGTACATAGAAGATGAAATCATAACCACAATACCACCCACCTTCATAAAGGTGTGTGGGATCAATTTTTGTGGTCTTCAACACTTTAGTGTGATCCCATTATTGGGGTTCTTGTTAATGATTTCTCCCCATTGTCTAATGATTATTGGGATTTTCATCATATGATGATGAAATAATGGAATGTTTTAGGAAATGTTGAGGGATATTATGAATCATAATTCATCCATCAACAAATACATGTCCTTCAATATTTGGAAGCGTTTATTATTGAATGTGAATGATGACTATAAGACAGGGTGGACTATGAAATTACCAATACCTCTGCATAGGAAGTTGATAACATCATAATTTCTTAAATTAGAATAATTCCATAATAAAAATTTGGATATTAGTGTTTAGGTATAACACCCAGAGGATAATTATAAAATTTAATGGAAACCATCTTGATTTCATGAATGCTCCTAGTCTACGATGCATGCATGGGTCTTTTTCTGTTCACCATGGTGAAGGCATCAATCATAAAAAAATCAAGGAAATATTATAATCCTTTTTCTAATAGGTCATATAAATAATTGGGACAACTCATAAGGGTACAAATTCTAAGAAATTTACATAGACTATTCATGTACCTACATAGGTGTCTCAGAGTGAATTATAGGAGAGTATGATTTTATGAATTCTATTTCCCACCAACATAATTATTAATCCCTCACATCTCAAAAGTTTCATTTTTTCTTTGGCATTGATATGTGAGGGTGTAGTGGTTGGACATATCAGTAACATTGGAAACAACATCATTCTTCCCTTCCCTACCTTATCTATTTAAATTATTAATGACATACATGGGACCTATGGGAATAGTAAAAGCCATCACTTTTCCTAAGGTAGTGTATTGGTTCTATAGATTGATGGACATATCAATGGTGAAAAATATAGTGTATCCATATTCAGACTATAGATTAGATGAATTCATAATTTGGAGTGGATGGTGGAAATCTGGTTCTATACTTAATAACACAATTTACATATTTTCTAACTCTAGGGAATGTTCACGAATGAGTGATTCAAGAATCAAACCATGATTCTAGTATCTAATTTTGAAAATAATATCAGTAAGAGATATGTGAATATATCATTTGTAGAATATATGAACATGATAATATAGATAATGTAATTTCCCACAGAGGAATCACATGATAAGAAATGTACAGGGCATGATACCATTAGATTAGTTCAAAAATTTTGTGATTAGTGTATGTTAATTAACAAAACAATTAGGGATGGATCTTAAGGGACACTGATTCATCAACCAATACGTGTGGTCATATGAAAAATTGTCAAAGGTGGGACATGGATCCAACAGACATGGTCTTAATAATGGGATTAGTTATATTGAAATAGTAATGGTAGATCCCATAGGTATATAATTAATAATATATTCTAATATATTTAAGTCAGGAAGGATATCATGCATCCTGATCACTCGGTGGAGAGGGACATATTGAAATATATTCCATTGATAGAGAAACTATGGAAGATTCTCACAATGGATATAATTGATTATACATAGATAAGGAATGGTTGGAAATCATACTGGGTTAACTATCATGAGAGTATATAATACATGGATGACTTGGATTCCATTGCATGATATATTAGATAGAGTGATCCTTTCAAAACGTAGTTGTGGCCCATCATCGGTCGAGGGCCTAACGGGGAAAAAATGTTGAATTTATAGTTTTGGTGGCACTGAATCATAACCTTGATCCATAAGTAACAATTGACATTGTTTCTATGGTAATTCATGTCGAGCATGGATTTTTTGAGGAGAACAGGGAGTTCACCCTTAAGGATGACTATAAGATGGTTCTCTTTGGACTAGTAATCATATATCATTCAATTTTTATGATATAATGTGTTCTTATTTTGGGGAAAAATCACTAAATTATTATCTTAATTAATATAGGAAACATCAATATAGATGAAAGAGGAATATATATAATGTTGGGAAGGAGCCTTTATAGTGATGAGATTTACACCATAATTATTTCCCTTGGGGCCTTAGTTTGTAATCCAAAAGAGATAACTAAGTTAGGGGCTTCTGGATCCCTAGTCGACATGGTCATTTATGTGTTTCATCAGAATAATTTCCTAATAGGGGAATCAAATTTTAGTGGGGATTGAATCCTTGGATTGATAACCATTAGTATTTCCATATATTTAAAAGGTTGTTACTGTGGTCCTATTATATTGTATCCTCCAATAACACACCCCTTATTCTTTTACACAACACAAATTATTGTATTTATTGATGAAATAGAATAATCCCCATGTGTACCCCAATGAAATGATGAGTCTATATTGGTGGACCCATCATTCGAAGTCCTTGGTCTAGAAACATTATCTAAGGAAGAAGAGACATGTGTTTTAGGAGTAAATAGGATGATGGGGTTAAACATCATCTTAGAATTTGAATCATAGAAATCTCTTCTACCATAGGTTCTAATTACCCTAGTCATTATTAAATGGATAGATAGCCAAAATTTATTTTGTTTTTTTAAACATGAACATGAATCCCCACTATAAAAAGACATTCTTTAGGGGAACATTGATATAGTTCACATTCCAATAGCCAGTCCAGGCTTTGAAAACTCATTGTCCAAGATGATCTAACCCCACCCAAGGAAGTAAATTATTTCCCCTTAGTGGAGGGTTATGATGGATTCATGGATCCTCTAGATGGTTATGGGTTATTTAACGAAATCATTTTATATATAATGAGCTCAACTAATCATTGATGAATCATGGGGATAATATGTCCTCTATTGTACAACAAATTTTCCCAAATCACTAGCACACACAACCTGATGAACTTGAGGATTATGGGTCATGGATAGTTGAAGAAAAATTGTATGTTCAATGGGAAGAATGGTAGAAAATTTAAATCATTAACACTTAAATAAAATGGGATTATTTAATATATTGGATGAGTTCCTCTCACCATAGTATTGTGAATCTATATAATATTGGTGTGGAATACCAACATGTCAACTTATTTCCATGAAACATCATGGATGGGTACATACACAGGGAATTCAATGTGTTTAATCCATCATTATACAGATGCACCTTTTAAGGATTCAATGATCATCAAGATTCCAAATAAGACAGAAATCTATTATAGAATCATTCATAACACTAAGATGATGTTTTTACAATCATGAAATAAATCATTATCATTATAAAAAGGCATAGATGGTGGTATCCAAGGTTGAGGTTGCATGGGTAAAAATATTACTCGAGTAGTGGAGGATCAAAAAACAATGGGTGTTTTACCCTAAATTAGGTACATCCAATAGCTAAAGTGGAGGAAACGATGTTTGTTACGGTATATTAAGACCAATAGAGTACATCACAGAGGCTATCTAAGCAAGAGAAGTCATGCTCCAATGATGGTACATCATAAAGTTTTTTATAATTTTTTCATAAATGAAAAGATTTAGTTTATGGGTATACCACACCATATTTATTTTATATAAATTAAAAAAATCAACACCTGATGTCATCTAATCATGTAAAATTACCATTATCACTATTATAAAAGGTACACCAACTACAAATCTATAATCTCATTCGAGTCATGATTGTAGTGTGAAAAAAGTGTCTAATAAAATATTGATATTTATATGATATTATGAAACATTGGATGAAGTTTTGGGATTAGTGTGTTTCATCAATCACCAATGGGGATCATTGAATTGGGAAAATGGTCGTTCTCATTCCTATAGTTTAATATTCTATATAGATGTATATGGTAAATAAAGGAAATCATAAATTGTCTTATTGTTAGTAATGTGTAAGTGAAAATTTGGGTGAGGTAAATTAATGCATCTATGGTCTATATCAATCAAATTATGTATGCGGGATGAAGTTAAACAATGACTATGTTTGAGGTATGGGCTATACAACCATTATTAAAAAAGATGGCACATATACTATTTCTTCTATAATGGGAGACACGGGTATTTTTTATATGCATTAACATGTAATGGGATTCCAATTATAGATACTAAAGACTTATCCTTTAGGTCAAATAATACTAATGGTGTGTAAACCTATTTTATCCATCAACATTCATCATTGGGTGACCTGTTTGGACTTGGAAGATGAATTTATATCTAACAAATAGGGAAAAAATGTGTTCCTATGATTGATTGTAATTCTTAATAAATGGTAAAGATATCTTAAGGCCACTCCATTTTGTATAAAAAAAATAATAAGGGAATAAAAAACAGTTTAAAATATAAAAAACTATTGGGGAAATTGAAAATGATATGTTGTTCAGAAACAAGTGAGTGAGGCTTGATTTTTATCTGTTAAAGATATTGGTGGTCTCTATGATTTATTAAGTTAAGGTCTTTTTTCTTTGTAGTAGGCGAATTCATTTTATTGTCCTGTATTTAAGAAAATAGGTTCATTATTTTTAAGGGCCTCTGAAAATTAAAAATTATGCTTCACTTTTTATGGTCATTCTACATGACCTGATGGTGGAGATGAGATTGTTTCTTTCGACTATAAAATCATAAATTTTATGAATTAAGGCCTTAGGGGATAATTTCAAGTAATATTTTAATTATAAGGAATAATATTTGGTTGTACTATTAAAAGGGGGTCTTGGAAACACATTCTCTTCTATGTAATGGGATTCAATCCACACATTTATATAGGTTAGTTATTCTTGAATACCATCACTGAATGGGTCATGCGGTTGACTATATAGAGGATCTGAAATATCCCCTTTTGGAATGGGAGAAAATATATCGATTAATTTAAATTAAGGAGGGATCAAATGTTATAGCCCTTGCTAGGTGTCTCCAAAATTGATCAGGGGATTTCCAAATAGGGAATATTTGTTGATCTATATCACATTATTTAAGGTTGAACCTAATTATAAACACCACATGATTCAATGTGAATATAACAATTAAGGAGGGGTGGGAGACACCCCTGATCACATCGGAGTGAAAGATGTGGCGAAAATAAGATTCATTTAAAAAACCAAATTGATTAATAATAATATGTGGAAGAAAAAATGATAACAACTATGGTTTTATAACTCTAAAATATCATAGGGAGTTGGAGAGTATTTGAATCCCAATTTCTTAAATTTTCTCAACAGATATGGAAGACTATGGGTGAGAGATGACATGTGGCAATGCATTCAATACATAGGGTCAAAAATGAATTATCATTGAGGGGAATATAAAATATAAGGATTATTTTTTATAATATTTGAAACATCTAATCTATCACTTTACATGTTATGTCCTTCGAGACCTATGAACGGGATAGAAGGAAAGCCTATTTTTTCATGCACCATCAGTGTAGAAAAGCCTATTTAGACATAGAAGATGGTGATGAATTTCCAAATCAAGGAAACCCTTAAGTTTTATGATGACCATGATGGAATAAAAATTCATTGATTGACAATATTCATTCTACACCGATTTTAATTTGATCCCACTTATTTGAAGTATCAGTGTGCTGGGGTTGAACTTGTTTTAATGTGAATAGAACAATATTGTTGAGTATCTGGGCCTAGAATGAGAAATATAGGAATGTATGTGCATCCAATAAAATTATAATAAATCCATTAATATTTATGCAACATAGTGTGGTACGATACAAAACCCCTGAGCGGAGGTCCTTTTCAGAAAGGATTAGTGTATCTTGTAATTTTACATCTTGTGATGTGGATTTGGACCATAAGGATTTATTTCATTTGGTGAGAACACTAAACACATAGTATAAAATCATTTGGTGGGGGATACGTTTCATATATTATAACGTCATTCATATATGAAATTTTTCCATTGGTTAAAATCATGTTTAAAAAACATTATACCAAATGGTTATGAAAAGTAGTTCATATGGAACATTTAATCAGAGTAAGAAGTGGGGTTTCACACATCTATAGTGATTAATGAATATACTCTGTTATAGTAATTCTTTTGAATGAGAACATTAACCTACCACATATTATTTATATTTAATTTATTCATTCACGGTATCATTTGATTTCATAATGCCAATAATATGTCACCCAGAATGAATGAGGGGAGTTGAAAATTTTTGTTTATTAATAGCGTTACTTGTTTTTACTGAACTTCATGGTTATGTAGACATTGATTTTTATCAAATAGGGTTTATAACACTTCCATGGAAACCTTGACTATCTTTATTAGAATATAATGTTCATAACATAAAAATTCCTTAGTGATGTAAGATGATCCACTATGTGTAATATTGCATTTGTACTATACACTACGGATCACAAGGTCACATGGGAGGAATTTTATAATGTTGTTTGATTTTTACAAATTTTATTGGATTGTTTTGTGGATAATAAATCATTTTTTGATTTAGAATATTGTGTATAATTTTGGAAAGGATTTGGTTTTAATTTCCCTATATACCTATTCATATGCTCTTGATAAAGATATGCCTCACTAATCCAAATGATATATTTGTTGTATTGAATATTTACCAACAAGACTCAAATTATTGTATTTATGTTTGTGAAAACAATTAGAGGAATATATAATCGTTGAATAACTTGGGATTTCAGAAACATCCCAATGAACTTAGTCTTGGAAATTTTAAGGGACATTTATTCCACCCCATTTGAGATGAATTTGGATGTAGTAAGGATGAACGTACAGTTTCATGACGTATTTGGAGGTTATGGTGACTACAATGTCAGGTATACACCATGAAAGTAGAGATGATAACTCAGTTTCATTGGGATTCACCGGTAGATGAAGTATGTTGTTCGTATGGATCTAAAATGCATGCCTCTTCTTGGAGAATTCAACGAAGTCACGAGATATAGTGATCCAAATAAACCCTAATATTGATAAATTTTAAGAGGGAATCAACTCTACATTATATTACTCACATGACATTATGTAGACCTCATAAATTGAAATATTTTTTTTTCATTACCATGGGAAAAATGATATGGATTCAATTAAATCAACATACGCAATTATCCTTCTCTATGTGTGGGTCATCATAGATTGTTAAATTCAGTGTATGTTGATGGATTTTCCCATACATGGACTTGTATGATTGTGAGGATCCATTTTTAGATAATCTATTAAATAAATCATCCATTATAGTATTAATTATTCTCATGTGGAATTTTAGGATCCTTATGATAATATTTCAGAAGAAATTTTATTCTCAGATAATTCCTCTTCTTCAGAACTATTGATGGAAATGACTATCCTATGTACCTCATGAATGACCGTATTATAATGGTCGATATATGTATCGGGTGAGACGTGGATTACCCTAGAATCTGCTCAATCATTGAATTATCATTCGTTATGTGTAATCATTTTATTAGAATGGAACTGTACAATTAGATCATGTATACGCTCCCAAAAGGGGGGATCTATTTTTTCTTGAGGATGTATTCTGTATTAATCAATTTGATAATGAAGGTCTGATTTTCCATTTATGTGAAACAGTGTAATATATATCTTAAATCAACATGAGACAAAATATAATTGAATTTTTATCTTATTTATTTTTGGAATATAATTCTAATAAAAGATATGAATTTATTTTGACGTAATGTGTTGGATTTATGAAGTTAATCTCAAGGACATCCCTTTTGAGTTAGGTTTATCAATTCTTTTCCTTTCCTGAATTCAAGATATATCATCAATGTTCATCTTGATGCATGATGAAATATAATGGACAAAAAGGACGGCCTTAGAAGGGAAGTCATCATCGAAGGTAAACTCTTTAGATTATGGATTTTTAGCTAAGAAAAATGATAATAATTATCCCATTATATATTTAAAAATTACAAGCCCAATATCAAACTACTATAGGATTACATCCAACAAAACCAATAATAGAGTAATAAATGGTTGGTTGATGATGTATTTCGTCATGTTTACATGTGATACCAAATTAATGATAGGATCTAATAGGTAGTTCCATTATTTTTAAACCATGATGACCAAGGAATGATCCGAGGTGACCTAACCATTTAATACATGAATATTACATCAATTAGGATTAATATTTGTTATATATCATTATAATCCTCACTAAAACCATAATGTTTTGTTTTATTTTTATTCATGGATGTGTAAAAATGGTTCATAAGAAAATCTACATCACCTCTCGTTATATTCCATATATCAATTTCCATTCCTATGAACAACATGCTTAAAACATTCCTTCATATCTGCGGGTTTAGAAAACATAAAAATGGTTGACCTCATGTTCTTAGTTAAGGTAAACAAGGGTGATATCTTTCAGTGATAATTTCGTATAATAACATGAGCCAAACTGTATAATAACATGTGAATGAAAATTCAGAGTCATACCCAACAACTCATAGACCATAATCATGATTCATGTTCAAAATCATGGTATTTCAAAATACATTAATAATAAGGGAATCTAAGGATATGATATATGAGATCATAAAAATGGCATAAGATCATATCAATGAAGATTTTAATAATGAGTGGAATAATTGTAATCAATAGAATCATATGACAAGGTTATCCACCAAAATAATCATCATATATTATGGTTTAGAAATCTATAGTTTACCAACATCAGGCATCAGATATCCTACTATACACCCTCTTTTTTGGATTAGGATAACATCTTGTTTACCCTCTTTTTAGATTTGGATAAAATCACGTGTATCTATTAATATCAAAAAACAATATTTTTTAGTCAATTCAATAGAGTCATCTAATGGGACCACCGATCATTTAATAATAATCAATTCATTTTTATACCATATAATCATGAAAAAGTAATATTTCATAGTATCTTAACATTGAAAAATACAATTATTTTCACCAATATTTAATTATAATAATAATAACAGAATATTTCTTTTCTTAATTGACATATAAAATGAGAACATGTTTTATATCAAGAACCACATCACCCTAAAATATCCATAGAAGTAATATAGATAGTTTCTAAAAATATTATCCCTATAAGGGTATAAGAATCATCAAAGTATCCTGAGTAAGATGAAACATTAGTTTAATTTTTTTTAAAATTATATGAAAACATGTAATATATTATATTCTTTTGATATAGTTGAAAAAAGAATCCAATAATATTTAATATATTTTTTTAAAATTTACCATGAAAAAATATATAGAAAACATGAAATAAAATTATACTATTCCTATTGGAGAAAATAATCTCATTCCATATAAATTTAAAAACCCTTATTTTTTCAATGAAAAAATAATAAAGTACCTCGTTAATAAAGAAAATTTGAATTATATTATTAAAATATTTATTAAAAAGAAAAAAATAGTTTAAAAAGACTTTATTCAATAATTAGATTATAGAAAATATGTATAATTTAATTTTTTTAAAATATATGTATCTGAAATAATGGTATTTTTATTTATAAGAAGAAATAAGCCTTTTTAATTATAATCATTTCTCGGTTCCTGTTGAGTAACATAGACGGAAAATGATAAGTGAACATGAAATAAATTGATTAAAACCAATGATTATAAATTGAATATCAATTTATTAGAGTGATATAATACCTTTCTCTAAGTGTAAATTTAAACTTAAACGATACTCATAAAAATTTGGATCTAAGAATTAAGCCTTACAACTTTGTTAGTATTTGAATTTTGATCCCTATAATAGAATAAAATCAATTTATCATCAAATATCTAGAAAATAAATATATTCAAGATATTAAATTTCAATGGGGTAGTATATACACCTCATAAACATCAATATGTGTATAAAAGTTAACACGTATACATGAAAAAAAGACAGTTATATAACGATGAAATCTTGGAATATATCAAAATAAAAACCCCATAAATGAAACAAAAAATATTCATATCTATAAATAATAATAGTGATCATTAAAATAATCATAGAATTCATTCATGGGAATAATATACACTATATAACAGAAATAAAAAGTTATTAAGGCATTGTCACATAAAAATTAATGTAATATAAGAAAAACATACCTCACATATGGATTACATCATAAGAAATATTTCCACCTCTATAATATTGTAAAATTTATTTTAATTCTATACATGAATCATATAAATATTTATATTAACATATATGATCTAATTATATCATTTGAACTCTAATTTATCAATAATTCTTTACAAAAATTATTGTTTTTGGGTTTTAACTTTATATATTTCATGTATGATTCACATTGGTAGTTCTGTAATATGAATTGTGGTCCTTGTACAATAAATTGAAATAAAAATTAATCATGATATGAATTTATTTTGTGTTAAATAGGTAAATATTTAAAAATCCATAAAATAACGATATAGATAAATAAATTACATCAACTGTAAGGTGGTTGTCTTTAGGAACATGAATGGTGTTTCTATTAATTGATCAATGGAGTACACTATAGGAAAATAATAATTAATATATCAAAAATCATAACAATTTAATAAATTAAATATGTAATTATTAAATCTATCATTAGGAAAATTCATGTGATTTATTGATGATAAATGAATTATGTTACTCCATGGAGATTGTGTCCACACATATGCATGATTGAAATATTAATTTCCTATTTGATAGAATAAATGAGATTTATAAGGTCATTTAATAATAAAAACGAGGTTTCAATATATGTAATATACTGATGTTAATATATTTTAATGATTAACACAAAATTCATGGAGATATAAGAATAATTATTATTATAATTCTTGATTAAGATGATTACCTTACCTTTGAAAAAACATCATTGGATCACTAATTAAGGGCCATAGAGACATTAGTTTAATAAAAAAAGAAATTATATAATTTATATATGGAAGATTTAAATATTTTTTTAGCTTGTTCTATCAATCAAGATAAATAATTGTTAGGAAGAGAGGAGAAGTGGGGTCCTTATATAAGAGTTGAACGGGGAACTCTGATTGTTACATAATATATTAAATAAATATAAATTATAATCATTTTATTGTGTATAATAATTATTATATTTAAAATTATTATATGGAAAATATTATATAGTATAATCCAATAATATATGGTAAATTTTATGAGATATTTTAATACTTCCCTCACTGTTTTATCCCCCATTAACACTATTAAAAATTTCCATGTTATCGTTGTTTTTTACTATTTAGTGGTTTTGAATGTTAATGTAAGTCGAAAATATATCAAAGAATGTATAATTTTTCACATGATATAACATATTCCATTATCATAAAAAATGATAATAATTATAAAACATTTATATCATTTAATAGAAACATATTTTTCATAAGATACCATTAAATTGACATTAAAGACTATTTAAATACTTATCATTTAAAAGTATTTAGGAAATTAATGTAAATAAAATATAAATATTTAAAAAATACCAAATATATTATATTTATCCAATAAAAGTTATATAAAGAAAAAAATAAAAAAATTATACTTTTTTACTACTTAAAAATAAATTAAATTGTTTTTCTACTATATTCACAAGCACGATATTAGTGTTTCCTAATAATTTCATGTTAATATTTAATTAGAAAAATTTAAAACCAGATTATTAAAATATAAAAAAATTACATTTAAATGATCCATTTATAATGAAAACTATAGACTTTTTAGCATTATAAAAAAGTATTATACATATTTAAACAAATAGAGTGAGATTTTATATTTATTATTTACATAAACCAATATTAAGTACATTATCAATGAAATATTTACCTAATTAACCAATACCAAAATGTTAGATGACGATGGTATAACTAAGCACCAAATATAGAATTAATTCTAGTGTTATATTGGTTTAAATGTCCTCTTCACATTATTTTTCTACTTAAGTTCCCCATTTACCCTTACTGAAGAGTGAAATATTTACCACAATTACTATTCATTATGGAAAAAAATAATTTTAATTTACTTACCAAATTCATACATTCTATATAAAATTAGTGAATCAATTGTAAAAAATCCATTATCTTTAAATGACCTTATACATATATTTTATAAAATCAAAATAAATTAATTATAATTTTTAGTTTCAAATATTTTCAATACACATTCTTTAAGAGGACATATTTTTGAAGAATAAATAGACTTTATTAAACATATTGATACTTATTTCATTTCAAATAATCAATAATTTTTTACTTGGATATTTATAAATATATTTCATAAAATTATTTATATGATTCATACAAGTAATTTTTAATCTATGTTATAGTAGTGGTATTTGAATAATAATATTATTAGTTGTTTATCACAACTAATTTAATGCCCGATGTTATGTGTAATGAAATTTATCTCAATTATTATGGTTTTAGAATTAATTAGTAGGATGAAAAATTCTTACACCATTAAATAAATAACATCCTTGGAATATTATCTCTAAATATTTACTATTGATGTTAAAAATTAATCCTGTTGAAAACCCATATCATTGAAATTAATAGTGAAACATCATTATAAAATGTGATGTGTGAACATAATAGAATCAAAAAATAACACATAATCATAATACCATTTATTCATAACATTTTAGTGATATTTAAATACACACATTCATGAGAAAAATTACATATAATGTCTAATAAATAGTGATATAGAACACTCAAGTGGGAAATCTAATTACCAAAATAGCATAAATCAATGATTTGTGAGAAAACGATCAATTGATCAAAAATGAATATAATATGAAAACATTATTATTTTAAGATACTTATCTTAATTTTGAGTGATTAATTTAAAATAGTGATAATTAGTATGAGATAATATAATTACTTTATTTATTTCCATTTCATAATTATATTTTTTTATTTTTTTGTGTTTCGGTCAGTTTCCACTTCATTTTTTACTCCATGATATGAATATTTAATGAGAAATATTCAATACTAAATCAATAAGGTTTCCTCAAAATAGATTATAGTATCCATAAAATAATTACAAGTTAGTTATCATATTTCATGATATTTAACAATACAAAAAATTGAAATTTATTTTAACCAATATGGATTAAAATTAAATTTTAGAATAATACATGTATGTATAAAAAGATAAAAATGAAACTATAATTTCAATATAATTATTTCCCAAAGTATTTAACCATAATATTCCTCCAAAATATGTCAGAATAAATTTGAAACCAAAATTATTTAATATAACAACACATAATATCCAATATAAACAAATCATTAATTCCTAAAAATCCCAATGATCCTCATAATCCATACACAAAATACAAGAATACCATGGTAATATACTCTCTTAAAATATTCTAATCCTTTTCAAAAAAATAATTGGAATCAATATAAAATGACAATGAAAACATTAATTCATCCAAAAAATGGTTTCTATTATTTATTATAAAATAAACCCACAAACTATCAAAAATATTATAAATCTACAAAAACAAAATAAATTCCTCGAATATATAAAAAACCAAATTTTCATTTAATTTTTAATCAAATATATATTAATCAATTATATCCAAAAAAACACTGTCAATATAATTCATCCCATTATATAAACTAATCATTGATATATTAGAATTAATATCAAATGAATGGTTATGTATCATGCCACCATGTGCTTCCCCAAAATATCCCCTTACTACTAAATATATTTCCTAATTTATTTTTTTCTATTCAATACATGATTGAAAATCCTAAAATAAAAATTATTCTATAATTATCCATAGAGGGTTAATTATTTTTAAAACAATAATATCATTGATAAAACATTTATAAAAATAAATCTCAAATAAAAATAAAAAACTGCAAAAACTATTACACCATAATGATAATCATATCATATTCCCTTCCATGGACTAGGTGTTAACCCTTGGATTCAGGAGTTGTCTTGGATAATCTTCAAGAACTCCATAATGTAGAATTGAACTATAAATGATCTATTAATATAAACCAATTTTTCCATAATTCTCTTTTAATTTTCAATGAAAATTATAATATGTATTCCCTTATTTACCACACATTTAATTTAATATAATAATATTTTGAATGTACATATATTTGATATTTCATACAATAATAAAACTGATCACAAACAAATTATGAATTATTTAATTTTAAATATTGTAGTTATATCCTACGCATTAAATAGATGGTTATGAATTGATATAAATTTATTACGATATATATATATATTAATTTACACTCATTATAATAGAACTGCTTCACTCTTAGTAGAAAAGCATTCCATTTGTTAAGGTTATGTCATATTATGATTCAAAATAATGTTATATAAGAAGGGGTTCTATTGATTTTATGAGTGAAAAGTATAATTATTTTTTAACTGTTTAGAATGAAAATTTTATTAAAGGGTATTTTTTGAATATATAATGTCAAAATTATCTTAAGATAAAACATTAATTATTTTATTGAAAAGTTTGAATTTTCTATGAATACTGAATATATAATTATTTTTTGAACTTTTTTGTGATGTACATTTGATGTGAAATTTTATTAATTATTATATTTAAACCTTATTTTGTTCCATTTAATTTTTAGAACTAAATTTAATTTTTTATAAGCATAATTATACTTGAATTTGGTGATAAAACATTTATATATTTTAGTACACATTTTTTTTGAAAATAAATTCACATTTTGTCTTATGAGATTCATTTTATTTGAAATAATAACAATTTTTTGAATCAAATTTGATCAATTATATTGAATATTTTGAATAATAATAATTATTATCAGGTTAATATTTTAACTAAATTTTTATCAATTTATTTAATTACTATATTAAATGGTTTTGTCCATAGTAAAGGTAAAATCCCTTAATTTGAGTGAAAACTAAAGTTATAAATCTTCAAATTCATTCAAAAACACTCTCAAATTTCATATTATGATAATATTTCAACTATATTGAACTTATATTCTAATTTATAACCATTTATGTCCATTTATCTTTGATTTAGACAATTATAATATGTTAAGAAAATATAAATTCAAAAAAATCACTCCATTGTTAGTATTTTTTTAAATGTATTAAATTTAATTTATTTGGTTATAAATTTTTATATTGACGATAAAATATTTTCCATCATGTTAATTTATATTAAATTTTTATTGATGACATAATTACCCGAAATTATTATGTAACGCTAAAATGGTTCTTGTAAATGATGGAGAAAATGAAAGTAAATTGTTCAAAAAAAGATATTATTTTTGTGAGTAATAGTGTTCCATTAGCATTAATGATAGATTAAAAATTTTATGTGTTTTTTTAATTTTAGTTTATAAAATAAAAATTAACTGATTTCAAATAAAGTCAAACTAAATAAAAAATGATTAAAATAATAATAATTAAATATCATATAAAAATTATATTGAATTAAATTATATAAAAATCAATTTTTTTGAAATTGGAAAATTATGGTGAGAAATATTCAATAATTAAGGATTTGATCCATTTATGATACAATTTTTAACATTATTTATAAAATTATGGCTCTTTAATATTAAAAAATAAATTTCATAATTAATGATAATTTTTTTTAACCAATTTGGTTTAAAAATATAATAATTAAAATAAAATCACAACATATATAATTTGTATTGGTTGATTATTTTTAGACATTATCTTCTTTATTTATGATCCATGTAATATTGGACCTATTTTACATGATTTTGACGCATATTATATTATACTATTTCATTATTTTAAAAAAATTCACCTCCCCATCCTTATTTTATATTATTTACATGATATTGATCAATCCATATCGACCATAATGAAGAAATTTATTTTTAGAAATCATTTTATAATATTTTTTGGTGTGGGTATTTTTTAAATTCCATTAAAATGATCATTAAGATGTGATTTAAAGAAGTTTTTTCAAAGGAGATGTAGACATCCAATATAACCTCCATCAAATTTATATCATCTTAAAATTCATTAAATTATTATTTATTAATGATATTATAATATCATCAGTATATAATATATACATAAACTCTATTATGACTATTTTACATCACTTTTTCAACTCCTTTACTGTGTATGAGTAATTATAACATTGTTTGTGCATTCATGTAGACAACCACCTCTTCGAGGCAATGTGTTTCATTTTCAATCATATCCTAAAATAAATATTTATAATTATGGATTTATTATAATTATATAAAATATTATATTTATAAAATAATCATATTTCTAGATGTAAAATATATCAGTTATTTTATTAAATTTATATAGAAAAATTACAATCGTAATCATGTCAATATGTGGATTAACACCTCCATGAAGCGATCAGATCATTATTAATAACCACAAAACATAGATACTATATATATGTATGTTTATTAAAATAATTTATATTATTTTTAAGGTACAATAAATATTATTGGATGATAAAAAATTACATATCTTCTCTCCATCATGTTTGTTGAAAAGGGGAAACATTACTCATGAAAACCTACAACATGTGTTACTAATGATTGTAACATAGTTATTTTTTCACAACCATCATTCATTCTTTGGTTTATAAAAATAATTTATGTATAAAAATTATATCCATATAATTATTATTATTTTGGATATGATGTAATAATTGTTAATTTTACCACAGTTTAATTACCAAATTTATTATGAATTTATGAACCATGCATCCTTAAAACACAAGCAGTGGACATAACTGATTAAATAAATAAATATATCATTGAAATAAAAGAAAAATATTTTTTAATGAAAAATTAATAAACCTAAAATAGTTTTTAATGAATTATAATATTTTATAATGTAATTATACAGGATTTGAATAACATAAATTTCGTGTTTGTGCTCAAGATAAGGTATTTAGTCTAAATTTTATTTATTTGGGGGATTTTTTATGCTATACACACAATTTTGTGTATATAATTTATATAAATCCGATAAAAATGATATATAATTAATAATTACTTATTAATGGTAGTTTAATTTATATATAATTTTATATGTTCTATAGGTATTTGACATGAATGTCATCAATTGGTAAGGGGTTTCTTAACTCTATCCAGTCTTCCGAAGGCATTAATTTTTTATTTATTTTTGATAATATACCATTCAAGGGGTGAGGTGGAACCCTTACAAGGCCCATAAGCATAAGTATTACATGGCTCATATGCCTTAGAATAATTCATTGCCCGTAAGATTTAGATATTACATACAACCCAGAATAACTACTTAGAACTGCTCCCCCCAGTATCTTCTTCGTGAAATCAGCTCTCCACCTTAGCATGACTGTTTTGCTATGTCATCCCACGTATACACAATTTTGTCCTGATGGAAGGTTCCATACCCTCTCATTCTTGCAATCCATGTAGCTTCTGCTATGGTGAAATCAACTTGCTCATCCTCCTATGGATCTTGTGCCTTATAGGTTGTCTGGTTTGCATCTTCACTTAAGGGGGCTTGATGGCCTTGAGGTGGCCCGAAGGCCTTACTGGCTTGAAGGCTTAGGTGGCCCGAAGGCCTTAAAGGACTTAGAGACAAAATCGGTGGCCCGAAGCCCCAAATAAGGGAAAATTGACTGCTTCATTTTCCAAAGATGCAATTCAGGTTGTTCTCAATGAATCACATGAATGGATTTATTATTTCCCTTTTAATTAAATTTTAAATAATATTTCTCTTAATAATTGTTATTTATGGATCTAAATCAAATTATCTATATTAATGAATTATTATTCTTAATGTTACCTAAGCGGTAAAGCCCTTATTATACAGTCTTATTTCATTTTGGTGTTGTTTATTTTCAATGATCCTTTAGGGTAAATCATATTTTCTTATTATCCTAAAACATATATTTTTTTTTATCATTTTTGGAAATGAATGTTTTTTTAAATGTTTGGATTAAATTTTCACCCTTATAAAAATAACAAAAAAATAAGAATTTTATGTATAAGTGATAAAAATATTTTATCTTTTTTAAGATAAGTAATATTTCTATGAAAAATACATGTTTTTCAAATTATTTCAAAAATTTCATTTTATAAAAATAAATAATTTTCTCAAATTATTAAAATTTAACATTTACCATGTTTTAATAGCTTCTAAATTGAAATTTATAATCTTTTTTCTCTTGTGTAGCTTTTGAATGTCTTTAAAATAACCTGAAATGATTTTTTATTAATGGATTTTCAAAACATAAATAACATTATTTTCATGAATATTTATTTATATATGTCCACATATATTTTAAATGAATTTTATTTCTAAAATATTATGTATATTTTCATTATTTGATTGTTATTTTCAATATAGAAAGGTTATTTTCCTTAAGAAGGCTGATAATAATTATTTTATAATAATTTTATTCAAAAATGAAAAAACCCATTATTTTAATTACAATATACAATGGATTGTTTATAATTACTCTATATACAATATATATTTGGTATGATTTTTAATTTTCCATGTTTAATTTTATGGAAACCATTTTTTCAATAAGAAAATAATAAAATTAAAGAATGATGGTTATTGTGTTCAAAATACAATAGTTCATGTGTTATGATTTTGGTATAGTATATTGATAAATTTTATGTTGAAATTTGAGATATATATTGCATATGATGACTTGATAACACATTATTTGTCTCAAATGCATTGGATAATTACAATAGAGTAGCCTAAATATAACTAAATCATAAGAGATAAAAGAGGTTACCAATAATAAGGTCACTATAATGTGATTATTGAAATTTACCAAGTACAGTTATACAAATATTATTGGTTCTAATATAGGTTCTATGAAGATATTTTTCTGATATAAGTATCATTTTCATTATTCTTACTACCAGCTTTAATGATTTCTTAAAATCAAGACTGTCATCACAATGTTTATAATTATTGATTCTTTCTAATCATTCCATTTTTAATTATATCTTCCATATCTCATGTTTTAAGATCCAATTTATATGGGTACAAGTCATATTTTCATTCTATTTCACACTGACTATGTCATCACACTATTATATTAACCTTATTCTAACTTATGACATTCAATTGTTAATGCACTTGCCTGTGGATAGAGAGAATTTATGCTCTCCATTCAAATGTTTCTTTTTATTTATTTTGTGATGATTGTTTTTACGTATTATATTATGAATAATGTTACTATACGTGAATAACATATTGGGATTTGATGTATATTATATTGAAACAGTATTTTATGTAACAAAATTTTTATGTCAAAGAGTAACCTATTTTTCTAAAACTCAAAACCTAAATGGTCCCTGGGTATGTTAGTGATTAAATATTTCATTTTGATTCTGTAAAATTTGGATGGTTTAAAATGGGTCATGTTTATTTATACAATGTCAAGAAATATACAGATTCTATTTTAGCTCCAAATATTTTAATGTAGATCCAAGGATTTAATATTTGGTATCATAGAAGAGTTTACAAAATTATAGATATTATGATGTTTTCTTGTGAGGAATCTTAACTAATTTAGATAACATCATGTGTTTAAAATTTTAGGTTTATTCATATTTTAAATTTCATAGATACCCCTTTTGAGATTTCACATAATGGTATATTAAGGTGGCTATTAATAAATTGGATATGATTTATTTTGTTGAGGAATAATTCAACCTTAGTTTTAATATGATGTATTATTTAAAAGGAATGAAATTAATTTTTTGGGTATTTAATATGAATGTTATAATATAACCACTAAGGTTTAACAATTCATTAATGTATAGGTTATTGATGTTACATGTGGTATATTTATTAATATAATCTTCTAAATTTTGTGTATTTTGTTATTAAATCATTTTTTGGATTAATTTTTGATTTCATCATATGAATGATTATTTATTTTTTTTAAATATCATACATTGTGCTAACTAGTTTAATTTTTGTTAGTATCATCGTATAATAGGAATACATTCTTTATCTTTTTATATAATGTGGTATGGTATAATATTATTTTCGTGCTTAGGATAGGAAATATTCAGCAAGAAGACTCATTGTTTCAAAAAAACATAGGGATTAAAATGGAAATAAATTAATGAGCTATATCATTGCACATCATTATATGGACAATATATTTTTTATCCATGTCTAAATTTTCACATCCCAATAATTTTTCCTCTTTTTAATCCTATTACAAGTTTTTTCCAAATATTCTTATTATTTTCATGTACCTTTTTTGAAAAATATGTTTCATTATATTTTTTTATGATGTTAGTTTTAAAAACATGTATTTTCAAATTTTAAATCCCGGGTTTCCCATAATAAGATCAAATTTTGAGGATAAAATATATTATTGTTTGGGGTAGAATTTAGTATTCCAAACATTGAAATTTTACTATGTTCTATTTCGTATACAATAAAAAACACCTAGTGTAGATTAAAAAAGAAATATTAGTACTTAAAGGAAATAGTAATATCCTAACGACAAAACTGGAAGGACTGAATAAGATTAATGATGTTACGAAATATATATAATATTCCTACTCAATAAAAATTAATGAATTAATTCATTTGAAATATGAAAACCTTTCTTTAGTAAAATCATTTTATTCATTAATTTTTTTATTAGATGATTTTATTGTATTTTTATGAGATAATAATATAATAAATTTATGAATATATTATAAAATTTATTTTATAAACAGGATATCATTATTGAAACCAACATATTCTGGTTATCTTTGTTTTAAATTTTTTATTTTTCTTAAAAATATGAACATTCAATGTATAGTGAAATATAAAATTTATTTTTAAAAAAATCAATATTATTTCAATTTTCGAGAATTAATATTTTTTTAATAAAAAATTATTTTTTATTTATTATTAAAATTAATAAAAAAATCATTAGAAACATCATTATAAAATAATTTCATATAAAATTATTTTATACATAAATTTTATTTGATTGAAATCATGCATAACTCATTTAAGTTTAAATTATGTCATTCCACTTCTATAAAATGATTTTGAAAAAATAGATATAATAATTTTAAAAAACCTAATTTTTATTAGTTAATATATTCAATATGATTTATCCAAATTGAATATTATCCATATTATATTATTGTTACCACATTTATAAAGACCCAGACTTTTCATACATAGATATTAGATATTAGTATATTAGCATTCATAATATTAAATAATGATACACTCTAGAATCATATAGGTCTAGTGCCATTGTAATATTGGATTCATAAGAAAATAGTTTTTAAGCGAACTACATTATCACTCATAACAAGAACCCCTCTTAAACATATCATATATTATACCTTTCCTCATAACCATGTGAAATGAAACATTAGAAATGGTGAGAATATATTCATATTAATGGTAATAAAATGGATATATTAAAATAATGTGAAAATAAGGGTATGAGAAAATGAAAATAACAATATAAAACCATACACTTCATATTGTATAACATAAAATTCATTCAATTCATAAAATATGGATATTCGTAAGACCTAAATTATAAATGTATCAAAGAACATAATCCATGGGAAAATAAAATTGTGAAAAATAATATAATTTTTTAATAAAAATATGTATAGAAATTTAATTCAATAGTAGTAAATTATATTTGAAAATACAATCAGAGTAGAATGGGTTTACTCCTCTATCCACTATAGTAATGGTGATTCATTACTAACACTATCATAGTGGATAGATACCCTTACCGGACTAGGTTGACAACCCATTGTTGTCTTATTTATCTCATGATATATTAGTATTTATCAATATATATATATATATATAGTTTTTATCTCATCCATCACATAAAGAAAATAATATTGATGTGTGTCAAAAAATCAGTCATCATATAAAAACCATTTAAATAAAAAAATATTCAATAAAATTTCATAATAAATACCCCATGGAAACGAAACGTGGTTAAAAAATATCAATTCATTATAGTATAACCCACTGAATGGTTATAGGTTTAATAAAAATTTCATCATTTCATCATAATATTACCTGTAGAAATGGAAAATGTCTCAAAAACAAAAAATGGAAATTAATGTGTTCTATTACATCTTTTTATGATAATAATAACCCATACATAAAATAGATTAGGGTGGAATAATTGGATCATAATACCATTAAATCTTATGTAACAAAAAATATGTCTTTTTTGTTGGAAAAATACTTTGAAATAAAACATAGTATATTTCTTATGTAAAATATCATTTTCATATTCAAATATATTCTTCGAAATCTAAATTTTTTCAAAATTTTAATGAAAACTTTTCTTCTTCTAATTACTATATCGAAAATTATAATGGAATCTATAAATAATTGAGTGTTCATGATGGTGGAGGATTTCATTAACACCTAATATGTTAAAATGAAGACTCAATTAATATTTTTACTAAAAATAAAAAATATAAATATTCATAAAATAGAATTAATATTTATTTGAATCACTTCAAAAAAAACTATAACATGGATATTTTTTTTTAAAATTTATTTGATAATAATAATAAATTAAACAAAATATTTCAGTAAACATCGAAGAAGATGAAAATAGTATTTGAAAAAAAAGATAAGTGAAGTAGAGTTTTCTTAGAAATATTATTTTGATATATATCATGAGGGGAAAATGAATTGAAATTTATTTCCTCCATAAATAACTAGTGTATAAGTGAATTAATGAGTTTCTTGAAATAATGATCATAATATTTAATCATCAAAATCATAGTGACAAACTATAAGGATAATCAATGATATTGTAACATAAATCCCTTACAACATTGGTATCTTTTGAATCGAAAGCCACATGAAATAAATAACCATATATTGATAAATATATTTCTATAATTTCTATTATGATAATAAAAAACTAAATCTTGATTAAGAATAAATACAACACATAAATAAATCTAGTTGTGAATATGGTGTGTGTCTCAATGATACTAAAGTGTTTCAAAAATATATTACTGTTTTGGAAAAAGTTGATTAATTAGACTTATTAAATAATAAAACAAACTAAAACATTAATTATCTTGAAAATAATGATATTAATGATATAAAATTTCACACTAGAATTATATACAACAAAATAATGAATGACTGGTGAATATCCCTTAAGCCTCCCATTAAATAATGATTGACTAGAAATCCCTTATGTCAAGTATAAAATTTCTACATAAACACTAAAACAAAAATTTTAATAAATATAGTTTTAATAAATATATTTTATTTAACCATTTTCATATTTATCATACCATATATTTTTTACTTATGACCTTTTATTAGCTTTTTATTAATAATTCCCACATGAAATCACATTTCGGGGAATAACCACTTTTTTTTCAAGCATGTTTTTGTTTGGTATTTTTAGATATATAAATTTGAATAAGAAAAAATCAAATCCATGATTGATTAAATGATATATATTATATATATATTAATTATGCACTTTTTATGGTAATCCATTAATGTTAGAGATAGAAAATAAATTACACGATTCATTAAAATGGTAACCAAACCTCCACAAGAACTATATTCCATTCTGTCAAACGATAGAATGAAATAAAAGTAATATTAATTAATACTTTAAGAATATTTTTTATATCATATATATCATATTTATTTATTTAATAGAACTTTATTTCAATTAATGTCAAACTAAAATTAAAATCGCATGATATCGCTTTTTGGAGGCTTTAGTGGACATGTACACAAAAGAGACAATATTATTTTTTCAAATATTGTAAGGTAATATGATTTATGTGCTATTATAATTACATAATAATATATATTTAATATATATATATATATAATCATTATATTAATCTGTTAGATGCAATCATGGAAATTGAACTACATCGGTTTACAAGGTTGGAGACTAACGTACAAATAATCAGTAGTTTCATTTTACATTTGATGGAAGATGAGATGGAAGTAAGATATACCCCCAACATAATAACATATAAATATATGTGATATATTTTTGGTTTTATACCATAGATAAATTTGTTTTTTTAGGTCGGTGATGAAATAAAATAGCAATGCTTGGTTAATAATTATTCCACTTCTTCAAATATATTCTTTAGGTTCAAACTTGAATTCTTATTAAAAAGGTTATCCTAAAATAATTAAGACATATAAGACATTGGAATGGGTGTATGGTAATTTTTTTGTTTCCATTTTCAAATCCCCAAATACAAAGTTTTGTGGAGAAGATATGAGAGGAGATGTATTTTTATATGTGGGGAAAGGAACCACAAATGAAACTACATTGAAAATTCCCAAAATAATCTCAAATGGGGTATTATTTAACAATTAAAATGAATATAAATGGAGATAAATTATATATTGGATACGATATGGTTTATATAAGGCCCAAATTTTTTATTTAGATAGTTTTTATTGAAAATTGTTCCATATCTTCTAGTTTACCCCCCCCCCCCCAATAAACCCATTTTATCCTTCACCATAATATAAATCACATACTATTTTATACATATCATTATAAAAAATAAATAATATTATAATTAAATAATATTAATTTTTTTTACTAATTATTTTAACAATTTTAATAATTTCAATTCATAAAAGTGGATGAATTTAATTAAAAATTTAATCCACCAACGCGATGGAAAAAGTTATTTCCAAAAGAAAGTGCTTAATAAGTTATAAAAAGTTTTTATATTATAAATGAAAATGTTATACATTCATATGAAATCAATTTTATTAATAATTATATAATGTAAAAAAATCTTCATCTAAAACCAACTTGATTTTCTTAACTTTATAAGTTATTTTGATGAAAATGTTGTTTTCAATATAAATAATTTTTTATCACTATTATGTGATAATAAACATTTTCAGAAATTATAAACAATTCACCCATATATAATATTTACTTGTTTATTATAAAATAGAATACCATTTTTAATATAAATGTTTCAAAATGATTAAAAACTATTTTAAAAAAATGTATAGACCACAACAATATAATTTTTATAAAAATATATTTCTAATCACAAACCAAATTTATTATTAACATATGATTATAAAAAATATAAAATAAATAATGAAACCTTATATTTAAGAAATAATTTATAAATATTAGTAATATTATTCAACAATAATGAAAAAATTTATTTAAAATTATCCTAACACATCCTATGAATAAATATATTTTCTCATAGAAACATTTCTTCTACATTAAATATATTTTTATTCTCAATTATAATCAATTGAAAAAAATGAATTTATTTTATTCATTATTAAACCATAAATTTTTTATAATTTATTTATTTTACTTCATCCCAACCAATTTATTAGTTATATTATATCTTCCAGGTTTTTATAATAATTTTTATTGTACAATGTGGTTCCCTAAAACTCAGTGTAGTGTATAACATATGAAATTAATGAAATTAAATATATTTAAAAAATATATTTCATAAAATATCATGGTGAAACATTCTTCCAGAATAATACAAATTTTAATACACAAATACAGAAAATTGTGCATACTTATGCATAATCATATCCTCAACCTCCCATGTAGCTTCCTCAAGTGATCATGATTCATAGAAATTTTAATCTATGATCAATAAATTAAATTAGTTGTTATTTATATGAAATATCATGATCCACCAGTATGAGATATGAGTTTAGTATATGTAATGGATTAGGTATGTTCCTTCTATATAAAGATACATGGAACACATTGTGTTCTTGAGAGAGGTTCATTGGAGGTTCCAAGAAGTAAGCAACCATCCCTACTAGATCCAGAATAAAAAAGGATACAATATAAATATTACCTAAAAATCATTTATTTATGAATATATTTAACTTATACGATATATAACATATTAGAAACACATTATCATTGATTTAAAACTCAAAATATCATTGACAATTATCGAAATAAATTTTTTATCAAATATTTTTCCTTTTATGTGTTAATAATTGGTTCTGATCTTCTCTTAGATTTCTTCATCCTATTTAGGTTCCATAATATTATTTTCTTCAACTTCATCCTAACATGTAGGGGTTCATCACTTATTTCCATAGAAAACATAAAAAGGATCCATTTAAATGATATAGTGAAATATATTATTCTTGGAAAACTCAAATTAAGGAATGTTTTGATCCCAAAAAACATTGGAATCCACAAAAATATATCTTCATAACCTCTTTTTCATGAATGGACCTATAATATTGACCATATTTTAGAGGATTAAAGTACATTCTGAAACTCAAATATATATTCAAATACTGTTACTGAATTCAACTAAAATTTAAGTTAATCACCAGATCTTAATAAGACAATGTAGAATATATACTCTATAAAAAAAATACTTATTTAATGTTATCATAAGAAGATGATCGAGGGATAACTTTTCTCAGATAGTGATAGAGTGTGAATAATTTTTAATATTATTAACTAAAACCCATATATCATTAACCAATTTATATTTTTTGGGAATTATATCAACAAATTCAATGGATATATTTTTCCATTTCTATCATAGTATTGGTAATGTTTATAATATCCCCATATACTCTTTTCTCTTATCCTTAATAAGATAAAAAACCAATCACTTAGATTCTTAATCGCTAATATATCTCCTCATGAAATCCCACAACAAATACACTTTTAAATATCTAATCATAATTGTAATTCACGGATGTATAGAGAATAAAGAACTCTGATGTTACTCTAAGAGATCTTTCTTAATATAATGTATTTATGAAACACATATATGGTCCCAAACATTATCAATCCTTCAAAATCATGGTTAATGTAAGGAACATTATTAACATTATTATACAAATATGCATCGTCCTTATACTCCACTTTAATGATTACATTGATAAAATATTGAACACTAATTCAAAAGTGATAATATTTTCCTCTTTTGTTAAACAATCTTGATACATCCTTTATAAATAATTAAATATTACATCTTCTGTTATCATTATTATATAGAATCTAGGTTGATCCTTTTGGATCAATGCATCGACTACCTTGTTCTCTATCCAAGGGTGGGAATGTATTGATAAGTGTTGATCATTAATGAAATCCTACCATATTCGTTGGTACATGTTCATTTCATTTTGGGAGAATGTATAATAAAAACCCTTAAGAGCAATATATATTTCACAACATTTTATATTAAAATAATATCTATATATATTTATTGAAAAATTTATCAGTGCTAAATCAGTATCATTTTATTTCTAAATGTTCTCATATCCATTCAGTTCTCATGAGGCGTAATCTTTAACCATTTTATTATTCTTGAAAATGGATATTACACTCTTAGTTGATACATCACTATATATTACAAACACTTCAATACATGTGGGAATGTATGTACAGTTTTATAAACTTACCCTTCAATCATTTCCATGAAATGTTCATCAAATTAATTGGTCTAAAAGAGATTTCAACCCTTCTGAGTTAACATGGTGAGTAGAATAGATAGTGTTGAGAAATTATCCAAAAACAAATGAAAATATCTAGTAAAATCAAGAATGAAATAGGATCCCAATAATAGTATTGTGTTTTTGAAAATGTTGAATAACCTCTTTCATTGTAGAATAAACTTATATACCCTCACTTGATAATATATGACACAGAAATGGAAAATATTATAGCCAAAATTCGGACAAAATTAATTTTACATTCAATATATTTTTCCATTGGGTCATTATTCTAATCATAAAATAATCTTCATTATATTAAATTCCTTTTGTATATATAGTGATTAAAAATTTATAGAATACAACAAATAGATCATGATAATATATAAATAATAAATTAATTAATTTCATAACGTTGGTGGGAAAATTAGTATGACCAAATTGCATCAATATATAATCATATTTTTCAAAGAACATATGAATTGTTTCCATTGATATATTATACAAATTGAATCATAACTAATGATATCCATTCTGAATGTGAGTCTTGGAAAAGTATAGATCTATGTAATGAGAATAAAAAAATTCGACCATATAGGGAAGATGATAATTATTCACTGTTGTGATGTTGTTCAGTTCCCAATAATAAATTCATTGTCACATCAATAATTATTTCATAAAAATTGTATAGGTTCACCCCACAGTGACACAATTGGCTGAATGAATCTATTTTCAAGATTCTAATGTATTTTCCCTAGAATTATAATTACTTAATTAAGTACATACTCTATAATGTCTACTAAATAATTACAGAACCATGTGATATTTAAATTAAGAATTCTATTTTATTATTTAGATAATGCTACAAAAATATTCCAGAAAGACATAATAATACTCCCACATAGGTGGAATCAAGACTTATACAAGTTATTTTATTTCAATAATTTGTTCATATTTATCATTCCATTGATATATTCTCATAGGATAGCTTAAAATATCAAATTTAACTTTCCTCCCATAGAAATTATTTTGGCCATAATATAGATAATCTTTATTCATACCTAAATTAACATGAAATTTAACATGAATGATAATAACATGATTTGTAAAAGGCACATTCTAGAAAATGATAGTTGTAGAAGAATAATAAATTTATGGTTTGATCATTGTACCATTAGGGGATTTCACTTATAATTAACCATCTAATCATTGATAATATGAATTATAATTCCATGATAATTTTCCTAATATATGATCTTTCATATATCTATGATGAAATATAGTAGTTCAACACTTGAGAGAACCAATATGACAACGACTTTATCTTTCTATAATCATCCCTATTAAAAAACTAAAATGTTTTCCATGTCAATCAAACATTATTAACTAAGTTAGTAAATCATTTATATGGAATATAAACTATGAAACATTCTTCCTAATATTAGACAGATTTGGTTTATCCTTTCAAATTCAAGGAAATCATCTATTTGGATCATTTGTGATGATTCTTAAATATTTTTTTAATATATAAAACAATCATCTTGTAGTGTTAAATGAGATGTGAAACTAGACCAATTTTATTAAAGTAGTTGATGAGTGAGTCAATTACCATTGAACATTTATCAGTTTTAATATCCTTAGTTAAAATAATAACAAAGATTCATCCACTTATAGTATCAACATAGAGACATAATTTCATTTAAACCATTCAATGAATCCTTCACAAAAATTCCTAGAAATTTTTCTATTTGTAGAAATATCCATAAGATTATCACTAATGTTATCTCATCCTAGACTCGAATGGTTATCTAAACATCTCTCTTATTCCAATTATAGTGACTGGTTATTTTCTTATAGAGACATTATTTCATAAAAGAGTAATGTTCATTACATTATTTTAAGATCCAAACTAGAATATATAGATGTAATTCCTTTAGAAACATTGATACATAAAAAAATTATTCATATATAAACTACACAATCTCCAATAACAATCACCTTCCCTATAAAAATCATACATAATACCTTTATTTATGTATTGGGGAATAAAAATATAAGTAAGTGTGTTCTCATATGCCTAGTAAGTGTAACCATGAGATGTAGGAAAATAACATGAGTAGAAGGGTGTGAGAACCTGTGAACACCATTTAGAAGACATACCCATTATATCATAAATCATAACCATGATTCATGGAATAAATCATGGATGTTCATAATGCATGATTCATAAATGAATCAAATAACACAATACATGAGATTCTAACACCATCACATTACATAGATTTATGGAATACTCAAATGTGTATAAAATAATATCTTTATTACATAATCCCCATTTTTAATATTATAATAGGGGACTAGTTTAAATCCCTCAAAACATTATAGTAATCATGTTTCACTCCCAATAATATTATAGTGGACAGAGTCACATTATTAATTGGGTCCACTCCTCATTTGAATCCTATTTATATCATGATATATCAATCTTTTCCCAATACATAAGGGGTTTTATAACAATTATCCCAACCATTATATATTGAAAATAATACATATTTATCCCGTAAGATCATTCATCATTTATTAAATAGTGAAATGGAAATGGGTTTTATAGAGATTTAATAATAATACAACCCATTTAATTGAAATTTTTTCATAAACATTTCATCAGAGGTTAAACTATGGAAAGGAAACATCTTTTACAAAAAATATCCCATGGAAAATATACAGTTTCAAAAAATATGATTTCATCATTTTCAAAAAACGTCTATAGAAATTATAAGAACTGTATCATTGGCGCATATCCCTAGTAATGCTTATGTAACAACATAAAAATCCATATTATATGGAAAACTATTTAAAGAAATCATTTGAAACATTACTTTTAGAAAAATATGATTCCACTTCCAAAATAAATTTTTAAAATTTAAAAATCCCTAAATATTAATGAAATGATTTCCATTTAAAATAAACTTATAAAATTATTAAGTAATATTTAAAATAAATAATTTTCATCATGTCACGAATAATTTCTCATCTAATAATATTGAATTGAAGCTTCGATTCCTATTTTCGGCAAAATATCAAAAGTGTTTACTTAAAAAATGACTATAAGATTCCACTTAATCAATCTCATAAAATTAAAACCCAGGTTAAACTTCATTTATAAATTTTAATGGAATATTAAAACCCATTTTTAAAATATCAATACAAAATATTTTTTGGAAGGAGAAGGGTGTTCACCGAAGCAAAAAATAAAGTGGATAGTTATTGAAAACATTATTTTGTTATATTGAGCACTTAAAGAGGGGAAAATTTAAATGAAAACATTTATTTAATATAAATAAATATAGTATAAAATGATTTAAGTTTTTTAACTATATATTGTATTATTTAATCATCATATACTTAATCATAAATAACAGACTTAATCTATGAGATTGTAAAATTAAAAATTCGAACATTTCTCTCTAATTAATCATACTTCACATGGAATAAATACCCTTAAGTGGATATATAAATACCAAAAAAATTTATAAAAATAATGAAAAATAAATTTCATGGAATATAAATAGACCATGTTAATGAAATAAGTAGTGATTGTAAGATGAGTCTTAGAGATATAAATTAACATAAAAATTCCTTACCACACTGGAAACATTTGAATTATAAGACACATATCATAATAAAATAAAAATAAACGTTAAATATTATAAAAATAGAGAGATCCATGATATAACCTTCCAACATGGTTTTATATACACCACATTAATGAAATAAAATGATAATATGGAATTTGTCTTCAAAAAGTAATATGAAGACATGAAATCTGTTAACTCAAGAATCAAAAATCATTATACATGATAAAACCTTATATATAACAGATAACATTTCATTATGAATTTATTATTGAACCAAAATAATATATATAGAAAAATGTATGATTTACATATTAACTTTTATTACACGATTTTTAATTATTACTTATTTAAATCATGTTTCAAGTAAAACCACTTTGTTTTTCATGTATAATCTGATTTCTTTTTTCTATTCCTCTTACATTTATCACAGTACCATCATTTTCAGAATGTCAAAAATTAATTAAATAACTTCTATATACAATAAAAATATATTTATAGTAATCAATTAATTTTTTAGATTGAAAATAAATTTCACTATTCATAGAGACGGTTGGACGTACGAACGCATTAACGTTGTTTGAATTTTCTCAACAGATAGAACAATATGCAGTTAATTATTAATTCAACTTTAATTAATAATTTATATATCATATATATAACATTTATTTATTAAATAAATCATTATTATCATCCATGTTTGAATAGAATGATAAACATATGACATTGCTTTGACAAAGTGATAGTCCACACGTAACCACAAGCAACCTCATTGTTTTTTAAAGGATTATAATATAAGAAGTTATTTATGATATAATAATTATAAAATGATGAATTTTTTATGAATATCATATATATTCTTTTAATCCATCATTATTCCGTTCTATGGTAGTACGTAATGTGAAATGAACTACATCGGTTCGCTTGGTGGGTCCACCTTTCCCAATATTGATTGATTTTGTAAGAAATAGATTTTGTAAGCTATTTTACAAAAACAAATATCTTGGAAATTAGATAGAAGGTTCGAAGATATTTCTATATATAAGACGGTTAAAGATCCCACTGGGAAACAATATTTAAATTTCCCAAGACAATCCTAAATGAAAAGTGACTCCCATGAAAAATAATTTTGAATTGACATATATTAAAATTCAAGAAAGGATAATATTTAATTATTTTCCTAAAAAATTATTTAGACAATTTTATTTATTAAACTAATCCTTATCCATGGGTTTAACATCTAGTAAACCTATTTTAACCTTTACCTTATTAATTAATATTTAATATCTTTAATATTAATTTTTATAGAAAAACCAAGTATATATTATTAAATAATATTTATTATTAAGTTTAAGAAAGTGGAATCCATTTTACCAAATTCTATTCACATAAGTGTAAGAATTTAATTTATTATTTAACGTGTAAATGTGATGAAAAGGTTATTTTAAAGACAACTTGTTTATATGTGTCTATATATTTCATATATCATAATTACCCTTAGAGTTTACAAAAAATGAACTCAGTTGGTTAAATAGGTATATCATCTTACTCAATTCACATTTAAAACAATTTAAAATAAATAAAACCCAATAAATTCTTTAAATTAAATTTTTTTGTCAATAAAAATTTATATTTTCATTATTAATTAAAATATTAAAATAGTTAGATCATATATGATATTCATGTAGAGAAAAGTTTTTCATTTTGACTTAAAAAATAAAATTACTTTTATATAATAAATGCAATATAATTGTAAAAAATTATATTTTATGCATGTGTTCGATACATAAAGAATACAATTTATAGATAAGTATATTTTATAAATGTAGAGCATGAATTTTTCTATTCCCATGATCAGAAAAAGAAAATTATATGAATGATGAAAAATTTTATTTAATATATACATATTAATATCATTAAAATAATTCAAAAATAGGGAATAATATAATCAATAATGAAAAAAAATTAATGGAGAAATAAATGTATTCTTAGAAAAAAATTCCCTTAATTTAAAATTATTTTTTTCATTTCTAATCAATTTTTTAAAAGGTCAGTTTATTTTATTACTTTTTATAAGATACATTTTTTACAATTTAGTTATTACTAAAGATAGCAAAAAAATTATTATCATGGTAATAAAAATCTTATATAACTATTAATATTAATAAAATAATATGGGTTTTAAAAAGTAGTTGTTTGGTGTTGAATAAGATATCAATGACGATAAATTTAGATTAGAAAAATATTTTTCATAAAATTTGAGGGTGTCACAATGGTAAAGTAAAAGAGAGTTCATTAGGGTTAAACATAAAAAGATATAGAATTAAATTTAATAATAAAATTTCATTAATTTTATTATATTACTTTTTTTCTTATATAATTATTTAAACATATATCATTTTACCTTTTGTTGCAATTTATATTCGATTTTAAAATTCTTACTATTTTATGTAAAGGATAATGTAAAAAAATGTACCCGCATATTTTTTATATTTTTATAATTTTTCATAAATGTGTCAAAAAAACAACTAATATTTTTTTATTAATGGTTTTCTTAATTATAAATTATTTTTTATAAATGAAATTTATTTCTAATTTTTAAAGATGAAATATTTTTTAAAATTCTAACACAAGTCTTACATAGTGATATCATAAGAATTAAATAATGTTGTAAGTGATTGAAAAACTGTAAACTTACTAATTTATGGGTGTGTTATTGATTTTTGATAATTTTATAGGTCTTTCTAAAATATTTATTTTTGGTTAAAGGGTATATATTAAAAATTCAAATCAATATTTTTTAAATAAATTAAAATTAATTTATCAGTGTTAAAAAATGATGTTACTACTATTTTAGGAAAAAAAAATTTATTAATTATTTCATAACAATAAAAATATTCAAAGGTGAAAATTAGAATGGTAAATGTTTTTAAATTCTATCCTCTGGCCATTTATGAGACATATATAACTGTATATTTAAAATTCTAACCAATTATTATTGAAAAAGTCATTACTATGGTAAAGGATTAAATTGGTTAACAAATGGATTATAAATGAGAAGGTCTAAAAAAATACCAAATCCTTTTTAATTTTTTTTGATGACTATATTCAGCCCATAAAATCCTTATATTATAATAAATATTATTTTCGAACCATATTACTTTATTTTGACACATATTATATTATAATATTTTATACATTCTCAAAAATGTACCCTTCTATATAAACAACCACCCCCTTATATTCATTACACAACTAGAAGACATCAAGTTCCACCATTCCATACACATTTTTAATCCAATGTTCCATATCCTTGAATTAGACATGTTGGTAATCTAAAAATATCATTCCAAGGGTCCTTTTGAAGGGATCTAAATTAGGTCTACTGAATAATTGGTAACGATCCCACTCGTCCTTTTTCATTTCATTTTTCATTCTACATAATTACAATATTCTTACACCATGACTATATTTAATAATTCGTATCTCAAATATACATAAATTTTATTATGAATATTCCTAAATCCTGTTTATCTCATTTTTCATCATATGTGGAATGAAAACATCATTCATTCAAACATGTAGACTACCACATTCACAAAGTGAAGTATTCTATTTTTAATCGACATATTTGGTAGTTTTTTTATAACTATGTATTTACTGAATATATATTATATTATATATAATATATTTATATATATATATTTAATTATCATTTTATAAATAAAATATATTATATATCTTCAACCATTTCTATAGAAAAATTATAACATCATTTATATATATGTGCAAATTATAACCGTTGTGAGGATATGTGATTTATTTTTTAACCACAACACATAGTTACTATATATATGTTTACCTAAAGAGATTATATTTTTTTATTTGGAAATAAGTTTTCTATAATTTTTAACAAATATATAACATATTTTCATCATTTTCATTGAAAAAATGATATAATTTCTCATAATTATGTAAGTCTACCATTTACATTATTGTAACAAAGTGCATTTTTCTTAAATACCATTAATGGTTGGTTTTAAAAGTAAAAATACTATAAAAATGATCAATATTACCTGCATAATATTTTTGTTATTAATCCATAATTATCTCTTTTAACATGGTCGAATAACAATTGTATTTTTGGAATTATGAATAGAACATCCTCAAAACTAACAAAATGGACTAAACTGATTATGAAAATAAATATGTATTGGAGTAATTGAAATAATTTTTTTAATGAATCATTTATGATACTAAAAATATTATTTGGAAGGAAAAAATTGGTTAAATTTTATTATATAAGAGTTATAATAAAATACCTGGAATTTATGGAATCAATGTCTAGGATTTCTATTCACCTTATTTTCATTGATAAATATTTTAATGTTATCCACAAAATTTTTATAATATGGAACATAAAATTGACTTTTAGTTGAATTATTTGGAATTTAACACATTTAATTGTATTTTATAATTCAATTCAAATTATTTCACAGATGATAATTTTTAAAGAAATTAACCATATTGTAAGGAATTTCATAAATCAAATTCCATTGATTAGGCTATACTTCTACTTCATTGGAATTATTATAAATGGATTAAATTTCAATTGATCTATAAATTGAATTATTATTAATTTTCATGTTTTATTTGGATTTAGGTATTTTTACATTATATCTTCATGGGATTATTTTTAATTCAAATATATCTATCTTCATATGGTATTATTAATAATCACATATTTCAGAGATATGATTCTAATCATGAATTATTATTTCCATTAATTGTGTATTGAATTCCCCATGAATGAATATTTAAATGTTATATCATCTAATTCCTGTGATTTATAGATCCATATCATGTTATTTCTTTCAATGATTATTTTTTTATAATTTTACCATATATTAATGGCTTTATGTTACAATATAATTTATTTTCAAGATATTTTATGTTCGTAGAATCAATAGGGGAAATAATATAATAATATTATATTGAATAAAATATTATTATATCTAATATTTCTATAAAATATATATACATTTTTAGTTTTTATTTCCTTTTTAATTGATTAATTTCAAATCATGAATTTGTTTGAATTTGATTTTGATCTTTTATATTATATTATATCTTGACTCGTTCTCTTAAAAATATAAATTTTAAGAAACGTTTTCAATATTTTACATTTAAAAAATAAATTATATTCTAATTTTATTTGACAAGGACTATGGAATCATCTTAAAAGGATTTAAATATTCATTTCTAAAGACATTCATCCTCGTTCACTTTTAGTTATCTTTGTAAATTTTTTCAAAAATGAATATGGATGAATTTACCGATAGTAATTACCAATATTTTATAAGAAATTTACATTATAATTATACATGATTACTTTCAATTTAAGTGATTCAAAATATTTTTTTAATGGTTTAGTTTTAAAATTTATTTTAAATGGGGGAAATTTGAATTCATACAGATATTTTTAATAAAAATTTTAAAGATATTTCTATTACAAAATTAGGAAAACCCTTGACGTTACTTATTCTAACTCGGGGATATATTTCAATGATAGAATCATTATTATTACCATTAAAGTATTATTATTATTTTCAAATATATTATTTTGGAACACATTTCATTTCTCTAGGAAAATAATGCTAAGAAAAAGTAGTTTTATTGTTATATTGAAAAATGAAATCATTATTGTGTTTTGATTGTGTTATTGTTCAAAAACAGTCATTATGTATATGGGTAGTCCTGATATAGCTCATTAGGTTGGGAGAGCCAGATATAGAGCTCTATCAAATTGGTAAATAATAATGGAGTGAACAGAACACAAGTAATAGTTATGATAAAATGGATTTAACTCGGTAATAGGATTGTCATAAGTGATCATGGTTAATAACCAAGTGTGACTACCACATATTTAAGGATTATTATATGGGTATTATGATGATAATTAACCATGTTATCAATAATTTTTCTCTATACTTACTAAGAGATTGTGATATTTTATTTTCATCTAGCATATCATCATATGGATTAAGAATATGGATTCTTATCTCTAATGTTATTGTTAATTATTTATGACATGGATAATATTTTATTATCCTTGTTTTTATGGGTATTAATTCTATTATGTAATTCTAAAACACATATTTTATATCATCATATCTTTTTATCATCTTATTCTCATTTATTACTATCAATTTTTATTTAGTTTATTTTCACTTACTGATATTTTTCTCTCAACATTTTTATGTTTCATGTTTCCATAGTTCTGAAAAAAGGTTCTTATTAGGTTATAACTTAGAAGGATAGTAGATTTCATTGGAATAATGGGTGATGAGGCCGTTGTTTACTAACCATTTTTTATGTATATATGATGTTTTGTATTAGTATATATTTATTCAATAAATGAATAAACCAAAAAGGTATATGGAAATATAAGTGATCAAATTTTCATTTTGATTTTTTATAATTTGGATGGATGAAATTCTGTAATTATTTTTTGATATTGAATCCATAAATAAAATATAATGTTTTATCATTGGATATAGGAATGTGTATCTTGTGTGGTCATATAAATCATTTTTTCATTACATAAATATATTGAAAATGGTGTTTCATCCAACATTATTCATTTTTTGAAAGTTAAATCTTATTTCCTATTCATCTTCATCAATTAAAATCCCATGAAACTCTAATTTTTTCATATATTATCTTATAATAAACTCACTCATATTGATAATATTAATCAAATAATTAGATAGGTGATTAGTAATTACCATAAGGTTTTATATTGAAAATACTATTACTTTTGGTCTGTCATGAGTCAAATATTTGCACTGCCCATCAACATTAGCATTAACATAAATCAGCATACTTAAAACCATTGTTGAGTACCAAAAAGTAAATTGTGACCAGTAATGATTATTGTCATAAATAAAATAATAATAAAAATCATTGAAAGGTTTTCTAAATCATGACACTGTTATTTCACTCTAAGACAATATTTTTTGATCCATGTATGTACATGGTAAATGTCTATCCATGTATGTTATAATTATTCGTAATGAAAATTTAAATTAATCCCATAAAATCACCCATGGGTTTCCATCAATGTGATATGTCTTAGAAATATTCTTCATACCGCACATATGATTGATTTAATACCCAAACCCCACATTATAGTTGTGACAACTTAGTAAATCTATTCCACATTCACATCCAAAAGATACAATCCATATGAGATTTTATTTCCTAATAAAAACACACTCATTTATTAACTATACATGTTTTCCCCTATATTAATTATTATCTAAAGGGTTATAAAAATTGTTATATCATCCAAGTATCCAAAAAAAATCATTCTCTGATACGAACTGAACAAATATAAAAATTTCATTCATAAATATTTACTCATTTTAGATGAATATTTGTTAAAAAACATTATTTTCCATTCTAGAACCTTCAATCCTTATTTTCTTTGGAAACATATATATATAACTAACTAGATAATAAAAAATATAAATCATCTCCCACAATGTTAATTATATTTATTCCACTTCTTACGAGTTATATATATAACACATTTACTCATATCCTATGGAATAGAAAACATAATAAATGTTACTATTATATGTAACACTCAAAAAATATTGTTTAAAATAATAACAATTCCAATACATTTCATAACATGTAACAACGACCTTTATACCAATTTATATATATTATAAAAATTATATTATTAAAATGAGACTTCTATTACCTTCCTATTTAATTTGATGGTATTAATATGAGTATCCACATTATGAAATATATGTATACATTTTGTAACAAAATAATTATTGATGAATTCTTTCAAAATGAGTTCTCAGTTTTTCTAAAGTCATTTTTTCTTCAAGAATTCATTTTCTCCAAAAATTGTTTAATTTTTTTTCTTCACTAAAATTAAAATTAAATTCCTATTCCATTTAAAAAAATTATTTTATAAATTGAAAAAATATATATAAATTTAGTAAAGGCAAATAAATATGGAGTTAAATATTTTTCATTATCTTATATAATTGATTTTTAAATAAATCTTGAAAATACAAATTTAGAAAATAATATCATATATATTTATTAAGTAAACTAATTAAAAATTACCAAAATATTTTTTATTTTTATTATTGTAAAATTTAATCCCATTTATTTTAAAAAATATAATTAATTTTAATAGGATAATTTTTTTTTTTATTTTTATAAATGTTAATTTTTATGGTGAAAAACATATTTTCCAAAAAAACTATTATTCTGTTCATTTTTTTCGTTTATATTAAAAATTATATCAACCACTCTTATAAATTTATTAATGAAAAATGGATTCAATATTTGGAATTATATTTGTATTATATGGTAGATAGAAATGTATTACATTTATTCATTTTTAATATTAACAGGGCAAAAATATATCACCTTAGTAAAGGTTAAATTGGGTAATTATGGATAACAATTATATGATATCACCATATAATATTTCAAACATCGTTATTTGTTTCACTAGGTGAGTTAAATATGAATATACCCATGAAAAAACCAAATATATTGAATTTTTGTTTACTTTTCCGTGAATACTGAAAAGTATATTTATTTATGTAGTGACAAATAAAAAATGTCACTCTCTTACCTTAAAATTTATCTTATATGTCACCATAAGAAAAATATATGTTGTGAATGAATAAAAAGTTTTTGTTTTAGTATAAATTAATTTTTTTATTGTAATTTATTTCTAATATTTACTGAATATATAATAAGAAAAATCTTTTAAAAAATGCGGAACTAGTGCCTATAAAAAATATTAGAAAAAAAAGTATGTTATTTAAAAATATTACGTATTTTAATTAAGTTGGATTATTGAGTTACACAAAATATATACATAAATATATAAATTTATTAAATTCTTAAAAAATATTAGTCTAATTCCATTACAATATTTCTGTAATTGTATTAAAGTATGTAAATACTATCAAAAATGACATTACTAATATTTAATGAAATGACATAATTTATAAATCATTTCAAAATTAAAAAAATATTGAAGGAGGATAAGTAAGATGGAAGATTATTGATAATTTAATCCCTAGGAAATATAATTTCTAATTATAATCATTTATTTAAAATTATGACCCTTTATTAATGAAAATTTTATTTTCATTTTTAATGTTAGAAATGGTATAGAAGGGTTTAAACCAAAAGAAAAATTGTTAAATGAAACATAAAGTTCCTCAAAAGTCATTAATTAGTAGGAATTCAACCTTATCATTATAAAATTATCATATAAGTAATTATGGATAAATTTTTCAATGAATTTAACCAAATTCTATTTTTTAACACTGAAAAATGTCATGTAATCCATTCATCTAAATTATAAAATGGAGTTAATCCCATTACATATTCACACATCTTGGTCCTTTTAGCTATAAGACCCCATAATAATAACTCACAGAAATCTATATATACATTCTAGTGGTGATGATATTCCTATAATACCAACCCATATGGTACATCAAAAAAGGTCAAAAGGATGCTTCTCTAAGGGAGGGTATTCATTGTAACCAAGATCTTTAATTTATTTTCTTCATCTATTAACACCATTAACTTTGAATAAACATAAAAAATATAAAAAATTGTATCTATCAAATACTATGATTTTACTATCACCAATAAATACATAAAATGGTAACAAAAACCATCAGCTATATGTAAATTACACTACAACATCGATTGTTAATTAAATTTATATTCCCTTACCACCTCACACTGATAGTAATAGTGATGTAAAAAATGAAAAAATATTTTATAGATGAAATAATATTTATTTTTTAATTTAAATGTATTACATATTTACGTTAACTTTCATCATTTGTAATATTTTAACATCACACTTGCGCATCTATTACTTATGATCTCTAAAAATGATGTGATTCAATTTCCATGTCCATGATTAAAGAATAATTCTAAAATTATATCTATTAAATATAAATTAAATTTATAAAAGTAGATTAATATTGTATATTAGGAGATTATAACATATTCAAATGAATCTTAACCCATTTAACACCCTTATAGTTGGTGAATTTTCTTTTTCAAATTAATTGAATATTTTTCATATTTTTCATTCCACACAACCTTGATTATAGATTATGTTATATTAAAGAAAAATGTTCTATCTACATTATACTCAACAAAAAGTTAATCATTCACTAAATAAAACATAAAATTTAGCTTATTAAATAATAAAACCACTGGTTATCTTGTGTTACACACTACATCGACTTTCCTTGATGGAATGTGTAACCCGCACGATCGAGTTTTACTAAACAATAATATATTATCCAAATATTATTATTTAATTTAATAATATATTACCTAGCCATAAAATTAATTTTTATGAATTTATTTAAATAATTAATGAAAATATATTGCTTACAAAAATACAAGTTGAATTAAAAGGTAACAAATCATTTAAAAATGAATTTAAAACTGAACGAATATAAATGAAAATATTAATATTTTCATGGTCACAATGATGTTTAAAAATATTCAATTAAATTAATTTTTTTTATTGAATGATATGAATGTAATATATATGTGATATATTCTATAACATTTTTTTTATATTCATCCAATAGGTTTATAGATATAAGATAAGAACAAACTCAATTTTATGCTAAAATCTGATTTTTTTTATAAATTTAGTTTTACCTCATTTTAATCGATATCCCATTATAAATATATTTTTTGACCTATTATTGATTATATAAGTCAAAATAAAAATAATATTTTAAATGGAATCCTAAAAATCATGTTATGGAAAATTTATGTAATTTTCAGTATGTTTTCATTTTTAATGAATAGTTAAAAATACTAAATTTAAATACAAAAATGCTATTAATATAATTGATTTATAAGGATAAATTATATATTAAATTTTTATTAAATTATAATTAGATAATAATTTTATATATTAATCTAATGTAGGTCATTGGAATATATTCGACATTTAAATAGGGTATAAAAACATAGAAAAAATATTGATTTTTTTACATTAAAAACATGATAGGTCATCATGTCAACATAATTCTTTTTCATTTAATTTCTGACTAAAAATTAATTTTTTTCATTATAATCAATTTTTTGGAAAAATTAAGAATCCCAAGTATACCTGGAATATGATGTAAATGAAAACATAATGTTGTTAAATGGGAACATTAACCTATTGGAATTCTTATCCCTAAGACGTTTCTAGGAGATAGAGGTTACCGAAGTTATTGAATCATCTTTTATATGGTCTTCAAAATGAATGGTCATCTTGTACCAAACATGAATGTACACCTATTGGTTTAACTTCCTTTAATTGATACCACTTACTAAAATATGGTTCTAATTTTTTATTCAATCATTCTATTCAAAGCTATTATCCAAATTATAGTCATTCTTATCATCTTCATAACATCCGGTGATGATGCATTTAACAATAATATTTCATGTTCAATAACTTCTCTACAATGAAGGAGGAGCTCCAAAGATTCCTATACCACCTCTATTATCTCTAATAGGTCACCCGTAATAGGAAAATCACTACCGTATCTATCCTCCATCAAAACAGGAATTCCAGCAATATTGAGATTATAGTCATTCATATTAACATTTATTTTTTTGGATGATCTAGACTTTATTGGAAGTGGTATCCATGAGTAAACTTTTTGGTTTTTATTACTCCATTGTAGACCCTTCCCACTATCATGAGAATATTATGCTCTATGTATTGAGAAAAAACCTAATGAGTCATCAATGGAATCCTCCCTAGGTAAAACCTACTCCTCGATAGTTGATTCTGCCTTGTCTACCTCCTGGTCAAGCCATTTATTCCCTAACCCCTCAATGTGATTTCCCAGCTTCACAATTGGGAACTCTCTCCTCAGTCTTAACCTAGTGAAAAAAATTATTAATAAAATTGAAACCCTCACCTCATATGTTACAATGTACTGTTTGTAATTTCTTCACATAGGAAGAGTCTTGAAGGACCTTTGATACACCCTCACCACTTTTCTTGTTTCTATATCACGGTTGACACGACAACTAGTCTCACCATTTGATGTCTTTAATGATTTGGATCTGGAACACCTGTAGAAGCAGCATTATCCACCTCTAATCCCACATATCTCAATGATCCATGTAAACCCATGCCTTACCTCAGTCTATTAATGATATAAAAAACCAAAGGGTTTATATTATCATAATCAGGTTAAACAAAATTTTCAAAAGATGGAGGAGAACCTACATATATATGTATTTTCAAATACAAATCTCTTGTAGGACCATTTACTTTATCACTAACATCCAAACACACCAACCTCCGAGATTCACTTTTCATGACTCCCTACCTATATGTTATTGTAACAAGGTTATTCTTCTTACATGAAACACATATATCGAACTATGACTCAAAATCCAAAAACTATATCCAACAGAATTCTTACACAACCCAAATCCACATATACCCAGTTTGAAAATGGAAGCATCTTCTTAAAAACATACAATATGATCCATATAGTGTAAAATGGTGTGGGTACTATTGTCTGAGCACAAGTACCTCCGTTATATATACTCTATCTTATGATAAATTCTAGGGTTTTGAAAAGGGAATGGATTTTTTTGGATGCTTAAAAAAATCACTACGAATGTCGAATCACATTTCATGTGAATGTAAAAGGACCTCTAGAAAATGTATAATTAGAAACCATTATAGCTATGAAAGGTTCTATACTGACCACTAATAAATTCATCCACTATATAAAAAAAGGATAATTTGATTTCTATTATTGAGAAGAAAAAAACAACTCGATCTTGAAAACCCCATGACCAAAAAATACATCGGTCTAGTGAATCCAAAGAAGGGAGATGTTTCATAAAATGAGAAACTTATGTCCGGTTGAAGAGATAAAAAACATTGGTAAATCCCAATAAATAAATTGATAGCTGAGGTAAACTACCGGGGAGATCGAGGACCTTAGTACAGAGAGAAATTAGAGGGAAAGTGGGAAAATTGTGGTTGGAAAGGGGGGGGGGAGTAAAATAGCTAACTTTATAGAGGGGTGGAGAAACCCATTTTATGTACATTATTTAACTATTAATTATCCATTATTCATAAATTCAAATTCTATTCTAGATTTTTTTTGGGTTTTTATGAAAAAGGTTAGGGAAAAATATGGGTACACATAACTTGTTAAAAAATGCCAGATGTGTCCTTTCCCTTCCCTATAAAGGCCCACCACCTCTCTCTCATCGTGACACATCTCAACCCACATCGGATTTTCCATGTTATTCTAATACACATCCCAAGATCAATCCCTGCATACATGATTTTACCCATGTGGTAGAAAAAAACCAAGGAATCCTTTTGACACAAACCAAAATGAGATACCCGATTAACAGGTAGTCACATCTCACAGGATCCATTATTTTATATTAATTCACCACCCCTATACTATATTTATTCCAAGATTGTAGTAATAAAAATTTATATTCCTATAATCTTATTTAATTATTCTATGGTTTCAACCTCTACTTATACATACATCCATCTAATGGTTAATGAACATATTGTTTATGTGTACTGTAAACTACCGCCTCACAAAATGATGATTGTTCATTAATCATTATTGCCTCTTAGGTTGGAAGTTATGATTGAAAATATTTTAATATATGTTACATAATATTTTTATTAAATTATTATGATTCTTATGTCCTTTTACAACACATATAATTACACTTTCCATTTCTGTAAATACTATAATTTTATTTGACGACGTGTGGAATACCGCTCCCTCAAAGATATGGTATTCAATAACACACTACATTGTAGGTATTAAGGATGAGATTAGTATAAATATATGATATATATGATGTTATAATGAAACTGGATTATTTATGTATACACACATATATTTTATTTACCTTCATTCATTCAATACAATAATGAAAATTGAAACAACATTCATGCATACATGTGTCTTACCTTCTCCATGATTGTTGAATTCCATTTCATACATCTATATTATATATATTATTATAACACAATTATAGATAATATAAATGACATTTATATCATGATTTAAATTATTTCAATAATTATATATAATTATAAGGATCAATGATATAACAAATTAAGAAAAACAAAAATAATTAAACCGATATTACCTAAATAAAACCCTGACGTATAATTTTCAATGAGAGGGTAATATAATTCCATAATCTGATCATATATTGTATTATATATAATAATATATGTTTTTTATATATTTATAATAAACATATATTTATTATGAAGAAGTTTTTTATGATTACGATGAGACTCAATACCCAAGGTAACAGATGTTTAGCTCCCCTTTTAATTGTGTGAGATACATGGTTTATTCACCACCCATTCCCTATTTGGGGGTTTTATGATTACCATGGATGTATTATATTTTTAGTAGACCAATATTTAGGTGTATTTAAATAACCATTTTTTTATATTATTTTCACGGGATCTACGTTTCAAATGTTAACAAATTGTTAAATCATTTTGTCTCAATATTTTTTCTTTGAGAGACTTATAGTGTTATGTGTGTATATTTCTCCATGGGGTGTATATAAATTAATTTAAATGTTATATCATGAATATATTTAAATTTAATTTATTTTTAGATGCATGTAATTTATTTTTCTTAATAGGGGAGTATGGTTTATAGTTACCAAAATTGAAAGAGATTATTGAAAAAATATCATCACTTTTCAATAGTATTTTTTATCATGCTTCCTTTGATGAAATATTATGATAAATATTTTAATAATACTCATCAATATTATTATTATCTAGTTATTCATAATATATTCATCTATTAGTACCATTTTTTCCACACTTTTCTACGTAATTTAGTTCAAAAAGCTTTTGTTAGAAGGCCCAACATTACCCTATCTCTTGTTGAAAATATGTGTTGTTTGAAAACCATGTTTTCGAAACATGTTTTCAAAACATTTTCATTACTTATTTATAAATTCTCAATTCTTTTTAAAGAAAAAATAATTCAAATTTTTTAATATTATTTTATAAATATTCAAGGAAATTGTTTTTCAAATTTTCTTCAACCTTCTTCAATAGGGGTTCAATGAAAATGGGGTTTTGAGACGTTTTCATGCTTCTTTCATAAGTTTTCATGTAATTTTTTTTTCAAATCAATTTCATGCTTTATTCATAATTTTTAAATGTTATTTTAAAATAATGGTATTGAAAACATTTTCATGATTTATTTATATTCTATTAGTAAATTTTCAATGAAATATTTTTCTAAATATTTTCCAGATTTTTTTAAGGATTCAATGTTTGTTCAAAACAAAGTTAATATGTTTTTTTGACTAATATATATTTCATAAAGAAAAAGTGGTTTCATAATGATTTTAATTATCATTCATAAATTTTCATGTTAAATTATAATATAAAAATTTTCAAACGGTTTTTTGAATTAAAAATACTTTTCAATGAACTGAGGATATTTTCCACGAGAAATGTTTTTTAAATGATATTTCAAAATTATTCTACATCTAAAATAAAATAAATTTATGTTATTCTTTCCATTATAGGAAATTATCTAAGGGTAAAATTACTATTTTTTCTCTACACGGGTCAAACACAATGTCTTGTTATTTATGAATATCGTTAATGTTTCATTAGTTATATGTTTTTGAAATCCTTTTCTCCTTCACGTGATATTTTTTTAGAAAATGATTAGAAACTTATATATTTTTCCATAAGTTATTATATAACTACATTTTATATTTCCCATTTTATTTCATGATTTAGGATATTATTTTTAATGATCTTGTGGAATATGTCGGTATGATTTCATTATGATATGGGTGGGAGCTATATCTCCCTCCAATTTATTGGGAAAAGATTTATATCTCATAAAATATACAATGATAGTCTTGTTAATGAACCTTTATAGCTAAGATGTCTATGGTAGTGAACCTTGACTGCCAAGAGTATAAGATGGTGAACTCAATTTACTATGATAGACATGATATTGAACCATGACAACAAGGATGTTATGAAGAGTGAAATAATTCCACTAAGATAGCCATGGGAGTTATCCATGTCTACACATATGTAATAAATAGTGAACATATACTACTAATATGGTCATTGAAGTGATGCCTTGGCTACTATAGAAATAAAATTATATTCTTATGTGTCTGAAAAATTTCTATGTTGTATTCTAATTTTTATTCAATTGTGGATTATATTATTTATTTCCTTATTATTGATGTTTTATTAAATACCATGATTTATTCCATTATTCATTTATATGATCTTTGAAATGTTGGGTAGGAATATATATTTTCATGAAAATATTCTCATACACTTTTTCTCATGATTATGATTATATATTTTCCTTGTATACCCTTATTGATCATTTGACCTCACCTCTTTTTATGTTTCCTTCACATGTTACAATGATATGACGTATGTTTGATGTGTCAATGAAGGGTTCTATTCATGAATAACCTATTGGTAGAAAATTTTTCTCACATATGTATCAATGTTTATATATCAATGTTTCCAAAGGCACTACACTATTACGATCATTGGGAATATATGTGTATAATGTTTTAAATATTATGTAGATTTTTTGTAATCGTAATGTATGAAATGTGAGGGTTACTATAGTTGGTATTAGAGAAAAGGATTCATTAACCTTTAGAAACTATGATGAGAAAACATCATTGATATTCCATGGTATGTTTTGAAGGATATTTATAGGGATTTATCTAAGTATAAATATATGGATGAGTCGAAATTTGAGAAAATATCTTGGAATTCTAGTAAAGGATGGTGTGAGTGGATTAGTACAAATAAATATCTTTATGGATTCTATAAGTGGTTGTGGCTCTAGCTCAAATGAACCTATTGGTTTCAAATATGACAAGATGTTTCTAGGTTGACTCTGAATAAACCGGTACACAAAAAAGAGTCTTGTTTTACACCAGGATTGAAACTCCTGAGGGATATGCTTTGTAAATTTCAAACTCTTCATGAAAAATTATGACAGATTTGAATAGAATATGACAATGAATAACATAGGATAAATATTATTTTATTTTGATTAAAAGGTAGGTGTACTGATTTATACATCATATAATTAATTTTTATTGATTATGAAGCATTATTAATGGATATATGTTTATTACTCCGTTATTTATGGTTTTAATCAATAAAAAGAACGAGAATAATCATGTTTAACATTGAATGTTTCAATTGTGGAAACTATGGTATTTTGAAAAAAATACCAAGTGGAAAGCTCATTAAGGGAATCATGAAGGTTCTATAAGAAGTGGTTATACTTATGAAGATAAAGGGACCCCAAACAACATGTGAATAGTATGTGATGTTATTCTAGTATTGTTTAAAATAATCTTAAGAAACATGATAAGATTGAGTTTGTGGAATGTTCTGAAATAATTCATATTTAATATTCTTGGAATATGGTATTCAGTAATAATTTGGTGATGCATGAGTAATGGTTTGAGAATAATGTTAGATGAATGAAGTAATTATGTTTCAGAATTCAAATGTTATGTTATATGAATATTGAAATATATAATGATGTCATGTATAAGTTTCTATTAAGGATTGAAAATGATATATTTAATGGTGATGCATACATATAAAATTTATATTTTGACTAAGGGAATAAATCCCTTAAAGTGATGAATATGATGAGAGGATTATTTTTCTCTTGGATAAAGAGATGATTGATTTGGATAATGTAAATTGGACTAAACTGATTACCCTGGATCATGTAATTTATTTTTTTGAAAAAGTGTTCTATGTCATCATGGATTATGATTAAGTATTCTTGGTTTTATGGAATATATCTAGAATCCTTTAGAATAATGAAAAATGAATTTTTTTTCATAAATTATTTATGTTAACTCCTTTTATTACCATGTTTTATTTGAATATATGATGAGGTTATTAACATGATTGGATTGTGAATACCAAGAGCTACATTGAGATATATTATATATCAATTTTTATCTAATTCTGTCAGTCATTATAAAGTTTAGTATTTTCATCGTTTATATGTGGTATAATGTTATCCATTTTTGGAATGATTAAGTTAATATTTATAAGATGTATTTGAAAAAAAATTATTTCTACACAACATGATGGTTTAGGAATATTAAATACCATGATACGAAAATTTCTTATTGATGGTATCTAAAGAGATATGGGATAAAATATCAAGGATCTCATGATCTGTTAGTACGTTAGGAATTAAAAATTGAACTTCTTTTTTGGAGAAATAATAGAAGTGGACTAACTAACAATAAAAGGTGATATTTTAATGAAATAAATCAAGTATATATTATCATAAAAATAATTCAGTTTTAGCAAAATGATCTATAAATAAAATGTTATCCTTGTACCTTTTTTCAAATGAATAAGGTGGTCCCTTAGTTCATCAAAGATTTATTGATTTCTGATTGTTAATTTTCTCATGACAATGTTATCTCTCACTCTCCATCAGAACATGATGGAAATATTTATCTTTTATCTCCATGTTCTCACTTCCCATATATGTTCCCTTATGTGTAAATCTCATTACTAGTTACTTTTGTTAATCGTTCTGGTTCAAATGATCCCTTTTTTATTAGTAGTTTTTGTATTCATTTTTTATGATGTGGGTTTCTATGAATGAAACATTCATGTATTAATGATTTCATAAACAAAAGTAATTTTTAGGGATAAATTCATTTCATATGGGGTAAAATGTAATACACAGATATTTGTTTAATTATTTTTGAAAATTAATTTAGTCTTTTTGATATTTTTTTTTCACACAACACGTAAAATAGTTTATTTTATATTAAAAAACTGTGTTTTTTCATTATATGAAACAAAAATTTTATAGTCAATAATATGCATCATAAATTATAGAATGTGACACATGTAACAATGAGGTAATCTTATATTACACAAAACACTGACTTTACTTGATGGCTTGCATATCACACATGACCGAGTTTTACTAAATCATAATATGTTATGAAAATATTATTATTTAATATAATAATATATGACCTATATATTATATTATATTTTATGAATATAATTATGTGATTTATTAAAATATATGGTTTATAAATATATATGATGAATTCATTGGTAACCATATTATTAGAAATGAATATAAAAGATGATTTAATATATACAAAAATAGTTTTATTTTTATGGTCACAATGATGTTTTATCATATTAAATTATATCAGTTAACATTAGTTAGTGATATTAATTTGATTTATATTTTATATATTCAATAAAATATTTTTATATTCATCCAATAGATTTGATATATTTGATATAAGAAATAAACCCATTTTATGCTTAAAAACCTAGATTATTATGAATGTAGTTTTCAAACATTTTAATGGAAAATCTATTTTATATCAAATTTTTTGTATTAGACAAAATTGATATATCAAATAATATTAATATTCAAAATATAAATATAAAAAATATTTTAGGATAAATTTTTTGGGTTTTTCCTTATTGTTTACTTTTTAATGAATAGATACAAATACTGAATTTTAATACAAAACTGTTTTTTCATATAATTAATTTATAATAATTTTTTATATTTTAGATATATTTTAATTATTTATTAGAAAATAATTATATAAATTAATCCAATTTTTGTCATTGGATTCAATTTCAATTTGAATTTTGGAATATGAACTTTTTAAACATTTTGGTTTTTTAATTTTAAAACCCGTAATGTCCTCCCTTCAGCAGGTCATTTTTAAATTAATTTTTCGCAATATGTGATTAAAATTTGTAAAAAATGATGAATTTTTTTTAATAATAATAATTTCTAATTTATAATTATGTAAGTGTTTGTTTACCCAAATTATTAGTGAAATTCATTATAATTAATTACAAAAATTTAGGGAAAAATTAAGTTAGCAAAGTTATAAACCATAAATTTATGACACAAATAAACCTAGATACTTGTCCATCACCCATTGTCTTGAAATGAATAGGGAATTAACAATAATTTTGAGTGTTTGGTTCTTTTATGACTATTTATAGTTAAATACCTTAGTACACCAAACTTTTTTTCAAAAAATCCAAGTGTTTCCTTTCCATTCATTATAAAAGGCCATCATAATTCCTTCCTCTTCACATCTCTCAAACAATATTGAAATTACCAAGATCTACCATGTCCATTTTACAATGTCATTCCTTACTAGAATCCCCACCTTTTTATGAAATAATACCAAGGAATCCTTTTGTCGCAAACCATATGGAGTTACCCAATTAATAGGTAAAACTTCTCTGAAACTCTTTTAGTTTATATTATTTTCCCACACACTCCACTCTCATTGTTAAATGATTGTAAAAAAACCAGTAACTTTAATATAGTATGATTTTTTTATTATCTATTTTTACCTAACAATACCCACACCTCCATATAAGGGGTATTGTACATGGTTTTTATGTGTATGGTGAAGTATATCCTCACAAGACGACGATTTTTCAGTTTTCCTTACCGCATCTCATGATGTAGATTATGATGGACAATCTATTTATATATATTATATATTATTTTTATTTTAACTTGAATATTATGTAGTACTTATAAAAAAATATCATTATACTTTGAATTTTTGTTATATATGGTAATTTGTTAGAGGAACTATCTACTATCACCCCCTCGAAGCATTGTGATTCATTCCCACACTATAATGAATGCATTAAATATGTTCTTAGTGAACTTATTTGATATAAATAATAAAATAATGATAAATAAATAATGTAATATATATAAAAATGTGTCATTTACATTCTTTTAATCCATAAGACAATAAAAATAGTACCAACAGTCAAGCATACGCATAACTTACAGTATCCATGAATAGTGTATTCCCTTTCATACTTCTATATTATATGGATTATTAAAACAAATATATAAAGAATATAGATGATATTTTTTTCGTTTTTTTCATTTTGGAAACCATTATATAATTATTAGGACAAAATATATAATAAATTAGTACACATGAAAAGAATAAAACAGATATTAACTTATGTAAAACCGTAACATTGTATTGTTAAGTAAAGGGTGGTATAAAGTCATAATCAGACCATATAAATTAGTATATATAAAAATATATTTCTATTATAGATAAATAATAAAAATTTATTTATTATACATGATATTTTTAAGAAAATTAAGAGTTTTAAGAAAAATGGTAAAATAATTTTATCACTTCTTTTCATGAGATACAAGCTTTATTCATCTCATTTTCCTTTTGTGTGGTGTGTATAACACTGATAAATGTAATTTATGAATCATATTGTAAATTTATTTTTATTTATATATATTTGATTATTTTTTAAGGGTGTCTATGTTTTAAAATTAAATTGACCATTAAAATTATTTTGTCTCATTTTTCCTTCTTGAGACACATGTCGTGTTATGCACCTATATTTTTTCCTGATGTGAATATAATGACATAAATTTTTTTGTGATGAATATAGTTATATTAGTGATATTTTAAGCTTAATATGATTTCATTTTAATAAAATTTTATTATATTTCATTCTTACCAAGTGGAAATATTTTATTGGAACAATCTCATCCCTTTTTGTGATTTTTTATGATTATGCTTCCATTGATGAAATATTATTATTCATCTATAAATTAAACTAATGAATTTTATTCATATCTTTTTTTAATAAAATATTCATGTATTGGTATTATTATTCCAATCATAGGTTTATAATATAGTTAAAAATGTTTTTTATGAAATACCGACTTTACCCTCTCTTCGTTCGCAAATCTGTGTTCTATTAAAATAATGTTTAAAAAAATATTTCAAAATATTTTAAAAAATTATTTATAAATTGTAAATTTTTTTAAAATGAAATTTTTTTTCAATTTTTTGAATATTATTTTATAAATTATCATATAAAATTAGTTTTAGTGTGTTTTAATACTTTTTTATAAGTTTTCCAGGAAAAAGGTTTTCCAAAAAGTTATCAAGCATCATTCATATGTTTTCTTGTAAAATGGTCATCAAAACATTATCATGATTTATTTACAATTTTTAAATTTCAATTTCAATGAAATTGTTTTCAATATGATTTTAAAGAATTCTTTATAAATTTTAAATTTATTTTCAATGAAATAATTTTCTAATCAATTTAAACCATTCCTTTAATATTTTCATGTTTTTTCGAAGAAACATTATTTGGAAATGTTTTGAAGCTTATTCTATTGTTTTCAATGAAAAATGATTTAAAAATTATTTCAATTCTTCATTATAAAATTTAAAGTAATTTTCTTTTAAAATGAGTTAAAATGTTTTTATGCATTAAAATATTTTATCAAATAATAGAGGATTATTTTGTAATGTATTTTTTTAAATATATTTAAAAATTATTTTCAATCTTTGATGACATATGATGATGTTACTCATGCCTTTATGGTAAATGATCAGAAGGATCCATTTATATTGTATATATAAATGGGATATTCTTAATGCCATTGTATTTAGGAAACTCATTTCTCTTTTAGAAGTTATAATTTTATAAAATATGTTTCAATTTCACAGGTTATGCTTTTAATGAAGTTATTATGAAATCTGTGTATTTTTTCATAGATTAGGATATGATAAATTTTTTATGATACCAATTTCATTAAATTTGTTATGATATTATTTTTATTAATACTATTTCACATTCATGTATGATTTTATTTTGAAATTTTTGGGACCTATATCTCCCTCCAATGCATTGGTTAATTTTTTGTATCTCACGATACAAATTAACATGGTCTTGGGAATTAACCTTGACTACTATGACGACCATGGTAGTGAACCATGACTACCAAGATGGTATGAGGAGTGAACTCATGCTACTAATATGTTCATGGGAGTGATATATAACTACAAATATGGTATAAGGTATGAACTCATGCAACTAAGATGGCTATAGGAGTGAACCATGAATACTAGAATGGTATGATTAGTTAAACAATAATACCAATATGGTCTTGGAAGTGATGCCTTGGCTACTATGGAAATAATATTATATTATTTTTTTTCTAACCAAATTTCATGTTTTATTCTTTTGTTCTGATTTCATGGATTCTATTATTTATTTCCTTATCGTTCATGTCATATGAATTGTGATTCTTTATGGAAATATTCAACTATATAATATCTAAAATGTAGGGTATGATCTTCTATTTTCATTATCATGTTCTCATACCCTTGGGGTCATGATTGTGGTTACATATCTCCCTTTTTTAACCTTACTAATCATTTTATCTCACCCCTTTTGGAGACTCCTTCCCATGGTTATAAATATATGTCTAATATTTTATGTTTATAATAATGGTTCTAGTCAATAACAACCTAATAGACGATAATGTATCACACTTATATATCAATTTCTATGTTTAAATGTTTCCAAATTCACTAAACTAGTTCATCTTTGGGCATCTATTTTTATAATTTTTAAGTATTCTGATTTTTTTTAATGTTAATGTATGAAAAGAGAGGTCTGATATAATTTCCAAAATAAAACATACTAGATAAAAGAATAATGTTAACACCCAAAACAATGATAATAATGAATTATTATTTATAATAGTATATAAGTTATTATAAGTGGATTATAATTGATATTATAAATATTAATATGCTTGATGTGTATCTAAAAAAGATATTTAATGCAATTATAATTTGATAATTCTTGTTTAAAAAAGTGGAAGTGTGAGGTAAGAAATTTATTATCTCAATTTTACTGTATTATGTTATATCACATATTTAATTAATCACTAATGAATATAATATGTGTCTAATGAAAATTTATTATTTAATATTTTATTTCAAAATATCATGTTTGGATATAAATTTTACACACATAACTATTTATTTATTTATTCTATCCTCAACGTTATCATATTTTTAATTAATTTCATCTAAATTTTCCTTTATTATGTCATATTTTACTATTATGCCTCTCATTTATATTATATTGTTTTTATGATACTTATATTACATATTATATCATGAATAAATCATTATACATTCAATTTTATGTGGCAATTAAAACTATTCCTTACATGGGGTTTTTTCTAGAAGGTTACATTTATTAAGGGGTTCCATAACCCATTTTAAACACATTGGGTTATACTAGTACATCATCTACTATGTTATAAGTTGATTTTGATTAAAATAAACATTTATTTTATTTTATTTTTCCACTTTATTTTTTTTTTGTATTTACATTTTTTACATATAGTTACATTATTAGTTAATCTTCACTTCAGTGATGATAAATTTGTATGAGATTTTGTCTCAGTTTCACTTAGTTGAGGAACATATTAATTTTATGTCACTAATTTCATTTATATTGTGTATAAATTGCCCCTTTTAAATTTTATATCATCAATATATCATAATAAATTGGGTTTTTACATTTTTTCATCCAAGGATATTTGACATGAACACATTCAAATAGTTAGGTGTGTTATAAATCAACTTGCATTAATTGAGGATTAAATGCACTTCATTGACAATGTAATGTCCTAAATATGACATAAATTACCTTTGATTTTATTATATAATATTTAAAATTTATTTTATTTCATTTAAAATTTTTACACATAATTAATTCAGTGGATCAAATTTCAATGAAATGATCTTTGTAAGAGATTTCCTATAAATTCTCAATGAATTGAGAATTTTTTTTATTCACCTATTTTAATTTATTTGGTTTATATTCTTCCATAATGATACATTTAATATAAATATCATTTTATTATAAATAATTAAATATTACAAATGTGTTTCATATCTTAAGGTGAAATTTTTAAAAAGTACCATTGAGGCAAGATCTTATTTTACAATCTTAAATTTTTTGGACTTCCTGTATCTATTGATAAATATAACTAATAATCTAACATTCATAAAAGAGAAATATTTTCCTTTCTTCCAGATATTTATCGAGTATACTAGTTTTATTCAACCGGTTTCTCTCTTTTATTATTAAATAAAGGATATAAATTGTTCTCTAATTTCAATTTTTTATAAGGTATTTTTTATAATGGTAATATTTTATAACAATTTACAAAAGTACTTTTTATATATGAAAATTATTCCATAAGCATGTTTTTATTTATCCTTGAAATCACACAATGTTTTCAATAAATCATTTAAATGTTTTTGAAGAGGGTAATTTTTTACATTAATTATATAAATTCAAAAAGAATGGCATCTTTTATTATATATGGTATTCAGGTGTTTTCCCGCCAGTATAAACATTTAATACTATTTAGATTCATATAAATGTATTCAATAGTTCCAAAAATAATAATATTAAATTAAAATATATATTGATGTCAAAGTTTAATATATTGTATTCTAAAAATGACAGGTATTTATTATAAAATCTATATTTATGGTTAATTTATGGTCAACTTTTCCCTATGTATATTTTTTGGTAATTATTATTTACTTAAATTGATATCATTATTATTATAATATTTCAGTGTGTACATCATTAATTTGAAATATACAAATTCTTCCTACAATTAATATTATTATTACCTAAAGTGTATAACATTTCTATATAAAATGATTTACTATTTTACTGAATTTGAAGTTATTGAAATTTACTATAAATTACTAAATAATGATATTTTTTTGATTTGGAAAATTTTTTATGTATTAAATTTTTCATTAAATATATGATGAATTAATTAGAAATGTACTTGTTATTTGGGGTCAGATAATGATATACTCATGATACATGTATTGGTATCAAGTTACAAAGTTTTTTTCCAGCCATAATAAACGAGTTTTTAGTGTATACATACCCATCATTTAAACTATATGGGTGAAAATACATCGAAGTAAAGGTACCTCGATGATTGAGATCATGATGTCCAAAATTATTCATTTTCTTTATTTATAATACAAAATTTATTATAAATTATATTATTTAATTTATATTATGAATTAATTATTTTTTTACTCGTGTTATTGTTTAAAGGAATGCAATTTCTGTTATTTATCTTACTATATTAATTATACCATATTTACTCATGATACATTTCTTTATCCATAAACGACACTAAGAATTTTATATCACCATAATTTTGTTTCCTTTCCATGGGATACAAATAATGTATCTTTGAATGGGATTATGGATCATGAATAACCAGAAACATGATTTTTCGTATTTTATTAAAAATGTTAAATGGGAATTGTGTTTGTAACTTTTTCATCCACACTAAATTAAAACATACTATTTAGTGATATTACCCATTGTATATTATGCCAATTAAATATATTATACATCAGATCAGGGTTACTGGATTTTGGGTTGATATAGTTGGCATTTGAGGTACCATATTATAATCCATGTGAACTAGAAATTATAATAAAATAAACTGGGGAACATAACCCTAATAATGAAATTGATGATATGTCGAATTATTAGATAATTCAATAACTTTCCTGATAAGGTATATATTTTTTATATTCATAGGAACACATCCATGTCTTAATATTGTAGGTGGATGTTGTTTTGGAGCATATTATTATAGGGTAAATAAATATTAAAAGTTATTTTATAATATATTTAAACTACTATTTTTGTTAATAAAAACTATTACTTTAATATGAACTTATTTTGACACTCTTATGGGATATTTCTTGGGTCATTTAAAATATTCATTATTCACCATTATGAAGTATTTAAATTGATGAAGAGAAAAGATTACCTAGGATAAACCAATCGTGTCATATATTGAATAATATTTTAAGATTTATATATCATATAAGTTAATATCATGATTATATCTTTTTCAGAAAATGATTATTTTTTTTAAATTCCATTGATAGATCAAGAAGGAACCATGATAACAATATATTTCATTGATAATATAGTGATTTAACTCATGATAAACTAAATTTTGGGGGAGATATAATGGGAATGATTGTGATTTTGACATAAAATATATCTCATGTAATGATTATCAATCTCAATCTAAAAAATTTTCTAACAAATAAATTATGATATTGATACAGTTTTATAGAAGATTACTTGATAAAATCCATGGGGTTTAGAGGACTAAAAATCAAACATGTAAATAATATTTTATGATTCCCTTAGGAGAGTATATCAATATACTAGAATGATATTTTACCTATGGAGTAATGGTTCATCGATAAAGACATGTTACATTGAATCATTCAATGGATTGAGGCTCGGTAGAATGACTAGTTAGGTCATGAGAATAAATTATTAGTAGAGTTATGTGAAATATTCATGAAAATAACAAATTGATCTGTAATATATTATTTGTATGAGCTACGTTAGTGGTTACCCTTCATTGAAAATATGATTATATTATTATTGACCAAATTTGAGATACGATTAATATTTATAATTACTGAGAGTTATTATTATTGAATAAAAAATGAAACTTGTTTAAGATGTTATGAAGGAAAAGAATAATTTATATACATATATATTATGTTCTTAATGTTATTATTAATTTTTATTTCATGATGGTATTTGGACCCCCATGTATTATTCAACTAATATTTAATGTAAGGAAGTTGTATATAAGGGTTATCGTGTATAAATTTTTGGAATATTTACTGAAACAAATTGATAGCCTAATGGTTTGATATATTTTTAAATTTAGAGGTTGTTATGGTCTATTAAAATTGTGATATATATGTTGTATCATATATATTTATATGGGAACAAAATTTTTATTTTTAAAATAATGAGATTAATGTAATTTTGAAAGATGTTCATAATATTTTAGAGGATCATTATATGATTAATTCCATTAGAGTATTATTTTCTAGGAGGTGAATTCCAAGGAGTTGAAACTATTGATTGAACATGTGAAATAACATATGGTTCTTTGCTTTTTGTGTTGATTCATGTTATTTGTGAAATGATTAGTATATTCTATAGAATATATTGTCATTTAATTCACATGTTTTTATGAGATATTGTGAGGTACATTATATTTTATATTAATAAATATTTAATTAAATATTTTGGATTTTAGGTTTTTAAAAAAGGTCATAATTATATTGGAGGATTTAAATGTATATTTTTTAGGAAATGGAATAATATGAAATTTTGGGGATATTATTAAGGATCTAGTTCATAATATATTATATTTATCCTTATTAGGTAACCTGGGCTAAGCATATATTTTTTTTTATATAGGTAGAAAAATAATTAATGGAATCAGATTTATTTGCATGTATTCTAATCCAGTAAATGTGAATTTGTGTGGTATATGAACGAAAACATCATCTTGAATATACATTTCAAGGAATATTTGACGAATTGAAAATACATAAAAGTCAAAAAAATTGGATGCAATTGTTCTTATGAAATATAATGAAATAGAGTATGTAAATTTTAGAAGTTTTTATTTCATGGTAGTAAAATATCTAACTTATTTATGAAAGTTATATTTAAATAATTCTTTTTATCATTTGTCCTTTATTTGTTAAAAATTTATTGACTTATCTCATTTTTTTATGTTTTTATGGTCATTAACTTTTTCATGACCATGTTCTCTATCACTATATATTAGTAAATGGATAGTATATTTATCTACCATATCTATATGTTATAATTCCCCCTCTTGTGAATGTATGTGGGAATCTAAATATGTGTTAACTTGGGTAGCCATCATACTTTACACTTCTTTGCTTTGAAGAAGTTTTGTTATCCATCTGTATAATATAGTTTACCGATAAAGATGTTTTAAAAAAATATAACTTACGATGAATGGCATAAATTTTATCAGGAAAACTCTACTTAATTTTGGACAATATAACTCACTAAAAAGTTTGTTTTAAATAATATTGAAATCATTTATGACATGAAAGATAGAGCATTAACAGGGTTAAGATAAATTATGAAAATATTATTATTTATATATAATGTTTATAACTTTGAGATTGAATTAGGTAGTATGAATATCTATGACCAAATTAAAATACAAATGACTAATGGTCTTAATTAAAATAATATATTTATTAATTACCAGGAATAAATATCACAATTTCATGTGAAGTCAAATAATGCTTCAAAAAGGAATTTTCTTAAAATTTGAATTTATTTCATTTTTTGCATGGAAATATTTTTTGAATTTCACCAATTATATATATTATATTTTATAAAATGAAAAAATATTAATTATTTCACAATAAACATTGAGTAAAATTTTAGAGTTCTTTTGAAATTAATTATTATTGAGGGAATTGTTTAAAAATACCAATTTTCCAAATACAATAATATATTTTCATTAAATAAAGTAATTTAACAGCATAATTATATTATGGATTTATTCCTAAATTAACACATGATATATTTTATTATTTTTTAAATATAATAAATACAATTTGGATGATATGTTTATCATAATTTGATATATTTTAATTATTAAGGTTAAAATATCTTTCTCTAAAAAAATATTGTCAACTATATTTTATGCATTTATATTTATATTAATTTTTTCTAATTATTAAAATCAAATCAAAAAAAATGGATTAAATATTTGGAATCCAGATTTTTATGTTCTCCAAATAGGAGCCTTATAATTTATGCCACATTAATAGTAACTATAGTAAAATTTATCACCTTACTAAATGGTAAATTGTTGGATTAAGGTTACAAATAATGAGATATAGAGTATAAAATATATCCCAAAACTTCATTCATATTATTGTATTATATTAATTTGATCACTTCAATATATATGTATAATATAAGTAATTTCTGTGGGAGGTTCCTTCGATATTGACATTTATATAACATTAAATGTAGAAAAATACAAAATGTTAATCTCTTGACTTCAAATATCCATTGTTTGTTCAAAGAGGGGTAAAATAATTTTTAACAGAATTTAAAAGTTTATTGTTAAAATAATTTAATGATTTTTATTATGATTAATTATTTCTAGTTTTTTATTGATTATAAAATTTAAATAAACAATTATACAACATTGACACTATTCATGTGCAAAAAATAGAAATTTGAGGTATATGATTTTAAAAATCATAAAATTAATAAATTTGGATGAATTGTTTAGTTTTAAGAATTATTTAGATAATTAAGAGTTGTTAATAATTTTCTAAATGTTTATATTTTAATTCCATCACTATATTAATGCCTCTAATTTCAAATTAAATGAATAGTATCAAAAATCACAATAATGATATTTTATGAAACATAAAATTTCATTGAACTGTTAAAAATCATTATGTATTTAAGGAGATTATTATGGTGATAAATTTTATAAAATCTCACCAATTAAAATTTTATCATCTAATTTTCATCATATAAGAAAAAGTATAACAACAAAGAAAGAGGAATCATTATGAATTTTAAGGTTCAAAATGATTAACATTGGGGATAAATAAAAATATAAGGCTTAGAATTATTTAAAAACCTTCCCAAAACCCATTAGTTATTTTTATCTTCATCATAGCCTTAAAATTTATAATATGAGTCATTTTTCCATTATTTAAAGAATGTGGCATCATTATATTTTAATAATTTATAATTTTAAAATGTGCAATTTTCCTCAATTATAAATAAAAACCTCCTCCCCTAACCACTTCACACATCTAGAGACATTTATCATATCCAATCCTTTCAAAATATATCCAAAGAATATTTATCCACACTATTTAAAGGTTTTTATTTCCAAAATAACATCACTAGTTTCCTAAAGGAGGGACCTAAATGAGGTTTTAACTAAAAGAAGGTAATAAAAAAACCCATAAAATTCATTTTATTTAATCGTTTAGATACATATTCATTTTCATATAAATTATATTATAATAGAACCAATATATCCAATATAATGAGATGATATTATTTTTATGTAATAAAATTTACCCATCACATTCTTCATCAAATGTGAAAAAAACCCACTCTCATGTGTATAGAGGAAGACCACCTAAGAAAACGATTTAATTATTTTCCATTACTACCTCAAGTTGATATTAATAAAGATATATTTCTAGAATATATATTATACATATGAAAAATTAATTAATTGTGAAATTTAATATATTTTATACTTCTTTAAGGACACACCCATTAATATATGATACATTATCCCAAGTTTATATTCGACTACAGGCGGAAAAATAAAATTTGATGCCTCAAATGTCCAGTTTCATCTAAATTGAGTTTTTAAGCCATCCTAATAAGAATGGATTATCAGTCCCTTCCAATAATGATGAAAAAATTTTCAATCCATATGTTTGCAAGGTATAATGGACACATGCATGAAACAGAAACTCTGTAAAAGAACCACAATCCATAATCAATTATCTTATGCAAGAAATTCAACATTAATATTGATTTATTTCAATGAAAAAATTCCGTAGTGATGTAAGAAATTTTGTACAATTCCATTGAATGAAAATATCCTATGTGTTAACCATTGATAATTTTTTCTATTAATAAATTCTCATCCACCTCTCTCCAAGAGCCTCTTTATAAAAAAAATACCTCTCTCTTACATCAAATCCCTCCTTTTCCTTAATAGTTCACACCATGAAGAAAATAATGTAGATAATCTCATGCACCATGTATCATGTGGGTCAAAATTGACTTGGTCCATGGTTGAGTGATCCGATAAAATCCTCTCAAAATGAAAGTTTGGTTCATGAAAATAATCCTCTTATGCACAACAATGACATTAAACATAACTATAAATCTTGAACACTCATATTCATTTTGGCTCTATGGCCTTACCTTGTCCTAGAGTAACATGCCTGCATAAGTGATTCATGATTAGAACAATCCTTATATGCACCTCTTTCGCACAACCCTGAAAACATGTTCAAAACTGTTTCATGGTTCCTCACACGATATCCATTATGCTTTTAGTAAATCTGTCACCATACCATTCACTTCCTAGAATTTTTATCATATTCCCTATTTCATCTCAATATAGGGACTTCAATTTAGACCTAGTGAGTGACTTCCTCTACCATTGTGGTTCCATGGAATTTCTAAATCCATCCCCCCACCCCAATAAGAACCTAAGAGTTGGTTAGGTAATCCCTATGGTTAGGGATTGTTTTCAACTATGTCCAAGATGCATTATTTAAAACTACCTAGATCAATGTCCTTTCCATACGATGTTAAGTATTATAAAAATATCATCCACACATGATGTAAAAATGTAGTAAAATTATATACATAAAAAACATGACTACACGTGTATAAACTTCATGGTATTCCATATTCTACACTCATTTGGGTGATACAAAAACACATGGCCATCGTCCAAGGGTGTTCCCAACCTCTTCTCCACCTTTTTTCGGTGATTTTACTTCAAAATTACAGCACACCGTATAAGCCCCTTACAAATCCATCCAAGAGAAATCCTTTTTAAAGGTCATATTCAATGAATAATCCACATATCATCCTTCATCTAAACAACTTTCACAACATGATTACTCTTATTACATGATTTTATACTGCATAGAATGGTATTTTCACACTACATTATATTGTGCCATCGATTGATGTTGGTTTGGATCCCTATATTCTAAACAGGGTACGTAAGACTCCACCCTGATGTATAATCATGAAAATCAGAAAAATCAGCTGCTCCCATATAGGTATGTACCACCCAGATCTTCCTCAATGAAAATTCTAATCAATACATATATGATCTTACTCATGATGTGTTGTATGATTCCATTGTTTAACTCAAGATCTCATTCATAGGGTTTCACCTCTTTGATATGCCTCATAGGTTTCTCTAATCCATCCATCTAGGGTCCACCTATATGAGAATTATTATTCACACCATCTGAGTCCTCCCCTGCGGGGCGTTCCCATAAATTTCTAAGCCTTCCATATTTGACATCATCCATCCTAGGGAGAAACCTAATAGATCCATCTCATGGGATGTTTTGATCAATCCATTTAGGGTCTTCCTCTTATAGAATTATAATCCACAACTTCTAGGTTCTACTCTATAGAGAAATCTTATCCATTTGTATATTAAAAAGGTGTGGAATATTCCCTCCTTGGGGAACACCCCCGTGGTCTACCTCAAGGGTAATTCTGATTAATTCTTCCATATTATACATCAATGGGTGCGTTGAACAACATTTTGTACCCCCCTCGAGGGTTAATGTAGTCCACCATCCTAGACGGGACATCATTCCCCATAAGAACACACCTATTGATCCCTCCTACAATAGGAATCATGATAATTACATTATAAGGACCCATCCTTAAACATTACATAATCTTGAATTAAATGAATAATTTACATTGAGATCTTTTCAGGTTTAGAATTTTAGAGAATTAGGCCATAAATATTACATTACATCTCAAAAATTACAAGCTATAAACTACTACTCAGTTTCCATTTTTTCATAAAATAAAAACTCATGAAAAAAAGAGTTAAGTCTAGTCCCAAATATTAGATAGCATGATATTTCCTTGATCTCATCCTTGACCTTATTGATCATTAAGTCTTTTGAAAAAACATTTCAAATCATGGGATGAGCATTAAAAGCTCAGTAAGGGTTATTAAACAATGATAAAAACCATTAGTTCATCATTACATACATAACATATAATCTTTATCATACCTCATGAAATCAAAAAATTTATCAATAATAAATATGAATAATAAATCTTAAAGGTCACTTGTGTCATCCATATCATACATATATTGTAGCTATCACAGCTACGTAGGGAATTACATTTGGAGTACCCATCAGAGTATATTCCATAAATCACATAAGAGAAACATTCAAGATTACCTCTGTCACATTACCCAATGCATTAGAGAGCTATCTTGGTCTCACATTCCCTAGGTTTATCACAGAACAACTCGTATATGTAACAATTCCCAAGAACTATAACATATTAATAACACCAAAAACAAACCTAATAGAAAGATAACATTTCCAAATTGCATTAATCATATATAATTTAAATATATTGACATAACAAAACCATTATCAAATCAATTTTCAATGCCAAAATACATAAAAGAGTATATGGTATTTATTTTCTTTTTAAAAACACTATGGATTTTAAAGGATTCCATAGATCAAATAATACTCGTGGCGGCGGAAAATGTCGTTGTCACTGTATACATGAAAAAGAAACATTATTTTTTTGTTTTAGTTAAATTCAATGTAGAAAAATATTCCCTTTTAATGAAATGAAAATTAAAATGTGTTTATACATCATATTAAACAAATTTGGGTATAAAAAATATATGTTTCAATCAATGGAGTTTGGGACGAAGTCTCTTACCTCGTGTTCGAATTGACATGTTCATTCTTTAATCACTTAAATAGTAAACTTAAGTAAATTATTAAATTCATAAAAACCTTTTTCATTTTTATTATTCCTTTTTTATCAATTATTACCATGTTATAACCATCATGTAATTATTTATTTTAATAATGGTAGTTTTGTCGATATTTGGAACTTGAGTCAAAAATGAACTTTTTATATTTACAAGTTTCCTATGTGGTCAAAATTCCATTATATACAGAATGATATTCATGATTTAGATATCTTATATATATTATATATCCAGTATATACATGTGTTTATAATAGTTCATAACATTTAGAGGTAAGAAATGAAATGCATCGTTCAGGGAGATGGTAAGTCGTATGTACGCATGAATGCTCCATCAATTTCTATTTTGTATTTTAATTGAATTAAAACATAATGATACAAGGTTATATCATAAATCCAGTATAATATCATATATAATTTTATTAACTCCATCCTATATACATACCACATATGGCATTAATGAGCCATATCACTTTGAGGGCCCTGTAGTCCACGCCTTCTCAAATGAAATTATTGTGTTTACCCATAATGGAAACCATAAATGAATTCTATAAATTGAAAATAAAAAAGCATAAAAAACATAAAAATAATATATATCAAATATAAATACAGTTCCATCATAATGGAAACCATGAGAGGCAGTATGAGATAATTGAACAATCATCGTTTCGTGAGGCGTTAGTTTTCCATCCACAGAAACAATATTGTCATTAGCCATTAGATGGAGGTGTGTGAACGTTTCATTCGAATAATTCATATAAAAACATCCTAGTATATTTAGGATACTGTTTTTTTAAAAGAAATGAATAAATAGAGTTTAGGGTGTTTGAGAAGTAAAATATAACAAAAGAACATAACAGAAGATGTTACCTCTAAATCATGTAACTCCCTTTGGATTGAACTAAAAGGGTTTGTTGAACTACCTTCTTCCAATTTAATGTCATCTAAGAGAAGTATAGGGATGTAGAGAGGTTAATTAGGGAGAGGTTGGACAAGACAAGGGGCTTTAGAGGTGTAAGGAATGGGTTAGTTGTGAGGGATTTTTAAAAAGGGGAGGAGGGGCTCTTTTGGAAGGTGTGAAAATATTATTTTATTACTTAAAAATTTTCGGTTTCTAAATGTCCCAAACTTATAAAAATCGAATATTAGATTACTCGTGGTCAAATTAAAATCATCCAATAATAACTGGACAAGATTTAGATATTATTTTAATCTTTATAATCTTATTTATTTAAATCAATTATTAATGAGGTATACACTCCATCATTATTGTGTCGTATATAATTTATTTTATTTGATGTCTAGAATTTATAAAAAAATACGATGATGTAGGATATATTTTTATATTTCCAAAAAAATATTTAGAGAAAAAAATATATCTTTTATAAACCTCTGTAAAAATTATTTTACTAAAATATATTTGTTTATGTCATTTTTTTCTTTAATTTATGTTAATTAAAATTAAGTGTCATTGTCACTCCCAAGTGCCCATTGGGGTCCCAAAATTTACCCACGGATGCTTATTGTCATAATTGTATCATCTAATAGGATTAGAATGCATGTTAGGATAATTTCATATTATTATAGTAATATTTATTTACCCTTATTAATTAGATTTACCTTTTAACCAGGGTAAATAAATTATTTACTGAAGTACATATTCATAATGTCTAAAAATAAAAGTTACCTATTTACACAATTTGAACCTCTTGATTCCAAATATGGAATCCATTTTTCAATATTCAAAACACAAAAGAGGCAGAAATTAATTTAAAATTAATTCCCGTAGTTAAAACAAAGAAGAACATATTTAAGAAATAACAATGAAAATTTTGACATTGTTTATGTCCAATTTCAATGTGAAATTGCTTCCAATGACCATAATTGGGTTTAATGGTAAATATATATTCTATTTACACTTTAAAACAAATTAAAAATATAATTTTACCATATAATAAAATTATATTAAAGGAATTTTTGAATTAAAATACATTATTTTTCACTATTCATTAAAATATGATCTTTATCAGAAAAATACCAAAATATCATCCAACTTAAATTTTCATGACCCAATTCTAAAAAAGAATTTTAATTTTTCAAATAGACCATATAAAATTGATCAAAAGTATATTTAATGAGGGTTCTCCAACAAAAGGTGATAAATCAACCTTTTAATGTAAATTATTCATAAATTTAGATTCTTTCACATTGTAAGCCTTTAAAGTTTATTAGATAAATGTCAAAACATTTAACAAACATTTATAATTATATTGTAGTTAGTTCTGTTCATTCCCACCAAAACAATGACTAGACGTTAAATACTATTTAAAATAATAATATTATATTAATATTATGCAACATAAGATTTCAAAGATACTCTTTGTTGCGTATCAGGTAAGCCATCAATCATAGAAACCCATTTGAGGTAAAATTAATATTCAATTCACAAAATAGTAATTAAAAAATGTTTTTTTCATTATTTACCTAGGATGTTTCATCCTTCCCCCTTTTGGGAATTGCATCGTCAAAATTTTATTTACTTATTCTATAAATCGGTGTATTTATCCTTAATGGCATTTTCAGATTCCCATGATTCCTTTTCAACCATAAGGTTTTTCCAAAAAAACATTACCTGGTGAATTACTTTCTTCCACAATACTTGATCTCCTCAGTCGAGAATCTGGATTGGTTTTTCCTTATTAGAGAGATTCACTTCAAAATGAACAATCTATGGGCTCAAAACATTAAATGGATCTAGAATATACTTTCTTAACTTTGAATCCAGAAAAACATTCTGTACCTGGGATAATAATGTTGGTAAAGATACTCTGTACACAACTGATCCAACTTTTTCTAGGATTCTATAAGGTCCAATGAACCTTGAACTAAACTTTCCCATCTTACAAAAACACATGAAACTATTCCTTAGAGAAACATTGAGAAAGACCTGACCACATACCTCAATATAAAATCCTTACTCTGGTACTGCATCAATAATAAAACCATGGGGACAGTGGCTATCAATCCAATTCTATCTACCATTGTCCTTATTAAATATATATGCAGTACCAGAGCAAGGATTTTATATCTGCTCGGGTTGGAAAGGATTCTACCCCAAATCAGCTAGCTGCCTTGAACCTATTCATACTAATTTACCCAATCCTTATGAAACAATTATTTGGAATTTTCTCCAACCACAATAAAATATATTTTATCAGCCATAGAATATTTGTTGGTTTAGGTGATCCTCGGTGTTGACGAAGATATAATGATGTTGTTGATCAGTGAAGCCATGCATCATGGGATCAACAGTTGTACAATGAATTACTAATGAAGCATTGCAACATATACTCATAGAGTTACAATGATATTTTTAGGAAAATACCATTATGCCACTATCCCAAGTCTTGGTCCCCCATGAAGTCATTGTGGGTTCAAGAATCCTCCCAAAAAATGCACCAATCAAATAGTGTTATGGATGATGTCGATGTTGATAATTTAATCAATTCCAAAATTTCCAGGTAATTCCAATAACCCATATGGCAAGATAATATAATCCAAATAAGGAATATGAATGGTAAGGTTATAGTGAGTATCGACATATGGTACCTCAATATCTATTGTCTGAAGAATGTGTTTCCTCATCCCATGATAGATGTTTTTATTGATGGAATTTCTAGATTCTAGTCACTCCTCTTAATGGGAGGATTCTCTGGGTAAAACCATATTTGTATGGCCCCCAAATATGAGGATTCAATGGTATTCAGGGTTCTTCACGTGATATTTTTCTATTATGTGATTCCATTAATCCTAAAGAATGAAGGAACGACTTATTAACGGGCCATGCACCACATCTTCAAATCAATTCCCAAGAAAATAGGTGGAATTAAACATAGAAGCATTTTTGGTCAAATCCATCCATTTTAGGACTATATCAACTACCTTGATTATGTTTTTAGATATATTTTTCCATAAATTTAAAGATATACCCCTTGTTGTGTGAATTTTGGAATACATTTGGGAAGTTTCTCACCCACATAATCTAATACAAAGGCATCAAGATTGTCCTAGTGAAAATTAAATCCATCAACCAGATTCCTCCCCAGAGAATCCTTTAGGAGCTCTAAGCCCTCCAACAACACTTATCCCACATATGATAATTCATCTAGAATCTATCCAGTAAGATTACTAGTGGGATTAGAAATGGAATACCTATTTTGAGGACGTAATGTGGTATATGATACAACCTATGGTTATGATTCAAACCATATATATTAATATATTGGTCCTCTACAAGACTACTCTCCAATGGTCCATTTGTTCCCGAATCTCCTTGAAGAACAATAGTGGGAGATAGAACAATATGTACCAGACTAGTTGAATGTACATCAATATAGAGACTAGATACCCCCTATCAAGAAGAGATTCTTTGTCTTGGTTTTCATAGTATATTAATTATATCATTATTTAAAGAATCAAAAGATAAAACATGTGTCGCACGTTGACCCACTAAAATATATTCTTAAGCACACCTTGTTTAAAAGATGTCTGGCACATTGGGAAGTGATCCTGGATTAGTTCAACATCTAGTTCTTTAAGTAGAAGGATATTAAGGGATATGTATTGAAATAGTTCCTTAACCACCATACTATAACATCTAAATATTATATGATATTTATTTTATTTCAAAATTTAATCTTTTTAATAGATATCTCCTCACAAAACACCGAGTTTAAAAAAACTCTAGAATATTATTATTCCAACATGGCCATTGTCACAAAGCCATTGGAACAATGGGAATGAATGTGAATAAAACATTATTTAAAATAGATTTTATTATTTTTTAAAATTAATTTATTGGTTAATAAGTAATTATAAATTAGAATAAAAACCCATTAATTATAAAGAAAGAGTTTTACGAAAAACAAATTTTATGACCATAGTGGTATTTTTCTTTAATAAATTAAGTAATTATAATTTTTTAGAATATATTATTGAAATAAAAATTTATATATTAAATAAATGTTTTTTAAATTCATATATTAATTTTTATATGAAAACGACCAGAATAAAAAAATTAAGCATACAATCTCTCCATTTCTAAAAGGAAATTTTACATTTTTTCGATTTCACACCAGTTTTGAAATTAAAATTTTAAAATTTAATATATTTATTCTAAAAATAAAATTTCATTTTAGAAATAGTGGTTTCAATATTATCTTGTGATGATTTTTTGTATTCTTCTGATTGGTTCATTTTTTTAATTGTGAAAATTATGGAATTTTAATTGATAACTGTTTTATTGACTAATTAATTTATATATTAAAATTATACTAGAATTTTTTTAAAGTATAATCATTTACATTATCCATTAATAAATCCAATTTATTTCATTAGAGACAGTATCACATTTAAATTGTATAAAAAAATTACAATCTTTTGATCATTTCACTTCAAAAAAATATTTTCCTCTAACATCTGTGGTATTAATTTTAAATATAATTTGGCCAATTATATGAATAGAATTTGGTATGTTGATTACATATAAGGAATATTAAGTTCCAATTTAGTTTTAATGGGAAATTTAATTTTTAGTTATAAAATTTTACCATGGAAAAAAATTATTCACCATAATATGTGTAAAATAATGACAGGGGTTATAGATAAAATGTAAAAGTAAACATAATAAACAATTAAAACAATTTTTAGGCCATTATCATAGCTAAACATACTATAAAAAATTTATTTAATGTTATATTTATGAAAATTAATTCCACATTAATTCGTGTTTACTTAAATATAAAATAATCCCTATTTTAATCACTTAACCCCCCCCCCCCCTCATCAAGTATAAATATGACCCCTCACAACCCCATTTAGGATAAAATGTCTTGAAGCCCCTAAAATCTATACCAAATATTCTTCAAATCACTCTCGGTATATCCTATTGCTAATGGTATCACAAAATGTAAAAAACAAAGGTCTTCGAGGGTCTCCTGTGGATGTGATATTCAAGAGGTAATTTTCTCAATGTACCTCTCTTAATTTTTTTCATCTTTTATTTCTCACCACATCCTTCATCCATTATGAAATAATAATTATTAAAATATATAAATACATGATTTTTATTTTTCTAATATATTATATATTATCCATTCCTTTTATTTCCAACACATATTTAAATAAGTGAATCTATTTCTCCTGTTAAAGAGATTAATTATCTCCATGAATAATTGTTTTTTCATTTTCCATTAACACTTTCATAACTGATCATAAAAATTCTTATTGGTAAATAAAATTTTAATACATATATTATAACACATTTTATTTTTAGTTTCTAATATATAATCATAATAATAAATAAAATAAAACTAGTTCATGTGGTTTGGAAAAATATCTAAAATAAACTATATTATTATCGTTAATGTTTTATCAAATGAATCATCCTAATACAAAAATAAATGATACATGTGACCATTAATTCATATGTATGTTCATAAATAATATTTAATTGCAAATCTATTATTTTAATAGCATTTTACAAGATAATACTAAATCTTACACAAATAAACCGATCATGCAACCAGGAAACAAACAAACCTATAACCATGATTATATTCAAATATTAATAAATAATGAGTCATATGATGTTGTAAAAAAATAAAATAAGGTATTATAAATATTTACATAGTTATTTAATGAGTTTATATCATTATTTAATAATTATAAATGAGGATAATGTATGAACCACTAAAGGGATGCCTGATATAAAGATTTGACGTCCCAATAATTATTAATATAAATACATACTTGTGACAATAGATCCAACTCATCTCTAGTGGAAATAATTATTAATATAAATACATACCTATGACACATATAAAACATCATGTATCCAACTCATCTGTAGTGGAATTTATACTTTATACACAATAGATCCAACACGAGCAAAAACATCAAATGTACCAAAACAAATCCATGGAGAAAGCGTACACCCATTCTGAATCCTTTGCTTCCCATTATATGGGACTGCCTTCTTGAACACATGATCCCCAATTAAAAACTCCATAGGTCCCCTCCTAGTATTTTCATAGGATTCATGAGGATCCAATGTGGACTTCATGCTATTTTGAACAACCTAAACAATCACTTTCATTTTCCGTACTAGTTCTGGCATGATAAGTTTGGACCCTCTAACCACAACCCAACACAATAGAGAACAATAAGGTCAACTATAAAAGGATTAAAATGGAACCATGCCGAATGTGGAGTGTGAATTATATTTGAATTTTAAATCTATGAAGGCGTTACTTTTCCCTATGCAAGGATATTGCATGTATATTATATGGTGTGTGTAAGTGTAGTTTGAGTTTTTCAAATAAATTTTCTATTCACAGGAATAATATGGATTGAAATACAGAAAAAAATAGATGAAAAGTCAAAATGAAAATATTAACCTCAAATAATAGAGAGATAAAATCATGTTAATATTCTTTATTTGGTAATTTCATATATAAGTCCAATGAAAATATTATTGTCCATTTTTTACTAAAATTTCATGTAATTACCTTTCTCAATGTGAATTATTGAATGATGAAACTTCTATATATTTTACCATAGTTATTTCTTTATGTATATGAATATATATATTAAATGGTATTGGTAACGGGAAAAATTGTGTAATGTGACATTTTTATTAGTGAACATATGATTAATGGAATGATAATTGTTAATGTTTTAAAACATTTGTTATAATAATGAGATAAATTAATTTTTTATTGTGATAAAATAATTGGTATAGTATTGATGAACATAAAACTAATTTTGCATGAAATGGTAGTTTATAGATAATGTTTATAGATTTTATGGATTTATAGTATATAGAAATTGTTGATTTTTTAAAATCATTAATTTTTTCTCATTAATTTTAAGGTAATTAATTTCCTTACCATGTTTCTAGAGAATAAATTATATTGATCTTTATAGGTTTGGTAACTGACAATTATGAGACACATCATTTTTTGAAGAATAATGATTAGTTTATTTTGGGAATTTATTAAAATAATTTAATTTTTTTTGATTTTGAACTTTTGGAACATTTATATGGAAAACCAATTATGATATGTTAAATATGAAATTTGGATATGGTTTTTGATATTATTGTATTATGTAATCGTAAAAGTATTTATTAAATATTCCATGATAACTATTTTTTGTTGTTTTGATAACTATTGACAAAAAAGATTTAATTTTCATCCCATTATGGATATTAGGATCTAGTAGTTTGATAGGAATTAATATTTCCGCTTCATTCCATATAGTAATAAATAAATAGTAAACCGACCGAGTCATAAAATGGTAGTGAGATTTTAATCATGAGATGAAATCATGCATTATAACTTCTCAATTGATTTTTAAAAACAATTTTATCTCAATATCATTATTTCTAATTATATCAAGGACCTTCTTCATAACTATTTGGTCTATGGTTTTTTGCTCATTAACATTTTAATGAACTTTTTCACCATCACTCCCCATCTTAACATGAATGATAAAATTATTTTTCATATCCATGTTTATTACTTTTTGATAATATTCATCTAATCTGAGTCCTAGTTATGTGGTGATATTTATCTTTTCATTTCCCTCTAATTTAACAGGATATTTTATTTTCCCATTTACCATTATGGGTTTCCAAAAAAGGAATATTTCAAATAAAATATTTAACTTTCTAGTGCAATTTCATATTGAGAGAATGAATGTTTTTAAAAATTATTTATCAGATCAGGATGGTAGTTTATAAATTGGCTCTTCCACCGAATCTCTCTCAAGTTATTGATGTTTCACATGTATCTAACATGAGTACGTAGATAACTAATATATAACATGTAATAAAATCAGAGGTCATACCAATGTTACAATATATATTTTATAATGTAAAATGTTAGAGATTCTATTTTGTATAGAAAACATTATGTTAATGAAGACCACTCACTAGGATAAAGTTCCCCATCGAAACAACCAATTTTTTGAATAAAAGTACTAACCTAATGATGTTATGAAGTAGAGGTATAAAAATATATCTATACAAAAAAATTAATTTTGAAGGAGACATTCATTTTAAAGGGGGTAGAATGTAATAATCCAATATTTTATACTATATATTTTTTAATTAAATTTTATCACTTTGATATCTTACGTTAAAAAATATCACTAAGCATAAAAATACAAAAAGATATTATTATTCCAACACAGCCATTATCACCAAAACTTTTCTATAAATGGAATGAATTGTATTAACTAAATGATGAAATTTGTTATACTTTTTTCAAATTTTATTTTTTCTTACTTATTAATTAGAATTGAGAATAAAAAACCATTGATCATAAACAAACAAATTTTATAAAAAAACTACACTTATGCCTAAAATGGTATTATTCATTAATAATTTAATAAAATATTATTTATTAAAATATATTAATGAAATATATATTTTATATATTCATTAATTGTTTTGATCTCATAAAATATGTTTGATAATTATTAGAAAAGTATAAAATCAAATTTTGACCATAAAAAGCAATATTTTTCTAAAAGGAAATTTGACTGCCTTTTGATGATGATTTTTTTTAATAAAATATTGAATAATTTTTAGTTATTTTATAAAAATAAACGTTAATATTGAATGAATTATTTAAAAATTATATTATGGTGAAATTTTGTTATTTTCTTAATAATTTTCATTTTTTGTTGAATCATGAAAAATAATAAATCTTAATTGAAAAAATATATATCATCAACATTATATAGAGATAAATTTATTTTAAATTGGTTTAAATGAATTATTATACAAATAATAACTCAATTAATCCATTTTAAGTCATTGGAATCAATCTAACATTGAAATTATATGAAAAATCATTTCAAACATTGGAACATTTTACTTTAAAAACCATGTTCCCATTGCATCTATGTGATAATTATAAATATAATTTTAGAAATTATAAGAATTAAATAAATTAAAATTGTTTACATATTATTAATTAGATTGATTAAATTAGTATTCAATGTTAATTTCAATTTTACTTATAAAAAGATAACATGGTAAAAACATTTATTTACCACAGTATAGTGAAAATAATTACAAGGGATATTGTTAAATCGTATAAGATTAAAGAACATAAATATTACAACATTTAATGGTTATTTTTTATCTAATTAAAAAAATCCTTTATAATATTAATTTCCTTACAATGTTGTGAAAATTAATTCCACCTAAATGTGGTTGGATTAAAATTTAAAATAATCATTACTATATTAACTTAAATCCACCTATCCTAAAGTAAATATACCGCCCATTTCTAATCAATTGACTTGAAGCTCCTCAAATATCAAAAGAAACCTCTCCTCAACACTCTACCAAAATACTAGTTTATCTGGTTTAATGAAAATTACAATTCCAAGTTCATCATTTTTCTCCCTAGAAAGTGATATTAAAGAGGAATATTTCTCAAAGTACATCCCTTAATATATTTTCTTTGTCTATTTACTCCCCAAATCCTCCATACATAATAAAAAAATAATTATAGAATAATTTAAATACATGAATTTTAATGATTCAAATAAAATATATTAGATCCTTCCCTTTTGTTACCTATTATTATTCAATGAGACCAAACCGTTTCTCTTGTTATGTTTATTAACTATCTCTGTTAAAAATAGTTTTCTGAATTTTCAATTATTTCCTTTATGTATGGTTTTAAAATAATTATAATGGTTAAATAATATCATAATAAGTGTTATATATTTTATTTAATGTAATTAAACTAATATATAGTTATAATAATAAATATAATTAAACTACATTGTGATTTTTGGGAGAAACTCTATTATAAACTTATCATTTATCATTAATGATTTATCAAATGAAATATAATCATAAAATTATTAAAAATATATATGGTAGTATTAATAGTTTTATGTGTTAATAAATTTTTATTAATTAAAATTATGAATTTTTCATCCCATTGTACAAGAAGGCCTATAATTTTACAAAAATAAACCCATCATAAAACTAGGAATCGAACTCAGTAATAAACATGAATATAATGAAATATTACAATGAATTGGTCATATGATTTTATAATATCATTACATGAGGTATTATAAATAGTAATATATATTTGAAAGAGATTATAACTATCTTTAAACATTATACGTGTGGATAAATTATGTACCACTAAATGGATGCTTAGGGTATGGATTTCTTTTCTCTCTTTTTCCTCAGTGAGATATATGCATTATTATTCGCATATTTCTTATGTGTTAAGTATATATTTAAAATTTATATAAAATATCATTATAGTAATCATCATAATACCATTAAATTCTTTATTTTATAACTATTACATTTATGTGGAATACGATTTGAATGATTATAATGTAGTAATGGAATTCTTTACCTAATTTTCATAATTTGGGTTAACCTTATACCATATTGATAATTTCCTACTATGGATATTTGTGTGGTGAATTTTGATTATATAACATTTCATTTAAACTTTTCATATGTTTATTTATTGTTAATACTCCTAATAAATTGATTTTATTAATTCTCACTTCAATGATATGATATTTATAAGAGATCTTCCTTTAAATTTTTTCTTTCTAATGTTTTCCTAAAAAATATCTTATTCTTCCATGTCCAATATTTTATGAAATTGTTTCCATTAATTCTATAACATTATATTGTGGTTGTTTCAATTCCTTTAACTCATGTTTTAGTTTCTTTTAAAAAAATTAAATGATTATTTTCATCGTTTTACGCGGGAGGTTCTTGGTTACCTTTCTTGAGATAAAAATATAGAAGGAATGTTTTTCAACTTGTGGAAAAAGAATATTTCTCAAAAATCAAGCTTTTATAATTTATTTTCTATTAATTTAAACTATTATAATTTTATTTACAACAAAAATAAAATTTTATAGATTATTTTCCACAAATATTGTTTTATGTGGTTTGTAAAATTTATTTGTTATCTAATATAAACTTATATGATTTTAAAAATGTTTTATTGGGGATATTATTCAAGGGAACTATCATTATTATTATTTTAGTTGGTTAATGTTTTTTATAGAAGGATGTATATGAAAAATATTTATTTCCCAAGAGTTATGTTTAATTTTTTATGAAATTCATTTTAGTACATGAGTTTTGATGTGATGAATGATTTATGTTCTTATAGATCATATATGTATGATTTTCTCTGTGTGATGGTTTTTGACAATATATTAATCCAATTCATTAGGAAAATATGGAAAACTCAGGATTGTATATGATATTTGTGAACATGAATTCATGTCAAAAAAGTAATTTGTGAACCTAATTACATATTCACAATGTAATGTGTGGAACTAATTACTTCATAATAACATAATACCTTAACCTTACTACACATTCACAATGTAATGATTTTTCCTAATTACCTTTTCACAAGTTTGTGAAAGGACATATTTGTATGTCCATATGTCTATATGTGTATGTGGGGTACTAATTTAATGTCCTTAACTTAACGACTTCCCATGTATCTATTTACACATGTTCACAATGTTATATGATTATGTGTTTTCCATAGTTCTATGTTTTATTCCAAAATCATTATTTTATGAATCATATCTTATAATTGTTTAATTATTCATTATATTATTCATTATTATGACCTTTTTTATATAAATGTAATAAAATTCAAATACTATGCCTATATTATTATATAGTTATATTTATGTTATGACTCATATCTCCCTTTTTTACCCTTACTAAGTATCTTATATTACTATGTTCTATGATTTAATTTCCCTATAATAGGAAGAATGGTAATAGGTTTGATATGTAAAAAATGGGCCAAGTTATGAAGGAATAGTAGGCATATAATGTAGAAATTTTATGATCTACCTTTTTATGTTTCCTTGCTTCCAAAAACACTACAACCCTATGATTACGGTGTTGTTTTGTTAAGTAATGTAATTAATGATAATATATTTCTATATAATATCTATGTATTAGATTATTGTGTCGTTATACATCCATACACAAAATAACTACTAATATGTTTTGATTTCCCAAAAGAGGCTATCCTCTCAGGGGATCGAACTACACTATGATTATAGATGCATTTTAATGGTGCCTCATGGAGCCCAACCGGTATAAGGATCAATACTACCTTGCTCAATATAGAAATCATCAGGTTATGTCTTTCACCCCAACATATGTTCTCCAACCATAATAATTCATTTTATTAGACGGTGTCACAAAAATTGAGTCAGAGTTTCAAAATCTCATTAATGGTCTTGGGATTTCCATTGAGACTGATCTCTCATGCATTCATGTGAAGGGAGAATATAAGATAGTAATAATATATATATAATTGGTGACTACATCATAAAAATTATAGAAATCATACCCCTAATTGAGTGAACCCACTGGCTCATTTCCAATTTTCATACTCATATAAAGGTGATTTATTTCCCTCGATCATACAATTTTCTAGCTGATGGACTTTCTTTTTGCATCTGGTTCCCTACTGATAATTACAAAGATGATTGGGATGTTCATGTTGCACAAAAAAGCGCCATCACACTCATAATTCTCGATAAGGATGAAATGAAGCAATTAAACATTCTTACTGAGGATTCCTCTATATCATGACCCTTGGGTCTTACCACATTAAAAGAAATTGAAAATTTTGAAAACACCTTTGATCCATTATTTATATCCTAATATTCTCCCACAAGATCAACCAAACATGATTGAGTAGTTCTGTGTGTATTGTAGATAACCCTAGAATGTAATAAAATCCCTAAAAGACCATCTACATATGTAGGTTTTATGGAATTATAATATATTTTATATAAATAGATGAGATTCACAATGTTATGATGAATGTTTATGTCGGGTAATGTGGTTTCCATTAGTTAGGATTGAATATCTTCCACAAAATATGGAGGCTGATATATTTCTATCCCACCATGGATCACAACATCATCGAGTATTCATATAAGTGTAATATATGTTAGAATTGTGCCAATATTGTTCCTGAACCTCCTGACCATGTCCACACCACCAATTATTCAGGGCCCTTAAATGTTTTGAGACATGATATTGTAGTCACATACTCACAAGTGATAGATTGTCAGTGCTAAAAATGACCGAGATAACATTATGCTTAAAGTGTCGCATCCTCTCCTTCCTCTTGGCTTACACGATACTGGCTCTTGGATCGACAATGATACCTACAAAGAAGCTATAAATGTTGGATCCCAAATGGGAATAAACATTCTTCATTCATAATTTCTATTCATATAGTTCATAATCCTTGATCACCATAGACAAAGTTCCAATTAATCCACCCTCTAATGTAATGTTTTGTGAGAAGTATATTACACACAGATTTCTAGTCCAAGAATCAAGACATTATACTATCATAAATTCTTATTAGGAGTACATGGTGGGGAATTGGGCCTTCTTGTCCCTCAGATCGGATTTGTCACCTAGTATGACGACATATATCTATTTTAATACCCCCAATATTCAAAACTATATAAACATAAACAATGATCCCAATTTTACTAAACTCTATGTCTTTAAAATAGGATACTCAAGACCAAGAGACATTAAATAAAACAATATGAAGGTTCTATTAGGGATATGTGGTGTGATGTTGAGAATCCTTGGTAACTAATTATATTGGGAATGTCACTCTGCCACCCCACACATGTATGCTTGAGATGAACCAACATCCCCAAAATATGACTCTAAACTATATTCTTACATCAAAAATTAATAGGATTCCACTGTCTTAGAGATTATTAACCAGCATCAAATTTGAATTCCCAATTTTATAAATATGGAATGAAAACATTTCATCATTGCATCATGTTAAAAGACCATCATACCACATTTGAACTAGGATTACCCATATTATAAATATGGGATGGTTGAAAAGCCATACCCCATGCATTGAACAAAGGTTACCTCATAGTAAAAATGGGATTCCATTATTCCATTTTCAAATAGGATTTCCCCAAATTTTTTTGGTATCATACCACACCATGTTCCCAAATTATATATTGATTGATTCCTATAATTATGGGAACCATATGTATGAATGATAGTATCATCTTTGGGACCATCCATGAGTTTGTTAACACTATGACCCCTTAGTATCAATTACAGACCCTGAATTACGGCCATAAATTTTATACAGTTCCTTTTAAAGTTTTTATGTGGTTCATTGAGCATCCTTGGATATATTCAAATCAGTTTTAACCTCTTCGGTTCCATGTGTATACCTTTTAAGTGAAAATAACACATTGTAAAAGAAATACATATTTAAATATTTTTCCATGGTTTATAGTGTATATCCTTAAACTATGAATTACACTTTCCAAAACAATGCATAGACTGATTACCTTCTTTATGGGGATATTTAGAGTCTCCTGAACCTCTCACCTACAATCCCAACACTAAATTAATCGAATAGCTAGGCCCCTAATCCCATATAATGGTCAGAGTATTAAGACCATAAACTAATATTTTCTTTCTGGTTGATGTAATATTTCCTTAATCCACTTGAAACTTATGGGTTTAAATCATAAATACTTATATTCCCCATAATCCTTCCAAAATGAAATTTGGTGTGGATACTAGAGAATTGAATCACACATGGACATTCCCTCATTTCATATCTAGACACTGAGTCCTCAGTTTGGATTTATGTAGAAATTAAGGTATGAATGGGACTCTTAATAGCATTGGTGTCTAGCCAGGGCTCACATATCATCATTGGCTAGCTCCTAAGTAGATATCTAGATAATCATAGTGGATATTATGTTTAAAACATGGTCAATAGTTGACCCTTCTTTTCTCATCCCATTATTTTCTAGTGGGGTTGTGGCCCCTATGTTTCAAACATGGTCAATCGTCAATCCCCACCCATCGTTCACCCCTTATGGGTATCCCAAAAGTTATCCCTGAACTCTTTCTACATCCCTATGTTTTTGTAGAATTCCAAAACCCACGGTATTACCCCTTCATGAATATATGTGGGTCCACTAAGAAGGATAGTGTCAACAAGAATTTCACAACCCAACTTCTATTTGACCTTTGTGTGTGATTTCATGTGTTTGGGTAATTTCCTCACCACTCCAATTCCCCCACACCATGAAAGAATACCATAAAAATAAGATTGATTGTTTTCTTATTACCCATATGGCTAATCCACACACAACCCAAGTCCAATAATTATGACTATAAATTTCAAGAAATCCATCAATGGATTTTTTTTCCCAAAAATGCCTTATTTCCCTCATCCACATCATGATTTTAATTCCACTACACAAAATATATCTGTTTTAGAAGATCCCAAGGTATAAACACTATGAACATAAAATATGATCTTATAGTCATTGAATCATGACTCTAAAATGTATGACTGTTCCCGAGGGAATGCATTGTGTGACTTAAAGTCCTTCTATTCCCTAAATTCCCCTTTATAATTTTCCATCTCCCCTGCAAAAAAATATCCAATTGACATTCACCCTTATCCAAACTCTAGGAACAAAAAATAATTTCCCATAGTTCGATATTCATGAACATAAACTAAAATCTACCCTAATTTCAATACGACATGACATTGAACAGGTTACAAAAATTCCAAATCATTACTAACATAAACTATTTATAGAATATAGACATTGAGATCTATGAATTTAAATAGTATATCCTAACATACACAGTGTATGATATTAAACTATAATCATACAATCGAAAATTCTAAAAATTCTCATATGGAATGTATGGTTTTGAAAATAAGCATTACCTCTTGATCTCTACATTTGATTCCTTATGATAATAATGGGATGCTGATGTCCAATAATTAAAAAGATAATTTTTTTTTACTCTTCCCCAATCCAATTAGTATTACCTTTATATATTTTTTCGTTTGATTCATGATATTAGTTTTTTATGTGATCCTCCTTTAGATCCATTCACGTCGGGTATTTCCCCTTCCCCACAACAAAAATATACTCTAGGAAAATAGTTTTATTTTAATCAAATGATGAAATTAAAATGATTTATTATTGTCCAGATCATATTATATTAAACTATGTGTTACTATCATTGGTAAATTTTCACATAGTTCATAGCCTCCTTTTTTTAGTTACATAATGTTTTAACTCTTGCACCACATGAATATAATTGATCTCCTTTCATCCCATGGTCAAGACTGTATTACCAAAAATGTTGTCTGTCGTCTCATGAACTATTTGTTTCTGGATTCCCTACCTCATGGGATATATAGTGACTCCTAAAATTTTAGTCTCGAGGCCCAGCTACAGATTCATCGAAAAATCATTTTTTATGAATGTTGTGATTTCCTAAAATATCCCCCGAGCCTCCCCCATCTAAAAGATCCATTAAACTACCTTGACACATTGTTGTGTTGGGATTCCATAATATTGTGATATTAGGAAGTAATGTACCTTGAAAATTAAGTTAAATTTTGGTGTTACCTATTACATATCGGAGATGTGCTTGAACGAGGAATGGTATTACCTAGTATCAAATCAATGAATATGCTGTTAAATAAAACACGATAAAAAAGGATAAAATTCTCTACAAACAATGTAAAACTATATCTATACCTCATGTAAATTTGGGATGGCTCACATCCATGTATGATAAGATTAACTAATCTTATTTGAGAGGGTATCCTCTGATCCACATCGGACTTCCTTGAAGATATTTTTCATAAGGCCATGGACCAATAAGTAATACCTTGATCTATTTACTACCTTCCCAAAAAAATTTACATTGAACATGGGTCGTCTTAGAACTCATTCAAATCTGTTCATTACACATGAATGCCATGCCAAATACTTTAGGGAATGACTTGGTCCAAAAAACACAATATAAAATTAATAGTTAATGCTATGTCCTAACATTATGAATTTAATCTACATGTAAACCCATTTGAGAATGTGTAGTGTGTATTTGGTATTCCTTGGACATCCATTCACATCTATTTTTAAACTCACTGCATTATGAGTGTCAATCCATAGTGTTTCTTGGTCCATGAATTATGACTATAAAGTATTTTCTATTTGTTTAAACACCATGACCGTAAATTGAAAACAATGAACAAATCAACAAAACCATAATCTATGTGTGGCCAGTCTATGGAAAATTTTTCACAACATCATATTAAATCCTAAAAATCTTTATTCATGTCAAGTAACATTCATCAATTTCACAAGAATTATTTTGATACACCGATCACTCTTTGTCCAATACTCAAGCACTTAAATAGGGTTAACGTAATTTAATTTTTGGATAATCCCAATGGTAGTTCCTCCTTAGCCTCCTATTAACTAAATCAATTATTCAAAACAGTAAACTAAAACTATACCCCAATGTAGTGAATATGGGATTATCTGTTGGATTGATGTGAGAAATAAATGGTAGGTATCTTGGTACGTAAGCCTCACATACCGTGCATGGCAACATAATTTTAAACTATGGGATGCTTCCCCAACACTTGATTCTAGAAAATATGATACCTCATCCACACTAATTGATGAAATAAATCCCATTCACATTCCTCATTAGACAATAGGAAACAAGATGTTATATTAGTCTACCTCATGAGAGGCACTATATTTTGGTGTTGGTGATCTATAACATCACTATTATTCATTGAATGTTTCTTGGAATTAGAAACAACACTCCCCTATAATTTGTGCGATAATTATGTTCATACTGATACACCCACACTAATGTTCCATCAGATGGGGTGGCATAATTCTGAATGTGATGGAATCCATTCGAACATTCCAAACATCGTTTCCACATTTTACAAGTCCATTATTTGTATCCTCAACATCCTAGACATCAAACGACCCCCAAATGGAATGGTGTTTGGCTAAAGATCAGTTACCATCGTTGGAAAACATCCTGAAAAATGTAAAAGAACATTATAAGTCATGATCCATATTTTGAACATGGTTAGCATTCGACCCTCTTTTTTTGACCCCATTCCCAACAAAGAATAATAGGTGTCGTGTTTCGAACATGTACATAATTTTTCCCATATCATGACTCCATAGCCATTGTGTTTCTAATTTTTAACATTAGGATTTACACTCCCCATTCACCTTTGTATGGGTCAAATTCAACAACCCTAGAATAATTTCATTCATGAACTCGAGAACATTGGAATATAAGGTCAGATATTTATAGAGCCTCATTATCCACCCACAACCATTCTTAGTTTAGATCCACTTAGATGGATAAATTATCACAAGGTCATCCCATTCATTTATGAGAGATCATGACTCATGTGACCTTTGGTATTGCACTTTGGTCGTCTAAATAATTGGATTGAAGTGCGATAGTAAAAAATATATCCATTATTAAATGAAATGACTATATAAATTGTGGAAAAGGTGGGGGTATCGAAAATATAGTGCCTTATTTAGTCCTATAATAAGTCCTTGTATGTCTTTACATTAGAAAATGAGGGTTGCTACTCCGCCAACCACCATCGCGTGGCCTCTAATGCCTAATGCCACCTCTAGATCTCTTATTCATCATCATCTACAGTATAATGATGCTCGTAAACTTTAATATGTGAACTCTACCACTCATAATGGGGATCCGATATATGAGAAATTAGCATCATCATTAAATTCTAATCCTCCTCAAAAAGATCCCTCAATCTATTGATAATATATGATTGAAAGGGGGAAATGTGGTTCTGTTTTCACTCATATGGATGTCATATCTCTGGTTTTAATTATTTGAGATTCTAGATGTTTTCATAAAACTTTTGGTTCCATGATACATCAATATTTTTCTCCCTTCGTGCACCCACTCAGTAATAAAGTCATGAACTAGTGCATATTGACAATTTGAATCAACCCCTAGAGTGCTCAGATTATATAGACAGTGGTGAAGAGACCCAATCTAACTCACAAGGTCTGACTATTTTTATCTAGGTAGTGAAATATTGTGTGTTCATCCATTCCCTAAGAATGATTATGGGATTTTAATTATTGATATTAGTCAAAAACCCTTATTTATTTCCTAGAGTTTCTGGCTCATACTCAGGAAATGTCATAAGGATTAAAGATGTATGTTCCTCTACTAGGATCCTCACAATTAGTTCTGGCTCTATATTATGATTTTCATTATCCCCGCATGACCCTTCCTCAAAAGATTCACCCATTCATACCTAAACCACCACAACACCAGTGGGATCACTAGTAGATGCAGCAAACTATTCTCCCATAAATAAGGTCATATTAGCATGAATGACTGATTATTCATGAACCAGGTCATCTATAAAAGAAGCTACCCCAATTCTATGGCCTATACTGCTTATAGATAACTGAACCTTTCATGAAATGCTTAGAATAGGAACATGCCAATAAATTCTATCAGAAAATGATCAGTTGATAATATGTTGGAGGTAGAAACATACATGGGATGAGCATTGAAAAATTGAGTCCCCAATGTCTCAGTATGGATTTCTACTATAGGGGACCATTTACTCCAGTTGGAAGCATAGAAATTGGTACCTAGACTCCTAATGTTGGTATAGAATGTGCCACTTTTGAACATTAATGAAGACAAAACAAACATGTTTAAATATTGATATAAAAAATTTGATATGGATCATGTGAATTGGGATGTTATCCGGCCTTAGAAAATATAGATTTTAATGATGATTCACACCAGGAATGCTACTTCCACAGCAGTGGGCACCGCTATAATAATAACAAGGCATGGACCACATAGAATATGAGGAGGAATATAGGATCTATGTTCATCAACATCAATTACTTAACTCCCCCCATATAATTCAACCCCACGTATAGAATATATACTATTATCTACTACACATAGTTGTTAACCTTCTACCCCTTTATAAGGGGAACCGTTCCCATTGTGAAGATGATCATGTTAAAAACATACTCCATTTAGAGCGTCTAGATAAGGATGGATAGATTGAATAAAGTCGGTGGTTTAATAGGACTACCTTAATGAGTATATTCGGTTGTTCTTCTATGGATACAATTTCACCTATTTCCCAAGGACTATATTGATCAACTAATGTCCCGTAAGAATATTTTTCATTATTTCCCTAACAATCCTTGTATTCTTGTTCCTCCCCAGATGCGTCATCAAGTGGAAAATTATCCTCTAGACATGGTTGGCCACAAAAAATCAATATCACTAGGGTGGAAGTAGGATCATACACCCCCTCTTCCAAAATACGTATCCCTGGATGTTAGGTGCATATGTCTCTATAGAATCAAACCATGGCCATAATCATGATGGACCTAACCTTTAGGATCTCGATTCTATCCTGGACTTTCTTTCACCACAAGTCTGTTGTCAACATTGAAATTCACAAAAACCTCCAAGTTGACTAGAGATAAGGAAACACCACATTGACACCTTCTAATAGAAGGTACCTCATCTTTTCCCCGTGAACCTCACAATATTGGCTTGTCTTATCTTGTAAGCCACATGATTTACCCTAATGTCTCTTCTAAGACCCTTCTCCTCTTAGTTGTGGGGGTGTAACCATGACCACTTCCATCACCACTGCTACTCTATCCTAAGTATCCACCATTTCTGGTTATTATTCTTAATGATAATACCTCTTCCTACATTATATCTACAGAAGAACACTAGCATGATCAATCACATGAATGTGCATCCACATGTGTGCCTTTAGATATGCTACTTCCCTTTTACTAGAAAAGTCAGTTGATAGGTCATCATCGACATTGATAGGAAGATGGATAGTGGGTTTCTCAAATCATGTGCTCAGAAGAATACACCAAATATGATGAAGGGTATATTGTCCTTTATCATCACATACCATTGTGTAGATTCTCTTCATCACCCACTAGAGACAGTCGTACTACTTTGAATACTATTATGGTGTGAATGGTTCAGATTTGAAATGGCTATGAATCCTAACCTCATCACATTTACCAATAAGCTCTACTGGTACTAATCTTATTCACATGTCCCATTTAGGTTGTCTACCATAAGAATAACTATGGATGACAAGGGAATGATGTTTAATTTAGTATTGTTTCTAATCCGAATATTGACACTTACCTTGTTTAGGTTCACTGGTCGGACCCTAGAAATGTTTAGCTGATATGGCCTCATTATAGTATTTAATAAATAATGGATTAGGAGAATTTATATCCCCCAAACTACGCCACAATACATACATTAAATAACTATAATGGACCCCATATCCTACTTCATATTATTACCCTCACCACATTGCCCAACAAGTTATAGATTTAGGCCAACCTGGGTACCCATAGATTGACTCAGATGCCATTCACTTGGATTTACTCTATCACATGCATCCCCATGCATAGTCTCATCCATGTTTCCATGAACATATGAATCCATATGCTTTGAAAATGATGAAATAAAAGTGGTTTTCCAAAATAGTGACTACCATCCTTCATCCATGATATACCACCATGTCTCAACTACCCCCACTAGGATCAACTGATACAATCAAGAATTTCTCCTCTATATTTCTATCAGGAATCGATTTACCTTCCTCGGAGTCCTCAATGAATGATTATTATTTAGAATCATGTAAAAACACAACTTGAATAGGGTTTCCTTGTGAAATGTTGGATCATCACCCAAATTCTACTTCAATTTTTTTAGAGGGTTTTCTTCGGGATATGAGTATTCTTCCTACCATTCCAAGTGTTATCTAATGGATGGAACTCATTGTACTAGAACCATTATAACAAGATCGAACCTATGTAGTGGAGATCCCTAAACCTATTCTCACCACCCCATGATGAATATTTTAGGTTTTCATATCTGGGGACCATTAGATAAGGAGCTCTAGTACAAGCTCTTGATGACAATACATATTGAAATGCAATGTCCATGCCGGCACATATAGTATGGTCTATCACAAATACACTCATTACTCCATGAATGTATAGAATACCTAATACTCAAATTCACATTCACTGGTGATATTGTTGAAAGAATGCATGTACCCGTCCTTGTTCAGACCCTCACTATTGTCCCACATGATTCTTTGATGAATGTTATCAGAATTGGAGAGTTATAATTATTCCTCAGGATCCTCCCCCATCCCCATCTATGTCAGGACATTATGTACATTGATGGCCACAACCCTGTGGATCTGCACATAATGGTTGTGAGCATTGATGTTCCAATGATTGTTTTCTTCTTCAAGTGGTAACCATGATTACAGAGTATTGACCTTGAAATCTGTGATTTCCACCCCGTTTGTTTGCCATAATTTCAATAGAAAAAGGTAGTAAGTCATTGGATATATGCTCGATGAATTCTTTCATATAAACAACCTCATTTTTTTGGAAATTTATCTCCTAGCTTTAGGGATCGTTGTGTTTCTAGCCATTTCATCTCTCTAAGAAAACACAATATCATTTCTCTCTATTTTTTTTGGTGGACTGTTTTATGGGGATTCTATAATGTTTAAGAAAAGTGCACAAAATATATATTTTTCAAAGAAAATGTAGAAGGGTATCATGTAAGATCAAAAAATATGGAGAAAATATGATTTTATTCATGGAAAAATCTTCACAAAAATATCATTCATGAACGAAGTGTTGGATCTTGTTTCTTCCATAAATAGAAAATTATTCACGTGAGAGAAACAACCTATTATGGGTAAAGTAAAGGATTTGTAATGAGGGTCCCCTCTACTTAAATCTTTGAACCAACGTATTTTATTGATGTTAACTACCCTTCTATGATCTAGCCCAAATTTTTCACATGTCTATTGAAATACACCTCTCTTTTTCGTTCCCCTCGAATGATTATCTTTTGGTCCCTTATCTACTATAATTTTGATGGGGGGATTTTGTGGTAACGAAATCTCATTTGAGGCCTTAAATATCCAGTTTTTTGTAAATTGAATTTCTAGTAAACCCCAATGTAATATTCCACAGTTGATGAAATAGGAATGCGCAAGATTGAACATCTTCACAGAAAAACTAATATTAATGAAAAAACCTCTTAAAAATTTGATATATTTTTTTCATTATTAAAACTAGGCTACACTATTTTCCAAGGCATGTCTGTGCATATGTTATTTTTCTCACAATAGAAATATTCTTTGTGTGGAAGAGAATAATTTTGAGGGCATTATTCATTCACACCAAATGTGATGTCTATATCAACATCATTCATGGCCAAAATCCCATATCAATGTGAGATGTTGTGAGAAAATCCCTTTGATTTCCCAAATCTATGCATTACCACCACTGAGAATAAGGTAATAAACAAATCCCCTGCCCCCTCTCCTGTAGAGACACCATGAAAGATCAAACACCTCCTTCATTCACAAAAGTATTCTTCTTCCCTGATATAATTCAATGAAGTTATTCTTCCACTAAATGTCTCATGTGGATAAAAAATTTACTTGTCCCATTGTTCAGTGACCCTCAAATGACCTATCATAATAAAATTTAGGTGACTGAAATGGAACTCCTTCTGTGAAACCCCAACCTTGCACGTAACTCACAACATTTTTCACACCAACTCCATTTGGATCCATGGACTTTCCTTATTTTAGTTCACCATTCTCATGAAACTAGAGATTGGAATGACCAAAACGTTTTTGAAAATCTTTCTTGAAAACCTCTAAACCTGTATGCAATAGTTTCATGGTGCCTCACATGATGTCCCCTATGAATTTAGTTCATCTATTTCCATAACTTTTTATTCTCAGCATATGTACCATAATCCCTATTTCTACTAAGCATAGGGACCATAATTCGGACCTCATGAGCGATCACTCATCCTATCATTGGGAGTTCCAAATCCATGACCCTTTTATATACACAATAGAATTGGGAATATAAAACCTACTGGTATGGGGTGAGTCCACCCATGTCTGAACATCAAAAGATAGAATTTTCTAGTTCCACATATTATTTTTATGATTTATAACTTGATGAAAATATCTTTAGCACATACAATAAAAATGTTGTCTTTCCTTGTCCTACAAACAAATAAGGCCCCACGAATGACCATAATGCGATTCCATCGTATTCACTCTTAGGGGTGAAACCCTAACATCATAGCGGCTTTCAGGTTTAAGACCCACATATTCTCCCCCATAATGGAAGTGTTATTCATCAAATGTGTAGGACACTGCATTTACCCCACACCACCTTAACCAAGAGAAATCCTATTATGAAGGATAGCTTCAATATGTATATCCCATAAAATCCCTTGTGGGTTCTCACTATAAAAAACTAGAATCATTTCCATATGATGTTAATCTATATGGATTAGTCATGTCACATGACTGTAAATAGTAGCCTGGAACTATGTGGGGTTTGATCCTTGTATTATAAATAATGTTCATAGGATGCCTCTCTGAGGATCCATCATGAACATTGATAAAATTAGGCTCTCACTCCTAGTAAAATACCAACTAGATCTTCCTCAAGGGGTATTCTAATACATCCATCCATGATCCACCTTGAGGGTTGTTCTAGATCAGCAATGGTAATCTCGAGATCTCCCTCCTAGGGATGCACCTCTCAGATCTACATCAAGGGGTATCATAATCCATCCATCAATGGTCCTCCTCCATGAGCATTCTAATCCACATCATTCTGGTTTCCCCAATGGTGTGTTCCCAAACATTGGAAAACCATCATGGTTTGACACCATCCCTTATATAGACTCATCTATTTGAAGTTCTTAAATGGGAGTTCTGATCCACCAATCCAGGGATTACCTCAATAGTCCTTTGACCATATCTTCTGTGTTCACCTACACATGGTATTCCAATCCACAGATAAACATTCTAGTTGTGGAATAATCCCTCCCAAGGGTGAAAATATTGAGTCCTCTTATAGGGGAGTTCTATTATATTCCTCCATATCCCACCTCAGTGGGATTCTAGTTCAACATTCTGGACCCACTTCATAAGGATCCATCATCCATCACCAGATGGGTGTCATCATGTCTCCTAATGACACACCTTCAACATCCACATCAATGGGGAATCCAAATCTGACAATATTTCCCCCATAAATAATTGTACCTATTTACATTTCCAAAATACATTAAAATCTTTCTTTGATCCATCTCTACAAGGCATTTTGATCTGTCTCCATAATATGTAAAACAGGTTGGCTTAAACCAAATACATACCCCACTCATATGTGTAGAATGAATGAGATAAAAAATATAGAATAATTATTCCTTTACAATTTTTTACCCTATGATGAAAAAATTATTAATTGGGTTTTATTGCCTATGATGCCTCATATTATTTTCCCTCTATGAGGAAGAATATCAGTGACCAATGCCCAAAATGACTAATCTCATAAATGAATGTTTATACACTATCTAGATGAACACTATATGAAAATAAATAGGTAGTGTAATTAAACAGTGTCTATAATGTTATAGAACTATTATTGAGTTCCAAAAACACTACTTAACTTCATGTGGGAGATCCGGACTATGTGACGAGTTCTAAGGAGGAATCCATCAAAGAAGTAACTGACATCCCATCATCACATTATGATCATGGATAAAACATCATTTATTAAGTGATAAAATCCACAATCCATTAGAAATATAGAATATGGGGGGAAATAAATCCATTAGGAAAATCCATATGATGATGCACTAATGTTCCCTAGTTAAAGCATCAGAAACAACGGCATACCATCACCACAAAGTGATGTAATTATTTTTCCTTGATCACCATTAAAAATTGTTTGTAAATATTTATCTATTGAATAAATATAATATTAATAACATTAATTTAAATCCAAAGGTGGTTAAAATACATCCTATTCGTATGAACCAAATCATTAGTGATAAAACATACATGATATAACAAATTTATTAACACTAGAAGCAATGATACTAATGAATGATTATAGGTTAACAAGTGATAATATTATATTAGTGGATAATATATAAAATTTAAAATATGAATATGGTTCTATATTAAATTATTAATATTTTTATAACCAATATACATGAGGATAATCATGTTCAAGAATGATGAAGCATGATGCAAGGTCTTTTTTAGTTCAATTTTCTTTAATTGGGTTATATCACATCATCCATGATTATACTATGTGAATATTATGCGTGAAATTAACATTGACATATTATTTTTTATTTAGACGTATATTTTATTTAATTAAATTTTTAAATCATAAAAACTTCACTAATTAATTATTACATCAATTTTTAGATATTTTTAAGGGGTTTCAACTCAAATTCCCTTCATTGAGCAGTACATTAATATTATGAACCGAATTTATGTTAAATAGTATATATAATATCCCTTTACATATTATTTCAGGAATGATTCATAATTAATGGTATTTTATGATATTATTAGAATTATTTCATTAATGGGATCAGACATGAATATTATCATGTGGTAATGATTTTCTTAATATAATTTCTATTTAGTGGGTAACACTTCTACATCATTGAAAATTTTATTCTATTTTTATTTGTGAAATGGCCTCTAATTTTATTATTTTTTATTTCCACATTATTATTTCCATTTTACTTTCTTACACAAAATAATTTCATTTATTTAATTCTCACTCCAATTAGACAATCATTATTGGGGATTAATCCAAAATTCCCACTCCGTTAAGACATATTTTCTGTTATAAAACTATTTACTTTTTTTGTGAATATAATACCATTAATATTAATTAAAAATTAATATATTTCTTTCATATTTATTAATTTTTCAATTAGTTATTAATATTTTGAGGTTTTATAAAAAAAATATAACTGAGTTAATAATTAATTATTTCAATATAATTTTTCATGGATTGGATGCATTTTTTTATGAAAGAATATTATAATATATCATTTAGAATATAAATATATTTATTTCAGTATATATATTCAATGAGTTATCCATTTTTATTCTAATGTTTTCTCTCTTTTTCACATGAATTGAGGGATGCAATGATTCAAATAAAAGATTATTTTTTTCTTCTTTTTCATCAACATTATATTTTACATCAATTTTAATATTTTTCTAACATTATTTACAAAAGTAAATATTATGTTTTAAAAATATTTTTTAATGGAATTTCAATTTCTCTTTTAATTTTTATAAGGATTAAAAAAAACCTATATGATGTTTTCTTGTGTGTCCTATTTCAACGTAAATTTTAAAAGTCAAAAGTACTGTTTTCTTTTCAATAGATATGATGTTTAAAAACATTCCCACAACCAAAATGGTTTATGATATTTAGATTACTCTACATGTTTTCAATTTTTTTATAAATAAAATAATTTAATGATAACATATTTTCAAATTACAATTACATTTTATTCTATTCATTAGAAGACCTGAATTTATTTAGAACCTGTATTTATGGTTAAGTGATGGTAATATTATACCTCTTAGTAATGTTGTGGTCATTATAATTAATTTGAAACATTGACATTCATGTGACCAGAATTTAGTAGACACATGATTACTAATAAATTTTCATATTCTTTATATCACAGATTTTAATATTTTCTAAAATTTCATCTATTCCTATTTATGTTGTATTACTATTTGATTAACTAGGGAAATTTTGGATTAAGGTATTATTTTCTCAATTTAGATATTTTTAAATAAATGATAATTTTATATGAATTAAATTGATCTTTAAATATATAAGGAATTAATTTCACATTCAATGATGGGTGTGTCCAAGTTATAGATATCACATCAATACCTCGACATGTCTCATTAGATAAACCGGTTAAAAATTATTATTAAATTGGATTTTTTGTTGTCACGTTTTCATAGATTCAACTGTATTTGTATGTGGATTTGTATGTAATGATATCCCAATTTCTAGGACTATGATTTCTAAAATTATTCATCTATATCAATTAGAATTCAGTTATTACTATAATCAAGAGATTATTTCATTCATTTTATTAATTGATTCCATTCATTCTAAAGTTATTTATTAAATGACATATGTTTTAAATTATTTTCATATCCATATTTATTTTGAATTATTTACTCATGATATATTCCACTCTTCATAACCTTTATAGGGAATTTTAAATCACTTTTATTTAGTTCCCTTTGCCAAGGATTTGAAGAAACCATCATTGACTAACATCAAGGATGAATAAAATTTAGATTCAATATGTATTTAAATATTATTTCAAATTTAAAATCAAAATAATTTTTAATATTTTTCATCAATTCTACTAAACTGATAAATCATTGGGGATGTGACCTCATATATCTTATACCAATCTAAAAATTTAATCAAAAATTGATTCTATATTTTAGTTTTTTTCTATTAGACGACCAGTATGGGTTACCATGATAGATTACATTCAATCACTGGTATTAATAACATCATTATATTATGGGTATGATTACATGATAATTAAAATATAATATCATAAAAAATAGTTCATTGATTATAGTGTTGTGTTATATAATAAATTATGGAATACTCATAACACCTGAATCCAAATGTTAAAAAGTAACTTGATCCATGAGAGCATAATAGTGGAAGTATGTCATGTCCCAAATGAGCTTCATAAAGTATGTTATAATCATAATCACTGAAATATTAACAAAATTATACCCACTCATACATTTTTTCACGTGTTAGTCCTAATATAACCACCCATTTACCATCATTCGTATTTTTGATAATGTCATGTGTACCTTCTTTCTGGGATGGGGAAAACATTTTACGTACCCTATTTTTGGCATGGGATAACCTTACATGTTCCATTTTATCTCAACGAAAATTGAGCATTACATAATGCATTAGAGGACAATAATGTAGCCACATATCCCATTATAGGAATCCATTCATTTTTATTTCATGTGATCATGACAAAATTATCATTTCACTATATCATAAAATAGGAAAATAAAAATTGATTTCAGAAAATTTTGAACATCATACTCCTAAAAGAATTAATTTTTAATTTATTGGTCTTTGAAAACAAAATGTGTTTATGTCTATTCTGAAAAATTATAATAAAAAAATATGTACCTGGAATTATAAGATAATATCCCAATTAGACCATAATTATCATCAATTGATGTTTATATATATTGAAATTTACATTAAAAAAACATATACATGAAACATAGAAAATACACTCTATTTTCTATATAATTAAAAATATTAATTCTCAAAATATTTAGAAATGTATTTAATTTTAAATTTTCTATAGAAACAATTAAATTATTATTCATATAATTGGTATTCTATGTGTTGGTAAATTAATATAATTGTAGTTACATTAAACAACATTATTTTCGGAGTTTGGTAAAATGTTAAAATGTGTCCCATCCAATAAATGTAAAGAAGATTTATTTTAACTAATTTTTTATATAATAAATCATTTTTAAAAAATTCATGAGAATGTTATTTTAGAGAATAAAAAAAAATTCATTATTTTAAAAAAACTATTTTTGAAACATATTCCCATATATAGAGAGAAAAAATGAATATTTTCTTAAAGATAATTCTGTCAATTCCTTTGGACTACAGGTGTAAGGGTCTGGAAATTATTGTCCCTTCCCATGGTGCGTAAGGGTTCTATATGAACCTTGAGTATGTACCATGTTTTTTTTGTGCTGTGGTAGAAAAAAGGATAGGCTATAGAATATATCCTTGGGTTGCGCCATAGTGTAGCCCTCTATAGATTCAAGTAGAGATATTGTAATGTACATGAGATTTTGATGATAAAATGGAAAAACAACTTTTTTAGAAATGATTGTATCATAGTGAAAATGTTGTGGTGTAGGACATGTGTCTGAATAATCATGGATCAAGGGGGATAAATGGGCAGGGTTCATGGTGCTTCATTTTTTTTAGGGAGATGTTATTCCATAAGGGTTTTTTTATGGCATAGATTCATATTTGTAAAGTGGGGTCAGCAGTGTGGGTTGTCTTCTATGTCATAGTACCTCCCCTACGTATACCAAATTTATAATTTTTGGTTATAAATATTCATATATGTGAAATTATCAAGGGTTTATGGTTTGGTTCCAATCCATTAAATTTTCATCCTCATATTTTTTAATAGGATTTGATATGGTCCTACGGTATCTTTATGGTTTACAAAAATTCTATTTCTGGCATATCCAATATGGAAGTCAACCCAAATTCCCCCACATATCTATATCTCAAGCCATAGGTATCCTTGGGTGATTTCTAACACTTTTTAAGCCTTTTATGATTACTTTCCTTCCCTAATTCATGAGATAAAATAGTGGAAATTTTATGTAGTTTATTACTATTTTCTTATGGTTTCTCTATGTAAGATCACATTTTCAACCTAATCCTGTTGACATGATATGTTGTATTATCTCTATCATCCTATAATAATTTATTTATTTATATCAGTTTATTCATGTTAATTCACCCTTGGGAGATCATTTTATCTTCATGAGACAGGTAATTGGAGAGTAGTGTTTTCCTTCTATTTTCAATTCACAAATATCAGATGTTTGCGTACTGAGATTCATTGATACTCATTTTTATTGAAATTAAATAAAAAATTAACCTTTTTATCCATTTTTTGGTAGTGAAATCAATAAAATAATGATAATAATGGATTAAAATATATAATTGGTTTGTGTTTGTAGTGATCAGATGTGGTTTCTTTCCATTGAGACACTAATTTTCCCTTTATATTGTAGATTTTTTGATTTCTATCATATTCCATTTAAATATTTTAATGATTGGTTTATTATTTTCCAATCATTTTAAAATTGTAAATAATATTAGGGTGGATTTTTTTTGGGGATAAAGATATTAATATGCATTTTTGATCAAATCATTGACTCTCATAAATTCATGGAAATTAAATTTATTCCAAATGCATCTTGATTATTGTTTTTATTTCATGTGTTAATGAAAATTCTAAATTATATGATCTTTAAACAATATTAAATGGTTAAAAAATGGAAATGAAAGTAATATAGAGTTTTTATTCTCACAATATAATGAAATTTTATTTAATCTAGAGATCATTATTAAAAAATTGATGGATTATTATAGATGATTCTTCGGTATTCATAGTTAAATCATATTAATAATGAATTATATATTTAAAGATAGAATAAATAAAAGTTTTTTGATAATGATAAATTCGTTGGAATGATATTTCCCTTTATTTTTAATGGTAAGATTCCTTGTGATGGGGCCAAGAGAGCTTCTTTTCATGTTAATTATAAATATCTTATTTCGAAGGGCCCATTTATCCTTATTTACTATGTTTGGTTATTGTTTCCTTGTGATTTTACACATATGTCATATTTTTCATAATATGGATTGTGATCATAGGATGGATTAAGAGATATGGGTTGGGAGGCCCAAATGGCATTGTAGTGGTTGATTCTTGATATAGATTCATCTATGAGGATATTTATTGTGGTGCTAGGGATGACACCAGGATGAATGAATTTGTTAATTCTAGTATTACTAGTTCTATGGTTTATATGATTTTGGATTCCTTTTTCTTTATGATATGGAAAATATGGATAAAAATGTATCTTGATTTTATACATTCCTTTCCTAACTTCTTGACGGTGATGGATGTGATTGGTTACATATCTGTATTTGATGGTATAATAGGTTTTTTACTAGATTTCCAAGAATTATGGAATGTAAATAATATTTAATAATATTTTCACCCATGTGGGTGGTTCTTACTTGAATCCAAATCCTAATTTAACTATTCCAAGATAGTGGACTTGGTTTATATTATTCTGGTACAGAATATGCTTTACTATAATTGTATATTTAATTTAATTTAGAACATTGTAAATTAATGGTTATTGAAATGTTAAATTAAAAAAATATAAAAAGGAAATAAGAAATTTAACGCATCTCATTAACATCTTTTGGGATTATAGGATATCTATTCAATAGCAAAAGAATATGACTTTCCATATAAAGATAGCTATTCATCAGTGTAAATTTTTTTTTTCCCATAGTGTTATTGTGAACTCTATTTTATCCTATAAATATTGTGATTTTATACACTACCCAACAAATGTCAGTTAAGGAGACTGACACCTAATATAATCTGGGAGAATTTTTCCCCAATATCTCGATGGGGCGATGAATTGATAACTACCCAAACTGGACCCACTCTATCCTATTGGTATGAATATATTCTATTATGCACGATGGTTAGTTTCCCAATTATATATTTTTAGATTGTAACAATGTCTTGTGGTTACATAAAAAACATATATCCCCATAAATATTAACTTAAATTTTATTATTGTTATGATATGTATAGGCTATAATGGAAAGAGGTTTCGTATGTAGTATATGAACTATGATGGTTTTATGTATACTCCATGATGTATGATACACGTAATACGAGCAATTGTGACTCTCAAAAAGTACATCGTTACAATATGTATATGTAATATACATATCTATAGATAATGAAATGAATGATACTCTTGTTTTGATACCTATACATGCTATTTATGGGCTTAAATTATATTGGAGAGAGTTTTCATGAGGTGTACAACATTGGGGATGATTAGAAAACAAGTAGGGAAGTAGTAGAGAGCTACCCATGTTTTTTAATTACAAAAATATATGATCTCTTGTATGTGTCACATAATGGGATGTAGTCTTGGTAATGAATGGAATTTATTATTCTTGTTTATATGATGAGTTAGTTTCACTAGTATTCATTAGGAGTTAATTTTTCTTATAACATTCATGAGATGGTCTTGGGATAATCATAACGTGTATAATGTTATTCTAACTCCACACATATATAAGTTGTATTTCAAGATAGTGAGTGTTGGTTTATGATCGTTCATTAATTTACAATATTATGGTTTCTCAGAATATTCTTGGGATTCTTGGTCACATTAATGTTTTCATGTTGGTATTTCCATTTTCCATTCCTATCATATTTATCCTCTTAGATATTACATGTATGTACATGGGTGCTCTTATATATATTTAAGTAGGATTTTATTAGTGTATCTATATTATCTCTATCTTTTTTTAGTTCTATTATATGTTAATTCCTCTCATTTATAACAATCATATATGATTCTTAATAGTCACCATCCTGGGGCCAGTTCGAGGTGGGACTTGATAGGTTATCAAAACCCTTCTCTCACTGCCTTTCTAGAAGTGGTACTCATTATTCAGGATTGGGTCCTGAAAAATTTGTATCAAATGTTATTTGTAAGGGTTCAAGTATATTATATTGTCATATATATTTTTATATCATATGGTTTGGAAGGGAAATGTTTTCAATTTTTTTTAGAATGTGATATAAACATGGGGGATCTGCAGAGCTATTTGTATATAGAGAGAATTATGTTCTTCTGATGTAATAATTATTATTATAGAGCCTATTAAATGATGTGAATTTAATTGTTCTATAGAAATTTGGGAAATGATTATACAATGTTCTTCATTTTCCCTATATGTCAAATGGTTACACCATATTATTAATTTAACTTTTCTAAAAAAATTATTATTGCTTAAAATTGAAAGTTCTAGGTTTTGAAATATAAAAATTTATTATTCTGAAAACTATTTCCCCATACTGACATCCTTATAATTTATAACCAAATCTATTTTCCAAGATGTTATAACTGATCACCACATAGTATTTATTGACAAAACACTTAAATGATGACTAACGAATAGTTTTGGTAAAATATTATACAAATGTACAGGGGATCCATTTTTTAAATAGTCATAGAGGATTTCTGATATGAGGAAGATACTTTTTTAGTGGGATTTATTATTTAATTAACCCCTAGGTTCAATTATAAATGATGAGTTAATGCATAAAATGGTAGTAGCAGATATTTTTCCCCTGGGATCGTGGGGATTCTAAAGTCTCTAGGGAGAAGATTTGAGACTAATTCTGAGATGATTTTCATTCATTAAAGAAAATAGTGGCCAGTTTAAAGGTATTTTTCACACTTTGATTGTCTTATTCTAGTTTGTGAAAGTTTTTGACTATAATAGGACCCCTAAATGATATGTTTTAGATCTTTTTTATATTATGTTTCTAGGGAATGGTATATCAAGTATTCATTTCGTACAATTATTTAGTACCTAGTCACCAAATTTTTGATTTAAAAAAATCTCATGGTGATGGTGGGAGAGGAGTTTTTCTGAGTTAATGCGAGATAAAACCATGTATTTATAATATAGTAGGGTTCAAGATTCCTTATTAGGTCGATATGTGGTTTAGGGTTTCTAGTTTTCATTAAATAAAATATTTTGGATGTCTGGGGGAGTCACAAGGAGTCATCATCTTATTTATATTGGGTTGGAATCTCTCAATACTATTCCAATTGTATAAGATTCATTTTTTACTTATGGAGGCTGGGGTCATCAGTGGATAGAGTGGAATATCATTTTATGTATTTAGTGTGTGCTAGTTGTTCTTATTGAGAATACTTCTTTGAGATAGTTATAGAAAAATAAATGTTAGAAGAATAAATATTGTTGGGATTATTAATGAGGGGACGGGTTTATTGAGTAAAACCATAGATTCCTAAAATCATCAAGGGGTATAGTTTTACTATAGAGGCTATAATCATCAGGGTAAGAGAGGTTGTATAGAATCCCATAACCAGCTATATTGTACAACATTTCTAGTTATATGTGATCCATATATCATTTGATGTACCATTTTCTAGTTTTATACATGGGTGAATTTTTTGTTTGATTGAGGTGCTACACTCTCCTATATATTAGTAGCAAATATCTATGAATTTGGATATAGGGTGGAGAGGATTCTTGTACCACCAGTGTTGATCATACTATTTGGATTTCAAAAATATTTATAAAATGTTGGTAGATACTATAAGCATGTTTTTGGGAACAAAAATTTTGATAGACTTATTATTTCTACGCATATAGACATATTACATTATCCTCATCATGGATAGGTTGTATTAAATATATGCTATTATGGATTACAGCAAAAAATAAGTTGTTTTTTTTGTAACTGATGAGGATATAACAATGTTTTTTAATGTGTGAGTCCCTCAGATGCATCAAAGGCTTGTTCTATCTACATATTTTGTATTGTCCAATCTTACAATGAATCATAGAAGATCACCAAACTATGTTTTCCATGGATATGGATGTGTAAAATATTTTTTCCTTATAGAGGTAGTGGTGTTATCTCCCCGGTGGGAGATCAGCATTGGTATCAAGTTGTAATTGATAATTTCACCATTCTTGATATCTCTCTATATGATGGTTCCTTCTGAGTTATGAGATCTATGAGTGGACCATGATGAGCTGTTGTGGTAGTTTATGTTTTTCTATGTGTCATCATGGGGTGTACCATTTATTTTGATTTTTAATGGAAATAATTGCTTCTATATTTTTCTATTATCATCAGTTAATCTATGTGATAGGGAATAACCACTACCAACTTCATTAAATTATTGATTTTTTCGATTAGTTGAAATTATATTTGTCATTATTGAGGATCAATATGGATTTTGATATCATCATATGTGGGAGATGGATGATCAAATTCTTAAAACCATTATCTGATGTCATCATGGAAATTATAATTTTTTTATTCCATTCAGTATTAATAATTGTTTTTTTATTTGCATGGGTTAATGAAAAAAGTGATAAGGGAGTTCTTGGATTATTTCATAGTGGTTTTCATGGATAAAACCCATCTGTACTCTAAGTCTGAGGAGGAGCATAGTTAACATCTTCATGATGCATTGGGATTTTGGTATCATTAGTTTCAATTCAAGAGAGTTGTCTATGAATGAGTCTTGGGATCAAAATGTTTAATTATTCGCGAATATAATTTACCATAATGGAATACCTGGGAAAAATTTACAGACATAGAAAAATGTTTCTTGGGAATCCACAAAGGGTGTAGAAGCGTTTCTGAATTTCTGTTGACCTATAAGATATTATAAGAAATGTGTAGGTGATATCTCTTGGTTTAAAAATATATTGATATCCTTGAAAATAAATGATTGTGAGTATTGTTAGAATAACCATAGTTATAATATTTGTTTTATACATGATCGAGATCGTAGTCAGTGCCCAGGTTCTTTATCTACTAGAAGTTGGATTTTATTTAGTGTTTTTCTTTGACCATTGATTTCATAGGTTGTGTTGTTTCCTGATACAGGTAAGATCATTCATCTATTATTGGTTTATGAAATTATGTCCCCGTGATCAAAATTTTCTCCCCATCGTGACCTCAAGTTAGAATTCGTTGTGCATTCCAATAAGTTGTGGAGACATTTACTCTTCAGTAATAATTTTTTTAGTATCATCAACTCCAAAATAATATGTTATTTCTTCTCATTTGATTTCATAAACATTAAATAACTATGGTAGATTGAATTATAGCAGGATTATAACTTTTGGAAGTCAAATGAAAAAGGAAATAGAAATTTTTTAGTTGATTACTTAAGTAAGAAGTCATGTACTATAACAATATGAGATTCTGTAGATTCATAGTGAGTGACAGAGGAAATATTAGTGATAGATATAAATATGTTTTAGGATGGAGGTAGATATTTTATTCTTTATATAAAAGTGTATTCATCATTGATATAGTTGGTAGGGATGTCCAGGTTGGGGGATTGTGGGGTAGATATTTTTAGAGATGGATATGTGATTGGAAATTACATAGATGGTTGGATTGATGATGAATAACACTATATGTTGTTCCATGGGAGGATAATATTACCATTGGGGATAAAAGAGATATTACTCTATGAATTACACAACAAACCATTATCGGTACATATCAGTGTGAAAAATATTTACCAAGATTTGGTAGAATAATTTTTCTAGCTAAGGTTGAACTATATAGTTGTAGTGTTTATATCTCAATGTTCATTTTTTCATATAGTGATGTTCATGTACTAGGTAGTCATTAGTTTTCTACATCATTTATTGTAGAGACCCTATTTTTCCTTGAATTACATTTAAGTATTTCTAAATAAATTTCTAGATCCAGTTTCTATGATAGTATTCGATTCCATGGCCTCATGTACCTAGAAATAATTTTATAATAATATTAAATAAAATTTATATTATAAGAAAATATTTTATTAATTAAAATAATGTAACTCCAAAATGGAATATCAAAATATAAATATGATACCACATTATAGTATGGAACATGATGTGTACCCTATGTGGAACCTAAAATTGGTCATAGTGGGTGGTTTAAAGAAAATAAATCATGTGATGTTTATGTATAGTTATATAAATATTAAAAAAATTATTTAATTTTAATTATCCTAATTCCATTTTTCTATTTAAACATATATATGGTACAATCTCTAGGGTTAGTCGCATATCATTGGGATCGTTTCACCATGACTTTTTCCACCTCTTATTTGAAATTAAGATTCATATTTCGATGAACCTATGGATGTAGAAAGCTCAACACAAAATGGAAATAATGAATCTTATAATTCAATAGAGGATAAATTCTTCAATTATGGTAAATTAAAAACATTGTAAGACTCAGATATTTGTAGATTCTTTAAAAATTGATTAAAGATTTTAGCATAAACATCTTCTTATATTTGATATGCCGGAATTTGGGAGATCAGATTGTTCACTTGTAAGAATATATATTGATTATTTAACTAATTTCTCACACAAATAACCCAAATATAATTTGTTGGACAATAAATATATGCCCTTTAATTTTTCACTATTCTTTCTATTGCTTTCCTCTCTTCTTTATTCATGTTGTTCAATAATTGGTCTACATATTTTCGAGTTGACATTTTCATATTGTATCGATCCGGATTGGAATCCTGGATTCATAAAAAATTCATTTGAGAGGGATTTTTTGATAAATTTGTCAGAAATTTTTTGGATAGATGGATATTGGTGATTACAATGAGGATAAAATTATTAATGAGTTTATAGGGTATTAATATAGGCATGACGGTGCAAGGTGGTTCATGTCGCTTTTTCACAGGTCAAAGAGAGATTAATTTCTGTCCATCAGAGGGACAAAAACTACATGTTGATGTAATTTAATTTAATTTTGGGAGCCTTAGTGGTGAGATAATAAGTATAAAACTAAAATCTATATGTGTGGGAGTATATATAAATTTCTGGAATAATCTAAAATACACACCATGTAGTTCAGAATAACACACTCTTTGTTACCCTTATGGCTTCAGTGATACAATTTTTGAGGAACAATAAGTGTCTCATTCCATGTGGGATCCCTAAATTCCATGTGAACGTTTTTTTATATGTTTTATACTTTGATAGTGCACATGCACCTTCCTGACCAGGAACACATTGTGTTACGAAGTACACAGACACAAGCGTAATGCACGGACATGACTATGGAGTATTGGAAGGACTTCGGGTGTCATATACACACTATAAAATTCTCATATACATAATGTATAACTACATATGAAGTGATACCTATATTTATAGGTACATTTATTGTTTATTTAGAAGGAAAACATGCGGTATGGGTCCCCTTACATTCCATGTAACGCTTCATTCCTTTTGAGGACACATCAACATCATATATAAAACTGAACTCATATATTATCCATTGCATATCATATCCTTTTATTATTAATGTTGAAAATTATGATGTCCTTTGTATTGGATTTCTGATACTATGATAGATTTTTCTTGTGTGATGCGTCTTTAAGAGAAGATTAACAATAGCATGATTCCTAGTTTTATTCCATGCTTACTCCTCTATGTGGATGTAATTTTTGTATAAGTTCAAATTATTAAAAAAATAACATTATTTTTTACCAATAATAATAATTTTTATCACTATTAAAATGGGATATTTCACTTAAAATGATGTCATCATTGTATTTAGAGATGATTTGGAGGTCACACTATGATGTTGAAGAAAAATAATCCAAACTATAAATGATTCCAAAAACACGTGTATACTAAAATAGACATTGTAGCTAATATGTGAGTCCAATTTAGAGTAATTTTTATGGTAAGATCAAAATTTTTTATTTCTATGAATCTTTTAAATAAAACCAATCCTAATTCATCAATTAATGTGCCCAAAAAACTAATCTTCCCAAAATAATATTCTAATCGAAGTAAAAAAACTAGTTCTTTATGCTTCCATATCTTGAGATGTTTGCCACAAAAGAATGGACATATTTTTTGAATCTATAAATGTGGTTGTGAAAAAATTTAGTTTGTCCAAAAAGAAAAAATATAATATCTAGATGCAGAAAACCATCATCCAAGTGGCTTTATGAAATATGGTTGTCCTAAACCATATTCCATATTGCTTATAAGTTAGTACCATGGGAACCACATCTGCAGGTTCGAACAAGAGAGTGAAGTGCTGATAATTTATAGTTACATAATATTATTCTCATCCACTAAGAGTTTCCTTATCACTTTGTCATCATAGGTATAAATTATATGAAGAATGAGATCCACACAATCTTCCTCCTCCTATCGATAGTGGTCTAAACAGGGGGATTTCATTATGATGGATGTAAAAATATCTGACATAGTGTTTTTAAGCATTTAATTCAACTGTTTTGGTGTATTTTCGGTCTGAGAAAATTTCATTTTGATGTATATTACATTTATTCATGTTTAAATGATTTTTCATATTAATCTACATTGAATTCTCTTTACTTCTAACATATTGATGCGATATTTTGAGTGTGTGACTTGTGTTGTTCTGATCGGAAAAACCATGAATACTTTTCTTAAAAAAAGTATTTGATATTATAATTTTATTTAGAATTTTTTATACCATGCATATGATCTAGAATTTGGAAACACGATTGTTTTGTTCAGGTTTTGTTCAAAATGCATTGATATAAATACATGTAAAATAATCACGATTCTTATTAATTTAGACCAAATACTTTCTTCAACACTTTCATTATCTATATAATTATGATATGTAACTGTCTGTTTTAATGAGAAAATAAACCATGTTTCTAATATTTTTTAAAATCGACTTGGTTTTTAACTATTATGCTCTATAGTTAAGAAATTTTATTTTCAAAACTATTTAAAAAACAACCATTAATTTTTTTTTCAAAAATAATACACCTATTAAACAACCAATACTCCATGATAGAAGAACTACGGTAAAAAATATTCAATAAATCCATTTTAAGAACAAAATTAGTTTAAACTTTCACCACAAAATGGTAGATTTTTTTTCCGTTTTAATGAAGCTCATTGGGTTTATATGCATTTTTTTGATAATATTCATTGTAGATATTTTGAATATTAATTTCAGTTCTATCATACCATTACTTTATTTTTGTAATTTATATCATCTTTCATTTTTCTAAACTATTCCTTATAATCAGATATAGTTACCTTCGTTCGTACCTACATGAGAGTGAATTCTACGTAAGAGACACCGAGACACATATGTGAACGCTATGATGGAGGAAACACCACACCATGATGCTTTTCTACACTCTTTTTCTTCTAGAAAAAAAGATGAAACTAAACATAACCTATTTAAATGGATGAAAATAACTAAACACTAAAGTAACTAACCTATCTCATTGTATAAATCCATCCCATACAAATTCAAATATAAGGAAAGTGTCCTAATTTAGAACTAAAATACAGTTTAATTAACTTATTTTTAATATTCCAAGTATTTTCTATATAATACCTATATAAGAATATAAAATAATTACGCATTATGATTTCAATATTAAAACCTTAAAATTATGGTTAATTAAAAGTAAAACATATATAATTTACATTATCTTTAGTAGACACTAGAAAATATTGGTTATATTTTGTTAGTACCGCAATAAGAGGTTATAATGAAATTTAATACCATTTCGATGAAACTATTTCATAGCCTCTTGAACAAAATATCAAAGGAATGAAATTTCTAGAATAAGGAAATAAAAATAAGTAACATATCATGAATAGTATGAGAAATTTTAAAGGATTTTTCAATGTTTTCCACACCACCAAATAAGAGATGAACTATTAATATATTATATTTATAAAGGTTTAATTGTTATTATCGTAACATGACTAATGTTTCTGCAGGGGTTGATTTGTTGATAAGGCCTTAATTTCTATAAAGAAAATTATTGAAAACAGGGACCAAAACACTCAAAAAAAATTTCAAGGCCCATTGTGCCAATTCCATGTGTCAATAAAGTACATTGTTCTCTGTTTCGGATAAAGGTGGACATTGTGTTTGATGAGTTATGTACACCTCTCAAATAAGTTTTATTTTTAAAAGGGAAATCATAATTTCCTCATCCCATCCAATATGGTATCTATTCTTCCAATAACCAATATTATAACCAATTCCCTTAACTAGGAAAACCTTATGGGATTTGTAAGGCAATCATTACAAGATTCCCCTATAAGAAACCCATAAGGCATTATCCATACAATCAATTCAACCCTTTTTAGAGTGAAAACCAATCCTATAAGAAAGTGGGTATTCATACCAACCACATAAATCATGGAACTAGATGGGGGAAGAGTATTAATCCACCACCATGACCTTGAAATCCTCAAACAAAATAATGGAATTTGAAACACCCCCACCCCCAAACCTGATTCTATATAGAAGAACATAATAAAAAAATGGAAACAAATAACCTACAATTCCAAAAAACCACTAAATCATCCATTCAAGTCCTAAAAACACAATTAGGTTTACTCACTATCATAGTTTGAGAAATCCAATGTAATGGTTCATGTAAACTAAAATCTCAACCATTATTTAATACAATGGAAATGGTAGATGTCAGTTCCACAACCATTTAGTGTTGAATCCATCTTCAAAACCAAATGATTCATCTATTAATCTCATCCTCATTAAGGAAACATAAATTCAAACTATCTTAAATGATCAAAATTTGTAAAATACCACAAAAATATATAGTCTGTATATTATTGAGACTCTAATACCAACCATTCATCTTCCATTAACCCAAAGGTCCACCTCACCAACTAAATAAAATGAACCTAAAAATGATAAATAAATTGTTGAATCTCTCAAAATGATTAGGGTAGTATCCCCTTGATTGATTTTTTATCTAATTGCATGATACACCTTGTTATTATAGGATATTTGTACATGTTAAAAAATAAAGATGATGGAAAGGTGAGTATGGAGAAGAACTTCTCAGCATTGATAGAGCCATCACATCCTACCAAATGAAACTATCCTAGAACATTCTAAATTATGTGCACCGTAAGAGTCTATCTCTTATCCAAATACATGATTCATTATTGTGATTCTATATATTTGATTTCTCACTCAATTTTCTCTTCATTTCATACTTAGTAATTTCATACTGTAGGAATTATTGTTAAACTGGTAAACTAGAGTATCACACATCCCATTGTTGTGTGATAGGATTTTCTATTGTGGGTAAAAAATATAATTTTTCATTTTGGATTTTATGTATTTAAAATGGAAGATGATATGATGACTGGATATGTCACAATAATATTGGAGGAGAATTTCTTGGAAACTAATAGAACAAAAATTAATGTCCATAATGGTATAGTATATATGTAATTTTTTGGTTACAATATCCACTTCAACATCCTTAGTTCCATGAAGCACCCCTCAAAAGAAGAATCCTTATTTTCAGTTAATTTTTTGATGTACTCCATCCCATAAAAAAATTGATTTCATTACCATTATAAATATTTTGATTTTTAATTAACTATATAAATATTATGAAATGTATAATTAAAAGTATGATTTTACAATTTAGAAAAATTTCATGTGTGTTCATTAATAGATGATTTTTTGAACAGAGTGGACACAATGACCCATAATGATACTAATAACCTTGTAAATTCTTATTAATCATATAAGGATCTAACAATTTAGATCATAGATCATATTAAAAAACTATCACATTCATATTCACAACCAATAAATAAAAATCACCCTATAGTTGATCATAAATCACTGCATCAAAATTTGATATTTTCCTCTCTTGATAATGGAATCAAGATGATTGTTATCATTTTTATTTCACACCCTCTAGAGTTTGAATTTATGATTATTGTTGATTTAGGGAATATAATAAAACAATGGTATGGAAACAATCACACACTCCACGTATTATACCATCAATTTTCATGAATCATATTTTTAAAAATAATGAGGGCAAACTCGTGAGGTAAGAATAACACCGATTGAACCAAAAAATCCTCGATGTTGTTAAAAATGATGTAAAAATTATTGTATTATTGAATAATATTACACATATATAATATCTATTGGGTTCTTCTAGTGTAGGTTGTTCCTGAGAAAATACATATAATAATAATAAAAAATGAAAAAATAATCATCCAAACCGTGTCAGGAATAGTTATTGTGTTTGTAAAGACTACTGCAGATCAAACAAATACAGTAGGAATGAAAATTATGGATTGTAAATTATTAACTATATTCTATAGAGTTTAGCAGGGAAATAAAACTATTATTTCCAATATCGGAATTCAATAAATATTTAGATCTATATTTATTGGAAACATTTCATATAAAAGGATGATATTTAGTCTATGAAATTCTTTAGGAAAATTCTAGCGAGGTATGGTTAATGTTATTTCAAATTTCTTAGAGAATTTCAAGGATGTTTTCATGGATGATTTTACACTATATGGTTACTATTTTTATCGGTTTTTAAATATTCAATGTTATTTCCTACAACACTGTATTGGAATAATATTATATTAAATTACAATAAATGATATTTCATGGTGTGAGAAGGTATAGTATTTATTTATTTTATTTCTAGGGATAGTTTCCCTGTAGATAAATCAAAATTGGTTTTCATTTATACAATACAATTCCCCAATAATGTATTGCATTTGTAATATTTATTAGTTTATGCTAGATTTTATCGACGTTTCATTCAGGATATTAGAAACTTTTCACTTCCACTATAAAGGTCACTCAAAAAATAAAAGGAATTTGTTTTTATTCTGAATGTGAGGATTCAATTTAAAAATTTAAATATATTCTCACATAATTCCTAGTAAACCAACCAACTCTATAAGATTTTCCATTTTTTCTCATGTGTGATCCCTCAGAATATGTATTTGGGGTTTTATTATCATAATGGGTCTATCAAGCTCTTCATTTTATAGCATATTCCTCACGAAAACTATACATTCCTAGGAAAACTACAACATAAATGAAAAAAAATTAATTATGTTTTCCTTTGATAAATTCATGTCATCCAATTTAGGTTCTAATTTAATTGTTTTTTGAAACCATACAAACATATAGTATCTCTATAAGAAACATGAACCCAAACCATGTATTATTCCCTATATGATCGTGCATTAAAAATTTAATCAATAAATTAGTTATAAAAAGAGAGAATAATGTGGTGGATAACCATAACAGTAAGATCATTACATCCTAAAACATTGTCTCATCTCCTTGTACTCCCATGTATGAAACATTACATAATGAGAAATTATACCGAGTAAAAAATAAAATATCATGGTATTAAGAATATATAATATATTTATCTGAATCATGCATTCATACTAATTTAAAAAAATTATAATCAACTAAAACATGAGTCTGAAATATATATTTCAGATGCATCATACCATTAGAAAACATGTAGTGGTCACATACTAGTAAATTCTGTTCATGATAGATACTTTCAGTCTATCCATAGGTTTTATTCTCGTCTCACTATGGCAGGGGAAATATTGGACCCCAACAGAATGCTCCCAATGTCCTCAATTCTGGTCCCTTTTAAAAAAAATTATTTATTGATTGAAATGATATATTTAAATATTTTTTTCACATCGAATAATTTGTAATTCTCCTAAAAAAATTAATTTCCATAACTACCATTACACTTCAATGTTATTTTTTATAGATGTTTCCTTGACATTATGTGGCCATTTCACAATTCCTTCGGCCACATATACCTTTTTATGGTAGTTTATTACAAGAAATAATGGTTATATTGATGAATATATAGGATATATTAATCCTTGAAAGTTATGGAGTTTTTTAAAACATTATTTTTCTATTGGTCTGGACTACCTATGTTCATCATTAGGGACTAGGGTTTTCATTTCTAAAAATTAACTATTAAATCAACTTTTACATTGTTATGCGGTTCGACATAAAATTTATACTTCATATCTACCAAAACCAAGTGGTAAAGATGACGTGTCTAAAATAGTGGTATAAAAAATTCTTGTAAAAATGGATCAACCCAACATAAAGGATTGGAATCTATGAATCGATGATTAATTATTGTCTTACCATTGTACCATAAAAACTCCCATTCCCAGGTCACCATATTGGATTGTTTTGGAAAGCGTTTTCACATACCTGTTGAGGTAGATAACAAAAACTACTAGGCTATTCAACAATGTCATTCTTATCGTTCTAGTTCACATGCTCAGAGGAATTTACAAATTAAGTAGAAAAAAGAAATTCAGAGATATTCATATATGAAATCTTATATCAATAATGAGCGAACCAAGGATTCCCATTACTGCCTCATACTTCATCATCAATTCTATTCTAGGGTGAAGTTGCTATATATTAATTTAATGATGAAGATGCATCTAGGTTTTTGTATTTACTACTAGTTTGTCCAATAAACTATTACGAATTTTTATTCATTTTGTTTAGTTCATGTTTAGAATGAATAAATAAATAAAATCTACTATTAATGGGGAGTATCTAAATAAAGTTCACAAAACCATTCAAGAATACCTATTAGAGGAACTGAAGATTCAAAAATCAACCTACAATTACAACCCACAAGGTTTTATACATCCTCCCTACAAAATCATTTATTATTGTGAAGATAGATCGTACACTATGTGTGTTGGCTGGGGTACATTCCTTGGTTTATTAGTGATTTTTATTATCCTTCTATTTTTTCTCATATTTGATTGAGTAATACTTTTATAACCATCCCACCCCAATTTTCCTACTCACTTTTCTTCTAGAATTTACATTTTTTATTCCCACTTAATCATGGAAATTAATTAATATTCATGAGGAATTTAATTTTCCCTTTTATTTGAATAGTTATTAAAATTCACTAATAGAATGTCTTTTTCATAATGAAATTAACATTGAAGTGTGAATTTTTCTAACAAATTGGTTATATGATGATTATTTAAATCCATTTACCATTTTGAAACATGTCATAAGAATGTAACTCTTTGTGTTAGTAATTTTTTGAAAATATTCCCACTTAATATCCCCACACATCATTTGACTAAAGAATAATGTGTGAATTTTCCATACTCATGAGAAGATAAATATAAGTGAGGTTAATATTTCTCAAATTTGAAAAATTAATTTTCAATATAGTTATTCTTTATTTGAAAATATTAATTTCTTTATGAGGTTTTCCTATGTCTGTGTACATATTATTCGACTATTGTATGCCTATAAAAATTCATTGCATCAAAAAATTCTTAACCAAAGGATATATATTGGGATGTTCAATAACCACTCTTCCTAAAAAATTTACCTTTTCATAACTGTTAAAATTAGTTTCATGAAGATATCAAATAATGGTTGAGTTTTGAGTGTGAGATTTATTCCATGCTAAACATTTGAGAAGTAAATTAATAAAAATAATAAATATGGGGAGTGGTGAAATGTAAAAAAATATTGGGATATATATCTCAGGAGAATATTGTTTGTGTTATTTTAATTATTATGTGATAATGTATTTAAATTTTATTGCAGGTGGTGTTGGGATGATATGGTTGACATAATCACTTAAGCTGTAATTTTTTAAAATATCTGATATTTACTTAATATAAAATAGAAAGAAAAACATTAAATGGTGGTCACACATTGACCTGAATATCATGAAATTGTTGTCACACACATAATTTCTATCATATATAAAAAAGTAGATTTCACTTTTTTTATTGTAGTTAGAGATCATTTGGAGGGCACATGATGATGTTGAAAAGAAAGGGGTGAAACTATGCTAGATTTCATGAACAACTAGATGACAAAATAAAGAATATCCACACATCGAATTCAGATGATATTTTTTTCTTCTCTAAAATTAAATTTCCAATAACTCTTTAGAAGATACACAAGCCCAGTTCATTCATTAATTGTTAAAAAATTGTCGATAGGTCTAATAAAAATATTCTACTTGAAGTCAGAAGATTAGTTCTACATTTCATCCAAATCGTGAGTTGTATGCCTCCAAATGACTTCATATTTTCTGTGATGCTCATAATTAGTGGGGAAATAGGTTTATTGTTTTTCTAGAAAGTTATATAAGACTATATGGATACATAAAAACATGGGGAAAATGGATTTATGAAATATGAGTTCCCAAAATAGCTTCCCGCATTGTTTATAAATTGCCACTATGGGATCCTCATTTTGAAGTTCAACAAAGAGAGAGAAGTTATTCCAAATTAGAGTTCATAGGTGTATTATTATGTCCATGGAGGGTTTTTATCTCTAAATAATAATATGGAGAACCTCAATGAAAAATGATATCCACATGAGATTACTCCTCCTCTTGATGGCATGCTAAACGGTGGGTGTTCATTATAAGGGAGAAATAAATCATGTAAATGGAGTTATGGTACTTTTACTGCTACATTTTTGATGTATTTTTGTTTTGAAAATATTCATTAGGATGTATCTTATATTAATTCTTATTCAAATAGTTTTTATTTTTATACATAATGTAATTCTATTTAATTTTAACCAATATTTTTTAAGTTACGAGTGTTAGATATGTGTTTTTATGATTGGGTAGAAGAAGATTCATTTTCTTCACAATAGATTTGATCATCTTATTTTTCATAAATGTTATAATTACACACAGTAGATATATACCTTTTCATTAAGATTATTATTTCATGGTTTGGATCAATATGTATTTATATAAAATATAATAATGTATTTTGTATATTGATTAATTTAAACTATAAACTTAATTCAAATATTAAATAATCTATATAATGATGAAATATTTTTTTACTGAACTCACAATGATACATTTATCTCAAACTAGTCAAAATCCACTTGTATCCAATATAAAAATATAAAATTTTGTCATTTAAAAATTTATTCTCAACCTTATCCCCCACATTCAGTATTTTTTATTATAAATACACACTTAATACATCTATTTCTCCTTGAAATATGGCCTAGGGTCACAACACTGTTATAAATACCATTGAAATACAGTATAAACATGACACTTTATGAGAACATAGACAACTAGTGGTGATTATATTAATAAAGAAGGATCGAATAATGAATTATAGTGGGACCCACCTAATGGTAATGGTCATGGGTCTTCTAGCTATCTGTAGAATGAAACCCTTTTGGGTCAAAATTCTTTAGAAATGTATCTAATATCTGAGTGGCAACATCATATGGAGTCAACATATTGGTCTTTAATTTTTAGAGTGAGACCCTCCTGATTACCTGGGAATGGGTCATTTGCATGCCATCTAGGTAAAACCCTCCATTGGTAATAGGGTATGGGTCCTCTATTACGAGAATATAACACTCCAACAGGGATGGTCATGAGTCCTCTACCAATCACTTGATTGCAAACCATTGGTTTGGATAGGAATGGTCCATATCCATTTACATGAATGGAGACCTCGTATTAGGATAGGGTAATAGTCCTATAGCTATCATATGATGGGATCCATCAAATTTTACTAGGGTATGTTTCCTCTACCACGTTATTTTTCTCCATGAATGAGTGAAATAATGGCATGGTCTGGCTTGACTTCGATTATTCTACTACACAAACATGAGATATGTTTAGTATCATGGATGAACTAAAGGACTTATTAGAACTCTTTTCCTAGAATGGGTTATGAGATAGAGATATTTATCTCTCTCATTTGTGTTTTGGGGGATTGAGAATATATTTATGTTGGCTAATTCTATTTACTCTCTTGCATTGGGTGGAGAAGCATGTTTATCAATTTGTATCATGTCTTCTACTACTACTCCTTCATCATTCAGGACAACACTAAGGGTTTGTATGATCGCACCCCTACAAGGGATTTTAAAATACATTTCATAACATAGGAAGATGAAGGCTAGGTTAGTGGGGACCTTCAACGAGAATAATGATACATTTTCCATTAGAGTGTATATAGTACTCATAGATAAAGAGATCTATATTTTATATCTCTCTAGATTTTAATTTTAATTTTATCATTATGGTACATCTATATGGTTTGGAAATTATTTTTCTTTTTTTATTTTTTTTTATAATAGAACTTTTTTATACCCTATATATTTTTCATTGTTGGATTATATTCTAGCTATTTCATTTTTCATCATTTCTCCTCTGTACATTTTTGATAATATGGTAGGGTGTTTTTATATAGATATATTAGGAAAATGGATCCCATATATGTTATTATTTTTTGTGATTTTTACCAACCCCTAACCTATGTAGGTGGTCTTGGGGTAGTTTCAGTTAGATTTATATTGGGTAGTGTTGTGATAGATTGGTATCAGAGTAGTTCATTCCATGGGATAATGTCTGGGGTAGTACAATTATATGGATTTGGATCGGATTTTTGGGGATAGTTTAAATTTTCAATGTGTGTGTCTCCCAGGATAGGGTGTCTAGTGTTGGTGTGGTGGCCAATGTACCCATTCATTATGACATTTACTACCATCTTGTCAAATTTTCCTAACAAGAAATTGTTTGTAGGGATCAATGTAAATAAAAAATACAGGATTGATTCATTGAAATCCCATATTTTTTCTTATATTCATGATATATATATATATATATATTCTCCTCTAGTAATGGTTTCTCTTCATAAAATTATTAGGATGCCTCGATGACTACAACCTTATTCATTACCAATTCCAGATCACGACAAAGAACCAATGAGTGATGATTCCTCAATTCATGGTCAATCCTCTGAGACTCTCCCAATTGGTGGAAGGGTAAATAATGAACACATTTTGAGAAACAAATCATTGTTGATGTGATGGTTGAGGATTCACATGTTCATGGTGTAGAATAAGTTCTTTAGTATCATATCCCACTAAGGTTATGTGCTAATCCTTATTCACAGGTTCCAGATGATTGTCTTCAGTTGGAGATCAATGACATTGGGATTATCTAAACAATAAAGGATCAATTAGTTTTATTGGTATCTATAATTTTCTATAGATAATAAGTCCACTGTAAGATTCTTGTTAAACAGATGCATGAAGAGTTGACATTCTGATGGACTAACTTCTATCTTTTGTTCTTTGAGTTGTACTACCCATCTTGATTGTGCACAGTTCAGATTCAGGAGATTATTGAGTTGTAGTATAGTCGGATATTAATGTATGAGTCTAATTTTCTATTCACAAACCATATACGGTACCCTATTGACATGATCTGTGATGGATACTTCTAGTCACATAATTTGGAGAAGTGTCTTATTGATAGAAATGAAAGCCTTGTTCTAATATTCATCCCTATATTTCATTGGGTGTTGGAGTAGGTTCTAGTTTTGTAGAACATCATTTTTTAGTGATGACATGTGGATGGAGATGTCAGTGACCATCATTAGACTGAGTCATATGTAGTAGCTTGTATACACCAGTCTATTGGGTCTTGACATAGGATATCATCACAAGATTCGACTCAAGCACATAGTAGAGGATATCATGGAGGAAACCCAATGAGGGGAGGTTCTATGATTATAATTCAAAAGGTCATATGATGATTTAATTAATAACTAGACATGGTGGGGAATGCAGGAATATAGTAGAAATCTGAGCACGGTAGAGACCACACATGATCAGAGATCTCTTAGGTAAGAGCATGGTGGCACCAGGGGAGGAGGTGGGGGAAAATAGAATGTAGAGAACCATTATATAGAGAAGTGGGTGGTGGATGATGTGATGAGAACCATATACCACAACCACTATGTATCTCATTCCATGATTAGGGAGATATCGGTTGGGGCCACAAAGAGATGTATACTATGGAGGCTTATGACTTAGTTACACAAAATATGATTATATATACGATATGTGTTTATTATAATCATTATTTACTGTGAGTATACCATGTTTTGAGCCATTAATAAATATATTTACTCCTTATTTGAGATTTGGACCTCGTAGTTGAGATTCAGCCAAGCCGCCTAACCTTTAGGTTCCTATGGGAATTCATTTTCAAATTTTTTTCTCTTTTGATAGATTGAGATAACATTGAGTTTAGAAAGGTTATCAAGGTACATTTAGTTCATATCGAGGGAAACCTAGGACGTTATATTGGTTTCAGATTTTTTTTCCATATTCCAATCCCAGATTGAATATCATAACAGATGTGTAAGACACATTCAAAATGATGGAAATAGATTCTTCTTTGGTGAAGAGATGGATATCATGGCCGGATGTGGGGTTTTTTTGAGAAAGTTGATGAATCCCATCACCCATCAATAATAATTTTTAACCCTTGTTGTTGCAGGACTTCATCCTTTTGGATTACTTCTATCATTTTGGATTTAATGAATGTCTTCCTTGAGGTTGTTCTGTAACTACCTCTGAGGTGGGAGATAGATTTTTTCATTTAAATAAATCTTAGGACCACTCTAATATATTATATGAAATATTGGATATCCCCTATAGAGCTCTTTGAGCTAATGTTTTAGTTTTAAGACCTTTGAGATAAGTGTTTTATTATACCAAGTCTGTGCCCTGGGAAAATATCATGTTTTTCATGAAAAATATGAATAGGAGCTGGTAGATTTGTTTTTATTATTATCACCGGAACAATTCCCAGATAAATAAAATGTACTCTTTTATGAGGGTTGATGACCTATTTGAACAATTACTAGTCATGAGATGGTTTATGAAGATCAATCTCATTTTTGGATACCACTAGTTTAGAGTTCATGAAGCTATTATTCTAAATCTTTCATTATTGTGTCGCTATAGGAACTATAAGTTCATGGTGATTCTGTTTGGTGTGAGTAATGATCTATTCATGTTTATGGATTTGATAAAACAAATCATCCATCCATACGTGGTCATTTTTTGGGTTGAATTCATCAATAAAAAACTCATACAATTTTCCTCATAGGATGATCATGAAGAGTAATTGAGTATGGTTATATATTTTTTCAAGAGATCATACTTTTTGGTAAGCTCTCACAATGCTAGATCTAGATTCTATTAGGTTATCATTATAGGTCATGTCATTTCTAATCATGATTTAGCCATGTGACATTGGAAGATTGATGATGTGTTTTCTTGGAATGTACATAAGAGTGTGTCATATGTGAAGAGTTTTCATGGCATGGTGGGGGTACCACCATGGGGTTTTAGAAGAATTCTGATTGAATTCATCCCTATAAACCACTCTAATGCAGAATGGGATGGCTTCTACCTAGAATAGGGAGGTAAATAGATCCTTTTTGGGTTTGATGATAATATTGATGAGATCCACTATTTTGAGGCTACCAAAGGAGGGTTTGGAGTACATTATGTATTGTGATAACTAATGAGCTAGGCTTGGATAAATGATGATGGATAGTCATGAAGTTATCACATACATGTCATGGAACTTCAGACCCCTTGAGAAGAACTACCCGACTCAGGACATAGATACCCCAGTGGTATTCTTATCCTAGAGGAATTAGGGGCACTATTGTCTATGCGAGAGAATTGTGGTTTACTCAAACCATTACCATCTCAATTGTGTCTTCAATCAAAGGGATGTAACCTTAGACACATGAGCGAGTTTGAGTTGCATTAAGACAATGGATATAGGATATTCTACAATATGGGGAAGGGAAACATGGTAGGAGTTTAACTTACCATTATGTACTAGGATATTTTGGTATATGAGGGTTTTCAACAATTATCTTCCTTGAAGATAACCCTTGATGAGTATGTGGTAACATCTTTTTATTACATGATTATGTTGAATCCTCTAGTTCTAGATCATGTGAGATATTCTCATCAAGGAAATAACCTATTAGGTCTTTCATGATTAGATACTCTCATGAGATTCACCAAATGGGTTTTTGAAGGGGAGAATAATCTAATAATATTCTGGTGATGTATAGTGGTCCCAGTCATTATAAAGGAGTAGGTTGTAAATGAGTTCCAAAATACTCCATTGGATGTATATAATAGTGTTTTGATGATTTTTTCAGAACATTATTTTCATTTGTGTTAGGCTGGAAAAAGAAAAATCGTGGAAAATTTCATCTCTTGATGCCTCACCTATGATCATTTGAAGGCTATGACCTAGGTTCCACGATGTTTTTTTAATTCTCTAAAGATCCTAGAATGTAAATCAACTAATATATATATATGGAATTATGAATTTGGTTTCAATAGACAATGAAGGGACCTGAGGACATTGAGGTGATAGTTGAGTGACTCATGATATTTGAACACTCTATTGCAGTCCATGTGCAGAGTTTAGTTGAGATTTAAGGGAAGCTCTTTGAATGAATGATTTTTCATTTTTTTGGGGTACCCTTGACAATTGTATCTGGTCATATTTAATGGTTCAGATAATGTTTCATTGATAGGAAAAAAAGATGAATTAATGATCTATATGAAGATGAATACATCCTTTCACCCATTGATAGATAGACCAACTGAAAACATTGTCAATGTGTTGGAGTAAATGATGAGGGATTTTGTGTTAGACATTGATCATAGCTGTGAGGATCAGCTTATATTGAATGTGTTTTCATATAATAATATACTCCAATTTAATATTATTATGTAACCTTTCTATGGACTGTATGTTAGAACGTATAAGTCATCCTTGTTATGGTATAGATCATGACACACCTCATATGGAACCAAAGATAGTTAATGTGATGAATATAATGTTCCACATCATCTATGAGTAGATGAGGAAAAACCATAGAATGAAAAATTACTATAGATAATGACTTCATTGGTACTTTTATTTCATCATGGGAGACCATATTTTCCCATGAATCTCCTCATGGTGAGGTCACTAGGGATTTTTTTTGGGGAGGCATTTTATTGTTGTTGTTCATCGGGATATTCATGATCATGATGAGGGATTGTGAGGTTAATGGACACCTCCATCTATCCCTACCCATTTAGATTATGTGCACAATGACTTCCACATGTCTTAGTTGTGAAGATACTTGTATAACCACTTGCATGTTTCTGAATGGGGCATTCTATACATCGATGAAGGATACACTCTTTCGTAAAACCTTTTTTAAATCGAGGATCATCAGGAAGGGGCCTAGGGTGGAAGAACCAATACATTGGTTTCTATACTATGGATGCATCTGAGTATATTAGAGAGCCCTTGGTTGAGATTGATTGAAATTTCAGAAGAGAATCCAGAGATTTTTTCTTTTGGGGGATGAAAAGTGTAAAGTTTTGAATGATTAATAGACCATATTGTTTCATTTTAATACTTCTTAATATTTATATACATATGTGACAATACAGAAACTTAGACAGTGTGTAATTTAGTGGCCCATTATTCGATGAATTAATTATATAAAAATATTAAATATATCTCATATTATGCTCATCGACATTATTAAATAAAATGGGATTATTATTAAATGTTGTTTTGGAATAGAAATATAATATCATGGTTGAGTCTAGAAGAAGATGTTTGACCTAGGTGAGACCTAAAATAAGTAATCATGAGTATTTTAGTTAAAAGAGGCTATAGGAAGGTATGTTTAGTAACATAAATAAATATATGAATTTATTTATTAAATTTAACCAAGTTCTATTTTTTATTTAAACATCATTATGGAAGGATCACTAGTGATTGTTAAATAACCATATAATCATTGTTCAAAGACTACCTCATCCTCTTATTGATAAATCGTCTTATAATGATGACCAACCATTAGATAAATGATGTTTGATTGTGTAGAGATTTCAATGACTCATTTCAGTTGATATAGGTCACATTCCTCTATTACGAACAATCCAATACCAGGTAGGGCTCATCAATTTGATGATTCATAGCTAATTGATTAATGTTTTGAGAATGATCATATTCTTATCTACGATATACGTTAATTATGGTACTTTTCATGCTCTATATTTTGGAATGAAATTGATTAATCAATTTATTTCTCCTAAAAATTTCCCAGAAATTGAATTCATTATAAAATGAATATTTCACTAATATTTCTGGTTCTTTACCCCTTTTTGTTCCTCACATTCTTCACCTATTATCCTTTGGGGTATTTTTTTCCATTTCCAGGTGGTACCGAGCCTTATCGGACCTTCCATATTCATGATAAAATCACATCTGAGGGATGTCTTGATGAATTGGTGTCATATTAAGTTGATTGAGGGACATTCATTATTAAACTAATTATCTAATTACTAGTGAGGTGAGGAGAGACAAATAGAAGCATGACAGTGCATGTTGGTTCACGTTGTCCTCATAGAGATTGATTGCAATTTTATTTATGATTTTAAGAGGGGAAAAACAATGAGTGTAGTATGGTCGCTTTGTTTTTTGGAGGCCTAAAGGCAAGATCCCAAGTATCAAACTTATTTCCGATTGTTCGGGTGTATCTATACATTTCAGAAAACATCTCAACTACACAATGTGTAGTTTGTAATAATATGTTGTGTGTAGCCAATATGTATGTGGGGATAGTTTTTCTATAAAATTATTAGTATAGCACACTTTATGGGATACCCAAACACAATGTTAACCCTAGGATGGAGGGTCATAGTTTAATTTAGGTGTACATGGGTAAGATAATGGACAGGAACACTCAGTGTATCTATGTAATAAAAAAATAGAATGATTCATGAACACGAGTAGGGAACAAGAGTATGGCCCCAAGTGGCTCGAAACAAAATTGTAATCCACATACATTACATTTATAATTACATGGATTTCAAGATATGTACTGGTTGGGAGACCAGTTAGTGATAGAGTGTGACCACACATTTTTTGGGTCCCAGTAAACATCATTTACCACTTATTCCATTTATAAGAAACACCAACCACTCATATCTACATAATTTGGACTCAGATTTTGGCCCATAAGTCATCTATTATTACTGTCTTCCATGTAGAATATGATGGTTGACTCTATAGTAGTTTTTTATATTTGATGTGATATTTCCTAGGTTTCACACTTCTTTAGGTGACACTCAATGATGATAGTGATCATGTTGGGTAACCAGATGAACTAGTTTGTCACCCTCATACTAGGATATACTGTGACGACCGATCCTATTATAAATAAAATTCCCGTTATGATTTAATTAAATCTGTTATAATATATTATGGGTATATAAAACATATGAAATTATTTGGTTTTATTATATGGTGTCTTATTTAAATGACTAGTATATATCATTAACATTGATTATATATACCCTGAGCAATGATCACATGGTTATATTAATATAGGATTTTATCAAATCCATTTATCATAGAAAATGTATTTGATGGCCTCAACTCATTAGATCATATTTTATGAAACACATTTATTGGAGCATGGTAGGGAGATAATATCACCAAGAATTTCCCTTAACAAATCCCAAGTTGAGATATGGAAACTTAAGAAAGAGAAAAACAAATATTAGAGAACTTCAAACTCATTGATATCGCATACCAAACCATGTAGGCCAAACGACACCATGAATGACCCTCCATCGCACAACATAATCTCAGGTAATTTTATGGTTCATTAAATTGATATGTTTCAAAACCATAATAATATGAATATGTAAATTTTATAGATTAATGATTATTTTTTCATCTTATTATTGTCACATTATAAATTATTTTTATTTTGATATAATTAAATGCAAATTTTAATTTTTTTGTAATATTTTGATTGAATTATAAAATTTAGATTGATTAATTAATGGTTTTTAAATTAAATACTATTTTTTAAAAATACTATTATTAAATAATTTTTATAATATATAAATGATCATATAATTTTCATGAAGTCAAATTAGATTTTTACAATGGTTTGACAATTGTTATTGTTAAAAAACATTTTTTTTATGAAAAGTAAAAATTACCATTATAAAAATATTAGATAGATGAACTGAATTTTTTTTTTGATATTAGATCATCTAAATTATGCAATGGTGAATTCTTCATATTTTTTTGAGATAATCAAATGTTGGGATAAAAATAAATACGATATAAATATATGGTAGGTATTATGATATCATAATGATCGAAAATGATATAATAAATTCAATAAATTGTATCCATTACCAAATATATATTTTTTATTTTAAATTATATGATTTTTAGATTATTTTATTATTTTTATAAATCCATTTTAAACCCACCAAAATGTATATTAAATTTTAAGGATTTAAAATTATTTCATCTAGTACATGATTGTCTTATACATTAGAGAAGGTAATATTATAATATGTTCGTCCCTTTGACTTATAAAATAGTGAAACAAACTCCCCTTTAGTATAAAACATGGTATGCTTTTTGGTATAGGTTATATTTTTATATTGAGTCTAAAACATATTTTTGATAAACAATAAATAATACCCCTCTTCTTTCTTATATAATCTAACCAAAACTCTCATTTATCTTCACTAAAAAACATTACATCATGCCACTACCCTACTATATTATTCTTGTAGTCCTCTAAATGTTCCCTGCACCTCTCAGGATTCTCCTCCTAGGTGATTTTCATCACCCTATAAAGTTACGAGATCCTCTCCTTCTCTTCCTTATTCAACTATAGTCTTTTTCTTATATCTTTTGTATTCATTTATTAATTTTGATAAACATTATTACATAAACCCATTACTAGATATTTTATGTAAAAATTTTGATAGACCCATTTTAGACTCATTAATTACTACAAAGATACACTATGTACATGTATTACCATTCATAAATTTAGTGACATATCCTCTCCTACTCACTATTCAAGTTCCATGTTTATCTCGTGTCTTTTATAATCATTTCAAAATGTTGGGAAATGATCTTAAGTAACCATATACTATTAATGATATGTATAAATTATGATATACCCAATTCATTCTCATTAATCTCACACATGAACATTTATGTACTCCCTTTACCATGCCTTAATTTTGTAAGGGATAATCTTTATCTCCTCTTTATTCACGTATCTTCTTTATATTGTGTATTTTAACAATCTTTCTATTATTGTGATATGTTCATACATACCCCCTTACTACCCATTTTATATATAAATTATTATATACCCCTATCAAACTCATTAATCCCTCTGATTAACCTTACTTTAGACTTATTACCATATCGATATTTAGTAAGGGATCCTCCCCTTCTACTCATAATTAAAGAGTCTTCAATACCTTATGCCTTTATCATCATTTCATTATATTTTTATATGATATTACTTTACCCACATAGATTCCATTTTATGTCTAAATGATGATAGACCCCTTTCCCTCTCATCAATGCCTCCCATGAACATTCATATTCCCCCATTCTTCTGCTGAAATTTCACCATAATTTTCAATGGCAATGAATTGTATAGTGAATACACGTACCCATTTCATATCAAGGGTGTTTAGATCTCTGATATTATTTATTAATTATTTTGGAAATAAATTAATTTACTCTATGCTCAATTATCATATAATATCATATTATAATGGTTAAATCCATGTTTTGTGATATATGTGGCACACAAAATCATTATAATGAAATGAAAGTGACGTGTGTGCCTAGAATTATGTAAAACATCAATTATTTGGGAAATTATTTTGTTTTATTACCCATCATTGAATGAATTAGGGTGTGAAACTAACCCATCATTGGATTTTATCCATTATTGTTACTTGGAAGTTAGCCTTGACTTAGGTTTTTTATGTAGAGTTTTAATTTTTTTCCACATTTCCCATGATTCCTTTATCTTTTAATGTTAAATCATGCCTAATGGTTTATGTTTATGATTTTATCACCTTTTATGCCACATTCATATGCCTGTTGGCTATCATGTATTAATTTATTCATGTTTTCCCATGTTTATTCCATTAGTAGGCATTATATCCAACCATTTCATATATATTCTCTAGGTTATCCTATAACGTTTTAACTATGAAGGAATAGTGTTACCATGTTAAGGATTTTTTCAATAAAATGATGTCTTTCCTATTTTATTTTGTTAAGTAATACACCTAATTCCTAAAATCAATATTTTTTTTTTCAAATTATGGGTTATATTATGGTTACTCTTATTTAATAAGTAATGAACTGATGTATAATTAATAACCTGATTGTCATAGTTGGTATGCAATTAAATTTTAGTTATTTTATGATATTTGTATGTGAAAACTCTTGATCAAAACATATGTATAAAACTTATTATTAGAAAACATCACTGAATGGTTTAAATATGTATATATTATGTGGTTTATCAAAAAATTATATCTATGTCTGGATACTATAGGGGGATTTGGCTCGGGAAAAGACATGCATAGGTTTCAAACATTAAAACAACATGTTGAGGTGGACTGAACCGATAAATGTAGCATGAAAATAAGACTTTCATCGAACCTTATTTGACACTCCATAGGGATATGAATTGGTAAATTCACAAGATCTTCACAACCCATTATTAAGAGAATAAAATTTCCCAAAAGAGTTTATATTTGAAAATATATCATGGATAGAAAATACTGAAGACTAGGTATTCATATGTTAAGGAATAATCATAAGTTTTAAGTTATCCCTTTAATGTCATTGAATTCCAATTTGTCTGTATAATAGTATAAATAATAGTCCATAATTGTCCCCTTATTTGAGCCAATGGTCCAAAATAGGAGGAATTAGGTAAAAAAATAATTTGATGGAACATGTGATGACTTCCGAAATGAGATGCCCAAAAGAATAGGAGTAGAAATGGAAAAATTATTGACGATACTTCCCCAACTAAATCATATTCGATATAAAAACCTAGCTCTGAGGTGCTCCAAAATTCCCCCAAAATTTAACCTCCTGAAATTGAGGCCTTAATGAAAAAATGGCCTATGGATTATATTGGGACATTTGATCCATTAATTTGAAATCAATGGATCTTCAAAATTAAGAATATTTCAATACATTAATATTATGACCAATAAGAGGTTCTACGTGTTTTTTATCATATAGGGGGATAGACAAGTAGTTTTTTACAATTGATCAAAAATAAAAAATACTATTGAAGATATCAAAGAAATGGGGTGGAAGGAGTTACAAAAAAATGATTTTCTATATTTATTTTTCTCACGCTCTCCTATATAAAATGGAAATTGTTTTTTATCTCTGATGCAAAAAATAAGATGAATCACTTGGTGAATATGAAAAAAATAAAATAAATTCACAATACTACTATGGATTTTTTTACCATAAAATGAAATTTTTACCATTTCATTGGTGTTTTAAAACCTTGTCTATGAATAGACCTTGTGATCTGTTACATTTATATCTATGAGGAAATTATTTATTTACCCTCAAAGATAAAATTGGTATTGAAAAATATAAATGTTATCATATGGATAATAACAAGAATATGGAGTTTATTTCAAGTTCTTTAATTGTGAAATCTAATGTTTCTTGTAAATTTCTACATCCCACCTACCAAAAGAGAGGAATTAATCATCTCAAAAACAACCTATGGGGGTTGAAAAATTTCATTAGGTGCATATAGGATGGAATAATATCTTCAGACTAAAGAAATTAGAAAACTCTAATGTGATGTAGGAATGTAATGATCTAGTCAACCCTAAACATATTGTTGATTGATTCAACTACAAGGAACTAGGGAACTTTTTAAACCAATACACTGATCCTAGGTCTTTTCATGAAAAAATAATCCTCTTAGTAAAAAATGTATAGATTATGTGAACAAAACAAAGAAGGTAGATCAAGAAAATTCATTGGTGTTAGGTATTATTGTTATTCATTAATTAATAAAAAACATACGTTTTTATTCTGGTTCTACACATTTCTTTATATCATGAATGTTTCGTAGGAATATTCAAACACCACCACAATTCAGGGAAGTATAGTTATCTTCTAAAAGAGAAAATTGGTGAATTACTTCATCCAGCTTATACAACACCCCCATATCAAATTGTTTCATTTGAACATGCCATATAAAATTTCTGATACCAACTTTAGTAGAATTTGATAAACGTTTGGCCATCTATTGACATTACCAATACATAACCAACATAAAATTACCCTAAAATTAAATCACTCATTGAATAGAAAATCACCCCAGACTTTATATATGTAAAAATAAGTTGAAGGATCCTCCTAATCACCAATACATCAATATTTCATATCAATTCCCAATATGAAATAATATCATGATCAAATTACTAAGCCTACTGAAAAGATCAACCTTGATGAAATGCCCACTATGAGGGATTACACTGATTTGTTTCCCAAATAATTTCATGGCCTTCATCCATGTAAAGAGTTTGAACAATCAATAGAGATCATACCTAGAGTTTTTCCATTATCCAAGACTCCATATATAATAGTGGTTTTTTTTATTTTGAGGATAATAAGATATAAATTCTCAGGAATGTAGATAAAGGGTCTGTAATCCCTACTGTTTCAACTTGGGGTACACCCATCCTATTTATCAGTAATAAGGATGGGTAAATGACACTTTTCATTGAATATCTTGATATATATAAGGCACTGCTAAATAAAAAGTATCCTATGATAAATATTTATGACTTCTTTGAAGAGATACATGGGGAAAAATACTTCACCAAGGTGGAAATTCAGTTGGGATATTATCATGTAATGGGGAAGAAGGTTGGTATCTTTAAGACATCCTTCTATTCAAAGTATTATAACTATGAATTCATAGTAATGCCAATCTCACTCACTATGTTTCTATAAATATTCCATGACATGATGAATTGAGTCATTTGGGGTTACCTTGAAAATGTTTTGGTTTTAATCATCAATAATATTCTTATATACTACCAGAGAAAGTTTGATCATGTGGATCATTTTAGCATTGTAATAAATACATTATGAATTGATAATATTAATGAATGTTAAAAACCAGTGACTTTTGGTTGATGGAGTTCTCATTAATGGGATATATTATCATAATAAATGATATATTTTTGGACCCTTCAATGATATAATCAATTTAAGGATGGTTGGGGCCAACATCTATGATAGAAACCCATAGTTTACAAGGGTTGAGTTTGAATTTTTAGTGATTTTTGAGTCATTTCGCATTTTTTTTAAACCCTATAACCAAGATAAAGTAATATTTTTATAATGATAAAATGGAAATGAGATTCGACGAGTTGAAAATTAGAATTATTACTATACTTGTATTTTCACTACCCCTGAGTGAAGAAAGTTTCGTGTTATTCTGTGATTCGTTGATGAATCTTTTAGGAAGCGTGTTAATGTTAAATGTTAAAGTGATTTCCTATGTGTTAATGGGGGATTATCTACTAGCACTCCCACATGAACAGTCTCTTGCACATGAATTCATCCACATATCACTATTGAATAATTACATACCAAACCCCCACATGTACCTAATCTATAGGTCATGTGATTGGAGAATGATCATTCACATTAATATAAACTAACGAAGATACTAGATCATACAAAAAATGTTCTACAATATAGTAAAATTCACCAAGTCAAAGTGATATTGAGAAACCAAAAGATTGTAGATGTAAAATGGGAACATGAGGGGGAGTTGAAAAAATTTAACCCTCATCTCTTTTAGTGTGTCAAATTAAACTTTTTAGGGTGAAATTTCTGAAGGTGGTAAGATTTTAATGAGCCAAACTTTAATAAAAAAAATTCCTTTATTATTTAATTAAATACATTTTTTATATATTATTGATATAGAAACAACATAAACATATTTGGTTTTATTATGTGAAATCATACTTTAAACATTTTTAATCATCATTTTTTAGATAATATAGTTGTCGAAGAGTGATCATTTGATTAGTATAAATATATGTTCATAAAAAAATTAATTGACATGGAAAATGTATTTTATTTACTCAACCAAAATGATATTACCACAAAAATAAAATTTATAGGATCATACAAGGGATATAACATCACTGGGAATTTCCTTTGACCAATCTCAAGATGAGATCCAACAACTTAATCATGAGTGAAACCTTTTACACTATAACTTCAATCTCATTGAGATCCTGGCTGCAAACCATGTATTCTAAACCACCCAATGAAAGTATGGTCATCACACACCATACTCTTAGAGTGTTTTAATGTTTATTAATGTGATATGTATCAAGACACTAATAATATGAATACATATATTGTATATAATAATCAATATATTTTCATTTTGTTTTTGTTTTTTTATAAATAATGTGTATTTTGAAATAATAAAACCAAAATTTTATTTTATGTCAATATTCAAATTCATTTAAGGAATTAATTTTGATGAATTAATATATATTTAAATAAATAATAATTTGTTGAAATATTATTATTAAATAATGTTTACTAAAAAATTGAGTATTTCTTTTTTATGAAGTCAAAGGTAATTTTTATAAGTGGTGGAAAACTCTTATTATTCAAAAAATGCATTTCTTAATAACTATGGATAGTTATTTTAATCATTAAAATTCACATATTTATAAAATTATTTATATAATATTAATATTTTTTTGAATTATAATAATGAAACTATCTAATGGTGAATGTTTCATAATTTTCTATGATAGTTGAATTATCCTATTAAAGTTAAATATATTATAAATATATGGTATGTTTTATGACATAATAGTGACAGAAAATGTTGTAAAAATACTATAAATTGTTTCCAAGAAAAAATATATGTTTTCAATTTAAAATAATATTATATTTATGCTATTTTTATAATTTTATAAATCCATTATGAATCCTCAAAATACAATAATGTATTTTATTTTTTTTAAATTATTTCATTATGGACATGACTGTCATCTACATCATAAATGGAAATTTTTTAAATTTTTTTACCGTGTAAATGATTAATAATTATATCTACAACCTTCTGACCAAAACCATTTAAAAAAACTATAGTAATGATTTATGGTTTGGTTATTTTATTATATAGAGTCCAAAACCTATGTCTGAGAAATAATAAATAATTCCCCTTAATTTTCTAATATGTACCAACATATTCTCTCAATTATCGTCACTCAAAAACATTAAATAACATCCTTAATATGATATCCCCTCTCAAGAGTCCTTCCAAGTTTTTCTATGATCCCAATATGCTCATCCCAATATTTGGGGATCTACCTATCAAAGTATGGGATCCTCTCTATCTCATCCTTATTAAATAATCCTCGTTATCTTGTGTATTTTATCATTATTTCTTACAGGTTTGATTTATTTTTCATTTACCACAAATATTGAATTTCATGTATACGTGATGAGAGATCCCTTTTACTCTCATTTATCCCTCCCATGAAACATTATGTACACCTGTTACCATGCCAAAATATTAAAATGTATCCTCTCATTCTCCTATTTATTCATGTATATTCTTTATATTATTTCTTTTATATTCCTTACTAATGTAGTTATATGTTATTACATATCCCCCTTTATGTAAAATTTATGTATAAATTATGAGATACCAATCTATATCTCATTAATACCTCCCATGAACCATTATGTATACATATTACCATGCTAAAATAGATTACGGTATCCCCCTTATTCTTTTTAATCAAGAATCTTATTGTCATTTTTAATTTTATCTTCATTTTAAAATAATGGGATATATTAATAAATATCCATCTTAATTTCCATTTAATTATAAATGATGAGATACCCATTTCACTCTCATTAATCGCTCTAATTTACCTTTATGTACACCTGTTACCAGGCCCAAATTTGGTAAAAGATTTTATCATCCTCATCTTTAATCATTTATCATTTTTATCATTTTTATTTTATCATCATATCATATTTTGTGGATTTTTTCTTACATATCCCCTTTATATGCCATTTAATTTCTAAATTATGAGATATCTATTTCACTACCGTTAATCCATCCCATGATCTTTCATATACCCCCATTATATTTCCAAAATTTAACGTCAATTTTATTTTCCAAACAATTCACTGGTAAATACCCACACTCATTTCCTATAATGGGTTATCAACATTATAGACTGTTAGTTTTAATTAGTATATTACATGAATATTTTCGATTAGAATTATATTGTACTCTAATGCATTAGGTAATGATTTAGTCTCGTGATATTTCATGCAAGAAGTTAGGTATTGAAAATAATTTATAATGGGGATTTTTTCGTCAGGATTTATAGGTAGTTATCATTAACATACAATTATAATTTAGTGTTTTTATTTTATTCCACATTTCCCATGTTTCTTTTATGGTATAAATCTATATCAGGTCTATTTGATCACATTTATGATTCTAAATCTTTTATTAACTATTTATAATCCTCTTGACTAACTTGTATTAGTTTTTTAATTTGATTCCATGTTTATTCCCTTAATGGGTTTCATAGATCACCATTTTCTTATGTATGTCCACAGGTTACCCCATGTAGTTTTATATACAAAGGAATTATATTATCAAGTTATAGGGGTTCTAAAAAACATATTTCTTCCGCATTTTAAGTTATTATATAATATACATAATTCCCAAGGAAACTATACTTTGGGATCTTCCAGGTTGTATTATATGTACTCTTATGTAAAAAATAATTAATAAATATGTTATAAGGAGCATGATTATCATATATGTAATTTTTTATCTATATATCTATAGAGTGGAACCCCCTAATGAGATATTAAATGTGTCTAATATCTACTATCATAGTGTATCCCTCCAGTTAGGAAGGGAATGGTTTTTCTAGTTATAAACCAGGTGTCACCCTTATGTGGAGTATTGGCATGGGCCCTCGATCTCTAGAGTCATTATATCTAGCTAGGCTGAGAATGGGTACTCTATTTTCTAATAAGGTGGAACCCTCCTATTGTATCACGGATTGTGTCCTCAAATACCATAGTGAAACCCTCTAACTCGTTTGTGAATTTGTCCTCCAACGACCACTATACTGGGACCCTATAGATGGGTCAGGCCTGGGTCCTCTACCATTTACATGAGTGAAAACCGCTAATTGAGATAGGGCATGGGTCCTCTAGATATATTATTAGTAGAACCCTCTAGTGGAACTTGTGTATTGGCCCTCTACCTGTTGATTTTTTAACATGACAATTCAGTAATGTTTAGGGTTTTGGATTGACTTGTATATTTTTTCTATGAAGATGAGTGAGAAGCATAGAATCATTGACCGTCTTCTTCTATTGATGAAATTTTTTGATGGGATGGGATATGTGATGTAGGTCACTTTCTATCACATTTTTATCTATTTGTTTTGAGCATATATATTTATATATATGCATGTTGTAGGATTTTGTTTACTATCACTCTTTGGGTTGAGATTTCTATTTAACCATACATGATAGTTCTTCTTCAGTATTCAAGGAAACCTGTTGGTTATGTATATACTCACACCAATATTAGATTTCCCATTAGGTATCATTTATTCGGAGGAAATAATACATTTTTAAGGTACTATGTAAGTGATTATGGATATAGGGGTTATTAGACCACATATAGTGGTCATAGCATGGAAATCTAGAGCTGGATCTATCAGCATTTTACTTTTCCAAATTTTTTAGGTTGGGTCATACATCTGGATGTGTATGTATTTTTCCTTCACTATGTTCAGAATTCACCAACATAATCTTATACAAACTAGAGGTTTTTTATTCATGGATTATATTCTAAATTTTTTATAGTTTAATCATTTTTATTATACATTATTTCAATATGAATTTTGGGTGTGTGTGTATGGGTACATTAAAAAAAGGTATCTCATTTTATTTATTCCATTTTTTGTCTTTATTTACCCCTTATCTTATAGAGGTGAGTTTTCAAAAGTTGCAACTCCAGCCCCATTAGGTCAGGTTGTGATAGATATATATTCCCTAGTGTTTGCAGTAAGACTACTCTATTGGCTACGTTACTGGTTTACCATGAGAATTCTGAATATTTTATTCTTTATGGGTGATAGTGGATCATTTAAAGAAATCATTAAATTTATAGTGATATGGGATTGTATATCAATAATTGTTTTTGGAAGGTCATAGAGGTGGTGTTGAGGGTCCATTGAGTCCTTAGGGATATCATCGGTGGTCGATATACTCATTTTACCTCCATGGTGTTGAGAGGTATCTATAATTCCTTGGACTTCCAATTATATTATTGAACTAATTTAAATCCGTTGATGGAAATCCAGACAAATATTAATATTTATACTCTTGAGGACATGTTCTGTTCCTATGTATTAGATTTTAGAGGTCCAAAGATGATTCTATTTCATTTGATAGGTTTTTCTTTCATAAATATATTTCACTCCACCATTGTTAGGGAACAGTCTAATGTTTTTATAGACAACTATTCTACTCTCTATTGTGAGATACTGGGTTCATAGTGTCAACAATTCATTGGCCTTAACATGTTCAAAATCAGACATATATAGTTAATTTAATTTGAGAAATTATAATGGTATGTAAATGTCATCATAAATCCTACATTTTTCATTGGTTGATATTTTTTATGTGAGATGTTGGAGGTCATGTGTTGTTTAAAGTGACTAATTGTATTTTATTATAATGCTTCAATTTTTTGAATATCCTTTCTGCAATGTCATCTAGTCCTACCGACATATTGTACTATGTATAATTTGGGGAATACTGGATAACACATACCTAGTAAATAACAAAGATGCATGATATAATTCTTCTGTCAAAACCTCACCATCATTTACTTGATAAATATCGCATAATTTAATAGATCAAAATCAATGTTTATGATGATGTAAACTTCAAGGATTGGCTTTTAAATATATAGGACCACTCATAGAATTTGTTTTATTGGAGTGTTATTTCCTTAATGAATTTGTTTTGATTGAATGGTGGAATAGAGGAGTGTTAATGGGATTGTGATATAATGATACATTCTCAGTACCTTGAGTTTTTTATTATATCTTCCCTTGTAGGGAGTTTCATTTTGGGTATCTTGTTTTTTTTCTTCTAATGAAAAATTTTCGACTAGAACTATTGTAAAATTTCACACATGTGAGAGGTATATTCCATGGGTATGTGTTTTTTATATGTTTTATATTGTTTCGTTGATATTTTTTGGTACCACTAATTAAGGTGGTTAAGATCCTATGATAGGGAGACTCGTGAAAGGTATCTTGATGGTTAATATTTAGTTAATCCCATTATCTTATTTATCTCTATAAATTATTTTCAATTATAAAGGATGAGAATGGTTATAGAGGTATCTATTTTAGGGTCATAAACCTGATTTTTTATTCCCTTTGGTCGTTTTGTGTGTTTAGGGAACCTGGAGTATATACAATAAACATAATAAGAGTGAAAACCAGTAGACCATAGTGAGGATCATTGGGGTTCATGTAGTGTAAGTCTTTATGGAGAATAGTACCAATTATGTGGATCAATGTATTATGAGGGGATAAGATGGAACTACTAACTTTTCAATCATTTAAATTTCATAGCTAAGAGGCTATGGAATCATCCATGTGGTTGCTGCTTCATGGAGCGAGGAGGCTATGACATAGAAGATCAAGGTTCTTCTACCTATTTAGTGGATAACTATGTTATATGACATTAGATATAGGGAATCCTATTAAATGTAAAATAGTTCTTGAGACATGGGATGTAAGATGTGACATAGTGCAACTATCCATGTATAAAGAATGTTCAATTTAGTGGGTAGATAGATTCTCAAATGCAGCAATGACTATGGGGCTTTGACATGATCTCATTCCACAATATTGTATTCATCCTGTTTTTCAATAGGATATGATGTGGTCCTATTTATTCCATCATGGTATTCAAAAAAAAATCTATAAATACCCTAGAGTCCCTCACCCTACATTTCTCCAAAATATATCCACTATTGTAAAATTACCCTATACCCACATTTTGTAACCCTGGGTATAGCCCATAAAATCATGGGTATAGGATATACCTAGAGATCAGGTAACTATGTGATCTTAAGCCAGCAACATAGATTTTATCTATATAAAAAACTATAACATTATATACCACTGGTTATGAACCATAAGAATAAGTGTAATCCACCATATCAATAACCCTATACAAATATATATTTACATATATATATATATATATATTTCCATAAACTATGTCTATAGGTGAAGAAATATGGCAATAGGTTTTCCCATCAAATATCTTCTCTCCCATAATATTAATTCCCCACGATTATCCTTGGAAGTAATAGAATGTGTTTTCCAAAAATATGTATATAAGAATGAACTATACCCATGGTTTTTGGAAAAGCTTGGGTTTATTTTTTTAAAACAATCTTGTAACAACATTTTTGGAAAACCTTGGGTATTTTTTTGATCTATACCGATTATAGTTTTTGGATAAAGGTGGGCATTGGTATTTAAACATACCCTATACCCATATGTTTACAAAAACTGTGAGTTAATGGGTGACCTATACCAATAGTTTTGATGAACCCATGGATCTAGGTGGGAATTTCGAACCAATAACTATGGATTACAGACACTTTCTATATAGTTTCTATACCAATCCATATATCATTGGTTTTTGAAACTATGTGGTTATATAGTCATATTCTAGTTGTTCTCCCTCAATCCCTTGGCTCCATTGAGTGATATTTGACATTATTTAAAGACCCTTTTGATATTATTTACAACACAGTATCATGATATAAATTTTTAGTGATTTGTGGTTGGTTCTTACTTTTTTCTAACTAATTATCTATATTTATTCAACTTTTCCATCAATTCATCATTACATGATTTGGAATTTTATATTCATAATTCCAGTTGGGGTTTCCCTATAAATTTCATTATGTTCATGTAATTAATCAAAGGGGATCTTAAATTCTTTATTACAGAGATGATTTGAGATCTATGTCGAAACTGTATTTATGTTTCAAGAATTATAGATGAATGAGGTTGGTGATTCAATGATTCTATTTTTTATTTATAATTAATCATAAATGGAAAATGGTTCATCACATTTTGTGGATGAAATACTATAGAAATAATAATTAATCCAGATTAAGGAATAAAATTGGATTTTTGTTTCAGTGATCAAATCTAGAATCATTCTATCATGGTAATGGTCTTCATCATAATTTTCTAGATTGTGTGTAATATATCATATGATTATTAGGATTTTTTTTATTATTGTACTATGATTTTTCCATAATTTGAAAAGGTTGTAATTAATTTGGTTGGATAATGATCATAAGAGATATTTATAATTAATTCCTTGATTCTTATAATTAGATAGTGATCAAATTGATGTTAAATACATATTTTTTAATGTTTTTTTCCCATGTTAATAGATTTGATAATATACATGAACATGGAATTCATTCGAATGAAAAATAGAATATATATGAATTTTTTATTATGAATAGAAATTTTCATAAATTAGTAAAACTCATATTATTATTGAGAGAATGTTTAATCATTTGGACTGATTTCTATAGTTGACCCCTAAGGTTTTCATAGTCAGAAACGTTGAATGATGAATATTTTAATGAAATATATAATAAAAAATGGTTTTTTGAAAAAGACAAATTCTTGGGATTGAGACTACATATTTATTATAACTAATAATTTCCTTATGATGGGGTTTATGATAGCCTTTTTTATGTGATGGAAGAATTAATTATTTTTATGGAATATTTGTCACTTTTACAAATGTTTTATTATTATATCTTGTGATTCTCTTTGGATGTGATAGTTTCCAAGTGATGTGATGTTGTCTAAGTGTGGCTAAGGAGATATAGGTGGGAAGTCCTTAATGTTATGGCATTGGTTGATGCATTCCACAATGAGATGCATGGGGATAATAACGATTGTGTTGGGGTATTTACTAAGATGATTTATCAGGAATAAAATATCATTAAAAATAATTTTTTATTAATATATATGATGATTTCTTTTTTATTATATTAAATTTTAGGATATATAGGTATCTATTTTATTTTATTTTTTCTACACCTCATTAGACGGCAGAATGTTCCTGTTTTCTTCTCTATCTCTGATGGTAGATTTGGATGTTTTCCTAGATTACATGGAATTTTTTAATTTTAATAATGTTTAATAGGTTTAGTTATTATGGTTTGGGTTCTTACTAGAATGAAAATGTGAATTTTAATCATTAGAAAGTGTGGAATCAATTTTTACTAAGCATACAGTGCATGGACATTACTATTATGGTTAGTGTATTGTAATTTGGAACACATTTTTTTAATGGTTAATAAAGACATTAAGTTAATTAAATGATAATATAGAAAGAATTAATTTAATTTAGATCATAAAAATATTTTATTATTATAGGATATATTTTTAATATTAATTTCATATGAGTGTTAGAGTGTTAATAAATACATTTAATTTTTTAATTATGTTATTTCATATATGTGAAGATTTAACACTTAAAATATTTTCCCTTACACAACCACACCCATGTTATTTCAGTTAAATAACACCTTGTGTAATATATGAGGTTTTTTAGGTAATACCATAGTGGTAGGATGGATGGATAAATACCCCTTTTATCCTCATCTACTTCTCTTGGATGATTTATTTTCCGGTACGCACAATCATTGGGTTTCTACAAATATCTGTTTATAGTGATAGAATTCCTTGATGTTATTTTGCATATAGTTATATCTGTAAATATTGTCCTAAGTATTATTATGGGTGTTATATGTATAGGTTTTAATGGCTTGATATAACTTACTAAATGTTTGGGATTTTATGGATTGGGGTTTAATATTGGATTTATGATACACATCATACAATAAGTGGTTCCTCCAAATAAATAATTGGTTACTATTTGTAGTTGTAGAATTGGATTGTGATATGATGTGATTATTGGGAATCATGTTCTGATATATATCCTAGGTATTGAATAGAAGGCATTGTTCTGGAGAAGGATTTCATAGTATGTACAATGTAAGGCATTAATGAAAACCAAGGGGGAAGAAGTAGTGGTGTACCCTTGATGCATTATTAATAAAATATATGATCTCTTGTATGAGTAACATGGTGAGAAATTTCTGAGTGTGTTTAAGAACATATTCCTTTTATTTAGCAGATCTTTCAGTATCACATTTTTCAACTAGGATTTTGTATTCTTTCTATATCATTTCATGAGTGGATATGGGGATGATCCTATTAAGTATACTATCATGCACAACCCATATATATATAATCTATTTTTATGTATAGTAGGATCATATTGGATATCAGGTATGATATAAATAGATAATGGTTTTTATAAGTGTTTATAACATTAAGGTAGTGATTGAGTTTATGTATGACTACATTTAATCTTCCATCACATTCATTTTTCTGTTCTATTAAATTACATGAATATACATGAGTTTTGTTTAATATATATATATACTTTTTTTAAGAGGAGTTGATTGGTGTATCTATATTATATCTATATTTCAAATGTTATCATTGAGAGTAATTCCTCCCATTTTTTTTAAAATTATGTACCATTGATGAAATTTTGTATCTAGTTTCATACATGTGGAATGCCTCGAGTAGTATATTTCAAATCTCACAACGATTAGTGTTATGAGTTTAGTCGGAAATAGGGACTAATATTCTCATAAACTAAAATTCGTGGGTGTTAGAGGAAATCTATTTTTATGGGAGAATATATGATCTCAATGTCGTGTGATATGAGACTAAAATATTACATTATGTTATACATTCATATGAAGTTATTCAAGGCTAAAAGGGAAATGTTGTAACATTACAGTGTGGCCAAGTAACGATAGAGGGAATTTCTTAGAATCTATTCCATTAAAACCATTTTATTATGAAGATAGTTCTTAATGTCATCTAATATGGTTATGAAATCATTATCCCACAATTTTTTTTCCTTTCTTCCATATTCGAGAAAAGGGATTATATTTACCACCCAATTTTTATAAAAATGCCATCTATAGGATAAATGGACCTTGAATTACCATATCATCCTGATGTTATTGGGATGTTCCCTTTTGTATAATAGTATTGATCTTATCTAGGTCAATATCATTGAATATTTTCGTAAAAAAATATTTCAAAATTCCTAGAGGTAACTATGAAAGTACACATTAAGGGGTTCACCATAATATGGTGCGAACATAGCCTATTGAATAATTTTATATTATCATATACATGGTCATGAGGTTTGTGTGATTTGAAAAAAAATCATCAATTTATAATTCCACTAGTTGTTCAAGGAGCGTATTAATGATGCAGGGTATTTGCCGATGACATGTGGATCCATCATTATTCAAACCAAACAGCATCACACAAGAAACCAAATTTACATAGTGAAACTGAAAAATAAGGGTATCATAATCATTGAGATCAATAAATATTATATTATACCTAGAATATCTATTTAAGATATATATTTCTCAGATGAAGAAATTATAACAACCCAAGATTTTTAAGTGAAATTTCTTTTGGGGTGAAATTGGTGTTATTATATAACATTATAAATGATAAAAACATTGGATAACTAATATAACCTTATGTCTTTAAGAATGATATTTTAATTCGTCATCTATGAAACCAATTAAAATTATAAACATTATAGTTAGACTTAAAATATAAAATTGAAAGGATAAAATGTAAATATAAGGAATGACCCAATCTGGTAGAGTTATCACCCCAACGAGGAACACTCTAAAAATTAAACATAAAATAGTAAACCAATCAATTTATTATATAATTAAAATATATACATGGGAGTAATTATATTTGAGGGAAGGATTAAAGGGGTATTTAGAGAGAGTAATGTGACTATTAGGAAATTAATATGAACGTTGGTAAAATATAACCATTTGTCAATATAACAGTTGGTGTATTTTACCAATAGAAATTATATCAACTAGTAATAACTTTACCATTATAATTTGGGTTTATAAGTAGTAATGAAAAAGGATAATTTTCAGAGATAGGATAAACCATAGAATCATTCAATAAACTCACACTATTCAAAGAGCATTTTTTAGAACATGGGAGTGGTGTAGGGTGAGTTAATTTATCCCATGTCCAATCCAAAAAATGAGATTTTACAACTGAGTCCTGAAAAAAAATACCATAGGGTAGAAGTTTAGGTTAATTGAGATTAAAACATGGTCAATTTTAGAAGAGACACCACATGAAACTATCTCCATCACACATTTTACCTTTAGGGTGTTAATAAGTGAAATAATGAATCACTTGTCTAGAATATAGCTAAATAAAGTGAAAATAAAATATTATGAATAAAATATTAAATCTATCAATTCTATTTTTATAATAATTTTATTTTATAATATATATTTTTAATTAAGACCAATTTGATAAATTGATTTTTAAACATAAATAAAACATAATTTTATATTCCAAAAATATATACTCCTTTAGAATAAAAATTTTTATTCTAAAAAATTAATGAAATATGGTTTCAACCACTCTTATATAAATATTAATGATAAATTAATTTTATTTTATCCGGAAATTTGTTGAACGTCTCAGAAAATTGATTATTCCCCAAAAAATTATTATTAATATATAAAATTATAAAGTCTCATATTTAAGGATTTATTTTGATAAAAAAATATAATATTTTAAATTATCACATTTAATTTTGGTTAGTATGAATTTATTATAATTTCCATGAATTCCTTATTTTTTAGGAAATAATAAAAATATATATTTTTGGTTTTCGGTATGTTTTATGTCATCATATAAATGTAACAATAAAATAATTATTATTGATCGAAAATTAATTTCCAATGATATATTATTTTATTAATATTTGGTAATTTAATTTTTTTTAATCAATTTCAAAACATATAGTTGACTTTAAAAAAGTGTAAAATAGGAAATTTTACTATAAGAACATTAATTTGTGGAAAAAAACTTTTCCATGTCAAAAATATTATTAAAAAATGGTGTTCATTTCTATTGGATTATAATATCATAAAATGTTAAACCATGTGTACATAACAATTATAAAAACCCATATATATTCCAATGGTTTCTCAATTTCAATGAACAAGATTTCTATGACCAATATTTTGAAATTATTAGACAATTCCTCTACTTTTTCAATAAATACCCATCCATTTAACAATTTCCTTCACTAGTGATCTATCATTCATGACATTATGGTCATTTTCCTTCACAAGTAGTCCCCAAAAGTGTCATTATGCACCCAAACCTGTTTATTTGCGTGAAAGTCTTCAAGGTAGGGGACTTATCCTCCATTTCACATTAACATAAGAATCACTTTTTGGAATATGTTTTATGAATGACACTTACCTACCTTTTATTACCTTTTTTATCATACCCATAATTCAAAATTATGATTTATAAATTTTAGGCATTTTTGTTATCCCATTTTACCAATTTATATATCCATACTTTTTATCGATCATGAAGTCTAATTCATTTCTTGAATTTCTATTGTCCACATGACCAAATGTTCTTATTATGGACACACAATCCACTGATATATCAATTAGTAATCACCAAGATTAAAACATTACTTATTTATTATATTACTCACATCTATATAACCCACATTAAATTTTAACTGGTTATGAATGGTGTATTGAGCATATAATAATACAATTTTGTACATAAGGATTTTGATAAGAAACACGTTCTACATTCCCAAGGTGTAATTAATGAAATGTATTATTAAGATGTATTTTTCTCTCATGATTATAAAACACATTAATGGAGCTCCATGATATTGGTATAATGAATTGGTTATATGATTTAATATCTAGAGATGACATTTTTGTGTAAACTTGGTGAATAACCTTGGAAATTTTCATTTATAACACCTTGGTTATAAACCATATTGATATGATTATGAATGTCTTATTTAAATGTTATAGGCAAATTTTCATGTTAAGACTCATTTAATTTTTATTATGATAAATATAATGTTTTTTTGATCATTTTATATTTTTATACCTCATGTTTTTGTTTTTATGTCACATGATCACATGATAAATTATTTCCTTTATTATTCCCATGCTTGGATCATGCTAATCCATTTCATTTAATGTATGTCCTAAGGATACAAGAGACAGTAAAAGTGGGTAATTATGAACCCAATAAGAATCCTTTAATGTGAATTATAATATATTTTTTTATGTTTTCATTTATTATGTTTCTAATTTCAATGAAAGTAAACATTAAAATACGATTCTTTTGTAACAAGTAATGAAAATATAATGTATTAAAAAGGCAGGATTTCGTATTTGGTATCATTGGAGAGTTTAGTTATTTTTGGAATTTAAGACTTAAAAACATTAATATGAACTCTATTAATAAGTATCAATATAGTAAAACATGGGGATTTTTTTTTGAACTATTAATCATGTGGATTACAAGTAACAAAATCCATGTATGGATACAACTAGTGGATGTGGATCTAGTACAAACATACCTAGGTATAACAACCCAAAAAACACTAAATTAAGATAGTTTTAATTATAAATTGTTTCAAAGAAATGGTCCTTATAGTAAACATAGTTTTACCCTCCCAGATTTTTGTTTGGTTAATCAAAATAATTTTATAAACTGTTATGATGGATATATAGATAATATATATTTTTTAAAATATTGACATATTTTTGTATGATGTTTTTTGACATAAAATCTCTTATGAATTGTATAATTTTTTAAATTTACATATTTCATCTCTAATGTTTTATCATTTTAAGAGTATAAAATATAATAGGGGGTCTATGTAAATGAAAACTGAAATAGGAAATTCAATGAATGTTGTAATATGGAATTTGGAATATCATAATTCGTGATGATAATGAATCTACTATCTTGAGATATAAATGATAACTTGAATAATTTTTGAAAAATAGTTTTTCCTGTAAGGGTATAAAATAACATTGAGACCTTTATTCGTGAATGAAAATTTCATAATTGTTGATCTACATACAAATTAAGTAATGAATAATGGATTAAAACTATTGAAATGATCATTTTATACTCCACTATTAAGATCTACAAAATGTTACCCTGAATGTATATAGGTTAGAAGGAGAAGACGATCGGTGGTGGAAACTGATAAAAAATTATTCCAAGAAGGGTTATTGATGAAATGTAATGGTAATGGTTAAGGGGGATGTTGTTGAATAAATAATATTAACATTTTATGTGAACAAAAATGAATGAGGAATTAATAGAAAAGATTAAGGATGAAAATGAATCAATCATATGTTATGAAATGAGCATAAAAAAGTCTTGCTCAATAAATTAATATATTTCTTTTAGATCCTTAAAAAATTATGATAGATCCATTGGTGGACTAACACCTCATCTATCTTGGAAATTTAAAAATCATGGAAACAAAATCAATGAGAAGATAGTGTAGAGATCTTTTAATGATGAATTTTTGTTTGGAGAGGTATAGTGGTCACATTGGTGTAATAAAAAAGGTGAAATGGAGCAAAATTCATGGAATAAATAAGATAATATATGATAATGAATGTAAAACATCCCATGTAAACAAACTAAGTGAATAATTATTCAGGTAACTGCATGTTTGGGAGTGGGAGTTCATAAAAATGTGTAAGAGATGGCAATATAGATCAGAGCTTTCTTGGTGAGTTAAATACTCAACTTATCAACACTGACAAAAAGGAGAAGATGTTTCAAGATGAATATGGTGTTCAATGATTCATTTGTGGACATGATGGATTCATTTACAAAATATTTCTAAATTTTAACATAATGGTTGGAAACCACCTTCATTATCATCATAGGATAAGGGATAATTTTAAATTATTTTCTATCAAATTAGTTGAGGTATAGGCTCAAAATTATTTGGTGACAGGTACACTGATTTTTCTCTCAAATATAGAAATTTATCTTTTAGATTCCATCTCTATGCATTACATTTTTCATCCATGTTATCAAAGAATATAGAATCAATATGGATAGTCTGGATGTAGATTTATCTATCAAGACACCTATAGGGATTATACAACCATAAACCATCTATAGAAAATCTATTAATAACATTGGTGAGTACATACTCCTTGCATTTATAGTGGTAATTCAAATTTTGTAACTAGAAACTATTCAAGGGATTGAATGAATCTCAATATATAATGATAAGATCAGCTGTAAGATTGATGAAATTTCAGGAGTCTTGAATAGATAATGTGTAGTTATTTTCCACAGAGTGATATCACGGCCTGAAAAATGTGTATAATCACATATATTATAATTATTCAGGGAGATAATAAATGAATAGGGTGAAGGAAATGAAACTGTAATGATATAAAATTTACCCTCATTTAGGAATAATTTGATGTATTTCCTAATGCATTACTTGGAGAACCACATAAAATATAGGTATCGATTTCCATTGAACTCATAATTGGATCTAATCTGATATATAATACACTATATAGAATAGAAATTTCGATATTAAGGAATTAATCAAAAAACATCATGATCTTTTGATTAAGGGATCTATCTAATCAAGTGTGTCTATTTGGGGATCACATGATCTCCTTGTATATAATATGTATTTATTAGTGAATTTGTTCATTTATTATATATAATATAACAAGAACACATTGATGAAAAAGTACAATCTTGCATAAAATGATGATTTATTTGACCTGCTTCACGGGGCTCAATTCTTCTCTAGGATTGACTTCTTATATTGATAACATTAATTAAGGGTCATGAAATAAGTTATTCCAAAGACTACCTTTTATGAAATATGTGGTCATTATGAGTTTTTTTCTATGACCTATGTTTTCAATAATACACATTCTATATTTATTATATTGATGAATATAGTCAAAAAGAACTAAATTTATAAATCTATATTGGTTTTTATTGATGATATTATGAAATAATCTATTATTCATGAAGAGGATGAGGATCATCTAGTGTTATATTGAAAAGTTTGGGTAAGGATAAGCTATTTATAAAATTCATAATATGTGAATTATTATTAAATGATATTTCATTCATGGTAAATATTTTAACTAATGAAAGAATTATAGTTTAACCATCCATGAGAAAGGATATAAAGGATTGGTCTCATCCTACAATAATAAATGAGACATTTAGTTTTCTTTTCTTATTTGGATATGATATGATGTTTGTGAAAAAAAATCATTAATTTTTTATCCAATAATCATTATAACATGAAAAGGAGCTCATTTTAAATGGATAATGGAGTGTGAAGTTTTTTTAGGAACAGACAATGAGATTGGTTAATTCACTTGTGTTATTTGTCCCCATTTCATAGAAGTGTTTTTTGTTTATAGTGATGAATATTTAAAAGGTATTTCATGACTCTTTCAGAAAAAATTACAGTGGAGTAGCTTATAAATTTCAATAGTAAAATGCACATGGGAAGAATTTTCCTAAAAATATCATTCAGTTAGCTAAAGATATTTTATCTTATGAATAAATGGAGGTGCTATCATTATGGGGAGAAATTTGACATATACAATGATATACATATTTTAAAGTATATTTTAACACAAAAGGTATTTTCCATGAGAAAAATGATATGGTTGTATCTTATTAAATAATATTATAATTAAATCAATTATAACTCTAGAAGAGAAAACAATGTCACCAATTCAATAATTAGGAAAGATCCAGTTGTTCTAGTTTTGAAAGGGATTCATGGAGATCCATTGATAAAGATGCTAGTAATTTTGAATAATGTAATCCTAAGGGAATAAAATCATCATTAAAATTCCTATTTACTTATGAACCATCATTACTCTAGATTATCAAGATGGATCGAAGATAAGATCCTTTGATACAAAATAAGATAGAGGTTGTGATGACATGGATGATTCTTAAATTAAATATTGATCATGTCAAGAACCAAGTAAGAGTTCCATCCAACCCCACATTTGAATCGGTCGGTTGAATGGATTGAAGCGAATTCCTGATCACCGGTGGTTGGAAACAAGTTCCTGGGTATCATTAATACATAGTAGAAAGGATTTCACCGATGAAAATAATAAAAAACATGAAACTAAATTAAATAATACCAAAATAATAGTCATTAAAAATAAGGAATAACAACTTTCAGTTTAATATTTACAAAATTAAAAAAGGGGAAACAGTACAACATAAGTGGGACACCGAAACAAGCCAAAAAATTTTATGTTATAAGTGTAGTATCCCCCTGAATCACCAAAACCCACAAAAACCATTAGTAAAGTCCACTACCATCCTAAAACACCATTTCTAAACATCTTTCTATTATCTATGTCAAGCATAACCAATTCTACCTACACCAAAAAGTGTAAGTAGGGTGTGATATAAATCCTAGGAGGATGCCACCCAATAAAAAGATTCAATGATATAAACATTATAATAGAAATAAAAATGGATGTTTTATACAACAATTATATGATCCTTTTTGTGGAAAATTTTTTAATGAAAAACATATTTTCTTTTTAAATGGACAACTCAGTACATTGTATGATGACAGTGAAAGAAATATCATGATTTCTCACTAATTCATATAAATACCAAATAGTAACTTTCAATAAATGGGACACATGGTACATAGTATATCAGTAAAATTTGGTATAGAAACAACGACTAATAGTGTTCAGTGCAAGAGCCACTATGAGGGTACACGCCATGGGCCCAGTTGTCTCTGATCATTAATACGTAGTTTGTGTTGTCTTTATCAACTCTTCTGGACAAAACCAAGAATAGAAACATCGAAATCTTCAAGCATACATGTCCTAGACAACCCACCAAGTTACCTAGTTTTCCCTATGTTCTCAATTCATATTTCACACACCATACAAGTCACTACATTCACATAACCAATCCAAAAATTACATGTGTTCTAAATTGATCTCCATTTCAATGACTAATAATTATTTAAAATATAAATTCACATAAAAAAAATTTCAAAATAGGGTTTTCACCAGTTTAATAATTTATTAAACATTTCGAACAATTTTCAAAGCATATTCAAAAACCACAATGAGGGTTTTGAAATGAAAAGAAATACAATTTCCTTTAAAAATAGACTTCATATCAAAACCTAGATCAAAACCCACCAACCACCCATTTTACAACACACTCATATATAATACAATTTTCTAAACCACTCAATATGGAATTTTAAATTCATTAAATAATGTTTATACATGAAAACCCCTTCCTAAAGTGTTGTAACTCCCAAAATCTGGTAAAAACAAAAACCACACTACAATAAAACCATAAGAAGGAATGATTAATGAATAAATACCATTATCAACCCCAAAAATCAATATCTAACCCAAAATTATATACCCAAACCAATATTAAAATTAATCCCTAAAGAGAGATGTAATAAATTCTAGAAAAGTGGATAAAAACAAAAAAATAAAGAACATACATGAGTATTTAAGGGGATATCACATAAAAAATTCCACCAAAATGGAACTAATGTGAGAATATAACAATGATAGGTGATAAATGATTAGAAATAATTAGTGGGGGAGAGTTTGGGTGTTTTGGGGTTAAAATCAGGGAGAGAGAAAAAAGAAAAAAGAAATATTTATAACATAGATAGGCCGCATCATTTTCCCGCATGGATTTCCAAATTATTTGGAATCCTTTCCCACCATACTATTTAATCAGGTCATGACACTCAATTAGACCTCATTTTTTAATACTATGCACTAACCATGTCATAGGACTCTGACTAAAAACACCACTTGGGCACATGATTAAGTAGGTAAGGGCACACGGTTTGGAATATTATGTGTCGACCATGAGCCACCTATTGTTTACCTAGTTTTTCTAATTTTTCTCTAAAATATAAAAATACTACCAAGGAGAAAATTCTTGGAAAATATACAAAAAACATTACCAAAAAATTAAATCACATGTGTCAGAATTCTCTCTGAAATAAAAGCATTTCGTCCTTGGAATGTTAACTTGAATCATGGTGAGAGAATAGAAATTTATAGTCTTTCTCAACCAATGACTCACACTCCCTAGTCTCATGAAAATCATTATCATTTTTCAAATACACATACTAATGGAAAATAAATCCCCTAATGAACCTTCTATTTGGAATGAACATTCCACCCTAAACATTCAAACATTGATAGATCAGGCTATATTTCCATTTTATCCCAATTTAGTAGATGAGATGGATAAGGGTTATAATTTTTCAACTGGGAAACATGAAATAAATCTTGAATTAAAATAAAACTATAATAATATGATAATTTAACTTCCACCATATGAACCTAGTTGGTTATTTGAAAGGTCTAACACTTATTGGTGTTAACTTTACTTTCATTCCCAAATGAATGTGACCCAATAGAAGTTCCACTTTTAAGAACACCTGGCCACCAATGGAATACTCATGGAAAATTATTCCCTGATTATAATAATATTTTTTGAATATTTGAGATATCAATACCCACTCTCTGATCATATTGACCATCACATTTGTCCCTTAAACTTATCATGGTCCCAACAATGAGGTTTCACAAACCTCAACCAAGAACAAGGTAGTCTGGAATGGATGAGCATAGAGTTCCTTAGAGGGATCAATTCAAATAAACTATTGGAAAATAATGTATCATGAAAACTCATCCAATCCCAAATGGTTATCCCAAGAGCTACATAAATTCAAAACACATTCTTAGAGCATGTAATCTAATATATGATTTTCTTGCTCTGTTTTTCAATCCGTTTGAGTATGGTATGTCATTCATAACATAATATACAAACTAATTTACATTTGAAGGACTTCCCAAAATCGTGATGTAAAATGAGGATCCTGACAGAATAGTTTTCAAATGACAAACCATACAACCTCACTATATCCCAAAAATATAATTAGACGAACTCATCTGATGTGGATGAATCTTTTTTGGGAATAAAATTGGATTATTTGGTTATATGATTGATCACTTACCATATTTCATTCTTCTCCTAGGTTTTATAAGTTAATCCAATAAATAATTCCATGGTTATCTCATCCCACATCTATGTAGGAATGGGTAGTGGATTATGAAAACCCAATGGCCTCTCATGCAATTCTTTCACCTACTAACTTTTATTACACCTTGATATGAAGTTATTTGCATCTCACATCATACCAAGATAATAGAACTACCAGTGAACATCATAATATATTATGGGGGATCCCATATTAATTCCCTACTGATATTGGTTTCTATCCATCATCACCATATTCCCTATAGAAAATGGAACAACACAAAAACCCGAAAAGAAAACGACCCCCTTGGGAGAATATGATGAATCACATGGTGTCTCCAATAAATTAAGAAACTACATATACAATGGTAATATATCATCACCAGACATATTAAAATAAATAAACTCTAGAAGAGAATAATTGAACTAGATGTTTGTTAAGAATCTTCCTCCAATGTGCTCCTTGGTCTCCAAGTTCTTATGAGAAATTAGCCCCATTAAATTCCACTAATCACCTTTCGCCATCAAATCTTGTATGGTAAATTTTATTCTCAAATAATATTCCAAAAAAAATTATTTACCTGGGGTATAGATTTTAACCACATCAAACCCTTGGAGTTACTCCACCCAATAATGTCACATTAGAATCAAATACTTCTAATAGAGAATATTGGCTATGATTTTATGATAAAAAAGAATGACAAATTTTTCCTCAAAAAGATAATTCTACCACATTTAAAATCATGAATCATTTCTATGAACACTAAATCATGGTTCGAATATTTCATCTCATGTGGTATGACATGGAAGGAACCATATGACACCATAAGATCGTCATTTATAAGAACAATCTGACGACCAATGTCTGATGCATCGCAATAAACCACATAGATCTTTCCCAATTCGTGAAAGATCAACACTATGGTTTTATTCAACCAACATATTATCTCTACATATAATGTATGCAACACTTGGATTATTTAAATCATTACCCCTTTCTGGGTGGGTTTCGTTATGGTTGATTCCAACTCAGATAAATCCATAATTCCTCACCTATATTATCCATCCAGAAATAGAATTCTTTTGATCATTAAAACTAATCCTCAGTTACTCATAGGAAATAACTATACCGGTATTATTAGGTTCCACTAAATTCATTTTTTATGAGATAGCATAGCCTATAAACACAGTATCCCTACTCTAGAATGTGTGAATTGAAAACACTTCATATTAGCGATGATCCCAAATTGTTTCCAAAAAATTATCAATTGACGCACATGTTCCTCCTTTGATCCAAAATAAAATAGAATTTCAACCATGAATTCCACAATTAAATAGTTGAGAAACTGGTGGAAACCCTATTAATTACTTCCATGAAGAGTAATGGAGTAGCCGTTAACCCAAAATGAATGAACAAGTACTCATAATGGCCATACATGATTTAGAATGATGTTTTCAAAAAATACTTCTATTTCACCCTAATATGGTGGTAACTAGAATGAAATAATTTCATAGAAAATCACTTTTCCCTTTTTAACTGATCAGACAAGTCATTAACTCAATGTAAAATAATACTTATTATTGATTGTTACCTTGTAATCTTCTTATAATTTAGACAAAACCAGAGATATATATTGGCATTATTCGCAACCAATATTAGAATATCCAAGTGAGATATGCTGGGGTGAATGAGTCCCTAGGATTCTGAATATTCTAGTGGTAACTTTATTTCCATTAAATTAGTGGGGGCCAAATGAAATGAGGGAAGATATATCAGCTGCATTCCCGACACCAAATCTATAGAGAAGGACACATCCCAATGTAGAAAAAAACAAAAAATAGTCATAAGAAAATATGTTTATAAACTCACTTACCATAGAGGGAATGCACCCTCATAGTCCCCATCACAATCCTCCAACATGGGAGATGATAACTGACGAATAGGTTTTTTCCAATTTCAGAAATTGATGTCCAACACAACCTGACTGTGGATCCATTTCTCCATGAAAAACATGGGTACTGCAATCAAGTGATATGAAGGTCACCCGCTTCCTTTTGCAATCGATGTGTTCCTGGAACTGCACCATCCAATCCATGTCAAGGATTACATTAAAGAGTTCCTACTATAAGACTAGTAAATCTCATTCTAGTTTGACACCTGACATAGGGAGGGATCATGAATGACTCATGAGGCCCTGGTCTCTCTTTTTACTAAGAGGCATTACCAAATACTTCACATTATACATAAATAGAGTTGGAAGATTCAACAAGTTAAAAATAAATGAAGGGATAAATGAATCAACAATATCAATATTATACAAAACCACAACTATATATGATTCAATAAAAAAGGTATCGTGAAATATTGATGTCCCTTCATCTAGTTCCACTACTTTAGATCAACCACATGAAGATTCCTCGTCTCAAATAGAGCCTGAGAACAACCACTAATGTGCGGCAATACCCTGGACTATGTGTTTATGAGATTATCCATAACATCCTCCAAAACCACTGAACCTTGATCCAACATTCTTTAACATCTCTACATAATTTTACTACCCCCTAGAAGATATATATCTTACACTTCTCTAATAATTGTTTTACACATTTCAGAAGAACCACATATGTCTCATTTCTCTACACCACTGACATTTTTTTGGGGGATATGTAATTCTTGGTCGTATGTTTCCTACCTTCCAACAATAATGGCACACAACCGAACTAGCATCAGAATCCATATATGATTCTTATCAGTAAGGGTATCATAAAATACCACCTCACTTTTCCGTAACTCGTCCTGATAGCTTTTTTTCTATGAGAAAACATCACTACATAATGATGACATAGCCCAAGAGGAACCAGACATGCCCTTATAATCAATATCGACAATTCAAGCCATGTAAACCACATTATCATAGGTATTTTTCTAAAACAGAAAGACCTATGAATAGATCTATGCCCACAAAACCCTCTCAAATCCCCGAGTCCTCATCTTCTCAATTGAAACTATCACGTTTGCATATAGAAATGTATAAAAAAAGTTTTTAACGTACTATATCTTGGAAGGGTCCCAATAAACAAGATCCATAAACTCATGGGATATATAATATGACAAGATCTCAAGAGAGTAATAGTTTTTTAAGATATCCATAAAGTTGTTCCAACTCATCTTCTCATGATTTTCTGTTTGGATCATTCAAAATGACTCTGACCTTCTAGAAGAAATGAGGAAAATTTCCCCCTTCCATCCCCAACTATGTTGAATAATAAAAACATATTATCTATTTTAAAAATCCATTCATCAGCTTCTTGAGGATCCATGAAATGTTGTAAGGTAGGAGGATTGTTCTTTAGAAACTAAATTTCTTTTTCCTTCCTAGGACATGGTGCATCTTCTCTAAGAAAATCAGTACTAATACTTGATCCATGTCCCCAAGACCGAACAACCTAGACCATTGAATCCACTTTTCATTGATTGATTGGTATGGGAGAACCCTCTCTGGACTCTTCTAGCAGTTTCGCAATAATTCTATAGGGAGTATTTTTTCTAAAAAAGCAACAAGAATATAGAAAACTATTAATACAACCATTCTAAAAATTATTCATCAATAACAAAATACAACAATATTCCAAAAATCCAAAAAATATGAACCATATTAATAAGAGTAAAACTAAACTACTTCACCCCCACCCAATGTCCACGTATAGCCTATATCCTACCCATGTCATTTGGAAGAGAATTAAAAAACTCCCAACAACCAATGGAGACTCAAGAGCTATCATGAGGTGTATTGTCCAAGAACTATACTCACAATGAAAACCTCATGCCCAAAAAATCAAAGCTCTAGTCTATCTGAACTCATCCAAAATAACTTGACCCGAAAAATAATGAACCTCCAATGATACCATTTTTCACTAATAAATCTAGAGATCCATCCAACCTAAAATCCAACCAATTCCATGGCTTTGCCTGAAGAGTGTTCCTGATCCCCGTAGTTTGGAAACAAGTTCATGTGTATGAATAATAGATCATGGGAATGATTTCACCCATGTAAATAATCAAAAAATCAAAAAATATAAATAATAAGAAAACTGAATAATCATAATAAAACATGGAATAAAAACATTCAGGTTCATGTTTACAACTTTAAACAATAACAAAAAAACACTACAACATATGGGAGACACGGAAACAACACAAAATCATCTATGTGAGAAGTGGAGTGTCTCCATCATGAAACCATCACCAACAAAACCTTAAAGGGAAATAGTTGTATAATACCAAAACACTATCTCCAATCATCTAACCTTTACCTATGTAAAACATAACAAAGTCTAATTATACAGAAATTTGTAAGCACAAACTGACTCCAATCCTAGAACGATGCAACCCAATAAACAGATTACATGCAATAAACAATACAAGAGAATTAAAAATTCTTATTTTATGAAAGAATGTTATGAGAATATGTATGGAAAATATTTTAATGAAAAACATTATTACCATTGAACAGTACAACTAGGTACACCATATAATGATGGTGAAAGAAATATCATGAAACCAAAGTAAGTCCAGGGAAACCCCTATAGACGGTCGCTATCAATAGGACACTAGGTACATTTTATCTTTTTGAAATTTGGTAGATAAACAATGACTAACAACATTCTCATGCACAGGCCACTACAAGGGGGAACCACATGGGCCTAGTGGTATCCAATCATAACTGTTTAGTTTGTGTCTCAAACATCATTCCTAAATGATGAAACTGAGAGAATCGACTTTTGAATCAACTTACATACTTGTACTAGTCTGGTGACCTAGTTTCTTATGTTTCCCTATGTGATCAATTCACTTTTCAAACACAATGAATATCACCAATTTCACATACACAATCCAAATAATATAAGTGTTCTCAATGGATCCCCATTTCTATAAACCAAACTTATTTTTAAGATAAATTCACACCAATACCATATAAATATATGTTTTCAGGCTCTTTAAAAAATATTAATCATGTGGAACAATTTTCACAGCATATTCAATATCCATAACATGTTTTTACACATGAAAAACATCCCATTTCCTTTAGGAAAAGAAACAATCAAGCCTAATTCATATAGAAAACCTTAACTAAATTTCAACACACACATAAATCCTATAATACACATAATCAATAATCCACGAATTTAAAATTCATCAAATAATTATTAAACAAATAACCACCTACATCGAGTGATGATACTCAAAGAATCTGGTGAAAATCTTCAACTACACCTCACAAAAACCCTAATGAGGAAAAATTAAAACATAAAAACCATGTTAAAGCCACAAAAATATCGATCGGACCATAATTTTTAATCCTACATATCTGGAAAATGAAAACCCTAAAAAAGGGGGAAGAAACCCTTGAATAGAGGGAAAATAAGAAATAAGGAACATACATGAATATTTATGGAGAAATCGAACCAAAAATGAAATAAAACAAATATCAAGGAAGATGAGAGGAATTTGGAGGCACTCTAAGTCTCTAAAAACTATGTGGGGGTGAGTTCTGCTGTTTTGGAGTTAAAATCAGGGGATAGAAAAACCCCCAAATTTTAATTACATGGACCAGCCACAATGTTCTCTAGCACAGATTTCCAAACTGTGAAACAACCATTCTCTACTTACTATCAAAGAAAGACATGGCACACAATAATCCCACAATTTTTTGTAGACTATGTGCTAACCTTGATATAATCCCCATCCAAAAAACACCACTTGGACACCCAATTACAAGGTAAATGGGGCACAATTTTACAAAATGTGTGAAACCTACTATTTACCCCATCTTCTAATTTTTCTCTAAAAACAAAATTGACAACCTAGAAGAATGATTAATGACAAAAATAAATAGAACAAAATACCTAAAAAAGAAATCATGGGGGTAAAACATCCTGAATAAATAGTAAAATTTTGTACAAGGATATGTGACCCCTCTATCCTACTCATAAATAAGGGGCTATTGGATGAAGCTCATGGGTATATATTCTCAATACATACTTGATTCAATAATATTTTTAATGACCTACACGATCAATATTGATGTTATAATATGAAATTGAATATATCTAAATACACTTCATGGTGATTTGTGAGTCAATATGTCAAGATAGAGTGACAAATTCCTAAAGGGGTATTACAGCCATAGCCCATACCAACATGGAAGTGGTACAATTTCACTATAGACATCACTATTTTTCTCTCATGAACATGAGAAGGAAAAATTAGATATGGATTATAGTGGATCCACAAATTAAAAAAACCAATTTAATAATTTTATAAATGATATCTCTCATGGTCAAATTTTTATGATATACACAAAGGATTTATGAGGATTTATGTGGTTATACATTAAATTATTTTAAAATGTGATCGAAGGTTCACATATAAATTATGTATAAGTCTTTATAATGATACATAAAATGAATTTAATTTTTATGTCTTATCACCACTAATCTGATGCCCATTCTGAAAAGACCATTGAGACACTTTAAGACATATTGAGAACAAGATCAATGTAATTTAATGGTTGATAGAATCAGCTCCTCACATTAATTGAGTTATCATTCAAAAACTACATAGTGTCAAGTATAAAAATGGAACCCAATGGCGATATATATGGGTTTCTATATATAACTACTATGTTTTGGGATGAATTCGATTAGAGAAAGCTACTAAGGACTAATCATGGACAATAGATGACAAAAAAGGTTCATTCCATCCAATAACATATCAAATATTTTTAATGTTTGTATAAGTTCTATGATAGAATACCTTATAGTGAATTGGATTTTGATGTTGGAGAAAAAGTTATCTATTTCATATCAAAATGGATGAGAGCCATGTGGGTTTGAAATAAAGGGAATATTATCCCTATGAACATTTTCCCATTTGAAATCCATGATCTCATAGGAGAAGTGGCCTATCTTCTAGAAGTTACAAAATATATGGATCATTTTAAGGATGTATACCATATATCTATCTTATGGAAATGAATACATGACCCATCATATGTCATGAATTATGTGGTGGTACAAATGGAGCATGAAATATCATATGAGGATAATCCAATGTGGATCATAGACCATATATAAAAAGTCATATACAACAAGACTAATCACATTTTAAAATGAATTTGGAAGAATAAACAATTATGAATTAACGACATGAGAACAATTGATAATATGAATTAGAATTAACCTTACCCATTCTCATTAGACAATATGACATTAAATATCATGGATGATTTTTATGATGGTGGGTTGAATGTAGCAGCCACGGATTATCGAATGAATATTTTTTTACTATGAAAATATGTGTTGTCATATAATATTATACACCTAAGAAATATATAATGAACAAAAAGTTATATACCATTAATAAATATCATTACAATTGTTTTTTATGAACCCATTGGAATTTAAAAAAAATATTTGAAATAATATATAATATAGAAAATATAATATGGAAAAATATGGATTACCCTAATCTAATTAAATCATTTCTCAATGGAAAACACTATACAATAAAAAAGCTATTATAAAATCTAAATCCTAGAAAATTAAAATATAATCTATAGATGATTCATATTTCAATGAAAGGATGATGTGGTTTTTATAGGGAGAAGTGTGATTGTAGGAATAGTTATATGACCAGTGGTCAAATATGAAAATTATTTAATACATTTCATGGACTATTTGAAAATTGGAATCAATGAAAAATTAATAATAATTTTTCTTTTATAACTGGTGTTCATAATTAGTAATGAAAAAGGATATTTGAAACATAAATGAGAAATCAATGCCCCAACTTGTATTGTCGTCCATTTTTAATCCCATTTTCCAAAACATGGGAGGTAGGTAGCATCATTAGGGTTCACCCTTAAGATATACTACAACAAGCTTCAAAAAGTAAGTCTTGAACCAAATCCCCAGTCGGAGAAGTTCATGTTATTGGATATTGACACTTAGTTAGTGTTAGTTAAGTGACACCATGAAACTACTACTATCTCACACCAGACATCAAACAATGATATTTTATAGGAATGATATTATATTTTACTACATAAAAGGACACAAAACACATAGATTATAAGAGAATTACCACCCCAAGACTTTACAATATATTTATTTTTAATTAAATTTAATCACAATATTAGATTTCAGTACATGAAACCCTAGGATATCTATGTCAAATAACAAATTCAACATGTGATACTGAGCATAAATGATCAATGATATATTAATCCTTTACAATATAGATATTAAAATTGATAGAATGAGTATTATTAACTTGTTTATGTTATATAGATATCATAATAAATATAAATTATTAAAAAAAATTAGAAAATAATCAACAAAAATTTTAATGTGATTTCATTCTTCAATAATATTTTTTCAACAAAAATGTTTTTTTTATTTTTTTGATGAAAAAAATAAAATTCTTTTTTTCAATTTAGAAAAATTATATTATAAAATTAAATAAATTTTTAAAATAAAAAATTTAAAAATATCTTATGGTTATTTTTTGAGAATTTTATAAAATGTTTATCATTTTGATTAATCATTAAAAATAAATAATTTTAATTAATAACATATTTTTTAAATTATTTATAAAATTTTATTTTATTTTATGTTGGTCTTAATGTAAAATTAGTCCAATTATATATAATTTAGTCCGATTATTTTTATTTTATTAACATCCATTTTGAATTTTGATATAAAAATATGTTAAACTTCTGGACATTTTCTTATTATAAATCCACTTCCTCATCACTTCTATGGGATTTATTTTAAATTAAAATTATCTACATATGTTAATTGAATTTTGAAAAGTAGATGAAATAATTTGAATCAGAATAATTTTTATTTTTTAATATGATGAACATAATTATTTACCATTGTTAATTGCAATTAAAGTTAAATAATTTACTGTGGTTAAGGTTAAATGGGATTACCAATGGGGGATTAATTAAAAAAGCTAAATGTATAAATAAACTATAACCATTTATAAATACTATTTTATATCAAAATTTTGAACATTATACTTATAAGTTTCGTTAATGGTCAATTTTTTACCCTTTTGACATATTAAAAATGGCATATCACTCAATTGTTTTCAAAAAAACAATGTGTTCCATCTCTGACATTTATAAAAGTCCACCCCACTCCTCTCTTATTCACATCATGAAGATTTATTGGACCAAATAATATATGAAAAAAGATTCAAACATCACCCCTCTCATCCTGTAATAATTTTTTCGGAATAAATGTATTATGTGAAGGCCTACAGTTGAAACCTAAGGTGGCTACCCAAAAAAGAGGTGACATACTTCAATGAGCATTTTTTATATTATCTATTTATCCACCTATTTAATGTATTCATGAAACATGATTATATGGTATCCACAATATTTGGAATTGGTGATATTTTATTATTTAGTTTCATAACATATATATTTTCCCTCTTCCATCTAATGTGTTATGAAATCATCATTAATGTGTTATGAGGACTACCACCTCAAGACCTGATGTCATTAATTTATGCATTACCACATCTCATGATTGGGTATGATGTTGTTCATAAAGTTTATGTATCATATTTATACTAAATTTATACCTATAGAGTAATTATATAATATTTAACTTTTTACATTACATATCATTGGGGATACAAAAATTTGTCTCTTGTGTATGATAGACTACAACCTCACGAATTGATTTTTTTTATTTTCCACTAACGACTTACATAAAATGTAAAATGTTAAAGTTATTGAATATATGTGTGTGTGTGTTTTATTTAAATGACATAGTTATGATATTTACTAATTAATTATCTCTCTTCATATATACTATATAATTTGTTTACATTTTCATTCACTATAAAAAATGATAACATCGTTCATGGATATTTGGACTAACGCCTCCTCAAACCAATGTGATTCCTTTTTTCATCACCACTTCTCATGAGTGATATATAAGTATATATATAATTATATATAATTATATAATATGTTATTTATGATATTATGATCATTACATAGAGAAAAATGTATCATACCATATATACTCATGTGTATATACAACATACCCTCTCTATGAACGTATCATACTCCATTTAAAAAAACATTAATGATTGGTATTAAAAGTATATTTTTTGTGTAGATATGAAAATAATATCATTATTATATTCTATATATGACATAAATATATAACCTTTACATGAACTGGAACTTTCATAACAATGGATTTAGATAATAGTAGGCAATTATAGCCCAAAACAATGAAAATAATGAAATTTTATTAGTGAATGGGTGGTAATATGTTTTTATGTGATGATATATGACATAATAAATATTTATATTGTTTATTAATATTTTAATAAACGATTTATAATAACTATATAGGAGTTTACATTAGCAACATGAAAAAGGAAGCATGAGTTAAGGGTTTTCTCGATTCACATTTATTTCATATAGAAATATGTCATGTTAACCTATTATTTTTACTATGTGGTACTTATTCTGACCATAAATTTATTTTATTATTATTACCCATAAATTTATAGGGATTTAAATACCATTTTTTGGATATCTATTTCATGGGGTTTACAGTTTCTGTATTTCCAAACCGGTAACAGATTTATGTCTCCATTTTATTTCTATGAGATACATGTTACGTTATACACACGTATTCATATATGAGTTGTATATTATTCATTATTGGTACATTATATAATCAATAAAAGTATTTAATGGACATCATATGTTTTATTTAATGATATTTTTTAATGGGTATTATGATTCAATTTTACCAATGTGGTAAGAGTCTTATGTTGCAATCCAAACATTTAACATGATTGTATATGATTATGATTTCAATGATGAAATTTTATGTTATATCACTCATGAAATATTTTTTATTAATATATGGTAATTTAATTATAAACCATGTTACACATTATTATAATCTATTTACTCAGTATATCAAATAGTTTTTTATGAAAAATTATATTTTCATTCAAAAACACATTTTCTTACTAAACCATGTCTTCCAAAACTATATTCAAAAATTGTTTTTAAAATTCTTTTTTCATGTGAAAATGTTGTTTTCCAAAATAAATTACTAAAATTATTTCTATGTATTTCATTATATGTTTCTAATGTTTCAGTCAATGAAAACTAATTTAAAAGTGTTTTATGTTTTAAAAAAATAATTTCAAAATAAAGAGGTTGTTTTCATCAAGAACATTCCTACTAATATTTTAATTGTATTTCTATTCATCAAAGATAAATAACCCATTTTGTTACTTATTAAAATTGGGGATATTTTTTAATGATATCACCCTCATTCTTTTACATGGATTAGTTTTCATTCAAATATATTATTATAAAAAATTAATAATAATGGTTTCTATGTCTTCCATATTGAAAAATATATGTACATTATTTATTTTGTGGTTCATGGGGAGTATATATTATGGGTGCATCCAGATAGCAACGGGTGATAAAATTGTAGCTAATATGATGCGTTCCCCCATATATTGATCCAATACATAGAGTAATGATTTTTTTACAAGATAATTATATTTGAAGTTGGTCGTTTGGTTTTTCATATTATATGGGATAGGTAATTGTTCTCTAATTTTTACTTGAAGATGGTGTCCCAAGATTCCAACATATTTTTTATGCTTGATTTGGTTTTATGATGTTTAATTTGTTCAAGACATATATCACAAGGATAATGTATACAAATTCTTATGAATCATTCCATGGTTAAATATGTATTCCTTTTTTTTCATATTTTATTATATGTGTGTTTATGGTTATGAATATTATTATCTTATAATCATACACATTCATTATTTTATTACACCTTTATTCTCTTCATATGATCACGGATGAAATTCATTTGATAATGCTTACATTTTCCATTATATAGAATTTGAACACACCCTTCTTACATTTCCTTTTCCTTGTGTTATAAATATATGGGTTGAGTGAATTTTTTGTTGAAGGGATTTCATATGGATAGTGAATATGTCATATATTGAAATATGAAATGTCGGTTTATTATTGATAAATTATCATTTAACAATGTCGGTATTGTTTATGATGGAGCATTCCCTCCATCCCTAAAATTCTAAAGTAAATAGTTCATTGAAAATATCTTGTAACCAATATTTCAGTTTTTACAAAGATTTTATGGAAAAAATGTGTCTTAATTATCTATATCCAAGATAGAAATGTAATGTTTAGGATTTCATCACCTATCTGGTAGTGTGGATTTTGGGATTATATAGTTTTTTTCAAATATGAATTTTATATCACTTTTGATATTATGATGTTTTCATGTGAGGTTATCTTATTATATATGGATACTATCATAGGTATATAATATTATGTTTGATGATATGTTCAATTCCTTTGGAAACACATTTTAAGGATTTAAGAAATAAACCATTTGATGTTTTTTATGACATTATGGGAAAAGTTTTATTAGGATGGGGTAGTTTTATCCCATAGTTTCAACATGATGTTTTTTTTGTGAGGAATTATTTTATCATGATTAAATAAAAAAAGAAAAACCCAATGTTTGGGTTACAACGCATCACATTCGGAAAGGAAAAGGGGCATGAATACACAATCAGAGTGTGATAAGGGTTTTGTGCCTACCATAGGCCTACACGATGCACTAGTTTGTATAAAGATTATAATAAAGGATTAGGTTTATTTTTTATAGTAACACTAATTTTTTCATGATTATTACATAATTTTAAAGATAAACCACGTAGATATTATATACAACCATGATCCAAATGTTTAGTGTCTTTTAAAAATTATGACTATACAAATATATTGTATAATAATGAATAAAAATTATTTTATTCATTAATCTCTAGCTTCTTATTTGATCCCATTTCCTAATTATTACAATTATTCAAATTAGAATATATAGAAAAAAGAATGGGTGATCAAAAAGCCATGTAAAAAGATGAATAAGAGTCTTGGAACATGGGTGAGAATAAATATAAATATCATAACCTATAAAAAGGATAATAATTATAACAATGATAGGAATAATTAGTTAAGTTCATGTAATGTTGAAACGGAATAAAATTAAATATCATGTCTTATTGGTCAGTTACCAAACACAGTTTTCAATAAAGTTAGTATCTTGTTCACACATACATATGTTTATAATCATAACATCATAATTCGGAAAAAAGACAGCATCATGTTCACAGGTATTTTACATTATAAAATGAGTTACATCACATGATCAAATGAATTAGGGTTCTATATAATTCCATGTGCACCCTTCACATCATAACATTTAAACAATCATGCATACCACATATAATGAATAAAAATCAATTTTCACTCAATAATCCATCAAAACGAAATAGGGTTCATGTAGAGACCCAAAACATCACGAACATACACATTACATTACTTTTGCGGAATACTTAATACATAACAAAAACAGACACCAAAGGACCGTAATAGTTTAGTGTATTTCGAAACTCAGAACGTAGTCTTCTAATCATGGTGAAAGATCTTCATCATATCCCATAAATATCTTCCCCTTTTGGTTTTCTTACCTAAAAAATTTCTTTAAATCATTGGGAAAAGAAAACATATAAAGGGTGAGCTCAAATTCTCAGTAAGGGTAATCATGGATAAAATAAAACAAATCATTTACATTTGAATATAAAAATATGAACATAATGATTAAAAATCAAAATCTTGGGCAATGACATAAAACATGGAAGTACATAAGGAATAGATCATAAAGAAACATTAATCATGATAAAATTGCTTTGGAATAAAACATGTGATTATGGAAACAATTAAGCACATGATATGATTTCCATAGTATCCAAGGCATTGCTGCCGAGACCATTTTTGTGGACAAAGTCCCTTTCTGAATCGAGTTCACTCCTCATTCCAGTCCTGTATTACTGAACCGAATTAACTTACCATTCCATCCATGTCTATTTCATGTGAAATAAATCATTACCCATTGCATTTTAGGGAGATATAGGTCTCACCCATAACATAATGAAATCATTTTTTCGTGTGCCACAAAATCATAAATCATACATCATAGCAGAACCCATGTAATAGAATGTGGTTATTAAACATCCTGCCATCATAACATAATACATATAAAAAAATGGATATCACTTCATCATAAGAAGAATAAAACCATTTTAATAATGTATACATTATACTTGAAACATAAACATATTAAATAATGTCATTTTAGATGGAAAATAGTTTTGAAAAAACACTTGAAATGAATTCTTGTGGAAAATATCCTTTCTTCTTCAAAATCATTTTCTTTTCACAAAATTCCATGAAATTTTAAAAGAAAATGTATTATTGAAAGAAATCATGCAATAATGTAGATGAAGATTCATGAAAATGAGGCGTTATGAAACAGTAAAAATCTTTTCACACTGTATAAGTTTAAAAAAACTTTCCTCTCGTACTTTTTTCAGAAAAGTCAAAAAGTACCTCGTATGGTAAAAAAAGAAAGATTCATTACATACCATTTAGTAAAAGTAAAAAATGGTTAAAAAGGAATTTAAAAATACATGAAACCATTTTTAGGAAATAGCGACATGGATGATAACAATAACCCCAGTAAATACTTACGAATAAACAATCTCGGATTAGAATGAGATTGAAATAGTTATCCATTACCTTATTTCCGATATGCTTCGTATGTATCTGAAACTCATGTAAAATGATTTAAATAATGTCATTGACTTATTACAGAATCATATTCATTGTTATTATGTCATATATATTTTACTTATGACTTTATATTACTCTTTCTTTTGTAAATTCGACGTAAAAGTAGCGATTTGGGTAATGTCATTTCATTTACTGTACGTGTTTCGACTTGTTGTTCTGGATATTATTACTTATATAGATTTACTTAATTAAAGAATTTAAAACACGATTTATATATAATATATATTCATAATATACATATATATATGTTAAATTGATAAATGGAATGAAATACACCTTTCATGGAGACTGTAGGCCGTACGTACGCATGAATGTTATTTTTGTTTCCTTATTGAATTGAATGGAATTAAGTAGATGATATATATATATATATACATAAATACAGAATCATTCAAATATCTCATTACAATTCGTTATATATACTTTATAATCAATCCTTAATGTTTAACATGGAGAATGAATCTCATCGTGTCATGGAGACGGTAGTCCATACGTACGCACGAGCGATGATATCATTCCCAAGATTGTGGAATTGAATTGAGGCATATGTATAATATTTAAAAATCAATATCACTTTACAATAATCATGTATAGTTATTTATTTACACCATTATACCCATACAAGTAAGGTGGTGGTCGAAAACAGATTACACCACGGCGTGGAGACGGTATTCCATACGTACGCACGCACTGTGATTTCGTTTTCTGTAGGATGGATAGAAGAAGAAATAGTTTTGTTTTGTATTTATAATAAAATACTCGTATATGAGTGGTACTGATGTTATTAGTTCATAATGAAACAACTAAAGAAGAGGAAGTAGAAGAAGAAATAAATTTGAAAGAATCGGTAACGGATATTTCCTCTCCTTCGACACGCCTCTTTGAAAAATCTTATTAGGGCACTAAAATTGGTCTTTAAAGATAACTAGGACCACTATAATATTACTAGAGAAGTGGAGAAGACAAATTGGCAGGGGTTTGCTGAGCTTGAAGGCTCAATGTGGTGTGAGGAGAAGAGGAAGAAGGTGACCTTTTATTAGGGAGGAGAGGGCCACCTTAGGAAAAACATAATATATTATTTTATAATAAATTCATATTCGTTTTTAATATCTCCAAATTTATTTATATCGAATATAAAGTGGGGATGGGTCTAAATCCTCTCAACCAATAGATTTTAGACAGGTTTGGGTCATTATATTAAACTTATCTTTTAGTTTTAACTATTAGTTAATTAGTTTGACATTTACCATGTCACATAGTATTTTTATATTATATAGTTAATAAACATACCATATATTTCCAAGAGATCCCCAAGTGGCCCGTTAATGATACACCTATCATGATATAAGTATCTTGATGGAACCTTGGATTTTTAGGAATATAATTACAATTAATAATATAATATGTTTTTAAAAAACTATTTCATATAAATTTTGACACTATTTGGTAATTTATTTTTGTGAAAATCATAACAGCATGATTAGTTAGAAATAAGTTATTTAAATCAATAATAAAAAGTCATATTAAACTATAAAATCAGTGGAATTCATAAAAAGTCTCAAATTACATTTATTTGGGTATTTATAACATCAATTATGTTAATATTTCATTAATAAGATAATTACTGCATCATCATTGTGACATAAATAAGTTAAATTATTTAATGTATAAATATTATAAATAAACTACCATTATGTAGGATATCCTTTTATCTTTCTAATGAATATTTATAGTTGAATTTATCTTATGTATAACATTATATTAAAAATGATTTAGTTATTATACTTTGATTTTAACTATTTTAACGTTTCTTTAAATAAATTAATAATAAATGTCCTAATCTAACCAATGTGGACCTAAATGGTCATATTTTATTCCTAAGGTTGTTTTTGGTCGAATTACAGTTATCCAATAGAATTAGTACACGTTTTATGGTAATTATAATATCATTTTTACCCTTAATTACCCTATTTACTTTTAACCGTGGTAAATAAAAGTAAAAAGTTACTATTCACCAAAAATTATTTTCATCCCATTGAACCACATTTTAGTACTTGATATTAACTATGTCTCTCGGATTTTCGAAATTCCACTCACAGAAGCGGTAAAATTATGTTTTATGTAAATTTCCAAATTCTCCTAGGAGGTGGGTAAAAGACGATGAAAAGTTCAATTTAATTTTTATATATCAAAAATTATTATAAAATGACTCCAATGGATTCCATTGAACTTATATTGGTATTATGTATCAATTTTTTCCTAAAATAAATTTAAATAAAATAAATAATTATTTAAATAAAAAGTCAGTTTCTAAATAGTATCCTAGTGTTTTCACTATTCATCAAAAATTGAATGTTTTTAGAAAAATACCAAAAATTCACCCAGGGATAATTTCGCTATTCCAAATCCAAAAATGAAGTCCATTTTGAATGATAAAATTTATAAAATTTCAAAAAATGGGTATTACTATTCATAACAACTAGTTCTTAATAAATTATAATAATATCTTGTTTAGTGAAACTCGGTATTGCGTACTACACACGCTATCGAGGAAGGTCTTGATTGCGTGTAATGCAGGCCAAGTCAGGGATGCCTATAGTGAAAGAACCATTTGGTGTTGCGTTTAACATAATCAAAACTTATTTCATTCATTCATTAAACAAAATCTATACTTAATGATGCGTAAAATAATTTCCACAAAACGAACTTGAAATTGTGTGTAACATGAGCCAAGAATAGTTTTTCATATACTGCAAGATAATATAGTGTTTTGTATAGTACAAAATAATCTTGTGTAGTGTATAATAGAATACATTAAAAATAATATATCTCATAAAATCTTGGGGTGTTACATTCTACCCCCCTTAAAATAAATTTCTCCCTCAAAATTCGTCGGGGTTATAAATGGTTTACAACTTGAAAGTTTCATTCATAGAAACCCACATCATAAAAAGGAATTCTAAAACTTATCTTTAAAAACTAATGTATGAAACGTAATAGTTAACCAAATTAAAAAATCAATGGGTTTCAATATAGAATAAGATAGGTGAAAATATGGATATGGAAAAAAAATCTTACCATCATGTTATGATGGAGAGTGGTAGAGAACATGGATATGAAAAAGTCAACAGTCACAATGCCATAAATTTGTGATGATTTATGGTACCATTTGATTCATCAGATATAAGGACACTAGGACAACATTTTTGGTTCTTAATATTATTTCCCTAAAGTTGAAGAATTTTAATTAGAAGAAATACTTACTTTATTTCGGTATAATCTCACTGTTGTCCGTGCCTTGAACAATTTCCACTTCATCTCTTAATGAAATAAAGTTGAATTTGTCTTCCGTGTAGTGTTAGCAGATCATCTAATAGAATGATAGGTCATTCCATCTGTCTCAAACATAAGGTTAGGAAACTTTATATACATAAGTCCATATATGGTGAGATTAATCGTATATGGTTCCTAAAATGGACTTATAATTCATCTATCATACCGCACAATAAAATAAAACTAGTTTCTACTAATCAGGGACTTCCTCTAGAACAATGGTAGGCGATGAAGGCCTGTCGCACTTCAGTTGTGGGTTTGATTCCCACAGCCTTGTCCGACACGATGGGTTGTTGCCCGTCCTGCGGGTTTTCCTTTTTCTAAAACTAAATTATTATAACATTCCATTAATAATATCGACAAAGTTATAGCCTTAATAAATAATAACTTCTTTCCAACATATTCATTCCAATCATTAGGCATATCCAAAATACTTCTGTCCAATCATATAGTATAAAGAAAATGATAACTAGAAATTTCATCTACCGAGCATGTGAATACCATCATTTATCCCTCATATATCTTGCTGGTCACATCCAATCTTGTGAATGCCTTAATCATGTATTCTCTTGAAAAATGAATACCCATTGAACCTTAGTGAAAACATGAATGATTCCAAAGGATAACTCTTTACACATAGCAAAATCCAAAAATTCTATATACTCAAACCGTGATATAACTTTGTCCTTATATCAGTCATGAGCACATGAATACTATGAGGCATTTAATTTTCTCTTTATCCCTTCATTATGCGCATATCATCTTCTTTCCAAAAAAATTGAATCACTTTTCATGGTTACCAATACCATTCAACATATACTTTCAAATACATTAGGAAAAACGATAGTTTAACAATCTGTAGATGTGTCTTTATTCTATATTAAAATTACCTATACAACATAACTCTTGATAAACATAAATCATTCCACTACCTTCTTAACCCATTGACCAAGATTCAACACTTATTTCACCTCATATATCATTTTTAGTCTCCTCATCATCATCCACATAAATACTACCCATATGACCATGCTGATTCCATTCAGGACATTTTCCTTTAGTGCATTGGTTTTCATAATGCCCATACATTCCACATTTAGAACATCTCATCATTGTTGATGGCGTAGCAATACCATTATCCTTATCCATGGTGTTAACTGAACCTTTTCATTTTCACTTAATGGATTTGTTTCCATTTCCGCACCCAAAGCATCTTCCAGTTCCTTTGAAACATTCTCGTCGATGCCTCTTCCCACATGATTTACATGAGAGAAATTGAACTTTCTTTCCTTTATGATCATCATGAAACTCCATATTTCTCTTATTAGCTGAGTCGGGAAACATACCAAAGTTGAGATTATTTATCATATTATGTGATTGCTGATTTGGAATAATAACGATATGTGGACCTCCATATCCAATTTCATTTGGTTTCTCATGAAGAATATCATTCCATTGTCCATCATATTCTCCATTATCATGAATCTTCCCGTTTCCAGCCATTTTCTAAAACCCAAAAAGTATAGTGTGAGAGGCCAAAATCATATTCCAGGGGGATTACCGTCAATATCTAACATCTTATGTTAAATTCTAAGATCGTTACCTTAGTTCTTGGACAATAACATATACTTATACACAACCTTAGGGACATCACTAGACATACCATAGAAATATCTCTAGGGATCTCACTAAAGTTTTCGCATCCTAGTTTCCAAAGGTTAACTAATCCTTTCCTTTGATACCAACTGTACAACCCCAAATCATGATGTACATAGACATTACATTACTTTTGTGGAAGACGTAATACATAACAAAAACAGACACCAAAGGACCGTAATAGTTTAGTGTCTTTGGAAACTGAGACCGTAATCTTCTAATCATGGTGAAAGATCTTCAACATCTCCCATTAAGATATTCCCCTTTTGGTTTGCTTACCTAAAACCTTTCTTTAAATCCATGGGAAAGGAAAACATATAAAGGGTGAGGTCAAATGCTTAGTAAGGGTAAGCATGAATAAAATAAAACAAATCATATACATATGAACATAAAAACGTGAACATAATGTTTAAATATCGAAATCTTGGGCAATGACATAAAACATGGCAGTAAATAAGTCATAGATCATTAAGAAACCATAATCATGATAAAATATAATGGGAATAAAACATGTGATTGTGGAAACCATTAAGCACATGATATGATTACCATAGTAGCCAAGTTGGTGCTGCCAAGACCATTTTAGTGGACAAAGTCCCTTTGTGAATCAAGTTCACTCCTCGTTCAAGTCTTGTATTACTAAACCAGATTAACTTACTGTTCCAGCCATGTCAATCTCATCAGATATAAATCAATACCCAATGAATTGTAGGGATATATAGGTCCCACCCATCTCATAATGAAATCATTCTTTTTTGTGCCACAAAATCATAAATCATACATCATAGCATAACCCATGTAATAGAATGGGATTCATAAACATCATGTCATCATAACATAATCCATATATTAAAAGGGATATCATTTCAACATAAGAAGAATAAAACCATGTAAATAATGGAGAGATTATACTTGAAACATAAACATATTAAATAATTTCATTTTAGATGGAAAATAGTTTTGATAATACACTTGAAATGAATTCCTGAGTAAAATATCGTTTCTTCTTCAAAATCATTTTCTTTTCACAAAAATCAATGAAATTTTAAAAGTAAAGGGTTTTGTTGAAAACAATAATGAAATATTGTAGACGAAGATTCATGAAAATGAGGAATTATGGAACCGTAAAAATCCGTTCACGCTGGATATGTTTAAAAAAACATTTTTCTCATACTTTTGTCGGAATAGTCAAAAAGTACCTCGTATAGTAAAAAAAAGAATGATTATTAAATACCAAGTAGTAAAAATAAAAAATGGTTAAAAAGGACATTAAAAATACATGAAACCATTTTGAGGAAACATGGACATGGATGATAACAATAACCCAAGTAAATACTTACGAATAAAGAATCTCAGATAAGAATGAGATTGAAATAGTTATCCCTTACCTTATGTCTGATATGCTTCGTATGTATCTGAAACTCCTGTATAATGATTTAAATAATGTCATTGACATATTTCAGAATCATATTCCTTTTTATCATATCATATATAGTTATCTTATGACTTTATATTACCCGTTCTTTTGTAAATTCGATGTAAAAGCAGCAATTTGGGTAAAATCATTTCATTTATTGTACGTGGTTCGACTTTTTGTTATTAATATTATTACATATATACTGATTTACATAATTATAGAATGTAAAACATGATTTATATATAATATATATTCATCATATACATATATATATGATAGATCGATAAATGGAATGAAATACACCGTTCATGGAGACGGTAGGTCGTACTTACGCATGAACGCTGTTTTCGTTTCCTTATTGGATTGAATGGAATTAAGTAGATGAAATATATATATATATACATAAATCCAGTATCCATCATATATCTCATTATTATTCATTATACATACTTTATAATCATTCATGAATGGTTAACACGGAGAATGAATCTCATCGCGTCGTGGAGACGGTAGTGCGTACCTACGCACGAGCGATGATATCATTCTCATGATCGTGGAATTGTATTGAAGAATATGTATAATATTTAAGAATCAATATCACTTTAAAATAATCATATATAGTTATTTATTTAGACCATTATATCCATCCAAGTAAGGTGTTGGTCGAAAACAGATTACACCACGGCGTGGAGACGGTATTCCATACGTACGCACGCGCGGTGAATTCATTTTCCGTAGGATGGATAGAAGCTGAAATAGGTTTGTATAATATTTAAAAAAAATACCAGTATATGAGTGAAACTGATTTTGTTTCTTCATAATGAAACAACTAAAGAATAGGAAGTAGAAGAAGAAATAAATTTGAAAGAATCGGTAACGGATATTACCTCTTCTACGACACGCATCTTTAAAACCTCCTCTTAGGGCACTAAAATTGGTCTTTAAAGAAGACAAGGACCTCTAGAATATTACTATGGAAGTGGAGAAGAGATATTTTCAGGGTTTTGCCGAGCATTAAGGCTCAATGTGGTCTGAGGAGAAGAGGGAGGAGGTTCACTTTTATAAGGGAGGAGAGGGGCACCTTAAGAAAAAACTAAAATATTATTTTATTATAAAGTCACATTCGGTTTTTAATAGGTCAAAATTGATATCATTCGAATCTAAAGTGGGTATGGGTAGAAATAATCTACACCAATAGATTTTAGATAGGTTTTTGTCATTATATTAACTTTATCTTTTAGTTTTAACTCTTAGTTAATTAGATTGACATTTACCATGTCACTCTGTATTTTTATATTATATAGTAAATAAACATTCCATATATATCCAAGCGACCCCCAAGTGGGACATTAATGATAAAACAAATATAATATAAGTATAATGGCCGATCCTTAGATTTTTAGGAATATAATAACAATTAATAATATAATAGTTTTTTTAAACACTAATTTTTGTCAATCTTGACACTATTTGGTAATTGATTTTTGTGAAAATTATAACAGCATGATTAGTTCTAAAAAAGTTAATTAAATCAATACTAATATGTCATATTAACCTATTAAATTAGTGTAATTCATAAAAAGTCTCAAATTACATTTATTCGTGTATTTATAACATCAATTATGTTAATATTTCACTAATAAAATAATTATTGCATCATCATTGTATCATAAATAAATTAAATTATTTAATGTCTAAAAATTATAAATAAAATACTATTATGTATGAAATATTGTTATCTTTATAATGAATATATATAGTCAAATTTATCTTATGTATATCCCTATATTAAAAATTATTTAGTGATTATACATTGAATTTAACTATTTTAACCCTTCTTTAAATAAATTAATAATAAGTATCCTAATCTAATCTATGTAGACCTAAATGGTCATATTTTATTCCTAAGGTTGTTTTTGGTAGAATTAAACTAATTGAATAGAATTAGGGCATGTGTTAGGGTAATAATAATATCATTTTTACTCTTAATTACCCTATTTACTTTTAACCGTGGTAAATAAAAGTAAAATGTTACTAATCACCAAAAATTATTTTCATCTCATTGAACCACATTTTAGTCCATGATATTAACTGTGTCTCTCGGATTTTCTAAATTACACTCACAGAAGAGGTAAAATTTTGTTTTATGTGAATTTCCAAATTCTCCTAGATGGTGGGTAAAAGACGGGGAAAAGTTAAATAAAAAAATTTTATATCTAAAATTACTACAAAATGACTCAAATGAATTATATTGAACATATATAGGTATCATGTATCAATTTTGAACTAAAATAAATTAAATAAAATAAATGATTATTTAAATTAAATGTCAGTTTTAATATAGTAACCCAGTGTTTTCACTATTCATCAAAAATTGAATGTTTTGAGAAAAATACAAAAATTCACCCGAGGCTAATTTTGATATTCTGATTCCAAAAATGAATTCCATTTTGAATGATGAAATTTATAAAATTTAAAAAAATGGGTATTACTATTCATAACGACTAGTTCATAATAATATTTTAATAATATCTTGTTTAGTGAAACTCGGTATTATATACTAAGCACGCTATCGAGGAAGGTCTTGATTGCGTGTAATGAAAGCCAATTCAGGGATGCCTGTAGTGAGAGCTCTGTTTTGTGTTGCGTATAACATAATCAAAACTTATTTCATTCATACATTAAACAAAATCTATACTTTATATTGCGTAAAATAATTTCCACAAAATGAAATTGAAATTGTGTGTAACCGAGCCATGAATAGTGTTGTGTATACTGTAAGATAATACGGTGTTGCGTATAGTACAAGCTAATCTTGGTGTAGTATATAATAGAAGTCATTAAAAATAATATATCTCATAAAATCTCGGGGTGTTACATTCTACCCCCATTAAAATGAATTTCGCCCACGAAATTTTTCAGGGTTATAAATGGTTTACAACTTGAAAGTTTCTTTCATAGAAACCCACATCATAAAAAAGAATTCAAAAAATTGTATTTAAAAACTAATGTATGAAACGTAACATTTTCCAAAATTAACTAATCACTGGGTTTCCACATAGGATAACATAGGTGAAAATATGGATATGGAAGAAAAATCTAACCATCATGTTCTGATGGAGAGTGGTAGAGAACATGGCTATGAAAAATCCAACAATCATAAAGCCATAAATTGGTGAGGATTTAAGGTACCATCTGATTCATCGGATATAAGAACACTAGGACAACATTTTTTTATCAAGATTATTTCCCTAAAGTTGAGGATTTTGAATTAAAAGAAATACTTACATTATTTCGGTCTAATATCATCGTTGTTTGTGCCTTGAACAATTTCCACTTCATCTCTTAAAGAAATATAGTTGAATTTGTCTTTTGTGAAGTGTTAGAAGATCATGCAATAGAATGATAGGTCATTCCATCTGTCTCAAAAATAAGGTTAGGAAAAGTTATATACATAAGTCCATCTATGGTGAGATTAATCGTATATGGTTCCTAAAATGGACGTATACTTCCTCTATCATACCTCTTAATAAAATAAAATTAGTTTCTACTAACCAGGGACTTCCTGTAGGACAGTGGTATCCGATGAAGGCATGTCGCACTTTAATTGTGGGTTCGATTCCCACAGCCTTGTCCGACGAGATGGGTTGTCACCCATCCTGCAGGTTTTCCTCTTTCTAAAACTACATTATTATACCATTCTATTAATAATATCGAAAAATTTATAGCCTTAATCAATACTAAATTATGTCCAATATAATCCATTCCAATCTTTATACTTATCCAAAATACTTTTTCCCAATCTTATAGTATAAAGAAATCGATTACTAGAAATTTTATCTACCGAGCATGTGAATACCATCATTTATCCCTCATATATCTTGTTGGTCACATTCCAATCATTTGAATACCTTAATCATGTATTCTCTTGAAAAATGAATACCCATTTAACCTTAGTGAAAACATGAATTCTTTCAAAAGTTAACTCATTCAACATACCAAAATCCAAAAATTCTATATACTCAAACCATGAAATAACATTGTCCTTATATCAGTCATGAGCTCATGAATAATATCAAAAATTTAATTTTCACTTTATCCCTTCATTATGCGCATATCATCTTCATTCCAAAATATTTGAGTCACTTTTCAGGGTTACTGGTACCATTCAACATATACTTTCAAATACTTTAGGAAAAAAATAGTGTAACAATCATTAGATGTGTATTTATTCCATAGTACCATTACCTATACAACATAAATCTTGATAAACATAAATCATTCCACCACCTTCTTAACCTATTGAACAAGCTTCAACACTTCTTTCATCTCATATATAATTTGTAGTCTCCTCATCATCATCCACATAAATACAACCCATATGACCATGCCGATTCTCTTCATATGATTTTCCCTTAGTGCAGTGTTTTTCATAATTCCCATACATTCCACATTTGAAACATTTAATCATTGTTGATGTCGTAGAAATACCATTATCCTTCTCCATGGTGTTAACTGAACCTTTTCCTTTGCACTTACTGGATTTGTGTCCTTCTTTTCCGCACCCAAAGAATCTTCCAGTTCCTTTGAAACATTCTACTCGATGCCTCTTCCCACATGATTTACATGAGATAAATTGAACTTTCTTTCCTCTATGATCATCATGAAACTCCATCTTTATGTTATTAGCTGAGTCGGGAAACATACCAATGTTGAGCTTATTGATCATATTATGAGATTTCTGATTAGGAATAATAACAATATGTGGACATATATATCCAATTTCATTTGGTTGCTCATGAATAATATCATTCTGTTGTCCATCATATTCTCCATTATCGTGAATCTTCCTGTTTCGAGCCATTTTCTAAAATGCAAATAAAATAGTGTGAGAGGCCAAAATCATAATCAAGGGGTATTACCTTCAATATCAAACATCTTAGGATAAATTATAAGATTGTTACCATAATTCTAGGACTATACCTTATACTTAAACTTAACCTTAGGGACATCCCTATACATACCATAGAAATATCTCTAGGGATCTCACTAAAGTTTTCGCATCCTAGTTTTTGAAGGTTAACTAAACCATTCCACTGATACCAACTGTAGAGACCCAAAGCTTGACGTACATAGACATTACATTACTTTTTCGGAATACATAATAAATAACAAAAACATACACCAAAGGACCGTAATAGTTTAGTGTCTTTGGAAACTCAGAACGTAAGCTTCTAATCATGGTGAAAGATCTTCAACATCTCCCATAAAGATCTTCCCCTTTAGGGTTTCTCACCTAAAAACTTTAATTAAATCCGGGGGAAAATAAAATATATAAAGGGTGAGCTAAAATGATCAGTAAGAGTAAACATGGATAAAAAAAAACAAATCATATACATTTCAACTTAAAAACATGTACATAATGTTTAAACATCAAAATCTTGGGCAATGACATAAAACATGGCAGTACATAAGGCATAAATCATAATGAAACATTAATCATGATAAAATATCATGGGAATAAAACATGTGATTGTGGAAACCATTAAGCACATGATATGATTTCCATAGTATCCATGGAATTGCAGCCAAGACCATCTTAGTGGACAAAGTCCCTTTCTAAATCGAGTTCACTCCTCGTTCCAGTGCTGTATTACTGAACCAGAATAACTTACCATTCCAACCATGTCTATCTCCTGAGATATAAATCTTTACCCAATGAATTTGAGGGAGATATAGTTCCCACACATCTCATAATGAAATCATTCTTTCGTGCGCCAAAAAATCATAAATGATACATCATAGTATAACCCATGTAAAAGAAAGAGATTCTTAAACATCATTCCATCATAACGTAATCCATATAAAAATGGATATAATTTCAGCATAAGAAGAATAAAAACATGTAAATAATGGAGACATTATACTTTAAACATAAACATATTAAATAATTTCATTTTAGATGGAAAATAGTTTTGATGAAACACCTTAAATGAATTCTTGAGGAAAATATCCTTTCTTCTTCAAGATCATTTTATTTTCAAAAAATGCCATGAAATTTTAAAAGAAAAGGGTTTTGTTGAAAATAATAATTCAATATTTTAGAGGAAGATTCATGAAAATGTGGCTTTATAAAACCGTAAAAATCCGTTCACGCTGTATAAGTTTAAAAAAATTATTCTTCTCGTACTTTTGTCAGAAAAGTCAAAAAGTACCTCGTATGGTAAAAACAATATTCCTTAAAAAAAATTTAGTAAAAGTAAAAAATGGTTAAAATGGACTTTAAATATACATGAAACCATTTTTAGGAAACATGGACATTGATGATAACAATAACCATAGTAAATACTTAAGAATAAACAATCTCAGATAAGAATGAGATTGAAATAGTTATCCCTTACCTTATGTATGATATGCTTCGTATGTATCTGAACCTACTATATAATGATTTAAATAATTTCATTGACTTATTAAATAATCATAATCATTTTTATGATATCATATATAGTTTACTTATGACTTTATATTACCCGTTCTTTTCTAAATTCGATGTAAAAGCAGTGATTTTGGTAAAATTGTTTCATTTATTGTATGTGTTTCGACTTGTTGTTCTTGATATTATTACTTATATACTGATTTAAAAAAATTCATAATGTTAAACATGATTTATATATAATATATATTCATCATATACATATATATCTGATAGATCGATAAATGGAATGAAATACACCGTTCATGGAGATGGTAGGTCGTACGTACACATGAACCCTGATTTCGTTTCCTTATTGAATTGAATAGATTTAAGTAGATGAAACATATATATATACATAAATATAGTATCATTAATATAAATCATTATTATTCATTATACATACTTTATAATCATTCATGAATGGTTAACATGGAGAATGAATCTCATTGTGTCGTGGAGACGGTAGTCCGTACGTACGCATGAGCGATGATATCATTCCCATGATCGTGGAATTGTATTGAAGCGTATGTATAATATTTTAGAATCAATATCACTTTACAATAATCATATATAGTAATTTATTTACACCATTATACCCATCCATGTAAGGTGGTGGTCGAAAACAGATTACACCACGGCGTGGAGACGGTATTCCGTACGTACACACGCACGGTGATTTCATTTTCCGTATGATGGATAGAAGGTGAAATAGCATTGTTTAATATTTATATTAACATACTAGTATATGAGTGATACTGATGTTATTACTTCATAATGAAACAAATAAAAAAGTGGAAATAGAAGAAGAAATAAATTTGTAGGAATCAGTAACAGATATTACCTCTTCTTCGACACGCCTCTTTGAAACCTCCTCTTAGGGCACTAAACATGGTCTTTAAAGAATCCCAGGACCACTAAAATATTACTAGGTAAGTTTAGAAGAGATATTGGTATGGTTTGGCCAAGCGTGAAGGCTTAATGTTGTGTGAGGTGAAAAGCGAAGAGGTGCCCTTTTATAAGGGAGGAGAGGGGCACCTTAGGAAAAACATAAAATATTATTTTATAATAAAGTCATATACGGTTTTTAATACCTTCAAATTGATTTATTTAGAAGTTAAAGTGGGTATGGGTAGAAATCGTCTCGACCAATATATTTTAGACAGGTTTGGGTCATTATATTTACCCTATCTTTTAGTTTTAACTCTTATTTAATAAGATTGACATTTACCATGTCACTTTGTATTTTTATATTATATAGTTAATAAACTAACCATATATATCCAAGAGACCCCCATGTGGTCAATTAATGATACAACTATCATGAAATAAGTATTTTTGCCGAACCTTAGATTTTTAGAAATATAATAACAATTAATAATATAATATTTGTTTTAAAAACTATTTTATTTCAATTTTGACACTATTTGGTATTTTATTTTTTTGAAAATTTTAACAGTATTATTAGTTCGAAAAGAGTTAATTAAATCAATACTAACATGTCATATTAACCTTTAAAATTACAGGAATTCATAAAAAGGGTCAAATTACATTTATTTGGTTATTTATAACATCAATTATGTTAATACTTCATTAATAAGATAATTACTTCATCATCATTTTGTCATAAATACAGTAAATTATTTAATTTCTAAAAATTATAAATAAAATACCATTATGTAGGAAATATTTTTATCTTTCTAATTAATATTTATAGTTGAATTATTCTTTTGTATAACCCTATATTAAAAATGATTTAGTTATTATACTTTGATTTTAACTATTATAACCCTTCTTTAAATAAATTAATAATAAATGTCCTAACCTAATCCAAGTGGACCGAAATGGTCATATGTTATTCCTAAGGATGTTTTGGGTCGAATTACACTTTTCAAATAGAATTAGGACATGTGTTAGGGTAATAATAATATCATTTTTAACCTAAATTACCCTATTTACTTTTAACCATGGTAAATAAAAGTAAAAAGTTACTATTCACCAAAACATATTTTCATCTCATTTAACCACATTCTAGTCCTTGATATTAACTGTGTCTCTCGGATTTTCTCAATTCCAGTCACATAAGATGTAAAATTATGTTTTATGTGAATTTCTAAATTTTCTTAGGAGGTGGGTAAAAGACGGTGAAAAGTTCAATAAAATTTTTATATATGTAAAATTATTATAAAATGACTCCAATGAATTAAATTGAACTTATATAGGTATTATGTATCAATTTTGACCAAAAATAAATTTAAATAAAATAAATAATTATTTAAATAAAATGTCGGTTTTGAAATAGTAACCTAGTGTTTTCACTATTCATCAAAAATTGAATGTTTTTAGAAAAATACCAAAAATTCACCCTAGGTTAATTTAGATATTCCAAATCCAAAAATGAAGTCCATTTTGAAAGATAAAATATATAAAATTTCAATAAATGGGTATTACTATTCATAACGACTAGTTCGTAATAATATTATAATAATATCTTGTTTAGTGAAACTTGGTATTGCGTACTACACATGCTATCGAGGAAGGTCTTGATTGCATGTAATGAAAGCCAAGTCAAGGATGCGTGTAGTGAAAGCTCTTTTTGGTGTTGCATATAACATAATCAAAATGTATTTCATTAATACATTAAACAGAATCTATACTTAATCTTGCGTAAAATAATTTCCACAAAACGGGCTTGAAATTGTGTGTAACAAAAGACAAGAATAGTGTTGCGTATACTGTAAGATAATTTTTTGTTTCATATAGTACAAGCTAATCTTGGTGTAGTGTATAATAGAAGAAATTAAAAATAATATATCTCATAAAATCTAGCGGTGTTACCGTTCATGATAAATTTCATAAAGAATAAATTCATGGATAATCTTTAGGTTTCCAAAAATAAAAATGGAATAACATACTAGGTAAAAGAATAATCAATCTATAGTGAGGAAGAAACCATCTCAAGAGGAGAAAAAGATGTATTTTCAATAAGAAGAGTTATTTTGGAAAAATTATTCCATTTTTCATAAAATCTGATTGGAACATGTATCTCCCTTAAAAGGAAAGGTATGAAAAATGAAATTATCATATTGTAACATTGAAAGAACAGCAACATTGAAATTTATCAAGAAATTGAATAACCCAAAGACTGTATGTTTTGTTTGAGAATCCCCTTACCTTATGTATGAATTTTTTTTCAACTTATTAACTAGAATAACCAAATTAGATTCATTAATTAAAAAATCCAAACCTAATATAAATTAATTTTATTTATAATATTTTTATTATGATCTCATGTGGTCTTTATTATGAGTTATATTATTTAAATTCATCATTCAAAAGTGTTTATTTCATGATATTCATGACCTGTTCAATTGTATCCATATATGGAAGATCATTTAAATTTAGGATAATTATCTACAATTGAAACAATATGTTATTTTTAAACATAAATAAGTTTATTTGTTTTAATATCTTTTTTCAAATATTATGTTGATTCATTAGATAAATTTTAATGATAATTGTTTGGATTTATTTTGAAGGTTTTTTAATCACGCCAATCATGTTTTTTTATTTAGTATTATGTATATGTGTTAGTTAATGAAAATAAAATGTTTATAAAATTATTTTTAAAATCATTTTAAAAAATTATAATTTTTTTATGATTTTCCTTGAAGGTGGTATAAGAAAAAGAAATCACATCCTCTATGCTGGTTGTAAATAGACACATCATGAATGATACATGTTTTAATTTTTAGAATTAATATAATAGGAATGATATTTGAAGGTGATTTATTCCATTTAAATATAAAATTAAACTATATAAATGGTAATATATTAATAATGTCACATGTAAAAGTTTAGGTTATGATAGTATAAGAAATTAAATGAAATTTTATTGAAATTAAAAATAAAATAAAAAAGATTTTACCCCAGGATTTTCTCCTCCTTGACTGCCTATATATAGAAATGGGTTTGTTATTTCAATGATACCAAGAAGTAATAGACATGGGGTAGGGGATTGGGATGATAATTAATAATAAATTGGGTAAGGTTCAAGTCTAGGAAGGTTTGATTTGAATTTGTGCTGAGAGGTGTTATTTAATGGGTAGGGGTGGGGTGCTTTCAAGTGTTTTCATTCAGTCATTTATTTTTTGGATAAAATTATGAATACATTGAACCTTATAACTAAATATATAAATCTAAAAATTGATATTTTGATATTCTTGTACAAATAATCCTTACATCAACAATGACATGAAATATTCATTAATTTATATTTTATTTTAAATTATCGTATTTTAATATTCACTAAAAATTATTGTATTTTAGAAAAATACCAAATATTAATCCTAACCATTATTTGACATATATAATTAAAAAATAGTCTATATTTTATGAAAAAAATTATAAATTTGATAAATTTTATTTAAAATTAAAATCATCATTTACTGATAAAATACGAATTTTAAAATTATAACGGATTTTGTAATAGATTGAAAAATTAATTATGGTCTCATAAAATTGTCATATAATAATAAGTAAAAATAATATTAATTTATGAATATATTTTATTAAAAAATCATTAATTATATTTTATTAAATAAAAAATTATAATTTATAATTTATGTTTCATAAAATTACCAACAATTAATAATTTTTAAAACATTTCATTATTTATAGAATGATATAATGATATAATATTATCATTTATAATACACCTATTTATTATTTATACTTTTATAGATAAATTTACTATTAAATTTTCCAGATTAATATTCTTAATGGTTGCATTATTAATCCAATGGTCATGTTCCTATTCCATTGGTATGGGTTCCATAACAGTTATAAATACATCTTATTCCTTTTACTCATCATTTATAATGTTCATATAACATTATCTATGAAATTTTATGTGATTTATACTATATGTAATATTCATAATAATTGATATTCCATTGATGAAAGTATTAATTGTTACATTCTTCCCCACTAATCAAATTTCACCCTCAAAATTTCATTTTACAAAATATAGTGAAAAAATTAGGGTACCACTCCTTCATCTCTTTGTATGGTTCAATAGTTGCCTCTTATTACTTATGATTTTTCTATACATGTTTTTCAATATGGGTTGTATGTTTTGTTATAACATTAACCCTATAATCAAAAATCATCACTAGCTGCTCCTTGTAAGAGATATCATTCTCCAATTATACCACATTTTAATTTACTACATGTGAGGTATTTAGTATGTAATTCATCAATAGAATTACATGGAATTAATTTTTTTCCTAACACGAAGTTGGTGGAATCTCCAGTTGATAGTCTGTATCTTAAACACAATCACGAATCTTGAATTCATCGATGTACTTGTGACTCAACATTTGATTCTTCATGAATCTCATGATCCTATTACATGGAAAAATATAGAGGAATACCAATTCTCAATCTTTAATCACTAGGTCTCTTCCATGATAGTCTACATATCACTTCTGTAGACTATTAGCTCTCCTAATGTGTTGCTGAATATTTTTCACCATTTCCACCATTTTATTAAACATTTAATGTCTTATTGGATTATATTCACCAACATAATCCTATAATTATAGTGTTCTACATATTTTCCTTTAATGGGATTCATATGGAGCGATTTGGATTATCAAATCCGAAGAGTTTTTGTAAGATAAGTAATGTAGAGATAGATGTTGGTCCCACTATCTAATGTCCACAACACGTTCCCATAACATGCCTTCTAGTTTATGAATAGTCCAATTAGATTGGACATCATTTTGAGGATTATAAAACATATTGAAGTTCAACTCAGTTTCTTGACCGTGTTGGATATATTTTAAAAACTTCATGTTTAATATCATATCACAATAACATACAATCAATAGTGGTACTCCATGAATCCATTCCACTTCACCGATGTATATTCACACTTAATGATCTAGTGACATGTCCACCCTAATTTCTATAATGTTGGTTGTCTCTGTCTATTGATCCAAAAGAACTCAAATAGCATTATTTCCACTAGATTTATTTGAAAGTCTGATAAAAAAATACATGGGAATGTTTTCCCTTATCAATATTGGTATGGATAATGGTTGCATCACCACATTACACATTTTTCTTTTAGACATCACTTTTTGACATACTAGGCACAATTATGCATATTCTACTATCTCATTTTTTATATTATCACACCAATAGTTCTCTCAAATATATTCATACATGTTTTTTCATTATTTATTAATAGAGATGTATGATATTATTGTGTCATTTTGATAATTGTTTAATCATACGGTTGGATGGTACACATGTCAGGACCAAAATTGTAACACCTGAAACTTTTATGAGAAATATTCTGTTTTTATGTTATATAAATCATCAAAGGAAAATTTCACTACACATAAAATTAGCTTAGCTTTCTTTACACGCAACCGCGGCCTTCCACAATAGCTTGCGTCGTACGCAATACCGAGTTTCACTAAACAACGATATGCTTTTAAAATATTATTAAAACTAGCCGTTATGAATAGTAATAACCACTTTTTGAAATTTTTTAAATTTTATTTTTCAAAATGGACTTCATTTTTGGATTCGGAATATCGAAATTAGTTAGGGTGAAATTTTGTTACTTTTTGGATAACTTTCATATTCTGATGAATAGTGAAAATTATTAAATTTTAATTAAAAACAACTTTTTTAATTGAAATAATTAATAGTGATAAATTATTAATTTGAGTGGTTTTAATGTATATTTAGAATATATTTTTACAATTTAATACAATGTTGTTCATTGGATGTAATTTCACATTTAAACCAGACATAAACAATGTCAATCTTTTGACATTTATTATCTCTTAAAAACACGCTATTTGTCTTGACGATGAGAATTAATTTTTAAATTAGTTAATCTAACTGATATTTTTTGAATTTGGTAAAATAAACATCATTTTTGAATTCATAATATCAAATATAGCTTAGGCCTAATTTTTTGTATTTTTCTGGAAACTTTCATTTTTTGATGAATAGTGTAACCCCTAAGTGGTAGTTAAAAAAATGAATTTTTTCATAAAACATAATATTACCGCTTCTTTGAGTGGAATTTTGAAAATCCGAGAGACACGGTTAATATCAAGGACAAAAATGTGGTTCAATGAGATGAAAATAATTTTTGGTGATTAGTAACTTTTTACTTTTTTTACCACGGTTAAAAGTAAATAGGGTAGTTAAGGGTAAAAATGAAATTATTATTATCCTAACACATGTCCTAATTCTATTGGATAAGTTTAATTCGACCAAAAACAACCTTAGGAATAAAATATGACCAATCAGGTCCACTTGGATTAGATTAGGACATTTATTATCAATTTATTTAAAGAAGGGTTAAAATAGTTAAAATCAAAGTTTAATAACTAAAACATTTTTAATATAGGTTTATAAATAAGATAAATTAGACTATAAATATTAAATAGAATTATATAAAAATATTTCCTACATAATGGTATTTTATTTATAATTTTTAGACATAAAATAATTTATGTTTTTTATGATACAATGATAATGCAGTAATTATCTTATTAATGAAATATTGACATAATTGATGTTATAAAGACCCAAATAAATGTAATTTGAGACTTTTTATGAATTCCAATAATTTTATATGTTAATAGGACATGTTATTATTGATTTAAAAAAATTCTAACTAATCATTCTATTACGATTTTCACATAAATCAATTACCAAATAGTGTCAAAATTGACATAAAATAGTTTTTAAAACATATACTATATTATTAAATGTTATTTAATTGCTAAAAATATATGGTTTGGCCAAATGACATAGATAAGGTTATATATATTAATAATAAACAACTTGGGGTTCGTTTGGCTTGATATAGTATGTTTATTAACCTTATAGTGTAAGAAAACAAGAAGACACGGTAAAAGTTAAATTATCTAACTTAAAGTTAAATCTAAATGATAAGGTTAAAATTGATACCTAAACTTGTCTAAATTCTATTGGATGATAGGATTTCGACCCATCCCCACCTTATATTCTAAATATACCAATTTGGAGCTATTATAATCCGAATTTGACTTTATAATAAAATAATATTTGTAGTTATTCCAAAGGTACCCCTCTCCTCCCTTATAAAAGGGCACCTCCTCCCTCTCTTCCTCACACCACTTTGAGCCTTCAATCTCGGCCAACCCATGCCAATATACCCTCTACACTTCCCTATAAACATCCTAGAGATATTGGTCTTCTTCAAAGACAAATTTTAGTGCCCTAAGAGGAGGTCTCAAAGAGGCGCTTCAAAGAAGAGGTAATGCCCGTTACCGATTCTTTCATCTTTATTTCTTCTTCCACTTCTTCTTCTTTAGTTGTTTCATTATGAAGTAATAACATCAGTATCACTAATATATTGATATGTTATTATAAGTATGCAGAAACCCTATTTCACCATCTATCCATCCTACTCCAAACAAAATCACCACGCATGCGTACGTACGGAAAACCATCTCCACGTCGTGGTGTAATCTATTTTCCATCACCACCTTACTTGAATGGGTATAAAGGTGCTAATAAATAACTATATATGACTATTTTAAAGTGTTATTGATTCTGAAATAGTATATATACACTACAATACAATTCCATGATCATGGGAACGTTATCATCGCTCGTGCGTACGTACGGAATATCATCTCCACGATATGATGCGACTCGTTATACAAGATCTTCATTGCATAATGATTATATAAATTAATTGAGTGAATTAATATGATATATATTACATTAATACCATTCTGTAAATGAGGTATCTATAACCTAAAAAAGAAAAATAATAATTTATTCGACAAAACGCGCATAAGAAAAAAAAGTAATAAACCCCCGAATAACAAGTAGTAATGAAATATTACTAATAAGAAGCTAAGAATAAGACCATATATGATATCATAAAAATATGTATGATTATTTAATAATTCAATAACATTATTTAAATCATTATACAGGAGGTTCAGACACTTACGAAGCAAATTGGACCTATGGTAAGGGAAAATCTCGCAATCTCAATATTTATCTGAGATTGTTTATAATTCAGAATTTACTGGGGTGTATTTTATCATCCACATCCATGTTCCCTCAATATGTAATATTGTTTCCATAAACCTACAATTGTTTAAATCCAATTTTACCTTCAGTGAGTTTTTAGTAAAAGATATGAAAGGAATCTTTTGTTGTTCTTCGGACGAGGTACTTTTTGACTTTTCTGACAAACGTACGAGAATAATGTTTTTTTAACTTATACGGCATGATTGGATTTTTAAAACATTATTTCCAGGAAGATTACTTTACAAGTTTTCATGTTTATTTTTAGCCAAATTCTTTTAGTTTAAAATTTTAAGACATGTAAAGAAAGGAAAATGTTTTTTAAATAGCAAGGATATTTTCCTCAAGAATGGAGTTCAAGTGTTTTATCAAAATTATTTTCCATCTAAGATAATATAGGGTTCTGTTTCTATCCCTATTATTAAGTTGATTTTATTATGTTGTGATGGAATAATTTTTATTAATTCCTTTATCTTATATTAATTGTTTTATGATGTCATGTTGTTTATGAATCCCATTTTTTATTACATGGGTTATGCAATGATGTATGATTTATGATTTTGCGTCACACATATGAATGGTATCATTATGAAATGGGTGGGACCTATATCTCCCTCCAATGCATTGGGTAATGATTTTATATCTCATGAGATAGACATGGTTGGAACGGCAGGTTAAACTGGTTCAGTAAAGCAGGAATGAAATGAGGAGTGAACTCGGTTCAGAAATGGACTTTGTCCACTAAGATAGTCTTGGAAATGAGTATTGACTAATAAGAAATGATTCTCTATGATTATGTGTGTATTCCACAAAGTTTCATGTTTTTTTGTTATGATTATTGGGATTTTATTTCACTACTATGATTTATCCCATGTTATGAAATTATGCTCTCTTTTGCAGGTTAAAATTCCCAAAATGTTATGTTCTTATGAATATGATGTGATTGATATTTCTTTTGTTTACCCTTACTGAAATTTTGAGCTCACACTTTTGTATGTTTTCTTTCCCCATGTCAGGAAGAAGGTTATTAAGTAATATATGCCAAAAGGGACTATAGATATGATGAAATAAATGGGAGACAGTGTAGACGCTTTATGAACCAGCTGTTTATGTTTCCCAGTTTCAAAAGACACTATACCAATACGATCCTTTCATGGTTTTGTTATATGTTTTAATAAGTATGCTTAAATTTTGATGTAATAACAATGTATGTAAAGTACGGGTCGTTATAGTTGGTATCAGAAGAAAGGTATAGTCAACCTTTGGAATCTAGGATGTGAAAGCCTTAGTAAGAACCCCAAGGATAATTCTAAGCATAGAACAAAATCTTAGTGTTTTAGAAATGACCATGAATAACCTAGGATAAGACCTTATGTGTGAAATTTTATTCTTGATTATGTGGTTTTCCTATTATAATTAGTGTTGCTCACACTATTCTTCTTGGTTTTAGTCAATGGATGGAACCCGAAGGAACTGCGTTAATGCGGAATGCGATGGGAAATGCAATGATTGTCCCCATGAGCAACCAAACGTTATGGGAGCTGGAATGAATAATCATGTAGCAATGCTCAGACAACTTTCTCAAGCTATGAATCATGCATGACTTCCATACAAGAAAAGGAAAGAGCAACATTCTGTGGAATCCTTCATGAGGCAGCGTCCACCTTCTTTCAGCGGGTCTACTGATCCATTAGTTGTTGAACAATGGATTAGTACTACTGAAAAGATATTTTCAGTTCTTCAATGTTCTGAACATGATAAAGACATCCTAGCAGTGTATCATTTGGAAGGAGATGCTGATCAATGGTGGAATCTTATTAAGAATACGAGGCAAAGGGATGAAATTGAGTCCATGGAATGGGACGAGTTCAAGAACTTTTTTTTCAATATGTACTTCCCTCGTATTCTCCGAACAATGATGGAGAATGAGTTTCTTGAACGGAAGCAAAAGGATGATGAATTTGTTGGTACCAATGAAGCAAATTTTACAAGACTTTCAAGGTACGCTTTTGGTATTATTATCCAACCTGAGAGTAAGATCAATCGATTCTTTAGTGGCGTAAAACCAAGTCTTTGAAGGGCCTTATCCATAAGGGACTTCAATAGCTATGAGTAAATCGTTTGATGTGCTCTCAATGTTGAGATAGAGATTGGAGTAACCCATCAGTCATATGGGTTTGATAAGAATAGGAAAATGGAATTCAAAGGAAAATCTAAAGAGCACACTAAAAAGAAGATGAGATTTCCCGTATGATCAATGTGTGGAAAGAAACATGGAGGTAGTTGTCTTAAAGGGACAAGTAAATGTTTCAAATGTGGAAAGGAAGGTCATCGGGCATTTCAATGCTGCAATGATGAAAAGAAGATGTCTAATGATGCAAACAAAAGAAAGGGACACACAGAATGAACTTACTACACTTCAATGTTTCATGTTCAAGGAGATGGGTCATTATTCCAATAAATGCCCTAATCCAAGGGTTGTTGATGATGATCACCATCAACAAAATCCTAAGGCTAAAGACAAAGGAAACTCACATGAAATTTCTATCAGCGATGTGTAGTACAATAACATTGTGGTGAAAGGTACACTTACCATCCACTCTAAAGTATAAAATGTTTTATTTGATTCTGGATCCACCCAATATTTTATTTCTAAATATTTTTCTAAGGGTATCACCGTATTACCTCAATAATTAGATGTTGAGTTGGCTGTGACAACACCTAATGGCACAACTGTCGCATCAAAAGTTTAAAATTCTTCCCCGATTGAAGTTTTTGGGAAAGTGATTCCTTCAAATCGTGTGATCCTTCCTATAGTGGAATTTGATGTGATTCATGGAATGGATTGGCTTTCATTATATGGAGCTCGTATCAATTGACAAAGAAGGGAAGTCACATTTCATATTCCAGATCAATCTATGTTCGTCTATCGATGCAATGTTGAACATAACCTTCTAGTGTAAATTTCTTCCATCTTATGGGTCTTGATTCCACTGAATGAAGGTTATTTATCTCAAATGTTAGGTGATAAACTCACAATTAAGAATACCCCCATTGTACGAGAGTTTGATGATGTATTTCCATAGGAATTGTCAGGTCTTCCACCAAATCGTGAAGTTGAGTTTTCAATAGAACTCGTACCGGGTGCTTTGACTATTTCAAAGACACCTTATAGAATGTCCCCAATTGAGTTGCAATAATTAAAGAAGCAACTCCAATAGAATCTTGATAAGAGATTCATACGCCCTAGTGCGTCACCTTAGGGAGCACATGTTCTGTTTGTTAAGAAGAAAGATGGATCAATGAGACTCTGCATTGATTATCGAGAACTTAACAAGATCACTATCAAGAACAAATATCTTCTCCCACGCATTGATGACTTATTTGACCAACTACGCGGAGCTCAATACTTTTCCAAGATTGGTCTTCATTCTGGGTATCATCAATTAATGGTCAAAAGGGAGGATATACCAAAGATGACTTTCCGTACAAGGTATGGACACTATGAATTTATACTGATGCCATTTGGTCTTACTAATGCCCATGCTATCTTCATGGATCTGATGAATAGAGTCTTTAGAGACTATCTTGATCAATTTGTGGTGGTCTTTATAGACGATATTCTTATCTATTCAAAGAGAAAAGAATAACATGAAGATCACTTGATAATTATATTGAAGACCATGAGAAAGGAGAAGCATTATGCCAAATTTACCAAGTGTGAATTTTGGCTTCAAAAAAGTTGCATTTTTGGGTCACATAATCTCAAAAGAGGGGATATCTGTGGATACAGTAAAAACAGGGGTTATTAAAAGATGATCAAGACCAACAATAGTAGCTAAGATCTGATGTTTTCTTGGTTTAGCTGGATATTATCAACTTATTGTGAAATATTTTTCACGATTATCTATTCCACTCACTAGGTTGACTCGGAAAGGAGTTAAGTTTGTTTGGATGGAGGAATGTGAAGAGAATTTCAAGGCGTTGAAAAGAAGGTTATCCAGTGCACCTGTGCTCACACTACCTTGTAGTGGAGAAAGGTTTGTGATCTACAGTGATGCATCCAAGAAGGGGATGGGGAGTGTTCTTATGAAAAATGATATGGTGATATCTTATGCCTCACTACAGTTGAAAATCAATGAGAAAAATTATCGAACACATGATTTGGAGTTAGCTGCGGTAATCTTTACATTAATGATTTAAGGGCATTATCTTTATGGAGAAAGGTGTGACATTTATACTAATCATAAAAGTTTAAAGTATATTTTCACACAAAAGGAGCTGAATATGCGCCAAAGAAGATGGTTGGAACTAATGAAGGATTACAATTGCTCAATTCATTACCACACTGGGAAAGAAAACAAGGTGGCAGATGCATTAAGTCGACAAGACCATGCTATATTATCCATGATGAGGATCACAAAAGATCTAATATTTATGGATTTACAAAGGATGGATCTTGGAATTTTAATGGAAGGGGTAAAATTGTATCTTTCTCAAATGAATGTTCAACCATCTATACATGTGAAGATTAAAGAGGCACATAAAGAAGATGTATAGTTACAAAAGAAGGTGAGAAATATTCCTGAATTCAACCTTGATTTTGATGGGATATTAAAGTTCAGGAATCGGGTTTGTGTTCCTCCCATCCCAGAATTAACGAAGAAGAAGCTGGATGAGGCTCATAGTTCATTATTCTCTATTCATCCTGGAAGCACGAAGATTTATAGGGACCTGAAATAGTAATTCTGGTGGGATGGCATGAAATGATATGTTGTTGAATATGTCTCTCGATGCTTGGTTTGTCAGCAAGTTAAAGCTGAGAGAAAGAATTCTAAGGGGATGTTACAATCATTACCCATACTCGAATTGAAATGGGAAAACATCACTATGGACTTTGTCATAGGACCTCCTAAAACATCCAATGGAAATGATGCTATCTGGGTCATAGTTGATCGTCTTACAAAGTCTTGACACTTCATTGCTATTAGAGAGGATTTCTCTTTGGATCAGCCTCCCAAGATATATGTAAAGGATGTGGTATGATTGCATGGAGTACCACTTTCTATTATATCTGATCGGGATCCGAGATATACCTCGATGTTCTGGAGAAGTCTTTATCATACTCTGGATACAGAGTTGAGTATCAGCACTACTTATTATCCTCAGACAGACGGTCAGTCTGAGAGAACAATTCAAACTCTAGAAGATATGTTGAGAGCCTGCTCTATAGATTTCAAAGGTGTTTGGGATCAACACCTACCTTCGGTGGAATTTTCATATAATAATAGCTTTCACTCCAGTATTCATATGGCTCCTTATGAAGCTCTCTATGGAAATAAATGCAGGACTCCAACTTGCTGGGATGAAGTTGGGGAAAGAATGCTATTAGGACCTGATCTTGTTGATGAGATGGAAGAAAAGGTCTGATCTATTCAACAACACATAAGAGCAGCTTAGAGTCGACAAAAAAGTTATTCTGACAATCGAAGAAAAGACCTAGAGTTTGAAGTTGGTGATAAAGTGTTCTTATGGATATCTCCCTAGAAGAGGGTAATGAGATTTGGAAAGAAGGGGAAGTTGATCCCTAGATATATCGGTCCTTTCAAAATACTAGATCGTGTTGGAAAGGTAGATTAACGATAGGTGCCTCCACCGAATCTCTCTCAAGTTCATGATGTGTTCCATGTATCTCTCCTGAGAAAGTACATACCTGATCATTCACATGTACTCAGCTCAGAAGTTGTATCGCTGGAGCAAGATCTTTCTTATAAAGAACAGCGGATAGAGATTCTAGATCGTAGTGAAAAAGTCCAACAGAACAAGACAACTTGCTTGGTGAAAGTTTTATAGAGGAACCACCAATTAGAAGAAGCTACATGGGAGCTTGAGGATATGATGAGGGAGAGGTATCCTCATCTTTTTGTTACAAAGTGACGAATTTCGAGGGTGAAATTCATTTTAAGGGGGGTAGAATGTAACACCCAAGACTTTTATGAGAAATATTTTGTTTTTATGTTATATAAATCATCAAAGGAATCTATCACTACACACAACACTAGCTTGGCTTGATTTACATGCAACTGCGGCCGTCCTCGATAGCTTGCGTCGTACACAATATTGAGTTTCACTAAACAACTATATGCTATTAAAATATTATTAAAACTAGCCGTTATGAATAGTAATAACCCCTTTTTGAAATTGTGTAACTTTTATTTTTCAAAATGGACTTCATTTTTGGATTCAGAATATCGAAATTAGATTAGGGAGAAATTTTGGTACTTTTCAGATAAATTTCATGTTCTGATGAATAGAGAAAATTATTAAATTTTAATTTAAAACAAATTTTTTAATCGAAATAATTAATAGTGATAAATTATTAATTTGAGTGGTTTTAAAGTATATTTAGAATATATTTTTAAAATTTAATACAATGTTTTTCATTGGATGTAATTTCACATTTAAAGCAGACATAATCAAGTGTCAATCTTTTTACAGTTATTATCTCTTAAAAACACGCTATTTGTCTTGACGATGGGAATTAATTTTTAAATTAGTTAATTTAACTGATATGTTTTGAATTTGGTAAAATAAACATCATTTTTGAATTCATAATATCAAATATAGTTTAGGCCTCATTTTTGGTATCTTTCTGGAATCTTTTTTTTGATGAATAGTGAAACCCCTAAGTGGTAGTTAAAAAACTGAATTTTTTCATAAAACATAATTTTACCGCTTCTGTGAGTGGAATTTCGAAAATACAAGAGACATGGTTAATATCAAGGACTAAAATGTGGTTCAATGAGATGAAAATAATATTTGTTGAATAGTAACTTTTTACTTTTTTTTACCACGGTTAAAAGTAAATAGTGTAGTTAAGGGTACAAATGATAATTTTATTACCCTAAAACATGTCCTAATTATATTGGATAAATTTAATTCGATCAAAAAACAACCTTAGGAATAAAATATGACCATTTAGGCCCACTTGGATTAGATTAGGACATTTATTATCAATTTATTTAAAGAAGGGTTAAAATAGTTAAAATCAGCGTTTAATAACTAAGAATTTTTAATATAGGGTTATACATAAGATAAATTAGACTATAAATATTCATTAGAAATCTATATATATTTCCTAAATAATGGTATTTTTTTTTAATTTTTAGACTTAAAATAATTTAATTTATTTATTATACAATGATGATGCAGTAATTATCATATTAATGAAATATTGACATAATTGATGTTATAAATACCCAAATAATTGTAATTTGACACTTTTTATGAATTACAATAATTTTATATGATAATATGACATGTTAATATCGATTTAATTAAATTTTTTTGAACTAATCATTCTGTTATTATTTTCACCAAAATCAATTACCAAATAGTGTCAAAATTGACATAAAATAGTTTTTAAAACAAATACTATATTATTAATTGTTATTTTATTCCTAAAAATCTAAGGTTCGGCCATTTGACTTAGATAAGGATATATATATTAATAATAAACAACTTGGGGTTCTTTTGGCTTGATATAGTATGTTTAGTGACCTTATAGTGTAAGAAAACAAGAAGACAGGGTAAAAGTTAAATTAACTAACTTAAAGTTAAATCTAAATGATAAGGTTAAAATTGATACCTAAACATGTCTAAATTCTACTGGATGAGATTATTTCAACCCATACCCACCTTAGCTTCTAAATATATCAATTTGGATCTATTAAAAATCGAATTGTATTTCATAATAAAATAATATTTTTAGTTATTCCAAAGGTGCCCCTCTCCTCCCTTATAAAAGGGCACCTCCTCCCTCTCTTCCTCACACCACTTTGAGCCTTCCAGCTCGGCCAAAACCTGCCAATTTCTCATCTCCACTTCCCTAGAAACATCCTAGAGGTCCTGGTCTTCTTCAAAGACCCATTTTAGTGCCCTAATAGGAGGTCTCAAAGAGGCGCTTCAAAGAAGTGGTAATACCCGTTACCGATTATTTCATCATTATTTCTTATTCCACCTCTTCTTATTTAGTTGTTTCATTATGAAGTAATATCATCAGTATCACTCATATACTTATATGTTAGTATAAGTATGAAACAGACCTATTTCATTATCTATCCATCCTACGGAAAATGAAATCACGACGCGTGCGTACGTACGGAATATCGTCTCCACGCCGTGGTGTAATCAATTTTCCATCACCACCTTACTTGGATGGGTATAAAGGTGATAATGAATAACTATATATGATTATTGTAAAGTGGTATTGATTATGAAATAGTATATATACACTCCAATAGAATTCCACGATCATGGGAACGATTTCATCGCTCGTGCGTACATACGAAATACCGTCTCCACGATGTGATGCGACTCAATATACAAGATCTTCATTGCATAATGATTATATAAATTAATTGAGTTAATTAATATGATATATATTAAACTAATAACATTCTAGAAATTAGGTAACTATAACCTAAAAATAAAAATAAGAATTTATTCACCAAATGCACGTAAGAACAAAAAGTAATAAACACCCAAATAAAAAGTAGTAATGAAATATTACTAATAAGAAGATAATAATATGACCATATATGATATCATAAAAATAAGTATGATTCTAGAATAAGTCAATAAATTTATTTAAATCATCATATAGTAGGTTCGGACACTTATGAAGCAAATCGGACCTAAGGTAAGGGAAAATCTCGCAATCTCAATTTTTATCCGAGATTGTTTATACTTCAGAATTTACAAGGGTGTATTTTATCATCCACATCCATGTTCCCTCAATATTTAATATTTATTTAATCCACCTACAATTGTTTAAATCCAATTTTACCTTCGTTGAGTTTTTAGTAAAAGATATGAAAGGAATCTTTTGTCGTTTTTTGTACAATGTACTTTTGGACTTTTCCGCCAAACGTACGAGAAGAATGTTTTTTTATCTTTTACAGAATGAATGGATTTTAAAAAATTATTTCCAAGAAGCTTCCTTTACAAGATTTAATTTTTTTTTTAATCAACTTCTTTTAGTTTAAAATTTTACGACATGTTATGAAAGGAAAATGTTTTTTAAGTAGAAAGGATCTTTCCTCAAGAATGGAGTTCAAGTGTTTTATCAAAATTATTTTCCATCTAAGATAATATAGGGTTCTGTTTCTATCCCTATTATTACATTGATTTGATTATGTTGTGATGGAATTGTTTTTATGAATTCCTTTATCTTATATGAATTGTTTTATGATGTCATGTTATTTAAGAATCCCATTTTTTATTACATGGGATAAGAAATGATGAATGATTTATGATTTTGTAGAACACATATGAATGGTATCATTATGAAATGGGTGGGACCTATATCTCCCTCCAATTCATTGGGTAAAGATTATATATCTCATGATATAGACATGGGAGGAACGAAAGGTTAAACCGGTTCAGTAAAATAGGACTGAAATGAGGAGTGAACTCGGTTCAGAAATTGACTTTGTCCACTAAGATTGTATTGGCAAAGAGTCTTGACTAATAAGAAATGATTCTCTATGATTATGTGTGTATGCCACAAAGTTTCATGTTTTAAGTTATGATTATTGGGATTTCATTTCACTAATATGATTTATCCCATGTTATGAAATTATGCTCTCTTTTACAGGTTAAGATTTCCAAAATGTTATGTACTTATGAATATGATGTGAGTGATATTTATTTTGTTTACCCTTACTGAGCATTTGAGATCACCCTTTTGTATGTTTTATTTCCCCAGGTCAGGAAGAAGGTTATAAAGTAAGATATGCCAAAAGGGACTATAGATATGATGAAATAAATGGGAGATAGTGTAGACGCTTTATGAACCGGTTGTTTATGTTTCCCAATTTCTAAAGACATTATACCTATACAGTCCTTTCATGGTTTTGTTATATGTTGTAATAAGTATGCTTCAATTTTGAAGTAATAACAATGTATGTAATGTATGGGTCGTTATAGAAATCATACGACACCTTTATCATAAATTTTAAAAAGAGAGGATTTCCCCTTTCATAAGGCATCCACCTTCTTCTAAATTTCAAAATGATTTATTTCTAAATACATTATTTTTTCCATGAGGGATAATTGAGGAATCATGTATCAATGGATTGATGTTGTTACTTCCTTGATGATTGCAATGCCCATCTTTTGAAAATTTTAGAATATTTTATCATCCTCGATTATTAAAATTTATAATGTTGTAGGACCCTTCCTATATAGAGAATACACCAAATTATTCGACATTCTATGATTGATTTGGATTCAACAGTTATAATCTTGATAATATCTGACAACCATCATTGGTACATTTTGATCTCATTATGTGTGAATATATATATATATATATTGATCTTATGATCTGTATTAATTTCATTATTCTCCTATATAAATAATTACACAAAATATTTAACAACAAGATCATAGCTTACAACTCTAGATCATGTGTTTTTCTCATGATTCTTCAACATTCATGAGGTATAGACTATCACATATTATTTTTCATCAGTGAATATCCTAATAAATTCTATTAATAATCATTATATACCACAAATTGTTTACCACTTGTTGTAATACTGAGTAATAGAATGGTTATAATCATATTTTATTACACTTTAATGAAGTCATTACATTCAATTGTAAGGTCAATATATTCTCCCTTATATGTTAGATTGCATAGTTGGTATGAAAAACATGAGAAGTTATTCATAATTTGTTGGTAATACCTAGATATAAGTGGGAAACTATGTATCACTATGATAGATGATGGCCTTAGCCACACTTTGATTTCCTTTTTCTAATAAGAGTCCCTAGATATTCCATTTCTATTGATAAAATTCCTTGGGAATGATAATTACTCCTTCAAGAACTCACATACACTATAAGTTGCATAAATTTTCACCATTCCCAATGTTTTTCTTAAAATATTAAAATTCCCCCCTCGTTCTTACATTTCTTGGATTATATCAACGTATCATATTTGAATACTACCTAACATTTTTCACAGTAATATATAATGACTATATTCATTAAGTATATTAATATTTTTAGATAACTAGTGAGTTTAAATGGAATCATTATAAACTCATATATTCCATATATGTTTAAAATGTAAATCCTTGAAATATCATCCTTCCTCATCTTCAACAGGTCATATCAAGACTAAAGCTCAACCTTCAAAAAATACATGGCCACACACTATTGATTGAACACATTATCTTTATGTGAATATGTATAATTTTTATTTATAATGATTTGGTTGATCTCACAATAATCTTTGTAGAGGCATGTTTTTTTGTAACTCTTCTTGTTGAAGAGAATTGGTGCACCCCATAGTGTAGCCCTTGGGAATATAAAATCCTTTTCCTGATTCCATTGTATCATATTATTCAGTTCTTCAAAATTTTCTAGTATGGCCATTCAATAAGGTGTCTTTGATATATGATGAGATTCCGGAAAAAGTTCTATTGATAACACAACATCTCTATTAGGTGGAAGACCATGAAATTATTCAGTGGACACATCAATGTAGTTCTTAAAAATGGGCATGTCTTCTATCATGATTTTATCCTTCAGTTCCATTATTTGACCATTATATTCATTCTCATAAAGATGTAGTATCCAAAATTGAGATGTTGATTTGAAAGGAAATTGTTCCTCTTCCTTACACATGTTTAGAATTGTAGGATTCCAAGAGATGTGAGAAGTGATATCTCATTCTTGACAGTAGATGTTTTCCATGTATGAATATATCCGACCCTTTCCTAATATAGATTCAGACTCTATTAAAGGAATAAAGACGTGATATCAGGGTAGGATTGTCTACAAACACTAACTGGGGAGGATTTATATACCTTGGATTCCATAATTTCTCCATTTTATATTTTGAATGAGAACATAACCTTCATATTTGGAGGTGGTGTTTGAATAGTTCTATTAAACATTCAAGATATGAAAGATTGCATAGAACCATTATCAGATAAAATGCTATCAATTATTGAAAGAAGAACCAACCTACCAAAAACCATTTCAATATCAGTATCCACCTCTTTTATAGTGTTTTTATAATGTTTCCCTTTCTCTATTGTATTTTGTGGTTGTTGAAACTGATTACCCTCAATGAATTTATGTTTAGATAACTGGATTTCATAGTTACTTTTCAGTATATAGTTAAAGCATTGAACCATGACTGGTTGTCTCCTCTCTTCCACCACATTTTCCACCTGCCTAATATCACATTTACTTTCATTCTCTTAGTGGCCTTCTCAACCACACATGAACAATTTCCCCATCTATTTGAAGAAATTACCATGATGTTTCATCCCACATCATTAACATGTGAGTGGTTGATATTATTTCCACATTTTTTTATTAGATATCATATATTGAAACTTGATATTAAATTTTTTAATCTCCATATCCATGTGATAATTCTACACACTCAATCTCTATATTAATATCACTGTGAAAAACTTCTTCATAACTCCCAATGTATCAAGTTTCATTAGACTTTTGAAGGGGTGGTTTTAAACCACAAAATAATATAACTATTTTTACCACTATTTAAAGAAAAAACATAAGACTTGACATGAAATCCATGTATAATTTCTAAATATTCCCTAACAGATTCATCTCTAATTTTTAGCTTCATGATTTCTATCTCTATATTTGTACGAATATTTCGGGAGAAAATACATATTAAAATAAAATATTACACAATATCACTCTATATATGCAATTTATATCATTAGCTTAGTGTTATTATTCAACACCCACCATTGTTCAAGCCTTTAAAATAAAGAATAAATAGTCTTATTCTCCATATCCATATCATAACATTAATGCATTGTGTAATGTCCTGGTTCCGAAAGCCACCAAGAGGTGCCCTGTACCCAGTTGGTCACATGGACTAAAGCACATTTCCCCGAATAGCAGAGGTTGTAGACTAGTAGTGAGGGACTTGGGTGTGATAGTGGGGAAACTATGCCCACATTGGAAGAGTACACTGCAGAAGAGAAACACAATACAATATCAGATGCAGTAATAATGCATACAAAAGTAATCAACAGAAGGCTAAAAGTGAGAAACAACTAGAGCATATATATATATATATAAATGATTCATGATTAATATGTCTTGAAATGAAACCAAATAGATTGTAATAATAGAATACAATATAGTACTAAACTAAATTAAAAAAGAAATATATAAATAACTCCTCAAAATCGCATGCCAAAGCTTGGTCACATGCTTTCCATCTCCACAGCAAGTCATGTACCTGAAGTAAAATGTTGTTTGATCTTATCTATACATGCCGGAATATATTTTTTTAGGCCCAAAAGCATGGCCCAAACACGGTGTGAGACTAAATCCTAGTAGGTAACCATCCGACGATCTGTGCCTAATAGTCTGTGAATATATAGCAGGTAAAATTACAGAAAACAATAAACATGAAAGTACTTGGAAGTAAACAATATACAGTTCAATGTCAATAAGTAGCTAACAGAAATCGGTAACCCTCTAGGAGGTACCCATAGACATCCCCTCTCATCCTACCTATCAAGTACGAGCTACCCACTGGGAAGTACACTCGACTAAACCCCTATGGTTCTGTCACAAAATTTTTTTAAGACTCTCTGAGGAAGCACTCTCAGTCAATTACACTTATAGTCAAAGTTAGTCAAGGACTCTCTGAGGAAGCACATAATGTCATGTCCCCTTTTATCCCCGTGGTCATGATACTCTCTGAGGAAGCTCACTCAGTCAATTCCTCTTATATCCCCATGTCATTCACAGATTCTCTGAGAAAGCTAACTAGTCAATTCCACTTATATCATGGAGTGGTTCTAGGTAATTCAAAGTAAAACAAGGACTCTCTGAGGAAGCTCACACAGTCTATCCCCTTATTTTCTATAAAGTTCAAATACTCTCTGAGGAAGCTCACTTGGCTTATCCCCCTATAGTCTATAATGTCGAGGGACTCTCTGAGGATGCTCTCTTGGTCTATCCCCCTTTAGTCTAATACACTAGGTTCTCATGGACCCATGTAATTCAACACATAGTAATGTTATATGGCCAATGTAAACATACATAACTACTTGGCTAACCGATCTACAACATCTCAATCATGTCAGAAAACAACACTCCATCCTATAACCACAAGGCATGGAGAACATGTAAACATTCATAGCCCAAATAGGACCAACGGTCGAAAACAGAACAAAGCATTGGCAGAACATCCAAGTCAAAGCAATCCAACCCTATTCATAACCTAATTAACTCTACACAACATACAAGCATGGAATGAAAAGTACAGGAGAAAAAAGTTAAACGCACAATCCCCCGTTCAAGGATATTGAAAACAATTGTACATAATACTCAAAGAATTTCAATGGAAAGGCAGAAACCACATACCATGGCATTAGAAGATCACTATACATAAACAACAATGCATGAATCTCCTCAAAATTATGAAGATATATAGAAATGTCTAAAATTTTCAACCCACGATAACATGGAAAATAAGGGGAATTGGAGAACGAAGATATATTAGAAGGAAGAGCTTACCATTGTGGTTTCAATGCAATCTACGGTAGACGATTCGGAGAACAGATGGAGGCTTGGGGGATCGAATATGTTTTGGCGCCGTACGGTTTCTCTCGGTCAAACGAGATCTAGATAAAGACACTTATGGCGATCAGACGCGACCCAGGTCCATTTAATGATAAAAATACAAAAACTACGACATGTACTTTTAATACACACGGGGTTCAATCTCCTTTTGTGTACTCCGCTTTAGGTGGCCTCTATGTCACCCCCACAAGACCGTGTGTGTGACCAAGACAAGTCAAGCCCACAGTCTCATGCGGCAAGGATGTACACGATGTGTACTAAAATATTACAAGGCGTGTTCTTAAAAAATTTCTACAATTTCCTCTTTTTCTCATAAATGACCATAAATGGAAAAACATACCTGAAAATAAGATCCGTGTTCTTACAAACATCCCCTATTAAATAAATCCTTCCCCGAATTTCCCTAGCACAGCGTAGAAGAAGAATCCTAAAATAGCTCGGGCCACTGTGATTACATATCGGCCTCCCTCTCCCATGTCTGGTCTTATACCTGGTCGTGCTACAACAGCAGACATACTAGAGGAATAGAAGGGACATGGAGAACCTTTGTAATGTGATCGAAAATCCGGATAGGATGCTCCTAAAATGATGCATCCTCTTCGAGCTCAACCTCATCAGGTTGGGAGACATGAGAAGGGTCTAAAAAGTAATTTCAGAGCTCAGAAACATGGAAAACGTTGTGCATGTCCTAGTACCTCTGAGGTAATTTAATCCGATAGGCAACCAGACCAAATCTCTCCAACACCTCTAATGGTATGATGTATCTCGGGGAATGTTTACCCTATCTTCTTATCATCCTGTTTCCCAACCTCGGTAAGACACGTAGGAAAACTTGATCACTGACCTTTAACTACAATGGTCGTCCTCACTTATTAGCGTAATAATTCTTACGAGACTGTGTAGTAGTCATCCTATTCTAAATCAACTTTATCATCTCTATGGTCTCCTGAACAAGACAAGGTCCCTGCATAGCTGCCTCTCCTACCTCCATCCAACACAGGGGTGATCGGCATGGCCTACCGTACAAATCCTCATAAGTTGATATCTCAATAGTTGATTGAAAACTATTGTTTGAGGAAAACTCCACAAAAGGTATATGCTTCAACCATGAACCTCAAAAATCCAGAATGCATTCTTAGAGCATGTCCTCAAGCACCTCAATCGTACGCTCAGACTAGCCATCTGTCTAGGGAGGGTATGCTGTAATCAAAAGTAACTATGTACCAAAATCCTTCTGAAGCCTCTTCTAGACCCAAGAAGAAAAATGTGTATCCCTGTACGAGATAATGGAGTGGGGAACCCCATGTAGATGTACAATCTCTAGGATGTACAAACGTCCCAACTCATCAACACTGAAGGTATCCTGTATCAGAAAATAGTGAGAAATCTTCGTGAGCCTGTCATTGACAACCCATACTACATCATTCCCTCGTGGTGTCCTTGGAAAACCGGTCTCTAAGTCCATCGCGACATCATTCCACATCCACTCGGGAATGGGAAACTGGTGTAGAAGCCTTGCTGGTCACTGATGCTTCGCCTTCACTTGCTGATTAGTGGAAAACCTCATGAAGAAACCTGCATCATCTTTCTTCAAACCCGGCCACCAATACTGGAAGTGTAGATAACAATACATCTTGGTGACACCAGGTTGAAGTGCCCAAACATAGGAATGAAAATCCCGCATCAACTCCTTGAGTATGTCTATTGGTACCCATACGCACCCCTGGAAACACAAGATCTCATCCACTCCTATAATATATCTTGGAATATGGTCCTCTCCTAACACGCTCTCCCATAGGAATAGGCCTTTTGAAACGGATAGCTGCCTCATTTGAACTCGATCAAGAAGAGTTGTGGTAATATCTATAGTTGAAAGGAATGTTTCCCATGTATGTCGTGCACCTCCAAATGCATCTCAGAGAACATATCCATAAGCTACCACTCACAGTTGGCCTCCTAAACTTCTTGTATCGAGGATCTCCTACTTAGCTAATCAGCCACTGCATTGCCTTTTCTAGATGTATAGGCAATCTTAAAGTCAAAGGACTGAAGGTACTCAACCCACCTTCTTCAGGTCAAATTTAATTCATGCTATGTTAAAATGTACTTGAGACTTTTGTGGTCAGTGAAAACCAAAAAATACTCTCCCAGAAGATAATGTCTCCAATAGCATAAGGCATGACCAACAATAGCCAAATCAAGATTGTGCATTGGGTAGTTCCACTCATGTGGCCTCAACATCCATGACTCGTACGCAAAAACCCTATCTCCCTACGTAAGCATGACTCCTAGACTGATACATGAAGCCTCGTAGTAAATAGTGTAGCTCTTTCTTAGCTAAGAAAAGACCAGTATAAGTGATGAAGTAAACCTCCCTTTCAACTCTTGAAAGGATGAATCACAATAATCTGACCATAAGAACATCGCACCATTCTTATTTAGGCCCTTAAGCAGTGATGCTAAGCATGAAAAGTCTTGTATGAAGCATCCATAGTAACCATCCAGCCCTTGAAAACTATGCATCTCAAAGACATTCTTCAGCTACTCCCAGGAAACTATCGCTCTCACATTCTCTAGGTCTACTAATACTCCTATCACATAGATAACATGGACCAAAAATTCAATCTGATCCATCCAAAAGTTGCATTTTGAGAGCTTAGCATATCACTGATGCTCTCTTAGTGTACTCAGAACTATCTCAAGATGTGTGACATGGGTGTGTCGAGTGTGAGAGTACACCAAGATATCGTCCATGAAAACAACCATGAATGAATCCATATATGGATAGAACACCCGATTCATCAGTGCCATGAAAACTGCAGGTGTGTTTGTGAGACCAAATGGCATAACAATATGCTCATATAGCCCATACCTTCTCTGGAAGGATGTAAGAGAAATATCTGATGGTCTAACATGTAACTGATGATAACTGAACCTCAGGTCAATCTTTGAGAACACCCGGGCTCCTAGAAGTTGATCAAATATATAATCCATCTTAGGAAATAAATATCAGTTCATGACCATCAATTGGTTCAGCTTTCGATATTCCTCACAAAGCCTGAGGGTTCCATCTGCCTTTTTCGCAAACAGGACAGGAGAACCCCAAAGAGAAGTACTGGGTCAGATGAAACCCTTTGCCAGCAACTCCTCCAACTACTTCTTGAACTCCAGCAACTCTATTGTAGCCATCTTATAAGGAGGAATGGACACCAGTGCTGCTCGTGGGACACGCTCAATTGAAATGTCTACCTCATGCTCTAGAGGAAAACCTAAATTTTCCTCTGGAAAGACATCCCTGAGGTGATACACTACTGGAGAAAAGTTCATCTGTGAAGTCCCCTGGTCATACAGATATAGGCTGGAAATCTAAGTTTTACGTCCTCCTAACCCATGATTCTCTGGACCCAGTCTACTCACTTGTACATCCCATTCTCCCTTATGATGAAATTATGCACCTTCTGGTTAAGTGAAACTCACCCTGTGGTGATAATAGTTGACGACTTCCTAGAATGGAACTAACAAATACATATTGAAAATTACATCATAGATCATCATCTTTAAGACATAGAGGTCCCATAAGAAGTAACATCCACCAACCTCTGGAGGGAACTCCTTGAACTGATGTACGATAGATGTTCTCGTCTCCAATGGTGTGTCAAGAATCAACATCTCAGTAGAAGAAAATATGCAGAGACAAAGACTCTCCACAAAAGAAACAGATATAAAGCTATGGTAAGGCCATATATCGAAAAAGTATTAAGATAAAATTGAGGAAACTAGGATCGTACCTCGAACTATAGAGGGTCAGGGATCCTGCTCCTACTAGGTCTGCTCTACTGCAAAGGCCAGGCCTTCTCCGTGACTCTGTGACCCTTCCTGATCACTCTAAGCTGATCCAATCACCTGTCGTTGATAACTTGGTGAATGAACAACACAGCCACGACATCTACCTCATCCTGAACGACCGGAAGAACTACAGCTCCCAGACTGGTGAAAAATTGGTTATACAGCTCCTGAATGCGGGGTTATAGAAGAACCCATGTCACCCGCTGCTGGTGAAAATATCTGATAGAAACACTTTAGATGTCCCATATTGCCGCAAGATCGGCACTCCAATCGGTCTCTCTAGAACTAAGGCCATGTATGTCCACTCCTTCGACACTGGTATCACACCACCTGGCTAGTAGAAAATGCATCACGTCTACTCTGATCTCCTCGTGCAGAATCACGACGAAACTTCCTACTATCAGTTGGAGGAACACTAACTCTGGATGTCGAACCGCCCTGCCTCACAACTCTAGAATCCCTCAGATTGTGCTCAGTGATCAGTGCCTGGTTGATGATAGAGGATATCAAAGATAACCTGGAGATGTTCACATGCGATCAGATGTCGTGCCTCATACCATCCTCGAAATTCTATGGAAGGAACAACTCATCGCCTCCTAGAATAGGCGTGAAGAGTTTCCACTCATTAAGGAGGGATGAGTACTCCATAACAGAAAGAGTACCCTATTACAGTCTCAGAAACTGATGGGCTTGATCGACGCTCAAGGTATCTGGGTAAAAGTAATTGTAGAAGATGCGCTGAAACTCATTCCAAGTCATACACTGCTGGGGTCCTCACAGTGAGATCACCACCCACCACCACTTGGAAGATTCTCTAATAATATAGGTTGCAATCTTCACCCACATATCTGGAGGTATCTCCAGATACTCAAAAATCGTCAGTGTGGCCTCTAGTTGTGACTCTTCAGCCTGGGGTCCTCCATCCCTTGAAAAAGTCGGAGGATATTGTTGTTGAAAGACCCACAACAACTCTGCCATCGATGGGGCATGAGGAGGCGCTCCCTAAAAAGTCTGCATCATCCTCGGAAATCTTTCCCTGAACTGTGCATCTGCACCTGTGCTAGTTATAATGGCTGGTGCCAAGGCTTTCACAACAGGATGATCTGCTAGAAGTCCTTGATCAGACATATCTGGTGTCTGATCACCGTCTGGCAACTGGCGTAGAACCGGAGGATGTCACAGTGGCATAATTCTAAAAGGTCAAATGAAAACCTTAGATCAGGATTATTAAGTACTAAAAACATATGATTACATGAAGGAAATAGGAGAAACAAAACATTCATGTTTTATAATACATAACTACACAGCGTGTATATCCACTACATGGAATTTTCTCTTAAGCCATTCACATGGGCGTGTAGTTCTGACTCAACTGGTCGTGTAACACCCCAACCACAGAACATGTTGTCCCTACACAGGGTGTGTACTTGAACACTATTCCCCTACCCGAGTCTCCTTACATTGCTAACACACACGGTCCACTTAATCCTAGACTACATGGCTTGTTCACGACAGACACAACGTGTACTAGAAAAGTTTCAACGACCTGTATTGTTAGCTACACAGCCGGCTACACGGTTCACTCTACACGACGTGCTCTAGGTGGACACAACATGTACAAGAAAACATAACACTGACCTGTGTTGTTCGTGACACGGTCAGGTACCTAGATCAGACTAAACGACATGTTCAAAGTCGACAGGGTGTGTGTAGGCTTATGGTTTATATGTCTGTGTTGTTAGTGAAACAGCCAGATACTTATGTTATATGACACAGAATGTCCTATCCTGACACGACACGTATATCTCATGTTTCCCTCATTTGTGTCTTTAGTCAAACGGGTATACACACATTCACTATAACATGGCATGTACATCCTATACACGGTCAGTTCCTGCAATATTTTCAAAACCTCATGTCCCTTCCCACATAGTCAGTGACACTGTTATATAATACACGTCATGTATGCATAAAGTATACACTGTGTATTTTGGTTCTTTCTGGACAATAGCCTCATAAACTCCTCTTGAGACCAAAAAACAAAGAAAATGAGATTTAATGTTCCATATTATGATCCGTGACGGCTGATAATACCTGCAAATACAAGCATGGAATCTTATACATGTCATAAACAAGAAAAGACAAGCTAATGGTCCTCCAAGTTCTGATTCATGGGGGCTCATAACACCTCAATAACCAGGATTAGGCGTTCATCCAAAAAAAGCCTTACAAAAAGAAATACTTATCAACAGCAGTATTATGTCATAGAATCTATCACAATGGAAGGAATATTCTACACAACATCTATCATAACAACATGAAATTTCTAATGCACCCTAAATGGAATTTCCAGAATGCATGACATGTGATCTCTAGAAAGTGCCTATATGATGCATGAGATGGAATACCCTCATCTCATCCGGTTGAGATAGAAATAGAACCCTAAAAACGTCAACAGTAATATATTTAAGCATGTGTGTTACCCAACGGTGAAAATAAACCAACTATAAAATTGAAAAATTAGAAATTTGCATTAGTGATGTAAATAGGATTTTCCTTTTACATAGGTTAGTTAATCCCGAGTAGAGCTTATTACCAAATACCTATTACATCCTATCTCTGACAGTAGGCTCGAAAAAATAACTCAAGAGAAAATAGTATCCTCTGATACCACTTTGTAACGTCTTGGTTCCGGAATCCACCCAGAGGGGCCCCATTCCCGGTTTGTCACATTGGCTTCAAGCACATTTCCCCGAACGCCAGAGGCTTCCGACTAGCAACGAGGGCCATGGGTGTGATTTCGGGGAAATTATGCCCACATGGGTAGAGTACACAGTGGAAAAAAACACGATACAATAGCGGAAGTAGTAATAATACATATAAAAGTAATCAGCAGAAGGATAAAGGTATGAAACAACTAGAGAAAACATATATATATAAATGATGCATGATTCTTATGTCTAGAAAAGTAACCTAACATATCACAATGCAGAAATACAAAGTAGTACTAAAATAGTGTAAAAAACAAACAGATAAACAGATCCTCAGTATCTCAAGCCAAAGCTTGGTCCCATGCTCTCCAGCTCTACATCAAGTTAAGTATTTGAAGTAGAAGGGTGCATGACATTATCTATACCTGAGGCAATGTAATCGGTTTGGGCCCAAAATTTTGGCCCAAATAGGGTGTGATACTAAATCCTAGTGGGGAACTGCCTGAATTAATGTTATTAATAGTCAGTGAATATATGGTAGGTAAAAGTACAAAAAACATTAAACATAAAAGTACTCAGTAGTAAACAATCCATATTTCAATGTCACACATCAGCTAACACAAACAGGTAACCCTCCGGGTAAGTACCCACATCCATCACATATGTTCCTACCTAACAAGTATGAGCTACCCTCTAGGCAGTACATGTAAAGTCCCAGAAATTCCATGGAATTTCTTTGCTTTTTTTTCCATAAATTCATGGGTATTTTATAATTCCGAGAAATCTGAGAGAATGCGATTTCGGGGCCCGGAGTGCCCAGAATGATTCGTCGAAATTTTGATAAGCATAAGATAACACTGTGTTAGCAGTTTTCATGAAAAAAGTGGAAAAAATATTAAATGGTTACTCAGATTTAAAATCTGAGGCCATTGTTGGACTAAAGATGGCAGGTTTACCCTAGGCATGACTTAAATTTAGTTTGTGTGGGCCTCTTGTGAGAAAACCCGAAAATGGAATAACTGTAAATAAAATAATTAAATAACGTTATTTTATTTTTCAAATTCTTATAACTCACAAAAGGTAACTCAAATTAATAATCTGAGACCACCACTGAACTCGTGATGGTAGTCTTTCTTGAATCAGATACTAACATTGGTCAGAAAGGGCCACCAAAAAAAGTTAGTTTTTGGCCGCAAAAAAATAATTAAGTGAAATTTATTTTATTGTAAAATTCATAACTTTTAAACAGTAAATCAGATTGGAAATATGAGGGTACAATTAGGATCGTTGGGGCAGGATTCACCTAGGCCGAGCCTAACCTCGATCAGCGCAGGTCGAGGGTGACTGATAATAATTTTCCAAACTTTTTTTTGGGAACGTTCAGTAAACATGCAATCGGCGTTTTATAACTTTTGAACCAGTTCTTGGAATTGAAATTCGAGTTCACCATTGAACTCACAGCGTCAGTGATTTCATAGTGATACCTTCATCGCAGATGCGTTCTAAAAATAATAGAAGATGGTTTTGGGGGGTTTTTAATTAAATTAAATAAAAATAAGGTGTAATTATTTTTATTTGAGGTGGTTTAAACCACCAAAGGGAGGTTATTGGTGGGGCCCACCCACACATAACCTCCCTTCAGAGGATATTGTTTGGTGGATCCCACCTGAAGTTTTATCCTTTCTTTCAATCAAAGGGGTGGGGCCCACACGAGCTTTAACACCCTTGTAACTCTCCATAAAGTGGGGGAAACCTTTGAAATTCTTCACCTCACTCCCTTAATTAATTAATCCAATATCACCCATTAAATTAGTGAGGTAAAATAATTAATTTTTAAAAATTTTCAAATTCATGGAAAAAATAAAATAAAAGTAAAACCTATTTTTTCATTTTGTTAGGGATTATTCTTTGGTGGAATAAATAAAGGAGAGAGCTAGGGAGGGTACTTTTCTCTCCAACGAAGAACGATACCATCTTCTACCTTCTTCAACCGGGGCAAGAAAGCGAAGAGACGCCCACAAAGAATGTCGGCGTCATCTTTGACTTCGTCACTTTCGAAATCTCGTACACCAACAATGAGTACCCTCTTCCTCCTCCGACATTGACAGAACGACACTGCTTTCCTGCGACTCCATCAACATCACTAAACTCCAAATAGGGGTTTTTGAGTTAATTTATATATGAGTATAATCCTCCATTCTTAGTCTTTCAAATTTCTGGATTACGGTTCACCTTGACGAGGAGGGATCAGATAGCACGAACACGGCCCGACCCTCCCCTTTTATTTTTCCTTGTTTGATGATAACAGAGGCGGTACATGTGGAGACTGGAAATGAGCTAACCATGAAGAAGCCGGTGGCGCAAGGCTGTCGGGTCGCCACAAGGCCGCAGCACCACCATGCCACGTAGAGATCCGAGCTGCGGAAGCAGGCCGTGACAGTTCTAGAGGGTCTTGGTGTCATCACACCACACCAGAAGGAAGAGTCGCGGCCAGGAGGGTTGCGGCGGTTGGATGATGAGCGTAGCACCGTCGCGCCGCACATCGGAGTGGGAGGTCGTGGCCAGGTCGGGCCACAACGAAGGAGGTGAGATGTCGTCGCATTTCGCAGAGGCCAGCAAGTCCACGGTGTCGTCATGCCACGGTGGGGGAACTAGGGTGGCCGACTGAGCCGTCCACTGGTGCGTGCTACTGGTGGGACCCATTGGGTCCCGCAGTTCACCGAACCGGATCCTAGCGCAGGTTCCATCGGAAACAAGGTGGGTGTCGTACCCCCCCCCCCCCCCTCCCCCACGGTGTGGCCAGTTGGGCCACGCGGGCTAGCTAGCCAGGCCACCGCTCGGCCGGACCACACTCAGGACGGGCAACCCTCAGCCAGGCCTCCCTCAGGCCGGGCTGCCTTCGAGACGGCCCGCCCCTTCGGGCCTGGCCGTTTCCTCAGACTAAGATGGACCCGCGGACCCGGTCAGACCCCGGTTCGGACCGGGACGGGCCAATTCGTGCCGACGGGGTCGGACTGGACCTGGACCCACTATAGATCGATTACACCTTTTCACCCAAATCTTTGGCTACGGGCGTCTCTTTGACGAATTGTCAATGGCACCAATCTTCTTAGAAAGAATCCGCCCTTTGAGAATACCCCCACGGGATTTTTGGGTATAGTTGAGATACCGTCAAGTTGGTTCATACACAAAACCAACCGGGCCCCTTGGACTTAAATGCTAATAACTCACAGAGAAGGCATATGATTGATGCGCCTTCTGTTGCGTTGAGACCCCTATGAAGTGTCGGACCATTGAGATACTTATACATGAGACTTCACAATATTTGGAGTTTTTTCTAGTAGCTTAGGATTTGGATCATTCTAGTGACGAGCGGACAGAGTGCGGAGAGCTATTAGCTCACAGACCTGACGACTACTTGACCGATTTGACTATCCCAATGGGGAGTTCCTGGTTTTTGGTGGTAGACCCATGGAGGAGGAGCACGTGGTATTTTGTGGCAGACCCACTTTACTCGATATGAGGATTACCTATGCAGGATATTAAGAGGAGCTCCCGGTATTTAGCGGCAGACCCACATCGGAGGAGTGCTTGGTATTTGACGGAAAACCCGCAGTACTTGATAGGAGGAGTACCTCAGTAGTAAAATGTTAGTGGGAAGTGCTTTGTTGTCATGGCATGCCTATTGTTCTTGATAGAGGAGGAGTTTTCTAGCATCTTTGGTTTTGATAATAAAAATCCAGGTTTGAGCTGAGTCATGAATTTTGTGTTTTCTTCATGATTAAGATGGGTTAATAAATAACTTAGTTATATGTATGGGAATATACATACTTAATGGTTATCTATTGATTCATACTTGTAGATTATAATAATTTTGTGAGACCATGAGGGTCTTGGGGTCCCTACTAAGTATCATTATACTCACCCCTGCATGGGCTATGCCCGCACCTCGTTGTGTTGGATGCAGACGATAGACAGCGTTGAACGACACAGAGTGTCTAAGGGCTAGACGGTACCTGGAGGCGGACCTCACGACGAGTCGGTACCCAGATGAGATGGATGAACATGGAGCATTGAGGAGGCTATCTGTGCCTACACATAAGGTAGGATCCTTGGTGGATGATCCAGGAGCTACTAGACACCTTCCAGGTGTTTATCTTTTCAGTTGTACATGTTTTTTCCTTTCCTTGTACTTTACAGTTGGTCTTGTATTTCTGGCCCCTTTTTCATTCCAGCACATCTTTGGTATATAGTAATCCTTAGTGCATTGCATCCAGTTGTGTAATATGATTTTTTGTGTTTACTTTTATAAAGTCAATTCCTTCCCAGCTTCGGATTTACGCCTTTAGTGCTAGTCGCCAGCAAGTGGCCTATGGAAGGTGGGATCGGGGTAGTCACGACATGGGTCCTGAGGACGGGTCGTGAAAAATTTGTATCGAGGAGTCAGTTCTATGGTAGAACATATAACTCTAATCTTTGTTTTCTATGAAGAAATAGAGTTAATGGTACTGAGTGTGGTTTTTCAGTTTAGGGAGTCTAGTATTGGAGCGGTGGATGACGTATCCATACATCCGGACCATGCATTCTGATTTCTGACTCAGTGCATGAAAAAACTGATTGCGTATGTGTTTTAAATAGTTTCTCTTTATGTAAGCTCCACCAGGTCAGCTCACCATGTATAAACTTTTGAACATGGCACACATGTTCCTTATCCGGATTCCTCCACACATACAACCATTTATGGTTCCAGAGATAGTACCCAATGACATCCCATAGAGCGACGAGGCTCTAGTGAAGGGCCCTATTACTAGGTTGGAACCTTCAGGTGGTGTACCAGCAGCAGCACCACCCATTGTGCAGCAGATGCCACTAGCCACATTTGAGGATGGTGCACGCCGACTGAGTGCATTGCACGAGATCCAGTGGAAATGTCCTCTGAAGTTTCGAGGAGAGAGAGATTCCCAGGTAGCAGATGACTAGATGGAGGTGATTAATGGAGTTTTCCGCCTAGTTGAGACACTAGTAGAACAAATGTTGATCTTATCTATGACTCTTTTCATTGAGTGACCATGAGGATGGTCTGCATAGTGATTAGGTTTTGGTACATGGATCATTTTCCGAGATGGTACCTTCGGGCAGTGTGCCAACTATATCACTGCCCGTTGGTCAGTAGACACTACCGACATTACTGGTAGAGGACACTTGTAGGCTTAGTTCCTAACATGTGTTTCAGCATCATATACCCCTCATGTTCTGAGGTGAGCCCGACTCACAGGCGGCCGAGGACTATCTTGAGTAGGTGGTTGAGAGTTCCCTTCAGCATCAACCGTTTTGGTAGGACAACATGTCGGTAGTTGACTATTCATTGAGGCATACTGACCATTCCAGGTACTTGATTAATACGATGTGATCAGTGCTTCAGGCCTTGAACTTCTGATTGAGGTGTGTTTAAGAACAACCATGCTAACACTTTTCTTCTATGAATTCTTTCTCGTGTTAGTTTCCTTGAGAGAACCTTTGTGGTTGATTTTTCATTGGATGATCGGATACAGTAAGTGAATGTTAACAGTGGGAAAGTAGGAAATTGCTACCAGTCTCATAGACTTGGGTGTTCAAGAAGATTCGGTAAGAGGATGTGACTTCAAAAGATAAATATGCATGGCAGCAGACGTGTAATTAGAGCTAGGGGACCAGCATGAGGTGGTTTACAGTTCGACATGTTACAACCACCCACCTTTGTACTCCCCACAATGGTTATAGAGCGTGAGGGAAGGGGGAGAGAGTAGATTCACGCGGTCAAGGAGTGTGACCCAAACAATATATGAATGATTCGAGGTACGATCAATGTCTACTACTAGATTCCAAATCAATAGACATAGGTACTAATCATTCCGTCCTTCCACCAATCTTTTCCTAGAGCTAGAGTTTCCTGTTAAACTGTTGAATTGAACCTCACATCTAAAGATACCTATGGGAGGAGACTCGAAAATCACTCTTATGCCGATGGTGTGATCTGACCCTCGATGTGAGAGTTTTGGTCTGAACCTCTTGGTGGCAGCGTCGAGGCATTACGACGTTAGTTTTGGTATGGAATGGGCAACCACAATTCATACAAAGAATGACTATGTTAGGAAAAAACGTTTTGGTTTGTCTAAAATATTAGAATAGGGTTTTCCTTGTTCGGTAAAAAAGGAAACCCAGGAAGCACAGGATAAACTCATGCATAGGAGGGTGCAGCAGATCACTCGTCAGTCTTCCAGCCTCCCCCTCGTGGTAGTAGAAGTTTTGAGTTTTCAGTTCCCAACAGGAGTGTATTGAGTTCCTCTAGGACTATGTCATTGGGATAGTGTATAATCCTATGAAGGGGGAACATTGTAGCAGACACACTCAGCAGGAGGTCTGGCCTACAACTTCTCAGTGAGGCGGAAGGGCAGCTAACTGCTTTACAGATATCCTTTGTGGATAGAGACAGAGCAGTATTTCTTTAGTATCTTGCTGTCACTACCCCACTTCTTCATCTAGTCAGGGAGGTGCAGTATGGTGACGTTGACTGCGAGAAACGACATGCCCAGATATCTCCAACACAGACACCTAATGTAATTTCTGAAGGTGGAGAGCACGTAATCCTCTTCATAGGATGCACAATGGTACATGTAGCACTTCATGAGGAAGCGTTGATGGAGTTCCACACTTTCTCTCTAAAGGTACATCTAGGAGTGGACAAAATGAACAAGGACCTTCGATGACAGCACTGGTGTCCAGGTATGAAGAATGTAGTAGCAGTGTTTGTCTCTCGATGCCTAAATTTTTAGTAAGTGAAGGTGGAGTACCAAGTACTAGTAGGCTTAGTTCATCTTTTTGAAGTCCCAGTGTTGAAGTGGGATGGGATATATATGGACTTCATTATGGGTCTTCCATGTACATCTAGGAGAGACAACTCAATTAGGGTGATCTTCGATCGACTCACCAAGCCGGACCACTTCCTACCGATCAGATAGTATGGATTAGTAGAGATATTGAGACGCCTCTAAGTGTAGTAGATTGTGTGTCTGCATGGAATACCTTCTTCTATTGTCTACGAACGTGATTCATGGTTTACTTCATGGCTATGGAAGGGTTTGCAAGAAGCTTTCGGGACACAACTTCACTTGGGAACCGCCTTCAATCCTTAAACATATGGCTGGACTAAGCGGGCCATTCATACCATCAATGACATGCTCCATACATGTGTCCTCAACTTTGGTCATAGCTAGGAGGATCACATACCTTAGGTAGAGTTTGTCTAAAAAAATATATATCACTCCACCATCAGTATGACACCTTTTTAGGCCTTGTATGGAAGACCTTGCAGATCGCCACTGTGCTGGACAGACCTGGGGGAGTCCGCACTAGTGGGACCAGAGATTGTATGGGCTACCATGGAGAAAGTTCATATCATCCAGGAGAGGATGAAGACTACACAGAGCAGGCATAAGTCATATGAAGACAGAAGATAGATACGTCTTGATTTCGAGAATGGAATACACGTTTCTCTATGGGTCTCACCTCATCAAGGTCTAAAGAGATTATTCCAAGGCGGAAAGTTGTCTCTACGATTCATTAGACCATTTCTGGTCCTCATCATAGAAGGAGATGTGGCTTAATACCTAGATCTTCTATGTCAGCAACATCTGGTATATGATGTCTTCCACGTATCTCAGCTAATGAGATATGTCCACGATCCATCTCACATCGTCGACCATGGGGAGCTAGACATCGATGATGGGGCAACATTCATAGAGGTCCCAGTAGAAATTGAGGATCAACAGGAGCGGGTCCTATGTGGGTGGTCGATACCTTTGGCGCACGTTCCTTGGTGGCATGAGAACCTCCAGGGGAGAACATTGGAGCGAGAGGCTGAGATATGTGCTCAGTACCCCCATTTGTTCCCTTAGTTCGAGTTGTAGCTTACGAGGGCGTAAAGCCCAAATGTGGGTAGAATGGGAAGACCCAAAAATTCTGTAGAATGTTTTTGTTTCTTTTTTTTCTTAAATGCATGGGAATTTGACGAGTCAGAAAAATCTAACGGCGCACGATTCTGGGGCCCGGAGTGCCCAGAATGATCCGTCAATGTTTTGTTAAACTTAAGCTAACACAGGTAAGCAATTTTCCTAAAAAAGTGGAATAAATAATAAATAGTTACTCGTATCTGAAATCTGAGGCCACTGTTGGACTCATTATGGCGGGATTACCCTTTTCCTGACTTAATTATAGTCAGCGTGGGCCTCCTATGAGAAAACACAAAAATGGCACAACCGTAAATAAAATAATAAAATAATGTTATTTTATTTTTCAAATGCTTATAAATCACAAACGGTAACTCGGATTACAAATACGATACCACTGGTGAACTCATGAGGGTAGGCTTTCTTTATGCAGATACTCACTGGGGTCGTTGAGGGCCACTATAGAATGTTAGTTTTTGGACGCAAATAAAATAATTAAGTGACAATGATTTTATTTTAAAATTCATAACATCTAAATGGTAACTTAGATTGAAAATTTGATGGTACTGTTGGGTTATTTGGGGTGTGATTCACCTGGGTAGAGCCTAACCTCGACTGGCGTGGGTCGAGGGTGACTGATAATAATTTTCTGAACTTTTTTCGGGTACGTTCAGTTACGGTTTGAGCGGAGTTTTATAACATATGAACCGGTGCTCAGAATTAAAATCTTAAGGCACCATTGAACTCATATCGTTAGTGATTTCATAGTGAGACCTTCACCATAGATGCATTCTAACCAGAATGGAAGATTGTTTTGGGGGTGGGGGTTTAATTAAATTAAATAAAAATAAGGTGTTCATATTTTTATTTAAAATGGCTAAAACCTCCAATGGGAGGTATGAGTTGGGGTCCACCCACACATAACTTCCCATGGGAGGCTCTTATTTGGTGGGGCCCACCAGAATTTTTATCCTATCTTCTAATCAATGGGGATGGGGCCCACATTATCTTTAACCCCCTTGTAACTCTCCTTCATGTGGGGGAAACCTTTGAAATTTTTCACCTTCCTCCAAAAAGTAATTATTCCAACTTCACCCATTTAATTAGTGAGGTAAATTAATTAATTATTAAAACTTTTCAAATTCATGCCAATAATAAAATAATAGGCAAACCTATTATTTAATTTTGTTGGACATTATTCCTGGGTGGAATAGAGAAAGGGGAGAGATAGGGATGAGCCTATTCTCTCCAACGAATAATGATGCCATCTTCTTCCTTCTTCAACTGGGGAAAGAAAGGGAAGCAATGCCCACGAAAAATAATGATGTTGACTTCGACATTGTCAACATCGAATGCTCATCCACCAACGACGAGTACCATCTTTTTCCTCTAAAATTGATGTAACGACGCCGCCTTCCTGCGACTTCGTCAATATCACTGAACTCAAGGTATATGGTTTTGAGTTAATTTATATATGAGTATAAACCTTCATTCTTCATCGTTAAAATTTCTGGATTATGGTTCTCCATGATGAGGAGAGCTCGGACCACACAAACACGGTCAGACCCTCCATTTTTGTTTGTTCTTGTTTGATAACGACGAAGGTGGTACATGCAGAAACTAGCAACGATCCAGCTACGAAGTAGCCAGCGACACAAGGTCATTGGGTCGCCACAAGGGAGTTGCACCTCCATGCCGCGTAGAGAACCGAGACGCGGACAGGAGGGTCGTGGCGGTGCCGGAGGGGCGCGGTGCCGTCGCACCGCGCTGGAAGGAAGAGTCGTGTTCAGGAGGGCCGCGGAGGTCGGACGATGAGCGTGGCACCATCGCACTAGGTGGAGGTGTGGGAGGCTTTGACCAGGCTGGGATACAGAGGAGTACGTGCAGCATCGTCGCACCGCATGGAGGCCAGTAGGACCGCGACGCCGTCTCACCACAGGGGAGGAACTAGGGTGTCTGGCTGAGCTGGCTGCCGGTGCGCGCTACAAGCGGGACCCCTCAGGTACCGCTGTTCGCCGAACTAGCGCCTAGCACTGGTTCTTTCGAATATAACCCCCCCCCCCCGGTGCGTGGTCGTCCAGGACATTTCCTCAGACTGGGATGGACCCGCGGACCGGGTCATACCCCAGTTCGGACAGGGTCGGGCCAGACCGGGATGGACAGGCGGACCGGGTTAGACCCCGGTTTGGACCGGGTCATCCTGGGTCGGGCCGACTGGGTCGGACTGGACCTGGACCTGCTATAGCCTGATTACACCTTTTTTCCCATATCTTTGGCTACGGGCGTCTGTTAGACAAACCATCAGTGGAATTGATATTCATAGGACAAAGTCGTACCTTTGAGAATACCCCATGGGAGTTTGGGTATAGTTGAGATATAGTCAGGTTGGTTCATACATGAAACTAACAGGGCCCCCGGGACTAAAAGTCTAATAACTCATAGACCCGGCATCTGATTGATGCACTCTATGTGGAATTGGGAGCCCAATAACATTGAAGAACTTTGAGATACTTCTTTGTGTGACTTCGTGACAATTGGAGTTTTTCCCAATAGCTCGGGAAGCGGATCCTTCAGTGACGAGCGGGCATAGTGTGGAGACCTAGTAGCTGACATACAAGGCGACTACTTGACCGATTCGACTAGCCCAGTGGTTAACACCTGGTATTTGGCCAAAGACCCATGGAAGAGGAGTGACTGGTATTTGGCGGAAGACTCAGGGTACGCGAGAGGAGATTTACCTCTAGAGGTTATTCGGGGGAGTACCCAGTATTTGGCAGCAGAACCACAACAGAGGAGCACCTGGTATTTGGCGGTAGACCTACAGTACTCGATAGGAGGAATACCTCAGCAGTCCACATTTAGTGATAAGAGCCTTGGTTTCACGACATGCCAAATATTCGCGACTGTGGAGGAGTTCTACAACAACTGTGGTTTTGATAATAAAAATCCTGGTTTGAGCTCAGTCATGACTTTTTTGTTTTCCTCATGACTGAGATGGGTTACGAGATAACATATGTATATGTTTGTGCATATACCTAAGTAAAGGTTATCCGTTGTTTCATTATTTTAGTGTACCCTTGTTGGATTTTGTGAAACCTTGAGGGTCTCTGGGTCCCTAATGAGTATCTTTATACTCACCCCTACACAGGCTATGCCCGCACCTCGTTCTGTTAGATGTAGATGATGGGAAACACTGACCAAGGAAAAGTGTATGAGGACTAGATGGTACCCGGAGGTGGACCTCATGACTATTCGATACCCAGAGAAGACGGACGGACGTGGAGCACTGACGAGGCTATCTGTACCTACCCTTTAGGTAGGATCTGTGGTGGACGATCCAGAAGCTGCTAGACACCTTCTAGGTGTTTTTCCTTTTAGTTTTACATGTTTCTCCATTCCATTTACTTTGCTATTTGTCTTTTATTTCTGGCCCCTTTTTCTTTACATTACATATTTTATATATATTATTACTTACTGTTTTTCTTCAAGTTGTTACTTTCATTGTGTGTTTTTACTTTTATAAAGTCAACGCCTTCCCATTTTAGGGATTTATGCCTTTGGTGCTGGTCGCCAACCCCAAGCCTATGGAAGGCGGTCTTGGGGTAGTCACGACATGGGTCCTGAGGACGGGTCATGATAGTAAACATACCCTATCCCCTCAGGTGTTGTCATAAAAATTAATAATCACTCTCTGAGGAAGACCTCATAGTCAATTCCACTTATATTCTAAGGTAGTCAAGGACTCTCTAAGGAAGCACACAAGGTCAATTCCCCTTACAGCCCCATGGTCAATAGAATATCCGAGGAAGCTCACTCATTCAATTCCCTTTATATCCCCTCCTCATTCAAAAACACTCTGAGGAAGCTAACCCAGTCAATTCCACTTTTATCCTGGAGTGGTTCAAGGTAATTCAAAGTAAAACAAAGACTCTCTGAAGATGTTCACTTGGTATATCCCCTTATTTTCTATAAGATTCAAAGTCTCTCTGAGGAATCTCACTCGGTCTATCCCTCTATAGTCTATAATGTCCAAGGACTCTCTGAGTAAGCTCGCTCGGTCTATCCCCTTTTTATATTCTACAACAGGTTCTAACTGCCCCATGTAATTCAATACAAATTAATATTATATCGCTATAGTAAACCTATAGAACTACATGGATAACTAGACTACAATATCTCAAGTATTTCAAAAAACAACACTCCATCCTACGACCACAAGGCATGGAAAAAAGGTAAACGACCAATAGAATAAACATGGCCAATGGTTGAAAATAGAACAATGAATGGGAAGAACCTACAAGGCATAGATACACAAATGTATTCATAACCAAATAACCTCTACTCATTATACAAGGATGGAAGGAAAAGCACAAGTGAAAAATGGTAAACGCACAGTACCCCGTTCATTGGTATTTGGAAATATTTCACATAATACTCCATGATTTCCAACAGAAAGGCACAAACTCCCTACATTGGCGTTAGAAGATAACTATACGTGAACCTCAAAGCTTGAATCTCCTTGGAATGTTTATGATCTATAAAAACGTCTAAACTATTCAACCCATGATAACATGGAAAATAAGAGTAATTAGAAAATGATTCTCTAGAATAAGGAAGAGCATACTGATGCGGTTCCAATGTAATTGATGGTAGTCGATTCGGAGAACAGACGGAGGCTCGGGGGCTCAGAGAAGTTTCGACGCCATACAGCTTCTCTCAGTCGAACGAGACCTACAAGAAGAAGCTTCTTGAGATAAAACGTGACCCCGGTCCATTTAATGAAAAATAACAATATACACGGTGTGTACTTTTAAAGTACACAACGTGCAATCTTCTTTTCCATACTCCTCTTTAGGCGGCCTCTATGTCACCCCAACTCGGCCGTGTTTGTGGCCAAGACACGGCCAACACATGGTCTCCTATGGAAAAGAAGTACATGATGTGTCCTCATAAATTACATGGCGTGTATTTCAAAAATTTCTAGAATTTCCTATTTTTCTAAAAAATGACCAGAAAACAAAAAACAAACCCGAAAGGATGATCCGAGTTCTTACACCAAGACATGATCTTCCACATCGAGTTGGCCCACTATTCTATGACTAGTGGATGAGAAGGACCACTAAATATTGATGTTCATCTCCACTTAATAGACTTCATAGACAATTTATCAATATAATGTGAAGGATTATGTTCCAAATTATTTAGGTAATTTTTCATTGCCTATGATATCTAGGTAATCATCTCCTTGATAATTTTAACTCCACCTCCAATGGAATTGGGGACGTCATTCCAAAAATCACTATATTGTTCCTTGCACGAGTTGTTGTCATGGTTTCTCTTATTTCACAGAATTTTTTAAAATAGAAATGGTTTAATAAAAAATCAATCAAAAAGTGATGAAAGAATTAATCCTCCATCTACATTTTAATATTAAAGTCATACTTTTTTGGGATCATATGATTAGTAGTTTTATAAAAATTATTCTCAAGGGCTTACATATACTTTGTCTCAAACTAAGGGTTATCAATATGGTTCTCTAATACTAAAACCAAAATTAACTAAACTATCATCTGACACCTAAAATAGAGACCCTACTTATATTACATGAATATTACATCACTTCAAAGATAAAAAACATATAGGATTTACAAAATAGAATCAAAAGGATTAGTGTCTTGTGAAAATTAGGACCATAAAGAACATTTATAAGAAATAATATGAAATATTTGATTCCATCATCTCTAGATTGATATTTTCCCTCACATTCTTCTTAGTATAATTATTCACATTAGTATACACATCAAAATAATGGTTGACCTAAAATCCCAGTAAGAGTATAAATAATATTCATGAAAAATATGTGAGAATACATGTCATCATAATAACATAAGAATAGGATCATAATCATAATAATTTGAGGATGAATTATATATAGGTTAGGAATGTGGAAATATATTAAAATGAAACATCATGTCTTAGTGGAATAAAACCACACATAGTTATGAACAAAGATAGAATCATGTTCATGTATAACATATGTTCATAATAGAAACATCATCATTTTGATCAAATATATCATATTTTCCATTCAAATTTCACTTTATCAAATGAGATAAGTCACATTACCCAATGCATTAGAGTGATATATAATTATGACTACACCCATCCCATTATAAAATTTACAAAATCATGCATTCCACATAGAATTTATAACAATTATTTCTGTTAAATAACCAATGGAAAGGAAATGGTTTGATGAAAAACTTAATAACAAAAAAAATCATGGATAAAAATTTGGCTTACCAAAATAAATGTAAACAACATGGTTGGTAAGAAAATAATCAATCATGACTGAATAAGAATCAATCTCAAGATAAGTAAAGGATCATTTTTAGAAGGAAGTTTTATTTTGGAATAATCATTTCTTTTGTCGTTAAATCAGATTGGAAATATGTATATCCCAAAAAATAAAATTTTACATGAAAAAAAATAATTTTTAGGCATAAAAAATATATCCACACTTATATTTCGCATAAATGAATAATTTCTAAAATAATGGGATTGGATTCGATAATCCCCTTACGTTATGTCTGAATTCTTTCTTCACATTAAAATACCATATAATAAAATTGGATTCATTAATTAATAAATATGGAACCTCTTATATATATATATTTTATTTATTATAATTTTATTAAGGACACTAATGGATATTTTGATGAGTTATAGAGTTTAATTTCATCATTCTTGAATGTTTGTTTATTTTGTTTTCATAATTGGTTACCTTGTATGCATGTATTAAAGATCGTTTAAAATGAGGATAATTATCTAGAATTGAAATTATATGTTATTCAGGAACATAAATATGTTTAATTCGTCAAATATATTGTTGCTTTCATGATATTTGATGATTTATTGAATTTAATTATCATGATAGAGGTCTATATTAATTTAGGGGTTTTTTAATCTCAACACACATGTTTTTGTTTATTTTTTAATATTATGTATAAAATTTAGTTAAAGAATAAAAAAAGGATATTACATACATATTACTATCTATTTTATCCTTTTTAATGGTTTTATTCCCATTATTGAAGGTGATATAGAAGAAATGAATGCACATAATTCTTGATAGAGGTAAATCGACAAATCATAGAAGATGTTTTTACTTTGAAAATAAAAGGAAAATGGGATAGATTTGAATATGAATTACTTCCTTAACAAAATAAAATTCTTGGATATAAAATATATTATAGTCATAATCACCCTTGTATAAGCAGAGGATGCGATAGTATATGAAATTAAATTAAATTTAAATGAAATTAAAAGTAAAAGAAACAGGATTTTAACCCATTTTTTTCTCCACCTTGAGAACCATATTAGGGAAAAAAATTTGTACGTTTGGTAATAACAATGTGAACTGAATATGGGGGGAGGGTATTGGGATAATTATTATGATGAAATTGTATAATCTTCAATACATGGATGGTGCAAGGAGAATAGGCTGTGAGGGTGGTATTTATTGGGCAAGAGATGGGTTGTTCTCATTAATTTATTCATTAGTTTATTATTTTCGATCATTTCTTTGTATAGTTTGAAATTTATCACTGAATATATTAACCTAATGAAGGATTGATTGATATATTGTTTTTATAATATCCTTATTACAATAATGACTCTAAAAATTCATGTATATTTATTTTGTTTAAATTATCGTATTTTACTATCCAACAAAAAATTTCATGTATTTTAGAAAAATAAAAAAAATACACCATTAAAATTTTTAGACAATTTGAATTAAAAAATAGACACCAATTGATAGAAAATATAAATATCGAAAATTTAATTTTTAATTTAAATAATCATTTTCCTATAAAATAATGATTTTAAAATTATATCATCTTTTACAATAATTTGATAAATCAACTAAGGTCTCATAATATTGTCGAATTATAATAAGAAAAAAAATATTAATTGATAAATTTATTTTTTAAAGAAATAAATTCATTTCAATTAATTTTTGAACTGTGAAATTAAATATAAACCTTTATGTTTTATTACATTATCAAAAAATAATAAATAATTTTTTAATCATTTATTTACATATACTATTATATAGTTATATCATATTATAATTTATAAGATACGAAACTTTATTTATACTTCCATTGATGGGATTAGTATTCTATTTTCCTAATAACTATTCCTAATGGTCACATTACTATTCCAAATTTCATGTTATTATTCCCGTGTTATAGGTTTATTAAAATATAAAAGTACATATTATTCCATTAAATCATCATTTATAATTTTTATATTGTGTTATCTATGTGATTTTATTTGATTTTTAATATACGGAATATTTATATGAAGTGTGATTCCATTGCTAAAATTATGGGTTTTTCTTTTTAGAAACATATTTTATTTTATTTTAGGAATACATGTTGATTTCTCTTGGATGAATATTTGATCAAATTCATCTAAATATTGGAATTCAAAATTATAACAAAAATTGATAGAAATTTCTAAGTATAGTAATGTATAGAATTATTAATTTTTAACCAGGGGTATTATTGTTTAAATATGGAGATAAATGTAAGAATGATTATTTTTTTATCTTACCAGGTGACAATCATTTTTTTATTGGTTAATGTCAAAAGAGAATATGAATATCGTGTCATGACTTTTGGGATTATGTGGTCTACTGATAGATTAATTTAGTCTTTAGACCTTTAAAAATTCATTATGAATAATCATTTCTTAGATTAAAAGATTTTATTGTGGTGGAAAATGATTAATGATAAAATTATACACATAAATTACCTATATTTTTATATTCTATTAGTATATTATGTAAAATAGTTCCAAAATTTTAGAAGAAGGATATTCAATCAAAAAAATTTCCCAACTACCTTCATTTCATATGAACAAATGTTCTTCTATATCATCATAGTTTAATAGTTTTTGAACTTAAAATTCCAGTGATCATTCAACATCTTGTGATCAATAACATCTGCAACACTATATAAATATTTATATATTATCTTCATTCCCATATCTTCACCTTTCACCATTGTTCCCCTACATAGAAACCTAGTTATGCATTATTATTAATGTACCTCATAATTCTATTTTAATTTTCTCAAGAATATTTTTTGTTAACCCTTTTTATTACATGGGTTTACAAAAAAAGTATGTTCAAATTCCCATCATTTTATTACTGAGATAATGTTCAAATTATGAGAATATACTTTTTAAAGGTGGGTTATTTTAACACCATTAGATATTAAAAGATGAAAAATGTATTCTATAATAGAAAAATGGAACATTAAAATGATCTTATAATAGAATGTAACAACTGAATAATTTATGATATATTTTTTATGAAATTGTTTTATATTTAATATCTCTCAGTATAAAAAACCCGGATAGTTTTATTTTTTACAGCTTATTCAACATGAAACACTAAGCTTAAATGTCCCATGATATATATAACCGTTAAAACCCGGATGTAAAAATAGTGAGTATGTCTAATATTAAATAATTTATGAGATAAATATATTCATACTTTCAACAAAATATAAATTATTGAAAAAATATTAGTATATAAATAATCAATATTTTGTAAAGTGATTTTAGTCATCTAAAATATATGTTCTTATAAAATGATTTTTCTATCATTATTGAGAAAATATTATAATCAATTTTTGGAAATTTTGGAAAGATTATTAATGAAAAATAATTTTATTTTTGAAATCATCAAGAAAAATTTTTATTTGGTTTTAGATTTGACAATTTTCTAAATTTGTTTCGGTGAATACTGAATAATACTGAATTTTTATAGAAATCATATTTTATATATCAATTATTTATAATGTTAAATTATATTTTATGTTTTATTTAATGGTAAATTATTATATATATATATAAATTAATCCAATTTTCTTAATTTGATAAATTTTGAAATTTAATTTTGAAATTATTACAATGTTAACATTTGGACATTTCCCCATTAAAAAAAACTTTCTCATTATGTGAGTGAGTTTAATTTTAAAATAAAATTTTAAACTTCATTGAAATGAATTTATAAAAATTTATTCCATATTTAGAGTTTGAATTATTTTTATAATATAAATAATTAATCATAAATTTTGACTGAAATGAATATTGACTGTAGAATGAAATATATACCACGGTTATGGTAGAAATTGGGTTACTGGGATTCAAACTAATAAGATACGGATAAACTGTAACTATACACTGTTAAAAAAACAATTTTTTGGGAATATTTAGACTATTAATCCTTTATGGTTAAAAATATTCTATTTTAGACTCTGCTGACATATGAAAATCATTGGATCACTGAATTCTTTTCAAAAATACCAAATGTGTCCTCACATTTATTTATAAAAGTCCACCCTTTTTCATCAATTATTAGATCATTAAAACCACTTGGGATTTTCCATGAACATACTAAATGACATCCTAAATAACTGATCACAACCTATAAACCATATCTTGGGCATAAATCAATCCTAGTAAGGATTTTTGTGCAGACCTCAAGAGGATACCTAAAGAACAGGTAACATTCTTCAATGGGGGTTTTTTTATATCATCATCATACTCCTACAATTCATCTTAAACCATACATATATAATAACATCAGTGATAATAGTATATTATTATTTTATATATATAAATGATATAACACAAATATTTCCCACATTAATCAAATGTGTTATGAGTTAATGATTCGTGTGTTTGGGGGGGCTAACGCCTCGTGAACAAATGTCATTAACTTTTCAAAAACCACCACTCAATTTTGGGTATGATGATGGATCTAAAGATAATATCTGATATTTATAAAATAATTATAACTTTCATGTCATTATATCATATTCACGTTTTTAAATTACATGGAATATGATATATGATAATAACTCTAAGGTGTATGGTGGATGACCACCATGCGAGGTGATATGATTCATTTTTCACTAACACATTACACAGAAGGTAATAAGGGTAACTCTGATTAATATGTGTGATATATGTTGAATAATTATTATATTAAATAAATATTTGTCATTATATAAAAAAATTTATCATTTTCTTTCTTACCTTTTCAAATAATGAAATAAATTATAACAACTTGCGTGGACTTGTGGACAACCATCTCCATGAAATGATGTGATTCCTTTTTTACATCCACACATCACAATAATGATATATATATAATTATATATAATTATATAATTTTTTATTTATGATATTGTGATCAATTTTCAATGTTAAATTTTTCATAACTTTTTTCTACATTGATAATTGATAAATGGAAACATTACTCATATGTACATATGACCCAACGTCTTTATGATCTTAATACATGTAATTTCCTTATAAAAGTAATCCTGATTGGTATTAAAAGTATAATTGATGTATAAATATGATAATTATTTCATGATTATTATTATAGAGATTTAGTAAATATATAATTTTTACAAGAACTGGAACCTTCATTACAAATGTTCAAATAGAAAATAAGGAAATTTACAACTAAAGCAATGGAAATAATGATATATTACTATGAAATGGAAGATAAGTTGTTATAAAAGGATAATTGAAGATATTAATAATATTAATATTATTATTAATTACTTAATATCATGTTTTAAACCACTATTAATTAGTATAAATATTTATCTTCCAAAAGGAAGCTTATGGTAATGGTTTTCTTGTCTAACTTTTATTTTTATGAGATATATGCCATATTCACCAGTTTTTTTATTTTTTTTTAATTCCCAGGAATTCATTTTCTTATTATTATTTTAAAATTTCTAGGGTATTATATATAAATTTAATTATATACATTTCATGAGGATTATGCTTTCAATGTTTCCAAAGTAGTAATGAATTTATGTCATTATTTGACTACTTTTGGTGGTATTTTATGTTATAAGAAATATACTTTTATGGGTTGTAAATTATTTATATTTGAATTTTTATATTATTTTTATCCATATTTTCATGATATTATATGTTTCATTTAAGGATATTGTTTCTTAGGTATTGTAATTCAATGTTCCCAAAGTAGTAGGAGTCTTATGTGACAATCATATCTTTTATCTTTTTTGATTTCCATACTGGATGTTGGATTATGTTTTCTGGATATTTATATTTTCCATAGGGTGACCAAATTTGAAATAAGTGCTAACATACATAGGATATAGGTACATTTATATTATTTAAATTTTCAAGTAGAAAATGGACATTCTATCAATTAAATTTTTTGAATAATTTTTGTTAATAAAATATATGTTTTTGTAAGACCCATTAAATAAATTAATCTCATGAAACACATAAAACATAAATATATTTTTACAAAATATTTATACTTTAATTATTAAATCAGGTATTTTGAATTTTATTTTGTAACTAAATATTATTTTTAATCATTCTTATTTATATGAAAAAAATAAAATAATTATATAATGTCTTATGAAAATATTATAAGTGTCAAAATTTTGATATGTCTTATAAACATTAATTTTAAATAAATAATGATTTTTATATTTAAATTCAGATTCATAAAATTTAGAGAATATTTTAATACAATAAATAATGTATATATATAACCATTAGATAGAAATTTGGATAGGTTGAAATTATGTTAATTTTTTAAAATACATTATTAGAAGTGAATTTTACAAATATGGTTTTAGTTTTCAGTATGTTTTATTAATTAAAATTAATAATTATTTAATAATTATTTAAAAAAACACCATTAAAAATAATTTATCTTTTAAATATTAACTCTTTTGATATATTATTATCATTTTCCAAACTTATAAGTGACTTTCCAAAGTCTACGGTAGAAAACATGAGTTTTGAATAACTATTTTTTGAAAATTTGATTTTTCAATGTTTGGATTAGTATTAAAAAAATTCCATTATTGTAGTTTAAAATAAAATAAAATTTGAACCAATTTTCTTAAAAACATATGAAGAACCATGTGTAATTAAAGGTATTTTAATTTTTCTACATCCTAAATATCCAATTCCTATATTTAAAAATTATTAAACAATTGCACTACTTTTTCTATAAAAAACAATTTCACCAATACCAATCAAACATAATCCATACTTAATGATTTCATAGTCATTTATCTCCCATGGATACCCATTTGGTTTCTTTAATCCCTAAAGGTTAAAACACTCATGATTTTGGAGAAAATATTCAATGTAAGGGAATTGTCCTCTATTTCTCCTCAACTAAAGAATCATTTTTATCCTTTTTATTCAAAATATTATGTTACTCTATTTTAATAACATTTAGATCATTCCATTTTTTCCAAATTAGTTTTTATTGATGGGATACATTTTTTACATAATTTTACCCTACTATAACCCCATAAATTTACCCATCATGCCCCCAAATTCATTTCTTGAATTTCTATTTTCTACATGAGTGATTTTCATATTTTTAATACCCTCACATATCCATTTTTTATCGGTAATATAAAATATTTAAACATGAATTATTGATTTTTGAATTTTCATATATGAAACCCACGTTCCCTTTTCATGGTTTAATATTTATTTATTGATAATTTGTTTAAGAAATTTTGTATTCCATGATTTAGATAGAATATATTCTTTATTCTCTTTGGGTTATAAATGAAATAATGTTTTATGATATATGTAGATGAATATAAATTAATACATATATAGGGTGTAACATTTAAATGCTAAAGATAATTTGGAATATAATTAAATCTCTCGATATATTTTATTTTATGATACCTTGGTCAATAAACATTGTACTTTTATTTATGACACCTTAGTGACAACAATGATGATATTCTTATAATTTTTTTATTTAAATGTTGTAGTGACATTTCATGGAAATGATTCTTGTAATATTTATTATTATGTTCTTAATGTTACCATTTTCATGCTCAATGGTTATACCTAATAATCTTATTGATATTCTTTATGATGGCATGAAACATTTCCCCCTTTCTTATTCACTTACACGGCTCATTATCACCCCTATACTTTGATGTATGTTTATGGGATATGAGAGGTAATAAAAGTATCTTATAGTAAACCCAATATGAATCTTATCATGTGTATTAGAATACATAATTTTCTTATTCTAGTGTTGTTTTATAAAATAAATTAATCATTAATATTTTCTTTTATTTTACCATCTAATTAAGTGATTATGAAATAAAAAGGTAGTATTACATATAAATTCAAATATGACAGATTTCATATAACTAGGATATGTGAATCATTATTTTGGAAATTTAGATTGTCGTTATGAATGTCTATAAAGTCTATAATTTGTTTTCTTCGTCCTGACATTGAGGATATTGTCTAGCTACATGGTTTATCAGACTTCCTAGATGAGTTTTTCTTTGATGGGTTATTAAATTAAGAATAAAAAATGTAACCACTAATTGGAATCATTTTATTGGTATCGCAATTGAAATCCTTATAAATAATGGGAGACCAAGGTAGTGAATGATATCAAAGAAAATATTCACTATAATTTCCTAATAGTTATAGGTGAAATTTTCATAGTTTTATATTTAGAATTATATATATCACTACTCTTCTTCTAGATGCCACACTATTCTGATTAAAATTGGTCTCTAATATTCAATAAATTTGAAATTAATCTTGGTTAGTTCATCAATAGTGGTGGATAACCCTACTTGATATGCATGTTGGGATTCATTTAAATACTATTTAACATTGAAAACATGGAGATCCAAGGAAAGATATAACATTCAAGAAATATGAGATAATAGGTTGGAAATATTACTATAATCCATAGGTGTATAATATTTAGTATTTTATTACTATCCCTATTGTATTTTTGAGAAGGTGAAAGTAGTTTATTATGAAAAAATCTTGTAATATTTTTATCTGTGGGGTCCACCCTTGGTGAAGAAAAAATTATTAGGGGTTAGCTTCCATTATTTAAAACGTTTCAATTTAAAAAAACTGATGTTGCTACTAGTTTGTGACTGGGGGATACACCATTGATTACATTGTGAAGGTTGTTCTTTCAATCTTCAATGGTGCCCATAATTGTAGTAATACAATGTGATCTATGAGAATTCCTTTTTCCAGATTACAAAGATATATTTTAAAGGTTATAGACCAATCACTTCCAAATAGGGCATAATAGGATGAATTTATATTTATAATATTATATGGGTTCTGTTGAGGAGGATGTCACATAATTTAGTGAATTTATGAGCTCCAATTTATTGATCTAGATCAGTTTCACTTCAATTTTGTATAACCCATTATCCTGATAGAATGACTCATAGAATTCAATGGGAAAAGTTTACTATTAGTAACCTATTAATGACCAAAAAGGGAGTTATTATTTCATTGATAATATAACGAAGGGACTTCCATGTGTATCTAAATATTAGGCCTTACCTATGTTTAATTTCATGTTATGTCCTATGAATGACCATAGAAATTAATGTTTTATATAATGTTGCAAAAATTGGGTGTCCAAATAAATGTTAACTTTTTAATTTTATCAATCATATCATATCATATTATTTTTTAGTTTGGAAGAGGTCGAACCTACCTTAGTGAGCCCCATATATTTGAGTTTTTTATTCAGGATAATTTTGATCCTAAATATGGTGTCTACTAGGAAATGATGGATCTCTAATCCATTGACTATATAAATACATATAATGATTTTATATCCACATGAATTATGGAACCCAGAAACTACTTAGAGAAGGAGATTATATAAGGGAACAATTACAGATTTTTCTTATCTTCAAAATATCCCTTAGTAAAGACATTCATTGTTTCAAACCTTAGAGGTATCTTCTGGGCCCTGATAAAATCCTCATTTAAATACTTTGGTAGGTAATGGGAATTAAGGATTGAGATATATGATGTTTTTTTGTGTGGTTTTGGATTATTTATTTTCTCTAATAATTGATTATAATTTTATGCCCTAAATTACACTCATTTAGAGGAAGTTTTGTTGGAATGGTTTCTTATTTATAGGGCCATAACATGTTATTTTCATATTTCATATAATGTTGGATGGTAGAGGTAAACCCCTAGGTGTCGTGGGATGATAAATATGATCACAAAACAAATAATTCAGGGGGGGTATACACAATGATGAATCATATGAGGACTGTTCTTTTGGATCCCTGATTACTATATATACTATAGTTTTGGTAGCGTAAAACATAATTTTTGATTTAATACCCTTATAAATATTCATTTAAGAAATAATCCTTTTATTCCCTCAATATCATCAACCAAATTTTTTTGAGGGAGTCTAGTAACATAATAAGTAATAGGATTTGAAAAATGGTCATCCTGGAAAATTTTATTTATAAAAAAGATCTACCCTTTGGAAATGGGGAACATCATGATCAGATGGATTCATGGGCCTTATCTAGAGATGATGTTAAAAAAACAAAGGAGAGGTTAGACTAGTTTAAGGGATAGTATTTGATTGTTATTGCATAAGAGTTATTAGAACCAATTTATCCGAGACATTGAAGGATATCATGTTATTGTATTATCTGTGAGAGTTGTGTTAGGCATAGGAATTATTGGATGGTTCAACGGTCAATAGAGAATGTGTTAGAAATTAGAGATGAGCTTCTCAGATAACCAATCCTCAAAAAAATTACACACAAACCAAAACCCAACATTAATTCATCTTATTCATCATTATCACCAATATTTGTGGAACCTATAATCTAAAATAATGCATAGGAATTTCCCCACCCAATATGGACATGGAAATATTATCTTGAATAATGTTCATAAAGTGACATCACTCTTTTATATTATGCCATTGTGTTATATTATAAGGAAATTTGATGGGACAATTTGTTAACCAAGCCTCATGCATCATTTTGGATTCTAGAGACTTTAGAGGGTTCATCTCCATTACACATTTATATTATCCGAAGAAATCCTCATACTTTAAAGAATATTCCATGTTTATTCATTTTGAGACGTCCTTGTTGTAGTGTTCAAGAAGCATTCTCAAAGTAAGGATTAATTTTGAATTACTTATTCTACCTGTGTTAGTATTGTCAAACTAGATAAGGTTCTAGAGTATTCACCATGAAATTCATCTCTTAACATTTAATATACAACATTGGAACTTGATGAGGTAATGGATGTGAACACTACATGTTCTATTGGATGGATTCATAACAATGTTTTGATCTCTAGATGAATTATAGAATCTACCAATATATTCAATGGTGGTTAGGTTAGGAACCATATAAATATATAATTTCCACTACAGAACCTGACTATATACCCTTCGGTAAGATGTGATTTGAGGGAATATATGATACCTTATCAGTAGGTGATGAAGAGATAGATACACTGAGAAACCCTATATATGAATTAATAGATGATAGTGACACTATGTTTTTTAATGATTGAGATAAATTGGTGGGGGAAATTTTAGAATAAATCTTTTTAGATTATAATCAATTCTATGGTTGACATACCATACCATAGAAAAATTCGGTCCTTTAATTATTTGAATGAAAAATCTGATTCTAGTATCTTACTATTTATATGATGATAAAAGACTCATGGTAGAGTAAGGGGAAGAGTGGAAAATCATTTTTCTCAATTCACGTATACAATGGACTGAGGTAATGTTCGTGTTACAAAACATAGGGGGTGGATGAGTATGATCCACCAACAATGGATATGGATTCCCATATTTATGGAATAAGGTACATAGTGTAATAGTTCCCTTAAGATATGTGGTGAGAGAAAATATCACATTATAATTTTGATGGTTGGGATTCCACATGTAATTCAATTGATTTAATGCTAAAGAAGTAGTAAAATCATGATGCATATTTTTTTTAGTCACATGAATCAATCAATAAAGGACGCATGGAGAATAGTGAGTTCATTATCGATTGATTGAGACCACTATCCTTTAACCAGATTAGATGCATGGTAATTCTATACCCATTCTAATATGTCAAGATGATGATAATTGGTTTTAGAGGTTCATCTAGAAGAAATTAAGGGTCCCCCTAGACATATTCCCTCTCCTAGAATTGCTCACTGAGATTTTCAACCCTCAGGCTTTGGTGATTCTCAATTTCTTACAATAGAATAGTTATTTAGGAATTTGATTTAGTATCCAACATATAATCTTATGGGACAATGGGTTTTATTATTTATTTTCTCCTATTCATGATGTCAATGAAAATTTATCAACAAATCTGTCTAACCCTTGAGACCCAATATCTTTTTCTACTAGTGAGTGAATTAACCCATCAAATGGTCCAAATGATGTTGCATCACTATTTGTAGAGGATATTATTTCACATACTACCCATTATATTTATCACGGTATTTATCATTAATAATTTTTACCACCATTATTTTCAATGTCTCAATAATAGAAGCGTGGATCAAGCCATTGTTATATAGGTTTGCAATGGGGATCATCTTTCATCATGAGAGGGGGATGAGTTACAATGAAATATACTTCCCACATCGATTGATCTATATATAAGGAGATTCTTCTTGTGTGATCTGATGAATCATAGCGATCCTTCCTATATAATATCTTTATAATACATGTTTATAACCATATTAAAAGGTAATTTTATCCACTATGAGTACTATAATGACAACTTGTTTGAAAAATTGATAGAGAACCTGATGATTTTCATGGATGGTATAATTTTTTTGTTGATTTCCTCTAAGTTAATTAATCATCACTAATAAATATTGACGTATGATTAAAATATGATCCTCAATGAGGTGTTTATTTATTTTAATGTGCAAGGTTCTAAGTGTAAATAACTTGATTGGTAAATGTTTTTGGCTAGATTCTCTCAGAGGCATTCATCCATATATATATTGTCAAGAGGGTTGTCCTAAACATGGTCCCACATGCACCTATATATGATAGTAATAAATATTGTGGATAAAGATATAAATATTAAATATTATATTTATTTTATATCAGAAGCAACACATGGGCCATCAATCCAAGAAACTAGGAATTTTCTTCAAGTGAGGAAGCCAACATCCTGACCATGTCTATTTAGATTGGAGTATCCATTTAATCTTATTGGATGGGAAGGATATCATGATTTTTTGGGTCGATGGGGGATCTCCTAAATATGATGGTTCTAAACCAGCCTTTGCAATCTCCCCTAAATCCAACGTGTTTTTTAAGAGGATAAAAACGAATGGGGGGAGAGGTAGATGAATTCAAAGTCACTAAAAGAAATTCATAATTTCATCCAATTGTATGTACTAACTAAGGGATAGTGTTACCTGATGAATATCTCCCTCTTGTAAGCTCATATTTTATATACTAGATCGTTCCCCTAGCTCTGGTAGTGGAGAATGAGGCATTACCCTTGAGTTTTTAGTTTCCTCAGACTCTAAGAGGTCAATTTTAATAATATATTCATTCTATCAGTCGTGCCTCAGTAAATGACACCAGATCTCCCCAAAAGTTATCCTCTCGTATTCGAAGAGATTTCTTCCACCCATGTTATGGCTAGAAGCATAGTTATGGCCTCCATGGTAGTTATCTATTATTTTTCCACTGTATCGATGGTCATGCTGTTGGGATTATTTTGATTAGGTGAGGGCTCTGTATTAGTTGGTGGAGTCAATGGTAGGACCTCCATGGGGGGGTGTTCATCACTGGGTGGCCCCCATGATGTTCTTTAGTGGTTACTATGGATGTGATAGTCAACCAGGAAAAGATGGTGGGATGTTTTGGTCTCAATCAAAGCCTATAGAGAATGTACCATTGCACATTTCATGGTATATTTGGGAATACATTTTTGGATTAGGATTCCATGGGATGTTTTGATGTAATATGTTGCTGAGAGATTTTGGAAGCCTTCTCTAGGTATAGGCTCCTAGATATCTTGACCCTAAAATTGGATGAGTGATATGACCAACATTTTCATCATCATTCATGTCCAACCGAATTTTTATGTGATGTAGGGTTGTGGGATCATCTAACAAATCTCTTTTGTTTTGGTCACTATAGGTGGGACCAAAATGTCCCCTACCTCATTTGTTTAAGGAAAATAACCTTTAATTTATTCTGGATAAACCCCCCCGTAATGATATCCCATGGTAGTTTGGGAATTTCACCAATCATGCATGCAGAACATAAGGCTATTTTCTACTATAGACTCATATTTTTCATGATCCATCATCTTGATTTATTTTAAATATCATTTATTATATAAAATAAATAAGGGAATAAATAAATCTCATGAAACTGAGGTATGAGGGAAATATTGTTAGAGAGTTCCCAAGATCCTCCTAGGTTGATTCCATTGCAAATGATACATAATTTCATGAAATTTTAATAGTATTGGACCATCTTTTAGCACACCAAATGGAAATATGATGTAAACAATTTGAAGAAGATGGTGTCCAAGGGACATATGAAGTCTTGCATTAGATTATTTTGGGTAAAGATACTCAATAACATGTTCAATTATTATCTTCATTTCATGGGGTTGGAAGACATGTTTCATACTAAGGGTTCATATAACTATTGATACCTACTGTTCCTAATTTTCTACCTATTATAAAATAATATAGTCATATCTGTTTCACTATTATATTTTATAATTCTTCTATTTGGTCTTGGTTCTCATGCTAGGATCCACATCCTTGGAAATTTTATGGTCATCGCACTCTTCCATCCCTCTATCCAATGGTGGTCATCTTCAACCATTGTGGTTGATGATACACGATCCTTATTCACAATTATAAGGCAGGAATTCAGATATTCCATTTTTATATTATTATATGAATTTATTCTATATGTATTATACTCTCTTACTGATCTATAACATGTTCATGAATATAATTCTTGGGAACATATTCTAGAAGATAAGAGATAATTATTAAAATTACGAATATTATTGGGTCACTACATGTGATTGGAAATGTTGATGATATTGGGAATGTTGTGATTATGTTAAATTTTAATTCATTTTTTCTTTTTTTTTGAATCTTATAATCATTACATAAGGTGTATCAGTTGAAAATCCCAATGTATAATGTTATGGATATGAGAAATATTATGTTAAATAAATAATGAATTTAAGTTGCAATGTAGTAGGACTCATGTGTTCATTACACAATTTGGATCATTTTTTTATGTTATTAATCTAATTCTCATTATGAAAGAAATGGTGTTCTAGTCATTTAAGGCTTAATAAGCTCATCATTTAGGTAATTCACTGATCATAAAATTATTTATAAAACCATGATTATCACATGATAAGTGAATATGATATTGTATTATCATCAACTATGACTCACATTCTCATCATCTAAGTAGTATAAGGATCATCATATGATGATTTTAATGTTAATTAAATATGATAACAAAAGATAAAAAATTAGCGATGTGATTCGAATGCATCCGAAGAGGCCTCATGTTTAATGTCGAGTAAGAGCGCCTTACCAATTCATATTCTAGTTCAAATGATCTAACACAATCTCACCAAGTCTATGGTAATCATAGGATAAATTTCTTATGGAAATTATCCCCATATATAAAATTCATTTAATAGTTTAAAAACATTCAATTATCTATTGGTGACCCCAAATTCTCTTTGGGACCTTATATTTGTATGGGTAAAGGTCCTATATAATCCTAAATGAGGATCGAGATTCAATGTTTCTGCATCCATAGGGGTTAATGGTAGTGTCATGATGGAACCAAAAAGAGGAATCCTACATACCCTATTATGAGATATGGATAAAAAACATGGTGTTCAACTATATAATTTGAAGTCATGTGGATGGACCATGTGATGAAGTTTAATGTCATGCATTAAGTATGTTTTTTGGTGAAAAAATAGTAAATACAAGATAGTGCTTGTATTATATGTTTACTCTACCAAGAGGATAAATTGAAAAAAATTACATAAAGAATATAATTTTCATCACATGATACTATTGACTTTCCTCCCCCATGGAACTAGATTCCAATCAAATAGGGAAAGGGATATAGATTAACTTTACCCTTAATGAAATTTTCATGTATTTTAACATCGTGATACTAGGAAAATATAACTATATATTAAAATAAAAACAATTATGAAATTTTTTGGGGAATTATGTATAGAGTTCTTCATTCCATATTAGGGTGGGAAGAGAGAAGGAAACAAGGATCCGTATAAATCTAAATGTATGAAACGATGGATAGATTCCACTAAAAATGAAATGTTAAAAAATTACATTTCAACTATGTAAGTTATTTTGGGGAGAAAAAACATGGATGATTCCCATTTATGGCATCCCTTATATATCAAAATGAATGTCTTCTCACTATTAGGAGAATAATGTTATGAGTTTTTGTATCTCATACATGAACACATTATCATGGGATGAGGTTTTATGTCACTAGTGATTTGGGTGTGGTTTTCATAAGTGGAGCATATTTTAATTGACAGGGAATCAATGAAAATTTATCTTGTGCACAATTATTATTTTAAGAAGGATAATTCAAATCATGAAACCATTAGCTGTGTTGTGGAATGATGGATTTCCCAAAGAATTTTGATTTGTGAACCACTATATTTATAATAATGGTAGTTCAATTATTTTCTATTTAATGATTCATAAAATATTTTATTTCATTAAAATCATTAACTCAAGAGAAGGAATTCCATCAACCTTGAAATATCCAATTCATAATGGCAAGCTATGTAATTTCACACCTAATAAAATTTATAGTTTTATAGAGATCATGTGAGAATTTTCATTCATGTTATCTATATATTATAATTCTTATGAGGAAATGGTTGCATGAATTCAAAAAGATATAGTTTCTTGGGTGACAAAATTCGCATTATACATATATAGGTTCATCTTAATAAAACATGGAATATTTTATAATTATTAACACATTGGATATCTTGGTAATAAGGCCACAAAACATCATCTATATCAAGGATCTTATAATTATCACATATAGAGTTGGGGGATTTGTACTGTTTTGGGAATGTGTTGTGTATCATTGGGTAGAGATACATGGATTCCATTGCAAAAAAAAAGGCCAAATGGGATACACATAGAAACCTATAATTTTTTTTAAACATTGTCATTCAAATCATAAATATATATATTTTTCTCATTGGTGTATGGTTTATGGTGACTATAAACCTTATTTAAGTTTATTCCAACTATTATTAGAATATTTAGTGTTTGATGTCACCCCTCTTTTTCATTTGTGTTGTGAGAAAAATATGAAAATTAAAAACTAATATTGAAAGTTAAATTTAATATAATCATTTTTTTCCTAAAATAACCACATGATTTGTTACCCCATCCTTGGCCATTTCATAGACGTTGTGACTCAAGAGGTAATTTTCATCACTAAAACCCTCATAATGAATATAACAAGAAAGTGTATATACATGTTATTTTAAAAAAAATTCTAAATCATTAAATTGTGGAAAATTATTTTTCTAATTACACTATATAGAAATAAGGTTCATGTGTTAGTTATTAATACAAGAAATCATTAAGGAAATGTAATTTTGTGGATAATGGTCATAGAGAAATTAATTTACAAATTTTTAAAGGGAAATATAATTCAATAACAAAGAAAATTTTTTAATACATTTATGAATTATTATATAATAATAATAATAATAATGATGAAAAATAATAGTTATAGGATTATTTTATATAATTTTTAGTGCATAATTATAACATAACACTGAATCATATGTTATTGATGAATGAAGCAGTATAGTTGGTGATAAGGAAAAAGAAAATAAAAATTTTCTCCAACAAAAAATTGAAACACAAAGGATATCTAGAAATTAATATATTATTATATAATATGAATCAGAAATTATACCACAATGATTTGAAATACTAATTTTAATTTTTAAAGGAATGATTAATTATTAATGAAAATTTGGCGTCATCAAGTTATTATTCAATCAAAAGATAAGGTTTTAATGATATTACTTCTATATTTATAGATAATAATCATAAAGTACAAATATATAATTATTTAATTTATCATTATGGGAAAAATTGAAGAATTATTATTTTGGTTTTAAAAATATTAGAAAATAATATAGATAATGCGAAAAAAAGAGAGAATGCATGTATTAATTCCACTTCAATAAAAAAATATTGATCTAATAAAAAACATTGACACATAAAGATAAGTAAAATAAATGTACTGAAGGGAAAATTGTATAAATTTTGTAATAAATATTTGTAAATAAATAATCACATTAAATAATTATTCTATAAATAACAACAACAATAATTTAAGAGATAATTAGTACAAATATTATGTTGGAATTAAAAGGGAAAACAGGGTTTAAATATCAATAAATTAAGTGATATTTTTTAAAAATTAATGGGGTATATGATTTATGATAATAGTTATACAATATTTTCAAGAATAGAAACTCTATATTCTTGGGAATATTTTATTTTAATGCAGATTTTGGTTATTTAGACTACATAAAAAATGAATGGGAATGATGGTTTTATGTGACTTTATATCAACTAAAAAGTGGACTTAATTTGATGGAGATACCATATAAACAGTATAGTAGAAGTAAAATACAATAGAAAAAATTATAATGTGATAAAAATCGTTGAAACACATGATTAAACATGTTGATGTTGTGATCAAAAAAAATTTGTACTGAAGGACATGTTATTATTATATATCGTAAAAATTTAAAAGGTACCTATAAAACATAAGTGTGTGTTATTAAACTAAAAAATAAAATAGTGGATGATGTTTCTCACATATCATCATATATAACAGTAGAGATAAAAGAATAAATAGAAAAACAACATTGATAAATTTGATAAAACTTTTAGCATGTATGATCAATAATAACCAATTTCTAAATAATTATTCAATATTATTATAAATTGGACATAAATTTACTCTAAAACATATTTGAATTTGGGTGAACAAATAATTATATAATTATTGGGGTATAATTCATTTAATCATTAGATTAAAATTCTTGGATCATGGAAAGTAATTTCTTATTATAAAATATAAGAAATTATAATCTCTAAAAATTTATTAAATTGGTTTCTAGATGATCTATTAACATTTATAATGATAGTACATAAAATTAAAAAGCAACTAAAATCACAAAATGTTTTTTAGAAAGTGGGCCCATTCAAATTAGGATCCATTTCTAATGGTTTGGAATATATTTTATTTATTTTATATCAATTATATATGTAAATTTAAGATTTTATTTAATGAAATTGATATTCATTAGGATAATAAATTATGACATAATAATTACACTTAGGTTGATTAATAATGAAAACTTATTTAAATAATAAATAAAATGAAATATTTTTGCAATTTCATCAAGGAGCATAATTAACTATAAAATCAATGTCGTGGTCCTTTTAACCAATGTACATGACTAGAATAAAAAATTATGATGCTATAATAAAAAGTTACTATTTAATGTATGATATAATACTATCATTGGAGGTTTTTCATAATAAAGAGATATTAAAATAAATATCATGTTTTTAAGACCACAAACTATTCCCACTAGATCTCATACAATCATATATATGTGGTATGATGGGTGTTATATCACAAATATAGATAGAAAATACATTAAAATGTTTGAAAATTTTATATGTATGACTTATTTAACGGATAAATTAAATAAATAAATTATTATAGAGAGTTTTTAAATTTATTGAGGAGATGTTCATAAAAAATAATGATATAACACCAAAATATCTTCATTTCAAAACTGATATGAGTACATAAATGAAAATAAATTAGTTTACCATAAAAAGAATTGGATAAATCAATATCACGTGTCTCTATGTTCTCATTAATAGAATTCCATTTTTTATGGAATGAATTAGATAATGGAAGATATGGGAGGAACTATACTACTAGAACATATATCGAGAATATATATCTAACCCAATTCATAATTATTTCAATCTTTATTTATAATCAATATTTGATTCAACCAAATTTTGTGAAATTTATTTAATGGGATTTTTTAAGAATTATATAAATTTATTGAATTTTAGGGTGTTTTGAAACCCTATATTTTATCATGATGGATGAATGAAAAATTAAAATGTTTTATGAATGTAATGAATAATTTATGTTTTGATGTTATAAACTAAGAGAATAAAGATATAAGTTCAATAAAAATAATAAAAAATTATTTTTGAAAATATTTATGTTCTCTTAATAGAGATTTAGTGAAATTCATATATATATATAAGATATTTGAGATTCTCAATGAATATGTGGTTGTCAGGAAGATTTTAAATCATTTGATGTATTAGGATCATGTAATTTACAAGCTACATTAGATTTCTCTTATCATGGGGAAGGCCTAAAATAATGAGGATCTAATTTATATAGTAATAGAAAATTCACAGAGAATACAATGATAATTAGAGGTTGCATAAATGGTGTTAAAATAGTAAGATCATTGAGGAGTAATAATGATACATTTTGAAATTCAAAATAAAAAATGTGTTGAATAAGAATGAGAAAGGGATGATTATATTATTTCTATATTTAATATATTTAACAATCATGATAATAATTATACATGAAATATTAGTGGCACTTATCATGGAATAGAATGTGATAATGATTATATGGGGTTTCAATAATAAGCGCAATGAGAAGGGTGTGGTGGAAAAAAATAAATATTAATTATTTGGAAATTATATGAATTGAATTAGGTGTATAAATTTTTTTGGGAGTTTTTATTTAATCTAGAGGATATAAATGACAGGAATTTTTTATATTATATGATCTCTAATAAACTAAAAGTATTTCTGAATTGATGTCAGGTTAACATTATTTAAGGTAGATCATTATGAGGTGTTGTTTTTTTGATATACAAAATTATTTCTTTTTCATAGTGATAGTAAAAAATGTGTTTGATGAACAATAAATATTATGGATAAAGTAATAACATAAATCATGTTACTCAATAATAAATTTAATTTTGAAATAATGTTTTTTGAAATAGTATTTATTGATAAAATTCAATATATCCATGAAAAAAATATAATATGAATTATTATGATAGTTTATGTTGATGATAATATTTCTATTTGTAACATAGAGGAAGTATTTGAATCATTTTCTAACATACATGAAACTAAAATAAGTATTCATTAATAAGATAAATTAAATTCTAAATGGTTTCCATGTTCAAATTAAAATTTATTATCTTTCTATTTCAAAATAAAATTATAATAATCAGTAATAGAAAATACTTTTGATTGAGTACTCTAGTGACTCATCTATTGATATCACTATTCAAATATACTATCTATGTATAAATAAAGATGTTGTGTAGATCAATGGTGTTTTAAAGGTTGGGATGTTTTTTACATTACATCATAGTTTCAATACCAAACATCATTATTTTCTATAATACATTATACATGATTCAAATAGAACATAAATGGAATTAATGTTATGAGATAATAATGTTTTTTATTTTATATGAAATGATATATAGAGTTTGTCTTACAGTTTCAATGATATAGATCCCTATGTATTTTTCATTTTTTATAACTAAATTTCTATGTTACATATGATGATGAAATTCTAATTCTAGTGGTGAAATATTTATTTCAGGATGATGTATTTTATGTCTATGAAATAATAATAAAAACAACAATTTATGAAAAATATAACTATAATATGATATCTCAAAACAAAATAAATATGATTTCTATGTTGTTATATCATTATGTAATGAGTGTAGAAGTTACATATCAATTAATTATTGGGTTTCATTAACAAAGTAAAATCCAAATTTTAGTTATTTTGGTTATATGTTAAATTATAAAACTTACGGACATCAATTAAACATTATTTTTAATGGAAGACAAATGTTTTGATCTCATCATTGAATATATTTCCAAAAAGATTAAAGACATTTATATATTGTGAAAAACAGGAATCTATTTTTATATATCCTATTAAAAAATATTTGTGCGAACATTGTTTACATATTCAGACATTCATGTTATATATTTTTGAGAATACTAAATGCATTTACATTAAAAATGTGACAATCACTTATTCATGCAGGAGAATAAAAAGGGATAAAAATTTTCAGGAGAAGTTCCCATAATAGGTTGGCATAAGGATAAACTCTTAAATTGAATTTATTTTGGAAGAGAAGGAATATTTGGAAAAATTAAAATTCCAGAGACTAAAGATATATGTTTAAATTAGTAGATAAATGTTGGTTTCTAAGATACCACATTGTAACATGTTCAAAATAGTGTTGTTATTTACACACGGGTTTGTAGGATTATCATAAATATTACATTATCAACTATTTAAATGATTAAATATCTCTTATTTGAGAAGTTTATCATTAATAGTATCTTTCAATATTTATTTTTGAGATAAAAATAAATATTCATATCCAATTTGTTTTCACTTTTGATAATATTATTTTGATCTTTAATTGATATTTTTGATTATGATGGAAATTATTTTTCCAGATCTTATAATATCATGTAGTTACATGGTTTTAATTACAACATTACAATGAATTTTCAAAAATATTTTTTACATATGTGAGAATTCAAAACCTGATATATTTAGGTTTCATTAGAGTTATTTCTTGTGTATTTTTTGTTTTATATATTTTGATATTATGGCTTTATTATTGAAAATATATTACGATTGAATACACTATTATGGTTTGTGTAGAATTGTTATAGACATTAATAAATTTATAGATGATGATGGAACCAAGAGAAGTTCTTATATAGTTTCTTCACGTTGATGCCATAATAAAACATTAAACATCATTCCATATATTATAAAATTGTACTATAATTTTTTTATATAAAATGTTTTTTTAGTTGCTATAAATGAGGACCATAGATTTATGATATAGTTACTTCACACTTTAATCTAAAATTTTATGATGTTTTTATGAGGAATTGATAAATTAAATTAATGATTCTATAATTTAATTTCTTATTCTATATTGTTCCAATTAACTATGTGGATTTTAAGGCTTTATTTGATGACATTATGGATGACTTTTATATATTGAATCATTTTTCTTATATTTTTTTGGGAAATAATTTCCCTTATACATGGATCATTATAAAATTTCATATGAAGATTTATAATAATTAATATTTTCAATAGGTAACAGGATATAAAAAATGAGATAACTACTCCAACATTCAATAGATCAGTCTATGGATTAAGATGGTTTTTTATGGGAAGAAGAAGGTTAAAAACAATCAATTGAATTAAATAACATCATGTGGATTAAAATAGATCAATTTATGTTTATTTTAATCATCATTGAAATTTATTTATTTATATTTCACCTTATATCCATGTATAGATATAATTACCATATTCCAATTACATCAAATATTTATTTCTGATAATCAAAATATATGAAAAGGGATAGTAACTAACAAACATAGAAAAACCACCATAAAATTAATATTAGTGAATCATAAATGAAACTACGAGTTAATGTTATGTTTTACCACTATCACTATATCCATTTGTAAATCCTTACCTAATTACTTTATGACCAGAAACTCTAACTAGAATAAGAGAACCAATTTTTCTATGTGAGAGACGTAACATCCCAGGTGAATAAAGAATATGAAATTTTCATATTTATCTATATTTGTGAATAAAATATTAGTATTAATTTAAATGGGACACTATACTCAATGACGTACCCAATACGCAACAATGAGTTTCTTTGAAATCTTACGTTGCACTCTAATAATAAAATAATATTATTTAAAATGGAAGTTAATGTCTAGCCATTGTAATGGAAGGAATTAAAAGAACTAACTAAAAAATGATTATATATGTTTGTCAAATAATTTTACATTTTTTCAATAAATGTTAGAGGCTTAAATTCTAAATAAATCCAATTTTAAGAATAAATACTCTAATATTTTTACAATATTGTTTTACCGCCTTTTGATGGAGAACCTTTTTTAATTCTAACTTTTGACATTTTTTTAATCTCTATTTGTCAAAATAAACATATTCTTTATTATTGGGACATTGAAATTTACTTTGGTTAAATATTTAGTATGTTTCTGACATTGTTAATTTTTTTAATGAATAGTGAAAAAATACTACATTTTACATCAAAACTTATTTTTCATCTAATTTAAATATATAGATAGATTATATTTTTAATTGGTTTTAAATTTTAATTGGAATATATTTTTACCATTTAATCCAATGGTGGTCAGTGTAATTAATTTCACATTGAAATTGGACTTAAACTAGTGTCAATCTTTTAATAGATATTGTTTCTTAAAAACACGGTATTTATTTTGACAGCAGGAATGAATTATTAAATTAATTAATGAAACTTATATATTTTTAATTTTTTTAAATAGATATCATTTTTGAATTTATAATATCCAATATATCTTAGGGTGAATTTTTTGTATTTTTCTGAAAAACATCAATTTTTGACAAATAGTGAAACCACTAAGTGGTAGTTAAAGAATCTGTTTTTTCATTTAAATGAAACTTTACCAATTTTGTGATTATATTTTCAAAAATACGACATAAATGGTTGTCATTAAGAAGTAAAATGTTGTTAAATGTAATTAAAATAATTTTTTGGAGAATAGTAACTTTTAAGTTTTATTAATCGCGATTAAAGGTAATTAGTCTAATTTAAGGTAAAAATAATGTTATAATAATATGAAATGACCTTGACACATGTCCAACCCTTATTGTATGATTCATTTCCGACCAAGAAAATCCATGGGTCAACTTGGGGACCCCATGGAGCCACTTTGGTTGGAAAATGACATTAATAACTTTTTATTTAAAGTTAAAATTAAAATGTCACAAACATGTATTGTTTTACTAGAACAATTTTTACGTGGGGTTATACAATTCATATTTTTGACTATAAATATTCATTATAAATATATAAATATTTCCTACATCATGATATTTTTTTATAATTTTTAGACATTAAATATATTATTTTATTTATGACACCGTGATGATGCAGTGATTACCTCATTAATGAACAATTTAAATAAAATGATATGATAGGGTGAAATCTAAGTCTTACACTTGTCACAAACCTATTTTATGGGTGGATTTAGAAACATTATCACCTTATCCTTGAAATATATCCTTTTTGGACCTTGAAAATTCGAAAAGGATTTTATAATAAAGTAATATTTTATAACGTTCCAAGAGAGCCCCTCCTCTTCTCTTATAAAAGGCCCCAACCTCTACCACCTTACACACACCACTCAAGCCTTTGGCTCAGCCCAACCCTGCCCATTTCATCTCTCAACATCCCTATCTTAATCATTGAAGCCTCACCTTTGGCAGAATGCTCTTCAAGAAATCCTTTTGGTTCAAACCATGAAGAGTTACCCGATTTAAAGGTAATGTCTTCACTTGTGTTATTTTGTTTTATTTTGCTTCTCCATCCCCCTAAACATTTTTTATTACATTATTTTTTAACAACACCAGTATCTTAAATATACTAGTATGTTTTTATGTGATGTATTTGAGCTACAATTACATACACCTCCATCTAATGGTTAAAGGACATACTGTTTCTGTGGATGGCGAATTACTGCCTCACGAAATGATGATTGCTCAATCTTCTCATAACACCTTTCATGGTGGCCATTATGATGTCACTTTATTTTATATATGAGTTATCAGGTATTTCTGTTTTCCATATTCTTAGGTTTTTTATATTTAAAACTTATGTTTATGCTTTTCATGTTGTGCTAATGCGATAATTTCATATGAGGAAGTGTGGACTACCGCCCCCTCATGTGATGTGACTCGTTCATGCAATACATTGAATGTATAAAGATTAAAATTAATGAACTTATGTGACCTATAAAACATATATATTATACTGGAATAATAATATATCTCTCTCTCAATTATTTTTAATTCCATTAATTTGTCAAAGAAACGAAAGTAGCGTTCATGCGTACGTACGGCCCACCGTCTCAATGAACGGTGCATTTCATTTCATTTTATCTGCAAATGTTATGGAATAGTATAAAATGAATATTTAAGGGATATATATGATTTTTAAATCATTAATATTATTCTGGATATGATTCACTTATAACTACATGGACAATCATTTTCAAACAAGTTCATTTTTGACCCATGTACCAAACATCGACAAAAACTTCTGATATGAACTCACATTATTAACCAATTATTAAAACATTATAATATGTGATATGAACTGAATAATAATATTTAAAGGAGTACCTTATGAAATAATAAATTGACCAAAGTTTATTATTCAGGAAAATAAAGAAACGAAAAAGAAAAGTCGGACTTGAGGTAAGGGATCCTACCTCTCTCTTTATTTTTAAGTACTCTTTTTATGTAACATACTTAAAGATCCACTTTTTTATGTTGGTGGATGTTATATTATATTAATTTTTCTTTACATATTTTGTTCATATTATTAGAGACCCTATTTTATCTCATCAATCTATTTTTGGACGTTTTCTGTGGCACAGTTAGGCAACTGAATTTTCATAAGGGGATTTTCATCTCACTTTTTTTTCCTGTGAGATTCATACTACATTGTCCACTATTTCCTTTTGTGTGGTGTATTTACTGCCCATTATTTAAATATTTGTATAATATACTCTCATTTATGGGTAGTTACATCTTCATTGTATGACCCTTCTTTCATGGGTTGTACGTTTCGAAAGTTTCCCAAATCGGTAAGGGAACCTTTCACACTCCTCTTTTAAAAATACTTATTTTGATATTCCTTTTAATTTACATATTTTTATGTTGGGATATGTTATTATATATCCATATTTATGTATATTTTATGTCCTAGTGATGAGATACCATTTTCTCTCTCATCAACTAATTTTATGAATTACAAAGTGACGACGTTAGGCTGTCAAAATTTACCAAGGGAACATTCTAACCCAATTTAGATTTCTTTGGGTTTAACATGTAGTTATTGAATATGTCATCATTTGAATATTTGTTAATATCCTTTGATTTTTATTCACTTAATATCCACTTATATTTGGTGTATTTATATTTGTCACACATAATTTTGAGATTGATTTATCTTTAATTTAAGGATACCTTCTTTATAAAGGATTTCATCTCATTTTACATTGAGACTTAATTGTTGTTATGAGACAATTAACTCTTATATGGTGTATGTGCTATCATATTGAATATTATATCATAAATCCATTTATTCTCATGATATTATAACGTTCTGATTAAATGTGATTCCTCAATTATTGTATTCAAGTGTCTCTCATTTGGTTAAAAACCCTTTAACTAAAATATCATTTTAAATGTTTTAATAATTTATTCTTATAAATATTTCTCATTATATCCATGTTTTCAAAACAGTTTTAAGGATTTATTTATATGTATATTAATGGTTTAAAATTTTAAAAGCATCAAAGTGGTATGGGAAACATTGATTCAAAAATCTCTTTATTAAACGTTTTAAATGGTTTTGAAAATGGTTTTTAGAATGGATTAATTGCTTCAATAACTTAATATGTTATATTGTTATTCCAGTGTGGGAATGTTATGTTTCCTTTATTCATGTTTTATGTCACACAATTATGTTATGGTTCTTGGGCATTGTTTATGAAGACTGGTGGTTTCGTGATAAACTAAGGGCAGGTGAGCCCGATATAGCTCTCCAATGCATTAGGTAACGCGAAGGGGTTAAACGTTACGGTTTCTCCGAATAGATTTAGGGAATATATTGTGATTGTTATTCCAAACGTAACAATGAGGGTTACTCCCTAAGTAAGAATGTTATGAATGCCTCAATTTACCTTTATGCCTTATGATTTCTATTGAGTTATGCATAAATCTTATGATTTCATGAGGTACATTAAATTGCTTATGTTTTATGAGTAAAGTATTATTTCATTGATTCTTATGTATACATGGACTAATGTTTTATTTACATACTGTTATAACCCTTACTGAGATTTTTATGCTCATCCTAAGTTTTTGAAATGTTTTCACAGGACATAATGTTGAATAGGGTCAAGGATGGGATCATAGAAATGTCAGGATATCTAAAACAAGGAACTAGACATGACTCTTTTGTTCACGAGTTTTTATATTTGTGAAAAAAATGGAAGCTGAGTATATGAGTCTACTTTGAAATAATTGAGATGTAATAGTTACGTCCTAATTCTCAAAAACTCTAAACCTGAAAAGATCCTCAATGTGAATTTTTCATTTAATTCAATAATGAGTAATGTTTAAGGCTGGGGCCTTATAGTTGGTATCAGAGGTCGGTTTAGATAACTTTAGAGTTTAGAGTGTTGTTTAAGCATAAGTGAAAAGTTGTGTATAACCACAAGGGTTATTATATTAGATAGAGTCATTATTATTTTTTAAGGCTGGAATGAGTTTGAGATAACTTGGATAAGTATATCTTAGTGTTTATCTTCCTCTTTAGTATATAATGATTTTTTTGATATACTCACACTGACATTTCTAGTTTTAGTAAATGGATGGATCTAGCTGGCACCAAAGTGACAATGGGTGTGATGGAAACTGTGTTTGTTCTCTGATTAAGAGACTGGATGAAATGGGGGATTCAATGAGATATCTTGTGGTTATTCTAGACCAACTATCAGATATCATGATCAACCACTTGAACCCTGGTGAGTTCTCTAATGAATCTTGTACGAGAGAACCAACAAGACATCGATGCTCATGTAAGAATTATAAAGGTAACCATTAGGGTTTATATGATCCATACTTTTGAGGAAATTATGGGTTACTATACGTTGTGATGGAATATGAACGACATGAGATAAACTTGAGGTTAAATTATGTTATGGTTATTTTTTAAGATTTTATCTAGTTTTGGGGAATGTTTTAAGAATTATTTAGTTTTGGAAAAAAGGACAACACACAGACCGTGTGACAACCCGTCGTGTCTGAAAAAGATGCGGGAATTGAACCCACAACCAAAGTGAGACTGGTCTTTATCGCCTACCACAGGACTACGTGAAGTCCCTCGTTGGTTTGAGTAATTATTTTTAGTTAGATGATTTTATTGATCAAGAGTAAGTTTATTTTGGGTTTTCTATAGAAATTATTGACATATCATGAAGGATATATTATTAGGTTAATTTCTTTTCAATACGAGACTTTAAGAGAAGCTGATGTTATTTGAAGATAAATGTAAAAATTTACCTCAGAAGACTATGTGATTAAATCCTTCAGATATTTGGGTTTCAATCTTAGTTTTGTTTATTTGAATAATTTTATGGATAGATGTTTATTGAATGGTCTTTGTTGAACTTTGGGTACTCTTTGCCTAATTTTAGATATTAGGAGTAATTTTTCTTTCTGTAAAAAATTATCCATTTTGGGATTATCTAATCCTGTACTAACCTATTTGGTTTTGGTTTTGGTTAAGGTCTAAAGATATGGGAAACTTATAGTTCTCTTTTTTGAATTAGGTGATTCTCAAGAAGTTGATTATATCGCTCTTAATGTGAGCAGGTCATCCTAAATACTCGTCTTTTGGAGAAAATATGAGTTTGTGTAAGAATTATAGTAAAATTTGAAAGTAAACATGACAATTAAGTATGTTTCATTATGTTTTAGTTAGAGTCATAAATAAATTCCACAATGAAAAGTAACATAAAAACAAAATGTTGTCTTTTAACTTTTCCTACTGGGGAATCAAATACTGTTTAACCCATCAGTAGTTTGTGATTTTTTGGTGGTTAACTTTCTGCTAAACATTTTTTCTATCACTCTCCCTCAGAACATGACCCTTTGCATTTTCATTCATATCCATGATTTCTTACATGAAATCCTATTATGGGTTAACTAGGGTGACCTTTGTACTTCCAATTCTTTCTTTTAAAGTGACAGTTTAATTTACTCCTTTTCCGATGTTGGGGTTTCAATGAATTTTCCAAGCCCAATTTTAAAAAGTGCGAAAACGAAATTTCCAAAAGGGGGAAGGATGTAACATCCCAGGTGAATAAAGAATATTAAATTTTCATATTTATCCATATTTGTGAATAAAATATTAATATTACATTAATGGTGACACTATGCTCAATGACGTACCCAATACGCAACAATGAGTTTCTTTGAAATCTTACGTTGCACTCTAATGATAAAATAATATTATTTTAAATGGTAGTTAACGACTAGACGTTGTAATGGCGGGAATGAACGGAACTAACTAAAAAAATGATTATATATGTTTTTCAAATATTTTTACATTTATCCAATAAATTTTAGAGGCTTAAAATCCAAATGAATCCAATTTTAAGAATAAATACTCTAATATTTTTAAAAGATTGTTTTACCGCCTTTTGATGGAGAACCTTTTTTAAATATAACTTTTGAAAATTTTATAAGCTCTATTTTTTAAAATAAACTTATTCTTTATGATTGGGACATTGAAATTTACTTTTATAATTTTTGGTATGTTTCTGACATTGTTCATTTTTTTAATGAATATTGAAAAAATACTGCATTTTACATCAAAACTTCCTTTTCATCTAATTTAAATATATGGTTAGATTATATTTTTAATTGGTTTTAAAGTGTAATTGGAATTTATTTTTACCATTTAATCATATGGAGGTCATTTTAATTAATTTCACTTTTAAATTTGACTTAAACTAGTGTCAATCTTTTAATAGATAATGATTCTTATAAACACGCTATTTGTTTTGATAGCGGGAATGAATTATTAAATTAATTAATGAAACTTATATATTTTGAATTTTTTAAAATAGAAATCATTTTTTAATTCGGAATATGAAATATATCTTAGGGTTAATTTGTGGTATTTTTCTGAAAAACTTCAATTTTTGATGAATAGTGAAACCACTAAGTGGTAGTTAAAGAAACTGATTTTTTGTTTAAATGAAACATTACCACTTATATGATTTTATTTTCAAAAATCCAACAGACATGGTTGTAATTAGGAAATAAAATTCAGTTCAATGAGATTAAAATAATTTTTTTCTGAAAAGTAACTTTTAAGTTTTATTAATCGTGATTAAAGGTAATTAGTGTAATTTAAGGTAAATATAATGTTATAATAATATGAAATGACTTTTACACATGTCCTAACCTTATTGGATGAGTCATGGAAGGCCATTATAATCCATGGGTCAACTTGGGGACCCCATGGAGCCACTTTGGTTGGAAAATAACATTAATAACTTTCTATTTAAAGTTAAAATTAAAATGTCACAAACATGTGTTGTTTTACTAAAACAATTTTTACATGGGGTTATAGAAGTCATATTTTTGACTATAAGTATTAATTAGAAATATAAAAAGATTTCGTACATCATTATATTTTCTTTATAATTTTTAGACATTAAATAAATTATTTTATTTATGACACTGTGATGATGCAGGGATTACCTCATAAATCAACAATTTAAATTAAATGAGAAGATAGGGTGAAATCTAAGTCTTACACTTGTCACAAACCTATTGTATGGGTGTATTTAGAAATATTATCACCTTATACTCGAAATATATCCTTCTGGGACCTTTAAAATCTGAAAATCATTTTATAATAAAGTAATATTTTATTACTTTCCAAGAGTGCCCCTCCTCTTCTCTTATAAAAGGCCCCCACCTCTACCACCTTACCCACACATCACAGGCCTTTGGCTCATCCAACCCCTTCCAATTTCATCTCTAAAAATCCCTATCTTCATCATTGAAGCCTAAAATTTGGCAGAATTCTCTTCAGGAAATCCTTTTGGTTCAAACCAAGAAAAGTTACCCGATTTAAAGGTAATGTCTTCACTTGTGTTCTTTTGTTTTATTTCACTTCTCCAAACACCTAAATTTTTTTTATTCGGTTATTTTGTAACAAAACCAGTATCTTCAATATACTAGGATGTTTTTATGTGATTTAATCGAGCTACACATACACACACCTCCGTCTAATGGTTAAAGAACATACTGTTTCTGTTGATGGCGAATTACTGCCTCATGAAACGATGATTGTTCAATCTTCTCTTAACACCTTTCATGGTGACCATTATGATGTCACTTTATTTTATATATGATATTTATGATATTTATGTTTTCCATATACTTATTTATTTTATATTTAAAACATGCCTTTATGCTTTGCATGTTGTGAAAATGTAATAATTTCATACGAGGAAGTCTGGACTACCGCCCCCTCAAGTGATGTGACTCGTTCATGCAATACATGGAATGTATAAACAATGAAATTAATGAACTTATGTGACATATAAAACATATATATTATACTTTAAATATAATATATATATCTCTCAATTATTTTTAATTCCATTAATATGTCAAATAAATGAAAGTAGCGTTAATGAGTACGTACGACCTACCATCTCCATGAACGGTACATTTCATTTAATTTTATCTCCAAATATTATGGAATAGTATATAATGAATATGTACTGGATATATATGATATTTAAATCACTAATAATATTCTGGATATGATTTACATATAACTACATGGATAATCATTTTCAAACAAGTTCATTTTTGACTCATGTACCAAACATCGACAAAAACGTCTGATATGAACTCTCATTATTAACCAATTATTATAAAATTATAATATGTGATATGAAATGAGTAATAATATTTAAATGAGTAACTTAAGAAATTATAAATTTACCAAAGTTTATTAATCAGAAATATAATGAAACGAACAAGACAAGTCGGACTGTAGGTAAGGGATTATACCTCTCTCTTTATTTTTAAGTACTATTTTTATGTACCTTACTTTAAGCTCCTCTTTCATATATTGGGGGATGTTCTATTATATTACTCTTTTTTTACATTTTATTTTATTATTATTAGAGACCCTATTTTTTCTCATCAATCCATTTTTGTAAGTTTTATGTGGTGCTGTTAGGCTGCTGAATTTTCATAAGCGGATTTTCATCTCACTTTTTATTCCCGTGAGATTCATGCTACATTGGCCACTATTTCCTTATGTGTGGTGTATGTAATACCCATTATTTTAATATTTGTATAATATACTCTCAATAATGGGTATTTACATCGTCATTGTATGATCCTTATTTCATGGGGTGTACGTTTCAAAAGATTCCCAAATCAGTAAGGGAACCATTCACACTCCACTTTTAAAAAGACTTATTTTGTTATGTCTTTTAATTTACATCTTTTTATGTTGGGATATGTTATTATATATCCTTACTGATATAAATTTTATCTACATGTGATGAGATACCATTTTCTCTCTCATAAACTAATTTTATGAATTTTAATGTTACGCCGTTAGGCTGTCGAATTTTACCAAGGGAACTTTTTAACCCAATTTTGATTTCTTTGTGTTAAACATGTAGTTAATGAATATGTCATCCTTTGAATATGTTTGAATGAACTTTTATTGTTTTACACTTAATATACACTTATATTGGGTTTATTTATATTTTCAACACATAATTTTTAGATTGATTTATCCTTAATTTAAGGATACCTTCTTTATAAGGGATTTCTTCTCATTCTACATTGAGACTTCATTGTTGTTATGCACCAATTCACTCTTATATGGTGTATGTAATGTCCTTTGAAATATTATATCATGAATCCATTTATTCTAATGATATTATAAAGTTCTTATTAAATGTTATTACTTAATTATTATATTCATGTGTCTCTCGTTTTGTTAAAAACCTTTTACCTAAAATATCGTTTTAAATGTTTTAATAATTTATTCTTATAAATATTTATCATTAATATCTGTGTTTTCAAAAAAAAATTAAGGATTTATTTATATGGATATTAATGGTTTAAAATGTTTAAATCATCAAATAGGTATGGGACATATTGATTCAACAATCTCTTTATTAAATGTTTTAAATGGTTTTGAAAATGGTTTTTAGAATTGATTCATCGTTTCAATATCTTAAAATGTTATATTGTTATTGAAATGTGGAATGTTATGTTTCCTTTATGCATGTTTTATGTCATACGATTATGTTATGGTTCCTGGGCATTGTTTATGAAGATGGGTGGTTCCGTGATAAACTAAGGGCCGGTGAGCCCGATATAGCTCTCCAATGCATTGGGTAACACGAAGGGGTTAAACCCTTAAGGTTTCTTTGAAGAGATTTAGGTAATATACTATGATGGGTATTCCAAATATAACCATGAGGGTTACTCCCTACGTAGGAATGTTATGAATTCCTCAATTTACCTTTATACCTTATGATTTCTATTGAGTTATGCATAAATCTTATGATTTCATGGGGTATGTTAAATTTCTTATGTTTTATGAGTAAATTATGATTTCAATGATTCTTATGTATACATGGACATATGTTTTCATTCCGTAATTTTATAACCCGTACTGAGCTTTTTTTTCTCATCCCAAGTTTTTTAAATGTTTTCACAGGACATAAAGTTGAATAGGGTCAATGATGGGATCATGGAAATGTCAGGCTATCTAAAATAAGGAACTATACATGACTCTTTTGTTCAAGAGTTTTTATTTTTGTGAAAAAAATGGAAGTTGAGTAGATGCGTCTACTTTGTAATCTTTGGGATGTAATAGTTATGTCCTAATTCTCTAGAACTCTAAACCTGAAAAGATCATCAATGTTAATTATTCATTTAATTCAATAATAAGTAATGTTTAAGGTTGGAGCCTTATAAGAAATGTTTGAAATAATTAACTAACACACATCTCTAATCATAAATTCCTCTTGGAATATGAATGTAGGAGTTTATGTTATGTAATATTCTAATTATTTATTTAAATTAATTCAATGATTAATCTATTTTTTATAAAATAACCATTACAGGTTATTTCTAAACCCTTATCTTTCATGAAAGATTTTGAAATTTTTTATGATCTATTCGGTATTAAAATAAAATTATTGAAACCATAATGATTATAAATTATTTAATATAATAATGAGTATAATATACCATATTTGTCATGGGATATACTCATAACCATTCTATTCTATACAATATTAGTAAAATGATAAAATTATAAATTATAAATTTCATTATTTGAGATATTTTTTGAATTAATAATACCAAAATCACTGATCATGATCTAACAACCATATAATGGGTGTGTTATTGAATAAAAAAATATTATGAATTATTCCCCCAATAAACATGTTTTTTGGATGAATGATTCTATTCTATGGGATCTCATGTTAAAATATATATTTATATTATTTGATGGGGAATATTTATTATTTAAATTTAGTTCATATTTTTTTAATAATTCTTATGGTGGGTCATGGTTGTCTCAAGGATTTATAATCCGAAACTAATTTAAGAATTGGATAATTTTATTTGGTTATGTTCTACATCTTTATTGAGTTATAATAATAACTTAAATTTTTTCTATTGATGACCATCCAAGGATGATCCTAGTAATATGATTATATTGAGTTGTACTTGAACAACTCAATTACCTATACACGTAGAATTATTAGTCATCAATATCATTTTAGTAGTAGAATTTCATATTGATTTTTCAAACACTTTTTTATTTTAGGACTTGATATTATTATATATACTAAAAATTTAAAAGGTACCTCAAAAATATAAGTGTGTGTTATTAAACTAAAAAATTAAATATTGGATGATGGTTCTCACATAGCATCATATATAACAGTAGAGATAATAGGATAAATAGAAAAAAACATTGACAAATTTGGTAAAACTTGTAGTAGTTTTGATCAACATTAACCAATTTCTAAATAATTATTCATTATTATTATAAATTGAAAAAAAAGTAACTTGAAAACATATTTGAATTTAGGTGAACTAATAATTATATAATTGTTGGTGTATAATTCATGGAATAATTAGATTAAAATTATAGGATCATGGAATGTAATTACTTATTATAAAATATTAGAAATTTAAATATCCTAAAATTTATTAAAATGATTCTATATGATCTATTAACATTTATAATTATATTACATAAAATTTAAAAGCAACTAAAAGCACAAAATGTTTTTTAGAAGTCAGCCCATTCAAATTATTATTCATTGGGAACGGTTTGGGATATATTTTATAAATTTTATGTCAACTACATATGAAAATATAAGAATTTATTTAAATAAATTGATATTCATATGGATAATAAAGTATGACATAATAATTACACATGGGATGATAAATAATGAAAACTTATTTAAAATAATAATTAAAATGAAATATTTTTGTAATTTCATGAAGGAGCATAATTAACTATTAAATAAATGTCGTGATCACGTTACCCAATGAACATGACTAGAATAAAAAATTATGATGCTATAATAAATATTACCTATTTAATTTATGATAGAATACTATCGTGGGATGTTTTTCATAATTAAGAGATACTTAACTAAATTAAATGTTTTTAAGACCACAAAAAATTCACACTTGATCTCATACAATCATATATATGTGGTATTATGGGTGTTATATCATAAATATAGATACTAAATACACTAAAATGTTTGATAATTTTACATGTATGACATATTTAACGGATAAATTACATAAATAAAATATTATACAGAGTTTTTAAATCTACTGATTGGAATTGGATAACAAATAATGATATGAAACCAAAATATTTTCATTTGAAAATTGATCTCAGTACATAAATGAAAAAATTAGTTTACCATATAAATAATTGGATAGATCAATATCATGTATCTCTATGATTTCATTAATAAAATTCCATTTTTTCTGGAATGAATTAGATAATGGATGATATGGGAGGAACTATACTACTAGAACATATATCGAGAATATATATCTAACCAAATTCATAATTATTTGAACCTTTATTTATAATCAATGTTTGATTCATCCAAATTTTGTAAAATTTCTTTAAGGGATTTTTTAAGAATTATATATATTTATTGAGTTTTATGGTGTTTAAAACCCTATATTTTATCATGATGGATGAATGAAAAATTTAAATATTTTATAAATATAATGAGGAATTCATGTTTTGTTGGTATAAACTAAGATAATTAAGATATAAGTTCAATAAAAATAATAAAAAATTATTTTGGAAAATATTTATGTTCTCTTAATAGGGATTTAGTGAAATAAATAAAAATATATATATATATATATATGATATTTGAGATTCTCAATGAGTATGTGGTTTTGAGGAAGATTTGAAATCAATTGGTGTATTATGTTCATGTAATTTACAAGCTACATTTGATGTCTCCTGTCATGGGGAAGGCCAAAAATAATGTGGATCTAATTTATATAGTATTAGAAAATTCATAGATACTATAACAATCATTAGAGATAGTATAAAGGGTGTTAAAATAGTTAGATCATTGAGGAGTAATAATGATACATTATGAAATTCAAAATAAAAAAATTGTTGAATTATAATTAGAAAGGGATGATTATGTTATTTCTATATTTAATATATTTAACAATCATGATAATAAATATACATGTAATATTAGTGGTACTTATCATCTAATGAAATTTGATAAGGATAATATTCTTTTCCAATAATAAGCACAATGAGAAGGGTGAGGTGGAAAAGAATAAATATTAATTATATTGAAATTATATGCATTGTATTATGTGTATAAATTTTTTTGGGAGTTTTTATTTAATATAGAGGATATAAATACCATAATTTTTCATATAATATGATATCTAATGAACTAAAAGCTTTTCATGAATTGATGTGAGGTTAAAATTATTTAATGTAGATCATGATAAGGTGTTTTTTTTAGATATCCAGAATTATATCTTTTTCATAGTGATTGTCAAAATTGTGTTTGATGAACAAAGAAAATTATGGATAAAGTAGGAACATAAATCATGCTACTCAATAGTATATGTAATTTTGAAATAATGTTTTATTACATAGTATTTATTGATAAAATTCCATATATCTATGAAAAAAATACAATGTGAATTATTATGATAGTTTATGTTGATGGTATTATTTCAATTAGTAACATAGAGGAAACATTTGAATCATTTTCTAACATACATAAAATCAAAATAAGTATTCATTAATAATAGAAATTAAATTTTAATGGGATTCCAAGTTCAAATAACAATTTATTATCTTTCTCTTTCAAAATAAAATTATTCTAATTTGTAATAGAAATTACTTTTGATTGAGTACTCTGGTGACTCATCTATTGATAACACTACTCAAATATACTATCTATGTATAAATAAAGATGTAGTGTAGATCAATGGTGTTTTGAAGGTTGACATGTTTTTTACATTACATCATATTTTCAATACCAAATGTCATTGTTTTCTACAATAGATTATACATGATTCAAATAGTACTAAAATAAAATTAATGTTATGTGATAATAATGTTTTTTATTTTATATGAAATGTTATATAGAGTTTGTATTGAAGTTTAAATGATATAGATCCCTATGTATTTTTAGTTTTTTATTAACTAAATTTCAATGTTACATATGATGATGAAATTATAATTCTAGAGGTGAAATATTTATCTTAGGATGATGTATTTCATGGTAATGAATTAATAAAAAACAGTTTATGAAAAAACATAACTATAATATGATATCTCAGAAAAAACAAATATGATTTCTATGATGTTTTATAATTATGTAATGAGTGTATATGTTTCATATAAATTAATTATTGGGTGTTATTACCAAAGTAAAATCCATATTTTAGTTATTTTGGTTATATTTTAAATTCTAAAACATACTAACATCAATTAAACATTCTTTTTAATGGAAGACTAATGTTTTGATCTCATCATTGAATATGTTTCAAAAAAGATTAATGAAATTTATATTTTGTAAAAAACATGAATCTATTTTTATATATCCTCTAAAAAAATATATGTGTGATCATTGTTTACATATTCAGACATTCATGTTATATATTTTGAGAAAACTAAATCGATTTACATTAAAAAGGTGATAGTTACTTATCCTTGGAGGAGAATAAAAAGGGATAAAAAATTTCAGGAGAAGTTCCCTTAAGAGGGTGGAATAAGGATAAAAATTTAAATTGAATTTCTTTTGGAAGACAATGAATATTTGAAAAAAAAATCAGAGACTAAAGATCTATGTTTAAATGAGTAGATAAATGTTTATTTCTAAGATACCACATTGTAACATGTTCAAAATAGTGTTGTTATTTACATACAGGTTTATAGGATTATCATAAATATTTCATTATCAATCATTTAAATGATTAAATATATCTTATGTAATAATTTTATAGTTAATAGTAATATACAATATTTATTTTTGATATAAAAATAAATATTCATATCCTATTTATTTTTCACATTTGATAATATTATTTTAATCATTAATTGCAATTTTTTATTATAAGGGAAATTAGTTTTCCAGATATTATAAGATCATGTAGTTACATGATTTTAATTAAAACATTACAATGTATTTTCAAAAATATATTTTACATATGTGAGAATTAAAAACATGATATATTTAGGTTTCACTATTAGTATTTCATATGTATTTTTTTGTTTTATATATGTTGAAATTGTGTCTTTGTTATTGCAAATATATTACGATTCAATATACTATTATGGTTTGTGTAGAATTATTATAGACATTAATAAATTTATAGATGATGATGGAACTAAGAAGAGTTCTTATATAGTTTCTTCACGTTGATGTCAAAATAAAACAGTAAACATCATTCCATATATTATAAAACTATACTGATATTTATTATTTATAAAATGTTTTTGTAGTTGTTAGAAATGAGGGCCAAAGATTTATGCTATAGTTATTTCACACTATAATCATAAATTTTATGATGTTTTATGAGGTATTGATAAATGTTATTAATGATTATATAATTTAATTTCTTATTCTATGTTGTTCCAATAAACAATGTGGATTTTAAGGCTTTATTTGAGTACATTATTGATGACTTTTATATATTGAATCATTTTTCAGATATTTGTTTGGGAAGTAATTTCCCTTCTACATGGATCATTATAAAATTTCATACGAAGATTTATAATAATTAATATTTTCAATAGGTAATTGGTTATAAAAAATTAGATAACTACTCCAACATTCAATGGATCCGTCTATTGATTGAGATGGATTTTTTATGGGAATAACAGGGTGAAAAATCATCAGTTGTATTAAATAAAATCATATGGATTAAAATAGATTAATATATGTTTATTGTAATCATAATTGAAATTTATTTATTTATATTTATCCTTATATCAATTTACAAATATAATCACCATATTCAAATTACATAAAATATTTATTTCTGATAATCAAAATATATGAAAAAGGATAGTACATAGATAAACCACCGGAAAATTAATATTAGTGAATCATAAATGAAATTACGATTTAATGTTATTTTTTACCACTATCACTATATCTATTTGTAAATACTTACTGAATTACTTTATGACCAGAAACACTTACTAGAATACGAGAACCAATTTTTCTATGTGAGAAATGATTGAAATCATTAACTAACACACCTCTCTAAGCATTAATTCCACTTGGAATCTGAATGAAGGATTTTTTGTTATGTAATATTCCAATTATTATTTTTTAATTATTTAAATGATAAATCTATTATTTATAAAATAACAATTACATGTTATTTCTAAACCATTTTCCTTCATGACTGATTTAGGAATTTTTTATGATCAATTCGGTATTAAAATAACATTTCTTAAAACATAGTAATTATAAATTTATTTAATATAATAATTAGTATAATATGCCCTATTTCTCCTGGGATATACTCATAAATATTCTATTTTATACCATATTAGTAAAATGTTAAAATTATAAATTATAAATTTTATTATATGTGATATTTGTTGAATTAATAATACAACAATAACTGATCATGATCGAACAACCAAATAATGGTTGTGTTATTGAATAAAAAATATTATGACTTATTTCCCCAATAAACATGTTTTTCTGGTTGAATGATTCTATTCTATGGGATCTCATGTTAAAAGATATATTTATATTATTTGAGGGGGTATATTTATTATGTAAATTTTGTTCATATTTTTTTTAATAATTCTTGTGGTGGTTCATGGCTGTCTCAGGGATTTATAAACCTAAACTAATGTATGAATTGGATATTTTTATTTGGTTATGCTCTACCTCTTTATTGTGTTATAATAATAACTTCCATTTTTTCTATTGATGACCCTCCAAGGATGATCCTAGTAATATGATTATATTGAGTTTTACTCGAACAACTCAATTACCTATACACATAGAATTATTGGTCATCAAGATCATTTTAGTAGTAGAATTTCCTATTGATTTGTCAAACTCTTCTTTATTTTTGGACAAAATATTATTATATATACTAATAATTTAAAAGGTACCTCTAAAACATAAGTGGGTGTTATTAAACTAAAAAAATTAAATAGTGGATGATGGTTATCACATAGCGTCATATATAAGAGTAGAGATAATAGGATAAATAGAAAAACAACATTGAAAAATTTGATAAAACCTATAGTAGGTTTGATCAGAATTATCCAATTTCCAAATAATTATTCATTATTATTATAAATTGGAAAAAAATTAACTCTAAAACATATTTTAATTTAGGCGAACTAATAATTATATAATAGTTTCTGTATAATTCATGGAATAATTAGATGAAAATTCTAGGATCATGGAAAGTAATAACTTATTATACAATATTAGAAATTTAAATATCCTAAAATTTATTAAAATGGTTTCTTGATGATCTATTAACATTTATAATGATATAACATAAAATTGAAAAGCATCTAAAAGCACAAAATGTTTTTTAGAAGTCAGTACATTCAAATTATGATTCATTGGAAATGGTTTGGGATATATTTTATATATTTTAAGTCAACTATATATGAAAATATAATAATTTATTTAAATAAATTGTTATTCATTATGATAATAAAGTATGACATAATAATTTCACATGGGATGATAAATAATGAAAACTTATTTAAAATAATAAATAAAATGAATTATTTTTTTAATTTCATGAAAGAGCATAATTAACTATGAAATCAATGTCGTGGTCACATTACCAAATGTACATGACTAGAATAAAAAATTATGATTCTATAATAAATATTAACTATTTAATATATGATACAATACTGTCATGGGATGTTTTTTGTAATGAAGAGATACTTAAATAAATTAAATGTTTTTAAGACCAAAAAATATTCACACTTGATCTCATACAATCGTATTTATCTGGTATGATGGGTGTTATATCATAAATATAGATGGAAAATACATTAAAATGTTTGATAATTTTACATGTATGACATATTTAACGGATATATTAAATAAATAAAATATTATAGAGAGTTTTTAAATAAATTGAATAGAATTTGATAACAAATAATGATATAACACCAAAATATTTTCATTTGAAAATTGATCTAAGTACGTAAATGAAAAAAACTAGGTTACTATAAAAATAATTGGATAAATCAATATCACGTGTCTCTATGTTTTCATTAATAGAATACCATTTTTTGGAATGAATTAGATAATGGATGATATGGGAGGAACTATACTACTAGAACATATATTAAGAATATATATCTAAACCAATTCATAATTATTTCAATCTTTATTTATAATAAATGTTTGATTCATCCAAATTTTGTAAAATTTATTTTAATTGATTTTTTTAAGATTTATATATATTTATATGTATTTAGGGTGTTTAAAACCCTACATTATATCATGATGTATGAATGAAAAATTTCAATATTTTATGAATTTAATGAGGAATTCATGTTTTTTTGTTATAAACTAAGATAATGAAGATATAAGTTCAATAAAAATAATAAAAAATTATTTTTGAAAATATTTATGTTTTATTAATGGTATTTAAGTGAAATTCATATATATATATATATATGATATTTGAGATTCTCAATGAGTATGTGGTTGTCATGAATATTTGAAATCAATTAGTATATTAGGTTCATGTAATGTACAAGATAAATTTGATGTCTCCTGTCATGGGGAAGGCCAAAAATAATGTGGATCTAATTTATACAGTATTAGAGAATTTATAGAGACTACAACAATCATTGGAGATAATATAAATGGTGTTAAAACAGTAATATCATTGAGGAGTAATAATGATACTTTATGAAATTCAAAATAAAAAAAGTGTTAAATAATAATTAGAAAGGGGTGATTAGATTCTTTCTGTATTTAATATATTTAACAATAATGATAATAATTATACATGGAATATTAGTGGTACTTATCATGGAATGCAATGTGATAAGGATAATATTGGTTTTCAATAATAAGTACAATGAGAAGGGTGAGGTGTAGAAGAATAAATATTAATTATTTGGAAATTATATGCATTAAATTAAGTGTATAAATGTTTTTGGGAGTTTTTATTTAATCTAGAGGAAAGAAATGTCATGAACTTTTCATATAATATGATATCTAATGAACTAAAAGTTTTTCTGAATTGATATGAGGTTAACGTTATTTAAGGTAGATCATGGTGAGATGCTGTTTTTTAGATATCCAGAATTATTTCTTTTTCATAGTGATCGCAAAAAATGTGTTTGATGAAGTAAGAACATTATGGATAAAGTAATAACATCAATCATGCTACTCAATAATATATGTAATTTTGAAAAAATGTTTTATGACATGGTATTTATTGATAAAATTCAATATATCTTAACAAAACAAATACAATGTGAATTATTATGATAGTTTATTTTGAAGATATTATTTCCATTAGTAACATAGAGGAAACATTTGAATCTTTTTATAATATACATAAAACAAAAATAAGTATTCATTAATAAGAGAAATTAAAATATAAAGGGTTTCCAAGTTCAAATTACATTTTATTATCTTTCTCTTTCAAAATAAAATTATTCTAATCAGTAATAGAAATTACTTTTGATTGAGTACTCTAATGACTCATCTATTGATAAATCTATTCAAATATATTATATATGTATAAATAATTATGTATTGTAGATCAATGATGTCTTTAAGGTTGACATGTTTTTTCATTACATCATAGTTTCAATAGAAAACGTCTTTGTTTTCTATAATAAATTATACATGATTCAAATAGTACTAAAATGGAATTAATGTTATGAGATAATAATGTTTTTTATTTTATATGAAATTATATATAGAGTTTGTCATGAAGTTTAAATTATATAGATCCCTATGTATTTTTAGTTTTTTATTAACTAAATTTCTATGTTACATATGATGATGAAATTCTAATTCTAGAGGTGAAATATTTATATCAGGATGATGTATTTCATGGCAATGAATTAATAAAAAAACGGTTTTTGAAAAAACATAACTATACTATGATATCTCCGAACAAAATAAATATTATTTCTATAATGTTATATAATTATTTAATGAGTGTATAAGTTACATATCAATTAATTATTGGGTGTTATTACCAAATTAAAATCAAAATTTTAGTTTTATTTGGTTATATGTTAAATTCTAAAACTTACTGAAATCAATTAAACATTATTTTTAATGGAAGATGAATTTTTTGATCTCATCATTTAATATGTTTCAAGAAATATTAAAGATATTTATATTTTGTAAAAAATAGGGATCTATTTTAATATATCCTCTTAAAAAATTATATGTGCGAACATTGTATACATATTCAGACATTCATGTTATATGTTTTGAGAAAATTAAATGGAATTACATTAAAAATGTGACAGTTACTTATACTTGGAGGAGAATAAAAGGGGATAAAAATTTTCAGGAGATGTTCCATTAAGAGGGTGGAATAATGATTTACATTTAAATTGAATTTATTTTGGAACACAATGAGTATTTGATAAAAAAATAAATTTCAGAGACTAAAGATCTATGTTTAAATTTGTAGGTAAATGTTGATTTCTAAGATACCCCATCGTAACATGTTCAAAATAGTGTTGTTATTTACAAAACGTTTTATAGGATTATCATAAATATTATGTTATCAATTTTTTAAATGATTAAAAATATCTTATGTAAGAAGTGTATCATTAATATTAACTTGAAATATTTATTTTTGAGATTAGAATAGATATTCATATCTTATTAATTTTTCACATTCGATAATATTATTTTTATTTTTAATTGAAACATTAGATTAGAAATGAAATTAGTTTTCCAAACATTATATGATCATGTAGTCACATAGTTTGAATTAAACCATTACAATGTATTATCAAAAATATTTTACCATATGTGATAATTCAAAACATGATATATTTATGTTTCAATATTGTTATTTACTATGTATTTTTTGTTTTATATATGTTGAAATTATGACTTTATTATTGAAAATATATTACGATTCCATCTACTTTTATGGTTTGTGTAGAATTGTAATATAATTTATGAAATTTAAAGATGTTGAATGAACTAAGAAGAGTTATTATATAGTTTTTTCATGTTTATGTCATAATAAAACATTAAACATCATTCAATTTATTATAAAACTATACTGAAATTTATTATATATAAAATATTGTAACATCTGCTAGAAATGAGGACCAAAGATTTATGCTATAGTCATTTCACACTATAATATAAAATTTTAATAATGTTTTTATGAGGTATTGATAAATTAAATTAATGATTCTATTATTTAATTTCTTATTCTATATTGTTCCAATGAACTATGTGGATTTTATGGCATTTTTTGAGGACATTATGGATGAATTTTAAATATTGAATCATTTTTCATATATTTGTTTGGGAAATAATTTCCCTTCTGCATGGATCGTTATAAAATTTCATATGAAGGTTTATAATAATTTATATTTTCAATAGGGGACTGGTTATAAAAAATGATATAACTACTCCAACATTCAATATATCAGTCTAGGGATTGAGCTGGATTTTTATGGGAAGAAGAAGGTGAAAAATCATAAATTGAATTAAATAACATCATTTGGATTAAAATAGATCAATTTATGTTTCTTGTAATAATAATTCAAATATATTTATTTATATTTCTCATTATATCCATGTACAGATATAATCACCATATTCAAATTACATTAAATATTTATTTCTGATAATCAAAATATATGAAAAAGGATAGTAACTAACGAACACAGACAATCCACCTGATAAATTATATTAGTGAATCATAAATGAAATTTGGAGTTAATGTTATATTTTACCCCTATCATTATATCTATTAATAAATCCTTAAATAATTACTTTATGGCCAGAAACACTAACTAGAATACGAGAACCAATTTTTCTATGTGAGAAATGATTGAAATCATTAACTGACACACCTCTCAAAGCTTAAATTTTTCTTGGACACATATTTATATATTCAATTTATCTTAATGTAGGATTATATGTTATGTAATATCCCAATTATTTTATTCAATTTTTTTCAATGATTAATATATTATTTATGAAATAACCATGAAAATTAATTCTAAACCCTTTTCTTTTATGAATGATTTAGGAATTTGTTTATGATCTATTTGGTATTAAAAAAACATTACAAAAATCATAGTGATTATAAAATTATATTATATAATAATTAGTATAATATAAACTATTTCTCATGGGATATACTCAAAACCATTCTATTCTATACCATATTAGTAAAATGTTAAAATTATAAATTATAAATTTCATTATATGTGATATATTTTGAATTAATAATGCTACAATCACTGATCATGACCGGACAACTATATAATGGGTGTGTTATTAAATAAAAAATATTGTGACTTATTTCCCCAATAAACAAGTTTTTTGGATGAATGGTTCTATTCTATGGGATATCATGTTAAAAGATATTTTTATATTATTTTAGGGGGCATATTTATTATTTAAATTTAGTTCATATTATTTTAATAATTCTTATGGTGTGTCATGGTTGACTCATGGTTTTATAAACCTAATCTATTGTACGAATTGGATATTTTTATTTTTTTATGTTCTAACTCTTTATTGAGTTATAATAATAACTTCCATTTTTTATGTTGATGACCTTCTAAGGATGATCCTAGTGATATGATTATATTGAGTTGTAGTTCAACAACTCAATTACCTATACATGTAGAATTATTGGTCATCAAGATAATTATAGTAGTAGAACTTGGTATTGATTTGTCAAACTATTTGTTCTTGTGTGTCGGTGGTAAAATTATATTTTCATATTATAAATGTATGTACTCTGATGATAATGTCTCTTAATTAAATTATTTATATTTTTATAACAATATTTATACTATTTTATGTTTGTGTTTTTATTTTTTTAAAATATTTTTTATTTCCAATACATGAGAGATATAATATAAATCCCATTTAACGGAATATGATCTTGGTGGATTGTTTTCTACCAATTTTTATCATTTTTTCATTGAATAAAATATCATAAATATTTAATTATCGATTACATTTTAGGGTAAAAATTCAATTAGTTCAATTATAACATCAACAACAGTCACTGTCATTTGAACTATAAATGATAAATAATGAAATTATTTGAACTTTAAAGTGTTTTTAGAGATGAATTTTCATAAATTAGGGGGGATTTGTTATTTAGTATTTAATTGGTATTTTCTATGGATTATAATTCTGTTGAAGGTAACAATTTTTTTTATAAAAATATGTATTTATATCATAGGATTGATAGTGTTGAGAAACATATATCACCTTGTTTAATGGCACTGGATGTGAATGTTGAAGGAATATAAAAAAGAATGTGTGGGTTTGAATTGAGTACATGGTAAAAAATTATATTTTATTTTTTGAACTAAGATAATGAACAAAATGTTCATATTTTTAGATAAACAGGGTCTTATAAATGTTTTGGAACAATTTTATGTTCAAGTGAAGTGTTTGATAATGTTTTTTTATAGAAGTAATTACATTAAAAATATATTTTTCATGACAGAATATTTATATATAATTTATCGAAAAAGTTACTAAATAAATATCATTCCACAATATATATTATGGTACCATAAATAATTTTTTGGAGATGATAATTCTAGGACTATTAAATTTTTCATGAATTTTAAACAAAAATATATGTGGTTTTTATATATCATAATGCATTATCATGTAAACATTTTTCATGTGTTCATATTAGAACTTTTAGGATATTAATTATGTAATGAATGGATTCCATTATTTGTGAAAGTGATGTTTCCTGACATTAAAACATTATGTTATACAAAATCAGTGTAGTGTATGAAAAGTGGATTTTGACTAGTCATTAACATAAATTGACAATTCCAGGGTTGGTATGTCATAATATATTAGAATTTTTAATTACACATTAATAATATTAGTTATAATGATAGAATTTTTAATGGAAATTTAAATTTTTAGGTATTTGAAATAATTTAATTTATAACGAGACCCAATATGCTGTAATGTGGACCGTTAAACCAAAAAATATAAATATATTTATGAATACCAAATTTAGTAATATTTTGTAATTATTGATGGATATGAAGTATATTTTTTATTTTAGGAGTTTGAGAGATTTTTGAATAATCTTTATTTTATTTATATTGAATTGATATTCCAGTCCATGATGTTTGAGAGTTAGTAATTAACTATTCAAGAATGATAAATCTATTTTCTTATTATGATGCATATCATCGTCACTCCCAAATATTATTCCACAAATACATACAATACATAATGTTTTTAATTATAATAATAAATTATTAGACATAAAAATACCAAAAATATATATAATATAATAATTCTATTGAATTAAATATATTACAATGACCATTTTCGATCAAATATTTAAAGAATCATAAAGAAAACAAGAACTAAACAAACCCATATTTGTTTCAAATGATGTATAATTTTATACCATTATATAACAAATTAATAATCCATGTTATGTTTTCATCATATCCCAAAAATTATCTCCACATGATTCCCAATTATATTTATCTTGTTTAACACATTTGATTATAATATGGGGACATGGAAACAAAACCATTGGTGAGATCAAACAATCAGTAAGAGAAATAGATAATAGAATCTGTCTACACATAACCATTTCAGGAAGAATATTGTTGGATTAAATAATAGGAATAATTTCATAAAAATCTAAAAATGATAGCTTGATATATCCCTAAAAATAAATGATAACATCAATAACAATTATAATTATTTCATACTAATTGAATTCATAATTTAGGATATAAAAAAAATTTGAAGGACTTATTACATGACACTATAAAGATATGGGGAGATGCGTACACAAAACCCCAAGTTGTCCTATATCATTAGGCTTGTCGATACATAAAGGGGATATATATTTCTGATCCACACCAATAACTTCTTTTTGTCAATTCACTCACAATAAGAGTCAACCAGACATTTCAGAACATTCCCTGAAGAACCCAAAACTTAATAATAACATGTATATATACCTTAATAAAAAAATATGGAATGTTAATACATAATCAAATATGATAATAGAAAATTATTATCATGAATTTATTTTATTTTCCCAATTTCAGTAAAATTTATAATTTGATTATAAATCATCTAGTGAAATAAATTAGATGGTAAAAAAATTCAATGTCATCATGTTAAACATTATCGATATATGAAAAAAAACAATTAGAATGAAAATACATTAACATTTTAATAGAATAATTTAATTTCAATGTGAGAATCATCCAATCGGAATTATGTTAAAAGTTATGTTCACAACATATATTAAAATTGGTCAATAGTAATGTCAATATTACAACAACATGTTAATAACCCATAAAATTCATTAAGGTTTACTTTCTCATAAAAAATATACATAGTGGAATAATGTAAACCTATAATGATATTTATATGCATGAAAAATAACCATAAAAAATAAATATTGAATATTTAAAAATGAAAGGATTAAGATTTTTTTTAGTTTCTTAATTTCATTCCCCAAAAATGAATAAATATTAGAGTATATGTAGGGAAAGCTAAAGTTTAGTAGGGAAAATAATTTTTATGAAGAAAATGGACATTTAAATGAAATAATAAAATATCTTATAGAAAAAAATTTAATTTTATTATAAAAGAAAATATTAAAGTTCCCATGAAAGGGTTCTTTTCATATGTTGCCATAGATATTCCATGAAAACCATTACTTTTTTAAAGATTGTTAAAAAAATATTGAATTTAAAATTCATAAATATTTTCATGGATATATTAATTGATGTATACAAAATATGTGGATGTGATTTGAAAATTCCATTTCTATTATATTCAAAACGCTATGGTTTAAAAAAAATATAAATTGTATAAATAATCATTATTTAATATAAATATATATTTTCCCCCAATGTGGTGGAGAAATAGAAATAGAATAAAATATTTGTGTTGGAAGACTTATCATGGAATAAAAAACATCAGGATGAAACAATGTATATCAGGTAATGAAGTCTTAAGTCATCAACATTTCGTATAGGAATCATACAAATAGGTGTAAATTTCTTTATAAAAAATGGTTTATGTGGTAGATAGTCACATTAAAAGAAAAAAATATAACATCACCTAATCTAAAACATTTCTCTAATTTTAACAAAACTTATTTCATATATGATGATCATATCTCAACAAATGATAATTTTAATACCATAATCTTTTAAACTGGGGTAACAAATTATTAAAATCAATTTAATAAAAAAATAATTTGTGGTAGTATTTCCCATGAGTAAAAATTATATTTTAAAAGGATAAATACATGGTAATTGAATAAACCATTAAAATATAAATATTTTGTATAACATAATCATTTCTCACTGAATTATAGTTTATGAAAAACAAATATTATGGTTGGATAATGTGTTTAATTAAAACTCTTTGAATGAGGGTGCAGTTACCCTAACCCTAGTATCCTAGAGATAGTGTCTTATTTATTAAATTTTTTAGTTACAATGAATCACATAAAAAGTTACCTAATATTATATAAGTCTTGGTAATAATAATATATACATGATTACCATATTACATTTTTGAACAGAAATTACAACATATCATTTTTTTGGAAAAAGTTATTCACTTTGAAATATCATTAAATATAAATAATATTACACTTAATCTTTTAGAAGGATAGGAAATAAAATATGGTTGAGCACAAAATGTCATTAATTATTTATTATAGATGAAGCTATCATGAACTAATACGATAAAGTTACATGGAATGGTAAAAAGTTGAACACACGTGCCATTTAAAAATATTAATATCATCATAAGAGAAGACATAATAAATATAAAAAGGAAAATACACAAACATTCATTCCATTTAATCAATAAAATGAAAATAATAACAGGATATATAGTAATCAATATTTAATGTTAAAAAACTAAATACTCATGCTTTTTAGTCAATAAACTATGTATAAATTATAATATGCTTCAATGGAAGGAGATAGAGACGAAGTCCCTTACCTTCATTCTGACTCGTCACGTGCAATCGTTTTGTTCCTATATAATTAAATTATGTTAATTTTTACTTGTAATAGAGACCTTCTCAGGTTTATCATTTATTTAATATCACTTATTCCCATGTTAAAAAAATTACATAATTATTTAATTTTATATCGTACGATTTGTCGATATTCGGTACATGAGTAGAAAATGAAAATGTTTTGATATAAATTGTCTCTATAGTAAAAATTCAATCATCTCTAGAATATTATTCATGATTTAAATATCATATATATCTAGTATTTTTTTATTTATAATATCCATATGATTTGTATATATGAAATGAAATACTGTATTCATGGAGAAGGTAGGTAGTATGTACGCATGAATGTTAATTCATTTGCTTTGAAATATTAAAAAATAATAATAAAATGTTCTTTATATTGTAATAATAGTGTTATATTAATGTCATGAAAGTATATAAAGTTGAATAATACCATTCTTTATATGTTCCATGTATAGTGGGATCAAGTCATATCCCTTTGAGGGGGAAATAGACCACACTTCCTCAAACGAAATTATCATATTTACACAATATGGGAAGCATAAGGTTATGTTTTAAATAAAAATGAAATAATGATAGAGAACAAATAAATATAATAAATATAATATATAAAATATTTTCCAATATAATTTCCACCATTATAGGTGGTAGGGATAATTGAATAATCATCGTTTCGTGGAACAGCAGTTCACCGTACACAAAAAAACAATAGGTTCGTTACCCATTAAATGAAGGTGCATGTAAGTGTAGATTGAAAACATAGAATAAAAATAACCTACTATATTTTGGAAATTTTTTAATTTAATAATAGAATAAGAACATTATAGTTTGTGGAGAATGTAAATTAAACTAAATATCATGAGAGAAGGTGTTACCTATTAATTGGGTAACTACTTTTTATTTATTCCAAAAGGATTCCTTGGGAGGATTTCTACTAAAAGTGAGGCTTTTGGGAAGACGGTAGGGTTTCTAGGAATATTTTTGTCTGGGTCCTAGTAAATTCAATGTGATCTTGATGTGTGATTATTATAGAATAGATGGTACCTTTTTATATGAGAGGAAAGGGGCTCACATGGAAACTCTTAAAATTTTAAAATAATATAAATTAATTATTTTCATTAAAAATTCTCTATCATGGGATATGTCGAATATATGTTTAGAAATGTACTAAATCCACTCATTTAATAATTTTTAGACATGTATTGTTATTATTATAAACCTTGTCTTTTTAGTTTTCAATTAATAATTATTATTATTTTGTTAATTGGGGTGAAAACATTTTAATTATTAAGAGGATAGTAATTTTACTTATATGGTGCCAATTTCATATAATTGTACATTTAAAGACTTTTTAGACCTTATCATGGTCACTTTTTGATTTCAAAATATTTTTTTAGTATTTTAAAATAATTTAATAAATTATTATTTTTATAAAACATCAATGAATTAAAGTTCTACAACATTCATTTTATTGAATTTCAATAAAATCCAAACATAGCGATAACTTTGAAACAAAGAATTTTATAGTCTTATAACGTGTCATATTGTCCTAGAAAAATATTTTATGAAATAAATTATTTCAAATAGTATTTATTTTAAAAATTATAATATCATATATTTGATTCCATCATTAACAATGTAATTAATGCATCATCATTGGTAATAATTTTGTTTAATTATTTAATATCTAAAAATTATAAAAAATATAATTATGTATGAAATAATTATATATTTCTAGTGATAATTTTTAGTATAATATATAACTTATATAAACCCATATTAAAATTATTTTAGATAGAAGATATATCATTATATTATATTTTCCATTTCTTTAAATTAAATGTTTTAAGTGTCATAATCACACCCAAGTGGTTTCCAAATGAGAATTATTCATCCTAACGGTTTTATTGGTCATACATAAATCGTCCAATAGGATTATTACTTGTGTTAGGGTAGTTTTATATTATTATTATACTATTTTTACCCGTATTTACATTATTAACCCTTGAACCATGGTAAAAATAATAATTACTAAAGTTACTATTCATAATGTCAAATAATAAAAGGGACCTATTTAAAAAAATCAGAATTATAATTATAAATATGGTATTAATTTTTCCAAATTAAAAACAAATAACTATCATTAATTAATTTAAATATAATTACCATTGTCAAAACGATAAAAATGCGGTTTTTAAAAGTAAAAACCATCAATATTTTGACATGTGCTTATATCCAATTTCTAGGTGAAATAAAATCCTAAAAAATTATTAAATGATTAAAATAATCCAATTACACTTTAAACCAAATAAAAAACACCATCTAAATTTATAAATCATTTAAAATAAAAGGTAGTTTTCAATTAAAATGTTTTATTTTATATTATTAATTATAAAATAATTTTCATCAAAAAAATACGAAATTCAAAAAAAGTACATTTTAAAGACCATATTATAAAGAATAATATTATTTTTCAAATATAAAATATAATATTTTCAAAATCTATATTTAAAATTGGTTCTCTATCAAAAGGTGGTATAACTGAAATTTTGAAAAATACTTCTCTTATTCAAAAATATTGAATTTATTCTTATATTGTGTCTAAAAATCATTTATGTTGAATTTTAAATAATAAATTGAATATATTTCTTATAAATTTTATTTAAAAAACCATCAAGTGTGGATTTATTATTTTCTAAACAGACTTATTTTCATTAACTAGTTTTTAGAAAAAAAACATATCTCTAAAAAAATGGTTTTATTTTTATTTTTAAATAATTTTTTTTTTAAAATTTTGTCGTCGAAGCATTAATATATTATTAAATCAAATAACTCTTTTTAGTCTGGGTAGAAGGAGAAATATTACATATATAGAAGGCCCAAGGCCAAGTGGCCTAAATACAAGGCTTGAAACGCCCTTTTTGGCCCAAAGGACCCATCGTTGAACTGTACTGCTACAGTAGCCACACTGCTATGGTACCTTCTACAACTCTGCCATCGCTACAGTTCTGCTATAGTGTATCAGCCGCTATAGTACCACCACTACTATAATCTTCCACTACTACAGTACTGATACAGAACTTTTAGAGTACCCCTATAATTTTTTCCCTTATTATTTTTTTGTATATGCTAATCTTGTGTACAATGTAAGATTTCACATGAACCCATTATTGCATTTTTTGGGTACTCTATCAGACATTTCATCCTTTTATAACTAAAAATAATTTCTAATTCAAAAATATTAATATATATTAAAACATATTATTCAATAATTACATGATATTTTATAATATATATCCATATAATAATTTTTTTACAATTTGGATTGTTATTTTTATCCATTTCCTTTATAGTTTAACCCCATCAGTAAATCCATTTTTAGCTTAACCATGGAAAATAATTTGTATAATTTTATCTATTTACTTTGGTCAAACATTATATTTACCTTTTTATATAAACAAATTATTATGATTCCATTTATAGAATCCAATATTTAAAATTTCTTCTATGTAGGTGGAAATTTATAATTTGAAATTAATCCCACATATGTGATGACAACGTGTGTTTTTTAAGAGAAAATATTTAAAATATTAAAATTTTTGTATATCAAAATTGACTTAAAAATGATTAATATGTTAAAGATTTGATAAATAAATAGTAAATTTTTCTAATATTTATTTAATACTAATTAAAATGATACTTTACATTTATAGTTTCATTATTTTAAAAATATTTTTTCAACTATGTTTCTTAATGTTTAACTATTCATCAAAAAAATTCATTTTAGATTAATAACAACAACTGAATAGTAAAAAATTTTGATATTCATATTAAAAATTAATTTGTTGGTTTGAAAATATGTTTTTTAAAATTGAAAAATTTTAATTATATATTATGTTTCAAATGAGTGACTACATCATCTTTTAGAAAAAATACAAATTTTTATAAAAACATTTCATTTTTTTTAAATGATTTTATATTTTTAAAAAATATCTAATATTAATTTTCATAATGTAGTTACTATTTTTCATAACCACTATATTAATGGAATGTTTATAATTTCATTACTTATTATGGTAAATTGAGTATCCTGGATGTGAGTTCATCAAGCTATTGATGAGTTTGAATTTAACAAAATATAATTTTTTGGTAGTTTAAACATGGTGTTACATGTCACATACACTATCCAATATAAATGTCTTATTTCAGAATTGCATGATGTTACAAAGTGGGATTGTAATTGAACATAAAATTCCATTTTAAAAACATAATTCATGATATTATATCTCAAATAGGTTGTATAAATACTATATAAATGAAATTAGTAGAATAATATAATACATGTCTCAAAGTGATAAATTTTATATGAACACCATTATTTCATCCAAAATATTTTATGAACATAATAACCATAATAGAATAATTAAATTAATTTCATTAAATAATTACCCAATAAAATTATTTATATGAATAAAAAATTCAAGTTAAAAATTATAATCATAAAATATATATATCTATTAGTTATTTTTCCAATTTTTAAAATTTTGTGTATGTAATATTTTTCAATTCCAATTAGTTTCATAAAAACATTTTTTTAATGCATTATTGTTACATATTAATTCATTTAATATAAATAAATATTCCATAATAGATTTTATTTGATATTTAAAAAGGGTATAATTTAATTCCATGGTAGATTTGTGTTTAAAATATTGAATATGAAATTGATGATGATCATGTTTCGATGATTCATAACAAACAAAATCTTCTTTATTAATCATGATTTAAAATATTGATATAAAATTTATGAACAAAAAATAAAACATTATCTGAAAATTTATATCATATTATACAATCGAATAACTTCTTATTGTTATTTGTGTTCAAATTTAGTAGTACAATTCATCTAGGTAGTAAAACTAACTAGAACATTTGAATACCATCATTAATAGTTGATTATGTGGTGGTTTTGGTATGATATAATTTTATAATAAGTATAAGGATCATATTTAGTGATTATTTGTATGATATATTAGAATTTCAATTTATTATATTATTAATATAATTTATTTGAATTCAATAATTTGAAAAAAGATATCATTATCCACTTAGTTATCATGTTTTAATAAATATAATTAACATTAATAAATTATTTATCATATTATTACAATGTACTCACATTTTCCATTCCAAATACTTAATTATATCATAAATATTAAATTTATCATATAAACCCATCATCATGTCCTTCTTTAGAGGTTACTGATGAAATGATAAAATTGAAATCAATTTCTCCATTGAGGTTATATTCATAATGTACCCATGAAAAATGATATAATTTAATACAATGGTTAATGGATAATATGGTTCTTTATTTTACAATCACAAAAATAATAAAAAATTCATAATTATTTATTATATTTTTATAGTATTCTTTAATTATCTATTAGTGAAGGAAAATGATCATGTTGTTTCATGGAGGTGTTAGTGCTTATAAATGAAAGAATTGTGGTTGTAATTTTTTCTTATTATAAATGGAAAAGGTGATTATTTATTATTATCATAGAATAAAAAATTAATTATTTTACAAATTCATAAATAATTACATAGATATTTGAAAATTATAATTGGCCAAAAAAATATAATAAATTGGGGATAAGAAATAAAAATTACTCGCATTTATCATAATGGGAATTCCTTAGACGATCCATTTGAAATGGATCAAATTGCATATTCCTTTAGCAAGAAGCTCAAAATAGAGAAGGCTTCTACAATGGGAAATGAAAAAGGGTTGTTTTTATGAGAAAAATGATTTTTTATTACTGCCTTAATTGGTGTACTATGAGGACCCATTTTTTTGTTGATAATGACATTTTTGTAAATATTTAAATATAATATAATGGGAGAACATTAAAAATATTTAATTCATAATAAATGATAAATAAGTCAGTGAAAAATATAAATGTTCTATAAAGTATTCTTATACTAAAATATAGGCATTTTTTCATGTTTCAATACCTTTACCCTTTGAATTAGTAATTTTAACTTTTTAATGGTTAGCAGGGTAATAAGTTTTTACATAAGGTAAAATAATAATTATAAATAAATTTTTTTGGCTCCTATTAAAATATATATACCAAATGGTTCTTTATTTAAAATAAATTACATTTTATTATATATATATATCTTTGTGTTTGTGTGTGACTAAAACTAATATTTATATGAAAATCTATAATACAGATTGTTTTAAAAAAAACTTTATGTTCTAAAATATCAAATATGTGATAGTGAATTAAAACCTTAATTTTATAAAAGAATAAATCACTTATAAAATAATTATTGTTTCATATACAAAATATTAACAAAATAACACTTCATTTTTAGATAAAATAATTTCATAAAATCCTTGTTATTTATAAAAAATATAATTAAAACTATTTTCATAAAAATATATTCTTTTTTGAAATATATCAAAAATTATTTTTAAATTATTTTAGATGATGAATCAATTTTATTTTAATTTATTCAAAAATAAAATTCTATGTTTTTTAAATATTCTTTTTTTATAAAAATGTGACATACAATTAAATAATTTGTTTTAAAAAAATTAATTTTTTTAATATATAATATTATCATTCATATTGAATTTAACGTATCAATTAAATTATTAATAAAAATTATTCATATTAAAATTATTTTTATATTAATTAATCACAAGTTTCATTGAATGTAATTCCATATTTCATAGATAATTAATATTACAGAATGTAAACTTCTATGAATAAAATGATGGTATTAGTATTTTTATCTATGCTAGTAGAATTTCATCCATATTAAAAAGAATGCATTCAATTAATTCAATAAGAAATCCATTAATCAATTGCATGTGTTTATTACTTATAATTATATAAAAATGCTTTAATCGTCTAAAAATATAATTGTTTTATTTTAGTTCAGTGTTTCATGTTGCAAAAAATATCAAACACGTTTTTCATTGTTAGTGGTTGTCGTAATTTTTAAAACCAAGGGTGCTACATTCCACCCCCCACCCCATTTAATAAATTATATACATTCAATTTTACTCATCTAATTAATGTAATTTATAAAAGGAATTCATACTTAACCATATTACAAATGATGATCATAGGTTTTTTTACGATGAAAAATGATTACTACCTACATCAAACATTATTATAATTTATTTATTAAAATATTAATTGAATTCGTAATTTTATATAGAGTACTAATAATGGATGATTATCTACATACATAAGGAATATCATTTTAAAAACCATGTAATTTATTTATAAACTAATCACAACACTAGGGGTTTTTATTTATAGATAAAAAATATATTAGTTAATGAAATTATTCGTGATATTAGACACTAGAAATTTTGATTTAAAACTTATTATACACTATTCCAGTAGTATTTTCTTTGGTTCTCCTAATTTTCATTATTTTTTTTGATTTTTCCAATATTCACTCTTTCATTGGGACATTGATTTTCATAATTCATAACTCTATTCAAATTAAAGAAATATATTTTTGTATCACAACCCTTTCCCTTACACTTTTGATTCGGAAGACCTTCATTTCAAAATAAAAGTAATTTACTCTTTATGGAAATTTTCTCTTTGTTTCTTCAACCATTTTATATTGATTCAAAATTGAATCTATCTTCTTTCATTATATTCATCACTCGATCAATCACGAGACTCAAAATTTCACTTGATTAGTCTTATAGGGACAAAGAAAATATAAAATCTTCAATCATACATCATGATTGATAGTTTGAAATACTCCAATGTTTTCTCACTCCACATATAATTCTGATATTTTTTTATTGAGGTAATCATGGAATTTTCCATCACATGAATGATCCCATCTAGTTCTTGGTGTAAGGACACAGATTTTCCACATAAGTTTTTTTAATTATATGGAATTATTGCGAGTCTATGAAAATTGACCGTGCATGATTCCTAGGCCCGGTGTGCCTGGAAATAATTTATGAATTATTTTAAGGTACATTCATTAAATGTGTGGGAATCATTTTTTATCTTTTGAACTAGTGCTCAAATTAAAAATCTGAGGGCACTGTTGAATCTGCTGTGTCAAGATATGTTAAAATGAGGCTTGACTTCGACCATAATAAATCTGAAGAAAATGTTAGATTTTTTAATTTTTTAAAAGAATAATAAAATAACATTATTATTCTATTTTATTCTTTCTTTTCCTCCAATGGACAAGCTATAGTGGCGGGACAACCGACTTGTCAAGCCATTAAATTTCTTGATTCCTCAAATCCTCAATAACAGCATCGTTGGAATAAAAAAGGTTCCTATTAAATGAACCCTGATTAATTCGACGAGAGTTATAAACCTTCTCCCTCTCTTATTTATATGGAGCTTGGGGGAGGTATTGGCACAACTTCATCAAGTGACGATGTTCTAATAAAGTGTCACGATACAAATCACTTTAAGGATATAGCTATTTTGGCTGGTGGTGTCGAGCAACATCGAATCATGAACTGATGGATGGCATTTCAGCAACAACATTGGTGGCTTGTTGAGGGGATGACGAACAGCGAATCTTCTTCAATCACGAGCATTCTCTAATGAACATGAGGAATAGATTTTATTTATAATTTCAACTGGTTATTTAATCTTATTTCCTCCCTATTGTTTTCAAGCTAACACGAAGGACGCGGGCCAAACAAACATGGCCCGGATCCTCGGATACCTTATTTACCCTTGTGTTCTCCATGAAAGACCACTGGTGCGGTGACATCAGCTAGCCAAGATGTGGGAGGCATTCCTTTATGTGCTGCATGACGGGTCACGACACTATGCGACGGCAGTTAGTGAAGAGGCCGGCACCAGCCGACTGCTGAGGTTGTGTGGTGCACGGTCACTCGCCACCGGTGGGGAAGGTCATGACCGAAGCCGCGGTGGGTGATGGTGATGGCCAGCTCGAGCCGGCCACAGATGGCGGAGGCGGAGCAGTGTGCCGTCGTGCACCGCTGTAAGAGGTTATGGCTCAAAGTTGCGGCAGTGGAGGAACCTGACATCCTGTCGGTCCCATGGTGACAAGTTGGTGCACCGTCGCTTCAGAAGCCAAACAAATTCTCATTCATTTTGGAAAATCGGGGTGACTCCCCCCAGTATAAGCTAGTGTTGGGCCCGCTCCATCTGGCCACACATGCCCAGCGGGCCACATCACTGCAGGCTAGGCCACACATGCACTATGAGCCGCCCATCCATAGGCCAGTCCATGAAAACCCAGCAGGCCGCACCCCTGCGGGCCGAGCTGCACGAGCCCAGCGAGCCATGCCTCTGTAGACACTCAAAACCAAATTGTTTATAAGTCACATATCGGATGTCCGATTGACACACTATTTTCATGTTAGAGCCATTACGACATTTCTATCCTTTGGGTTACTTATTTATGAGACTTCATTCCAATTGAAATATGAGTGATGTCTTATGGAGCGGTTCTCCAAGTATCAAGCATTTTATTAGTGGGAATCTAGTGGCAGGCAATAAGGTAGAGTTTGGTGCCAGATCATATGGAGGATAGTACTGAGCAATCCTATGTGGGTCAGCACCAATTGATCTTGTGTGGGTCAGATCCTGTGTGGGTCATTGCTTAGTGATCTTGTATTGGCCAGTGCATATCGATCTTGTGTGCGTTTGATCCTGTGTGGGTCAGCGCTCAGCGATCCTGAATGGGTCAGTTCATACCGATCATGTGTGGCTCAAATCATGTGTGGGTCTTGCAGGAGTTAGTACCCATCGACTTCGGGCGTGTCGTATCCTGTGTGGGTCAATGTGGAGGTTAGTACCTATCGATCTTCTGTGGGTTAGACTCTATATGGTTACCAGTAGTTCCTCTTTACAGAATAAGGTGATCTAGCTTCTTGACTAATCATATGTACTTTTGTACCTTACTTATATACATGGTGTGAGATGAGCCTTTTAAATTCGTGGTGTTACATGTGTGGTACTTTTACCTTCTTGGGGTTATCTTTGTGGTGTTACCTATGTCATACATTTTCCTTGGTGGTTTTACCTTTGTGCTACATTTACTTTTGTAGTGTCGCCTTTGTTGTATTCTTCCCTCATGTATGAGATGAGTATATCTTGATAACCTAGGTATATGTATGGGCATATACCTATGTAGAGTTGTTGACTACTCTGTTCTTTTTGGTTGAGGTCTTTCTTTGTGGTTTTTTCCTTTGTGAAACTCTAGGAGACCTTTGGGGGTCTCGGGTTCCCTAATGTGTATTTTTATACTCATCCCTGCATGGGCTATGCCTGCACACTGGTTTTTCTTGTGCAGATGATGGACAACATTGATCATGGTTGAAGGAGATAGGACAGGATGGTGCTCGGAGGTGGACATTTGACTTTAAGTGTTGTAGTTACTACATATCTTGAGTTGTACCTATCCTTCAGGTAGGATCTTTGGTGAATTATCCAGGAGCTGTTTTTCTCTCTTTATTTGTACTTGTAATTTTCAATTGGGCTTGTGTTTCGGCCCCTTCACTTTTGGTACACATTTTACTACATCAGTTTACATTGTGATTTCTATATGTTTTTTTCTCAGTTGGTTTGTTTGTTCAGGTTTAAAAAAAATTCCTTCATGTTCTTGAGGTATGCCTTTTCAGTGCTAGTCGCCATACCCTGGCCTATGGAAGACGGGCTTGGGGTAGTCACGGCATGGGTGTCGGTGGATGGGTTGTTACAAAGTGGTATTAGATTAGTTGGTTCTACTGAAGAACTAGGAATCTAATATTTTCAATGTGGTGAGAGTGTCAGGTTTTATGAGTGTGGTTTTCAATTTGGAAAAGTGAGTGTTGGTGCGGTGATAGACATATCCATAACTCAGGACCCTGAAATGTGGTTTTTGGCTCAGTGCATGAAAACACTGATTGCGTGTGTTTTGAAATGATTTCTTGTGTTTTATTTGAGTCAGCTCACCATGAATAAATAAATGATTATTGTGCACCTATTTTGTTTCAGGATTCCTCCATTTGTCCAGCCATCCCAAATTCCAGAGAGAGTATATAATGATGTCCCAATGAGTGATGAGGCTCGGTGCAGGGCCCTATTATGAAAATAGTACCATCGGGTGGTGCACTAGTAGCACCACCACCTGTTGGGAAACAGATTCCACCAGCCCCACCCACAATGGTTGCATGCCGACTGAGTGTGTTGCTTGAGTTTCAGAAGCATAGATCTCTGAGGTTCTGAGGTAAGATAGTTCCACATGCAGTTGAGGACTGGATGGAGGCTGTGGCTAGATTTTTTTTCTTAGTTGGGACCCCAACTGATCTGATGGTGATTCAAGCTTCCAGTCTCTTACAAGGAGCATCTATGAGATGGTGGGGTCTGAAAATCTTGTTACACAATTTGGCGACCCTCACCCAGGAAGACTCCGTGGGCCTTTTTATGGATGATTTCATCCTAGAGACCCTATGCTCAGTGCATATACTAGTGCTATTGCACTTACATTAGGGCAGCCTGACCGTGGCTCAGTACTCATTTAGGTTTACCGACCTATCACACTACTCTACTGACATGGTGTGAGACCCTTTATTCAGAGATATGACCTTTGACTAGGGACTTAGACATCAGATCAATTCTTCGATGGTATCTATCAGTATCCTGACGCATGCTATAGTGTTTGAGAGAGCACTCTTGGTGGAGATATTCCTTTCAGAGAAGAAAAATACTGCAAGAACCACCACTAGTCGATACGTAGCGGAGTCCTCTGCAGCTGTTAGGTGGAATATGAGACATAGGTCTAAGCAGGCCAGACCTTATGGTGGATGACTCGAGGTGGCTGGTTCGGAGATGCGAAGCTCTTCAGGAAGAAGAGGTCTGCTGGGAGGCATGGTTTGCTTCACGTGCGGTGGGCAGGGCCACCTGGATCACGACTGTCTAACCAGTATTACTGACAATCATCAGATGGTCGAGGGACCACCGAGGCAGAGGGAGGGGTTCGAGCGAGGAGGTCTACAAGGAAGAAAACATGGCAGAGAAGCATGTCATGCGGATGGTGGTGGATTATGGTTCGAGGTTCTACTACCACCACCTCTAGGTGGTCCACCGCAACCACAAGGAGTGGTTGGACATGTGCGAGTACAACTATAGGTAATAGAGTCCTATGACCACAAAACTCATGATATGATTATATGTACGATATATTTATATTCCACCAATGTTTCGGTACTTATGGATATAGGTTCTATTCACTCTTTCATTTCCACAACAGTGATTCTAGTCTTGGAGATTCTTGTGGAGTTGTTGGCTTGATACTTACGATTAATGACTCATAAAAGTGAATAATTGATGATTTCTCATTGGTTCAGTAAGTGTGAGTTTACTCTAGGGGGAGAGAGCTTTAGTTGAGATCTTCTAGTAGCGGTGTCGAGGCCTTACGATGTTGTATTTGGTATGAACTGGTTATCCATAGTCCATGATCATATTGACTGTATTAGGATCAAAGTGCAGTTTTCCATGAGGATGGGATCAGGTTTTTCATTAACATCGAGAAAGGAATCTTTATAGAATATGATTGAATTTCCTGGAGGAAGGTGCAACCTATCACAAATTAGTTGTAAATTCATACCCTCATGGCAGTTGATGTTATGATTCTGATCTATCATGAAGAGGTGGACCTATATGCTGATGTCTTTCCTGATGAAGTTTGGGGACTACATCCATGCGGAGAAGTAGACATTTATATTTTCTTGTACCCCTGGATGGTACTGCTATCTACACAGGTATATCGGATGTCTCCCGTGGAGATTTGTGAGTTACGGTTACAACTAGAAGACTTTAAGAGGAATGTGTTCATAACGCCTAGTGTGTCCCCATGGGATGCCCTAATTTTGTTTTCCAAGATTGAAGAAATCTGAGTTTGAGACTCTATGTGGACTATCAGCACTTGGACTAGGTGACCATGAAGGACAAGTGTCCACATGTAGGTATTGATGATCTCTTTGATCTGTTGAAGGGAGATCGATGGTTTTTGACGATACACCTCAGATTAGATCAGGTTATCATCAGCTCAGGGTACGAGATGAGGATGTGTAGAAGATGCCTTTTAGATTTCAGTATGGACACTATGATTTCATAGTTATGCATTTCGGTGTGTCCAAATCCCTTACTGTGTTCATGGGACTAATGAACATGATCTTCCAGCATTACCTCGATCGCTTTATGGGGGTCTTCATCAAAGAAATCTTTTTGTACTCAATGATTGAGGATGAGCATGCCCATCATCAGTAGATTATTATGGATACAATCTGAGTGCACCGGCATTATGGTAAACTCCTGAAGTTTATTTTTTGGGTACGAAAGGTCCACTTTCGAGGAGACATTATCACAAAGTCTGGATTTGTAGTGGATTAAATAATGATAGGGGTTGTGCTGGATTGGGAGCCACCCAAGAGTGTGACCGAGGTGCGGAGTTTCCTGGGATTGGCTGGGTACTACCGGATATTCATACCCGAAATTTTCATAGTTTCGGCACCCTTTTTAGCGTTGATGAAGAAGGGAAATCCCTTAGTGTGGATGGAGAGATTACAACAGTGTTCTCAGAAGTTTAGGAAGATAATGACGAGTTCCCACATCTTGAGGCTACTAGAAGAGGGTGTTGGTTATATAGTCTATTGTGATGCATTAGGGGCCAGAAATGGATGTGTCCTGATATAGGAGCGAGTAATGATCGTTTATGGCTCTCAGTAGTTGAGAAAAAATTAGTAGAACTATGCTACCCCTGACCTGGAGTTAGTAGAAGTGGTCTTTTCCTTGAATAAGTGGTGACATTAGTTGATGGGAGAACTTTTTACAGTCTACTAAGACCACAAGAGTCTTTTGTATATATTCTCACAGAAGTACCTAAACCTGAGATTGTGACGATGGGTAGAGTTCCTCGGGGACTGTGAATTCGAGGAATCCTATATATTTGGAAGGGGAAAGTAGTGGATGACACACTCAGCAAGATTTCTAGTCTATAGTGGCAGAGTGAGGATACAGACCAACTATCTGCTTTGCAGATATCCTTTATGGATAGAGATGGTGCAGCCTACCTCCAGTCTATGACTCTCACTCCCCCACTTCACTAGTAAGTTCGGGAGGCACATCTTGGTGACATTGACTATGAGGCATGGCGTGCTTAGATATACATAGGATATGTACTTGATGGATTTTCGTAAGGTTTGAAGAATGTCGTCCTCTTTATAGGATTCACCATGGTAAAAGTGGTGCTACAAGAGTAGGTGTTTAGAGAGTTCCATACGTACCCTCTAGAGGTACATCTTCGTGTGGCGAAGATGTACCAGAACCTTCATCATCAGCTCTGGTGGCCAGGGAAGATGAAATATGTTGCAGATTTGTTTTCATGATGCCTCACTTGTCATTAAGTGAAGGTCGAGCATTAGGTTCTAGCAAGCCTAGCACAACCACAAGAGGTTCTGGAGTGGAAGTGTGATGTTATCTCCATGGAGATTGTGAAGGGGATACACATACTTCCAAGGGACATGATTCCATATGGTTGATAATTGACCGACTAACCAAGTCGGCCAACTTGCTACCCATATGAGATTAGAGATCCGAAGAGGGTTTGTGATGCCTCTATTTTAAGGAGATTGTACAACTTCATGGGGTTCCATCGAAGATTGTCTCCAACCTTGATTCATGTTTTACATCCTGGTTGTGGAAGGGATTATATTAGGAATTCCGGACTCAGCTATGTTTGAGCAGTGTCTTTCAACCACAGATGGATGGACAGATAGAGCGGACCATTCAGACAGTGTAGTACAAGATATGTGCTGCATCCAAGAATTTGGTTGTAGTTGGGAGTATAGCTTTCCCTTGGTGGAGTTTTCATAAAACAACAACAATCACTCCACCATCGATATTTCACCATTAGAGGCCTTATATGTTCAACCTTTCATATCACTTCTATGATATACACACATAGGGGAGTCATCACTTATGGGTCCAGAGTTGGTAAGGTCAACTATTGAGAAGATGCAGATCATCCAGGAGCATAAAAAAACTACACAGAGCAGATAGAAGTCTTATGCTGAAAGGATATAGAGGCCCTTGGAGTTCAAGGAGGGAGACCTCGTCTTCCTATGGGTCTCACACCGATGAGGTCTGTAGTGAATTTGACGAGATAGAAATCTCTCACCGAGGTTTATCAGACCTTTTCTAATTCTTCTTAGGATTGGAGAGGTAGCATACCTCATGGAATAACCATTGCAGTTGGAGAGGGTAAATAACGTCTTCCACGTATCCTAACTGAGGAGATACATGCATGACCCATATCACATCATCGACAATGGAGAGTTGGACATTGATTATGGGGAAACATTTATGTATATTATAGTGGAGATTTAGGTTTGACATGAGAAGGTCCTTCATGGATGATTGATTCCTCTTGTGCATGTTTGCTGGCAGCACGAGAACCTCCAGGGGAGCACATTGGGGAGAGAGGCTCCAATTCGTGTTATGTACCCCCATTTGTTTTCATAGTATATATTGTTGATTTCGGGGAAAAAATCCCCAAGGTGGGTAGACTGTAAAGACCTGGATTTTCCATGTAATTTTTAATAATAATATGGAATTATTTCTAGTCTACGAAAATTGAAGGTGCATGATTCTCTGGCCCGGTGTACTTAGAATGAATTTCTGAACATTTTTTAATGTATATTCATTAAATGTGAGGGAATTTTTTTCTATCTTTTGAACCAGATCTCGGAATAAAAATATAAGGGCGCCACTGAATCCGTAGTGTCGTGACTTTCTTATGGGATGTTTCACATCGACCATAGTATATCCGGGGAGAAAGTTAGATTTTAAACTTTTTAAAAGATTAATAACTTAACTTTTTTATAATTTATTTCATTCATTTACTCAAATGGACAAGCGACAGTGGTGGGACCAATGACGTGTCAATCCATTACATTGATTGACTCATCAAATCCTTTGTTTCAGCATCATTGGAATTGGGAAGGATCCTATTAAATGAACACCCAATAATTCCATGGGTGTTACTCACCCTCCCCCTCTCACATTTATAGAGATTGGGGGTTGGAATTGTCTTGGATTCACTAAGAAAAAAGGTTTGATAACTTTTGGAGACGCCAATATTATGGAGGATGGAGCTGGTTCTAGCAGGCAGTGACGAGTTCCCCCGAATAATGAACTGAAGCAAGATGTTTGAGCAGAAACGTTGGCAGCTTGTTGTGTGGATGAAGAACAATGACTCTTCCTCAATAGCTTGCATTATCCAATGAACATGAGTTAAAGATTTATTTTTCTTATAATATCAAGTGATTTTTGAATCCTATTTCCTCCTTCATGTTTCCAAGCTAACGTGAAGGGAACGGGCCAAAAAAATTCCCCGAACTCTCTGATACCATGTTTACCCATGGGTTCTCCATGAAAGACCGTTGGTGCGACGACACCAGCCGGCCAAAAAGAAGATGGTGCGCCGTCACGCGCCACAGAAGGAGGACGTGACACTATACCTCAACTGTTAGTGGAGCGGCCAACATTGGCCGACCGTAGATGAGGTGTGGCTCGTCGTCGATGGGGAAGGCCACGACCGAAGCTGTAGTCAGTGAAGAGGACAGCCATCTCGAGCCGACCGCAGAAGGCAGAGTCGGAGTGGCGCACTGTCATGCACCGCTGGATGAGGTCGTGGCTCAAAGGCGTGATTATGGAGGGACCCTCCCTCCTACGGGTCATACGGTGACCGGGCTGCACCCCGTGGCACCGCATTTTCACAAGGAAAAAGGCCAATCTGCCATTCGGGAGAACCAGGGGTACTCCCCCCCCATAGTGTCATCTAGGGTAGGGCCTACTCTAGCGGGACGCCCATTCCCAATGACCAAGTCACCACGGGCCACACCAGATGCTCCTAGTGGGCCATGCCTCACCATTCCGGGCCGTGTAAGCCCAGCCGGTTGCGCCTCCGCCAGTCTGGCCGGGCCACGCATGTTGCAGGTCGGGCCGGACCGCAGCCCCTAACCACTAGGTCATACCTAGACATAGTCAGTTTCCCATGAACTCAGTTGGGTCGGCCCGACAGGTCGAACTAGACCCTGACCCTTCCAGGCCAGTTTCACCTAAAAAACCATAACATGAAATCGATGAGTCTGTTTGACGAACCATCTATAGCATTGGGAGCCTTGGAGAGAGGTGGTACTTTTTGTATACTCCACTTTATTTTTGGTGAAATTTGGAGTATGTCCGGGTTGATTCGAATCCAAATTCAACTGGGCCCTCGGAACAAAAATTATTATAAATTACAGACTTGGAGTTTGATTAACGCACCGTCTATCATGTTGCAACACTTACGACATGGTGGTTTTATGGGCTACTTACTCTTGGGACATCATTCTGGTTGAAATAAAACAGATGGGTTGATGAGTGGTTCTACCAGAATTAGGCATGCTATGAGTGGGAATCCAGTGGATGGCAATGAGGCAGAGGTAAGATACAAATCATATAATGGTTTGTACAGAGCGATCATGTGTGGGTCAACACCTTTAAATCTTGTGCGGCTCAGATCATGTGTTGTTCAGTGCTCAACGAACCTGTGTGGGTCAGCGCATACCGGTCCTATGTGGTTTAAATCCATTGTGGGTTAGCACTCAGCAATCCTGTATGGGTCAGTACATACCAATAATGTGTGGGTCTTGTGGGGGTTAGTAACTATGGATACAATGTGTTTAGACTCCTTATAGTCAACAACAGTGCCCCTTGACAGAATATGGTGATCTTTCTTTTATACTAATCATTTTTACTTTTATGAAAAAATTATATACCTGGTGTGAGTTGAGTCTTTTACCTTCACGGTGTTACTTTTGTTGTAGTTTTACCATTGTGGCATTATCTTCGTGGTGTTACCTTTGTGATATTCTTTCCTCATGTACGAGATGAGTATATTTTGATAACATAGGTATATCTATGGGAATATACCTAAGTAGAGTTGTTGATTACTCAGTTCATTGTGGTTGCGGCCTTGTATTGTGGTTTTTTCATTATGGAACTCTAGGAGACCATTGGGGGTCTCAAGGTCCCTACTGAGTATCGTTTTACTCACCCTTGCACATGTTATTCCCTCACCTTGTTGTGTCTTGTGAAAAATACATTCATCATTGTTCGAGGCTAAGGTAGCCAGGACATGAAGGTGCTTAGAGGTGGACCTTTGATGTGACATGCTGCAGTGACTACTGATCATGAGTGGTACCTACCCTTCAGGTCGGATCCATAGTAGATGATCCAGGAGTTTTTTTTCCCTTTTCAGTTGAACTTGTACTTTTTAGTTGGGCTTGTATTCCGACCCCATTATATTCAGCACGCATTTTACTACATCAGTTTACATTGCAGTTCCTACTTGTTGTGATCTCGGTTTGTGTGTTTTTAATGTTTTAAATTCAATGCCTTCCTGTCGCAGGGATACGCCTTTTTGGTGCTAGTCTCCAGCACCTAGCCTATGGAAGGTGGGATTGGGGTAGTCAGGGGATAGGCCCCAGGGGAAGGGTCGTGAGATGAGAAATTAATCAAACTCAAATAGTTAACATGAAAAACAATAAAATAAAAACATAGGGTAATTATCATAATCGAAAACATAAAAATAATTTACCCATAAAACTCTTTACTCTTATCAAAACATTAAACTATAATTCATTTAGTTAAATACATATCAATAAATTTTTAACCTGTGTTGATATATATTTATTTATATTTTACTTTTCAACATAATCAAAAAAAATTATTATACAAAATTACTATGTTATTTAATAAATTATTAAAAAACCATAAATCCATGAAATATATCATATTAAAATTAAATATATCTGTTACATAGTAGAAAATATATTAATTAAAATGTATTATTATATTTGAATATATATATAGTAATATCAATTATTCATGATAACCTTCATAAAAGGATATATGTCCTAAGCATATTCAAATCTAATATAATGTTCTATAAAAATTTCGTGAATTATTTAAACATTATCCCTTGGGATATTTATTCAAGGTATTCATATAGTCCTCTTTTCCAAGAACATGGTAACAATTGAGATAATTCCCAACAATCTATTTTCTGGTTTATTACCCATAACTAAATCTTTTCAATAACCTTTTTCCCCTTATAGAATATATATTAGGATATCATCTCTATGAAAACCGCATATTAAAATGTAACAAAATTTATGGATAAAATCCCAATAATAGAATTATCTCTTAAACACATCTATAGAGTCTTCACTAAAAAAATTAATATCCAAATCCCAAAATAAAATATTTATTATATCATTATAATTAAATCATATACATATCCAAATAGGTTAACTAAATATTTTATATTATTACCTACCTCTATTCATCAATAAATATATTTTCATCAACATACATCATATTATCCAATGTTATTTAAACCCTACTCTAAGACCAACTAGGAGACCCTATTTAACAACCTATGATTTCGCATTATGTTAGTTTTATGTATATATTTATTCAATATTATTTCTAAGATGAAAACCCAAATTAGAGATAATAACAATGATATATTTCAAATATTATATATGACCATTAAATCATAGTAATTAAATTTCCAGGATAAATTTAATTTATAATATCAAAAATCCACAAAATAATGTTATAAGTATATGAATTGAGAAGAATTTTAATTACATAAGAAGCCGATTTATCTGAACTTTGAATGGATGTGCCTTTGTTATATATTATTCGTGATTAAACCTATGATGAACATAAAAAAATATTATTTTTAAAAGACATTATAACAGATATGTTCATGCATAGATAGATTTTTAATAAACCCATGAAAGTTGAGTCCCCCCATAAAATTACAACCTGTGTTTACCTGAACCATAGGTATTATATTTTGATAAAAAATATTTATTGGATTATAAAATATATTTACATCAAAATATAATAAATTATTTACATGTGTAATTATATCATGAATTTGTATACTTTTTAAAATTCAATGTTTCAAAACCCACATTATAAATAAAAAATATTTCTTTTGGATATACAAATATTACGTAATGGAAGTATTTTTATAATTTCTGGATAATAAGAAGATAATAGTACATAATTTTACATATTAATTTAATAACACTCAAATTATATTACTAATACGAATTTTCCTACAAATTGGATTTCGTAACGTATGGTGTATTTAATTAAAATAAATTAAAAAAATAAAGACTTCAGATTTAAAATATTGACAATATTTTGGGATTTATTTGGAATATATTATCATAAGATTAATGTTTTATAATTATTTATAAGATATATATTTTGTTGAAAAACACTGGATTTTGGAAAATTTTAAATTTGAGGATTTTATCAATATATATGCATGTCCTATTAGATTTAATAACTATTAATGTAATGAATTTTTAAATTAATGTATTATATTATGAATTTTAAAATATTATATACACTTCTAAATCCTATGGTCAAATTTTTTTTATCTAATGAAAAATGTTGTTATATATTAAAGAAAATGAAAATTTCATTTCTTCTTCTCTTTTAGTGAATTAATTTCATAGTTAGGTAATGTTTCATTTTCCATTATATACTCAAAAATTAAATTCAATTGATAGTATATAAATTTATTGATCCAAATATAGAAACAATGACATTTTTTTCAATTATAAATTTAAAATCATAAGAACGTTTTAAAAAGAACTGTTATATGATTATACATGTTTTTATATTAAAAAAATTTATACCTGTAGAAATTTAATTTGATAAAATTATTTTCATATTTTAAAATAGAATATTCATATTTTGTAATCATGTTAATTTCATTCTCCTTCATTATTATTTATTAATAAGGCTGAAATTTATTTACCCTGTTTAAAAGTTTAAAATGTAAAAATTCTTTTACCAAGCGGGAAATACCAAAACATATTGAAATTGTTTTCCCTAATCTATGGTTGAGGTGATTCATGAAAAATCCTCACCCACTATCTTTATGTTTCCATTTTTAAATCTCTTGACTGTTTTGTAGTGAAATTCAGTTATGGAAATTCAATACGTATTTTCAAAACTATCCTTCATTAAACTTATAGAAATGTAACAGTGACCCCACATAAAGACATACATGTTCTTTTATTTTATCCTTAAATATCTGAAATTTTAAACATAATAGAATTTTATGTCATGAACACAATCCATTGGCGACAAAATATTTATCCTAATCCCTCCAATTTCATTGTGTAATCAAAAGGAAAAAAGTCTTTAATTCTATGTATTATCTATTTCCTATGTTTATCTTCCAAAAATTATTTTTAAAAATACATTATCAAAAAAATATGATGAGTAGTTCAATAAAATATATGTCAAAATATGATGTTATATTAGTTTCACTACCCTTATTCATTCAATTTCTTCAATAGATAAAAACAAAAGAATTTCAATTAGGGATGTGTGGGCTACCCTCTCCCAATAGATATTCATTATTCACATTTCCTCTAGTGTTTAATTATTTATCCAAAAAATATTCAAATATGATTCACCGTACTGAAATATATATATATATATATTATCACATATCTTATATTAAATTTATTTTTAAAAAATATTAATATCTCCTTAAACATGAACACTAATTGAGTTAATTCATGTTCACTTCTTTGTAAATTAGAAAACATATGTGTATAATTATATAAAATTCTATTATGGATGAGAATGAGAACTTGAATAAATGTGTTAAACTGATTTATTTCATTTTGAATCGATGGATGAATAATATTTATATCTAAACAATAATACCTCTAAAAAATAATTAATAATGAGTTAAAAAAAATAAAAATACATTGTTATGTTTATAAAATAGAATATTATGGTAGATAGGTTTTTTAAAGGAAAATAAAGATTCATTGTATAATCTAATAAATAAGGTGAGTGTTTTTCATCTCAACATCTCTTTATAGGGGGGTGTTTTAATTTTGTGCACCAATTTTTTATTTTTATGGTGTATTTACTACCAAAGAATGAATTTTTTTCATTATCCATGATTTTATTGAGGGGATTTATGTAATTTATGTAATTTTGTTATATTTATTTTTTCAATACCTTTTGATTACATAAGTACTAATGTGGTATGGGTTTTTTTATGACTCAAATATCTTATATGTTTCATAATCAATCGTCTCAGTCAACTATCTTTAATGATTGATATATTATCACCAAAGATGATATTATATTATATTTTAACATTATTTTTTGTTTTCATTTAAAAATATTCATCCTTTATGATTCTATTATTTCTTTAAAAGTATTTATTTAAGATTAGTAATCATTACATTTACATGATTTTTTTATCTATATCAATGTTTTCAGTTCCCTCTAATGTTATATTTTTTCTATTTAAAATTCCTTTAGTTATTATCTATAATTTTAATTTTATTCTCATTCATTCATTTAGAAAATGGGTTCACCATATATTTAATGATTTTGGATTTTGATATTTTTATTTCAAAATGTATGGAAGGCTTTCGAATGATTTCAATTTGAATGATTTACTAACCACTGATCATTTTATTTTAGTACCTTTATTTCTTATTCAATGTTGTATTACTAAATATTATTTTAAAAAATTAAAATATTCATTGTATTTATAAATTAATTTTCAAAAAAATATATTAATTTTGAGGAATAATTTATTGGTAATTATTTTTTATTTCTTTAAAAAGTGTTCTCTTACCTTTAAAAAAATGTATTAAATCTATATCGTACTTTGATGATAAATTTTTTTTGAGAATGTATTTTTATTTACTTTTATTTTCAATTAAACGTTTTTATTTCAGGAATTTATTTATTTTTAATCATCGATATGATTTTATGATATGATTCATTTTGGTAAATGATATATTTTTTTAACATATGATCTTTTTATTTTATGTTATGTGATGTTTTTTTAATGATTATGTAACCAACTATTTTAAAATTATTTGATTAGGATATGGTTATGATTTAAAGTAAGTAGAACATATAAATATGTGAGGGTCTGTGTGTGTGAATAAATTTATGGCCCTATATCACCCTCTAATGAGTTGGTTCAATCCTATATCTCAGAAGATAGTCATTCATGGACATAATATGTTTGTTCATATAGGCATGGCCATTGTGGGTTTGTTCACATTTTTAGACTTATTGAAATGGATTTGGTTCACATAATAATGGGAATAATGAGTTCTCTCAAATTGGTTTCCATATTCTTATGTTTCATCTTTATTTACAGGTAGTTATTCATGATATGATAAATTTTAAATATTCATTCTATTTTCATGAAATTTCAATTTTTCAATATTATTATTTTATTATTTTAGGTATTCCATACATTTATGGAATTATCATATGTTATAACTATGATAAGATATTTTTTGATCCATCTTATATCTTGTATATAACATAATGATCATTTTCAGATCTTATGTTAATGGAAAATGTTTTATTATTATCATGTATGGTCTTGTTAAAATTTATTTGGATATTTATGTCACCCCCATTTTTTCTATCATATAGAGATATTTTTTTTATTTAACAAGTGTCTGATCCGACTCCTTTATTTTTTTTATAATCCCCTTGTTATGATGATAATATTATACCTTATTATATTTCATGAAATGTTTCTAGTCTATCATGAATATGGAAAATTTAATACATGTGTATGAATACAATATGTTTAAGTAGATAATTTATAAGATATAATGCCTTTTAGCCCATGGATTTCTGTGACTATTAGTTATTGTATTATTTAAATAATGATAATATGTATTATTTATGTAATTATTTATTTATATTTCAATATATTTTATCAGATAAGGTTTCAATATTTTTATATTATTTTAATTATTTTCTGGTAGTATTTTAGTTACATTTAGTTTTTTGTTATAAATCCTTCGTAAAAGCCTAATAGTTGAGACAATATATTGTCTAATATAATAGAATATTGGTAAATAATTGATTAAATAAATTTTTGTGGTATAAAATTGATGTCTATATATAATTATTTGATGAAAAATATATCATATATATACCTAAGAGTAATAAAATTGAAAATAACTTATTTTTCCTTAAATCAATCAGCAACCAGTGCAGGAAAATGATACATAACTATAAAACTGGTTTAGCACTCCCCGCGATAGGAATTGGTTCATAATATGATAAATATATACTACTTTGAAGGAGCCATTTACTAGTTAATTTTTGGAGATCATATATGATGAACATAATTTTCATTAGATCAAGCACTGATTAATAAAGGATGAACCAAGGTAAAAAAATGGTCACATAAAAATGAAACAAAATATTACCTTTTAAGGTTGAATCCCTTTTTATGTTAATGCTAGTTCATATATTTTCTATATTTTCTCATTCATGTAAAAAAATTATTAATATCTTGAACTAGAAGGAACCATGGGTGCATGGGAAAATGCAATGATTACATAAATGAAATCCCAACATAATGGTATCTACATTGAGAAATTTTATGATTATTCCAAATAAAATATCAGTGAGTATATTTAAAAATATTAACTTAGTTGAAGGCAGAAAAAACAATGAGGAGACCAATTGAGTCTAATGACTGATTATGGGATGAAGACAATGAAGTAGAAAATATTCCATTTCTTATATGTTAAAAATGATTTAATAAACCATAAGGTAATTTCAATATGGATACTTCATGATTAATTTACTATCGAAGAGGTGTCATTAGGAATAAAACATTACTATTATAAGAATTGATTAGTTATTAAGATTATATTAAAATATTTTAATCTAATTGAACTATTAATAGTCTGATGCCTTACATGTAAATACCATTAAAAACACCCAAGTCATTATTATATATATTATGAGGATAATAAAGATAAGAATGAAATACCAACACAACTAAGGGATCAAGGTGGATAATTTTTAACTAATTTTAATGTGGGGTATTTGGAAAACCAAATCATCCACTTTATAAATAGGAAAATGATATTTTCATTCATTACAGTCTACATTTCCTAGATTATTTTATTTATGTAACACCTAAAAATATTTTTTTCAAAGAAACTTAAAAAATTTATATATATATCATTCTGAATTTTATGTTTTGGAAAAAAATAATCATTATATGGGTCCCTTAAATGGATTTTATGTAATAGATTATCTATTAATACATTGACATTATATTCAATGATAAAAATAATATTAACCATAATATCATCACTATATAAAAATTATAGGGGTGGAAACAACTAGTAGTAACTACAAAGGATATATATTAATGTCATTGTAATAGAATATGACACTGATGAATCATCTTCATCATAATACCTCATTGAACAGTTGTCGCATGTAGACCTCAATATATAGAGGGGAGTTAAAATACTTATTGCCATGGTGGAAGTATTATAAATCAGAATCCATTTCCAATATTTGTATAATACATGGTGGTCAAGTGAAAATTTAGAATAGTTAGTGATATTAGGTGTGTGAGTAATTTTAGAATCATGATTAATTAACTAGGGAATGTGATACCGATAAAAAAGTGAAATTTAGTTTAGGTAATTGAAATACATATTTAAAAACATGAAATCCCACCCATAGTAGTCTTGGGGAGGAATCCACCCCACCCCCTCCCCCCATCCATTAGATAACTGGGTTTATGGAGTATGTATCACCTTGATAGTTCTATCAGTGAGAAAAAACTAAACTTTTTAGTTAAAAATGGTAATGTATGAAAGAGATAAGACTGATAGGGTGAACACTGATGAATTGAAGACAACGACTCTAGAAAGGGTTATGAGGGGTATGAACATTGATCTAAATTTTCCAAATAAGATGGACGAAAATTAAAAAATTATTTTAACATTCAACCTAAACATTATACCACCTCTATAATGTCCAATAACCATCAGACATCAGAGATAGGTCTCTGTGTTGTAGCTATTATTAACATAGGGAATCACATTTATTTCTTTAAGACAATATATTATTATTTTTCTCTAGAGGCCAAAACTATAAACTCAAATTAAAATATAATATGTCATATCACTCAACCATGATAGTGCTCTAATTTAAATGGATAAAGAAAAATTTGTACTATGATTAGTTTATGTATAAAACATGATCGATACATCATTATAAAATTAAATTTGATTCACCATACAAATACCCTTATCTATCATTTGAAGTATGTGATAATTATAATTTCTTATGGTGTAATTAACTTAGTGGGTAGAGAATGTAACCACCATGTATTTCACTATATATTTTCATTGCACGATTTTTTTAATATCATGATTTACATGAAATCCTATAATTTTAAAACACATGATTAATATTGAGAATTCTATATAAACTTTAAAACCAAGATGTTCAATTAGCCTATATAAATTGATGCATTGTATAATAAAACCAATAATGAAAGTAAGATGAAAAACAACCAGAAGAATAATCCTTCCTTATAAATCTCATTTATCCATACATAGAAGGTATAAATCTTATATATGTTTCCACCTTAACCAATAACAAGATGAACACGTGAAAGTATAATTTGAATAAAAAAATGGAAGAAGATCATTCACGTGGAGTTAAACACATGATCCATGATATCTGAAGCAACACTGAAATCTACAACAAGTGATTGTCATATTCAATGTCATATTTTGAAATTATAAAAATTTAGGTTATTAGGAATTAGGATTAAAAAATATAATAATATATTTATATTTATTGATACATCATAAATTTATCTAATTTTTAAAATTTATATATTCTAAATTCACATTATTAATAACATTTTATATTAGGAATCTATGTGTACATTGGTTGAATAATTAATATATATATATATATTAAATATACTTTAAATTATTATTTACAGAAAATATATTTACTAAAAAAAAATTCTTATTTCGAAAGAATTGGTTTTCTGAGAATTTTATGTTATGGAGGGTCTCAATTTTCTCAAATTGTTTCCCTGGTGTTTTCTATAGCATGGTGGAGCCAAGTGGAATTTAAGAGTCTCTTTCTATAGATCTTATTTTTTCTCTTATTATGGTCACTTGTTTGCATCATGTGGTAACTTATTTGTTTGTGTAGTATGTAGGAATTTCATGCGGTTGGTTAGAATTTTATCTAGTTTATTGAAGTATATTGGTTGGTTGGTTGTCAAATTTACATGTTCACTTGAATGTTTGTGCATTCACTTGTATATTCTTCTAAATATTTGAATTGGCCACATGGTTATATTTTCTATATGAATCATCTATGTGGAGTGATTGGATATGTGATTGAATACAAAGATGAACCAGATATATGGCTATATTAGCTACGTGAATCATATATATTGAGTAAATAGATATGTGGATTAATTAGATATGTGGCAAGAGTAGCTACATGGATAGGCTATATAAACCAATTTGGATACAGGGATGAATTAGATAAATCAAAATGGTTTCTTGCATATTTTAGGATACATGGTTTTGTTTGGAATATGTAAAAATGGTTACGTAGAGATTTTTTCTATAGGGGATTTCACCTACATGAAAATGGTGCCATCAATTTTTATATATGTCTAGTGGAAATAACTAGGTGGGTATTTTTGTAATGTGAATCAGCGGTCTTTAAATTCAATTTTAAGGGGGAAAAATTATATCATCAATTATATAATGTCTATGTCCTTTTAAATGACCTTAATTCATGGATTTAATTAAATCACCTTTTAATAGTCAATTAAAATATTATCAGAAATAGAAGGATTCGTAACGATTCATTATAATGACAATATCATTCTATCATTGTATGTAGCTATATATTTCTTGATACATGAGGTTCTGGATATTTTTTCATTAAATTCTCGGAACTTGATTGTTGTTGGTTTTAGTTCTATATAAGTGGCTTCTACCTAAGTATGTGGAATTTAATTGTTGTGCATAAAATCAAGTAATAACTCATTCTTCAATGTACAGTGTCGCTCATAAGACTTCTTTGTGTATTGTGTTCAAGTTGTTATGTTTCTTATTTTTTTGGAAGATGGTCTCCTCTGGCTTATTGAAGATTAATTAATTAATTTAACCTATAAAATGTGTAAGTGTAATGTTTCACAACCCTTTAAGGATTTTTTTTATATATTATAATCACATAGGCTAAATGACCCGATGAAAACATGGTCATTGGGATAATTTTTTTGTGTGAAATATTTATTATGATTATGAAACCTTTTTTTTAAATTGTCCTAAAAATGTTAAATAAATAATCACTTATATTTATCTGATAAAATTATTACTACTTAATTTTCGATTGTTTTAAAATACCATAAATCCAGAAGTGTCATGTGATAAAAATTACCTTTCTAAATCTGTATAAAAAATTTGTGACGTGTTTTTTTATTGGTCATGTTGTGGTCAAACAATTTATGATGTTATAATGCTGTTCTAAGTGATATGTGGATTGTTGTCAACTGTTTGGGGTGGAAATTGGTTATTTTCACCTTGATATTTGGGTGGTGATTTTGTTGTTTCTTTAGATATTATTTTTGGTTTATAAGGTGGATGTTTTTTTATCCATGCTTTTGGGACCTGTGATGTGGCTGTTATTTTCTCATGCTTTGGGTTAGTGAGGTAATATATATTTTGTCCATGAGTTTTTGGTATTGAAGGGATGTTATGATTGTCTGTGATTTTGGGGTGGTGAGATGATGGTTAGATGGTGGATGATGAGCTGCATGTTAGAATGGTTGTGTATTTTTTTTGTTCGGGTAGTGATAGAGTACATGTTTAATAATGTGTTAAATATACTAGCCTAGTTTGGTTAATGGGGTCAAAATTGTTAATGAATAAACAGAGGATTGGTTGTGTTGTAAAATGGGGTTGATTCTTAACATTGAAACAATTTGTTGAATTATATGATTGGTTGGAAAATAGAAATGTGGAATGTGCTTTGTGGGGTGTTCTTTATTTTGTTGTGGCATCGAAAGTCGTAATATTGTAGGTTAGATTTTTTTAACCCATACTTTTTTTATTCTCTGTCAATTATATATATAAATATATAACATGGGGTTTCTACATTCACTCCACCCACATCAAGGGCTATGTTTCAATGCCCATATATCTAAATGATGTCTATTTATGAACATCTCAATGATGTGGATGAATGGATGGTAGTCCAATAATTTTCAATCTATCTTATAAGAAAATATATGAATAGAAGTTGTGATGGCTAGTGGTCTATTAGTGCACTTGGTAATTTCTCATTTGACTTTTATTTATAATATATATGACCATGTTATGGGGTAGTGGTTGAGGTGTCATTAGGTGGGGTGTGATATGACTGTTTTGTGGGATGGGGCCCAGGTTTCTTAACGTGAGATATGATATGAATGTGTTGTGGGGTCATGGCCCTAGTGTCTTCATGAAGAATGAGGTATGACCATGATGTGAGGTAGCTAATTGTGGGGGAACTAGTTGGTAGGTTTTAGGAAATAGATTCATGTCCTTTATGTTCAAGATACCTATCTACTCTGGTTATGAATGTGTTTTTATGTGATGCCCCATTAGTATAATGTTTTTATGAGATGTGACAATATTTTAGGGTGGTGAAATATATTATTCAGTATATATAGAAGAACCATGATGCATGATATTGGGTTGTGAGAGTACAATATCAATTGGAATGTTGTGCAGGGTACCATTTATCAATATTCATCATATTACGTAAGAATACATGGGATTTTTATTTTTTAATAAAACCATTATGTAGCTGGGATGGGATATTTCACCTGTTTATGTGTGTTTGGTTCTATTGTTCTCTCATGGGTGAAATAGTATAATCATTTTACATGTGCATGAGCGAATTTTGTTACTATAATAAGTAAACCATTATACCTGCCATAAGTTTATATAAATCTATGTTTAGATTTCTAATAGGGCATCAATAACTATGATGGAAATTAATAGATAATAACATTGGATACTTTGTTGTGTCACTGCCACATTATATATATTGGGGAATTAATTTGAATACTTTTATCTACATCAATTTTATTTATAGATGAATTATGTAACACCCCGAGCTTCCACGATACGCTTCTCTTTCAATAATGAAATAGCCTTCATTGTACGCGAGTTTGAGATTCTAACGCACCGCGACCAATCAAAATAGCCATTATGAATAGTAATAACCAATTTTTGAAAGTATATATATTTTTTAATTCTAAATGGACTTCATTTTTGGATTCGGATTATCGAAAGTATCCTAAGTTGAATTTTTGGTATTTTTCTGAGAACTTCAAATTTTTTATGAATAGTGAAAAATAATTAAAAAAAAAATTTAATCAAAATAATTTATAGTGATAAATTATACTATTGAGTGGTTTTAATGTATAATTAGAATATATTTTTACCGTTTTATCCAATGGTGTTCATTACAATTAATTTCACTTTGAAATTGGACATAAACAATTGTCAATCTTTTGATATATATTGTTTTATAAAAACACGCTATTTGTTGTGACTGCGGGAATTAATTATAAAATTAATTGATGCAACTTATATGTTTGGAATTTTGTAAAATAGACATCATTTTTGAATTCAGATAATCAATTATAGCTTAGGGTGAAATTTTGGAATTGTTCTGAAAAACTTCAATTTTTGATGAATAGTGAAACCACTAAGTGGTAGTTAAAAAACTGATTTTTCGTTTAAATGAAACATTACCACATCTGTGATTTTATTTTCAGAAATCCAACATACATTGTTGTCATTAATAAGTAAAATGTGGTTCAATGACATTAAAATAATTTATTGGTGAATAGTTACTTTTATGTTTAATTAATCGTGATTAAAGGTAATTAGTCAAATTTAAGGTAAAAATGATATTATAAAAATATTAAAATACATTTACACATGTCCTACCCTTATTTTATGAGTCATGTCCGACCAAGACAACCCTTGGGTCAACTTGGGGACCCCATGGAGCCACTTGGGTAAGAAAATGGCATCAATAAGTTTTTATTTAAAGTAAAAATAAAATTATCACAAACATGTGTTGTTTTATGAAAAAAATTATTACATGGGGTTATATAAGTTAACTTTTCAACTATAAATATTCATTGGAAAGCCAATAATATTTCCTACATCTTGGTATTTGTTTTATAATTTTTATACATTAAATATACTATAATATTTATGACACGATGATGATGCAGTGATTACCTCATTAGTTAACAATTTAAATAAAATGAAAAGATAATGTAATCTTTAAGACATACACTTTTCAAAAACCTATTGGATGACTATATTTCGAACCCTTATCACCTTATCCTAGAAATATATATGTGTGGGTCCTTTAAAATCCGAAACACATTATATAATAAATTATCATTTCATGACTTTCCAAAGGTGCCCCTCCTCTCCTCTTATAAAAGGCCCCAACCACTACCACATTATTCACACCATCAAAGCAATTTGGCTCGGCCCACCTCTACCATAATACTCTCTAAACATCCCTATATTACTCCTAGGAGCCTCACTTTGGGCAGAAATCTTCCCAAGGAAGCCATTGTCTCAAATCAAAAAGAATTACCCGATTTTAAGGTAATGTCTTCTCTTGTGTTCTTTTGTTTTATTTTGCTTCTCCAACCCCCTAAAATATTTTTATTACTTTATTTTGTAACAACACCAGTTTCCTAAATATAATTAGATGTTTTTATGAGAAGTATTTTGTTTACAATTACACACACCTTCGTCTAATGGTTAATGAACATACTGTTTCTGTGGGTGGCGAATTTCTGCCTCACGAAACGATGATTGTTCAATCTTCTTTTAACAACTCTCATGGTGGCCATTATGATGATACTATTTTTATATATGATATATATTATGTTTTTGTTTCCCTTAGGATTTTTTATTTTTCATTTATGTCATACCTTTATGATTTCCATTATTGGTAAACGCGATAATTTCATTTTAGGAAGTGCGGACTACCGCCCCCTCAAAGTGATTTGAATCTTTAATGACATATGTGAGATGTATAATGGATGGAGTAAATAGTATTATACGTTAAATTATACTAGAATTATAGTATAACTTTGTATAATTATAATTTCATTCCATTAAATACGAAATAGAAATAAAAGTAGCGTTCATGCGTACGTACGGCTTACCGTCTCCATGAACGGTGCATTTCATTTCGTACCTCTAAATGTTATGTAATATTATAAATTCATGCATATACTTGATATATATGATATATATGATATCTAAATCATGAATATAATTCTGGATATGATGGATATTTCTCCACATGAACAACTTGTAATTATAAGAAGTTTATTTTTTACTCAAGTACCAAAGATCGACAAAACGACCGTTATTAACTTAAATAATTACATAATGTTCATAACATGGTAATAAGTGATATAAAAGAAATAATGAACTTGAAAAAGGTTCTTATGCAAGTAGAAATTTACTATAGATTATTATTCTAGAGGTTAAAGAACGTTCGATTCAAGTCGGACACAAGGTAAGGGAACTTCTTAACCCAATTTCCATTCTGTGGGTTAATCTCATAGTTTCAAATTATGTCATGATATTATTATGTCATATCTTGTATTTGAACTTTCTTTATGTGTACTTATAGTGAATACACATAATATATCTATTTTCTTTAAAAAATGATCTTTGTAAAGGAACTTCTTAACCCAATTTCTATTCTTTGGGTTAATCTCCTACTTTCTAATTATGTCATGATATTATTATATCATATCTTCTATTTTTACTTTCTTTATGTGTACTTATAGTGAATACACATAATATATCTATTTTATTTAATAAATGATCTTTGTAAGGGAACTTCTAAACCCAATTTCCATTCTTTGGGTTAATCTTATACTTTCAAATTATGTCATGATATTATTATGTCCTATATTGTATTTTTACATTCTTTATGTGTACTTTTAGTGAATAAACATAATAGATCTATTTTAACAAAAATGATCTTTTTAAGGTACTTCGTTTCAATCTCCATTCATTGAGGCATAATTTGTTTTATACACAAATTTCTTTTATACGGTGTATAAACCCCTTTTACTTTTACATTTATTCAAAAAGAATATTTTTATACCAAGCGTTTTACTAAATGACAAAAAGTAATGTTTTTCATGTCGTACGCATGCAGTGACAAAGAATTCTCCACCGCCGCGACCATTATTTGAGTTTCGGCTTCCTCTACAAGCCATAACATTTTTTAAATGAAAATTAAATACCATGTTTTAATTTTCTTTTATTTTGGTATTGAAAATGGTTTTCATAATGTTTTTATTATATCAATGTGATGTATTGATATCTTGTGATTGAAATGTGGAAATGTTATGTTTACTTTATGCATGTTTTATATGATATGATTATGTTATGGTTTATGATATGTTTAAAAATGTTCATATGTAGAATGCATTGGAATTATTATGTGACGGGTGGAGCCCACTATAGCTCCTCGATGCATCGGCAGGTCTCATGAGACAAACTAGTGTCTTGGCACGAGGCCTTGAAAAAATATTATTTGTAGTCTTGGCACGAGGCCTTGGCTACGTGGTTATGATAGTCTGGAATTATGCATTCCATCATTATGAAAGTGTTTATTGATATTTCATGTTATTATTCAACCAGTAGAATATCCATGTGAAGAAGTAAATGGAATTATCTCATTTTACTTTTGCCATATTATGTTGATGTTCATGTTTAAAGGGATTTTGTTTTAGTTATACATTGCCTTAATTGTTTATGTTTATTTATAAAAGCTTCCGCTAAATTGTTATCCTTACTGAGCAACTGAGCTCACCTCTTTCAATGTTTTATTTTTCTCAGGATGTGATGAAATATTTTATGACTGACCTGCAGGGATAGTCTGAAGGGGATATGGGTGTGGACTATGGATACTATGTTATTGTAGTTTTTCACTTTATGATGTAATGTAACATTTATGAATGTATCTAGTGTTTCCAAGGCTACTAAACTAATCAGTCTTTCAAGACTTGATCTTTTTGTGATCATGTTAATGTTACGAAGTAATGCACCGACTCTGGGTAACTGGGGTCGTGGCGTTACAGTTGGTATCAGATGCAGTTTAGTACTAACCATGGAATCTAGATTTAGAAAAACTATAATTAGAGCACATAGCCCTAATATAGACTTTGAGTATGTGTATAGAAGAATTTCCTATAATTTTGGTATTATAGAGATTTTATGAGCTTTCCGAGCAATAAATCCCTGTCTGGATACGAGCAGGTAGAGGCAGATCTGGCACAGATGTACCTAGGGGTAAAACCTGAAAACACCTCTTTGAGCTAGACTCGAACGGGAACTGGTGCATGACAACAGGTCTTGATGCACTCTTGGTTACAACACTCTCGGGGGATATGCTTATGATAATTCTCATTTTTTTACAAACCATTATGAAGGGTTTATGAGTATACACTTCCTCAAAGAAAACATTTTTTATGATTGTGGATTATATCCATAAACCATTCAATTTACATTATCTATTTTACATGTTTGGAATTATTCATTGCAATTCATATACTAACCTAGTTTATGACATTGTATAGAAATGGCACCCAGTAGATGGAATATGAACTCCATCAATACGTATGATCCAAAGAGTAAGAAGGATCATATATTTCACGGTATTAATCCAACATTTAGAAGGGAAATAGTCTCCCATGTGTTCTCAACATATGAAGAAATATTATCATGTGTTAATAAGATAAGTAAAAAATTCTCTGAGTCTTATGGATTTGAAAGGATGAAAGAGAAGAAAAGGATAGAAGAGAGAATGATGGATAAAGGGATGAGGGAAAAAAATAATTTTCCAATATTTGATAACTGTGGGAAGAAACACCTTGGAACTTGCCTGAAGGGAATGGGAGTTTGTTATAAGTGTGGAGAAAAAAGGACACCAAGTGTGTGACTATAAGGGTAAGAAAAAGGTTTCAAATGTACAATGCTTCATCTGCAAGGAGTGGGGACACTACGCAAACCAATGTCAAAATCATCAGAGTATGCCCCAAATGATGTTATTGGATAATAATCAAGTTATGATACTACCACAGATGAAGAAGAATTATTAGAGTTCTTATGTTGTCATTAATGAATTTTGTCATTTGAGTGTTGTATCAATGATTTATTGGTTATAATAATTGTGGAGTATATAAGGATTGTACTGCGGTACTATTTCATCAAGGACTTGAGATTGTGTGGAACCAAGAAAAGTGACTCCACAGCAGGTTAAATTTTTGGAAAATATATGTTTGAGAGAAAGATAAACCATAATATGGTTCTGATACCAAGATAGAAATTGTGGAATAATACATGATTGATTTGGATAAATTATATTGTATTTTCTTAAAAATATTAATGATTTGTACACATTTTTGGATAGAAGGTGTATATCAAGTATTCTATAAGGAATAAGGGATCATGAATGTAATCAATAAGGATTTATGGTAATTCCGGATGTTACAGTGTTTTAAAAGAATAAATGATGAAGGTGTTCACATGTTGTTACATGGAAAAAGGATCTTCATTATGTTTACCTTTCTTTATAAAATTTCGACTGTGAGTTGGAAAAAACTATTTTGGATAACTATAAAGGTTGGAATGGATTAAGTTGAACCTTGTATAGTATTGTTTAAGGTTAAAACATTTCTGAATATTATTTTTGGTATATTATAAAACTATAGTTTTAGGAAAAGGACAACCTGTAGGTCGGGGGATAACCTGTTGCGTCGGACAAAGCTGTAGAAATCGAACCCACAACCATAGTGCGACAAGACTTTATTACCTATCACTAGCCTTAAAAAATTACCTGGTTATTTAAAAATAGTTTTCCTAAACTAAATGGTATGTGTTAATATTTTGAACCTTGTACGATTAGGATAAATATAAGATTTTTGAGTTCTATTATCTTTTTGAGTGAAAGATGTGTTTGTGGTCGAAATTAGTTGAAGGTTGAAAATCTACTTATCAAGCATAAATATATATATACCTATCTCTTATTTTATGAATGAATTAATTCTTAAACTATAGTAAGGGGATATTAAAACAAAAAAATGTGTTATCTTAATACCCTATGTCTTGTTGAACTTATAATATTTTAAATCAACATAGATTGAAGGCTTTGAGGCCCTCAATTTTGCACTTATTTGTGATTGATGACCTCAATCACTCCCTACAAATATTTACGTTTTCCCTCCAATTATATGTCTCTGATTTCCACCAATTTTCTCCTTATCGAGATCATAATTTTTTGATGACTTTTTCATTTCCCTTTCCCTCTTATTAAGGCTAAATTTTATTAACCCTATTTCCGATATGGGTTTTCCACAAAGGTATTTTCTATTTTAAACCTTTAATTTTAAAAGAAAAATTTCAAATTGTGAGGATGCAATTTATTGAAGTAGGAGAGAATGTAACACCCTGAGCTTCCACGATATGCCTCTCTTTCAATAATGCAATAGCTTGCATTGTACGCAAGTTCAACATTCTAACGCACCATGACCAATCAAAATAGCCATTATGAATAGTAATAACCACTTTTTGAAATTATATATATTTTATATTTCAAAATGGACTTCATTTATGGATTCGGATTATCAAAATTATCCTAATTTGAATTTTTGGTATTTTTTTGAGGACTTCCAATTTTTTATGAATAGTGAAAAATACTTAAAAACAACTTTTTAATCAAAATAATTTATAGTGATAAATTATACTATTGAGTGGTTTTAAAGTATAATTAGAATATATTTTTACCTTTTTATCCAATGTTTTTAATTAGAATTAATTTCACTTTGAAATTTGACATAAACAATTGTCAATCTTTTGATATATTTTATTTCCTAAAAACACACTATTTGTTGTGACAACAGGAATTAATTATAAAATTAATTAATGAAAAATTTATGTTTGGAATTTTTTAAAATAGAAATAATTTTTGAATTCGGAATATCAATTATAGATTAGGGTGAAATTTTTTCATTGTTCTGAAAAACATCATTTTTTGATGAATAGTGAAACCACTAAGTGGTAGTTAAAAACTGATTTTTCATTTAAATGAAGCATTACCACTTCTGTTATTTGATTTTCAAAAATCTGACATACATGGTTATCATTGTTAAGTAAAATGTGGTTCAATGGGATTAAAATAATTCTTTGTTGAATAGTAACTTTTAAGTTTAATTAATCGTGATTAAATGTAATTAGTCAAATTTAAGCTAAAAATGATATTATAAATATATGAAAATACCTTTACACTTGTCCTACCCTTATTGGATGAGTCATTTCCAACCAAGACAACCCATGGGTCATGTTGGGGACCCCATGGAGCCACATGGGTATGAAAATGAAATTAATAACTTTTTATTTAAAGTAAAAATAAAATTGTCACAAACATGTGTTGTTTTAATAAAATAATTATTTTATGGGGTTATATAAGTTAACCTTTCGACTATAAAATATTAATTGGAATGATAATAATATTTCCTACATCATGATATTTTTTTTATAATTTTTAGACATTATATAAATTAAAAGTTTTATGACACAATGATGATACAGCGATTACCTCATTAGTTATCAATTTAAATAAAATGAAAAGATAATGTAAAATCTAAGACTTACACTTGTAAAAAACCTATTGGATGAGTATATTCAGAACCCTTATCAGATTATCCTCGAAATATATAATTTTGAGAGCTCTAAAATCCGAAACTCATTATATAATAAAGTAACAATTCATGATATTCCAAACATTCCCCTCCACTCCTCTTCTAAAAGGTCCCCACCACTACCACCTTATTCACACCGTAAAAGCCATTTGGCTCGGCCAACATCTACCCAAATACTCTCTCAACTTCCCTCTCTTACTCCTATAAGCCTCACTTTTGGCAGAAATGTTTCAAAGGAAGCATTTGGATCAAATCAAAAAGAGTTACCCGATTTTAAGGTAATGTCTTCTCTTGTGTTCATTAGTTTTATTTTGCTTCTCCAACACCCTAAAATCATTTTTATTACTTTATTTTTTAACAACACCAGTATCCTCCATATACCATTATTTGTTTATTAGAAGTATTTTTTTTTACACTTACACACACCTTCGTCTAATGGTTAATGAACATACTGTTTCTGTGGGTTGCGAATTTCTGCCTCACAAAACAATGATTGTTCAATATTCTTTTAACACCTCTCATGGTATCCATTATGATGAAACTATTTTTATATATGATATATATTCTGTTTTTTTTCCTTTGAATTCAGTATTTTTCATTTATGGCATACCTTTATGATTTCCATTATGGGTAAATGCGATAATTTCATTTTAGGAAGTGCGGACTACCACCCCCTCAAAGTGATTTGAATCGTTAATGCTATATGTGGGATGTATAAAGGATGGAGTGAATGGTATTATATGTTATATTATACTATAATTATAGTATACATTTATATAAATATAATTTCATTCCATTAAATATGAAATAAAAATGAATGTAGCGTTCATGCGTACGTACGGCTTACCGTCTCCAGGAATGGTTCATTTCATTTCTTACCTCTAAATGTTATGTAATATTATAAATGCATGTATATACTGGATATATATGATATATATGATATCTAAATCATGAATATAATTCTGGATATAATTGATATTTCTCCATCTGAACAACTTGTAATTATAAGAAGATTATTTTTGACTCAATACCAAAGATTGACAAAATGACCGTTATTAACTTAAATAATTACATAATGTTCATAACATGGTAATAAGTGATATAAAAGAAATAATGAACTTGAAAAAGGTTCTTAAGAAAGTAGAAATTAACTCTAGTTTATTATTCAAGAGGTTAAAGAATGTTCGAGTCAAGTCGGACATAAGGTAAGAGAACTTCTTAACCCAATTCCCATTCTTTGGGTTAATCTCCTACTTTCAAATTATGTCATGATGTTATTATGTTCTATCTTGTATTTATACTTTCTTTATGTGTACTTATAGTGAATAAACATAATAGATCTATTTTATTTAAAAAATGATCTTTGTTATGGAACTTCTTAATCCAATTTCCATTCTTTGGGTTAATCTCCTACTTTTAAATTATTTCATGATATTATTATGTCATATCTTGTATTTGTACTTTATTTATGTGTACTTATAGTGAATACACATAATAGATCTATTTTATTTAAAAAATGATCTTTTTAAGGGATCTTCTTAACCCAATTTCCATTCTTTTGGTTAATCTCCTACTTTCAAATTATGTCATGATATTATTATGTCCTATCTTTTATTTCTACTTTCTTTATGTGTAATTATAGTGAATACACATAATAGATATATTTTTAAAAAATTTATCTTTTTAAGGGACTTCTTCTCAATCTCCATTCATTGAGGCATATTTTTTTTATACACAAATTTCTTTTATATGGTGTATAAACCCCTTTGGCTTTTACATTTAATCAAAAGGAATATTTTTAGACCAATCGTTTTACTAAACGAAAAAAAGGAATGTTTTTCTTATCATACATATGAAGCGACAAAGAAATCTCCACCGTCGTGACCATTATTTGAGTTTCGGATTCCTCTACAAGCCATAACATTTTTTAAATGAAAAATAAATACCATTTTTTAATTTTCTTTTGTTTTGGTATTGAAAATTGTTTTGATAATGTTTTTTTTATATCAATGTGTTGTATTGATATCTTGTGATTGAAATGTGGAAATGTTATGTTTCCTTTATGCATGTTTTATGTGATACGATTATGTTATAGTTAATGATATGCTTAAACCTTTTCATATGAGGAATGCATTGGACATAATAAGTGATGGGTGGAGCCCGCTATAGCTCCTCGATGCATCGGTAGGTCTAATGAGACAAACTAGTGTCTTGGCACGAGGACTTGACAAAATATTATTTGTAGTATTGGCATGAGTCCTTGGCTACGTGGTTATGATAGTCTGACATTATTCATTCCATCATTATGAAAGTGGTTGTGATATTGCATGTGATTATTCGACCAATAGAATATCCATGTGAAGAAGTAAATGGAATTATCTCATTTTACTTTTTTTATATTATGTTGAAGTTCATGTTTAAATGGATTTTGTTTTAGTTATAAATTGCCTTACATTTTTATGTTTATTTATAAAAGCTTCCTCTAAATTTTTGTCCTTACTGACCATCTGAGCTCACCCATTTCAATGATTTATTTTTCTCAGGATGTGAAGAACTATTTTATGACTGACCTGCAGGGATAGTCTGAAGGGGATATGGGTGTGGACTATGGAGACTATGTTATTGTATTTTTTCACTTTATTATGTAATGTAACATTTATGAATGTATCTAGTGTTTCCATGGCTACTAAACTAATTGGTCTTTCGAGACTTGATCTTTTATAATCATGCCAATGTTACGAAGTAATGCATCAACTCTATGTAACTGGGGTCGGGGCGTTACAAATTAAGTGATGGTTTTGGTTTCCTTTTTAAAATATTTCATTGATTTGATTGATTACTGATATCATGTATCCCTATTCAATTTATTATTGAGGATAATTCCTTTCATTCGTGACTTTTTTATACCCACAATGAATGACTCTAACCTCGGTCCTACTAAAGGAAAGAATTGTGGGTCATTATCTATATTCATTCATTGTTTTCCATGGAGGAGTAACATTAGTGGAAGAGATCATGAAATGGTGGAATAAAAGGTTCATTTCCAGGGAGACAATAGATTTTATAGTTATTATAGTGAATATTACATAGATTATTTGTGAAACTATGTCATTTGACCTTGGTGTGATACCAAGGACATGGGATTACGACTAGGAAATGTGATTTCTGATATCCCTATAATCTAATTCTAGGAATCCGAGCCCACTAAATAGCCAAGTGTATGACCCTTATTGTAGGGTAGAGACATTGGAGAGATAAATGAATCCTGCTCAATTAATTTTTTTTATTGAATGAAATGGTTCCAAGACGACAAAGAAATTAATTAAACAAATCATGGAATTTTATGCGTGTTTTTAAAAAATTTCATTTTCTATGTTTTCTGAAAAACATTCATTTTCTTTTGAATTAATATAATAATCTAAAAACGAAAGAGTAAAATAGTTAATAACTGGTCTAATAATTTTTCATGAACCGTTATATAGACATGATTTTGTTCTTTACTTTTATATTACAATGTGATTCCTTATGAATTAATTATTATTTCTACTATGAAAATGAATTACATACTAAATGATATTGCTAATATATAAAATTGGTGGTGAAACATTCATGGTGTGTTATGTACTGAATATCTATTGAATTAGGAAATCCCCTTTGAATCATTTTACTGTGAGAATATTTCATTCCTTAATACTCAAATTATTATTTAAAAACCCATTAATATTTGTATCTTGGTTTCCCTACTAGTAAATATAATATTCATTTCTTTCATTTTTGAATTATCGTAAGTATGAATAGTGATGACTATTATTGATCCAAAGGTTATCAAATAAGTAAAATATTAATTATTTCCCATCCTTCGTTAAAAACACTTTTTGTTCGATTATTTATGTTATTTAATATCAAAATTTAAAATTAGAATCTATTATAGTATAACATGTCTATGATATATATCATGAATGGGTTAGATATTTATTATAAACGTATTCTCTATTTTTCTAAATTATTTTAAAATGGTAAACATTATTTGTGTTAACCAGTTAAGACATAAAATAGACTAAATTATTGAACTTATCCTTTTCAATACTTATAAAATATTTTTAGTTCCCAATTATCATATCCTAACCTATAATGTGATGAACAGTTTTTTATAGGAAGAAAGCCAAAAGATGAAATCAATTGTTTGGTAACTTTGGAATTTATATTATGTGAGCCATGTTCAGGTAGAAATTGATCATTTTTTAAATTAAACAAGGAATTAGAATCATTATATCCTAATTATAGTATGTAATCATGTTTCTATGATCAATGAAATTATTAAAGATGTCTATGTTTGAGCATGATAAATCATGAAACATAGAAATACAACATGTGTAGTTTTAATAATATTTTTTCAGAAATAATGTATTATTTTAATGATTTTGATATCATGTTGTGTATGTATTGGTGTATTTAAATTGATCACATTAACCTAGTACATAATAATTTTAAATTGAATATTTTATTTATGTCTCCTCAAATATAAGATGGACTAACGATGTCTTAATAATCATGTTGAGCCTAATGCATGAGAAAACACATGTGTAGTATTTACATTTAATTTAAAAGCATGTTATTGGTATTTTATTGAAACAATTGATTCTTCTAAGGGTAAGAATTGTAAATGTTGATTTTTTATTGTGGATTCAGTTTTTATTAGAAAATACATTGAAGGGTTTACATCCCTTATAGAAAATAATAATTTTCATAAAACGGTCATTCCCTATTATTATTTTAGGTCATGAGACCCATGATGTGAGAACATTATTAATCTAACCACGTATTAGATGAATAAAAACACATGTATATATAATGAACTATTTTTCCATGGAAAAGTTTAATTTGTGTATTAATACACATGCTAGATTACACCGTGAAGTATTGTATGCACCAGAATAATTTTGGATTTTGGAATAATTTAACGTTATATGTCATTTTTTATGGTGTTTCCCTATGAAATGTGTGATTAAAAACATAAATCATATGAATTAGGGTAAACATGATCCCTAATTAATACTTATTATATGATTACATGACTAAAACTAGGTGGCCTTGTTAGTTCTTCTCAAATGGAAAATATTGTGATATGGGAGAGAGATTTCCTTGATTTTTGTCCATGGGGAATTGATGTGGGATGTTAGTTGTTAAATTTGGTTAGGGTAGTGTTGAGGATGATATCAGTTATGTTTTTATGTATAAATGATTGTTTACTAAGGATTTTAATGTGGTCAGTTGATGAGGTTGTGTGAAATGTCTGGAGGATTTTTTTCATTGCTCGGTGAGTTTGGGATAGAGGTTGTGTTAGGCTAGGATGGTGATGTGTGGTGGATAAGATGTGTTGTTATTTTGGAGATGTTTATTATGTTTTATTGTGTTTTTATTGTTTTATAGAATCCCCCGCATCTAATAAAAATGATAAATTAATGTAAACAGTAATAGAAAATGGTATTTTATACAATAATGAACGTAATAAATATGGTATTTCCACCCACATGTTAATACTTTTATTAATTGTTTTTGAATTTTTGACTAATATCGTGATGGATGGGGTATTGTTCATTTATCATATGCTTATTGAATGATTTATGGCCTCAAACATATGAATATATGGAAACTCTTTCTAGGATCAGGACACATTATTTAATGATACCATTTAAAACTATGTGGGTGAATTAGTACATCCAAAGCAGAAGATATCATAGTGTGGTCTATTGTTCCTTTTATTTGTATTATTTTTATTTCCCATTCTATATTGATATGATTTTTTGTATTGGTTGAGAAATGTAATGTAAAATTTTTAAAATTAGTATGATCCTGGTAAACAATTTTTATTAGCTAACATGGAACTGATTTTAAGGTTTCATAAATTCATTATTCCCAAATCATGTTTTTTACATTTATTTTCATATGTCAAATTTGAGACTCTTGAGAAATGATTTTAAATGATTTTGTGTGTTTAATGAAAAACCTTGATTATGAAATTAAATAAAAAATTAAATTTTTAGAAAAGGTTTTTGAGTTGAAATAATGATATAAAAGAGAATCATGATGATATAAAATGATGTGAAACACTTTATGTTATCAATTGTGATTACTGTAAATGAGAGACATTATTTTTTGAAAAAAATTATTACCATTTGTTTAGAAATGAGAGGTGTATAATTGTTAAATAAAACTTTTATCTATATTATTTCATAATATTAAGGGGAAAGCACTGACCTGAAATGAAAAGTGATCATGGGAAGTGTTTTTATGTATAAAAAGAGGCTTTAAAGGAGGGATTATTTTGAGATTAAAACACTTGTGAAAAAACAATGAATTGGTATTGAACATTCTGTTAGGATTTAAAAAAGTGAGTTATGAATTATGTTAAAATGAATGTTTTTACAATGATTTATTGACATGTTTTTATTTTTGTCTTGTTTTGATATCAGTGTGGATATTGATGTGATTTTTGACCATACATGGGAATGAGATTCACAAATATGTGAAAACAAATACAAGGTTTTTTAATAATGTTTTTCAGGAATTATTTTTTTAATATCATGTATATATATGATATGTATATCATACCTTAGTTAATCCTTTTTAATGGACTTCTTATAGTTCTATATATCTCTTTTTGTGGGGGTTTTTAATGTATTTTTTATATTAGAAATTATATTCCCTAGTTGTATTGTGTAGACTTTCACTTTATTTCCCTTGTGGTTTTCTTGTTCCAAATATATAATGAACCATGATAGGAATCTCAGGAGATTGTGTTTTAGACCATGCCTTTCCCTTTAGTTCATTTCTCTTAGATTCTCAAGGATGAGAATTATTTGAGACGTATATGGTGTATCGTACTAAATTAATAAAATAATTTCCTTTGTGTTTTCTGAGGATTGGGGGATTCAATAGGTTGTTAAGTGTATTTTTATATTGAACATCAGTGTTCCATTTTTATGGTCACTTTTTCTCCTCATGCGGTCTTGTATGTGAGGTAGGATGGTTGGCCATACTGTCGGATGGTACAATCAATTTTTTATGGTAAATAGGTTAATCATGAATTCGGTTCACATGTTAACTATTTTTTTGTGTGATGTAGGATGGTTGGCCATGCATTCAATTTGAACGGTCACATGTTTGTTTGAGCAATAACTTTTTTATTCTCACGGATAGATGAATCAAAAACATGGAATGGTTAGCTATGTGAAACAGATACATGGAACAATATGTTTTCTGAATAAGGTAAATAGATGAATGTTCCTTGTCAATAGATCTGTAACATGAATTTACTATTGGGAGTAAATGGCTATGTGGATTAATAGGCTACACGGATTGATTAGATACATGAAATGAATGCATAAATGAATGGCTATGTGTTATTATTAGATAGCTAAAAATAATTAAACTGGTCATTTTTAAAAATGAGGGCCTTTCAGCTTTTTGAAAATAGTAACATGATGATTTTGGCGATGTGGGGCTTTCATCTATGCAAAAATAGCTACATGGAATTTTCTATATATTAAAATAAAATTGAATTATGGTTCTTTCTACATTGTGAATCTGGGGTATTTAAAAATAAACATAACTAGAAGATACTTAATTCCTCTATTTTCCAAAAATTATGGAGCCTTTTAAATTTCTATTTCATATGGAATTGAAAAGACACACTATTAGAAGTCAATCAAAACAACACTAAATTATGTTAATTTCATATCTCCTTATTCAAAGCTGAGGATATTTCCTTTGTTTTTTTTGATCTCATTCACTTGATATGGGAGGTTATTGATCCTTTAAACTTCGAGGTTTGGAAAATTTTATCTTTAGTAGTTTAGAGTCCGCTATATGAGGTTTTCTCCAATATGTGTTCCACCTATATTTTGGGTCATCAAATTCTAAAATACTTCATTATAATGGGTAGGGTAGCCTTTATTTACATTTATAATATATCAAGGAGGATAGTTTTTTCTTTTTTATCATTTCGGAAGATGGTTTTCTCCATTATAATAATTAAACATTAAATGTGTTTCATAAATTAATTGGGTAAGGTGATTGTTTCACAGGCTCTTATAGATTAGTTATTTTTTTGGTATTATAATCACATTGGCTAAAAACCTTTCTGAAAATCATCATTATTGCATGCATAGTTTGATCAATTTCTCTTGTGATTATACAGCATTGTTTGTAATTATTTGGTATCAACATATAAATTTACACTAGGCAATAACTTATATATGGATAATAAAATAGTTTCAAATGGATTATGTCTTCTGTGGTAATACCATAAATAAAGAAGTGAATTAAAAAAAAGCCTTGTGCTATGTATAATAAAATGGGTTGTGGTGTGTTGTGGTGTGGTCATGTTATGGGATGGGGTTGTAAGTGGTTTCAATTCGATGTACATTGATTGTGTTTTTTGTGTTTTTCTTTTGGGGAGGTGAGGTGGTAGTTTGTTTGGATGTTATTTTTGGGTGGAGAGGTGGATTTTTGTTTGGGTTTTCATTTTTATCTAAAATTTCGTTGTTTTTTTGTTGTGATTGTTATGTAGAGAGTAGGTTGTTCATTTTTATGTTCTTTTGGGGAGGGAGGGGTGTTTTTAGTTGTAATTTTTGTCGGTGAGGTGATGGTGTGATTTATCATGTTTTTTGTTTAGTGATGTGATCCATCAATAGAGGATGATGAGCTACATGATATAATTAATGTTTTGTTCAAGTTTTTGTGGTAGTGATGGAATAATAGCATAATAATTATTTAAATGTACTATAATATTTTGTTTAATTATATAGAATTGATTAGTGGTCATGAAAATGTTGGGATTTTTGGTAAAATTTTGTTGATGATTAATAATGTAACAAACCTGATAGATAATGGGATTGGATATAAATGTGAAATGTATATTGTTCATTGTGTGGTGTTATATATTTAGTTGTGGTAGTGAAAGTGTCAGTGTTTTGAGTTTTTACTACTTTTTTTAACCCATAGGTTGGTATTCTGTTTCAATTATATATATATAATTGTATATTCATTCTGATTTATATATTCACCCCAGCAATGTAAAACACTATGTTCCAAAAAACCATATATTCACATTAGTATTTTTTCAGTTTCCTTCTAATTAAGATATATTTCTGGATACCCGAACTTTCCCACTACCTCTTTATTGTTAGTATATATGCACAAGATGTGATGGTTGAATTTCTATTAGTGTACGAGGTGATGGATGAGGTTTCATCATGTAAGACGATATGTGACTATGTTGTGGGGTAGTGGAATGATGTCTTCAGTGAGGTGTGATATGAATTATTTGTGGGGATTTGGCTCATATTTCTTTTGATAATATGTGATATGACATTGCTATGGGGTGGTGGCCCAGGTGTCTTTATGAATGATGTGAAATGACCATTCTGTGGTATTTTTTATGGTTGGTTCCATGCATGGTAGGAGGAGAGAACATGGTTGATGCCCTTTATATTGAAATAACCTACTACTATAGTTATGGTAGTGATTGTGATTTTATGTACTAGGTGTATGTGAGGGTGATGTGATATATATGGTTTTGTAGTGATATATGTTATAAGAAAGATATTGGAGTGCTAAGACATATGATGTTTTGGTATGAGAGCAGAAATTCTAGGTTAACGAGGTGTGTGGTACCCTTTATCGATATGATTTATGTTATGTTATTATAAATGCGTCTATTATTTTTTGGGAGTTCCTTGCTAAGGACGGGTTGTGATATTTAACCTATTCAGTTGTTGTTGGTTCAATTATTTTTTCATTGATGCATTTGTATGATGTTAGAAGATGTTCATGTGAGACTATATTTACTGTGTTGTGTATGATGTATTCTCGGCCAACATATATATATATAATTATTTTCATTTTTTAAGAAGGAAATATTTTAACATGCATGTCATTCATATCGTGGACATTTGGAGTTTCCTTTATTTTTCTACCTTATCATTTTTATTTTTGGATATTCTTTTGTATAATTCTAATTATATATATTTTATTTATACATTTATTATTTTATGGTTTTAGTTTCCTTTTAATATTATGTTAGTGAGTTTAATGATCTATGACATCATTTATCCAAATCCTATTCATTATAGAGGGAAATACCTCCCATTTCTTATATTTTTATACCATTTGGGATGGTTTATTCTCATGTCCTAAAAGAGGTAGGAAATATGTCACATTATATCTCTTCCTTCATTGTCATCCTTGGAGGAGTAGCATTGGTGGTCGGATCGTGGAATGATAATAATTAAAAATAAAATTTATAACATTTAAGATACTAATTTGATAAAATAGATAGAAAAATTACATTTATCATTAGAAAACTATCTTAATAACAGCTTCTAATAGTTATTTTAAATGGTTTTCTTTAGTAAATAAATATGGGATTTCAAAAACATATTACATCATTGATTCTAAAATATGTTTGAAAAGAAAGAAATATTTAAAAATAATTAAACAAATAAAATATGAATATAAGGAATAAAATTTTAAATTTTCAAAAAAATTTCTAGACAGAAATCAATTTCCAGATATTTTTATAAAGAAATCATGATGATAAGAAAATATAAATAAAATGATATTTTTTTACACCTAAATTAATGAATTTTCAAGGTGAGGTTGGGGTTTTTTATAAAATAAATGTCTCATACCTTTTATTAAATTCATGGTGAAAATATTATGTTTCTAAAATTTGTAATCACGATTGATTAATTAATTAAAAATTGAAAATATAAATAAATTAATTTTTAACAAAAAAAATTTATGTTGTTAACAATTTTTATATTGAAATTATCATTTTGAAAATTTCGAAATTTAATTTTATAAAATGGTTTTTAAATTTGAAATTAATTTTTTCAAATAATATATTAAGATAATTTTAATTTGAATCATTAATAGTATTTACTAACATTAAAAATTTGTTACCCTAGAAAAATAAAAATTGGAAAAAAGTATTTTATTATGTGATAAATTAAATGAATTGTCAAAAAATTATTATAATTAGATATTTTATATTTTGATCAGAAAAACCTCACAAAGCTTTCATGTTTTCCATTTTTTCCTTTAACCCTTTAATGTGATTTTAAATTTTTTAAATTCAATTGGTATTCCAAACCTACACTTCTATTCACTAAAAAGATGTAACACTTGTAATATATCAAGCCTCACTTATCCTCTAAATTCTTACTTGAAAGTACCAAAATATTCTCTAACTAGAACTCTATCCAATGAACATAATCACCTAGTAAATTATATTTACCATATTCCTTTCAAGTCATTGGATTTTTCTAAATAAAACCATGATTCAAATTTTGGAATTATTTCATAATTTGTTTCTTCTTAATGTTATTATATCTTACCAACCCATGTTCCACTAAACTACTTCATCAAACCGGATTACAAATGACCTCTGATGCACCTCAATATACACCAAAGTCTACCAAGTGGTATTAATGGACTAGTAAAGCACATTGGGAGACTATTCCCTCTTTAAAAAAGTAGTATATAGAGGAGGTTAAAATAAGAAAACCCCAATATAGTTATGATCAATAACCATGCAGGATGAGATTAATTCCACGACATGAAATATTTTCAGAACCAGATATAATAAATAATAAATCTCATAATATATTCATGTGTTAATTTAATCTAAAAATAGAGGACACAATGATAATACCAAAAATAGATCATGCCATCCGTCTCTATTTCCATGACCAATGATACTTCCTAAAATCCATAATCATATTTCAATCATAGTACATATTATGTTGTCCTTTACTCTGACCATTAAATCAGATCTTATTCAAATTGTGTCCTGAGTAAGTCATGGTTGAAACTCAATAGGGAACTAAAATGGGTTGTAATGAAATATGTAGTCAAATAACATGGTATGAATAATTATAATTACTATAAATAATGCAAAAAAAATTTAACATTAATAAAATTTTAATTTAACCTCAAATACTCTCATTTCTAAAGCAACACCTGAACTCATCAAACTAGATTCTTCACATTCCCTTCAATGAACCATATACATTAGGGGTCACATTGTTGTAATCAGGGATCATGATTCCATGTATTTAAATAGAATATGTAGAACTCTTTGACTAATAATTCCCAACTACAATGTGGACCAACACATAACATTATTATAATGGTGTAGAATAATATTAAAAACACAAATTTCAGGATATAGACCATGATGACCAACAAAAATAATATGGTGTTGAATTCCATGACCATCTCCCTAAACGATTTAATCAAAAATCCATTCATATTTTCCAACACATTTCCATTTTAGAAAAAAACATTAAGGGACCCCCTATTTTCAATACTCAATTTTTGTAAGGATATGCCATATTAACCCCATTTTCATTCATCCTCATTTATAGGGCCCATTAATTTCAATGAATTTTAACAAATCACATATTCAATTAATTTGAACATGTATTCATAGAAGATAATTATTGAGGTACTACATTAACAATTATCATTGTAGATTATCCCCCTTTACTCTTTTCACATTCTACATTAATTTTTAATAAGACATTAAATAAACATATGAACCCAAATGTACCCTTATACAAAGTTAACAACTATACATCATGCATAAAAATTTAATCAACAATAAACCTCTTTATAACACCATTTACAACTAATTTAAATATTATCATGGGAGTGAAACCCCCCACCTGTGGCCATAGTCTTGGTCTTCATATCATCAGTGGATTTATGAGGGTATTTGAAGTGTCTCATAAATCAATTAGGGGCCATATTTTACTTTTAATAGTTATTAAACAGGTTTTCAATAATTAGTTTAATTGTAACATCCACATATATAATTAAAATAGAATGAAATATAGAGAAATTGTATATGATACCCACCTCAATCTTGTATAAAATTAATTGGAAATACAAATCCCTCAAAGAATGAAATGATGGAAAAAAACAAAGAAAATGAATTTATTGGAAATTTGTTTCATAAGATTTAGAAGATTGCAAAATAATCTACAATAATTATACCCATAAATAAAAGGAAATTGACTTGGAAACATACTTGGGCAATTGATTCCCACTAATCAGAACTCTAAACACGTAAGAATCAAGAGAGAATCACCCTTGAGGGATCTGAGAGATATATGTCTATAACCCTCGATGATGGTGAATAAATGTGGTAGAAATTATGTGAAAATAGTATAATGGTCATGTTAAAAAAATTACCAATTGATCACTTTTTAAAATGTGAATTATTTTACCACCTGGTTTTCCATACCATGTGTAAACCATATTGTTCCTTATGATCAAAAAGTAAAGGAGCTTTAATGTTTTTTTAGAAACTTATATGGTCTATCAAACAGTGTGGTATTGTTTTATTTTTCTCAGTTTTATGGGCTCATGATACATGGTTTCGTGGGACCTCCTTTGTTTACTTCTATACTATGCCCAAACCGCAATAATTATGCACCGTTATGGAAGATGTTTAACACTTTATATTAAAAAATTCCCTATGCTATAGATGAAAATAAATTTTGGTACATTCATGTTTAGATCCCCTATTCCAATTTGGAGGCCTTCCCTATTCTCAAGAGGTATTTTGTTTACCTATTTAAATTTATTAATAAAATCAAATAAAAACATGAATCGTCATAAATTTAGGACCATAAAACCTCCTAAACATATAATATATCATTCATGAGAAACTATATAAATAATAACTATGCCCTTATTTTAAATAGTTAGAACCACTACACCCACATATCTATATAATACTCTATTGATCATCCTAAACATAACCTTGATTTCACAACACTCAGACTAATGAAATCATCATGTCAAAAAGAGACATATCACTATGATCCAAAATATGAATTGGATGCTCCACAGAGGATGAATCATCTTCAAAATATAATTCATTAAAATCGATCCTATGAGATGTGTTGGGGTGATACTGCCAATGTTTTGAAACAATAAAAACATCATGCATTTTATTGCACCACTATTGTGGAGAAAACGAACATAATACCGACCTGTTCTTTTCCATATTATCATAATCTCCCACTTACATGGGAGACAACATTACCTCTTTATGAATCCAATGGTGAAACAACCTTATTTAAACATATTGAAATTCCCCATCATCCACTATAAAAACCCGTGGCTGATTATCTCAATTAGCATATGAATTCTATGTACTTAGATCTATAGCCATACATTTCTAGATGAATTGAACATTATATGATGTCTCATGCATAAAATTTTGTCCTAATATCCCTGATTCAGCAAATTCAATTCTGCACAATAGTGATCTACATAGCCAACCATATAGAACCACATATTTATCAATATGAATCTTTAAATGATAACAAATTTAAAAATAGAAATAAATAAGTATCATGGTCTTCTACAAATTTCAACCAAATTTTTGGATACATGATCATATCATATCCACTATTATTTAGATATTATGGTTATATATCTCATCCACTTATGGGTGAAAGGTTGTACTAATAAATTGATTTCTCAACACCTTTTTCAATCATTTTCATAAGGGAGATGTAAAACAGCATTGATAAACATAAACAATACAATGAGGCACCCCATAAGAACACATTATCATCCAATAATATGGGATTTACTATGATAGAATACATGATTGAAATTAATTATTATACTATCATTAATAGATCCAAAATAACCCATATCATATAATTCATTTAGGTTTTTCTTGGAAGACAAACCAAAAAACCCATTGTTACAATATCCCACTTCTATTCTGAAATAGGAAATGTTTTTTGAAAACTAGTATTTCATTGATGTTGGGCCTTCACATACTAATAGGTTTGGAATAACATCAAAAAAATTTAAATATTCTTTTTCATTCATAGGAAAAAATAATATTTATAAGGACTATAGTACATCTTAAAGAAACCAGGATACACCATCCACATTGAAGCAAGAAACACTCACATCTGTTCATCCCCCAAACATGTTTTCACTATAATTAGGCCATGAAAATGAATAATCCCAACATAAACAATAAATTAATTGGGATGTAACATCCCACCTTCAGGTATTTAACTCATGGACTGGCCATTCAATCATCACACATCCCCCTTTTTACCCAGTTAATATGAGAGGAAAAATATATAATCTTATAATTTTCATTCATTTCGGCTCCACCAGAACACTTGTACACATAAAAACCAATAGGGCCACCATTTTCAACACATAACTAGAATCCATAACTTCATCTACCAATATCATCTACATTAATGCATCAACAAAAATACATATTTTTTCTAATATATTAAATATCTCAAAATAATTTTATTCTATATAACAAACCTATCTTTGGTGTGGTAGATTCCAATCAGACCAGGATAAAAAAAATTTATACTCTTTTGAACAGTATAGAAAAAAACCTTGCACCCACAAGATAGTGTCTCCAATACATTATGATAAAAATAAAAATATCTAACATGAGGTCATTTTAATCAAATTTCAATTGATCTATCCTCAATTATAATGAATCATATGACACATCTTGATCTCCCTGAATCAATAAAAGTCTATGATAGATGATGGATGAATCCTAATGTCTAGTTTAGGTAATATAAGAATCATTGTATTGGGAAGGTGGAACTATATATTATAGAAATAATTTTCAAATGTGCAAGATTACTCAATATCCAACCACTTATTGTTTATCCTTAATTGTACACATTTTAAAAAATTTATAATCCATCAATGATAAACTAGAAAACAAAAAAATCATTGAATATGAAAAATATTCTTGGGATTATCAAGATAAAAACTTCATTATCATTCTTAGGTTCCACTGATACACCTTCTTCGAAGATTATGTGGCTTAATAAATATAACATTAGAATAAAGAAATGTTACTTTGAAAGATTTCCATGTAGTTGAAGCTCTCTATATATACTCATGAAAATGTAATTATATTGGTCTTGATCATCATGAATGTGCGAGAGAACCATGATTTTATCCACAATGATATCCATAAAACCAATCCAATTACAAGTAAACTATTTGGTCCATCAAGGATATAAATATAGCATTATATTTTTTTAGCCTATCGACATCACAAAAATATATTTTAGACCACAACATATTCTAAATGTATTCTATTTTATATCAGATGATCTCACTAACATACAATGATACAGTAATCTCAAATCCGTCATAGAAGACATATAAGTATCACTTATCTAGTAATAAAGTTCATCAATTCACGGAAGGGGATAATGTTTCTTTATCATCATCCAGTACAACAATCGATAATCAATACACAAATGCAACCATTTGTCATCATTTTTAAAATAACATATTAGAGAACCCCGAGGTGACATACTCAAATGGATAAACCCTTCTGAATCCAACTCCAATAACATAATATTATTATCTTAAATCTCTACTGGTTCCATTCAATATGGTATAATTGAATCATGATCATCCCCTAACATCAACTCAATTGTCAAATCATTTTCCATCTCCGTTGGAAAGCCCAAGAACTCCATAGGAAACATTTCATGAAACTAACCCACTATTTTCTGGAAGAAATCATGTTCCACTATCCCATCATAAACCAAAATTCCCAAAACCTATATTTTCATCTCACCTAGTTGTTGAAGTACTTTCCCTATATGAACTGATTAGATATCTTGAACATTTTTAATGGTATAATTTTTAATCCTAAAAGACATGGTATAAATATTCTACAGTAACATTAAATTTATTTTTGAAGAAATACTAACCACTCCATTACCAATATCACAAAAAACCTAACATCTCCATCATACACAAGTTACCAAGATTGTGGTAATCATAATCCTCAGGAGAATTACCCTTATGTAGATAGGTTCTCTCCGATTACACCCCCAACAATATATCATTTGATAGAAACCAGTAAAAATAATCCTCCACTAGACCCAACCCATTTACCAACCTATAAAATATAAACGAATGTGAAGGTTTGGTTTCAAATATGTAACTATAAAGTGTGGAAATATCCAAAATCATACCTCTAGAAGTTGATGGTATAGACTCACTACCCATTGATATAGGATGAACACTATATATATAAGATATTTCTAAACTATAGGATCTAGTATAATTCTTATCCACTACATTTCTCTGATGATATAGATACTCTTGACTGGAGGAACAACATTTTTTCACATTGGGATAAATAAATTGTAATTCTATCGTCCTAAATAATTTGAGGTAATATAACCCATTTTGAATCTCTATATTTTCCTAGGCACTATATAACTTCTGATGTGTTTGTGGTTCCTAAATAACTTTTACATGTGCCCTATACTTCTATAATCTTGGCACTTCATTGGTTGTAGATGGCACAGATATTTCATGTGACCCGGCTAGCCATAATGATAGTATACCACGAGAACTCAAACTATATAGGATGATTTTCTACCATTGTTTCCATTTCATCCAATACCATGATATAATTTCTTATAAAAATGCTTCCTAACAACGAATAACAGACAACATGATCACCCAAATGATTGTTTCTACCCACCAATATATGCCTCCTTTAGGATACACACATAAATGGGATCCTGATTTACTGCATCATCCATTGTATTCAAATAAAATTCATTCACCTAGGACATGATATCAAATATATCTCAATCCTCAAATTGTATTTTCATTTCGTCATCATATCCTATAATTATTTGGAAAAAAATATATCATCTTGTTGATTTGACCAATATAATCAATTATTGAAATAATCCATAGATTCGATTATAGATACTCCACATCATTATTTTACTGAAAGGAATTTGGGTAAAAGTGTTCTTGTATCTTCTCGGGAAAATATTCACATACCACTCTGTCTAAATCTTTATCCCAATACTAAATATCCCCCAGTGATTTCCTAAACATCACATCATAAATGATACATACTTGAATATCTAATATAGTGATGTCTCTACTTGGTCTTAAATCATCTAAATAGACAAAATTATAGAACTAAAATTCTTCATGATCACCCCTTCTTACGAACAACATAGGATGAGGTAGTTGAAACACCCTCATAAAATCAAATATTTTCAAAACTTAATTACCTATATTTCATTCCAAAAACATGATGAAATGATTGTTATTTTCCTTAAATAGTCCTTCCTACACAATTCTTGTTAACTAATATGATTTTGTTCCACTATTTGGTAACATTATTAGGAATTTACTCCTGGAACACTACTATAAAATTTCATTGTAAATAAATTCATCTATATTGATAAACACCTTTCTCATTTCAATTAGAATATATATATTTTTGTTAGAAAAATATCTCTCATAACTGGAAACATAGAAGTAAACACTCCAACACTATCCATAACACTATGACAGAAACACCATCAATACACTAAGTCATTCAAAATATGGGCCATGGATAACATATAGTAAAATAGTTATTGAAATTACTTACATCTTGTTTGATACAATTTCCACATCCTTAAACTTGTATAACAACTAAAACACCACTATTATTCCCCATTTTGACCATTATGTTTAAAATATTTCAATTTTAACCATTTTGAATTAATTATTAGGAATATTACTTTAAAATAAAAAATTAACAGAAAACCATTTTCATTTTTCACATCCCAAACATAACATGATTTATTATCTATGCCTGATATAATACATGTTTCATAAATCCCTATATTCTTAAAATTATGCATGAATATAAGAGCATAATTCCATACCATCAATGAGATAAAATATTTGAAATATAAATATATATATATATATATATATCATTACAGAGGAAATAAAATCAACCTACAATGAGCATCACTTACTGAATTCCCACCCTAGTAACATGGATTTTTCCAAACATTTTTTTTAATCCCATGAAAAAGCTCGTTTACATGGTTTGGAATATCCAAGAATCAATTCAACATTCCCCAAATTGTAATCAAAATGAAAATAAAACATCACTGATAAAACATTGCAACGTCTTATAGCATCTTTCACCACACCATTTTCTCATTTCGGTTCACCACATGAGCTTAGGCATGCCTCTTCTTACTCGAGTGGGTTTTGAATGGTATTGAGGGTATAGAAAACCTTATGGGTAGAATATACTCTCATTATGATAGTATTATACTTAATATATCAAAATAAGAAATATATAAAATGGTTATAATCAAAAAAACATGCATCAAAATATTAGTTACCAAACTAGGTAATTTCCCATAACTAGAAAAAGTAACATTGTCATGTTATACCATATACTTGTTTCAATGTAAAACCAAAATAATGAATATAATGGAAATCATTGAAATGAGTCTTGATATAATCCTGGTAGCCTCATATTTCTTATATCCTAGAAACCCAACTCATCCATCTATCATAGGGCCTTTCTCCATTTTTATAATCGGTAAGCATAAAATCTACTTGGGTACCAATGTCGGCCAGAGTAGGGTGTAAGTACAACTTAGCAGGCCACCACTGAAGTTGTATAATGAAATATAAGGTATGATAATAGTGTATATATGTGTATAGTTAAAATAAAAAGGCCAAAATTAATATTGATAGACCATTAATCAATGTCAATTTACCCACTCATAATATCGAGTTACAAGTGAAACCATATCCCATCAAACCAGCATTGGAATATACCAATCAATTAAAATTTATTTAGTATGAAATAAAAGCTATTACCATACATGAATTGTTCCATGTATTGAAATCAAGGTTTTGGAATGTTGTGACTTAAATTCCCAAACTATGATGTGGACCACCATGAATAACATAATTACCATGTTTTTTGATTCCATGAACAATAACCATTACTTAATTTGTACAACCTGGAACATCATCACAAACATTGTGTGAAATTACTTGAGCATCATCCATAACCATTTTTTTAATAATTAATTAACATGGCCTAATATTTATCCATTTTATCATAAAAAACATTATGATTTCCCCTCTATTCAATACTCAATATTAATGTGGTATACCATGTTACCCCCTTTTCATTCATCATCATTTCAATTTTACATGTCATTCATATTATTTATCCAAATATAATAATCTATCATTTTACTAACAATTAACAAAATAGTGCAATTGAGGCTCTTTATTTAGAATTATCAACATGAAATTTTCATCTATATTATTTTTCACCCTTCTATATTTATTATTTTCTAATAAATTATATCCTAAAATATGGGAAACCATCTCCTTATACCATTATAAAAATTATGTTTAATGCATAAATTGTTTAAAACCCATAAACCCATTTATCCCACCATTTGTTTCTAATTTCACCATTATCGGGGGAGTGACACACCCCATAGATTACCATAGCTATGGACTTGTATAATCATTGAACTCATTGGGGTAATTTAAAGGTATCAAAAAAATGAAAGGCCCTGAAATATGATTTTTTGTGGTGAAAAAAATGTAGAAAAAAAGTGTATCGGAATACCCATATGCTTAAAAATAATACAAATACTTTTATAGAAATCATATAGAAAAAATATATCAAACTTGTAGACATGTACTCACCCAGACTCATCCATTTATTCAAGGTAGAATAAGCAAAAACACCATGGAAAAAATTCTAAAATTAGGTTTCATAATCTCTTAAAGGAGGGGATATAAACCACATCAATTATCCTAGAATATATAATGAAATGGAGTTGGAGACTTATCAGGTGCTTCGATTTCAACATAAAGGAACATAAAATTCCTAATAATCAAGGGAAAATCACACTTGATGGAGGAGGGAGATATATGTTTCTAACCCATTCTACTAGAGATGAAATTGCGGACAAACCAAGTGATTACCATATAAAGTCCAGGTGGAAAATTTAAAACATTTATCAGTTTTTAAAAGGTGTGCAATTAAAAACATGTTATGTTAAAAAATGAAATGGCCATATGATTACCTCAGTCTAAGAATGAAATAAAGATGTATGGTTTTTGTATCCGTACACACATTATGAAAAACTATAGGGTATTCATGATTATTCATATTATTAGGGGCCCATGTTGCAATATTTCATTGGCCTTCCTCACATGGTTCATTAAACATGAACCACCCTATACCAAGATGCATGGTTATCCCCAGACATGGAGAAGCCATGAATAATAATCTATATTAGATTGTTCCCACATTTTCATGTCCCAAACCAATGGGTCACTCTTGATCCAATTCATATTGGCTGAATGAAAATTAATTTTTTATTATTCAAATAGTATTAAGGAAAAATTGAGAATATCTAGTTAATCCATTAAAAGAGTTCATAGAGTTATTAGAAGATAATTGAATATTCCTTGATTTAAACTAAATAATAAATTTACAAGAAATATTACATACCTTGGTTTCTAGGTCATCCATTAAGAGATATTCAATCCAAATCACCAACAGGTCCCTAGACTAGATGTACTCTTCTAAAATTATCATCCCTTTATTGAAACTGGTTAACAATATCTTTTCCATCTTATAAATCCATGAACACTTCTCTTTATTGGGGATTACTCTCAGGCCTTGTCCCATATTTATATCATCTTATTCTTCAATTGAATTAATTGTTAGAACATATAATACCAAAATTTCATCCATGATCTTAAGAAGATTCAATGATGGATCAATACACTTTATGGACTTCCTCTACTGGGCTTTTTCCATCTACATATATTTCATCTTCTTCACTGAAAACTTATCTATTTGGAGAGGTAAATAAGAATAATACTTCATTAATTTATGGAAACCCTTTCGGCTATTACTCCCCCTAGGACTTGGGAACTTACCACCATGTTCAAACATGGAATCACCTAAAAATATTCTAAATCATTCCTCACTCAACTCCATCCCTATTTGTAATAGTATTCTCATTAACTTATATAATGGATGTTAAACCAAAATTTAAGCAAAACATACCTCATCATAAGTTCATGATAATAAACATACTTATTATAATATATTATCAACATAATTATATGTATACCATGTTATAATTAAAATATGTTTATCATGTTATTTTAATGTTACAACCAAAATTTAATTATTTCTTTCAACATAGAAAAAAATGAAACGTAAATCATGCTTTTTTGTGGACTATTTCGTCTACGAAGAAACAATTTTTAGTTTTTCAAATATTTTTTAATACATTTTACCACCATTATAAATTATTTTAAACTATTATAAAGAGATCAAAAATATATAAATAATATATATGATAATTATATTATCACAAAATAACCTCCTTCTATATGATACTCAACAACCGAGCTATAGTATTTTCAAGGTAGGTTTTACTAAACCACCAACATGAACATTTATATAATCATATATTATATATAAATATGTTAAGAAGGAAAATAATATGATAATACTATAAGAATTAAATATTTTTAAGTATATGGTTCTAGAAATATTATATTTTCAATTTAGTTTATTGTCAAACTATCATTTTTGTTCCCTAAAATCATTTAAATAAGGCTAAGATCTTTATAATTCCATGAAAAACATCTAAAACATTTATAGAATTGTATAAGAGAAATGGAAATAATTATAAGTGATAGGATATAATATATTAATTTTTATGTTATTTATGATCTTTTAAGAAAATAAGGAGTAATGATTTATACATTATTAAATGTGAGAATATGATTGTTGTTATTAACACATGATGGTTGTAAATAGGTTATAAATAACCAATATATCCATAATAAATAAATTTAAATGATAGATTAAAATGTAAAAAATATTAATATGTTTATGAACTAGTTGACTAAGGTAGAAATGTGTGTTTTACATGATTTTGTATTGTCATTAACTAATATTGGAAAAAAACTAAGGGTATTCAATTTTTTTGATAAGTGTATTAATGATTCCCAACATGTGTTTTGGAATAATGAATTATATAATTAATTTTATTTATATAAATTTATTATTTTTATGCTTCCAATAACTTTTTGTTCCAATTTTACTAATGACATAGTGGTATTTCATGTATCAAGTCACATTATTGGTTCATAATCACTCTTCATTATCTATTATTTTCAAAGATAAATATATTATAACTAATTTTGATGTTATGTTTTATATCTAATTATTTTTTATTAGAAATAATGTTTCATATGAAATGACTATACATTGATGATTCCATTATTTGGTCAAAATTGGTTTTTTTAATAATATTTCCAATTACTTTTATTTTATTTTTCTTTTATATCCATGTTTCTACATCCATCCAATATTTATCATTCCCTAATGGGATATCAATTATTTTTTACCTCCAACGATCATTTTATTAAACTTAATTCAATTTTAAAAAGTTTTCACACTATTTTAAACAAAGTTATTTTCAACAAGGATGTTTTAAAATATTTAAATGGGTTTTCCATCCATTCAATATTAATGGTCTCTTAACCACTATACATTTTCTATTAAAAAAATATATTATTTTCAATGTCATTTTCTTAAATAATATTTTTAAATATAACGGTTATTAAATTATATTATATATTTTTTTCAAAAACCATTCTATATTTTCAATTATCTTTTACTTGGAACTCTTTATATTAATTTTTTCAAAAGCCATCTCCTTCTTATAAAAAAATGTTTTTAAATTAATTTTTAATTCAATATTGTAAATGTTTTTGTATGACCATTTGTATTTTCACTTATTCTTTAACACAATCGGTTTTATTTCAGAATGAGTAGATTTTCTCACATTCCATATGATGTAATGTTTATATTCCAATTTCAAATTTCCGTATTTGATATAATGTGAACTTTTATGTTTATGCTATGTGATTTTTTTGAAGGTTTACTAAAAACTTTTTCTGTGGTTTATTACGATATGTTAATGATTTATTATTATTGGAACACATATGTATGGTTGATGTTGGTTGGTGACCTATGTAACCACCTAATTCTTTAGAATAAGATTGTATCTATAGGGATGTGCATGCATGTATATAAGGATTTTACACACAAATTCAAGGGCATGTTGGGTTATCTAATATATTATAGGATGTAAATAATACATTGTTTTACATAATAATGGGAATAATGAGTTATTATATTATATTTTTTTATTCATATATTTGTTCAATATTTTCATTTTTTTCATCATGCTATATTAAATATTCATGCTAGATTTAATTTCCATGAAATTCTATGTTTTCAAGATAATGTATTTTTTTTGTATTCTATTGTTTAAAACGATTCTAACTTGTTATAAGACTCAGAATATATTCTTAAAACCCATAAATATATTCAATACGTCCTCAATGAAAATTTGATGATCTCTTGTGACTCTAACATTATTTATTGATATTATCGATGGTCTTTTGGTCATTTATTATGATATTTCTTTTTTTTATAAAGTATTCAGACATGATATAATGTATTTTATCTTCACTGAGTGTCTAAGCGAACAAATTATTTATTTTTCCAATCCCCATGTAAAGAACGATATTATAACATTATAGGTATAAAACAGTTGTCTAGTAGAGCCTAAATATCAAGAAATTATTTCATCTGAGAAAGAAATATTTTTGATGTTGTAAATATTCACAAAAATAGGCCTTTTAGTCTTTCAAAATGTGAAGTTGTTGTGATATGATTTTATTATTAGGAGAATAATAAATTAATTATTAAATATTTCACATGGTTCACTATATCAAAGACCAAAACTCCAATATATGGTAACATAAAAACATATTATAAAAACATTCTTTGATACATCCTAGAATTTACTTGACATTAGTATCTCCTAAATAAATAAAATAATGGAAATATTTTATTACCAAAATTGTGATTAATTTTTAGGTCTACAAAACATATATCATTAGGAAGTAAATAAATAAATAGAAACCCATTACTTTATCAATGAAAATATCCATTTTTATATGTAATATAAAAAACTAAATAATAAATATTATGTCTGTTATCTCTTTGACAAATTATCCCATCATGCTATGTAATGTCCACAGGAATAGAAACTAAGAAAAGGTTCCATACATAATTACATTAGCATAAATAAAAGATTCAAATCCTAATGGACTAAATAGATTATATGTTTTAGAAAAATAAATCACATACATAATACCCATAATAAATTAGGAAAATAAATAAATTCACATATAATGTATAATCTCATCATTCTTTAAACACATTAAAAGAATTGATATTCATATCCTAGGGAATGGAATCAAAATAATTGTGAAATAAAATGCTTGGTAAGGTTTTTGTTCATTATAAGGCACAATGAATCAACAAGAAAAATAAACATTAAAAGATAAATAACATGGAACAAATTCTCTTAAAATAACTAGATAAGTTATAATCTATTTGGAATGGTAAAAACTAAAAATAGATTCCATTTAATAAATAAACTGAGAATGAATCTCATCCTTAAATTTTTTCATGGTGAAAATATAATGGATAATAATGATAACTAAAATTGTGTAAAAGAATATTTATTACACTTTATGTAATGTCCCAGACCTCTACGGTCCATTCCATTGTGAAAATGTTGTGATGGAGGTGTTTTGGGTGGTCAAGGAAACTTGGTGTGCATTTGGGTGGACTTTTAAGGAAATCTAAAGGGTGATAGCTTTCAAACGGTTGGTGCAATGTTTCCCTAAACCATGTGGTCAAACCGTGCGAGGCTGGTCTTGGGGGCAGTGGCTAACACATGGTTTGCGCATGGTTTTCCTAACTGTGCGGACTAACCGTGAGAGGAGTGTTTGACGAGGCAAAAGCTAATGCACGGTTACTGCATGGTTTGTTAAACCGTGTGGACTAACCGTGCGAGCACATAAAGTTAGATCCTAAAATTGTGGATATAAATCGTTTTTCGTTTAATCACCTTGTTTAAGCCCCTAAGCGGCCATAAATCAGGATTACTCTTCCTTGGAGGTAGAAGAACCTCTGCCAAGTGTTTTGGAGGCAATCTGAAGGCTTCTCTTCGCGAATCGAAGTGGTTTCTTAAATATACCTAGATGTACTCCTCCTCTTCTATCAGGATCTTAGATATATGCATGTTATACTTATATCTATGTGTGTTGATGTTGATTATGATGAGCATCGGTCTTGGTGGTGTTAGGAGAAGAGATCTAGGGAGGATCCATGGTGATTTAGCCTGGTTATCTTGGGCGTTCTTTGACCATTGTAGTTTTCGTCATAAACCGTTGAGGTAGGGGATTTTTGGATTCTCTAATTGTTTAGGTTCAATACTAGATTTAGCATGATTTATCCCTTTTGGATCACAATGAAATTGACCTAATTAAATACTAGAACCGGATTAAAAGAATTGGTTTGATCGCATTTTGTTTCCTTGTACCGTGATAACAGTTTTCCTCTTGTTTTTCCAGATATTGTGATATCTATTCCTTTCTTGTTAGCATGTTTTTCTTGATAAAATTCAAAAAGAACGTAACGCCAGAATTAATTGATAATTAATTGGATAAATATAAAGAGGCGTGTAAAGAAATCCTGTTGTTATTGTTGTGGTTGTTGTTCCCATTTGATGTTAATAAAATTAATGCCGATGTACGTGTTTAATTCAGTTGGTTGGCAAACCTAATATTTGTTGGTACTTGTTGTTTGAAGTTAGGATGCCTTGTTAAATTGCCAAGATCCCAAATTGATGTGATGTTTTTTTTCTTGTTGTTGGTGTGGTGATGTGACCTTGGGAGGGTGTTGTGATATGTGGGGACATGGAGGCCTTATGGTTGTGGTAGTAGATGATGCCTAGAGTGGTGAGATGCATCGGTTTATACATGTGGGTGTCAGGGAGGACACCAGGGATGATGAAATGGGATGGATGTGGTTGTTGGATTCCTATCGATTATTTGGTTGATTATCTGCTTTACTTTTCCCCACAGCTCAAGGCAGCTCGTCTTGCTTAACCTTCTTCTAAAAGGGGAAAAGACATGCTCGGTTTGCCACGTGCTTTCCGTGTTTAGCCTCTCCAGGGAGAATGGGTCCACTCTCTTGCTATAGGCGCCACAGACTTGACGGGTAGTACATCTAATCACCGTGTTGAGACCCTTGTGATTAGTAGCATAGGATTATTTTCTAGAATGCCATGGAATATGTGAAACAAATTTTGTACATAATGTTTGAATAATTGATGTTAACCTAGGGCCTACTGGAGGCAGGACCTGGGGCTCATTATCTCCCTTTTCACATTTCTGGCCCAGGAGGGGTACAATATGTGGGGAGCGGGTCGTGACAGAGTGGTATCAGAGGTCTGGTTGAGGGATAGGATGGAGTTTGGAGTTAATCACATGTGAGGTTGCATGGGTTGGTAGGGCAACACTGTCATTAATGTTTAGCAAGTGAGGTAAACATTGGAGACCCGCTAAGACATAAAAATTTAGGGCCCCCTATGATCAGATGCATGGACCATTAATATAACGACCGATACTTTACATACATTGTTAATACTTCAAAATTGAAGCACACTTATTACAACATATGACAAAACCACAAAGGACCGTATATGTATAGTGTCTTTAGAAACTGGGAAACATAAACAACTGGTTCATAAATCTTCTACAGTGTCTCCCATTTACTTCATCATATCTATGGTCCCTTTTAGAATATTCTACTTAGTATCCATCTTCCTAACCTGGGGAAAAGAAAACATAAATGGGTGAGCTCAAATGCTCACCAAGGGAAAATAAAGGAAATAAAAATCATATCATATCTTTTTGAAAATCATAACCTGCAAAAGAGATCATAATATCTTAACATGGAATAAATCATATAAGTGAAAATGAGATCCCCATAATCATAACATGAAACTTGAAACTTTGTGGCATGCACACATAATCATGGAACATCATTTCTTGTTATTCATGACTCGTTGCCAAGACTATCTTAGTGGACAGAGTCCCATTCTGAATCGAGTCACCATCGTTCCAGTCCTGTTTCACTGAACCGGTATAACCTACCATTCCAGCCATGTCTATCTCATGAGATATAAAATCTTTACCCAATGCATTGGAGGGAGATATAGGTCCCACCCTTCTTATAATGAATCCTTTCTTATGTGTGCCACATAATCATAAATCATAAATCATCGCATAACACATGTAACAAAAATGGGATTCTTGAAACATCATGACATCATAAAACAAATCATATAAGGTAAATGACTTCATAAAAATAATTCCCTCAAAACATAATCAAATCAATTTAATAATAGGGATAAAAACAGAACCCTATATTATCTTAGATGGAAAATAATTTTGATAAAACACTTGAACTCCATTCTTGAGGAAAATATCCTTTCTTCTTCAAAACACTTTTCTTTTCTTAACATGTCATACAATTATAAACTAAAAGAATTTGATTAAAAATAAACTTTAAAACTTGTAAAGGAATATTCTTGGAAATAGTGTTTTAAAAATCCATTCATGCCGTATAAGTTAAAAAAACATTCTTCGTACCTTTGTCGGAAAAGTCAAAAAATACCTCGTACGAAAAAACGACAAAAGATTCCTTTCATATTCATTACTAAAAACTCACCAAAGGGTAAAATTGGATTTAAACTATTGTAAGCGTATGGAAACAATATTACATATTGAGGGAACATGGATATGGATGATAAAATACACCCCAGTAAATACTTACGAATAAACAATCTCGGATAAAAATGAGATTGTGATATTTCCCTTACCTTAGGTCTGATTTGCTTTGTACGTGTCTGATGCTCCTGTATAATGGTTTAAATAATGTTATTGACTTATTCCAGAATCATACATACTGATATGATATCATATATGGTCGTATTCTTAGCTTCATGTTAGTAATATTTCATTGTTACTTGTTACTCGGGTCCTTATTGCCTTTTGTTCTTATGCGTGTTTTTCCGAATAAATTCTTATTCTTATTTTAATGTTATAGATACCTTATATCCAGAATGGTATTAGTGTAACATATATCATATTTATTCATTCAATTCATTTATATAATTACTATGTAATGATGATCATGTAGAACGAGTCGCATCACATCGTGGAGACGGTATTCCGTACGTACGCACGAGTGATGATATCGTTCCTATGATCGTGGAACTGTATTGGAGTATATATATATTATTTCAGTATCAATATTACTTTATAATAATCATAAATAGTTACTCATTACACCATTATACCCGTCCTTGTAAGGTGATGGTGGAAAATAGAATACACCACGGCGTGGAGACGGTATTCCGTACGTACGCACGCGCGGTGATTTCATTTTTCCGTAGGATGGATAGAAAGTGAATTAGGGTTTTTTCATATTTATATTAACATATCAGTATGTAAGTAATACTGATGTTATTACTTTATCATGAAACAACTAAAGAATAAGAAGTTGAAGAAGAAAGAAATTGAAAAGATCAGTAATGGATATTACCTCTTCGTTGGAACGCCTCTTTGAATCCTCCACTTAGGGAACTAAGATTGGTCTTTAAATAAGACCAGGACCTCTAGGATTATTCTAGGGAAGTGGAGAGGAGATAATGGCAGGGGTTGGCCGAGCTTGAGTTCTCAAATTGGTGTGAGGAGGAGGGGGAGGAGGTGCCCTTTTATAAGGGAGGAGAGGGGCACCTTAGGAATATCTCAAAATATTATTTTATATTAAAGTCAAAATCGGTTTACAATGGTTCCAAAGGGTCTTATTTTGAAGCTAAAGTGGGAATAGGTAGAAATAATATCAACCAATAGTATTTAGACAAGTTTAGGGTATTATTTTAACCTTATCAATTAGATTTAACTCTAAGTTAAATAATTTAACTTTTACCGTGTCTTTTTGTTTTCTTTCACTATATGGTTAATACACTTACTATAACATGCCAAACGAACCCCAAATTGTTTATTATTAATATATATATCCTTATCTAAGTCATTTGGCCGATCCTTAGATTTTTAGGAATAAAATAACAATTAGTAATATAATATTTGATTTAAAAACTATTTTGTGTCGATTTTGACACTATTTGATATATGATTTTTGTGAAAGTCATAACAGAATTATATGTTCGAACAAGGTTGATTAAATCAACAATAATATATCATAGTAACCTATAAAATTAGTGGAAATCATAAAAAGTCTCAAAATACATTTATTTTGGTGTTTATAACATCAATTATGTCAATATTTCATTAATAAGATAATTACTGCATCATCATTGTGTCATAAATAAGATAAATTATTTAATGTCTAAAAATTACAAATAAAATACCATTATGTAGGAAAGCTTTTTATCTTTCTAATGAATATTTATAGTCGAATTTATCTTATGTATATCCCCATATTAAAAATGATTTACTTATTAAACTTTGATTTTAACTATTTTAACCCTTCTTTAAATAAATTAATAATAAATGTCCTAATCTAACCCAAGTGGGCATAAATGGTCATATTTTATTCCTAAGTTTGTTTTTGGTCGAATTAAACTTATCCAATAGAATTAGGACATGTGTTAGGGTAATAGTAATATCATTTTTACCCTTAGTTACCCTATTAACTATAAACCGCGGTAAAAAAAAGTAAAAAGTTACTATACACCAAAAAATTATTTTTATCTCATTGAACCAAATTTTATTTACTGATATCAACTGTGTCTGTCGGATTTTCGAAATTCCATTCACAGAAGCGGTAAAATTTAGTTTTATGCAAAAATTCAGTTTTTAACCTACCACTTCGTGGTTTCACTATTCATCAAAAATTGAATGTTTTCAGAAAAATACCAAAATTTCACCCTAGGCTAATTTCGGTATTCCGAATCCAAAAATGAAGTCCATTTTGAAAAATAAAATTTATAAAATTTCAAAAAGTGGTTATTACTATTCATAACGGCTAGTTTTAATAATATTTTAATAGCATATCGTTGTTTAGTGAAACTCAGTATTGCGTACGACGCAAGCTATCGAGGAAGGTCGTGATTGCGTGTAAAGTAAGCCAAGAAAGTGTGTAGGGAAATATTCCCTTGATGATATATATAAAAACAAAATATTACTCATAAAAATCTCGGGTGTTACATTCTACCCCCCTTAAAAAGAATTTTTCCCTCAAAATTCATCACTTTGTAACAAACAGATGAGGATACTTCTCCCTCATCATATCCTCAAGCTCCCATGCAGCTTCTTCAAGTGGGTGGTTCCTCCATAAAACTTTCACCAAGCGAGTGGTCTTGTTTCGTAGGACTTTTTCGTTACGATCCAGAATCTCTATCGGCCGTTCTTCATAAGAAAGATCTTGCTCCAGTGGTACAACTTCTGAGCTGAGTACATGTGAAGGATCTGGTATGTACTTTCTCAGGAGAGATACATGGAACACATCGTGAACTTGAGAGAGATTCGGTGGAAGCGCCAATCGGTAAGCTACCTTCCCAACACGATCCAGTATTTCGAAAGGACCGATATATCTAGGGCTCAACTTCCCCTTCTTTCCAAATCTCATAACCCTCTTCCAAGGAGATATTCGTAAGAACACTTTATCACCCACTTCAAACTCTAGTTCGTTTCTTCGGTTTTCAGCATAACTTTTCTGTCGACTCTGAGATGCTCTTATGTGTGGTTGAATAGATCTGACCTTTTCTTCCATTTCATCAATGAGATCAGGTCCTAATAGCATTCTTTCCCCAACTTCATCCTAGCAAGTTAGAGTCCTACATTTCTTTCTATAGAGAGCTTCATAAGGAGCCATCTGAATACTGGAGTGAAAGCTATTATTATAAGAAAATTCCACCAAAGGTAGGTGTTGATCCCAACCTCCTTTGAAATCCATAGAGCAAGCTATCAAAATATCTTCTAGGGTTTGAATTGTTCTCTCAGACTGACCGTCTTTCTGGGGATGATAAGCAATGCTGAAACTCAACTCTGTATCCAGAGTATGCTGAAGAATTCGCCAGAACTTCGAGGTAAATCTCGGATCCCGATTAGATATAATAGAAAGTGGTACTCCATGAAATCTTACCACTTCCTTTACATATATCCTAGCAAGCTAATCTAGAGTGAAATCCTCTCTAATAGCAATGAAGTGTGCAGACTTTGTAAGACGATCAACTATGACCCAAATAGAATTATTGCCTTTGGATGTTTTAGGAAGTCCTGTGACAAAGTCCATAGTGATGTTTTCCCATTTCCATTCGGGTATGGGTAATGGTTGTAACATCCCCTTAGACATCTGTCTCTCAGCTTTAACTTGTTGAAAAACCAAGCATTGAGAGACATATTCAGAAACATCTCTTTTCATGCCATCCCACCAGAAGTACTCTTTCAGGTCCCTATACATATTCGTGCTTCCAGGATGAATAGAGAATGATGAACTTTGAGCCTCATCCAGCAGATCCTTCTTTAATTCGGGGATGGGAGGAACACAAACCCGATTCCTGAACTTTATTATCCCATCACAATCAAGGTTGAATTTAGGAACATTTCTCACCTTCTTTTGTAACTCGACATCTTCTTTCTGTGCCTCTTTAATCTTCACATGTATAGATGGTTGAACATTCATTTGAGAAAGATAAGATTTTTCCCCTTCCATTATAAATCCAAGATCCATCCTTTGTAAATCCATAAATATTGGATCTTTTGTGATCCTCATCATGGATAAACTAGCATGGTCTTGTCGACTTAATGCATCTGCCACCTTGTTTTCTTTCCCAGGGTGGTAATGGATTGAGCAGTCGTAATCCTTAATCAGCTCCAACCATCTTCTTTGACGCATATTCAACTCCTTTTGTGTGAAAATATACTTTAAAATTTTATGATCAGTATAAATATCACAACCTTCACCATAAAGGCAATGCCTCCAAATCTTTAATGCAAAGATTACCGCAGCCAACACCAAATCATGTGTTGGGTAATTTTGCTCATGTATTTTCAACTGTCGTGAGGCATAAGCTATCACCATATCATTTTGCATAAGAACACACCCCAATCCCTTCATGGATGCATCACTGTAGATCAAAATCCTTTCTCCACTACACGGCAGTGTGAGCACAGGTGCACTGGATAACCTTCATTTCAACTCCTTGAAATTCTCTTCACATTCCTCTGTCCAGACAAACTTAACTCTTTTCTGAGTCAACTTGGTGAGTGGATTAGATAATCGTGAAAAATCTTTTACAAAATGTCGATAATATCCAGCCAAACCAAGAAAACTTCGGATCTCAGTTACTGTTGTTGGTCTTCACCATCTTTCGATAACCTCTGTTTTTGCTGGATCCACATATATCCCCTATTTTGAGATTATGTGACCCAAAAAAGCAACTTTTTGAAGCCAAAATTCACACTTGGTAAATTTGGCATAAAGATTCTCCTTTCTCAGGGTCTTCAATATAATTCTCAAGTGATCTTCATGCTCTTCCTTGCTCTTTGAATAGACAAGAATATCATCTATAAAGACTACCACAAATTGATCAAGATAGTCTCTAAAGACTCTATTCATTAGATCCATGAAGATAGCAGGGGCATTAGTAAGACCAAATGGAATCACTATAAATTCATAGTGTCCATACCATGTACGGAAAGCCGTCTTTGGTATATCCTCCCTTTTAACCCTTAATTGATGATACCGTGAATGAAGATCAATCTTGGAAATGTATTGAGCTCCACGTAGTTGGTCAAATAAGTCATCAATGCGTGGGAGAGGATATTTGTTCTTGATAGTGATCTTGTTACGTTCTCGATAATCAATGCAGAGTCTCATTGATACATCTTTCTTCTTAACAAATAGAACAGGTTATCCCCAAGGTGACGCACTAGGGAGTATGAATCCCTTATCAAGATTATCTTGGAGTTGCTTCTTCAATTCCTGCAACTCAATTGGGGCCATTCTATAAGGTGTCTTTGAAATTGGCAAAGTGCCCGGTACGAGTTCTATTGAAAACTCAACTTCACGATTTGGTGAAAGACCCTGTAATTCCTCCGGAAAGACATCATCAAACTCCCGTACAATGGGCATATTTGTAATCGTGAGTTTCTCACCAACCATTTGAGATAAATAACGTTCATTTAGTGGAATCAATACCCATAAGATGGAATAAATTTCCACTGGAAGGTTATGTTCATCCTTGCATTGATAGACGATCGTAGATTGATCTAGAATATGAAATGTGACTTCCCTTCTTTGGAAATTGATATGAGCTCCATGTAGAGAAAGCCAATCCATGCCATGAATCACATCAAATTCTACTAATGGAAGGATCACAAGATTTGCAGGAAGAACTTTCCCACAAACTTCAATTGGAGAAGATTTATAAACTTTTGATGTGACTGTTGTGCCATTAGGTGTTGTCACAGCTAACTCAACATCTAATTGTTGAGGTAATACGGTGATACCCTTAGAAAATTTTTCAGAAATAAAAGAGTGGGTGGATCCATAATCAAATAAAACATTTTCTACTTTAGAGTGGATGGTAAGTGTACCTTTCACCACTTCGTTATCGTAATCCACATCACTGATAAAAATTGCATGTGACATTCCTTTGTCTTTAGCCTTAAGATTTTGTTGATGTCGACCATCATCATCAACCCTTGGATTTGGGCATTGATTGGCATAATGCCCCATCTCCTTGCACTTGAAACATTGAAGTGTAGTAGGTTCATTCTGTGTATCCCTTCCTTTGTTTGCATCATTAGACATCTTCTTCCCATTATCATGGCATTCAAATGCCCGATGACCTTCCTTTCCACATTTAAAACATTTACTTGTCCCTTTAAGAAAACTCCCTCCATGTTTCTTTCCACACATTGAGCATAAGGGAATTCTCATATTATTTTCAGTGTGCTCTTTAGATTTTCCATTGAATTCCATCTTCCTCTTCTTATCAAACCCATGTGACTGATGGGTTACTCCAATCTCCATCTCGACTTTGAGAGCACATCGAACGATTTCCTCGTATCTATTGAAGTCCCTTATGGCTAACGCCCTTCGAAGACATGGTTTTAAGACACAAAATAATCGATCGATCTTACTCTCAGGTTGGATAATAATACTAGAAGCGTACCTTGCAAGTCTTGTAAAATTTGCTTCATAGGTACCAACATATTCATCATCCCTTTTCTTCAGTTCAAGAAACTCTTTCTCCATCTTTGTTCGGAGAATATGAGGGAAGTACTTATTGAAAAATAAGTTCTTGAACTCGCCCCATTCCATAGACTCAATTTCATCCCTTTTCCTCGTATTCTTAATAAGATTCCTACATTGATCAGCATCTCCTTCCAAACGATACACTACTAGGATGACTTTATCATGTTCAGAACATTGAAGAACAGAAAATATCTTTTCAGTAGTACAAATCCATTGTTCAGCAACTAATAGATCAGTAGACCCACTGAAAAAAGGTATAAGCTGCCTCATAAAGGATTCAACAGAATGTTGCTCCTTCCTTTTCTCGTTTGGAAGTCCTGCATGATTCATAGCTTGGGAAAGTTTTGTGAGAATGGCTACAAGATTTTGCATTCCAGCTCCCATATCGTTTGGTTTCTCAGGGGGACAATCATTGCATTGCCCATCGCATTCCGCATTAACACGGTTCCTTCGGGTTCCAGCCATTGACTAAAACCAAGAAGAATAGTGTGAGAAACACTAATTATAATAGGAAAACCACATAATTCAAGAATAAAATTTTCATGCTTAAGGTCTTATCCTAGGTTATTCATGGCCATTTCTAAAACACTAAGATTGTGTTCTATGCTTAGACTTATCCATAGGTTTCTTACTAAGGCTTTCACATCCTAGTTTCCAAAGGTTGACTATACCTTTCCTCTGATACCAACTATAACGAGCCATACATTACATACATTGTTAATACTTCAAAATTGAAGTACACTTATTACAACATATGACAAAACCACAAAGGACCGTATAGGTATAGTGTCTTTAGAAACTGGGAAACATAAACAACTGGTTCATAAATCTTCTACAGTGTCTCCCATTTATTTCATCAAATCCAGGGTCCCTTTTAGCATATTCTACTTAGTATCCATCTTCCTGGCCTGGGGAAAAGAAAACATAAAAGGGTGAGCTCAAATGCTCAACAAGGGCAAATAAAGGAAATAAATATCATATCATATCTTTGTGAAAATCATAACCTGCAAAAAAGATCATAATATCTTAACATGGAATAAATCATAGAAGTGAAAATGAGATCCCCATAATCATAACATGAAACTTGAAACTTTGTGTCATGCACACATAATCATGGAACATCATTTCTTGTTAGTCATGACTCATTTCCAAGACTATCTTAGTGGACAGAGTCCCTTTCTGAACCGAGTCACCCTCGTTCCAGTCCTGTTTCACTGAACCGGTATAACCTACCGTTCCAGCCATGTCTATCTCATGAGATATAAAATCTTTACCCAATGCATTAGAGGGAGATATAGGTCCCACCCATCTTATAATGAATCTCTTCTTATGTGTGCCACATAATCATAAATCATACATCATCGCATAACACATATAACAAAAATGGGATTCTTGAAACATCATGAAATCATAAAACAAATCATATAAGGTAAATAACTTCATAAAAATAATTCCCTCAAAACATAATCAAATCAATGTAATAATAGGGATAAAAACAGAACCCTATATTATCTTATATGGAAAATAATTTTGATAAAACACTTGAACTCCATTATTGAGGAAAATATCCTTTCTTCTTCAAAAACACTTTTCTTTTCTTAACATGTCATACAATTATAAACTAAAATAAGTTGATTAAAAATAAACTTTAAAACTTGTAAAGGAAGATTCTTGGAAATAATGTTTTAAAAATCCATTCATGCCGTATAAGTTAAAAAAACATTCTTTGTACCTTTGTCGGAAAAGTCAAAAAGTACCTCGTACGAAAAAACGACAAAAGATTCCTTTCATATTCTTTACTAAAAACTCACCTAAGGGTAAAATTAGATTTAAACTATTGTAAGTGGATGGAAACAATATTACATATTGAGGGAACATGGATGTGGATGATAAAATACACCCCAATAAATACTTACGAATAAACAATCTCGGATAAAAATGAGATTGTGATATTTCCCTTACCTTAGGTCCGATTTGCTTTGTACGTGTCTGAAGCTCCTGTATAATGGTTTAAATAATGTTATTGACTTATTCCAGAATCATACATATTGATATGATATCATATATGGTCATATTATTAGCTTCTTGTTAGTAATATTTCATTGTTAATTGTTACTTGGGTCCTTATTGCCTTTTGTTCTTATGCGTGTTTTGCCGAATAAATTCTTATTCTTATTTTAAGGTTATAGATACCTTATATCCAGAATGTTATTAGTGTAACATATATCATATTTATTCATTCAATTCATTTATATAATTACTATGTAATGATGATCATGTAGAACGAGTCGCATCACATCGTGGAGACGGTATTCCGTACATACGCACGAGTGATGATATTGTTCCTATGATCGTGGAACTGTATTGGAGTACCTATATATTATTTCAGTATCAATATTACTTTATAATAATCATAAATAGTTATGCATTACATCATTATACCCATCCTTGTAAGGTGATGGTGGAAAATAGATTACACCACGGCGTGGAGACGGTATTCCGTACGTACGCACGCGCGGTGATTTCATTTTTCCGTAGGATGGATAAAAGGTGAATTAGGGTTGTTTCATATTTATAATAACATATCAGTATGTAATTAATACTTATGTTATTACTTTATCATGAAACAACTAAAGAAGAAGAATATTAAGAAGAAAGAAATTGAAAAGATCGGTAATGGATATTACCTCTTCTTTGGAATGCCTCTTTGAATCCTCCACTTAGGGAACTGAGATTGGTCTTTAAATAAGACCAGGACCTCTAGGATTATTCTAGGGAAGTGGAGAGGAGAAAATGGAAGGGTTTTTCCGAGCTTGAGTGCTCAAATTGGTGTGAGGAGGAGGGGGAGGAGGTGCCCTTTTATAATGGAGGAGAGGGGCACCTTAGGAATATCTCAAAATATTATTTTATATTAAAGTCAAAATCGGTTTATAATGGTTCCAAAGGGTCTTATTTCGAAGAAAAAGTTGGGATAGGTCGGAATCCTATCAACCAATAGGATTTAGACAAGTTTAGGGTATTATTTTAACCATATCAATTAGATTTAACTCTATGTTAAATAATTTAACTTTTACCGTGTCTTTTTGTTTTTTTCACTATATGGTTAATACACTTACTATAACATGCCAAAAGAACCCCAAATAGTTTATTATTAATATATATATCCTTATCTAAGTCATTTGGCCGAACCATAGATTTTTAGGAATAAAATAACAATTATTAATATAATATTTGATTTAAAAACTATTTTGTGTCAATTTTGACACTATTTGATATATGATTTTTATGAAAGTCATAACAGAATTATATGTTCGAACAAGGTTTATTTAATCAACACTAATATATCATAGTAACCTAGAAAATTAGTGGAATTCATAAAAAGTCTCAAATTACATTTATTTTGGTGTTTATAACATCAATTATGTCAATATTTCATTAATAAGATAATTACTCCATCATCATTTTGTCATAAATAAATTAACTTATTTAATGTCTAAAAATTAAAAATAAAATACCATTATGTAGGAAATCTTTTTAGATTTCTAATGAATATTTATAGTCGACTTTATCTTATGTATAACCCCATATTAAAAATGATTTACTTATTAATCATTGATTTTAACTATTTTAACCCTTCTTTAAATAAATTAATAATATATGTCCTAATCTAACCCAAGTGGGCCTAAATGGTCATATTTTATTCCTAAGTTTGTTTTTGGTCGAATTAAACTTATCCAATAGAATTAGGACATGTGTTAGGGTAATAGTAATATTATTTTTACCCTTAGTTACCCTATTTACTATTAACCGCGGTAAAAAAAAGTAAAAAGTTACTATTCACCAAAAAATTATTTTTATCTCATTGAACCACATTTTACTTACTGATATCAACCGTGTCTGTCGGATTTTCGAAATTCCATTCACAGAAGCGGTAAAATTAAGTTTTATGCAAAAATTCAGTTTTTAACCTACCACTTAGTGGATTCACTATTCATCAAAAATTGAAAGTTTTCAGAAAAATACCAAAATTTCACCCTAGGCTAATTTTGGTATTCCGAATCCAAAAATGAAGTCCATTTTGAAAAATAAAATTTATAAAATTTCAAAAAGTGTTTATTACTATTCATAACGGCTAGTTTTAATAATATTTTAATAGAATATCGTTGTTTAGTGAAACTCGGTATTGCGTACGACGCAAGCTATCGAGGAAGGTCGTGATTGCGTGTAAAGTAAGCCAAGAAAGTGTGTAGTGAAAGATTCCTTTGATGATATATATAAAAACAAAATATTACTCATAAAAATATCGGGTGTTACAATTAAGATTAAAATGGCTACTAAACAAGGTTATTCTAGTTGCAGGGTAGAGACCTAGGAAAGGATCATGCATCATTCTTCTTTGTTCCAATGTTAAAATAGGTAAGAAATTGGGATAGGTTAACCTAAAATGAATAAAAAGAAAACAATTAATTAATAAATGTTGAGTCTTCCATATTCTAGGCTTAGTAACTCTATGTTTTTTTTATTTTGCAGGTATGGCTCTAGGTCAACGTCCTCGTCAAGTTTTCATAGAAGATGTCCAGCAGGCTATTCCAGTAGGTCGCCGCAGGATAGAGGTTGATGACGACGACACTTGAAGAAGGACACTCTGAGAGTTTCATCACCAGAGACAGCAAAAGTACGAGGCCTCTGTTTCATATGTAGTCACGGAAGACTGGTTGGAGGAGGTCGAGATAGGCTTCAGTTCGATCCGTGCTCGGAAGGAGCACTGGGTGTCCTTAACTATGACATGTTGTATGGAGTAGTAAGGAAGTGGTGGTTCTTGTTCATCGGGGATCGTGAGGAGTCAGCGATCTCATGGGAGGAGTTTCGAGAAAATTTCAAAGTCGAGTTCCTTTCCTCGACTGCAAAGGCATCCAGTAGCCAGGAGCTTCTTACCCATCGATAGGGGAGCTCCACTATTCGAGAGTTTGGAATCCCTTTCCAGAACCTTTTAAGGTATGCTTTGGACCAATTATCAAATTAGGTGGCCAGGGTGAGGCATTTTGAGGAGTCTTTGCGTCCAGAGATCCAGCACCAGGTCACCCCATTTATGATGAAGACATATCTCGAGGTGCTGGTGAGGGCGGAGGTTATCGAGAGGACTTTGGCCAGGATAGGATCATAAAGAGTGGGGAATCCACATGATTACTCACGAAGCAGAGCTACGGTCCGGGGTTCCCGATTTTCAGGGCAGGAGAGTTTCCATTCAGCCAGGGGTAAGTCCCATCCCTTCACATCTCATTTCTCCAATGGCAGCAACTCTCAGGACTATGCCAAGGGATCATGTTCTTGTTTTTCTTGTGGTGGTCGTGGCCATCAGCATCGGGAGTGCCCGACCTTTTAGATTGGTCATCGTGTACCAAACGCTATGCTCCAGGTTCCCCCGTTGAGGGAGTTCCAGCTGATGCAGCAGCAGCCAGTTCCACCATCTTTCGATCACCATAGGGGAGATGGGGCAGGCAGGGGACAACCCCATGATGCTCCCCATCCTCAGAGAGCAGAGAACAGCCATGGTGATGGTCATCATCAGGGTCAGAGAGGATGTGGAGGAGATCATGGTCAGCTTCACGCTATAGTTTTGCCAGCGCCATATGTGCCAGATGTCATTCAAGGTACCATTTTCTTGTTTTCTACCTTGGTGTACGCCTTTTTTGATTCTGGAGCGATAGAATCCTTCATATCACCTACACATACCCATGCTTTGGGACTTGAGGTAGAGAGTATTCCAGTTCCCTTGGCATTGACTACGCCAATTGGAGGTCGAGCTGACTTGTTTGGAGTTTGTAGAGACTGTGAGCTAGTGTTGGGGAAACACCACTTTTGGGGAGATTTCTTATATTTATAAATACAACCATATGATATCATCCTCGGCATGTATTGGTTGTATTCGGTGCAGTCTATCGTGGATTGATTCAGGAGGAATGTTGTTTTCCTTGGTGCGGATAGAGAGAAAGTGGTGTTTGTTGGTGAGTGAGACCCTCAGATGGGTCATAGGCACATTTTATCCCTATCATCCATGGAGGCTGAGATGATGCTGAGTTCTTCAGAGGTTCAGCAGCTGGCATTTTCTGGGGTCGTAAAGGAGTACCCTGATGACTTTCTAGAAGAGGTTTTAGCCTTACCCCTTCAACGAGAGATCGAATTCAAGAGCAAGATACATGCAAGAGCTTCTCCTATATTTATTTATCCCTATAGGATGACCCCTGATGAGTTGCAAGAGATATGTATACTGCTTGATGGTCTATTGCTGTGCGGTTTTGTTCGGACAAGTGTTTCACCATGGGATGCAACAGATTTGTTTATGAAGAAGGCAGACGACATTTTGTGGTTATCTGTCGATTATTGTCACTTAAACAAAGTGACAATAAAGAATCTCTATCCTATTCTGTGGATTGATGATGTAATCGATCAACTGAAGGGTGCAAGTTGGTTCTCAAAGATCGACATGTGGTCATGATATCATTAAATTCATGTGAAGGATGAGGATATCCCGAAGACTACTTTCTGATGTTGTCATGGGCATTATGAGTTCTTTGTAATGCCGTTTTTTTTTGAAGAATTCTCTAGTTGTGTTCATAGGTTTGATGAATTCCCTATCCCGTGAGTTCTTGGACATGTTTGTGGTGGTTTTCATCGACAACATCTTTGTGTACTCCTCGTCTGAAGAGGAGCATGCAGAGCACCTACGAGCCGTTTTGAGAGTTCTTCATCGACATCAGCTGTTTGGGAAGTTTTCAAATTTTGAGTTTTGGGCTTGAGAAGACTGTTTCTTGGGTAATGTTGTGTCCCAACAGTGAGTAGATGTAGATCCATCGAATATTTAAGAAGATGTGTCATGGGAAGCTCCCAAGATATTTTTAGAGGTGCGACGTTTCCTCGGTCTTTCAGGATACTACAGGAGGTTCGTAACCAATTTCTCATGGGTTCTGACTCCTCTGAAAACATGGACCATGAAAGATCAGGCTTTCATATGGATTGATCAGTGTTAGGAATCATTCGAGTATCTAAAGGATAAGTTATTAAGTGCTCCAATCCTTTGTCTTCCAGCTGAAGGAGTTCAATTTGATGTCTTCTGTAATGCTTCATATCTGGTGTTAGGCTGTGTTCTTATGCAACAGAGGTCATTCGTTTCTTACGGGTCTCAGTAGATGTGTCCCCATGAATGCAGTTATGCCACCCATGATCTTGAGCTGGTAGCCCTGTTGTTTTCTCTGATGTTGTGGAGAGATTATCTCATTGGTGAACAAATTTTGGTTTTCACCGATAATAAGAGTTTGAGGTATGTTTTCTCCCAGCGTGACTTGAACTTACAACAATGTCAATAGATGGAGTTCTTATAGGAATACGACATCGAAATATCGTATACACCTGGAAAAGGGAATGTTGCCACTAATGCGCTGAGACTAAAGTCACATAGTAATGTTGTGCGCGAATCTGGTTATTCATGGAGAGTAATGAAAGAACTGTTAGAATTACATCTTGATATGAGAGAAGTTGGGGGTAGAGGCTATCTTTTTCAGATGACGGTGCAGTCATCCCTAGTGAAGAATGTGGAAGTGTCCCAGTTGGGGGATCCTGTGGTGGAGGTCTGGAGAGGCTGAGTTGTTTGTGGTGAGGCCCTTGATGGTTGGTCTGAGGATGAACAACACATAGTGTTGTATCGTGGAAGGCCTTTTCTTCCCTTGGTGATGTGTGAGACAGTACTCAGAGAGTTCCAGGGTTCTCCTTTAGCGGTGCATCCTGGTGTGACAAGGATGTACCAATCCATGAGGAGTCAGTTTTGGTGGCCTGGGCTGAAGTGTGCTGTTGTGGAGTTTGTGTCTCGATGTTTAGTCTTCCATAAGGTGAAGGCTGAACACCGTGTTCCTGGTGGTCTTCTCTATACATTAGAGATTCCTCAATGGATGTGGGGGGACATCTCAATAGAATTGGTTACTGTTTTACCCCGAGCCGCAAGAGGTTCTGATTCTATTTGGGTGGTAGTTGATCATTTAACAAAATCATCCCACCTTATAGCAATCAACGAGTCAAGATCAATGGTTGTTTTGTCGAGGATGTATCTATAGGAGGTGGTGAGACTTCATGGAGTCCCTAGGATGATCATTTATTATCAAGATCCCCGTTTTACCTCCAGGGTGTGGAGAGGTCTCCAACTTGCTTTCGGCTCTCAGCTATGCATTAGCACTGCTTTTCATCCTCAAATGGATTGTCAGACGGATCGAACCATCCAGACTCTTGAAGACATGTTGTGCTCTTGTATTATTGATTTTGGAGGTTCATGGATAAGGCACTTAACCTTGGTGGTGGGTTCCTACAATAACAGTTTCCACTCCACCATCGGTATGGCATCGTTTGAAGCCTTGTATAGCTGGTCTTGCTATTCTCTGTTGTGCTGGACTGGGGTCGGAGAGTCAGCAATTGTCGGACCGGAACTAGTGCAAAATACAACAGAGATGGTTCAAGTGATTCTCGAGAGGATGGAGGTGGCGAAAGATTGTTATAAATCATATACTAATCAAAGGAGGAGACCCTTGGAGTTTAATGTTGGGGATCATGTGTTTCTGAAGGTGACTCCTCGTCGTGGGCAGTGAAGGTTTGGTCATGGGAGTAAGCTTTCTCCCCATTTTTTTTGTCCTTTCGAGGTGTTAGCTCGTGTTGGAGCTGTGGCATATTGAGTAGCACTTCCCCCTCAGATGAGTCGGATACATGATGTTTTCAATGTATCACAGCTATGTCTTTATCTTTATGACGACTCCCACATCATCGATTTGGGAGAGAACGATGTTAATGATGATACCACCTTTGAGGAGCAACCTGTGGAGATGCAAGACTGCAAGGAGAAGATGTTGCGCGGGCATTCCATCCCCTTAGTTCGTGTCTTGTGGTGACACGATGGCATGTAGGAGAGTACCATGGAACGTGAGTCACAGATGCATGGCCAGTACCCAGAGTTGTTTTACGTTTGACTCTTTTCATGTATCATTGTAACTTTTTTTGTTATGGACCTTTCATGTTTATGAGATGGATCCCTTTATTTCTTTGGTGGCTTTCTCTCTTTGGAGTGGTATCTCGGTGGGTGGTTTTTCAGACCCTATTTCGTTTTCTCTTTAGGTGGGTTTTGCTTTCTCAAGGACAAGAATGTTTTGATAGGTATCTGATTTAATGGCCCAGACCTCTCCATTCTATTACATTGTGAAAATGTGGTGCTGGAGGTGTTCTAGGAGGTCAAGGTGATATGAAGTGCGTTTGGGGGACTGTTAAGGAAAGCTAAAGGGTGATATCTTTCGAACGGTTGGAACATGGTTTACCAAAACCGTGCAAGGCTGGTCTTGGGGGCAGTGGCTAATGCACGGTTAGTGTACAGTTTGTCTAACTGTGTGGACTAGGTGTGCGAGGAGTGTTTTACAAGGTAGAAGCTAATGCACGGTTAGCGCACGGTTTGTTAAACCGTGCGAGCACTTAAAGTTAGATCCTAAAATTGTGGATAAAACTCTTTTTGCCTATAATAACCTCATTTAATCCTCTTAGCGGCCATAAATTGGGATTAGTCTTCCTTGGAGGTAGAAGAACCTCTCCCAATCCTTTTGGAGGAGATCTGGAGGCTTTTCATCGCAAATCGAAGCCGGTTTCTTGAGGTATGAGATCCCATTGTTTGGTTTCTTTGATCTACTCAGATATACACCTACTATTCACTCGGGGTCTTATATCTATGCCTATAATGGGTAGATCTAAGTGTTTGGATGTTGTTTATGATGAGCTTTTGTCTCGGTGGTGTTGGGAGAATAGATCTAGGGAGGATCCTTGGTGAATCGGCACGGTCTTCTTGGGAGTTCTTAGACCATTTTAGTTTTCGTCAAAACCCGTTGAGGTAGGGGATTCGTGGCTTCTCTAATTGATTATGTGCAATCGTAGAGTTAGAATGATTTATCCCATTTGGATCACAATGATATTGAACTATTTTAATATTTTAACCGGATTAAAAGAATTGGTTTGATCACATGTTGTTGCTTTGTACCATGATAACAGATTGCCTCTTGATTGGCAAGATAGTGTGATATCTATGCCTTTCTTGTTATCATGTTGTTCTTGATGAAATTGATAAAGAACATAAAGATGAAATTAATTTTTAATTAATTGGATAATGATAAATAGGCATGTGAACAAATTCGGTTGTTGTTGTTGTGGTTGTTGTTCCCAATTGATGTTAATCAAATAGATTCTGATGTACGTGTTTAATTCAGTTGGTTGGTAAAACTGAAATCTATTGGTACTTTTTGGTTGAAGGTTGGATGCCTTCTTAAAGTTCCAAGAGCCCAAATTGATGTGATGCTTGTTTTCCTGATGCTGCAGTGATGTGAACCTAGGAGGGTGTTGTGTTATGTGGGGACATGGAGGCCTTGTGGTTGTGGCAGCGGATGACGCCTAGATTGGAGAGATGCATCAGTTTATGCATGTGGGTGTTGGGGAGGACACCAAGGATGATGGAATGGGATGGATGTAGTTTTTGGATGCTTGTCAATTATTTGGTTAATTATCCTCTTTAATTTTCCCCACTGCTCAAGGCATCTGGTCTTGCTTACCCATATTCTGAAACCGGCGAAGACACACGGGGTATGCCACGTACTTTCTGTGTTTAGCCTCTCCAGGGAGAATTGGTATAAGCTCTTGCTATAGGCGGCACAGACTCGACGGGTAGTACATCTACATCACTTGAGGGGCGGTTGTCCACACTTCCTCATAAGAAATGATCGCATTTGTACAACATGAAAAGAATAAAGGTATGTTTTAAATATAAAATACAGAATTATATAGAAAACATAAATACCATATATATCCTATATATTATATAGTGGCATCATAATGGACACCTATAAAGGTGTTAAAAGAATATTGAACAATCATCGTTTCGTGAGGTAGTAATTCTCCATCCACAGAAACAGTATGTTAATTAACCATTAGACGGATGTGTGTGTAAGTGTATCCTGAATCCTTCTTATTAAAACATACTAGTATATTAAATATTCTGATTTTGTTCCAAAATAAAGGAATAAAAAGAGTTTATGTGGTTGGAAAAGAAAAATAAAACAAAATAACATAAGAGAAGACATTACCTTTAAATCGGGTAACTCACTTTGGTTTGAACCAAAAGGGTTTCTTGAAGAGATTTCTTCCTAAGGTGAGGATGAAATGATGAAGAGAGGGATGTGGATAGATGAAATGGGTAGGGGTTGGCCATGACAATGGATTGAGAGGTGTGTGTAAGGAGGTAGAGGTGGGGGCCTTTTATAAGCAGGAGGATGGGCACTCTTGGAAAGTCAAGAAATGTTACTTTATTTTAAAATGAGTTTCAGATTTTAACGGTCCCACATTGATATATTTCTAGGATAAGGTGATAATGGTTTGAAATATACACATACAATAGGTTTTTTCCATTTTTAATTCTTGTATTTTACATTATCTTTTAATTTTATTTAAATCATTCATTAATGAGGTAAACGCTGCATCATCATGGTGTCATAAATAAGTTAATTTATTTCATGTCTAAAAATTATAAAAAAATACTATAATGTTGGAAATATTTTTATATTCTCAATTAATATTTATAGTCTAAGAGATCATTTACACAGACAATACTAAATTTTTTTACTATGGTTATACATTCCTTAGTGATATTCTCCTTTCTTTAAAAATAAAAATGATAAAGTGTGACTCTCACCCAAAAGTGATTCCATGAGGTCCCAAAGTTTGGCACAAGGCATACCATTTTCGTCCATGACATCCAGTATATTAGGACACATTTTGGGGTCATTTGTTATTATTATGATATTATTTTATTACCCTTAACTACCCGATTAATAATTAATCATGATAATTAATGATAATTACTGTTGTTACTGTTCATAATGTCCAAAAACAAATGATTATTAATTACATAATTTGGACCTTATGATTACAAATTTGGAGTCCATTTTACCAATTTTCAAACGCATAAATTCCAATAATTAATTTAAAAATAATTCTCGTTGTCAAAAAAATAGCGGGTTTATTTGAAGCAATACCTATAAAAATTTTTGCACTTGTTTATGTTCATTTTCAAAGTGAAATTAATTATAATGACCACCATTGAATTAAATGGTAAAAAGATATTCAAATTAATCTTTAAAACCAGTTACAAAGATAATCTATCCATATATTTAAATTATTTGAAAAGGCATTTTTGATGTAAAATGCAGTATTTTTCACTATTCATGAAAAAAAGAACATCATCAGAAAAATAAAAAAAATTTAACCAAAGTAAATTTCAATGTCCCAATCATAAATAATAAGTTTATTTTGACAAATATAGCTTATAAAATTGTCAAAATTTATATTTAAAAAATGTTCGCCATCAAAAGGCTGTAAAACAGTCATTTAAAAATATTAGAGTATTTATTCTTAAAATTGGATTCAATTGGATTTTAATCCACTAACATTTATTGGATAAATGTAAAAATATTTAACAAACATATGAAATCATTTTTTAGTTATTTCTGTTCATTCTCTCCATTACAACGACTAGGTGTTAACAATTATAATATTTTTATATTATTAGTGTGCAACGTAAGATTTCAAAGAAACCCATTGTTGCGTATTGGGTACACCATAGATCATAGCATTACCTTTAAAGTAATATTAACTTTTTATTCACAAATATTAATGAACATTAGAATGTAATATTATTTATTTACCTAGGATGTCACATCCTTCCCCCATTTTGGGAATTGCCTCCTTGCAATTTCAAAATTGGGCTTCGAAACATAATTAAAAGTCCCACATCGGAACAAGAGTTAGTAAAACTATAACTTTAAAAGAAAGGGAAAAAATTAAAAAGGTCACCGAAGTTACCCCATACTATGATTCAAAGTATGAAAATATTGATATGGAATAGAAAACAATGGGTCATGTTCTGATGGACAATGATAGTAAACAAGTTTAGGAAAAAGTTAACCACAAGGAAATCACAAACTTTTGATTGATTAAACGGTATTAGATTCCCCAGTAGGATAAGTTAGAAGACAACATTTTATTTAAGTTACTTTTCATTGAGGAATTTATTTTTGAGCTTAACTAAACCATAATGAAACATCCTTACTTGTCATGTAGACTTTCAACTTTAACTAGATTCCTTACTCAAACTCATCTTTTCTCCAAAAGACGAGTATTTAGGAAGACTTGTTCACATTAAGAGTTCTATAATCAACATCTTGAGAATTTCCTAATCCAAAAAAGAGAACTATATATTTCCCATGTCTTTAGACCTTAACCAAAACCAAACGAAAAATTTTAGTACGAGATCAGATAATACCCAAAAAGGATAATTTTTTTACAAAAATAAAAACTACTCTTAATCTCCAAAATTTGTCAAAAAAACCACAAAGTTCAACAAAGACCATTCAATAAAAATATATCAATAAAATTCTTCAATGTAAATCAATCTAAGATTGAAAACCAAATCTCTGAACGATTTAATCACATAGTCTCCTAAGATAAATCTTATCATTTTTCTCCAAAATAACATCTATTACTCCTAAAGTCTCATACTGAAAAGTAATTAACCTAATCACACATTCTCCATGATAGGCTAATCATTTCCATAGATAACCCAAAATCAACTTACTCTTGATTTAGAAAATCATCTAACTAAAAAGAATCAGTCAAAATAACGATGGACTTCGCGTAGTCCAGTGGTAGGCGATAAATACTAGTTTTACATTGGTTGTTAGTTCGATTCACGCAGCTTCGTCCGACGCGACGGGTTGTCACACGGTCTGCGTGTTGTTCTTTTTCCGAAACAATATAATTATTAAAACATTCCCCAAAAATAGATATAATCTTCAAAAATAACCATAACATATTTTAACCACAAAGTATATTTAATAACTTTAATTTTGCAACCCAAAATGTATTAACTAGTAATTGCCACAAATTCAAGGATCATATAAACCCATATGGTTCTTTATAACTATATCCAAAAAAGAATGGATAATTATTTCTTGAATAAAATTTTCATATATCAAACATCAGGGTTACATATACTATAAAAATTCTTCTAATGTAACCCCATCATCAAAAGAGACTTAATACATTTAATAATTTCACCATCCTAAAATCTACCATAACTCTTGAATCCCTTATATTTTGACTTCTTACTCATTAAACATTATTCACGATCCGTTAACCAATAATTTTCAACATATTCTGAAATACTTCTTTCCTACAAACAAAATCATGAATCATATCTTAAGATTCAAAAAATAAGAAAACATATGTTCAGAAATAATCCATACATTTCATTGTTCATTGTCAGTTTCTTCATCCTCAATCTAAATGGGATTTAGTATTGGTAAACAAATATTTGTATGATCTTGGTGACCCCATTCCCGAAACTTCTTCGTAGGACAAGTGTTTTCATAATGACCATGCACACCACATTTGAAACGTTCAATTGATCCTTCAGAAATAACTTCTTTCCCTTTCGTAGAGTCAACTAGATGCTTCCTTTTTCCATGGAAGGTTCTTGCTTTATTACCATCATTTCCACATATATAGCATATTTATATCCCTTTGAATGATTTTCCTAAGTGTTTCTTTCCACATATTTGACACATTGGTTTTTGAACATACTTACCTTTATGATTATTACCTGAACTTTAGTAGGGATTTGTTTCTCGCATATATGATGCCTTATAAAAATCTCTAAGGTTAAGGTGGTAAATCATGACTCCAGATAGTTGGTTGAGGATAAACACAAGAGTTCTCATTGAAACTACCATATCATTCTATTGTTCTTTCATAAAACTGTCACAGTTTTCTTCAAATCCCCCATTACTTTGGTGCCTGCTAGATCCAGCCATTTACTAAAACCAAAATGGTTAGTGTGAGTATATTAGTAAAATAATCATATAATAATGAGGATGATAAAAACCAAGATATAATTCTCCATGTTATCTCAAACTCATTCTAACATTCAAATAAAACAATGACTCCATTTAATATACTAACCATTCTCCATGGATTCTTTCTTGACTCTTCTTTGACACACTCATCACATCATGTACCTTTCCCTTGACATGTGAAAAACATTTCCAAAACATGGGATGAGCATAAAAAGATCAGTACGGGATATAAAAGTATTAAATGAAAACATTAGTCAATGTATGAAATATATTTTACTCATAAAACATAAGCATTTTAACATACCTCATCTAATCATGAATAAATCGTATAAATCAGAAGACATAAAGGTAACTTGAGGCATTTATAACATTCTTACGTAGGGAGTAACCCTCTTGGTTACGTTTGGAATACCCATCACAGTATATTCCCTAAATCTCTTCGGAGAAACCTCTATGTTTAACCCCTTCACGTTACCCAATTCATTGGAGAGATATCACGGGTTCACCTTCCCTTAGTCTATCACGAAACCACCCATCATCATAAACAATTCCCAAGAACCATAACATAATCCTACCACATAAAACATGCATAAAAGAAACATAAAATTTCCACATTTCAATAACAAGAGATCACATCCGGATATTATCACAAATTAAAACATCTAATAAAATCATTAAAACTCTATGAGAGAAAATCACTTTATACTTTGAAAAAATTAATAAAAGACATTAAAAAGAGATTTTAGAATCAAAGTGTCCCATACCACTTCGAAACTTTTGAAAGGGTTTTAAATCATTCATGTCCACATTAATAAATGCTTAAAATCATTTTTAAAACATGGACATGGATGATAAATGTTTAAAAGAATAAATCTTTAAAACCATTTAAAACAATGTTTTAATAAAAGAGTCCTTCTCCATTTTGAACATTTAAATTATATGACACATGAAGGTAGACCATTTTGAAGAAAAATTAAATGACTTGAGTATAGACATAATATGGATATGGAATGTTAATGGGGCTGTATATACACTTTAAAAAGAATACAAGTGCATATCATCAAGAATTGTCTCAAGGAAGAGAAATTGAGACGTAATAACATTCAATGATCATGTCATTAGTGCAAGGATAAATCAATGACATAATTATGTGTGACAAGTATAAATAACCCTAATATAAGTGGATATAAAGTGTAAAACAATCAGAGGTCATTCATGCATACTCTTGGAAGAACAAAACCAATGACATAGGTATTTAACTCAATGAAATTATATTGAGTTATAATTTCCCATACAAGTTCTTATAAATGATGTAAGAATTTATCAATGAGATGATTATATGTGGGAATAGTATATCCCCACAAAGGTTTGTGAAAATTACAACATAGAGATTCCACACATAATCTTGGCATAATAAAAACAAGAAGTAGAGGTTTACCCCAAAGAATTGAAATTGGGTTAAAAGTTCCCTTACGGAAATTTGATAGCCTAACGACGTCACTTTAGAATTCAGAAAATGAGATGATGAGAGATAAAAAGGGTATCTAATCACTTGGACACAATATTTATTGCAGTAAGGATATATAATAACATATAAAAACATATCAATATGTAAATTAAAAGACATAACAAGAAGAAGTCTTTTAAAAAATGAGGGTTAAAGAATCCCTTACCGATTTGGGTATCATTCAAAACGTACACCCAATGAAAGAAGGACCAAACAATGCTGATGTAAATACCCATAAATGAGAGTATATTACACAAAAAGTATAATCATGGTCATTAAATACACCACTCAACAGAGATAGTGACAAACATAGCACGAATCTCAGGGAAATAAAAATTGAGATAACATATCCCCATATGAAAATTCAGAAGCCTAACAGCGCCACTTAAAACGTCCAAAAATGGATTGAAGATATCAATTAGGGTCTCTCATAATATGAAAATAAAAACTACATTATGGGGAATATATAAGAACATCCCTCAACATAAGTAATAGGATCTTAAAATAAGTGACATAAAAGAGAGTACATAAAAATAAAGAGAGAGGTTGGATCCCTTACCTCATGTCTGACTTGTCTTGTTCGTTTCTTTATATTCCTGAATAATAATCTTTTTTCAATTTATCATTTCTTAAGAAAATCCTTGATAGTTTATTATTAAAGTCATATCACATATTATAATGTTATAATAATTACTTAATTATGTGAGTTTATATCAGATGTTTTTGTCGTTGTTTGGTACATGAGGCAAAAATGAACTTGTTTGAAAAGAATTGTCCATGTAGTTAGAAGTAAATCATCTCTAGAATAGTATTAATGATTTAAATATCATATATATCCTGTAAATATTCATTTTATACTATTCCATAACATTTGGAGATAAAAATAAATGAAATTCACCATTCATGGAGATGGTAGGCCATACATAGGCATGAATGCTACTTTAATTTCTTTGTCATATTAATGGAATTAAAAATAATTGAGATATATATATATATATTATAATCCTAGTATAATATATATTTTATATAGGTTACATTAGTTCATTAATTTTATTCTTTATACATTCCATGTATAGCATGAATGAGTCGCATCACTTGAGGGGGCGGTAGCCCACACTTCCTCATATGAAATTATCGCATTTTCCAATCATGCAATGAATAATGAAATGTTTTAAATATAAACTACAGAAGAATATAGAAAAACTAGATACCATATATATCATATATATATATATATATAATACATTTACATCATAATGGCCACCTTTAAAGGTGTTAAAAGAATATTTATCAATCATCGTTTTGTGAGGCAGTAATTCGCCATCCATAGAAATAGTAGGTTATTTAACCATTAGACAAATTTTTTTGTAAGTGTAGCTTGAATACATCTTATAAAAACATCCTAGTATATTGAATATACTGTTTTTGTTACAAAATAAAGGAATAAAAAGAGTTTATGGGGTTAAAGAAATAAAAATAAAACAAAAGAACATAAGAGAAGACATTACCTTTAAATCGTGTAACTCCCTTTGGTTTGAACCGAAAGGGTTTCTTGAAGAGCTTTCTGCCTAAGGTGAGGCTTCAATGAGAAAGAGAGTGATGTGGATAGATGAAATGGGAAGGTTTTGGCCAAGCCAATGGAATGAGATGTGTGGGTAAGGAGGTAGAGGTGGGGGCCTTTTACAAGAGGTAGGAGGGGCACTCTTGGAAAGTCAAGAAATGTTACTTTATTTTAAAATGAGTTTCGGATTTTAAAGATCCCAAATTGATATATTTCAAGGATAAGGTGATAAGGGTTCTAAATATACTCATACAATAGGTTTTTTCCAATTTTATGTATTATATTTTACATTATCATATCATTTTATTTAAATCGTTTATTAATGAGGTAATCGTTGCATCATCATGGTGTAATAAATAAATTAATTTATTTAATGTATAAAAATTATAAAAAAATAATATGATGTAGGAAATATTTTTATATTTCCAATTATTATTTATATTCTAAGAGATCATTTACACAGACAATACTAAAAATGATTTACTCTGGTCATACATTCCTTAGTGATATTCTCCTTTCTTTAAAAATAAAAATCATAAAGTGTCACTTTCACCCAAAAGTGATTCCATGGGGTCCCAAAGTTTGGCACAAGGAATCCCATGGTCGTCTTGACACAACCAGTATCATTAGGACACATTTTGGGGTCATTTTTTATTATTATGATATTATTTTATTATCCTTAACTACATGATTACTAATTAATCACAATAATTAAAGAAAATTACCGTCGTTACTATTCATAATGTCCAAAAACAAAAGAGTCTTAATTACATAATTTGGAAATTCTGATTAAAAATATGGAATCCATTTTACTAATTTCCAAACATAGAAATCGCAATAATTAATTTAAATATAATTCCCCTTGTCAAAACAAATAGCGGGTTTTTTTGAAGCAATATCTATAAAATGTATGGCACTTGTTTATGTCCATTTTAAAAGTGAAATTAATTATAATGACCACCATTGAATTAAATGGTAAAATTATATTCTAATTAAACTTAAAAACCAGTTAAAAAGATAATCTATCTATATATTTAAATTAGATGAAAAAACAGTTTTGAGGTAAAATGCATTATTTTTCTCTATTCATTAAAAAAAGAACATTGTCAGAAAAATACCAAAAATTTAACCAAAGTAAATTTCAATGTACCAATCATAAATAATAAGTTTATTTTGACAAATAATGATTATAAAATTTTAAAAAGATAGTTATAAAAAAGGTTCTCAAACAAAAGGCGGAAAAACAATCTTTCAAAAATATTAGAGTATTTATTCTTAAAATTGGATTCATTTAGATTTTAAGCCTATAACATTTATTGGATAAATGTAAAAATATTTAACAAACATATGTAATAATTTTCTAGTTCTTTCCGTTCATTCCTGCCATTAAAACATCTAGGTGTTTACTATTATAATATTATTATATTATTAGTGTGCAACGTAAGATTTCAAAAGAAACTCGTTGTTGCATATTGGGTACTCCATCGAGCATAGCATTACCTGTAAAGTAATATTAACATTTTATTCAAAAATATTGATAAAAATTAGAATGTAATATTATTTATTTACCTGGGATGTTACATCCTTCCCCCCTTTTGGGAACTGTGTCCTGGGAATTTCAAAATTGGGCTTGGAAACTTCATTGAAAGTCCCACATCGGAATAAGAGTCAGTAAAACTATCACTTTAAAAGAAAGGGAGTGAAGTACAAAGGTCACCCAAGTTAACCAATAATAGGATTCAAAGTAGTAAAATATGGATATGGAAGAGAAAAAAATGGTTCATGTTCTGATTGAGAGTGATATTAAACATGTCTAGGAAAAAGTTAACCATAAGAAAATCACAAAAGTGTGATGGGTTAAACGGTATTAGATTCCCCAGTAGGAAAAGTTAGCAGACAACATTTTTGTTTTAATTTACTTTTCATGGAGGAATTTATTTTTGAGCTTAACTAAATCATAATGAAACATACTTATTTTTCATGTAGACATTCAACTTTTACTATATTCCTTACTCAAACTCATATTTTCTCCAAAAGATGTGTATTTAGAAATACATGTTCGCATTAAGAGTACTATAATCAACTTCTTGAGAATTTCCTAATACTAAAAAGAGAACTATATATTTCCCATGTCTTTAGACCTTAACCAAAACCAAAACAAAAAATTTAGTACGAGATCGGATAATACACAAAAAAGATAATTTTTTTTACAAAAAGAAAAACTACTCCTAATCTCCAAAATTTGTCAAACAAAACCCAATGTTCAACAAAGACCATTCAATAAACATCTATCCATAAAATTATTCAAAGTAAATCAAACTAAGATTGAAACCCAAATCTCTGAAGGATTTAATCACATATTCTCCTAAGATAAATCTTAACATTTTTCTCCAAAATAACATCAGTTACTCTTAAAGTCTCATACTAAAAAGTAATTAACCTAATCACGTATCCTCGATGATAGAATCATAATTTCCATAGAAAAACCAAAATAAACATACTCATGATTTATAAAATCATCTATCTAAAAATAATCAGTAAAACTAACCAGGGATGTCACGTAGTCCAGTGGTAGGTGACAAATTCTAGTTGCACTTTGGTTGTGGGTTTGATTCCAGCAGCTTCATCCCACGCGACGGGTTGTCACACGGTCTGCATGTTGTTCTTTTTCCAAAACTATATAATTATTAAAACATTCCCCAAAAATAGATAAAATCTTCAAAAATAACCATAACATATTTTAACCCCAAAGGTTATCTAATAACTTTCATTTTGCAACCCAAAATTTATTAACCAATAATTGCCACAAATTCAAGGATCATATAAAACCAAATGGTTCTTTATAACTATATCCACAAAAGAAATGATAATTATTCCTTGAATAAAATTTCCATATATCAAACATCAGGGTTACATATACAATAAAATTTCTTCTAATATAACCCCATCATCAAAAGAGGCTTAATACATTTAAGAATTTAACCATCCTAAAATCTTCCATAACTCTTGAATCCCTTATATATTGACTTCTTACTCATAAAAAATTCTTCATGATTAATTAACCATTACTTTTCATCTTATTCTGAAATACATCTTTCCTAGAAAAAAATCACGAATCATATCCTAAGATTCCAATAATAGGAATACATATGTTAAGAAATAATCCATACCTTTCATTGGCCACTGTAAGTTTCATCATCCTCAATCGGAATGGCATTAGGTATTGGTAAAAAAAATTACGATCTTGGTGACCCCATTCCTGAAACTTATTTGTAGGACAAGTGTTTTCATAATGACCATGCACACCACATTTGAAACATTCAATTGAACCTCCAGAAATAACTTCTTTCCCTTTCCTTGAGTCAACTAGATGCTTCATTTTTCCATGGCAGATTCTTGCTTTATGACCTTTATTTCCACTTTTGTCCCATTGAAACATTTTCATATGTGTTTCTTCCACATCTTTGACACATAGGTTTTTGAACATACATACCTTTATGATTATTACCTGAACTTACGTAGGGATTTGTTTCTCATATATATGATGACTTATAAAAATCACTAAGGTTCAGGTGGTCAATCATGACTCCAGATGGTTGGTTGAGGATAACCATAAGAGTTCTCATTGCATCTCCCATATCATTCAGTTGTTCTTTCATAAAACTATCAGAGTTTTCTTCAAATCCACTGTTACCCTGGTGCCTGCTAGATCCATCCATTTACTAAAACCAAAAAGGTCAGTGTCATTATATCAGTAAAATCATCATATAATAATGAGGAAGATAAACACCAAGATATACTTCTCCAAGTTATCTCAAACTCATTCTAACATTCAAAAAAACAATAACTCCATCTAATATACTAACCATTGTGTTTATACACAATTTTTCACTTTTTCTTAAACAACACTCTAACCTCTAAAGTTATCTAAACCGACCTTTGATACCAACTATTAGGCCCATCGATAAATAATACTTAATCTTGAGTTATTTCAAGAATATATGTTGAGGATCATTTCAGGTTTAGAGTTTTAGATAATTTGATCATAAATCATGAATTACATTCCAAATTTAAATAGAGTGGTTACATAAAAGATATTACTCAGTTTTCCCATTAACTAAAACATATTTAAAATAAAACATGGATTGTTTCTTGAAAATTCCTTGAAACTATCATCACATCATGTACATTTCACTTGACCTGTGAAAAACATTTCAAAAACTTGGGATGATCATAAAAAGCTCAGTAAGGGATATAAAAGAACGAAATGAAAACATTATCCCATGTATGAAATCATAATTTACTCATAAAACATAATCATTTTAACATACCTCATCAAATCATTAATAAATCGTAGAAATCATAAGACATAATGTTAACTTTAGGCATTCATAACATTCTTACGTAGGGAGTAACCCTCATGGTTACATTTGGAATACCCATCACAGTATATTCCCTAAATCTCTTCGAAGAAACCTTAATGTTTAACCCCTTCACGTTACCCAATGCACTGGAGAGCTATCACGGGCTCACCTACCCTTAGTTTATCATGGAACCACCCGTCTTCATAAAAAATTCACAATAACCATAACATAATCAAAACACTGAAAACATGCATAAAAGAAACATAAAATTTCAAAATTTCAATCACAAGAGATCACATCATAATATTATCACAAATTAAAATATATAATAAAATCATTAATACTCTATGAGGGAAAATCACATTATACTTTGAAAATATTAAAAGAAGACATTTAAAATAGATTTTAGAATCAAAGTGTCCCATAACACTTTGAAAATTTTGAAAGGGTTTTAAAAAATTCATGTCCATATAAATAAAAACTTAAAAAAATTTAAATATGGACATGGATGATAAATTTTTAAAAGAATATATCATCAAAACAATTTAAAACAATGTTTTAATAAAATATTCCCTTTCCATTTTGAACATTTAAATTATAAGAAACATGAAAGTAGACCACTTTAAAAAACATTTAAATGACATGAGTATAGACATAATATGGATATGGAATGTAAAAGGGTCTGTATATACACTTTAAAAAGAATAAAAGTGCATATCATCAAGAAGTGTCTCAAGGAATAGAAATTGAGACGTAGTAACATTCAAAGATCATGTCATTAGTGTAAGGATAAATCAATGACGTAATTATGTGTGACAAGTATAAATACACCCAATATAAGTGTATATCAAGTGTAAAACAATCATAGGTCATTCACACATACTCTTGGAAAAACAAAACCTGTGACATAGGTATTTAACTCAATGAAATGAAATTGAGTTATAATTTCCCATACAAGTTCGTATAAATGACGTAAAAATTTATCAATGAGATGATTATGTGTAGGAATAGAATATCCACACAAAGGTTTGTGGAAATTACAACATAGATATTCCACACATAATCTTGGCATAATAAAAACTAGAAGTATAGGTTTATCCCAATTAATTGAAATTGGGATAAGAAGTTCCCTTAAAAAAATTCGACAGCCTAATGGTGTAACTTTAGAATTCAGAAAATGAGATGATGAGAGATAAAAAGGGTATCTCATCACTTGGACAAAATATTTATAGAAATAAGGATATATAATAACATATCCAAACATAAAATATATAAATTAGAATACATAACAAGAAGAAGTCTTTTAAAAAAAGGAGGGTGAAAGAATCCCTTACCGATTTGGGTAACATTCAAAACGTACACCCCATGAAAGAACGACCAAAAAATGATGATGTAAATACCCATAAATGAGAGTATATTACACAAAGAGTAGAATCATGGTTATTACATACACCACTCAACGTAGATAGTGACAAATATAGAATGAATCTCACAGAAATAAATATTGAGATAACATATCTCCTTACGAAAATTCGGCAGCCTAACGACGCCACTTAAAACATCAAAAATGGATTGAAGTTATTAATTAGGGTATCTAATCATATGAACATAAAAATTAAATTAATTTGAATATATAAGAACATCCCCCAACATAATTAAGAGGAGCTTAAAAGAAGTGACATAAAAGAGAGTACATAAAAAGAAAGAGAGAGGTTGGATCCCTTACCTCATGTCCGACTTGTCTTGTTCGTCACTTTATATTCCTGAATAAAATTATTTTTTCAATTTATAATTTCTTAAGGAACATATTTAATGTTTATTATTCAATTCATATCAGATATTATAATGTTATTATAATTATTTAATTATGTGAGTTCATATCAGATGTTTTTGTCGATGTTTGGTACATGAGTTAAAAATGAACTTGTTTGAAAAGAATTCTACATGTAGTTTTAAGTAAATCATCTCCAGAATAGTATTAATGATTTAAATAACATATATATCGATTACATATTCATTTTATACTATTCCATAACATTTGGAGACAAAAAGAAATGAAATGCACCGTTCATGGAGACGGTTTTCCGTACGTACGCATGAACGCTACTTTCATTTCATTGTCATATTAATGGAATTAAAAATAATTGAAAGATATATATATTATAATTCAGTATAATATATATTTTATATAGGTCACATAAGTTCATTAATTTAATTCTTTATACATTCCATGTATTTCATAAATGAGTCACATCACTTGAGGGGGCGGTAGTCCACACTTCCTCGTATGAAATTATCGCATTTGCACAACATGCAAAGAATAAAGGTATGTTTTAAATATAAAATACAAAAGCATAGAGAAAAAATCAATACCATATATATCATATATATATAATACATTGACATAATAATGGCCACCTTTAATGGTGTTAAAGGAATATTGAACAATCATCGTTTTGTGAGGCAGTAATTCGCCATCCAGAGAAACAGTATGTTCTTTAACCATTAGAAGGATGTGTGTGTAAGTGTAGATCGAATACTTCTTATAGAAACATACTATTATATTGAATATACTGTATTTGTTACAAAATAAAGTAATAAAAAGAGTTTACGGGGTCGGAGAAGGAAAATAAAACAAAAGAACATAAGAGAATATATTACCTTTAAATCGTGTAACTCCCTTTGGTTTGAACCAAAAGGGTTTCTTGAAGAGCTTTCTCCCTAAGGTGAGGCTTCAATGATGAAGAGATGGATGTTTACAGATGAAATGGGAAGGGGTTGGCCGAGACAATGGATTGAGAAGTGTGGTCAAGGAGGTATAGGTGGGGGCCTTTTATAAGATGTAGGATGGGCACTCTTGGAAAGTCAAGAATTGTTACTTTATTTTAAAATGAGTTTCGTATTTTAATGGTCCCACATTGATATATTTCGAGTATAAGGTGATAAGGGTTCTAAATATATTCATCTGATAGATTTTTCCAAGTGTTAGTCTTAAATTTGACATTATCTTTTCATTTTATTTAAATAATTCATTAATGATTTAATCGCTGAATCATCATGGTGTAATAAATAAATTAATTTATTTAATGTCTAAAAATTATAACAAAAATACTATGATGTAGGAAATATTTTTAGATTTCCAATTAATATTTATAGTCTAAGATATCATTTACATAGACAAAACTAAAAAAATTTTACTAGGGTGATACATTCCTTAGTGATATTCTCCTTTCTTTAAAAATAAAAATGACAAAGTGTCACTTTTACCCAAAAGTGATTCCATGGGGTCCCAAAGTTTGGCACAAGACATCCCATGGTCATCCATGACACAACAAGTAGCATTAGGACACATGTTGGGGTCATTTGTTATTATTATGATATTATTTTATTATCTTTAACTACCTGATTACTAATTAATGATGAAAATTAATGATAATTACTGTCGTTACTATTCATATTGTCCTAAAAAAGACTTAATTAAATAAATTGGGAAGCAATATATATAAAACGTTTGGAACTTGTTTATGTCCATTTTCAAAGTGAAATTAATTCTAATGACCACCATTGAATTAAATGGTAAAATTATATTCTAATTACACTTTAAAACCAGTTAAAAATATAATCTAACCATATATTTAAATAGATGAAAAAACAGTTTTGATGTAAAATGCAATATTTTTCACTATTCATTAATAAATGAACATTGTCAGAAAAATACCAAAAATTTAACCAAATTAAATTTCAATGCCCCAATCATAATGAATAAGTTTATTTTGACAAATAGAGATTATAAAATTATCAAAAGTTAGATTTAAGAAAGGTTCACCATCAAAAGGCGGTAACCAATCTTTTAAAATTATTAGAGTATTTATTTGTATAATTGGATTCATTTGGATTTTATGCCACTAACATTTATTGGATAAATGTAAAAATATTTAAAAAACACATGTAATCATTTTGTAGTTATTTCTGTTCATTCCACCATTACAACGACTAGGAGTTAACTATTATAATATTATTATATTATTATTTTGCAACGTAAGATTTCAAAGAAACTCGTTGTTGTGTATTGTGTACGCCATCGAGCATAGCATTAACTTTAAAGTAGTATTAACATTTTATTCACAAATATTGATAAACATTATAATGTAATATTATTTATTTACATAGGATGTTACAAAATACAGGTTGGGCTTACACATGGATAGTGGCCCATCGCAAGAGGGATACACTACGGGAAAAATGAGCAATTGCGACGGGTTATTTGCGACGGCATTTATTCCCGTCGCAAATAGTCATGTTAAAAACTTATTTGCGACGGGGGTATTTCCCCGTCGCAAATAAGGAGGCTTTTGCGACGGGATTGCTTTCCCCGTCGCAAATAGTTTTCCCGCGATGCGCGCCAAATCGCGGGAAACTTATTTGCGACGGGGAAATATTCCCGTCGCAAATAACCGGCGGCGGTAAAAGGTATTTGCGACAGGAATATTCCCCCGTCGCAAATACTATGTCGGCAGGGATTATTTGCGACGGGACCCGTCGCAAATAACTATTTACCGGTTGACCGTAATAAATGTTGGCTAAGGTATTTGCGACGGGTACCGTCGCAAATAATACTATTTGCGACGGGAATCCCGTCGCAAATGGGCCCGTCGCAAATAATCTAACCTATAAATACCCCCATCTGTTTTTTTCATTTCATTCTCATTCCTTATCTTCTCTCTCTCTCAGAATTATATTTCTAGAGTTGAGTTTTTCTCCAGTTTAAGTTTTTTCTCCGGAGCTGATATTAAAGTTTTGAAGAACGATTAGAACAGATCAATTTTCAAGGTATTTATCTTCATTTTAATTTTGTATTTATTTTTAATTTCTTATTAGTTTCTATTATTATTAATTAGTTGTAATTTAATTATGTTCACATTGTTTTATTATTTAATAAATTTAAATTATAAGTATTGTTTATATGGTAATTAGGAATAATTAGTAATAATTTTTAGTAATTAAGAATAAATATTAATAACTAGTAATAAATACCAATAATTAAGAATAAGAACATTATTACATTATTAGTTTATTTTATTATTAATATTAAAATAATATAATTTTTTATATATATACAGTTCTTTTTTCATCTGTGTGTTTGCTGTCTTCACATGTATTATTTGTATGTGGAGATAGAAAACGCACAGATGAAAAAAGAACTGTATATAAATTAGAAAATTATATTATTTTAATATTAATAATAAAATATATTAATAATGTTATTATTTGTAATTATTGGTAATTATTTCTAATTATTGATAATTATTCATTTAATTACTAATAATTATCAATAATTAAGAATAATTAGTAATAATTACCAATAATTAACAATAATTAGTATTAATTACCAATAATTAGGAATAATTAGGAATAATTAGTATTAATTACAAATAATTAGTATTAATTAGGAATAATTAGTATTAATTACAAATAATTAGTATTAATTACAAATAATTAGTATTAATTACCAATAATTAGTCTTAATTACCAATAATTAGTATTAATTACCAATAATTAGTATTAATTACCAATAATTCGTAATAATTAGTATTAATTACCAATAATTCGTAATAATTAGGAATAATTAACAATAATTAGTAATAATTAGGAATAACTAACAATAATTAGGAATAATTAGTAATAATTAGGAATAATTAGGAATAATTAGTAATAATTAGGAATAATTAGTAATAATTAGGAATAATTAGGAATAATTAGTATTAATTAGGAATAATTAGTATTAATTGCCAATAATTAGTATTAATTAGGAATAATTAGTATTAATTACAAATAATTAGTATTAATTACAAATAATTAGTATTAATTACCAATAATTAGTCTTAATTACCAATAATTAGTATTAATTACCAATAATTAGTATTAATTACCAATAATTAGTATTAATTACCAATAATTAGTATTAATTAGGAATAATTAACAATAATTAGTAATAATTAGGAATAATTAACAATAATTAGTAATAATTAGGAATAATTAGTATTAATTAGGAATAATTAGTAATAATTACCAATAATTAGTATTAATTAGGAATAATTAGTATTAATTACCAATAATTAGTATTAATTACCAATAATTAGTAATAATTATGAATAATTAACAATAATTAGTAATAATTAGGAATAATTAACAATAATTAGTAATAATTAGGAATAATTAACAATAAGTAGGAATAATTACGAATAATTAGTATTAATTAGGAATAATTAGTAATAATTACCAATAATTAGTATTAATTAGGAATAATTAGTATTAATTACCAATAATTAGTATTAATTACCAATAATTAGTATTAATTACCAATAATTAGTATTAATTACCAATAATTAGTATTAATTAGGAATAATTAACGATAATTAGTAATAATTAGGAATAATTAACAATAATTAGTAATAATTAGGAATAATTAGTATTAATTAGGAATAATTAGTATTAATTAGGAATAATTAGTATTAATGAGGAATAATTAGTATTAATTACCAATAATTAGTATTAATTACCAATAATTAGTATTAATTAGGAATAATTAACAATAATTAGTAATAATTAGGAATAATTAACAATAATTAGTAATAATTAGGAATAATTAACAATAATTAGTAATAATTAGTATTAATTAGGAATAATTAGTAATAATTACCAATAATTAGTATTAATTAGGAATAATTAGTAATAATTACCAATGATTAGTATTAATTACCAATAATTAGTATTAATTACCAATAATTAGTAATAATTAGGAATAATTAACAATAATTAGTAATAATTAGGAATAATTAACAATAATTAGTAATAATTAGGAATAATTAACAATAATTAGGAATAATTAGTATTAATTAGGAATAATTAGTATTAATTACGAATAATTAGTAATAATTACCAATAATTAGTAATAATTACCAATAATTAGTAATAATTACCAATAATTAGTATTAATTACCAATAATTAGCATTAATTACCAATAATTAGCAATAATTACCAATAATTAGCAATAATTACCAATAATTAGCAATAATTACCAATAATTAGTATTAATTACCAATAATTAGTAATAATTACGAATAATTAGAAATAATTAGAAATAATTACCAATAATTAGCAATAATTAGCAATAATTAGAAATAATTAGCAATAATTAGAAATAATTAGCAATAATTAGAAATAATTAGCAATAATTAGAAATAATTAGCAATAATTAGTAATAATTAGCAATAATTAGTAATAATTAGTAATAATTAGTAAACGAAATCTGCTTGGATAATGAAGGGAAAATTTATAACCATCTCCACAACGATGATTATCAAATTTCCTTTCATTATTCAAGCAGTTTTCCTTTTGCTAAGTATTGCTAAGTATTGCTAAATTAGTAATAAATAGTAATAATTAGCAATAAATTGTAATAATTAGTAATAAATTGTAATAATTAGTAATCCTTGCTTGAGTGTTTTTTCTAACAAATTATTCAAAACCAGTAATGCTTTTATATTTTATAGAAAAATATGGAACAGCGGGGTCGTCAACAGTCATTATTAGATGACCGCATATGGATAAATCAACGTAGAAATCCAAATGGTTCTGGTTTAAATCCAGTATATATAGAGGGTGTGGAGATTTTTTTATCATTTGCGGCATCAAATTCAGAATTTGTTTCAGAAGGAAAGATAAAATGCCCTTGCAGAAAATGTGCATTGAGAACGTTTGACACGTTTGACAAAGTGGGGGAACATCTCTTGCGTTTTGGTTTTCAAGCAGATTATGTTTTTTGGTATCAACACGGTGAACGCAGTTCCAGAGCAGATGATACCAACTTGATTCCGGATCCATCCCAGTTTCAAGATTTAGTACATGATGTTGCAGGTTCATCTGTTCAACATACAGAAACTCCGGCTGATATAGCTTCAAATCCTGAGTTGGGACCGTCTGAATTTTATGAGTTGTTGAAGTCTGCTGAGGATGCATTATATCCTGGCTGCAAGATGAGCAAATTAGAAGCAGTTGCAAAATTTATGGCTATCAAATCAGATAACGGAATGTCAAACACATGTTTTGACCAGATATTTTCTTTGCTGAAAACACTGTTACCCGAAGGAAATGTTTTACCTGCAAATTACTATGAAAGTAAGAGGTTGGTTCGAAATTTGGGACTTACTTGTCAGAAGATTCATGCATGTTCAAATGACTGCATTTTATATTCAGGGGAAAATGAGTCGTTGGATAGTTGTCCCACATGTGGGCAACAGAGATATAAAGAAGGACAACACGGGAAGTCTGGTTTGATTCTTGTAAAACAGTTGAGATATTTTCCGCTTACATCCAGACTTCAGCGTTTATTCATGTCTAAGAATACAGCGACAATGATGTCATGGCATAAAGAGAATATTTCAACCGATAAAAGCTTGAATCATCCAGCCGATGGTGATTCATGCAACATCAAGAGACTTGACTGATTGGTGGAGTGTAATAAAAATCAAAATTCGAGACAATCAGTTTAGTCAAAGTGAATGTGCTTTCACTGATGTGCAAAGAATTGAAGTTTTTCAAGAGAGTACTCAAAATCAATCTTTTTTACAAAGAGATATGAGTATCGATGACGACACCCCACATTTAAGAGTCGGTGATGACGATGATGTTAATGATGTCACACATGAATTTGAAATGGTAAGAGATGAAGCAACTGCAACTCGAATGGATATCGATGATGTTGAGGAGGAATATGAAGATGAAATTGACATATATGAAGATGATGATGAAGATGAACACTTATAGAATTCCATGGTATTTATATACAATCATAATATGTATATATATGTATATATAATAGTAATTATCAATTATTTGCTAATATTAACATTTTCTGTTTCAGATGGACGAGGCCACATTTCGTGAGTTGGCGGAGGCTGACCTGCCTTTCGATGCGGATGAGTTGCTGGCAGATGACCCTCAGCCTGCAGGCGCTCCAGGGAGTACGCGGAGGGGGCGCGGTCTTGCACGATTGATGATTCCTGACCCCGTCCCCGAGCGACGTCCACGTATTGGGTTTGATCCGCGCACCCGGAGGTGTGATAACCTGTGTAATAACCTGTGAATTTGACTAAGATTTCATTAATCTATTCACATAATAAATGTTTATTATTTTTTCAGTTTTTCGCATATAGCAGTCGGACAGGGCAGCGCTATTTTGTGCAACTATTTCTCTCAGCCGTGGACCACATGGGAGCAGATTCCCATTGATGTGCAGCAGGCCATGTTCGGCCATTGGTTGGTACGTACGTAAATAGATAATTTTTATTTTGAAAATTATTTCATTTCTAACTTGATATTTTGATTTATTTGTAGGGTTTATGGTATCCGATCGAGGATACCATGCGTGACGCCATCCACGAGGCATGGGAGGTGGCCATGCGTGATCGCCTTCGTCAGTTTTTGCACAATTTAAGAAAAGCTGCGATGAAGAAAGCAGGAGTGTCAGATTTTGAGGAGTCATGTAGAGCACACCGACCAGAGTACATTTCATCCCATGTATGGGATGGATTATGTGCGCACTGGTTGAGTGGTGCCTTTCAGAGGAGATCATCGGTGGGGAGGCAGAATCGGGGGAGGCAGGAGGTGACTCATCGAGCTGGGAGTCGTTCTTTCAGTACTCATAGACAGCATCTGGTACGTACATTATTTATAAATATTTTATATAACTATAAATATTAACAGTTTATTTTTTATTCTTATAGGCTGTCGAGCACCCCGATATTACAGAGTACGACGTATATCGGAGGATGTATAGTGATCCTGCTACTGGGGAGCTCAGAGGTGATCGTCAGCATCACATCGTGGTCAGTATTATTTGTTTTCAAGTTTAAAAATTAACTGCATATAATATATTCACAATTTTAATTTTAAATTGCAACTATAGGAGTCATATGAGGCCGCAGCGGCACAGGCCCGGCCTGAGAGTCAGGCCGAGTCATCAGATCAGACCACTGCCCGTCAGTTTGATGAGGCGGCATGGATGCAGGCCACCCAGTATGCCTTCGAGAAGGGCCGGGTAGTTGGTATCGGCTCTCGACTGACTCCCGGAGATTATTATGGCAGTGCTGCGATGTCGGCGTCCAGCTCGAGGGGAGCTCGTGCATCTTCTTCTACACAGTATGAGGAGCAGTTGCGATCTCAGACTGCACAGATAGAGAGTCTCCGACAGGAGCAGGAGCAGATACGTCAGCAGCATGAGGAGGAGCGTCGACGCCAGCAGCAGCTGTACGAGGAGCAGACGAGTCGGTGGCAGCAGCAGCATCAGGAGCAGATGGAGTACATGCGCCGACTCACTCATGCTTTAGGGATGGAGTTTCCTCCACCACCATCTGCAGATCCCCCACCTCCCCCCCCTTCTACAGATTAGAGTTTGTATTTCTGTTATAAAATTTGTGAAATCAAAATATTTTTTTTTCTATTCGTAGTTTCTGTCTCATTATAAAATATTAATAATATTATATTTTTAAATAACAATATTAATATGAATAATAATAATATTTATATTTTATAATATTAAATTTTATATATATATTAAAATTTTATATATATATTAAAATTTTATATATATATTAAAATTTTATAATATTATAATTTAATTATTTTTTTGTAATACTTGAATTATTTTAATATTTGAATGTAAAATAATTCTATTATTTTTATATTAATTAAAATAACTTATTAATATTTTTTTTATTTATGAATTATAATTATAATATTATTATATTAATTAAATTATTTATTAGTATTCTATTATTTTTATTTTTGAATTATAATTCTACTATTATTATAGTAATTAAAATAATTTATTATTTTCATTTGTAAATTATAATTCTATTATTATATTAATTAAAATAATTTATTAATAATTTATTTTTTTTATTTTTTCTATAGTATTTGCGACGGGATACTATGCCCGTCGCAAATACTAGTATTATTAATATTTTTTTATTTTTTTTTAAAAAGAGTATTTGCGACGGGTCCCGTCGCAATTACTATGAATAGTATTTGCGATGGGTCCCGGTTCCCGTCGCAAATACTAGTATTATTAATTTTTTTATTTTTTAAAAAAAACGTTATTGCGACGGGCCCGTCGCAAAAACTATTTGCGACGGGTCCCGTCGCAAAAGGTATTTGCGACGGGCCCGTCGCAATACCTGTTTAAAAAGTTTTTTACAAAAATACGGAATACTATTTGCGACGGGGAGAATGCCCGTCGCAAAAAAGGGCTTTAGCGACGGTCCCGTCGCAAATAAGTTTAGTTGCGACGGCGTTTTCCGCAACGGGCTATTTGCGACGGGATCCCGTCGCAAATACCTGTTTTTCCAGTAGTGATACTCTTTGGCGGATGGTTATCCATTGAGTGGGGATTGTGCATCGTTAGCTTCCTAGGTGCCTCAAGGATCGACTTTGGGATGAATGGCATGATCGTACCAGGATGTGGTGGCCCATGTAAGAATCAGGATGGTTGTTTGAGAGATTAATGAAGTAGAGGGGGAATAATATGGAGCCATCGTGAAAGTGACAGCAGTGTTGGGATTGAGCCTCGAAGAGACTTCCAACGTATCCTCATGGAAGGGAATCGAAATACCCATAGTTCGGTGGGATGATGGCACAGTTGAGGAGGCCACCCGTGATAATGGACGCATAGATAGGACTCGTAGGAAGTGGAACCTCCGGGTTGGGGAATGACCTTCTCAAAACACTTAGGATCGAGGGATAGATCAGGATGAGACATGAGTTATGGTCTTGAACCTCAGGGAGGATTCCTACATATCCTTGTGGGAGGGACTCAAAGTCCACGTAGTTCATCTGAAGACATCTAACCATCGATTGGTGACCTCAATGGCTTACCGTTTCATGGGGTCACAATAGCTTACTACTGGATGGGGTCACAAAAGCTTACCAGTACATGGGGTAACAACGGACTAACACTAAAATGAATCACAATTTCTTACCATTGGATGGGGTCACAATGGCTTACCGCTGGATGGTGGATGCAATTTAACGTCATGCAGGATGAAAAGGGGGCATACAGTTTAACATCAGACGTGAATGGGGTCAGAACAAATAGGTTTTTGAGATTGAACCTCAAGGAGGTTTACTACATACCCTTCCTTGGAAAGGATCAAAGACCACGTAGTTTAGGATGGGTGTTGATGAGCCGACATGAAGATGGTCGGGACCAATGGGTGTTGGGATTAATCATCAGGGAGGCTTCCTATGCACCATGCCTTGGAATGTATAAAAGAACATTTATTTCAGGATGGTTGTTGATGAACCGACGTGAATATGGTCGGGACCAATGGGTGTTGAGATTGAACCAAAAGGATGCATCATATGTGCCTTGCCTTGGCTTGGATCAAATTCCACGTAGTTCAGTGTAAGTGGGAATCGAAGTGAAGATGTTCGGAACCAAGGGTTGATGGGATTGAACCTCGGAGAGGCTTTAGACGTACCTTACCTAGGAAAGGATCAATGACCTCGTTGTTTAGGTGGTGTGGGAACTGACGTGAAGATGGTCAGGACCAATGGGCGGTGGGCTTGAACCTAAGGGAGGATTCCTACGTACCTTTCCATGGAAAGGATCAACGTCCTTGTAGTTTGGGATGGGTTTGGTGAACCGACGTGAAGATGCTCGGGACCAATGGGTGTTAGGATTGAACCTCAAGGAGGATTCCTATGTACCTTAACTTGGCAAGGATCAATGTCCTCATAGTTCAGGATGGGTTTGATGAACCGAGGTGAAGATGGTCGGGACCAATGGGTGTTGGGCTTGAACCTCATGGAGGCTTCCTACGTACCTTGCCATGGCAAAGATCAATGTCCACGTCGTTCGGATTGGGTTTGGTGAAGCGACGTGAAGAGGGTTGGGACCAAGGGGTGTTGGGCATGAATCTCAAGGAGGTTTCCTACGTACCATGCCTTGGAAAAGATCAAATACCTTGTAGTTCATGTGGTGTGTGGGGCTTACACTCCAGGCTACCCAAAGAGGATTTCATGGTCGATGCTCACTCTAAGCCCACTTTTGTCATGCATGGTGTGAGAAACAAGAGGTAGCAAGGACCTAAAGATCATGGTGAAAAGGTGCATCCCTGAAGGGTGGTGAATTGGGCTTACACAAAGAAGATGATCGAGTGTTGTTGTAGAGGGGAAATGGGGAATGTGGCTTACGTAAGAAAGATGCTTAGGTGCTTCCATTGAGTGGAAATGGTGAATGGGGATTATACAAGGTAGTTGCCCGGGTGCTGCTATGGAGTGGCAATGGTGACTGGGGATTATGCAAGGAAGCTACCCGGGTGCCACTAAAGAGCGTCAATGGGGGATGGGGCTTACACAAGGATGATGCACGGGTGCTGCTATGGAGCGGAAATAGAGGATGTGTCTTATGTAAGGAAGTTTTATAGGTGCCACTAAGGAGTGGAATTGGCGGATGGGGCTTTTTCAAGTCATTTTCCTTGGTGCAGCTATAGAGCAGCATTGGTGAATGGGGCTTATGCAAGGAAGCAGCTCGAGTGCCACTATGGAGTGGAAATGGTGAATCAGGATTATGCAAGGATGCTGCCAAGGTAACACAATGGAGCCGCAATGGTGAATGGGGCTTACGAAAGGAAGTTGTCCAGCTACCGATATGGAGCAGCAATGATGAATGGGGCTTACACAAGGAAGCTGCCCGGGTGCTGTAATGGATCACCAATGGTGAATGGGGCTTACGCAAGGAAGATACTCGGGTTCTTCTTTGGAGTGGTAATAGATGGGTTTTTATTCTAGGAAGCTGCTCACAATGATTCCTCATCTCTGGACATGAGGGAATCCTAACCCACCATTGGGATGAGGCCTTCACCTATGCGCCAATGCACAAGAGGGATAACGCCAAGGGTGTTGGAATCAGTCATAACAAAGGGATATGAAATGTGTGAATCACATGTCCAACATTCGGAATGCAATGAGGGCTGAATGATGATGGAGGATAACTATTGACCATGTTCTAGAAATAACATCCATATCTCGTTTTCCTGAAATGGGGACAAATAAATGAGGTTCAACAACTGACTGTGTTCGAAACATTGGACCTGACTCAAATTTTCATCCAAAGTCTTCTAGAGCTTTTTCCTCGGACGGTAGGTGGTCCAATTTGGCATGAGACCAGGCCGTTACGGGGTCCCTTCAGACATGGAAGTAGATTATGATCCGAATGAAGTACACACAAAGCATGAGCTGGAGTAATGGAATGTTTGAACGGATTCCAATGCTCTTGAAATTACTCCACTATATTCATGGCATTAGGAATCTCATGCTTGGAGAATAAAGCATCTCTTTTTTGGAGAAAAAGGCATACTATGTGTTGGCACATATGTTGTACTACAGTTTATTATCATGTAGTTAAGACTATTGGCATCTCAAGAATGGTGAAAAAGGAATCTCTTTTTTCGAGCAAGAGGCACCATATGTTTGGAACATACGGTGTACTACAGTTTAGAGTCTTGTAGATATGACTGCTTGCATCTCATGCTTGGAGCATAAGGAATCTCTTTTTTAGAGCATGAGGAATCCTATTTTTGGAACATTGGGTGTATTATAGTTTATAGTCATGTTGATAGGACTACTAGCATGTCATGCTTGGAGCATAAGGCATATCCTTTTTGGAGAAAGAGGAGTCCTATGTTTGGAACATAGGGTGCACTACAGTTTATAGTCATATAGATAATACTATTAGGAAAAAGGTGCCTAGAAATGGTTGGTGTTGGGACTTATGAAAAGGTGGCCCTTTTTGGTTCAACCTGGCATAGAATTCAGGTAATGTGGTTCAGATGAGTTGATTGAGGAATGTTTCAACTCATGGTACTTAGGGGGAATTGATGTCAGGAATCTCAAATCACAACATATTAAATTCACCCAGAGGAATATGCTAACTCAAGCTGTTTCGTGGTGTGTTGAGGAGTATCTGAAATCATGGTATCCCATAGGTGGAAGGTGGGTCCGCAATTGAAAATGCCAACATCCCAGCCCAATAATTTCACCGTGTGACTCTCCATTTTTTAAGGGGGTTAATGACTGTAGTGAAGTGTCTAGCCCAGAGGGCCGGGACCACAGGCAGACACTGACCCCGAGCGAAAGTGCGGGGGCATATGCCCCATGGTATGGACAGGTGGGCGCGATGTTAGGATCCTCACAAAGAATAGGTCTTCGTGAATTTTCATCATGGAGCAAAGGGGGCTCGAGCACCATTGGGTCTCACGAAGAAATTATGCCAAGGAAAGCTGCCTGCGGAGCATGGACTTATGGAGCAGCATCAAGAAGGAAGCTCCTCATGGAACATGGGCTCACGTAGTAGCTTCGCGAAGGGAGCTACTTTCAAAGGATGGCCTCACAGAGAAACTTTGAGAAGAAAGCTACTTGCAGAACATGGACCTATGGAGCCGCTTCGCGAAGGAAAGTGGAGCTCTATGAAATGGGGGACCGTCCACCCAAGGGACAGAGTGAACATTTGTCTGAAGGGGGGTGAGCCAGGTTTTTATACGCGATAAAGGTTCTGTGAAGCAGAGCTCGCTCTGCGGAGGGTTTGCGAACGTCAAAGGGGTTCACGGAGCATCCCTCCCTTTTGCTCCGCGGCGGGTTCACGAACGTCAAAGGGGTTCGTGAAGCATCTTGCCTCTTTGCTTTGCTGCGTGTTCACGAATGTCAAAGTTTTTCCTGGATCATCCCACCTCCTTTCTCCGTAGCGGTTTCGCGAAGGAGGGGCCTTTCATCGGTGCGGGGGCCCGGGGGCTCCGATCATGTTCCCTTGCTCTGTGATAATGGAGGGAGCTTTGCGAATGGGATTCGCGAACCATTTTTTCAACACAAATTATAATGTATATAACTCCTAATATGTATCTCCTTTTAGTATCTATGACGTTTCACAACAAAGCATAAGAAATGGGCTACATTCATGGATCATTTATGGGAGCATTTAGAAAATTTAAGGTCGTCATTTTCTAATGTCAAGAATAGACATACAATAAGAAATATTTATATAAATATTTATTTAATTTTATATATGTTAAATTGTTTTGATATTCATACATGGAAAAAAAATTATAGTATTGATCAAGTAGATAGTTAAACCAACCCAATCAAAAACCATCCATGATTAATGGATGATTATAAGGTGGTTATTGGTGATAAAATTCTACGAGAAGAATTGTTATCTTAATTAATGTTTATTAGAGATTTATATATTAATTATATTTTTTAAAATATTATATTATTTATATAATTTGAATACATTGATTAAAGAGATCATTATCCTCTTTTTTACTCGTTTTAATCGATTGAATTGACAATAATAATTTTTAAATTATAACATTAACAGGTTCTCACATATGATATACTATAATACTTATAATATCATTAATATAATATTTCTCCTTTAATATCCTCCTTATAAACATCCATATATGTCGGTTTTGAAAAAGAAAATAAGAAATGAATCAGTCCATGGTGGTGGAAGTCCATATGTATGCATGGATGATGATTTCCATTTCAAATAATAGTAGAATGTGGTTATACGGTAAATTATTTCATAATCATAAACATTATTAAAATATCCTTAATATTTATTAAATTAATATTTTATACCATCGTTTTTTGGTGGAAAATAAAATTCAAACATGAATCATTGTGGAGTTTGTAGTATGAGCAACACACCAATACTGATTTCATTCTCTAATACAAAATTATAATGGTGACTAATGATTATTATAATTTAATAACATAATTATATATATAACCAATAATTATTTCAATAAATATGTATTTGAAAATTGATTTTGCAGAATAACAAATAAAACAATGATTTTAATTAAAAATGATTACTACAATTGGGAACATTGATATTTCAATGTAATGTCTCAGGGAAATCGATAAAACGTGATATTACATTTGTAAATTGTAGACCAACTGAGTGAAATATTAATATATGGTATATTAAAGGGTACAGTTTTATTAGTAAAACGAATTTATAGGAGTCCATGGTATTAGTGTTTGGAGGACCTTTCTACATGTTGTGTGAAATTTCATTTACATGAATATTTCTACTTAATATATAAAGGGAAGAAGATAAACATTTCAAATGGATACAAGTTTCCAAAATAATTTAGTAGTGATGATATAATTTTATATAACACCTCATACACTAAAATATATTTATTTTTTTATCATTTAAATCAATTTACTTCTTGAATTATTACATTAACCATTTTATTTTTTATCATGGCTACTAGTTTTTACATAAGACAACGTTATCTTTATCCCTAAATATATATAGCTCTTTATTATATAATTTTGACCCACTGATTATAAATTTCAAATAAATTTAATTTGATTAAATTTATAAAACTAATTAATTAAATTTTTAATATACATATATATGTAGTGTATTAAATATAATTTTTCAAGAAATATTATTTATGTGATAAAATATCTAATATGGGTTTTTAAATTAAATCCAACACTTTTTAAAACAATAATTTCCTAGATTAAATAAAAAATTATTATAAATGGGTTTCATGAATTTAAAATTCATTAAAAAATACTCATAATGTGCAAAAATCCATGTTATTTTTCAAAAATATATTTTCCATAATCACCTAAAAATATATTTTTTATAAAATTTATAAAACTCAATATATAAATATTCCACTTTTACAAATCTTAAAATAATATTAAAATTTCAAAAATAAAATTATTTTTTTATAATAAAATTTTTTATATAGAAATGAGAGATATAATGAAAATATTTTTCATAGGCAAGTAGTAATTTTTAGAAAATTAACCATTTTCATTCACAAGACCTACTGAATTCTAATTAAAATGTATTAAAAATTTATTATTATTAGATATATTTAATCTTCATTATTTTATTGTTTTTTTGAAATAGATAATCATATCCTCTAGAATGAAATTATTTAGGAAAATAGTTTTCTTGAAATTAAATGATTGCATATTTATTTTTTATCTGTAACAATTTAACATCATTTTTATTAAAAGTATAGTTTATTTTCATTTATTTTGTCTAAATAGGTTATCCTATTTGTTAATTATAATTCAAATTCTATGTTTTAATATTCTAAATATGTCATGGTTTCATTTTAGTTTTGTATTATTTGTGGATAATTCTATCAAGCACATTTGGAATTATTAATCATAATCACAATTTCTTAATATCCGTATGTCATAATTACTGTTATATTACGAAGGGATTTCTACATTATATGAGTTGATAAATAATAAATATATTATTAATTAGTTTTAATAAACTGATAATAAATTTTATATATGAATATTATGAATGAGGATAATAATTGAATAAAAATTATTCTATTGACAGGTAGTTTTAGATAATCATCCCTGGCGATGTAACATATTTTTGATTTTATATATTTTTAGAATCAATTAAAATATAATAATACATACATTTATTAGTTAAAACATGATAAATTGATTATTTATACCCAAAATATTTTTTAATTAATCATTTTGAAATGGTGGGTTCTAGTTCAAGTGAAAAATGTATCTATTCATGTGTAACTAACCAACCATTTAATTGAATGTGTCCTTCTTTATTTTTTTTTTTAATTTCTATATTTAATAAATTTTTAAAATTTATATATTCAATTAGAAATATTTATAATGGATGACCTATTGTTTCTAAAATTACAGAACAAAATTTGTTATTGAAGAACTCACCACACTCTCAATGAATAATGTGTGATATCATTAACTAGGAAATCTTAAATGGTTATCCAAATGGTCATTGTTACCTTTATAAATCATGTTGTGTTTGTTTTTTGTGTACATTATGATTTATGTTTTGTATTTGGTTTATATAAAGTGTTATATTATTTCAATTAATAACCATGGTGTTTCAATAATTCCTAGAAAAAAATAACAAAGTTTAGAAGGAAAAAATGTTGTGATACATATAATAATTTGATATTAATGTTTTAAATAAGGTTTTAAATCATTTTATACCTATTAAAAATTGTTCTATGATTACTCTACTGTATCAAAATTATTTTTAAATAACATTTTATTTTTAAAATTCTATATTTTCATGACATGTCAAATATTAATTAATAATATTTATTTGGATGAAGACTATGAAAGTTATTTTCAGATATGTTTTTGAATATTATAGTAGAAAAAGAAAATATTCATTTCATATATCCCCTCATAAATGATATTCAACTGGATAAAGGGTAAAAATTGAATGATGTGTTTACTAGATAAGGTGAGATTATGGGTGCTATATGATGCTTCAGAAAAACTCTAGAAAATCCATTAATTCTCTATCAATTTTAGTCCTTCATATTATAAATTTTTTATGAATAAATTTCTTTATATAAATACAATTATTTATATTTATTTATAATGAAAGTAATATATTATTTGTTAATTCCATATGTGATATGGAAACCAGATTATTTAATGAATATAACTGTATTTTCTAAATAAATTTCATTTTATCACTTAATGAATGTGAAGACTCAATACAAGGTTCTGCAAGAAAATATAGAGTTTTATATTTCTAATGTTGCTAATGATGTTAAATTTTAAGTAATAGTGTCTCTTATCTCAATATTGTTTCGAAATGGAATGAGATAATGTATTGGAAATTTTATACTGGAAATTTTCAATTAATGAGTAGTTAGTCACAATTCATAAAAATATATTCATATGGATGCTGATGAATAATATTAAGAAAATAATGATCATTTTTCATCAAATAGGTATCTAAGGATGAAATAAAAATTATAAAAAATCATTGTTTAATTCCTAATGAATATAAAAAATATAATTAATTGTGAATAGAATAAATATTTTATATTAAACATATGAATAAGATGAATTTGTTTTTACCTATTAGTTTTCATGGAGAGAAATTTTTCATCAAGATCATATATTAAGAAGGGTTCTATAATGATAGATAATATAGAGAAAAAACCTAGAATTATTATTAAAATGTGAATTTATTTAATTTATATGGAAGATCTCTACATCTGATAAAAAGAACAAGAAGTCAATATTTTAACCTCAAACATTAAATGAGGTTGAGACTACTTAGAAAGTATGATATATTTTATTGTAAACAGAACATTAATTTTTTTAATTATCATTTTCCATTGAGAACAATATGAATTATATAATAAATGATAAAATTAAAAAAAACTACATGATTATTTTTGTGGAAACCCTGACCATAATCGACCAAAGGCCGGGGGTTATTTTCTTATAATGGACTAGATAGAAGATATCATGTCATCAAGGATCTATTAGTTAATAAGACTTGAATAATTGGATTGATAAATATTTCCCTTATTACATTGGTAAAAAACATAGAATACAATAAAGGAAAATAAATGGCTCCCTTAATACTAATTCAAATAATTCATCATCAGAAGCTGGGGAAGGTAAAAAATAAATGTGTGGCCTAAAATGCATAAAATGGTTACATTAATTATAAACATGAATAAATAATATAGTTAATATGGAATAAATGAAAAATTCTTTCCGTTTAATCAATAAATTGTGAATCAAATTACATAAATATATTTTCTTCATTATGATAATTTCTTAAATAATAAGCATTCAATGATGAATGAATAGAATGATTGATTATTAGCCAGTATGTATTTTTAACATGAATCAATACTATTTTGAAATTTCATATGATGATTTAGGTATTAGGGTAAAATCCCATAACATTTTACTTGGAAAGAAATGTGAAATGTTTTTCACCAACTTGTTTCCCTCATGGGAAATGTTGATTCATCAAGGGGATGTCTATAACTAGTACCAACCATTGTCTAAATATGAAAAAATTTCATTGAATATCGAAATTATTGATTTAATTCTTGGAATCAAAATTCCTTAACATCGAATATAAGTATTTATAAAAAATATTGATTTATCATTACTTGTCAATAAATAAACTAATATTCAATGTAATAACCTTCTGTAAAAATATCCTAGACTGATCAGAAAATAATCATATACATGATACATGAAATATTCTAATTTAAGTGAAATATAATTTCAAATGAATTTTTTTTAATGGATTGTAGATAAACTAGATATAAATTGTTATGTTCACAATACCATGTTAGTCTAAATGAAATGGATATTGATATGATGTCCCTAAAATTTTATCTAAAATAATTCTTCACATGTATGCAATGTCCTGGATAATGATCAAAGTTTCAATAATTACATATTTTATAACCTATTTGATGTATATTTTAATTATTATATTTTTAATTATTTCATTTGTGGACATTTTGATGTGTTAAAATGTTTAATGTCATTATTCTGAGAGGGTATGTTTCATTGTTTTATGGCGGACTCCCTAGTGTATAATTATTGTAGTTCTTTTAAAATGAAATAATAACACACGAAGTGGAATGTAATGATATTAATACAATTAAATGATTTTAAATATTCTTCATATAACATTTATATATTTGATAGGTATATGATTAATTAGTTAAAACATTAATGAGAAATGAATTTTTTATTTGGGCGGGTTTTACGACCATCAAAGACTAGTGTCATTTTATTTAAATTTAGTTTAATATAATGGTTCAAAAACATTAAATAACTTATAATATAGATATTATAATATTATTTAACTATAAAAATTGTTTTATGGACAGCCTTGAATGTGGTAATGAAAAGTGAAACTCATCGTCCATAATGGCTGTGAATTAACAACTCACAAACAAGAATTTTATTTTATAAATAAAATAGAAAGAGGAGAGATTTGATGATGAGTATTCCATTAACATAGTGAAATTATATTACATATTTATAATACAATATTTTCCTTTTATCTTTGGATAGGGGTGTAGAGGATTGGTTATTAAAATAATAGAAATTCAATGCTAATGAAGGAGTATTTTTCCTCTTGAATCTCATTTCCTTGGGAAGGTCCTTAACACATTTGGATTTTGACTTTTGGTAAAACCAATTGGTCCTAGATGTGGGTAAGAGGATTGGAGAGTTATTTTGTAGAATCTAGATAGAATTCAATAACTTTAAGGTTTGAGGAGAAGTGGATGTATTTATAGTGGAGGAGATGGATGTTTTTTAATATTATATTCATTTGTTTTTTATTTTGTCTCAAGACTATCTATAATGTATGTTCTTATGGATATGTAAATTAAAAAAGTTCATGTTAATTCCAAATAATTGGTTCTGGAACCATTAAGGACTGAATCATTCAAGTATTTTTCTTTAAATATTAAATACTGTAAATTATTGTATTTTTCCATTCACAGAAAATTCAACTATTTAATAAAATTAAAAAATATTCCCCCTAAAAATTTGTTTAGGTTTAGATGTCAAAAATGAAATCCATTTACAATAATAATTTTCAAAATATGAGTAATTAAATTTTTAATTAAATCTCATTTATTAAATAAAATCTACTTTTAATATTGTAACATATTTTATGATACTTTTTAAATATTAATTAATGTGTCATAAAATTAACATGTATCTATTACACAAATAAATATTAATTAATGATTCTTTTTTTTGAAAATAAATTTTCTTTTAAATATTTATATTATTTATAAATGTTTAAATAATGATTTTCATTTCTTAAAATTTCAAACACCTAATAAATGAATTTTTTAGAACATATATTTACTTTTTCCATTATATAAATATATCATATTTTCATTTATAAGACACATAAATTTCATTTATAATTTAATAGGTGAGGTTATTATTCTAATTTCCATATAACTATTCATAAATGTCACATTACTATTCAAATGGACATGTTAATATTTAATAGTATATCATTGTTTTTTTATTCTCAGTGTTTCATGCATCGTATGATATAAAATAAATTTAATTTGATTAAGAAGATAAAAACTAAAAAATATCCAGGTGTTATAATTTTTCAATGGTGTAAGAATTGAAAAAATATGTAAATAAATTTATGATTGATTTTAAAAAAACCCTATGAGATGATTTTGAATACTCATAGGGAAATGGCATGAATATTTAGTCAAGATGATACATTTTTTACATTATTTGAAAATTAAAATATACTAATAATGATTCTATGTTAGCATATTATTTTTATGTTCTATTATACATTATGTATTTTTTAATTCATGATACTTGAGGAACATAATATGATACTCTTTACATCTAGAACATGATGACGTGAGGATAATTGTATTCATAGAATGATATTGCATCATATGAATATATTAAAACTAAGCCTAAAGATATTGATGGTGTTTATTATAGTTTTTTTATTAAATTAGTCTAAGATTAAAGTAATAAATGATATTGGAAACATATAATTTTGTTCTTTTGTAGAATATCAATGATTTTGATATTTTTAATTGCCTTTTTTAAGTGAGTTACAATTACCTTCCATATTATAGAAACTACGAGATCCATCCTAATTGTGGATTATCAGTTTTTTGGTTCTACTAAAGTACAATTGTTTTCTCTGATGTTTAAATGAAATGACTATTCTAAACAACCTATTATCTCTTATTGAAAAAGTGTTGTCAAATGACGTTGATGTGGGGATGTTCATTATAATTTACCCTAAGGAATGAGAGTAGAATTAGATGAAAATTGATGAAACCATCCCTATAATAAAACCAATCCATGATAATATTATTAAAACACCTATGAAATGTGATAGAATATTAAAAATTATACTCTAACAAAAATGAAAAATTAATAGTGGAAATTAATTAAATGTAAGAAACAATAAATTCCAAAAGTCAAATATCAAATCTGATATCATGTAAAAGAAATAGATTTTCATATCTATGATAAGGTAAAATTTTTCAAATATCTCAATGATTGATAAAATGTGTTAGAGAAATTTCAAGAATGATTAATAGAAGGATGCATGTTATAAATATGATATGACATATTATTTATTAATAATTTCATTGAGGTAATAAATATAACTAAATACTACTATACTAGAAGTGATTATATAGAAAAGATAAATAATATTAAATATGTTTCGAAAACAATGGGGAGTGTCCAATGATACTAGCAGTGTTTTGGGTTACCCTTGTCTTTATATGATAAAATTTATTCTTTTTGTGATAGTAGTAGTAGTAGTATCTTATTATATAGTATTTTATTAGAATAATATATGATTAATATGGAATGTACATAATCATACAACCATAAGGAATCGACAATATTCCAACTTCTCTTAAACTTTGAACAATGTGTAGTTGGCTTCATTAGATGGGGAGGATGATTTACAGCAATTGATTAAAGAAATTAAATTTATTATATAATCCTAGGTAAAATATATTTGGGAATAATGGATTAATAAAATCATGAAGAATATTATAATTTTTTATTTTCTAACATATAACCTGACCATAAATATGACGCTACATAAAAAGATGCATTAGATGTGAAAATAAAAGCTGATATAACTATCTTTAAAAATATCTGTACTATGAGAAAAAAATATCTTCACTAAATCGAAATATTATTGAAAAATTATGTTCTATTACCATTATAGTCAAGATTAAAGAGAATCCAATGAAATTAAAAAATAATAAGAATTTTGTTATAAAAAACCAGAAATGTGTTTATTGATAAAATTATTGATTAACACTAAAAATAGTAAGAAAATTATTTTTGCGAATTATAATAATTTTAGGAAAATTTTATCATCTATTAGAGATTTTTGTAAGTAAATTATAGGGTTAGATTACTAGACTGACTATTTTTAATGAGAAATAATTAGTTTTTGAAGATGTGAAAAAAAGGTGGACAATGTAGGTTGAAATGTTTTCTAAATATGATTCAATTATTTTAACGAAACAAATCCAATATATATATGATGATTCTTACCTCATAATAGAAATATTCTATACGAATGTGTGTTCTTAAAGTTCTTTTTGAAAACATCTAACAATCTAATTTTTTTATCAAACATAATATCTGAGTAATGAAGATGTTACATAATTGTATATGAAATTAAATATTTAGAATATATTATGATTAATTTTATGTATATCGAACCATATATTGTTTTCTACATGTTTTTTTTGATGTGTTAATAAAGGAAATGTTTTAAATTGGATATTAACATAATTTGTATGGGAGAGAACTTTTTTATAGCTATCTTTCAACAAAAAATTAAATTCATGTTAATTCATAACAATAAATATGTATTGTTTTTAGAGATTATTTGAAAACATCATCTTTATAGGAAGATCAAATCTCTCTATTGGATTGTTACTTTCAAATGGTTTGAATAACATTATCAATACCTTTTGTTGTCCATATTAAATTGGATGATCATTTTGTGGCTATATATTTAGATGAATTTCACTTTTATAAATTTATAATTTTTTTTATTTTATCGAATAATAACCAACTTTCTTTGAATTTTGGAAAAAAATATTTATGTTATTCAAAGTTATACCATCGAAAAGAGTATTTATTAGACTTTCAGATTCCATGAGATCAATTCTTGGATATAATACTAATATAAATATGTATAGAGCCCTGATGTTCATTACTAACATTTCTAAAAAATCATTTTATCCTTAAAATATTTGTTACTATTTACATGAGAAAAATTATTTCAATCAAGGATGTCTGATTATAAGGAAATTTATTTGAAACAAATTATATTTTATATATAACTGAACATGAATGGTTTGAGTAAGATGAATCTCTCTTGCATATTTTCATTACATTTCAAGGATGGAATTTTTCAGAACCCCCATAAAAACCCCACCTTATGTTCTGCATAATTATTAATTATTGGTTTTATGGTTCAACGATTTCTAATAATTCATATGGACAGTAGAATGTTTTATTTTTGATCCTAGATAGATATTTAATTTTATGATCATTCTATTTTTTAAATTTATTGGCATCTAATATAAGTGTAATCAACATTCAATACCCATAAAATTTCATTAACATATGAATCATTTAATAAACAAATGGTATCATAGAAAGTGATCATATTAAAATAATGTTTAAATAAAATGAGTTTTCTCAACCTTCATGATATGATTTTATTCCAATTCTTCAAGTGACCATGTTTCATAAAACATGTATAGAGATAATAACAAAATTAAAATATTTTATTTCTTATAATTCCAATCAAACATGAGGATGTTCATTTTTTTAAAATTAATCTAGGAGTACATTGATTCTATGAATATTTTAATGGTTAAATTGAATACTATAACTTATTCATAGGAATTGATCTAGAATCAGGTAATCTCCATATTGGATTGAGGTCAAAATATATTTTATTTATACAAAAGAAGAGGATTTTACATAATAAATGATAAATTTCACAGATGAAACAATTTATTTGATTACTTAAGGAAAATATGTTATAATGTAATAAGGATTGTAATCCACAAGAATAAATAGAAATTAATAAATATATTATATATAATGAATCCAATAATCTTCATGAATTTTAAACACATAGAAATCAGAATAAAAAATATTTTGAGGATGAGAAAAAGAATAACTAAACTGAATCACTAGAACACCCAAACATTTCAAAAACCCTAAAAAGAATAGTAAGTGTACTCCATCAATTGAATAAAGAGTAAAGAAACATATAAAATTATGTTTTAACAATTTTAAAGAGGAAACATTTATCGCTAATCAAGAACATGTAGAAAAAATGGTAGACTATCCTCCTTCAACCATTAAGAGACTATTTTTTCATAGAGGTAAAATAAGTTAATTGGAATAATGGTGAAAGTGAAAAAAAATTATTCATTAAACTTCATGGTTACTATATATATTAAACATGTTATGATCATCATATAAATTTTCAATATATTCTTATAGTTAAAAGTTAGTATTATTTTATGGACTAAGTCATAGGTATATAAAAGGATAAATAAATGTTGTAAGACGTTTAACCATTATGAAAACTATCACTAATACAAAAATGTATAAGGGTTAATGATCCAGAATTCTTAGTGAATCTTTTGTTTCATCAACTAAAATGGAATTAACCATAGATAAGTTTCTAAAATTAATATTTTTATATTTCATAATCCATTCACACAAGAATGTTTCTACATCGAAATAGGGATGTACACCATGATTTAGTTCTTTAAAAAATAATTAATGCTAAATATAATTAGTTTTCGATATAAATGGGGAAAAGAATACTATATATGATTTGATAATAGTAGAAAATAAATATTATAATGTTATTCATTTGATAATTTAATTTTTTTTAATTAATTTAATAAAAATATCAGATTGAAACTCTATAATGCCAAAAAATACTTCCTCATAAAAATTCCAAGACTGACATCCTTTATTTCCTCCTTATTTAATTTCAAATTTCTATGAACAATAATTTATTTTATTATCTATTAATAATTAATTGTGGTTTATTAAATCTCAAGATATTATGTGAACCTAATTTCAGAACTGGATGAACACTACTAACAACCACAATCTAATTAACACATACTTTTCAAATTTAGTTTATGAAATTTTTTTGATTAACAAAAATCTAGATCTTTATGGGATGATTCCAAAAAAATTAAAAATAAATATTTTTTGATGAAAATAGTATAAATATTAAAAGAATGTTATGGTTAAACTCTATTTTCTTTTATCCATATCTTAAAAAATGTCTAATACTAATATTCCAATGAATATTTAAAATTTTTTATAACAACCAACTAATGAGTAATCAAGGATAATTTATCGAATAATAATTATATCTACAGATTAATTTTGTTTAATTATCTTATTGATCATTTCTAATGTAATGGTATAGTATTTTTTCAATAGAGTAAACCCTCACATAAGAAAAAAAATAAAACATTAGAACATCTAGATAAAATATTTATGAAATATTATTTAACATATCCCGTACTAAAAATTAACATTTAGTTTCATTAAGGGGTGTTTTCATTCCCTTGGGAATTTTATATTTCTTATAATACATACTAAAAATCATATTTTGGGGGTTTTTGAGATAAATAATTTTATATTATTAAAAAATGAATTAGTTTTTTTGGTTGAGGTGATATGTTTTAAAAAAACTAAAAACTATGAGTTTATTTGAAAAGATTGATAATTTTCTAATTTTACTTCTCAATTGGTAGGATTGAAATGTTTCATTACGAAGAAGAAGATTAAAATTATGGATGATATTTTTTCACTTTCTAGAGATGATCTATGTGCCTTTTGATTAAAATCCATAACAAAATTTACATTCTAAATGTATAACTAAAAGGATCCAGATAGGATTCTACAAAGAGATATCCATTTAAACCGTATTAAAACATATTTTCACTATCATATTATTTGATTATAAATAATAAAGATTCTACTAGGTCAATGACCAATTTAATATGATTTTTTTTAAAGATTACTATAAATATAATATGATAACGATCTAACAAGAAGTTATAGGTTATGTTTTCATAATTTTTGATCCATTAATTTCCATATAAGTGAAGCTCATTTTATGGAAATTATTAGAACTTTGATGGAATTCATCAAATAAAATTAAAAAGATTTTTCTTTATATGTAAGATGATATTTAATGGCATCCATTCCTATTTAAATTAAACTTAATGAACTTGGAATCCAACCAGTGGAGTTCATTACATGTATTAATATAAATACCTAGAAATTCATTATTTAGTAGAGTCATATGATCATGGAATTATATGTGAATTATTTCATTCAACCCTATTGAATTCTGTAATATCTTTCTTCTTATGGTGATTAAGATGGAATATTTTCTTTCAGTGTGCTTTGATTATGTGATTCTTATACTATGGATTTTTTAATGGTTTGTGTATAATCCATGATGGTGCATTTCATATAATTACATTATGTTGATGATCCTACTAGGCATGGATTGGGTTGGTGGGATAGACTCCCATTAGTTGGCATGGATGGGCAATTGTGGTAGACTACCCCCAATGTATTTTGGGGATGTTTTGGTGGGTTTCCATGCCTTTTTACTCATTTATTAACTGGGGAACATTCTTGATGTGGCATATGTCATCGTATATGGGTTAGAATTTTCATATAGGGTATTGAGTTTGGGAAGACCCTTAGGAAAGATCATAGAATGTTGGAGGACTATTCGACCATAGAAGAGTGAAATGGATGGGGTTGGGATTTTTTTATTTCTATGCACATTCAGTGTTAATATATAATTGAATTTTTTGTATGATTCCCTTTATAGAGACTATGTGTATGGTATAAGAATTAATACAATTATATGGATTAATAGGTCTATACAAGAATGGAAATGAAGGAGGATTGAACAAGGGTGGGGTTTCGTAGTTTTTACTCTATAACCTGATAGGCATGTGTACTTGATTGGGTGTCATGGAGATTGGTTTAGATCACTCTCACAACCAGAACCAAGTCGGGGCTCGCTCTGAAACTACCCATAGACCACCTAAATAGGCAAAGGGCGGTGACTAGCACTGATGTAATATCAAACTCATGGGGGGTGTTTGTATAAAAACATGTACACATGTGAACAAAAAATTCAATTGAAGAGTGAAAAGGTAAATATGAAATGATGAAACACTGTTATATTGTAAACAAATAATTCCTTATCCCTTTGACAGTACAAAATTACTATAGTGTAACTAGTAATTAGAAGGTAAAAAATGGATTCCCAAACATAAATATGTCCCAACCTGAAAAAATTAAGATGGAGTATATAATGGGGAGATCACATCTCTTATATCATAAACTAAAACTAGCATATGTAGTCCAAGAACCCCGTATCTCTATGATCCTTTTATGTCATAGTCTACATGTTGTTCATATTCAAATTACAAGACTTGTTTGTGTGAAGACCATGCAGGGGTGAGTATATACATACCCAGTAGAATGCCCTGAAAGGGTGATGGCGCAGAAAGAGATACGATTGAAGGAGAAAATAAAAGATCGAAGAATTCATAGTTAAAGAGTAAAGATCATCCCAACAAGATAGTGATTGTAATCTTGTCGAGACACAATGAGATAGACCAAGTGAGTAAATGAAATACCCATTGAGTCCTCACCGCATATAGAATAAGAGTAGGCTCATCCAATCATGAGAAGAAAAACTTTGATATAATGTGAAATACTCAATGAATATTAAACACTCTTGAAAGATTGGGATCCAAATACAAGTACTAGATATAGTAGAAGGATATATATATATGCTCATTCATAGAAACCCAAATGGGAATGTAAGGTGATATCTATCTGAAAGCTCAACCAAAGAATAATTCCAACCAATAGTTTGAAAAGAAAACATCAATAATTCCTAGAATCCTACAAATCTATCGTGAGTAGAGATGTATAGGGAACTCAATCACCACACCCGGATACTATCCACTTTGGGCTCCACTTATTTACCCACACAGTTTTAGGTCGTGTAAAAATAACATGCCTTGGTGGGGAAAGTGTTTTTCTTCATCCTGAGTCCATGACAATGTGAAAATATAGTTCATTACTATGTTGCATAGTCGAGGGGCCACAAATCTAGGGAATTATCACATACCCTAGTTTGATAGGAGGTTTATTCACTTCTAGTCATTGAGGAACTCTACAACATAGCCCTACTAGAGGGTAGTGCCCCAGAAATAACATTTTGAACTCCACTACCCAGCCCTGCTAGAGGGTAATGCTCAGAAGAGCCATTGGAGAACTCCACTTCCCACCACATCAATAAGGAAATTCATGGATCAAGTCTTCTTGGAAATACACTTCCTAGCCATTTTTTTGGTTAACTGTCAGAATAATCCATTAGAGAACTCCACGACCCACCCATACAGGAGGGTTATTCCCAAAACATCAAATAACTTCACATCCCACCCCTACTAGATGGTAACTCTCAAAAAGGTATTTGGTGATCCCATTTTATCTTTATTATTAATAGTTTCCTAAGAAGGTGTCAGCCTCTAAATAGTTCACATTTTATCACCAATGTGTCTACCAAGGGAACCATCGTGTTATATGTCGAAGGACACACGACATAGGCTATTTAAGGGCCAAAATACGAGTTTAGAAAAAGGAGACATTGACGTTCAAAGACTTTTGAAAGGAGATCAAGTAGAAAAAATTTATTTGAGGGCTCCCACATGTTGTGTGGTCCTATATCATATCATTCTTGTGTCTCTATTAGATACATAGGTTCCCATCCTTGTATTGTAACCTAACCTATATGTGGAATAAATGGCATGTCCAAATGATCTGGGGACCAGGCTCTGTCTGTTGGCCATGTCTATGTACTCATACCCCATGTATTTGTACTATTGTTCAAGACATTTGGATTCACTCGGGATGTTTCCTGTGTCCTCATGATGTGTTTGTGTACTATAGACATGGCGTGTACTTGGCTATATGATCTGTAACATGGATCACTAAATAGGAATGGTGATACATGATGTGTGAAGGTAAGTACACATCATTACCTAATTATTTGTTCCCAATAACCTAGCTCGAACAATTTAAGAGGAAATATGATGGGTTGTTCACCATGTACTCAGCGTGTAGTCGGTTTTCCAATAGATTTTCCAAATTTCCAGATCAATGCGTATTCTTTGAATCAATTTTCTTAGCATCATATTTCACCTCAAATCATCCAAAAAACTATGAATATGAAGATATATTCTAAAGCTCATTCATTACTCACTAAAAAATGGGTTTCTTCATATATAAGTGTTTCTTTTGGCTTTCCACACACCCCCAAGGCATCCACCATTATTAATCATGCCTCAAACTATAAAATTTACCGTCCTCATACTTCATGATTTTTTGATCTATAATTGAATCACTGTTTATTTTCATCAATGATTTATTGTGAATCTGGGGGTCTGATCAAAATCATTACCTCCAGGCATGTTGAACAGGGACCATGGGGATACCACCGGTGGATAACGTAAAGAATCATTTAGAGAAAAGCACAAAAACTAGTTTTTAAACCTAACCAGCCATGAATTACTGTACGCTGATCATGAATAGGGAACTAGGTTTATATGAACAAGTATTAAATAATTACATTTCATTATTTTGTCATGTTGAAAGGATTTAATTAGTGCAGATACAAGAAGGAGGCTAGATCTTCTCGATAATTTTATCTAAATGTGTAAAATGATAAATGATGAGTCTTAATACTATATTGGCTACATTGTTGGTGAAGAATGGTCTTGTGAAGTGATAAGGTGAAGATTATGAATTTTTCAGTCTTTGAATTTCCTTGATCAAGATAATCTCCATCGTTTGATCTCAATTCTTCAAAGGTTGAAGGGAGAGTGATTCGATGGTAGTGGGAGAGTTATGATCTATCCTATAAACATATCCCTAGTGATATGTATCATATATATGAAATGAATTTAATTAATTGATTAATTAATTAAACAATCCATTGAAATTCACATCGTATAAGCAAGGGGTTGAAACATCCTACACTAACTTATTTTATGTCGCACCTTGGGTAAACACCACTTTCCAAACTCAATCCTAGTCTCATATTTCTGATCTGATCAACTATTTAAAATTTATCACATTTTCATTAAATAAACATATGTGTTCAGTATAAAATATATTTAATATTCCATTAAAATTACTTCCAGGCACTGCATGCCTTGGAATCACAGGCGGTCTCATCACCTAGATCCATATATATATATATATTTACTTAAATTTCTTATAAGGATAAAACCAGTTCTCAACATTATTAGATCCTTCATGATTATTTTCCAGGAAAATAAAAACGAGGAAAAAACATTGGATACTAATCCCTAACGTGTCCCTATAGATCCATGGGACTCTCTAGGATATTTCTATATTTCCACAGCTTGTGAACCAAAGGGATAGTACATCCATGCAGGGTCTGCTCATATCAATCATATATTTCTACTAGGTTATCTAAAAAGGATATTTTTTTCATCTATGTCCATCTCACCACAGTTGATGACATGTGTTGGTTAATGCATGTATCTTCTCAAATACGACATGTGGAGGATATCAAGAATACTCTCTAGTTGTGTGGGTAGGGTAGGGTGGTATGAAAAATCACCAAACCTTTTCACAATAATGAATGTATTGATGATCCCTGGGGATATAATTCCTCCCTATATGAACCTATACAATCCTCATCATAGGGAGACTATCAAAAAATGTGGTCTCCCTTCTCAAACTCCAAGGTACTACCACATTGGTTTTCGTAATATTTATGTCATCTATGGGCCTTAATCATCCCCTCTGGGATGACTTGGAAATTCTCCATCTTTTACTCTAATATATTTTAACCCACCTGAGATGTATCATAGTTAACTATTGTATACAAGGGTGACATGAAGGGTCACTTTTACATGGCCTCAAAATGTGCCTTGCCAATCTACGGGTTGTTGTTGTTGTTGTACGAAAACTCTTCCAATGGTAGGTGATCCTCCCATCTACAAATGAAAAATAATATTCAGCATATCATAATATTATCTTTCACCTAGTTAGTGTGCTCGGTCTACCTATCTATCTAGGTTGAATGTTTGTACTTATCTATATCTGATTCTATATTTCCTCCTACAGGCCTCTCTACAACAATGAAATAAACTACACATCATGATCGGAGACAATCATAGGGAGTACCACATTAAAGTGAAAGGTCTACCATACGTACAATTACCACATCCTCTCCACTAAACACTTTTCATTGTTAGTAATTAAGTTTTCAAATATTTGAGTCGGTCAACTATCACTAGATGGTGTTAGAGACTTCACTATTTGTTGATGACCTATAATTAAATCCATATATATTCCAACCCATTTTCACTATAGGATCTCATGGGGATACTATAAATCTACCCGAACTGAGTGATCATCCATCACCTGATGAATGGTGAAGCCTTGAAATAGGAACTCAATTATTCTTTGCCTCATGAAAAATCAAAAAACAAACAACCACTAAAGGTCTCTTTACATCTTCCCCAAATCGGGATATACATCTAGGGGGAATTGTCGAAATCCAGCATCACCTCATCTTGCCTCATAAATGAAACAATTATCCTCCCTTGGAACATGATGAATAATTCCATTCATTAAAATGTCCATATGGTTAGTCACATGTGGATGTATAATCACACAACACCATGTAATCGATGTCTCCTATCTTAGACTCACTGAAACAATGACGGATAGATGGATTTGAAACCATTGACTAAATAAAAATTATACCTTCCTTCTCCACTAGGGTTTTCTATAGGGAATCTGTTTGATCTGATACTTCCTACACTTATAGATCCTGGTATTTCATTTTAAGGGATTCTTCAATGATGTTTCACATCCCTGATGTATAGATTATCTTGAATCTATACTCTTGTGGGAACTCCACCTAGTGCCATTGAATCTGGTTTAGGTCTCTCAATATGAATACATAGCTAAAACATTGGTGGTCTGAGATAACCATGATGTTCTCTCCCATAGGATAGTGTCTCCACATCCTTAGAGGAAAGGCTACCACATCTTGCTATAAGTCATGAGTTGCGTAGTTCTTCTTGTGCGGTATCAAATGCCTTGACCATATGTGATATCTTTCTATAGCTTCATCTATATGTGACTGATTGTAGTTCTTGAGATGTGTAAAAACACTAAAAACTACATGCCTTCTTATGGTTTTATTAACAATAGAACACTCATCAGCTTTTACCTCAACTCCTCATAGTCCTTGGGAACTTATCATACCATGTAATTAGGTTCCTTTTTTGCGTTAGGGCGGTCAAAGTGGATGTGATTCTGGATAAGTATACAATGAAAATATTTTTTTCAATATGAAGAATTTTTAATAGATCTTACTGTTGGAGAGGAATATTCATAACCAATATGGGAACATAAAAACACATTAGCGAAGAATAATTTTTACTATAATATCATTAAGGTAAAAAGTCGTTTTAATATTTTGGGCAAGGGACAAAGGATTTTCGTTTCATTTGATCGGATATAATGTCGACATTGTAGATATAAAAAAACAAATACAGCATTTTTCACTTCCAGAATGATGAGTTTCTAGATATTCTTGGATCTGTAAAAGAAATAACTAAATAAAAATATATTAAGAGGACTAACATTCATTTTACATAAGGGACATGTTGTAATATCCTTATTTATATCCAATTAAGTGACCATAGACATGTGGTAGAGTTTAATATAATGTATATAATGTATGATCAATAAATAGTTCAACTATATATTAATGGAAAATTATTGGGAAAACTTATATCTTATTTAGGAAGAAACACTATATATGTTATCCTTGGATGAAGAGAATAGGATATGGAAAAGGATTTTTGGATATTTGAGACAAAATTCTTGGTATAGTATGGTAACATGACAACCTAGAGCCCATAATATTTTTTTCGGTGAAAAAAACATAGACAAGAAATTCTTATCATTGATACTGATAATTTCGGCCCAATTTTTTCCATCAAAATATGAAGACATTAAATGGAAAATTTGGATGACATAAATTTTCAAGGATTATGTAGTTTAAGATATTAATTGGATTCATAAAAAATACAATATAAACAAAAACAATTTCATCATCAATATTATATTAATTAATAGAGCTTTTTTATTTAAAATTTTGTCATCAACATCCATATAAAATCAATTAAATAATCAATTCATCAGAAATCAGTCATTATAACCTAGGGAAATTGTAACATAATTATGGTGAACATAAATGTGTAGTATGATAAAATGTAAGAAATAAAAAATTTAATTCATTTGTGAGAATAATAAGAGAAATAGGGTGTGATGATATAATCTAATTTCATGGGTATAAAATAATAAAATTCAAGCCCATCAATTAATGGATTGTAAAACATGAATCAATGTAATAAGGGTTTGAAAAAATAATGATTCATAAGAATCAATAATCTTGAGCAATGTAATACCAACCGTGATTAAATGAAATATAATAAACACATAAAAATAATAATTAAAAATAATTGGTATCATGGAACATCATCTTCATAGAACAGTTATTGAATGATAATAATTGGAATGACCATATGGCTTACTTATAATATAATTGTCCAAAAATTATAATCATTACTCATTGAATTGGATAACTATCTATGCACACTGATAATTTAATCTATAAATGGATTATATAGGGATATTTTGGCACACCCATAATAAATAATCTCCTTCTTCAACTACTAGATTAATGTATATAGATATTTCATTTCATCATCAAACTCATTGAATCATTCAACTTTTCATTTATAACTTGATATCGGGGGAAGGAAAATGGTTTTCAGATCATTACCTTTTAAACATTATTTACCCAAGGAATTGAATTATGTTCCCTGAAAATATATTTTATGCATGATAAACTAGTGGAACATAAATGGGTTTCATAATAATCTCATTGAAATAATTTGGTCCCATATAGAGAAAAATTATTATGATATCAAAAAAAAATTCATCTAAGGAAAATAAGTATCGACAAGTGTTGTTGAGGTTGATTAATAGAAATATCATTAATGTAACAATAATAGTTTTTTGATGAAAATATCATTTTCATTTTGAAAATAAATATTTAAAACATAAAACATTTTGAGTATTCTTTTCTTTATAAATCATTTTAAAAACATCCATTAAAAAAACTCTAAAACTGGAATAGGATTTTTCAAAAAAATGACAATCATATTGGTGGGTAAATCCGTACACACTGTAAAATAATATTCCTTTTTCACTATAAAATGATAGGAAATGTCGTTATATATAAAACAATATGAATATTCATTTCAAATTTTTTTATAATTTATATGTGAGTTGTTTTTAAAATGGTATAGGTTTACATTTAATTTTTTTAAGAATAAAAATGGGTGAAACTTCTTGTAATATCTGCTTTTTAAAATTTTGATAATTTTTTAAAAAATATTCATTGAAAATTTGGTTTTAGATGAAAACATATTTCTATCTAATGAAAAAAATGAATTAATATTTTCTTAAAATTACTCTCAAAATAATTTTTTTGTACCAACTAGTGGGAATAAAGGTAATATTTATTTTAAAAAACATTAATAACCACAGTACAATATCATTTATGAGTTTTTATAAATATAGCTCAAAATATCTCATCAATAGAAGAACAAGAAAACAATCTGAATCAATGATGAGATTGTAACATAGAACTCTTCTAACATTTCTATCATTGAATCATAAGCCCCATGAAAGGATTAAAATAAATTAAAAATAAAATACCCTATGAATAAATTATTTCATGTTATTAAATTTCAAAGGGGATTTATATAATCCTAATAAACATTGATAGGTTCATAAAATGACATAAGTCTCATAGAAGGGAAATTTTGATAAAAATCCATTATTTCAAGGGTAACTTCGTAACCATAAACCAAAAAAATATAGATCAAATTTTTTTATGTAAATACATATAAATTTTAGTAATGTTTTCATAAAATATTTTCATGTGAAATTTATACACTTCAAAACATTAATAATTTGTGAATATGGAATATATCTAATGGATATTAAAGTGAGTCGAGAAAAGCATTACATTGAGTCTTACTTGTCATGCGCATATTCAACATCATGAATAATAAACATATGTAAATTTTTTAATTTGTTGAAAACCATTTTAAAATATTTTATTTATTTTTTTGACTTATTAACATGTTATTTTCTGTTACTTAATCGATTATGTTTGCATCAAATGTTCTGACCATATTTGGGTTTTGTGTCAAAAACTATAATGTTTGGTTTACTATGCTTAAGGAGGTCATTATCTAAACATAGGTAGATTAATAACAATGAAATAATAATTATATACATTTATATAAATAAATCTTTTGTAACCTATCATGAAATATCGGCAGAAAAAATGAACTGACATTATGATCATGGACAGAGTAATTCATACGTACAGATGAGTAACATTTCCATTTACCAACGATCATAATTGATGAAGCTAAGTATAATTTATCATTATATAGGGATTATAATTTTATAAACATAATATAATTTAATTCTATATATATTTATATGTATAATTATTATTTTGAGTTGATGAAAAAGGATATCATATCGCATTGAGGAGCCAATAGTTATTCATCACTTAAAGACAATATAATTCATTCAATGAGTGAAAGATTAAAAAGAAAATGATTATTTATATTTTCATAATGATAAATATTTCATGAATATAATATATTTTATATCTCATATATTTTGTATTATTACACTTATTACCTTACATGTAATGTGTTAGAGAAAAACAACCCACATGACTTATCAAGGGAGTGGTTCTGGGTTCACTATAGAGATATTATTGTATGCATTACTGAATGGAAGATAAATACGATATATATGATATCATTAGTTTAGAAAGATTATTATTTTATAAATATCATATATGAATCATAAATCCATTATCATTCCCAATAATGATTGGTGGTATTGAAGAAAACGTATGAATTCTTTTCGTGAGGTGGTAGTCCACCATACAAATGAATAAATAGTTTATAAACAATTTTTTTTAAGTGTGTTTGATTGTAGTTAATTACCTAAAAATATAATTATCTCATTATATATAAAATAATGAGCTTATTATTCCATAATTTTATAATAAAATTTGAATTAGTGGGATAAGGATGTAAAATAAAGACATTTGTTGATAAACATTACCTCTTCTTAGGGTATCCACCTCATGTTTGAATTAAATCCTTGAATGTTATGATTTATTCCAATAAGGATTCTAGGGTGAGGGGATGGAAATTTTAATGTCATTTGGGTATTTTTAGGAAATTAAATGTTGTTTGATATGTGTGAATAAGTGAGTAGAGTGAGTTACATTTTATAATTGATGAGTGACATTCCTATAAATACACAAAAGTGGTCACTATTGGGAGGTCATTATTTCTTCATGTGTCTCTAGAGTGGATAATTAAATTAATTTAGGGATTATATGGATTATATAATCCTCCAACTGAAAATAAAAAAAAATTATAAACATTATTTTCCTTTGCATCTAGTTTCCTATATTTTACCATTTTCAGTTTTCACTATGTTTATATGTTTTCTAACCTAGGTAATTTATTCATAAGAACTATATAAATTTCATAATTGTTAGAAAAATTTTCCCCACTTATTATAAATATTAAACAACATAAATAAATTTAAAATCGTATGTTTGTTGAAAATTAACTTTCACACAAGTGCAAGTAACGTGGAAAACACCACTTCAACCTTAACCACACTAGAGAATTTTTATTATAATTTTGGTTTAATATATTCATTATAAAAAATATATTTCTCCATTGATGGGTGATTATTTATAAATATTAACATTTAAAAATAAAATGGAATAAGATATATTTTATAATATTAAATTAATAAATTTAATTTAATTTCTTAAAAAAGAACATTAATGTCAATTTTGATGGTATTCATTTAATAAGATTTTAAAAATGTCAAAAATATAATGGAATTATAATATATTATTCAAAATACATTTTAACATGATATAATCTTCAAAATAAATAATTTAAAACTATATTTCACTCCATTTACTTGACAAATAATATTTTTATTAGCATTTTTGTCAATTAATTGGGAACTAAATAATATTGGGATTGCATTTCATAATAATTATAAGTAATTATTTTCTCTATAACAATTAAATATAAATTATTATGACGAAAATAATCATATCATTTTAAAAATATCTATAACTTTTCATATGTGGTTTTTGTAACCATCGAAACGATTTGTAAAAAGTAAAATAAAGAAGTATACATTTTTTGTAATTTTCATTACTATACATATTGTACGAGTCATATTCGAAGTAAATTTGAAATTAATTCCCATGTTGCAGATAATTTTATGGAAAGGGATGTAATAAAAACATTCAATAACATTATGAAAATATTTTAGGCTCTTTTCACTTTAATCAATGAAGTTTAAACACCCCGGTAAACCCATTTTCACCTTAACCAAAGTAATTAATTTTTCCTTCATTTACCATTAATTTTGAAAAAAAATAATTTTAGATCATTAGACATTAGAAATTATAATTATAAAAAAAAATTTAATCTATTTTACAATTTAAAATTAACCTATGTTTCCAAATTTTAATATTAATCATGTAGACACCTCAAGATAGCAGGTTTTTAAGCAAAGTATTTTTTTAAAAAAGATCATCCTATATTAATTATAGGATTAGTAATTATCATTATTTGACACTAAAATAATATTTAATTATATTATATATATAAATATATATTTAAAATAGTTCTCATTTAATATTATTTTAAGATTGAAATTTATCTTTCTTATTATTAAAACAAGGGAAAAAAGTGAGAAATGAAAAATGTACACCCTAGTTTACAAACACCATATATTATAAAAAATCAATGAAAAAGAAATTAAGCCTATTGGAATAATTATCTATGAATAATTTATAGTAGAAAATGGTTACCACTATTTCTAGAATTTCCATAATAAGTTATTCAAATTGATAGGCCATCTTATCCTAGTATTGAATATACTTATATTTGTTGATCTTCCATTTATTGAATAATATTATTTGTATGAGATATTTATTATTGATCCATGAAATATTCATAGCATTATTATTGACATGTATTATCCTTTACATCATCACATCATCCTCTTCTAGTGTGGCATTGATCACAAGACCCTCCTCCACTATTTCATTCTCTTAATGGATCAGTAGTTCTAGTGTATTCCCATTTATAGTGACCCCATCTCTTGTCCTCCAATTCTATAAATTCAAGACACCCTTGAGGTAGTATAACTTATCTGTCATGGGCTATCTATTATTAGTATCCACTAGTGATGGACCAACCTTTATGAAAATACATTGACCTATGTTGGCCTCTCTATTGACCGAATCCAGACATAAAGTGTCTCTATGCCTCAAGCAAATAAATGACTTTTATCCACTAACAACTCATTTTATTTTGAATACTCACCTTCATTTTATTTATATAATAGAGATAATGTACTAGTCATCTCCTTATTTTTCTTCATTCAGGTTGATCATGTAACCATTGGATAAGAATATTGAACTAATCCATCCTTCATTTAATAGTCTTTCAATTTTCAAGAATGTAGCTTCCCACTTCTCAGAAACCAAGACTCAATTTTTCCCCTTGGGTTATAAAACCCTATATCATGGTCTTCATATACACTGTCAATAAAAACTGATCTACATGCATCATTCCTAGAATTATTCCTAGAAATATCATAACCCTCCTTTTAATTCATTATCTGATCAAGACCACCGTTATCCAGGTGCAACTCCATAGTTCCCAAACTCTCACACCAGTTACCATTACTTATCATTCTCAACATTGTTATATGATTGTATTGTTCAATTGCTTCCACCCTTACCTGCAATGATATATCTTGAACCTCATAGCTCATAAGGTTTTTAATATTAGACACCTTAAATTAATTATTTCCCGTATGAACACTATGAGAGAGTGAATCCCTATTATATGAAAACTATTTACATGAACTGAGGGTAGATTTTGAACCAACACCCACTCTCATTATTTCCATGGGCACCGAATAATCATTTTTTGGTATGGACACAACTAAATAAGTCCTCAATGGTTTGAAGATTTCTGAAATATTTATATTGGAATTTATAGTTCTCATGTATAACTGATTGGATATGGACTGAATTAGCACCCCATAATCAACCTCGACTGAAGAAATATCATTAACCATGTCATCTTTTGTCAACTACTGGAAACTGAAATTAGAATCCCCATGTACCTCTTGGTTCCCTCTGAAACAAGATGAAGGACAGTGACATAACTTAATACTCATAGAATTATAATATGTTATGGATTCCAACACTACAACTTTTTTTCATACAGACTCCTACCTAACATGGATCTTAAACCACCCTATCGGTGGTTTGGAGAAATCCACTTCAACGAAAATGCGGGGAGAAATCAGGAAGAAAACTAATCTCATTCATCTATTCGAAAAAAATTACAGTCCAACCATGATTCCAAATAAAAAAATTATTGAAGGGTTTTTCAAAAAGTATTTAGAGTGTAGGGAAACATACCCATAGAATATTGGTAGGATAATCCCTCTTCATACGAATATCAAAGGACCACCAAAAAAGTTAAAAAATGGTTTCTATTATAACTACATGGAGCTTTGGACCGGTCAATAATCAAGTACCCAATTGAGGAAAAATATAGCATGATATGGTTCTTATCAACAATTATACTACTATAACAATCATAAAATCCCCATGAGAAAAATATTGACCCCTCACATGTGTCAACCAAAGGTTGATGAGACTTTAATTGGGAAACTCACATCAGATCGTGGTATCCAGAGTATTTTTTGATTTTATAAGTAGAAATTGATATTTGAGGTGTCAACCTGAAGATATATGGTACCTTAATAGGAAACATATTCAAATGGAAAAAGTGGAAGAAAATAATTGTTGGAGAGAGGATAAAATATGTGTGTTCAATCCTTAGAGGAAGACGTAGGAAAGGATCCCCCCCATAGGGGGTGGGGAGCCCAAAATTTGATAGGGAATCATCAAAATGAAGAAATGTTCTCTGAATAAGTTCCATATATTATATCATTTTTAATTTTTTAAATTAATTAAAACTAAGAATCATTAGGCATTCAAAATCATAGTTTTTGAAAAACATATTTTTAAACTAAAAAACTATCATACACTAAATACTAGTATGAAGTTGACTCGAAGAAATTAATTTGATTAAATATAAATAAATAATTCATAATTTACAAAAAGAAATATTCAAAACATATTGGTATTTCTAAATGACTTATTTTATTAAAATGAAAATATTTTTTTTTCAAAATTCGATATTTTCCACTATTCACTTAAAAATAAATATTTTCCAAATATTTCCAAAAATATCAACCAAATAAAATATTGATATTCCAAATATAAAAATGAAGTTATTTATAATGTATAAATTTTCTAAAATTTTCTAAAATTGATTATAATATGTTTTTCCTGACAATAAATTCCAATTATTTTTGAAGAAAACATGTTTTTGAGAAATACAATCCAGTACAAAAATGTTGGGTTAATTACTAAATATGTATCAAAAATATATGTTGAGTAAGACACACAATTATATATGTGTGTGTTTGTGTGTGCATATATATATATATATATATATAATTAATGTAGTTAATATTATTCATTACCACTAATTTATTAGATAGGTTGAAATTGTAATATACATCATGGGTCATTTAGGTTTGGTGTTGCATGTTGAATATACAATCAAACCTAAAAATCCTAGAGTTTCTTATATTGCACGATAAAATGATCATTTTATGTAATTAAAGATGATGTAAATGTTTTATGTCCTTTATGATATATAATATAATTTACTTATTTTATAATCTGAGTGTGTTACATCTTTAATCCCCCTTAATTAAATTTATTTTATACAATGTAAAAATTATCTTGGTGATCGAAAGTTGGAATATTTAATGTAATTTTGTTATATTCCCATATAGAAAAATGTGTTAATAAAACATCACCATTATTATAGGTAAAGTGAAGTAAAATATTCATACAAAATAAAACAGACATAGTTTTCTGAATATGGTAACCTAAGTAGGAATAGAGGAAAAGAATAAATAAATATAGAGAGTGATTGAGTCCATTTTTCACCAACAACTGAAAAAATATTTTGAATGTTAACGGAATAAAAACCATAGATATGTCATGATTGAATAAATAATTTTTTTCATTATAATTTTAGGTACAATTATAATACTTTTGTTTCAATATTTGTTATCTAGGGTTGAGGAATTATTTCACCATATAAACTTAAAATTTGTATAAATATAGTTACATGATTTTTACAATCATACCCTTTAATCAAATTCCTCCACAATGTCATATTTTTCTCCAAATAATTTGTATTAAAGATGAGTTTTCAATGAATTAATCTCTAAACTAATGTTTTGAAAGAAAACATAATCCCCAATAGCATAATGAGATATTCCTCTTATCTTAAGCCATTAACCAAGACCCAAGTGGTTATCACAAGGTGAGATAATTTCAAAATTTGTTAAACCTACATTTCTTATATTATTCAACAATTTTCAATCTGAAAAATTATATTTATATATGCATTAATCAACAAAAAACTATACATAAAATGGTTTAAAAAAATTTGATCTATGTTCAAAACCCAATGAATAGAGGGATTTGATCATATATTCATCCAAGATAAATCAATTGTTATTCAATATATAAAATCGCATATCACTCTAAATTAAACATAATATTCACAAATAAAAATATCTTTCTAACAAGGACATCACATATGATAGTGTTTTTTAAGAAACCATTATCATCCTTCAGTCACTGGTTTAAGACTAATTGTTATTCCAGTTATAATAGGTTGTTACCCTGTATAATGGTTGAGCATTTAATATGTAAACATGAAAAATAATTCCTCCTATACTAACACTTCATGATGACCCTAGGGATTATAATTACACCTACCTAATAAAACATCACTAAATTTGCTATTAATAACATATAGAAATTTACTACTTAAACCATGAAATTGAGGTGTTTAAGACATTGAACTTAGCATCATCCTTAATAATATAGACCATTTCTTGTATTGACAATTCTTAAGAAAACCTTACATGAAAACATACTAATATCGAATGTTATTTATGTTTATCCTTGATACAAAGTGTAACAACCAATAACCTAAAATATAGGATCTTTTTTTCAAATCATAAAAATTACATTTTTTGGATTTTATACGAATAATTTTGACCAAATTGTTTTTCATCCAACACATACAAAATCAAATGAAAAAATTTGGATAAAATAAATTCTTGAGGAACCTTTAGGTTTATATTTTCAAAGGTCTATGAAAAAACTCCTACATAAAAAATACCCATGTATTCAACAATTATTTTTCCCAAATAACATTGTTTATTATTTCACATTCAGTCAAACTCATCATCTATATGATATACCTTCAAAAAAAATTCATTCAACCTTATTCACTATAACCTGGGGAAAAACAAAAATTACAAGGGTTATCTCAAAAGATCAATAAGGGAAAATGAAATCATTAATAAATGAATGTTATCAGTGAGAATAAGAATTTAATTAAGTGATGATTGCATAATCAATGTGTGAGTATAACATAAGAATATTCATTAAAAACAATACATTGACCATAAATTATGAGAACATAATATAAGGTTTTATAAATTTAAAGAGACATAATAATTAATAAACAGAATCCATTTCATACCAATCTTGATCAGATAAAACATCATAAACCCAAATAAATAATACATTAAAAATATTTTAATATTCAGACATTATCATCATATAATACTCTATAATCTATTATAAGACCCTTATAATTATTAATCTCATGGACCAAGATGGGCTTCCATCTTATCAGATGCCCAACCCAGACTGAGACATGGCATGAAGGGAATTCCATAACCCCACAGGCTATAAACTAATGCAAAGGTATACAAAATACACATTTTGGAACAATTTCACCTTTGTATTTAACAATAAAAAACCAATATGAATGATACATAATTAGATAAATAATAAACATAAACAAAAGTGGATAAAAATGTTTTTTAAAATTATTGTTTTACAAACTTATCCAAAACCAAAATTCTAGAATAGAAATGAATATACCTAAACCACAACTGAAAAGACTAAATGCAATGAGAGATAAATCTCCATCAAGCAACCTCCACCAACACCTGAAAGAAGTCTAACACTAGAAAATGGATCCATAGTCACCACCAATATATGTATTTCCTTTACATTGGTCCTATAAAAAATGTCTACATACACCCTAGGGTGTATGTAGGGTCTTATTTGAATCCCAATAGGATACCACAAAAAAATATTACTTTACATATCATTAAAAGAAAATTCGACATGAAGATTTTTATAAGAATATTCGAAACAATTATAATTTTTTTTATAAAAAAACTTTTAAGGGGAAATATTCTCAAAATAAACATACATTGAAGTTATAATTTACACAATCTTTAGTGCATACAGATGGTGACAACCCCATCACAAAAGAATCATGTCACAATAGAGAACCACATTAAATGCCACTAGGTTACTAGAATTAGTCAGACTCTATGAACCTCGTTCCATGAAGATAAGATCCTCCAACCAAAACCCATTGTGTCATCATACATGATCCACTAGAGAGGAACACATACAATGTTATAGGGGTCTCTAAATATAAGCCAAAATCCAAATTGTCCTTGTTCTTGAGAAACTATATGGGAACACATCCCAATGTCTAGTGTTCCCAAATTATATCACGTGTGTTATTTAATAATATATCATTAATACTAGTTTCATAAGTCAGGCTTGGACCCCATCAAGTCGACAAGTGTATTAGTTCTAGTTTTCCCACCTTGATACCTAGGATTTACTTTGTACTCAATTTCTATTTCACAAGTAACCTAAATCATAAAATTCAAATACACATGTCAAGAATCATGATCACACATAAAATACACTTCTTCCAAGAGAATGTTAATCCAAAAATCATAACACACAAGGAGGCTACCATTTTCCAGAATCAAATCCACTATCAAATACACACACACAAAAAATCCATTTTAAAACACATTTCTCATCATGTATTCACTTTATAAAACCCATTTGGACTTATAAAAAGATGATAAAATATGAAATAAAACCATGTCTATAGGAAAATACCATCTCAAATCCATATTAACATCAAATCCTTTTTAAAATGTGGTTTACATAACATTTAATATTCCTATAATATATTTATAAAACATAATAATGATAATAGTAAATAAACTAATTTCCTTTATAAAACCGTCTTTCATCACATATGTACCTCAAGACCTCTTAAAAATAATTGCAACCACGCACATAATATATTGAACAAATTTTTGAAACCAATAAAGAATATATAAATAATCTAACAATGTAAAATCATGGAAGAATCGACCATGATATTAGAAAAATCTATGATTTGGTGGGAAACCACAATCAAAAATTAAGATAACCGGGTAAAGGAATGATAAAACCACAGAAATCATGTTTTCACAAAAAAATCTAGATAAAACCCAAAATAGGTAAAAATGCACTGGAAAATAAGAACCACATGAGGTAGTTAGAGAAACCATAGAATAAGGATGAAACTAAGAGAATAGAGACTTACTTGATGATTACCTGATGATAATAGGACAAAACCACCCAATTATTCGGGAAAAAGGGGTCTAAGAAGGATTAAGGAAATCTCATAGGGATAAAAATACCATATGGATCAAATAAGGGGTTATTTATAGTTAAATATAAAGTGTAAAAATGTGTACATTTTCCATTTTTAGTGACCATGATAGGTGTCATTATTTTCAATCTCAATTTTTCAAACCGTCCAGTAACTATGTGTTCCTATATTTCTATGAGAAATGAGGCCTCATGGTTTATTTGATGAAAGAAGACAGTCATGCAGCAAGCTGTACGCTCTGGATACATTCACTATCCAAGGGGTACATTTCTCTTAGGATGGGTACATGATCTCTCATAACCTTGTTCTAACCATGTGTCGCTCTCTATAATTTCTAAAGATTCCATTTTTCACCACAAACTCACTAGATAACTAAAAAATCTGAAATGCGACAAAATATGGACAAATGAAAACATCAAAATAAAATAATAGATAAGAAAATTATCCCCACCATGAAAAAATTATGTCCCCAGAGAGTCATTCCAATGTCCGATCTAAGAGGAAAAATGTATACCACTCCCCAACCCAATACTTCCTCTCCAATATATCATGACCATCACTGCCATGATTCCAATGAACTCAAACTAATGTTATATACTTCTGATGAAGTGCCTTCTCTTGAGAATCCATAATCGACATCGGCCTCTCGAACAAAGACTTATAAGGTTGTGACTCTAACATTTCCAAATTTATCACATGAGACAAATCCATATTATAATTTTTCATGTGGGAGACATGAAAAATGTCATCAATTTATATTAACTGGTAGGTAAAGGACAAACAGTAAACCAACATATGGACTCACTCAGTAGTCTCAAAATATAAAATATAATTTGGCTTTATATTCACTTTCTTACCAAGATGATGGTGACGTAAGGGAGGTTCCCTGTCCGAAACCCCAACCACCTATGAAAAACTCAAATGCTTAGTTTCAAGGATTGGTATAAGATTTATGGTGACTCTATGATATCCAAAAACATAGCCTAATCAACTTGACATAATCATAGGCTTCCTACACAAGGATTAGTCTCAATAGTAATGGATCACCCACATCATCGCAAAACAATGGGTCTGGACAAGGCCAAGCCTAATGTGCCTCAAATAGAGACATTAAAATCATTGATTTGTAACTGTTATTATATTAAGACTACAAAAATACCATATGGCTATCCCATAAGCCTCTGATGTCCAAAACACATGAATGTAGTATGTCTTCCAATATCTGACTATCCTACTATGTCTAAGCATCTGTTTGAGGGTGGTATTCCATAATAAAATTGAAATGTGACCCCATTTAAATATAGATACCTTTAAAAAACTGTGAAATAAAATTAGGTTCCCTATCTATAATATATTCTGAATGAACACCATTAATCTTAACTATCTTCTGAACATACAACCAACCCAACTAATCCAATTTGACTGAAGCCCTAAACAAAATAAATTGGGATGATTTTGTCAGATATTCAATCAAAACAAAAATAAAATTTGATCACTGAGGTGTACAAGGTATTCCAATAAATATGTCTCTAGAAAGATTTTCACAATTCATTGTTGGAATAGGTAGTTTTTGGAGACAACCGTAAGACCTTATATTCTCTTATTTTTCTAGGTGACATGTGTAACACCACAAGACAATGATAGTAAGATTATGACTCATCCCTGGCCACAAAAACAATAGATGCACATTATAAAACATCATGGTAGTACTGTTATTAAAAATATACTAAGGCTAGTGTATATCAAGTTTTACCACAATCCAAAACCAAAAATGCACCACAAATAAAACTTTTAAGAAAAAAGATCCTTCATGACCCAACAACCACTCCCAAATAACATGACCACTATTTTTGAATTTCATAAAATGTTTGAAATGTTAATCCCTCATCTTATCTTACTAAATCAGCTCAATAATGGAATGTGTTATCTAAACACTGTCCAAGAACACATTCCCTTTTTCTCAATAATATCCTAATACATCTACTCCAAATTCCCCATTAGATTCCACACTTCACTAGATTTGTTCAACATTTTCACTATAACATTCTACTAGAATCATATACCACCACATTTCTTTTTCTTGGGATGTAAAATATATAGAAATTGAACCCCTGAAGGTAATCAACCAAATTAAAAACTCGAATTAATTTATTTATTTTAGAAAAAATTCGTAATGTTAATTTATGATAATAATAAACAAAATTCTAACCTAAAAGATTATGATTCCCCATCTTCAAAAAAATAATCACCTCAACTAACTTCTATTCATGGGTTGGGTAATTATTTTCACATGTTTATAGTTAGCCTAAACCATATCCCACTACATGGTTATACTAAATCATCACACACCCATGAATTATTGAAAATGAATCAAAGAATATCAAATATATCATTCCTTATTCCCTAAAAATTGATCATACATGGTGTTCAACCACATCTTATGCTCTCCAATATATGTGTGAAATTGTGGGTTCCAAAAAATAGTTACCCCCTTATAGGTAAGAATTTTTATAGAAGAACCAATTCAAGAGGACACATGAGATAATTATCCAGAAGGGTGCCAAAAAATATATATATATTTCATTTGTGCTCATCCTCATTCCTTAAATCGTCCTAGATTTCAACCCTAAAAAACCCTAAAACCATGTAGAGATATTGATGGAATACCCTATTCATAATCACCATAAAGATCAATGGAGCATTGGTGTCCCTTAAATACCTGGCCAAATACTCAAAATGGTTGTACCTTATTCCTAAGGATATTTTCATAACATTAGTCTACCAAAATAGGACTTTGTTATACCTAAAATGAAAATCGATCTTCCAGATCCACCTTTACACCCTATGTAGATAAAAAATAACATCAATATGGGAAAAATGGTTATTTTTCATGGTTTTATCCTTATTTAATGTTTTTTAATCAATACACAATAGGATATATCTGTATAAAATTTTCACAAAATAGAACAAGGGAGTCCCAAGGTGAGATTCTCTAAAGAATGATTCATTTGAATTCAAAAACTTTCATCTACAACATTAAATCCCTCAACATAGTGGCATATGTAATATACGATGAAAGTGATGTCTATTTTTTCTTAGTTCCAATAAAATTGTGAACTCCACATATTAGTATTGGGAAATCCCATGAAATCCTTTGGAAAACCCTTTGGGAAAATATCTACCACATAAAGTAATTCAGCTACTAGTCCACTATCACTATCCTCAATCAAGAGTGATGGGAATTTAAAAACGAAAATATCTAATTCTGGAAGTGTGGTTCTATCATGCTCTGATTGAGGATGTCATTAACCTTTAAATAACCAACATAATTCAACCAATTTCCATAAAACATAATTTTCACTGAAATAAATTGATGTCAACCAAAATATTCACAATTAAATCAATAATTATAATCAATTAAAAGAGTTCTATTTCCAAAACTAGGAAGTCCCATTCTAGCTTGACCCCAGACATGTTGTGTTCACATGATGGACACCTAAAACCCTACACTCTCTTCTTACTGAGATGTGATAAAAACTCTATCGCATATGTCATATACATTATTTAAATCTTTATCACATCCATGATATAGAGAAAAAATAATAGAATAGGAGTCACCGTTTTAAAATAGAATAACAAAAAAATGATTCAATATGAATGGTACCTCGAACTATCACATTATTAGCATTTTTTTCATTGGTGCTCAATCTATAGAATGATGATTTCTCATCTCTATCTGGCCCTAAAAATGATCATTGAACTATGGTCATACTGTGAACTAACCCTGCCCAGAAGATAATATATACATACCCACAAAAACTCATATTATATAACCTTATATTCTAAATGGTTATAAATGGAATAGCATCCCTTTGAAAGAAAAAAATCCTAGAACGCCCTGATATGGGTGTGAAACCTTGAAAAATCACTACACGTTCTTAATAGCCATGCACTGTTAGTAATGTATCGGTAGATATAAACATGCTTATCTCATGTCCCCTTCCTTCCAAAACTGATTTTACAATATAGAACCATTATAAGAAATCAAAGAAAAATAAACATGGTAAGGATGGGAAGAACTACCACCTCCCATATTCTCTTTCTTGTCACACATCCCATTCTTCTCAAATAATATGAAACAACTCACACCCACTGCTAAAACAGCACCATAAAATATAGACATTCTATTGTGATCGGACTATGCCATCAAATGACAATCAAACACCTCTCTATAAGTATTCACCGTGAATAATAAAACATAAGATAAAATATTTAGTTCCATACCCATTTCAGACTTTTCCACCTTCAATTCCTCATTATAAATTACCTCCAGTACAAACTAAATGTACTCTATAAAGGCATGAGCATACTACATCATGGTTTTTCCACCCTAAAAAAGATCTAGAAAATCCTAGAACTTGGATAAAGCCAGGGTATATGTGAATTATAACTCATTTATATTGATCTTTAAATCCTTCCAATCCATCTTATGATTATTACTAAATTTCACCAATGAGTCTCACCATTTGTGATTGTGACGTTCCAACATGAACCATGCGCACAACACCATGACTACCTCAGTAGTGTAAAGAAACTCTTAAATTCTATCAAACATCCAAATAAAATCTTATATTTATTAGGGTTTTATGATAACATATAATTTAGGAGGATTATTCATGATAAAATATAGAGCATGGTTCAATATATAACCTGGTTCAACTTCCCCAACCTGAGCACAACTATAGCCAAATCCATAACCCAAAGTATGGGTAGCCCGAACCACAACATCCATTAGCCTCTAATCAATTGGTTGGGGAGAACCCCCTCCAATATCTTCCCAATGTTTCATAGTAAGTATCTAAGGATTTATTTTTCAACAAAATTAAATATCCCCAAAGAAAAACCAGCAATAAAACCATTAAAAAATCATAATATTTTCAGTAACAACAAGAATTCTGATGCACTTCTATAAATCCAAAAACACCATATCCAAAAAAATAACTATCAAAACCACACCTTCCCCCCCACCCATTGTCCATATATAGTCTACTATAAGTACTTGTCTTCCTTGGAAGCATAATAAAAAATCCCAATTAAGGATGATATTATTACATAAATATATTACTTCTTTGGTATCCTTTTATCATAAGTCCCATGAAATGATTATATTAAATTAAACATTCAGTACCATTATTATAAATAAATTAAAATTATTAAAAGGAAATGGGTATGTGTATACACCTCGTAAAGTTATATAGTTTCATAAAACAATATAATTCTCAAAGAATGATAATTGTGATAAAAACCCATAACAACTTTGGTAACATTGAAATCATAAACCCCATGAAATATATTTACTCAATTGGATTTGTAAAACAATTTAAATATTTGTTAAATAATCATAAAATAAATTCATATTTATTATATGTACCAAAAAACAAAAATAAGTGTTGAATATGAAATAAATCTCCTAGAAATAAAAGTGAGACTAGAAAACATATACCATGAGTTCAGCATGTCATGTGTTTCATTATCCTTATGAAGAATAAACATATGATTATTATATAATTTCATGAGAAACTATTTCGGGATTATTGTTAATTTTATCAATTTATAAACATTTTAAAATTCAATAATTAATCAATTATGTTTATGTTGGATGTTTTGACCATATTTGGCATATGATTCAAAAAGGACTTTGGTAGGATAACTATGATCAAATAGGTAACTATTTTAAAATTTATAAAATAATAATAATTTATTTATTTTAATATTTATAAACATATAAAATTTATAAACCCATAATGAAATATGGTTATAAAAATGAACTAATTTTTCAATCATGGAGATCGTAGGTCGTACATACGCATGAGCAATGCTTCCATTTTTCATTGATCATTATGGAAAAAAGGTATGTTAAATTTATCATTAGAGAATGGTAATAATATAATAATATAATATTCCATAATTAAAAATACATATATATATCATTCTTTTGATGTGGTGCTAAAAAATGAATAATATCTCTTCAAGGAGGTAGTAGTCCACATGTCCACTATTGACATTATCATTTTTTCTGTCAGCAAAAGAGTAAAAATAAAATGATATGTTAAATTTCCACAATGATAAATATGGAGTTAATATAATTTATATTACATTTATATTACATATTATTATAATATTTACCCTTACTGCCTTCAGTGAAATGTTTTAGTTAAAAATGAATCATATCGCTTCAGGTGGCAGTAGTCCGCTGTACACAAGATCAATATTATTTTATATCTTATAGAATGGAATATAAAAGTTTATATTTGATATAATAACTCCAGAGTTTAATTTTTTTTATTAAAATAATATATAAAAATTATATCCATTTTCTTAGTTAACCGGAAGAGCTTGTAATGGAAAAAAGAATGACATCGTTTCTAGAGGTGGTAGTCTACAATACACATGAATAATGATTTCATAATCCATTTGATGGAATTGTTTTTGGTTATAGTTCATTCACATAAAAAACTTATTTTATGTAAAATAATATGGTTATTATGTTAGAATAACATAATTATAATCGATGTAGGTAGAGAAGGAAGTAATATAAAGATTCTCGTTGAATAACATTACCTCTACTTCAGGTGACCTTCTTAGGTTTGAAATAAACCTATGAAAGGATGGATTGATGCCCAAAATATGGTTTTTGGGATGATTTTAGGAAATAATGGAAGATATTTTGAGAAGCATTGGATGATCTAAATGGCTTTACCGGTGATATGAAATGAGGGGATTGAGTACCCTTTTATAGTTCAAGTTGATCAAATCCTTATAAATGCTCAAAATTATTCTATATTAAGATGTCAATATTACATAATGTGTATCCAAATTGATAATTAAATGTTTTTAGGGATTATGTGATTTATACAATCCTCCACCACACAATTAAACACTTTTCAAGAACATTTTATTCGATAACATTTATGCTTTATTATTTTTACCATTTTTGTTTTCATTGTGGTAACTAGTTTTGTAACCTAGGTAATTTATCCTTTATGAATAAATTAAAGTGATAAATAATGGATAATTTATATAAAATCATTTTAAATATGGAATAAAATTTCTCAAATTAAAATATTATATTTGTTGATTTTTTTACCAAAATGTAGTTAACGTGTAGAAAAATCGCTTTAAACATAACCACACTAACAGAGTTGTTTTATTAATTAAGGGTTCATATATTTTCTATAAAATAAAATTTGTTACATTAATGTTACATCGTTTATAATTATTAACATCTAAAAATCATTTTGAACAATATATGAGGATTAGTAATACTAATCATTGAATAAAATATAATTTATTATAAATTGACATTATTTTCAATTTTGAAACTATTCTTTTAAATTGAATGTTAAAATGTTATAAAAATGATTTAATAATAATATATTATTATAAAACTTGTGTAATAATATAAATATTTCTTAAAAATAATCTATCTTAGAAATTCCATCAATGTACTTCATTTTCTGTATTTCTAGTATCATTTATTTCATTTACTAACCAACTAAATAATTACAACATTGGCATTTGATAACAATTATAAGTAATTATTTCATTTATTAAAGATAATATATATTATTATCAAAAACCTAATTTATCATTCACAAAATAAATATAACTGAACCTATTTATTTCTCTGCCAAAATATTTATTGAAATTAAATGGAAAAAATGTATTTTTTGTCTTTTTCATTACATAAGTTATTATATGGTCATATTCAATTAAATGTGGAAAGTAATTAAAATATTTTATATAATTTAATATCCACAATATAAATAAACTATTTTAATAATATGGAGATAATATTATAGGTAATTTTCAAACATATCAATATAGGTTAACCCCCCATATACCCATTTTTTACCTTAACCACTAAAATATAATATTTACTACACAGACTATAAATTTTTCTGTAAAATTAAATTGAAAATATTATATTTTATAAAATTATCTGATTCAAAATATGGATGATTTTTTTTTGAAAATTTAGTAAAAAATGTAGGAAAATGTTATTATTAATCTTACTGATGTGGTGAGACAATGAGTTCTTAAGAATAGTATTTTAAAAAAATATATGCTTCAATATTAAATATATAATAAATTGTAATAATTTTATGAAATGTAAATAATATTTATGGATTTATATTTTATAAATTTCATTTATAATATTCCCCATTAGTTAATATTCTTATTAATTAAAAATTAGTAACATTATTCATTTTAAAAAAAATATAGAAAATGCCATTTTTATTCCTGTTAAACATATTCTAAGAACTATTATAATGTTTCTTAAAAGTACTTATGTGGATTATATATAAGTAAATAATACATATATAATATAATAAAATATAATAAAATTATTAAGACTTTTAAATAATATAAATTATATAAAATGTAATACTTTTTTAAAAAAATATGTATTTTTCATAATTCACAGAATAATCAATATTTTTCAAAATATACAAAAATTTCACCCAAAGTAAAATTGGATATCATAATTCATGAAATTGGAATAATTTTTAAAAAAAAAAATTTCTAAAATTTACATATATTAATTACAATATTTATTCCCAATAAAATATATAAAATAATTTTTTATGAAAAAATAATTTTGTGAATGAAATCATGTTTTGAAATAATTGATTATTTACATAACATTTGTAATTAATTTTAATTTAGTAATATATATATATATAACAACATATTTGATACTATTAATAACCACCAATTTAATGGATAGGTTATATAGGTGATATGTGTCATGGGTTATTTTTTTTATGTGTTGAATGTTGAATACGCTATAAAATGTAAAAATCATTGGGTTGCTTGTAGCACATGATAAAATGAGTATAGTGAGTAATGTTAGCAAAAATCGGTGTTCTGATTCTATTACCCTATCAAATATAATTTTATAAATTAAAAATATTGAGGTCTTACAGGCAAATAGAAATGGAGAAAATTATATTCCCTATATCATGTATGATCACAAATATATATGTGATAATTAATAAATGGGAATGATTACCCAAAATTATTATAAGGAAAAGAAGATGATGGAATTGATATTTTTGGATCTAGTCCAAGTGGATTTTTGTTGGATGATCTTAGTGAATGTTATATATGATGAAATGTATTATGTTTTATTTGTTAATGATTATAGAAAGATGTAATGAATTATTCCAATCATACAAAAGATGGTGGTGTGAATATGTTTCATGCTATATCAGAGTAAGACTAAAAAATTTATTTTTATGTGGATTTAGATGTTATGAAATTAAAATGGGACCATGTTTAAAAATCAATATTTTTAATAATATTTAGTGATCATGGAACTCAATATTAGTAATTTTTAGTTATAATTCCCAAAAAATGAAGTAGTAAAAAAAGGAATCATATAATCCACAACATACCTCATACAATATTATTTTAAAATATATTCCTTAATGATATAGTAAATAATATATCATTTATATAGTTTACATATCTAATATATAATTTCTTTTTTCAAATTAAAATAGAACACTATGTGATAATTTTTATTGAATGGAACAAACACTGATGTAATTTAGATAATTTGGAATTAAATGTCTCATCATTAACCAAGAAAAGATAATAAAATGTATAGATATATGAGATTAAGGGGTATTGATTTTTGAATCATAAAAAATTAAAATCTTTTACATATTAAAACTAGAAACATAAAATGATTGATGAGAGTAATGAATATTGGGGGGTTGAATATGGTCCATTAAATGCAATATGTGGATGGATTTCTTATGGAGTCAAAAAATTTGTAAATATAATGGTGATATGAATGCCCAATATTCTATGTGAGATAAAATGAATTAAGATAATTGTCATGAAATCTTGTACTCTGATTAATTTCAATCATGATTAAAACGATATATGTGTATGCATGGAATCACAAATGAAACATTATTAGATACTCAACAACCAAAGTACGCACTTGGTGAATGGAAGCTCAAATTGAGGAATTTATATTAAAATAATTTAATCTGAAATCATTAAATAAAGATAAAAGTGGTGATAGGTTCAAGGACATGTATGAAGAGCTTACCTAAATAGTCAAAAATTAAACATGGGAAGTTATTCTAAGGAAAAGTCTTACGACAATGGTTAGAAAAAACATGGTGTTAAAAGATATTCATAATGAAGAAGTTAAGGTAATATGAAAGTAGGTTTTATTCAATGTTATTTTGGAAAATATTGTAATTGGAATTGATGATACATATTCACCTATTTCATAACTTGAAACCATTAGTTTATTTGATTATATAGATATTCAAAAAGGTTTCTAGTTATATCGAATGCATATCAAATATATATTCTTGAATTTTTATCTTTAAGAAGATCCATAAATTGTGTGTCCATATGGGGTTCTCAATGGTGAATATAAAATAAATGTTTATGGACTAAAAGGGATTTGTACAGACTCATTCTAGTACTAATAGCATTCTATTCCATGGTAAATAAATGTCTACAGAAACCTAGTTTCTTTAAAGTTGGATATGATATCAACCTATAAAATATGAAAGATAATATCATTGATTGATATTGATGTTATATTATATAAACATAATTTTTGGAGGATCATATGAAAAATAATGCAATAAGTTTTTAGAAATGATGTCGAGGGAATTAGAGATGTTCCAAATTAGTGAAATGTAATTTTTCATTGGATTGTAGATTATTAAAAGAGAGGATAATATATTAGAATATTAATATAATTATTTAAAAGATATTTTATGACTATAACATATTTAGGATTAAAGCCCCATGTAAACTGGGATATAGACGTAAATAATGTTATCATATAGTTACTGTTTCTATTTATAATTAATAATATCAATATCCAGAGAGAATTGAGATTTTGGAATAACACCTTGTTAAACAATTAAACATCCAGATGAGAATAAGAAAAACCTTATAGAATACCGCCTCTAGATGTAATACTATAAGAGTCTTATAGGATGTGTCCAAATTGGGGTTGGGGCATGGAAAATGGGTTTGGAATATGAGCATCGGCTAGATGGGACTTGACTCGTGAGAGTTTCTATTGGTTTTTATGATTGAGACTCATGGAAAAATGTGGTTGTTGGGTTCAGAATAGAGCATTTGGGTTAGAGGTTGATATCTTGTGAGTAGGTTCCTAGATAATAAATATTCATTTAGGTGAAGAGTGAGTCTTAAATAGACTTTTTTTAGAAACATTAGTTTTCATTTAATATTGTTTGAAGTTGTTTCTTGGTGCTAGATTGTTTGAGAATCATTTTGATGGCCACTGTGTTGGTATGATAGGAATGGTTCATATTTTGAATAAATGTAAGGGATGTAACATTGTTAATGTTGTAGTGGGTTCGGATAAAGATCAGTCATAGAGTGAGGTGATCACTATATTTAGTGTGATGTGTTTGGGAATGTAACCCCAAATCTTTTCGAAATTATTGGGATATATACCTTGTCTATGTAATGAGATACTAGAGATGGATTGAGTTATAGTGGTTTAGTCGATCTAAGTTTGTTCATTGAATTTATATATCATGGATGAGAGAGTGTGACTCATGGAGAGTGATATTCATCTAGTATTGGAACCTATTTGGGGTTAGTTCATTTGGATTATTATAATTGAATCAATATAGCTGTGAAAGAAGTTATGGATTCTTTGTGGGTTTGAACCATGATTTAGAAGATCTATGGCTATGTTAATAATGAAATTCTATTGAATATATAATTTTATAATGTTGGAATTTAGATTTTTTTTTTATGATTAGGACTGTGGAATATACTCATTATGTAAAGTGATAAAAAAAACATAGGCCATGGATTTCAATGGTTATGATGAAAACACCCATATAGTGGGAAAGAATTATATAAGTCACATGTGAATGAAACTGTAACATCCCAAGTTAGTAATGAATAATATATATTTTTATCTATGTCTATTAATCATTAAGACAGTGTTATAGAGGCTTAAAATGAAAATAAATACAATCTTATGCATGGAATACACTAATATTCTTAAAAAATTGTTTTACTGCCTTTTGATGGCAAACCATTTTTGAATCTATATTTTGACAATTTTATAAACTGTGTTTGTCAAAATAAAATTATCCTTTATGATTGGGACATAAAAATTTACCTTGTGTGAATTTTTGGTATTTTTCTGACAATGTTCATTTTTTAATGAATAGTGAAAAATACTACATTTTACATCAAAACTGCTTTTTAATCTAATTTATTTATATAATTAGATTATGTTTTGAATTGGTTTTGAAGTGAAATTAGAATATATGTTTACCATTTTATCCAATGGTGGTCATTGGAATCAATTTCACTTTAAATTAGACTTAAACTGGTGTCAATCTTTTGATACTTATTGTTTTGTAAAAACACGCTATTTGCTCTGGCAGCGGGAATTAATTATTAAATTAATTAATGTGACTTATATGATTTGAATTTTGTAAAATAGAATTCATTTTTGAATTCGGAATATCAAATATATCTTAGGGTAAATTTTTGGTAATTTTCTGAAAAACTTCAATTTTTGATGAATAGTGAAACCACTAAGTGGTAATCAAGGAAACTGATTTTTCAGTTAAATGAAATTTTACCACTAATGTGTATTGAATTTTGAAAATCCTACATACATCGTTTTCATTAAGAAGTAAAATGTGGTTCAATGAGATTATAATAATTTTTTGGTGAATAGTAACTTATTAAGTTCTTAATCGCGATTAGTGGTAATTAGGGTAGTTTAAGGTATAAATAATGCTCTAATAATAGGAAATGACCTAGACACATGTCCCAACCTTATTTTTGTGTCATGGCCGGCCAAGACAAGCCATGGGTCATCTTGGGGACCCCATGGATACACTTTGGTTGGGAAATGACATAAATTACTTTTTATTTAATGTAAAAGTAAAAATGACACAAACATAATATGTTTTACGAAAACAATTTTTACATGGGGTTATAAAGATCAGATATTTGATTATAAATATTCAATGGAAATATAAAACGATTTACTACATCATAGTATTTTTTTATGATTTTTAGACATTAAATAAATTAAATTATTTATGACATAATAATGATGCAGTGATGACGTCATTATTTGACGATTTAAATAAAATGGAAAGATAATATAAAATCTATGAACTACACATGTCAAAACCAATTGGATAAGTGGATTTAGAACCCGTATCACCTTATCCACGAATTATATCAATTTGGGACCTTTTTAAACCGAAACACATTTTCAAATAAAGTTATATTTCTTTACTTTCCAAAAGTGCCCCTCCTCTCCTCTTATAAAAGGCCCCCACCTCTACCTCATTTCACACACTCCTCAAGCCTTTGGCTCGCCCAACCCCTGCCCATTTACTCTCTCCAAATCCCTCTCCTCATCCTAGAGGATTCCCTTTGGGCAGAATCCTTTCAAAGGAAGCCTTTAGGCTCATATCAAAAGGAGTTACACTTTTAAAGGTAATTCATTCTCTCATGTTCATTTGTTTTATTTTGCTTCTCCAACCCCCTAAACTCTTTTTGTTTACTTATTTTGTAACAACAACAGTATCTTCAATATACAAGGATGTTGTTATAATATTTATTTGAGCTACACTCTCACACAACTACATCAAATGGTTAAAGAACATACGGTTTCCGTGGATGGCGAAATTCTGCATCCCGAAACGATGATTGTTCAACACTCATTTAACACCATCAAAGGTGGCCATTATGATGTCACTATTTTTATATATGATATATAATATGTTTATGTTTTCCTTAAGCTTCTTTTTTTTCATTTTTTGCATACCTTTATGGTTTCCATTATGGGTAAACACGATATCTTCATTTTAGGAAGTGCGGACTACCGCCCCCTGAAAGTGATTTGATTCGTTAATACCATATGTGGGATGTGTAAAGTCTAAAGTTAATGATATTATATATGTTATTATACTGGAATTATAATATACTCTTATATCATTATGATTCCAATCCAGAAGATATGAAATAGAAATGGAAGTAGCGTTCATGCGTACGTACGGCTTACCGTCTCCATGAACGGTGCATTTCATTTCTTACCTCTAAATGATTATGTAATATTATAAATGCCTGTATGTACTAGATATATATGACATATATGATATCTACATCATGAATACCATTCTGGATATAATGAACCTTTGACCAAATTAACAACATGTAAGTGTAAGAAGTCTATTTTTGACTTAAGAACCAAATACCGACAAAATGAACATTATTAACTTAACTGATTACGTGATGTTCATAACATGGTATAAAAGGAATAATGAACATGAAAAAGATTCATAATCAAGTAGAGATTAACTCACGTTTATTATTCAGGAGATTAAAGAACGGTCGGGTCAAGTCGGATACGAGGTATGGGACTTCGTCTCAATCTCCTTTCGTTGAGGCATATTTTATTTTATACACAACTTTCTTTTATACGGTGTATAAACCCCATTGACTTTTACGTTTATTCAAAAGGAATCTTTTTATACGAAGCATTTACTAAACGACAAAAGGGGAATGTTTTTGTCGTACGTATGCGGCGACAAGGACTTCTCTGCCGTCGTGACCGTTATTTGAGTTTCGGCTTCCTCTACAAGCCATACCTTCTTTTTAAAAGAAAAATAAATACCATGTTTTACTTTTATTTTATTTTAGTATTGAAAATGGTTTTCATAATGTTTTTATATCAATGTGTTGTATTGATATCTCGTGATTGAAATGTGGAAATTTTATGTTTCCTTTATGCATGTTTTATGTTATGGTTCTTGGGCATTATTATGAAGATGGGTGGTTCCGTGATAAACTAAGGGCGGGTGAGCCCGTTATAGCTCTCCAATGCATTGGGTAACGCGAAGGAGTGGAACGTTAAGGTTTATCCGAAGAGATTTTAGGGAATATACTGTGATGGGTATTCTAAACGTAACCAAGAGGGTTACTCCCTACGTAAGAATGTTATGAATGCCTCAAGTTACCTTTATGTCTTATGATTTCTATGATTTATTCATGATTTTATGAGGTATGTTAAAGTGCCTATGTTTTATGGGTAAAGTATGATTTCATTCCCATGTATATATGAACTCATGTTTCCGTTCCATGTTTTTTTATAACCCATACTGAGTTTTTATGCTCATCCGAAGTTTTTGAAATGTTTTTCACAGGTCAAGGGAAAGGTACATGATAAGATGATAGAGTCAAGGATGTGTCAAGAAATAATCCATGTTTTATTTTAAATGTGTTTACATTGATGGGAATGCAGAATAATATCTTTATGTAACCACTTTGTTTATATGTGGAATGTAATGCAAGTTTTATGATCTAATTCTCTAAAACTCTAAACCCGAAAAGATCCTCAATGTGTAATCTTGTAATAACTCAAGATTAAGTAAGGTTTAAGGCTGGGGCCTTATAGTAGGTATCAGAGGTCGGTTTAGATAACTTTAGGAGTTAGAATTATATTAAATGATTATCCAAAATATTTTTTTTTTGAAATGATATAGCATTTAAAGATTACCATGTTGCTTCATCTAAGACATGTTTGTTCAGAATGGTTTTCCGCAGAGGAAACAGGGAAGCTGTGCTAGGAAGGCATACAGAAGGAAATAACCTTCCGAATCAGCACCCAGAATTGGTCGGAATTGGAACTGAACAGTTTGTTGCAGTAATGGCGCAGTTGACTCAAGCGATAAATGGCGGTGGTATCCATGCACGAGATCAGCCAGACCAACCGCAGAGGAACATGTCAGTGGTGGAACATTTCATGAGGCAACATCCACCATCATTCAGAGGATCATCTGACCATGTGCTAGCTGAAGGGTGGATTAAAGCACTGGAGAAGATTTTTGATGTCATGGGGTGTTCAGACAATCAAAAGGTTAGTCTTGCTATTTACCTTCTGGAGGGTGAAGCAGATCAGTGGTGGTCTATGGTTAAAAATATTAGGGATGCAGATGAGATTGATGCTCTTGAATGGGATGAATTCAAAGGTATGTTTCTTGAGAAGTATTTTCCTAAGGCTGTTTGACTTAGGATGGAAAGAAATTCTTGGAATTGAGGCAAGAGGAAGACTCAGTGGCTGCCTATGAAAAAAGTTTCACTCGATTGGCAAGGTATGCTCCAAATTTTATCCGGGACCTTGATAGTAAAATCAATCGTTTTTACTCAGGATTAAAGCCAAAGTATCGAATGGAATTAGCTTCTCGTGAGTTTAAAAGTTTTGAAAAGATTGTTTGATGTGCTGAGAAGGTGGAAATGGAGTTTGCCGATGACCAAGTTTTCTATAACAACCCGCAGAAGAAGAGACCGAGGTGGCAGGAGAAAGGTAAGAATTCTTCAAAAAAGTATGATGGTAAGAGAACTAAGTTTCTAATTTGTGATAAATGTGGCAAAAGGCATGCTGGGGAATGTCTTATGAATTCTGGGAAGTGCTACCGATGTGGTAAGATGGGACATAAGGCTCGTGATTGCACTGAAAAGGATCAAGGTGAAGGTAAGAAAAAATTTGATTTACAGTTAGTGAAATGTTATAAGTGCAATGAGATGGGTCACTATGCAAACTAGTGTCCGACAAGGATCTTGAGTGATGGGAAGTAGTTAGACTACAAGAAGAAAGGGGTGGTGAAATCCTTTGCAACTACTTCAGCAGATGTCGGGCCATCAAATGAAGTTGTATCAGGTACTTTGTTTGTTTTTTCAGATTATGCCAGTGTGTTGTTTGATTCGGGGTCTACACATTCTTTCATCTCTGAAACCTTTTCTAGTAAAATGGGAATACCATCTCAAGAAATGACTCCTGAACTTTTGGTAAAAACACCTGGGGGAAATGTTGAGGCAAAAAGAATTTATAAGAATCTTCCTATCCTTATCTGTGGAAAAAACCTACTTGCAAACCTTATTGTTCTACCTCTAGTAGAGTTTGATGTTATCCTGGGAATGGATTGGCTCTCTATTTACCATGCTAAGATTGACTGTAGAGCTAAATAAGTTTCTTTTCAGAAAGACTTTCAGTTTGTTTACAAGAATGAACCCTTACTTTTGATAACATATCAAGAGGCCGAGAAACTTGTAAAAGATGGAAATGAATGTTACCTTGCACACGTCGTTGAAAATAAAGGAACTGTTCAGATTAATGATGTGCCAGTGGTAAATGAGTATCCTGATGTTTTTCCTGATAAGTTGCCTGGAATAATACCAGATCGGGAAGTTGAGTTTACTTTTGACTTAGTTCCTAATGCTAAGCCAATTTCAAAACCCCCTTATCGAATGGCACAAATTGAACTTTTAGAGTTGAAGGAGAAATAGCAATATTTATTAGAGAAAGGTTTCATTAGACCTAGCACATCACCATGGGGTGCTCCTGTTTTATTTGTTAAAAAGAAAGATGGTTCTATGATACTTTGCATTGATTATAGAGCCTTGAATAATATCACTGTTAAGAACAAATATCCTTTGCCTCATATCGATGATTTGTTTGATCAGCTCCAGGGAGCTCAGTTTTTTTCAAAGATTTACTTGAGATCGGGGTACCATCAGCTGAAGGTAAAGGAGACAGATATTCCGAAGACCGCGTTCCGTACGAGATATGGCCATTATGAATTTGTAGTAATGCCTTTTGGGCTAACCAATGCACCTGCTGTATTCATGGACTTAATGAATAGAATTTTCCATGAGTTCTTGGATAAGTTTGTGGTGGTTTTCATTGATGATATTTTGGTGTTTTCTAAAATTAAATAGGAGCATGAAAAAAATTTAAGGGTTATCTTGCAAACCTTAAAAGAAAAGAAACTGCATGGGAAATTCAGCAAGTGTGAGTTTTGGTAGCAACAAATTTCTTTCCTTGGTCACATTGTTTCTAAAGATGGAATAACTGTTGATCCTGCAAAAACAAAAGTTGTGGAAGAATGTCCAAGACCCACAAATGTATCCATGATTCGTAGCTTCCTTGGTTTGGCGGGCTATTACTGAAGGTTTGTTAGAAATTTTTCACGGTTATCTAGTCCAATGACTAAGCTAACTCGGAAGGGTGTTATGTTTATCTGGACAAAAGAATGTGATGACTGTTTTCAGGAATTGAAAAGAAGATTGGTGAATGCTCCAGTTTTGGCACTACCTTCCAGGAATGGTGAGTTTGTTATATACAGTGATGCTTCATTGAAAGGACTTAGTAGCATCCTAATGCAGAATTATCAGGTAATTTCTTATGCTTCACGACAGTTGAAAACTCATGAGGTAAATTACCCTACACATGATTTGGAACTAGCTGCTGTTGTTTTTGCTTTAAAAATTTGGAGGCATCATTTGTATGGAGTAAAGTGTGAAATATATACCGATCACAAAAGATTAAAGTATATATTCACTCAGAAAGAGTTAAACATGAGACAAAGGAGATGGCTGGAATTAATCAAGGATTATGATTGTACAATTCATTACCATCCGGGGAAAGCAAATAAAGTGGCTGATGCTTTGATCGAAAAAGTAATGCTTCATTAACAATGTTGCGTTTGGAACGTGATACTTTGGTTAACGATTTGATGAACTTTGGCATAGAAGTTGTTGGTGCAGGAAGTCCTTCTGTTTTGTTTCAGGTATCAGTGAGATCATCTCTATCAGATAGAATCAAGCAAGCACAGAAGTAAGACAATGAGTTGCAGAGAAACGTAGAGCTGGTTCAGAAAGGTAAGTTGCCTGAATTCAACATTGATAGTGATTGTGTTTTGAGATTTGGTAAGAGATTGTGTGTGCCTTGTGATTCAAAGTTGAAGAGAGAGTTGTTATGTGAAGCTCATAGTTCTCTGTTTTCAGTTCATCCGGGCAGTACTAAGATGTATAGAGATCTGCGGGAGTATTACTGGTGGGGTGGAATGAAAAGAGATATTGCTGATTATACTGTGAAGTGTTTGACTTGTCAGCAGGTTAAAGCCGAGCGACAGTTAGCGAAAGGGATGCTTCAGCCTTTACCAGTGCCAGAGTGGAAATGGGAGAATATATCCATGGACTTTGTGGTTGGATTACCGAAGACATCTCGAGTTAATAATGCAATCTGGGTTATTGTTGATCACTTGACCAAATCTGCTCATTTCCTTGCTATACGAGATACTTTCTCTCTTGATCAACTTTCCCGTTTGTATCTTAAAGAGATAGTCAGGTTACATGGAGTTCCTCTCTCCATTGTATCGGATCGTAATCCCAGGTTTTGCTTCTAACTTTTGGAAAGGCCTTCAGAAGTCGTTCGGTACTGAATTAAATTTTAGTACAGCTTTTCATCCTCAATCAGATGGGAAGTCAGAACGAACAATTCATACATTGGAGGATATGCTACGGGCTTGTTCTATGGATTATCAGGGAATTTGGGACCAACATCTTTCTTTGGTTGAGTTTTCATATAATAACAGTTTTCATTCCAATATACAGATGGCGCCATTTCAGGCATTATATGGGAAGCGGTGTCGAACTCCAGCTTTCTGGGATGAAGTGGGTGAAAGAAAGTTGATGGGACCAGAATTGGTAGAAGAGATGGCAGAAAAAGTTCAGCTGATTCAGAAACACATGAGAACAGCTCAGAGCAGGAAGAAGAGTTATGCGGATAACCGGAGGAAGGATCTATCTTTAGAGGTAGGTGATCATGTTTTTCTCAAGGTTTCTCCTTGGAAAAGCGTGATGAGATTTGGTAAGAAAGGAAAGTTGAGTCCAAGGTTTGTTGGACCATACGAAATTCTGGAGAGAGTTGGATCAGTTGCATACCGAGTGGCTTTACCTCCGATTTTATCTCAGGTACACAATGTTTTTCACGTTTCAATGTTGAGAAAGTATATGCCAGATCCATTTCATGTTTTGAGTCCAGAGGTAGTTCAGCTGGAAGAGAACATATCTTATGAGGAACAACCGGTCCAGATTCTTGACCACAGGGAGCAAGTGTTACGGAATAAGGTGATTAAGCAGATAATGGTTTTGTGGAAAAACCACATGATTGAAGAGGCAACATGGGAATCTGAAAATGCAATGAGGGATAAGTACCCCCATTTATTTGATAAGTAAATAAATTGCGGGGACGCAATTTTATAAAGGGGGGAAGGATGTAACATCCCAATTAAGTAATTAATAATAGATATTTTTATCTATGTCTATTAATGATTAAGATAGTGTTATAGAGGCTTAAAATGAAAATAAATACAATCTTATGAATGGAATACACTAATATTCTTAAAAGATTGGTTTACTGCCTTTTGATGGCAAACCATTTTTGAATCTATATGTTGACAATTTTATAAACTATGTTTGTCAAAATAAACTTATCCTTTATGATTGGGATATCAAAATTTACCTTGTGTGAATTTTTGGTATTTTTCTGACAATGTTCATTTTTTAATGAATAGTTAAAAATACTGCATTTTACATCAAAACTGCTTTTTAATCTAATTTATTTATATGATTAGATTATGTTTTGAATTTGTTTTGAAGTGAAATTAGAATATATTTTTACCATTTTATCCAATGGTGGTCATTGGAATCAATTTCACTTTAAATTAGACTTAAACTGGTGTCAATCTTTTGATACTTATTGTTTTGTAAAAACACGCTATTTGCTCTGGCAGCGGGAATTAATTATTAAATTAATTAATGTGACTTATATGATTTGAATTTTGTAAAATAGACTTCATTTTTGAATTCAGAATATCAAATATAGCTTAGGGTGAATTTTTGGTAATTTTCTAAAAAACTTCAATTTTTTATGAATAGTGAAACCACTAAGTTGTAATCAAGCAAACTGATTTTTCAGTTAAATGAAAGTTTACCACTAATGTGTATTGAATTTTGAAATTCATACATACATGGTCGTCATTAAGAAGTAAAATGTGGTTCAATGAGATTATAATAATTTTTAGGTGAATAGTAACTTATTAAGTTCATAATCGCGATTAGTGGTATTTAGGGTAGTTTAAGGTATAAATAATGCTCTAATAATAGGAAATGACCTAGAAACATGTCCCAACCTTATTGGTTGTGTCATGGCCGACCAATACAAGCCATGTGTCAACTTGGGGACCCCATGGAGACACTTTGGTTGGGAAATGACATAAATTACTTTTTATTTAATGTAAAAGTAAAATTGACACAAACATAATATGTTTTACGAAAACAATTTTTACATGTGGTTATAAAGATCAGATATTCGATTATAAATAGTAATTGGAAAGATAAAAAGATTTCCTACATCATAGTATTTTTTTTATGATTTTTAGACATTAAATAAATTAAATTGTTTATGACATAATAATGATGCAGCGATGACGTCATTATTTGACGATTTAAATAAAATGGAAAGATAATATAAAATATATGAACTACACATGTCCAAAACCAATTGGATGAGTGGATTTAGAACCCTTATCACCTTATCCACGAATTATATCAATGTGGGACCTTTTGAAACCGAAACACATTTTCAAATAAAGTAATATTTCTTTACATTCCAAAAGTGCCCCTCCTCTCCTCTTATAAAAGGCCCCCACCTCTACCTCATTTCACACACTCCTCAAGCCTTTGGATCGGCCAACCCCTGCCCATTTACTCTCTCCAAATCCCTCTCCTCATCCTATAGGATTTTCTTTGGGCATAATCCTTTCAAAGGAAGACATTAGGCTCAAATCAAAAGGAGTTACACTTTTAAAGGTAATTCATTCTCTCATGTTCATTTGTTATATTTTGCTTTTCCAACCCCCTAAACTCTTTTTGTTTACTTATTTTGTAACAACACCAGTATCTTAAATATACAAGGATGTTGTTATAATATTTATTTGAGCTACACTCTCACACAACTACATCAAATGGTTAAAGAACATACGGTTTCCATGGATGGCGAAATTCTGCCTCCCGAAACGATGATTGTTCAACACTCATTTAACACCTTCAAAGGTGGCCATTATGATGTCACTATTTTTATATATGATATATAATATGTTTATTTTTTCCGTAAGCTTCTGTTTTTTATCATTTTTGGCATACTTTTATGGTTTCCATTATGGGTAAACACGATATCTTCATTTTAGGAAGTGCGGACTACCGCCCCCTGAAAGTGATTTGATTCGTTAATACCATATGTGGGATGTGTAAAGGATAAAGTTAATGATATTATATATGTTATTATACTGGAATTATAATATACTCTTATATCATTATGATTCCTGTAGAGACCCGAATCCTGACGTACATGGACATTACATTACTTTTGCGGAATACTTAGTACATAACAAAAACACACACACAAGGATCGTAATAGTTTAGTGTCTTTGGAAACTCAGAACGTAATCTTCTAATCGTGGTGAAAGATCTTCAATATCTCCCATAAAGATCTTCCCTTTTTTTACCTAAAAACCTTTCTTTATATCCTGGGGAAAAGAAAACATAAAAGGGTGAGCTCAAATGCTCAGTAAGGGTAAACAAAAGAAATATCAATCACATCATATACATAAGAACATAGCTTTTGGAAATCTTAACCTGCAAAAGAGCTCATAATATCATAACATGGGATAAATCATAGAAGTGAAAATGAGATCCCCATAATCATAACATGAAACTTGAAACTTTGTGTCATGCACAAATAATCATAGAAAATCATTTCTTGTTAGTCATGACTCATTGCCAAGACTATCTTAGTGGACAAAGTCCCTTTCTGAATCAAGTAACCCTCGTTTCAGTCCTGTTTCACTGAACCGGTATAACCTACCATTTCAGCCATGTCTATCTCATGAGATATAAAATCTTTACCCAATGCATTGGAGGGAGATATAGGTCCCACCCATCTTATAATTAATCCTTTCTTATGTGTGCCACATAAATCATAAATCATACAACCTCGCATAACACATGTAATAAAAATGGGATTCATGAAACATCATGACATCATAAAACAAATCATATAAGGTAAATGACTTCATAAAAATAATTCACTTACAACATAATCAAATCAATTTAATAATAGGTATAAAAACAGAACCCCTTTATTATCATAGATGGAAAATAATTTTGATAAAACACTTGAACTCCATTCTTGAGGAAAATATCCTTTCTTCTTCAAAAACATTTTTCCTTTCATAGCATGTCATACGACTTTAAAATAAAAGAAGTTGATTAAAAATAAACTTGAAAACTTGTAAAGGAAGCTTCTTGGAAATAATGTTTTAAAAATCCATTCATGTCGTATAAGTTAAAAAAAACATTCTTCGTACTTTTTTCGGAAAAGTCAAAAAGTACCTCGTACGGAAAAACGACAAAAGATTTCTTTCATATTCTTTACTAAAAACTCACCTAAGGGTAAACTTGGATTTAAACTATTGCAAGTGGATGGAAACAATATTACATATTCTGGGAACATGGATGTGGATGATAAAATACACCCCAGTAAATACTTACGAATAAACAATCTCGGATAAAAATGAGATTGTGATATTTCCCTTACCTTAGGTCCGACTTGCTTTGTAAGTGTCCGAACCTCTTCTTCTTTGAAGTGCCTCTTTGAGACCTCCTCTTAGGGCACTAAAATTGGTCTTTGAGGAAGACCAGAACCTCTAGGATGTTTTTAGGGAAGTGGAGAAGAGATTTTGGCAGGGGTTGGCCGAGCTTGAGTGCTCAAATTGGTGTGAGGAGGAGGGGGAGGAGGTGTCCTTTTATAAGGGAGGAGAGGGGCACCTTAGGAATATCTCAAAATATTATTTTATATTAAAGTCAAAATCGGTTTATAATGGTTCCAAAGGGTCTTATTTCGAAGCTAAAGTGGGGATGGGTCGAAATCCTATCAACCAATAAGATTTAGACAAGTTTAGGGTATTATGTTAACCTTATCAATTAGATTTAACTCTAAGTTAAATAATTTAACTTTTACCGTGTCTTTTTGTTTTCTTTCACTATATGGTTAATACACTTACTAAAACATGCCAAAAGAACCCCAAATTGTTTATTATTAATATATATATCCTTATCTAAGTCATTTGGCCGATCCTTTGATTTTTAGGAATAAAATAACAATTAATAATATAATATTTTATTTAAAAACTATTTTGTGTCAATTTTGACAATATTTGATATATGATTTTTGTGGAAGTCATAACAGAATTATATGTTCGAACCAAGTTGATTAAATCACCACTAATATATCATAGTAACCTAGAAAATTAGTGGAATTCATAAAAAGTCTCAAATTACATTTATTTTGGTGTTTATAACATCAATTATGTCAATATTTCATTAATAAGATAATTAATGCATCATCTTTGTGTCCTAAATAAATTAAATTATTTAATGTCTAAAAATTAAAAATAAAATACCATTATGTAGGAAATCTTTTTATCTTTTTAATGAATATTTATAGTCGAATTTATCTTATGTATAACCCCATATTAAAAATGTTTTAGTAAATAAACTTTGATTTTAACTCTTTTAACCCTTCTTTAAATAAATTAATAATAAATGTCTTAATCTAATCCATGTGGGCCTAAATGGTCATATTTTTATTCATAAGGTTGTTTTTGGTCGAATTACACTTATCCAATAGAATTAGGACATGTGTTAGGGTAATAGTAATATAATATTTACCCTTAGTTACCCTATTTACTATTAATTGTGGTAAAAAAAAGTAAAAAGTTACTATTCACCAAAAATTATTTTCATCTCATTGAACCACATTTTAGTCCTTGATATTAACCGTGTCTGTCGGATTTTCGAAATCCCATTCACAGAAGCGGTAAAATTAAGTTTTATGCAAAATTCAGTTTTTAACCTACCACTTAGTGGTTTCACTATTCATCAAAAATTGAAAGTTTTCAGAAAAATACCAAAAATTTGGCCTAAGCTATATTTGATATTATGAACTCAAAAATGATTTCTATTTTACCAAATTCAAAACATATCAGTTGCATTAATTAATTTAAAAATTAATTCCCATCGTCTAAACAAAAGGCGTGTTTTTAAGAGATAATAACTATCAAAAGATTGACACTTGTTTATAACTAGTTTAAATGTGAAATTACATCCAATGACCAACATTGTATTAAATTGTAAAAATATATTCTAAATATACTTTAAAACCACTCAAATTAATAATTTATTACTATTAATTATTTCTATTAAAAAAGTTGTTTTTAATTAAAATTTAGTAATTTTCACTATTCATCGGAATATGAAAGTTATCCGAAAAGTACCAAAATTTCACCTTAGGCTAAATTTGATACTCCGAATCCAAAAATGAAGTCCATTTTGAGAGATAAAATTTATAAAATTTTAAAAGGTGGTTATTACTATTCATAACGGCTAGTTATAATAATATTTTAATAGCATATCGTTGTTTAGTGAAACTCGGTATTGCGTACTACACACGCTATCAAGGAAGGTCGCGATTGAGTGTAATGCAAGGCAAGCCAAGGATGCGTGTTGTGCAAGCTCCTTTTGGGGTAACGTACAACACAAGACATTAGTGAAAAAAAAAATATTTTTCATAAAATCTCGGGCTGTTACATTCTACCCCCCTTAAAATGAATTTCGCCCTTGAAATTCGTCGGGGTTATAAATGGTTTACTATTCGAAAGTTTCTTTAATAGAAACCCACATCGTAAAAAGGAATACCAAAACTTGGCTTTAAAAACTAAAGTATGAAATGTAACGATTACCCAAATAAACTAATCACTGGGTTTCCACATAGGTGAAAATATGGATATGGAAGAGAAACCTAACCATCATGTTCTGATGGAGAGTGGTAGAGAACATGGCTATGGAAAATCCAGTAATCAGAAATCCATAAATTTGTGACGATCTAAGGTACCATCTGATTCATCAGGTATAAGAGAACTAGGACAACATTTTTGGTTTTCAAGATCATTTCCCTAAAGTTAAAGAATTTGAATTAGAATAAATACTTACTTTATTTTGGTACAATCTCACTGTTGTTCGTGCCTTTAACAATTTCCACTTCATCTCTTAAATAAATGAAGTTGAATTTGTTATTCGTGAAGTGTTAGCAGATCATGTGATAGAATGACGGGTCATTCCATCTGTCTCAAAAGGTTAGCAAAATTTATATACATAAGTCGATCTATAGTGGGATTATTCATATATGGTTCCTAAAATGGACTTATACTTCATATATCATACTGCTTAATATAATAAAACTAGTTTCTACTAAACAAGGACTTCCTGTAGGCCAGTGGTAGGCGATAAAGGCCAGTCACATTTCAGTTTTGGGTTCGATTCCCACAGCCTTGTCCGACGCGATGGGCTGTCGCCCGTCCTGCAGGTTGTCCTTTTTCTAAAACTATATTACTATAACATCCCATCAATAATATCGAAAAAAAACTTCTATCCTTAAACAATACTAACTTCTGCCCAACATAATCCATTCCAATCTTTAGGCTTACCCATAATACTGCAGTCCACTCTCATAATATAGTGAAAACAATTACCAGAGATTTAATACCATCGTCGATCCCCATATATCATAAGATATGTTTTGTTGGTCACATTCCAAACATTCAAAGTCCTTAATCGTGTATTCTCTTGAATACCTTAGTGAAAACATGAGTGCAGTTAAAAGTTAACACTTTCCACATACCAAAATCCTCAAAATTCTATATACTCAAACCATGATATCACTTAGTCCTTATATCAATCATGAGCTCATGAATACTATTAAACATTTCATTTTCTCGTCTTCATTATGCGCATATCATCTTATTTCCAAAAAAATATCTCAATCACTTTGAATACCACATCAATAAATATTGCAATACTCAATGATACAACATTATTTTGGAATCCCATTACATAAACACTTAATCATTCCACCACATCGTTGTCATATTCAACATTGCCAATCGTGATCGCATGTGATTTCCCTTTGTCCTTTGCCTTCAGTGGTTGCTCATGTTGATCATCACTAACCCTTGGATTAGGGCAATTATTAGCATAATGTCCCATTTCCTTGCACTTGAAGCATTGAAGTGTTGGCGGTGCGTTCTATGCAGTGTTTGCTTTATTCACATCATTAGAAACCCTTTTTCCATTACTTCGACACTCAGCTGCTCGATGACCATCTTTTCCACACTTAAAACATTTTCTAGTCCCTTTAAGACAATCTCCACCATGATTCTTTCCACACTTTGTGCATAAGGAAACATTCATCTTCTTTTCACCATTATTCTGAGATTTCTCCTTGAACTCCATCTTTCGTTTCTTGTCAAAACCATGAGATGGATATGTAACACCAACTTCCATTTCTACCTTGATAGCACAACGCACAATTTCTTCATAGCTACTGAAGTCTCTTATAGCTAATGCCCTTCGAAGACTTGGTTTTAAGCCACTGAAAAATCGATCAACTTTACTTTCAGGTTGGATGATAATTCCAGAAGCATACCTTGCATGTCTTGTAAAATTTGCTTCATAGGTACCAACAGATTCATCTTCCCTTTGCTTCAGTTCAAGAAACTCCTTCTCCATCTTTGTTCGAAGAATACGGGGGAAGTACTTACTGAAAAACAAGTTCTTGAACTCGTCCCATTCCATGGACTCAATTTCATCTCTTGGCCTCGTATTCTTGATAAGATTCCACCATTGATCAGCTTCACCTTCCAAACGATATACTGCTAAGATGACTTTATCATGTTCAGAACATTGAAGAACTAAAAATATCTTTTCAGTAGTACTGATCCATTGTTCAGCCACAAGTGGATCAGAAGACCCACTGAAAGAAGGTGGACGTTGCCTCATGAAGGACTCAATAGAATATTGTTCCCTTCTCTGCTCATTTGGAAGTCCAGAATGATTCATAGCTTGTGTAAGTATAGTAATATGATTTTGCACTCCATCTCCCATAACATTTGTTTGTTCAGGAGGGAAATTATTGCATTGTCCATTGCATTGATCAACACGGTTCCTTCGGGTTCCAGCTATCGTCTAAAACCCAAAAAGAATAGTGTGAGAGGCAAAAATCATGCTAGGGAAAACAACATAATAAATGGGGAGTACCCTCAATATCTAACATCTTAGGTTAAATTCTAAGATCGTTACCGTAGTTTTAGGACTATATCCTATATGTATACTTATCCATAGGGACATCCCTAGACATACCTTAGAAATATCTCTAGGGATCTCACTAACGTTCTCACATCCTAGTTTCCAAAGGTTGACTAAACCTTTCCTCTGATACCAACTGTAGAGACCCGAAGCCTGGCGTACATGGACATTACATTAGTTTTTCGGAATACTTAGTACATAACAAAAACACACACACTTGGATCGTAATAGTTTAGTGTCTTTGGAAACTCGGAACGTAATCTTCTAATCGTGGTGAAAGATCTTCAATATCTCCCATAAAGATCTTCCCTTTTTTTACCTAAAAACCTTTCTTTATATCCTGGGGAAAAGAAAACATAAAAGGGTGAGCTCAAATGCTCAGTATGGGTAAACAAAAGAAATATCAATCACATCATATACATAAGAACATAGCTTTTGGAGATCTTAACCTGCAAAAGAGCTCATAATATCATAACATGGGATAAATCATAGAAGTGAAAATGAGATCCCCATAATCATAACATGAAACTTGAAACTTTGTGGCATGCACACATAATCATAGAAAATCATTTCTTGTTAGTCATGACTCATTGCCAAGACTATCTTAGTGGACAAAGTCCCTTTCTGAATCGAGTAACCCTCGTTTCAGTCCTGTTTCATTGAACCGGTATAACCTACCATTTCATCCATGTCTATCTCATGAGATATAAAATCTTTACCCAATGCATTGGAGGGAGATATAGGTCCCACCCATCTTATAATGAATCCTTTCTTATGTGTGCCACATAAATCATAAATCATACATCCTCGCATAACACATGTAATAAAAATGGGATTCATGAAACATCATGACATCATAAAACAAATCATATAAGGTAAATGACTTCATAAAAATAATTCACTTACAACATAATCAAATAAATGTAATAATAGGTATAAAAACAGAACCCCTTTATTATCTTAGATGGAAAATAATTTTGATAAAACACTTGAACTCCATTCTTGAGAAAAAATATCCTTTCTTCTTCAAAAACATTTTTCCTTTCATAGCATGTCATACGACTTTAAAATAAAAGAAGTTGATTAAAAATAAACTTGAAAACTTGTAAAGAAAGCTTCTTGGAAATAATGTTTTAAAAATCCATTCATGTCGTATATATTAAAAAAAACATTCTTCGTACTTTTTTCGGAAAAGTCAAAAAGTACCTCGTACGGAAAAATGACAAAAGATTCCTTTCATATTCGTTACTAAAAACTCACCTAAGGGTAAAATTGGATTTAAACTATTGCAAGTGGATGGAAACAATATTACATATTGAGGGAACATGGATGTGGATGATAAAATACACCCCAGTAAATACTTACGAATAAACAATCTCGGATAAAAATGAGATTGTGATATTTCCCTTACCTTAGGTCCGACTTGCTTTGTAAGTGTCCGAACCTCCTCTTCTTTGAAGTGCCTCTTTGAGACCTCCTCTTAGGGCACTAAAATTGGTCTTTGAGGAAGACCAGAACCTCTAGGATGTTTTTAGGGAAGTGGAGAAGAGATTTTGGTAGGTTTTGGCCGAGCTTGAGTGCTCAAATTGGTGTGAGGAGGAGGGGGAGGAGGTGTCCTTTTATAAGGGAGGAGAGGGGCACCTTAGGAATATCTCAAAAAATTATTTTATATTAAAGTCAAAATCGGTTTATAATGGTTCCAAAGGGTCTTATTTCGAAGCTAAAGTGGGGATGGGTCGAAATCCTATCAACCAATAAGATTTAGACAAGTTTAGGGTATTATTTTAACCTTATCAATTAGATTTAACTCTAAGTTAAATAATTTAACTTTTACCGTGTCTTTTTGTTTTCTTTCACTATATGGTTAATACACTTACTATAACATGCCAAAAGAACCCCAAATTGTTTATTATTAATATATATATATCCTTATCTAAGTCATTTGGCCGAACCATAGATTTTTAGGAATAAAATAACAATTAATAATATAATATTTGATTTAAAAACTATTTTGTGTCAATTTTGACACTATTTGATATATGATTATTGTGGAAGTCATAACAGAATTATATGTTAGAACCAAGTTGATTCAATCACTAGTAATATATCATAGTAACCTTGAAAATTAGAGGAATTCCTAAAAAGTCTCAAATTACATTTATTTTGGTGTTTATAACATCAATTATGTCAATATTTCATTAATAAGATAAATACTGCATCATCATTGTGTCCTAAATAAATTAAATTATTTAATGTCTAAAAATTACAAATAAAATACCATTATGTAGGAAATCTTTTTATCTTTCTAATGAATATTTATAGTCGAATTTATCTTATGTATAACCCAATATTAAAAATGTTTTAGTAAATAAACATTGATTTTAACTCTTTTAACCCTTCTTTAAATAAATTAATAATAAATGTCCTAATCTAATCCAAGGGGGCCTAAATGGTCATATTTTATTCATAAGGTTGTTTTTGGTCGAATTACACTTATCCAATAGAATTAGGACATGTGTTAGGGTAATAGTAATATAATATTTACCCTTAGTTACCCTATTTACTATTAATCGTGGTAATAAAAAGTAAAAAGTTACTATTCACCAAAAATTATTTTCATCTCATTGAACCACATTTTAGTCCTTGATATTAACCGTGTCTGTCGGATTTTCGAAATCCCATTCACAGAAGCGGTAAAATTAAGTTTTATGCAAAATTCAGTTTTTAACCTACCACTTAGTGGTTTCACTATTCATCAAAAATTGAAAGTTTTCAGAAAAATACAAAAAATTAGGCCTAAGCTATATTTGATATTATGAACTCAAAAATGATTTCTATTTTACCAAATTCAAAACATATCAGTTGCATTAATTAATTTAAAAATTAATTCCCGTCGTCTAAACAAAAGGCGTGTTTTTAAGAGATAATAACTATCAAAAGATTGACACTTGTTTATAACTAGTTTAAATGTGAAATTACATCCAATGACCAACATTGTATTAAATTGTAAAAATATATTCTAAATATACTTTAAAACCACTCAAATTAATAATTTATTACTATTAATTATTTCTATTAAAAAAGTTTTTTTTAATTAAAATTTAGTAATTTTCACTATTCATCGGAATATGAAAGTTATCCGAAAAGTACCAAAATTTCACCTTAGGCTAAATTCGATACTCCGAATCCAAAAATGAAGTCCATTTTGAGAGCTAAAATTTATAAAATTTTAAAAGGTGGTTATGACTATTCATAATGGCTAGTTATAATAATATTTTAATAGCATATCGTTGTTTAGTGAAACTCGGTATTGCGTACTACACACGCTATCGAGGAAGGTCGCGATTGCGTGTAATGCAAGGCAAGTCAAGGATGCGTGTTGTGCAAGCTCCTTTTGGTGTAGCGTACAACACAAGACATTAGTGAAATAAAAAAAAATATTTTTCATAAAATCTCGGGCTATTACAATTCCATTCCAGAAGATATGAAATAGAAATGGAAGTAGCGTTCATGCGTACGTACGGCTTACCGTCTCCATGAACGGTGCATTTCATTTCTTACCTCTAAATGATTATGTAATATTATAAATGCATGTATGTACTGAATATATATGACATATATGATATCTACATCATGAATACTATTCCGTATATAATGAACCTTTGACCAAATTAACAACATGTAAGTGTAAGAAGTCTATTTTTGACTTAAGAACCAAATACAGACAAAATGAACATTATTAACTTAACTGATTACATGATGTTCATAAAATGGAATAAAAGGAATAATGAACTTGAAAAAGATTCATAAGCAAATAGAGATTAACTCAAGTTTATTATTCGAGAGATTAAATAACGGTCAGGTCAAGTCGGATACGAGGTATGGGACTTCGTCTCAATCTCCTTTCGTTGAGGCATATTTTATTTTATACACAACTTTCTTTTATACGGTGTATAAACCCCTTTGACTTTTACTTTTATTAAAAAGGAATCTTTTTATACGAAGCGTTTACTAAACGACAAAAGGGGAATGTTTTTGTCGTACGTATGCGGCGACAAGGACTTCTCTGCCGTCGTGACCGTTATTTGAGTTTCGGCTTCCTCTACAAGCCATACCTTCTTTTTAAAAGAAAAATAAATACGATGTTTTACTTTTATTTTATTTTAGTATTGAAAATGGATTTCATAATGTTTTTATATCAATGTGTTGTATTGATATCTCGTGATTGAAATGTGGAAATTTTATGTTTCCTTTATGCATGTTTTATGTTATGGTTCTTGGGCATTATTATGAAGACGGGTGGTTCCGTGATAAACTAAGGGCGGGTGGGCCCGTTATAGCTCTCCAATGCATTGGGTAACGCGAAGGAGTGAAACGTTAAGGTTTCTCCGAAGAGATTTTAGGGAATATACTGTGATGGGTATTCCAAACGTAACCAAGAGGGTTACTCCCTACATAAGAATGTTATGAATGCCTCAAGTTACCTTTATGTCTTTTGATTTCTATGATTTATTCATGATTTTATGAGGTATGTTAAAGTGCCTATGTTTTATGGGTAAAGTATGATTTCATTCTCATGTATATATGAACTCATGTTTCCTTTCCATGTTTTTTTTATAACCCATACTGAGTTTTTATGCTCATCCCAAGTTTTTGAAATGTTTTTCACAGGTCAAGGGAAAGGTACATGATAAGATGATAGAGTCAAGGATGGTTCAAGAAATAATCCATGTTTTATTTTAAATGTGTTTCCATTGATGGGAATGAAGAATACTATCTTTATGTAACCACTTTGTTTATATGTGGAATGTAATGCAAGTTTTATGATCTAATTCTCTAAAACTCTAAACCCGAAAAGATCCTCAATGTGTAATCTTGTAATAACTCAAGATTAAGTAAGGTTTAAGGCTGGGGCCTTATAGAAACTCATATTGAGAGGGGTGATAAAAGTGTGATAGGTAATGGATGTTCACGAACACATAAAAATTCTAGTGTGTGGGTGAACCTAAGTAGTACTGGTTCTAAAAAATTACTATCACCATAGTTTGGTTTTATGTTCGTTTGACACAGTGAATTGGAATTATTCTAGGAGTGGGTTTGGCATGGTATGAGTGTTTGTCACATTACTGGTGGATCCTAATTCTTGTTGAGAAAATGAATGTAGGAGTGGAAGTTTGGTGACCAAACCATGTAATTTCACTTAGAGTTAGTTTCTGGAATTTTTTTTGGTCATTAAAACCGAGACAATTCATCCAGTTATATGGAATCATGATAGGGATAAGGTTTTATAATGCGTTGGAATGAATGGTTAAGGATCTCGGGATAATTTTATTTGAAATTGGATAAATATTTTTTTGTGACATGGATGTTATGATGTTACAGCCTAGTTTGGAACATCATATAGGATATTATAGGAGTAGTTAAGTGATCTGATTTAAATCTAGTTTGTTCAGAATCAGGGTATAAGTTGTCAAATGGGAGTCATATTGTCATTTTGAGTGTAATCATGTGAACACTATATATTTTTTAGACTCAGTTAGTATGGGATTCACGATTTAGATGTTTCCATGACTTCTCGAGGATGAAAATAATTATTGTGGGGAGATTATAACACCCGAGATCAATGTAGTTTTGAAATCCCAAAGGTTTATAGAATATTTCCCATGGGGGGAGGGTTTATTTTGAGAACAAGTATTTTAGATGAAAATAAAACCATTGAGAATATGAAAATAATTAATTTCTACATGGTTTAATGATATGGTTTTATAAATTTTCATAAATGATATATTGAGGGTTTCTAGGTTGTTTGAGGTTTCTGAAGTTGTATTAGATATCTAGTAGCACGCCACTGACTAGTGGGTGTGGTGGAAAGTATCATAGACCCCTTACATATCCCAAAAGTTATCTATTAGGTCTCGTATAGTGGAGTATTATTTAGAGCTACCCTGTAATTTTAGTTTTAGGGATGTTGGGTGTTTTGACAGGGAGGGGGATTATGAGAGGCTATTATTGGTTTATTCCCCCTCTCGTTCCCTTCCTTTAATCCCAGTTAATTATGGATGAGTTTATATGGTTTCTGATTGAAATTTAAAGCATTTTTTAAACCCATTATACCAATTTGGTTGTATTTCAATATTTCCTATTTATTTCATTCAGTTTTGAATACTTTTTTCATGATTATTTATCTATAGAATGGTAAAATAAAATAATAATGATGTGAAATTTTTTATACTTTTTTATAGGGTATCCCAAGACATTGTTTTAATTCCATTTGAAGTGGTTTTGGTCAAGGTATATTTCTCATAATATTTAATAAATAAAATAAATTTAATTATTATTTTTAGAATCAGTTTCATATATTTTTTTTCTTTGAATGGTGTTAGGGTTGTGTGGTGAACCTTCAATAAGAGTTTAGTAATTGTTTTGGCTCAATGGTGGTGCTCAGTGAGTTTTCCAGTGATTATTCCACCATTCTATAAATAAAATAAATTATTATACATGTTTATGATTATTTATTTATAATTATTTTCATGAGATTTATTCTTTGGATAGTAGAAGATATCAGGGTTCCATGGATGTGTTTGGAAGAGGAATTCATGGGTTGGTCGAGTCCTTGGAAGAGGCCTGATGAAGCTCGATGAGGTGTTAAATTTGTGGTTGAGTTAGGTTACCCATTTAATTCAAGTTGAAATGTATTTAAATACATGAGAGTGCATGCCTGAGTGGTTTCATGGGATCTTCCATGGGGTTTAGGGACCATAAGTTCCCTTGGTATACGATATAGGAATCCACTTGTCCTCATATACATAAACATAGTGATCCTCAACAAATGGATGGTTTGGATTTACACAGTGATTATGTTTTCTAGTGGTGGGAGTTTCATTCGTTCGAGAATGAAACATTGGGAAGGTCTCTAGGTTTGTGATGAGGCATAGTTAAACTTGTTTGGGTTATATAGAGATTTTAGGTAAGAAAGTGAGTCATGGGGATAGATTATAAGGCTAGAGACTCTAAAAGGATTCATGGGTGGTGGAAAATACCACATGAGGTTGGATGTGAGTTTTTCTGCATGTGGTGAGGTGGATATGATGTTCATGATCTGACATCAAGATGTGAAGGGTGATTTTATTGACAATTAGACCCCACATGTTGAGCATAGTATTGGGTTGAATACATTGTCCTAAGACCATCCTGATGTAGCATGACTGAGAATTTGAGGGGCTTAGGCGAGGTGGGACCATGCCATGTAGTCTAACTCAAGGTAATTGTTTGGCTCGAAATTCCACTAGTGGGTGAGATGTATGAGGTGGTAGTAATCAGTAGGCACCATAGAGGTTCTAGATAACCCCTTGTAAACCATTCTCAGTGAGTTGATATTTATTGTGATGTGGGGCTAGGTTTTAAGGGACTAGACCCTTAGGATTAGTAAAAAAGCTATGTGGTATGTTCCAGTGTAACATCCTAGGTATTGATATTTTTTTCCATATTTAACGGTATTCCTGAATTAAATATTCCTATTAAACATATAAATTAAGTAATTTATAAAAACCATGAATATGAAATATTTTTATTAATCTCATTTCCTATAAGGTTATATTCAAAATATTATTTTTCAAATTATGTGAATATAATTGGACAAAATTAATTTAATTTCTGACTTCATCATGGCCAAAAAATATAATAATTTTTTTAATAATTTTCTAAAAATATTGGGTTTTTAATGAATATTTTAAAATCTCTTTTTAAGAACTGTATTTTTTAATATTTTAAATTATTTTTTTCAATTACAAAAAAATTATCATTAATTAATTTTCATTTAAATATTTTTTTTATTAGATTTTATACTTTAATATATTATAAAAACATTTTATAATTCTGAAGGTAATTTTTCAGAAAAAAAAACTTTTTTTGTTATGTTTTGTTGGATTAATTTTAAATTAAATATGAGATTTCTATATTTTTATAATTTATTAAGGGATTTAATATTTGGAATAAATTCTTCCAAATATATATAATAAGTCTCTTTAATTAATATATAATAAGAATACTAATCCTAGTAATTTTATTACAATAATAATGGTCAAATCAGGTAATTTAATTAACAAATAAAATGATAGAACCATTAAATAACCCAAGTACATGAAGTAAATCATATTTAATAAATATATATTGGCCATTATAATTCATGGGCATAATTAATAACAAATTTGGTCCATGTGGATGAGATTATGACCTTTATAGTATATTATTTAGTGAATTTTCAAACATGTCACAATATTATTTTAATTATGTGAAATATTTTTAATATTCGGTAATCTAGAAGATAAATTAAACTAAAAATAGTATTTGAAAATAAATAATTTTTTTCTTCATTATTATAATTTATTTTTAATTTTTATTATTGAAATAATTACCTTATATTCCTACACAACGCTGATGAAGTGATTATATAATTAATTAAATAACCCCAGATGATATTATAAATAATATACTAAATATAAATTGTGGTAAATAATGTGTCAAAACAATTTTCTAGTTTCTAATGACATTTGAGTGATATTTAAAAAATATTGGTTAATATTATATGTGTTTTATTGATTTTATTAATGTCAATGTAAAGATTACTTCATAAAATTTACATGATTGTTATTTTATAGTAATAATTATATAATATATTATTTAAAATTAAAAAATACATAAATTAATCAAAGTTATTTGGATAAGGTTTAATATAAATATTGTGGTCCATTTTTGGACTATTTATCATTTTATAGTATGTATAGTATCCCTCAAATAACACAAACCCAAATAGTCATGGAAATAGTTAAAGAGGTTAAATTAAGGGATGATAAGAAATGTTTTGGGTAGAAATATATTCAAATATTGTAAGATTTTATTTTATGAGGTGATTTAGACCCTTCTACATATTATATTTCGAATAAATCCCATTTTTATATTTTTAATTGAAAATTAATTTATATTAATTTAATATTTTCACGGATTCGATGAGTGACCCTTTCCACTCTTATAAAAGGGAACCTCTTATTTCTTTTTCATCACACATCAATACCCATTTAGTTCATAAAATCCTGAAAAAAACATTAATATAATTAATATCCTAATTCAATATTTATTTTTTTATTTATAACATTTTCGTTATTATTCTAAAGGTTTTAGGAAAAAGAGTTTTTTCCCGAGTAGATGTATAGTTTGTTTCTGTGAGTTTACTTTTTTTTTCTTCTTCAGACGAAAAGTACTTTTTTTATTACTAATGCCGAAGCATAGAGAATAAAGGACCTCCCTTCAAGGAGGTCGAAAGTGGTGGAGTCCGAGGGAGTCACCTTTCACTACAGTAAAGCACTCAAGGGGAAGGGAGTACAAACTATCAAAAATCACAACAGGCTCCTCCTGTCTGCCCAAGCGGGCGAGGGCATCAGCCGCAAAGTTTGCCTCCCTCCAACTGTGGTGAATAATCTGGCCTTGATTAGTATCTGTCTTGCACCTATGAATGAGATAACTCAAGTCCCACGGAATGCAGTGGTTCCCCTGAATCATCTTAACTAGAGACTCAGAATCAGACTCCACCTCTGACACTTGCATCCCTCTCCGCCTGCAAACCAACAAGCCAGATAGAAGAGCCCGAACCTCCGCACCCAAAGAATTCCCTGGACCATAAAAGGCACTGAACGCCAGTAGAACTGAGCCCCAACAATCTCTGAGCAGCCCTCCACCCCTCATCACCCCCCCCCCGAACAGGATCCATCAATGTTTAGCTTCAGACCCTGAGTCGGTGGCAACCACCTCACCCATCTCTCCTTTCCTTTACGTTGGGTGCATGGCCTATTGAGCAGGTTGCACACTGCCACTAAGGATAGACCTCCTTTAACCAGAGACGCTAGCTCAACAATAAGTGACTTCAACTGGACCTGCATAGACACCAATGATCTTTTGCTCCCCAGTCGAACCTGATTCCTCGCCTCCCAAAGCACCCAGTAGATCGCAACTAAGATGATGATTCTGACAGCCCGTTCCATTGCTCCATTCTCACTACCTGGAAGCCAGGCGGACAAGTAGTCCTGAATACAGTGTGACCCACCAATCGGGAAAGGGGAGTGATTGAAGAGAGACCATAGGTCGGAGGCCCATTGCCCTTGAAAGAACAGGTGGGTCATCGTTTCTGAGTTTGGCTGCTCACAACAGTAGCACCTGGAAACCATGCATACCCCTCTTCTCTGTATGTTATCCTCCGTAGGTATCTCTCTATTTAAGACCCTCCACACCAGAAAATTCATTCTCACCGGTAACTCCTTGCACCAAGCAGTTGGCCGCCTCTCCCCCGTAGTGGTTTCTCTCCGGAGGATTTCCCTGTAGCCTCCGACAGTGTACCTACCATTGCTAGTTTCCATGAAGCAACACCGGTCCGGCTCCTCGCTCATCACAATGCTTCCAAACAATTCGAGTTGGCTGGGATTAAGGGATGCCTGTATGAACTCATACCTGCCACTTGCCTCACTGAAAGAAATCCCCGGCGAAGGGCAACCCGGATACCCCAGCTTCTCCCCTGCCCAGTTGTCCTCCCAAAAGCTGATCTCCCCCCGACCAACAATCCACCTGGCATATCCAGTAAGTTTCTCAAGGTGAGAAAACATGCTCTTCGCTAAAACGGTCACGCCCTGCATGCGCATCTCCCCCGGCCAGCCATATCGCGTTCTGAAAAACTTTGCCCAGAGGGTCTCCCCTACAACGACTTCCCAGGCTAACCGCGCTTGCAATCCCATAATGGTAACTTCGACATCCCGAAGGCCGACTCCACCTTCCTCCACCGGCTGTGCCAGCCGCTTCCAAGATGCCCAGTGACATCGTCCTTCTGATTTTGCATCCCAAAGAAACGCGGAAAAGATACTTTTCATCCTCTCCACTGTGCCTTTCGGAGGTTTAATAACAGAGAAAACATGCATGGGCACGGACAAGAGAACGCTGTTAATGAGGACCACCCGCCCTCCAAATGACAGCATCTTGTTTTTCCAACTGAAAATCCTACCCCACAGCCGGTCCAGGATCTCATTGAAATTGTCCTTCTTGATTCGTCCACATGAAAGCGGCACCCCAAGGTACAACATAGGGAGACTTTTCTGCTTGCACCCCAAAATCTCCTGGATCGCCTTACACCTCCTCCCAGAACACATGTCCGAGATAAAAACATGACTCTTCAAAGGGTTAATAGACTGCCCACTAAACCTCCCATATCTGACCAACATGTCGCCAAGGTGCTTCAAGGATCTACTGCCCCCATTCAAAAAAATTAGGATATCATCTGCAAACATCAGATGTGAGATGTAGCTAGCATTCCTTCTCCCATAGAATGGTTTCAACCTGCCCTCCGAGAAGCCACTAACCAAATTTCTGGACAATGCATCCTGTGCCAGAACAAAAATTGTGGGGGACAACGGGTCCCCCTGTCTAACACCTCAGACATATTTAAAGAAACCAAAGCACTTTCCCATCAAAGAAACCGAAAGCCAAGGAGAAGAGTAGCACCTGAAGCAGAGGTCACAAAACCATTCTTGAAAGCCAAACGCCCTCATGACCCGAATGATGAAACTCCATTCAACTCTATCATATGCTTTGTTCATGTCAAATTGGTAAATAATGTTCGATCCCACGGTGCGCTTGTTAATATCATGTACCAACTCACTTGCTATGCCAACCGCCCCCTGAATGCTTCGGCCCTGAATAAAACCGTGCTGCTCCATCGAAACCATCCTAGGTATCATTCCAGCCAGCCTCCTGTTGATGACCGTGGCCAGCAATTTATAAGACACATTGCAGAGACAAATAGGCCGGAAATATTTCAAGAGACTAGGTTCCTTGATCTTAGGAACCAACACCACCCGAGATGCAGAGACACCCTTTATCAGTGACCCACCACCAAAAAAATCCTGAATCGCATGCACAACCTGCGGCCCCACTATTTCCCATGCTGCACTGAAGGAGGAAGCCGGAAAACCATCAGGTCCGGGGGCACTCTCCTGCGGCATGCTTCTCAAAGCTTCCCTGATCGCGTCTTCGTTAGGGATAGCGGACAGCGTAACATTCTCCATTTCATTAACCAACGTGGGAATGCAATGCAGGAAGTCATGGTGATCTGCCACGTCCCTCTCAAAGCTCGACGTATCCCTCCCAGCCAGTAAGCTCTCAAAATGTTCCAACGCCAAATGTCCAACAATGTTCACATCAGACGTGTAGGACCCGTCCTCAAGCTTTAGATTAATCTTCATGCTTCTTTTCTCCTTGATGCAGGCCTGAAAGAAGGCTGTGTTGCGATCGCCCTCCCTAAGCCAACGAACCCGAGACCTCTGCTTGTAGACATTCTCCATTTCTACAAGTTTCTCAGCAAGCATGATCTTTTTATCACATAAAATAACAAAATCATTCTCGTCCCAGACCTCCTGTAGAGACTCTTCCAGTCTCCCCACCTCAACCTGTAAACCCGCCACTCCATTGGCAGGGTCCGGTTGTCTGGTTAGCCAGTCTTTAACATCCTGTTTAAAGCGTTTGAGACGGTTCACAAGCCCTCCCCATGACCGTTCCTTCTCCTCCTTCATCCAGGAAGCTTTCAGCATCTGCATGAACTCCGGGTCGCGATGCCATTCGCTAGAGTAATGGAAGGACCTGCCCAGCACGGTTTCACGCCGTACCTCGATCAGGAGAGGGGCATGATCAGAGAGTAAACGTGGAAGATGCGTTACTGAAGTGCTTGAGAACAGGTCTAGTCCATAAACATTAGTGAGACACCTGTCCAGCCTACTCCAGTAAAAATAATTCTATAATAATAACTACAATGTCCTAAATATAATTATATTTTATTATGTCATTGGAATTATCTATATCCATCTCCACTTCTAATAACTGATGAAATAGTTTATCGCTCCTGTGTATAGTAGACTACTTCTTCATGAACTGGTATAATTAGTTTTCAAAAAACATTTCTCATGGATGGATAATATTGATGGAATTAATGTTAATATATGATCACAATGAAATATTTTTAAATCATATACTGTAATATATAATTTATGTTCTTTCCTTTCCTTGTTGAGAAAAATGATAATGTCATTCATCGGTACGTGTAGAATACCACCTCAACAAAGTGACATGATTGGTTTTCCATAACTATATCACATGAATGATACATATAAGTGAATTTATATTATTAATATGAAATTTATGATATTATTATAATTATATATAGATAAAATAATACTTACATTATTTCCATAATGATTTCTGAAAACCGGAATCGTTACTCATTGATATGTATGACATGTCGTCTCTATGATTGTAACATAGTTAATTTTTCATGATTATCTGTAATTTTTCGATTCAAAATTTTAATTGAATTATCTATGTTAAAATTATTTTTTAAATATTTTTCTTGAGATGGTGTAATAATGAATACATTTACAATATTCAACATACCTTTGTCAATTGGGACTTACAAATCAGATGTCATCAAATTATCCAAAGTGAACTTAATTAATTGAGTAATTGTATATAACATTGAATTTAAAAAATAATGGATTAATGAACATGAGAAAAGTAGTTACACCATTAAAAATTGATAATTTTTTCTTTTTAATGATGATAAAATATGACCATGAAATCTCATACTCTAGGGAAGGGAAATTCATTTTAAACATGTCTTTAAATGTTCTTCTTTTAGCTATTTGTACAAATATAAATGGAATATGTTTTTCAAAAAATATATAAATAATGGTATTTCCTTCCATCATGATGATTAAATACATTAATGATTGTGTTAAATTATTTCACATTTCTTTTCAAAGAAATTGGTTTTTTATTATACAATGTGTTTTATGATTTTAAATGTGATTTTTAAAATAAAGGGTTTTATAGATATCTGAATAAAAAATCACATGGGATTAAAATGGTTTTGAAGGTTTTTATTCATCATATTTTCCGTGTACATTATTTATGAATATTTTATCCCCATTATAGATAACATGTGATCTATAAAAAACATATACAATGGGTTGATCCCCATTATAGGTAATGGATGAGCCCGATTTAAATTGTACAAAGGGTAGAGCCCCATTATAGATCATATGTGAGTTTGACATAACTTATAATAGTGGGTGAGAGACATTATATCTCATTAAAAATAGTTAATCCCATCATAGAAAATAGGAAGTGTGTACGCCATTATATCACATCGATGCCTTTTTTTGCTATTAAGTTGTAAAGATAATTCTTTGTATGTCACCCATATATACATTACAATTGAAATGGTTTTGATATGGTTTTATGAATATGATTCTAAATCTCTTCAAAAAAAGGATTTCATATTATTTCAACAGGGTTTTATGGTATTATTTTTGAAAAATATTTTGTGCATTTTTCATGTGGAAATGTTTTATTTTATAAACACAAAGAAATTTTAATATAAAAAAGAAAATTGCAATGGTTTTAATGGTTTCACTGAACTACCATGTTTCTTCTTTTATGTACCTTACTAAAAAATTTACTTGGATTCCAAAATTTCCAAATTTTTTCAATATGTTTTAATTATGGGTAAATTTAAAAAATTGATTTCATGATTAAATTTGTGAAGAATATTCATCAATGTAATTCATGTTTTGTTTTTAAATTTTAATATTTTGACAAAAATTGATATTGGGTAAAAGTGAATATATTATAATATATGAGTTATTATGTATGATTCATGAATTAATTCTTTTAATCTCTAAACCCAAAAAATATCCTCATGATTCTAAGAAATTGAATTTTAGTTCACATGAACTAGAACATCAAATGCATAAGTTCTGGTCATTTTAATTGTTATTAGAGGTCTATTTAGATAACATTAGTGATTAGGATATTGTTAATATAACACGATTAAAATATTTTACCAAATCTATAAGTTTAAATGATATAGAATTCGATTATTAACATGTTTCTTCAACTAAACATTGTTTGTTTAGAATATTTTTCAACATAGGAAAATAGGGAAGTTGTACTAAGACGGTTCCAAGAGGGAAATATCCTTCAAAATATTTTCAAAGAAATTATTGGAGTAATAAATGATAAATTTATTATAGTAATACAATAGTTGATTAAATATATAAAAGGTGGTGAAATAATTTCTTGGGTGGAGTGAGATCTACCACAAAAGAATATTTAATTAGGAGATCATTATATGAGACATTATCCCCCATCATTCTGTGGATCATATGACCCTGTGGTAGATGAATAATTGATCAATGGCATGGAATGTATATTTGATGTCATGGTATGTTCTAATCATCAAATTTTATCTCTATACATTTATCATAGTAATGATTATGTGAATGGATAGTGGTATTTGGTTATGAATATGGAAGATAAATATGATACTGATTCTTCGTAATTGGACACAATTATGGACATTTTCTAGGATAAACGTTTCGCTAATGTTATTTAGAGTATGATAGAGAAATTAATTATTTGAATTTATGAAAATGGATTAACATTTAGTGAAATATTATGAAGATAATTTCATAAAGTTTTATAGTTATATATCATATTTAATTCAGGATAGTGGTAGTAAAATTAATATATTTTACACTGCATTGAAACCATCATTATGAAGATTCTTGGTTACACTAAAATTTAAATTTCATTATAACATTATTTGTTGATATGAGAATGTAGAGAAGGATTTTTAAAAAAATTATATTCCATGATATGACAAGAAAATGAAATAGTCTGGGGGCGGGGAATGGAAAAATATCTAACTAAGATGTCTGGATGTTGGCCCAAAAATTGATCTAAGTGCTGTAGAATAATTTTTTGAGAAATGTATTTTGGTGGAATTTAAGTTTAACTGGTGTGTAATTTCTATTCATAGGGTTTTTGACAGTAAAGAAAAGAATCCTAGAAAATATATGAATAATATATTATATTTCCATTAAATAAAGATATTTTCTAACTATAATGACATGAAAATTTATGTTAACTTGTGTCCAATATTACTTAATCTTGTAAGAAATCATCTTGATCAAATGAAAAAATGGGTGTAAAGATCTTTTTATATGGGTTCAATTGATATTGGAAAATCCTGGGAATTGGTGAAGGATCCATTTAGCACAATATTATCCAAAGTATGATCATATGCATAATTAATTAGGAACCTCTAATTTCATGTTATATACAATGGAAATAATTTGCAATAAATTAATTGAGTATTTAAAAAAAATTGGGAACATAAAATACTTAAATTTATGAAAATTTAATTTTAGGACAACACATTTACTTTTTAAGGAAACATGTTTAAAGGTATTTATAGCATTTTTTTATTATATGATCTCTGATTTTGAGGTAATTTTGGGTTGTTTCAATTTGGGAATTTTGTTTTATCAAAAAATAATTTAGTGATAAATTTTATTTCAGAATAATATTTACTTTTAGGATCTTTTTATTGTATTATTTGATTTTATTTCTGAAATAACTGATGAATATCATTTTGGAAGCATATCTACTTTTAGAATGTATTAAGGTGATTCAGGTTATTTTTAGAAATTGATAGAATATATTAAAGATTATGTGACTTGATAAATTATAATCCATAAAAATATTAATAGTTAATGGTTCCATTTTTATCATAAATTTTAAAATTAGTCAAGGATGTATATAATATAAAATTATTAGGTTATTTTTTATCTTTCATGATTATTGTGGAATATTTTAAGAAATTTATTGAATCATATAAGTGAATTATAGATATTATAATTTTATTTCAAAGATTAATGTAGTTTCTATTCATTTAATGGATTATTATTTATAGGTTAACTATCATACCTTGTAGGAACCCTTTTAAATTTACATAATTAATAAGGACAGAATTAATAGAGAGTTATTATTTTTGGGATTTTATGATCCCTTGATATTTATGCTTTTATATTAGACATGAAAAAAAATCATCTTGATTACTCATCATTTGGAAAAAGTGGGATTGGGGTGTAAATTGATTAATGGATAAAATTATAATTTTCAGGTAAGTATATATTTATATGTTATTATTCTATTTAGAAAATTAATTCATGATTTTCAGGAAATGGACCTTGAAACAAAAGTATCATTATTTTACTTTTATAACTATTAAATAAATATCCATTAAACCAATCATAGATTTATGATTTTGTAATGGTTAAAATTATCAAGAACATTTTCTCCATCAATATCTTTTAGTCCTTGGGAATTATCATTTCCCATACATAACAATATTTTATTATATGTAATCATAGTATCTGTTTTTCTATATTACCTTCATACTTCCTTTTATCTCTTTTTAAGTGTTATTTTCATTGTTCCTTTTTATAATGTGGGTTTTAAACAAAGGTATTTTGAAAATCCGATCCATGGTAAATGAGATTAAATTTAGAATTGTGTAGAAACTATTTCCAAAAGAGGATTGTGAGAATGTAGCAACCCAAGTACTGGTTGAATAATTATTTTTCATATTCCATAGTATTTGTTAATTAATGTTTTATATTTGATATAAATATATTATGAAATTCATAAAAATAAAAAATCATATAGTTGTATTAAATAATTTTTTATTATATTATATTTAAAATACTAATTTTACAATAATATAATTTTTATTTGATTAAATAAACTAAATTTTTTAATTCATAATGTAATATAATCTAAGAATGAATTTTGGAGACTTTTATGAAAATATTGATTTTACAATGAATAATTAAAAATTCTATATGTTATAATAAACAATATTATATTTAAAGGGTAAAATTGGGTTTTCGATTCATTTTAGATTTTCATTAATGAATTGTTATTTTAATTAAACAAATTGTTTTTTAAAGGTATTTTATACATTATGTTTGTACAAAAATATTTTATATTTAAAAAGGGTATTTTTCATGAAAATAAATTACACATAATGTTTAATAAATATTATTTAGTGATCATATCACTTATATATTCATAAATAGTCAGAATAAATAGATTTTGGACCACATTGATGTGATTATGACAATTTTAGTATTTTATTTATTTAAAACTCAAACATATCAAACTCTTGTTTTTAATACTATAATATATTTAATATGGTGGTATCGAGTGGATATGTTTAGCTCTATGTATTAATTACAATGATAAAATATTTTTCTTCATTTTTTTTATTCTTTCTAACATTCAGTAAACAAATCATTAGCATCGACAACTTCACAACTCTGATGTAGTACTTATATAATTCATGTAAAAAATAAAATAAATGATATTAAAAATTTTCCAATAAAAACACAATGAGATAAATAATGTGATAATATAATTTTGAAGATGAAATTAACATGTTTGGTGTATGTTAATTTTTTTTAATTTTAGGTTTTATATTGAATTTATTGAAGTCATTGTGATGAAAATCTCTTAAAATTTACATTATTGATCTTTTATAAATAATAATAATTTTAAAAATGATATATAATTCATAAAACACTTATGTTCTACCAAGTTATTTTCATATGGTTTAAAATATAAAATAAGGATAATTATTGCGTTCTTTTATTCTATTTTATCTCCATTTACAATCAATGAGTAAAAATAAATATTATCAGCGTAATTGTTGAAGGGGTTAAATAAGGGTTAAAACAAAATGATAAGATTATAACTGTAGTAAAAACATGTACAATTTTTATTGGATCTAAGGATGTGTATAAATAATATTATTATTTTCTAAATAACACACTTTGTATACATTAGGAAATAATAATTATTTTATATCATTTTTTTAGGGAATTCCTAGAATTCCTCACCCCTCCCTTATTAAAAGAACCCCTTCTTATCATTTATTAACAGTTAATGACAAATTTTTTGGAAACATACCTACCGAAATACAATCCTATAATTGTTCATTAGATTATTTATGTCTTTTTTAGACATTACGCCATCGTTAATTGTCTTATGTTATTAAAAATGATATTTCCCAAAAATGACTTATAGTTTTTAACTACATATTTTTTGTTTCATTTCGTATTAAAATTTTATCAAACCTTATTCATCCATGAAATAGAAATAACTCAAGTATCCTCCTTAGACATATATTTTATCATGTATGTGTAATAACCTTTATATACCTACAATTATATCATGTTAGAAAAAACACATCGTTCATGTGTACGGTAGACTACAATCTCGTGAACTGACATTAATCAGTTTCTTTCATTATCTATCGTGGATGGACTATAATTATGTATTTAATTTTTTTATAATAGATATTGATGACATATTTATCATCGTTAAAAATTTTTATTTCATTTACATTATTACATTTTCATCCACAAAAAATTAAAATGTCGTTCGTGTGTATGTATGGACACCACTTCAATGAAGTGATGCGGTTTGTTTTTGCATAAATAAAATGCATGAATGACATATATATATATATGTGTGTGTGTCTGTGTGTGTGTGTAATAAAATAATTTAGATTATATTTATGATATTATTATAAATCTCTAATGATATAATAATACATACTATCTTTCCATAGTGGTTGTTGGAAAATGGGAACATTACTCACGCATACATATGGCCTACCATCTCTATTATTATAATGTAGTTCTTTATTCATAACCATTTTTTGAGTATGTATTTACAATTATTATTATTATATATAATGATAATTATTTCATGAATATAATTATATATATGTGGTATTAATGACCAATTTTACCATAGTCATCATGCGTAATCCATTTTAAACTTATGATCCTGAAATCATCAAAATATATGAGGTGAAGTTCATTAATTTAGTAATTGTATATATAATGATATTGAATTAACTAAATGAATAAGGAATATAAAAAAGGTTCTTAATAAGTTATTAATTAACATATTTGTATTATTTATGAATTTATACAACATACTAGACGATTCACATGCAAGGTAAGAAATGATTTTTTAAAAACATTCCTTTCAGGTTCCTCGTTCAACTCTTTTTACGAAAGTCCAATGAATGTATTTTTTGAACATATAATTAATGAGAGGATTTTCTAACCATCATGAATGTTCAATACATTAATATATCATTTTTTCAAATTTTCTTCAAATGAAATGGTTTTTTTATAATTTGTGATGTTATTATATATTAAAATTGAATTTTAAAATAAAATGGAATTTTCATATCCAAATGTGTTTTTTAAATGGGAGTAAAAGATTTTTCAAGGGTTAAATTCATGATATATTAATTTGATATAATTTAATAAAATTTGATCCCAATTATATTTAATGATTGATCCCAATATAACTTATACATTGAGTTGATCCCCAATATATCTCATTAGTGATTGTTAAATAATAAATATAATGGTTTTTGCCTTATTATATTTCAATAGTGGCCAAAATATATCATATACACATGGTTGATGCCTATTATAGCTCAAAAAGAACTATTGATCCCAATATATATTTTATAAATGGTGATACCCATTGTTCCTCTCTAATGCATTTGGTAAGGATTATTTTCCCATGATAATTTTATTGTAAGTGGCTCATCTAGTTAATCCAATGGAAAGGTTATTTATATGATTTATTAATTTGATTCTCTAAATTTAGGAAAATGGGAATTTATTATCTTGTAATGGGGATATAAGGTTTTATTTGAGGAAAAAAGGTTTTTTGTATTTCATGTGGAAATATTTTAATCTATATACTCAATAAACATCAATTATTAATGTAAAAAGTACATGGGAATACATGTTATTCAATCGAAGAATGGATTTATTCTTTTTTATGACCCTTAATAAAATTTTTGTGATTTTCTCACATTTTTATAATTTATTTAATAGTTTTTAAGGATGGGTAAAAGAAAAAGAGAAGTCATGTTTAATTTCATGAATATTTTTCATGAAACAAAAATCATTATTTCTCTAAAAGATTTATATTGTGAAAATTGGATTTTTAGAAGAAGTTCTTAATTATAATATATGATCATTTATGTGTGATTTATGACCTAATTATTCATTAATACGAATCTAAAAGATCTTTATTATTGTAATAATGTGAAGTCTAGTTTATAGGAACTAGAATATGATATTCCTAAGGTTGGATCCTTATAAGAAGCAATATTTGAGAAAAATAGTTAGACCTTTCATTTTGGTGAAATTGGTTGCAATACTTGTGGTTACAACACTTGAGGTTGAAAGATTATTTGGAGTGCTTATAGATATCCCTAGTGACTATTGGTATGGTTTAGTGTGTTTTGATACATTTTCTATGAGGATCTAGTTGGTTGATGATTTATCCTAGCTCTATTGCGAATCAGGGGGAAGCCCTTTCCATGCATGTATTATGGTGGTGTGATAGTCTCCTTGAGTTTACAGAGATTGTTTTTTATGATGGACCTCACTATTACATAAAAGTATTGTTTCTTGGATTATCATTTGATAAACCTTTGAGTGTCGATTGAGGGACATTTTCATGAATGGGATGGGTTAGAGGGATGATATTCTTAATTATGTGGGGACGGGAAAGTGTGATGGACCTCCACAGTGTATATGGGGATAGGATGAATTGTGACTATGAGGTGGTTCCCAAAAATTAGGTTATGTGAATTTCATAATGATCGTTGGGATAGAGTGCATTTTTTTGGCCTTGTAATGTATTTGTTCTATGACTACCAAGGGTGTAGTGTTGTGGTTTGATGGAAGGCTAACTGAATTTCATAATTATATTAGGGGTGGGAAAATCATTTAAATGTATGGACACTTCCATTTTATCTATGATATAAGTTGATAGTTTTAATAATAGCCCACCCATAGAATTATAAAAATGGTACAAGAACTAGTATAAAGGAAATATTCCATGGTTGGATTATGACATCTCATCTTATTAGTTTTGGTTAGGTTCAAGGTGGCATGGTTAAAACAAAATTTCCTCCCAAGAAAGTGTGTATCAACCTAGTAAATTTCAAAATTAATCATATTCATATCTTATAATTATTAATTATTTATACATTATATATTTGTATTCATTAATGAAATATTATGTAATTTTTCTGTCGAACATTAATGGATTCTTTTCTAACCAAATTTTTTTTAAAAAATTTATATATATATATTTATGAGATTTATTTTAAAATTATAAAATTATAATTTTACCAAATTATATTCATTTTATAATCTGTGATGTCAATTTTTGAGAATAATGAATTGTCAAAAACATTAATAAAATGTTTTATTTTTAAATGAATATATGAAAATAATTATTTTTCAAAAAAAAACTACATTTAATTTAAAGTATATACAAAGAAAAAATTGTATTTTAGATTAATTTTAATTTTTTATTATTTTTTTATAAATCATAATGAAATATATTTTATTCGATAAAAATTACAAAAAAATTGTTATGAGAACATTTTTACAATTAAAAAGGATGTTTTCTGAATAAACGGTTTTCATCATGTTTTGTGGGTCTCATTTTTTATTAAATTACACAACTTCTATTATTATTTTTTATAATTTTTATTAATTATATTTAATAATAATTAATTTTATTTAATTATTTCTATTTAATGTTTGTTCATAATAAATAGTACAAAAATTAAAAAATGATTACCATGGTTATTTTTAAAACCGATTTACTGGGGGTTTAACTAAAATAAAACATATTAAAATGACATTAAAATATATTAATAAAATATTATAGTAATATTTTTACAATATAAAACTCCATGTTTTTATTTATTTTATCAGTAAAATATTTTAGTCATTTTACAAATTTGAAGTGTGTCCCCTCCCCCACTTATCAAAGGACTTCCAATATCCTCTCCACTCCACACATCAAAAAACTTTTGAATCGTGAAATAACTATATAAATCCATTAATATAATCAATATACAAGATATAGATGTGTTATTTTTTGGTGATTACAAACCTTATTAGTCTTGAGGTGCAATACAATTGTGGCTCTCCGAAGAAGAAGTATATATTTTAATAGAAGTTTTTAATCATATTTCATATTCTACCATCCAAAAATAATCTATCATGGTAAAATAATAATTTTATTATATTAAATATAATTATATTTCATTATTTTGATCAAATAACCTATATCAATATCATATTCATTCTAATGGTAATTTAATCATTCATTAATGTCTTTGGGTGAATACCACCTCACGAACCAATGCGATTAATTTTCCATAACCACCTCTCAATAATGGTTATATTGACTAGTTTATATATTTGTATTATAATTATGACATATTTTTAAATACTTAACAATAATATATCATATGTTTTCTTACCTTTCCATCCATATAAAAATGATAATTTCATTCATCCATATATATATATTACAACCTTAATGAAATGATGTGATTAGTTTTTCATCTTCACATCAAATAGATGGTATATATACATGTATTTAAAGTGATTATAATATATTTATGACAAAATCATAATTATTTAATGTTAATATAATTTTTATTTTCATTCAATCATGTTCATTAAAAAAATAAATTTAACTCTTCTGTACGTTGGACATGTCATCTCCCCAAATGTAACATATTTTAATTTTCCAATCCATTAATCATAAATACTATGAAATGTATAAAAAATATGAATTCAATAATAAATAAATTATTATAATTCTAGAAAATATGAAATAATTAATTTTTGACCTTATTCAACATATCTATTTTTTCAATTATGAACCAAACATCATGAAAATACCTGATGTCGGCATTAACTGACTATATAATTAAATATGTCATTAAAATAATTAAAATGTTTTAATGTTTTATATAAAATTTATTTAAAATGGTGTATATTCATCCATTTTTCATTTATTATTTCGAAATATTAATAATTCATTAAATTTTAATTTTTAATATAAATTATTTCATCTGTAGGTGTTTGACATTAATGTTAGAAGAGGTAATGGTTTTGTAATTCAATCATCGTTCATTGGTTTATAAAATATCTTCATAGCTTATATTGTGAATGGATTATTTGTGAAATAGATTTTTTTTTAATTTTTCATTTACTATCACGAACCCCTCCATACAAGGTATACCCCTTCAGGAACTGTAATGGGAAAAAGAGATATAATTTCCCCCATGTCCCACCTTAAGTAGGCCCCAGGTTAGAGACTAACACCAAGGATATTGTAAACACATAGATGAGAGGCATTTCACTCTAGGAGACATCATGTGATAGAGAGAGATAAGAAACAAACCAACCAACTCATACTCAAACTACAATATAAAAGAAACCCATGTGAACATATGTAATGTCATACAAGAATTAATATTGCTAGAAATGAAAAATAAATGTACCAAAAAATAGTTGAATGGTAGAGACCATGATGTACAAAAAACTCCCACAAAAAACCCAAGCTACTAGAAGTCTTCCTAATATCCATCCTACAACATGTTACTTGAAAACAATTTATATACCCTAGGGTGAGAAAAAATAATACCCATAAGGATCCTCTTTGTATCCTCTCATTAAAAAGTAATGAAATCATACTTGAGAGGAGTGAACAAAAAGGGAATCTAACTCATCACCTAAACAGGTATACTATGTTCCCATCCTCACCATGGACACATTCACCAAGAATTTCATACATATGTATATAATATAATAATGATAATATAGGTTTCCATACTACCCCTTACCAATTATTCATCCAGTATTCCCCAACATAAAACATCCTCAGTATCTCACTGCAAAAAATACAAGTCTGTAGACACCTGGGCAAAGCACCACAACACACACCTCATGTTTAAACATACGCCTCGTCTATCACACTACCACAGCTATGTAACCAATGATACCAGGTAGTTTTCAGGAGACACCACATCCCTCATAATGTGAATTATGCATTCGGTATTAGAACTCAATCAATTACAAAACATACACTAATAAAGGATACACAATCCATCACGTCCCATACACGTTGTACATATACTATCCTTTAGATAACTATATCCTGAATATATATGTGTGAATAACCACAAGCCATTACAGCACTGTACAGACATATATGGGTAAAACTAACAATCGTTCACACCTACACAAGTAACTACCAATAGATGAGAGTGTGTCCAAAGGGATTTTCATCCATCCATCTTCCCATGCGGATGTTAGGTAAAACACCCTCCCCCCCACCCCAACCCTAATGCTCAGAATCCCTATGGTGTCAATTTACATAACTGACAAGGTGGATTCACTTAAAGAAACAAAAAATTGTACATGATAAAATATATCTCACAATCACACTATGGGAATAACCTAATTTTAGTCTCAACTACAGATAAATTATCTTGAGCTCTTGGCGACCACTGCTAAGACTAGATATCCCATAAGCACACAACCATTTAAATATCAATATTAAGTTACATTATCCCTTTTTATCAATTTCACTTTAAATTAATTAATTCTTTTTTCATTAATTAAGCATCTTCATTTCCACCCAAATTTACATTATGATCATAATAAAGTTCCATTACCTCTAGGTATAACCAAAACAATTCTACAGTTTCTCAAAAATATATCCTCAGCATTACATCCCAGAAATCTCCAACCTCATGGGTTAAACATTTATCCGTTTATTAAAAACATTATCACATTCCATATATCCATATCTACAGGTGTTCTAGGAAGACATTATAAGATGCCAAACACAAGGGGCACAACACGGTGAGTAGATGAACTATTTTTCGAGACTTTTCCACCTATTGAATAAGTATAGACCCATCTATCCTCATTTAGAAAAAAATGCACATGGAATAACCCACATGTTTTCACCTAATTTGGTAGGAGTGTATGAAAAACCATATACGTCAAGTAGTGGGGAATGTAAATTAGATAAAAAAATAACAGACTCAAGAAATCATCAAACATTTATATCAACTAGTAAGCCTAGAATCAACCTTTTTCATCATCTATGTTGTCCTCCCTGACATAAACATGCATAAAACAATGCATCTAACCACTCTAGGAATCAGCTTAAACCACAACCATTGGGCCTTTACGGCCCCACATACGACAATAACCATCTAGGATCATCCATCCCAAGCTCACATCACATCAAAAGTACTAGGAAAGAAACATGAAACTGGGATCTTGGCTCTCAACAAGGAATTCAGACTTCCCACACAACAAGCTCTCATGGATCCAGAGCACATGGAACTATACCTTACAAGAAAATGGGTGACTCTGGCCCCAAAATGAAATTATATTTAATCTCACAACTAGTTCCTTGTTATATATTGAATTCACAAATTCATTATTCACATGTTCTAACTATAAACAACCTAAACGAAAATCTATTACAACTATCAAAGATTAACTAAATAATTAATTTAACATCATTTAATATATTTATCTACAGAACCAACATGCTTCAATTTCACCAACCAATTCAATTAAATATCCACATCAACATAAATTTGATTATCATTAAATTACATCAGAAACTAGATTCATTAACATATTTATTTAATCTTAATCCAAATAATTACTAATCTATCTGAACTTTATATTCTATATAAACTTTCAATCAAGAAAATTCTAAAACAAGAATTCATAAATATCAAACTATCTTGAAAAAATGGGCAAACTGTTTTAATTTTATAAATAAACAGTATTGATATGTTATCAATGCCAATTCATTAATCCAGTTTAAATACATATTATGTCAATTTCATTATGAAAAAAGGTGTTAATTCATGGTAGATATATGATTTAATGTAAATAAATAGAGAATAAATTAATCTCCTATCCCCAAAGGTCATCAACTTTCTTTTCTCAAGAAAGGATCAATGTAATGGATCACATTCACCATTACCCCCAAAAACTACATCAACCTGAGGACGTTGTGACATCACTTCACCCACAAAAAACAATATAAACGCCTTTAGAAACATGGAGATCATGTTCCATCACATGTAAAGGAGGAAAATGAGGAAATTTTTTTGAGGAATCCACAATAACAAATGTAAATCATACATTTGAAGAAGAGATAAACGTCACTTCTTGGTTACACCAAAACAGTGGGTACAAATGTAGTTGAAAAAATTCCCAGGGAAATATGATCCAAGTATTTTAATTTGATCCCACAACTCTAGGGTTTGTATTCTCATTTAAAAAAGAAAAATGAGATAAAACAATAAGGGAAAAAGGCATCTTAACCTTTTAAAAATATAAATGGAACCGTAGTTTATAAGCGCTTTTGATTTTCCATTAAAGGTTGATCTAGTCAATATTACATGTTATGACCATTTAAGAACCCTAGATCCTTAGGAATGTTTATTGAGAAGTTAGGGGCTTTGAATTAGCCTAAAATTTCATAAATAATGCTTTTAAAGCAGTTTACAACAATGATAACGTCAAAGGGGATAAACTATAGGATGCTAAAATTACTATTCACAACCCACCATTGGATGACTCACCAATCCTGGAAACACTATTCACAACCCATCGTTAATAGACTCACTGGTCCATCCTCATTGATCCTAGAAATATATTCAAAACCTACCATTGGATGACTCACCATACCTAGAAACACTATTCACAACCTACCATTAGGTGACTCACCACTCTTAACACACTAGTTCTAGAAACTCTATTCACAAACTATTGTTGGATGACATATCGGTCCTAGAAACAATGTTCATAAAACTGGAAATTTTTGCAAAGTGTTATAAGTATTCACCTAGACCTCCAAAAAACCTCAAAACCATATTTTCACAATGTATGGGACCAGAGACCCTGGCATTACACCAGATACCTCTCAATATATTCTCACCCTCATGAATACAAAACCAGCACAAAAAATGGAAAAAATGGGCCCGGAAAACCGCCATAAAAGATACCTCTCAAAGCTCTTTCCACCTTAAGTGCTCAACTAATTCATCAAGGAACAACGTGAAACCACATGACAACCACACCTAGTTCCTAAAAACATTCCCATATGAATATAATTCTCAAAAGAAGGAAATCCAAAATAATAAATAATATTAAATCATCTCATGAATGGGAAGGGTCTTCCACCACCAACGGAATAACATTACAAGAGAAGATCTAGTCATCAAAAATAATTTGTTATTGAGTGTGTATTTGTGACTCTCATTCTTATGTACTCTCCTCCATTCCACCGTTCCACTATAAGAAACAAACTAATGGGATAGAACACCCATGAAACACCTTCTCTTGGTGTTTCGGGATCTCTACAGGCTGCTCCTCGAACGTCACATCATCAGCAACTTTGATCTCGCTCAAATTGATGACGTTAGCATTGTCGTGAAGGTAATGACAGGGTTGCGACATGTGGAAAACATCATCTTTCCAACTCATCTATGGGGGATGTGATACCCAATACTCCATGGCTCCAACACTAGTGAACACTTATCATGTTTTGAAACACCAGGTAGAATTCCTACACTCATGGCCAACCCATTTATTCCCATGATATGGAGTCACATTCATAAACACATGATCCTCAATTCAAAAATCCCTTGGACTCCTCATATTATTGACATAGGGATTCTGAAGATCCTACACTACCTTCATCCCCTCACGAGTCACCAGAACCATCTTAGTCATAGTCTCCACCATTTTCAGCTTGAAAATTGTTGACTCTCTGACCCTAGTCTAGCAGAACAGATAAAGGAATGTTCATCCATAACATGGTTCAAACAGTTCCATATCAAAAGTGGAGTAAAATCTATTTCTGTAAGTGAACTCCGCTGTAACAACCATACTTTTTATTTCATACATTAACATGATTTATTAAATAAACTTCCACTTAATAAAATTTAAAAGATTAAGAGATCTTTTGTATTCGTAAATTACGAGCCTTACATAATAAATTAAAACATGAAATACAAAAATTCTATTGAAAAATAGTTTTACTTGACTTCAACATTCCTTCGTACTTAACACTACAAGGGATAACCTGAGGACATACATAAGAAAAGGAGGAGCTATAAATCACTGTAAGGGAATAAAAATAGTATAAAATGAGGATAATAATACATGTTATACAAGGAATATCAATGATTTATTATGTAACATGAATATACAGTCCGGATATAGAATGATAATCATAAACTGGAAATTTGGAAACAACTTAAAACACAACATCATAAAAATGGATTTAGGTAAACCCTTATCCCAACATGGTGGAAAAATTCACATAATTGAATTATGTAAAATTTCATCCCAACATTATATATCATGATACTAAACATTACCCAATTCATTTGAGCGCTATCTAGGTGCACCCTTTATAATCATTTCAATATCATGCTTACATATGACTCATAGATCATATAACATGGATTAATTCAATATCATAACTTATTTGATGATCAAATAATGTAAAATACATACATTAATGTCTTAAATAAAGAATTATATGTTCATAAAGGTGAATACCCTTGATAGAATAATGGTATGGTATTCACTACATGATGATTTTGGCATGGAAAATCATAGTGCAGTGTCAGCAGTATAACGATGTCATATAGAAATTCATAAAATGGATTGATGAGAGATAGAGGGTTTTATCATAATTTATACATGAAATGGAAAATAAGGGGATAATGTAACATTATATTCCAACGTATGATATGATATTTAATATGAATAACATAAAATAAGTGCTTTATGGGAATGAGGAGCGAGAAATCTCTTCAGGTATTCTGGCATGGTAATGGTTGTATATTAAGGATCATGAATGGATCAATTTGTGTATAAGGACGATCTCATTATTTATGAACCAAAGGGGTAGTAAGGGTATTATGTATGAAAATATCACAACATCTGAAAATTGAAATTAAAAGGCATATCACAAATGGTATTCTTGATAAAAGAGGAAGGTGAAATATCCCTTATAGAATTTTGGTGTTGGAACAAGTAGGCATAAATGATCACAGGGTGTCTAAATGGGATTTAATGGAAGATCACATCATGTATATATAAAATGTATAGTAAGGAGGTATGGAAGAACATATCCCAAATCCATCAAATAGAAATTAAAGTTGTGATATAAAAGAGGGGCTTGAATAAAAATGAGAGAGGGAGATCCCTTACATGGATGTGTCATTCCAAAGGCTAGAGAGAGGATTCAAGGGAGCTTGGGTATTCCTTGTGAGGAATCATGGGAGTAGGGGTTAGAGGGTGTTTTAGATACAACTATAATGAGTGAATATAAAGGGAATCTTGGGTGTGTTTATACAGAAAAGGGGGGCATTTCTTTATTATTTTATTTTTCTTACTCTAGACAATAAAATATTTAAAACCATATATCATCCCATGATGTTTTCTCATGGTTTCAAGAAAAGGGTAGTGGAAGAAGTTATTTTATAAGGTAATGTGGATATGGCATTAAAATATTGTATTTTATTATGTGCATGTGAGTCACACTTTCAAGGAAATGATTTTAAAATCATAAAATATTTTATATGATTTGGAGGATTCACTAAGTTTGTATAGATTAAATCAAAAAAAAATTACATTATTTTATATTAAAAACATATATTTGGCTAAATATCTCATTTAAATTATTTATTACATCATTATTGGTCCATTTTGATGTCATAAACCACCATGTATATTTATATGATATTTAATTTTTACCCAAAAATTCAACTCTCTCGGATAATCATGAAAAATTCACTGTTAGATAATTTTGCCATTAGGATTCCAAAAACATACGAAATATATTTAGATAATATTCTAAATATTTTAATATTCACTTTTAATATAAAAACCGACATTTATTGAAAATTGGTGGGTTTTGACATAAACAGTTTTTAAACCATAATAAAAAATAAATTTGACATCATAAAAATTATGTTATCTTTTTTATTTAATAAAATAAATTTATTATATTTTATTATAATATTATTAATTTCAAAAATCCATTATTTCATTAAAAAAATATTTCTTAAATAAATTTGAATATTAACAAAAAATACTATTTTTTTTCTTTTAACATCATTTACAAAGTAATAATAATAGAATGAAATTATATCTATTGTTATATGCAAAATAATTTACATAATAATAATTATATGGTCTTGTTACATATTAATTTATTACCCCAAAATACACTTGAATAGAAAATTGTGTGATGGTGTGGCTTTCATGGGGCAGTTCGGTGAACATGGTTTGGGCCAAAATCTTGATGTTCTTGAACTCATCTAGTAAACAGTTTCTCTAATGCTTATTTTGCTGGATCTCACCTTCGGATTGGTCTGTGGAAGTCCCAAAAATTTAATTTCAAACATAATCTATGATAATTGGGATTCATAGGGAACAATCCTAATGGTTGATTCCATCACTTCCTTTGTATATGCCAAACAGATTTGTTAAAACCCTATATTTAGAGTATTAATGTGGTCAATGTTCAACAGATATATTATCAAAGGTAATGATACTTTGTGTCATTTAATAAAAACTATATATTATAATAAAAATGTGGTCATGTGTCCTCTATATCTATAAGGTATTTAATTTAATCAAAAGGGAAATTTTATGCATAACAGTTTGGGTCGTTTCAACCTTCCCCCTTAATAATTTTATCCCTCTAAATTTACCATTCAAACATTAAAATAGATATGGTTAACTCTACTTTATATGCTCCTCTGGATCCCTTATTTCATCTTCAAACTTTTTATTTTTCACAACACTTTGATGAGGGGAATTGTCTTTGTTTGGATAATGTTTTCAATATGATCTATGATCCTCACTAGCTATTCCTCATATGAAAGTTAAATCTCCAACGGTACCACCTATGGATTGAGTACAAGTTATGGATCAGATATTTACTTTCATAAAAGGAATACATGGAATACCATGTGTTCTTCAGACAGGTTTGGTGAGACTTTTAGTCGATAATCAACTACTCTAATGCGATTAATGATCTCAAAAGGGTTAATGTACCTTTAACGTATTTTTCCCTTCTTCCAAAATCTCATCACTCTCTCACATTGAGATATATATGGAATACCATGTATCTAACATCAAAATATATGTCACGTTGCTGATAGTTATCATATATTTATTTTTTACTATGAGTAAATTTGATGTCCTACTGGATGGTCATAACTATCTCCACTATTTCTTTAACCATTTCCTGAACAAGATTTTTTTGTTCCCCAGCATGTCTGTATTGTACACCTCTTCCAATAAATGGAATCATGGGGATCTATTTTGATGCTTGAGTTTAAACTGTTGTAGTAAGACAAATCCACCAAAGAAATATGTTGGTCTCATCTTCCTATGAAGTCAATTGAGAAATATCTCAACATTTTCTAAAGTGATTCGATAGTTGCCTCAGATTGACAATCAATTTGAGGGTGATAAGTCGTACAAAAATTCAGCTCAGTTTTTATAGAATTCGAAATACTATTACAAAACATAGAGTTGAATCTTTGATCTTAATCAGACAAGATCAATAGTGGTACTCCATGCATCCTTACCACTTCAATAATGTATATTATTGATTGTTGATCTTGTGAGAATTATTCCTGAATCACAATAATGTCTAATGTCATTCTAGTATGATATATAATAACCCATATAGCAATGCTTCCTATGGATTCCTTCGAAATCTCGGTGAAAAATTCCATTGTTATGTTTTCTGATTTATATATTAGTATGGAAATGGTTACATAAACCACTGAGACTTCTAGCTCTCATCCTTCAATTGCAGACATAACAATCACATTGATGTATATTCACTGATCTTCATCTACATATTTTCCAACCAATAATTCTCTAGGAGATCTCAATACATATTTTTGTTTCTTTATTGAATAGAGAAATTCGAACTAGGAAAATCATTCAAATGTTCTTTATTTAACTCAGGATTTGGTCGAACACATTGCATCGACCCGAATCTCACAATTCCTACTTTATTAATAATGAACTCTAAGGTTCTACCTTTTTTGATTTTTTCCACTTCCTTCACAATTCCCTAATACTCTTTTTTATCATCATTTTACCTTTAAAAAAGATAATATTGAGAAATATTTTTTGAAATTATTGTTGATACCCAATTTTTTATGATTCCAATGACAATATTCATCAAATCTAAGAATATTATAACCTTTTCGATTCTCATCAATGAAAGAAAAATTAGGCCTTTTCTATTTAGAGAATCTGCCACCTTTTTCACTTTCCATGGATGGTATTGGATTGAGTGGTTGTAATCCATAATGCGATTTAACTATCTTCATTGTATATTTTCATCTCTTTCTACATGATAATATATTTTACACTTTTGTAATTTGAAAATATTCCACACTTCTCCCTAGAAATATAATGTTTCCAAATTTTCCACACAAAGATCATAGTTTCTGACTCGAGATCATGCATGGTATAATTTTTCTCTTGAATTATAATCATCCTTGAGGTTTAAAAATGACTTTTTAATTTTTCATCAACACAAATATCCATAAATTAGTTAAATAATTATTGAATATTATGAAAATCACTCCACATGTCGGTAGTGTTAGAAAATGGGCAGTAATAAGACTCTTTTTCAATTATCAAAAGCTTTCTACACATTCATCATTCATTGATATCTTGACTCCATTACAAGTTATCTTGGTAATAGGGTTCATAAATCATGACAATGTTCTCAAAAATCGTTGATAATATTAAGCTAACCCTAGGATGCTACTGATATTTGTCACAGATATTGTCCACATCCATCCATCAATTGAATTTGTCTTGGAAGGATCCATAGATATCCCATTTCTTGTGATCATATTCCCTTGGAATGAAAAATCCTTCAAACCGAAATCACACATGATGTAATTTGCATAGAGCTTCTAGAATCATATGGTTTTTAGCATAGTGTTAGGATAATCCTCATAATCCTCCTCGGTTTTGCAGTATATAGGAATATCGCCTTTAAAGATGACCACAAATTTTCCTAGGTAATCTATAAATAGTATATTCATCAATTCCATGAAGATTTCTAGAGTATTAGTGAGTCCAAATAGAATCACTATGAACTCATAATGGAAAAACCTTGTACAAAAAATATTCTTGGGGACATCCTCCTTCTTCACCCTAACATGGTCATATCTCGACCATAGATCCACATTCAAGAAGTCATGTTCCCCTAGTAGATCATCAAAAAATCCATAAATTCTAAGAAAATTATTATTGTTATGTGTCATCATTTTGTTGAGATTGTGATAATCAATGAAAATAAATATTGACCAATCCTTATTCTTGACGTAGAGGATTGGTGCACCCTATAGTGAAGCACTAGGGTGTATAGGCCCTTAATCCATATTCATATGTAGTTGTATCTTTAGTTTCTAGAGTTCTTAAAAAGTCATTCTATATGGATTCTTGGATACTGGAAATTTCCCTGGTATAAGATCAATCATGATTTTGATATCTCTTCTAGAAGGAAGACTATGAAATTACTCGAGAAACACGTTAGTGGATTCCCTAACAATATTCTTGTTTTCAAGGATGGTTCCTTCATTGGACTCAATCATATGAGAATGATATGCATAACCATATGATAGTAATATCCATGATTGGGATTATGGTTATAAATATGATTCAACCTCCTCCATGCACTTATATAGAATCAAGGGTCACTTCTACATAAGGAGTGTTATTTACCTCTTGCGATAATTTATGTTGGATCTATATAGGTAAATCCAATCTGTGCCATGAATTTCATCAAACTACACCAAGGGACGTATAACAGGGTTTTATGGTAAGTTAAATCCATATATGAGGACATGGGAGGAGTTATATTCATGGGATATAATAATGTCATCATTTTCCATCTTCACCAACATCTCTACTTCCATTATTTTTTGTGGTGTTTGGATTATTCTACAAAACATTTGGGATATAAAAGAATCTGTAGAACCAGAATAAAAAAAGTATGATTTCTATTCTAGAATGAATAACTAGTGTACGTATCCCCACTTCATTTTCAAGATTCACTATGGATGTAGTGATGGAAAAATATCACTCGTGATGTCGTGCAGGTTGTTGATTGCCTCTGAAAACTCTATTCTTAGGGCCCTGGTTCACAAATTTGATGGGTTCCCTATAGTTGTAGCATTGAATATAACATTGAGGATCGATAGGAGAGTGCATTTCCTCTATCACATTGATGTGTTTCTCCAGTCGCAAATCATTATCCCGGTGCCCTTCTCTTCTGCACCTAATGAATTTTCTTATCCCACTTAAGAAACATATGGGGTGCTTAATTCCACACCATTGATAAGAAATGTTCTTTAATTTCATAGTACCATTGGATTTATCCATTGGATGGCCCAAATTAACATCCAATATCTACTTATTATCCCCATGATACCCAAGATATTCACCAATCTATATCTCAAAATTGAGGGCACATCAAACAATTTCTTCACAACTATCAAAGTCAGGGATTACTGAGGATTTCTGTAGGCTTTGATTTAGCCCACCCAAGAAGTAGTCAACCATGAATTATAGGGTAATGAAAAAACCAAAGTCATATCATGAAATTCATGTGATGTTTTCCTCATAGGAACCAATAAATTATTCGTTCTTTTTCTTGAGTTCAAGGATGTCTCTTTCCATCTTAACATTGAGGTTCTAGGGAAAATTTTATCAAAATAGTTTTCCAAAAATTCATTCTAATCTATTTCTTGAATCTCTTCCTCGGTCTTCATATTCCCAATAAATGTCCATCACTGATCTTCTTGATGCTCCATATGATAAATACCTAGAGGAAAATTACCTTTTTTGGAACATTGAAGGAAAAATAAGATCTTTTTGATGGAATTGGTATATTTCTCTCTGATTAAGGGATCAGATGATCCATTGAACATATGAGGCATTTATTGCATGAAGCACTTAGTTATGGATTTCTCTCTTATCGGGGGAGGGGGGTTCGAGGGATCCTTTTGATCCATGATTTGATTTAGCCTTTGATTTAATTGATAGAGTATCGTAACAATGATTTCAATTCACACTCACATAAGGTTGGGAATCTCATTGGGTTATTCCTCACACTCCCCTTCACATCGGTTGTTAAAACGATTCCTCATATTACCGACAATTGGATAGAAAGAAATAGAAATTAGGGATGAGTATCTCTAACCGTAAAAAATTAAATGGAATCAGATTTTATTAATGGTATAAATTATAAATTACATTTATCTCTTCAACTTATGAGTTTCTAGGCTTCATTCTATGTTATCCATTATGTATTTCCAGTCATATATTATTATGGGTATTTAATTGTTCACATTATAATGGTTTGTAATTATCTTATGAATTTTATAAAGAATATGCCCTGATAATGTCGAACTAGGAGCGAATCAAGGCCCATTATCGTGTACCGGTTCTAATTCCAGTCTAGCTCCAAAAAGTGTTTTGGGATTTTACTGCTAGATACATATGTGCTAGAGCCACATCCACTTGTTCATATCTAGACAAGTATGTATTTCCTTGACACAATAATTACTCTATACTCACCAAAATGTTGGGTTTTTTTCATATATATATTCTTAAACCTAAGGGGTTTCATTAGGGTTTTCATATCCTAATCCCAAAAATAACTAAAATAACCCTTTAATAAAAACTATAACAACCATACTCTTTGTTTTCTGTGTACACGTGATTTATTAGATTAATTTTCACTTAATACAAATTATAAGATCAAGTGGACTAATGTCATGGGAAATTAGTCACATTACATAATAATGTAAAACATTAAATTCGACAACTTTATTGAGAACTTCTTTTACATGACCACAACATTCTTTCATACATGACATTACATAGGAAAACCTGATGAGATATATTTGAATGGGGTGAGCTCTAAACCCAAGAAAGGGAATAAACATGGAATAACATGAGGATAATAATAAATTTTAGATAAGGAATATCTATGATGCATGAAAGAACATGAATATAAATTCATGATAAAGAATGATAATCAAAACATGGAAATGTGGAAATAACTTAAAACAATACATCATAAACAAAAAGTAATCAGGTAAACCTCTGTACCAACCTGGTGGAAAAAATTACCATAATTGAATCAGGTAAACCCCAGTACCAACATAACGTTTCATGATATGAAACATTACCCAATGGATTGGAGTTCTATCATGGCACACCCTTCATAATCATTTCAATATCATTCTTTTGTGATAAATGTATATTATATAACATCGATTCATTAAAAATAATCATTTATTCCGTGATAAAGGAACATGGAATACATACATGAAATTACTAAAAAAATAGGTATATGTGCATAAATTAGAATACCCTTGATAGAGAAATGTGTATATTATTCACTACACGATAATGTTTCCTTGGAAAATCGTAGTGAAATTTCGACTGCATAACGACTTCATATGGAAATTCATAAAATTGGTTTGTGAGAGAGAAAGTGGTATCTCTTAATTATTACATTCAATTTATAGTAATGGTATCATGAAACATAATTTTTTAATTTATGAAATTTAGTTTAAGATTCAAAATATAAAGTAAGTTCTTTGATTAGAATGAGGAGAGATAAATCACTTATCGTATTCCGTCATTTTAATGGGTGTATATAAAAGATCATGAATGGATTAATGAGAGTGGAAGGAAGATATAATTATTTAAAAATCAAATGGAAAGTATGGGGAGTGCGTATGAACTTATCCTAAAATAATAAAATTGAAACTAAAAGTCATTTCACAAAGGAGTTCTCGATAAAATATTAATGTGAAAGATCCCTTACAGAATTTTGGAAAACGGGTGGGCTTAAAGGATAATAGGGGGTATTAAAGTGAGTGAAAGTAGGATCTAATTATTTGTACATAAAATTGATGTTAATTATGTATATAATAACATATCCCATTTCAATAAAATGAAAATTAAAGGTGTGACCTAAAAGAGGTGCTTGAAAAAATGGAGAGAGGGAAGTCCCTTACTTGGATGTGTGACACCAAAGGCTTAGGAGAGGCTTCTTTGGATATTTGAGATTACTAGGGAGGAATATATGGAAAATGGTTCATAGGGCGGTCTATCATAAAATTGAATTAGTGAAGATAAAAGGAATATTAGGCTTGTGTATATAGAAAAGGAGGGGGATTACTTAATTTCTTGGGTTTTAAATACTACACAATAAAATATTCAAATTCAAAAAAAATCACATGGTTTTTACATTAGCATCTAGAAAATGGGAGTGTAATAAATTATTTTATAAGGTAAATGACTGAGTATATTAAAACATTTCCCCTTATTATGTGGAGGTGAGTCACACTTTCAATGATATGATTTTAAAATTAAAATATATTTTTTATGTTTGGGAAGATTCACTAAGGATTTATAAAATAAATAAATTACACATAAAAATAAATTATTTTAAATGAAAAAACTGATTTTTTGAATAATATTCTTTTATAGTACTTATTACATCATTTTTTGGTAATTATGAAGTCATAAAACACCTCATATATTTTTACGATATTTAATTTTTTTCCCAAAAATTCAATTATCTCATAAAATCATGAAAATTAACCATTAGATAATTTCAAAGTCCTTGTTCCAAAAATAATATTAATTTTATATAAATATTATTCTAAATATGGGAATTTTCACATTTAATATTAAACTGAAATTTATTTAAAATTGACGGGTTTTGAAAAATGTATTTTTAAAACATTAAAAAAATTACCTTCAAATTAATAGAAATTATATGATCATTTATATTTAACAAAAGATATTTAATAATAATATTTTATTATAAAATTATTTATCTTAAAAGTCCATTAATTCATTAAAAAAAATTCTTAATTTATTTTTAATATTGACCAAAAATATTATTTGTGCTTTAAAATCATTTACAATGTAACAATAATGGAATAAAATATATTCGTTATCCAATCCATAAATAATATATATAATCCTAATAATAGTGTCTTATTATATATCCTTTTATTACACCATCATTAGCCCTATGATTAAGGTGGGTGATGGTGGGGATATCATGTGGTTGTTTGGTAATCATGGTTTTGGCTATGATCTCAATGATCTTGAACTTCTTCTGTAAATGATTTCGCTCATGCTTTGGTTTTAAGATCTTATCTTGGGAACTGTATTTGTAAAACCCAATTATACTATATCCCTCTAAATCTATGAAAAATGGGCTTCATAGGGGATAGTTATACTAGTTGAGGTCATCACTTCCTTTGTATGTTCCAAAAGGATTTGTCAAAACCATATATTTATACTAGTTATGTGATCAGTATTCAAAGGAAATATTATTATTGGAAGTAATACTTAACGGTCATTTAAATCCAACTGGATATAATAATCAAAATAAAATCATGTTTCTACTATATCTATACAACATTTAATTATATCAAGAAGGGTAATTTAATTCATAACTGCCTGGGTCATTACATCTACCAGGGGTAGGTCCCTCATCCAAAAACCTCCAAAATCCAATAAAAAAGAGTGAAACATGCCTTCAAGAGTCTGGATGCTTCATTTTATCTGATTTTCCATCTCTAGATGAAAATTATTTCTATGGTGTATATGGAAACCAAACTCATACTAGAGACCTCTCCACACCCAAGATGTAATTTGAGGATCTCGATCAAAAAGAATTGTCCTTGGGATTATGTGGAGTCTCCACACAACATCCAGATATTGTCTCAAAAAACCTCCACTAATCTTGACTACTTCATAGTGATGATGTGGGATTATATTTTGAAACGATCCACTACCACCCATATAGTTCAATAGTCTCACTAATATCGTGGTAAAATAGTAATAAATTCCATCGGGATGTCCTCCCACTTCCACTAAGGGGAATCTAAAAGCTGGAGAAAACCACCGAGAATACAGTGCCTGACTGTCACATTTTGGTAGACCAAATGTCGAGACACAAAATCTAAAACAACACTCTTCAACTCGATCCACCAAAATTGACCTCTCAAAGCATGGTAAATATTTTTTACACCATAATATACTTATAACAATGAATTATGGTACTCTCTAGGAACCATCTCATGTGACGCTAATGGAACAAAAATAATTCCCTAAAATAGTACCTAGTGTGGCTCATTCTCAGAACAACCATCGAGGGCCTCACCGCTAATAACTCAGTCTCTCCAAAGCTCCACCTTAAGATCCCCCAACTGGGATTCTTCTACCAACAACACCAAAGATGACTGAAGAATCATCTAAAAATGAAAACCTATTCTACCAACTTCTACCATATCCAGATGTAAGGTTAAAATTTCTTCCATCACTCTCAAAGAATCTATTTATTCATTCACTACATCACAACATGACTTCATTCTCAGTGCATCAGCTGCAACACTACCGTTACAATGTGTATAATAATTTTTATATTCATAATCCTATAGAAACACTATCCATCAATGTTTTCTCATTCTCAATTCACACTAAAAGAAAACGTACCACCCACTCTTATGATTGATGAAGACCACAAAACGCTTTCCAATGAGGTAATGTCTCCACAACATTATGTAAAACACCACTATCGCCAACATGAGATTGTGAGTGGCATGATTGTGTTTGTGGGGTCTCAAATTTTGATACCATAATGAAATGAATGATATCTACTACATCTGAACACGGGATAATCCCAGACACAAAGAATAATATAAAACCCAAAACTAATCTCCTTCTCTTGGGAGAAAAATAACTGTATCAATGAATTACATATCCTTCAGATACTCAAAATCATCATATCATTGATCAGTCCCCATCAAGGTATGATACATTCTATTAAAAACTATCAAAGAAGTTGCAACCTGAGATAAATTGACATTGAACCTCCTGTAATAGCTTATGAGACCAAAGAAACACTACACCTCTCCACCTATCTTGGGGGAAGCCCATGATAAAACTACTCCAATATTTGATGGTTCCATAGTTAAATCCTTCTGGGATACAACATTCCCCAATAAATGGACTTCTTGATCCCAAAACACACACTTTGACAACTTCCCAAATAGATCCTCATGGTGAATAACTCCCAGAATAATCATGCAGATTCTTTAAATTCTCCTCCTAGGATGTGGAGTATACAAGGACATCATCGATGAAAACAACCATGAACTTATCTAGGAATTCATAGAACACATATTATGTCTAACCAATGAACAGACATAGTGCATTCATCACACTGAATGACATCACAAAGAAATCATAACGACAATGGTGATAATAGAAAGTAGTCTTTAGGATGTCCATATCCTTCACACACATCTGATGATATCTTGAAAAAAATAAATATTCGAGAGCCAACTTTCACCCTTAATTTGATAAAATAAATCATCAATGAAAGGAAGATGATAGCGGTACTTTACACTCACATTGTTCAAGTAACTATAATCGAAACACAACCGCAAACTACTGTCAACCTTCGTCACAAAAAACGGTGCACCCATAGTGACAAGCAATGATGAATGAAACCACACAAAAACATATCATGAAACATTATATGTATCTCTAAAAACTAAGAAGGATAAATCCTACATAAAGACATCAATATAGTATATATTCTTATCTTTAGCTCAATCCTGAACTTGATCTCCCATCAAGGGGTAATGCTACAACCTCTTCTACAAATACATTTGGGTACTCTTCCACCTCCCTCATAATTACTAACTTTTAAAACTATGATGAACTCAACATCAGATTATCCATCAAGGATTATAAGGAAAAATACACACCTATGGCCCATCTGAGGTTATCACTCCTTAACAAAATCTGCTGGCTATCAATCAGTTCCGAAGAACACCAACTACCTCTAGAAGGAATCCATGATATACTACACCTAATATAATAAATCCATGTCTTGAATGACATGATATGGTTATATTCTTACACATATAAAATATCCCTAATATTGGTGCTTCCCCAGCACTAGCTCAGAATTTCTACATACTTCAAATAATTTACCCCAACCTCCCATTTTTTTAGTCAACTCTGATGGCACTAAAAGATATTCTACCGCATACACCAAGACATGGAAAGTGGTACATGATATGAAGGAGTGATTCACTGTTAAATCAAACAAGGAATATACCCTTGTAGAAAACATGAAAAGGGTACCTTGAAGATGTCTGGCTCTCCTTGAAATTCTAACACATGAAATTGGCCATGACCTATTACACCACCACTCTATCCCAACATTTTACCACCTCTATAACCAAACTCTTATCTTAAAGGACGGGGATCATCTCGTGGCTATCCACTACCTACCCCATCTACTCTTTACTGATCCAAAGCTAGTGAAACATATTTCTATTTCCTAAGCTTGAATTTCCTCAATGGAGGAACCTAGAGTAAAAAACCGACCCCCACTGACTGGTAGGAAAGGTCAAGAACTCATGAACCTAAGAACCTTTTCCTCCATACTAAAAACAAGTGTATGATCCCATAGGAAAGGCATGAGAGCTTCTTCCTCCACATAAATGATACAATGATGGCTGGCACCTACCCTCAACTGAATGGGATCTTTTATTTAAAAAACATTTGTAACCCTATACTACAACTATGCCTCATTAGGAATCCTAGAAACTCAACTCTCTTGACGATTCGGTTCTGGAAAACATCCTCTTGGAAACCTCCACCCTCCCAAGCACCTCAAGATATGTCATCAACATAAATGATGTAATCTGGATCATGATATTTGAATGCAAATCCTCCTCAAGATTCATCTCCCTAGCATCCTCATCTGGTAATATATATGAAGAAAATCAAAAAAAATTCCTAAAATGGATCTCGTTCTTTTACACACTGGGTCTTCCCTACCAAAATGTACGCATCTCTCGATGCCAAGCCGCCTTCATAGTTGATGAATGAAACTCATCCCAGAACCGGTCTCAGAACATATCTCATGAGACTGTCGACTCCTCATGATCTATGAGGAATAAGAACCACCAATGCCTCTCTTCCCCACACAACATCCTCACAACCAATGATACCCAGTGATCCTTGGTAGGACAGATTAAACTTAATGTTATCTCAACCTATACCAACTAGTATTATGTGAGGGAATTTGAAATTGATCCCTTGTACTTTTTCAAACTCTGACGCTAAATGTTTTTGAGTGTCCTCCTCCAAGTGTCTTCTTCCTCAACCTATACATTTTGGTGATCCGCCGTCACAACATTCTTGACATATTTTGTGTGAAATTGATGAGAATTTCAACATAGATCCATACTTGAAAAATGAAAAATATGTATACATCATAAACCTGATATTATCAATAATTAATTGTTTTCTTTTATGGATTTTATTTTAACCTGTCCAAGGTTGTACCCATTCAAAAACAGAGTCAAAGAATAAGGATGAATGATCCTTCCCTAGGTATCTACCCTATAATAAATATCACTTCATTTGGTAGCCAATGAATGCTTAAATTCCTATGCATCTGATCACATGGTGCCCTAAATATCGTTTTTCATCTAGTCTCCCAATATTATAGTGCTTTCTAAACATAGCTGACATTGGTTCCCTAACATCCCATGAAACCTCACATTGTCCTAACTCTGACATCCAGCCTATCACCAAAACATACCTTTGATACCACTCTATCGTAACCTCCTACCCAAAAGGTTTATCAGTACTTTTATTGTAATGGGAGAAAAGAGAAAATGTCCCCCAGGTCCCACGTCTAGTAGGCCCTGGGTTGGAGAGTAGCACCGAAGGTATGATGCACACAGATGGGAGGCATTACCCTATAAGAGAACACTGATGAAAGAGATATATGAAATAAACCAGAGGACTCCTTCCCATAAAACAATTTGAAAGAAACCCAAGTTCATATATGTAATTTTAACTAAGAACAACTATAACTAAAATAGAAAATACAAGTAAAAAATAAATGTAAAACTGCCACGACCATGAAGCCTGTACAGCTCCTCCAAAACCCTGATCAAGTATTAACCAGCAAGATATCCATAATGATTCATTTGACCTGAGAAATAGTTTATATAACATGGGTTGAGTATAACAGTATACCTAATAGGATCCTCCATGAAGAATCTTGTGAAAAAGTAATAATGCATGGTAATGCATTGTGAACAAAAATGGAAACTAACTTGTCACCTAAACAAGAAAACTAAGTTTGTAGAATCACCATGGATACTCCCACATAGTATTGCATAGAAGAGTATATAATATAATAAATAAGATAAAGGTAACCCCACTACCACTTACCCACTGGTTTTCCTCTTTTATCTAATCTCAAATATCTTGATCATCTCTCTCCCAAAAGACTATCCCACTGATAACTGGGCAAAGCACCACAACATGCAACTCATGCATCAACATCACCTCATACATCACACAACCACATCTAGGTAAAAAATATAACTAGGATGTTTTTTGGGATCCACCTTAGTTTGTATAATGTGTATCATGCATCAAGTATTATGCCTCATTCCATTACAACCTACATGCCATGTAAAGATCATGAATCCATCAAAACCCATACGTGGTATACCAATAACATCCATTAGAAAACTATATTTAGAATATGTGTGTGTGAATAACTAGAATCCATTACATCCCTATACACACATATATGGGGAGAACTAACCATTGTAAATACCAGTGAAATTAACTACCCTGAGAAAAGGGAAAGTCCAAAGGGGGTATCCAGCCATCCATTATATAACTGGGATGTTGGAGAAAAAACATCCCCCTAGGGCTAAGAATCCTTGGTGTATCAGTTTCCCTAATTGATAGGGTAGATTAGTGTATATAAACACAAAAATTACATGGTATAATATAGCTTAGAACCACACTATGGGCATAACCTATTCTTTGGATCAACAGTAGCTAATATCTCGTGGACTCCCGAAATCCACAGCTAAGACTAAATATCATATATGCACACAACCATTTAAATACCTAAATTAGGTTACATTATCCATTTTTATTAGTTTCACTATATGTTAATTAATTATATAACCATTAATTAACTATCATCATTTCTGATTTACATTTCATTAGCATCGAAACTAAGTTCCATTCCCTCCCAGTATAACCAAATATAGTCGACAGTTTCTCAGAAATATACCCTCAATATTGCATCCCAGCAAGCTCCATCCCCAAGGGATAAAGATTTATCCATTAAGTAAGAACATTAAAAAATTACATATATTCATATTTATAGGTATTCTAGGGAAATAGCATATTCTACAAAATAGAAGGGGATCAACATAGGGAGTAGATAAACTACCGATCATGTAATTTCTACTTATAAGAGGAGAGTAGAACTATCCATCCACAAAAATATAAACATGGAGAAGCACATGGAATACCCTATGTGTCTTCACCACTATTTGAATGACAGTAAGAAAAACCAACTACCTCAAGATGTGGTGAATGTAAATAAGATAAAAAACAACAGATGCATCAAACATCCAACTTCCATTCAATGGGTAAGCCTCTGTTCAACCCATTTCATCATCTATGGTGTCCTCCATAGCACCCACAGGCTTAAACTGATACATCTCGCCACTCTAGGAGTCCAATACAAAAATAAACACTTGGACTCTATTCCCCCACATACCACAAGAATCATCTAGGAATACCCATTCCATGATCACATCACATCACAAGCAATAGGAAATTATCAAGAAAATATGTCATTTTCCCTAAACAAGGCATCCACCCTTTGTACATAATGAGATCTCTTAGCCCTATAGAACAAGGAAAATAGACATAAAAGAAAATTGTAGAATATACACCCATAAAAGAATTATATTTAAATACAAAACTAGTTCATTTTTCTGTCTTGAATTAACTTATTTATTATTTGTAGGTTCCAACTACTGTCAACCTATACAATAAGTTATTATATCTGTCACAAATTAATTAAATAATTAATTTAACATGACTTAACAAATTAATAGACAACATACACATGATTTGGGTTCATCAGCCAAATCAATTAAGCATTCACATCTACATCAATTTTATTATCATTAAATATCAATAACAACTGGATTCATGAACAGGAATATATAATCTTAAGCTAATTAATTGGAAATAAAACTCATAATTATGTTCATCAACATTTTCCATTATAAATTTCTAAACAAAGATGGTAATATATATCACACTATCTAGAAAATCAAGGGGGAAACAATTATTATGCTATAAAACAAAAACAATGCTATGTGATCAATACAAATTCATCAATCCGGTGTAAATATTTATTAGTTCAATTTAATTGTGATTTAAGGGGTTAAATCAATATAGAACTATGATTTCATGTAATTAAATATAGATAAAATGAATCCACTAACACAAAAGTTAATCCACATTCTTCACTATAGAGTGGATCAATGTAGCTGATCTTGATAACCATTCCTGTAACAACTTCATTCACCCAAGGATGTCGGGGGCCCACCACACCAACAACAACCGAGAGAAACTCCATTCAAACAGTGGAGATCAAATTAAATCACATTGAAATGAGTAATGGGAGGGAACATATAAAGTAATTCACATGAAATAAAATTATATCCTACCTAGGAAAAAGAGACAAATGACACTTCACAGTTTCTCCAAAACAGGGGGTGTGCATGTAACTGGAAAAATTCCATGAGAAACATGGTCCATGGATTTCAGTTTTATCGCATGACTCCAAGGATTGGGTGAACATGTTCTCAGTTAAAATTTAATAAATAAAAAGTTCATAACATATCATGGAATTTTGAAAATCTAGATATTTAATTAGTTTACATATCATTCATATTTTCCATTAAAGGTGTATCTGGTCAAGATTTTTTGTTCTGATCGAGTCAGTCACCCAGACACTTATTAAAATTTAAATAGGAGTTATGGAATTTAAATAATCCAAAAATCCCTTAAATATAGTAATTAAAATTTATTTAAATCAAAGATAACATCAACAGGGTGAAACAGTATGAAGCTGGAAACATTGTCCACAACCCATCATTGGAGAACTCACCGGTCATGGAAAGACAATTCACAACACATCAGTAGAAGACTCCCCTTTCATAAATCACTTTTCCTAGATACAATATTCCCAATGTACCATTTGTATACTCATAAGTCCTAAATCATTGGTCCTAGAAACGATCTTCCAAACCTATAATTCGATAACTCACTCGTCTGGAATCACTATTCACAAAAGTGGAACTTTTCACAATGTGTTATAATAAGATGCATCGACCTCCAAAACCACCTTAAACACTATATTTTCACAATATAAGGGATTGGAGACGTTTAGGTCATTACATTTACAGTTCTATTGGGTTTATTTAAATTTTTTTACACATAATCACATAATTGATTAATTATCAATTCAATGATATGATCTTCATCGTGATTTTAATTCTATTATTTTAATTCCTTGGGACATACATTTGTTTAATTCCCCTCACTTATTTTATGACATTTATATATGTAACATCCCATCTTGGGATCCACAAACTTGTTACCAGAGCCAGTCCACTATGTGATGTCAATAGTGCATCCTCTTATACTAAAGGCTACCTACTAGTTTTAAGGGTCTGCTATTAATTATATGAAGACTAATTCATCATTGTGATATCAAAACACCAGAAAAATTAAAAAACCACCAAATATATATCCATAAATAGAATGATTTAAATATCAAAATATGAAAAAATGGGAAATACACAATCAAACAAACTGATAGATATGTCAAGCTAATCTATATTCCAAGTTCCAAAATGCATACACAAAAGTAAAGACACTGATAACTACTAATAGAGTCTTGAACCACATCTAGTTCCCTTATCTATGATCCCCCCAAATATAGTCATATAACCCATGTCCATTTCCCTTATACTATTCTACAACCATGAAATCTATTTGGGTACTGATCAGGTAGCTCGAGTCAGGTGAGATTAAAAAACATATGGCCACTTCCAAAAATATCTACAACATTATCCATTCAATAACATGTGTGATAAGTTTTATAATTAAATAAGTAAAAAAACATAAATATATAGTATTAAAATCATCGTCACATTATTCTTTATTAAACCGCATAAATTCCCCTGGTTCTTGAGGACACCCAAACCTTAATACATGCTTCGGTCCGCACTAGAGTCAAAATTATCCCCAAGGGATATCATGACTTAGAATTCCACTGTTACCATTCTATCTCTCATGTAAAATCTCAAAATTCCATTGTTACCATTATAGATCTCTATTCTCATATGAATTCTATTGTTACAATTCATCATTTCATTAATTAATTAAAATATTATTGAATCACCTCAATATCATTAATTAACTAAAAAATTAATTAAACATTTAAATCCCATTAATTTACCCAAAAAATAATTAATCATCTCAATCTCATTAATTTACTCAAATATTAAATAATCATATAAAACCCATGAATTAACTAAAAAATTATTTAATCATCTCAATCATATAAATTAACTAAAAAATTAATTAATTAGATCAATCACACTAATTAACTCAATAATTAATTAATGAGATCAATCCTAGTAATTATCTAATTAAAAAATTAATAATATAAATCCTATTAATTAAAAAAAGTTAATTGACCACCAAAATACTATTACTTAAATCAAAAATTAATTAATCACTCCAATATCATTAATCCATAATTAATTGGTTAATTAATATAGAATTAAAAATATCATTAACCTTTAATTAATTAGATAAATAATTATTCAATTCAATTTCCCCAATACACTCACCATTAGTTCAATAAATTAATGATTCATTATCTACAATTATAACTCTCCCAATTTCACATATTTCCTATATTAATTAAATCACCAATTTATATTATTCAATCAATGAATAAATTCATAAAAATATAATATAAATTATAAAATTACATTAACATAATTAAGATCAAGACATTGAGATTTTAATTATATAATACCTACCTCTATTTTTTGATGAATTTACTCCCAATGGAAATCCCCAAAATTTGAGTGGCTCAATTATATAGAATGATATCCAAATCAGAAGCCCCAATTGATGATTAAAAAAATAATGATTCATAAAATGTAGATCTAGATTTATAATTCTAGATCAATATCCCAAAATCAGATCTAGATATATTGAAAACAAGAAGAATGACCCTTTCATGAATGGAAGAATAATCGAAGTTGAATGGGAAGCTAAGCGGGATAGGATACAGTTACAATGAGAGGTGTAGATCTCTGATTCGAGATTCGAGTCATGAATAACATAGGTTGAGAATGATTCTAATTCTATCAAGAACCTCCAAAATCATAATAATACTATATGGTTTAATTGTTTAATAATGTGAATTAATATGGGGTTTGAGTGATTAAAAATATAATTTTATAGTCTATTAAAATGGCATGAAATGTTTGCTAGGATATGGAACACTATTTTCCTAACCATGAACCTAAAAGGTGGACCTCTTTTGTAGGGGAGTATGGGTACAAAAAATAGGTAAATTTTATTATAAAAAATTGTCCCAACCATGTGTTCTCTCCTCGATCTAGGGTTCCATGATTTTATTTGACAACATGAATTGTTAGGGAAATCCATGGGCCAACTGTGCACTTCCCTCCTATCATTTTTTATCAATTTTCACCCAAACATTCCCCAAGGTAAAATACAACTAAATTATTCTCAAAAAAGAAGAAAATAATTCCATAAATAAAGCATGGGACATATCAATAGAAGGTTTGGATCTTACATATTTTATTATTTTTTAGGTGATGTTTTTTTGTTTCAAAAATTTCACCATGATTTTATAGGAAAAAAATAGTGTGGTGAATGCCATAACAATTTATTATAATAATTTTTAACCTTTATACACATATAATTCATTTAAATAGGACATAAATGTATGTATTCTATATTTCATTATAATGGAATAAAATATGTTGATTAATGAGCCTGTATTGTATAATGTATGTGGTACACTAAAGCATGAGAATGAAATTAATGTGATGGTTTCACTCGGAAATATATAGTGATCCAATGCATGGGGTAATGATTAGTCTTATTATACATAATTTTGGTATAGTTAATAAACATGACACCATTATGGGACTTTGTTTATCATTATGTATTTGTAGTTATCGATGCCCTATATTTATGATACAGTGTTTTATGTTGCTTCCAAATTTCCCATATTACATTTCTATTATCATTCTATATCATGTATCATTTTTTTTATGATTAACATTCGTTTCATTAATCACTGATATTCCTATTTTATAAAATTTATTACCTTTTTATTTTATTTCAAGTTTATTCCCTTAATAGGATTTATAGATCACCCCTTTATTAGGTATGTCCTGATGTCATCTCGTGTAGTTTTTAACGCAAGAATATTAATGATGTTTTCAATAAAGATGTATCCTTTCCTATATAAATTGTTATATTATGTAGATAATTTAAAAATACTCTATACTTCCAGAGAATAAGGGTTTTATTAAGTGTAATATTATGTAATAATTCGTGAATTAATGTGTAATACTGTTTAGGGTTGTTAAATCATAGCCACCCAAATATGATGTTATAAATATTATAATGACTGTCCAAGATAAATATTATTTTTACCATTTAAAATAAATTCTAATAGATGTTGTATTATTAATATTATAAACCCTAAATGGATCATCCAAAACCTATATTATATTTTAGTGTTTGAAAATAATTTTTTTTTAATCATGACTCGCTTCCACATCAATAAGGGAATTATTTTAAAGGGTTATATTTTATGATTTATAAAATAAATAAATTCTATCATATTTTTTTGAAATATTTATAAAAACCATTTCACGGTTTTTTATATTGATTAATTTATAATATAGATTCCAATTCACGTGTTTAGAAAATAATTAAGGATTACCCACTCTTTTGTTATATAAACCCACCAAACCTCCTAATCCCCTTCACTAAATACCATTGGATCACTGAGATACTCTTCCCATGTAACAACCCCGTATTCTAATCAAAAAAATAGTTAATATCATCTTTGATTGGAATCTATAATAAAAAACATCCAATTAAATATAATTCCTTAAATTTAACCTCATCAATGCCTTACAGAACCGGAAACCTTGAGCCTAAATGAATCGTACTATTGTGTACACTTTTTAAATAGTTATTAAATTACTAGTTAAGAATAGTACAAACTAAATTAATAAATATATATTTATAAACATATAAAAACAAATTCATATGTTATCTACGTAATCATAAAAATAAGAATAATTTCAATGTTAAATAATTGTTTTTGCTAAAACTGTACTTTATGAAAAAAGATTGATTAATAATGATTTTCGAAAAAAATTAGTTTTTAATGATAATTTTTTAAAATTTTTATTACATGCTAATCCTAACATGTTAAATAATATTAGAAAAACTATCAAAGGGATAATTTTTGGGATTTTCTAAAATATTTCATTTCTCAATGAATAGTGAAAAATACTAAATTCTAATTTAATAGTTCATTTTCATATAAATAATTTACAATGTTGATATATATTTTAAATTGTTCTCAATGTAAAATATGTTCATTTTTATAACTATTAATCAAATTTATTCTTGTTTAAAAATTATTATTTTGAATTTGTATATAAAAACACTGTAAATTTTGAAATGAAATTCTTTGGAACCCTTCATTCAACTTTGGTCTTCAAGAATACTTATATGTTTAAATTATCCACATATGTGAATGGAATTTTGAAAAAAAAAGGATAACACATTTTAAATGATCATAATTTATATTATCTAATGATTTAAACATATTTTTTTAGAAAAATGAATAGTTAAAACTGTAAAATTTATTTTCAACATTTAAGGTTAAAATAGATTTTCCTGGGGGTTGAAATAAACAAATAAGTTTTAAATTGACATAAAATATTTGTAAAATAATTTTTATGGAAAATTTAATACCATATAATATATAAATATTTAGATTATTCCATTTTTTAACTTTTATCATGATGGAAAACCTTGGTACACCAATTTGTTTTCATAAATTACAGTTCCTGTCACTCACCACACTTATTAAAGGCCATTATTCTTATCTCTTACTCAAAACATCATACCTTTTTTAGAAAAATACATACCCAAATAGAATTCCAAATACCTTTCACTCATAATATAGGCATTATTTTGGTCATAATTCAGACCAAGTAATGATTATGGTGATAAAATAAGAAGGATACATGAAAAAAGGAAATGTTATTCAATTAGTATTTTAATATTATTTCTACATCCACCTCTTCTGGTTAATATTAAAAATTAATTCTATAATATCCATATTTGAGTACACATGTAATGAAGATTTTGTGTTTAAGTAATAAGATACTACCATATCCACTTTTATTTTTTTTAATTATCATTCATTTGTATGGTGGAATACCACCTTGTGATCTAATTTCATTAGTTTTTTCAATGCCATCACTCATGTTTTGGTATTATGATGGATATTAAGTATATATATGATATTTATGAAATAATTATATATATTAAGTCATTATATCATATATAACTATATGATTTTAGTTATATATGTGATACTATAATGTCTCTCTTATTTTTAATAGGAGTTATATACTTATGGATTGATATACATGTGGGGTATTCTTATGGTAATTAAATTTTTCCATATAAACCATTATGAATGATTAGAATAGATTATTAAGATTAATGATATAGGTTAAATATAAGGTGTCTTATATTTAACATAATTTTTCATGATTAAGGAATCCAATAAATGATTCAAAGGTTTCCAACTATAAATATTGTTGGTCACAGTATTCTTTTGGATTTTTGTCTATGTTTGGAACTAGAAGGGATAAAGTTAACATTGAAAATTGAGGAAAATTGGGTGACTGTGATAAACCAAATGGGATTAGAATAGAGTGAAAGATATTTTGATTGTTCCTACTAATTTATCAAAAAATATGATTAAAAATCTATACCATGACTAACACTCTGATTCACTAAAGAATATAAGGATTTATTTTTCTAAGAGATTGAGTTATGGATACCACGTAAAAAAGAATTATTTATTACCTCTATTTGAAAAACATTAATTATATACATAAAAATGTCTCATAATGGAAGGTGAAAATTATATGTGTGTGAAATGGAAGGGGATAAATAGATGAATTTTCATTGAAAAGGGAAGAGTATGTTGTAAGGAAATAAATGTCACCCTAGTGACCCAATAATAGATATTTTGTGGTAAATTTGGATAACATGTGAATTATACAAGTCAATTATCTCTCACAATGTTTAAATCCTATAATATGGAAGGTCGTTTATTGAAATAAAATTCTTTGATGTATTTATTCTTATTCTTTATTTATATTGTATAATTATTTTTATAAATAAAGTTTATGTCATGAAAAACATAAAACATATAAAGATTTTTTTATTTTTAGATGAATATATTTGTTAATTAAAATATGAGCTGTAGATACCATCATGGGATTATGTTTTACATTTGAAAACATTGTTAATGTACAAGAAAGTCCTTTTTTGGTTTTAAATGATTTGATTCTACCATGATTAAGGATATATTCTTGGATTATTATTGAAATACATCCCATTATTTTTGTATATGTTTTAGTGAAAAATTCCATTATGTATGAATGAAATTTCATTTTTGTAGAATATGTTTATTGGTATTGGTTACCCTTAGTGATTATCTTCTTTTGATTTTGATGTAATTATTTTTCATCATAGTTTGGAAATTTTAATGGAACTATAATAATATAGTTTTTAAAAAAGTACAATACACATTCTAGGTGAAAATATGCCATGTTTGGAAAAGTAATGTGGATTCTACGCATGACCAAAGGATGATATGGTTTTACTGACTACAAATGTAATATATGATGTCCTGCAAATTATTCCATTGATTCAAGTTAAATGAATTTAAAAATAAATATTTTCTAGGAATCAATTGTTTCTTCGGTCATGTTTATACATCAATGTATAATATTGGATAACATGTCATAAATTTATTGGATTTGGAAAATACTCAAAGTCATATAAAAAGGCATTTCAGTCATTTATGTATCATTCAATCATTTCACTTTAATATTTTTGTAATTATCATTAATGATTGAATTGTTTATATTCATTGTTTGGAGTATTCAATGAATTAAAAATTTGTGGAAGTACCATAAAATAATTAAACTATTATTAATAAATTGAATCATATTGATTTTGTATATTTCCTTATATTCAATATTAGTAAAATAATTACTCAAAATTATGAAATTTTTTTGAAACCTTAATTTTATCCTATTAAATTGATATTTTATGAATTAGATGGAATTTTAAATTATCACTTATTTAAGTTTTTTTCTGTCTATAGTATTCAATTCAACATTAACATTCTTTTATTCAATGACTTCTATCACTATCAAATTTATTTACAATTTTCTTCCATGTCCTTGTTTTCATTTCCCACATTTATTATATGATATAAAAAATTAGTTATGAGTTATTCCAGATGACCTTAATAATTAATTTTCTATATAATTCATAAAGTGTTTTATAAAACCTTGTATGATGTGTATTTTCGAGATAAAAAACTAATATATAAAATCCAAGGTTGTAGAGTTCATGTTAAAATAGTGTGGACATAATTTATTTTAGCTGGGGAGAATGTGAAATCATAATATTTTTAATGGTAAAAATTTTATTCTATACCAAATTTGAAACACAACACCTAACATAAACAACTCATGAAATATATTTCATTAAATTTAATCATTTTTGTATACTGGTGAACATGAAACCCTAAGCCTAAATTGACTATATTATTATGTATAATTATAAAAGTGTTGTTAAATTCATCGATATGAATATAAAAAAATAAATTATGAAATTTATATGGGTCAAAATTATAAAAGTATTAATTTTTAATATTTATTATGAATCAAATAAAAACAATTTAAAGTAAAAGTAAGGTTTTCTATGAAACTAAATTTTCTAAAAAAATTATTTAATCACCCTCTAAGAACATAAATTGAAAATAATAATTAACACATTAATAAAAAATTTTCGAAAAAATTGGAATTATTTTTTAAATAATATTTTAAAAATTATTTTACGATGAATTTATTGATTTTTTTTTGTAATATATCATTTATTATATAAATAATAAAATTTCAAGAATTTTATTTAAATGTTTTACTAGGATAAATTATATTTTATATTTTTTTAATGTATAATTATAGAAAATATATATTAATATTATTTAGTTCATTGGAATCATTTAAATATTTTTTATATAAAAACATTGAATACATTTAAACATATCCTCTTTGAGAAAATGTTTTCTTATTGAATCTACAAGATTAATTTCAAATTTTATTCATCTACATATGTGAATAGAATGTTGGAAAATATATTTCATATTTTTTATAATAATTATTATTTTTATATAACAATTTAATAATAATCAGAAAAGTTGGGTTCAATCCCCTTTATTAAAAAAAAGTAAAGAAAGTAGGAATCTCTGTTGGAGGGGGTAAGGAAAGACCGAGTACAAGTCTATTGGACCAGAGACACATAGTTGTAGACCAAGCTTCTAGAGGAACAAAGCCCAATTAAAGACACACAACTAAATTCAAGCAGCTAAAAATCCTAGTAAAATAAATTCCATAATATGTGAGTGAAAAAATCCCCCCCCCCACAAAACACAACCCAAGTCCTAGAACACCAAGTCCAAAAGCCCAAATACCGCTCAACACCGTGACCCGCACGGTCTGGAAGTCTCTGGAACCACAATTTCCATTATGATGACCAGGGATCCGACAGAATCACCGTCGTGCCACCGGCCGTCCAACCAATCCACACTGCTGCCATTAGAGTTCAACACCACCATCACTGCCCTTCGTATCCTTATAAGGATTCGTCGGCAATAAACCCCACCAACTAGATCTGGTTTGAAACTAGATCTAGACCAGATCTGAGACCATCATGGGCAGCCAAGATAATCCCATTCCTCAAATGAGATCCCACACCATCCGCAGCCCCTCCCACACCTACATCGCAGTTCGAAGACCGTCGTCCGCAGCCACGCTGACCGAATTAAGCCCATTCCTTTTTCACGGCTTGATGGCCGTCGTCTATAGCCCCGATAACCGAATCAATCCCACGCCACCGTCACATCTTAGAGATCATCCGAGAAATCTCACCGAAGGCATATGCACCACAAGACTCCACCGAAGAATCCCAGGGGGTAATCTCCACCGAGATGTCGCAAGGGGAGTCGTCTCCGAAGACCACAAGGCCACCACTTCTGCTCTCATATCCACATATTCAAACACGTTTTTTTAGAAAATACCTAGAATAATAATATAAAAACATCCATCCCCTCATCATATAAGCCTTATATTTGAAATAATACATCTTATTTATTCTCGTGGAGCTAGATTATGTATGATACCAGTATAAAAGGAAACATGCTTCAATAATAATTTTTTATTTTCATTCTTCTTCTACAAAATTAAAATTATTACTAAACTAGTTGACATAATAAAAAGAAAAATTAAATATATTATGAATTTTTATGTTCATTTATTGACCTAAAACCATATCCACTTCCCTCAAATTATTTATGAAATCGTCATTCACATGTAGGACAGACTAAAACCTCATGAACTGATGCCATACATTTTTCCATTATCACCACATACAATTGGATATTATGATGGATGAAAAGTATACATATTATATTTATAAAATAATTATACCTCTAGATTCATTATATAATATGTACTTTTAACATTCAATACCATTGGGTATCGGATAAGGTCGCCTCTCTTGGACTACCTTCTTATGAATCAATGTGATTCGTTTTTCATTAACGATTTATATAAAAGTTAATAAGGATAATGTTAATGAAAATATGTGATATAAATTAAATTATTAAAATATTTATTAAATAAATATCATTATAAAAATATAAATAATCATTAAATTTATGAAATTTTTACTCACATAATGATGATAACATCGATTTTGTATTTATGGACTACTACCTTCACGTAGCTATGTGGCTCTATTTGAATCCCCACAATAGATGAATAATATATTTATGTATATTTAAAGAAAAAAAAATTTATTTATGATATTAGGAACTTTTTTTCAATATTAAATATTATTTACCTCCTTTCCAAAAATATTGTTGTAGAATTCAAATGATACATGTGCACACATATGGAATAATGTCTCTATGATCATAAAAAACATTTCTAAAAACAATCATTAATAAAGTTTATTAAAAGTATAATTGAAATATAAATATTATAATTATGTTATGATTATTGAATTGGATAATATGGAACAATATAATATTCAAAATAATCAGTTCATTCATAACATAACATTAATGAGAAAACAAGAAAATTGACATCAGAAATAATGGAAATAATGAAATATAATCAATGAACTAATGTTAAGAAGATATAAAAATATATTATATATTATTATAAATATAAACATGGTTCTCAAATAAGATGTAACGACCCAGACCCGGCCAGCCACCCGAACAGTGCTGAACGGGTCGGGAATCACTACCTTAGGTGCACCTCCCCTGAACGCCAAAGGCCGCCGACTCACAGCGATGGTCTATTAGGTATAGTGGGGAGGCTATACCCTCTCCAAGGATCATAATAAGTGTACTAGGCCATGTATAACAGTAAAGATGCAGTGGAAAGAAAGACACAGAAGTCTCGAACCAGACCCGCAAACTGGAAACATAATCAATATAGATAAACATCAGAAGAAATAAATATAAACAACAACAGTGGAAATAACACAACAACATGCTGATAACATGTAACTAGTAATGAACAATAAAACATGCATCCAAAGCGGCTCATACTCAACTGAATATTTAAAAAAGGGTGCCAATGGCTAACCATCATTAGCTACAACAAGTAAGCATGTCGATATAGAAAAGTAAAAAAAACAAAGTAAACCCCATCCAGGTATGTCCTCAAGGTACATACCATCTCCATGAAATAACTAACGCCGCCTAGCTTCTGAAGCTGGCCTCTTTCCTGCACATAAATCCATAAAGTCTGCACGGGTCCCGATGGTCCCGTGCAGGGTGTGAGACAAATCTCAGTAGGATACCACCCAACGGTGGGTACCAAATATAAGTGTTTAAGCACTCATGAATTTACAAGGAATGCAGTAAATAGTACAATGCAAAATTAAACACAAACTCCACTGGTTCTCAACAGCACCATGGAGCGTCACCGGCTTCGGCCAACACCGAAATATCTGTCGAGTAACCCACACCATGTGCCACCTGACACCTCGTGTCTCAACTACCGACATCCCGAAGGCACGCCCAATAATAGTAACCCGGCACCATGTGCCTCCTGACACCTCGTGTCTCAAGTACCGACGTCCCGAAGGCACTCACATCCCCTAAAGGCTCATTCCCTCACACGTGGCTTCCTACGGAAAACACCCCCAACCAGAATTCCTAACCACAGCTATGGGGGCCTCTACCCACACGAGTGGTTGAACCCACCTCATCACGGAGTATCTCTATGTGCACACTAATCAAAGTCCCGGGTGAGCGGTAATCACCAAATAGTACCTAAGCCACCAACACATCTGACACCTCATGTCCCTGTGACACTTTCACTCAAGTCTGATGGCCTCACCATCCTAGTAACCCAGTCCATTCCCAACCTGACAGTCGTAATGCCTCAAGCTGAAATCCATGACACCCAATCCTGTAGTCAAAACCACCCAATGTATCCTAGTCAAATCCCCAACCTATGATTAGCATCACTTAAGCATAACTGGACAATCCCAACACAGCCCAAAAAGGGCCCAGAAGATGCAATTCATCAATTGCATATATAACATAATCAAACAGAAAACATAACCAGGAAAAACAATCTAAACAGTTGAATTGCACTATACAGGGTGTTGTCCCATACCAGCACTGAGATCTTAAAAGCCTCTAGAAATTTATATGAGGATTTAATAAATTAAACTAACAGTTTAACACATTAATAATTCAATTAAAACCATTCTAGAGTTCCTCGCCCAAAATTCCCTGATGATCCACGTCCCCTCACCCGACCCGCTCATGAAAACTTCTAACAGGTCATACCCAATGGCACCCCATAGGTCCCACAATTAATTCAATATAAAATAGAAGATAAAACGGGTCTCGCTAAAAATACCTGAAAACGTGCTAAAGGCCGTGTCACTCAAACAACCACGAAAACAAAAAATGTGGTATGCACCACCTACCTGAGACTCGTACAACTCTACTCCTCCGGTAACAGCTGCCAATTCAGTCTAAAATGCCGTAAATCTATAGAAGATTCAATACCACTCAAATTCCTATAACTTGCTCTAGAACAAAAATCAGATAAAATGGACAAAGATTAATCGAGGCCTTACTGAGGGGGTTCCAACGCATCAATCAGAGTTCGAATCGGACATCAGATGGACGATAGGGATATAGAAATGTAAAACCCGATACTTTTATAAGAATTTTTTTTTATTTTATATAGACCATCAAAAGAATATTTCACTACACACAAAACTATCTTGGCTTGCTTTACACGAAATCATGACCTTTCTTGATAGCTTGCGTTGTACGCAATATCGAGTTTCACTAAACAACGACATGCTATTAAAATATTATTAAAACTAGCAATTATGAATAGTAATAACCACTTTTTGAAATTTTGTAAATTTTTTTTTTCAAAATGGACTTCATTTTTGGATTTAGAATATCAAAATTATCCTAGGGTAAATTTTTGGTATTTTTCTGAAAACATTCAATTTTTTATGAATAGTGAAAACACTAGGTTACTATTTAAAAACTGACTTTTTATTTAAATAATTTTTTATTTTATTTAAATTTATTTTAGGTGAAAATTGATACATAATACATATATAAGTTCAATTCATTTCATTGGATTAATTTTATAATAATTTTAGATATATAAAAATTTTTCTGAACTTTTCACCGTCTTTTACCCACCTCCTAAGAGAATTTCCAAATTCACATAAAACTTAATTTTACCACTTTTGTGAATGAAATTTAAAAAATCTGAGAGACACGGTTGATTTCAGTAAGTAAAACGTGGTTCAATGAGATGATAATATTTTTTTGTGAATAGTAACTTTTTACTTTTACTTGCCACGGTTAAAAGTAAATAGGGTAATTACATGTAAAAATGATATTATTATTACCCTAACACATGTCCTAACTCTATTGGATAAGTGTAATTCGACCAAAAACAACCTTAGGAATAAAATATGACCATTTAGGCCCATTTGGATTATATTAGGACATTTAATATTAATTTATTTAAAGAAGTGTTAAAAGGATGTCTCAAAGAGGCTCTTCAAAGAAGAGGTAATGTCCGTTACCGATTATTTCAACTTTATTTCTTCTTCCACTTCTTCTTCTTTAGTTGTTTCATTATGAAGTAATAAAATCAGTATCACTCATATACTGATATGTTATTATATGTATGAAACAACCCTATTTCACCATCTATCCATCCTACGGAAAACAAAATCACCTCGCGTGCGTACGTACGGAATACCGTCTGCACGCCGTGGTGTAATCTATTTTCCACCACCACCTATCTTGGATGGTTATAATGGTTTAAAAAATAAATATATATGATTATTGTAAAGTGATATTGATTCTGAAATAGTATACATACACTCCAATACAATTCCACGATCATAGGAAGGATATCATCGCTCGTGCGTACGTACGGAATACCGTCTCCACGATGTGATGTGACTCGTTCTACATGATATTTATTGCATAATGACTATATAAATGAATTGAATGAATAAATATTATATATATTACATTAATCCCATTCTAGAAATGATGTATATATAACCTAAAAAAAGAATATGAATGTATTCGAAAAATCACGCATAAGAACAAAAGGCAATAAACATTAGTGATACTGATGTTATTACTTCATAATGAAACAACTAAAGAAGAAGAAGTGCAAGAAGAAATAAAGTTGAAAGAATCGGTAACGGAAATTACCTCATCATTGAAGCGCCTCTTTGAGACCTCCTTTTAGGGCACTAAAATTAGTCTTTGATGAATTCCAGGACCTCTAGGGTGTTTCTAGGGCACTAAAATTGGTCTTTAATATTAGTCTTTAATTTATTTAAAGAAGGGTTAAAATAGTTAAAATCAAAGTTTAATAAGTAAATAATTTTTAATATAGGGTTATACATAAGATAAATTCGACTATAAATATTCATGAGAAAGCTAAAAAGATTTCCTACATAATGTTATTTTATTTATAAATTTTAAACCTTAAATTTTTAATTTATTTATTACACAATGATGATGTAGTAATAATATTATTAATGAAATATTGACAAAAATGATGTTATAAATACCCAAATAAATGTAATTTGAGACTTTTTATGAATTCTAATAATTTTCTATGTTAATATGACATTTTAGTTTTGATTTAAGTAACTTTATTCGAACTAATATTTCTTTTCTGATTTTCACAAAAATAAATTACCAAATAGTGTCAAAATTGAAATAAAATAGTTTTTAAAACAAATGTTTTATTATTAATTGTTATTTTATTGCTAAAAATTTAAGGTTCAGACAAATGACTTAGATAAGGTTATATATATATTAATAATAAACAACTTGGGGTTCATTTGTCTTGTTATGGTAAGTTTGTTAACCATATAGTGTAACAATACAAAAAGACATGGTAAAAGTAAAATTATCTAACTTAAAGATAAATCTAAATGATAATTTTAAAATAGAAACCTAAACTTGTCCAAATTCTGTTGGATTAGATTATTTCTACCCATCCCCACCTTAGCTTCGAAATAAATCAATTTGGAACTATTAGAAACCGAATATGACTTTATAATAAAATAATATGTTTAGTTTTTCCAAAGGTGCCCCTCTCCTCCCTTATAAAAGGGAACCTCCTCCCTCTCTTCCTCACACTACTTTAAGCCTTCATGCTCGGCCAACCCCTGCCAATTTTTCCTCTCCACTTCCCTAGAAGCATCTTAGAGGTCTTGGTATTCTTCAAAGACCAATTTTAGTGCACTAAAAGGATGTCTCAAATAGGTTCTCCAAAGAAGAGGTAATGTCTGTTACTGATTCATTCAACTTTATTTCTTCTTCCACTTCTTATTATATAGTTGTTTCATTATGAAGTAATAACATCAGTATCAGTCATATACTGATATGTTATTATAAGTATGAAACAACCCTATTTCACCGTCTATCCATCCTACGGAAAACGAAATCACCGCGCGTGCGTACGTACGGAATACCGTCTCCATGACGTGGTGTAATCTATTTTCCACCACCACCATATTGGATGGTTATAATGGTGTAAAGAATAAATATATATGATTATTTTAAAGTGATATTGATTCTAAAATAGTATACATACACTCCAATACAATTCCACGATCATGGGAATAATATCATCGCTCGTGCGTACGTACGGAATACCATCTCCACGATGCGATGCGACTCGTTCTACATTATCATCATTGCATAATGACTATATAAATGAATTGAATAAATAAATATGATATATATTACAGTAATATCATTCTGGAAATGAGGTATCTATAACCTAAAAAGAATAATAAGAATTTATTTGATAAAACGCTCATAAGAACAAAAAGCAATAAACACCCGAATAACAAGTAACAATGAACAATTACTAATAAGAATCAAAGAATATGACCATATATGATATCATAAAAATAATTATGATTTTGGAATATGTCAATAAAATTATTTAAATCATTATACAGGAGGTTCGGACACCTATGAATCAAATCGGACCTAAGGTAAGGGAATGTATCACAATCTCATTTTTATCCGAGATTCTTTATACTTGGTATTTACTGGGGTGTATTTTATCATCCACATCCATGTTTCCTCAATATGTAATATTATTTCCATCCACCTACAATTTTTTGAATCCAATTTTATACTTCGGTGAGTTTTTAGTAAAAGATATGAAAGGAATCTTTTGTCGTTTTTTGTACGAGGTACTTGAATTTTCCGAAAAAATGTATGAGAAGAATGTTTTTTTAACTTATACGGCATGAATGGATTTTTAAAACATTATTTCCAAGAATATTCCTTTACAAGTTTTCATGTTTATTTTTAATGAACTTCTTTTAGTTTAAAATAGTATGACATGTTAAGAAAGGAAAAATGTTTTTGAAGTAGAAAGGGTATTTTCCTCAAGAATGGAGTTCAAGTGTTTTATCAAAATTATTTTCCATCTAAGATAATATAGGGTTTTATTTCTATCCCTATTATTACATTGATTTGATTATGTTGTGATAGAATTATTTTTATGAATTCCTTTATCTTATATGAATTTTTTTATGATGTCACGATGTTTAAGAATCCCATTTTATTACATGGGTTATGAAATGATGTAAGATTTTTTTTGATTTTGTGGCACACATAAGAATGGTATAATTATGAGATGGGTGGGACCTATATCTCCCTCCAATGCATTGGGTAACTATTTATATCTCATGAGATATACATGGCTGGAACGGAAGTTTAAACCGGTTCAATGAAACAGGGCTGAAACGAGGAGTGAACTCAGTTCAGAAATGGACTTTGTCTGCTAAGATAGTCTTGGAAATGAGTTTTGACTAATAAGAAATGATTCTCTATTATTATGTGTGTATGCCACAAAGATTAATGTTTTTTATTATGATTATTGGGATTAAATTTCACTTCTATGATTTATCCCATGTTATGATCTCTTTTTCATGATAAGATTTTTCAAAATGTAATGTTCTTATGGATATGATATGTTTGATATTTCTTTTGTTTACCCTTACTGAGCATTTGATCTAACCCTTTTGTATGTTTTCTTTTCCCCAGGTCATGAAGAAAGATATTAAGTAGGATATGCCAAAAGGGACTCTAGATATGATGAAATAAAAGGGAGACAGTGTAGATGATTTATGAACCAGTTGTTTATGTTTCCCAGTTTCTAAAGACACTATACCTATACCGTCCTTTCATGGTTTTGTTACATGTTGTAATAAGTGTACTTCAATTTTGATGTATTAACAATGTATGTAAAGTATGGGTCGATATATTTGGTATTAGAGGAAAGTTATAGTCAACCTTTGGAAACTAGGAAGTTAAAGCCTTATTAAGAACCCTAAGGATATATCTAAGCATAGAAAACAATCTTAGTGTTTTATAAATGGCCATGAACAACCTATGTTAAGACCTTAAGTGTGAAATTTTATTCTTTATTATGTGTTTTCCCTATTATAATTAGTGTTGCTCACACTATTCTTCTTGGTTTTAGTCAATGGATGGAACCCGACGGAACCGTGTTAATGCGGAATGCGACGGGAAAGACAATGATTTTCCCTCTGAGAAACCAAACGTTATGGGAGATGGAATGCAAAATATTGTAGCCATGCTCACATAGCTTTCTCAAGATATGAATCATGCAGGACATCCAAACGAGCAAATGAAGGAGCAACATTCTGTTGAATCCTTCATAACGCAACGTCTACCCTCATTTAGCGGGTCTACTGATCCATTAGTTGCTGAACAATGGATCAGTACTACAGATAAGATATTTTCAGTTCCTCAATGTTCTGAACATGATAAAGTCATCTTAGCAGTTTATCATTTGGAATGTGATGCTGATCAATGGTGGAATCTTATTAATAATACGAGGCAAAGGGATGAAATTGAGTCCATGGAATGGGACGAGTTCAAGAACTTATTTTAAAATAAGTAATTCCCTCGTATTCTTCGAACAAAGATGGAGAAGGATTTTCTTGAACTGAAGAAAAAGGATGATGAATCTGTTGGTACCTCTGAAGAAAATTTTACAAGACTTTCAAGGTACACATCTGGTATTATTATCCATCCTGAGAGTAAGATCGATCGATTCTTTAGTCGCTTACAACCAAGTCTTCGAAGGGAATTATCCACAAGGGACTTCAATAGCTATGAGGAAATCGTTCGATGTGATCTCAAAGTTGAGATGGAGATTGGAGTAACCCATCAGTCATATGGGTTTGATAAGAAGAGGAAAATGGAATTCAAAGGAAAATATAAAGAGTAAACTGAAAAGAAGATGAGTTTTCCCTTATGCTCAAACTGTGGAAAGAAACATGGAGGGAGTTGTCTTAAAGGGACAAGTAAATGTTTCAAATGTGGAAAGGAAGGTCATCGGGCATTTGAATGCCGCAATGATGGGAAGAAGAGGTCTACTGATGCGAACAATGAAAAGGCTACACATAGTGCAACTCCTACACTTCAATGTTACAAGTGTACAGAAATATGGCATTATTATAATCAATTCCCTAATCCAAGGGTTTTTGATGATGATCGATGTCAAAAAACTCTTAAGGCTATAGACAAAGGAAAGTCACATGCAAATTCTATCAGTGATGTGGAGTATGATAATGAAGTGGTAAAAGGTACACTTACCATCCACTCTAAAGTAGAAAATGTTTTATTTGATTCTGGATCCACCCACTCCTTTATTTCTGATGAATTTTCTATGGGTATCGTTGTATTACCTCAATAGTTAGATGTTGAGTTAGCTGTGACAACCCCTAATGGAACAACAGTCGCATCAAAAGTTTATAATTCTTCTCCGATTGATGTTTGTGGGAATGTTCTTCATGCAAATCTTGTGATCCTTCCTATAGTATAATTTGATGTGATTCTTGTCATAGGTTTCCATTCTCTATATGGATCTCATATCAATTTCCAAAGAAGGGAAGTAACATTTCATATTCCAGATCACTCTATAATCATCTAGCGATGCAAGGATGAACATAACCTTCCTGTGGAAATTTCATCCATCTTATGGGTCTTGATTCCACTAAATGAGGGTTATTTAACTCAAATGGTTGGTGAGAAACTCATGATTAATAATATTCCCATTGTACGGGATTTTGATGATGTTTTTCCAGAGTAATTGTCGGGTCTTCCACCAAATCGTGATGTAGATTTTTCAATAGAACTCATACCAGGTGCTTTGCCTATTTCAAAGACACCTTATAGAATGGCCCCAATTGAGTTTTATGAATTGAAGAAGCAACTCCAAGATAATCTTGATAAAGGATTCATACGCCCTAGAGAATCACCTTGGGGAGCACCTGTTCTGTTTGTTAACAAGAAATATGGATCAATGGGACTCTGCATTGGTTATCGAGAACTTAACAACATCACCATCAAGAACAAATATCCTCTCCCGCGCATTGATGACTTATTTGACCAACTACGCGGAGATCAATAATTTTTGAAGATTGATCTTCGTTCAGGGTATCATCAATTAAGGGACAAAAGGGAGGATATACCAAAGATGGCTTTCCGTACAAGGTATGGACACTATGAATTTTTAGTGATGCCATTTGGTCTTACTAATGCCCCTAATATCTTCATGGATCTGATGAATAGAGTCTTTAGAGAATATATTGATCAGTTTGTAGTAGTCTTTATAGACAATATTGTTTTCTATTCAAAGAGAAAGGAAGAACATGAAGATCAATTGAGAATTATATTGAAGACCCTGATAAAGGAGAAGCTTTATGCCAAATTTACCATGTGTGAATTTTGGCTTCAAAAATTTTCATTTTTGGGTCACATAATCTCAAAATAGGGGATATTTGTGGATCCAGCAAAACAGTGGTTATCGAAAGATGGTCGAGACCAACAAAAGTAACCGAGATCCGAAGATTTCTTGGTTTGGCTGGATTATATCGACGTTTTGTTAAATATTTTTCATGATTATCTAATCCACTCACCAAGTTGACTCGGAATGGAGTTAAGTTTGTTTGGACGGAGGAATATGAAGAGAATTTCAAGGAGTTGAAAATAAGGTTATCCGGTGCACTAGTGCTCACACTGCCTTGTAGTGGAGAAGGGTTTGTCATCTCTAATGATGGATCCAAGAAGGTATTGGGTTGTGTTCTCATGCAAAACGATATGGTGATAGATTATGCCTCACGATAGTTGAAAATACATGAGCCAAATTACCCAACTCATGATTTGGATTTATCTGTGGTAATCTTTGCATTAAAGATTTGGAGGCATTATCTTTATGGAGAAAGGTGTGACATTTATACTGATCATAAATGATTAAAGTATATTTTCACACAAAAGGAGCTGAATATGCGCCAACGAAGATGGTTGGAGCTGATTAAAGATTACGACTGCTCAATTCATTACCACCCTGGGAAAGAAAACAAGGTGGTAGATGCATTAAGTCGACAAGACCATGATAGGTTTTCCATGATGAGGAACAAAAGAGATCCAATATTTATGGATATAAAGAGGATGGATCTTGGAATTATAATGAAAGGGGAAAAATTTTATCTTTCTCAAATGAATGTTCAACCATCTATACATGTGAAGACTAAAGAGGCACAGAAAGAAGATGTAGAGTTATAAAAGACGGTGAGAAATGTTCCTGAATTCAACCTTGACTGTGATGGAATAATAAGGTTTAGGAATTGAGTTTGTGTTCCTCCCATCCCCGAATTAAAGGAGCTGTTGGATGAGGCTCATATTTCTTCATTCTCTATTCATCCTGGAAGCACGAAGATGTATATGGACCTGAAAGAGTACTTCTGGTGGGATGGAATGTAAAGATATGTTGCTGAATATGTCTCTCGATGCTTGGTTTTTCAGAAAGTTAAATCTGAGAGATAGAAGTCTAAAGGGATGTTACAACCATTACACATACCGGAATGGAAATGGGAAAACATCACTATAGAATTTGTCACTGGACTCCCTAAAACATCCAAAGGCAATAATGTTATCTGGTTCAAAGTTAATCGTCTTACAAAGTCTGCACACTTCACTGCTATTAGAGAGGATTTCTCTCTAGATTAGCTTGCCAGGATATATCTAAAGGAAGTGGTAAGATTTCATGGAGTACCACTTTCTATTATATCTGATCAAGATCTGTGATTTACCTCGATGTTCTGGAGAATTCTTCAGCATACTCTGGATATAGAGTTGAGTTTCAGCACTGCTTATCATCCTCAGAGAGACGGTCAGTCTGAGAGGACAATTCAAACTCTAGAAGATATGTTGAGCGCTTGCTCTATAGATTTCAAAGGTGGTTGGGATCAACACCTACCTTTGGTGGAATTTTCTTATAATAATAGCTTCCACTCCAGTATTCGGATGGCTCCTTATGAAGCTCTCTATGAAAAAAAATGCTGGACTCCAACTTGCTGGGATGAAGTTGGGGAAAGAAATCTATTAGAACCTGATCTTGTTGATGAGATGGCAGAAAAGGTCAGATCTATTCAACAACACATAAGAGTAGCTCAGAGTCGACAAAAAATTTATGCTGACAACCAAAGAAAAGACTTAGACTTTGACGTGGGTGATAAAGTGTTCTTATGAATATCTCCTTGGAAGAGAGTAATGAGATTTGGAAAGAAGTGAAAGATGGCCCCTAGGTATATTGGTCCTTTCGAAATACTGGATCGTGTTGGAAAGGTAGCTTACCGATTGGCACTTCCACCGAATCTCTCCCATGTTCACGATGTGTTCCATGTATCTCTCTAGAGAAAGAAAATACCTGATCCTTCACATGTACTCATCTCAGATGTTGTACCACTAGAGCAAGATCATTCTTATGAAGAACAGCCGATAGAGATTCTGGATCGTAGGAAAAATTCCTACGGAACAAGACCACTCGCTTGGTGAATGTTTTATGGAGGAACCACCAATTAGAAGAAGCTACATGGGAGCTTGAGGATATAATGAGGGAGAGGTATCCTCATCTGTTTGTTACAATGTGACGAATTTCGAGGGCGAAATTCATTTTAAGGGGGGTAGAATATAACACCCGAGACTTTTATAAGAAATATTATGTTTTTATGTAATATACATCATCAAAGGAATAGTTCACTAAACACAACACTAGTTTGGCTTTCTTTACATGCAATCGTGGCCTTCCTCGGTAGCTTACGTTGTACGCAATACCGAGTTTCACTAAACAATGACATGCTATTAAAATATTATTAAAACTAGCCATTATGAATAGTAAAAACAACTTTTTGAAATTTTTTAAATTTTATTTTTCAAAATGGACTTCATTTTTGGATTCGGAATATCAAAATTAGACTAGGGTGAAATTTTTTTATTTTTCTGAAAACTTACATTTTTTGAAGAATAGTGAAAACACTAGGTTACTATTTAAAAACCGACTTTTTATTAAATAATTATTTATTTTATTTAAATTTATTTTACGTCAAAATTGATACATAATACCTATATAAGTTCAATGATATTCATTGGAGTCATTTTATAATAATTTTAAATATATAAAAATTTAATTGAACTTTTCACTGTCTTTTACCCACCTCCTAAGAGAATTTCCAAATTCACATAAAACTTAATTTATCGCTTTTGTGAATAGAATTTCAAAAATCCAAGAGACACGGTTGATGTCAGTAAGTAAAATGTGTTTCAATGAGATGAAAATAATTTTTGGTGAATAGTAACTTTTTACTTTTATTTACCACGGTTTAAAGTAAATAGGGTAATTATGGGTAAAATTGATATTATTATTACCCTAACACATGTCATAACTCTATTGGATAAGTTTAGTTCGACCAAAAACAACCTTAGGAATAATATATGACCATTTAGGCCCACTTGGATTAGATTAGGACATTTAATAATAATTTATTTAAAGAACGGTTAAAATAGTCAAAATCAATGTTTAATAAGTAAATAATTTTTAATATAGGGTTATAAATAAGATAAATTAGACTATAAATATTCATTAGAAAGATAAAAGTATTTCCTACGTAATGGTATTTTATTTATAATTTTTAGACATTATATAGTATAATTTATTTATGACACTATGATGATGTAGTAATTATATTATTAATGAAATATTGACAAAAATGATGTTATAAATACCCAAATAAATGTTATCTGAGATTTTTTATGAATTCCAATAATTTTAAATGTTAATATGACATGTTTTTAATGATTTAATTAACTTTTTTTGAACTAATATTTCTTTTATGATTTTCACAAAAATAAATTACCAAATAGTGTCAAAATTGATATAAAATAGTTTTTAAAACAAATATTATATTATTAATTGTTATTTTAGTCCTAAATATATAATGTTCGGAAAAATGACTTAAATAAGGTTATTTATATTAATAATAAACAACATGGGGTTCGTTTGGCTTGTTAAGGTATGTTTGTTAGCCGTATAGTGTAAGAAAACAAAAAGACACGGTAAAAGTAAAATTATCTAACTTAAAGTTAAATCTAAATGATAAGGTTAAAATAGTAACATAAACTTTTCCAATTTCTATTGGATGAGATGATTTCTACCCATCCCCACCTTATCTTCGAAATAAATCAATTTGGAGCTATTATAAACCGAATATAACTTTATAATAAAATAATATTTTTAGTTTTTCCAAAGGTGCCCCTCTCCTCCCTTATAAAAGGGAACCTCCTCCTTCTCTTCCTCACACCACTTTGATCCTTCAAGCTCGGCCAAACCCTACCAATTTCTCCTCTACACTTCCCTAGAAACATCCTAGAGGTCCTGGTATTTTTCAAAGACCAATTTATTGCCCTAAAAGGAGGTCTCAAAGAGGCGATTTAATGAAAAGGTAATGTCTGTTACCGATTCCTTCAACATTATTTCTTCTTCCAATTATTCTTCTTTATTTGTTTCATTACGAAGTAATAAAATAAGTATCACTAATATACTGATATGTTATTATAATTATGAAAAAACCCTATTTCACCATTTATCCATCCTATGGAAAATGAAATCACCGTGCGTGCGTACGTAGGGAATACTGTCTCCACGTCGTGGTGTAATCTATTTTCCACCACCACCTTAATTGGATGGGTATAATGGTGTAAATAAAAAATATATGTTATTATTGTAAAGTGATAATGATTCTGAAATAATATACATACACTCCAATACAATTCCATGATCATGGGAACGATATCATCGCTCGTGTGTACGTACGGAATACCGTCTCCACGATGTGATGTGACTCATTCTACATGATCTTCATTGCATAATGACTATATAAATTAATTGAATGAATAAATATGATATATATTACACTAATACCATTCTGGAAATGGGGTATCTATACCCTAAAAAGAAGAATAAGAATTTATTCGAAAAAACATGCATAAGAACAAAAAGCAATAAACACCCGAATAACAAGTAACAATGAAAAATTACTAATAAGAAGCTAAGAATATGACCATATATGATATAATAAAAATAATTATGATTCTGGAATAAGTCGATAACATTATTTAAATCATTATACAAGAGGATCAGACACTTACGAAGCAAATCAGACCTTAGGTAAGGGAAAATATCACAATCTCATTTTTATCCGAGATTGTTTATACTTTGGTATTTACCGGGGTGCATTTTATCATCCACATACATGTTTTCTCAATATTTAATATTATTTCCATCCACATACAATTGTTTACATCCAATTTTACCCTTCTTTGAGTTTTTAGTAAATGATATGAATGGAATCTTTTGTCATTTTTCGTACGAGGTACTTGACTTTTCCGAAAAAAGTACGAGAAGAATGTTTTTTTTAACTTATGCAGCATGAACGTATTTTTAAAACATTATTTCCAAGAAGATTCCTTTACAAGATTTCATGTTTATTTTTAATCAACTTCTTTTACTGTAAAATAGTATGACATGTTAATAAAGGAAAAATATTTTGGAAGTAGAAAGGATATTTTCCTCAAGAATAGAGTTCAAGTGTTTTATCAAAATTATTTTCCATCTAAGATAATATAGGGTTCTGTTTCTATCTCTATTAATACATTGATTTTATTATGTTGTGATGGAATTATTTATTTTAATTCCTTTATCTTATATGAATTATTTTATGATGTCACGATGTTTAAGAATCCCATTTTATTACAAGGGTTATGCAATGATGTATGATTTTTTTGATTTTGTGGCACACATAAGAATGGTATCATTATGAGATGGGTGGGACCTATAGCTCCCTCCAATGAAATGGGTAAAGATTTATATCTCATGAGATAGACATGGCTGGAACGGCATGTTAAACCGGTTCAGTGAAACAGGACTAAAATGAGGAGTGAACTCGGTTGAGAAATGGACATTGTCCACTAAGATAGTCTTGGCGATGAGTCTTGAATAATAAGAAATGATTATCTATGATTATGTGTGTATTCCACAAATATTCATGTTTTATGTTATGATTATTGGGATTAAATTTCACTTCTATGATTTATCCCATGTTATGATCTCTTTTTCACGATAAGATTTTTCAAAATGTTATGTTCTTATGGATATGATATGTTCGATATTTATTTTTTTTACGCTTACTGAGCATTTGAGCTCACCCTTTTGTATGTTTTCCATTCCCCAGGTTAGGAAGAATTATATTAAGTAGGATATTCCACAAGGGACTCTAGATATGATGAAATAAAAGGGAGACAATGTAGATGATTTATGAACAAGTTGTTTATGTTTCCCAGTTTCTAAAGACACTATACCTATAAGGTCCTTTCATGGTTTTGTTATATGTTGTAATAAGTGTAGTTCAATTTTTATGTATTAACAATGTATGTAAAGTATGGGTCGTTATAGGAAATAGGTTCAGCCGGCTTGGTTCGCGAAACCGGGTGACAAACATGGGTTCTTCCTCAAAAACGAGGCTACTGCCCATTTTAGCGAAAAAAAGAAAGTAAATGGTGTGTGATTCTTGACTACACGCCGTGTATATAACATTTAATAGTTCTTTTGGTGGTTGGGATTCACTTACCTACCGACATGAGTACACGGCTTGTACCTATGGGTACACGACATGTACTTGGTTCCTCTTATCTCCCTCGCTGACTTACCCGCATGCCATATATATCCCCCATACATGTCTAGACTACACGGCGTGTACCTAGTTCTACCCAGCCAACAGGCCCACACGCCTTGTATGGCCACCACACGATCGGGGTTACACAACGTTTGGAAAACTACACACCCTGTAGTAAGAAATTTCTACACGGTCATCACACGGCATGTACTCAGAGAGCACAGGGCTGACACTTGCTTAACTATACACGGAATGTACTTAAAAGTAGACGGCGTGTAGTCTAGAAATTTCCAGAAACGTCCCGTTTTCTCTAGTTTTCTCAGAAACCAGTCCAAAATTCAAACAGGGTCGGGATTTTGACCTGTTTCCAAAAAACCTGGGTTATTACAAACTCTCAACCTTAACATAGCTTGTCCCCGAGCTACCGAAAAAAACCCGGAGATGGAACTGAACACACCCATATCAGTTAAACAACTTGGTCTACCCCAGTCCCAAGGGTCTGGCTAAATTCCTCAAGGGGCTCCCCACCTTAGGAATTGCTTACTCGGTCTCAACCAACAAATCTCATAGCAACCAAGGTTTACTAACCTGTTTTCCAGACGCATAGTCCTTCCGTCACTCATTGTCACCCATGAACCTCATTGGAGATCACGTGTCGCTCCCGACACTTAATGTAGCCCGCACCGCATCGGTGTCCAACTCAATGAGGTCCCAGTTCCTAACACCTCAAATATCCTGCATCCACGATGCCCCGATGCCCATGGAACCTCATGTAACCGGCATCACTGATGCCCCAATGCCCACGACACCTCATACATATATATATTATATACCAAGCACCTGATATGGTTCCAATTCCATTGACAAGCATTTAGTCAGTCCGCATAGATCATGTGCACCACGTGCACTCAAAATAGTCATGCCTCTATAGGTCATAGAAAAAGGAAACATGGAGATCACGGCCACACTGCGGTGTACCTCTAACCATCATAGGCTCCCCAACATACTCAGCCTCTGGAAGCTCCACGGTGTGCACCTGGCCTGAAACACGGCTGCCTAACGCCTGAACTCCCTGCGATGCTACTCCAGTCACCGACCACTAACCCCTCAGCTGGGTCCCACCATCTCTGTCATGACCTCTGCGCACAGTTGAACCTTGACTACCATCTCCGGGTACCGAACCTGAACCAACTCCAGACACTACAGTCTTCCCTGGTCCCTGCCTACCGACTATCTGAGAAAGCTTCCTACAAAACCTCTCCAGATGCCCGACCTGTCCACATTCCCGGCACTCCTTAGGAGGCCTATCTCAATGTGCCCTAACATGTCCCTGCTATCCACACTAGATGAAAATCACCGAAGAACTACCATGAGGTGGTCTAGCAGAATCCATAGCCTAACTACCCTATTGGAACTCATCCCATCCTCACTTCCTTCTGTCTGTGCCATCACCTGGAGTCGTCTCCCTAACCATGTGAGATTTATCTCTCTTGTTTCCCTCAGCTTTGAGTGCTTGATTTACCGCCTTGGAGAAAGAACCGAGCCTGATGATGTTCACCTAGACCCGAATGGGATGTCGTAAGCCATCCTCGAAGCGCCTCACCCTAGTCGCGTCATCACTCACCATACCAGGTGAAAAGAGAGACAACTCGGTGAATGAAGCTGCATAGTCCATGACGGACATGTCTCTCTTCTGAAAACTCAAGAACTCTCGAGCTCTCTCTGGCCTCAGTGTCTCTGGGTAGAAGTTCTCAAATAAAATTTCCTTGAAGTCCTTTCAAACCAGTCCCTCGTGCCTATAAGCCTGTACCTGTACATCCCACCAACGCTTCACCGGTCCTCTCAGCATGTACATCACTAGCTTGACCCTCCTCCCTAGAGGCATCTCGAGCTACTCAAAGATCATCTGCATTCTCTCTATCCAGTTATCAGCCGCCTCCAGGCCACCCTCACCCTAAAAAAGTGGCGTGTGCTGCGACTGAAACTCCCACATCAAATACGCCATCGAAGGCTCTGTACCCTGTGCACATCTTTCAGTCCCCTGCAAGACACGTACCAGGCTATCTCGGAGCTGCTCATCAAGCCATTTTCCAAACGTTTCCAAGCCCAACTATTGTCCTTCCAACACTAGATTCTGATCCTGTCCCTGAGCCTGTACCTGTGGTTTGTGCTCTGCATGTACCAAATTATGACCTTGATCCCGTGGCATTGTATTATCTCTTTCCTGACGCTCCATCGAGTCGTGAAGGAGTAACCCTATGAATACCATAAATGGTCAGACATCCCATACATATATAACAATATATTCTACACAGATAAAGAATGAAGTAAAAGCCAGTGCATAACAACTACCCTTACTCCCCCTCACTACAACCCATGCCCCACGGCATCTCGGCCTCATGTCCTCCTTACTCGCCCTCAACGGATCCAAGTATCAAAAGTACCTCAGGACATGCCCGTCTTGACAACTCACATTGCCTCAAACCGACGACCGAGCCACCCAATCCTGACAGTTACACTGCCTCAGCCATAGTACATTCCTGCTCTCATAATAGTTAGACCCAAATATTCCACCACATGCAATTTTAAAAAATATAAGGCATGGAATAAACATTTCACAACTACCAATTCTATCAGGAACCAATTCACATTTCAAAGCATATAAAGCATGGAAATTGATTTTTTTTATTCACATGGTATTATCACTTCACAAAGCATACGTGAAATTATGAAATTTAAATACCCTAAAAATGTGCCTATCAAAAGCCAATCAACCAAGCCTCGCCATACCGTCAAATGTCAAATTATACCTTACCATACTGGGTCAAGGGTCATATATCACAATCACGAACATCACACATCAAGTGAGCCACCGAGGTGAAAATCATATAAATTTTAATCCAAGCAAAAGCAAACAGAAATTCACCCTCGTGGAAACTAGGTCCATCCCTCGTACCTAGGGCTGCAGCACTAAAGAACAAGCTAGAAACCCATTCTCAGTAACAAACTATCTCCAGTCTACCATATCCCAAATAGTAAAACCAGTAGAAATAAAAGAGAAGACTCAAACTCATTAGTATCCAACAAAACACTACTACTAAATCCCTGTCAAGAACTGCTCTGATACCACTTTTTAATGACTCGGACCCAGCCAGCCACCAGAACAGTGCTGAATGGGTCAGGTGTCACTACCTTCGGCGCACCTCCCCTGAATGCCAAAGGCTTTTGACTAGCGGTGAGGGTCTGTTAGGTATGGTGGGGGAGGCTATACCCTCTCGGAGGATCATAATAAGGGTAATGGTCCAAGTATAACAGTAAAGATGTATTGGACATAATACTCAGCATACTCGAACCTGACCCACAAAGCGGAAGCATAATCAATATAGATAAATAGCGGAAAAAATAAATATAAACAACAGCAGCATAAATAACACAATAGCATGCTGATAACATGTAACTACTACTGAACAGTAAAACATGCATCCAATGCAGGTCATACTCAAGTGAATATAAAAAAAGGGTTCCAATGGCTAACCAACAGTAACTACAACAAGTAAGCATGTCGATACAGAAAAGTAAACAAAACAAAGTAAACACTATCTAGGTATGACCTCAATGTCCATACCATCTCCATGCAATAACTAACGCCACCCAACTCTTGAAGCTGGCCTCTTTCCTGCACAGAAATCCATAAAGTCTGCATGCATCCCAAAGGGCCAGTGTAGGGTGTGAGACAAATCTCAGTAGGATACCACCCAACGGTGCGTACCAAATATAAGTTTTTAAGCGGTCATTCATTTACAAGGAAAGAAATAAACAGTACAATGCTCAATTAAACACAAACTCCATTAGTGCGCAACAGCCACCATGGAGCGTCACCTTCTTCGGCCAATGACGAAATCACTGTCGAGTAACCCGCCACCACGTGCCACCTGACACCACCTGTCTGAAGTACCGACGTCTCGAAGTCACGCCCAAGAATAGTAACTCGGCACCATGTGCCTCATGAAACCTCATTTCTCAAGTACCGACGTCCCAAAGGCACACCCATCCCTTGAAGTCTCCTCACCTATCATGTGGCTTACTACGGCAAGCACCCCCAAATAGAATACCTAACCACAACTACAGGGGCCTTTACCCACACGAGTTGTCAAAACCACCTCATCACGGAGTATCTCTATGTGGACACTACTCAATGTCTTGGCTGAGAGGTAATCACCAAATAGTAGCTAAACCACCAACACATCTGACACCTCATGTCCCTGCGACCATGTCGCTCAAGTCTGCTGGCCTCTCCAACTATGTAACCCGGGAAATTCCCAACTTGGCAGTCTAACTTCCTCAAGATGATGTCCATGACGCCCAATCCTGTGGTCAAAACCACCCAAAGAAACATGGGCAAATCCCCAACCTATGATCAGCATCACCCAAGAGTAACCGTCCAAGCCCAACACAACCCAAAAGGGTCCATAAGATGCTATTCAGCAATTGCATATATAACATATTCAAAAAGAAAACATAACTAGGAAAAAAAACTAAACAGTTGAATTACACTATATAGGGTGTTGTCCCATACCAGCACTAAGGTCTTAAATGCCTCTAGGAATTTATAGCAGGCTTTAATAAATTTAACTAACAGTTTAACACATTAATATTTCAATCAAAACCATTCTAGCATTCCCCGGAAAAAATGCCCTAATGAGCCACGACCCCTCACCCGACCCGCTCATGAAAACTGGTAATAGGGCATACCAAAAGGAACTCCATAGTTCCCACAAGCAATTCATTATTAAATAGCAGATAAAACGGGTCCCGCTCAAAATACCAAAAAACGCACCAAAGGCCGCGTCACCCAAACAACCACGAAAACAAAAAATGAGGTATGCACCACCTACCTAAGACTCGTACAATGCTACTCCTCCGGTAACAGCCCCCAATTTGGTCTAAAACGCGGTAAGTATACAAAAGACATAATAAATCTCAAATGACTATAACTCTTTCTCGAACGAAAATAAGAACAAACAGCCAAAGATAAATCAAGGCCTTACCAAGGGGGTTGCAACGAATCAATCAGAGTTCGAATCGGACATCAGACGGACGATCAAGAGAAGGAAATAGGTTCTGCCAGCTTGGTTCGCGAAACCGGGCGACAAACATGGGTTCTGCCTCAAAAATGAGGATAATGCCCGTTTTAGAAAAAAAAAGATCACTGCATGTACTTCACGACTACACGGCTTGTATATATTATTTAACTATTCATTTGGCGGCTGGATTTTATCGACCGGCCGACATGAGTACACAGCATGTACCTATGGGTACACGGTGTGTACTTGGTTTCTCTTCTCTCCCTCGCCAACTTACCCACACGCCATGTATATCCCTCATTCATGGCTAGACTACACGGTGTGTCCAAGGGTAACATGGAATGTACCTGGTTCTACCCGGCCAACAGGCTCACACGCCATGTATGGCCACCACACGGTCGGGGTTACACGGCGTGTTTAAAACTAGACATCGTGTAGTAATAAATTTCTTCACGGTCATCACACGGCATGTACTCAGCGAGCACACGGCTGACACTTGCATAACATATACACGGCGTGTACTTAAAAGTACACGGCGTGTTGTCTGGAAATTTCCAGAAACTTCATGTTTCCTCCAGTTTCCTCATAAACTAGTAAACAATTCAAACAGGGTCGAAATTTGGACCCATTTCCAATAAACCTGGGTTCATACATAAGATAATAACATGTTTATAACCACTGTAGGAGAGGTTGAATTAAACTCAATCAAAATTGTGCTTCTTGAATGGGATTTTACAACTCAATTTCAATTCATTGGGTTAAAAAATAAAATCATTGATTATATCCTGATATGAATTCTTTTGAAAATAAAATTTTTTCTTATAGGATTTATTTCAATATTTTTTATCGATACTTAAATTTTATACACAATATCATTTCATTTACTAATCCCCACTTCAATTATTTTTATTCTATTAGATACAACACGTCAATTTCATTTCGATGAGGATTATTGGAATGTTATGCAGCTATGATATTTTTTATGTTTTATTCACACCCACCACTATATATAATATAAATATTCAATAATTTTTCATCTTATTTTATGTTTCAATACTAGTTATTTCATCCAATGTATTTCTACATAAATTTTAATTAGTGTTAAAGTATTTTATAAGTCAATTTCTTCTATTTCACTGTATTTCATTTTCATTATCATTAATATTATGTGATTATGAGTGATATGAAATTGGACTACATATTATTTTATTCAAAATTTTTATGTGTATTTTTATTTAATTCTCATAATGAAATTAAGTGGTTAATTATCACATCAACATTATGATATTTTCATTCATTTATTTCACAATCTCATTTTAATAGGGATTTTTTATACATGAAATTACATTGAAGAGAATTATTTAATAATCATGAATTAAACACATTAATTTTATTCACCCCTAGTTATTCATGATGTTATCAATTAATAGAAATATTTTTTTAGCTTTTGTTACATAAAATAATAGAGAATCTGTTTTTTTAATCTGAATTCATTTACCTCTTCATTAATAAATATTTATTCGTATAAGAACATGTTTTTTTTAAGGTTTTAAGATATGATTTTAACCTTTTAAGAATGATTAATTAATGATAGTTTTACATATTTTTCTTTAAAAAATCAATAGAATCTTAATCTATAATTCAAATAATTACATAATTGTATTTTATCAAAAAAGTGAATGAATCGTTTTTAAACATGTACGGCATGAACATATTTCTAGTCATCATGAGAAAGCAATTTTTTATAGATTACATTATGTGTCTCATGGTTTATATTCAATAAAATTTATTCTTAATGTTTTTTTTGAAATATTATTTTGAAAATTATATTTTCCAAATTATATAGATTTTTTACTAAAAAATGTATTTAAATATTTTTATGGAATTATCTTGTATAAATTAAATAAAACAAATTATCCTCACTCCCATGTGTATATTTTTTATTGATACAATCCTTATTATTCTTCTAGATATTTCATGATCATTTTGAAAATTTAAAGTGTCGGCATTCACATCATTCCTTCATTTTTGTATTCATTATCATTCCCTTCAATTATACACTTTTATATGAACATTAAATTTTCCATAAATATCTATATTATTTTTCATGGGAATTTTTTTTACAAAAACATAATATCATTTTTATATAGTTTGTTTTATATTTAGAGTTATTTTTTTATCTATGTAAATGTCGATAACACTACATTCATTACACAATAGGGATATTTGGATATAAAGAAAACTCTTCTTGAATTAAATTGATTATTCGATATATGAGAAATTAATTAGAGATTTAGACATGGGTTGGGGCATGTTATAGATATCCCCTTGATTAATAAACATATCTCATTTGATGAATCAATTTGTGAGCAATAGGTAAATGGTTTTCTACAAATCATTTATAAAAATTATTTATGATAAATATTGATGGTATATTTATCATGTACCTAAGATATGATGTCCAATAATTAATCATTCTAATATTTAATAACATAGTAACTATTATCCTAGAGACTTTAAGAAGTATCTTTTCTTTGGATGCATTTCATTAATAGTTCATGAATTAAATTAAGGTTTTTTTTCAATTATTATATTTCTATATTGATTTATTATTATCTTACTATACATTATATTTTAATAAATATATTATTTATAGATGAATTACATTCACAGTTTCATTATTAAATGGAATGTTTATTAGTTGTTTATGGTTCCATATTGATTATTCCTTATCCGATTATGATAGTCATGTTATTAAAAAAAATCAATGTGTGCTCAGTTATATACATTTCCATTAGTTATGATAGTGAATTGTTTTTATGGAATTTGTGTTAATATTTTTACATTTCAATTTTTTTATTCTATATTGACTATGATACATTGATTATTGATAGCTTCCATTATACTTAACCCACGCTAATCATTTTTTCACACTATTATTTTTTCCTTTTCTCCATGATTCAATAATGAGTAATATGAATGATTTGCAAGGATATACTATAAAAATAATTATAATCACATAAATTAGTAGTGTTGAAGTTTCTTTTTTCAAACGTAATAGAAGACTCAATTATGTATCTAATTTAACAATACTATTAAACTATTCCGTCCATCAGAATGATAATCCTCGTGTATTATTCCAATTTAATAAATCTTAAACCATCTCTTGGATTACTAAGGTTGGGTTAATTATATCAATTCACTCTCTATATCCCTCCCTAAGTCTCCCCATACCCATATGACTCGACTCCAAAAAATTTAGCAGTAACCTCCAAAGGTAGGGTATCCTCTCCTTCACCAATTTATTCCATAATTATCTTTATTTAAATAAATTTTCCCAATTTTATATATTGGGAAATGATTTTAAACATTCCTCATACAATAATTATGATGTACAGTTTATTAGAGACCCCATTCACATTTATTTAAACACTCCATGAGTCATTATTTACTACAGTTTCCCTGATTAAATTATCCTACTATTTTCAATAACAAAAATTTAGTTAGGTAACACCAATACTAATTTAACGTAAGGGTATTCACATGGATGTACCTATAAATAATTTTATATGGATATCAATTTATATATCATGAACTCTTTTATAAGGTGATTTAGTGATTACTGTTATCCATATTTTTTATGATCTAAGTGGAACACTTATAAATTTACATATTGGGAATATGAGGGGTGGTCCCACAAATACATTCCCTCTAATAATATAGTTAATTTTAGTTCCATATTTGATGTGATGTATGGGATTTCTGAGTGAAACATTTCTTTTATTGTGGAAATATTTCCCATTAGATTTTGTTCTGATAGTTATCCTAGACATGGGCTTATGTCATGTTTAATGTTGTTTAAACATTATTATCTTATCTTCATTTTATGATAATATATCATGTTTTTATGTTCATGTTTATGATTCTAACCCCTTTTATGTCTTTTTAATAATCCTAGTGACTCCCATACATTAATTTCATAATTTTATTCATTGATTATTGTAAAATATGGTTACTATTTTTATATATTCCCAAACCACTCTTTTGATCATGCTTTTTTTAGACTTCATTTGGGATTGTTTCATGATAAAATTTTAGAAATATTCATTGTTTATGGTTTCTTCACAGTTGGCACATAGTTTTCCCAAACCATTCTCCCACTCAAAAAAATAGTGAAACCACATAAAGGGGTGGTTTATGCATCTTTCCAATGGTTTGAAAACCATGATCCAAACAATGAGAAACCTTGGAGAATGGTTAAAATTGATGGAAACTTTTTATATCTATGTGCTGAATCCTAGATAACAATGCGTATATTATTTTTTTAATCTGAAAATTATTTTTAAAAGTCATGGAACCCCTTTATAAAGAGAAAAATGGACTTAGTTTGACATATTATGGTTTTTTATTCCATGGGAGCTCCCCAAGAGTTAATTTTCCCCCTCTTCATTCTGTAGGGAGAATATCAAATCTAGGATAACTATGTTCAATCTCTTCCTGGTAGGTTTCCTCTTCTCATTCTCTTTATCCCACTCTATCTTATTTTTATCCATAGGTTTTTATATATCTATGTGTATTTAGGGGATCTAATATCTTTTGATTTAGATAATGATCATGGGTTGATTATAAGCTCTTAATTTTCTGTTTTCATCATCAATGCTTCTGTATTAGGTATTTTCATTTCATGATCTCATGATCCTGATATAAGAGGTTTTATTATAATGGAAAATTTCAATTAAATTGAAATTTCATGATTCAAATTCATTTTTTTTAAGAACTCGTACTTTAGTTTCACGTATGTTTTTCATTTCTCTGGAGATTTTGAGAAAATAGGATTTTCTGGAAATTTTTGAAGTACACACCGTGTACTTTATGAGTACCCATCATGTACTTACTTTCCACTGAAGGTCGTGTAATGGCCGTGTAGGGGCCACAAAAATGGTCGTGTAATGGTGTTTAAAGGCCGCTTAAAGAAGAGTATGGAAAAGCCGAGTACACACCGTGTACTCCAAAAGTACACTCCGTGTATTTTGATTTTTTTATTAAACGCACCAGGGTCACGTCTGCCAGATAGAATGGACTTCTATTAGATTTTGTTCATCCAAGAGCACTGAGTAGCCATGTATCTTCAAAAAAACCTTGAGCCTCCGTCTGTTCTCCAAATTGAACTCTGTCTATTGCGTTGGAATCGCATCAGTTAGTTATCTCTTTTGATGGAACCTCATTTCATGATTTATTTTCTTTTCCACGTTATCATGGGTGGAACATTTTATGCATTTTTGTAGATCTATGGAATTATAAGGTGATTGAATCCTCATGGTTCAAGTATATTGATCTTCTAAATCCGAGGTAGGTGGTTTGTACCTTTTTTTAGAATGTCTCTGAGTATTATGTGCAAATTTCACCAATACCCTTGAACGAGGTATTGCGTGTTTACGGTTTTGCCCCTGTTGTTTTCCTAATTTTCTTGTATGCCTGATTAGAGGTTATTGTTTGTGAATAGGATAATTTTTTGTTCTTTGGATTTATTTCCCATGCAAGTTTTTCCTGTTTATGACCGTTTGGTCTAATTTTTTTCTGTTAGCCTATTGCTAATTCCATGACTAGTTTTGTAGTATGGAGTGTTCTTTTCTGACATGTTGTTATGATGTATAATGTTATCCAAGTAGTTCTTCGGGTTTACTTTAGCTGTTACGTGATTCGATACTTACTGACTTTTCCTAGGGTTTTGAGAACCATGTGTAGTAGACCATGGGGAGAATGGACGTAAAGGATTCTCCAGAGTGTCTCTATAATTTACGATGCATGACCATAGGGGGAATTTGTGTTGAGTGCTTCCTCCGAGAGTCTATAGTTCCTCGATGATGGAAATAGAGGGAATGTGACTTAAGTGCTTCCCTAGATCACCTTTAGTACCAATACAAGACTATAGGGGGAATTAACGGTGACAGCTTCCTTAGAGAGTAAATACTTTAGTTGAACTATATAGATGCCACTGTGTGTCCTTCCCAGAGGGTTTCCTATATCAACTGGGTAAGACCATAGGGGATAGGCTGTGAGTACTTCCTAGAGGGTTACCAGTTTTTTTAATCTTCTTTGATTAACTATTACTTGATATTTGTACTATGGATTGTTTATTCCTAAGTACTTTCCTGTTTACTGCTTTCTGTACTCTTATATGCCATATATTCCCTGACTGTTAGGCACAGATCTTCGGGTGGTTTCCTACTAGGATTTAGTCTCACACCCTATTTGGGTCATGCTTTTGGGCTCAAATAGATTATATTGTAGCAGGTATAGATAAGATAAAGTTTCCTTCTACTTCAAGTTCTTGATTGATGTGGAGATGGAGAGCATGGGACCAAGATATGGCGTGCGATGATGAGGAGTTTATCTACTTTCTTTTTCACTTTGGTTTAGCATGGTTGTATTCTAGCATTATGACTTTTTTGGAAGCATTCCTAGACATATATGTATCATTCATCATTTATATATATATATATATATATCTACACTAGTTGTTTTCTTTATCAGTCTTCTACTATTACTCTTGTTTGGTATTTACTACTTCTGCTATTGTATAATTGTTTATCATCCGCTGTGTTACTCTGCCAATGAGGGCATAGTTTCCCCACTATCACTCCCAAGTCCCTTAATACTAGTTTTCAGCCTCTAGCATTCGAGGAAATGCTCTTGAGGCCATGTTACCAATTGTGTACGGGGCACCTCTAGGTGGCTTCCGGAACCAGGATGTTATAAACTGGTATCATAGGATTTATTTTCACTTGAAATACTATTTGGAGCCTTTATCCAGGGATAGGACGGAAGTGGTTCTTAGTAATAAGATGTTCCTAGAAGTAGCTAACCCGTGTATAGAGAAAATCCAACCTACCTTGTTTATGGAAATATTTTCGGTTGGCAATTTTACAGTTAATTTGATTTCACCATTGGGTGATTCACAGGTTTTTTGTTGTAACTATTGATGTTATTGAGGTTCTATTTCTGTCACAACCCGATGAGATGAGGGTATTCCATCTCATGCATCATATAGGCACTTGCTAATAATCACAAGTCATGCATTCTTCCAGGTCATCAAGGATGCGTTAGATATTTCATGTTGTTGTGATAGATTTTGTGTAAAATATGCATGCTATTGTGATATATTCCTTGATAAAAATATCTTCATCTTTTTAAAGCATTGATTGTGTAAGGTTTTGTTTGAAAGAATTCCAATATTTGGTTTGTGAGGTGTTATGGGCCCTCGTGTACTGGAATTTGGTGGATCATTGACTTTATTACCTTGTATATAACTTTTTTAAGATGCCAAAATTTGATTCGTGCGGAGTATGGGCCCTCACGGATCAGAATTTGGGACTTTTAGAGTTTGTTTCAGTGTTTTCTGGGCTCTAGAGTAGTTTCTAAGGCTTACTGTCTGGAAAAACCCAGAATACATGCGGTGTAGTTTTGACTACATGCCATGTGTTCTTCTGTTTGGGAAGAAACTGTTTTTCTTAAGTACACACCATGTACTTTATGTACACGCCGTGTAGTCTCTAATCGTGTCATAGGCCATGTGGGAAGAAACACGAGATAGGTAAAATCTCTTGGGAACACACTGTTTATCAGTTACACACACTGTGTAGTGTAATCCTAGGAGTCTAGTCGTGTAGTTAACAACACTGTCGGTGGAGTCTCTTCTTATACACGTCGTGTCCACCTTGAACAGTCTATGTAGTCTGAAAGTGGTACCCACCCGTGTCACAATCAACATGGGTTGGTGTCATCCATTCTCAAACACGACGTGTCTTCCTGGAACATGCTGTGTAGTGTCAGCCTTGTAGTCAGCCATGTAGCTAACCACATGGTCTGTTGGGACTTCTTAGTACATGTTTTTTCTATCTTGAACATGCTATGTAGGGTGACCTGGGTACACATGCCATGTCACTAACAACATGGGCCAGATGAAGCTTGTTGATTACATGTCGTGTCTACCTTGAACACGCCGTGTAGTTTTGTCTTAGGAAAGACATGTTTCTTAACCGTGTAGAAGGACTTAGGCAGTGGAAGAGGATTCTGGTACACACCGTGTGTTAGTATAACACGCCGTGTGTTTGGGGTGTTACACTACCAGTTTTAGTAGAAGTGCATGCCCATGTAAATTACTTAAGGTAACACGTCGTGTAGTCTATATACACGTCATGGAGTCATGTTTTGTGAAACTTGATTTCTTTCATTCTCATGATCCCCTCTTACACTCCTATTTTTTCAGTCCATGATAATTTTGATCTAAGGTGTGTGTTTTTTCTTGCAGAGTCATGGCACTGAGATGTCCCCTAGTTGCACGCCAGTTGTCAGGCGGTGACCAGACGATGGATATGGATAATCAGAAACTTCTCGCAAATCCTCCTTTCATGATAGTCTTGGAACCGGCTATTATACCAAGATCTGATTATTAGTTTAGTTAAGGATTCATGAGTATGATACAAACCTTCTAGGGAGTTCCACTTCTTGCCACGTCTATGGCAGACCTGACACGAGTTTTCCAGTAGCAGAATCCTCCCACCTTCTTAGGGGAAGGAGGACCACAGGATGCAGAGTCATGGCTAGAAGCCATACTGACGATAATCGAGCATATGGAGACACCTCCAGAGAGGATTTTCAGGCTCTCTACCTATATGCTACAGGACTCCTCCAAGAGGTGGTGGGACGTGATCTCATAAGCGGGTCATCAGTAGGTTATGGCTTGGGAGGAGTTCCATAACATCTTATATGGCTACTTTTATTCGGAGACACTGAGGGTTGACCGAGCCCGGGAGTTTATGAGTCTAGAGTAGGGTACTCCTTCTTTCATGGAGTATTACTCATGCTTCACCAAGATTTATTACTTTAAATCCTTCCTGGAAAAAGATGGCTTATTCATGGAAACAAAGTTTGAGGATGCTCTCAGGCACGAAATTCGTTCCCAGGTGAACGTCTTTTGGTTGAGTTCCATAACTTCTATCATCGACTAGGAACTGATCATAGAGCACAATTTGAGGGATTCTGTAGTTGTGGGATAGGGCGGCTCGACATCTAAAGTTAGCATCCCTCCTACTGACAGTAGGAAGCACTGCAGGGAGTCTTTAAGCAGTTATTTGAGGAGGCGAGACACATCTTCTGGTAACCAAGTGGTATGCTACCAGCGTGGAAGGTCTGGACAAAGGAGGTTGTAGTTCCAGAGAGACCCAGTGGAGTGCCGATCATGAGACAATATGGTTCACCTTCATAGTTTCTGCCATATTATCTCACTGGTAGCTGGTGATAGGGGTTCTTCTTTGACTCCACGTTCGAGAGCACTGCCACTATTTTCTCACCAATCTGGGAACTTGAGTTCTTCTAACCATTCAGGTTGAGGTGGAGGTCATGGACGAGGTGGTCAGTCGCCAGTATTTCAGCGATAGCAGAGTGGATCTGCTCAAAGTGGTCAGGCAGGGTCACAAGGCCGTGGATCAGGCCAGACCTTTGTAGTGGAGCAGACCCAACCAGATCAGGATCCCGGACATTCTAAAATTCAAGGTACGATCCCAGTTGCCTTAGTTTTATCTTCATCTATTTCTGAAATAGGGTCTTCCCATAGCTTTATATATGTTGTTGTCATGGAGAGCCATAGGCTCCGTATCATCTATTCTGCTGATATCTTGACGATAGACACATCATTGGGACTATAATAGATAGTGTAAGACAGTTATAGGAGTTCCCTCTAGAGATTGATAGGTGTCACTTCATATGGGATCTTTATGTGCTAGAGATGACAGGCTATGATGTCATTCTCAAAATGGACTGGCTAGTTCCCTTACATGCAGTCGTCGACTATTATCGTCGCAGGGTGAGTTTCATATCACCAGAGGGTGGATATTTTCTTCAGAAGGGAAAGTGGGATATCCAGTAAAGTAGAGCGGGTCTAGAGAATCATGGCCTTGGAGGAGTTAAAGACCAGATTTTTAGTCTATATAGGGACGACTATGGGACTTCACTGTTCGACTTTCCTCCAGTGGTGGATCATTCATGGATGTCTTTCCAGAGTTCTTTTCAGGTTTTCCTCCGGAGTGAGAGGTTTAATTTTTTATTGAACATGTTCCAGGAGCGGCACCGGTGTCCATTCCTCTTTATAGGATTGCTACACCTGAGTTGCAGGAGCTCAAGAAGAAGTAGGAGGAGTTGCAGTGAAAGGGTTTCATCCAACCGAGTACTTCTCCTTGGGGTTCGCATGTCCTGTTTTCTAATAAGGTAGATGGTACCCACATGGTTTTTGTGGATTATCGGAAGTTGAACCAATTGACGGTCAAGAACCGATATCATTTTCCCAGGACTGATGATCTCTTTGTTCAGCTTCGAGGAGACTGGGTGTTATCAAAGATTCACTTAAGGTCTGGTTATCATCAGTTGCATGTTAGACCATCATATATACATCTTAAAGCCTTCTGAAGCAGGTATGGTCTATACGAGTATATGGTTATGTTGTTCACCCACATGAACGTGTCGAATGTTTTCATGGCACTGATGAACCGAGTGTTCCATCCATACATGGATTCCTTCATGGTAGTTTTCATGGACGATATCTTGGTGTAATCTCACACTCGACTTGACGATGCTAAATATCTTGAGATCATTTTGATTACACTGAGAGAGCATCAGTTATAAGCTAAGCTCTCAAAATTACACTTTTGGATGGACCAGATTCACTTCATGGGTCATGTTATCTCACAGACAGAAGTATCAGTATACCCAAAGAATGTGAGAGAAAATGTTTCCTGGGAGAAACCGAATAACGTCTTTGATGTGTGGCATTTTCTAGGGAGATCTGGATACTACAGACGCTCCATTCAGGATTTTAATGCTTAGAAGAACCGCTAACGGGTCTGACCAAGAAGACTACGATGTTCTTATGTTCAAATTCTTATGGGTCATCCTTTTAGGAGCTGAAGGGGAGGTTGACATCAGCACCGATACTAGTCTTGCAAGATCAGGGAAAGAGCTACACTGTCTTCTATGATTATTTAGGTATCGGTCTGGGAGATATGCTTATGTAGGGAGACTGATTCATTGCATACAGTTCGTTTCAGTTGAGGCCCCATGAGAGGAATTACCCAAGGCACAATCTAGAGTTGGAAACTATTGTTCATGCCTTACGTTTCTAGAGACATTACCTTTTGGGTGAGAATTTTTTGGTTTTCACCGACCAAAAAAGTCTCAAGTATATCTTCACGCAGCATGATTTGAATTTGAGACAGTGAAGGTGGTTTGAGTACCTTCAGTCCTTTAATTTTGAGCTAGACAATACGCCGTGAAAGGGCAAGGCAATGGATGATGTGTTGAGCAAGAGTAGTAAGATATATGTAGTTCAGGAGGCTAGCAATGAGTGGGAGCTTATAGATCTTTTCTTTGAGATGCATCTGGAGGTTCATGGCAGACAGGGATAGATATTCCTTTCTTCTATAGTTGTTACCTCTACACTTCTTGATCGAGTTTGAATGAGGCAGCTATCTGATTCTAAAGCCCTAGTCCTACGGGAGAGTGTGTCAGGAGAAGACCCAATTCTTGGATTGACCATAGGCGGGGATGAGATTTTGCGTTTCTAGGGATGCGTATAGGTTCTAGCGGATATACGCGAGGAGCTTATGAAGGACTATCATTCCTCAGTTTTGGCAGTTTATCTTGGAATCACCAAAATAAATCGTTATCTACACCATCATTATTGGTGGCCATGTATGAAGAGGGATGTTGTTGGTTTTGTCATGAGGTGTTCCACTTGTCAATAGGTTAACGTGGAGAATTAGTGGCAAGCAGGGCTTTTACATAAGTTACCCATTTCCGAGTGGAAGTGGAATGACGTCGTGATGGATTTTATGAAAGGGTTTCCGAGGTCTCCTTGAGGGAACGATGTAGTTTGGGTTATCATTGACAGGAATACGAAGGTCGGTCACATCTTGCTGATCAAGGAGACCTTCAGTGTTGACGATCTGGGATGTTTGTACATCCATTAGATTGTACGTCTCCCTGGTGTTCCACACTCCATCGTTTCGGATAGGGATTGACATTTTACTTCTGGGGTCTGGAAGGGGATATATAAATCTTTGGGTACGTAGGTGCTTCTGAGTATAGCCTACCATCCTCAGACAGATGTCTAGTCTGAACGTACGATTCAGGTGCTTAAGGACATGCTCCGAGCATGCATTCTGGATTTTGGAGGTTCATGGGAGAAACATATACCTCTAGTGGAGTTTTCCTACAATAATAGTTTTCAAGAAACTATTCAGATGGCACCTTATGAGGCTTTGTACGATAGGCGTTTCCGTTCACCCTTATATTAGTTGGAGGAAGGAGTGGTAGATTTGATGGAACCTCGTCTTGTTTAGGAGACCACATAATAGATACAGTTGATTTGGAAAAAAATGGCTACTGCACAGTCTCATAAGAAGTCATACGCTGATCAGCGGAGGTGACCTATGGAGCTCGAGGTCAGGGATCAGGTTTTTCTACATGTCACACAGAGGTTGGGACACAAGCAGATCAGGAGATAGGGTAAGATTTCACCAAGGTACCTCAGACCGTTTGAGGTGTTGGAGAGAGTTGGTCTGGTTGCCTATCGGTTGCAGTTACCTCAACGGTACCAGGCTATGCATGACATCTTCCACATTTATCAACTCCAACGTTACTTTTCAGACCCGTCTCATTCTTTCCAACCCAATGAAGTCGAGTTGGAGGGGGATGCATCTTTCGAGGAGCATCCTATCTGGATCATTGATCACAGGGAAAAGGTTCTTCGTGGATGGTTTTTTCCTCTGGTATGGGTGCTATGGTAGCACGGGCGAGTACAGGACGAGACATGGGAGAGGGAGGCCGATGTACGATCACAGTGGTCTGAGTTTTTCGGGGATTCATCTTCTACACCGCGTTAGGGAAATTTGGGGATGAATTTCTTTATGGGGGAAAGTTTGTAAGAACCCAAACCTTCTTTTCAGGTATGTCTTTTCTTTCTATAGATATTTTGAGAAAAAGGGGAGTTTCTTGATATTTTTTAAGTACACACCGTGTACTTCCTTGCCGCTAAAGGCAGTGTGCTGGCCGTGTAGGTGCCACACACACGACAGTGTAAGGGAGTTTGGAGGCTGCTTATATCAGAGTACGGAAATTGTGAGTGCACACAGTGTACTCGATAAGTACAAGTCAAGTGTTTTTTTTTTCATTAAACACATCGGGGCCGAGTCTGATGAATAGAACACACTTCTTTTAGGTTCTGTTCATCCGGGAGCACCTAGCAGTCACGAATCTTCAACAAACCCCTGATCCATCATCCGTCCTACGAATATATCATCGTCGATTGTGTTGGAATATCATCTGTGAGTTCACTCTTCTGATAGAACCTCGTTTCATGATTTCTTATCTTTTCCAAGTTATCGTGGTTTGAACATATATGCAGTTTCATATATCTACAGTGTTCTATGGCGATTCAAGCCTCGTGGTTCGTGTATATTGATCTACTAACACCGAGGTAGGTGGTATGTGACTTTCTGTAGAATTTCTTTGAGTATTATGTGAAAATTCCACCAATACCCTTGAATGGGGTATTGCGTGTTTACTATTTTCCCCTGCTATTTTCCTTCTTTGCTTGTATGCCTGAATAGTGGTTATTGTTTGTGAATAGGGTAATTTCTTGTTCATTGGATGTATTTCCCAAGCTAGTTTTGCCTGTTTATTACTGTTTGTCCTAGTTTTTTCTGTTAGGGTATTTCTAGTTCCATGCCTAGTGTTCTTGGATGGAGTGTTCTTTTCTAACATGTTGTTATGATGTAGAATTCTAGTCAAGTTGTTCTTGAGGTTTACTTTCTCCGTTACATAATGTGATACTTGCTGACTTTACACAGGGCTGTGAGAACCTAGTGTAGTATACCATATGGAGAATGGATGTAAGGGATTCTCTAGAGTGTATTTATAATTTACGTTGAGAGACCACAAGTGGAATTGACATTGAGTGCTTCATCACAGAGTCTGTAGTTCCTCGAATCGGGCCATAGAGGGAATCTGATGTAAGTGCTTCCCAAGAGTTCCTTTAGTAGTGATACGAGACTATTAGGGGAATTGATGGTGAGTGCTTCTTCATAGAGTCTATACTTTAGCTGAACCAGAGGGGTGAGATTGTGTGTGTATATCATCCCGCCTTTTATCACATAAACTTTAATTACATTTTACAAAACCAAGGATCATTAAGGTTTAGTGTCTTGGAAGCAAGGAACTTAAAACATGAAAACATAAAACATTATTCTTAAACATTTGAATGGATTCTCTTTATGTTCATCCTAGGTTCATTACAAAATCTCATAACCTGGGGACATATATCAAAAGAAAGGGTGAGCAGAAGGCCCAGTAAGGGAAACAAGGGGAAACATTTAACATGTGAACTTGAGATACATCAAAAATGTCATGAAAAAGAACGTTAAGCCATGAGAAAGAAATCATGAGGCATATCATCATAAAAATAACGTATTTCATAACTTGAAGATGTGGCTAAAAAATTTAACATAGTCAGTCATTTCCATTTCACCAAGGTCCATCCCCAAGGTGTCTTTAAAAATTACCAAGTTTATTCACCAAGGCGTCGTTAAAAATGGTCACCTCTAGAGATTAAATCGTTACCCAATGCATTGGAGCGCTATCAGGGCGCACCCTTAAATTTTCCATTATTATAATGTGAGACACATATATATTCATCAATCATTTCATAAACAACCAATATAGCATAAAATAAATGGGTTTAATTTCATAGTCATCACATTTTAAAAACTTCTTTAAAGACGTGATCTTTATGTCACTTTAAACCCATGGAAAAAAGAAAGAGTGTTTTACGTATGTATTTCCCAGAATTTAAAAAATATAATTTTGATATATATGTGAATACTCATGTAGAAGAAATATCTATGAGTATTCACTTAATAAAATAAAATAATTTGATAAAAGAGAAAGACATTTTGAGACAAAAATTCAACAGCATAACGGCTATGAAACATGGTTTTATAAAACATTGAAAAGAGAGGGGACATGGGTCACCCGCTTATAAATTATACATAAAATAGTAGGGGAACATAATATAAAACATTTAAGAACATGGTAATGAAATTTGAATGATATACCATATGAAACGAAGAACTTTAAAGGAAGAAAAAAAAATTCGTTTATGAGAATTCGTCAGCCTAACGACATCACAAAAAACGCCCAAAAATGGATTGACGAGATGAAATAGGATCTCTCATAATATGAACATAAATGATCAGTATGATAGATATAAAGATAATACCCCAACATAATAAAAAGAAACATTAAAGACTTGACCATAAAATAGAAATTTAAAATGAGAAGGGTGAACGAATCCCTTAAAAATTCGGCAGCCTAACGACCTCACTTAAACTTCAAAAAAATGAATTGATGAGATCAAATAGGGTATCTAATTATATGAACATAAAAGATCAGTATGATAGATATATATATATCATAACCCAACATAATAAAAAGGAACATGAAAGACTTGACATGAAATTATATCTTGAAAACGAGAAGGGTGAAAGAACCTCTTAAAAATTATGCAGCCTAACGGCGTCACTTAAACATCAAAAAAATCAATTGAAGAGAAAAAATAGGGTATATCATAATAAAAACATAAAAGATCAGAATGATAGATATAGAGATCATACCCCAACATAATAAAACGGAACATGAAATACATGACATGAAAATAGATCTTGAAAACGAGAAGGGTGAAAGAACCACTTAAAAATTCGGCAGGCTAACGGCGTCACTTAAACATCAAAAAAATCAATTAAAGATACCAAATAGGGTCTCTCATCATATGAACATAAAATATAAGTATGATATATATCGATATCATACCCCAACATAATAAAGAGTAACTTTAAGGACTTGACATGAAATTAGAACTTTGAAAAATGAGAAAGGTGAACGAATCCCTTAAAAATTCAGCAGCCTAACAACGCCACTTAAACATCAACAAAAATGAATTAACAAGATCAATTAAGGTCTCTCATCATATGAACATAAAAAGGAAGTAAGAGGAATATTAAAGAACATCCTCCAACATAAGAGCATGGAGCATAAAATAAATGACATAAAAGAGATTACTTGAAAAGAAAAAGAGAGGTAGGATCCCTTACCTTAAATGTTACTCTTAAAACTAAAAGGATGGGACATTGAGGGCTTGTGGGAACCTTGGGAGGACTCCTTGGAAGGTAAGGATACCAGAACTTCGTTGAGGATTATTTTGGAGTCGAATGGATGAGAGGATGGCTTGGTATTTAGAGGGAAAGTGAGGGGACAAGACATTAATGGCCAAGGGACACCGCATTGGTTGTTTTGGAAAATCCATGGGCTTGCCCATGGTATTTTCCCATGGTATTGGCCACATGGGACACCTCATACCTTATCTTACTATACATAAGTCGACAACATCGATTACATACTTAATACATCATTTAATGATGTCATTAAACACCCGTAACTTAAAAACTGTATTTTCATTATTAATCGAAAATTCAATTTTCTCAGAAAAATACCAAAATTTCTCCTTAACGAAATATCAATGATCTGATTTCAAAAATGAACTCCATTTTATAAAAATAATTTTGTAAATATTTTTAATTTAATTTTTAAATAAATACACTATTTACCACAAATTCATTTTTTCAGAAAAATCCCAAAAAATTACCTTAGAATAATATCAATGTTCTGAATTCAAACATAAAGTCCATTTTATAAAAATAATTTTCTAAATATTTTTAATTTAATTTTTAATTAGAAAACACTATTCACCCGAAAAAACTAATATTCGACAAATAATTTCATAAACAGTTATTTATCCATTTTATTGAATCACATTACTTAATCAAGGTGCCTAGATTATATTAATACTTTATTTACGTGAGATTACTAATCCATTCAGTCACATTACTAATCCTAAGCATAAAATCACTATTCATAATTTACTATTCATCAAAAATTATGTTCATCTTATTAGACTCTAAATTTCGTACTGAACATAATTGTAGAAGACCATTTTTTGAAAATCATTACACATTTTTAATTATTTATGGTTTACATCAACATTTTTAGAAAAATATACTTTCTCTAAAATTCATCAAAATAAGAATACAATATTTATCCGGACATTTGAAAAGTCATAATCTTCATCATAAGAAGATATCACAATTTTTATTTAAGTCAAACGATTACACAAGTTTGTTACGGTCTCATTACATAGCCCCTTATAACACCAGAGTAAGACCTAAGAGTATGGTGTGCTAGGGTGATATAATCTTGGGGCGGCTCGGCCAACATTGCATAAGTAGTAATTTCTATCAGTTTGAACTACTTGCGAAGGTGATTCCATTCTAGCTTCACACGATGAAGTTCGGCTTGGGTTTGGTCTAGAAGCAATGCTCAGTGGTGCTACCTCCTTCCCAAGTTCCGTTGGATGGGAATCAATTGTCCCGAGACTACTGGATGAGGCCATCGAATCTTCTTTCTATATTAATTAACCAAGATCACTTGTATTTAGAGACAATAATCACATCATTTATTTTCCAAAGGTCATACTGACTAATTGTCATATAATAGTCAAAACCCAATAGTATCATTTTAATTATACTCATGTTATCAAATGAAACAGTTTTGTTGAGTATAAAATAAAATAACACACAAAATTAGGAAACAAGATTTATTCAAAATTTCGGGTCGTTACATTCTTCCCCCCTTAAGAAATTGCATCCTCGGAATTTCTAAAATTGTGTTTTGAAATTTCACTGAAAGCCCCACATTGAAAAAGGAGTCAGTAAAATGATTACTTTAAATGAAATAAAGGGAAGTAAAAAGGTCACTCGAGTTAACCCATATTAGGATTCTATGTAGGAAAACATGGATATGGAAGAAAAAAAAGGTTCAAGTTCTGAGGGAGAGTGATAGAAAACATGATTAGGAGAAAGTTAACCACAAGAAAATCACAAACTTATGATGTGTGTAAATAGTCATTGATTACCCAGTAGGAAACAGAAACCAACAACATTTTTTTTACGTTCCTTTTAATAATTTTGAGGAATTAATTTACTACATAGAACAAAAACATAAGGAAATATACCTACCTTCAAGTAGAGTTTCATCCTTTAATAAGTTTCTACCAAAACAAATCTTTTCTCCAAACGATGATCATTCAAAAACACTTAGTCTCATTAAAACACAAGAATCATCTTCTTGAGAGTCACATAATCCACAAAAGATTAACTATCAATTTCTTCTATCGTTAAACAGTATCCCGAAAACAGAAATGGTAAGATAAAACAACACTTCAAAAAGAAAGAATCCCATAGGAAGGGAAACTACTTTTAAATCTTCAAAGTTCCATGGTACTACCCAAAGATCAATATAGACCATTCCATAAATAACTGTCCTTAAAATTCCTCAAAATAAACCAAACTAAGATTGAAACCTAATTATAAGAATGATCTCATAACATAGTCTTCCAAGATAGACTTTATCATTTCTCTCCAAACAACATCAACCCCTCTTATCATCTTATAACAAAAGTATCTAACCTAATCATATTTTCCCCAAGATAGGTTAATCATTTTCATATTTATCCTAAATTACTATAAGTTCGCCTTAAATTCAACGATTCTTCAAAATATAAGTCATCCTTTACTCCTCAAAGATAATACCGTAGTAATATATTTACCTCGATCAAATAGGGTTTCAAAATAGCGAACGTCTTCCAAAATAATAATCATCTTTTAATCTCCTAATCACCCTTTTTTAAGAAGAACAGCTTCACTACATCAACATGTGGTACATAACAATAGATGTTTTCCTTAATGATATAAAATCATCTTAGGTAGTGACTGGATGATCTTAGAAAACATAAAAGATATGCTCATAGATCACGAACTAAAATACAACATGACATAGACAAATTATTGTGAAGAAGTTACATGTACTTCAGTCATCATGATCCATCTCAGAATAGGACTTTCATTGTTCCCTTGTCCTCGAAGATTGTTGATGCTCATCATGCTTCTCATCAATTCCAATAGAGCATTGCCTTAGATAATGTCTAACTTCTCCACATTTACGACATCGAAATGTATAAGCTACATTAGATAGAACCTTATCTCCATACATCACATTATCCATTTTTTAAAGAAATTTTCTACTTAATTCCCTATCTTCCCACACATAAAACATCTCCCGGATCCTTTGTGACATTCTCCTTAGTGCCTCTTCCCACACATTTTTAAAAAAAAAAAAATTTCCTTCATTCCCTTATCAACTTTATCAGATGAACATACTTGAGACTTTTTCTTCTTCTTCCTTGATGAATTTGGGCATTCAACTAGGTATCAATTATTAATTGTGATTTTTGATAGCTAGTTTGGCATAATCACAATATGTTCAACTTGATATTTCATTATCTATGTAAAATTAATAGGGAAATCATCAAATTTCTTATCACATTGGTTGTAGGGACATCCTCTTCCATTTCCCGCCATTAACTAAGAAAAGAACATATAATTAGGGGTCTTAAATACTTATCCAATAATCATGAAAATGAAACTTAAAGCGTAGAAGGATAAACTTGTAGAATAAAATTATATCCTAACTTGTGATCACCTAGGTCCCAATCTAGGTTATCCATGTTCATATATTCCTATGCGAATATTTATTTTATTTTATCATTGTTCCTTTAATAATGGTTCATACTAAGTTTATGAATTTACCAAAGCATATCCTATAGGAGTTTCGTAACCAAGCGTGCAGTAAGGCCCATTGTTGGGTACCAGTTCCCATTTGATTCTATCTCAAAGCGGTGTTTTTGGGTTTTAACCTTCTGTACATATGTTCCAGAGCCACCTCTACCTGCACGTATCCAAACAAGGATTTATTTTTGGCAACCCCTTACTCAATACTCACCAAAATACAAGGAATATTTCCTATATTTAAACTTTTCTATAGGGTTCTTCCTATATTTTTCATATAATAATTTCCACAAATAACAAAACCTCCCTTTGATACCAACTATAGCATCCCGCCTTTTATCACATAAACTTCCATTACATTTTAAAAAATCAGGATCTTTATGGTTTAGTGTATTGGAAACCAGAAACTTAAAACATGAAAACATAAAACATTATTCTTAAACACTTGAAAGAATTCTCCTTATGTTCATCCTAGGTTAATTACTACATCTCATAAACTGGGGACATATATCAAAAGAAAGGGTGAGCAGAAGGCCCAGTAAGGGAAACAAGGGGAAACATATAACATGTGAACAAGAGATACATCAACAATGTCATGAAAAGGAACTTTAAGGAATGAGAAAGAAATCATCAGGAATATCATAATAAAAATAATGTATTTAATAACTTGAAGATGTGGCTACAAAATTTAACAAAGACAATCATTTCTATTTCACCAAGGTCCATCCCCTAGGTGTCCATAAAAATTACCATGGTTATTCACCAAGGCATTGTTAAAAATGGTCATCTCTAGAGATTAAGTCTTTACCCAAGGCATTGGAGCGCTATCAGGGAGCACACTTAAAATTGTCTTTATTATCATTGATCCAAATATATCATCATCAATCATTTCAAAATCAATCTATATAGTATAAAATAAATGGGTTTCATTTCATAGTCATCACATTTTAAAAACTGCTTTAAAGACGTGGTCTTTATGTCACTTTAAACCCACGGAAAAAAGAAAGAAGGTTTTATGTATGTAAATCCTAGAATTTAAAATAGAAAATGTTGATATATATTTAAATACCCCTATAGAAGAAATATATTTGATTATTCACTTAATAAAATAAAATAATTTGAAAAAAGAGAAAGACATTTTGAGACGAAAATTTTGCAGCATAACAGCTATGATACATGGTTTTCGAAAACATTGAAAAAGAGGGGACATGGGTCACCCGCTCATAAATGATACATAAAATAGTAGGGGAACAGAATATAAAGGATTTAAGAACATGGTAATGAAATTTTAATGATATACCATATGAAATGAATAACTTGAAAGGAAGACAAAAAAATATTTCTCTTATGAGAATTCGGAAGCCTAACGACGTCACTTAAAACATCCAAAAATTGATTGACGAGATGAAATAGGGTCTCTAATAATATGAACATAAATTATCAGTATGGTAGATATAGATATAATACCCCAACATAATAAAAAGGAACTTGAAATACTTGACCAGAAAATAGATCTTGAAAATGAGAAGTGTGAATGAATCCCTTAAAAATTCGGCAGCCTAATGGTGTCACTTAAACTTAAAAAAATGAATTGATGAGATGAAAAAGGGTCTCTCATCATATGAAAATAAAATATAAGTATTATACATATAGATATCATACCCCAACATAATAAAAAAGAACTCGAAAGACATGACATGAAAATAGATCTTGAAAACGAGAAGGGTGAAAGAACCACTTAAAAATTCGACAGCCTAACGGCGTCAGTTAAACATCAAAATAAATAAATTAAAGAGATAAAATAGGGTCTCTAATCATATGAAAATAAAAGATCAGTATTATAGATATAGATATCATACCCATAAAAAATAAAAAGGAACTTGAAAGACTTGACATTAAAATAGATCTTGAAAACGAGAAGGGTGAAAGAACCACTTAAAAATTCCGCAGCCTAACGGCGTCACTTAAACTTAAAAAAATAAATTGAAGAGATAAAATATGATCTCTCATCATATGAACATAATATATTAGTATTATAGATATAGAGATCATACCACAGCATAATAAAAAGGAACATGAAAGTCTTGATATGAAAGAAGAACTTTGAAAAATGAGAAAGGTGAACGAATCCCTTAAAAATTCAGCAGCCTAACGGCGCCACTTAAACTTCAACAGAAATGAATTGACATGATAAAATAGTGTCTCTAATCATATGAAAATTAAAAAGGTCAGTAAGAGGAATATAAAATAACATCCTCCAACATAAGAGCATTGAGCATAAAATAAATGACATAAAAGAGATTACTTGAAAACAAAAGAGAGAGGTAGGATCCCTTACGTTAAACGCAACTCTTAAAACTCAATGGTTGGGACCTTGAGGGATTGGGGAAGCTTGGGAGGACTCATTGGGAGGTATGGAGACCATAACTTCGTTGAGGATGATTTTGGAGTCGAATGGATGAGAGGATGGCTTGTTATTTATAGGGAAAGTGAGGGGACAAGGCATTAATGGCAAAGGGTCACCTCATTGGTGGTTTTGGAAAAACCACGGGCTTGCCCATGGTATTTTCCCATGGTATTGGCCACTTGTTACACCTCATAGCTTATCTTACTATTCATATTTCGACCATATTGATTACATACTTAATACATCATTTAATGATGTCATTAAACACCCGTAACTTAAAAACTGTATTTTCATTAGTTATCGAAAATTCAACTTTCTCAGAAAAATACCAAAATTTCACCTTAACCAAATATCAATGCTATGATTTTAAAAACGAACTCCATTTTATAAAAATAATTTTCTAAATATTTTTAAATTAAATTTTAAATAAATATACTATTCACTAAAAATTCAATTTTTTCAGAAAATTCCCAAAAAAATACCTTAGCATAATATCGATGTTCTGAATTCAAAAATAAAGTCCATTTTATAAAAAATAATTCTAAATGTATTTAATTTAATTTTTAATTAAAAAAAACTATTCACCCGAAAAAACTAATACTCGACTAATAATTTCTGAAATAGTTATTTACCCATTTTATTGAATCGCATTACTTAATCAAGGTGCCTAGATTATATTAATACTTTCTTTAAATGAGATTACTAATACATTTGGTCACATTACTAATCCTAAGCATAATATCACTATTAATAATTTACTTTTCATCAAAAATTATGTTGATCTTATTAGACTCTAAATTTTGTACTGAACATAATTATAGAAGATCATTTTTTAAAATCATTACACATATTTAATTATTTAAGGTTTACATAAATTTTTTTAAAAAATATCCTTTCTCTATAATTCATCAAAATAAGAATACTATATTTATCCGGGCATTTGAAAATTCACAATCTTCATCATAAGAAGAAATCACAATTTTTATTTAAGTAAAATGATTACACCAGGCTGTTATGGTCTCATTACATAGCCCCTTATAACACAAGAATAAGACCTAAGAGTAAGGTGTGCTAGGGTGATAGAATCTTGGGGCGGCTCGGCCTACATTACACAAGTAGTAATTTCTATCAGTTTGAACTTCTCGCAATGGTGATTCTGTTCTAGCTTCATACGATGAATTTTGGCTTGGGTTTGGTCCAGAGAAAAGCCCAGTGTGCTACCTCCTTCCCAAGTTCGGTTAGATGGGCTTATATTGGCCCGAGACTACTGGATGAGGCCATTGAATCTTCTTTCTATATTAATTAACCAAATCACTTGTATTTAAAGACAATAATCTCAAAATTTAGTTTCCAAAGGTCTTACTGACTAATGGTCATATAATCGTCAAAACCCAAAAGTCTCATTTTAATTATACTCATGTTATCAAATGAAATAGTTTTGTTGAGTATAAAATAAAATAACACACAAAATTAGGAAACAAGATTTATTCAAAATTTTGGGTCGTTATAGTGTGCTTCCCAGAGGGTTGCTTGTATCTTCTAGGTAGGACCATAGGGGGTAGGCTGTTAGTACTTCCCAGTGGGTTACCTGTTTTTTTATCTTCTTTTATTAGTTGTTCCCTGATATTTGGACTGTGGATTGTTTACTTCTGAGTACTTTCATGTTTACTACTTTCTGTACTTTTACTTCCAAATATTCACTGACTGTTAGGCACCGATCTTCGGGTTGTTTCCTACTAGGATTTATTCTCACACCCTGTTTGGGTCATGCTTTTGGGCCCAAACAGATTATATTGTTGTAGGTATAGATAAAGGAAAGTGCCATTCTCCTTTATGTTCTTGATTGTTGTGGAGCTGGAGAGCATGAGACCAAGCAATGGATTGCGATACTGAGGGGTTTATCTACATTCATTTTCACTTTGTTTTATCACTATTTTATTCCATCATTGTGACTTGTTTTCATACTTTCCTAGACATATATGTATCATGCATCATGTATATATATATCTTCTCCAGTTGTTTTCTTTATCAATTGTCCGTTGTAACTGTTGTTTGTTATTTACTGCTTCCACTATTATATAATTGTTTATCTTCTGTTGTGTTACTCTGCCAGTGAGCGCATAGTTCCCCCAATATCACACCCAAGGCCCTCACTTCAAGTTGGAAGCCTCTCGCATTGGGGGAAATGTGCTTGAGTCCATGTGACCAACCGGGTACGGGGCCCCTCTAGGTGGCTTCCGGAACTGGGACGTTATAGTTTTATTTAAATTAAATTTCATGATATAGAAATTTATTCAATTGATTGGTTAAAAAATACAATTAATTTGAATTGGGGTTTTGAAATTGTATTAGTTCGTGAATTTGGAAAATAAATTCAGTTTTATTAAATTGGTTTGTGTTTTTAAAATTGATGGAATTTTGTGAAATTTAATTTGTTGAGTTTAAATTGTTTAAGTAATATGACAGAATTGGTTTAAAATTTTTATTCTTGAGTGATTTCTTATTATTATTTTGATATAAACACATTGATTTTATTTTGTACAAATACATAATTTGATTAAAACTCGTGTTTTGATTTTTAATGAAAATTTGGAATATAGAAAAGGGAGAATGGGAATAATGGTATTTTGAATATTTTTAAAATAAATTTCCCATCATATATTTTATTACAGAACATGTAATGTTAGGTATTTAGTGAGCTATTCATGATAATAGTCAATAATGGACAACACTAATAATACATAAATGAATAATATAGAATCCCCAAAGGGATGGTTACATGTCATCATTATTCATTAGCAAGGAGGAAATGTGTACCAATATTTTTGTTTCATCTATTTGAGTCTGAGGGTGTCATATAGCCTAGTACTATCACATCTTTTATCATGTGAGGATATTTCTCATTTTTTTGGTATTTGATATAAATTTAATTTTTAGTGTATATTGTATGAAATGCCTTCTAAATTTATACAAGCTATCTTATATAAAAGGTAATTAATCAATTTGTATAAATTATTTCCATCATTTTAATTATAAATCATAATTTATATTAAATATTCATTTGAAATTCCATTCCTTCATACATTAAAATTAAATGATTTATTTGGTTAATTAAATTTTTTCATCTTATTATGGAATCCTTGGTGAGACCATACTCGTATTTTACCTCACATCCAACCAATGCCTTCAGGTGCTTGTAAATTTTCTCCATCCAAATTCAAGAAAGGGTATGATTTGACATGGAGGGGGTAGTATATGTCTATCCATAGTCTTGGTGATTTGTTTCTGTTCATACAATATATTTTATCTAGTTTTCTGGTACATGTCGTTGTACTTTGGGTTTTCATTTCTGTTTGACTTCTAGTACACTTATCTTTATGGGGATATCCTTTTATGCATATTTACATCTTTATCCTTATTTTATTTTTTTATTGAAAAATAATTTCCACATTCATAATTTATAATTTCGGGTGATTTTCTTAAACCTGTGGGGATCAGAAACGCCCTTAGGTCCATGTCAGGGTTGTCTTAGTTGTCTAGTTTTTAGGGTACGTAGGTTGGTTCATGAAAAAGTGGTATCAAAGGTCTCTAGTTTTTCATCATTCCTTGATGTCAGTATGCAATTATGTATTCTTGATGGGACCATGGAGGTATTTATGAATGATTTCTCAGTTTGATCTCTCTACAATGATCCCTATGTCACTAGGGGTGGGTTGGGAAGGATGTTTTGGTGGATTGGCACTAGAATTTTACATACATTTATGTTGGATATTTAGAAATCCAACTATTTTCTTCATATCTATTGGGATTAATTTCTCTTGTTTCTATGTTTGCGTATAAATATGATATCATATTTTTTGTGTGATGATATTGTGTATCATCATGCCTCTAAGATGAAGTGTGAGGGAGCATCTGGTGAACATCAGTGTGAAAATCCCCACACAGACCTGACTCATGTTATAGTGATTCTTTGTAATGTACATGCTTTGGGACATGCACGAACACTAGTTACTGATCATTCACTATTGTGGATCCTTAAAACTATGATCTCTATAATCATTCTCAAGAATAACTTTTCCAAAATCCAACATAGTTCAAATGATCCAATTGTCCTCAAGAATATACTAAATGTTTGAGTATGATGGGGAATTTGTTTTTGTTCTTCTATACACCAAATGAGATCTAGGTTATGTGTTCCAATTTAATGTTGGAAGTTCATGGAAGAGATAGTGGAACAAGATTTTGACGATGATGAAATATGAGCACATAGAGTGGAATGAAATCAATGATATTTTCACCAACCTATTCTATCCATATTTGATTATGTTGTCCAAGGCTATTGAGTTTTCCAAAATTTAATATGCTAAAAATAACATGATGGAGTATAGAAATCTTTTTGAAGAGATAATACATTTTTTTATGAGAAATAGTATCAAATGGGAAGATGAATTCATGAATATTTTGGTTAGTACTTGGATATGATATTCATTCACATGTTAACTTACTAAATATTCCTTATTTTACTGACATAATGGACATGGAATTGATGGTGTAAATGGAACTAGTTGATATGTCAGGGTTGATGAGAGTTTCTTTCTATCCATGTGGAAGCCTGAATTATTATAAAGGTAAGTGGTAGAGTTATGATTGTCATGGTGGTTCTTGAAAAAATGAATTTTTAGACCACCTACAATTCCTTATAGAGGCCCTTTGATTTGTTACCTATATGGAAATAACGGTCATTAAAAGTATTATTTCACCTAGCTGCTCAAGATATGTAGCTCTAATGGATGATCAAGTCAATAAAAGATGTTATTCCATGTTTATTTCAATTCATGTAGTGTAACGAGATCATGAGCCCCCTTTATAATGTTGTATAATCGGATTCATTATGATCAAAGGGGTTCTATCCAAAGGAATCTCAAAAAAAGCTTCTTCGCATAGAGGAATAGTCTCTAGAGGAAGCATATACGGGTCCAACACCTATGAGAGGTATCATCTCTATTTCTTTTTCATTAGTGAATACTTTAAATGATATTTTTTAATATCATTCATTTATTTCATCCTATTTTGTTAATATTCATACTATAAAAGTTTTGTCTTATGTAATGGATATTACTACACACCTTGGAACGATTGAGATTAGGGTCTCTATAGTCCCTCATGTGTTTTTATTTATTAGATGTTGAAATTTCTTGGAGTTTTATGGTTCTAAACATAAAACCACTTGAAATAATTTTAACGATGGATAATATATTTACTAATAAATCCAAGATTGATTATTTTCTTCAACGTGTCTCCTTTACTTCAGCTGATGGCACACATCGTATCTTTCATGGTATATGTGTTTTAATACCAAGAAGGGATATACACTATTAACTTGATTTGGGGAATTTTATATATGTATTTTCTTTTTATATGGAATTTTAATCCCTCAGTGGTGATATCCCTCATATTTTCGTTGAGCATTCCTACCTTTTCCTTTCTGGATTCTATGGTTTTACACTAGTAAGAGAGCTGGAGTTTTCTATCAACATAACTCCTTGTACACAACTAGTGTTTATTATTTGTTACTATATTTCACTATCTGAAATGGAGTACCTAAATTCTGAGGTGGGTGATCATCTATATATCATCTTTATGCACGTCATTTTGTCACCTTGGGCGGTGTGAGTTCTCTTTTCTATAAATGTTAATGGTTCAAAATGCATTTTCATTTATTTTAGAAAACATAATAGGGAAATGAAATCAAAAAAGTATATTTATCCATGTGTTGATGAGATGTTTGATAAGATGAATTTGGAAAAGTGGTTATCAAATATTGATTTTCATTCTAGTTACCATCAGTTTAGAATAAAAGAGTACAGTATTTCGAAAACTTACTTTTGGAGTATATATGACCATTATGAGTACCTTGTCAAGATATTTGGATTCACCAATTAACCTTACATCATTGTGGATTTATGGAAACCGGATTTCCATGAGTATCTTGGTACCTCTATGGTATTATTTGTGGATGAAATCCTTATTTTTTGAATTATAAGGGGGTCATGTGTCTTATTTGATAGAAGTTATAGATTTGTTTTTGAAATCACCAACATTATATTGAGCTATCAAAATGAAATTTTGGGAATTGGGATGTGATGTTCTTGGGGAATGTAGTGTACGAATATGGAATTTCAGTTCATCCTGAAAAGGTAGAGTCTATTATGACATGAGAACAACACAATTTTTTTTGAGATTCACAGCCTTCTTGGTTTAGTTGCGTATAATCAGTAGTTCATTGTGGACATATCAATGATTTATATTCCAATAAATCCTCTTACTCATATTGGGTAAAGGTTTTTTTGGTATGAATGTAAATTTGATAGTTTTTTTTTGTTGAGATGAAATATATTTGGACCACTACATCGGTGTTGACTATTCCAGAGGTCGGGCATATCTATGCGGTATTCTATGATGCATCAAGTTGTAGTAAGGGATGTGTTTATATGCAGGTTTATCTTTTCATTTCATATAACTCTTAGAAACTTAGGCCATACATATGAATTATCTGACTCATGACCTTGGACATGCAGTTGTGATGTATGTTCTTAAGATTTTGTGACGCTACCATTACAGAGCGAGGATTATTGTGTATTCTGACCACAACATCTTGATTTATATATTATCTAAAAAATATTTGAATCACTACCAATGGTTTTTGGTGGAGTACCAGTAATCTATTTACTATGATATCTACTATAACCTAGAAAAATGGAATTTTATTACAATTTATTTGAGCAGGAAACTACCAACCTAGGACATGAAAGAATCATCAAAATAGTGGAACATTATGGATCTCTTTTTACAATTTCAAATCGGAGTCTGGGAATCAGGGGATAATGTTTCTTTGGCTAGTGTTAGTTTTACGTCATCTCTTCATGATATGATATTTTATTATCAACAACATGATGACTTGTTTTTTATCATTTTATGCACTCTTTATAGTGGGGAGACTACTCCAGACATATCATTCTCCACTTAAGAAATTCTATTCAATCAGAATAGTTTTGTTATTATGTTAGTGGTAAAAATCTATGTTGGGTGATTTCCATAAACCTATGTGAGAAGTGCACCCAAGAACATCAATGATGTTCTATGACATGTGGCATATATTTTTGTGTCTATTAATGATATGGTTCATCACTTAGTTTGTCTCTCATTGTATTACATTCCAACTGGTCAAACCTAAGAACCCGAAAGCATTAGGTTTACTTCAGCCACATCCAGTACAAACTTGTATATGGGATGATATATCTATAGACATTAAGGCCCTATTTTTTCATTCTCGAAGGACGAATAATTCTATATATGTTGTGATTGATAGAATGACACAATCGGTTGACTTTATATAAATTCGTGATTTAACAAAAACTGAAGAGATATAAAATAGGAATGTGTAATAAATTGTTTTTTTCATGGAGTTCCATATAATATAGTCTATAATAGAGATACTCAATTCACTTATCCATTTTGGAGTGTCCTTCATGAGGCACTAAGATATCTGGTCTATTTGAGTATGGAATTCCATCCACAATTGAATAGAATGAAAGAAAGTGATTTATAGATTACTGAGGATGTGCTTCATTCTTGTGTACTCAACTTTGGTGGGGAAAAGGATGACCATCTGGTAATGCATTAATTTTTCATATAAAATTAGTCATTCGTATGTGATCATAATAGCTCCATTTGAGTCCATTTACTATCGGCCTAGCATATCATCATGGTTTTGGTTAGAGATTGGTGAACATTTCATGGTTAGACCAAGCATAGTTCAAGAGACACTATTAAATAGCCAGTTTATTCATCAGATAATAGTGATAGAAAACAGCCACTTTAAGTCTATTGATGATCTTACCCATTGAACATTATATTTTTTAGTTTGTGAAAATGTGTTCATGGATGTTTTAGACATTTTTGGTTATCCACGTCTTGGGAGGAAAGGTAATCCAAATACTCATTTTGTGATACCTTTTTACGTTTCTAAGAAATAGGGGAGGGTTTCTTACTGTATAGAATTCCACCACATATAGTGTTAACACATAACATGTTCCATGGATCACAGCTCTTAATTCTTTTATCAGATCCAACTCATGTTCTTAGTAAGAGTGATCTAGTTGTCAGACCGTATTTATCTATGACATTGTATTCAGTCAGGATAGTTGATTATAAAATTGATGTACTTCATGTGAGTATGATACCTCCAGTTCATGTGTCATGGAAGTATGGTTTTTATTCTCATTGGACATGGGAGATGGAGGAATTTATAAGATATTACTGGCCTTATATTTATACCATGGAAGATTTTTAGTAGACATTATGGGGACAAAACGTTTCTATTGTGGGGAGGCTGCAACAACCTGTTACTATTTTCAGGATTTCCTAAACCCCTCTTTTGAACAAGATTTGGTTTGGTTTGGTTTGGGGTTTTTTCCATTGAGAATTTTGGAAATCATTATTTATTTGGGCTATGGACAATTAAAGATCAGTTGTCCAAAATCGTTCAAACATTGATAGTTAGGGTTTTCATGGAAAGTGCAGAGACTTACAAATAATGCTCCCACCAAGAAAATACCTTGAGACCCCATTAAAAGGAATTTATAATTAGGGTTCATAGTCTTTCTAACCATGCATCCTGGACTAGATAACCATGTGTACATGATTTTTTAATTTGAAAATAACAATTAAGAGTCTCCAAACACTCGTTAAAGGTTCCTGAGAGACCTATTCTGACCTGTTATGATTTATTTTTCTTGGGGAGATCAAAAGAGGTGATTATGTCCCCTCTACACTCTTCCAGACCTAGATCAAAGCAAGGAGGGTGGTTTTTGATATCTACCAAGTACGTTTTCTCTTCCTATTATTTTATTTCTACTCCCTCTATAAGGACCCGGCCTTAAACATTACTTATTATTGAATTAAATGAATAATTCACATAGAGGATATTTTCAGGTTTAGAGTTTTAGAGAATTAGGACATAACTATTACATCTCAAAAGATTACAAAGTAGTCACTTCAACTATGTTTCCATAAAATAAAATCTCTTAAAAAGAAACTTGTCTAGATCCATGTTTTAGATAGCATGATGTTTCCTTGTTCCCATCCTTGACCCTATTCCACATTAATTCATGTGAAAAATATTTCAAAAAAAACTTGGGGTGAGCATAAAAAGCTCAGTAAGGGATATACAAAGAAGGAAAACTGTTAGTTTTTCAAAACAACGAGTAAACCATGAGTACTTTATCAAACTAATACTTTTCACCTTTATGAAGTAGTATAAACTCTTCGATGAATAAAATATCATTACTTACCCTTTTGTAACTAAAATATTACCATAAAACCCATATAAATAACATATAAAGGTAACTTATTACATAAACATACTTAAATGGACTAACCATACGGTCTACTTCCACACATATCACTTAATGAAATAGCTATACGGCTGACTTCCATACCCAATTCATTGCATGTTATAACGTAACCACCCATCCTGGTATTCACAGCACCACTCGTTATATGGTTTATCACGTAACCACCCGTCAAATGTCCAAGTACAATTATAAAGTCATAAGACATAAAACAAATATAATGGAAAGAAATCATTTCCACACTTTGATCAAAATATACCACATAAATATATTGACATAACAAATCCATTATAAAAACCATTTTCAACACCAAAATACATAAAAGAGTATATGGTATTTATTTCATTTTAAAAACATTACGTCTTGTGGAGGAAGCACAAGAGCAAATAATAATCACTGCGGCGGAAAAGGTCTTTGTCACCGCATACATTAAAAGAAACATTCCCTTTTGTCGTTTTGTAAAATGATTCATAGAAAAAGATTCCTTTTGTATAAAATTAAAAGTAAAATGGGTTTATACACCATATAAAATAAATTCTTGTATTAGAACAATATATGCCTCAATGAATGTAGATTGAGACGATGTCCCTTACAAAGACGGTATCGATGGATTAAGGATAAATCAATTACATAATTATGCGTGACAAACGAATACACAAAATATAAGTGAATATTAAGTGTAAAACAATCAGAGGTCATTCACACATATTCATAGAACGACATATTCATGGAATACATATTTATCCCAAAGAATCAAAGTTTGGTTAAGAAGTTCCCTTGCAAAAAATTTGACCGCCTAACGGCGTCACTTCAAAATTCAAGGAATGAGTTGATGAGAGATAAAAAGGGTATATCATAACTTGGACATAAAATTTACATCAATAAGGATATATAAGAACATATCCCAACATTAAAATATGTAAATTAAAAGACCCAACAAAATAAGTCTTTTAAAAAGAGAAGGGTGAAAGGTTCCCTTACCGACTTGCGTATCTTTCAAAACATACACCCCATGAAAGAAGGAAAATACAACATTGATGTAAATACTCATAAATGAAATTATATTACACAAAGAGTATAATAATGGGAAGTACATATACCACTCAAAGGAAATGGTGGCAAATGTAGCATAAATCTCACTGGAATAAAAGTGAGATGAAAAATCCCTTACGAAGACTCGGCAGCCTCACGACGCCACTTAAAACTTAAAAAAATGGATTGATGAGATCAAATAGGGTATCTCATCATATTAAAATAAAATGTACATAAATAGTAATATAAAATAACATCCCCCAACATAAAAAATAAGAGCCTAAAAGAAGTGACATAAAGGAGAGTACTTAAAAAGAAAGAGAGAGGTTGGGTCTCTTACGAAAATTCGGCAGCCTAACGGCGCCACTCAAAACTTCCAAAATGGATTGATGAGAGAAAATAGGGTCTCTCATCATATGAACATAAAAAATTACAGTAAGAGTAATATAAAAGAACATCCCAATCATAATAAATATGAGCTTAAAAGGAATGACATAAAAGAGTGTACTTAAAAAGAAAGATAGGGGTAGGATCCCTTACCTCAAGTCTTACTTGTCTTGTTCGTTTCGTTATATTCCTGAATAATAAAATTTAGTCAATTTATAATTACTTAAAGACCTCATTTAAAGATTATTATTCAGTTTATATCACATATTATAAGGTTATAATAATTGTTTAATAATGTTAGTTCATATCAGATGTTTTTGCCGATGTTTGGTACATGAGTCAAAAATGAACTTGTTTGAAAATGATTGCCCATGTAGTTATAAATAAATCATTTCCAGAATATTATTAATTATTAAAATATCATATATATCAACTAAATATTCATTTTATACTATTACATAACATTTGGAGATAAAAAATGAAAAGCATCGTTCATGGAGACGGTAGGCCGTACGTACGCATTAACACTACTTTCATTTTTTTCATATTAATGGAATTAAAAATAAATGATATATATATATATATTATAATTCCAGTATAATGTATATGTTATATAGGTCACATAAGTTTATTAATTTCATTCTTTATACATTCCATGATTGCATGAACGAGTCACATCACTTGAGGGTGCGGTAGTCCACACTTCCTCATATGAAATTATCACATTTTCACAACATGAAAAGAATAAAGGTAAGTTTTAAATATAAAATAAAGAAGAATATAGTAAACATAAATACCATAAATATCATATATAAAATACAGTAAAATCATAATGGCCACCTTTAATGGTTTTAAGAGAATATTTAACAATCATCGTTTCGTGAGGCAGTAATTCGCCATCCACAGAAACAGTATGTTTTTTTAACAATTAGAAAGATGTGTGTGTAAGTGTAGGTCGAATAATTATTATAAAAACATCCAATTATATTGAATATACTAGTGTTTTTACAAAAGAAATTAATAAAAAAAATTTAGGGGGTTGGAGAAGAAAAATAAAATAAAAGAACACTAGGGAAAACATTACCTTTAAATCGGGTAACTCTTTTTGATTTGAGCTCAAAGACTTCCATGGAAAGACTTCTTCACAAAGTGAGACTTATAGGAGTAATATAGGGATGTGAAGAGGCAAAATGGGCAGGTTTTGGCTGAGATAATGGCTTGAGAGTTGTGGGTAAGGTGGTAGAGGTGGGGGCCTTTTATAAGAGGAGAGGAGGGGCACTCTAGGAAATTCTGGAAAATAACATTATTATAAAATGCCTTTCGGATTTTAAAGGACCCACAATTATATATTTCGAGGATAAGGTGATAATAGTAATATATACAAACATCCAATAGGTTTTTGGAAAGTGTAGGACATAGATTTTACATTATCTTTTCATTTTATTTAAATCGTTAAATAATGAGGTAATCGCTGCATCATCATGGTGTCATAAATAAGTTAATTTATTTAATGTATAAAAATTATAAAAAACTATAATGATGTAGGAAATTTTTTTATTCTTCTAATGAATATTTATAGTCAAAAATTAGACTTGTATAACCCCATTTAAAAAATGTTTTAGTAAAACAACACATGTTTGTGACATTTTAATTTTAACTTTAAATAAAAAGTTATTAATGTAATTTTCCTACCAAAGTGGCTCCATGGGTTCCCCAAGTTGACCCATGGATTTTCTTGGTCGTCCATGACTCATCCAATAAGGGTAGGACATGTGTCAAAGTCATTTCATATTATTATAACATTATCTTTACCTTAAATTACACTAATTACCTTTAATCGCGATTATTAAAACTTAACAGTTACTATTCACCAAAAAATTATTTTAATCCCATTAAACCAAATTTTACATCCTAATGACAACCATTTATGTCAGATTTTTGAAATTCAAATCACAGAAGTGGTAAAGTTTGATTTAAACGAAAATTCAGTTTTTAAACTACCACTTAGAGGTTTCACTATTCATCAAAAATTGATGTTTTTCAGAAAAATACCAAAAAATCAACCTAAGATATATTTGATATTCCGAATTCAAAAATGATGTCTATTTTTCAAAATTAAAAACATATATGTTGGATTAATTAATTTAATAATTAATTCCCGCAGTCAAAACAAATAGCGTGTTTTTAAGAGACAATATCTTTTAAAAGATTGACACTAGTTTAAATCCAATTTCAAATTGAAATTAATTCCAATGACCACCATTGGATTAAATGGTAAAAATATATTCTAATTTCACTTTAAAACCAATTCAAAATATGATCTAATCATATAAATAAATTATATTAAAAAGATGTTATGAATAAAAATACAACATTTTTCAATTATTCATTAAAAATGAACTTTATCGTAAAAATACCAAAAATTTACACAAAGTAAATTTTGATTTCCCTCTTTTAAATAAGAATTTTCTTTTGTCCAATATAACAAATTAAATTGTCAAAAGTTTATTTAAAAGAGGTTCTCCATCAAAAGGTGGTTAATCGACCTTTTAATGAATATTAGAATGTTTATGCTTAAAATTGGATTCATTCTCATTTTTAATCCTCTAACATTTATTATAAAAAGTAAAAATATTTGACAAACATATATAATAATTTTGTGGTTAGTTCTGTTCATTCCTGTCATTACAATGGCTAGGTGTTAAATACCATTTAAAATAAAATTATTTTATTATTAGAGTGCAATGTATGATTTCAAAGGAACTCATTGTTGCGTATTGGGTAAGCCATCGAGCATAGCATTACCTTTAAATTAATATTAACATTTTATTCACAAATAGAGATAAATATAAAAATGTCATATTCTTTATTTACTTGGGGTGTTACATCCTTCCCCCATTTTGGGAATTGCGTCCTCACAATTTTAAAATTGGGCTCAAAAACTTCATTGAAAGTCCCACATCAGAACAAGAGTTGGTAAAACAATCACTTTAAAAGAAAGAAAGAGAAGTACAGAGGTCACTCGAGTTAACCCATACTAGTATTCCATGTAAGAAAACATGGATATAGAAGAAAAAGAAAAGGGTCATGTTCTGAGGGAGAGTGATAGAAAACACGTTTAGGAGAAATTTAACCACAAGAAAATCACAAACTTGTGGTGGGTTAAACGGTATTCGATTTCCCAGTAGGAAAATTTAATAGACAAAATTTTGGTTTTAAGTTACTTTTCATTGAGGTATTTATTTTTTATCTTAAGGAAACATACTTACTTGTCATGTTGACTTCCAAATTTTACTAGATTTCTTACACAAACTCATACTTTCCCCAAATGATGAGTATTTTGGAAGACTTTTTCACATTAAGAGTACTATAATCAAAATCCAGAGAATCACCTAATCCACAAAAGATAACTATATATTTCTCATGCCTTTAGACCCTTACCAAAATCAAAATTGTTAGAACAAGATCAGATAATCCAGAAAAATATTAACCTTTATAAAAAGAAAATCTATTCATAATCTCCAAAATTTGTCCAACAAAACCCAAAGTTCAACGAGGACCATTCGATAAACAATTTGTCCATAAAATTTTTCAAAGTAAACCAAACTAATATTGAAACCCAAATATTTGAAGGATTTAATCACATAGTCTTCCAAGGTACAAATTAACACTTATCTCCAAATAACATCAGTTGATCTTAAAGTATCATATTGAAAAGTAATTAACCTAATCACATATCCTCCATGATAGGTTGATAATTTCCATAGATAACCCAAAATCAACTTACTATTAATTCATAAAATCACTTAACTAAAAAGAATAATTCATACTAACCAGGGAATTTACGCAGTCCAGTGGTAGGCGAAAAATACCAGTCGTACTTTGGTTGTGGGTTCGATTCCTGTAGCTTTGTCTGACGCGATGGGTTGTCACACGGTCTGCGTGTTGTCCGTTTTATAAAACACCAAAAATAACCCTAACATTTTTTAACCTCAAAAGTTTCCTTATATCTCTCATTTTCATCCAAATTCATTATGATCTCAACATCTTAATTCTTGAAGTCTTATTTCACCACCATATGATAAAATAAAATGATTCCCAAAATGAATAACATCATACCTTGGTCATGGCGTCCACTTGGTTTCATCGTCATATTTTTCACGTAGATAGAAGTCCCATGCATTAAAAAAATGATTTAGAGATCCTTCAAAATCATTTGCTTCCTCCATCCAAATACACCTTGTACAACATGGGTCATATGGGTGTTCACAGAAAAACAGTTTTGGAAAATATTCATGTATGACATATAATTCCAAAACATCTAATAAAACATGATTTCTATAAAATAGTCGGACAAGAATTTGAGTTAAAACCTTCTATTATTGGTCCTTTTAAAATACCATAAGTATGTGCTGAGAGACTATATTTTATAAGCAAATATAAATAGGTTGTGTAAGTGTCTCCTTCCTCAGCACCATTTTTAAAATCATAATATGCTTCAAAATCTTGTGATAAGGTAAAATATTTGAAAATACCTTGATAATATTTACCTTTCTAGAAAATATGAGAATATTTTGAAAATAGTATTTGTCTAAATACAACCCATGATCCAAGATGATAACAAGGTATAGTGGAGGTGTTTGATATCTCAAGAAACTACTTGCAAGTGAGTTGTATGCTAGAAAAAGTTTCACAATCATCATAATGTGAATTTGCAATAATTATTTTAAGGATGTCATCAGGAAGAGATAGGAATGTCATTTGAAATCCTCCTCCTTCCATTCTAAAATAACTTTACCTGACCTGAAAAACGTTATAAAACAAGGATTTAATTGAAATAATAGATATAGGGACTAACCATGTGTCTAACAAAAACTCATAATCCCTAAAGTTGTCTAAACCGACATTTGATAAAAACTATAAGGACCCAGCCTTAAACATTACTTATTATTGAATTAAATGAATAATTCACATAGAGGATATTTTCAGGTTTAGACTTTTAGTGAATTAGGACATAACTATTACATCTCAAAAGATTACAGAGTAGTCACTTCTACTAAGTTTCCATAAAATAAAAACACTAAAAAAGAAACATGTCTAGTTCCATGTTTTAGATAGCATGACGTTTCCTAGTTCCCATCGTTGACCCAATTCCACATTAATTCCTGTGAACAAATTTTCAAAAAAAACTTGGGGTGAGCATAAAAAGCTCAGTAAGGGATACACAAAGAATGAAAACTATTATTTTTTCAAAACAACAAGTAAACCACGAGTACTTTATCAAAGTAATACTTTTTACCTTTATGAAGTAGTATAAACCCTTAGATGAATAAATTATCATTACCTACCCTTTTGTAACTAAAAGATTACCATAAAACCCATATACATAACATATAAAGGTAACTTGGGACATAAACATACTTAAATGGAATAACCATATGGTCGACTTCCACACATATCACTTAATGGAATAGCCATACGGCCGACTTCCATACCCAATGCATTGGAGGTTATAACATAACCACCCATCCTGGTATTCACGGAACCACCCGTCATATGGTTTATCACATAAACACCCGTCAAATGTCCAAGTACCATTATAAAATCATAAGACATAAAACAAGTATAATGGAAAGAATACATTTCCACAATTTGATCACAATATACCACTTAAATATATTGACATAAAAAATCCATTATAAAAACAATTTTCAATACCAAAATATATAAAAGAGTATATGATATTTATTTCATTTTAAAAACATTACAGCTTGTTGAGGAAGCCAAATACCAAATAATACTCGCGGTGGCAGAAAAGGTCGTTGTCACCGCGGACGTTAAAAGAAACATTCCTTTTTGATGTTTTGTAAAATGCTTCGTAGAAAAAGATTCCTTTTGTATAAAGTTAAAAAGTCAATGGGGTTTATACAATATATAAAATAAATTTTTTTATTAGAACAATATATTTCTCAATGAAAGGAGATTGAGACGAAGTCCCTTACAAAGATGGTATCCATGGATTAAAGATAAATCAATTACGTAATTATGTGTGACAAATGAATACACAAAATATAAGTGAATATTAAGTGTAAAACAATCAGAGGTCATTCAAACATATTCATAGAACGACATATTCAAGGAGTACAAGTTTATCCCAAAGAATCAAAGTTGGGTTATGAAGTTCCCTTGCAAAACATTTGACAGCCTAACGGCGTCACTTTAAAATTTAGAGAATGAGTTAATGAGAGATAAAAAGGGAATCTCTCACTTGGACATAAAATTTACATCAATAAAGATATATATTAACATATCCCAACATTACAATACGTAAATTAAAAGACCCAACAAAAGAAGTCTTTTAAAAATTGGAGGGTGAAAGGTTCCCTTACCGACTTGGGTATCTTTCGAAACATACACCCCATGAAAGAAGGAAAATACAACATTGATGTAATTACTAATAAATGAAAGTATATTATACAAAGAGTAGAATAATGTTCAGTACATATAACACTCAAAGGAAATGGTGTCAAATGTTTCATAAATCTAACGGGAATAAAAGTGAGATGAAAAATCCCTTACGAAAACTCGGCAGCCTAACGGCGCCACTTAAAACTTCCAAAAATGGATTGATGAGATCAAATAGGTTCTCCCATCATATTAACATAATATTTAAAGCAAGATGAATATAAAATAACATCCCACAACATAACAAAGAGGATATTAAAAGAAGTTACATAAAAGAGAGTACTTAAAAAGAAAGAGAGAGGTTGGATCTCTTACGAAAATTCGGCAGCCTAACGGCGCCACTCAAAACATCCAAAATGGATTGATGATAGAAAATAGGGTATATCATCATATGAACATAAAAAAGTATAGTAATATTAATATAAAATAACATCCCCATCACAAGAAATATGATATTTAAAGTAATGACATAAAAGAGTGTACTTAAAAAGAAAGAGATGGGTAGGATCTCTTACCTCAAGTCTGACTTGTCTTGTTCGTTTCTTTATATTTATGAATAATAAACATTGGTCAATTTATAATTACATAAGGACCAACTTTAAAGATTATTATTCAGTACATATCACATATTATAATGTTATAATAATTGTTTAATAATGTTAGTTCATATCAGACGTTTTTGTCGATGTTTGGTACATGAGTCAAAAATGAACTTGTTTGAAAATGATTTCCCATGTAGTTATAAGTAAATAATTTCCAGAATAGTATTAATGATTAAAATATCATATATATCAAGTACATATTAATTTTATACTATTCCATAAAATTTAGAGATAAAAAATGAAAAGCACCGTTCATGGGGATGGTAGGCAGTACATACGCATGAACGCTACATTCATTTTTTTTGTCATATTAATGGAATTTAACATAAATGAGATATATATATATTATAATTAATGTATAATATATATATTTTATATAGGTCACATATGTTCATTAATTTAATTCATTATACATTCCATGATTTCATGAACGAGTCACATCACTTGAGGGGGCGGTAGTCCACACTTCCTCATATGAAATTATCGCATTTGCACAACATGCTAAGAATGAAGATATGTTTTAAATATAAAATACAGAAGCATATAGTAAACATAAATACCATATATATCATATATAAAATACAGTGACATCATAATGGAAACATTTAAAGGTGTTAAAAGAATATTGAACAATCATCATTTCGTGAGGCAGTAATTCGCCATCCATAGAAACAATATGTTTTTTAACCATTAGACGGATGTGTGTGTAAGTGTATCTCGAATCCTTCTTATAAAAAAATCCAATTATATTGAAGATACTATTTTTGTTACAAAATAAAGGAATAAAAAAGGTTTAGGGGTTTGGAGAAGCAAAATAAAATAAAAGAACACTAGGGAAAACATTGCCTTTAAATCAGGTAACTCTTTTTGAATTGAGATCAAAGACTTCATTGGAAAGACTTCTTCCCAAAGTGAGGCTTCTAGGAGTAATAGAGGGATGTGGAGAGAAACAATGGGCAGGGTTTGGGAGAGCCAAAGTCTTGATAGGTGTGGGTAAGGTGGTAGAGGTGGGGGCCTTTTATAAGAGGAGAGAAGGGGCACTCGTGGAAAGTCTTGAAAAGTAATATTATTATAATATTTTTTTTGGATTTTAAAGGTCCCGAAATTATATATTTCTAGGATAAGGTGATAATAGTTCGAAATTCAGAGATACAATAGGTTTTTTACATGTTTAGTTCTTAGATATTACATTATCTTTTCATTTTATTTAAATCGTTTAATAATGAGGTAATCGCTGCATCATCATGGTGTCGTAAATAATTTAATTTATTTAATGTCTAAAAATTATAAAAAAACTATCATGATGTAGGAAATATTTTTATATTTCTAATAAATATTTATAGTAAAAAATATGACTTGTATAACCCCATGTAAAAATTGTTTTAGTAAAACAACACATGTTTGTGACATTTTAATTTTAACTTCAAATAAAAAGATATTAATGTCATTTTCCTACCAATGTGGCTCCATGGGGTCGCCAAGTTGACCCATGGATTTACTTGGTCGGACATGACTCATCCAATAATGGTAGGACATGTGTCAAGGTCATTTCATATTATTATAACATTATCTTTACCTTAAATTACACTAATTACCTTTAATCGCGATTAATAAAACTTAAAAGTTACTATTCACCAAAAAATTATTTTAATCCCATTGAACCACATTTTACATCCTAATGACGACCATGTATGTCAGATTTTTGAAATTCAAACCACATAAGTGGTAATGATTCATTTAAACAAAAAATCAGTTTTTAAACTACCACTTAGTGGTTTCACTATTCATTAAAAATTCAAGTTTTTCAGAAAAATACCAAAAATTCACCCTAAGATATATTTTATATTCCTATTTCAGAAATTATGTCTATTTTAAAAAATTCAAAACATATAAGTTGAATTAATTAATTTAATAATTAATTCCCACTGTCAAAATTAATAGCGTGTTTTTAAGAAACAATATCTATTAAAAGATTGACACTAGTATAAGTCCAATTTCAAATTGAAATTAATTCCAATGACCAACATTGGATTAAATGGTTAAAATATATTATAATTTCACTTTAAAACCAATTCAATAGATGCTCTAATCATATAAATAAATTAGATTAAAAATAGGTTTTGAGTAAAAATACAACATTTTTAACTTATTCATTAAAAATGATCTTTATCGTAAAAATACCAAAAATATACACAAATTAAATTTTGATGTCCCGGTTTTAAAAAAAATTATTTTGTCAAATATAACACATAAAATTTTTAAAAAGTGGATTTAAAAGAGGTTCTCCATCAAAAGGCGGTTAATCGACCTTTTAAAGAATATTAGAATGTTTACGCTTAAAATTGGATTCATTCACATTTTTAATCCTCTAACAGTTATTGTAAAAAGTAAAAATATTTGACAAACATATATAATCATTTTTTAGTTATTTCTATTCATTCCCTTCATTACAACGTCTAGGTGTTAACTACCATTTAATATAAAATTATTTTATTATTAGAGTGCAACGTAAGATTTCAAAGGAACTTGTTGTTGCATATTGGGTAAGCCATCCATCATAGCATTACCTTTAAATTAATATTGTCATTTTATTCACAAATAGGGATAAATATAAAAACGTCATATTCTTTATTTACCTGGGGTGTTACACCCTCTAATTTTATTCGTATGATTTCTTAGATCACGATGTGTTGTTGGAGGATCTAATATCTTCTTTTTTATATCATGAATCTAGGGTTGATTCTTGGATTGTTGTTACTATAATTAATCATCAATGCTTCTTGATTAGGGTTTTTTATTTAGTGATCCAATGAACCTGACGTTGGTGGTTCTATTACAATGGAAAAATTTTATTAATTGTAAATTGATTGATTTCAATTCCATTGCTTGGAATAAATTAAATTGCATGATATAAATGAATTTTTTCCTATTAGTTTGCTAAAAATACCAATTCCATTGAATTGGGGGTATGAAATTGGATTTTGGATTGAATTTGGTTTAATTCCCATATTATATTTAATTTTGGTGTGTTAGTGAAATTGTTGAATTTTTTTGATATTTTAATGTTTTAATTTATATTTTGAAATTGATTTGACGGAACTCTTTTCAATTTTTTCATTGGGAAAAATGGATTAAAATGATTTTTATATAAACCTATAGGTTTTATCTTATAAAAAGTCATCATTTGATAAAAAACATATTTTTCTAGGGGAAATTTGGCACATTGAAAGGGTATAAATGGAACATTTGTATTTAAAATGATTTCAAAATAAATTAACCATCATTTATTTTATTAGAGAACATGAAATAAAGGGTTGTTTGTATGTTATTCAAGACATCAATATATGATTTACAACACTAAAAAACATAAATATAGTATTTCACATCCCTGATAGTATGGGGATTTTTATTCCTATTTAAGTATCGAGTAGGATGTGTCTAATCATATTTTTGTTACAGTAATTTGGGTGTAAGTGAGTCTCAAAGTCTAGAACTATCATACCTATTGGCATAATAACAGGCATCTAATTGTTTTTATTTGAAACATATTCCATTATTAATGTCATTATTTATATAAATATTAATTTTATATAAACTATTTAACATAAATTGTTAATTAAGACATTCTATAAAGTGTATACATCATTTTAAATGTAAAGAAGGATTTGTTTTAAATATCCATTTGAAATTAAATATATGTTTACATTAAAAATTGAATGTTTTCTTTGGATAATTAAATTTAATAATATTATTATGTGATCTATGGTGAGACCCTACTGGGTTTCCAGATCACTTCTAACCTGTTCCCTCATGTTTTTGTAGATTTTATCCTTCTATGTTCGAGTAAGGTTAAGGCGCCACTTAAAGGTGGTAGGAGATGTTGATCCTTGGGCATGTTGGGTTGTTTCTATTCAAAAAATGTATTTATCATTTTTTATGTAACTCATGTTTGTATTTTAGGTTTTCATACCTATTTGGCATCTTGTAAACATATCCTATTAGTGTTTTTCATGAGTGAATAATGACTTGTTTATATTGATTTTTTTGTGTTTGTGGACAATTTGTTAACAAATTATTACAGTTTGATTCAACGTGCTAGTCACCAACCGATGGGGATCTATAATTCTTTTTGTTCCCTGTGAGGAACATTTTGGTTATCAAGTTTTCGGGGTACCTAGATAGGTTCATGATAATTATTTGGAAAATTCTTATTATATCTAATATAATTATTCTATACATCCCTAGGATATTCCATCTACTTTAAAAGATTAAGGTAATTTGAGGTCGTGTAATAGGTTTTCTTCAGGTTCTTTTATTTTTTCCATTTTTTTATGAAACATTCCTAATTATCCAAAAATAGTATACCTCATAATATTCATGGGTTTATCAAGTGTATCATTATTTAATTTAATAAGGAATAATGTTTATGAAATATACGATTTTTCCTAAAGGAAGGGAAAGCATATTACATATTAAGAATCAACCAATGATCATATTTTAGTGTGAGGATAAATATATACATTATATGGATGTCGTATCAATGGTATGAGTCATACTATATATTTATATGGTATAATTATACCAAACGTTTTCGGTGAAAATCAATATAATAGATATTCATATTGTTTTGGATTATACTGATGTATTACCTAAATACTTTCCAAGTCATAACATAAATTTTAATTTCGTTTATTCTATAGTATTGATTCATAGCACAAACAATATTTCGATGACTCTATATATAATGGTCCTAGTTGAGATAGATGAATTAATGAGGCATCTCTCAAATAATCCAAATAGGGGAATCACATTCCATATTTCATTTCAAATGTGTTAACCTATTAATTCAGATAACAATAATGGTGGTCTAATATGTCATTTAAGTGTTTATTTATAACATAAAAATATCACTATCTAGAGGAATAATTGCCTACATCATATTTATGTCTTGATTGATCAGCTTTGTAGAGCTCAATACTTTTTAATAATTGAACAATGTTAAGGATATAATTAATTAATGGTCAAAAGGAGGATATATCCATTACACCTATCTGTATGAGGTATGGTCATTTTGAATTTATAATTACTATATTCAGATGTATGAATTCAACTTTTTCATCCTGGTTCTATTTAGTTGTGTCACTAAATATTACCTCCATCATTTTGTGAAAGTATTTATTTCTGATATTCATATATATTCATAGGGGAAGGAAGAAAAATATGTATATATTATTATCACCCTAAATAAATTATATAATGGAATGTAATATCAAAAATTTACCATTTTATAATTTTGGATATAAAAATTTTCATTCATGGGTCATATAATTTCAATTGAGTGTAAATTTTAATATCTATAAAAATTGAAATTATCGAAACACTTAGAAGTTGACCAAGGTATTTGAGATATATAGTTTCATTTTGTTTGAAGGATAGCAACAAAATATTATGATATTTTTTTTGTGTTTATATAATCAAATAACATATTATATTTTAAAGGTATTCATGATCCTATAAGTAGAAGAATGTGATTAATATTTATAGGGTATGATAGGAATGTCGGCCCGCACAAAAGTGATTAAACTAATTGATAGTGTATAAGGGTTTGTGATAATTACTGATTTATTAAAGGAGGTATTGTAATTTTTCCAATTGTATAATTATATGTTGATAATTATTCCTCAGACCAATTCCATATTCATGTAAAAATTTACCAAAATCATGATTTTCAATTTTTAGTAGTAATTTTCAAATTTCAAATATGGAGACATTATCAACATTATGAAGTTTAATATATATATTTATATATCAAAAAATCATGAAAAATATATTAGGATAAAAATATTATAATATATTCCAAATGATATGTTTAGAGTGGATTAAAGAGAATGAATTCTCAATAAAATACCACCATATGAAGGAGAACACAGTGGATAATTACCTAAGTTAGATTTACTATTCTATTTTTTCCATATTGAGAATTGAAATAGATACTATATTTATGGATTTGAATAATATGGATCTTCAAAACATGAGGAATTTTAATTAATAATATCTTTCTCATACGATTGTTCAATAGTCCATTCATTCCAGGATTTATGAGGAACAAAAGGAAAATATCAAAATATTGAAGAAGGTGAGAAGTATTCTTGAGTTCAAACATGATTGTGGAAAAATGATATGGTTCAATAAATTAGAATGTGTTATGTATATACCAAACATGAATAAAAATATATTCAGTCATTCTCAATGCTTAAAAATATGTATTTTTTAATGAAGTATGAATATCATCCCCTTACAAATAATCAGTCTAATAGGTCCACTCAAACCCTATATGGTATTTATTGATCATATTCGAAGTATTTTATTGGTTCTTTATACTAGAACCTTGATTTTCCATAACTTTATACAATAAATTAATTCAATAAAGCATTAAAATGGTTATTTATGAAGCCCTTTATAGCAGGAATCACAAAACTCAAACATGATAAGATGTAGTTGTAAAAGGAAATCCATTTTAACCCAATATAGAAGTGGAAATAAAATATAAGGATTAATTTAATCACTATCACATCTGGGATTCTCAATATAGGTGGAAGAGTTATGTAGAAACGTTTTAGATTTATTAGGAAATAAATGTTTCTGGGAATGTATTCTTATGAAAATATCATCAAAATAAGGTTTTGTTATTACAAATGTATTGAATTTTGACACCAAGATATATCGTCCCCGTTCAAAATTCTTGATTGTATTAGCATAGTATCCTGTCACTTTAAACAAACAAAAAATCTCTCCATGATTAAAAATTCATTTCATGTATCTCTATTGAGTAAGTAAATACCTACTAATTCACATTTAAAAAATATAGACATCATACCACAAGATAATGATCACTCTTTTGAGGAAAAAATATTTATATTCATTCTCAAATAGAGGAATGTGTTCCATATCATGACCTCTCAAATAGTTACTGCATCATGGTGAAATAAAAAAATATATTGATGAAATTTTTGAACCAAATATATGGTGAAGCAGAAATATCCTATGTTGTTTGTATCAAGGTGATGATATAACAAGGAAAAATTTTATATAATAGTAGAACATTGTATCACCATTTGGTTTCCTGAGATATATTTCTTCATTTAAATTTTATTTCTATGATAACATTCTTTAAATACAACATAATATTTATATTTAAAGTAATATAATATTGATTATCATTATATATTGTGATAGATATGTCATATATAATATATTAGATAGTATGAATATGACTAATTAATTTATTAAAAATTGTTTTTTTACATATGTATTCAATGAATTCATAATTTTTATTTGATTATAAAATATATTAAATGAAATTAAATGTAAAAAACTATATTTTTAAAAAAATATTTATTTATGAAAAAAATGTATTACTATCATAAATAAATTATTTATTATATACTAAAAAACGAATTCAATTAAATGTGTTCAAAATATATTTAATAAAATAACCAAACATTCATGTAATAGTTTTTGAATGAAATGGGAGGATCTAAGATCAATTTTATATCTGGAAATGAAATTTTCAAAAAATAGTTTTGTAGAAATATGCTAATTTATTGTAAAATGAATTTCATATAGTAATAGAAATTTAAAGATTTAAAATGGATTAAAAATATATAATCAACACAATTTATATAATCTAATATGTTCAATATACTTTTTTATCATGTCAAATAGTAATAACATGATGTTTCTTTTACCATGGTTATGCTAAAAATTGATTGTCAAGGGGGGAAAACGTAAGATATTAGGCTTAAAATATCATAAAACAATGGATTTAATTTGATTAGATATTTTTATTTAAACCTTACACTAAAGTTTTTATAATATTTATCATTTTTGGAGATACATGAATTGGGTGAGACTTTATTTTAATTTAATCATTTAAAAAATTAAATGTGTATCCTCAATATTCATTATTAATGGAAATAATATATCTAATCGTGATCAAAAAATAATGAAACTTATATATAAAAAAATATTCTCTCTAATAACTTCCTTTCATCACTCCAAAAATTCTGGAGGTCCAATATTAACTATAATACTATCCATTCTAGCCTTATGGTGTACGCCAAGTGATGTTTCTCGAACAAGAGGTATTACTCTTAACCTTTGACATTCACATTTATTTCTATTTATACCTCCTACAAATATGTTTTATCCATTATATAATAATTAAATAATTATCTGTTATATATGGAATTTTCATTATAATTATATATCAACCATTTTATACATAATTTTAATCAAATGGGAAATGTGATCGTAGCTTATGTGTTCATTAGGACTAGAACTTCAATTGAGAGAGGTGATTTATTTTATATGACTGCCTAAAGCTACAATTTATGGTTATTTATTTAATTCTAATGTATATTGTATTATAAACATGTCGGCTACAAACCGCACAAAACTAAGTGATTCATTTTTTATAACCACATTAAATTAATGATAATAGATGATTTTATGATGATGAAATATGATAATCAAGTAATGATTTTGAATTCATAGATTATAAAACCAACAACAAGGTTCATATACTAATATCATGAAACTAAAACATGCAAGTAAAATGAACCAATTTTTCAATGAATGATCATATTAGTAATTTATTTTTTAATAAATGGAAAATCAGAAATTGTATATGAATAAAACATAGTATGTTATGTATAGAAATTGTTTCTTTATATTTCGATAATTAATATATATTTATTATCTTACATACATTAATTTTTTCAATGGAAAATGAGACAATTGTTAATGGTTTCTGTTATAGTAACTTTTTATTTCAATATTTTTAATTCTTTATTTCCATTATAAAAATTTATTTATAACATAACTGTTAAACCCCATCTATTTTTATCTTGACTAGTTATTCATTGAATCTTAATCTGCTTGTATGACATTCCACACTTTTTTAAAAAAACATTATGACAAAATGTTTCAATTGAAAATCTGGACATATTTCTTATATGCTCAATAAAATTTTCCTTATATGTGAATACACTCCAAAATTGTCTTATAAAAGTTAATTATTATAAATTATATGATTTAAAATTTCAATTTTTACTCTATTTGATATTATCTACAAAATATTGAAAATTAGACATTAAAATGGAATGTTTTTAAAAACAAGTCATTTTCCCATTTAAAATGGTGTGAAAAAATGATTTCTTTTATCATATATGAGGTTAATTGATTTTACATAAATCGTGTCAATTCATTTTTTTTATTCAATATTATCTCTCATATATTACATTGAGAAAAAACTATTTTCAAAAACTATTTTGAATTTTTAATTAAAATTTTATCAAAACTGAAGATATTTTTCTCATGTGTACAAAAAATATGTAAGAATGATCTTTTTGAAAGTATTTTCTTCTATTTAAACAATATTTAAGTATTTTTAAGCTTCATTGTAGATTTTATTTTAGGAAACCAACCACATTGTTTATCAAGATGGGTTATAATTAATATGAAATCATACATATTCTATTAAAATTTATTTGTTCCTCATGATATTATATAAATAAATGGTGGAACTTTTATTGATTATATTTCATTTCCATGGTATACACTATGATGAAATGATGTACAATTTAAGATCCATGTTACATTACATTATTTAATTATAACTAATTTATATTTTATTATCATACGTGTTATATATGTATGGTTTTTAATTTATGAGGAGTAGGAATAAAATTAATTACCTGTAAAATGCACTCGGTAATGTTGATGTTGTTCAGAAACAAATATGATTCGATATATTTAATAAAATACTAGGATATGGTTAAATTAAAGAGATGTATGTGACCCAAATGTGTATTATTGAAAAGACTAGTAGGAATTACCCTAATAATACCTTCCAACAATGTTTCTATTATGAGTGGGCCTTGAATATGGAAGTTATTTTCAATTCTTAGGTGAATTACACAAAATAATTCCTTATGATTTTAATATTTCACATTTCTAATGTATCATTTCTAACGATTTTACCCAATTAAAAAATAGAATTATTTATGAAAATTATTTATTCTAAGACTATGGAATAATGATATTAGATTTATTATATATGATTAATGTATGTGATTATCACATTCTCATACCAAAAATAAAATAATATTCACACTTATGATCATTGATTATTATCTCTTATCATTACTATTAATGAGAATCTAAACTCACTACTTATTATGTTTCCATTTCCTTGGTTATGAAGAAATTTATTAAGGTTAGTATGTCTTAGAATAGTACTATGTGATCTGAAAATTTTTGAGGTTTTTAAAGACCATCAATGAAAAAATACAAATATATAACTATTTTTCAATGACTCTAAAACATTAATATTCATGGAAATGTTTTATTGTGAAATGTGATGACATTTCATAAATAAAATTCAACTAAATTTCAGAAAATCTCATTTAATCTCAAATTATATGAGTTTGATTTTATATATATTGATCCTAATAGAAAATAAGGAAAACTTATCAACAAACATAGTCAATGTGGGGATTTACCTTTTGATAAATTCAAATATAATGGTCTTCCACCTGATAAAATCAAAGCCATGTTGGGGAAACATGACAATATAATGGATAATAACCTTCCTAATATGGAGATACATTTTTTCCAAAAAAAAAGTTTCATGTGGTTTATCATTTTATGTGATTGATTCCTTTAGCCATTAATGGTACTACTTATCCATTGGTTGTTGAGAAATGGGTGATGTTAGTTGAATTTTTTTTAATTTGGAAATTAATAAAAAGTAAATGGGTATTTTAACATTATATATTTTAAAATGAGAAAAATAAAGAGAATTCATTTATTCAATCTATCATACAAAAGGATCATATAAAGTGAATGGAACTAAAAAATTAAAGTTTATTTTCATTGATAATTTTTTATTTATAATAAAAAAATAATATAGAAATGAAATTACATAATTTATGATTTAGTATAGAGTAACATATATGATTATACTGAAGATAACATAAATATATTTCCAAGGAATTATAAAGACAATATACATAATCTGAAAAGTAAGATTGTACATTTATTTTATATAATTAAGTAGGGCCTTTAAAGTTAATTAGTCTCTAAGTCCATTTTTTCATATGATTATATTTTATCATATTACATCATGAAAGTAAATTATTTATCCTAGTCATATATATTTTGAAAAAATTATGTGAAGAAAAGTAAAATGAAGAAATGTGGGGAAAATGAGGCTAATGGGAGGAATAGAATAATGAAATTCAATCATGCATCACTTTTGTAATGAAATGTACTAGTAAATAATTTACTAGAAGATTATTATTATATAAGCATGTATATATGGGTTATATAGATCATTAATACATCATAATGAAATAATTCACTAATATTCAGTGTTTTAACTAATAATTAATTGGAAAATATTTGATTTATTTATCTATGTATCAAAACTTTTCATCATAATTTCATTCTATAATTTATTAATGATATAATAATATAATATAAAAGTTTAAAATATCATGATAATGTATTTTGAATCAATTCCGGGACTTTCAATGGAATTATTTTGTTTGAAAAACAAATCATGTATGTATCGGCATCTACATGTTTGTATTATTAGAAATTTTATTTATAAGGATGGAATAGTAAATAGTGTATTAAAAATAAGGAATAACCTCAAAAAAATATGTATCCTTTCTGGATAATATTTTTTTATATATGTTTAGTTATATTAAAATAATTTAATATATATTTATGATTTACTAATATTTATTATTTCTAATTTTGAATCATTTTAGGGTATATTTATTAAATTGTAACATTAGGTGTCAGTATTTATGTATTTTATATTATTACATCATTTTATTATCTATTTTTTTGAATAAAATTGTTTATATATATTAATTTTTTTTACTAAATGGATATGAGGAAGAGAAATCTCTAATCACAAATTCATTCATTGAATAAATAATATTATAACTTTGTAGAGTTAAGATCCCATAAAATATTACTATAGTTATTAAAGAAAAAAATGCATCAGCTTATTGAGTCACTATTTTTAATATTACATGAATGAGTCATAAATAACAAATTGAAAAAAACTATGTCCTTAAATTATTTATGTACATTTACTTATAAATATTCAAGAAAACAAATTTTTTTCTATGAAATGTTTTTTAGAATGTATCATTTAATATTAAATTTATGATTCGTGAAAATCATTCACATGTGTATTTCTTATAAATATAATCATATTTTGAAATAATTATTTATTTATGAAAATGAATATTTCTAATTCATTACTTTGTAAATACAATTTATGAAAAAATAAAGTATTATGTTTGGATATGCTCAAAATGAATTCAAATTTCTTGTATAAAAATTTTTTATGGTGGGGAGAAAATAATACCCTCGGATATTACTTTATGAATAATTCATATGTTATATTTTGATACATGAGACACTGTGCATAATTGCACATTGATATACTATAGTAAATTGTTTATTTAAATAAGAGGGTTATAACATAGAGATTGGATGAGAGGGTATGAATAGTGGTAACAAAGTTATGAAATATAATAAGAATTTTGTTTCCAAAATATGAATACTATTCAATAATTTAGTTATTATAAATTTATTACAAATAATTATAATATTTATTGAATAAAAGAGACATTCTTTCAAAAACATTCTTTTATGCGTGAAATTAATTATTATCATAATAAATAAAATTAATCACCAACATTATAAGATTATAATTAAATGAGTAAATTATATATCAAGTCCCATGAATTAACAATGAATAATTTTTTTTATTTGGATGATAAATATTTTAATATCATTTTATGAATTGAAATACATTTTCATCAAAAATTATTTTTTCTAATATTTTATGTGTTGATGTAAAAAATTTTAATTTACTAATATTTGACATTTTATTTGATTAACTAGAAATAATTTTCTAAAATTAACATTTTAAAATAATAATAATAATATTTTTTTTGGATTTCTTGAAAATGGTGTCCTTCGGGTAAGTAGTGAAAAATATATATTTTTTCATAAACTGTCAAATTTTAAATTTAATCAAGTTTTTTTTAACTCCCGATATTTTTTGGATTTTATTTTTATTTTACATGAGATTAATTTTATATAATACAGTATTTATGTTACCATTGTAATAAATATTATATATGATTTCTGTAGATGTTCCTTTGGATGCATAAAAAACAAATTTTTAATAAGTTTCTATTACTTTTTTCATTCTATTAATAAATTTAATTTAATTAATTTATATTTTCTGCATCATGAATAAAATATTTTCATATTTCTATTTATTTTCTACAAATTTATTAAGTATCTCAATTTATTTTTTTCATTAGAAACAATATCTTTTGAGATAAAATTCCCCAATGTAAAATTGGATTGCAGGAAAAATTTGGTTAAAATAGAACATAAGGTTATAAAATATTAATTTTATGGTTATTTCATCAGCATTTTTTAGAAAATATCACCTTATATTCTAAAATATTGTAAATTAATTTTATTATCTTTTTATAATTAAAATTATATAATTTTATATAATTAATAACTACAATATTCGACTCCCTTTCAATTACCAACTATAATAAGTATTCTAAAAAATAAAATGAATTTGTAAATAACTATACATTCTTCTATAGGATATGGATAATTTTTAGGATATTACTTTAATTTAAAATTTTAATTTTTTTATAATTTCACTGAACTCCTATGCAATGTTGATATGGTTGTTAGAAATCCGTTTAAAAATAAAATAGTTTATATTAAATAAATCAAAAGTAATTTGTTTTGGATGAATTTTAGTGTCTGAATAATTTATTAGAAAATAAAAATATATAATTTAGGGACATATAGTTCATATAATCATTCTATTTTTTGTGTTGATTTCTTAAATTTCAACTATTGTAAATTGTCATGAAAATGTCATCAAATAGTATTTATAGTTTAACATTTATTTTTAAATCATTTTAATATCTAAAAGTGTATTTTAACTCAAATGAATTTTAAATTAGTGATAATTACATGAATAATTCCTGAATTCTCCCATAATTGTTTATATTAATTTTAAGAAGATTAAATATAGAAAAATATGTTACAAAATTTAATTTTAAACATGGTAATGAAGGGGGATAAAATGATATATAATTACTAATATAACACAAAAATCTATATAAAATAGATTTTTTTAATCTATTTCATCCTTTTACTCAATATGATAGATTATATTGAACATGAAATAAATTTTACATATGTTAGGAACATATTATATATTCATACCACATGTTTCTACATGTTTCTTAACCACCTCACTTATAAAAGAGAATATTCTCACCTCTCTTATCCACTCTTCATTGGAAATTGAGCTTGAAAAATCATTAACCAAATGAAATCCCAAAATCCCTCAAAACATAATAAATTTCATAATCTAACTAATATAACATTTCATAATTCTTTGGGGTTCATAAATACGAAGGTTACCCAACGAAGAGGATGATACAATGTATGTTACCAATGAGGAATCCATGGAAGGGGTTTTTATCACAATTCCACTTCATTGACACATATTTTATATTATGAGAAAATTTATTTTATATTGTTCTTATATTAACCCATGGACATATTATATTTTTAATTACATTATAGTCATGATAATTGAAGTTTTAATTCTTCTTTTAGGTTTTATGTTGATTTGGTTCATATATTAATAAAGATATGGTGGTTTATGATACAGTCTCAATGTTATTCGGAATGTTCATGTTTAATATCAAATATGTAGAATTAAATTAGATAACTCTTTTTAAACATTATATATTTTACAATACTCAAATTACCTTTTGGAATCGATTCATTTCCATCCAACTTATGCACTCTATGGTACTCAAGGACTGAAAGGTTTTTTTAAAAGAATTTATTTCATTACACTTTATCATTCTTAAATCTATCTGTTCATTATCATTTATAAACATTTTTATTTATGGTGGTTTTAAGATATATATATTATTTATTTATAAATATGTCATTATATTATATTATAATTTATTTACAATGGTTAAAAAATAATCCTATTATAATTTTTTCCTAACAACGAGTTTTTTACTATTTTTACATCTGTGAGAGAAATATTATTTTTTTATTATATACAACATGAATAACGTTTAATTCATGAATAAAAATTTAGTTTATTTATATTCATCTAATATTATCGATGGTTATAAAAATAAATTGTTTGACAATGAATTTTTAATTGAATATGGAAAGGGTATTATTTTCATTCATGAGTGAAAATAAATTTTGAAATCAATAGGAATTTTTTAAAAACAAAGAAAAAATGATTTTAGGAACATTTTTAAATATATTGTAATGAACCAAATATTTATCTCAAAAATTTATCTCTTCATGCAGTAATTTTATAGCAATAAAAAATCATGTCAGGAAACATAATGCCAAATCATGCTTAAAAGGACTATTATGTGACCTTTAGACAAAAAAAATCACTTCAATAATTTTAATTTTGAAAATATGACATGCATGGTTGTGATTAGTAATATAATTAGAGTCTGATAAGAAAAAAATAATTTTTGTAAAATAATAACCTATAATTAGGAATAGTAATATGACACTTATGAATATTAAATCTTCATAAATAATAGTAACCTCACCCATGAATTTATAAATAAAGTTTAAGCATATTATAAGTGATAATATGACCATAATAAATGTACTAGTATTTTTATAAGTCATAATTAATTAATTTTAATTAATTAATTATTTTAAAAGGGAATTTATTTTGCTTAAAATGTGGTCATAAATTAAAAGTTTTATGTCTTCTGGATTTGAGATAATTTTATAATACCTTTTCTAATTTTTAAAATCATTATGAAATTAGTTTTAATTATAAAATTTTTATTTTTCATAAAATGTATGATTTAAATTGAAAATTAAATTAATCATATTTAGAAAATTTCTTTTTGAAAAATTGAGTTTATTTTTGGATTCTACACATCAAAAAAATGTTTATGGTGTATTTTTGGTATTTTTCTAAAATACATTATTTTTTATGAAGAATGAAATACTATAATTTACATAATAAGATAAATACATTAATTATAATGTCTTGGATGATGTTATGCTAATTTAAGACCAATTGGTTCTAACTCATATGCACAAGTTTCTGTATTTAGTCTTGTAATCATAACTTTTTATTGTATTGTGGAGAACTAATAAATTAATAAATATAGTTTTGTGAAAACTCTCCTCTTATCCACTATAAATACCACTTGTCACACCCTCATTTCTTCACACCTCTCAAGATTCAATCCTTGCCCAAATTCTGCTAAAGTTTCATCCCTAGCCCCTCCCTCATGTCTATCAGTCGTTGGTCTAATACAAAGACCAAAACCTCTTCCCTAAATAGGCTCTCAAAGAAGATATATTCAATTGGTAATTTCTCTATCTTTTCATTCAATTTCCTTTCAAATTCCATTTCTTTTATTTTTTCATACTCAAATTATCAAAAATAAATTTATGATAACTCCATAATGATTGATATAATTTTATTATATCATGTTAATAAAATATATTTCATTATACTTTTACCTCACTCCCTTTTTTTATGAAAATTAAATTTTTTCTCGTGTTGTGTTAATTTATCTACATCATTGGCGATGAACTTCCATTTTCCTTAAAATACTTCAAGGCTATTAATGAAACCATTAAATAGTTCAAAACACATTTTTTAATATATTTTTTAACATATTTTATGTTCTGAAAAAAAAATTATTTATAATACTATTTTATAAAACAAGACATGTTTTTTGTGATCTAAAAACCACTCAAATTAACCAAAAATGATCATCGTTAAATTTTAACTAACGATTCATCAAAAATATATATATAATAATTCATTATAAGATCATTTAAACTCCTATAATATCATTAATAACATTTAATATCATTTTTTAATGTATATCCGTGTTATACATGAATTACCATTCATGTGCACAAGTGATGTGTTCAGCAAAACTATGAAAAAGAAAACTCTTGAACATTGGATTTAAACTCTAAAACTCATCCACATGACCATAAAATAACATAATGAATCCCTGATGAACTATATTAAGTTATAAAATTTTCATTAGTTTTTAATTAATGAATATAATTTCGTAATACAGGACAATAAAGTGAAGAAATCATCAGGATACAAGGTAAGGGGAAATTCTAGAAACCAAAGTTCTTTCATTGGTTCTCCCTCTTCTACTCCATTTTCGGTATGTTTACTCCTTTAAAAACATTTTTTCATATTTATCATACCTTTTTTTGGATATAAATGTTTTCCACTAGAGTATATGTAAAATTTTTTCCAAAAGATCTCTTCTTTCAAAAAAACACCTTTTAATTCTCACTTGAGGTTGAGGGTTCTTATATCAAGTATGTTATTCCCTCTTTGTTATGGGAAACCAATGTTTATGAATGTGTTATTATGAGATTAAACTCATTCCATTCCATGTTTTATTTATTTTCCTTATCGATATATGTTCTTTTTGTCATGAATTATATTTAAAATGTTATGATGTGATTGGTGCACCGAGAATCATATAGTGAATATGAATGTTTGAATGTGATGGGTGCACCCGAAATTATACAGTACTCCATTGCATTGGGTAATGAGATAAATCTCATGAGTTAAATTTTAATCATTCCTGAAGTTGATACAATATTTGTTCACAAATATGTGTGGTATTTAACTTCTAAGACATGATGTTTTATCTTTTATGCATTTCCACATTCCAAGTCATTTCTTAATGTTCCCTCTCGTGATTATAATCATATACCTATATTATGATCATCTAATGTTATGTTGTTCCATGTTATTATCTATTCACTTACTGTTCTTTTATCTCACCCCCTTTTTATATATATCCTTAGGTTACTAAATGTACTAAGGAAAGGTCAAGAGCCAATACGAAGCTAGAGAATGAGGAATTAAATAAATATTGTTTGTCGTAAATTATATGTATATACCTAGTTTTACTGAGACACTAAACCTTTGAATCCTTGATGTTTAATTTTTCTATTTTATTTATCACTAAAATTATGTTTATTTAATTTATGAAAAATGGGGTCACTATAGTTGGTATCAGATGCAAGGTGTAGTTATTTTGGGAATTTGGATTAGTGAACACTAGAGAAAACCGCTAGTTTGAGACTAATTACAAATATTCACACAATACACATTGATAAACATAAGGATGCCATCATATATTCTTCTATATTAAATTTAGTTAATGTATATTGTATTAATTCATAACTCTTTGATGTATGTTTTTTAGAACTTTTCTATTTTAGAACATAGTGGGAACTATGAGAAACTAGGCCAACAACTCGTGTGAGGGACAATGCAACGACATCTCAAACTACATCTATTATGCTTGGGGATATGGAGTTCAAAACATCATAGAGATAGTTACCTATATATCCTATTTTATGAATAATAACCTGAATAATGAGGAATTTACTCCATCCCCAAAGAGGGAGAAACTAGCTATCGAGTGATTTATGTGGCAACGACCACTGATGTTTACGGGATCTTCTGATATACTAGTTATGCAATATTGGGTCAACTCCATGTGGAAGATATTTATCTATGATTTATTGTTCTAACATGGAGAAAGTCACACTTGAATTTATTTTCTAGATGTAGAGATTGATAAATGGTGGGACTAGATTAAGAACGGCAATCCAAGAGTTGAAATTGAAGACATGGAATGGAAAAACATTAAGCTCATGTTTCTTAACATGTATTTCCCATGAAATCACCATATAAATATGGAGTGGGAACTCATAGATATCAATAAAAAGGAAGTAGAATCTATTATGACCAACAAAAAAACTTTCACAAGGATTTCAAGGTAAACATCATGTTTTGTTATAAAAAATGATAGAAAATTTGATAGATTCTCTAGTGGATTAGAACCACACCTTCAAAAGGCTCTTTCGATTCAAGACTTTGGGAGTTGTGAAAGAGTTTTTTCAGTGTGCCCTCAAAGTGGAGATGGAGTATGTAGAATGGTCCCTTGGCTATGGTGATAAGAAATGAAGGACGGAGTTTCATGCTAGGGGATCTAATGATAAATTTGGGAAAAAAACACAACCACTCACATGCGAAAAATGTGGGATGATGCATGATGGGAAGAACCTCAAAGAGATGGGGAACTAATTTAAGGCCAACACAGTCAAGAGTATCATAAATAAATGAGAAGGTAGGAGAATGTAGTGGAATAAAGGAGATCACCACCCATGGTCCAATGCTACAACTGTAGGGAGAAAGGGCATTATGCAAGCTAGTGCACTAAACCTAGAGTCCTCAAGAGTATTCAGTGTCAGGAGCCACAAAATCCAAAGGAATAGGGGAAGGAATATTCAATCACTAGTGAAAAAGTGTAGAAAGATAATAATTCATACAAGGTATACCTACAATTTACTCAATGATGGAAAAAAGTCTTATTTGATTCTTCTTCTATGCATTACTTTATATCTTGCATGTTTTCTAGAACTATAAAATCGAAGAATCGAAACTGTAATGTAGAAATATCAAAAAAAATGAATTGGTACAAACATTTAAACTAAAGTGTTTGAATCTACTCCTATTGGAATATGTGGGAATATTATTCCAAAAAACTCTTAATACTTCCCTTAGTGGAATTTGAATCTATAATGGGAATGGATTGGCTCTTGTTATATAGAGAACATATCATCTATTAATAAAAGAAAATATATTTTCATATTCCGAACCATACCATGCTCCTATATTGATGAAATGGAGATCATGAATCTCCTTGGAAAAATCCTTAAACGGTTTGGGTGTTGATTCCATGTGTAGAGTCATACCTTGTTCAAATGGTTGAGTTAAAGGATAGTTTAAACTTAGTGGAAATGTCCATCATGAGGGAATACTGTGATTTATTTCCTAGAGAGTTACCTGAACTTCCACCAAATCATGAGGTATAGTTCTCTATATAACCCATATCTAGAGAAAATCTAATCTAAAAGTTTCCATATTGGATGGATCCTATTGAATCATAGGAGTTAAAGAAGAAACTATAAGAGAATTTAGAAAAAGCGTTCATATGCCCTAGTGCATCCCCTTGGAGTGCATCAGTGCACTTTTTGAAGAAGGAAGAAGGAACGATGCAACTATGTATCAATTATCAAGAAATCAACAAGATCACTATAAAGAACAAGTATTCTCTTCCAAGGATTGATGATGTGTTAGATCAGTTAAGATGAGCTCAATACATCTCAAAGGTGGATCTTCAATCTGGATATCACCAGTTAAAGGTGAAGAAAGAAGATATTTAGAATACTACCTTCCGTATAATGAATGGTCTCTTTGAGTTTCTGGTGATGCCCTTAATACTTACTAATTCCCCTAAAATCATCATGGATTTGATGAATAGAGTCCTTATACCTTACCTTAAAAAAGATTGGTAGTGTTTGTCGATGATATTTTCATCTACTGCAAGATCTATGAGAAACATGAAGAACATCTAAGACTTGTTTTGGTGACATTGAGAATGGATAATTTGTATTACAAGTTTAGAAAGTGTGGATTTTGGATGAAGCACGTCATTTTCTAGAGAAATGTGATCCTAAGTGACGGAATTTATGTGGACCCGTCAAAAAAAGATGATTTCGGAATGGCCTAGACCCTCTACTATCACAGAAATTCTTAGTTTTCATGGATTAGCTGGGTAATACTTACATTTGGTGAGAAATTTCTCACAATTTTAATGCTTCTAACTATGTTAATAAGGAAATGCGTAAAGTATTTTTGGATATAAGAATGTGAGGGAAGCTTCAAATAACTAATTATATGGATGATCACTACCCCTTTACTCACATTAGCAAAAATTGGGGAATGTTTTGTGATTTACAGTGAAGCCTCAAAGAATGGTTTGGGTTGTGTACTCATGTAAAATGAAAATGTGATAGCCTACACCTCACGACAGATAAAGATCCATGAGAAGAACTACCCAATAGATGATCTAGAGATGGAAAGATCATGATGTATATATTCACAAAAAAGGACCTCAACATGCATCAAAGGAGATGGTTAGAGCTAATCAGGTAATACAATTTCTCTCTTCACTATTATCTTGGAAAGGTGAAAATGGTAGTTGATGCCCAAAGAAGAAAACAAATTGCTACTCTATCAACAATATGGATTGACAAAGACCATATCTTCTTGGATATGAAAAGTATGTATTTGAAAATAATAAGAACATGGGATACATCCATCCTTTCCAAAATGATTGCGCAATCATCAATCCGATAGATCATTGAAGAGGCATAATGGGAAGATCTAGCATTAAAAAATAAGGTGAATACAGTAAAGTAACAGAATAATCAATAATTCCATATCGATGATGATGTTGTGATTCAGTTTGGAACACATTTTTGTGTAACTTCATCACCCATGATAGAGAATGAGCTATTGGAAAATTCACATATCTCAACATTCACTATCTGTCATCATTGTACCATGATGTACTGAGATCTTCGAGAACACTTCTTGTGGGATAACATAAAGAAAGAGATTATGGAATATATCACTATGTCCTTTGTATGTCATCAAGTTAAACCAAAGAGATAAAAGTCCCAAGGGATGATGAAACTATTTTATAAACCCATGTGTAAATGGGAGAATTTCACTATAGACATTTTCATGGGTCTCTTGAAGACGTCGAATGGAAATAATGTGACATGGGTTATGGTTGACTAACTCAGCAAGACTAATCATTATATTACTATTTGGGGAGATCTATTAATTGAAAACACAAAAATATATATTTGAAGTAAGTGGTGATATTTAATTGTGTTCCACTGTCAATTATTTATAATCATTATCCAAATTTCACATCTTAGTTTTGGAGGAGTCTTCAATAATATTTTAGTATAGAATTAAATTTCATCACATCTTATCACCCCCAAACTAATGGAAAATATGAAAGGACTATTTATACTCTTGATGAAATGAAAAGAGCCTTCTATTTATAATTCATAGGTGGATGGGATCAGCATCTCTAATTGGTTGAGTTATCAAACAACAACAGATTCCAATCAAGTATTTAGATGTCTCCATATGATGCTATTTATGGAATGAGATTCAGAACTCAAACCAGTTGGGATGAAGATAGATAAAGTAAGATACTAGGACCTAATATTGTCCAAGAGATGATAGAAAAGGTTCAAGTCATGAAAAACCTATCAAAGCTACTCAGAGATCGAAAAAGAGTTACACTGACAACCATTGAAGGGACTTGGAGTTTGATGGCGTAGATAAAGTCTTCCTTCGAATATCACTGGGGAATAGAGTCATGTGGTTTTGAATGAAAGGGAATCTATTCCCATGGTACATTATCCACTTTTATACCCTTGATTACATAAGATTTGTGGCCTATTAGCTTGAAATTCTATAGAATATGTCTCTAGTTCATGATTTTTTTTCACATATCACTCCTTCTTAAGTACTTACGTGATCCCTCACATGTACTAAAATCAAAGGTGCTATATCAGGAAGATGATCTCTTTTGTGAAGAGAATATAGTAATGAATATGGACTAGACAGATAAGGTTATATGCAACAAGATAACCCACATTTTCAAAGTGTTGTTGAGGAACCATATGTATGAAGAAGAAACATGGGAATCATAGATTTCGATTAAGAATAATTACCCTCACCTATTAATGTGAAACAAAATTTCGAGGGAAATTTTTCAAAAGGGGGGAAGAATGTAAAGAAACAATCTTTTATCAACGAGAATTCTCCCTTCTTGTAGTAATGTCATAATCATATAAAATCACATCAGGAAACCGAATTCCACATCATGGTTAAAAGAACTACTATGTGACCTTTAAACATAAATTTACCACTTCGATGTTTTGAATTTTATAAATCTGACGTACACGGCTGTGATCAGTAAGATGTTTGGAGTCTGATAAGGAAAACTTATTTTTTTAGTGAATAGTGACCTACCATTATGAATATTAATATTAAACTTAAGAACATAAAATCTTCCAAAAGAATAGTAACCTCACCCATAAGTGTATAAATAAAATTTAGGTATCTTATAAGTGACAATATGACCATATTAAAAGTAATTTTATTTTTGTATGTCATAAATAATTTATTTTAATTAATTAATTTATATAAAATAAAATTTATTTTCCTAAAAATTGTTAATAAATTTAGAATTTTATTTCTTCTTGTTTTAATACAATTTTATAAGTCCTTATGTGATTTTTAAAAGCATTATAAAACCAGTTTTAATTTTAAAATATGTATTATTCTAGTAAATTATGATTTTAATTAAAAATTAAAATAATCTCATTTATAAAATAATGTTTTAAATATTTAATTCCTTTTTTGATTCTACACATCAAAAAAATTGGGGTGAATTTTTGGGCTTTTGTAAAATATTTTATTTTTTATGAATAGTGAAATACTATAATTTACAAAATAAGTTAAATACATTAATTATAGAGTATTGGATAATGTTATGCTAATGTAAGACAAATTGGTTAGAACCCAAAATCAAATGTAACTATATTTAATCATGTAATCATCACTATTTATTATTTTGGGGGAATGAATAAATTAATGAATATAGTATAGTGAAAACCCATCTCCCATCAACTATAAATACCATCCCTCACACCCTCATATATTAATACCTATCAAGCATCAATACTTGTACAAAGTATTCCCAAATCTTTTTAGTAGACCCTCCCCTACATCCATCTACATTTTTTATCATAAAAATAAAAAAAATTCTTTCCTAAATAGGTACTCAATGAAGATATATTCAAGAGGTAATTTCTCCCTCTTTTTTTCAATTTCCTTTCAAATTTATATTATTTTCTTATCTTATTCACAACTTTTATTATCAAATTGTCATGATAACTCTATTATGATTGATATACAGGTGTTATATCATGTTAATGTATTATTATTCACTACAATCCATAATCTCTTTCATTTTTTATAAAAATTAAATCGGTGCCTCTGATGTGTTAATTTACCTACATCATGGGTGATGCACTTCCAATTTCAATAAACTCCTTCGAGGATATCAATGAAACCTTTTAATTTTTGGAAATATATTTTATTATTTATGTTGTAACTTTTTTTATTTTCTATAAACCACTTTTATTCATAATATTAATTGATAAAAAACATGTCTTTTGCGATTTAAAAATCCACCCAAATTAACCAAAAACGTTCATCATTAAATTCTAACTAATGATTCATCCACATGGTATATAACATAATTAATTAAAAAATATTTAAAATATTATAATATCATTAATAACCTTTAATATCAGTTATGGATGTTTATCCATGTTCTATGTGAATTTCCATTCATGTGTACAAGTGAACTCTTCCTGAAAATTAAGAAAAAGAACACTCTCTAACAATGGATTAAAAATATATAACTCATCCAAAAGACCATAAAAGAACTTAATGAAGTCATAATGAATTTTATACATGTATAAAAGTTTAATTAATTTATAATTAATGAATATAATTTCATTATACCAGACAATAATGTGAAGAAAACGTTCATATACTAGGTTTGGGGAAATTCTCAAACCCAACATTCTTTCTTCTCGCACACCCTGTTTTACTAGATTTTGGTATGTTTACTACTTAAAAATAATTTTTAATCATTATATTACCTTTAATGGTATATAAATGTTTTAAACTAGATTTTATGTGAATATTTTTTTAAAAAATAACTATTCTTTTAACAGCTCGCCTTTTACTTCCCACTGAAGGTTCATGATTCTTGTATCATGTATGTTATTCCCTCTTTCTTTTGGGAACCCAATGTTTATGAATTTTTAATTATGAGATGAAACCCATTACTTTATATGGTTTATTTATTTTCATTATTGTTATATGTTCATTTTTTCGTGCATGATAATTAAAATGATATGATGTGACAAGTACGCCCGGAATTATATAGCGCAATATTAATGTTTGAATGTGTTGGGTGCGCCCGAAATTATACATCACTCCAATTAATTGGTTAATGTTTTTAATATAATGAGATAAATTTTAATGATTCATTAACATGATTCTATATTTTTTCACAACTATGTGTGGTAGTTAACCATTGATAGATGATGTTTCATATTTTATGCATTGCCACATTCCTAGTCTTTTCTTAATGTTTCTTCTTGTGATTATGATCATATGACCATATTATTATCATCCCATGATATTTTTTTCATGTTATTATCAATCCTATAACTTGAAATTTATCTCACCCCTTTTTGATGTATATATTTTGTTGATTACATGTTCTAAGGAGAGGTCAAGAGACAATAATAATCTAGAGAGGAAGAAATTAAATAAATGTTTTCTGTTGTAAATGTTATATATGATCCCAGTATTCCAAAGACACTAAACCTTTCATTCCCCGATGTGTAATATTTTTTGTTGTTTAATATTAAAATTATTTAAAATTAATGTATGAAAATTAGGGTCTCTATATCTATTTTCCTCTATACATCCCAAATGTGATTCACTTATTATAAAAAATCATTAAAATTGAATTGACAGTCTTCCATCATCATTTACTATTTTATGGATCACGCATTATTTTTGGGTCATTCACTTATTTATTATAAGATATATATCACTCTTCATTATTAATTTTATAATATTGTTTTCTACTATGTGCATATTTTTTGTATGAGGGATATATAAATTTTCCCTCAAACAAAATACCATTAAATGAATGGATATTTTTTTAATTACTAAGAACATTTTTATGGGATTCTTGATTAAATATGTATATTTATTGATTACATATAGGAATTATTATTTATTATATTAATCATTCAATATATTAGGAATGGATTTGATTTGAGTTTGATATGTGGGGTCTGATTATAGATACCCCTCATTTCATCAAAAAGTCTTGTGAGAAAAAATAGGTGGCCCCATCAAAAGGGTAATGGGTGTGTATATGTCGATAGAATGAGTGTGTCTTTTACAAGGACTTGAATGTATTATTCATTATTTCATAGATGACACCTTGAGGATATGATCATGAATTTTTTAGATTATTTTTATCCTTCAATAAAGCTATATTTATCCTTATTGTGATGAACTAATATAGATACCCATAGAAACCAGTACCCGAACTAACCCATCACATACCCAAAGGTCATTCCCAATCCCCATAGTCTAGTGAATGACACTAGGGAATAATAAAAGATAATAGGGGATTATTTCTACAAGCGTAATGTTGAAAAATTATTGTATATATAAAGTACATACAGACATCATAGAAAAAACTAGAGAATACACTGATTAACTGAAATAAGACAATAGAAAAGATAAAACTGAAAAGTATCAAAAAAACTAAAAGGTATGAGTCCAATAAAAAAGGAAAAGAATTATAAAAAACTACACTATGTGGTAGAATTGAAAAACCCCCCATTATCAATCCACTATAGACTTAGACACATCTAATAGAGTCCCCATCCCCTCATTGTCTCTAATTTCCAATCCATGCTTCAAAAGACACAATATTTTGTATGCATAATAAAAGGTACTCATAGGGTGTGAGATCATATGCTCTATAGGGTCCCACTGAGTTTCTCCATTACAAGTCCCTGTAAAAAAATCCAAACATTCTAAACATTACAAAAAACATGGAATGATAATTAGTCACATTTTTTATAATCAAAATTATTGTAAAACACTCCCCCTTTTCTATATATCTAAATAATAAAGGTAAAATAGTTGTGAAGAAAATAATATATATCAATGTAGTTGAAAGGTGGTAAATAATTCATATCAAATAAAAAATATTACTATCCAAAATCACATGTTGCATCATTCCAATGATCATTATGTATTAGGATAGAAATAACACTCATACCCAACCATAAAAAATAATTTATATAAAATAGTATATGTGTTCATAAAATCTTGGAATTAGAGGAACACCCAAATAATGTGTACCCTCTAGTAGTTTTTATCAACAACTAGGAGTAATATGAATATGAAACTATTGGGTCTTGAAAACCATGTAAAGGGAAATGAAATACACCCATGAATTCGGAAATTGAAGAAATAAAACGATGAAGGATTGATGGTAAATACATCAAGAAGAAAATTAGAAAAGGAAACTAGCCAGACCATGAATGGAAACGTCCTTTGTGGATCGCAGCACCTCATGGAGATCTTTTTTACAAGGAAAGCAGTGAAATAAATGGTTCGGGAAAGGTAGATGGAGTCACTAGATCTATGAATGCAGTCATTCGGAAGAGGTAGCTGGAGAAATTCTCCCCACATAATACATTTTTACTAGGACTCAAATAGTCTATAGGGAAAAGTGAAGAAGAGATCGTTTATAGAACACCACTATCTAGGCTGGTTTTCTTTGTGATTATATTGCGAACAAACATGCTCGTGGGTTGGTGATGATGACCTTTGTCCCCCACTAACATATATGTTTATAGTAATGAGGCAAAATAATATTCCCCATATACGATCCCCCAAGAACTCCAACATTTTGTGGGTGAGGTGAAGTCGGTGGATTTCCACGAATGAAACAAAGTCATTCATGGAAATGAGGTGGTAATTTTCTCTGCTAGGGATAAAGACCGTGTTCCATCCCTAACCTAGTATTATTTGGGATGGATTTCTTCATTTGGATTCTGTAGAAGATTATGGTCAAACCACTGATCTAGTTCCTCTACCTATCTATAAAGAACTCCAAGAGAAGTCGTTTTAGAAAATGGATGGAGGACATGAGCGTGGAATGGCACAGATGAAGAGAGAACCACATAAAATGGAATCATTCAACAATTTCCTACGGTAATAACCTACCACATATCATTAGGGAATGAAAAATAATAAAAATTGGTAAACATTGAACCAACTTCCTTCGCAAATGGATTTCCCATGAAGCACAAAACCAATGTACCTTCTTCAATCCAATGTTATTCATATCCATATGCTATACAGTTGGAACCCTGTATTGCGTAATAAATTTCTATATGGAAGGATCCCGGCACTATATACCACCATAGTACATGGATGAAACTCACTGCCACATACCACCGAGGTACGTGGATAGAACTCAGCAATGTGTACCTCCAAGGTATGGGTACGGAACCTAGTTCAACATAGAAAAACACTATACTTCAGAAATATGGGTTTGTGTACTATCAAAGTATGTGAACGACCCTTTCTCCCACATAGTAGTTCACTATGTGGGGGAAACCCAATCCATAATAATGAAATTGTATGAAAAACTGTGTATTAATGGGCGGTCAACCCTCCATCTTCAATCATTTCTTTCTCTTCATATCGCATATTTCATAGCCCCTCTATGAACTCATCCTATGGAACTAGGCCCAAGCCTCTTCCAAATCCACTAAACCCATATGATATAACCATCGGGTATATAAGCACACCCTTGTGAGTATACTTACCTATGGAAGAGGAGTCATGTAGGAAATCCTTTTAATAAGCCAGACCCCCAGAATGTCCCTATGTTTACATTCCAATGGTAATTCGGGTTCTAACCTCAGGATTCTCACATGTACCTCCTTGTTCTAGGGATTATTTTCAATCATGGGAATTTCCCTTCAATGAAGGAAAGTAATAAAAATGGTAATATCACACTTACTTTACCCTTTGATGATGAATGTTCCTCCACTTTCTCAGAACAAATCAAAGTGAGCTCCATATGAGGTCAGTCCCCTGCCTCTCATTAGGGAAATGCTATATCCTCAGCCTCTCCCACCATCGTTTTACTACTTTTACACCAGTTGATAGGGGATATGGTTAGGTTTCTTGGATCTACTGTTTTATCTTATTTTTAACACTAAGCCTGACTCACATGGGTTTAGATATTAGCGGCGATCATTGTATCTGAACAATCCACCCAACAGTTGAACTAAGAGAACTTTAATTCTGGATCTAACCATTATATATTAGATTCATATCTATAAAACAAGCTAAAATTAGCCTTACCTCTGTATATAATCCCTAAATAATTCTTCTTTTACATGCATCTTCCTTGCATAAGAACCATATTTTAGATCTTCGAGGACTTTGATTACCAATTATTGGGGATATGTAGGAAGCATCCACGAGGTTCAAGCCTGATATCATCATATTCACTTAGATTCACATTTGTCATTGCCTCACAATGATAAACTACATAGTCAGGTCCTTTGTCACACTACCTCGAAATATAGAGTGTTTGGTAAAATGACACGGAACTATGTGGGTTTGGATTCATCTCACAATGATATGTAGAAAACCCATCTTCTGGGATCAATCCCAATATTTGAATGATTCATGTCCCACTTGGATGATGAAAAACTCCATAGCAGAATCCCATGTGGCTTAATACCAATCTTGTCTTAATGAACAATTAAAGAATTCAAGGACTCTCCAATATAAGGGTAATGTTAAGGAAAACCTTGGACATATATAGGAGATTCCATACTTAGGCATATCTATTTTTGATATCACGACATAGGTGTAATCCATAGACAGATTCTTGTGAATAAACCAAGGATTCAAAAACATGTGAAAATTGATTAATTCTATAAGAGAGTCCCCTGATAAGATGTAATTCCCCCAAAAGGTTGTGATGTGTCTGAGTTCCCATCCTCTTGATCAACTTGATTCCTTATGTTTAATTGGAAAAATCATCCAATGGGAACCTGGATTTAGAATGAAAGACCATGGATCATCGATAAGGTGGTTGTTCCGTATTTCTGGATCCAAGAATAATCTTTTTGTATACCATCTGAAGAAATCATAACCCAAATCAATCTATTTCATAAACACTTTACCCCCTACAATCACCTAGAAAGACCTCTTAATTGTGGAGCCTACTTCTTAAGATATATGTGATATACAACCCAATATCCATCAAACAATAATATTTTCAATCTTTTTAATGACATGTATCAGGTCAAAACAAAAACAGTGAACCCAATGTGAATCCTTAACCAATGTGGTGGTATTGTGCCATCGAATCCCCTTTCACATCCAACAAGAAAAAGGGCCACTCAAGATCATCAATTATGAACATGTTAATGAGATATTACTTTGAAAGGGTGTTATTCAGTACTTGTTGAATATTTTTTAGGTTTACATATCTACCTTGGATACATTGGCATCCTTAATTTTCTCACAGACACAAATGTCAATCATTTCACTGGATGGGTCTTCCACAATGAAGAAGAAACAGTCACCCATCCCGCATTTCCAATGTGGGATTTCAAACCTACTAATCAAGGTATAACTCCAGAATGGTACTCTCCCCATAGAGGAGTCTATATAATAGGCCCTCTAATCGATGAGATCTCACCATCTTCCTCTTCAGTAGTGGTCATAATTCTATAACTGGGCGGACTCACTGGCCTCTCCAAGCATTTTAGGAGCCTATCCCCAGAACCTGAAAACAACTACATAAATTATATTTGTTGGCTAGATAAATCCATTATATTGGACTTCATCCCTGATACACATGATCCCCAATCTAGGAAACCCACCGGAATAATTCTCTACAAATGTTTAGTGACCCATTATCATCATTCTGAAGAAGATTCTACACTGAGGGCTCCAGTTAAAGTTAAATGAACATGGATCCAACAGACTGCCCGCCAAGGGAGGAAAACATATATTCATGAATAGGTCATCACCCTAGTTCCCAAGGAGGATATCCTCCAAAAAACATGGAATTACCCTACAAGACTGTGTATATTACTACTCCCTCTACTGAAACCCTCCATGAAGATATCGTGGAAAATTATGAGTAGAAACAAATTCCTTCTAATGCTTTTTGGACCTGTCTTGCAAATAGGGTAGAAAATTATAGGAAATTGAAAATTCATACAAATGAATATGAAGACCACCAATCAAATACGGTGTCCAATGCGTATGGGAAGATTCAAATTCATTCCCCCATATCAATACCATCAATAAAATATAATGGAAATCAGATACAAGCAGGGTCAAATTTTGGTGGATGCATATCATGCTCATGAGAAAAATACAGTGGAAAATGAGAATCTGAAAATACCAACATAAAAATATTTAGTTAATCATCTAAATAGGACATCAACTGGACAATACATCTGGTGTATCATAGCAATAAATCAGGGTGAGACTCATTCCTCTTCTCTGATATAGTAGATCTTCATGTACCCACTGGAAAACTATGGAGGACCGGAGTTGTTAAAAATTCTTACTCAGCCTTTAGAATAGTAATCTATCATCACTCTAGCCAAATATGTGTCTCAAAACATCCTAGAAATGATGTATGATTATACATAAATTCCTGATTTTATCCACCAGACCTGTCAAGACATAATCACATCCAAAACAATAGTAATGATTCGGGACCACAACCCCATCTCCCAATGTTCACTGACTTATACACCAAATAAGATGGTCTCTCCAGAGCAGACCTACATCCCTACTATAGTCTAGTAGGGTCGACGAAAATATTCCATGATACAAGGACAAACGAGTTGGGAACAAACTCTCATTCTAATTGGGGGGGACACCGGTCAACTGTTGTATCCTATCCTTGTAAAGTTTATATCCAATCAAAACACAAGATGCATATCCGTGTATCCGAGCAGCATCACATGAACCAAACAAATAGGAACCTAAATATGATGTCCATTAACAACAACAGAAGACCAAATTTTCTTATAAGTTATGTACCAAAAGTGAAATGTGCCATAGGCAATTGGAAATAAAGAAAATATTCAAAATCCATCTCTACTCAAAGCTGGAGTTCTTGATGCCATCAAGAACCTATCAATAAAGGCTGTAGATATTATCAACCCATTACAAAATTATGGGAGTGTTATTATCAGTTGTAAAGGTGCTCCCAAAAATACTATTACCAGTAGTTCTAAAGGTCCACCTCAGAGTACCCATACAGACTATCTTCATGGGAAATAAATAATAGATCATGAGAACACATCTTCAGATGACTGTCATAGAATACCTCCCCCTAACTAGAAGATCATATAGTAAGAAGTTCCTCCCCTTGATTTCATCCTCCCTAATTGTAATCCTCGGGGTATATTCTTCAATAAATCTCCCTATAGTAGGAATTGATGAATTGATGGTGGTCTTCACCATGATGGAAATTACAGTGAAGTCCCTCCCTGTACTAACATCATGCAACCAGAAGGTCTTTCCCTTATCGCAGCCTATGTTGTAGGTCTTCCCTAAGATGAACACTATAGATATTCTCCCCATAGCTAAAAATACATCCAGGATTGTAGTACTCTCCATGATGGCAGTCACTACAAAGGACCTCTCATTAGTGACATCAAGTAATAAAAAGGTCCTCCCATTTATGTTTTCCCCTTGAAGGTCCTTCCTAGGGTATGAAACACAAAACATCTCCCGAAAGTTAGAAATTATGTTGTAGTGGTAGTCCTTACCACCAAATCACTAGCTATAGAGGTCCTCCCCATAGTCTACATTCACACTGGAAAAAATTACCTCCCCTCACTAATCCATACACGAGAAAGACTACATATTCTGATTCACTTGGATGGATGAAGTCTTTTATTTTAGAAAATCGTTCTTTGACAAGGTATATTTTTTCTCAGTGTAAATTTGATCCAGGGCCACATGACTCTTCTGAACCACCCTCGTACCCGTCTTATAATGTGAAGACTCCTCCTAACTCTACATCTTGGAACTAAAACGTCAAGAAGCATTCAAGATGTGCAGAAAAGCTACAGGATTATCTGGAAAATGATAAAAAGTATATGTTGCTCATAATAAGTCAATTGTCGAAGGACAACATACTTGTTGTGTTTTTCCCACATATACTTCTTAGTTATACATACAAAGATATTTTTCTGATGAATTCATACATATCATCTCTATCAATATCTGGACAACTCTCCACCATCTGATATAAAAGTGTTTAAACTATGATGGGTATGAAGACCGTGTTAATCTATTAGGAGAGTTTCACCATCAAATTTACATATAATCACATCCATATTCGTGTAATGAACATTAGGAGATGTGAAATAAAGATCTCAAAATGATATTCCTTCGTACGCTTCACAAGTTGTGTTACCTTATTGGTGACACCATATATGGTGTTCATATCCAGGGTTAGGAGAGAATAGAGTATACGCTTCACCATCTTATTTTCCAGAAAATCCCATTGTAAATGACATTCTATAAATAAATTATCCCTAGAATATGGTCAAATGAAATCCCTATCTAGGAGAAGAAACATTAATGATAAAAACCATCCTTGAGTATGTCTCACAAGCATCAAGCCTGATGAGAACGAGCCATTGAAAAACTCATGATCCATGAAACTGAGAACATACAGTAGGCTTCCTTCCTAAGGGAATATAATCATCAAGAAGTTATCATTTCCTCACAAAATAAAATTTCATGTAAAGACCGGGAACCATATCTTATTCACCCTCAAATGAGAATGATCAAGATCAAGGAAGCAGCAATAGTAGTAGTGATTATCGTAGTATGAGAGAAACCCCAGCCCCTAAGGTACGGGGAGTTATTAAAACAAAATGCTCCCATAAGGAAAAAAATCCAAGCTAAGCCAAGATAACAGTGGAATGGGAGAAACTGCAGCCTGCAGGGCTATGGGAATTTTTATCTCAAAATCTCATCCAAAGAACATCTGTCTTTTCCCTTCGATGGATGATAATGAATGGAGAGGCCACCCATTCTATCAAATATCATGATTTATTTTCCAATAATAGAGGTGTACATCAAGGTAATTCAAGGGTTCTCTCTGAGTTACCCTTCACCGTGAATCATGAAGAGGATATCATAATGGAAAGATATAATCTAGGAAAGAATACAAAGAGACCTCCTAATATTCTACAGCTTATTAGCCACCGACAATGAGGTATGCAATGGTTAACATCATAGGAATAAATCCCATAATCCTCATTGAAAAATATAAAAATTATAAGGATAGAATAGAATATGGTTCCCTCCCGGAGTCCCACAATGATCCTGATGGTGTGCATACCTAGAACCAAAGAGCAGCCTTAAATTTGGGTCTCCCTCAACCAATCCATCATGAACACTTTTGAAAATCCCCAACAACCAAAAGATAAAAACAAGGTTGTACATGACCTACACCCCCAATTTGAATGAGTATCTGATGCATGAAGAGAGAATCACTAGAAAAGATGAAGAAATGAAAAGTTAAGGTGAATCAATGCTGAACTGATCTGAGGAAGTCCTCTTGTCAGATATGCTTTCCAAGTTGGATTCAACATACCCTTCTTGTAGGGGTGCCCCTTACACAAGGACTCATCCCAGAAAATGATGCAATACTAAAAAATATCATACAATGTAGCATTACGACTATCAGACTACCTATACCCAATCCAAGATGGATATCACGATTACCCTTCCTTGAGGATTCGGCCTGAAAAAATTCCAAAATATATATATAGGCTTCCCCTGGCCGAGTATCGGGCTCAAGTGCTAGAAACATCAGGATGAAAAAATTTAACTCCTTATAAGCCTACCCATTATCAGGATCAATTAGACACAAATAAAGGTATCATTAATTCCCTTGATTCATTTAAAGCTCAATTGGAAGTCATGGAAGGGTGGTGTTCTATAATACAACCTAAACAGAAACCATATCCCAACTGGGTAAAGAATCATTCATTCCCACCAAATTCATGGAACCTCGTATTCCAAATATTAAATTGATAAGGTGATCCAGAATCACATCTGATGCATTTTTCATCATATTATGATCCATGGATGGGAACACTAGAGCAACATGAAGTAGTGGAACTCAGATTCTTCATGTTAACCTTGTAAGGTTTAGCTGATGTGTGGTATACGAGTTTTCCAGCTTAGTCAATAACTGTATGGGAGGATCACCATAGGCAGTTCCTTTTCTGGTTCATTTCAACACTTCCAAAACAAAATCCAGTGACATTATGAACTAGAAATAGTGGCAGAATGAATTATTCTCATATTTCATTATCAGATAGAAAGGTTTGATCTAATCTCTAAACTAACTGTTTCTCCATGATGAGTCAATTTCTATTTTCATCTATAGTCTTTTTAATGATCTGTTAATGCCACTCATCCTAGTAAAATATAAAAGTGGATTTCATGATTTCTCTCCCATTTCCCATAGGATAGAATATTCTTTATAAAGGAATAACCTCAAGTCCCAGGTGGGCCCATCAGCCCTAGGAATCAGAGTGAGAGGAGATATATCATCTTCGATTTCACTTAATCCACCCCCTACAATAGCCCCATCTCTAATTCCATCAATGAATCATTCAGGGGCACCTTGAGGTCAACATCAACCCCTAACTTGAAATGGAAAGTGGAGGTGACTTAGGATAAATCAGTTAGAAGAAAAAAGTAATAAATTATATTCATTCCAATATGACAAAGTCTATGGATACTTTGTAGAAACCATAAATTGATAGTTGTTATGTCTACCATAGCCAAAGAAGGATGACGATGAATGTCTCTATAACTAGAAAGAATATTTTCCCTTCCACCGGATACTGGGACACACCATTCAAGAGTATTTTTTTCTTCTAGGATATTCTACAAAGAATTATAGATTTTGGGAAATTATAATGGGACCACTACCAGAATAAGTGGCATTGGTTACCACCAGTAACCCAGATGAAGGAGGGGAGTGGGAAAAAATTTTTAGTAATAGGGAATAGAAGTTAGATAGTTGGATGAATTGGAAAATAGTCAACTTTTCCCATTCCATAATACAAGCACAATTAATGATTCTAAAAATAAATATGATAGCTTCTGATGCAACATAGATGATAACTTCTGCCCCACAATCCTCTGAAAGTCAAGATTCTAAAAACTTGTTCCACAAAAATGGAAGAGATAAAATTAAAGTAGAATAACCTACACAAAGTCCAATTCTATCTTTGAGACTCTTAGATTCTATGCCGTCATATCTAAAGTGATAGGCATTTCACTACCAAATGACACTAATGGAAGAAGTCGACCAGGAAAAGACATCATCCGATATTGAACTTATCTTTCATTACAATATTTTTGTTTACATAGTGGATCCTTGATACGATGAAGAGTAGATATATGAACACTATTAAATATAACCGAATCACAAAATCGACAAAGAGGACTCATATTAAGAGGATTACCAGGCTTACACTATTGTGTAGAAACACAATTCTTGGCTACACATCATCTTAAAATGTTAACATTGTATAAACCCACATAAAATCCATTAAGCTAACCTAATATGAATAGGAAAATTCCCGTACCCCTTCCCAAAGACACTCTAGCCCTATCATCCTATAATTTCTATCAGAAGAGGAACAAATTTCAAATCACCCACAACATACAGAAAGAACTACCTGGCCAAATTCATAAGGTGAAGAAGCACCACCTAATTCTATCCTGAGAACTAGTCCATCTCCTTCCAATGATCAAGCCCCTAAAGCGCATGTGAAAGAGAATCCCCACATTGGGAAGTTACAGCCTTTAGATTATAAGTATGACATTTTGAAACAATTGTCTACCGTACCATCCTTTTTTTCAATCATTGATGCCGTAAAATTTTCAAAAGATATAAGAGAAGATTTTATAGAATATTTTCTATTCCACATCAGTTTGAAGCAATAATAACAATTTTTGATATCTATCAGAAAAAGACTGGTCTAGTATAATTCCATGTGATTATATCCTTCATGGATTAAGATGAAGACACTGTTATACAACAACACATCACACCCTTGTATGTTTCCGACAAGATAAATGATGTAGATATCCAAAATGTCGTCATCGACAATGGATGTGGACATAATCTCGTCCCATTATTAACACTTATTCTGCTAGGCAACAACGAGGATATCCTGACACCCTACACCACAACCCAATTTGGATATGATAATTGTGAGAATAATCCACTGGCCAATTCATCCACAAAATGCACTTTATAGACCTCATTTCTGACTCATATTTTATAGTAGTGTGGTAAAACACATTATTTAACATCCTGCTAAGAAGGTTGTTGTTGCATCTGCACATTGTGATTCCCTCATCATCCCATAATTGCATCAAATATTATAGAATATTGGAACACTGAACACAAATATAGAACCATTCAAGTATTTCAAGTGGCATTATTTCGATATAGGATTTTGTGATGCAATAACGGATACAACCCTTAGTCGATGGGACTGATAGTGTCACCGATCTAAAAAATTTGGAAATGGTTCCTAATGAACCATTTATTTTGATCAGTGAATATTATGTATTGACAGTCAATTTGGTGTAGTTCATGAGTTCAAATTTATATGTGTATTCGATAGTGCTCTGGATTTTAGTCATGGCCACTGAGCATAAAAGTACAAAAACATCCATAGGACCTCAAAACAATGGAAAATTATCAAATGGAAATGCCCTCCATCCATCTTTAGGGTTTCAGATAATCCCAATCTCACCCACTAAGGTAGAAGTGATAGAATACGTTTTTCATTCCCTCACTCCATCCTCTCTATAAGATTGTCCATTGTATGTTGGATCTAAAGAAGTCACCATAACCACAAAATTCCAATATTAAGACACTTATCTCAATAATTGAGAGATCATATGAAGAATTTTCTCTACATCAGAAAAAGATGAAGATGAAAAATATGATTAATAGGAAGAATAAAACGACCATTGGGATTCCCCTCCTTTCTTTGAGGAGGGTGTCTCCACCACCATTGATAAACTAAGTGAAATAAAATAGGGTACGGAATAAGACTCACAGACCACTCTAATCAGTCTTTCCATGTCCTATGAAGATAAATACATATATATTTATTTATTTATTTATTAAGAATGGGAATTTTTTCCCTAAAACTACATATAATTTCCAAGACTCAATATCGAAGTGTGCACTCACCACATATTCCAACCATATAATCATTATGGCTTAAAGAATACCACTAAATAGAAGAACCCAACACATTATTCCAAAAAAACTGAAGCTGACAAGGTCATCAAAGAAAACATTATTTAAGAGGTCCAATAACCTATCTATATTGAAAATATAGTCCCTATCAAAATGAAGAATGGGAAAATAAGAATTTTCATTTATTTTTGGGATCTCAATCGGTACTGCCTGAAATATGACACCCCAGTCCCAATTGTTGAATTTATGATCGATGCAACTATTGGATATTATGTTATCTCCCTAATATACATATATTCAAGATATAACCAAATCTGAATGGACTAGTAAGATGAAGAGGACTCCACCTTTAGGTCCCCTAGGGAGTATTTTTATATAAGGTAATTCCATATGGTTTAAAAACTTACTACTCCACTATCAATGCACCATTGATCACATCGTCCAACCATTATTTGTATGACTTATCGAATGATATGTTAATGATCTAGTGGAATAATATTGAAAATTATTAGACCAAATTGAAGATCTTGAACCCATATTCAATAAAAGTTGATAATACAGTCTGAAAATGAACCCCTAAATATTTGATTTTGGGATTAAAGGAATATTCCTCGAATTCATTGTATTCCACAGTGGTATCAAAGCCATCCCTGATACGATGAGGTATATAATTGTAATGAAAACCCCTCACAACCTCATAGATTTTTGAGTAATTTAAGAAAATATGGCATAAATTTTTTTTTCATAGAAAATATTGATGGCATATGTTTTCCCTTCACTAGATTGATGAAAAACATGGATTAATTTGAAAGGAATGATTATTATCAAAAATAATTTGACATTTTCAAAAAATATACATTGTTCCATCAAATTCTAATTCAAACCATTGAAGTAATACCACTAATTATGTTTGTGACTACCTTGGGAAAATCCTTAAGTGCCTTCCTCATGCAAAATAATGATGTTGGCTGTGAAAACAACCATTATTTTCTCACCCCTACCATGATTCATGTTGAGACTCATTATTCAAATATTGAGATAATTTTTCTGGCCTTGATATTTGTTTTCAAAAAGATGAGGCACTACCTATATCACTATGAGATCTATTTGTTCCCTTGTAGAAACCCGCTCAAGTATATCATTAGTTGTTTGATGTTAACTAGACACCAGTCACGATGAGCTATTATCTTTTAGCAGTTCGATAAAATATTTTTTACTCAAAAAGACTTCAAAGTCCAGACGTTAGTAGATTATCTAAATGAGAACCCCTATATAGTCATTACTACATTATATGTTGAAAAGCTGATGAAGATTTGTTAATTCTTCAAAAGGAATCCCATACATTTTATGTTCATTTTAATGAAACATCAAGTAGACAGGCGTGGAAAAGGATGGGAGACCCCATGATCAATAATATAGGACTGGAAGACATACTCTTATTTCTAGAAATGTAATACCTAACATAATATTCATTTCTCTCATAGGGGTGCACAAAAAATGAAGTGGAGTACCAGGACCTCATAGAAAAACTGGAGCTGGCACTTTATATATAAGAACAACACTTGATTATTAATGGTGACTAAGAACTGGTCATCAAGCATGTGAATAGTTATTATGATATTAAGAAGGATGGGAAAATCCCATCAATGTACCATGTATGGTGTATAAGGGCATAATTCTCATCAGAGCTAACATTAACTCATGCCCCCAGTCATAATTTGTTGAGACTGATGCATTTGTTTTTGCATCCACTACCCTAGTCGATCAGGACTTGGGAAAAATAGTCATCAGCATTTCCCACCATTAGATGGTCTTACCAATCCTTCAGTCCATAAAACAAGAAATTTATGAGATTAGTCTCTTACTTTAACTATATAGTCCTACCACATACTAGAAGACTCTCCTCATGGATTACATTCAAAAGTTACAACTCCCAATTGATACAGCTGGAAGAGAACAAATATAGAGACAAGTAATTAAAATTTTTATGTAAGATGGAACAAATAGACAAAAGGACCTTTATAAGAGTGTCATTGATGGGTTCCTTCTTAGATAAATTAATGGAGGGGAGACCTCAACTATTATGAATAAAGTGCATACCAGAGCATGTGAAGCACACTAATTGGGATCCAAGCCCTCTCATTAAATTCTAAGGCTTGGATAATATTGGCCCACTATGATTCAATATTTATAGAATTCAACAAAAAAAGATATTCCCCTCACATTCATGCCAATTTTATCCAACAACCCCCAAAGTTACATCACACAACCAATTTCTCCTTGCCATTTTTCTATATGGTGACAGGATATCATGGGACCATACCATTTCTCCCTAGACGAACAATTCATGTATATCCTCAGAGAGACTGGATTCTTTTCCAAATGGGAATAAATTTTACCCCATTAACAAGTCAGATCAAAAAGAATTTTTTGTTTTTTTGAAGCCAATATCATCCCCAGATTTGGTGTCCCTCGTACAATAATGACAGACAACTGAAAAAATTTATTTTCAATTGAGTTGGAAGAGCTATATGAAGAGTATTGTATAAAATCCAACCATTCATACCACTACCACATAGTGGAAAACAGACATATAGAGGCCTTCATTAAGACCCTATCTAATATACTCTAATATATGGTGGTCAAGGACATGAAATTAGGGTCGGAAAAGATCCTCCATGATTTATGGGATTAATGGACCATGACCCGCATTGTCTCTCATGAAACCCCGTACTCATTATTATATGGGATAGGGTGGTTATACCCATTGAAGTTCAACTAAAATTTCTTTGCGTAGATATTACAATCAACTATCCACAAATGAGAAATCCAAAAAGTGTCTTGATGAGTTGGGGTGACTGTATGAGAAATGATTTCAAACATTGAACCATTTATAATTTTACCGAGACAAGATTGCACAAGCCTTCAACAAAAAAGTTCTCCTATTATATTTCCTCGAAGTAGAAATTGTGGTGGGAAATAGATCCCAAATGATACATGGGATGAAACACAAAAAATTGGAACCAAAATTGGAAGGAACATATGTCATACACATGGTCTAATCCAGTAGAGGATACACATAAATTTCAATGGATGGGCAGCCCACCCCAACTCTCACTAATAGAAAGTTCTTCAAAAAAAATTCATGTATTGAATAGAAACTCATCCTGATCATATGATAAAGAATGTAATGATAAATCATCCTGGGTGTCTGAAATTAAAATTCATATTATTGATTTCCTAACTGAAATACATTAAGTTATACAACATAACTTTCCTTTTATTTCACATCGGTTGATTCACATCCCATCTACTAGAAGTCAAACTGTATGGTACAGATCTTCCTAACCACGTGTCGCTAAACTATACAGGGTTAAATGTGTTCCACTCAATTTTCCATCTCACATGAGGCAGATCTATGCCATAGAAATATTAAATTCCCCTGTTCATATGAAATATTTAGATTCACATGGGAACCATACTTTTTTCAACTACATGTGGCTTGATTCATGTCTGTAGGATACGTAGTGAAGCTTAGACTCTATTATTATGGCCCAATCTATTCAAGTGGAAAACCTATGTGGAGAGGTCTCTTCACAAAACTACATATGTCTTGATTCCCGATCAGACAATTGGATTCTTAATGATCCCTCAATCCTATTTATTGGTATACCCGCCACATAATACAAAATGCGTCCGAGAATCCTTCATCTTCCATTTCAATATGAGGGAAGTACCTAATATTCTTTTTTTTCTCACAAGAAGCGTAGATAACATGAGATCATAAATGGTGGTAACTGATTTCCCTTGCACAAATAATGTATAATGATTCATGATGGACCCACAACATTGAAAAAATGGTTAGAAAATGCCCCATCTCCCTAAGTACAGACCTAGCCCATGCAAGGAGACTAATTTTGAGAACTATGTGTGTCTTGATTCCTAAAATAATAGGATACATAGTGACACTTGGACTTTAAATCCTTCTCCAAGATCCATTCAAAAAAATACCCCCAACTTATGCATGTGTCAAACTACTATATGGATAATTCCATTAAAACAACTTCTGTCTTGATTCCTACACTCAAAGGATATGTAGTGACCCCCGAATACTAAATTCTAGCCCAACATCCATTCAAAATAAAAAATTACCCATCTCCAACACAAAAAATTGAACTAGGGTAGGCGATCCTAAACCTTGATTCCTACAATATGCCATTTTTTAAAGTTTATCCTCCACTATATATGTATCAGATCTATGTGGAGGATAACATACATCACAACTAGTCACATGATGATATTTCTTGTGAACCTAGATACACCATTTCCATCCATCGAACTCTATGCCCCGAGAATACATAGATCCCCATAACCCTCCATGGCCATTGAAAATGGGTGGTCAGTGTCCTTAGGACACGTTTTTCTGACTCTGCACATAACGCTTAGGTGTCTCTGCATAAGTTTTATCCCAAAATGCCTCTCATCCAATAGAAAGTTTTATCTCAATAGAGGGTTTTCCTACCTTAGTATTCCCAATGGTTTCCAAGCCCCAGGACATTCATCCTGGTCAGAGGGTCCCTCGGATCATGGATTATGATTTCTTCTCCCCTTGAATTTAGGGCACACTTGGATGTCCCAGCCACATTACCCCACTTTTACTCACGGTCATTATGACGATTCATCCATATAAAATGATGTTAATTTGCGCTCCCATAATGCTAAATACATGACTATAATATTAATGGCCAAAGAATCCTAACTACACGATGTTAAATGTCCTAGGATAATAGTGTTATCACGTAAGATGACACTGCTTTTTGCATTGGTAACCTACCATTCAACATCACAGAACATTGTAAGGATATATTCAGGTCCACACATGATATGTATTGACACCCAGACTCTATATCTTGGTCCTAGCCACGCTAAAAAGTAAAACATGACCCTTCTGTGTATGGGTCATACCAACACATGATTTGTTTAGTGAATAACTATATGTGGTTTTATTTTTACCACCCAATGAGATACGTGGTGACTTATGAATCTTATTACATGGATTTAACTAAAAAAATGAATAATAATGTTACTTTCATTGCCTGAAATCTAAGTAGGAGAAATGGGCTTCTTCACATGCCTTATTTGTGGAAATATTTGATAAAGAATCACATTTCCCTTCTTTCACATCGAGGCATCCATGTCATCTCCACGTGAAATCAAACTATATGATAGTTTTCCTAATATCAAAATGTTAAAATTCATGATAAAACATTTTTTGTATGATGTTAAAGCTAAAATTCAATACCCCCATAAAAAATTCTCTTTTCCATGATCAAGACATCCCTAGGAGGTGGATTAAATTCTTTATGCCCCTTATTTCTCACACTAAGCATAGATATTGTGATTTTGAGGACATCTAAAGGATATTTCCAACAAATATAAGGAAAATAAATCCATTATAGTTTGTCCTAGTGACATGATCATAAAATGTATGATATAATTAGTCCCACCATGTCGGGAAACCCAAAGTCCTAACCGCATAAAATGAAACTGCAAGGTATTTCAAGATTTACATTTGACTCAATTCCCATCCTTAAAGGATTCATAGTGATTCTATAAAAAATTTCAAGTTTCATCCATTACCTTCAAAGGAAAAAAATATATCTAAAATTCCATCACTCCCCATGTATGTACTATAACAATCTGTGGAGTTTAATTTTAGGACACTTGTATCATTAAGACAGAGTCTAACACTAATAATTTAATCGAAATTCCACACCATATGTATGAGTCAGATATGTGTATGGAAATCATAAATTCTATGGGTAATCATGGATTATATATTTCTAATATGTCTAAACACATCCTTTCTATATATCAAACATTGTGCTTTTAGAAATCCAAGATCCTCATAAATACCCATGTCCATCGTAAATTGAAGGTTAGTGTCATGGGGACACCCTTTTTTACTATAAGATACTTCCTTGGTGTATCTACATAAGTTTCCCACAAAAATAATATCAATGGAAGGAAAATTCTTCATCAAGAGAAGATTTTCCTACCTCCATATTCCTAGAGACTTTTAATCCTCATACCATTTATCACGATTTGAGAGACCTTAGAAGCATGATTAACACATTAATTCATACCCTCATCTTATACATTTTTGGATATCTTGTTATGTTTTTCCTATAGTTACTAGAGTCCTCCATATCAATGAAAAATCAAATGACTTTAAAACTGCATGATTCTTGATACCAAATGTTCACTCTCAATTCCAGCCACATCAAAGAATACATTTTCCCCATATTCATGTTCATGAGACCAACCCTCAAAATAAATTTAATTATGCATCCCCCGTCATGGGTTACATCATATGCAAGAGACAAATTCCACAATCGTATGCATGGACCCCATCTGCATATGGAGAAACATTAAACCTCAATGGAACTACGTTCTACTTGATTCATATCATCATAGGATATGTAGTCAGACCAAAATCTCATATCTCGGGTCAATCCCCTACTTTACTATACAAGGTCAATACCTGCTTAGAGAACCTTCTCACACCTATATTGGGAAGAATGCATCGACCCATCCTTGGGTAACCTTATCATGAAATTCCCCCTTTCATGTTCGTGACGCCCCTCCCAATCCATAATATATATACCGAATGTTATGAATCCCCATAACCATCCATGGCCATCGGAAATAGATGTTCAGTAACATGAGGACACCTTTGTTTGAATATGAAAAAAATTCCCAGATGGCTCTACATAAGATCCCCACAAAAAGATCTGTCAACAAAAAGAAAATTTGTCCTTAGGAGAATCTTTTTATACCTCTATATTCCCCTATGATGTTTAGGTCCCATCTCTGTCTTGGTTTCAAATACCCCTAAATTATAATTTACATCCACTCTCCCCATTCATTCATGAATATTAATGAAAAATTCTATTCAAAATACCATTAAAAAAGTACATTTATTACCCGTTGGTTAGTGGAAAATGAAATTAAATCACAAGTCTCAAATTTATTAGGTGCACGATGCTAAATTGTACCTTTCTTCGACCCTCCATTACATATTACAAATACATGTAAGAGTGGCCTTTAATTGCTGATCACATTTGATAAAAACACCTTCATGTCCATTAGACACAACTCCTTTGGCAAGACAACCCTAGTGCATTTGAGATGTCCAAATTCAAAATAAATTACATGGCCATTAGAAATGGATGGTCAGTTTATTGGGGACTCCATTGTTTGACTATGAATATAATTCTATGTCTGTACAGCATATGTTTCCCAAAAAAGGACTATCAAACAAGGAAAAATTCACTCACAAGAGAGGCTTTTACTACTTCCGTATGCATAGTGGCTTCCATTCCCATATCATATCCTATATTCAAAAACCAAAATATCATGTTCAATAAAAATCCCTCATTTATGCATAGAAAATATTGGGACATCCTCATTCAATGAATCCTGAATTGGGTTCAATTCCCTGAAAATCATGGTTCAATATATTTGACAAAAAACATCAGTCTTTTTAAATGTTGTTCAACTTAAAATATCAGAAATGATAGTCCGAATTTCATGAATTTAAACTACTGATGACAAAGAGACAAAAAATTCAAGGATGAAAACACATAATGGGGATCTGGGATAAATGTTGAGTACGAGTTTGCAAAACCTACACTATATACTTTTTAAGAAAAATACTGAGTAATTGATAATATTAAAAGATATATCGCCAGTTAGGTCGAAAACCCGAAAAGGGTGTCTTATAAAGAATTCATATTTTACCTACTTAACCAACACTAAATCAGTTTTAGGAAAAAAATTAGGGTAACAATGGGAAAATGGAATGTTTTTAGGGTTTTTCATGTAACCCTAGAAATTGTCGAACTATGATTGTTGGGTCCCTTATCTTAGGAAAAAATTAAATCATAATTTGATTCATTAAATTTATTACCCTAAATTATGATTCATATCCATATCTGTTTATAGATTATCATTTGAAATGAAATCAATTGAAATTGATAGACATTGATGGAAAAGATGATAGAAAAATGATAAAGGGAAATAAAGTTTCCATTATTTTGATTGGTAATGGGGTAACATCTGAAATGTAGAGTCTCTCCATAATGTTAAAACAAATATGGTGTAGGGTAACACATAAGATTAAAATGAATCCCAATTGGCTCTTTCTGTCAGAATGATAACTACCTGATGCGGGTCGTTAAGGGATTTTTATAAGGCAGTCCTTACTTCTCTTTAAGTTTCAACCACTTGACAAACTTTCATTATAATTCCCAGGATATCTTACCCCTTATATTTAACAGCCTCAAATTTAACCCTTGTTGATGCCAGATGTTACATTAGCTTGGTCACTCAAGCCTCATAGTTAGGAAACTCCATAGTTTGGGAAATTACTTGATCGGAAGCATTTCCTTCCTCAAATGTTAAATGGTTAAATGCTTTAGTAATATCTTATAAGGTATTCATTTGATGATGTGAGGAATTTACATGAGCAATGATTCCTTCACAATTAGTTATATCTTCTTGATCCATGAAAATCTGGTATACAAGAGAGTGAAGGTGTTGATAATCAAAGAAGCCTAAAACCAAATTTATAAACTATTGTAGAAGGGTTTCCACATCATTAGTATGTTATGCTAAAGGATTTTTAGTGAAAATAATACAAATTTTCATATATGCCTATTCCCACAAAACATAGTGACTCATGATAGCATATGGACTCTGGATATGTTCACCTACTGTCATAGATACATAATCTGAAAGCAGTAGAACAACTAATGTAATAAATCTATGTTATAGTGCCCAATCAAGTATATTTTCCTCTCCCATATATTTTAAATCACCTAAATCCAAGTGTGGGGGACTAGACACGGCTTCAAGAAATCCTGGTGATGTTTACTTGGGTCTAGACTATGTAGTGCCACCAACTGGGACAAACAAAGATAAGGGATATAAATATCTCTCTAAATATATAGGGAACACAAATTACGTCCCCTCTGAGTGCTTGAAATGGTGGATAGGGCACCTCTTCATAGTAGGAACGGAATTGGATGCCGAAACTGGTATAGGATAGGAAGTAGCTAAGGGCCTTTATACATGTTGAACAGGTCTGGTCTGTACCCCATCAGGATATAAAGCCTCCCAAGGTTTATCATACCCCCAAAGATAAGTATGTTGAGTCCATTTTACTAAGAATAGAGACCTCTATATTAGATTCCACCCACATCATCATTAACCATAGTTGGCAGAGGATTACCAGATGAAATTCCCTCTTGAACTGGGTAACTAGGAGTAATGAGACTTCATGCAAGAAATATGATTTTTCTAGAGAACCTATAAGAAGTATATCGTTCTAAGATGGTTACTCTATTAGTACGAGTGGTCAAGAGTCCATCCTGAAACACAAAAACATAAGAATTTTCTTTTATAAACCACTCATTTCATTCACCATTTTTATATGAGTCCTGGAGTAGGGTGCCAAGGAAAATCAATAAAAATCACTAAAAAATTCAATCATGATGTCAACATCCATCATTTTTGGATAGACCTCACCAATATTGAGTAGAGCCTAGTGGATGTCAAAATGAGGAACTATCATGATATGTTAGTACACATAGAAGAAAATGCACTCTTCTATCCATCCATATAAAAATGAAATGGAGAGCAAAGATGATGTGGGGGCCTCCCACCAATAGCTACCCCAAAAATTCATAGATATAAGAAAGAGTATATATGTATATTTTTATGGGATATCTCTCTTCCAAAGTGGCTACCATCATTATGGTTAAGACTCTGACATAGTTTTAAACATTACGGGAAGGGAAGATCATTCTACATAGGAACATGGAATGGAATCCAACCAATATGTGTTTTGGAGATATCTATGTCTGAACCTCATAACTAAATGATTTTTATTGACCCCCCTAGAGGGTATCACATTATAATCCAAGATGAATTTGTGATTTCCAAGTCAGATGGGTTTGGCTCTGATGAATTCTTGTCATTGTCTCATTCACCTACAAGAATAGCCTTATCCAATCCTTGAAAAATAAGTGAGAAATCAAGAAAACGTTGACCATGTAGTCTTTCCACAATGGTCAATAATTACCCCACCAATGGGGATAATTTCTCTACATTCCCCCAGGTTTTGACCATGTGTAAAAATTCACCATAAAATATTACTAGGATGTTATGTCACAATATTTAGTAGATATGCCAGAAACTAAATCCGACATCACTATGGGACATGTGAACGGTGTTGGTTCTTGAACCCTAGTGACTAAGAATCTTAAGAAGAATCACACTTAGTGAATAAAAGGTAAATTGGGAGAGACACACCATATAGTATAGGGTGAAATCTACCAATAGATCATGGAATTCCAAGCATTTCTGATTTACCCAAAAATCCATAAACCACTCATCTAAAAAGCACCCTCTAGAGCACAGATTCCATTTGGTGCTCCACCCTCCACAAGGATCATTTTCATGAAAGGTTGACAATGGATGGGTTGTCATGGAAAACTAATTCCAATTATTTTTTGTTGGTATAAATTTCACTCTGTATTTATATAGTGCTATTCAGGATGAAAATTTACATTTGACCAATGTTGGGTCTGATTTACCCAATATCAGACATGTCTTCTTTTCACAAACCCTGAACCTCTTTGGGCGAAAAATAGGGCTGTTCAGATCAACTAGAATCAAATTGGTGTCGTCTTGAAGACCAATTTTATAAATCAGTAGGTAACTAGAAAATGGGTGGGTGATCATCTCGAAAAAAATAAGGTCTTTTATAATACTCTCTAGAGGTATAATAGAGGGACAACTATCATTTCAAACATTATCAGCCATACCTTCCCGTCTTCTAGCCACATTTGTTAAGATAATAACCGAATGCATCTTGTTTTTACATAAAGAATGAAATAAAAATGTGATTCCAAAAAAATTGGATGTGGATTGAAAAAAGTCTCCCTATTGAAGGCCCCACATATGGATGGTTTGTGAGACCAACCATTTAAAAACTGACGGTTCGTAGAAGGATCATGAGGCACTAGCCCATGTTGTGTCTTCCAACAAAAATGTAGTTCAAAAATCAAGAAATCCATGTGAATACGCACATTATGTGGAATATAGAACTCACTATTCATGAATAGAAGTTGTGGGGTTTTTGGATGCATGGTTCATTTTATGGGTGAAGTGCATCCGTAAATGAGATGGTTCATTGAAACTAAGCATCTGAGAGAATCGCGAGAGAACCGTGTTCAATAAAAAGTCCAATAATAGTAAACTTACCTAGGACATATATATATATATATATATATATATATATATATGTGTGTGTGTGTGTTCCCATCTATGGGTCGAGCCATATATCACAAACTTGTTCATGTCAAGACTAATTTTTACATTAGAATACCCTCCTCTTCTCCCCAATAAGACCCCATTCCAATGGAGGGATATTATTGGGTCCTTAGAACATTTCAAAATGAAATAAAATACACTCATGAATTTTGAAAAGGAAGAAAAATTTTATAGTAAGGATTTAAGGAAAAATATGTAAAGTAGGAAAATCGAAAAAGGAAAAAACCCAAACTGCAAAGGGAAATATCATCTACAGATTGCTACTCTCCATGGAGATCTTAATCACAAACACACCCACTAAAAATGGTTCGAAAAAGGAAGAAGAAAGCAAAAAACTCAACAAAAGTTCTGATTCACAAGGTAGAGAGAGAAATTATCCCCCACATACTACATTTTTTTATAGACTCGAATGGTCTACAGGTAAAAGTGAAGTAGACCACATTTGCAGAACACCACTCTACATGGAGATATGCTTCACGATGCATCCACAAACTCACCAGTTCATGGGGGTGGTGATGATGACCCTAGTCCCCCACAAATGACGTAATTTGTGGGAATTAGGTGGTGCAATATTCCCTGTATATGATCCCCCATGAACTCAAATGGATTTTTAGTGAGGCAATGTTAGTGGCTTCTCGCAAACAAAACATATTCATTCACATAAACGAGGAGGTCATTTTCATCACTAAAGATGAAGACCGGGTTCCACCACTGGAAATTCCATCTACTAGACAGGTTTCTTTCTTGGGATTCCATTAAATACGTTGGGCAACCCAAAAATCCATCAATTCTACCTATATATAAAATGTTCTTGAATGGAGTCTTTTTAATAATGGTCAGAGGACATGAGAGATCAATGGAAAATAATAAGATACCAACACAAAATACATGATCTTTTGATGATTCTCTAATGTATAACTAGATGCATAGCATTAAAGAATGAAAAATAATACTAATTAGTATACCTTGAACCAACTTACTTCACAGTTTAATTTCCCATGAATGGCAGAACCAATTCCCCTTATTCAATCTGGCATTCCTCATAACCATACAGTGTGAAAGTGGATCCCTACATTGTGTATAAAATTGCTACACAGAGGGTTCTCGAAAATGAGTACCACCATGGTATGTAGATGAAACTGAGCATCTCGTACCACCAATTTACGCAGACAGAACTCAATGCCACGTACCACCAATATACATGAACAATTCCTAGTTTCACATAGCTTAACACTACGCAGATAAAATACAGGTTACATACCAACACAATATGTGGAAAACCAATTCACCTACATAGCAACACACCATTAAGGGGAAATCCAAACCCATATAAATAACTTTTTTGCAGAACAAGTTATTTTTGGGCTTTCCACCCTTCAACATTAATCATTTAATTCTATTCCCATCACATAATTTGTATCCCCTCCACGAAATAGTCTAATAGCACTAGGTTGAAGCCTCTTCCAAAGCCAGCATACTCATAAGATAAACCCATTGGGTGCATTAATGCACCCTTAGGAGTTTACATACCTATTATAAGATGTTTTATATGGGTAATCCCGATATTAAGAAAGACTAATGGAATTTCCCAATGTTTACATTCCCATATTAATGAAGGTTCTGGCCTTAGGATGCTCACATATACCTCCTAATTCTAGAGATTAAGGTTAATAATTATATTTTCCCTTCAATGAAGGCCAGCGAAAAATAAGGGAAGATCGCACTTGCTTTAACCTTTGATGAGGAATGTTCCTCCCCTTTCATAGAAAAAATCAATGGGCACTCCATCTAAGGTATGTCCCAAGCCTCTCTTCATAGAAGAGTTATATCTCTATCCTATCCCATCTTTTTTCTCCTCCTTTTACACTAGTGGATAGACGAATGGGTGTGTTTTATTAGATCTAATGATTTATTTTATTTCTCACACTGACCATAACTAATGTGGGCATAAATATTAGTAGAGATCATGGAATAAACACGATCCAGCCAACAATTGAACTATGAGAACTCTAATTCCTCTTCTAAAAAGGTAATGTAGACCACCTATCTATGGATCGAGATCAAATGGGCATTCCCTTTGTATGTAATCCCTAAATCATGCCCCTTTAATAGGTATCTTCCATGGTTAAGCCCCAAATTTTAGAACTACAAGGACATTCATTCCCAATTAGCAAGGATACGTAGGAAGCCTCCCTAGTATCAAGCCTGACACTATCATATTCACGTCGGTCTGTGTATATCCTTGCTGAATGATGACAAATTACATGGTCAAGTCCTTGTTACATGACCATTAATGGTGACATGTCCTATAAAGTGACACTGAAATACATGGGTTCTGATTCCTATCACAGGAATACATAGGAAACCCATCTTTTAGGATTAATACCAACTATGAAATGACTCCCATCCACCCAGGATGAAGATAAACTACATAGAACCATCCCAAATGGCCAAAAAATGGAATTGTCATACATAAAAACGAATAAATTATTGGTATCTTCAATTATAGGGTATTGTTGAAGAAGAACCTCTAATTCATACAGAAGATTCTAAACATAAGAATTTTTATGGTTGATCTTGTGACCTAGGAGTAATTCTCAGACACATTATTGGGAATGATCCAAGGATTCACGAACATATGAACAGAGTATAAATCTATTATAGAGTCCCTGAAAAGGAAATAAAACACCACAAAAGGGTGTGACGATCCAATGTTCCCATCCTCTTGACCAATGTGAGCCCTTTTGTTTTTTTGGCCAAATCCTTCAACGAGTTCCTCACATGGGAAAATAGGTCCATGAATCATGGACAAGGGGGAATTTGAGGTTTATAACATGGAAAGTAACCCAGTTGGAGACCATCAGAATAAGTTGTATCTGACATGGATCGATTACAGAAACACTTAAACACATGCAATCACCCACTGAGATACTTAAATGTTTCACTTCCTCCATAAGATTAAATGTATATATTTCCCAGTACCCATCAGACCATATTATTTCACTCTTGGGAATTATTTTAATCGTATCAAAATAGTAATATAGGAACACCCCATGATTGGACCTCCTTATAGTGTCATTGGATGATTCCTATTACTATATATTCTACCAATATACACATGACTTCCCATCTATTGTGATTTCCATACCATTTCATCACAACCATGATTTGATAAAAATTTCAAAAATTCATTTCAAAATTCTTCAAAAATATATTTTTATTTATAAAAAGAAATTAGAATACCATAATTTCTCATAAACCCATTCCTATATAGACAAAACAATTAATAACACATAAAATTTTATTTATAAAACAACTTTCAAAACAAGTTGTATCATTGTTTATCCATATTTTTATAGATATGTAACCACATAACTCAAATAATATTACACACTCCCACAATGGAAATCAATAAAATTGGAATAATTCATGGGATACCACAAAGGACTGAGAACTAGTTCTCATTTCATGGAATCAGTTTTACAAGTGAAGCAGTTTTCGGAGAAGATAAACGACACATACCTCAAGGAACTATCATGAATCCCCATAAAGAATACAAGGTTCATCCTATATATTTGTATTGAACAATTGATCTAGAAATGATCAATAATTGAATCACCTAAATACCAAGAGAACAAAAAACACAGTGCAATGTTTTTATCATGATCAATAAAAATGTAAAAGTAAAATGATTACTTACCTAGAGAGACACAATGTAACGACTATGATGATCAATCATGAAACTATACGATCGAAATGAGGCAATAGTATCCAAAATCACTAAGGATACGTCCTAGTATTCGAGAGTTAATGTGAAAATAAGATTAGATACATAATATATGATCCAAGGTTTCTCTTATTAAGATCGTGTATTTATAATCTAAACCACCCCTTTACGGTGCACGAACCATGTTATATAAATACACTAAAAACATGTCTCATCCCGATAAACCATGGGAGATTATTTTACCACACAAATTTCAATATTATGATGTTAAATAAATTTCTAGTGTAAAAAGGAAATTTTTCAATTTCAAGGAATATTATTATGTAAGCATATTTTACATATTTTAACAAGAACACATTTATAATTTAAATGTATCATAAGATGTGATGTTGTGATTTATGTAGTACTAAAAAAAATTCTATAGATACTCTCAAAACAACATACAGTCACCCTACAAGTATTTTGGTCTCACTAATACCAAGACACTATTAATTATATAAACATACATCCCTATACTTTAGTTAATTTTCTATATAAAATACCATCCTTCCTCAAAATTCACAAAACACAACCCAAAATTTTGAGTGTGTTGTTATATAATTATAAGATGAGAAATTATGTTACAAAATAACCATCATAGTAATTTTTATCTATTTGAATTCATGTGAATGAATTATTATCTAGAAGTTGGTTAGGCCACTGATCCCTCATTGATGCTTCATTCTCTTAAATCTAATGGGAATATGATATTTCTCACAATAACACTGTGACCAAAGGAATTGAATTCCAATGAAGAAACATCCCAAGGGAATGAAAAATATCAAAAACCTCCTCTAAAATTAAAATGCATGGCTCTAACTCAATTTGTTTCCAAATTCAAAACATGTGAGGGATCATGATAGTACTTCTTGAGGTGGGATATGTGGATGTCATCACGAATACATGGTAGTTGCGATGGTAATTACATTTTATAAGAAACATTCCAATGAAACTTAGTTACCAAAAATGGTACAATGTATCTTATACATGTACTTCTCTATATCCCAAGACAATAGAGACCTAACCGAGGATAACGTTGAAGAAAATATGTTCATCAAGGGAAAACATATAATGATGAGGTTAAAAATTTGTATAGGATTTATGCATAATTTGATTGTAACACCCCATGTATTAAAACATAAATTATAATATAAAACGAAATGCGTCAAACACTGCATCTCTATGTAATGAAACGTTTTTTTAGAGATAGTTTTAGACTAGCCATTAAAAATAATTTTTCTGATTCTATAATTTTAATTTTTCAAAATGCACATAAATGGTTTCAATTATTATAATATCTAGAGTTTGATAGGATCAATATAATTTGTGGGGAATTGTAACTTGACCCTTATGAATTGGAACATAACCCTTATGAGTATTAATATGACCAAATGAATATTAAACTCAACAATGAATGTAGAAGTAAAATTTAGGCATCTTATAAGTGATAATATGTTCATAGTATAAGTGTGGGTATTTTTGTAAGACATTACTATTATATTTCTATTTTATCATTAATTTAATAAAATAAATGAAATTTTGTTTTTTAAAAAGTAGAAATATATTATTATTTTATATTATTATGGTTATATTATAATTATATGAGACCTTTATTAATATTTAATAGAGTTATTAAATAAGATAAAGCTTTTAAATTGTTATTTTTTTAAAAAAAAAATTGATTATATTTTAAAACTAATGTATTGGTATTTAGAAAATTATTTTAAAAATATGGAGTTCATTTTTGAATTCTAAACATCAAAAAATGGTTCAGTTGAATTTTTTGGATTTTTCTAAAATTCTTGAAATTTTGGAGAATAATGAAATATTTGATAATTTAGAAAATAGGCTAAATACGTGAATTATTGACTCATTAATTTCATTACTCTGAGGTAAGAAATTTTTTTTCAATATTACATGAATAAATTAATTTATTTTTCATAAGATCAAATACTATTTCTTTTCTTGAGAAAAATAATAAAATAATGGAAAACTATTGGAAAACCCATCATCTCATCCACTATAAATACCACCCCTCACCCCCTCTTCACCTCACACCTCTCAAGATATGATAGTTGTATAAATTCTGTCCAATACTCTTCCTAAGGATCTTCTACACATCCAAGAGAAACGTTTCTCACAAAAGGCCAAATCTAATGCCCTAATGGAGGATCTTAAGGAGAATAGATCAAGAGCTACAAATCCTCCATCATTTTTTTTCATTTCAATTATTTTTATTTTCTTATACTCTCTTCACCTCACCTTATCCAAGAGGCTTGAAAACTCTGGTATCATATATACTAAAATTTTAACTTGTGTAATGAAAAATCCATCATCATACTTCTTCTCCTATATTTCGTATTCTAAAAATAAAAATATCATCCATGATGTGTTGATTTACTGACATCCTGGACGATGTGTTTTCAATTTCCATTACATCCTTAAAATATGGTTGTAAAAATTTATAATGATTGAAAAAATTTAAATTGTATTATAACCTCATTTATTTTCAATAAATAAAATATATAAATAATATTGAATTATATAATGAAACAATTCTATGATTATCGAAGAACCGCAAAAAATAATCAAAAAAAATATCATTATTGTTTTATCAAATGATTTGTCATAATGTATAATAAAATTATTTATGGTGTCATATAATATTATGGAATCATATTAAAAAAATTTCATTCAACTTCTGGAGTTTCATATCCATACAAAAAGAAAATGAAATACGAACCGAACATGGAAACCATGTAAAGCATGCACATGGAACAATGGAAATATCAAAATATTATTAATAAATGGGTGTAATGATGTTATAAAATGTTCATATAGGTTTTATAAACATGAATGTATTTATTTTAAATATTAATAACATGCTTTTGACCATTATTCAGGAGTATTAAATACATTTTAAATAAGAAAAAACTACTCTAAGGGAATTCTTATCCCAATTCCAATTATTTGGGATAACCTTATACTTCAATGATTTTCCTAGGAAAGATTACTTGAAAAATTAAATTTTATTATATTATATTGTTTTATGTGTATTTATAGTAAATATACTCACTCCTTTCTTTTGATAAATTATTGATACAATGATATGGTATTTGTAAATGACTTTTCTCTAAAAATATTATTGAAAATTTCTATATTATCCAAATTCAAAATGAATGTTTTTAGGAAAGTGTTCATGTTTTATGTTTATGTTATATGTCTATGGTGTTTTTATGGAGGTTGGGACTGATATATCCCTCTAATGTACCAGGTATATTTAAGTTAGAGGTTAGTCGTATGGTTACTCTAAGTGTAACAACAATGGTTACAATATAAGTTTACAATTAGGGTTACATTACAAGGTAGATGTGAGGGTTAAAAATCATAAGGTTGTGACGATAGTTACAATATTATGTTTGTAAAGTCCAAAGATACCTTTATGTTTTTATTTAGGATTTATATGTTTATGTAAATCTCGGGTTTTACAATGTATGTATATGAAACTTTATGGATGAGAATTATGCCTTTTTGAAATAGACTTAATGTGTTTATAAGTATTTGTAGACTAATGGTTTCATTACCTTTTTTATTTCCCTTACTATGCTATTTATAATAATCAGATGATTTAAAAAGTTTTCAAAGGTTATAAGTATTTGTAAGAGAAATAAATAAGTCAAGTTAAATATTATGAATATTTTTCAAAGACATCATGTTATATTTTTAAGGTTTTATTTTTTGGAAGAAATGGATATTGTTATAGTAATACCCACTTTGTATGAATGGGGGTTTATTGGTATGAATTATGTCTTAACTTTCTAAAATTATAAACCAAAATTATCATTTCGAATGTAAATTATTTAAATCTAGTGGAATTAACTAGATTATGTAATGTTTAATGTAGGTCCTAATATTTGGTATCATAGGATTGTTTGGATAACAATAGAGGTCATAATAATGTTAAAAAAATACAATAAATGATTTTTACCTTATGATGGGATGATATATCATTAGAACATTACCTTGTTTCTTCATATAAGATATGTTTATTTGTAATTTTTTCCATTGAATAAATAGGGAAGCTAAAGTAGGAAGGCACCGAGAGGATTATATATTTCTGAATCATAAACCTAAAATAGTTGGAATTGGAACCAAACATTATTTCACAATGATGGATCACCTGACATAGAGTATAAATGCCTGTGGAATCCATACAAGATAAAAACTATAGCTACCATGAAGGAACATGACAATAGGGTAACAATTTATTAGGAAACACCATAGTACTTTTAGTGGATCATCTGAACCAGTAGCAGCTGAAGCATGGATTAAACCACTTGAAAAGATATTATATGTAATGGGGTGTTAATATAATCAAATGGTTAGTCTTTCATTTTATTATTATGATGGTAAAGAGTACCAGTGGTGCTTAATGGTAATGAATATCAGGGTTAGAGAGGATATTGAAACCTTGGAATGGGATGAATTGAAAATTATGTTTGTTGAATAATATTATTCATCATTGTTGACTAATGATGGAAACGAAATTCCTTGAATATAAATAATATTAAGAGGATTAAGTGGCTGTGTATGAAGAAAACCTCACTTGATGTGCATCGTATGCTCCAATTATTATTCTGGATCATGATAGAAAAATAAACCATTTTAACTAGGGATTAAATCCAGGATATCAAAGGGAATTTTCATACCATGAATTCAAAATTTATGAGAAACTTATTTAATTTGATGAGGTGGTAGAAATGGAGTTTTCTACAGATCACATGTAATTTTAAAACAATATGAAGAAAATTTCCAAATTCTAATAAATGGGTATGTATCAATCAAATAAATCTTAAGGTAAGAAAGTTCAGTTTACATTTTTTGAAAAGTGTAGTGAAAATAACCTGAGTAAATTTCATTAAAAACAATGTTTTTTTTGATGTTGTATGTTTGAACATATTGAAGGTGTCTATAATGAAAATGATCTAAAGATCAATTCAGATACGAAAACTATAAATTGTTTTAAATGTGGTGATATGGGTCATTATGTAAATACTTTCTCAAAAAAAATCTGAATGATGGAAAGCAACTAAATTATAAGCCTTAAGGGGTAGTGAGATCCATTTCCACATTATCTGTAGGGATGGGGCCATCTGATGAAGTGATAGAAGCTACATTGTTTTTTTCTTATATTTTTCTCATAACTTATTTAATATGGGGTATACACATTCCATTATTTGTGATAAATATTTTGGAAAATTTTAAATTTCACCACATGAAATGAGATAAGAACATCTGGTTAAAACACTATTGGGAAATATTATATAAAAAGGCATTAGAATAATATTTACGTTGTTGTTTGTGGGAAGAAATTACCTAAAAAACTTTTTATTTTTCCCTTAGTAGATTTTTATGTCATTCTATGTGTGGATTGTATTTCTATTTATCATATTAATATTGATTGTAGAGCTATATAAGTTGTTTTTTAGAATAGGTTCAGTTTGTATACATGAATGATCCAATAAAATACATAACATATCATAGAGCTGAGAAACTGTTAAAAGATGTAAATTAATGTTTTCTTTCTAATATTTTTTAAATCAAGGGAACTGTTTATATTAATGATTTTCTAATGGTAAATGAATAACTTTATGTTTTTTCGAATGATTCACCATGTTTTATACCTGCTTGGGAAGTTAAATTTACAATTAACATAGTTCCTAAGGCTAAGATAACTTCAAAAACTCTTATCGAATGGATCAATTGGAGCTTCTTCAATTGAAAAATTAGTTTCATGATTTTCTTGATAAAGGATCATTACTCCAAGCACATCACCATGAGGTTATCCTATTTTTTGTAAAAAGAAAGATGTTTCCATCAGACTTTGAAATAATTATAGAGATTTGAATAACATTACTTAAAATAATAAGTATCATTTTCCTCATATTACTGACTTCTATAATAAGATCTATGCAGATAAGTATTTTTTCAAGATTGACTTGAGATCCAGATACCATCAGCTGAAGGTGAAGGAGGATGAAATTTCAAAAATAGATTTTCGTACAAGATATGGGTATTATGAGCTTTTTGGTATGGCATTTGGTTTGAAAAATATCCATATTGTATTCCTAGATCATATGAATATAATATTTCAAGAATATTTCGATAAGTTTGTTGTTGTTTTTATTAATGGAATTTTTTTCTTTTAAAAAATTTATTAGGATCATGAAAAACATTTAAGGATTGTTTTGCAAACTCTTGTGGAAAATAAGTTATACAGAAAATTTTAAAATGATATTTTTGGTTGCAATAGATTTTTTTTCATGGGAACGTTGTAAATAAGGATGGAATAATATTTGATCATTCCAAAAAAAGGGGTGGATGAATGGACATGACCTATAAATGTTATTGAGATTCATTATTCCCCTGGAATAGTAGTTTATTACAGAATGTTTGAAAAAATTATTTCATGTTTATATATCTTGTAGGTTATGTTAAGAAAAAAGTGGTTAAATTTATCTGTATAGAATAATATGATGTTTTGTTCAGGAACTGAAGAGGAGATTGGTTAATGATCAAATTTTTGTCTCTACCATCCAGAAATGATGAGTTTTTCATCTATAGGGATGCTTAATTGAAGGGAAAGGGTAGTGATCTAATATAGAATGATCAGTTAATTACATAGGTTTCAATACAATTAAAACCTCAAGAGATAAATTATCCTACACAAGATTTGGAATTAGCAGTTCTGTTTTTTTATTTGAAAATTTAGATTCATCATTTATATGGATACAAATGGGAAATATATACTAATCATAAAAGTCTGATGTTTATATTCACTCAGAAGGAATTAACCATGAAGAAGATAAGATGAATTGAACTGATAAAGGATTATGACTACCCAATCAATTTCCCTCCTAAAAATTCAAACAAAGTAGAAGATTACTTGAGTCCAAGACATCATGCATCATTAAAAATGTTGCAATTGGAACATGGCCCCTTGATTAATGATTTGATGAATTTTGGATTGAATGTTTTTGGTGTAATAAATTCCTCTGTTTTGTTTTAGGTGCCACTGAAGTCATCTCTAATAGAAAGAATTTAGCAAGCACTGAAGGGAGACTGTGAGATATAGAAAAAGGTAGAATTTGTTAAAATGGAATGTTTTGTTAATTTAATGTTGATGAATATTTTTTTTATATTTGGAAAGAAGTTATGTTTTCCTTGCGATTCTCAATTGAAGAAAATAATTTTTATATGAAGCTCATAGTTCTCTATTTTCAGTTCATCTTGATAGTACTAATATATATAGAGACCTATAGGAGTATTACCAGTGATATGGAATGAAAAATGATATTGCATATTTTACTGTTAAATATTTGACATGTCGGCAGGTTAATGAAGAGTTAAAAATACCAAAGGGATGCTTCAACATTTTCTAGTTCCATAATGGAAATGGAAAAATGTATCAATGGACGTCATGGTGAGATGACCAAAGACATATAGAGGTAACAATGTGATTTTGGTTATTGTTATCCTGCAAACTAAATCTTCACATTTCCGTCATATTTGAGTCACTATTCATTTAGATCAGATATCTAGAATATATAATAAAGAGATTTTCAGGTAACATGGAGTTCCTCGTTCCATTATATCTGAATGTGATCCAAGGTTCACATCTAAATTTGGAAATTCCATTAAATGTCTTTTGGAATAGAATCAAATTTCATCCCAATTTTTCACCCTCAATATGATGGAAAAAATGAGAGAATAATTTAGACATTGGAAGATATGTTTTTAGCTTGTTCAATGGACTAACAGGGAAGTTGGGATCATCATAATTCTTTATTTGAGTTTTCTTATAGTTACAATTTTCATTCTACTATACAGATGGCACCTTTTGAGGCATTCTATGGAATGTAGCGTCGAACTCTTTCATTTTGGGACGATGTTATGGAAGATGATGTTGATGGGAATAAATTTAGTATATGAAGTGGTGAGAGAGAAAATATGATCCAGGAACACATGTGGACTACATAGAGAATCTTGAAAAGTAATTCAGATAACAGGATGGAATACTTTTCATTCGAGGTCTATGATCTTATTTTTCATAGAATATCACTATGGAAAAATGTTATGTGTTTTAGAATGAAGGGAAAGTTGATTCCACTGTTTAATAGACCTTATGAAATCCTATAGATATTCGGACTATTTTCCTACTGAGTAGAATTTCCTCTGTATTTATCTCAGTTACACAATTGTTTTCATGTTTTGATGTTGAGAATGTATGTCCCAGATTCATCTCATGTCTTTATCCTAGAAGTAGTTTAGTTAGTGGATAATTGTTCTTATAAAGAGAAACATATTCATATTCTTGATTATATATAAAATGTATTATGGAATAACACAATTCACAAGGTTAGAGATTTTTGGAGAAACCATAGGTTTGAATAAGAAACATGGAAATATGAGAATTCTATGAGGTAAATGTACCCTCACTTGTTTAATAAGTAAATTAAAATTTTGAAAACAGAATTTCCAAAATATTTGGAGAATGTAACTCCAAAAGCATTCAAAAGTGGATTTTATTATATTATTAAATGACTAAAACATTTAGTCTCTACATAATGACACTTTTTTTAATAATATAGTTATAACTTATCCATTAAAAATACTTTTCCCAGTTCAAATATTTTACTTTTGAAAAATTCACATTCCTGCTTGCAATCAATAAGATATTTAGAGTCTGATAGGATCAATATAATTTTTAGTGAATAATATGTTTACCCTTATAAATAGTTACATGACCACTAAGAATATTGATATGAAAAAATGAATAGTAACCTCATTAATGAATGTATAAATAAAAATTAGGCATCTTATAAGTGATAATATGATCATAGTATAAGTGTTGTAATTTTTGTAAGTCATAAATTATAAATTTCAATTTTATGATTAATTTATTAATTTAAAAGATTTTTTTCATATAATGTAATCATTAATTATTATTTTAATGTTTTATGATCATAATATAATTTCATGAGACCTTGATAAATTTTTCAAGGTGTTATAAAGTCAGTTATAATTTTAAAAATGTTATTTTTCAAATAAATTATGATTTTATATAACAATTAAATTAATCATATATAGAAAATTATTTTCATAAAATGGAATTCATTTTTGAATTATACACATAAACAAATGGTTGGCTTATTTTTTGTTATTTTTCTATAATATTTGATTTTTGGGTGAATAGTGAAATATGATAATTTACAAAAGAAGTTAAATACATGAATTTTTAGTCATGGGTGATGTTATGAGGAGGTAATAACACTCGGTTCAAACTCACATGCAGTAATTACTATTTTTGTCCAAATAACTAATAATATTTCTTGTCTAGAGGAAAATAATAAAATAACGATTTAAATAATAGAAAAGCCGCATCTCCACCACTATAAATACCAACCCTCACCACCTTTTCCCCTCACACATATTATGCTTTGAGAATTGTATAAATTATTCCAAATCCTCTTTCCATGTTTTTACCCACATCTAAGACACTCTTGTCTCACCAAAAGGACAAAACCGTAGGCTTTAAGGAGGATCTCAAGTAGATAAGGTCAAGTGGTAAAAGTCACATTTCATTTTCTTTTATTTTTAATTCAACTATTTTTCGTTTATTATAATATCATAACATAACCTTTCCCTAGAGGAATAAAAACTCCAGTATCATATATACTATAATTGTATCATTTTTTTGGAATGATTCATCATAACAATTATTCTCCTCTCTCACCTATTCTAAAAATTAATATATTATCTATGATGTGTCGATTTACCGACGTCATGGACGATGTGTTCTCAATTTAATTTAAATCCTCCAAAGATGGACGGAAAAACAAATTAGTGATCGATTAATTTTTAAAGTGTATGATATAACCACTTTTAGGTTCCGGAATTAACATGTATACATAATATTAAATTATACAATGAAACTAGTTCATGATTGTCGAAGAACCGCTGAAATGATCTAAACGAATATCATTAATGATTTATCTAATGATTCACAATCATATATTTAAGAAAATGGTTTATGGTATCTTCTAATATTATTGAAACATATTAATACAATTTCATTCTCATTCTATAGTTTTATTTTCATACGAAAATAATATCAAATACAAACTGACTATGGAAACCATGTAAAGAACACACTCAAAACAATGGAAATAACAAAATATTATTAATAAATGGGAGGAATGATATGAAAAAATGATCATATAAATTGTTATAAACATGAATATGTTTCTGTGAAATATTAATAACACTATTTTAACTATTATACAGGTGGTTCAAATTTATTTTATGTAATAAAAAACTAAGGTACAAGAATTCATAACCCAATTTCTATTCTTTGTGTTAACCATTTACTTCAATATTTCTTTCATTATAAGATTGTTTTTGAAATGGAATATGATTATATTTTATTTTATTACATTTATTTACTAGTTATATACACATTAATTTTATTTTATCAATTCTCTCTACAATGATATGTATTTGAAAGGGAATTTTCTTTAAAAATATTCTTTTAAATTTATATTTTTACAAAATTAAAAAGAAATATTTTCAAGGAAAATGTTCATATTTTATAATTATTTTATTATTCTTGGGAAGTTTTTATGTATAAGAGTTTAAACTACAACTCCAACAAATTTATTTGGTATATTTATGTTAGAGGTCAGTCGTATGGTTACTCCATGTTTAGCTAGGATGGTTACAACATAAAGTATCCATGAGGGTTAAATTATAAGGTAGTCATGAGGGTTACAAATCATAATGTATCCATGATGGTTAAAATATTACGCAATTAATTCCCCATGATACATTTATGTGTTTATTTAGGTTTTATATCTTTAATAGATATCTTAGGTTTCAAAAATTTAGTATATGATACATTATGGGTGATAAGTACACCATTGTGAAAATTATTTCACACATTTATAAGTAGCCATGGTCTAATGGTTTATTTACCTCTTTTTATATCCCTTTCTGAGATTTCTGTGCTCATCCCATGTTTTTAAATGTTTTCATAGGTTATAAGGATGTGTAAGAAAAATAAGTAAGTAAAGTTAAATGTAATTATGATTCCTTAAATAAACCATGTTATATTTTTAATGTTTTATGTTTTAGAAGAAATAGATACTATTTTTGTAATACCCACATTCAAGGCATATGGGTTGATATGTATCAGTTTTTTCCTACCATTTTAAACGCTAAAAAAAGATCCTTGTGAATGAAATGAAGTTAAATCATGTTGAATTGACTATATTATGTAATTTTTTAGGTTGGGTCCTGATATCGATGTATAACCAGATATTGATGTATATTTTGAATCCTCACCAGAACATCACAAAATATTCACTGTTTCAAAATAGAGGCCTTTATAACCTCTTCATAATAAATTGGTTAACAATAAGGGTGACCTTATATCACCTAAAAGTGGAACCATTCTAACCAAATATTGATAACTATTGTAATAAGTAAACTCATCCATCCCTATATGACTATTCCATGATACACCAGAATACAAGATGCAGTAACAGACCAAATAATCTAGGATTTGTATAGAATTATCTATTAAAGTGTATGTCCATTAATAGTGAGTTTAAATCAACCTAACATGGGTCCCCATTGTATACTGGAGACTCCTCCTTAATTACGAGGTAAATAGAGGACCATTTATTAAATTAATGATATATAGAAACTCATTTAACCTTATGACCACCATAAATTATAGTTTACCTAGATATTTAACTACATTAGTTCCTCTGATTTGAATAAAATGTGCCTATTTCATCCCTGATAAATCAGATCCTAGATATAATTTTTACCTTAAGGAGCCCATAGTAATATAACAATATAGTCCATAGAAATATCATCCAATTTCCAAACAGACACAAGTAGATTCCCTAGAAAACTAAAAGGTTTTAGATGTTTAGCCTTTTTCTTTTGGTGGGTATCAAAGTGGGATATATAATCTATAATGTCACACTTCGTACTTAGTAATCCTAATCTCTACATAATGACGTAAAACATCATCATAGTACCTGTATGAATAGAACATGATAAACAATGAATGTAAAAAAAAGACTCTTATATATGGTGGGATGGAGAATAGATCCCCAAAATGAACATTAAAATTTGAATAAATAGATTGATAAAAATCATTCCTCCCATTATATCATTTTTCAAATTACTCTAAACTCAATTTCATTCCACCAAACCAATAGAATAATATCAATGGGTTGTAATGATAATTCAATTCTAGAAATAACTATACCTAGAACATTAACATGGTATTCCATATATAATTAATCATAGAGACAATAAGGTTCCAATCTTCAATCAATTCCAAAATAGCATCAGATGTCACATTCCTTCTTAGAGTTTCAACAACAACATTCCCCTTCCCCAGGGTGTAGGAAATGTCAATGAATGATGTCTTCATGTATTTTCACCTCCACCACTATATGAGATTCATGTATTTCTGAGAAAATATATAGATTAGAATATTATTATCGGAAAATATTTTGATCCTCTCCCAAAAGAAATATTTCAACCATTATTTATGCACATGCATAACTATTGAAATCTCTAAATCATTAGTAGGGAAATTCTTCACATAAGTCCAAAGATGATGAGAAATATATTCCAAAATATGATTATCATACATAATAATGTAACCATAACTACCCTCATATGCATCCCAATACACCATTCACCCCTTACCATACTCATCTATGATCAATATAGCCGTCGTTGTTAGAATCAATTTTAGTTCACCAAAAAATTATTGGAATTTGGAATCTCATTTGAATTTCAACCCAATTCTAAAAAGTGTTTTCAAAGGATATTCTAAATCATATAAATCCTTAATAAACATTCCATAATATCTATCAAGATCTAAGAAGATCCAAATATCCAAAAAAATCATGGACCCCCCCCCCCCCCCCCATGCCAAGATAGATTTTACCTTCTCAGAATCAAATCATATGACATGATGAAAAATAACATGATGTAAAACACCACATCATTAATCTTAATGAAACTTTTAAAAAACCATCCATGAAAACATTAAATAATGTTGATTTCAAAAATCAAAATCATAAGGTGAACATGCTCATTTTCAAATCTCGAATAAACCAAAATATCATCCATGAACACTACCAATAACCTATCTAGATACTTATGTAATAAACTGTTCATAAATTCCAAAAAAAAAATAGAATGTGAAATTGTCAAACAAATTAGAATCACAATATATTCCTAATGGCCATACCATCCCCTGATAAACATCATTGGAATATTATACTCTAGAACCAAGAGTATATGATAACCTGGCTGAATATTGACCATTGAAACCCCCTTTACCCCTTAAACTAGTCGATCAAATAATTAACAATATGTAATTGATTGTTTTTTGTAACCATCACACAGTTCAAATTTTTATAGTTCACTATAATTCAAATTGAACTAGTTGTCTTCTTGGAAGGAAAATAATGGGTTGAACAAGGTTAAATATTTAGGGTAATAAAAAAATCCATCATATCATGCAATAGATAGTTTAGCACTTTCATCACTACTGCAGTCATATATGGAGAGGGTATCGAGACTAACTTCGAAGTCGAAACCAGATCATTTAAGTACACCACCCACCTCTCTAGTGGAATACAAGATAAGTAATCTATTAATCAATTGGGTGTGTCCCAAAATACTTTGGTATGTTAAATAAGAGAATAAATTCTATAGGGATAAACTATAAAAGAAGAAAACAAATGTTGGTTCTTTCGGAGGAAAGGCCCTACATAACCAAGAATAGATCCCACTCTCCCTAGAGTGCGTGAGACTTCCCATCAGGATAATTTAATGAGACATGTTGATGATAAAAATCAAACAAAATATAAGGATATATAATCTACTATATCCGGATGAACTCATCAATCATATCAACATCGATAGCATGGATAACTGAGACATCAACCATATCAGATATTGATTGTGAACAAGATGGACACTAAAACCCCTACACATTCCTCATCCCTATATGATTATTTAATTCCTCTATAAAATAAAAGTGATCATTCTATTTTTTATAATATCAACCCAGTTGAAAATTATAATTTACTTGGGGGAACAAATATTTAATAGAGAGTCATTATAGATGGTCAAATAAATATGTTACATCTCACTATCACTAGACCTGTGTTCATATCTACTAGAAACAAATCTATCGCATGAATTTTCTCCACCATGGAGGCATTTCTATGGAGTCCTGGAGTCTTTTAATCATTTTATAATCCATAGTGACCATTGGAGGTGATTTTCATTGATAATGACAATTAGTATACCTCACCAAAAAAGAACATAGGGAAATTTTCATCACAACCATATCCACTGAACATCATGATATTCATGGAATGAGAACACATAATGTTTTCAAACATGAATGACTAATACCATGTATTGGGAGCATTAATTGCCTTAAATGATAGTGTAGAGGAGGTCAACTGTTGATAATCCTCTCCATAACTGCTATGGTGATCATTTTACTTCCTCATCTTCCAATGTGAACCATTGATACATCCACCGGGTGCTTGAGATATTTCATAATAGCCATTATTTAAAACAATATCTATCTATATAACCACTTACCTATATCATATCACAATATAAGTATAAATATACATGATTAATACATGATAACTTATATTTGATCATAAACCAAGTAGTTCCTTGGGTGCTTTCATTTAATCAATCTACACAACCTCTGTAAAAACCCCAACGCCGAAACCAATTTGTAAATAGAAACATTCTTCACTCTCTCTACTGGGAAGAGTGGTAATCTAGAAACATTTCAATTATTAGAGTCCGTAGACATATCTTCTTGATGAAGATCATCCTAAAACCCTTCTAGTATAACACCACTTGCTTCTCTTCATGTAATATTGAATACCACAATCACATTCCTGGACACTTTTCTCAAAATTACTTGGACATAACCATGATATTATAATCTCTATCCCGGTAGTTGAGGATCATACCCATCATGTTCAGATATTCTTCCACATATTGGGGATTATTCTTACCATTAAAATATAACAGTTTCTTGAATAGATTTCTTGAGGTCATTCTATTTTCCTCCAGCTATTGGTTATACATGAAAAATTGTGTTATGACATTTGGTACATCTATCCCATGAAACAAACTATTCAATGATAGTATCTATATAATTCTATTACAAAGTAATATTTACCAGAGGAAAATCAATTTCACCATAATGCAGATCAAATGAAATATTTTTAGAATCCATATCTAGGATTTTTTAAAAGATAAGAAATGATCCTATTACTAAAAAACCTCATATGAAAAAAAATCAAAAAAAATATTAGATTGAGATCAAGATGTCAAAATAGTAAACCCTCATTCCTTCATTACATTGTACCATCACTCTCATAATGATAATGGGTATCCTAGAACTCACCACAACCTACCTCTCATGTCCTGAAAATCCAATCCATAGTCTACCAACATACTAGGATTGAGATTTATCATCCTTTGATAAAATAATTTAAAAACCCGACCTTTTTGTCCTCCCAAATGGTACCCAACCTTGCCATTCAGTCAAAAAATTTATGTTCCTCATCTCAATGATCTAGTTACTAGAACCCAAGACTAAAAAATAACAATAAAGAAATATTTATCCCATCCTAAATCATAAATCTTGGAAGATATATATATATATATATATACTAGATTGAAATAGAGTGAGAGAAAATAAGAGAATATATTCCAGTATAAATTGAAAGTCCAAGAAATGATACAAAAAATAATTAGTGAAACAATTCCATGGTATGAATCCAATAACCTTAGATAAAATCAAAATGGGAAAACAATTATAAGGCCACAGCCTTAAACCTTACTTAATCTTGAGTTATTATAAGATTACGCATTGAGGATCTTTTCTGGTTTAGAGTTTTAGAGAATTAGATCATAAAACTTGCATTACATTCCACATATAAACAAAGTGGTTACATAAAGATAGTATTCTTCATTCCCATCAATGGAAACACATTTAAAATAAAACATGGATTATTTCTTGACACACCCTTGACTCTATCATCTTATCATGTACCTTTCCCTTGACCTGTGAAAAACATTTCAAAAACATGGGATGAGCATAAAAACTCAGTATGGGTTATAAAAAAAACATGGAAAGGAAACATGAGTTCATATATACATAAGAATGAAATCATACTTTACCCATAAAACATAGGCACTTTAACATACCTCATAAAATCATGAATAAATCATAGAAAGCATAAGACATAAAGGTAACTTGAGGCATTCATAACATTCTTATGTAGGGAGTAACCCTCTTGGTTACGTTTGAAATACCCATCACAGTATATTCCCTAAAATCTCTTCGGAGAAACCTTAACGTTTCACTCCTTCGCATTACCCAATGCATTGGAGAGCTATATCGGGCTCACCCGCCCTTAGTTTATCACGGAACCACCCGTCTTCATAATAATGCCCAAGAACCATAACATAATCGTATCACATAAAACATGCATAAATGAAACATAAAATTTCCACATTTCAATCACGATATATCAATACAACACATTGATATAAAAACATTATGAAAACCATTTTCAATACTAAAATAAAATAAAAGTAAAACATGGTATTTATTTTTCTTTTAAAAACAAGGTATGGCTGGTAGAGGAAGCCGAAACTCAAATAACGGTCACGACGGCGGAGAAGTGGTTGTCGCCGCATACGTACGACAAAAACATTCCCTTTTGTCCTTTAGTAAACGCTTCGTATAAAAAAGATTCATTTTGAATAAACGTAAAAGTCATAGGGGTTTATACACCGTATAAAAGAAAGTTGTGTATAAAATAAAATATGCCTCAACGAAAGGAGATTGAGACGAAGTCCCATACCTCGTATCCGACCTGACCCGACCGTTCTTTAATATCCTGAATAATAAACTTGAGTTAATCTCCACTTTCTTATGAATCTTTTTTCAAGTTCATTATTCTTTTTATACCATGTTATGAACATCATGTAATCAGTTAAGTTAATAATGTTCATTTTGTCGGTATTTGGTTCTTAAGTCAAAAATAGACTTCTTACACTTACATGTTGTTAATTTGGTCAAAGGATCATTATATCCAGAATGGTATTCATGATGTAGATATCATATATGTCATATATATCCAGTACATACTTGCATTTATAATATTACATAATCATTTAGAGGTAAGAAATGAAATGCACCGTTCATGGAGACGGTAAGCCGTACGTACGCATGAACGCTACTTTCATTTCTATTTCGTATTTTATAGAATGGAATCATAATTATATAAAGTTATATTATAATTCCAGTATAATATCATATATAATATCATAGTTCCATCCTTTATATGTCCCACATATGGTATTTAACGAATCAAATCACTTTGAGGGGGCGGTAGTCCGCACTTCCTAAAATGAAGATATCGTGTTCACCCATAATGGAAACCATAAAGGTATGCCCAAAATGAAAAAAACAGAAGCTTAAGGAAAACATAAACATATTATATATCATATATAAAAATAGTGACATCATAATGGCCACCTTTGAAGGTGTTAAATGAGTATTGAACAATCATTGTTTCGGGAGGCAGAATTTCGCCATCAACGGAAACCGTATGTTCTTTAACCATTTGATGTATTTGTGTGAGTGTGTAGCTAAAATATATCTTATAACAACATCCTAGTATATTTAAGATACTGGTGTTGTTACAAAAGAAGTAAATAAAAAGAGTTTAGGGGGTTGGAGAAGAAAAATAAAACAAATGAACATAAGAGAATGAATTACCTTTAAAAGTGTAACTCCTTTTGATTTGATTCTAAAGGCTTCCTTTGAAAGGATTCTGCCCAATGGAAATCCTCTAAGATGAGTAGAGGGATGTGGAGAGAGTAAATGGGCATGGGTTGGCCGAGCCAAAAGTTTGAGGAGTGTGTGAAATGAGGTAGAGGTGGGGGCCTTTTATAAGAGGAGAGGAGGGGCACTTTTGGAAAGTAAAGAAATATTACTTTATTTGAAAATGTGTTTCGGTTTCAAAAGGTCCCACATTCATATAATTCGTGTATAGGGTGATAAGGCTTCGAAATCCACTCATACAATAAGTTTTGGACATGTGTAGTTCATAGATTTTACATTATCTTTCCATTTTATTTAAATCGTCAAATAATGATGTCATCGCTGCATCATTATTATGTCATAAATAATTTAATTTATTTAATGTATAAAAATCATAAAAAAATACTATGATGTAGGAAATCTTTTTATATTTCCAATGACTATTTATAATCAAAAATCTGATCTTTATAACCCCATGTAAAAATTGTTTTCGTAAAACATATTATGTTTGTGTCATTTTTACTTTTACATTAAATAAAAAGTTATTTATGTCATTTCCCAACAAAAGTGAATCCATGGGGTCCCCAAGCTGACCCATGGCTTGTCTTGGTCGGCCATGACACAAACAATAAGGTTGGGACATGTTTCTAGGTCATTTCATATTATTAAAGCATTATTTATACCTTAAACTACACTAATTACCACTAATCGCGATTAAAAACTTAATAAGTTACTATTCACCGAAAAATTATTTTAATCTCATTGAACCACATTTTACTTCTTAATGACAACCATGTTTGTCGGATTTTAAAAATTAAATACACATTAGTGGTAAACTTTCATTTAACTGAAAAATCAGTTTGCTTGATTACCACTTAGTGGTTTCACTATTCATCAAAAATTGATATTTTTCAGAAAATTAACAAAAATTCACCCTAAGATATATTTGATATTCCGAATTCAAAAATGAAGTCTATTTTACAAAATTGAAATCATATAAGTCACATTAATTAATTTAATAATTAATTCCCGCTGCCAGAGCAAATAGCGTGTTTTTATAAAACAATAAGTATCAAAAGATTGACACCAGTTTAAGTCTAATTTCAAAGTGAAATTGATTCCAATGACCACCATTGGATAAAATGGTAAAAATATATTCTAATTTCACTTCAAAACCAATTCAAAACATAATCTAATCATATAAATAAATTAGATTAAAAAGCAGTTTTGATGTAAAATGCAGTATTTTTCACTATTCATTAAAAAATGAACATTGTCAGAAAAATACCAAAAATTCACACAAGGTAAATTTTGATGTCCTAATAATAAAGGATAAGTTTATTTTGACAAATATAGTTTATAAAATTGTCAAAATATAGATTCAAAAATGGTTTGCCATCAAAAGGCAGTAAAACAATCTTTTAAGAATATTAGTGTATTCCATGCATAAGATTGTATTTATTTTCATTTTAAGCCTCTATAACACTATCTTAATCATTAATAGACATAGATAAAAATATCTATTATTCATTACTTACTTGGGATGTTACATCCTTCCCCCCTTTAGAAAATTGCGTCCCTGCAATTTATTTACTTATCGAATAAATGGGGGTACTTATCCCTCATTGCATTTTCAGATTCCCATGTTGCCTCTTCAATCATGTGGTTTTTCCACAAAACCTTTACCTGCTTAATCACCTTATTCCCTAACACATTCTCCCTGTGGTCAAGAATCTGGACCGGTTGTTCCTCATAAGATAGGTTCTCTTCCAGCTGAACTACCTCTGGACTCAAAACATGAGATGGATCTGGCATATACTTTCTCAACATCGAAATGTGAAAAACATTGTGTACCTGAGATAAACTCGGAGGTAAAGCCACTCGGTATGCAACTGATCCAACTCTCTCAAGAATTTCGTATGGTCCAATGAACCTTGGACTCAACTTTCGTTTCTTACCAAATCTCATCACACTTTTCCAAGGGGAAACCTTTAGAAAAACATGATCACCTACCTCGAAAGATAGATCCTTCCTCCGGTTATCCGCATAACTCTTCTACCTGCTCTAAGCTGTTCTCATGTGTTTCTGAATCAGCTGAACTTTTTCTTCCATCTCTTCTACCAATTCTGGTCCCATCAACTTTCTTTCACCCACTTCATCCCAGAAAGCTGGAGTTCGACACCGCTTCCCATATAATGCCTGAAATGGTGCCATCTGTATACTAGAATGAAAACTGTTATTATATGAAAATTCAACCAAAGAAAGATGTCGGTTCCAACTTCCCTGATAATCCATAGAACAAGATCATATCATATCCTCCAATGTCTGAATTGTTCATTCTGACTGTCCATCTGATTGAGGATGAAAAGTTGTACTAAAATTTAATTCAGTACCCAACGACTTATGAAGGCCTTTCCAAAAGTTAGAAGTAAACCTGAGATCACGATCCGATACAATAGAGAGAGGAACTCCATGTAACCTGACTATCTCTTTAAGATACAAACGGGAAAGTTGATCAAGAGAGAAAGTATCTCGTATAGCAAGGAAATGAGAAGATTTGGTCAAACGATCAACAATAACCCAGATTGCATTATTACCTCGAGATGTCTTCGGTAATCCAACTACAAAGTCCATGGATATTTTCTCCCATTTCCACTCTGGCACTGGTAAAGGCTGAAGCATCCCTTTCGGTAACTGCCGCTCTGCTTTAACCTGCTGAAAAGTCAAACACTTCACAGTAAAATCAGCAATATCTCTTTTCATTCCATCCCACCAGTAATACTCCCGCAGATCTCTACACATCTTAGTACTTCCCGGATGAACTGAAAACAGAGAACTATGAGCTTCACATAACAACTCTCTCTTCAACTGTGAATCAGAAGGCACACACAATCTATTCCCAAATCTCAAAACACAATCATTATCAATGTTGAATTCAGGCAACTTACCTTTCTGAACCAGCTCTACCTTTTTCTGCAACTCACTATCTTGCTTCTGTGCTTGCTTGATTCTATCTGATAGAGATAATCTCACTGATACCTGAAACAAAACAGAAGGACTTCCTGCACCAACAACTTCTATGCCAAAGTTCATCAAATCCTTAACCAAAAGATCACGTTCCAAACGCAACATTGTTAATGAAGCATTACTTTTTCGACTCAAAGCATCAGCCACTTTATTCGCTTTTCCCAGATGGTAATGAATTGTACAATCATAATCCTTGATTAATTCCATCCATCTCCTTTGTCTCATGTTTAACTCTTTCTGAGTGAATATATACTTTAAACTTTTGTGATCGGTATATATTTCACACTTTACTCCATACAAATGATGCCTCCAAATTTTTAAAGCAAAAACAACAGCAGTTAATTCCAAATCATGTGTAGGGTAATTTACCTCATGAGTTTTCAACTGTCGTGAAGCATAAGCAATTACCTGATCATTCTGCATTAGGACGCAACCAAGTCCTTTCAATGAAGCATCATTGTATATAACAAACTCACCATTCCTGGAAGGTAGTGCCAAAACTGTAGCATTCACCAATCTTCTTTTCAATTCCTGAAAACAATCATCACATTGTTTTGTCCAGATAAACTTAACACCCTTCCGAGTTAGCTTAGTGATTGGACTAGATAACCGTGAAAAATTTCTAACAAACCTTCGGTAATATCCCGCCAATCCAAGGAAGCTACAAATCTCGGTTACATTTGTGGGTCTTGGCCATTCTTCCACAACTTTTGTTTTTGCAGGATCAACAGTTATTCCGTCTTTAGAAACAATTTGACCAAAGAAGGAAATTTTTTGCAACCAAAACTCACACTTGCTGAATTTCCCATATAGTTTCATTTCTTTTAAAGTTTTCATGATAACCCTTAAATGTCTTTCATGCTCTTCTTTACTTTTAGAAAACACCAAAATATCATCAATGAAAACCACCACAAACTTATCCAAGAACTCATGGAAAATTCTATTCATTAAGTCCATGAATACAGCAGGTGCATTGGTTAGCCCAAAAGGCATTACTACAAATTCATAATGGCCATATCTCATACGGAACGTGGTCTTCGGAATATCTGCCTCCTTTACCTTCAGCTGATGGTACCCCGATCTCAAGTCAATCTTTGAAAAAAACTGAGCTCCCTGGAGCTGATCAAACAAATCATCGATATGAGGCAAAGGATATTTGTTCTTAACAGTGATATTATTCAAGGCTCTATAATCAATGCAAAGTCTCATAGAACCATCTTTCTTTTTAACAAATAAAATAGGAGCACCCCATGGTGATGTGCTAGGTCTAATGAAACCTTTCTCTAATAAATCTTGCAATTTCTCCTTCAACTCTAAAAGTTCAATTTGTGTCATTCGATAAGGGGGTTTTGAAATTGGCTTAGCATCAGGAACTAAGTCAATAGTAAACTCAACTTCCTGATCTGGTATTATTCCAGGCAACTCATCAGGAAAAACATCAGGATACTCATTTACCACTGGCACATCATTAATCTGAACAGTTCCTTTATTTTCAACGACGTGTCCAAGGTAACATTCATTTCCATCTTTTACAAGTTTCTTGGCCTCTTGATATGTTATCAAAAGTAAGGGTTCATTCATGTAAACAAACTGAAAGTCTTTCTGAAAAGAAACTTCTTTAGCTCTACAGTCAATCTTAGCATGGTAAATAGAGAGCCAATCCATACCCAGGATAACATCAAACTCTACTAGAGGTAGAACAATAAGGTTTGCAAGTAGGTTCTTTCCACAAATAAGGATAAGAAGATTCTTATAAATTATTTTTGCCTCAACATTTCTCCCAGGTGTTTTTACCAAAAGTTCAGGTGTCATTTCTTTAGATGGTATTCCCATTTTACTAGAAAAGGTTTCAGAGATGAAAGAATGTGTAGACCCCGAATCAAACAACACACTGGCATAATCTGAAAAAACAAACAAAGTACCTGATACAACTTCATTTGATGGCCCGACATCTTCTGAAGTAGTTGCAAAGGATTTCACCACCCCTTTCGGCTTGTAGTCTAACTACTTCCCATCACTCAAGCTCCTTGTCGGACACTCGTTTGTATAGTGACCCATCTCATTGCACTTAAAACATTTCACTAACTGTAAATCAAATTTTTTCTTACCTTCACCTTGATCCTTTTCAGTGCAATCACGAGCCTTATGTCCCATCTTACCACATCGGTAGCACTTACCAGAATTCAGAAGACATTCCCCAGCATGCCTTTTGCCACATCTATCACAAACTGGAAACTTAGTTCTCTTACCATCAGACTTTTTTGAAGAATTCTTACCTTTCTCCTGCCACCTCGGTCTCTTCTTCTGCTGGTTTTTATAGAAAACTTGGTCATCGGAAAACTCCATTTCCACCTTCTCAGCACATCGAACAAGCTTTTCATAACTTTTAAACTCACGAGAAGATAATTCCCTTCGATACCTTGGCTTTAATCCTGAGTAGAAACGATTGATTTTACTATCAAGGTCCCGGATAAAATTTGGAGCATACCTTTCCAATCGAGTGAACCTTTCTTCATAGGCAGCCACTGAGTCTTCCTCTTGCCTCAATTCCAAGAATTGCTTTTCCATCCTAAGTCGAACAGCCTTAGGAAAATACTTCTCAAGAAACATACCTTTGAATTCATCCCAGTCAAGAGCATCAATCTCATCGGCGTCCCTGATATTTTTAACCATAGACCACCACTGATCTGCTTCACCCTCCAAACGGTAAATAGAAAGTCTAACCTTTTGATTATCTGAACACCCCATGACATCAAAAATCTTCTCTAGTGATTTAATCCACCCTTCAGCTAGCACAAGGTCAGATGATCCTCTGAATGATGGTGGATGTTGCCTCTTGAAATGTTCCACCACTGACATGTTCCTCTGCGGTTGTTCTGGCTGATCTCGTGTATTGATACCACCGCCATTTATCGCTTGAGTCAATTGCGCCATTACTGCAACAAACTATTCAGTTCCAATTCCGACCATTTCTGGATGCTGATTCGGAAGGTTATTTCCTTTTGTATGCCTTCCTAGCACTACTTCCCTGTTTCCTCTGCGGAAAACCATTCTGAACAAACATGTCTTAGATGAAGCAACATGGTAATCTTTAAATGCTATATCATTTCGAAAAAAAATATTTTTAGATAATAATTTAATATAATTCTAACTCCTAAAGTTATCTAAACCGACCTTTGATACCAACTATAAGGCCCCAGCCTTAAACCTTACTTAATCTTGAGTTATTACAAGATTACGCATTGAGGATCTTTTCGGGTTTAGAGTTTTAGAGAATTAGATCATAAAACTTGCGTTACATTCTACATATAAACAAAGTGGTTACATAAAGATATTATTCTTCATTCCCATCAATGGAAACACATTTAAAATAAAACATGGATTATTTCGTGACACACCCTTGACTCTATCATCTTATCATGTACCTTTCCCTTGACCTGTGAAAAACATTTCAAAAACTTGGGATGAGCATAAAAACTCAGTATGGGTTATAAAAAAAACATGGAAAGGAAACATGAGTTCATATATACATAAGAATGAAATCATACTTTACCCATAAATCATAGGCACTTTAACATACCTCATAAAATCATGAATAAATCATAGAAATCATAAGACATAAAGGTAACTTGAGGCATTCATAACATTATTATGTAGGGAGTAACCCTCTTGGTTACGTTTGGAATACCCATCACAGTATATTCCCTAAAATCTCTTCAGAGAAACCTTAACGTTTCACTCCTTCGCGTTACCCAATGCATTGGAGAGCTATATCGGGCTCACCCGCCCTTAGTTTATCACGGAACCACTCGTCTTCATAATAATGCCCAAGAACCATAACATAATCGTATCACATAAAACATGTATAAAGGAAACATAAAATTTCCACATTTCAATCACGAGATATCAATACAACACATTGATATAAAAACATTATGAAAACCATTTTCAATACTAAAATAAAAGAAAAGTAAAACATGGTATTTATTTTTCTTTTAAAAAGAAGGTATGGCTTGTAGAGGAAGCCGAAACTCAAATAACGGTCACGACGGCGGAGAAGTCGTTGTCGCCGCATACGTACGACAAAAACATTCCCTTTTGTCGTTTAGTAAACGCTTCGTATAAAAAAGATTCCTTTTGAATAAACGTAAAAGTCAAAGGGGTTTATACACCGTATAAAAGAATGTTGTGTATAAAATAAAATATGCCTCAACGAAAGGAGATTGAGACGAAGTCCCATACCTCGTATCCGACCTGACCTGACCATTCTTTAATATCCTGAATAATAAACTTGAGTTAATCTCTACTTGCTTATGAATCTTTTTCATGTTCATTATTCCTTTTATACCATGTTATGAACATCATGTAATCAGTTAAGTTAATAATGTTCATTTTGTCGGTATTTGGTTCTTAAGTCAAAAATAGACTTCTTACACTTACATGTTGTTAATTTGGTCAAAGGTTAATTATATCCAGAATGGTATTCATGATTTAGATATCATATATGTCATATATATCCAGTATATACTTGCATTTATAATATTACATAATCATTTAGAGGTAAGAAATGAAATGCACCGTTCATGGAGACGGTAAGCCGTACGTACGCATGAACGCTACTTTCATTTCTATTTCGTATTTTATAGAATGGAATCATAATGATATAAAGGTATATTATAATTCCAATATAATATCATATATAATATCATAGTTCCATCCTTTATATGTCCCACATATGGTATTTAACGAATCAAATCACTTTGAGGGGGCGGTAGTCCGCACTTCCTAAAATGAAGATATCGTGTTCACCCATAATGGAAACCATAAAGGTATGCCCAAAATGAAAAAAACAGAAGCTTAAGGAAAACATAAACATATTATATATCATATATAAAAATAGTGACATCATAATGGCCACCTTTGAAGGTGTTAAATGAGTATTGAACAATCATCGTTTCGGGAGGCAGAATTTCGCCATCCACGGAAACCGTATGTTCTTTAACCATTTGATGTATTTGTGTGAGTGTGTAGCTCAAATATAGATTATAACAACATACTAGTATATGGAAGATACTGGTGTTGTTACAAAAGAAGTAAATAAAAAGATTTTAGGGGGTTGGAGAAGCAAAATAAAACAAATGAACATAAGAGAATGAATTACCTTTAAAAGTGTAAATCCTTTTGATTTGATTCTAAAGGCTTCCTTTGAAAGGATTCTGCCCAAAGGGAATCCACTAAGATGAGGAGAGGGATGTGGAGAGAGTAAATGGGCAGGGGTTGGCTGAGCCAAAAGCTTGAGGAGTGTGTGAAATGAGGTAGAGGTGGGGGCCTTTTATAAGAGGATAGGAGGGGCACTTTTGGAAAGTAAAGAAATATTACTTTATTTGAAAATGTGTTTCGGTTTCAAAAGGTCCCACATTGATAAAATTCGTGGATAGGTTGATAAGGCTTCGAATTCCACTCATCCAATCAGTTTTGGACATGTTTAGTTCATAGATTTTACATTATCTTTCCATTTTATTTAAATCGTCAAATAATGATGTCATCGCTGCATCATTATTATGTCATAAATAATTTAATTTATTTAATGTCTAAAAATCATAAAAAAAATACTATGATGTAGGAAATATTTTTATATTTCCAATGACTATTTATAATCAAAAATCTGATCTTTATAACCCCATGTAACAATTGTTTTTGTAAAACATATTATGTATGTGTCATTTTTACTTTTACATTAAATAAAAAGTTATTTAAGTTATTTCCCAACAAAAGTGGATCCATGGGGTCCCCAAGTTGACCCATGGCTTGTCTTCGTCGTCCATGACACAACCAATAAGGTTGGGACATGTTTCTAGGTCATTTCATATTATTAAAGCATTATTTATACCTTAAACTACACTAATTACCGCTAATCGCGATTAAAAACTTAATAAGTTACTATTCACCAAAAAATTATTTTAATCTCATTGAACCACATTTTACTTCTTAATGACAACCATGTATGTCAGATTTTCAAAATTAAATACACATTAGTGGTAAACTTTAATTTAACTGAAAAATCAGTTTGCTTGATTACCACTTAGTGGTTTCACTATTCATCAAAAATTGAAGTTTTTCAGAAAATTACCAAAAATTCACCCTAAGCTATATTTGATATTCCGAATTCAAAAATGAAGTCTATTTTACAAAATTAAAATCATATAAGTCATATTAATTAATTTAATAATTAATTCCCGCTGCCAGAGCAAATAGCGTGTTTTTACAAAACAATACGTATCAAAAGATTGACACCAGTTTAAGTCTAATTTCAAAGTGAAATTGATTCCAATGACCACCATTGGATAAAATGGTAAAAATATATTCTAATTTCACTTCAAAACCAATTCAAAACATAATATAATCATATAAATAAATTAGATTAAAAAGCAGTTTTGATGTAAAATGCAGTATTTTTCACTATTCATTAAAAAATGAACATTGTCAGAAATATACCAAAAATTAACACAAGGTAAATTTTGATGTCCCAATCATAAAGGATAAGTTTATTTTGACAAACATAGTTTATAAAATTGTCAAAATATAGATTCAAAAATGGTTTGCCATCAAAAGGAAGTAAAACAATCTTTTAAGAATATTAGTGTATTCCATGCATAAGATTGTATTTATTTTCATTTTAAGCCTATATAACACTATCTTAATCATTAATATACATAGATAAAAATATATATTATTCATTACTTACTTGGGATGTTACAACAATTACTCAATCTGACAGAGTGGGAAGACTTACATCATCTTAACACTAGCTAAATATAAGAAGCTGATAGAGACCTCGAAACCTCCTTCTCATGAATTCTATTTTTGCAACAATATATTAAATAAAAAGGTTAACACACCATATAAGTGGTGTTTTGGGTGTGAACTAATAGGATCATTATGATCTCACATAGTCATCCAACACCATGTACCTATATAAAAATCCAAACATGCACATCATTAATGAAAACATGGCATGATTAATAGTTAAATAGTTTTATATCTAATGAATGGAAGAAAATTTCCTATTTCTCCACAATTCAAAATAATTTATTTAAAAAAGTTACACAACATATTAAATTAGTTTAACTTAGTTACAACATGTCATATCAAATAAAAATTAGTAAAAACCAAAAACTCGGGTAACATCACGCCAAAGATCATTACATGTTAAGAAAGCTAGAGCACCCATTATAGAACATATATAATTAGTCATGTCAAACCCATAGGCATATTAATTAAATATCGGAAATATAGTTACACCACTATTAAGTTATCCCTCCAATAATTTCTATTAATTCCCTAGAATACAGGGTTAGGGGTGTGGTGGACCAGCCCATGAGTGGACTCTTCAATACTGTCAACAGATGAGGCATATTACTGTACCATAAACATAAAGACCCAAGGTTTCAAATGTTCTATTATTTATAAACCATTTCAATAATAAAATTAATTTGAAACCATTTCCTAAATCCATTTCACAATACATTGAAAGTATTGTTTTATTTTAACAAAACAATAGGAAGATAATATTTTCTTAAAAACATGTTTTTATAAAAATAATTCAATTAATAAATCATGAATTTATTTAATAATAAAATTTTCAAATCTAGAGAAGTCACAGTTCATAAAACATAGTCTAGAAACAAATCCAACTACCGCAACTCATGATACAAATGATTAAAATGTAAATCCACCAACAAATATGTAATGCATGGACAACAGAGAATTCCATAGAATAGATTAATGTATCTTAAAATCAATTCAACAAGTGAATTTTTTGGTGGAGAAGAAAAATGATTCATTCCAAAATTAACTGACACAGAACACTATAACAAATAAATGGTTAAACTTATTGGAGATAATAGTGTAAGTAATTGAGAAATGACCAGGAAGAACATAACCACCAGACCAAAAAATACAAAATTGCATCACAATGTTTATACTATGATCAATGAAAATGATGAATCATAATGATCTCATACCAAAAGAGACACAAAAAAATGACCACAAAGATCAAGAATAAAATGATGTGAACTGTAAATATATTAGGTAACCAAATAACATTGGATTCCACCTTGGTTTTATTTGGTAAAATAACCATCGAATTGAAATCATAAGATGCACTAGATCATTCAACCTGTGATTTTAAATTGTTTATGGTGTAAATAGCCAATTTATGGTGTAACAACCCAATTGCATATGATTACCAAAGAACACATCTCCTCATAATATAATTTTATCTAATTATTTTACAATGTTATATGTATTATTAATTTTTAAAAGAAATTATTGATAAGGAAATAAATTTTCCACTTGAAATATTTCATTTCATATACACCATTAATGGATTGTTCCCATCAGAACTTTATGTCATAAGTGTGTATAACTATATAATATAATCATTCCATCATAACTAAAACATTATTCTATAGTAACTCCCAAAACAACATCTTGATGACCAAAAAATAATTCTATGACAATTATTCCAAGACAATATTAATTTAATGAAACAAACATCCCCAAACATAAAGTCATTATCCATTAAAAAACTAACTCCACACTCAAATGGCTAGACACAGACACAAACAAAATAAGATTGAAATAAGGTAAATATAAGAAGATAAAGTGATCTTTCAATTATCCCTATGTCTACATTAATAAATGGATATAGTTCAAGATCTGGTTATTTTACAAATAGAATATGTATGTATTATTCAATATATAATATTTCTATATTGCTTCTACATATTATTAGTAATGTTTTATATATTCCCATATTGATACTTAAAGATCACAAATTATTAGGTTTATATTTTTTGGATATGGTTTTGGGATATTGAAATAATATTAAATGATGTAATAATTTATTTAGGGGTTTGTTTGGTATTTCCAATTTAATATAGAAATTATTTATGTTTCGAATCTCGCATTAATGCTAAAGAGATCGATAAAAAAAATCTGATTCTTTACATATTTTACCAATGAAATAACTATTACACATTCTCTAGGTAAGAAGAATTGGTTTTACTCTATTGTGTTATACTTCAAAAAAATATAAATGATAATACTAATAATGATGCAATATTTTATGTTTTTAGAGGTTATTTTCATGTAATCAATTTAATTTTATGTATATTGACGTTTAATTATTCCCCATCAACTAGATACAGATAAAAAGATAAATACAATCCATATTAAATGAGATTAGGTACATTAGGATTGAGAAAATGAGAGAGTATTTGACCATTAATGAAGAAATACACAATATTTATTTGTTTTATTTTCACTTGTTCACTATGTAATCATGGATGTATATTCATATAATTACAAAAATATCAAGTAATACACATTATTAATTAAAACATTTTATTATTATTCATAATTTATATTCCATTATAAATGGTTTCTAGAATATCCATTGTTGATAAATCATTTACCCATTGTCTCTATAATCATAAAACATGGAGATGTGGGTTGAATGGGATTCATAATTCAAACCATTAAAATCATAATTTCTTATGACTTAGTAATATTTAATTACAATAAAATGTATATTAATTAGTACAATCATCCATAATCTCCTAGTGAGAGAGTTGGCGATTAAGGTGCAAACAAATTTTTGATATTCAGGGGTAGGGTCATAATGGTCATCTCAACTAAACCTCTTACTTTTGAGATAGATCCCAATTCACTTAGTATGGATATAAATTACCTTGATAGATGGATCTGTGTTCTAAGGTAATTTTCATCTATATCGAACAAATAAAACAAAATACATTAAGAGGTATCGTGATACTTCTTTGATTGATCTCAAAATTATAGTTTAATAGTTTCCAATTATGTAAAATATTCTATATAAATTTCTTCCCAAATCATAATAATTCATCAAATAGTTGAAAACTAGTCCAGGATTTGGTTTTTTATAGTTATTTTTTTAAAATATTTTTATTTTTTCCTTAATTATTGTGAAAATATAATATAGTCATAAAAATTAGGTCACTAATACTAATTTGGATTCCCCACTAAATAAGGGATAAAACACAAATTTTTATTTTTGAAATATTATTTTACTAGGGATTATTTATAAATTATATTTTCTAAAATTTTAATGCATTATGAAATCAACGATTTTATGAGAAACAAAATGATTTTGGAAATTTTTTTAAGGAACAACTAGATCTTGAAGTGGTCGCATAACTATTTTTAATATCAAGATATTTCATTAAACTGTTTTATTTCATGATTGTAGTTGAGTATTTTTTTTAATCAATTATTTTTTATGATAAATTTTATATTCTTAGTGACAATGAATATGAGTGTGATTAAATACAAGAAAAATCACTATTTTTCATAAATCAAAATTTGAGTCAAAAAGGTGTCATGAGGTGTACACTACATTGATGGAACATAATGAACCATGATAGTGACAAAAAGAAGGAATTTGGAATTATTTTAACCCTTATTTTTATGATGACTTATAAAACAAAAATTAGAGTGAATTCTATGACACAAATATTATATTGAAATACCAATTTTTGAAAATAATCATGGTCGCCCATTGGAATTGTAGTATTACCAATGAGATACTAAATTTAAAATGGACCAATAGATACATTGAAAATAATATGTTATGAACTCTCTCATGGAATTAACATTCTACAATGAGAGGGAAGTATAAACACATGATGCAATGATCCAATATCATGTAAAGATTCCCAATAAACAAGAAGTGGTTTTCAATAAAATAGAACAACATGGTGTGCAGTTATATTCCATTACAACTAACTATTTTGAACCATTTACTATTGGGATAAAATAATAATTAATGATAGATGATGTATACCCTTTTAGATTTGAAAATTATGTGTATAATTAGAATGTATACCTAAACGACTCCAACATTTAAGAAATGGAAAAATAATCTAACTATAAGTTATTATTATTAAATTTACTAGAAGAAAGTTGATAAATCTTAATGAATAAATGTTTAAAGATATAAAATAGTTTCCTAGTTCTAATGTTAACCCTAGAGTAAATGATTTTCCACAAGGGTTTGAGTTAAAGGAGGATGATGTGAATATTGATGAATTTTTTTAACAAACTAATGAAGTTGAAATATATGTTAGGGTAAAAAATATTTTTTAAATAGATCGACCTAAAACATATTTAATAAAGGAAATTAATTATTTAATTAATATATCTATAGACAAAAAGACTAATGAAGTCAAATATTGATACTTCTTAGAGAACATTAATTTTTTTTGGGAAATAATACCTCAATAAAATTTAAAAAATAATAATAGTAATATAGAATACTAACATATCAAAAATAATTAAATTGAAGAAGTAATGGTTTATAAAAAAGGATAAAATGTATGGTTATATCTATAATTTATGTTTAAATCCATAAATTTCTCCACCATAAAGATTCAACCACATTTTTTAATTTAGAGGAACATTATGAAAAACAATAGAGACATAAAAAACATCATTTAAATCCAAAATCATGACCATGGTACATTATTTGATACTTCAATTATATAAAAACCCTGGTTTTTGGAGTTAATCATTGTGCTAATAATTTATTAGGACATAGTGTTATTTTTTATAAGAATAATAATTACATCTCTCTTTTTCATTCCCCTCTTATCCTTTATAATATTAATTTATCTACTCTATAAATTTAAATTCATAATCTATTATAGAAATTAAAATGATGAAAAATCCCTTAATAATGACGACGTTTAAATGGAGATATAAAATGAGGGTATATAATGAAACAATAAATGAGCAGGTATGAAATTCTAATGAAGTCATTTAGGTATCTAGGATATGAAGTTGACTTAATAGGGGATAATTACTCTATAACATATTCTTTTTGTCATTTCATATTATTTACATATTGTTTATAATGTTTAGGAACCTACCTCCTCATTGGTTTATAATTGGTGAAAATAGTTAGTATATTTATGTGGGATTAATATTTGGATAGCATATATTTTCTTGAAATTTTAGATAACCTAATAGTGAAAATCACATAGGAGATATTTTCTTACATTTCATTTCTTTTATATGAATAATGTTGAATGATATAGGTGCATATTTCTGGACTAAAACTCCTATTAAATTAATTATTGTATAAATATGAGTATTTCAATGATTTTAATTAATGATATTAATTCTTATAAATTTCCATTTATTTGGCTAATTATTATTGTTCATACCATGAGTTGATTGTATGAAATTTTTAATTCCCATTAATGATATTTTTCAATGTTTTTGTTTTATATTCAATCTTATACAATATTATTTATGAGAACTAAAGATGTGTGACACTACTAAAATAGTCTTACTTTTGTTTTTATAACATGATATTTTTAAAAATAATTAATATTATTAAAAAAAATTATTTATTTATTTTTGAGGACATTTTACATTGTTACCTACTATACATTTTATGATTTTTTACCCTTCAATTTCATGAATTAATATTTTAGTGAAGATCAATATTTTAGGATGATTTTATAATTTCATACCATATTCCAAGTGGTTTCTCTAATATTCAAGTGATAATTTTTATGGGAGTGTTTATCGAAGGTGGAAGGAATATTTTTAATTGGAAGAAGTTTTTGGATTGTTTTCCAGGGATACTGGAAAAATGGAAATGATAGTATCATTAATAGTGTTCCATTAATATCAATGTTGGAAAAAATTGAAAACAATTTAATAAATAAATATATATTTTTGTAATAAATAGGTTATGTATTTTGTAGGTTAAAACATTACGTCACTTCAATGATAATTATGTTAAATATATTAAAAAACTTTCTTAGTGAGAATATGTGGCGTTGGATGATGGATTTGAGAAAAATCCCCTAAAATAATTTCTCATATTAAAAAAAATATTAAAATCATTTAAATTATGGGATTATTATTTATATTAATGGTTTTCATAGCTTTAAATTTAGTTATTAGAGTGTGATACATTCCATTTTCATTATATATTATGGTGAATCAATTTCATGGATATTTAATAGAATATCATGCAATTTAAAGCAGTGTTTTTAGACTACTTTAAAACATAAAATTGTATATTTTCTAGACTATGGATAAAGAGAAAAAAATATGAAATCAAGAATAACTCTATTTTATTTTATCATGTGTGATGGGGGAAATGTATTCTAAGTATTTAAATCAAAAAATTTATTAATAATAAATAAATTGATGAATGATATTATTAGCAGTGGGAAAATGTTTTGATTTTTATATTTTTAATGAAGCATGATTATGGTAATTAATTTTCTATAATTTTTAGGATTTTTAAAAATATAGTTTATATCATTATTTTATGATATCATAATTTTTATAATTTACATTACCTGTGTATGGATTTTTTTGAATTTTTGTTTGAGGTTTTACATGACAATAATTAATTGTCAAAGACTGAGGGTTATTTATGTGTTGTATATGTTTATATCCCTCTTTAATTGAATGAATTTTTATTATTATTAATTTTAAATAATAATTTATTTAATGAATTATATTCTTAAAGATAATTTCATTGGATTTTATATATTTTGATAATTAAATGTTTTTATTTTTTATTTTTTTCTGATAACACTATAATATAGAATTTTGAATAAAAATGAATGTTTGAAAATTTATAATGAAGGATTTATATTCAAATGGGAGTAATTGGAAAAAAATTATTTATATCTATATTTTTTTATGTTTTATCCACATTATATGGAGATAATTAGATGAACAAGATACTCAGGAGATGGAGAATTAATATAACAACATTTCTCTTTTTTTAATAAATGTTTTATTGCATAATATAACACTTAATAAAACCTAGAATATATAGAAGTGTTTTGTATTTGGGAATCAGGTTCTTATCATAAAATATTGAAGATTAGATACAACAAGATTATTTAAAACATCCTTAACATACTTCAAAAATTCCACGGCTTTTTATATATCTGTGGGATAACATTGGAAAGACATATGAAAGTGGTGATCTATAATTTCTACTTAAGAAATAAAAATTTTGAAAAATGAAAAGAATAATAAACTTTTGAAAAGGAATATCTACAGGAATAAAAAGTGTAGGAACCATAAACATGAATAATGAGACAAGATATAACATGATAATCATGACATGGGAAATATGGAAACAACATAAAACACTTCATCCTAAACTTAGTTCAAGGATAAATCTACAAGACATCATGGTGGAAAAATTCCAATAAAGGGCTCTGGTCAACTCCCTATCCCAACATGATGTTTCCTGATACTAATCATTACCCAATGCATTGGAAAACTAATTAATTCCAAGTTCACCTATCACATTTATTTAATTTTCATGATTTAGTGTTCCACATTGAACATATAACATGGATTCATTAACATCAAAGATTATTCCATGATGAAGGATTGTGGAATAAATACTTGTAATCACCTAACCAAAAGTATATGTGCATAATGTTTAAAACCATTGATTGGAAATATGTATGGTATTCACTACATTATTGGTTTGGTATGGAAGATCGTGGTGGTTTTTTATCTACATAATGGTGTCGCATAAAGATTAATGAACATGAGTTGATTATAGAGAAAGGGTTCCCCTATCACATATACTCCAAATGGGAAAAATGGGGGCATGGAAAAAAATATCCAAACATTATAAATTGGAAATAGAAGGAATAATTTAATGAAGAAACAATAATGAAGAAGGGAATACTAACTATATTTTTGAATGGTAATAGTTGTACATAAATGATAATGGGAGGATTAAGGATATTTATTGGAAGACATAATTATTTATAAATCAAATGGAAATAATGGGTGATATATAATAACATATCCCAACATAAGAAAAAAAAGATATTTAGAGACATTATAAAATAATGTTCATGATAAAAATAGAAGAGTGGAAGATCCCTTATGGAATTTTGGCATGGTAACAAATTAGATAACTATCTATATTAGAGAGGATAAATGATCTCTCATTCAAATAAAAAATTCTTTTAATATAATACAATGTTTATAAATTAATGGAAATATTATCAATTGAAATTAAATGTAATTATTTCAAAATTGGGTACTAGAATTGAAAGGGTAGGAGATGAATCCATTACTAAATTTCATCACGGTAACATGTGTACGTAACAGTTCATATAAATTACTAATGAGATTTTAAGGGGTATCTAATCATATACATATCAAAATTACAGTATTTTGGATATTTAAGAACATATACTAGCAGGATCATGTGGAAATTAATAATCATAACATAAAGAAAGTTCTTGAATTAAAAAGAGAGTTCATGACCCCATACAGAATTCTAACATATTAACTTCCTAGGTACGGGAAAAAATGGGAGAGGATAAATTATATATAATTATATAAAATCAATTGGAATGTAATGTAGTGATTATAAATTTATTAATGTATAAAAAAATAAATTAAGATGCTAATTTCTAATAAGGTTCTTCAATTGAAAGGAGGAGAGGAAGGTCAATTACTTGAGTGTGAGACTCCAAATTCATGGGAGTGGATTCTTGAGAGGTTTGGGGAGACATAGGTGGACTATATGGAGTTTATATAATAGAATATACGTTCTATAAGTATTTATTGGGAAGAGTAATGGGTTTATTTAGAAAATGAGTGGTATTCCCTTCTTATTTATGTTTTCACCACTAAAAAATAAAACACCAAAAATAATTGTTGGTCGGAGTGGATACTCAAGAGGGGGGGTGAATTGAGTTCCAATTTAAATTTTCTATTAAAATATTGTCTATTTAAAATCCCCCAATTTATAAAACAAGTTCTACTGTACTGAATTTATATAGATTGTAAATGTTCAATTAGCTTCTCTAAGACTAATTAGGTCTCAGTTAATTTAACCACAAGATCAAACTAACATTTGAAACTAACCTACTGATTTACAATAAGTGTAAACACTTGCTAATTTAACTATCAATGTAGCTTTAAAATAGTTTTGTATTTCAAAGTAATAGCAGTGAAGTATAAAAGATATACGTAGTATACTTTAAACTTAATCTAATGATGTACAACAGATGTAACAAGAGGTTCATTCTCAAGCCGAGACTAAGTCCTCTCAAATTTATATAAATTTGATCCACACCCTGGATCGGGGTTAACAATAGTTTACACAACTGTCCAGGCCATGCAGGGACCTCTTCCACTGTTCTTCGTGGGAAACAAAATAGAGATCAGGCCACACAATGACCTCTTCCACAGTTGATGTGGGTAATCAAGAGTTAAGAGTTTTAGAGTGAGGATTTTGATATCCTCCAGTTCAGTGCAGAAGACAGTGTGTGTGTGTGTGTGAAATATATAGAGTACACCACACTACTTGAAAGTAAAAAAACAAATCACTTTGAGAGAATATATAAGAGTTTTAGAAAGCTCTAGTGATTAGTAATTCAACTCTGGACTCGTTGTATTCAGCAGAATTTCTTCTTAGTCCTTCTCTGGTTTTTCGATTGAAAAACAGAGTGTCTTAGTTCTTCTTGTGTTCTACATGAGTGAAAATGATCTCTTGATTCGTCGTGACTTCTTCAGTGATGTTTTATTGCACTCATACGAGTTCTTTGAAAGTCTTTTAATCTCCTTCTTGATCAGAACAGTGCTCTCGGGCGTATGTATGTTCTTCTTGTTGTATCGTCACACTTTTCTCACTTCATCACTTGCACGTGTACTTCATCTTAATCTTCCTTATATTACCCAAGTTCTGGAAGAATGAATGATTAACTTTTCATAGGAATGAGATACGGTTTCCTGACATGCCAAAAACTATCATTAAATAGTATTAATTACATTAAAAACATCAAATGTGACCGTTAGTATTATTTAAATAATATTGACAAAAAGTTAAGAAACAGTGTCACAGTGATTATGTAAACGGTGTCTTCTTCATGGTAGATGGTTCATGGTATGAGGTTCACGGTATGAGCTTCACGGTATGTCCATGTCACGGTTTCTAGATCACAGTGTCTCGGTCACGGTGAGTCCTTCACGGTGTCTGGGTCACGGTGTCTTGGTCACGGTGTCTGGGTTACGATGTCTGGGATACAGAGTCTGGGTTACGGTGACTGGGTTACGGTGTCTGGGTTACGATGTCTGGGTTACGGTTTTTCCTTCACAATGTCTCCATACATAGACAAATACCTATATTTAGAATTAGACAGTAATATGCAGAATATGGATTAAGCTTAATCACTAGAGAGTAAGAGACCTTGAATCATAAATATAAAGGGTTGATAATATATATGAGATTTGTAATCATGAATAAGACTTGTAAATAATAAAGAGATTAATTAACATCATAAGACTTGTTATCATTAAAACATGATGTGTAGTTATTATTGAGATTGAAGAGAATTAGAATGATGTGCAATGAAGATTGAGATTAATCAGTAATAGGATTTTTTATCATTAAAACATTATTAACACATGAGGAGTCCAATAATATCCCCCTTTTTGATGATCACAAATCATGTATAGTCAAAATATAAATGAAATTCAATATTAAAGAAACATATCATATTAGAATAGCATATCTAATTATAGTACTGACACTTGTAGTTTTTATCCCCCTTTTATACTTGTAGTTTTTCTCCCCCTTTTGGGATTATCAAAAAGAAGAGAAAAAATGAAAAAAAGCACGACAATTTTCATTAAACAAAGGGTTCAGAATACAATAAAAACATTAAACAGAAAATGACATCCCATCAAAAAGAAAACAGTATCTAGACTCTTCAGGGATCCACCTTGTCTTTGCCTTTATCAGCAGCAGGAGGTGGTGCTGATGTAGAAGAAGGGAAAGATGTGGTAGAAAAAGAGGGTAAGGGTAGACCTTCAAAAACAGATGGAGCCAAAGTAGGAGCAGTAGAAGATCTAGGCTGGGGTTGGTCAAGAATGACTGGCCTGATCTGAGAAAGACCTTGGCTGACTGACATGGCAGTGGAGGCTAAGGTAGGTAGACCAGGTCGAAGGGGTGCAGCAGGTGGAGCAACTATAGCAGTACTATTCACATGAAGATATTGCTTCAAAAGATTGATGAAATAAGTAATTATTTCACCACCATATTGTATAGAATTTTGAAAATCTTCCTTATTCTCCATGAATTTTTCCAACAATCTGGTGAACTCTGTATGTTTCTGAACATGTGTTTTAAAATCATGAGTTACCGGAGGGATTCTAAAATTTTCCACAAGATATCTAAAGTGATCTGTCATATCACTTTTGGAGAAAATCCGAGTGAGATAAATATCTATTTTCATATTGATCTCCTGTTGATCATCATTGGCTACCTTAGAATGAATCCTAACCAAGTCCAATGCTCGATCACTGTTCTTAACCACTTATGACAAAGAAGACAGATCCAATCCACTAAAGGCATTCTAATGTTCTTCCATGATTATGGATCTCAGTAGAGAATCATCCAAAATAGGAACAGAAGGCTGACCTGAATCCGGAGAAGCTTTTATAGCTTTAGATAGAACATTGAGCTGCTTGAGAACTTTTTACAGGCAGCTAGTGTATTCATCTGTAAGCTTATTCAGATTTTCTACAAGCTCCCTCATACGTTCTAGCATCTTGGTGTGTCTTTTTCCAATCTTCTCATCAAAAGATAGTAGATATGGATGAACATGAGACACAATCTCCCTATCAAGGAGGGAATCAGATGTCTTGGGAGAAGTAGCAACAGGTGCAAGGGCAGAAACAAGAGCGGGTACTGATCTCAAAGAAAACTCATTCTGAATGTTTGCTACCATATTTTTTAGATTTTCAACATCAGCACTTAGCATCTTATTTTCAACGCTGACTTCATGAATTTCTCAAATCATCCTTGGTTGAATATGAAATACAATATTTTCCAAGAGAATTTATGCATCTTCTTGACTTAGTTGAGTTACTGGACGAGGTTGAGAGGATAAGATCTTCTCAACTCCGGCTAACAGAGTCTCTCCAAAAACTTTCAGGTCATATTTAGTCATAAAGGAGTGATGATTGGGTAAGGGTTCAGGTAATGATAGAGGTTCTGGTTCTGGTTGTGGTTCAGAGTCATCTTCAGACATAGATTCTGATTCAGATTGAGGCTCTGGTTCTGGTACTGGTTCTGGATGAGCTACAGACTTCATTTGAAATAGAGAAGAAAGATCAATTCCAGTTGTAGTCACATGATGTGACTCATTCACATCATAAAAACATGGGAACTCATACTGAGTATACATAAAATATGTGACAGTAGGTTGAGAAGCTTCAGCAGATCCAGCTTCCATAATCTCAAGGTTTTTAGGTTTCTCCCCCTCAAATTGTGCTTCCCTTCCAGATTCATGAGGCTCATGAACATGATCAAGATCCATGGGATCATCTCTAATCTCTTTAGTAAACTCATTCCTTTCCAGATGAAAGGAGATTTCTATCCTCTCTTCAGCAGATGAAATATACTCAGGAACTGATTGTTTCACTAGCTGAGCTTCTAGACATGCTTATTTCTCAATAGGGAGATCCTCTTCAACCGGGTCTGTCTCTATGGTTGCTTGCTGATTTGAATCAGGAAAACCCAATTTTCATACATCATTAGGATGAGTTTCTGGATTGATATCCTCACTAGAAGCAGGAGCTTCCTCTTCTCTCAAACTAACAGAAACATCCTCTCCTTGAGGTATTCCAGTAGGGATAACAGCAGGGAAAATAGTCCTTTCTTTTTCAACAGGAGTTTTTTCCATTGGAGATATTTCAGCTTCTTATCTAGGTGATACATTAGCTATTTCTTCCTCTTCTTCTTATTCTTCTTATGAATACTCAGCCACTTCATCTAGTTCCAAACCAGGATCAGATAGATTCTTAGGTCTTCTTGGATAATTGACAGGATTAAACTTTTTATAGATTTGATCATTATCCTCAACCCACTTCTTCTTCCAGGGGTTCCAACTTATCTTCATCCTTCTGATGATTGGAATGGATAATCAAAAATCAATGTCCTCTAACTTTTCTTCATTCGGTCCAACCATCCCTTTGGCAACTAACATGGCTGAAATAATCCTTGATTAAAACAAGGATGTGGATTTGGAAGTGACTTTGATCAGCTTACAGATATTGTTAATAACATACATGCATAGATTGATCATATGTCCATTCTTCAACAGGTGAATCAGGAACACATCGTGATACTTAATTACAGCAAAATCCCCTTTTCTCGGATTAATCAAATTCTGACCCAATTTTAAAAGAAGTCTAGTTTCCACATCTAATTCAGCATCTATGGCCCTTCGCTTGGTGCTATTTCCAGTTAGGATTTCCAAAGCATTCTCCAGATTGAAGATATTAGAAGACAAAGTAGGATCTCTTTGGTAGTCTTCATAAACTCCTTCATGTGGAATTCTTAGGCATGCAGCCCACAACCTTGAAGAGAAAGAGCACTTCTGACCATTGATCCACCTTGTCAGCATAAATCATTCTCCAAAATCAAAGGAAAACTTCACATACTGATATAATTGAGATACCATGCTCGGGTAAATCGGACTATTTTGTCTACAGAACTATTCAAGCCATCCTTGTTCTCTTAAAACTTTCAAAACTAATGATTTTCTAGACAGAAACCATTCAGGGAAAACATCTTTTTCATGTACAACAGTACGGCTTACCATGTTTGGGTTTAGAGGTCCTTCAGGAGCTATTCGTGATATCCTCTTCTGCTTCTTAGAGCGGCACTTCTCAGACGAAGGTGAAGATGGACGCTTCATCTTTGGCATCCACTAAAGGTTCGGGCGAGAGGGAAGAGAAGGTTTTCAAGAATGATAAGGTTTAAGAGAGAGTTCGGCTAATGAATCGAATGAAACCCTTATGTTTTATCATTTGGTAATTTCAAACATCATAAAAAAACGCGGGAAATCAAATAGTAGTGAAATAAAAATTAACGCGATACAGGTTAAAATAAGAGTATAAATAATTTTCACGGTGAGACCGTGAGTAGGAATTACGGTGTGATAAAAAACAGTCATCACGGTGAGATAGTTGGTGGTCGTCATGGTGAGACAGTGACCATTCGGTGCAGTCATGGTGAGACAATGAGTTAATAGACCGTGATCACAAGATCTTAATGGTGAGACTGTATACATGAAACAGTAACTGTAAAACAGTGAGCATGAAACCGTAAAGTAAAGTAAGGAATTGAGTATTAAGATCAGTAAGATAACTATTTATGATTAATCATAACAAGATAATGTATGATATAGTCTCATCTTTCAGAATTAAATGGTTTAGTGAATATATCAGCAAGTTGATATTCAGTACCAATGAATTCCAAAGTGATATCACCTTTTTGATAATGATCTCTCAAAAAGTGATGTCTTACATCAATATGTTTTATCCTAGAATGAGAAACCAGATTCATAGAAATATTAATAGGACTTCTGTTGTCACAATTTATTGGGACAGGTCTAAATTGATATCCATAGTCTAGTAATGTGTGTATCATCCAAAAAATTTGCATACAACAACTTCCAGCAGCTATGTATTCAGCTTCTGCAGTAGATAATGCAACAGAATTTTGTTTCTTACTAAACCATGATACTAGCAACTTGCCTAAAAGATGACATGTTCCAGAGGTGCTTTTTCTATCTAAATTACATCCAGCAAAATCATCATCAGAATAACTAACTAGTTCAAATGATTTTCCTTTGGGATAGAACAGTCCTAAATTGGGAGTATGCTTGAGGTATTTGAAAATTCTCTTTACAGCATTTTATTGTGAATCTTTAGGGTTTTCTTGAAAACGAGCACAAATACACACACTAATCATAATATCCGGATGACTATTAGTCCGGTAGAGTAGATTTCCAATCATTCCTCTATAAGTGGTTTGATCAACAGATTTACCATCTTCATCAAGATCCAACTTACAAGTGGTACTCATGGGAGTGTCACTACTTTTTGTGTTATCCAATACAAAACATTTTAAAATATCTCTAGTATATTTACATTGAGTTAAAATAATTCCATCGTCATTTTTAAAGATTTTAAATCCAATAAAGAATTTGAGTTCTCCCATTAAACTCATTTCAAATTCATTTTGCATCGTTTTAGAAAAATCAGTACATAGGGAATTTCTTGAAGATCCAAAAATAATATCATCTACATAAATTTGTACAACTAAAACATCTTTAGAAATTAGTTTTATAAAAATATTGGGGTCATCTATACCTTTTTTAAAACCTTTAGAAATTAGAAAAGTACTTAATCTATCATACCACGCTCTTGGAGCTTGGTTTAAACCATATAATGCTTTTGATAATTTGAAAATATGATTTGGAAAATGTGGGTTTGAGAATCCAGGTGGATGTTTAACAAAAACATCCTCAACAATATATCCATTTAAGAATGCACTCTTGACATCCATTTGATATTGTTTTAAATTTAGATGTGCAGCATAAGCAAGTAAAATCCTAATAGATTCTAATCTGGCTACAGGAGAAAAGGTCTCCTCATAGTCAATTCCTTCTTCTTTACTATAGCCTTGTGCAACTAGTCTAGATTTGTTTCTAAATATGTTTCTAGATTCATCTACTTTATTTCTAAACACCCATTTAGTGCCTATTGTGAAAGTGTCCTTAGGTCTTTCAACAATATTCCACACTTTATTTCTATCAAACTAATTGAGTTCTTCTTTCATAGCAATTACCCAAAATTCATCATTAATAGCATCATCAATGTTTTTAAATTCATGTTTTGACAAGAAGGCTTCATGTTCAACCTGATTTCTAAGAGAATCTCTTGTCTGTGTCCCTATATCAAGATTTCCTACAACAACATCTAAAGTATGATTATTTAGAATTATAGTTTATCTAGTAAAGGTAGGACTAGAAATTTCAGGTTCATATATAGGTTCGGGTTCTATAGTAGCAGATTCTGGAATATGTCCATAACTGGATGTTTTTATAGCAGGTTCTTTAGATTTTTCATTAAGGTCCAGAATACTCAAATCCTCCTCAAGATTTTCAAGTGAGGTTTTAGGCTCATGTGGATCAGTTTCATAAAACTTTATGTGAACTGATTCTTCCACACATTTGGTTCTTTTATTAAAAACTCTATAGGATTTTCTAGTTAAATAATATCCTAAAAATATTCCTTCATCACTCATCGAAGCAAACATATCAATATTTTCTTTTTTATTGAGAATAAAAACATTGTAGCCAAAGACTCTAATGTAATTGACTTTAGGTTTTCTATTATTCCACAACTCATAAGGGGTATTCTTAAGAAATGGTATAATTAAGACTCTATTAATAATATAACAAGATATATTCATAGCTTTATCCCAAAAGTAAATAGGAAGGGCATATTCATTAAGCATAGTTCTAGCAATTTCTTACAGGGTTCTATTTCTTCTTTCTACTACACCATTCTACTGAGGTGTCGTAGGTGCAGAAAAGTTATGACTATAGCCATTGTGTGAGCAATAGGATTCAAATTCATGATTTTCAACCTCACGGCCATGATCACTTCTTAGAGTTTTAATCTTAAGTCCACTATGGTTTTCTACAGACTTGGAGTATTTAACAAAATAAGAACAAGCTTCACTTTTGTGAGCTAAGAAGTATACCCAAGTATATCTAGAAAATTCATCTACTAGGACATAGACATAGTGCTTCCCATTTAATCTAGAAACACTAGATGGTCCAAATAGATCCATTTGAACCAATTCAAGAGGTTGAGAAGTTGGGACTAATTTCTTTGGTTTGAAAGAGATTTTGTGTTGCTTTCCCTTTTCACAAGGATTACACACTTTGTCATTTGGAAACTCAAGTTTGGGTTAGTCTCTAACTAAGTTCTTCCTGGTTAGTTTCCTAAGTGAGTGTATATTGCAGTGTCCTAATCTCCTATGCCATAACCAGGACTCTTTATGAAAAGCATTTAAACCGGTAACATGTTGATTAGCTAAGGAATTTAAATCAACAGCATAAAAAATTTCATTTCTTAAAGTAGAAAAGACTAAAATATTTTTAGAATTAACAATATTACTGGAATTATTTTCAAATTTTACATTAAAACCATCATCACACAACTAAGAAATACTTAATTGATTATATTTCAGTCCATCAACAAATAAAACATTAGAAATTAAAAATGAATCAGTGTTACCAATTTAGCCTAGCCCAATGATCTTTCCTTTAGAATTATCACCAAAGGTGACATAGCCTCCATAAACCTTTATTAAACTCTTGAAACATGAGTAATCCCCATACATATGTCTTGAACATACACTGTCCAAGTACCGTACCTTTATGTGGGAAATCTTCTAGAAGGTTTCCTATGAAACAGTTTTAGATAGAGTATAATTTTGGTACCCATATCTTCTTGGGTCCAGACAGGTTAGTAATCAAAACTTTAGGTACCCATATGTGTATTATGGGTCTCATATAATTTATAGAATCAATAGATTTTGAAATATAAACATTATTTTACCTATAACCATATGAATAACTGTTTAAAGCATATGAATTTCCAGAACTAAAATGACTAGAATTTTGTCCGGACATAAGAATAAACCGAGTTTTAGTGAACTGTCTCTATCCAGGTTGGTATCCCAAACCAGTAGTGTATTTAGGTGAAAATTGCTTTCCTAGCATTTGAGATAGTGTATCCTTTCCATTTGTGAACTTCTCTAAGTCCTTTCTAAGTTTCTCATTAGACATTTTCAGTTCAGTGTTCTCCTTTAACAGTTGATAATTTTTCTCTTTTTCAATAGTAATTTCGGTTTTAACAGTAGTAGTGAGAGAATGATGTTTCTTTAATGATTTGTATTTATCCTTAATTTCATTGCATGTCACTTCCAGCATATTATAGTATTCAAATAATTCTTCACTAGTCAAGTTTTTAGAATTAGAATTAGATTCTGCATCATCTCTAGAATAATAAGAATTTAAAACAGGAGTATCTAAGGTTACCTCAGATGTGTTTGTCATGAAACACCTGTTTTCTGGATTATTTTCAGAATTAGACATTTCATATTCACTTGTGCTATCTTTAGAAGCAATCTAGGTAGCCTTCATAGCTTTATTGTACTTACAATCCATGTAATCATATTTCTTCTTGAATTTTAGCTTTGGGAAGTATTCCTGAATGTATCCTTTTCTTTTGAACTCATAGAAAACACCTTCATCACTTTTATCTAGATTTTTCCAGTCCTTCTTCCAATGTCCCTTATTGTAATACTTTCCTTTGTAATTTGTTTTCCTGAAAAATTTCTTCTGCCTATAAAATTTCTTAAACCTTCTGGCTATCTGAGCCATTTCAGCATCACTATCAGAGTCTGAGCTTTCACTTGTTGAACTGTCAGTTTGTATCTGAGCTTTTTCTTTGTTCTTATTCTTTGAAGCAGTAGTCTTGAAAGCCACTGATTTCCTTTTTGTTTCATCCTCTTCCTCTTTATTTACCTTGAGTTCTTCCTCACACATCATAATCTTACAAATTAGTTATTTGATAGGTATATCAGCAATGTCACATGACTCTTTGATTGAAACAGATATGCCTCTCCATCGGTCTGGTAAACATCTCAGTATCCTCATAATTTGTTCCTTTGCTGGAACAACTTTATCGAGTGAATTCATTGTATTAACTATATCATTGAACCTGATATACATATCAGAAATGGGTTCATCAGTCTTCATTTTAAAATTATCATATTTATTAGTATAATTATTTAATCTCATTTCTTTAACATTGGTTGTTCCTTCATGAAAAACACCCAAGGTATCCCAAATTTCAAAAGTAGTTTTTCAAGAAGAAATTATGTTAAATTCTTCGTCTCCTAGATCACAGTACAAGGCATTCATATATTTACAATTATTATTGTAGGCAGTCTTTGTAGGTTCATCCCAAGTTGTTCTTTCCGTTTCTGTAATTTTATATTGAGATTCTATAGCAGTCCAAATATCAAAACCCATTCTTTCTAAATGAATTTTCATTTTATGATTCCACTGAGCATAGTTTGTACCATTGAAGAAAGGTGGCCTGTTAGTAGCAGCACCCTATAGTCTATTTTCCAAAACTAGATTTTAGAAAGTATAATTAAAGAGATAATATTTAGAACCAATAAAAATTTAAGATCTTTAAAGATGAAACTTAAATCACAGGTGAAAAATAGAGTATTTCAAAAATCCTTAAACAAAAACAACCTCTGATACCAAATGTTGGTCAGAGTGGATACTCAAGAGGGGGTGAATTGAGTTCCAATTAAAATTTCTGTTAAAATATTGTCTATTTAAAATCCCCCAATTTATAAAACAAGTTAAACTATCGTGAATTTATACAGATTATAAATGTTCACTTAGCTTCTCTAAGATTGATTAGGTCTCAGTTAATTTAACAACAAGATGAAACTAACTTTTGAAACTAACCTACTGATTTACAATAAGTGGAAACACTTTCTAATTTAACTATCAACGTACCTTTAAAATAATTTTGTATTTCAAAGTAATAGCAGCGGAGTATAAAAGATATGTGTAGTATAGTTTAAACTTAAACTAAAGATCCACAGCAGAAGTAACAAGAGGTTCAGTCTCAAGCCTAGACTTAGTCCTCTCAAATTTATATAAATTTGATCCACACCCTGGATCGGGGTTAACAACAGTTTACACAACTGTCCAGGCCACGCAGGGACCTCTACTACTGTTCTTCGTGGGAGACAAAACGAATATCAGGCCACACAAGGACCTCTTCCATAGTTGATGTGGGTAAACAAGAGTTGAGAGTTTTAGAGTGAGGATTTTGATATCCTCCAGTTCAGTAAAGGATATAGTGTTTGTGTGAGATATACAGAGTACACCACATTTCTCGAAAGTAAATAAACAAATCACTTAGAGAGAATAGATAAGATATTTTGAATGCTCTAGTGATTATCAATGCACCTCCGGACTCGTTGGATTCAGAAAAATTGCTTCTTAGTCCTTCTCTGGTTTCTCTGTTGAAAAAAAGAGTGTCGTAGTTCAGCTTGTGTTCTAGAGGAGTGAAAATGATCTCTTGATTCGTTGTGTGTTCTTCAGTGATGTTGGATTGCACAAATGCGAGTTCTTTGAAAGTCTTTAAATCTCCTTCTTGATTAGGACAGTGCTCTCAGGAATATGTATGTTCTACTTGTTGTATCGTCACACTTTTCTTGCTTCATCACTTACACGTGTACTGCATCTTAATCTTCCTTATATTCCACGAGTTCTGGCAGTAGTAATGATTCACTTTTCATAGGTACGAGATACGGTTTCCTGACATGTCAACAACTACCATTAAATAACATTAACTGCATTAAAAACATCAAATATGACCGTTAGTATTATTTAAATAATATTGACAAAAATTTAAGAAATAGTGTCACCTTGATTATGTAAACGGTGTATTCTTCACGGTAGATGGTTCACGGTATGAGGTCCATGGTATGAGCTTCACGGTATGTCCACGTCACGGTGTCTAGATCACAGTGTCTCGGTCACGGTGAGTCTGTCACGGTGTCTGGGTCACGGTGTCTGGGTCGCAGTGTCTGGGTCACAGTGTCTGGGTTACAGTGTCTGGGTTACATTTTCTGGGTTATGGTTTTTCCTTCACGGTGTCTCCATACATAGAAAAATACATGTATTTAGACTTAGACAGTAATATACAGAATATGGATTAAGCATAATCATTAGAGAGTAAGAGACCTTGAATCATAAATATAAAGGCTTGATAATATATGTGAGATTTGTAATCATGCATAAGACTTATAAATAATAAAGAGAGTAATTAACATCATAAGACTTGTTATCATTAAAACATGATGTGTAGTTATTATTGAGATTGAAGATCATTAGCAATATGTGCATTGAAGATTGAGATTAATCAGTATTAGGATTTGTGATCATTAAAACATGATTAACACATGAGTAATCCAACAATAATAATCCATACCCATATTTTTCTTATGTTTTTTTGGAAATGGGAGTGTTTTTTAATATTTTATAAGGCCAATGGTAAAACATATTAAAATAATTCCCTTCCTTATGTGGAGGTGGGTCACACTGTTAAAGAAATGACTCCCAAACCTTAAAATATAATATAGTTTTTGGAGGATTCATAATGTATTAAAAAAATAAATAAAATAAACGTTAAATTACATAATATTAAAGGTAAAACTTTTATATGCTCGTGGGTTCCATTTATTGTAATTGTAACATCACTTTTTGGTCTTTATGATGTCATAAATCCCCAAGTACATCTATATGACATTTAATTTTTACCCAAAAATATGACTATCTTTAAAATGTATGAATAGTTATCCTCTGGATAATTTAGAAATTATGATTATAATAATAATAATTGTTTTTGATAAACAACATTTTAACTATGTCAACATTCACTATTAAAATTAAATCAACATTTCCAAAGAAATATTGGGTTTTTTACAATAATAGTTGTCGAACCCTTATAAAAATTAAATCTGACATCATAAAAATTATATTATCAATTATATTGGATAAAATTATTTAATAAAAAATCTAAAATATTATTTATTTCAATAACCCATTATTTCATAAATTCATTAATTGAATTTGAATGTTGTAAAAATATATAATTATGACTTTATTGTTTTAAAATTAATATCATTTACAAAGTAACAATAATTCAATGGAAATATATTCATTATTTTATAATAAATAATGTACATATTCATATTAATTGGTTCTTTATACATATCCCTTTAAGAAACAAGAAAAAACTCAAAGAGTGAGGTGTGTGATGGTTTCACTATCATTAGGTGGTTAGGCGATCTTGGATTGGGACATGATCTTGATGAGTTTTAACATCTCCCTTAAAAAAACTTATCATGTATATCATTTTGGATTTGGGATTTTTATTGGTCAAGGAAAAATAAATGTGATTCTATCACCTATAGAATCTAGGAAAAATGGGCTTCATAGGGTACGATCCAACTGGTTGAGGTCATCACTTGTTTTGTCTGTGTAAAATGGATTTCTTAAATACCTATATTTATAATAACTATTTTATCTCTATTAAAGGGATATATTATAAATGGTAATGATACATAAAGGTCATTTAAATCTGATTTTATATAATAAAACATAATAAGTTCATGTCTTTTATAAAAAAAATTCATAGTAATACATATAAATAATTCAAAAGGGGGTTTTAATTTTCAATAGTTCAAGTCATTACAATATTCCACCATTATGAAATTTCCCCCTTAAATTTTTATTTTTCCACACTAAAATTGAAAAGGGTAACTCTTTTTCATAACCTCCTTCAGTTTTGATATTGCTTCTTCAAACATCGGGTTTCTCCAAAACACGTTGATAAGGCGTATTTTCTTATTTCGTATAACTTTTTCTCTACTATATAATATCTTTATAGACTGATCCTTGTATGTATGGTCATTAATAAATGGTATGACCACTATATTTTGTTCATTTTAGGGTTCTAGTATGTACTTTTCTCGAGGGATACATGGAATTCATCATGTTCTTAAGATAGATTTGGTGGGAGTGCTAGTCGATATACCACCTCTCCGACGCAAACAAGGATCTCAAAAGAGTTGATGTATATTGGACTAAAATTTCCCTTCTTCCAGAATATCATCACATTCATACATTGATATATGTGGAGGAATATGATATATAAGACATCAAACACTAGGTCTCATCAATCATTGTAAATATATTTCAAATGTAGGCTATGAGCGGCCTTGATGTGTGACTAAATAGTCTCATCCTTCTATACCATTTTATTGACCATTTCTGGACATAAAATATTATGTTCCCAAACATAAACAAAAAATTAAGTTTTCATAATATCCTACCATAATGTGCTTCATAGAGGTAAAATATGATTCTTTAGTGGAAATAGTATTCATAATAGAACTCAGCCAAAGGAATATTTTCATCCAATACACCTTTGAACTCCATAGAACTTGCCCACAACATTTCATCCAGTGTCTAAATAATCCACTCAAATTTTCCATTATTTTGAGGATTATAGGCCACACTAAAGATCAAATCAATTTTAAGATCATGTTAGAAGACTATTCAAGAACATCGAGGTGAATCTTATATCTCTATCAGATACAATTGTTAGTGGTACTCCATGCATCCTTTCAACTTATCTAATGTATATATTTATAATTTGATTCAATAATGATTCCTATAGAATTCTGATAAATTGAATTTTATTTTTTGGATGATCCACAACCAAACATATAGTTTTGTTTCCCCTGGATATCATTGGGAGTCCGGTGACAAATTCCATGGGTATGTTCTCCCATTTTCAAGTTGGTATAGGTAATGGTTGTATCATCCCCTTAGAATTATACCTTGGAGCCTTGATGTATAATAATACCAAGAACATTGTTTTATATTTAGTGATTTAGTTCTACATATTTTCCCAAAAATAGTTCTCATTAATATCTTGATACATCTGTGTGCTTCCTAGGTGAATGGAGAATGTAGATCTATGGGAAGTATCACACAGTTACTTCGTTAACTCAGGATTTGATGGAACACATAGTCTTTACCTAAATCTCATAATTATTTATTCATTAACATTGAACCCTAAGGGAATCCATGTTTTATAATTTCCAATTTCTTCTAAATTCCCACATTATTTCTTTATGTATCATTTTATCCATTCTAAATGAGATGATCAAGAAATAATTTTGGAAAGGATTGATGATGTTCCTTCTTTTATGATTCCCGTGTCTATCCTTTTAAAATCTATGAAGATCATGTCCCACTCAATTCTTATTGATGATATAGTAGATATATCATTTATTCATAGAGAATATTCCAATTTATTATCCTTCCAGAGATGCTAATTAATTGAGTAGTAATATCCATCGATCCACTCTAACCATATTCATTTGAAAATATTCCACTCTTTCTATGGGAATATATAATTGGGACTTTTTGATATGTAAGTATTCTAGATTCTTCCCAAAGAGATAATTACACCATATTATGAAGTAAAATACCACTCTAAAAACAGGATATCATGTTTGGGTAGTTATACTCGTGATCTTTCAATTGCCTTGATGAATAGGCTCTGAATTTTTTCCCCTATTTACACACAACCCAATACCTTCATCAATGCGTAACTAAATACTATAAAAATATCACCACTTGTGTGAAGTGTTAGAATTAGGAGAGTGATGATCCTCTTGATCATATCCATGAATCTATCTTTACATTAATAATTACATGAAAAAATAACTCCATTATGAGTTATCGTGGTTAGAGGTTTTGAAAATCATGAGATGGTTCTCAAAAGGAACTGATAACATCAATCTAATCCTGGGTAAATATAGATATCTACACATATTTTGGCCACAACCATCCTTAAATTTCTTCTATATTTTATGGAAATAATGATACCCCATTTCATGTAATGTTATTCCCCATGAATGATACATCCTTCAACCATAACTATCATTTTTTTAATTTGAAAAAATATTCTCTTTTTACAAGGTCTTCATCATAGTGCTTACATTCTTCTCATGTTACTCTTTATTTTTGAATTATATGAGAATATCATCTATAAAGACTACCAAAAAAATTCATGTTAATCTATAATACATTATTCATCAAGTACAAGAAAATTGAAGTATCATTAGTGAGTCCTAATGAAATCATTATGATCTCATAGTGCTGGTACATTGTGTGAAATTTTGTCTTGGGGATATCTTCCTTCTTCACCCAAACATCGTAATATCTTGAACTTAGTTACACCTTGGAAATTTATTTCAATCCACATATTTGATTGAACAAGTCACTAATATGTGGTAGTGGATACGTATTCTTTATAATGATATTTTTTATCTCATGATAATAAATGCAGAGGTTCATTGACCCATCCTTCTTCTTCATAAAAAGGATTAGTGGACCCCATGGTGAAGAACTTGGACATATGAACCCTTTATCTAGATTATTCTATAGGTGTGTCTTAAGCCTCTAAAGTCCCACAACATCCATTCAATATGGATTATTGTATAATGGTAGTGACCCAGTTATATGCTCGATTGAAATTTAAACCTCTCAACTAGGAGAAAGAACATGATATTCCTTGAGAAACACATCAGTGCATTATTTCCCAATACACATATTTTCAAGGATTGTCTTTCTACAGACTAAATCATTTGAGATATATAAAAATTCTCATATGGAAATAATATTCATCCTTGAGATAATGGTCATAAATAAGATTCATCCCCTTCCTTTAAATTTTATAGAATTGGGGGATGATTCACAATACGCCTAGTGATTTCCTTCTCGTGGAAATTTATGATGTCTCTATATAGGGAAATACAATCCATTCTCATAATCGAATAAAATTACATGAAGGTAGTTTGATAATGTTGGTTGGAAGTTCATCCCACAAACATTGATTGGGGAGGAGTTATATAATTAAGATGAAATAATTTCTATTTATCTTTTTCACTAATAATTCTACTTCCATGATTTTTATGGTCTTCAAATAGTTCCTATAATATTTAATTGAATGAAGGAATGTGTATAGACAAAATAAAAGTTATGTTCACTACTCATGAAGGAATAGCTTGAGTACCTATTACCACTTCATTATTTGGATATTACATAGTGGTTGTGATGGAAATAGTTCTCCCTTGATTCCTTGGAGAGTGTTTGTTGTCTCTAAAATTCACTTGCTTAATACATTGAGTTGTAATGTGATCAAGTTTATTGATGTTGAATCAGTCAGAAATGTGGAAACAGTTGACTAGAAAAATCCATTCCTCCATCACATTATCTAGTTTCACATGTCTAAATTCTTAGTTATGTTTCCCTCCTTCCAACACTTAAAGTATTTCTACGTTCCCTTAAAGATATTTACAAGGTCCTTCTTCTCACACCTTTTACAAGTGGGTGGTTGAAATATCATGGCATTGATCAATTTATCCATTCTACTAATAAAATTAAAATCAAATTTATGTATCTTATCCCTATGATACCCTTTATGTTCACTCAACTTCATTTCATATTTTAGGGAACATTAGGGAATTTTCAGGTAGCTTTCAATGTCAAAGACCTCAAAGACTTTAAATAGACTAGATTTTTTCACACAAAAGAAGTAGTTAACCATGAATTCATGGTTAAGGAAAAATACAGATGTGTATCATGCGTGTATTTTTATGTTTTCCTCATATAACCTGATAGATTCATATTTCTACTACTTTATAGAAAGAAAATCCCTTTCTATTTTAAGTAAGAGAGTGAGAGGAAAATATTTATTTAAAAACATTTTCTGGAATTTTCTCCACTCCATCACTTTAATCTATTCCTTGGGATACATAATCATGATCGATATCCACCAGTGACCTGATTATCCCTCTATAAGATAAATATTCTGTAGAACCTTTTATTTCTCATAACATTGAATTATGGATAAGATCATCTCAATTGATTTGATCCATTGTTATGCAATTATGGCATCAGATTATCTGTTGAATGTCTATGGCCTTTATCACATACATCTCTCAAACTGAACATGTTCTCTTTTAGGTATATTTGGAAACTCTTATTAATCTAGGTTTCTATTAAGAACCCAATTCATATGAGTGAGTATCATCATGGGTTTTGTGATTCCTACTCCCATCGGGTTAGGCGTCTCGTTAGAAAAGTCATAAAATTGACTTTCACAAGGATTATTTTCTAGATTCCTCCTATTTATAGAAATTTTAAAGAATAAATTGAAAATTAAGGATGATTATTTTTAAATTATTAAATAGACAATAGGGTAATCTAATGAAATTATATGGATTCCTTGTAAATTACATTTTTTCAACTTGTCAAATTCTAGTCATCAATCTATTTTATCATTGATCTATTTCCTAAATAATATTATAATAAGAAATTTGTTTCCCTTAATATTGGTTCATAATTATATTAGAAATTCATTAAATCATATCCCTTGGGGGTTTCAATCCAGGTGCACCGTAAGGATAATTTTTGTGCACCAGGTTACCCCGAGTTAGGCATGGGACACCTTTTCTGAGTTTAGGTACATCTATGCCAGAACCGAGTCCCCTTGTAGTATCTGAAGTTGGATTTTTTTTATTAAAAGACAAGATACTATATATATATCAAAATTTAGCCTTTTTTTCTTATAATTAGTCATATCCCTATGTATTTTTCTTATAGTTTTCTAATAATAAACCAAAAATAACTAAAATTTTCCTTTGATAACAACTATAACAGCCATGCTCTTTATATTCATTAATACGTGACTTACTACAAAAAATTACAGTTAATACAACATTGAGTATATATATATCTAGTTTCATTGAGTACTAGGTACATAGGATAACATCTTCAATAGAGGATACAACAAAATTATTAAAAAAATCCTTAATATAATTCTAAAATTCATTTTATTATTAAAACTTCCCAATACAACTTTGCTACAAAAATAGAAAGGTATTGGTTATAAATCCTAGTAAGGGTATTTACATGGAATAAAATGAAGATAATAATACATTTTGTACAATGAATATTTATGGGGAAAAATAGTTGGAATCATAAAAATGATTAAGGTGACATGATATAAAAAGGTAATCATAACATGGGAAAGGTGTCAAAACATATAACATTTCATCATAAACATAGGTCAAGGATAAAATGAACGTATATAATGACGGAAAAATACCCATAAAGGAATCAGGTTCACTCCCAATCCCTACATGATATATATTGATATTAAAATTTTCCCATTTCATTTGAGTGATATATAATTCATAGCGCACTAGTCACATTCATTTTATTCTCATGCTTCAGTGTGCCACATAGAGCATAAAACACAGATTCATTCATACTCATAATTTATTCAATGATAAAGGAGTGTGGCATACATACATTCATGTCCCTAATCAATATTATATGTGCATAATGGTAAACACCCTGGATAGTAAATTGGTATGGAGTTCACCATGAAATTGGTTTGGCATGGAAAATCACAATGATTTTTTAACAGCATAACAATGTCAATTAAATATTAATAGATATGGGTTTATGAGTGGTAAAGGGTTTTATCATCACATATAAATAAAATTGTATGTAATAGGGACATAAGTAAAAATATTCCATCATTAAAAATTGGAAATATAAGGCATTTGGTAAGGATGAAATGTGAATAAAGATGATAATACGGACTATATTTTTTGGCATGGTAATGGGAGTATATAAAGGATCATGGGAGGGATAAGGATGATTGAATAGAATATCTAATTACTTATAAGTCTAATAAACAATAATTGGGATATTTAATAACATATACTATAATAATAATAATTATATTTAAAGAGATTTTATAAAATTTTCTTGATAAAAATAGGAGAGTGGAAGATCCCTTATGGAATTTTGGATTAGTAACAGCTTAGGTAATGGTCAAAATGAGAGAGGAAAATGATATCACATTCAAATAATAAAAATTAGAGAGTAATATAATTTTTATAAATTAAATTAAATATAATATATGGAAATGAAAAGGAGTAATTTCAAATGAGGTGATTGAATTGAAAGGATAGGATACAAATCCATTATTAAATTTCAGCATGGTAACAGTTGTACATAATAGTTCATTGGAAAGATTATTGTTAGTGGATGGGATCTCCCATCATAAAAAAATCAAAAGGATAGTATGTGTTATATGAAAAACATATCACAACATGAAAAAATGAAAATTAAGAACCATAACAGAAAATAAGTGCATAAATTAAATGGATAGTGGAAGATCACTTACAGAATTTTGGCATAGTAATGGCTTAGGTATGTACTGAAATGATAGAGGATAAATGATCTAAAATTCATATAACATCAATTTAGTTAATTATTATAATTTAATGAGAATATAAATATATTATATGAAAAAGATTAATTTGAAAGAATGTACTTCAATTGAAAGGATGAGAGGAAGGTCCCTTACTAGATTGTGAGACTCTGAAATTTGGAGAGGACCTTATTGACAACTTACGGGAACCTTTGGTAAACTATTGAGAGTGAAGAGAAGAGTATGGATGTTATCTATGTTTTTTAGTTAAGATAAACTAGATCATGGATTGGTTTATATATGAAATGAGGGGAATTTATATATTATTTAGGCTTTGGACCCTACATAATATAATATCGAAAACCAAAAACCACCCCATGGATTTTGAATATGGTTTCTTCAAAATTAGAGTGGTTATTATTATTTTATAATTCCATCGAATGAATATATTAAATTAATTCCCTTTCTTATGTGTAGGTAAGTCACACTCTTACTAAATGATTTTAATATCATAAAAAATATTATTGGTTTTTGGAGGACTCATAATGGATTTAAGAAATAAATAATAGAAACATAAGATCAAAAAATATTAAAGGTTAAAACAATTATTTTTTTGTGTTTCCTATTTATAATAATTATTATAACGCTTTTGGGTTATTGTGATGCCATAAAACATCCTGTATATTTATATGATATTTTAATTTTACTCAAAAATATGAATATCTCAAAAAATTAAGAAATATTCACAATTGGATAATTTCAACATTCAAATTAGAAAATAATAATATTCATTCATTCTATATAAATTTCAAAATATGATAAATTTTCACTTTTAAAATAAAATATACATTTATTTATAAATGTTGAGTTATTTATAATAAACATTATTCAATACCTTAAAATTTTTATTTTACTTAATAAAAAATATATTATCATTTATATTTGTTAAAAATTATTTAATAATAATATTAAAATATTATTTACGTAAAAAATCAATTAATTCATGGGTTAAAAAATTGAGTCTGAATGTTAACCAAAAATACAATTTGTTCTCTATTTTGTTAAAATAAAATTCATTTAAAAAGTAACAATAATACAATGCTAATATATTCATTATTATATAAAAAATAATGTACATATTCATATTTATATGGTATTTATACTTATCCCTTTTATTACTCCATCAAACGTCTTAATAGTAAGATGCTTGATGGTTGGACTTTCATGGGGTGGTTCAGCAAACATGATTTAAGGTGTGATCTCGATGAGTTTGAACTTCTCCTGTAAATTGTTTTTCCCAATATTATGTCATTGGATCTTGGATTGTTCTTTGTAAAGGGAAATGTCTAGTGATGTTAACTCCCTCATAAACTCTAATAAATGGGACTTATAGGGTATGATCCAACTGGTTGAGGTTATAATTTCTTTTGTATTTGTCAATTGGATTTATTAAAACCTTATATTTATACTAACATGTGATCATTGTTCAACGGTTGTGTTATCAACTGTAATGATACAAATGGTAATTTAAATCCAATTTTTTATATTAAAACCTAATAATTTCATGTGTTTCCTCAAAACATATTATACAGTAAGGCATTTAATTAAATCAAAATGGTAATTTTATTTATAACAGTTCAGGTTGTTACAATGAAATGGGAGAACATGTCATGCATGGAGAAAAAGGGTGGGAAATTTGGGTGATAAAGAATAGCCTCTCACATATAGGATAACATTTGAGGTCAATGGAGAGTTGAAAACCCCTAACTAGACAAACTTTCTAGCTGAGGAAAATTTATAGGTAATTATAGATAGGTCTAATATGTGGAAAATTGGTTTCGTGTGAAATTATAGTGGTCCATTGACTATTTTAACCATTACCTCAGTGTTCCAATACCATACCCACATCTTTCATTTTTTACATTTAACTTCAATGCATAGCCATGCCCCTATCATATGACAATAGAATTTGCCTACTTGGAACTTCCATTACCTCAATAGGCCAACTGGGATTCACCATATACATAAATAATTTGGTTTTTGGGATTTATTCCATTTAAAATATAATTATCTATTAATAGTTTTGGAGATGCCATTGTATATTTGTTTCATAAGACCCAGAAAATATACTATTAACTTATAAATATATATTAAATCATGTGTACCCATAATTTTGAATTCATTAAATTTTCCAATTATAATGATCGTGAATGTGATGTTTGAGATCACAACTGATTTTAGGATATGTGGTTTACCCTTTTCACAACATAGTGATGACTGATGTCAGTTGTTTGGTTGAGGGTATCCATTAGTGACTACATTAAGTCAATTAATAAATTTTCATGAAAATAATAAAATATAAAGCTACCTTAAAAAAGCAATATTATTGAATATATTTGGGGTTATCTATAAAACCTTGGGATTATTAAAGATTAATGTAATAATATACACTTTTTAGTGTATAATGATCAAACATTTTGAAGAATGAATCGAGGTAAATATTGAGATTGATGGTGAACAAGATGAATATTCTTCTCCATTGATAACATATGAATTATTCACAAATTATAGTTATATAATTGAGGTATGGATCATTATTTTTGGTTTTTCTCCCTCTATTTACATGACAAGAATGTATTTTTATTATATATTTAATTGGTTTAAAATTACATAGTATTGAAATAATATTGAATATGAATTTTTTTTTTCACTAGTTTTTTTATGTATTTTATCATACCATAGTTCAACACATAATGATCATTTTCCAAAATACATAAGCTAGAGATTATAACCATATTGGTAATTTTTATATGGCCCACATTCTTCACAATAAATGTTATTATCGCATGGAGTCCCTGATTCAACATTGAAATGTTATATTTTTTCATTTTAGAACACCAAAATTCATGGAGGATGAAATTTAGATTAATGTATCAGTGTTTGGGGGATTGATTTGGATGGATTTTTAATTTTTGGGTGATGGTGAGATGTTTTAGGACACCTAATGGTGGAAAAATCATGACATAATCCCTTTAATTTATACGAACTGCTAGTTTTCTAGAACTAGATTGTGGTAATCAGTGTATGGATATAATAATATATGTTTTAGTTGATATGAGTCATAAAAAATGAGCATGTGTTTAATGAAACAATAGACCTTGAGTCTACATGAGGACCAAGATCTATTTCATGTGAAACACCTAATGACATGTTGTGCAGTATGGAGAAAAAGACATCATGTTAATTGGGTTTCATGGTGGTTAGGGATTTGGAATAGATAAATATCACACATAGTGTGCATGAGACAATATTTTATATGACATTACTCAGGATCCTCAGTAGTGTTAGAGTTACATAGTCCCCCAAAACCCAAGTGATTAATCATGTTGTGCCTCCATAATTAATCATAGCATGGATATAAATGGATATATCACCTATGTGCCATGATTTGATGCCTACGAACCTAAGTTTAAATACTTGTTATTGTCCCATGTGAAGACTATGTGTTTTATGAAATGGATTCCAATGTTTTGAATATGGTAGAACACTATAGGGAAATGAGGTGAGTCCAACCTCCATGTGACCCTATACACATATTGTATACTTGTTGATGCACTTTCTACCATTCATATATCCTTATTTGAAACTAATATTTTTTCTAAGACTATCCTATATTGATTATTTAAACTAGGTATATGATGGTAATATTTATAGTTTCTTTTGAGATGTTATGACTTTTCGAATTCTTCAAATGACATGTGTCTAATTGAAATGATTGGTCCAGTATATCAAATATATGATGGGGTTTAAAACCTCCCTATTTCAGTATTGTGTGGGTCCCCTATACTTTTTTCACTATTAGATTTGGTAACCATCAAGACTAAAAAATTAATGGGTCCTCTATCTACAAAATGGACCCCCCCCCCCTAATATTTGGTCTCTAATAGGTAGTGGGTATTCCATGGGAGATCGTACCCCATCAGTTATAGATTGTATAATCAATTTTTGGGTCCTCTAAATGGATTCTCATATTATTGTATAGGTTGACGGTTATTGAAAAATGAAACTGTAAAAAAACATTATTCTTAATAATTGTGGATATGTCTATCCCCTTTCTGAGTTTCATGGTATTATTTATGATAATATATGTTATGTTTTCTTATCCCTATTGGTATAGGTTCATCTAACATCTTTTTTATCATTTGAATACCCCCTTTTGTTATTTATAGAAGCATATAGGGTATGGATATACTCACACCTACTTGGTATTTTCATACATGTGTTATTTCTTATATAGATAACATGAATCTTAGAGAAGTCTTTTGTGTATTATAGAAATACATAGGTTCATTGACAACGTTCAGTGTTCATACTATGATATTAAGATATGATCATTCTCTATTATTTCCATTTTCTAGTTGTTTTACTGATGGGACATAATTTTTTATTGGGCATGTATTTTACACCATTATTATTGGGTTTTATATTTTCATACTCTCATGTATTCCCTAGAGTTTATTTTATATATCAGAATACTGTTTATTTTAATCCATATTTTTATTCTTATACACTTTTTCATTGATACAGTATTGTTTATATATACATGTACATGATGAAAATTCCTCATCTATTAGTTATGTCTTGTCGAAATGTTTTCTCAGCACCTATCTTTTTGAATGTGGAAATTATGTGTTATAATCTTCTTTCTACTAGATAAGAGATCCATAGTTTGTTAGTTCATGATATAGTGGTATCATAGGTTGGTATTCGAGTTAAACTAATTTTGAGGATCTTTTATGAAATTAGATAAATAATATTTTTTGTTATTATTACAAAATTTAGGCAAAGGTACCCAATAATGGTTTGGGGACTAATGTATCTATTCAAGTGGACTCTAACTACTTTCTTGGAAACTCTGTATCCAATGAAACTATTTACAAAGAACAATTGTTCATAAAACATATAGTGATTTCACTTTTTAATTTAATTCAATTATTGTTTCATATCCCCACACATTCTCATCTATATGTGGTACATCTTGACAACATGCATCAGTACTTTGGTGGAGTCTGGTTACACTAACCCATGATGAGAGGACACTATAATGGATTGAATTTAATTAGGTTTTCTAAGAAGAGTATAAAACTTTATATTTTTTCTCTATTATTATTAGGAAATTTAATGGGAAATAAATAGTATATATGAATTTTTTAGATTATACCATGTGGGCTACTAACATGACATGTTAAAACAATTAAATGGTTCTAGAAGTCTCCTTTCAGGAACAGATGTTTGAGAGGGGCCTTCATTTAGATATACATGTAATTGTACCCTCCTTATGAAATCCTACAATGATGGTTTTTTATAGTAATATTAAATTATATATAGACCTATATAAAATTGAAATATATTGTAAATATCTAGTATTTGAAATCATGGGGATAATTTATCTATAACAGGTTATAGGTGTCTGTCGATATTGTTGTGTTTCTAGAGACCTCCCCATTACTAGACTGAATCACATTGGATTATGTCTATTGGATCAAAGAGTGGATCCATCCAACCCCTAGAGGGAATATTTTATTAATGTGAAGGGTGGTTTCATAAGGGTCAGACATTCATAGCATTAACTAATGATGAGGGTAGGAATAAAATGGGCATACTACCACAATGTAGGAATCATTGTGATCAAGGATCTCTTGAGAAGTGTCAGGGTGACCCATAGGGATGTGTTTCTATGAAAGGATCATTTGGAGCTCTGGAGAGATGCGCTACTAGTGTAGGATAATTCTATGAACTACTCTCACTACCTCCACTATGTGGACCATTATAGGATCATGGAGCTGGCAGTCTGTTCCATAGATAGCTACAAGCTATGGAGGATCGTGACTAGAGTACACGCAAGATTATTCAAGGTATAATATGTGTCTTTTATAATTTGTCCCAATTTTGTTTTGGAAACATGAATTATATATTATGTATTATCTATATCCATTCAGAAAGAGTTTTATCATCAACTTGTTTCATTTATATGTAGTTCTGGAAAAAGATTCATACTTGCGAAGATTATTTTATATCAAAAATATTCTAATAGTGCATGATAGTAATTGATGGGGTGTATTTATCATGGAACATTTTAATCATGATGATGAATCATTGTTAAATAAGTTTGGGTATGGAATAGTTATCCACAGTGCAATTCTTGATATACTTTCATCGTATCATGATTAGATTCCTTCATACATATGCGATGAAAATCATTTTTTTGGGAGTTGTTATGGATGGGAATGTAAGGCCTACATGAAGGAAGATACAACCTATCATACATCAATTGTTGAGTATGGACATTGGTGTAGCAGGATTTTCATGTGACTAAATTCAAGTGGAATAACATTATTCTATTTCACTCTTACCCAATGACGTTATGGGACTACCTTAGATGTGGTAGATTTACATTTTCATCCACATGAACCCCAACATTGAAACTACATCATTGGAGGAATAAATAATTCCAACCAAAGTGAATTAAGAGCTATGGGTGTACTTGGATGACCTTCAGGATAAACATTTTATCATATCCAGTGTGTCCCCATGGGGCCCAATTTTTTCATATGAAAGGTGAATGGTATCTTGGGTAATTATTTTTATCATCTCTCAAATAAGGTAATGATAAAGAAAATATATCGTTTATTGAGGATTAATTTCATCTTCATCCTGTTGAGAGGAATGAATTGGATCCCAAAGATTGATCTCAGGTTTGACTACCATTAGTATATTCTTCGGAAAGCTAATATTCTAAAGATGAAATTTCAGTCTTCACTTGGAATAAATGACTTCTTGGTGATGCCTTGTATTGTGAAACGTTTTTATTCTATGTTCATTGATCTTATGAGAGATATATTCAATTAATATGTATACTAATTTTTATCTATCTTCATCTTTGGAAAACATATATAATCTATGATGGGAAGGGAACAAGAAGTTGATTTTTATTATGATCGTATAAATAATATGGGGGATCTATATTTATCATAATATTTCTAATTGTATGTTATGAATTTAGGACATTCATTTTTATGGAGTGTCATTTATTATCATAATTTTATTCTTGACAATCTTAATATTGATATGTTGTTTACACGGTATGTTTCCATGATAGTTAAATGGTGGTAGAATTTTTTTCGATTTTGATTTACTAATGGAGGTCGATAGAAGAATTAACCAGGTTATTGTCCCCTTCAAATTCCCAAATATGGAATAGAAAACCATATAACCTGAATCGGTAGTGTGATATGGCCTTTGAGGAGTTGTCTTCATGGTTGAAAAGTGCACACTTTTTGAGTCTAATAGAATAAGGAATTTAGTACGTAGTAATTTGAAATTCCATGAGAGATGGAATTGGTTGGGTCTTGATATAGATTAATGTGGTTATTTTTTAAGTCTTGTATAAATAAATCCACTACAAGAAAAACAAATCCACTCCCAACTTAATGTTGTGAGTTATAGTTTTCACTCAGATTATGTGGAGGCATTATCTTATGTGTTAGAATTTGGTTGTTTACTTAAACCATATAATTATTAGTTTCCTATTTGGTTAGTGACAATTTAATTAAATATAGGGACATTGGTTGAAGTTCTTGTAGGACTATGACCTCAAGATAATCTATAAACCCCAGAAGGGAAACATTGTGGAAAATTCCCTGAGTAGGATATAACATTTTTTCCTGGTAATGGAGACATCTATATTGTTGGATTAATTTTAGATAAACCTAGTGGATGATAGGGAATAAAAATTACTTCAATAGATATTGGTGAGTCCTTAGATTCTTCATCATGTGAGAGAGATTCTCTTGGGAGACATCGAGTAAGACATTATACATTATCAGATATCCCTAAGAGATGCACCAAATGGATTTTATGAAGGACTAGATCAAGTCATCCTTTTTTACAGATGGATGATGGTTTTAGTTACATTTTATGATTAGATGATGATGGATATTAACACTTCACTTTTATCTATAAATTTATGTGTCACAATGATGTAAAAGGAACATTAGAATATGTTTTTATGGGATAACATGTGGCTTAGTGTCACTGAGTTCAAATTTGTGGTCTCACGTGCAAATAAGTAATGATTAAGCATTCAGATCTAGCCATATTAATGTGTAATCATGAGATACATGGGGTTTTTTGGAATGAATTTCTATATAATTACTGATTATGGTTCCATGTGTAGCTAGAGATCATGATTATATGTGTGTGGTTGTTGAATTATTCAAAACGTTAGTACACTTACTGTGAATATGAGATGATTTTTATGTTAAGATTTTAGTGTATTTATAAATGAAAAAGATTTTTTTAATTCATGGGGTACCCATTATGATGATATCCTAATTTGATACTCAATTCATGCCACAAATTTGGATGTTCTTGTAGTTGGAAATCAGGACCCAGTTGTGGATGAGAACACTGTTTCAGCCCTAAACCGATGCCCAGAATGAGTGACCTATCAAGGTGTTAGATGATATATTGAGGGAATAGACATTAGATGTCATAAATATCATGGAAGATAACTTCCATTTGAATATTATTATTATTATAATATTTTTCACTATACTATTTATATTTAACGTTAATGGCACAATATGGGAGACCCTATTAGAAACCATTATATTGTATAGAGAGTGGTGAGTCTAGTCGTGTTGGGATAGAGATTTCATAGGAAATGATTAATAACATACAAGTGATATATGATAATATTAGGATGGAATAGAGTAGATAAAAATCTTATGATTAGTGAAATTGAAGGCCTATTGAATTTGTTCAAAGTTATCATATTTTCCATAGTGGCTCCCTAGGAATTGGAATTTAGATATTTGGATATGAAATCAAGCTATCGTTGAGGTTAATTAGTACATTAAATATCCTATTGAATATCTTAAATTTTTCATACAACATTTAATTTCCCTAAAATTTAGATCAAGTGCATCACATCTTCCATGGGTGGTAGATGATGAGATACATGAAAATTCCTACACTTGTAATTGACTAGAGTGAGCTATAAATCATGGATAAAGCCACTATTGAAGTGTAACTAGTAGAGATTGAGGAAAAATTGAAAATTATCATGTGTGTAAAAACTATAATTATTCTTTTTGTTCTTTTTTTGTATAAAAGAATGTGGGAGAACCCCTAGAATAATGAGATCCAAATTCTAGATTAGTACCCCCACTATTTTGTATATTTGGTACATTTTAGGGAGAGAATCGTTTATGGTTGGGATAATTTAATGAATTAATTTTTATGGATTTAGTCCTTTGAATGTATATATATATAAATATATAAATATATATCATGGTATTTCAATGGAGATGACACATTTTTTTTGGGTTTCATGGGACCCTAAAATTAATAATTTAAAAATATTAATATATATATTATAGAAAGTGCATGTATCTGTTTTAAATAAATAGTTTTTCCTATAATGAAGACATCATGTGTGAAATATTAGAACATGATTGAATCCTTATTATAGTGTTTACCATAGGTGAAAAATAATATTAGTTGGTATCGAATATTTTTTAAAGGGAAACCATTAGTTTTTGTGTTAAGAGAATTAAATAATTTATTTTATTATATTTATTTTTTAACTGATATCCATAACCCTCTTTATGAATAACCAATAATGTAATATATCATGTTTTAACTACATAACCATAGGAGGATTATAGAGATGTAGTTGAAGCATTCTTCATTGGTAGATATAGATCAATGAGTAAAGTTGAAGAGGTCGAGGTGAACAGTGAAACTGATTAGGAATAATTAGTATTTTCTTCTTCATTTTTAGTGGATTCATTATTCACCATTGATCTATCTACAATCAAGGTATGTATATTTTTTTTATCCATACAATATTTATTTGATTAGAATTTATTTTTTTTGTTTACATAATTGTTATTTGATTATCAATTCTTTGTATTATACATAATAAGAATTGAGTTTTTGTAATCATATTGTATTTGTTAATCCTTATTTCCATCCATTTACTAATCTATGATCATCAAACAGATCACATTGGCCATCGATTCTCACCATCAATAATCATGTGCATTTCTGAAGCAATTTTTGATTTTCATCATAATTTTTAAATTTGGTCAATGAATCAAAACTATAATTTATATTCAAGCATGACATAAAACATAGGATCATGTATTATAAGCATGTTATTGATAGATTTGTGTTTTGTGGAAGCATTCGTATAGATTCACAGCTTTTCAATGATGGCCTATGTATTTATGAACTATGATGGGAAGCAGCCACATGATGAATTCCTAAGTGAGTGATAATAATTTTGATTTCAAGACACTTTTGGGTGATAATCGGTGGTCAGAGACATTCCATCTAGTTTTGTAATTTTTTTACAATCATATAGCAATAAATTATTGAAAAAATGGTCAATCTGTATTTTTCATGATTTCTATGCTTGACTTCCATTGAAAAAAACAACTACATACCTTATTGTACGGTAGAAGAGACACAATGTTATTTTATTTCCATGGTTTATAGGGATTTTATTGTGTTCAGGATAAAATATAGTGTGTTGATTTCTACACACCAGGTCCTAACTACACTTTTCACATAAAATGTTGTGGTCATAAAAAAAAGGTCAATTTAAGGACTAATCATGTGGTTGTACATGAAAATACAATCTACATGCTAGGAGTACGTGACAATGACATGTGGAAGACATGCACATTGTGTTCCCATGTGCAAGAACTATATGGTATTACATTTCTTCCCAATCCATGTTTATGGGTTAGAATGCCTATATAAAGAGGTGGGTCACAATCTGTGATAACCCATGTACAAGTTGTATACATCCCCCATCTACTTTTACCTTCTGTATATCCTTAATTGAGACTCATATTTTCACCCTAAAGTAACTTATAGTAGGTTGTTTTACACATGGGATGTTATAGTATTCTTCTTTTTATCTTTTGAGATGTGACATGGGGTGTTTTGAGCGCGATTCCTCTTTTGGTAATACTTGAATGATGACAGTGATATGGTCGATTTATCAATGAGATGCAGCATTTGGTTTCCCCCAATTACACCCGATTAAGGGTCTCCAATAATCCATACCCATGTAGTGTTAGAAAAATTTATAAAATATATTTTTTTCTAAGAATATTTTTTCTATAATTCACTGAATAAACAACAATATCTTTAAATGAATCTTGGTATAATATTATGATATTATTATAAAATTTTGACTAATTTATCCTAGATTTAAAATTTTGATGGGGTATGAATATAATTAATTCCTTTTTTAAATAAACATAAACATCATATATAAATTTACATATATATTCTTAATAAGAATCCAAAATTTAATTTTTATACTTTATTGAACAAAAACAATATGTTTCTTACAGAAATGATATTTATTGATTTTATTGATAAAATATTATAATTTAATTATATATCATTTAGGTGTATTATTTTTTAAAATATACATAACATTTTAAATCATCAGAACCATATTAAATTATGGTTATTTTTATGTTTTTTGGGAAATAAAAATTATTTATTGGATTTTGAAAATATATATTTGTATAAAATTTTCATTTATATTTTTAACAATAATAAAGTAAAAAGTCCCATAATAAATTTAATTATATATAAAAATTTAACTAATTATTACATTTAATATTTATAAAAATTATTAACATTTAAATCTACTTTATATTGGGTTTTATATAAATTATATTTGTATCCTTAGAACGCCTTTTTATTAAAAATGTATCAATGTGCATAATGATTCTCCATTTTAGCTAATTAAAATAACCTCAAATGATAAATGATTTAAATTAAAATTTAATTTTATATATATATCTATTTATAAATTTAAATTCATATAATGACTATTACAATTCATATAGTTAGTAAAAATTCAAATTTTCATAGAAAAATTCATTTTTCAAAAAATGATTTCTGTCACCCTTGTGCAATTTGTTTGAAAATAAATTCCACCACATATTAGACTATAATATTATTGAATATATTCCTTATATCTAATAAGAATAATAAATATCATCTAATATGTTAAACTTAAATTTTTATCTTAATCAATATTAAAATGAATAAACATTAGTGACAAAGGTAAAATTTGAAAAAAGTTAAAGTACGTAACCTTAAAGGTTGAGAGAATATAATATTTAGAAAATGTTTCTTTAAAATGATAGTAGTTTGGATCATAATTATAACTACACAAGAAATAAATTTAATAATTTGGAAGGTACTTGTACTGAGAGTTACTACGTTTTATTTAACAGTTTTATGTATTTATAGGAATGTCACTCCTCTTACCTTATAAAGGGAATCAACTATCCTATTTTGAAACCCCATTTTTTTATTCAATCCCTATATAAATATATACATAATCCTATAAAACTTTTCAAGAGTCATTAGATTGACCAAAAATCCAATATTGGTAGTTTTTATGTATAATCTTATAAAGGTGTCCTAAATATGGGGTATCATTCTTAATCGAGCATATATATATTATTTCTACATCCAATTCCATAAAATCATACTCAAATACGATTATATATTATCATTTTAATTATTTTAATATGAAAATTTTATTATGTTATCTGTTATTACTTAATTTCATATCTACTTCCATAAATTAGGAAATGAAACAATCATTTTTTTGAAAGGAAAACTACCACCTCAGGAACTAAGGAAAGTAATTTTCTATAATTGTCACATGCGGTTTTTCATGATTATTTATTTAATGTTTATTTATGATAATGATTAAATATTAATAAATTTTTGGTATTTAATATACCATATTCCTTCTTATATTACAATCCTTTGAAATATGATAACATCGTTATTTCTTTGCGGTGGACTACCACCTCACGAAGTGATGTGAATCATTTTTCATTACAACATAACATGGATGGTATATGTATGTGTATTTATAGAATTAATATGATATTTTTTATATAGTTATAATTATTTAAATATAAAGTTACACAAACCTTATTTCTATCATGATTGTCATGAAAATAAAATTTTACTCATGATTACATACGACATAAGATCTCTATGATTGAAACATAGTTCATTTTTAAAAAACATTCTTTAGGGTTTGATTATAAGGATTTATTTATGTAAAAAAATCAACTTATTTCATGATTATTATTTTAGTCTTGATGGAATAATGAATCCTTTGACAAGAGTCATAACAATAATTTGTTGTTAAATTATGAATCGGGCACCCTAAAAACACCTCATGATGACATGAACAATTATGTAATTAAATAAATAAATACATAAATTATGAAAATGGTATTTGTGTAAGGGATTAATCTTGTAAAAGGATATTAATAAAATAAATAATTTTTATAAATTTATTATTAAGGAGATAAAATACATCCATGAAATTGCCCAGACCTGAGGTAAGAGTTTTTGTTTCAACACCTGACAGATCTTATTTTATGAACGTGATTTATTTTATATTATAAATAAATAGTATAGTTATGTAATATATCATTATTTATTTGTAATTTTTTATATTTTATGTTAAATTGTACAAAAATAATTCATGGGTCATATAATTCAATAGTTACTATCGTGGTTACTGTTTATGCTTCAATAAAATTTTAATTAGGATTTTCGATGCTTGAATTTCCCATTGGAGGAAAATATATTATCATTAACTAATAATACATAGTAATTTTATTGTGCACCAGTATATAAAAAATCATATAATAATAAAAAAATCTATTTAGTTCCAACTTTAAATTCTTAGGTAAATTAGTTTATGAAATTTCGACATTATTTCTCCCTTCTTTCAGAGACTGTTCCTATTTTATGGCCATGATATTGATAAGATCATTTCAAAAAAGTTTTAAACATATTCTATTATTTTTTATAGTAAAATTTTATTAATAATAAAATTTTAATATATTATATTGAAATGAACATTATTTTCATTTTCCAAATTAGTAACCTTTTTAAATTTTTACTACAGTGTAAAAGGATTGTTTCATTTGACATATATAGTGTACAAGGAATTACCATCTATCCTGATCACTCTAATAATTAATTATTATAATATAATATTCCTTTAATTTTTTAATTATATTATTTATATAATATTTTGATTCATTTTTTAAATTTTTATGAAGTGACCTAAAATTTAAAAGTTTATTTTTCTAAAAATAATAATTTTTATAATCTTTTGACTGGTTAATACATGAATTATGTTTTTCCCTCCATGTCTATTATGAAAATTTTTATATGATAACATGGGACAATATTATGAAACCCATTTAATTAATTGATTATTTATTGTGTTTATTAATTATGAGTGATTTCCATTTTTTAGAACCGAATAAACAACACACAACCAATATTTTATAATTTTATAATAACACCTTTCAGGGGTGAGTGTGAACCTTAATATAAGCCCACCAAATTCAACCCACCAAAAAAATAAGTCATCATCACCAACAACAGTATTCATGAATCTTGCCTGATGATTTTCAAAATTCAAATACAAATTCAAATTCAAAAAAGATATCAAATGGATTACGGACCACATGCCACTGTGTCACCCAAGAAACCAACCCTCGAACACCTCACCACTGTCATCACTTCACCAGCATCATTCATTAACATGAACCACCATCATCATCTCGCTAGAGATGAACACCACCAAACTATCGATAATCGATTCTTCTTCATCGTCCACCTCCCGACACTTCCAGTTCAGATTCACATCTCAATGAACCTTGAATACCAGCACACTACTCCACCTCAAAGGGAATGGTAGAATCTGGATCCAGAGTAGAGAAAATAGGGGGAACATGATGAAAATGTACGGATATGGAACCACCAGAGATCATTAAAACCCATCAACCCACTGAAAAACATCACCACTTTTCTGTTGTCGTCCTTCCTTCACTACACCAGAAAAAAATCACTAAACCCATAAAAACCAACCATTGGAACATTCCAAACACATACCATCATTTTTTATGAAGATAAAAGACCAAACTCCTCTGAAACCAGAACTTGCAAAACCACATCACCGTCAAGGTGGAATAGTCCAGAAAAATCATATGGCTAAAAATCAAGCAGATCCTAAAAAAACAGAAAATGTCAAAAAACACCTAAGCATCCAAAGATCCATACCATCATTCCACTATCACCATACCAACTTGTCTACATCACCATTTTATTAGACCATGATAAGGCTTAGTATGACAGTAATGGTGGGAAGAGAATATGAGCAAAGAAATAAATTTCAGCTGGAAGAGGGAAGAGACAAAGGTTGAACCAGGGTGAGGAAAACATGAGCAAGTCGGAGGCATGAAGAAGAAGGAATGATCTTCGAAACCTCAGAGAAGGAAGAATAAGGGAGAAACATAGGGGGAAACCTAAGATGAATGATGAAGATTCCCTTAGGAGAGGAACCGTGGGGAAATGATATGATTTTTTGTGATTAGAAATGAGCCTTTCATTTTATGATATCATCATATGAATCTGAATTACAATTTATTCTTCATTAACATTTTTATTTTCATACTTGGATTATTATATACCAAATTTTTCTATTTATTTTTAAATTTTATCCCTTATGGTTTTAAGTGCTCAATAAGAGTTGGGAGACTACTATGTGGAATTAAAAACTAATTTTGTTTTTTTTGTTTTGTTTTTTTCAATTTATGTACCTACTATTCGAAATACACTAAACCACCGCATCATTGGTTTGTATTTAATGGATTTTTATGTTAAAAAAACTTCTAATAACATGTGATAAGGAATTGGGTTACTGTTTTTAGTATCAGAATAATGGATAAGTAATAATTTAGAAACTAGGATGAGATAAATTCAATTAAAACCTTAAGTATTAGGATAATGATATTTTTTATTATAGTAAAAATGATATATTTTTTAGCAGTATTGAGTGAGTTGATTTTGAGAAATTATATCATTTCTGGATAAAACATGTGGATATGGATGTGACAGAATTTTATCTAAGTATAATAACTATGAAAATGTTGTGTGGAGCTAGACTCGATCATCACACAATTCAAAAGAATCTGTCTTTAGTCACAAATATTTTGTTACTCCCTGGGATATTCATTGGAAATTGAAAAACTTTTTATGAACTATAATAATGTACTTGAAAAAAAATCACGTTAGAAAACATGTAAGGGAACATTATGATTGATAAAATATATTGAAACATAGAGACTCATAATATTGGATATAAAAAATATTTAAAAGTTATACAAACCATTTTTTAGTCTTCCCATTTGTATGTTTCTTAGTTAATATATTCCCATAAAATTTCCTACATTTTTTTAAAGGTAGTAAATTGTAGAATGCATGAAACAACCACTCTGATGGGAAATATGATGATTTTATTAATGGCATGCCTAAAAATGGGAAATTAATATATAAATATTATTGTCATTTCAAATGAGATATAATTAATTAAGACTAAAAATGGTAATATAGTTTAATTCAAAAATATATAAAATAAGAGAAGTGTTTCATTTAATGGATGTTCTTATTATAAATAAAATAAAGAAAATAATTATCATGTTCCTACATTCGATAAAATTGGGAATATTCACAATAGATAATTCCATAATGTAGTAGGAAAATTCATTATTTATGGAAGAGGAGGGAAAAATATTTATATTCACCAAATGAAAATGAAGGGTCTGACTAACAATACATAGGGAAATTAATTTCAACATAATGCACCATAAACAATTCGATATTTTATACATATGGAACTTGGTAACTATCAAATTCAATCACCTATTCTGTGGTTTAATTCCCAAGGTCATATGTAATGAAATTCATTTAATTGGAAGGATAGATGTGATTAGGTGTTAAAATTTGAGAATCATGCTACTTAAGTATTTTAATCAATGGTATTCCAGTTATAATAATCATTAAACATCAAAGGATATTTATGTAGTTATTTTTCAACAATTATTTCCCTTAGTATAATCAATAGAAAAATGACATAGAATTTTTATTCAATTGTAAGTTATATTTATTATAAAAATAAATGATCAAGAGAAGGATAATATTTTACATTTTCTTGATGATGAGGTAATTATAATCAAATATGTTTTTTATTTTGTGTAAAAAGTTGTATATAATACATTTTTGTTTAAATAAATATTTTATTATTAAATTTATTTTCAAGGTGTTTATCTTATTATTGGGAAATGTTTTCTTGTGATATGATATATGTATATATATATATATATCCTATAGGATTAAAATAATTGATTATTTTTCAAGAATTATATTATGTATTTATATATATGTGTTAAAAGGTATGATATTATAATTGAGGTTTAAACATTTTATCATTTTTAATTCATTTAATTATTTTGGATATAAGGTTATTTATTTATGGAATGATAAATGTTAATAATTTATATATTTTTTCAAATTTCTTAGATTAATATGTAAATATTGATTTTTGGTATTAACTTACCTTTTGTTAACCATTAATTGGTTTAGAAACGAATGGATGATTAGATTTTTACTCATTTATAGATCTCATGTGTTGTGAAGTTAATTTCTTACCTTTATGAATGAAAAAATCATCATGAATACTCCTTTTTTGGTGAAAATATTAGATTGTGGATAATATTTATGAAATGGTGAAATGAGACTTATCAAGTAAGTATAATTCTATATGATCTTAGTCTTGATGGTAAGTTAATTTCTCAACCCTAGGGAACAAGATATTGTAACAAAAGAATTTATCCTTTTGCATTCATTTCCATTGAATCTATTTTTTCTCACTTGATCATATTTTGGATTTTTAATTGTGTAGTTTCTCATGAATATTAAAACTCAAATGATCAAAAATATCTATCACTCTCAATTATTATTTACACTTTTCTTACATGTCTATAATTTCACTACCTGAAATAATTTCCTACATAGAAACCAATATATATATTATTCAATATGAACATTTTTCTTCCCATTCTCATTTATAAAGAGGAATTATTATTAAAATTTTATATGATGTGTTTTTTCTCACAATGAAATTTCTAAAGGAAACCCCTTGAATATTAATAATGAGGTAAAAATGGGATGATGAAATTTATTTAAAGGTGGTAAAATGTAACAACCAAATAATTTTTATAGTATTTAAATGTTTTCTAGTGTATTCAATATGAAACACTATGTTTAAAAGAACCACAATATAAGATTAAAATATTATAATATGAATTTGGCCGATTAAAAAATTCAGTTAAAATTTTATAATATTAACATTATAAAGCTTTCTGAAATATAAATAATTGTCATATATAATATATTGGAAAATTCTTAATTTTGACACAATTTTTATTAAAGTTATTTTATTCAATAAAAAAGTTTCCTTCAAAAATGATTATGGTTTGTATTTGGGAGAAAATATTATAATTAATTTTTTAAAAATTTGGAAATTTTATTTTATATAATGAAATAATTTTTTTAAATACTCATATAAATATTATCTTTTGGATAAATTTATGTATTTTTCTAAAAATATTTAATTTGTTGTGAAAAATGAAAAATAATGATTTTTATGAAAATTTCATTTCCATTAAACAAAATAAGTAATATAAATTTTCAAGTATTATTATAATTTTATTTCAAATTTAATAAGAATTATTAATTAATATTTAATACAATTAATTTTACTTAAATCATCTTTACTTTGTATTTTGGTAAAAGATTATTTTCTACTCTTTAAAAAGCATGTTTTCTAAAAACTATTTTATAGTGCATAATTTTTCCCAATTTCAAATGAATAAAACAAACCATAATGATGAATTATTTAGATTAATTATATAATATATATATATATATTATTTTATATAATGAATATTACTTGTCATAGAGATAACGTAAAATCATTTCTCCTTAAAAACTGAATTTTTCCGAAAAATAATTTTATCGCACTTTATTATATTATTTTAAACTATATTTTACCACTTATGAAATTCAAATTTAGTACAATGGATTATATATATGTATTAAGAATAATATATATTATATAATACTGTCAACATATTTTTTGGTCTTAATGAACATTAAAAACAATTTAAAAATAGTTACTGTGGTAAAAATTTTAAAAAGGCCAAAGTGAGTAAACGTATAGTTAAATAGAATAACATGCATAAAAAATGTTTCATTTGAATTTTTTTGGTGTTTAAATTCATTATATTTTCCCTATTCATTTTCCTTTCAATTTTGGAGGCACTTGAATTGAGATTGACTTCCCATTATTGAATTTTTCTCTATTTATTAGAATTCTACCTCTCCACTATTATAAAGGGGAATCATCTCTCATATAAAATCCACACCTCCAAAAACAACTTATTTTGAACAATAACTACAAAAATATCCTTCCCAGTTCCCTCTCCATGTCTTATAGTCAATTCTATAATTGAGAAACATATATAGGGAGAATTTAGTTTAAATTATTACTAGGTGATCCAAAAGAATGGTATCGTTTTTAACTGAGAATATTTATTTTAATTATATTCCCACTTATGTAAAAAATTACTCAATCATGCCAATATAATAGTGTCACTACCTACTATATATAATATGTTGTTATATTAATTTACTAACTTAAATCCATATAAACTTTCTTGAAATATGAAATGAAACCATTATTCAAGAGTACAAAAGAATATATCCTCGTAAAACAATGTTACTCATTTTATATCATTTTCTCTAAAATATAATCATGATGTTAGATTTAATGATTAAATATAATAATAATTATACCTTATAAAAATTTAAATTAATATTCCATATTCATTCCAACCATACCATACATTAAAAAATGATAACATTGTTTGTTCGTACAATAGACGACCACCTTATCAAGAAATGTGATTATTTTTAATATTACTGCATCATGTGGATGGAATATAATAGTGTGTTTAAATTAATAATATGATATTTATGATATAATTACCATATTTTAAATATAAAATATAACCTAACATATATTTATTAAGAACATTGAAAAATAAATACATTACTCATGTATTCCAACAACATATTGTCTCCGAGATTGTAACATAGTTTAACAATCATAACTTTATTTCATGGTATATTTTAAAAATATAATTTATTTATAAAAAAATTACATAATCAATATTTTTTATTGATAATGGAATAATAAATCATTTGACTATTTTCATCACTTCGTTTCCATTTTGAAATTGTGATATTAGCTCCATCAAAAGACACAACATGGTAAATAAATACAGAAATAAAATAAAAGAAGTAAATGGTTTCTGTGTAAGGGAATAATTGTAGAAAATTTTCAAAGGAAAAAATTAATTTCTATAAATTATAATATATGTAATAAATGAAATACATGAAAATTTCTCGACACAGGGTAAGGTTTTCCATCTCAAAAAATCCTTTTTTGAGAGACTTGATTTTTATACACCTTATTTATTTTATATGATGTATATAATGTCATTTTACATATAATATAATAAATAATACATAAATATTGATTTTTTATACTAAAATTCAATAATTATTCTGGAAGGTTATGGTATATTAATTACTAAGGTGAATAGGTTTTATGCTTTAATCTCATTTTAATTGGGATTATATATTTTTCATGTTCTATTGAAAGAAGTAAATTTATATTTTTATAATAAAACCCAGAAAATTTATTCCTCTACATATAATTATGAAAAATTCATTTGATGCGACAATTTTAATCTACTTGTTACTTATAAATATTGAGTATATGTGTTCTAGGAAAGTTGATCTTATTATTTCCATTCGGTGAAGAACCAAATATTTTCTATGCCCATATTTTCTCTAAAATGATTTCAATAATGTATTAAAATTAATCTGGGATTTTTTTAATTTAGTAGATAATGATTTTTAATTTTTATAAAATATATTTAATTGAGTCATCTAGTCAATTTTTAAACATGAAAATTTATATTATTGTCACCATAATATTAATGAAGTGTTTCTTTTAACTAATACTACATCTAGCAAATTACCCATTGTCATGACCACTCAACTCATGGATTCTTAAATTATATTTTTTCTAGTGATGCTTTTAAATAAATATTTTTCTATGATTTTTTTTATTTTTATATATTTTAAAGAAGTGATTTCTATGTGAAAATGTTGTTTTTCCTAAAAAATTATTCTATGTAATCTTTTTAAGACATTTTCATCAATTATGAAAACCAATTATGTTATAGATTTCTTCGACATTATGATTATTTTTCTACCATATATATATATATATATATATATCAAACAGGTTATACCATTTAATTATAGGTTAATACATGACTTATTTTCACCTTTCAATTTCATTGATTATGAAATTTTTTTAATTATAATATGGGACAAGATTATGAAATGCTTGTCTTTCCATGGTTAATTAATATATTTATAATTTATGATTGAATTCATATTTTATCCACACCTAATAAAGAAAAAGTAATAATATAATTTGATAAATTATACTATAATGCATTGGGTAATTTTTTTAGTCTCACAAAATGTTATGAATATGATTAAGATGTAAACCCAGTCCCCTATGAGACTACTTTCACCATGTGATATTGTATAGTTTGTTAGAGTTAACAAATGTTTATGTCATGTTATATGTTGTTTCTATATTTCCTTTAATTTCGTGATCATTTTCTACCATTTTATATATGTTATGCTTCCATTAATTACTCATGTGCCTTATCTTTTATGAGGTCTTGTTTTTTTCATTGACTCACATGTTATGATTTTTTATCAATTTTTTTTCCTTTAATGGGATTTTGTGGTCACCCATTTTTAAAATGTATTTCCAAAGTTTATAAAAAGATTTTTTATGTGCATAAAGGGATTTAATATAACATTATGGGGAAAAAATTATTTTGTAGTTTATTTTGATATTTTTTGTACCTAATATTCTAAATATTATAGTCTTCAAAATCCTTGGATTGTAATAATTTGATGTTTTTGTTAAAAATCATGTTATAATTTTTGTAGAATTATTGGGTAACTATGAAGATCATTTTACTACATGGTGAACATGTCATCTATATATAGTATTTCATCCCCCCCCACCAACATCTTCGACTTTGGGGGGACTGGGTCCTCTACTATAGATTGTTCCCACTCAATTTTTGAGAAAAATTGTGAGGTTTGAGTCCTCCAGGTAGATTCCTATTTTGTTCTTTAGTATGTTTGGAATCAAAGATATACCTTTGGTACCGTAGCAAGACTCAAAATTTGTAGATGGACTATTTAGATTGAGATCCTATTTTCTCTTTCTTTTTTTATGAGAATATGTGTTTGGTATTAATTTCCCTATTATTATGGATTGAGTATACATCTATTATATCATTATATTGCTCTTTTTTTCGAATCATGGTAAAAATTAATATAATCACCCTTAAATGTGATTTTCTCACATGTGTCATGCCTTATGTAGATGAAATGTGCAGTCGTAGTGAATATAGTGGAGAAAAGTTGTACTTGAATTTATTTGCCATGTTCAGTGGTCAGACTATGAGATTATAATTCATGACCCATCAATTATTACTATGTTACATATTCTTTTAAGTTGAGCGTTGACATATAGTTGGGAATATGTTTTTATGATTTTTTATTTGGTTTAATATTTTAATAGTCTAATATATTCCCAGTAGGTTACTGGTTACATTTTTATAATCTATATGTTTTTTGTTTTTTTATTTATCAAAACTTTTTCATGAACATGGTTGTACACACTCATATAGTTGTATTAGGGAAAAAAAATACAATTTCAGTTTATTCTTTATTAGTTCATCTCAATATCCCTAGCCTATTTTAAGTGATAATGGTGTGTTAGACTCAGTATATGGATGATTAAGAGGTTACTAATTGTATGGGAAGTTATAAAATCACCATATAATGCCCAATAATACAACCATGTATATAGAGTAATGGTGGAATCCAATCTATAACTGCAGATTGATCACAATGAATATATATAGGCTTCACATAAATTTTTTGAAGATGTTGATATCATGTATGGGATCATTGTGTGGTGGACTAAATTTCATTGTGGGTGTAGGACATGATAAATGGTATTAAAAATATTTCTATTCACTACTCCATGAATTAATATTTTATTTGAATTATAACTAATTTACTTGAGGAATGTGAAACATGGGTGTTTCATTGTATCATTGATGGTTTATATAATGTTTAGAGTTACATTATATCGTTCCAGTTTCGCCATTGATAAAATATGATGGCTAAGAGACTATGATAATTTTTTTTTGTAATTTAATTCAGTACCATGCACTAATTTATAATGGTTTCACTAGAAAAATAGTATGGAATGATAAAGTGGTGTTTATGGTGATGGAAATTTTATTACACAGTAGAGGAGGACCAAAATGATAATCTTCATATAGTTATATGGTTGCAGTGTGGTATTCTCTTACAGTATGAAGAATAATAATATAGTCCATGATGAGGGTTACAGGGAATTTTAGACTCCTACAGTGCCAGGGATCATTAGTTCACTGTAGTTGAAGATGAAGGAAATAGGGGATTATAATGAATATTGATTTGTGGTAAGGTTATATATTCTTCCATGGGGGTCCTTTGTATGGTAGCATCTTGGGGGTTTTATTCTTATGATTCCTATATGTTCATGTACTATAGGAGATGATCCATTGATTTTTTAGTATTTCTCAATGAAATATTAGGATAATATGATGCCATGATTTTTGGGTTTATGGATATTATGTTCTGTGACTCTAGAAATATTAAAATTAGAACAATTTAGATATTTGTTTTTGACTATATAAGATATACCACAGTCACTTTTCATTACCTATTAACAAATTATTTACGAATACAAATCCCAAATTCTTTATTCTATTCCATATAAAATAAAAGAGAATAATGATTATATTTTAAAATCTCTAACCATATATGGTTTTTAAGAGGATATTTCAATTTCAAAGATGAATCATATTTTATGTACATTGATAGCTGAATATTACTTTGAAATATTAAGATACTAAAATAAAAACAAAAAAAATCATGATGGTTATCTGTGGTCAACAAACCAATGACCATTTGTTGAAATGTCATAGATGTGGGTGTAACATGTTCAACCTGATGTGCAACAACGTGAATTAACATTCATCAATTCTCATAAGGTTTTCAAATTTACTTAGTATCATATTGATAGTAATTAACAATATATAACATAATCACTTAGTGAGAGCGATGAGGATTAAACAAAAAGACCTAATTTAAAAAAGGGTAGTGGGGGTGAGAGACTACTCAACTCATCCAATCACATTTTAGACGGAATCCAACACTGTATTTATTATATATTACCTCTATAGTGTAAAAATAGGATTATTTTTTTCCTTACCAAGTTAGTAGAATTTAATGAATTAAAATGACCCTTGAAAATTTGGTGATTAAAGTGATGATTGAAATTATATTTCTTCAATGTAATAACAAACATCTATAAAACCTGATTTCCTACATCGTATTCTTTTTAATAAGATTTAACGTTAGTTTTAAGTAGGTTTTTAATTGATAAATTCCATATATTTAATTTAAATAATATTTATATTTTTAATGAAATTATTATTAATATCAAATAATTTTCCTGATTGTTTTAATTAAGTTTCTATTTTCATCATGGGATTGACATATTACTGTAACTTTTTGGTTAATGATTGAATGGAAAATATAATACTTAAACCTTGAATGCCTCAACAAATTAATGAGTATTTTATACACATAATGTTATTGGTTTCATCATTGGGTAAAGTCGAAAACTAGTAGTGATCAACAAATATGTTTACATTGATAAAGATATTTCATAACAAATTTATGATTCAACATTTTTTATTAGGTTTTTTTGTTTATTTTATAATTTATTTTCCCTGAGTTTATGGTGGTGTGAAGGATGGATTATGTGATAATTATAATTATGTTATATCACCCTTGGATTATATAAGGTATCATAAAGAGAAACATTATAGAAATATATATTTGAATATGGTTATAATATAAAGGAAGGTGGTGGAATGTTTATAACCATTAAATGCATGATGACATCAAGAAGAAAAGGTTATGTGCCTCCAACTACTCAGCTTGAAAATGTACTCCCAATTAGTAGTACAACCTATGAAATAAAGGGATTAATAGAACTACCAAGATGTACTAGTCTTAAAAATTTCACAATAGGGTAATCTACAAGAATATATGAGGTACACTCACTACGAATTCACCTCCTTTATTGAGAGGGATATAAAATAACATTACAAAATACTCATGTATCATGAAATTCTTCATATAAATCATGTTTAGTTGGATGATATCTTCCGAAATAATGGTTATATATTAGATTAACATGTTATTAACTCATTTAAACCTCTTATTTTCAATAATATAGATATAGTAAAGATAGATGTTGTTCACATATATACAGTACATAATTAAGAATAAAATGATAAATTATACTATTAACTTCATGAAATTCTAGAAAATAAAGAAGAACGAGGCCCATTCTTAAGTATACCAAAAGAAGAAGAAGGAAATTTTATAAGACATATTAAGTTAATTTTCAATGAATGATAAAGGAAATCTAGTTTAAATGTTTTTGTTAGAATTGAATATTTACAAAATAGTGATGTGATAAATTTGGAAAACTAATTCCTTTTTCAAGTATTCATTAAACGTTCATCACCTGAAATAGAGTTTATGGTTCATAATAATATTCATGATGACATTCCTAAAACATTAGGAAATATGGATATTGATATTTAAATTTATAGATATGTAATTACAAAAAAAAGTGAAGTGGGATATTTCATGAAGAGTATTAAAATTATTTTGGATTTAACACCTTATTTTCTTGAAAATTAATAACATGATGATGGAACATACAAAATGACAAAAAAACTAAAATTGAAGAAATAATTATCGATAAACAGGGTAACAATGTATGGTCTAATTTTAAATTATGTTTTCATTGCTTAATGTTTTTCAAGACCTTGAGTCTATCATAATCCCATGTTATAAAATAATTACATAATAAATCAAGACTAAAGGATCCAAACTCACATAACAATAAGTTATTTTTAAATAATATATGGGTATCATTTTTTAAAACAAAACATTATTTTAAAAGTGAGTTACTTTTCAAACATAATTACCGAAGATTAATCACTTTTGTTGGGGAAATACAAATTCTAATTTAATCTTTAGTTCATATTTTTTTTATTAATTTTATTTCAGTTTCAGTTTTCATTTTGTGGTTATTTTTTCTTCCCTTATCTTTTAGAAGTTTAATGAATAGAAACATCTTTTTTTAATGAATAATATCTTCATTCTTTTTTAGTTTTGAAAATAGTGAATAAAGAATAAATATTGACTAAAAAAATAAAAAGAAAGTGGTTAAAGAAATACATAAAAATTTTCATAGTATTAGAAGATTATATACATAATAAAATTATTTTATGACTGTCATGACCCCCTCCCTCCAAAAATACCTATCCTATGTTGGCAATGAAGAAAAAGAGATAATGACCCTGAGTCCTGCCTCCTGTAGGCCCCATGTTGGTGACTCACCTCAATGTTATTCATGTAAAACAATATGGAATGAATTACCATTTCTATGAAAAACCATATTAGGTGATATAATATATCATCCAAAAAAACTCCATGATATATGTATGAAAGAAAAACCAAAATCAAACCCTCGTGAATGTTCAAAATAAAACTGTTACAAGTGCATTGAAACTACAAAGTAATACCAAAAGCAAGATAATGTAGCGACTCAACAACTATCCCGAAGACCGATCTAGTAATGCCTAGAATGGTCCATATAATCCTTCTAGAAACCTAAATATAGTTTTATATATGTAGGGTGAGAATAAAAGTTTTCTCAGTAGGAAAACCTATGACTCCGATGCACAAGTGAAAGGGAGCATACTAATACCCCTGTGAGAAAACAGTAGAACCAAATAGCATCCAATAAGGTAATCTATCCATCCCATCCCCACAGAGGCACGCTCGTCAAGTAACACAAGTCAAATAAATTATTATAGTAAGAACATCGATGAGAGGGTACCCTATTCAACTTATTACTAGTTTATCTGCTCTAGCCTAATGGAATGCATCCTTGCACTCCCACTTATTCTGAAAGAACCACATCACAACCTGCCCGAACACAACTAAGACCCACAACCACACCTCATACCATCACTTGGGCCACAAGACACATCACATTCCTCCTATATAAACCTTGTCCACAAACCACATCACATCCCTCCCGCTAACACTGAGGCCACAAACCACAACACATCTAGCTCGCAGACACCTAGGCCATAGACCACAACATATATTTCCTACAGACACTATGGACACAAACCACATCACATCTCACCTAAATACACCAGGGCCACAAACCAATCCTCATCTCGAAGATACATGTGAAATCACAACACATCTTATCCAAAGACACCTGGGAAAGGACATCTCGTCTCATACTAAATACACCTGAGAAATTACTACTCTCATGCGTACACCTAGGCCTCCCAAACCACAACCTACATAAAAATCTTGGGCTATCACCACTTGGAAGAGAAATCAAGGAAGAGTGAGAGGCCAACCATCCATCCTCCCACTGGGATGAGTAGGAAAGATAACCTCCCCCATGACGATGGGGGAGTTCATAATGTAGAACTAAATTAGGGTGGGGTATATAAAGAAATCAGAAGGGATAACATAAGTATATACATATATGATACCAAACCCTCAAGCCCCACCTATGGGTTCTTAGAAAACAACCATCTCATAACACTTCCTTCTTCACTGCTACCTCTAAATGCACAACACAACACTATAAGAAAGAACCTCTTTTTAATTTCTATCTAACATAATTTCCCATAATAATTATTTATTCACAAAAAAAATTTTAATTACATTGACCAAACCAACCCATTCCAGTTAGAAACATTATTAACTGATTATTTATTGATTTATTTCACTATTTTCCCAGCGGCTACAATACAGAGAAAGCAATAAGAAACACAATAACACATCACCACATAGCCCAATCACAGCCCCCCTGCACAACACATCTCATATATTCAAAAATCAATCAATATCTTATCCCGATATTCCATTACATGGTCAGGTTGAGGTAAGGTCTACAATTTCATCGAACACACCACCCAAATCAACCAACAACACAAAACTATTCTTCAGAAATATACCACAGTGCAAACCAAAGCATATCCACACATCAAAATGTTTCCACATGGAATTCCATCTATCCCAAAAACACACTATCCCACAAAACACATCACCCAATATAAAATATCATAACAAAATGCTGGATTTTATGAAGCAGTCATTTTTTTTAATTCCACCCAATAATTAAGGGCTTTTCATGGAAACTAAGTGATCCTAGGGAATATGTTTATTATCCATGTGTACATGATTTAGAAATTTCTAAATAAAGGAGTTCAACCAGAATAAATCAACATGAAATTTTTTTAGTGCACAACCACGGACCACCAATAACCATGATTATTATTGTGGTGTTTATCCCGTATAGGTCACAACATCACAATAACATCAAAGATAATAAAACACGTTCATTGGATCCCTCTACCCATTTCAATTAATTTACCCATTTTATATATTTTATTAGTATGGATAAACTATAATACATATGAAAAAAAATTTGATCCTTCCTTGAAGATGAAAAATCAAGGATAAATGAAGGAAAACCCTACTTGAAGAATCTTCTAAACTCGTCAGTGCACCGCAGGTTTAAGAAGAATGACTATGTGAAACAACCACACTTCTAGAAACACATATCAACCTATTATTCACCATAATATTATCAAAACACTTCCTAAACATACAAGTAAATCCAAAATGAACCATGGCAATGAATCATGGGGAAGAAGAAGAGGAAACATATGATAAATAGGAGAAAACTCACCATGGATCAATCACAGATCATCAATGAACAACCACCAGGTTTGATGGATCAAGTAAAGAGGTGTAAGGCTCAAAGGACTCCTCATGGTGCCTAGGGTTTTTCTAAAGTTAGAGTAAAATAAAGCCATAGCCGAATCAATAATTGTATACCTAAAAAATATTATTAAAACTACACATGATCGGGGTGTTACATGATGTATAATACCCTTTCACGTCATTTAATAACAATGATTTGTTTTCTGCCAAAAAATTGGTTACCTCCCAATTTTATTTTAATTATTAAACCCTGAAATATTTCACACCGTGAAACTCTTCTTCACACCATGTAACATATTTTCAAGTCGTGAAAACTCCAATACAAGCTAAGAAGTTGGGTTTTATGTCATATAATTTTGTTTCACGGCGTGAAAGATCCCTTTTTCCCTCTTTTAGAAACCGAACTCCTCCAAACTCCATTTCTGCCTCCTTGGAGGACTTCCAATAACCAAAAATCATAGTTTAATGGACTCGGATGACCCAAACGATTACATTAGATACCTATCAATTGATTATCTCCCTTCGGAATCCAAAAAAATTACTAGATGATAGATGGGTTCGAACAAACACCCCTTGAGATTAATCTCAATGATCTTTTGATGCTTGAAACATCGCTAACAACCAAATATATTAATGTTCAATGATAAATCACCATGTGTTGTATGAAAGATCGAGTGGAACCCCCACACCTTAGAACACCTCCGTAGATAGATACGACCCAATTCTAACAAGGAGCACCACTCAAGCACAACAATCAAATTATCCAAACATCTAAATCAGTGGATTATACCCTCCATGTTAAGATACTATTTACTCTAATCGACACTGACTCACGCGCAAAGGTTTAATCGCATCACATTTAATGGTTTTTGATTAGGAATCTGGTCTTCTCATTTTTCACAAGACATTACATTATCACACATTGCACTACACATAACATTACCAATGTAAAAAATTTCATCTCATACAAAATACGGTTTAAAAATTACTTTTCAAAAAAAATAGGCCAATCCAAAACACAAAACAAATTTGGGTAATGTGAATGAATCTACATTTCTTGGTCCCAAGTACTCCCATATTGTCTACCATGTATGTATAACATGCAATCCAAATGAAGTGTCCATCCATGCAACACCTTCTCCTGATGATCCTGGATCTCTACTGATTATTCTAGGAATATTTTGTCATCCTCAATATCTAACATTCCCTAGTCAAGTAAATGAAAGTCATCGGGAAGATTCTAACGAAGTGGAGAGACATAGAATACTTTATGGATCCTCTCAAACTATAATGGAAACACTAACTGGTATTCCATCTCACTAACTCACCCAAATACCTTAAAGGCTCCAATGAACATGGGATAATGTTTACTCCCACTGCCAAACCTCTACTACCCACGTTGAGGGGAATCCTTCAAGAACACAATGTCCCTAACCTCGAACACAGTGGACCTCCTTCTGCGATTGAAATATGACTTCTACAAGTCCTGAGCTTATTTTATTCTATCATGAAAGAGTTTAACCCTCTCTTTCTTACTCTGCACTACCTTGGGACCATGAACAGCTTTCTCCCCATCCTTCATCCATCACAACGGATAATGAAATGGTCTTCTGTATAAACATTAAAATGGATACATACTAATGAAAGACTGATAGTTTTTATAATAATAAAATTATAAAAAGTGTATGTTTCACACCCAAGTTCCACCAAATATCATTATGTATGCTCGTAGTATATCTTTCAGGGACTGGATAGTCTGTTTTGTATGCCCATCTGTCTATGGGTGGAAGGAAGTGTATGGGCATAACTGGTTTCTAAAAGCATTATAAAATCCCCACCTGACTCGCGGGGTAAAAATGTGTCTAGATCTGAGATAATGGACCATATAATTCAATGAAACTGCACCACCGCATCCACATCCCTCTTTGACAAGGTATCCATTATGACTGACACCTTAATCGCTATGAAATGTGCTAATTTCGTCAACCAATCCACCACTACCCTGATAACATCGTAGCCTCCCTCTGCTCTAGGATACCCTATGATGAATTCCATTAATATTTCATCCCACATAAACTCTATTACATCCAAGGGTTGTAGAAAACCATTGATAACACAGTGGTCAACCCTCACCAGATAGAAAACAACGAACCTTTCCATAAACACTACCACTACATGTTACATCCCATTCCACCAAAACGTTTTTCTCAGGATACGATACATAAAAAATTATCTCACATGTAATAATAAATGAGGGATATGAAACTCAAGAAGGAGCCCATCATGAACCTATACAGGAATAGAAAAATCCCTAATGAACAACATATGGTACTGACCATCCTCTGACCATCCCTTTAAAGGATCACCATGGCCAACACGATTGCGCAACACCCCTTCCTATAAGTCTTCCTAATTATAATCCTCCACTAGGTACATCATAGATAACTACACTATCATTTGAGACAAATAGATTATACCTCCTTCCACTATTTCATCTAACGGCAAGCTTTCCAACTCCTCCATCACCTTACAAGCATCTATAGACTCCTGAAAAACCTCCTTCTATGACTATATTCTCAAAGCATCTACCACAAAATTTCCATTTCCTGAGGTTTATGAGATCTCAAAATAATTTTCCTAAAAAAATCCACCCCCCTTCAATTTCTCATGTCCATGTCTTGTAGGGAAAAGATATACCTCAAACTCCATTGATCTTTTAAGACAAAAAATTTATCCACAATGAGGTATTTTAGCCACAATAATAGAAAAAACAAAATTGCTTCCAACTATGAATCATGTTTTCCATATCTTCGCTCATGGGGTAATAACATTCAAGAAATATAAGTTATTAATTATTATTGTTTCATTGAGAAACATCCCAAGTCTAGATGGGAAGAATCTCAAAACTCATCAAGCATCACCCCTTCCTCTAGAAATCAGATCTCTAGAGAACTAACCAATATCCCCTTCAGATAACTGAACACTGACTGGCACTACACACTCCAAAGAAAAGCATGGTCATTCCTAGTAATAGAAATAAATGGGGATGTAACTAGAGATAAATCAGGAAGAAACCATTGATTATAGACTATGTGACCATGAAAACATCGAACCTCTGCCACATTCTTGGGTGCCACCCAAGAAATAACTTCTTCATTCTTCGATGATTCCACTACCATTTCCTTTTGTGATACCACATGCCTGAGGAAATGAACCTCTCATGTCTAGAACATAAACTTGGACAACATTCCATAGAGCTGGTCATGTGGAAGTAGTTGCAAGACAATTCTAATATTCCTGGTATGTTCCTCATCTAACTTCAAGTAGATAAACATGTCATCGATGAACACCATTCTGAATCCGTCTAAGAAGTTAGGGAAAATGATATTCATAGGCCTCAAAAACATGGATGGCGCATTCATAACACCAAAGGACATGACAATGAAATCAAAGTTTTCATATCTACACCTAAAAGCAGTCTTCAGGATATCACCTTCCTTCACCCTAAAATAGTGGTATCAAGACCATAGATCGGTCATAAAAAGCCATATATCCCCTCTCAAATTTTCTAAAAGATTATATATCAGTGGAAGAGGGTAATCTCTCTTGAGTGTCACCAAATTCATCCTCCAGTAGTCTAAGAACAACCTCAAAACACCAACCTTCTTCTTTTTAAACTACACTAGATCACCCCACTATAACACATTGGGTGAGATAAATCCTTATATAATAATATCATCTATATGAATCATTATCTCCTATAACATAGAAGGTTTCATATGATAAGGATCCATTGAAATTGGAGAAGAAACAGGATGCAGGTCAATCCCTACCTAAATGTCACATCGAGGGGGTGGGATCACAACCTCCTTAAGAAAAATATTGAGGAATACACCAAGAAATTTGGGATCCTCCACCACCCAAACATCTGTTGATTACACTATCACCATAGCCTATAATGAATAAATAAGATATATATAAATGGGTTTCTCACATAACAGCTCTGATCAACAATGAAAACTGGACACCGTCCATCCATATCTGAAAACAAGAATCTCTTACAGAAGTAGTTGATAATAGAATGCATGTAATACAAATAGTAAATGTCAATAACGATATCTTATGGATTCATATATACAAATAAAATATCCCCATGGGACTGATGATGTCTAATCATCAGTCTGCAACCCCGAAACACATCAGACAAGATAGTCTAACCTCTGACTGGTATAATCAACACCAGGGGAACAAAAAGTCTCTCTATTTATATCCCTATATCATGGTCTAGAGAGGGTGAAAAAGGGTCTTCAAATATCCTAAATCATACAAAGAACAATAAAGGGTACTAGAAAAAATCATCATACCACTAACGGACTATGTTCCTATCAGAACTGCTACCTCTACTGTGTGCAACTGACCACACCCAAATATTATTCCCCTATGAAAATGACCACCTTATCAACCATGGATGGGTCGAGGTCCCTGAGAGAAATCCAAAGGTTAGCCTCAACATGCTCTATATTCCCTTGGTGGAGCATGATCCTATTGTCACTACTGCTGAAATAGCCTAACTGGAAACTACTATTGAGGCTGGTGCTGAACATATACACCTCTGATATAATGATCTTGAAAAGACAATGGTATCTTATTATGAATATGACCATGAATTCTATAAAATAAACACTTTTATCCCAATACTATATAAAAATCATGATGTATAGATGGTCCCAAAGGAAACTAGTTAGGTTGAATCCCTACCAGTCGAAACTTTGAAGGACCTAGTGCCTAAGACCTTCCAATTGTAACCATTCCTCTCAAAGAACCATGTTGGCTCCCCTGTCATTGTTAACCTTTTCATGATTTTATCCTATTGATCTCCTTGAAACTTTTCAAGATCTCCGTATTTGTTGGAAACATAAATGGAGAGACAACATACTAGTTCTAAAGAATGAGTGCCTCCACTATATGTTTCTCAAGAGACTCATCATCCATAAAGATATCTGGGAAAATAGAGGGGGTCCTTGAACATGATCTCATCACATGTACTTAAATACTCCCCTACTATAGGGAGAGAATCTTCTACCTCTTCTCAGAACTCAAGGATGATTAAAGCAATTATGCTCAGAACTCCTTCTCGAAATCAACCAACATAACATCAACCTCCTTCCCCTCCCACGGGTATAGTGTCCACTAATGATGCGTAGGTCCTTGCATATTAATAATTAATAAGGGATCCTTGTATTTTTTAGATCCATGAACATGCTGAAGGTGATCTTAAACTCCTCAAACCATCTCTCTATCTCAATTTCTTAAACACTGCCCTCATACTTTACCAAAGCCAGCTGGTGGATGGCACGTAATGTTCTCTAGCCCTGGTCATCCTTCTCCACTAGATCAACCCTCCATGGATCAATTGGATAATTATTCTAACCCTCATCTTCCTGATCCACACACATACCATTAATGGGTGTCATAGGTGAATGGTAAACAAGGAATTCCAAAGCATGAATATTATGGAATATTATATAACAGTCATTTTAACTCATTTAACGCATTTCATTATCCATATCAAAATTCCCAAAAAACATCATTAAGACAAGAACACAAGTCCTTGTGATGCATGTACCGTCCCTATGGTATCTTTCATACAATCAGTGTCTCTTCACTTGTCCATTTAGTTGGCTCAAATTCCTTACATCGAATCAGGGTCCCTAAAATCATGTGTCTTAGCCAGTCTTCCCTAACATATGTTATGCACGAAGATCTCCTGAAACTATTTTCCTACCAATCCATTGAAATCTTCACTATGTATAACTTAAAACTCCATCCTATCTATCAACCAACACCTCTGATACCATTCTGTCATGACCCCCTCCCATCAATTATACCCCTCCTTATTTGGGAATGAAGAAAGGGGTATAATAACCCTTTTTTGCTACCTCCATTAGGCATTGGGTTGGTAACTAGGACAAAGGGTATACATGTTACACAGAATTGATGTAATTAACATTTTTAGGAAAAATAATATTTTGAGATTATTTAGACTATCCAAAAAACAACTCCAAGATATATATAAAAGAAAATAAAAATCCAACCTGCATGCATAATTAAAATAAATGTGTTAAAATTTTAATAAAACTACAAATTAAGTACCAAAAGTGAGCTAATGTAGAAACTCATAAAATATCCTGAATCCCAAGATAGTAACATCGAACACAATCCACTTAATCCTCCAAGAAACCGAAAAACAATTTTATATACTTTGGGTGAGCATACAATTATACCCCGTAAGAAAACCTATGTCTCTCATGAACAAGTGAAAGGGACCATACTAATTCCCCTGTGAAAAAATAGTAGAACCAATAAGAACCTAAAAAGGTATACTAGCAATCCCACCCTCACCAAGGAACATTCACCAAATAATGAATGTAAAGAAAAGTAATATTGTAATCACATTGATTATAGGGTTCCCTGGGACCACTTCCCACTAGTTTAGAAACTCTTTCATAACATAAAAATTCATCATGATCCCACCTATTCCAAAAGAACCACATCACTACCCCACACACCCACCAAGTATCCAGAACCACACCTCCTCATTTCACCTGATCTGTGATCCATATCACATCAAGCCCGAAGACACCTAGTCCACAAACCACATCACATCCATCCCATAGAATCCTGGGCCAAAAACATCAACACATCCCAACTGCAGACACATGGGACAAAAACCACAACACATCCCACACACATAGACCTAAGCCACAATCCAAAACATATCTCACCCACAAATACCTGGTACAAAAACCAAAAATCTTGCCAATGATACCTTGGATGAAGAATATAACTCATTCTAAATAGACCGGGAAAATCACAACTCATCTCACCCTGAAGACACCTAGTAAAGAAAAAATAGAATGCCCACACCTCATTCTCACAAACCAAAACTTGTCTAAGGAATCTTGGGATATCCATACCTGGAAGAGGGACAGGGAAGAGTAGGTGGCCAGCTGACTATCCTCCCACTGGGATGTTTGGGAAAGACACCTTCCTCTGTGAGTATGGGGTGTTTGAAATGTAGTACTCAACTAGGTTAGGATGTATATAGGAATAAAAAGGGACAATACATGCATATATGATACCAAACACCATCCTATGGGTTCTAAATAAATAACCATATCAAAACACTACCATCTTTGCTACTACCTCTAAGTGCACAACAACACACGTCTGGTAACAACCTCCTTTCAATTTCCATCCAACATAATTATCCATTACCATTAATTATTCATAACTCATATATTCATTACGTTAACCAAACCAACCCAATCCAGTTAAAAATTTTATTAACCATTAATTTATTCATTTATCTTACTAATATATAGAAAACTACCAAGCACATCACACAATATGAAACAAAGCATCACATCATCGCACAACACGATCGTAACCACCCTGCACAACACTTCTCAGATTTTCCATAATAAATCAATATTTTAACATAAGATTCCATTACATGGTCAGGTTGATGAATCCTTTACATTTTCATCCACCAAACCACCCAAACCAACCCAAAGAAAACACCCATTCTTTAGAAACATACTACAACACAAAGTAGAGTGTATGCACACAACACAACATAAACACTCACAATCCATCTATCAAGCACACCCAACCACAATATTCCACACAACACATCAACCAATATAAAAAATCATAACACTAATACATATGTTATAAGGAATATGTTATTTAATTCCACTTGTTAATTCATGGGTTTTCACATAAACTGGGTAATCTAAGGGATTTTGTTTATTATCCAAGAGTACGTGACATAAAAATTTCTATATAGAAGTGTTAAATAAGAATAAATCAATGTGAAACTTGTGTTGTACATAAACAAGGAACACTGATGGATATTGTCTTAAATGTCTAAATTAACCTATATATTTTACAATATCCCAATAACTTCAATGTGAGGAAAACATGCGCATTAGATCCCTCTACCCCTTTCAATTCATTTACCTAGTTATTATCTTTGATTAGTGTGGTGAAACTATATTATATAGGGAAAAAAAGTATATCCCTCCTATATGATGAAAAATTAAAGAGAAATAATGGAAATCCTTACATGATGAATCCTTTCAACTCCTCTGTGCACTATAGGGAAAATAATAATTCCCTCAAGTGATAACCACAACGCTAGAAACGGGATCAACCTATTATTCACTAGATAATTTTAAAAACGCAGCCCAAACATCCAACTAAATCCAACCCATACCATGATATTGAATCTTTGTGGAGGAATAAGAGGGAAAATATGATAAAGAGAATAAAACTCTCCATGGATAGATCAAGGGTCGCCAAAAAAACCACTGGGGTTGATGGATCAAAGAGAGAGGAGTAGGGATCAATGGACTCCTTAGGGAACCTAGGGTTTGTTTGGAATTAGAGGAAATAAATACAATGACCGAATGAATAATGGGTCGGCTAAAAATAGTTATTAAAACTGTATATGATCGGGGTATTACAAGACATGTAATACACTTTCATGTAATTTATTACCCAGGGTTCGGTTTCCATTGAAAAACTTATCGCCACCTGATTTTTTTTTTCAAACCATGAAATATTATACACCGTTAAGCTCTTCTTCACTCCGTGTAAAATATAATCATGTTGTGAAAACTCTAAGACATACCACGAAGCAGGGCTTCACATCATTAAATAGAGTTACACAGCATAAAATACCCCTTTTAAGCCTTTAGCAACTGAACATCAGTAAACTCCTTCTGAGTCCTCTCTGAGAAATTTCAATGACCAAAACATGAAAATTAATATATTGAGATGAAAAACACTATTCCAATAACATTCATAGATATTCATATATAACCATGAATTTATAATCCCCATTATGAAGGACACAAATGAAATAACCATCTTGGTATCATATCGAACGAAAAAATAAGAAAGTGGTGGGATCAAATTATTAGTTAGGGAATATAAGAGATTACCAATGATGATAATAAGTGTGAAAAATATAATTTTATAGGTATGATATCGTAATAAATAACCATTAACATAAAATTTAGAAATCATTACTAGATATAACATTGAATATAAACATCATAAATCATATCATATGTTCTTTTAAAACATATGAATATGAAAGAATATGAGAAAAGAAATCATAAAATCTTTTATTAGGAATTACAACATTTTTCAATTAGTGGATCATGTTTCATGCCGCTATTTCTAATGCTAGATTATACTTCACTTATTTGTTTCCCATGGTGGAATGAGTTGTTAGAACTAATTTCCCATTATCTCACAATATATAATGTTTTTTTTCAAATAATTATGGTTCTATATATATCCTAAAAATAAATTAATGATAAATATAAATATATGTACCATAATATATCCACCATTAAACAAATCATAAAAACCCTAGAATAAAATGATTATCCTTAATATTATCATAAAGAACCTACTGATTGGAAATGGTTTTTATGATATTTCTACATTGTGTCTCCAAAATTGACTTCCAATATTTAAAAATAAGATATTAAATAGTGAATAACTAAATAAATTATATAATATTAATATTTAGAATATTTTATAGGAAAATTATATTCCACTTATGGACAACCATTATAGATAAAGTCAAAATTTGAAGAGAAATTTTAAAATTGTCTTTAGAAAATGATGTTATCATTTGAATAGTAGATAATATTTCATTTACTTTCAAAGAATATTTATGAAATTTCTACGTGAAAAAATTTAATAAATAAATTATTTTAATATGAAGGTTAATATTTTTGATCATTGAAAATGACATAATTGTTTTTATAAGGTGTATTTAAAACATTATGAAAAACTTTACTTTTCAAAAATATTCTTGAGTAACTATATATCCAATGATACATAATGGATTCATAAAATATTGAACTAAATGATATGGAAAATAATAATTAAATATTAACTTCTTGAAAAACTTATTTATGTGATAGAAGTTTTATAAAATTAAACATGGATTTGGTGAAAAAAAATATTATTATGGAAGAATGTAATATATTTTGTTAAAAAAATTAAAATCCAAATCATAAAATGATTAAAAATACCTCCATTAGCAATTTTGAGACTAAAAATATGAATTTAAATTGATATAAAAAAATATGTTTCCAAAAAAATGGGGAAAATTGAGGAGAATGGAAATATTAACATGGAGTATAAACCATCATTAAAGATAATGGATGTTATTTTTAAAAATGATATAAATTTTTGATATAAATTTTTCAATGAAATCAATTGAAGACTAAAATATATTTTCCCATGATGGGACGATGATTTATGGCGATATAAATTATGTATGGTGAGGAAATCATTCTTAGAAGAATGTATTTAATGAATAATCTTCATATATCGGTGATGGGAGATAAATTAAAAAAGTCCATAAAAATATGATATCTATTATATCTAAATATATTTAAATAGGAAACATCTTATGTCCATTCGACCCACTATAAATAAATCAAAATGGTAAAAGAAATATATTAGGTAGTAAATAAATATTATAATGAAAACATGGTTTATAATGAGAAATATATCTTGAGGGTGAATATTGGTTATGTGTGAACTTGATCATTTTGATGTAGTTTTCAATTATCACATTCATTAATCATTTATATAAAAAAGATCATCATTTTTGGATTATAAAAGGTACATTAATTTATTCTTTTATTTTTTTTATAATGTTTTAATTTAATTCTATGGGATTTTAGTTTATGGTTCAGAAAGATGAAATTAATTATGGGAATTTTTCAATGATTTCTTAATGAATATATATCATTATATAAATTAATTATTTAGAAAATAGTTCTACCATTATATAAAATATTATCATATATATATTTATTTATTTCAAATATTATTATTATGTATGTTCTCAAGTCATCCATGATACACTTTTATAGAATTGTTCAAGTAGGATGTTAGACCGACCCAAACATTTTCATATCATAATTATTGCATGATTACGATTGTGATTATGGTTTCATTAAGAGTAATATAATTATTAGGGAATAATAATTATATTATATTTATAAATTGAAATTCATCAATGTGATTTAAAATTATTTTAATTGATATTAATGAAAATTGATAATTAGTATGAAAAAACGAGATACATTACTTCATATAGATGGTAGTACTCACAATGCATATTTAACATTTTTTTATTGATTTATTAGTGGAAAATATGGTGGATAATAATTTTTATATTCATAATGTAATTTCTAAATTTTATGTAAAAATAATTCTCAATATTCAGTTATACATTGTTTGATTATAGTTGATGGTGAAAAAACTGAAATCTTTGCCTCACAGAGTTGGTAGGCCAAATGACACACGAATAACATTTTATTTTTTTACTAATTGATTTTAATAATTATTCCATTAAAATAATATATTTTTTTATAAATAATATTAATATCTATGAATTATTACATTTCATTTTGGATTTTTTTAATGAAATGAATACAAGTTTGTAAAAAAATTGTCAATCATATTGATCATGTGGGATTTAACATGGAAGATTCCTTGTAAATAGATGTCATAGGAAAATATCATGTTACTATAGGATAATGTAAAATGAAGGGTAGTATTGATGAATTTAATAAAGTTTTTTTCCCTTTCAAATCCAATTTTTTGAGTGGTCATGAAGGGGTGCTGAGAAACACCATTTGTAAGTTGTGTAAATTACATTTTTTAAAATATTACAACATTATATAAAGGGGACACTAGTTTAACATGAAATATTAATATGAAATGAATATAATGTAGTAATACATGGGATATGGTCAAGGATATCTCAACCATCCATTTTTAGAAGAAAAATTATCCATTTTTTATGTTTTTTACTTGTAGAGTTTTATCTTTCCTAATTTTTTTTAACATTGTAATTAATTTTTACCTATGAAATTTAATATTATTGATTATAAATTAATGGAAAATAATAAATAATTTGTTCATACAGAATCAATATATTATATTTGTAACATCCTTCCTCTCCTAATTGTCTTTTGTTGAGGTGGAATGGCTACTTGGCATTAAGTGACATCCCTAATACACCAATAGCTAGAAATAAATTCTAATGGATTGAATACTAGTGGAGGAAGATTTTAAATTTTTAAAGAACACAAATACAACCAAATATTACAAAAAACCCCACTATATGATGCATTTTGACAATGTAAAACAACTTGTTGTATAACAAATCAAACAAAATATATCAGAATACCCAGTAAACACAAATATCAACAACAACTATAAATATGAAGACAAAACCAAAATGATAAAAAGACTAGAATAATCCAACCCAACAACATCCAACATAAACCAAGAAACAACACTACCATCCACTCCCATGTATCATGAAAACCCACTAATGAAATGAGATACCTTTCCTTTACATGTATCCTGATATACAATATTTTAAAAAGAGCCAAAGTACCGATGAATTGGTGAGTAAACAGACATGGAAGGCTTTCCCCAATTGAAATACCTCCTCACACAAATATGATAGAACATGTCACCACATCTATAAAAATAATTTATATAAAAAATTAAAAACCATTTATATTATAATATAAAACAATTTCCATAACATGATTGTTTTAATAAATGTAACCAAACAAATTTTTAATCTATTTCCATTCCTTCTTGAATTATCCATTCCATTTCACAAAATTAAGCCCCCACAAACTCCACCACAAAAGATAGGTGTTACCATTTATGGTGGATCATCACATCCACACTCTATCCCATTGATTGTTATACTTCACAACCAATATCCTACCCATTAAACTCACACATAACCATTTAAGCCAAAAACCATTCCAACAATAATATTTTCCAAATAATTTCATTAAAACTATCCTATTATAGAAAACTCATTTCCATGAATTTAAAATAAAAAACCAACATAAAATCATCATTTGAAAACCATGAAATGAATTTCACTTCCCACAAAAACTACTAATTTTCATAACTCCATAAACCATCACCAAATAGGCGCTATATCAAGTAATTCAAAATCAAATCACAATAATTTTTATGAAATCAAATCATTTTGAAATCACGGATTCATGTTCTAATAAGACAAGTCGAGAGGGATTCCACCTACCATGGGAATTATAATGGAAATGGAGAATGAAACAAAATATTCAACAAAGCCATGTTGAATATCCAAAAACCATTCATAGATATAATTTCGAAAAATGAAAACTACAATATCTTGTCAATGTTGTAATTATAATATTTTAAACCCCAATAGACTAGATATATTATTCATTGATATGAAAGAGAATTATATCTAAGGAAACTACTAAAAATTGAAGAATTTTCGTGGTAATTAGGCATCAACATGCCAATATTTTACAATAGATTCCTCCTAGATCGAGGGGGAAATTCCCCACATACATTTAGAGGAGAAAAACGGAAATGGGGTAAAAAATTAAAAAATTAATGGGTTTATAGATAATCCTCATATAGATACACTTTTTTAGAATCTATGTTTAAACCATGCAGAGTTAGATAACACTGTTAGGAAATAATTGTTCCAATCATGCCCTAGATTGATCCATAAGCATCAACTTGCATGATTGGATCACACGGTTAGATATGCAATTCTACAACCATGCATAATCTATCTTCCTCACTATACACAGGTTCTCTTAAGTGGTCACATAATTTGGATAAACCATGCACCTAACCGTGTGCCTACCCAGATGTCAATGTTTCACCTTGAATAGTTTCCTATAAGTGTTTCATGGTTTCTACTAACCATGCTCAAATAGAGAACTTATATGAAATCTCCCAAAAACATTCCAAAATACTTCAAAACCATCCCAAAAATCCCTAAAACACGTAACATAATAAAAATACGTAATGAAAGGATGGATTAATTTTAACTCAGTGTGATAAATTCTCCCCCTGGTGGAATTTACATCCTTCAAAAGTATAAAACTACCATTTTTGTTAATTAGATCAGGCCATTACTCGATCACTTATTTTCCTACTCCAATGTTTCTTCCAGGATCCAACCATGTTTCTACAAAACCAACAGTATAATTATTATTTTTCACCGATAAAATTATCTTCATAATCTGAAATATGTACAAGTATATGAACTAATGAATAATCTGAGTCATGTTCCATGTGATCCCATCGAATTACATGGTATAATCAAGATAATACTTTATGAACTATGATACATAAAACGCAATATAAATTGCAAAGGACAATGGGAGAAAATATAACCAATATTCCACCTCACCAACCCTTTGAGGTATCTCAAAAGGGCATATTTATTGAGTACATAATATTCCCCATATCCCAAAATAAAGATTTCCTATCCTTTGAGAGATTCTCAACAACACATGATTACTCCCCTAAAACAACAACATTCATCGATGATGATCTACATTTAATTTATGATGTCCTTAAACAATCTCCATCCTATTTCTGATCAACTATATATTTTTTGTTGTCTCTTTGATAATGCTAGGCCCCACTAGTGTTGTCCTGCCTATTTCCACCCAACAAAGTGGAGAATGACATGTACACCCATACAATGCTTTAAAAGGAGCCATTTCTATTGAGGCATGATAACTATTATAATATGATAAGTCCACCAATGGTATATGTTCTTCCCATGATCCACAAAAATACATTATATAATCCTACATCATGTATCCCAATGTTTTTTCCATCCTCTCTGACTTCCCATCTATCTAAGGACGATAAAATATACTCATGTTCAACTAATTTACAAAGGATTTATATAATGATTTCTAGAAACAATATGTAAACCATGGATCTATGTGGGACACTATCGAAACTATTACTTCATACCTCATTACCACTTATCATATATATATATTTTACAAGTCCTCCACCTTATGATATGCATTAAGATGAATGAAATGGGTCTACATTGTGAGATGAAACACTATCAACAATATGACATCATGTTTCAGACCCGTTATTAGGATACTTGTTAAAAAATCCATTGAAATATGCTTTAGTTTCCAAATAGAAATTGGTAAATACTAAATCATACCTTATTTTCATGGATTCTATACCTTAACCAATAGGCAATTTAAGAATCTCAAATTAATCCATGGCACCATTCATTTTATACCGACCCAAAAAAATATGTTTTCAAGGAATTGTAGTATTCTAGGATGAACAACCCATCTTGAGTGGTGGTAAAAGTGAATAAATTGTTCTTGATAATCCATAGGTACAACAACCCAATTTCGAAACTACATAATTGAACTCCCGTCATGTTTACACCCCCTAATATACACCTATATTGAGTTTTTACCCCATAGCAACAAATTCTGAATTGGAATCCCATGCCTCTTTAAATCTCTCAACCAAATCAAGAATGAATGAAACTGGAAAGAAAAATGCAACATCACCTCCATCCTTATATTCCACATGCATGTTTTCTATGACCGACATCAAATACATGGACCAGAATCCTCTCCTTTCATTCAAGTATATTCTTCTTTCTTAATTAATATTCCAAAGAATTTCTTTTACCTCATGTATACATCATTTCAATGTCAAAAATTTGAGATACTCCATCAATCATCTTGGTCCTAGGTTCAAATAAATTTACGAAAAAATATGGTTCTATATTTTATGATCTAAACAAAACACTGTAAATTTCTCACCAAATAGGTAATGACGCCATGTCTTCGATGCATGGTTTGCAGCAGCTATCTCCAAAATCATGTGTTGGGTAGTTCATATCAATAAACCATATATACAATGATCCATAAGAAAAAAATGATCTCCCTTCATGAGAACACATCCCAACATAGATCTTGATGCATCACAATACACCATGTACCACTATCTTCATTTCGACCAAATCAACATTGGTTGTGATGTAAGGTGAACCTTTATCTCTTAATAAAGAATTTTACATTTCTTGCTCCATTGGAATAGAACATTATTTCATATCAATTCTTTCATTAGGGAATCTTTTCATGATAAATCATGAACAAAAATTTGGTGATAAACAACTAGTCCAACTAAACTATGTATCTCAAAGAAATTCATCGGTAGTTTCAAGGATATAGTAGCCTTTAGCTTTTTTGGATCCACCATAACATCTCTTTCATATATTACATGGCCATAGATATGTACTAATTGTAACCAAAAATAAAATTTTATAAATTTGGAATACATATGATGACCTCTCAATTTTCCAAACATTATTTCCAAGTGTTGCTCATGCTCATCCTTATCCTCGATTACACCGCTTGTCGTCCAAAATCACCACCATAAAACATTCTTTATTTTTCAAAAATATCTAATTCATCAATTCCATGATGTCTAATAGTAAATTTTTTAGACTAAGGGGAATAATCAATTATTCGTAATGGCCACAGGAACTATTGAAAGTTTCCATTGATATATCCTCTATATAAACCCTCAATTGTATTTATCATGATCACATGTCAATCATAGAGTACCACTGAACTCCAATCAATTGGTCCAACAGATCATCAATACATGGAAGTGGGTACTTATTCATAATCTAAACATGGTTAATCATATGATAATATAGACAAAGATGAAGAGTTCCATTCATATTTTTTAAAAACAAGAGCAGTGCTACCCTAGGAGACGTGCTAGGATGAATGGACCCCTTGGTTAACAACTCTTCTAACTGCACTTTTAATTTCCTTAACTCTTTCTATTCCATTCAAACTGATGAAAGGGAAGGATTTATGTTCCCTAGAAGAATATAAATCATAAACTCCACATTACTTATGGGTGGTAACATTAATAAATTCAAAATAATGTAATACAAAAACTAGTAATTTTTTTTGTAAAACTACTATTCTCAATCGCATCCATTGATTCCAAAGTCAAAGATGACCGCTATTACATTATCATTTCAACTTATAGTGAAAAAAAAGAATATTGAACCTACCTTTACATTTTGGTCTCCATTTATTAAATTCTTGATAATGTCATCCATCATAAAACCAACCCTTTGGGTATAACAGTCGATGTGAGCCTTAAACATTTTTAAACAATCAATACCCATCATTATGTCATAGACATCCATCTCAAGAAATGAGATATACCATATAAACTTAGATTCATCGAAAATTATAGAACAACCTCAAAACATAAATATTCAATATTCTCTTTGACCAAGATAAGTGTGTTGTTTTAAAACATTGTGCATCATCTCATCATTTAAACCTAGAAAATCAATATATCGAGAAGTGATAAAGGAATTAGATTCACCCATATCAAAAATAAATTGTGCATAAAATTATAATTAAAATGATTCATAACTATCATCATTGATAGTTCATATTGATCATATATAATAACAACCCAACTTCATATTACTTCTTAATTACTGTACTTTTTTCATTATTACCTTGTTAATATTTCCCTTGTTGATGAGTCAAGGGATTCCTTATAAGAACCTGACCTTTAATTGAGTGGTCTTAGTATTTCTAACTGTTGCATGTTTTCTAATAACATTTTTTTTGGTTTATTTCATGGGGAGTTTTGGGTAAAATTTACTAAATTGTATAGGAAAGATCGGAGTTCATGGTGGGTACACAATTTTACCTAACAGTGCTCCCTGGCACTAAAAAACTATGCAACCTTTGATATAGAGGATTTTCACCGATGATATATATGTTGTAAAAACGTTCATCCGAAAAGTATAAATTGTTCACACCCTATAATAGGCCCATGGTTAAGGTTCTCGGTTTAGAAAATTGTGTACCTATTACTAGCTAATAGTGAGTGTGGGTTTAATTATTCTATAGTTTAGTTTTTAAAATACATGAACATTTATATTAAACTAAAATCAACTCCCACTCAGATCATCTGATTTTACATCATTATTTGAGGTTTTTGGATGCATTAAAATCCCACCATACCTTTATTACTGAAGAATTGAAGGGTAGATTGAAGATATTCACCCCACTCAATAAGAGGATATAATATCTTGTGGTTTCCTTATTCTCTCATGTCTCACCATCATCTATTAGATGGTTGATATCCTCTATCATTTTGGATATATATTTAGGATTTTTGGATATAGATCTATATTTATGGGATCTTGATAGTATGATATTGAATTGGGCTTTTAAATCCTTGTATCATTCTACATATTTGTTCCACCCATATTGGGGTTTTCTATTGGTGTGTGTTCTTCGTCAATTTTGAGGTAGCTGGTATATAATTGAAATATCATAGTATTGATTTCAATTACTTCTATGCAATTATGTAATTTATAGGGTTTTTTAGAAATTTAATTTTTTAAATTGAATTAATAATTTTTTTAAATAAATTAATTAATGGATTCTGAATTTGGAAAAATTAATTAATGAAATAATTATTTGGATACTAAAATTATGATATTTGGGAATAATTAATTATTAAATTATTTATTAGAATTATTGAGATGGTGGAATTGGAAGAATTAATTTTATACTCAATTATGTAGATATTGTTAATTTGAATTCTTGATTAATTAATTATTGAATTAATTAACGAATAATGTTTTTTTAAATTCATTGAATCAAATTAATTAATTGGAGAAATAATTAAAGTAACAGATGGGATTAATTTATTTTTTGATCTATTTAATGGTATTGATCTAAAAAATTTTTAGGTATTAATGATATATATGTGATTAATTAATGGGATGGTGTGAGTAATGAATTGTTTAATTTGATTAAATAATTAGTGAATTAATTAATTGTTATATTGGAACTTAGAAAATATGAATGGTAACAATGGAATCAAAACATATATTATAAAATATAAATGGTATAAATTGATCTAAATTGGGTAATGACCAATGGGAACAATGGAATTCATTCATGTATCATGAAATGTGAATAATAGAAGTGGAAATCAGTTATATAATAATGAATGGTAACAATGGAATTTAATCTTGTACAATAAAATATGAATGACTAAAATGGAATTTAATTTTGTAATGATTTTTTCTTAAATTGGAATTAAATCATGTATTATGAAATATGAAAGTTAAAAATGTAATTCAATTATATAAAGATGAATGGTAATAATGGCATCCATTCATGTATTATAAAATTTGAATGGTGAAAATGGAATAAAATTATTTAATGATGAATGGTAATAATGGAATTAAGTCTTATATTATAAAATATAAATGTTAAAATTGAATTTACATATATGATATGATTCATATGTCCTTAAGAACCCCAGGGGGTTTGTGTTTATGTATATAGTAATTGAATTAATGTAAAATAGTTACCTTGTTTCTTGTATTTTATTCTTTATACAAATGCTTTCACTGTTTGACTGTGTATTTGTTTATATGTCGTTGGTGGTGGCATACTGAGTTATACTTACACCCTACTTGGGATTCCAGATTTTTACCTGGATAGACTTCATGTTTTCCTGATATGATAAGTACAAAGGTTCTATGTTATTTGGATGATTTGGAATGGAGAAGGGATTATGGAACCTAAAATAGCTCAGGAACCTCTTGGGATTTGTCGGTGTCTTTACTTTTTTTTGTTTTAATTTTGAATCATTATACATACTTTTTCATGGAATATCCACTTTCTAGTTTTGATTTTTTATTCACAATTTTGGTCATCTTGTGATATTGTTTTGGTTTTCTTATTAGTTATATCATTTTTTATTCTTATTTATTTATGATGTTGATATATATTTGTAGTGACGGTATAGTATCCCCATATTCGAATTTATACCCTCACAACTATTTAGTGTCCTCTAGAATATGGTAAGGCGTGATTGAGGCCATGTGAGTAACCTTATCAAGTTACCATTGTGTGGCAACTGGGTTGAGATGTTACAACATGGTATCAAAGGTCATGCTTAATTTCTTTTTTCATTGTCTTATTTTTGGGAGAGTTAGATATGAGAATAAGATGACTGTGGTCTTGGTTAGGAGCTCACTCATGCGAGTATATTACCCATGTATGTGGTTAAAATCGAAGTACCTTGGGTGGGATTATGGTTTTTGATATGTGTTTTTACTATTAATGTTGTTTCACCTTGAGTTATGAACTAGTTCTGTGATGTGACTTTCATTTATGGGTTTTACTAATATTGAAATCATGGCATGGATTGACGTGGGAGTTTAGTATCTTTGAGTAGTTATAGGTACTCAATATTATTTAGTGACATGAATAATTTTACTAACACATGGGATAACTGTATTTGGGAATTTTTTTGAACTTGAACTATTTTTCCATCTAAAATTGTAATGAAAAGGTTCCTCATATGAAAATGAGAATTATAAAATGATGCATGAGGATATTAAATTGGTTTATATTGAAAAAAATTAATATGAGAATGTTTTTAACCTTTTTAATTTTTACCTAGATGTATGATGGTTAAGGGTAGTGATAGCACCTCGGTTTTCACCATGTGGTGGGGATTGGGGAAAAATACTTGTTGTGTGCTATTGTGATTTCTTATTATGTAAATGTGATAAAGTGGTATTATCTGTCCTGATATCAATGTCTGTAATTGTACAGATATAACTCCACAATGATTCTTATTGAGGAGATAACCTGAGGACCTGGATGGAGATGCATCTCATTTTGTGGAACCTCAGCTACCAGAAGTTCCAGGTGAGGAAATTAGAGAGCAGTTCTGAGGGAAATTTTCTCGCTTCATAAAATTCATGGAAAAATACCCATGGGGGTTTTGAAAAGCCTGTATGATATTATTATGGAGTTCCTCTTGTATAACCCTCTTATTTTTAATATATATGGTTTACCTATGATAGTTGAGTTCTGGATCATGTCCATTCAGACTATACTTGAAAATTTGGATACTCCTACTGAGAATAGTGCAAATTGGATTCATATATGTTATGTGGTAAATAAAAGAATTGGTGGGATGTTTGGACATGGTATGAAAAATAGGATAATATGAAATGGAAGGTATTTTTGGAGATTTTCTTGGAGGACTTCTATCATGAGACACATATGTAGGAGAGAGTATCTCAGTTCATGAGACTGTATTAGGGGAATATGTTTATAATAGGCTATGTTGTATGATTCAAATATTTAGAGATATATGTTCCGTAATTGGTGGGAGATGAGGCTATAGTGGTAATTAATTTTTATGATTCTATTAAAAGTGTAAAAAAATTCCCTAGTGAATATATTTAGGTGGAATAAATTTTGAAAAATAAAAAAAATAGGATCTCATTTCTAAGTGGAATCTGAAAGAGGATTCTAGTTCATGATATTTTGTTCTAGATGGATGGTTAGTATGTATGAAATTCGTGGGTAGGAATCATAATTAATATAATTTTAATTAGAATAGTGGAATGAAAAATGACTAGACATAGTGGTCAATTAAATAAGACCTTACTGTAGTTATCTGTAACCTGTGTAATAGGTTGGTCCACATTCATAAAAATGGTTCTTAACCACAAGAGGATTTTTGAGCCTGTAGTATGATGGGAAATATATAGAGTTTTTCTAGGAACCAATAAAATATGTATAGTGATGGAGGATATATATACATATATAAGGTGTGGAATGGGGATATTCTACACCATATTAGTATAGCAGCTGGATTTCGACTAGTTGTAGTGGTTGGGTTAGTGGATTAGATTATTTTGAGAATGAGAAACCATATTAGTATAATGGTGTAGCTTGTGGGAGTCAAATTGATTCATAGGGATGTGGGGAAGGATAATTTCATGCACTATATCCTAGACTTTTGGAAATCAAGGACGAACATTTGACAGTGATAGGTATTGTTCTTATATATTCTATATTTTCTATTTCCATGTTTGATATTGTAACCTCTCATTTCATTATTTCTGCACATTATAATTTGGTTTGAGCCTAATAGGGTCATTTTTATGAGGTTTTATGATGATATATACAACATTGTGAGTATAATTTAGGTATATATACTTGTTGAAGGGGTGTACTGTCATGGATGAGGATTTATCATTTTTGGTGGGATCTTTACATACATGAAATTTCATTTATTGAACTAATTTTGGGTATGGAATGTTTAGTAGCAAATCAAGACCACATTGACAGTAACTAGAGGAGATTGAAATTTATATCTACTATGGGAGAAAAACACTTTCTCCATGGATATTGTGGTGTAAAGTTGTATCGTGCAGGGACAGTTCATCAACAACTAGGGGATCTTACCACCCATGATTCTAGTCTAATGTAAAACGATATAGGTGAAAAAAGGGATACCTTTCCGCCCATAGTGAAATAGTTTCCTGATGTGTTTTCTGAATACTTCTTAGGGCTATCACCTAAGTGATATATGGAATTTTATATTGATATCATGCATGGGGTTGATCCATTTTCAATTCCAACATATAGAATGGTACTAATAGAGGCTTAAGAGCTCAAGACTTAACTAGAAGAGTTTTAGGATACCGTTATCATCCATCTGAGTACGTCACATTCCGGTTAACTAGTAATGTTTGAAAAGAAGGAAGACTATACTCTGAGCTTATGTGCATATTAAATAAATCTAAACATGAAGTCTATGAATAATAATTATCAAGTTCTTAATATCAATGATCTCTTTGACCATTTTAGAGAAGATTTTGTTTTACCAAATATTCTTCCGAGATCTAGTTATCATCAGTTGAGATTTAGACCATATGATAAATGTAATAATTCTTTCATAAGTAGGTATTCCCTAAATGACTTATTTTTAATACCATTTCGGTTGAAAAACATTGCATTAGTGTATTATGGCCATGATGAAGAGAATCTATCATCCGTACCTAGATCAGTTTTTTGTACTGTTCATGGATGAAATCATGGTGTACTCCAAGAATCAAAACGATCAATGAGAACATCTGGATATCAACATAATTACATTAATAGATCATTATCTATACACCAAGTTATCGAAGTGTCTATTTCATATTGTCAGGTACGCTTATTGGGACAAGTCAACTCAGTTGAAGGTGTGTCAGTGGACAAGGATAATTTTCTAGCAATTATATCTTGAGAGTATCCCATTAATGTTTTCAATATTTTTAGATTTCTTAAATTATATGGATAATACTAGAGTTTTATCAACGAATTTTATCAATTGAAAATTACTATTTAATTCTTGAACAATAATAGGATAAATTTTTCCATTGGTCAGAATCCTATGAGAATTCCTTCCAATATTTGACGAAGTGCCTAACATCGATATTAATTTTGATCCTACCCAAGATAGGGGGTCGATTATATTGTAATTTTTTATACTTCAAGGTTTCTTATTGTAGTAGTATTGATACATATTATTCAAGTTATGGCATATTGGTCTTATAATTTATGGATACATGAACAGAACTACCCTGTGCATGAACTTGAGTTTTATTTGTTGGTTTATGATTTGAAATGTCGGTGGAATTATATATTAAGAAAAACATTTACTCCATATAAAGTTTAAAATATCATAATTTATATATTTTCGCAATGATATTTGATTCCTCAGTAGCATAGTTGGGTTGAGTACCAGAAGTTGTTTGATTTTGAGCTAGAATAAACACTAGGGAAAAGAAATTTTGTTTTTCATTCTTTATAAAGAAATAATCAGAGTCAAACTATTCATGGGAGTAGTTCTAAGATGAATATAATGACTTTTTTTGCTGAGATGCATACTTTTTATCAGGAGAGTCAATATTGGATTAATCTCGTATCAGTTTCTGTAGAGTTTACACTTTTGATTTAGACCATGGACATAAAGTATGATGATCCATAATTTTTAGCATTGAGTGAAAGCATTGATGGTGGGGAGGCACCTTTAGACCTGATGATATACAAGGATGAGATCATCAATTTCAGTAATCAGGTTTCTGTTCCAATAAATATGAAGCCAGAGATGATGCATGAATATGTGCCATGAAGTGGGCAGTGAAATCAAGAGTGACAAAAATGTACCTGGATTTACAATGAATGTTTTAGTGTACATGCAAGAAAAGAGAGATAGCATGGTTGATGGAATGACGTTACATGTGTAAGTAGGTGAATTCTTGGAATGAATGACCTCATGGTTTACTACAACTATTTCTCAATCCATAATGGAAATGGGATTACATGACTACGGACTTTTTAGTGGTTCCCCCAAAGACATGATAGAAAATTACATTATTTCAGTGGTTTGAACCCTTTAAAAAAGGTGGATCATTTCTTTCTAGTGCAAGATAAATTCTCAATGGTGTAGTTTGGAGAATAGTGTGTTCATTATATAGTCCTTCTGCATGAGGTTCCATAATCTATAGTTTCTTATCGTGACTTGTGCTTCTCTTTGTGCTTATATAATGGATTACAAAAGGACTTTGGTACACTGGTATTGTTGAGTAAATCTTTCCACCCACATATAGATTGGAATTATGAATGTACTTTTTAGGTTCTTGTGTATATGGATCAAGAATGTGTCATCTAATTTGGAGGAGCTTGGGATAAGTACCTATATTTGGTGGGGTTCTCCTATTACAATATTTATTAGGAAACTATATAGATGGAACCATATGAGTTCCCTTATAGTATTCCATTCGAATCAAATCAATGTTGGATGGTTGTGGGGGATTCAGATTTTTTTGGGTCCATGTCTCGTACATAAGACGTCAGAACAGGTGCAGTCGATTAGAAAGTGTATAGAAATTTCTCAAAGTAGATGTAAGTCGTATGCTGATAGACAGAGCCTATCCTTAGAGTTTACAAAGGGAGATTGTGTATTCTTTCAGCTGTCACAATGATTGGGTCACCACAAGATATAAAAAGGGATTGTTAGAGCCCGTGATCCTTCAACAGTATGAGGTTGTAGATTTAATTTGTCCAGTGGTGTTCTTATTGGATATTCCATAGAGATAAAGTCCTTTGTATGATTTTCCCATGTATAAAATACTATGGTGGTATCACCCCGATTCTTCTCATGTGATCAATGTGGATGATGTAGATATTGAGACAGATGTGACCTTCAAAGAGCATCTGATATGTGTGTTGAATGGTATGGAGAAATTGATGAGGGGAAAATACATTCATATAATTCATGTATAATAAAACCATAGTCATGTACATGGAGAATCATGGGACGGAGAAGAATATTTGAGGGATTCATTTTTCAATATTATTTGAATCTGAATCATAGATATGATTTAAAGTACAACATGTGGAAGAGATGTTTAAGGTGAAAAGATTACAAGAAGAAAAAAAATCATGGAGAGGTCATGGACATTAATTATGTTACTCTTTTTCTAGTATTAATTACCTTTTTATTGGATTATTTTTTAGATATATTTTTTTTGAAATTTTATAAATTTTTATGGAAATATTTCATTGAACTGTTAGTGCATAATTTTCTCAATCCATGTTCCATGTCCTAGAAAACATTCGAACATTGGATAGAGAGGGTTTACATTATTGGCCAATAGTTTTTTAAATCATTTTCCCTAAAAGTGGTAACCATGCACCCTATAGAAGAGGCAAATGTTTAAGGCTCACACTTTGGAAAACTTTTTCCTATTCCCTAAAAACTGTGCATCTGGTTTTATTTAATCCTAAATTTATTTTTTACAATACATTAACCCCCATTTTACGCTAAAAACATCCCCCACTCAGTTGAACTCATTTCTTATCATTTTAGGAGGTTCTCAGACACATTTTAAGCCTTCCTAAAATGTGTTCATGGTGAATCAAAGGACATATTAAAGATCTTCACCCCAGCCATAAGAGGATCTAATCACCTGTGGCTTCCTTCCTCTATACCATCTCTCCCTCATAATTTAGAGGGAATATATCCTCAACATTGTTATATCTAGATTAAGTATAATTTTATCTATATCAATAATTTTTTATCTTGAATGTTTGATCAGGAATTAGGTATTTTGATCTTGATATCATTATATGGCATTGTTCAGCTCAAATGGGTGTTTTCTGTTGGTGAGAATTCCTTGTCGATTTTTAAGTAGGTGGTCATTAATCCAAATCCAATTGTATTTTTATATATTATGTGTCTGTAATTTATTAATTTGTAGGGTTTTTTCAAAATTTAATTTCCTAAATTGAATTTTTTAATTATGTGAATTAATTAATTAAGGGGTTATGAATGTTGAATAATTAATTGATGAATTAATTATCAGGATATTGAAATTTTGGGAATTGAGAGTAATTAATTATTAGATGAATTAACTTATTATTGATATGGTGTAATAGGAATAATTAATTATGGAATTAATATTGTGGATTTTGGGATTGTATATTCTTGATTGGTGAATTGTTGAATTAATTAAGGAAGATTATAGTGTTTGTGAAATTGATTGAACTGGTTTAATTAATAAAATAATTAGCTAAAGTAATTCATGGGATTAATTAATTTTTGAATTAATTAATGATATTGATGTGTTAAACTAATTGTTGGGTAAGTAATGAAATTGATGTTATTAATTTATAGTTTAATTAACTAATAATTTTATATGAGTATGGAATTGATTTATATGATTAATTAATTTTTGAATTAATTAATTATAATATTAGAATTGTGAAACAATGAATGGTAACAATTGAATTAAATAATTTTTTAAGAAATATGAATGGTAAAAATAGTATTAAATTATGTAATGATGAATGTTAACAATGGAATTTAGTTATTTATTATGATAGATGGATGGTAGCAACGACATTAAATTTTGAAATTATGAATCGTTGCAATGGAATTCAATCATGTATTATGAAATATAAATTCTCTAAATGACATTGATTAATGTAATGATAAATGGTAAAAATTTAATTCTATCATGTAATATGTAATATTAAAGGTAACAATGGAATTCTGTTTTGCAATGATGACTTCTAACAATAGATTCAACCATGTATTAGAAAATTTTAATGGTTATAATGGTTTTAAATTTTGTAATTATGAATGGTAAGAATGTCATTAAGTCATGTTTTAGGAAATACGAATGATAATAGTTTAATTCAGATATAGGATATGGTTTGGGTGTACTTGGGATCATGGGGGGTGTTATGTGGTAAAATAACGATTAATCGAATAAATGTAAATTGATTTCCTTGTTTATTGTATTTTATACTTTATACAACTACATACACTATTTTTATTGGATATTCATTAGATGTCATTGGTGGTGGCCTATTAAGTTATACTCACACCCTACTTGGGTTACCTGATCGGTACCTGAATAGACATCATGTATGCAATATAGGATAATGGAAAAGGCCATATGTTCGATGGATGATTTGGGATGGAGGGTGGATGTAATTACCCAAAAACATTTCAATGAAAAATCAAATCATATAATTATTAAATATACTATAAATCACATAAAAACATTATAAATGAAGAATGATTGGAAAAAGAGGTATTTCTAAAAGTTAAGGAACATATACCAATAGAATAATAACATTACCTTTGAAATAGTAATGTGACAATAATGAATAGTAATATGGACAATATAATTATATCATAACCTATAAAAGTATAGATAAAATTTAGGTATCTTACGAATTAAAAAATTATATATTTATTTCACGTTATAATTAAATAAAAAAATACTTAGACGATAAATTAATTATTGTTATTTTGTAAGTTATAAATATTTAATTATAATTTTAAAATTAATATAATGATTTAAAACATTATCTTCATAAAATTTATTCATAAATTAGTAATTTTTGATTCTGTTATTAGAAGATAATTTTAGAAGATATTAAGTAATTTTTAAAAGTGTCAAAAATTAGTCATAATTTTAAAATAAATATTTTTCTAATAAATGATGATTTCAATTAAAATTTTATTTTCAAATTTATAGAAAATTATTTTTATAAAATTTATTTCATTTTTTAATTCTACATGTTATAAAATGGTTTGGGTGATTTTTTTTATTTTTCTAAAAATTTAAATTTTTGGTGAAAAGTAAAATATTGTAATTTACGGTATTTATAAATTATAAGTTTAATACAATATTATTTGAGTCATTAATAACATAATGACCATAATCTCAATATCTACTTAATTTTTTTAATATATTTAGTAAAATTTAAAAACTACTCATAGTCTTGGGCCCAAATAATGAACAAATGAATTAAAAAACACCTCTCCTCTATTAAAAATACCACCCCTCACCACCTATTCTCCTCACACCATCTAAGCCTGTAATATTGACCAATTTCTCCCCAATACTCTTATTAAGGATCTTCCCCATTCCTATGATCCATTGGTCTCATCAAAAGACCAAAAACAATCTATATAAGGAGGTGCTCAAAGTGAATAATTGACGAGGTAAAATAAAACTTCTTTTTGTAATTTATTTTCATTTTTTTTCTTTTCATTTTCTATTCTAATATCTTCTTATAAAAGTGTCACGAGAAATAATTTATAGTATATATTTTTTAATTTTATTATTTTATTGTAATGATATATCATCAATCTTCTTCCCCTCTCCCTTTTATTCAAAAATTCAAAACATCATCTCTGAGGTGTTGTTTTATCACCTTTAAGGAAGAAAAGTTTTTAGTTTCCTTTACCACCTTCTTGAATGGACATAAGTAAATTTATAGTGGATGAAATAGATTTAAAATTTTATTTTATAACATATTTATTTTCTGTAAATAACTTATACACCTAATATAAAATAATAAAACAATACAAGTTCGGTGTGATTAAAAAACAACCAAATCAATCTAAATGATTATCATTGACATTTTATATAATGAATCATACTAATATATAAAAAAATAATTTATATGTAAAAATAAACTTATTGATGTTCATTAATAGTATATAATATTAAATTTGGATAATTTGTGTCATTTAATGTGATCTTTTATACATGTTTTCACGTGAACTGATCATGAATACATAGAAAATAAAACACTCTAAAACGATGAAATCGAACACTATAACTCGACCATATGACCATATAAAAACTTAATAAAATTAAAACGAAACAAATAAATTTATAATATATTCTATATTTATTAATTCAAGAATCTAATTTTATTATTTGGGAAATTAAAGTGATGAAATTATTCATACATAAGTTATGTGGATTCTCGAAACTAATTTCCTTTCTGTGGGTTATTATCCTTTAATGAAAATTTAGTTATGGATGTTCATTAATATTCATAAAATATTATTTGTATTTCATGCCCTTTTATATTAGGGGATGTAAATTCTTCCAATCTTATTTTTTTCAAATACAATTATTTTTCCAATAGAATTCTTCTTTCTAAAAACACACCTTTCACTTCACTTGAGATTGATTCTTATTCACTCAATATTGATTCTTATTACACTAACAATGTTATTAAATTATTATTTTGGTAACCCTAATGTTTATTCATGAATTTGATGCCCTAAAATTCTCATGAGACACATTTTTGTTTCATCGGTTATTTTTTGGGAATGATTGTTATATGATATATGTGGCATGCAAGATTATGTAAATGTTATGGTGTGACCAGTGTTCCCATAATTATATTGGGATCTAATGCATAGGGTAATGTGATGTATATATTGAGATAATGTGAAATTTATATGAACACAATGTTACAGTTTTTCAAAAGGAATATTATTTTATGATTATGAACATATGTTATGCATGAAAGTGATGCTAAATTTATTCACAACTATTCATGGTAGTTGACAACAGATACATGAGGTTTCATTTTTATGAGTTTTCATATTAAATATTTTTATCAAATAACGTATCTATTAATTATGATTATGATCCCACGATTATGTTATGAAGATAATGATTATTCTGGCCCATGTTATACTGATTCATGTGCATATTTATCCTCTTACTAGGATTTTATCTCACCCCATTCTTTGATGTATATCCCTAAGTGATTAGAAGTTATTAGGATAACACAAGGGACACTATGAATCTAGAGAGTAATTAATTCAATAATGATTCTATTTTATTATATAAATTTTTTGTTTGGCCCTAATTTTACCTTGAAATTAAACCATTGGATCCTGGTTTTATAACACTTTTATATTTTTTGTCTTTAAAATGATGTAATGTTAATGTATGTAAAGTACGGTCACTAAATATGGTATCATAGAAAGTTTTGGTTAATTTCGGAATTATGATTACAGAACATTAATGAAAGTCATTAGTATGGGACTAAGTATATTTGAGAAACTATTAAGCATTGTTTTATAAAAAACAAAAAATTAGGTATCCCACTTGATATTCCATTATAGTTAATTTTACAAATGAATAAATTATTTATTCATGTCTTTTTAAGTTATCTTTGGTTCAAACCATTTCAATTTTAAAATGTGGTGGGAACCAAGAGATTTGAGTCGAACAATAAATGTGAGAGAAAATGCAGTGAAATACCATATGACATCCCCAATTCCATTGATGGTGGAGTTTAAAATTTCATGGAGATTCACACCCAGCTATCTCAGGATATGAGAAAAAAATTGAATAACGTAGAACATTTGACTCTACCAAAAAGGGATAAACTGGCTCTCAATGGTTTTATGTGGTAGTGACAACTAACATTTAGTGGATATTCTGATCCCCTAGTAACCAAATAATGGATTAACTCAATAGAAAATCTATTTTCTGTTCATCAGTGTTTTGATATGAAGAAGGTGACTATGGTTGTTTATCCATTATATAGGGAGGCCAATCAATGGGGTTCATTGATTCATTACAAAATTTCAAGGAAGAAATTGAATGTGTGGTGAGGTAAATCATTACAAAAATATTTATTAACAAGCATTTCCATTGAACTCTTCATACAACGATGGATAAGGAATTCATAGAGCTGAAAAAAGGAAGGTGAATATATCATGGCCTATGAATAACATTTCATTTGGCATGAATTTTATGCATATAAATTTATTGTCAATGTGATATAAACATATATCAATTATTTATGTTTTTAAACCCACACCATTGAATGTATCTATAAATTAAAGATATTGGGAGTTATTAGTAATTTTTTTGATGTGATATCTATGTAATGATAGAGTTTGGAGAATGGCCCTATATCAATAGTGATAAGAAACAAAATATAGAGTTTCAATCATTAGGATAAAATGAAAAAGGTGGAAACAAAATTAAACCACATACATGTAAAAAATGTGGGAACAACCATCTTGGGAATTCCATTAATAGAATATGTAAATTCATTATGTGTGGAATAAAATGCCACCAAACTCGTGAATTTGGAAGAGACATGATGATGACGGAAAATGTGGTTGAGGAAAAAAGATTAACTCTTATGGTTAAATGATTAAATTATATTGAGAAAGGGAAATATTAATGCCACTGCACAAAACCTTTAGTCCATGATGTTATTGAGCATCACCAGCCATCTAATCTAAAAGATCATGGTAAATTTTATTTCATCACCACAACTAAGGTAGATCCTGAAAATGATGTGGTGAAATGTACCCTAGTAATTCATTCAATAATAGAAAACATACAACTTTATTCTAGTAATACTCATTATTTTATATACAATAAGTTTAGAAGAGTAATTAAAAAAACCTCAAAATATAGAGGTTGAGTTATCTTTGAGCACTGAAAATGGGGAAATTATTTCATCCAAAGTATATAACTCCTCCAAAGTTATTCTTTGTGGAATGAACCTCCAAGAAAATGTAGTCTTGTATCCTTTTGGTGTAGTTTGATGCTAAATTGGGTATTTACTGACTATCTTTATTCAAATACGACATCAGCTATCAGGAAAGGGATATAAAAATTCACATCTTGAGGCATCCTCCAATTCTATAAAACTATATAGATGAGGATGAATCTCATTCAGAATCACCATCTCAAGTTTAGATATTATTTCCATAGGAGCAATAATAATTATATGTTCTTCCTCCCAACCAAGAGGTTGAGTTACGAAATGAACAGATACCTAGATCTCAAACTATATCAAAGAAACCTTATAAAATAGACAACATTGAATTGTAATAAATTAATATGTAGTTACAAGTGATCTTGAAAAAGTGTTTCATATGCTTGATCACTTCGACATGGGGTGCACCAATCCAATTTATCAGGAAGAATGATTTAACAATGAACCTATGCAATAATTATTATGAACTCCATAAAATCATGATAATGAAAATTTATACCCTTCACAGATAGATTAAATTTTTGATCAATAGTGCGGGGCCAAGTATTTTTATAATTTGGACCTTTGGTCGGGATATCAGCAATTAAAGGTGAGAAGGATGATATTCCTAAGACTACCTTTTGAACGGGGTACAACCCCTAGGATTTCATAGTGATGTCTTTAAGACTCGCTAAGGCTCCAACAATATTCATTAACATATTCAATATAGTATTTAGAGATTACCAAAACATGTTTTTGGTAGTGTTCATTAATGATATTCCGATATACTCCAATATAAAGGAGGAACATGGGGATTATTTGAATACTATGCTAATGACCATGAGATGGGGGAACCTATAGGAAATGTTTAGTAAATGTGAGATTTGGATAGAGGGGTGTCATTCATGGGGAATTTCATCACCGGAAAAATCATTATGGACCCTTTAAAGATAGAGGAAACTGAAGAGTGGCCGAGGACAATATCTATAACAGAGATCCATAGTTTATGTGGCCTATAAGAGGAATACTGGTGATTTGTGAAGAAAAAATGATGATTTTAAAACCCACCAACAAACCTGAATCTGAAGGGAGAAAGTTTTTTATGGACCATTGAATGTGAAAAATTATTTAAGCAGATAAAAAAGAGTTGATGAACTATACAATTATTCACACATCTTATAAGTGGGGAACAATTTATGGTATACAATAATATTTCAAATATAGTATTATCATGTGTACTAATGAAAATTTATAAAATTATAGCATATTCATCTAGGTTGTTTCAAATCCATGAGAAAACCTATCCCATACAAGATATGGAGTTGGTGGTGTGATCTTTGTATTGGAAATAGGGAGGAATTATCACTATGTAGAGAAAATATATGGTAATAATAAGATCATAAAATATATATTCACAAAAATGGAGAATAATATACTCCAATGAAGATATTTATATATAATAAAAGATTATGTAATATCAATTCACTACCATTCTGGAAAATAAAATGATATGACATATTTACTAAGTAGAATTGATCCTATAACATTATCAATGATGATAATTGAGATGGATCCAAAATTATTATATTTAAAAAGAATAAAAATATGAACCATTAAGGAATTAACCTCCTAAGTACTTTAAAAAATGATAGATAAACCATAACTCATTTAAAAAGAATGCTCAAATGAATGATGTGTAAATTTATAAAAAGGTGGAAGTTGTCATAAATGGGATATAATAAGATTCAAAATTTATGTGGAAGGAGTTATAAGATGGAGATGACTATTTTTACCATCCAATATAGAGATAAAGAAAGAGCTTTTAAATGGAATACATACCTCAACATTATTTATCACCCAAAGAGAAAAAAGATGTATATATATCTCTGAGGGAACTACATGTGGGAAAATATAATGAAGGAGGTCCATGAATATACATAAATGTTATTGGTATGTCAAAAAGTGAATCATGAAAGAAAAAACTATAAGGGTATAATGAAACCATTTCAAATTATTTCATGTTAATCGAAACAAAATCCTCATGGTATTTATCAATAGATTTATAAAGACTTCTAGAGAAACAATGCTATATGGGTTGTTTTGGATCATCTCATAAATAAGACTCACTTTATGGTAATTTGAGAGGTCTTCTAATTGGATAAACAAGAACTACTATACATCATAAATGTTGTAAGGTTTTATGGAGTACCACTTTCAATTATATCTGATTGAGATCTAATATTCACCTCCACAGGTGGGAAAAGTCTCCAATATCCTCTAAACACTAAAATGAACTTCACTGCAACTAATCATCCTCAAAACGAAGGACATTCCATGTCGAATATTCAGATATTGAAAGATACCTTTAGAGAATATTCCATAGACTTTAAAGGGGGAAGATACTAAAATTTGACTCTGACTTAATTCTATAAAAATAGTAATTTCCACTCGAGTATCCAAATGGATCCATATAAATAAATTTATGGGAAAATATGTACATCATCAATATGCTGGGATGATGTCAGAAAACGTATGATACTAGAACCCAAAATGGTCAATGAAATGGGTGAAATATTTAAAACAATCTAGTAACACATCAAGGAATCACAATGTTGACATAATATCTATACAAAAAATAACTAATATGACAAATAGTTTTGAGGTTAAATACATGTAATTCCTTAATATATATCCATTGAAGAGGATCATGAAATTTTTTAAGAAATAATGTTGTGTCCCATATACATCCACACCATTAATATTCTTGATTGTGAAAGATCTATGACCTATTGACTGAAACAGCCACCTACCATGTATCAATTACACGATGTATTAGATGTATCCCTCTTGTGGAATTATATACTAGATCCCTCACATGAACTGAATCATGGGGTTTTATCGTTGGAAAATGATATCGCTTATGAGGAGTATCCGGTGAAGGTCTTGAACTATAGACATAAGGTTCTATGAAAAAAACTATTCACTCGGTAAAAGTAATATAATGAAACCATAAGTAGGAATATTAAACAAGGGAATCCACAGGACGTGTTGAAGGAGAAGTACCCTTACATGTTTTCAACTTTAGAATGTAAAACTTAATTTCGAAGGAAAATTTTTATAATGGGGGAAGAATGTAACAACCCAAAATTTTTTAATAGAAATTACAATATTTTAATTATTCCATATAGTAAAACCACATAAAATAAACTTTAAAAATGAATAAAGAATTTAATAATATGTTATTATAGATGTTAAGAAACCTCTACCAATAGAATTATAAATTGACCATTGGAATTGTAATGTGACCATTAAAAAAATAGTAATTCATTGAATATAGTAGTAATCTCACCTATGAAAATATAAATCTACTTATTGTATCTTATGAATTTAAATATTATATATATTTATTTAATGGTATAAGTAAATTAAAATTTTAGAAATCAAAAATTAAGAATTTGTATTTTTTAGTGATATAAATATTTACTTACAATTTTATAATTAATATAATAATTGAAAGGATAATTTATTTTCATAAAAAATGTTCATAAAATAGAAATTTTTTTATAATAATTATAAGATAATTTTATGAGACCCTAATAAAGTTTTCAAAGTTTCATTAAAACGGTTATAATTTTAAGATCATTATTTTTCTAATAAATGAGGATTTTAATTAAAAATTAAATTTATTATATTCATAAAATTATTTTCCTAAAAATTAATCCATTTTTGAATTATAAATATCAAAAAATTATTTGGGTGATTTTTTTGGATTTTTTTAATATAGTTAATGAAAATTAATAGTAAAATAGGGTAATTTACAATATATATATTATATGTTAAATTAAATATGACTTGAATCATTTATAATGTAACCACCATAATATAAAAATATATTTATCTATTTTGAAATATTAAGTGATATGTTTAAACTATTAATAGTCTTGAGGAAATATAATAAACAGACAAATAAAATAATCAAAAACATCCCCCCCCCACACACACTATAAATGTCACCCCTCGTCACATATTCTCCTCACATTCCAATGTCTAAAAAAATCCTATTTCCAAGAATATTACCAACATAAAAGAGCCTTTGGTCTAAAAAAAGAACAAAACATGTCTCCTTAATGATGATATAATGCAGAATAATTCAAGATGAAAAATTCTCTTTCGTTTAATTTAATTGATTTTTAATTTCCATTCCATTTCATTTTATCTCTTAATCTACCCATATACAAGTGGAATTATAACTACAGTAACATATATTTATTATAATTTTATTATTTTAATGTAATAGTCTATCATGAAATGACTTATCATCTCCCTTTTATTTTTAAAATATAAGCATCATTTGTGAGGATAGGTTTTATCGCTTTCAAGGATGTAATGTTTTCACTTTCCCTTACTACCTTCAAAGATGGTCTTATAACCATTATAACTGATGAAAAAGAATTTAAATTTTATTTTATATCCATCATTATGGTTTGGAGTCAACTAATATATATAATATTAAATAAAAAATGAAATTTTTGTGCATGACAACCGCTAAATTAATTTAAACGATAATCATTAACATTTTATCTAATGAATCATCCATAAATCTGGAAAAAATAAAATTTAAGACCACTTAAAATTATTTAAGTTCATTAATATCATATGATATCATTTTTTTTATAATTATCCCCATTTTACATGATCATCTATACATGTGTACTGGTGAACCGATCATGAAAACCAAGAAAACAAACACCCTGAACAATGAAATTCTAAACTATTACTCATCAAAAATGCTATAAAAATTTTAAAATATATATATAATGAAAAAAGACAAGTAGAATAAGTTCTAGATTTATTAATTAGTGGATCTATTTTTATTATATAGGATATTAAGTCGAATAAATCATTCATAATTAAGATAATGGGATTCTTGAACACAATTTCCTTTCTTTGGGTTATTCCACATTCATGCCATATTTCAGTGTGGATATTCCTTAATATTCATCAAATATAATTTTTATGTCGTCCCCTTTTCTATAAAAGTATATACATGTTTATAACATGATTTTATGTTAAATTAAATGATTTTTCAAAAATAACTCTTTTTTCTAAAAACTTATCGTTTACCTCTCTTGAGATTGTTTCTTCTTCACTCACTATTGCTGTTTCTTACAACAAGAATGTTATTAGAATTTTATTTTGGGAACCACTAATTTTTTTGAATTAATTATTTATCATATTCTCAAGAAACCCATTTAATTTCCACGGAATATTTCATGGGAAATATTTTTATATGTTCTATTTTCCATGAATGATTATATAAATTCTATAATGCGACAGGTGTGCCTGAAATAATATAGTGATCCAATGTAGTGGGTAATGTGATTTATCTAATGATATAATGTAAAATATGTGTTAAAAGAATGCTATATTTATTTGTAATGTTGATTGTGTTACGATTATGCACATATGTTATGCATGAATGTGGTTCCAGATTTGTTCATAACTATGTGTTATAGTTGACTCCTAGGAAATGATGTTTCATTTTTATGCATTTACAAATTACATGATTTTATATAATTCTTACTCCCTTTATTATTATGATTATCCTATTATTATGTTATGATGATTATTATTATTATCATCCATGTTATGCTGATTCATGTTCTAATCTATCCTCTTAGTAAGGTTTTATCTCACCCTATATTTTGATGTATATCCTCAAGTGATTAATTGAATTAAGGAGAATACAATAGACACTAATAAGGTATAGAAGCCGGAATTAAATAATAATTATGATTTATTATGTAAAATTTATCATTGTCCCTAATATTACCAAGACATTGAACTGTGGTATCCAGGTTTTATAACACTATTATATTGGTTATCTTTCAAATGATGTAATAGTAATGTATGAAATGTAAGGTTTCCATAGTTGATGAGCGAACTAGATGTAGTTTAGGACCCTATTGGGTAAAATAAATGTCTTTGATTGTTTCTTTTCATTTTGACACATGTATCATACTTTTTCATAGAATATCTATTCTTAAATTTTGATATTATATTTCTAGTTTTGGTTAAATTATGACTCTGGTTTTGATTTCTTATTAGACATAACATTTAGTTATTATTATGTGATTCCTATATTCTTCTACATTTATAATGAGTCTACAGTATCCCCATGATGAATATTAGGCCATTGTTTCTAGTTTTCCACCTCTAGAATATGGGAATATTCCCCTGAGGTATTGTGTATGACATGCTTGGGGCATCGATGTAAGGAACCTGAATCGGGATTCTACATTCCTAGAATCACAATGAAAATCTCGGCTTTTCTAAAGAGAATTATTCTACTTATTTTGTGAGATCAATGAAATATGAGGTCTATGAATGATGAAATGATTACCAGATAGACAACCACATAGAACAATAAAAATAGCATTGAAGATTCAATATCTGATTGAAATTGTTGAATGCTCCAGGTAGTGTCATTCAATCTCAATTCATATGGTCCAAATGACCACATTTGAAATTATTTTTCTATAAAATAGGTTTTAGATGAGTATTTACCTATACAACCATATAGTTCTACCAACATTTGAGTTCCCATTATATTCCAATGGAATTAACATGATCCGTTCTACAATATCTCATGTGATCGAGATTTATTCCATCATCACCCTATTGACCAATTATATATATTCCATTGTAAAGAGCACAAAAATATTTTAGCAAATCTACTATCTCATTCCTGATTCAAAAATTTCTTCCTTCAAGGACCCACTAAAAGAAACATCAGGCACAAAGGGGAATAATTATGTAATTTAGCATCATATTATACCACAGATAGGTTTTCTTCCTCCTAGATGAACAAGTCCCCCATTCATGAGATTCTTAATGTATGATGATAGAATATTATTTTTTTGAGAAATTATTCAAAATCCTCCATTTCCTTGGCTTGGCCTAATTTATCTTGAACTACTAAATATCACTAGTTACATGAAATATCATCTAGAATATAGATTGCAAACATGGGTTTCATCTCCACTAGTTTGTCTATGAAATCAAATATTTTATTAAATATATTTTACCACACCTCTTCCTTCTCTAGTTATGAATTACATAAATGATAGGTGGATTATTATTTTGGAAATGAATGGAGTGATCCACTAGTCTCAGTTCATCCCTCATGTTCCATCTATCCAATGTCTAAAAATATTTTCCTTTAATATAGAACCATATGTTGGTTCACATGTGGCTCAAGTACAAATATATTCTCAGCAGCTTCCCCAAGTTAGTTTCTACCACACCTGTAGGGTTCTATTTTCTATAAACACAAAGGGTGACATTTGTTTCACTCTATAGAAACTTAAGGATTATAAAATTAAAATTTAATCAAAACATATATCACAACATTGCATTCCAAAATTCACCAATTTTCAGTTTGGACATATTTGTTTAAAATTCATCTACGATTCTGAAAATTTAACCATTTTAAAAATACTAATACCAATCCTTTTTCAAAATCACACATTTGAAACCATTTTTCATTAATTTTAAAATATGAAATCTTTGGACCCAATGATGAATAAGTACTCAAAATATAATAATCATTCATTGTGGTAAGTCTTTTGAAACAATGAATTCCACGCTCTTTTGATTGGATAAACCCATGAAAATGTGTTTATAACTCCTATAATTGTCTTCAAAACACTTAGTTACCCAACTACCTGAAAAAATGATGTTATGTATAAAAATATCATATACTCCATTTTATTATTTACATTTCATTTTCCAACCATCCTACTCCTTTCTACCAACCCAACACAATGAATATAGAAAACTAAATTTCACTCCATAACCAACACTACTCAAAACCATGGGTACAAACTAGTTCCATTTGTAATCCATGGACTGACCAAGATAATACCACTTGTAACATCCCACCCCTCCTCATTGGATTTAGTCGAGGGGAAATTACTACATGGACATAAGTGACATTCCCAAGATCCCAATGGATAGAAATAAATTCTAAGACAGTAAATACTATTAGGGGAAGATTTTCCCTTTAAGAAAACACAACAGGAACTAAATATACCACAAAAAAAACCACTATATGATGGAAAATAACAAATTAATACAACATGATTTATAAAAAATGATACCAACTATATCAACATCAAATATATAGAGAAATTAAAACCCAAAAAAGATTATATGTATTGAAGAATCCAACCCAATAACATCAAACATGTTATGAACACAGAAACTATTATCCACACCACGGTCCCAGGATGCCCCGCTAAGAAAATGAAATACCTCCCCTTTAACCGCATATTAATAGAACATATCAACAAAAGAACCAATGTTCCAAAGTAGGCACTCGTAATGAAACCCAGTAGAAATTCCCCAAATGACATACCAAGTCACACCACTAGAATATAACATGTTATCACATTTACATAAAACAATCTATAAAAAATATTGGAAACATTTTATATTAGAATATAAAATAATTTCAACAAAAAATTAGTTCCATGGAATGGAACCAAAAAACTCTTTAAACCATTTCTCATTTATTTTTGGAATTTTTCTTTAAATTTTAAAAAATTACACAACATCACACTCAAACACATAGGCTTTGGGTTACTATTGATAGTGGAACTTCACATCCATAATCAATCCTTTTGATGGTGGTACTTCATGACTAGTATCCATCCCATTAAACTCACTCTTAACAATTTTTGAAAACATCCATTTCAACACAATAATTTATTAATCTTTTAAATAAAACTATACTTTAATTTAAGACAAATTTACATGTATCAAAACCTAAAACCCTATTTTAAATCATGATTTTAAAATCATGTTATCATTTTAACTTTCCACCAAAACACCTATTTTTAAAAAATCCATTAACTTTAAAAAATGAGGGTTTCCACCATGAAATTAAAAAAATAAAAATAATTTTTTCGAAAAACAACCTATTTGAAATCATAAATTCATGTTATAATAATAGGTGTAGTGAGTGAAGCCACCTACATATGTAATTATTAAAAAAAATTGAAGAATGGATAAAATCTTCAAAAAAATCACGTTGGATCTACAAAAACCAATCATTGATCTCATTCCCTAAAATAAAAACAATGATATATCATCATTATCATCATCAAATATAATATATTTATCCCTAATGGACAAGATATATGAATCCAAGATAGGTAATATAAGTAGATCAAAGGAAAACACTCACAGTGAGGACTTGCCAAGGGATTTAGAATTCGACAAACCATGTTCTTCCAATGGATTTCTCTCGGATTAAGCGGGAAAAATCCATAACCTTTGGTAGGATGGAAACCAAACTTAGGGTTGAAATTTTTGAAAATGACAGTTTTAGAGATAATCCTAATCTAGATATAGTTTTTGGGACCTAATTTTAAATGGTGCATGGTTGGGTTGAATTTTTAGACAAAATGTTCACCAATTTTTCACTAGACACTACCTCAAAGAGCACCTCTCATGGCTGGCTCACATGATCAAAAAAATGTGTGCCTACCATTCAAATTCACCCTACCTCACACATCACGGCTTCTCCTAGGTCATCGCACGGTTTGGTGAAAAACATTCACCAAACTCTTCACCTGCCTAGAATCCATTGGTTCACATATATTGGCTTCTTATAGGATTTTCCTAGTTTCTACAAACCATGCTCAAACAGTTCATCTCTAGAAAGACCCAAAAACATTCCAAAAAATCATCAAAACCCTCCCAAAATTTACCCTAACAATTTACATACATAAAATACATTAAGAAAGGGTTACTTACATGAAACTGGGATTTTAAATAATTGATAATTTCATTTTAAATATCTATATTTAAATATAATATAATTTAACCTCATATGAAGTAATGTCTAAAAATCTATTTTATGGAAATTTTTAATTTCTAAGAATAAAATTTATGTGCCCAATTTAATTAGCAGTGTATTTTATTTTCATGATATTATTTTGTATATTATAAGTATATAAATTTTAATTTTATTATGAGGAAATCCAAAACATAATTTTACCAAACTATAATTTAGTTAAATGAAATTCCAAAATTGTTTTTATAGAAAAATATTGTTTATATTTTTAAATATTTGTTTTATAAATTCATTATTGTATATTAAAATGTATAGTTTTACTAATAAAATACATTATTTATCATTTAAATTTATTTATAACTTTATATATTAAACATAATTCTTCATATATCCCAAAATATTATGATTTCATTAAAAATTGTATTTTTCCATATTCTGTAATATTCAATTATTTCAAAAAAAAATCATTATTAATACTAAGATAATTTAGATATATTTAATTCAAAACCTATGTTTATTATATTAATTTAAAATTATATACTTTTTAAAAATTCCTATCTAATTAAAATTGCAACTTTGATGGAAATATACTTTTTCTAAAATTGACCCTTTTATAAAAAAATCCTTTTAATTATTTTCATATTATTGGAATGATGTTTTACTTGATTACTAAATAATTGGGTTTTTTTATTTTATAATATTTCTCATTCAGTATGTTTTGGATATTATATGTCATGTGTTGGGTGTAACTCATGTTATAGAACTTATTATTATTTTTAAATGAACTAAAATATTTGGTCATTAAAGTGTTCAAAAGTTATTAAGAAAGATCATGATCAATAAAAGGTTTTCTTTCTGTATGGATAAGTGAGAAGACAATGTTCGATTTTGTAAGAACTCGGACCTTTTTTTCAGGTATGTTTTTCCTTTTTCTGAAGTTTTTGAGAAAACAGGAGTTTCTAGAAAATGTTGTAGTACACGCATTATACTCCCTTGCCGTGTGAGGACATTTTCCGGTCGTGTCTGGCCCATACACACGACCATATAGGGGTGATTTGGAGGCTTCTTAAAAAGGATTACAGTAAAGCCTAGTACCTACCATGTACTCCAAAAGTACACACCGTGTACTTTCTTTTTTTCATTAAACGCACCGGGGCCGCATCTTAACCCCAGAACTATCTTCTTCTCTAACTTCTTCGACCAATAGCGTCTCGTACAGCCGCGAAACTCCTTCGCGCCCCCGAGCCTCTGTCTGTTCTCTGAATCGACCGCCATAGATTGCATTGGAACCAAAGCGGTAAGCTTTTCTTTATCATAAAACTTCGTTTTCCAATTACACCCCTTTCCCAAGTTATTATGGGTTGAACAGATTTTTCATTTTCATAGATCTGTGACTTTATAAGGATAATCAAGCATCGTGGTTCAAGTTTATTGATCTCCTAGAATCATGGTACGTGTTTTGTGCCTTTCTGTTCAAAGTATTTGAGTTTTATGTGCAATTTCCACCAATACCCTTGAACGGGGTATTAAGTGATTACTGTTTTACTACTTCTATTTTGCTGCCTTTCATGTATTATTCTGTTAAGTTAATTTTGTTATGTATGAGGATAATTTCTATGCTTGGTTGTTTTTCCCATTCCTTGTTCTTTTTACGACCTTTTGGTCTTGTTCAGCCTTTGGTTGTTATACCTGTTTTACCTGCCTTGTGACTGTATGATGGAGTGTTGTTCCCTGACATGCTTTTTATGTTGTAGACTCGTTAGCCAAGTAGATCTGTAGCTTTAATTTGGACATATAGCATTATTATGCACTGACGGGCAAGGGGTCGTTGCAACCTGGTGCTATAGACTATAAGGGGATAGACCGAGTGAGCTTCCTCAAAGATTCTTGGACATTATAAACTATAGGGGATAGACCGAGTGAGATTCCCAGAAATTCTTGGATGTTATAAACTACAGGAGGATAGACCGAGTGAGCTTCCTCAGAGAGTCTTGAGATTTATAGACTATAAGGGGGTAGACCGAGTGAGCTTCCTCAAAGAGTCTTCATTGTTTGAATTCATTAAACCATTCCAGACTATAGGAGGAATTAACCTATTGATCTTCCTTAGAGAGTCTATGATAGACCTGAGGTTGTAAGAGGAATTGATCGAGTGAGCTTCCTCATAGAGTCTCTAGACCTTGGGGATATAAAGAGAATTGACCACATGATCTTCCTTAGAGATTCCGTAACTACCTTAGCCTATAGGGGGAATTGACTGAGCGTGCTTCCTCATAGATTCTTATATTTTTTGTATGACCAAACCAGAGGGGTTAGGCTGAGTGTACTACCCAGAGGGTTGTTTGTATTTCTTGGATAGGACCAGAGGGGTTGGTTGTGGGTACTTCCTATAGGGTTTCCTGTTTGTGGTTAGTTGATTTCTTCATTGCTTCTTGTGGATATGTGGATTTCTAATGTTGTGTATCATCATGTTTATTGTTTACTGTTTACTACTTATTGTACTATTACCTGCCACGTGCTCACTGACTGTTAGGAACAGATCTTTGGGTGGTTTCCCACTGGGATTTAGTCTCACACCCTATTTGGGCCATGCATTTGGTCCCAAATAGATTATATGGTTGTAGGTATAGACAATGTCAAGTTCCCTTCCACTGCAGGTACTTGATATTCATTGGAGTAGGAGAGCATGAGACTAAGTCAAGGCTTGTGATACAGAGGAGTTACTTATCTGTTTTATTGTGTACTTTGTCTTAGTATTGATTTCAGCATTGTGACTTGTTTGGATGATCTCTTAGACCAATGTATCATGCATAATTTCATATATATGTGTTTTCTCCAGTTGTTAATTTTTCATTTTTCTGTTGTTTTCTGTTTTTGGGTATTACTGTTTCTTCTATTGTATGTGTTGTTTACTTTTTCTGTGTACTCTGCCAATGAGGGCATAGTTTCCCCACTATCACACCCATGGCCCTCACTGCTAGTCGGTATCCTCTATCATTTGGGGAAATGTGCTTGAGGCCATGTAACCTACTGGGTACGGGGCACCTCTAGGTGGATTCCAGAACTGGGACATTACAAAGTTGTATCAGAGAAATTCTTTTCTCCTGACTTACCGTTTGGATCATATAGCTAGGGATAGAACAGAATAGGTACTTGGTAATATGTTGTTCCCAGGAGTAGCTAAACCGTGTACAAGTAAAATTCATACTACCTCGTTTATTTCATTTTTATTGGTTTTCACTTTTATAGTTGATTTGATTTCACCGTTGGGTGATTCACATGTTTTCTGTTATTACCATTGTTGTTATTGTGGTTCTATTTCTGTCGCAACCCGATGAGATGAGGGTATGCCATCTCATGCATCATAAAGTAAAATTTTAGAAATCACATGCCATGCATTCTTTCCATGCCATATTGGATGCATTAGCTATTCTATGTTTTTGTGATAGATGTTGTGTGGATTATGCATGCTGTTGTGATAGATCCCTTGATAGAATCTCTACTGTTTGATAGGGAAACTATTTGTCTAGTTTTTTTCTTAGATGGACACCAAACCATGGTTCTTGAGGTGTTATGGGCCCTCATGAACTAGAATTTGGTGGATCATTGTATGGTTTTCCTGTTATAACTTGTATGAGATGCCAATCTTTGATTCACGTGGTGTATGGGCCCTCACAGATCGGAATTTGGCACCTTAACTCTTGTTTTCTGTGTTTTCTGGGCTTTAGAAAAGTATCTGAGCTACTTCCCAGAAAAACCCAGAATACACGGCATGTAATTTATTGGTACACACCGTGTAGTTATTAAACCGTGTCACTAACTGTGTGGGAAGAAACACGGGTTTATGAAAAAATTTCAGGAACATGCCGTGTACAGTACGTACACGCTGTGTTGTAGTGATCGTGTGTCTACCTGTGTGGATAAAAACATAGATGGATGAAAATTCGACTGTAAACACTATGTCCTATTATTACACATTGTTCCTTGTAACCTAAGTACACGGTCGTGTCACGAACATCATGGGTCGGGGAAAACATTCAACTACACGTTGTATTCTCAGGGAGAACGTCATGTAGAGTGAACTGTGTAGTCAGTTGTGTAACTAACAACACTGGTCGTTGAAACCTTGTCTAGTACACGTCGTGTCCTTAGTGAACACGTTGTGTAGTCTAAAATTAAGAGGGCCATCTGGGTTATCCGTGTAAGGATACTAGGGAAGGGTAATACAGTTCAAGTACATGTTGTGTGTGGGGACAACACGCTGTGTGGTTGGGGCATTACACGACCAGTTGTGGAAGAAGTACACACCCATGTGAATGACCTCAAAGAACACGCCGTGTAGATTTTATAAATGTTTTGTATTTTCATTTTGTAAAAATTTAATGTTTCTTTATCCTACTCCCATCTTGTACTCTTGTGTTCTCTGTCTTTGATAATCCTGATATATGGTTTGCTTTTGACCTTTCAGAGCTATGCCACGGATACATCCTCCGGTTGTACGTCAGCTACTAGACAGTGATCCGACACCTAATATGGCTGATCAGGGACCTCTTGCAGACCCTCCTGTTGTTCCATCCTAGGAACCGGTAGTTATACCATTTGAAGGCACCGATACACAGTTTACGGAAGACTTTCTGAGGATGATACAGACCTTCCAAGGAGCGCTGCATCCTGCCCCGTCAATGGTAGAGTTGATTCGGGTTTTCCAGTAGCAGTATCCTCCTACTTCCATTGGGTATGTAGGACCTCAGGCTGCAGAGTCATGTCTAGAGGCCACGCTAACAATTTTCGAGCATCTGGTGATACCTCTAGTAAAGAGAGTGAAGCTCTCTACCTATGTGCTCCGAGACTCCACCAAGAGGTGGTGGGAGGTGATCTCACAGTTAGGGCGTCAGTAGAGTATGACTTGGGATGTGTTTTGGTGCATCTTATATGATTACTTCTACTCGGAGTCCCTGAGTGCCGATCGAGCCCGAGAGTTTATGAGTCTATAGCAGGGTACTCTTTCTGTTATGGAGTACTTGTCTTTCTTTACCGAGCAGTAGCGTTTCACCCCGATTCCCGCAAGAGATGAGTTTTTCCTTGAGCAGTAGTTCGAGGACTATCTAAGGCACTACATTCGCTCACAGGTGAACATCGTCAGATTGGCTTTGATATCCTCTATCGTCAACTAGGTGCTTATAACGGAGCATAATCTAAGGGATTCTGGAGAAGGTAGCCAGGGAGGTTCGACATCTAGAGTCAGTGTTCCTCCTACTGATAGCAGGAAGCGCCGTAGGGAATCTGCTCGAGGAGATCAGAGTGGGATGAATGTATCTTCGAGTAGCTAGGTAGTATGCAACCAATGCGGGAGGAGTAGGAATACTAAGCCTCAATGCCAGAGAGACCCGATGGAGTCCCGATCTTGCAGTAAGATGGGCCATATTCGGCATTTTTGTCAGATCTTCTCACCTACTGCTGGTGGTAGGGGTTCTTTTATGACCCCGTGTTCAAGAGATGCATCGCCAATTTCTCACCATTTTAGGAACTGGAGTTCTTCCGTCCGTGCGGTCCGAGGTGGAGGTTGTGGCTATGGTGGTCATTCACCATGTTACCCATGACAGAAGAGTGGATCAGGTCAGAGTGGTCATCCAGTGTCACAGAGCCATGGTACAGGCCAGACCTTTGCAATGGAGCAGACCCATCATGAGCAGGATCCCAGACCTTCTACAGTTCGAGGTATGATCTTAGTAGCCTTAGTTTTATCTTAAAATCTTTTCAATACTGGTCCTATGAATAGATTTATCTCTGTTGCTGTTGTGGAGAGCCTTGGTCTCTACTTCTTTTCCTCTGCCGATACTTTGACTCTAGACACACTGTTGGAGACTAGAGCGGTTAGTGTACATCAGTGCAGAGAGTTACCTCTTGAGGTTGTAGGGTATCACTTCTTATGGGACCTCTATGTCCTAGAGATGATGAACTATGATTTCATTCTCGGAATGGACTGGTTATTTCCCTTATAGGAAGTCGTAGATTTCTATCGCTTTAGGGTGAGTTTTGTATCACCAGAGGGTGGATCCTTTCTCCATAGATGTGAGTGGGATGTCTATGTGAGTTGAGAAGGACCCGAGCATCATGGGTTACGATTAGTTATAGCCCAAATTGCTATTTTTTATCTGGATGACCATGGAACTTCACAGCTAAACTTTCCTCCTGTAGTGGATCATTTCAGATATGTCTTTCTAGAGGAATTTTCAGGTTTAACTCTAAAGAAATAGGTAGACTTCTCGATTGAGATCGTACCAGGAGCAGCATCGGTATCCATTACTCATTTTAGGATGGCTACACTTGAGTTACAGGAGCTCAAGAAGAAGATGGAGTAGTTACAGGCAAAGGGTTTTATCTGACCCAGTACATCTCCTTGGGGTTCGCCTATCCTGTTTGCGAATAAGGCATACAGCTCCCTCAGGCTTTGTGTGGATTATCGGAAGCTAAACCAGTTGATGGTAAAGAACTAATATCCCTTTCCAAGGATTGATGATCTCTTTGATCAGCTTCGAGGAGCCCAGGTCTTCTCGAAGATTTACTTGAGATCCAGTTATCATCAGTTGCGCGTTAGTCAATCTAATATACCCTTTACAGCTTTTCGGAGTAGGTATACTCTATACAAGTATATGGTTATGCCGTTCGGTCTCACAAACGTGCCTGTAGTTTTCATGGCACTGATGAATCGAGTGTTCCATCCATACATGGATTCCTTAATGGTGGTTTTTGTGGACAACATCTTGGTGTACTCTCACACTCGACAAGACCATTCTGCACATATTGATATCATTCTGAGAACACTGAGAGAGCATCGGTTATATGCTAAGCTCTCAAAATTCCACTTTTGGATGGATTAGATTCACTTCTTGGGTCATGTTATCTCAAAGACATGAGTATCAGTAGACCTAGAGAATGTGAGAGCAATTGTTTCCTGGGAGTAGCCAAATAAAATATTTGAGTTTCAGAGTTTTCTAGGTCTGTCTAGATACTATAAGTGTTTCATAAAAGACTTTTCATGCCTAGATGCACCACCGATAGGTCTGACCAAGAAAGGGGCAACGTTCTTATGGTCAAATTTCTGTGAGTCAGCCTTTCAGGAGATGAAAGGGAGTTTGACGTCAGCACCGATACTAGTCTTACTAGAGCCGAGAAAGAGATATATGGTATATTGTGAAACTTCAGGTATCAGACAAGGATATGTTCTTTGCAGGGAGATGGAGTCGTTATGTACGGGTCTCGGCAGTTTAGGCCACATGAGAGGAATTACCCGACACATGATTTAGAGTTGGCAGCTGTTGTTCATGCCCTACGTTGTTGGAGAAATTATCTTCTGGGAGATCACATTGTGGTATTTACCGACCACAAGAGTCTCATGTACATCTTCACCCAGCGTGATCTGAATTTGAGATAGTGCAGGTGGTTCGAGTATCTTCAGTCCTTCGACATTGAGCTTTCCTATACGCCGGGAAAGGGCAACGCAGTGGCTGATGCGTTGAGCCGGAGAACTCAGATACAGGCAGTTCAGGAGGCCAGCAGTGAGTGGCAGCTTATGGCTCTGTTCTCTGTGATACATTTATAGGTGTATAACAGATAGGGAAAGACTTTTTTATCTTCTGTATCTATTACCTCTACTCTTCTTGATCAGGTACGAATGAGGCATCTATCAGAATCGAAAGGCCTAGTTCTACGAGAGAGTGTGTCTGGAAGGGACCCTCTACCTAGATGGACAATAGGAGAGGATGAGATATTTTATTTCCAAGGATGCGTATGGGTGCCAACAGACATATGCGAGGAGCTGATGTAGGACTTTAATTCCTCATTTTGGGAAGTTTATCCTGGCATCACCAAGATGTATCGTGATCTACACCATCAGTATTGGTGGCCAGGTATGAAGAGAGATGTTGCTGGTTTTGTCATGAGGTGTTCCACTTGTCCACAGGTGAAATCAGAGCATCAGCGACCAATAAGTCTTTTGTAGCCGTTAACCATTCCTCAGTGGAAGTGTAATGATGTCACGATGGACTTCATGACTGATTTTCTGAGGTCACCTCAAGGAAATGATGTTGTTTGGGTTGTCATCGACAGACTCACGAAGGTTGCTCACTTCTTTCCGATTAGAGAGACCTTCAGTGTTGATGATCTGGGGTGGTAGTACATATGAGAGATTTTACATCTACATGGAGTTATACACTCCATTGTTTCAGACAGGGATGTGGTTTTTACTTCTCAGTTCAGGCAGGGGTTTTAGAAGTCTGTTGGTACACAGGTACTTTTGAGTACATCATTCCATCCCCAGACAGATGGATAGTCCGAGCATATGATTAAGGTGCCTGAGGATATGCTTTGAGATTTCATTCTGGACTTTGGAGGTTCTCGGGAGAAGCATATACCACTTGTAGAGTTCACCTACAACAACATTTTTCATGCGATTATTCAGATGGAACCTTACAAGTCTATGTAAGGTAGGCCATGTCGATCACCATTATGTTAGCTGGAGGCAGGAGAGGTAGCTTTGCTGGGACCTTGTCTTGTTCAGGAGAGCTCAGAGCAGATAGAGTTGATTCAGAAGAGGATGAATATGGAACCGTCTCAACAGAAGTCTTATGCTGATCAGCGGAGATGACCTCTAGAGTTCGAGGTCGGGGACTAGGTTTTCATGTGTGTCATAGCATGGTTGGGACACAAGAGGATTCAAAGATAGGTTAAGCTTTCACCGAGGTATGTCGGACCTTTTGAGGTGCTGGAGAGAGTTGGGCCAGTTGCCTATCGGCTGCAGTTACCTCACAGGTAATGGGATATGCATGATGTCTTCCACATTTCTCATCTATGACGTTGCTTTTTCAGACCCGTCTCGTGTCCTTCAAACTGAGGAGGTTAAACATGAAGCGGATGCATCACTGAGGATCATCCTATCCGGATTGTCGATCGCAATATGAAGGTTCTCTATGGCCGGACTGTTCATCTGGTATGGGTGTTATGGCAGCATGGGTGAGTATAGGACGAGACTTGGGAGAGGGAGGCCGATGTACAATCACAGTGGCTGGAGCTGTTCAGGGTTTCTTCTTCTACACCTCGCTATGGAAATTCGGGGATGAATTTCTTTAAGGGGGGATGTTTTTAAGAAAAAAGACCTTCTTTTCAGGTTTGTTTTTCCTTTTTCTTGTGTTTTTGAGAAAAGATAAGTTTCTAGAAATTTTCCAAGTACACGCCGTGTACTCCCTTGCCGTGCGAGGCCGTGTGTTGGCTGTGTCTGGGCTTTACACATGGCCATGCAGGGTTAATGTGGAGGCCGCTTAAAGCGAAGTATAGAAAAGTCAATTACAGACCATGTACTCCAAAAGTACACACCGTGTACTCCAAAAGTACACACCCTGTACTATATTTTTTCCATTAAACGCAATGGGGTCACGTCTTAACCCCAGAACTATCTTCTTCTCAAGCTTCATCAACCTAGAGTGTCTCGTACGGCTGCAAACCTCCTCCGAGACCCCGATCCTCCGTCTGTTCTCCGAATCCACCGCTGTCGATTGTGTTGGATCTGCTGTGGTAAGCTCTTCCTTCTCCTAAATCTTCGTTTTCCAATTCCTTTTCTTTCTCAAGTTTTCATGGGTTGAATGTTTTGTTCATTTTCGAAGATCTATGACGTTATAATGAGATTCAAGCCTCGTTGTTCAAGTATATTGATCTCTTAGCATCAAGGTAGGTGGTTTGTGCCTTTTAGTTTAAAGTCATTCAGTTTTATGTGCAATTTCCACCAATACCCTTGAACGGGGTATTACGTGATTACAGTTTTTCCCCTGTTGTTTTCTTACCTTGATTGTATGATTGTGTATAGGTAACCTAGTTAGGTATGAGGATAATTGATATGATTGAATTTTTTTCCCAGGACTTGTTCAGTTTATGACCTTTTAGTCTTGTTCATCCTTTGGCCGTTATACCTGTTTTCCATGCCTTATGACCGTAGGATGGAGTGTTGTTCCCTAACATGCTTGTTTTTCATTAGACTGGTTTGTCAAGTAGCTTTGTTGGTTTAATTTGTCAATATAGAATTATTATGCACTGATTGGCATAGGTCTGTGAAAACCTGGTGCTATAGACTATAAGGGGATAGACCGAGTGAGCTTCCTCATAGAGTATTGGACATTATTGACTATAGGGGACAGACTGAGTGAGATTCCCAGATAGTCTTGGATATTATAGACTCTAGGAGGATGGATCGAGAGAGCTTCCTCATAGAGTCTTCACCTTTATATAATATATGTAGGTAGACCGAGTGATCTTCCTCGGAGAGTCTTTGTTGTTTGAATTCCTTAAACCATTCCATGCTATAAGAGGAATTGAACAAATGAGCTTCCTCAGAGAGTCTGTGATAGACCTGAGGTTATAAGTGGAATTGGCTAAGTGAGCTTCCTCAGATAGTCTCTAGACCTTGGGGCTATAAGGGAAATTAACCACGTGATCTTCCTCAGAGATTCCCTGACTACCTTATATTATAAGGGGAATTGACTAAGTGTGCTTCCTCAGAGAGTCTTATATTTTTCATATGACCAAACTAGAGGGGTTTGGCTGAGTGTACTGCTGGGAGGGTTGTTGGTATTTCTTAGATAGGACCAGAGGGGTTGGTTGTGAGTACTTTCCAGAGGGTTTTCTGTTTGTGGTTAGTTTTATTCTTCACTGCTTCTTGTTGATCTGTGGATTTCTACTGTTGTGTATCATCCTATTTAATGTTTACTGTTTACTCTTTACTGTACTATTACCTTCCATATACTTACTAACTATTAGGCACAGATATTTGGGTGGTTTCCTACTGGTATTTAGTCTCACACCCTATTTCAGCAATGCTTTTGGGACCAAACATATTATATTGTTGCCGGTATAGACAATGTAAAGTGCCCTTCGACTTCAGGTACTTGACTTGCATTAGAGTAGCAGAGAATGAGACCAAGCCGAGGCTTGCGATGCTGATGAGTTGCTTATCTATTTTCTTTTTAACATTGGATTAGTATTTTATTTATCATTTTGAATTGTTTGGTTGATTTCCTAGACATATGTATCATGCATAATTTCATATATATGTGTGTGCTCTAGTTGTTTATTGTTTAGTTTTCCACTATATATTGTTGTTGGATATTAGTTCTTCCTCTATTGTATGTATTGTTTACTTCTACTGTGTACTCTTCCAATGAGGTCATAGTTTCCCCACTATCGCACTCAAGGCCCTCGCTGCTAGTCTGCCACCTATAGCGTTTGGGGAAATACGCCCGAGGCCATGGGACCAACTGGGTACGGGGCACCTCTAGGTGGCTTCCGGAACCAGGACGTTACAAATTTTAATAGTGAGTTGATTGGAATCCTATTAAATTCTATTAACATTAAAATATTATATATTCATTATTAGGGGTATGTTTCACCAAATAATTACACTTAGGAATATTAGTCGGGGTGGTCTAAATAAACTAAAAAATCAAAAAAAAAATGATGTTTTTTAAGTATTTTTTTCCTTGTTCTCTATTATAATTCATTTTTATCCATTTCCATAATTATTTTGATTACATAACATTTACCATGAGAAAATATCCTTTATGATGAAAAACTAAGTAGACCCTATTATGAAATTTGAATTTGGTGATTAAAGATACATATACCATTTTACATGATTCAATTTCAATATGTGTTAGAAATTAATATTAATATAATTTTAAAAATACTTTTATAATTTTTTTTCATGAAATTCCTTTTTAAAACAAAAATGAATTTACAAAAAAAATCAGGTGTGGAATTTTTTCTATTGGGATTTATTTTTTAATGGATATAAATGTGCTTATAACATCCCATGTAAATAAAGAATATAAAATTTTTATATTTATTAAATTTTTTGAATTAAATATTAATTATACTTTAAAGGGGATGATATGTTTTATGGAATACCTAATACGCAACAACAGGTTTCATAGAAAACTTATGTTGCACACTACATTGAGTAAAACTAATAAATATAAATATAATATTATTATTTTAATTGGTAGTTAAGGCATTGTCATTGTATTGGACGGAATGAACAAATATAACCATATTATGATTAAATATGTTTCTTATATGCTTTTACATTTACCCAATAAATTTTAGAGGCTCAAAATGAGAATGAATTCAATATAAAGCATGAAACACTCTAATATTCTTTAAAAGGCTGTTTTACCACCTTTTGATGGAAAACCCTCTTTAAAAATAGTTTTGGTAACTTTTTTATGTTAATTTTACAAAATAAAATTCTTCTTTAATATTGGGACATCAAAGATTACATTGGGTAAAATTTTGGTATTTTTCAGATAAAATTCATTTTTTAATGAATAGTGAAAAATACTGTATTTTAATTTAAAACTGCATTTTAATCTAATTTAATTATGTGGTTAGATTATTATTTTAAATGGTTTTAAGTTTAATTAGATTATATTTTTATCATTTAATTTAATGTTGGTAATTGTATTTAATTTCACTTTAAAATTGGGCATAAACAATTGTCAATCTTTTGATAGTTATTATTTCTTAAAAACACATTTTTTATTTTGAAAACAGAAATTAATTTAAAATTAATTAATGAAAATTATATGTTTTTAATTTCATAAAATAAAAATCATTTTTTAATTTGGAATATAAAATATTTCTTAGGAGTATTTTTTGGTATTTTTCTCAAAACCTTCAATTTTGGATGAATAGTGAAAACACTTAGTGAAAGTTAAAACCACGAATTTTTCATTTAAATAAAATTTTATCACTTCTGCGAATTGAATTTTGAAAACTAAACATACAAGTTTGTTATTGGAATGTAATATTTGGTTCAATAAGAGGAAAATAATTTTTGGTGAATAGTAACTTTTAACTTTTATTTGTTGCAGTTAAAGGTAAATAGGGTAATTCAAGATAAAACAAATCTTATAAAAATATAAAATTACCTTAAAATTTGTCCTAACCATATTAGATGAGTGATTTTAGACCAAGAACGTCCTTGGGTTATACTTTTGGCCTTTGAAAGCCACTTGGGTAAGATAAATACATTAATAACTTTTTTTAAAGTAAAAATTAAAATATCATTAACATGTATTGTTTTGCTAAAACAATTTTAATGTGGGGTTATATAATTGATATATTTTACTATAAATATTCATTATAAATCGAAACATATTTCCTACATCATGGTATTTTTTTATAATTTTTAGACATAAAATAAATAAAATTTTTTATGACACAATAAGGATGCAGTATTTACCTCATTAATGAATGACTTAAATAAATAAGATTATAAAGATTAAAACTATATCCAAAACCTGTCTAATTCTTATTGGATGACTTTATTTTTAAAAAGAGTCATTTTATCTTCTACTTTAATGAGTTTTTTACTTTTAGAAACTGAAAATATTTATATAATAAAATAATATTTTCAAACTTTCCTAAGAGCCCCTACCCCCCCTTATAAAACTATCCCAACTCTATCCCAATACTCACACCTCTCAAGCCCCTTTTCTTATCCAAATTCTGCCCAAATAAGTTCCCAACATCCCTCTCTTTTCCCTATAATCCTTACCTTAATCAGAAGGCACTTTAAGAAATCATTTTGGTTCAAACCAAAGGGAGTTACACAATTTAAAGGTAACGTCTTCTCATAAGTTATTTTGTTTTATTTTCCTTCTCCAACACCCTAAACACTTTTTGTTACTTTATTTTATTACAACACCAGTACCCTAAATATAATAGGTTTTTTATGAGAATTATTAAAACTACAATCATAGACACCTCTGTCTAATGGGAATTGAACATACAGTTTCTTTGGACAACAAACTACTGCCTCACGAAACGTTGATTGTTTAATATTATCTTACCACCTCTCATGGTGGCCATTATGATGGAAATGTATTTAAATATGATAGATATTATGTTTGTGCTTTCTCTATTCTTCTGTAATTTTTATTTACAAACAGACCTTTATGCTCTCTAATATGTGTAAACAGGGTAATTTCATTTGAGGAAGTGAGGACTACCGCCCCCACAAGGTGATATGATTCGTTCCTAACATACATGGAACATATAAAAGATAGATTTAAAGAAATTATGTAACCTATATATCATATGATATTATATTGTAATAATAATATACTTAAGTATATTTATGTTTTCATTCCATTAAATATGAAATAGAAATTAATGTAGTGTTCATGCGTATGTAGGATTTACCGTCTCCATAAATGTTACATTTCATTTATTATCTCCAAATTTCATGTACTAATATAAATATTTATATACTAGATATATATATGATATATATGATATTAAAATAATTAATTTTATGATTGAGATAATATAATTTTGACCACATGGACAATTTTTAATTATAACAAGTTCATTTTTTACTCAAGTTCTGAACATCGACAAAATGTCATATATGAACTCAAATAATTAACTCATTGTTATAACAATTTAATATGTGATAGAAAAATAATAATAAACCTAGAAATGTTATTAAATAAGTATAAATTAACTTAATTTTATTCTTTAGGAGAAACAAAGAACTTATGAGTCAATTCAGACACGAGGTATTGGGTTTCTTATCACATTTTTAATTCCATGAGATTACCATTGTTCTCCACTTATTTATTGAATGTGGTGTATTATGTACTGACATTTTATATATATTATCAAGATTATCTTTATATTCATTTTATTATGTGATTAATTTGTTGGTTATTAACTAATTTCCAAATGACTCGATTGATATAAAACATGGTAAGGGGATTCTTATCTCACTTTTAATTCTGTGATATTTCCATTATTCTCTACATATTTCTTGCATGTGGTGTATTTTTTACTAACTTTGGATTTATATTATCATGATTATATTTATATTAATGGTATTTTGTGATTCATTTTGTGGTTATTAACTTTTGGTCTTACGACTCGATTGATTACAACGTGGTAAGGGGTTTTCCTCTCACTTTGTATTCCCGTGAGATTCATGCTATATTTTCCACCATTTCATTTTGGGTGGTGTATTTACTTCCCATGATTGTATTCATTGTGTAATATAATTTAAATTATGGGTATTTACATCTTCATTTTATGATCCTTCATTCATGTGGTGTATCTTTCTTATGTTACCTAATCGATAAGGGAACCTTTCACCCTCCTCTTTTTAAAAGACTTCTTTTTTGTTATGTCATTTTATATACATCTTCTTGTGTTGGGATATGTTCTTCTATATCCTTAATTCTATAAATTTTATCTCCAAGTGATGAGATACCCTTTTTTCTCTCATTAACTAATTTTCTTAATTTTAATGTGACGTCGTTAGGTTGTTGAATTTCTTCAAGAGAACTTCTTAACCCAATTTCAATTCTTTGGGTTAAACATATACTTCTTGATTATGTATTTCTATAAATTTGTTTCAATGAAATTTTATTGTTTGAAACGTAATATCTCTTATAATGAGTGTATTTATATTTTTCACACATAATTATGTCATTGATTTATCTTTAATCTAAGGATATGATCTTCGTAAGGGACTTTGTCTCAATTTACATTCCATTGAGACTTCATTGTTGTTATGCACCAATTCAATTTTATATGGTGTATATAATTCCCTTTGATATATTATATCTTGAATATCCTTTTCCTCATTATATTATAAGCTTTGGTTAATGTTATTACTCCATTATTTGTATTCAAGGGTCTCTCATTTGGTTAGGAACTCTTTAACGAAAATATCGTTTTAAATGTTTTAAATATGTGTTCTTCTAAATCATTATCATTAGTGTCCATGGTTTAAAAATGGTTTTAAGGATTTATTTATATGGAAATTAATGTTTTAAAATGATAATACCTTTAAATGATTTAAATTTGTATGGGACACTTTGATTCAAAAATGTCTTTATTAAATATTTTAGATGATTTTGAAAATGGTTTGATAAAGCAATGATTATGTCAATATCATTAAATGATATATTGTGATTTCAATGTAGAAATGTTTATATTTGAAATATTTAGGGTTTTATTAATTTATAATGGTACTTGGACAGTTGACAGGAGGTTACAGAATAAACCAAATGATGGGCGGTGTCGTGATAAACCAGGACGGGTGGTTACGTTATAACCTCAAATGCATTGGGTATGGAAGTCGGCCGTTTGGCTATTCCATTTAGTTATATGTGTGGAATTAGACTGTATGGTTATTCCATTTAAGTATGTTTATGTCCCAAGTTACCTTTATATTTTATGTGTGCTTTCTATGGGTTTTATTATAATATTTTGGTTAAAAAAGGGTAACCAATGATATTTTATTTCGCGAAGAGTATTTACTTTTTCAGATAGGTGAAAACGATTAATTATGATAAAGTATTCATGGTTTACTTTTCGTTTTGAAAAACTAACAGTTTTTCTTCTTTGTGTATCCCTTACTGAGCTTTTTATACTCATCCCAAGATTTTTTTTCAAATGTATTTACAAACATAAAGTTGAATAGGGTCAAGGATGGGATCAAGGAAAAGTAATGCTATCTAAAATATAGAACTAGACATGACTCTTTTTTAAGAGTATTTATTTTATAAAAAATATGGATACTTAGTAAAAGTGTCTACATTGTAATATTTGAGATGCAATGAAATAGTTATGGCTTAATTCTCTAAAACTCTTAACCTGAAAAGATCCTCATTGTGAATTATTAACATAAATCAAGATTATCTAATATTAGAGGTCAGGTCCTTATTGTTGGTATCAAAGGACGTTTTAGATAACTTTATATGTTAGGGTGTTATTTAATCATAAGTGACATAACCATAATGGTTGGAATATTAGAAAGATTCATAGTTATTTTAGATAAATTTAATGAGTTTAAGATAACATGAATAAGTATATCATATTATTTACCCTCCTCATAAGATATTATATGATGTTTTTATTGATATACTCACAATGACCTTTTTTGTTTTAGTAAATGGATGGATCTAATAGGCACCAATGTAATAGTGGATGTGAAAAAAATGTGATGGTTTTCTGAAAGAGAGACTGAATGAAATGGGAGATTCAATGAGAACCCTTGAGGTTATTCTCAACCAACTATCTAGAGTCATAATTGACCAACTAAACATTAGTGATTTTTATAAGTCATTGTATATACAAGAAACAAATCCCTATGGAGGTTTAGGTAATAGTCATAAAGGTAAGTATGTTCAAAAACCTACGTGTAGAGGATGTGGAAGGAAACACCTAAGAAAATTCTCCAAAGGGACAAGAAGATGCCATATATGTGGGAATGAATGTCATAAAAAAGAACTTTCCATGGAAAAAGGAAGCATATAGTTGACTCTAGGAAAGGGAACGAAGTTCTTTTTGAGGGATCAATTGAATGTTTTAAATGTGGTGTGGATGATCATTATACAAATAGATGTCCTATGAAGAAGTTTTGGGAATGGTATCACTAGGATCGTATAAATATATGTTTACCAATACCTAATGACATTCCAATTGAGGATGAAGAAACTGACAATGACCAATTAAAGATATGGATTATTTCTTAACATATGTTTTGACATTAATAAATCTTAAGATATGATTCATGAATTTGTTTTTAGGAATGAAGTATTTCAGAATAAGCTGGTAAATAATGTTTAATGGATCATGAAGAAGGTTGAATGAGTAAGAAGTCAACATATATTGAATTAAAGAGTTATGGTAGATTTTAAAATGATGAAATGATTAAAATTATTAAGGATCTATTGATGATGGGATTACATTGGAATACTTTTTATAGTTTGTGTAACCCTTAAGTTTGATATATGAAAATTTTATCCAAGGAATAATTATCTTTTATTTTGATGAGTAATGGTGGAATTTTATTTTGTAAAAATATATGTTTTTATTATGTACATATGGTGATTTGGGTTATTTAGGGAAATAATTAACCTATCCTACAGAATATGTGATTTGGTTAATTCCACTCCAGTATGAGCCTTTAAGAGTAGTCGATTTTATTTGGGGATAAATGTTATGATTTACTATGGAAGACTAGGTGATAAAATATTTTTGAGTTTTGGGTTACAATCATAGTTTGGGTTACTTTGAATAATTTTAAGGACACCTGTTTATTGAATAGTCTTTTCCAAACTTTGGGTATTTTTTTCTAATTTTGGGGATTAAGAGTAGTGTTTCTTTTAATAATGTATTGTCCTTTTGGGGATTATCTGATCTTGTACTAAAGGTTGTGATTTTGGATGATTTCTAAAGATATAGAAATTTATAGTTCATCTTTTGAGGTTTATGTGATACTCTAGAAGTTGAATCTAGTGCTTTTAATGTGACCAAGTCAGTTTGAATACTCATTGTTTGGAGAAAAGATGGGTTTGTGGTAGAAACTTAGTAAAGGATAAAAGTATAGATGACAAGAAATTATGTCTCCTTATTTTTTCTAGCTAAGATCATAAATAAATTCCTCAACATTATTAAAAGTAAATTAAAACAAAAACATTGTCCATTAAGCATTCCTACTAGGGAATCAAATACTGTTTAGCCCATCACAATTTCATGATTTTCTAGTGGTTAACTTTCTTCTAATCATGTTTTCTACCCCTCTCCATCATACATTGATGGTTTTTTTCTCTTCCATATCCTTGTTTTACTACTTAGAATACTAGTATGGTATATCTCATGTGAAGTTTGTATTTCTCTTTCCTTCATTTAATGTAATATTTTTATGGACTCTTTTTTCAAAGTGGTACTTTCGATGAAGTTTCCACGCCCAATTTGAAAATTATGGGGAGGTAATTCCTAAAAGGTGGAGGATATAACATCCCAGGTAAATAAAGAATATCAATTTTTCATATATTTTTTAAAATTGGTGAATTAAATATTATTTATACATTATAGGGGATTCTATTTTCGATGGCATACCTGATATGTACCAACAGGTTTCATTGAGAACTTACGTTGCACACAACATTGAGTTATACATAAAAATATTAATATAATATTATTATTTTAAATGGTTGTTAATGCATAGTCATTGTATTAGCAGGAAATAAAAAAACTAACCATATTATGATTAAATATGTTTCTTAAATTTTTTTACAATTACCCAATAAATTTTAGAGGCTTAAAATGAGAATGAGTCCAATATTATGCTTGAAACACTCTAATATTCATTAAAAGGTCGTTTTACAGCATTTTGATAGAAAACCCTCTTTAAATCTAGTTTTGGTCACGTTTATTTATTATTTATACAAAATAAAATTATTCTTTAATATCAGGACAACAAAATTTACTTTTGGTAAAATTTTGGTATTTTTCAGATAAAATTCATTTTTTAATGAATAGTTAAAAATATTGTATTTTAATTCAAAACTTCTTTTTAATTTAATTTATTTATATGGTCAGATTATATTTTTTAAATGGTTTTAAAGAGTTATTAGATTATATTTTTACCATTTAATCCAATTTTGGTCATTGTAAGTATTTTCACTTTGAAATTGGGCATAAACAAGTGTCAATATTTTAATAGTTATTATTTCTTAAAAACATGCTTTTTGTTCTAACAACGATAATTAATTTTAAATTAATTAATGAAACTACTATGATTTGAATTTGTTAAAATAGACATAATTTTTTAATTCGGAATATCAAATATAGCTCAGGATGATATTTTGGTATTTTTCTAAAAACCATCCATTTTTTATGAATAGTGAAAACACTAAGTGGTAGGTAAAAACCCGACATTTTAATTTAAACGGAATTTTACTGCTTCTATGAAATGAATTTTGAAAAAAAACATATATTTTTTATATTAGTAAATAAAATTTGGTTCAATAAGTTGAAAATAATATTTTGTGAATAGTAACGTTTAACTTTTATTTACCGTGGTTAAAGAAAAATAGTGTAATTCAAGGTAAAAACAATCTAATAATAATATAAAATTACCTTAACACTTGTCCTAACCTAATTCCATGAGTAATTTCAGACCAATAAAATCCTTGGGTGAGTCTTTTGGCCTTTGAAAGCCACTTGGGTAAGATGATGACAATAATAACTTTTTATTTAAAGTAAAAATAAAAATATCATAAACATGTATTGTTTTTCTAAAACTATTCTAATGTGGGGTTATATAATTTATATATTTTACTATAAATATTTCGTAGAAATTTAAAACGATTTTATACATCATTTTATTTTTTTTATAATTTTTTGACATCAAATAAATAAAATTATTGATGACCCAATAATGATGCAGTGTTTACCTCATTAATGAATGATTTAAATAAATAAAATTATAAAGATTAAAACAATATCCAAAACTAGTCCAATTCTTATTGAATGGTTTTATTTCGAAAAAGAGTCATCTTATATTATACTTTAATTATTTTTGGACTTTTAGATACTAAAAATCATTATATAATAAAATAATATATTCATGCATTCCAAAAGAGCCCCTCCTCCCCCTTACAATAATTCCTCACCTATATCCCATTACTCACACCTATAAATCCCATTGTATCATCCATAATCAGCCCAAATAATCTCCCAAAATACCTCTCTTCCACCTATTAGCCTTAGCATTGGCATAAGGCACTTCAAAAAATCCTTTTGGTTCAAACCAAATGAAGTTACCCAATTTAAAGGTAACGTCTTCTCTTAAGTTCTTTTGTTTTATTTTCCTTCTCCAACCCCCTAAACTCTTTTTATTCCTTTATTTTATAAAAACACCAGTATCCTCAATATAGTTTTTTGTTTTTAGGAGAAGTATTGGAACTACACACACACACACCCCCATCTATTGGTTAATGAACATACTGTTTCTGTGACGGAAAACTATTGCCTCATGAAATAATGATTGTTTAATATTCAACTACCACTTCTCATGGTGGACATTATGATGCACTGTATTTATATATGATATATATTATGTTTTTTTCTCTATTATTTTGTAATTTTTATTTACATATATATCTTTATGCTTTCTAGTATGCGTAAACATGACAATTTAATTTGAGGAAGTGCGGACTACAACCCCTTCAGGGTGATATGATTCGTTCATGACATACATAGAACGTATAACGGATGGAGTTAATGAAATTTTGTAATATATATATCATATTATATTATAATGGAATTATAATATACCTATGTATCATTATGTTTTCATTCCATTAAATATGAAGTAGAAATGAATGTAGCGTTCATGCGTGCGTACAACTTACCGTCTACATGAACAGTGCATTTAATTTATTATCTCCAAATTTCATGTACTAATATAAATATATATATATATACTGGATATATATGATATATATGATATTTAAATCATGAATTTGATTCTGGAGATAATATAATTTTGACCACATGGAAAATTTGTAATTATAACAATTTCATTTTTGACTCAAGTTCCAAACATCGACAAAATGTCTGATTTGAACTCAAATAATTAACTAATTGTTTATCCTGGAAATAAGTGATATAAAATGAATAATAAAAATTAAAAATGTTCTTAAGGAATTATCACTTAACTTAAGTTTATTATTAAGTAAGAACATGGAACATACGAGCCAAGTGGGACACGAGGTATGGGGTTTCTTATCTCACATTTAATTCTATGATATTTCCATTGTTCGCCACTTATTTATTTCATGTGTTGTATTGTGTACTTCCATTTGATATATATTATCATTATTATATATAAATATTTATGGTATTCTGAGATTCATTTGGTGGTTATTAACTTTTGGTCGTATGACTCGATTGATCGCAATGTGGTAAGGGGATTCTTATATCACTTTTAATTCCATGAGATTTCCATAGTTTGCCACTTATTTCTTGCATGTGGTGTATTTATTTATTCCATTTGATTTATATTATCATGATTCTATTTATATTTATGGTATTATGTTATTTATTTGGTGGTTATTAAATTTTCTTCTTACGAATCGATTGATTACAACGTGGAAAGGGATTTTTATCTCTCTTTTTATTCCCGAGAGATTCATGCTATATTCGCCACAATTTCTTTATGTGTTGTGTATTTACTACCAATGATTGTATTCATTACGTAATATAATTTATCATATTGGTATTTTCATCTTCATTTTATGATCCTTATTTCCTGTGGTGTATCTTTTTTATGTTACCAAATCGGTAAGGGAGCCTTTCACCCTCCTCTTTTTAAAATAGTTCTTTTTTGTTATATATTTTTATTTACATATTATTGTGTTTGGATATGTTCTTCTATATCCTTATTTCTGTAAATTTTATGTTCAAGTGATGAGATACCATTTTTTCTCTCCTAAACTAATTTTCTGAATTTGAAAGTGACATCGTTAGACCGTCGAATTTCTGTAAGAGAACTTCTTAACCCAATTTCAATTCTTTGGTTTAGACTTATACTTCTTGATTATGTAATGCTATAAATATGTTTGAATGACCTATGATTGTTTTACACTAAATATCCACTTTTATTGGGTGTATTTATATTTTTCACACATAATTATGTCATTGATTTATCCTTAATCTACGGATATGATCTTCGTAAGGGACTTTCTCTCAATTTACATTCCATTGAGACTTATTGTTGTTATGCACCAATTCAATTTTATATGGTGTATATACTACTCTTTGACAAATTATATCATGAATCTCATTATTCTCACGATATAATAAGCTTTGATTAATGTTATAACTCAATTATTCATATTCAAGGGTCACTCATTTCATTAGGAACCCTTTAACTAATGTATCATCTTAAATGTTTTAAAGATGTATTATTCTAAATCTTTCTCATTAACGTCCATGTTTTAAAAAATCATTTTAATGATTTATTTATATGGAAATTAATGTTTTAAAATTTTAATACCTTTAAAAGCTTCAATGTGGTCTGGGACACTTTGATTCAAAAATCACTTTATTAAATATTTTACATGATTCTGAAAATGGTTTGACAAAGCATTGATTATGTCAATATATTGAAATGATATATTGTGATTGAAATGTGGAAATGTTTATATTTTCAATATTTTATGTGTTATTATTTTATAATGGTACTTGGACATTTGACGGGTGGTTACGGGATAAATGAAATGATGGATGGTGTCATGATAAACTAGGACGGGTAGTTACGTTATAACCTCCAATGCATTGGGTATGGAAGTCAGCAATATGGATTTTCCATTTAGTTATATGTATAGAATTAGACCCTATGGTTATTCGATTTAAGTATTTTTATGTCCCATGTTTCCTTTATATGTTATGTGTGCTTTCTATGGGTTTTATAGTAGTATTTTAGTTACAAAAGGGTAAGTAGTGATATTTTATTCAGTGAAGAATATTTACTACTTTAGATAGGTGAAAAGTATTTCTTATGATAAATTATTCATGGTTTACTTGTTGTTTTGAAAAAATAACAATTTTTCTTTTTTGTTTATCCCTTATTGAGCTTTTTATTCACATCCCAAGTTATTTTTGAAATTTTTTCCAGGCATAAAGATGAATAGGGCCAGTGATGGGATCAAGGAAAATTAATGCTATTTAAAATTTGGAACTGTACATGACTCTTTTTTAAGAGTTTTTATTTTATAAAAATTATCGGTACTTATTAGAAGTGTCTAAATTGTAATATTTGAGATGTAATGAAATATTTATGGCCTAATTCTCTAAAACTCTAAACCTGAAATGATTCTCAATGTGAATTATTAAGGTAATTCAAGATTATATAATGTTTAAGGTCGGGTCCTTATATAACTGTTATTAAATTTTGACAAAAAATGAAATTTTATGGTTCATTTTCAATGATTAATTAATGAAAAATGAAAAACATTATTTTTTAGAATAAATTATTACTTATAATCTATAATTTCATCCTTGGATTTCCAAATTTAAACAAATGTTTAAAATTTTTTAATATTCTCCTACAAAAGAAAAAAATTTCAACCGAATGATTTATATATATTAATGTGATTCTTATATCACAATTTTATCCTAAATTATACGACATTTTTCAAATAATTATCTTCACTAATTCAAAAAAAAATCAATTTCATATAAATAAATAAAAACTTTTTAGTGTAATTTTTAAAAAGCTAATTAAAAAACAACATTAATTTCTAAAATTAAATTTTTATATTTATAAATAATACAGATGTAACACTGAGTGAAAACATCAAAAAAAACATTATGATTACCCTAGAATAATTAATGTGATACATGATTTAATTACATATTTTATTTTATTTATAATGTATTATATAATTTTTTTTATAATATATTTAATTTTTTATTAATTAAAACATTATTCACTTCAATTTGTTGTTGTGTGAATAAAATGAAATCGAACGCATTAAATTATATAAAGATAAATGTAATGTAAAATCTTGATGTGTTTTATTATAACCTATTAAAAAAATTTACCATAAAATTTATATTATCATAAAAAAAATATGATGATTCTCATACCTAAATATATCCCTGTGTTCCCATGTATCTTTCTAAAATTTATGGTTTCACCAGAAATCATTGAGAACGCAAGTGTACTTGTTTTTATAGAATTTATCTCTTTAATATAGAATATATAGAGGTATTCCCCATATGAAATTCGGTGATCTATTTTAAAATGATCAATTTAATATAAATCAGAAAAAATAAATAAATAAATACTCAAAATCAATTAATTGAATGAATCGTGATATTGAGATAGGTTTGGTGGTTGCATCATGATATAATCTACCATCCTAATATGATAAATAATATCATTATGACTGATATATCTAGGAATAAGTATCCAATTTTTTAAAAATATCATATAATTATTCCTTAGATATATTATTTGGAATATATTTTCAACATATTTTATCGCAATAACTATTAATTTATTTTCACCATAAATGTTTTATCAACTCAAATCTAGTCTGTTGTACATCTAAATGGCTCTAACCACCTCTTTAATTTCTTAAGGTAGTTTAACTATCAATAGGATTAATTATCCAAATTCATCTTAGTTTGTTATAGTTCAATATATAATTCCATAATGGGAATCATAAGAAGAAATCTAAATATATAGGATATTTTCATTTTTCTATTAAAATTTGACCACAATAAGGTATTGATATTGACAACATTTGGAGTCCAAATTGTATCCTATCAACATAGAATTATTTCTATGGATATTTCTTTTAGATTAGACCTGATTATGGGTATTCTAGTTCAACTAATATATATCTTTGAATTTAAATCTTGTTGATGAAATTTCATGAACATGTAGGTAATCATTTAATCTTGAACAGATGCAACAAATATAGTACACCATACAACCTTATCAATTCCTAAATACATGTCATGGAATGTTGTAAAAGTGTAACTATATATAGTATCAATGAAATGAATTAATCTTAATAGAATGTAAACTACAACCTAATTGGATTTATGTCCATTAAATTTAATGGTGAGTTTTAGTTTTAAATCCATAGTGATTCATTTATATTTCCATATTGGAATGAATTATGGTTTCTTCATACCCATAGATATAGGATTTTTTGAATTGAATTACTAACATACTAGAATTAAAACACATATACTCTGTAATATCAATTTTCTAGTTGTCTCACTAGAAATTATATTTGAGATCTATATGATCATTTCGCTTCAATCATGGATATATAATTATGATCTAAGTTATTTATCCAATGACTCCTTATTCATTTTTTGTAATCAAGGTACAAGTGTCTAGGTCCTATACATAGTCATTATTTCATGGTCAAGGTTGTGTTTCCATAATCATTAATCAACTTTGACCATTACTTTGGAATGTATTTAATGATTATATATAAATATATAATTCAATAAATTTTTGTTATTATATAAACTAAAAAAATCATCATGTAGGTAAATCCTCAACATTTTCAAGGTAAATAATACCATTTCCAGATCCAAATCAATAGTCGAGTAATCTTTACCAAATATTATGAATTGAATTTGATATATGTTTCCCCAATTTATTTTTGTCCTAAGAACACATACCAAACCATTCACTGATGAAACAATTTTTTTCAGAATATTATATCCATTACAGTTTATTTTAATAAAATTTTTACCATCCAAACATCACTTTAGAATCATGATATTTTATTATAGAATAGATATATTTTTCAATGATACCATCATTAGTATTTTTCTATACTGAATTATGTTCTCACGAAGAGATTATTATGTAACCCATTTCATTTCCATTATATAATAATATTTCAAAGACATTGTTATGGAACCCCTTTATTTCCCATTGGTGTAACATGTTTCAAATGTATTTTTATGGAACCGATTTATTTTACCCAATTTAATCATGTATCAAAGTGATTTTTATGAAACTCATTTTTTAATGTGTTAATATTGTTATGATAACAATGAATGGTTTTTATTTGAGTTTATGATGAATGAAATGATCTTTTCATGAATGGTAATTATAAATTATTAATTTCCATGGTTGTGAATAAATATCATATCATGATCCCATTAAAACCTATATAATGGGTACTCCTAGATAGTATTGGGTGATGCTGATATAGATTTTACAATTGGACAACCGAGATAGCATCTAATACATTGGTAAATGTTCCATGACTTAATAGATAAGAGGTATGGAGTATCACATTGGTAACTCAAGTGTAATTAACTTCTCTATAGTTATCTTTTAAATGGGTTTAAAATTATTTTTGAAGATAATGACACAATGTTACGAAAATATTTTCATTATTCTTAATATTGGTTATAAGTGTTTTCATTATTGATGATTGATATCACCCATCTCATGATTATTGATTTTGATGAGTATTTCTGTTGTTGAAGAATTATGTCATGATTTTATGTTTAACGATTCATGTAGTTATGGGTATAAAAAATCTTTATCTTTGCTCATGTGCATTGATCATATCATCATAACCCTATTATCATCTTATTTTAATTGAGAAAATTAAATTATTAATGCTTGTATCTATAATTAGTGAAAATTTGAACTCACCCTAATTATGTTTCCATTTATCATAGTGATCAAAAATAATCATTAATGAATGAATTCTATAGGGGTTACAAATTGATGATGATTATGAACTAATTTTCAAAATGAAAATCTATGTTTAGTTGGAGATGATGTTAATCTTTCTGAAATATTTATTTACTATTAAATGATGTGAAGAGTAATTCCTAATTTTCTAAAACTCTAAACCTAAATGGTTCTTCAAAATGTATGTGAGACAATATTTCTCTTTAGTGTTGTATGTTTGGATGGATAACATTTTTTCACCTTTATTAGTATTAATTATAGAAATGTAATTTTTTTTATTTTAGCACTATGTTCAAGATTTTGGTTATGGGGTTGTTATAGCTGGTGTAAAATGAGGGATTCGATTACCTCATAGATAAGTATTTTTCATGTAATAGTATATAAATTGTTTTAGATTCTATAAATTCTTTTCATGTTTAATATTAATCATAAGTATAAATTCCTGGACACCCCATTTGATGTGGTAAGTAATAATATTTTGAGGTGATTTATGATATCACTGTATTTTTTTCTTGAATATTGAATTGTATAAGATAACCACTTAGGATAATACAATTATTAATGTTATGTTTTTTTGGGATATAGGATTGTTTATTTATTCAATGATGGTGTTTAATCATTGGGTATTACTATTGATCATTGATAAATAAAGTATTATTTCAACATATAATGGTTTATTAATTTTCTTTAAAATCATAACTTATTCAATCCATTTTTTGTGATTACTGTTTAATGATAGGTGGAATATGAGGTTACCCTTTAGGAAATTTTTTATCGATTAGAAGATCATTTTAAAGCATTATGAATGAAACATACATCTTGAATAATCATAATTTTGAATCAAATAAGATATTGTGGGGAGAATTATAATTATCAATTCTGTATATTTCCATATTCTCATTAGATAAATGGAAAATAAATTACAAACATGTATGAAAAATATAATGTAATAAAATATTGTCTTATTACCAATATTTCTGATGATATCGTTGAAAGTTTTCATACCTATTTTGTTTTTGGTTTTGTGGTTATCAGATTTCCCATGATCAATCCCTTTCTTGTGATCATTTATCTCTCTAACCCCCCATAATTATTTTTACATTATGCTTTTAATCCATGTAAAAATATTCTATTCTATAATATGTTTCCATGTTTTTAATAGAATGATTTGTTATTCCAGATGACCTTCATACTTCCTTCTCTCTCTTATCAAAAGGATGTTTTGTGAAACCTATTTACGATGTGGGTTTCAGACTAATAAATTTTCAAATTTCCAACCATTGATTACATGGATAAATTTAATTTTGTGATTATGGAATTTTTAAAATTGGTTAGGATGTAACACCATATGATTTTAGAAAATAAAACCATGTTCTTTAGTTTATTTGACAAAAAACATAGAGATTAAATAGCTCGTGATATACATAAACATTATAACCTAGCCAAAAAAAATTGTAAAAAATATTATTAATTACATTAAGAAATATATATATTTATATATTTCATACTTAATATAAATTATTACTAAATAATCAATCTATTTTTAGTATATTATGTTTAGTCTTCAAAAAAATCATCAAAATTTATTTTTATTACATTTCATAAAAAAAATGATAATTTATTTATTCAACATATAGAAAATTTCTTTTATAAAATTTATATAAACTTTTAAATCATTATAGAAATATATATTTAAGGTTAAATTTATGGATTTTTCTAAAAATACTCATTTTTTAGTAAATATAGATAAATTCTGATTTTAGTAATGATAACATTTATTTTCAATAAATTGTGTATTTTTGTAGTCCTATTAGTAATTTAATATTGTTATATGGAACAAATAATTTTATTAAAATCATATTTATAATTTATTTTATTATAATTTTTTTAGTGTGTCTAAAAACCTGATTTTTTTGGAAACAATTTTAAAGTGCATAATGTTCCTCTATTATAACTAATTAAACCCCCCCAAAAAAGGAATAATTTAAATAAAATTTATAGATTATATATCAATAAATATTAATTATGATTAATAAAATGAAAATTATTATTTATATACTTGATATAGAATAATATTTTTCATAAAACTGAACTTTTTTAAAAAATGTTTTTAGTCGCATCTACAAGTATAATTATAAATTAAAATTTTCAAATTTTGTGAATTAAATTTTTAAAAATGCATTCCAAATTTTGAATTAAACTATTAGAACTCAGATCTTCATTTTAGTTATGGATCTTAATTTTTGGTGTTTTTGAGAAAAATAGGAGTTTCTGAAAATTGTCGGAGTACACACTATGTATCGGATTGTCAGGGGTAGCCATGTAATAGTCGTGTAATGGCCGAGTACATGGTCATGTTAGGTGACCTGAAGACCACCTCATGCGGGGCCCGATAAAGACTTATAGACACCATGTATCCTCACGGAACACACCATGTATTTTAAATTTTAATTGATAAATTGTACTGAGGTCATGTCTAATTGACAAAACCTTCTTCTTTTTGCATCGTCTCGTCCCAGAGCGACTGAAGATCATCGATTCTTCTCTGATCCCCTGATCAACCATCTAAACTCTGAATCCAACACCGTATATTGTGTTGGAATCTCATTGATGATTTATTACTTATTCTATATCCTCTTCTCTTGATTTTTCCTCTTTCGTGAGATATCATTGGTTAAAAATTTTTTGAAATTTTTTTACTTATACCACATTCTAGGTCAATTCAAAGGACAAGGTTCAACTATATCAATAGTACATCATCTAGGTAGGTGGTTTGTGCCTTTTCGTAGATGTGTTTGAGTTATATTGGAAACAATTTCCCAATACCCTAATTTAGGGTATTGCATGTTTAGGGAATTTAACCTTATTGATGACTTCTATGATTTGTATTCATGAGTAGGGGTTTCTGATTATGAATAGGGTTTATTACCTTGATATGGATGTGTTTTCCCATTTTTGTTTGATATAGGGTGTAGGGTCTAGAATTTCATTTTAGGCTATTTTTCTATCCATGCCTAGTGTTGTTAGGATGGAGTGATTATTTTATGACATGATTGTTATATGCATTGTAGTTGTTTAGAAAAGTATTATTCGAGATTTATTTTTGGCAACTGGATACCATTTGTGAACGATTGTGTTACACATGTCTATGAGAACCTGGTGTTGTTAGACCATATGGGTAACGGACGTTGACGCCTTCCCCAGGGTGTCTGTTATACTTTTCACTTTGTGAGGCCATAGAAAGGATGGACGTGAGTGCTCCCTCAGAGTGTCTATATTGCCACATTACAAGACCAATGGGGGAATTGTATATTGAGTGATTCCTCATATATTCTATAGTTTACCGTTACGATACCATATGATGAATTTATAGTGAGTGATTCCTCAGAGAGTCTTTTTCTAAATTGAACCGTGGGGATTAGATTGTGAGTACAATATAGTGGGTTTCTTGTGTTTATGGTTGATTACTTAATAAATTTAAACGGATGTAGTTGAAACTATATTATTGTTTACTTTTGAGCACTTATTTTTTTATTAATTTATTTTGCATATTGGCTGCCATAAATATTCACTGGCAATTAGGCACAGATCGTTGGGTGGTTGCCTACTGGGATTCGCCTCACACCCTTTTTGGTTCATCCTTTTGGGCCCAAATAGATTATATTGTTTCAGGTATAGATAAGGTCAAGTTCCCTTTATCTACACGTATATTATGGTTGTGGTGCTGGAAAGCATGGTACCAAGCTAAGGCTTACGATGCTGTTGGAGTTTACTTTCATTCCTTGTACTTTGTTTTAGTGCTTTATTTCCAGCATTGTGACATGTTTGGCTACTTTTCTAGACATATGTGATATGCATCAGTTATATATGTGCTTCAGTTGTTTATTTACTTTCAGGCTTCCACTGTTTACTTATTATAAATTATTCCTTATTCCTCTATTGTTACTTGATTTCTATTATGTTTTGTTACTCTGCCAATGAGTAAATAGTTTTCTACTATCACATCCAAGTCCCTAGCTACTATTCGACATCCTCTAGCATTCGGGGAAATGCGTTTGAGGCCATGCGACCAACCGGGTATTGGGTACCTTTGGGCGGCAACCAGAACTGGGACTTTACAAAGTGGTATTAGAGGAATTCTTTTCTTCTTGACTTACTATTTGGATCCTATAAATAGGGATAGGAAGTAATAAGTAGTTGGTAATGAGTTGTGTCTGGGAGTGGCTAGCCCGTTTATAAGGAAAATCTAATTAACCTCTATTATTCTAATTTTTTTGGGTTTTCAATTATTACAGTTGATTTGATTTCACCATAGGGTGATTCATATGTTTTTTGCTCTTATCATTGATTTTTTTGGGGTTCTATTTCTATTGAAACCCAATGAGATGAGGGTATTCCATCTCATGCATCATATAAGCACATGGTAGAGATCACATGTCATGCATTATTGTATTTCCATTTAGGGTGTATTACTGATTGCATGTTGTTGTGACAGATGTTGTTCTAGATATGCAATATGTTGTGATTGATTCCTTGATAGAATACCTTCTATCTAATAAGGTATTGTTAATATGCAATGTTTCTTTTGAATGAATTCAAAACTTCGGTCCAGGATGTGTTATGGGACCTAATGGATCATAATTTGGTGGATCAAGTGATTGATTTCACTATTATACTATGTGATATTCATGAATATGATACCAAGATTTGATTCAATGTGAGTATTTGACCCCACAGATTGAAATTTGGAATGTTAATGCTTGTTTCAGTGTTTTTATGGGGTTCTAGAGTAGTTTCTAGGTTTTACTGTCTGGAAAAACCCAGAATACACGACGTGTGATGTGGATTACATTCCATGAATCTTTCTATTTTGAAATAAAATGTTTTATTAAGTACATGTCGTGTACTTTATGTACACATCGTGTAATGCTTAACTGTGTGACTAGTCGTGTGGGTAGATATACGAGGTCGGAAAATCTTTAGTGCCACACACCATGTACCAGACATACATGTCTTGTTGTATAGACCATTTTTTCATATGTGTGAATAACGATATAGATGGATGAATCTCAGGTATTACATTTTCTGTCTAGTATGAAAACCTCGTGTAGATTTGACCGTGTAATTGGCCACGTGACTAATGACATGGGTCGGTGAAATACTTCTTGTAGATGTCGTGTCTGGCATAAACATGTTGTTTAGTTTTGTTTTATGAGAACCTTGTGGTTTAGCTATGTATAAGAACATGGGAAGGATAAAAAATTCAAGTAAATGTTGTGTCCTTAGGAGGAAAATGACGTTTGTTGGGGTGTTACATGACCAGTTTTGGAAGAAGTACACGCCCATATAATGGCTTAAGGGGACATGTTGTGTAGTGGTCATACACACTATGTATCTATTTTTTATAAAACTTGATTGTTTTATTCTACTATTACTTTCATGAACTTCTATGTTTTAGTTCCTAATATTCTTGAACTGAGGTGTGCACTTGACCCTAAAAATATATTCCTCCAAGATGTCATTCGGTTGTTTTCCATTTATAGGGAAGCGATCAGACACTGTATATGGCAGATCAAGGACTACAAGCAGATCCTCCAATAGTTTTCATCTTGGAAATAGCTGTCATTTTAAATACGGGTGTCGTTGCACAGTTTCTAGAAGGCTTCATGTGGTTTATGAAGACCTTTAGGGGAGCACCACATCGTACCTCGTCTAAGGTGTAGTTGACACAGATTTTTCAGCATCAACATCCTCCCACATTTCTGGGGAATAAGGATCTGAGGATGCAGATTCAAGGTTTGAAGCCATGATTTCTATCTTCGAACACCTGGAGAAACCTCCATAGATGAAGGTGAATCTTTCTATGTACATGCTTTGAGATTCCACAAAGATATGGCAGTATTAGTTATCACAGGCAAGGCGCCAATAGGGTATGGCTTGAGATGATTTCCAACATGCCTTCTATGATTACTTATACCATGAGACATTGAGGGGCGACTGAGCTTGAGAGTTCATGATTTTGGAGTAGGGAACTATTTCAGACATGGAGTATTCTTCTCACTTCACAGATCTGTAGCACTTCACATCCATCCCAGGTGGTGATGAGTTATTCCAGGAGAGGAAGTTTGATGATGGACTCAGACATGACATCTAATCCCAAGTGAACATCTTCAAGTTGACTTTGATAACTTCTATAGTCAACTATGAACTGATCACATAATGCAACCTGAGGTATTCTAGGTTTGTGAGCTAGGGTGGCTCGACATCTGGAGTTGGTACCCCTCCTACTAAAATCGTAAAGTGTCGTAGTGAGTCTATGCGCGGAGATCCGAGTAGGCGGAATAATTATTCTGGTGGCAAGGCGGTGTGCTACCATTGTGGGTAGAGCGGGAATATGAGGCCACATTTCTTAAGGAACGCAGTGGAGTGTCGATATTACAGCAAGATGGGACATCTTCGGAATTTTTTCAGCTTTTCTCACCAGTTTCTATGGATAGAGGTTCCTCTATGACTCTTTTTGACAGAGCGGGACTAGAAGTTTCTCATCAGTCTAGGAACTGGAGTCTGTCCGGCCATTCAGTCGGAGGTGGAGGTCATGGATGTGGTATCCAGTTTACAGGCTTTCAGCTATAATATGGTGTATCAGCTCAGGGTGGTCAAGCAGGGTCGTAGGGCTACGGTATAGGTCCGACTTTTGCAGTGGTTCTGACCTAGCGAGAGCTGGATCGAAGACCATCTACATTTATAGGTACAATTCTAGTGGCATCGATTTTAGATTATGGACTTTTTGATAAAGGGGATACCCATAGTTTCATATATTTTTCTATTGTGGAGAGCCTTGGGATCTGTATCTTTACTTCCGCTGATATCTTGACAATGGATAGTCCGTTGAGGAAAAGAATGGCTAGTATACGTCAGCGCAAGGAGTTACCTCTTGAGGTTGGTGGGTGTCACTTCTTATGGGACATTTATGTCTTAGAGATGAGGGGCTATGACGTCATTCTCATAATGGACTGTTTAGTTCCCTTACAAGCTATTGTTGATTGCTATCGTCATTGGGTAAGTTTCACATCACCATAGGGCAGTTTCTTTTCTTCATAAGGGCGAATGGGGTGTCTAGGAAAGTAGCGCGGGACACGACCATCATGGGTTGGGAGGCGTTACAGCCCAGATTTCTAGTCTATATCAGGATGACCAGGGCACTTCAGAGATGGGATTTCCTCCAGTGATCTATTGCTTTAGGTATGTCTTTCCAGATGACATTCCAGGTTTCCCTCTGGAAATAGAGGTATCCTTTTCAATTGATCTTGTGTCAGGGTGTACATTACTTATTATAGGTTGGATACCCCATAGTTACAAGATCTCAAGATGTAGTTAGAGGAGTTATAGGAAAAAGGTTTTATCCGACCCAGTACTTCTTCATGGTGTTTGTCTGTCTTGATTGCATAGATGGCAGACGGAACCCTTAGAATTTGTGTTGATTATCAAAAGTTAAACCAATGGACAGTCAAGAACCAATATCCCTTACCGAGGATTGATTATCTCTTTGATCTACTTTGAGGATCCTGGGAGTTATCGAAGATTGACTTGAGATCCGTTTACCATTAGCTACATGTTAGACCACCAGATGTACCTCTTACTTCCTTTTGGAACAGGTTTGGTCTATATGAGTATGTGGTTATGTCATTCGGTCTCATGAACGCGCCATCAGTTTTTATGGCACTAATGAACTGAGTGTTCCATATATACTTGTATTCTTTTGTTGTGGTTTTTGTGGAGGATATATTAGTGTACTCTCACACTCGACATGACTATGCTACAATCTTGAGATCATTTTGAGTACACTAAGAGAGTGTCAGTTATATGTTAATCTCTTAAAATTCCACTTTTTTATGGATCATATTCACTTTTTGGGTCTTGTTATCTTAGAGACAGGAGTATCAGTAGACCTAGATAAAGTGAGAGCAGTAGTTTCATGGGAGCAGCCGAAGAACTCCTTTGAGGTACAGAGTTTTCTAGGGACGGTTGGTTCCTATAGATTCGTTATATAGGACTTTTCATGTTTAGTAGTGCCATTAATTGGCCTAACAAAGAAGGTTGAAATGTATATATGGAAAAAAAATTGATTCATCCTTTAAAGAGCTAAAAGAGAGGTTGAATTCATCACTGATACAAGTTTTTTCAGAGTCAGGAGAGAGTTATATAGTTTACTGTGATGCATCGCGTATTGGGCTAGAATCCGTACTTATGCAGGAAGAAGGAGTCTTTGCATATTGGTCTTGGCATTTGAGGTCACATGAGACTAATTACCTGATGCACGATCTTAAGTTGGTTTCCTTTGTTCATTCTTTACATTATTGGAGACATTATCTATTGGGATAGAATTTTGGGGTTTTCATAGACCACAAAAGTCTCATGTATATTTTCACTCAGCGTGATCTGTATTTGAGACAATGAAGGTGGGTTGAGTACCTTCAGTCTTTTGACATTGATCTTACATACATGCCTATAAAAGGAAACGCAGTGGCTAATGTGTTGAGTATGATGACTTATATACCGACACTTCATGAGGCCAAAAGTGAGTGGAAGTTTATGGCTCTATTCTCTAAGACGTATTTTGAGGTGCATGAAAGATAGGGGAAAACATTTTTTCTTCTTTACATGTTACCTATTCTATACATGATTCAGTGTGAATGAGGTACCTATCAGATTATGAAGGCCTTGTTCTACAAGAGAGTGCATCCATAGAGGAACTTATTCTTGGATGGACCACGTGGAAGGATGTGATATTTCGTTTTCATGGGTGCATATGGGTTTCAGGATACATACATGAGGAGCTGATATGGGATTTTCATTCTTCAGTTTGGGTAGTTCATCCTGGTGTCACCAAGATGTATCAAGATCAACACCATCAGTATTGGTGGCCCAGTATGATGAGAGATGTTGCTGGTTTTGTGATTAGGTGTTCCAACTATTAACAGGTGATGGTGGAGAGTCAATGACTATGAGGTCTTTTTCATTTTTTACCCATTCCCTAGTGGAAGTCGAATGATGTTGCGATTGATTTCATGAGAGGGTTACCAAGATCGCCTCAAAAGAATGATGCAGTATGGGTTGTCATTGACAGATTTACAAAGGTTTCACATTTATTACCAATCAAGAATACCTTCAATGTTGATGAGCTGGGATAGTTGTACATCCAGAAGATTCTATGTTTAAATGGGGTTCCACACTCCATCATTTCAAATAGGATGCACGTTTTAATTCTCAGGTCTGGAAGGGGCTATAGAGGGCTTTGGGTACACAGATAATTCTGAGTATAGCTTTCCATCATCTTATAGATGGCTTGTCCAAGCGTACGATTCAAGTTCTAGAGGACATGCATTGAGCATTCGTCCTAAATTTTAGAGTTTCTTGGGAGAATCACATACCTATGGTGGTTTTGTTCTATAATAATAGTTTTCAAGAAACTATTCAGATGGAACCTCATGAGGATTTGTATGGTAGGCCATTACAATCACCCCTCTGTTGGTTGGAAGCATAAGAGGAAGTTATGATGGGACCCCATCTTGTCCAAGAGACCACTGAGCAGATAGAGTTGATTCAGAATTGGATGGCTATTGCATAGAAATGACATATGTCTTACACTAATCTTTAGATATGACCTCTGGAGTTCGAGGTCAGAGATCATGTGTTCCTACATGTCACATCGATGTTGGGAAACAGGAGGATTAGAATGTAGGGAATTTTTTCACTGAGATACGTTGGGCCATTTGAAGATATGGACAGATTTTGTCCAGTTTCCTATCAATTGTAGTTACCTCAGAGGTACCAGTATATTCACAAATTCTTCCACGTCTCCTAGCTACGGTGTTACTTCTCGGATCTGTCTCATGATTCTCTACCTGAGGGGTTTGAGATGGAGGTGGATTCCTCGTTCAAAGAGAATACTATATGGATCATTGATCACAACATGAATGTTCTTCTTGGATATTCTATTCCATGAGTATGGGTGATATGGCATCACAAGCGAGTAAAGTACAAGACTTGGGAGAGGTAGGATGATGTGTGATTGTAGTGGCCAGAGCTGCTCGAGGATTCTTCTTCGCCTCCTTCTTAGGGAAATTTGGGGAAAAATTTATTTAAGGGGGTAAGTTTGTAAGAACCCAGATATCTATATTAGTTATGGATCTTGATTTCTAATGTTTTTGATAAAAATAAGAGTTTGGGGAATATTAGGAGTACACATTGTGTACGTAAGAGTACACGTCGTGTACCGAGTTGTCGCGAGTCGTCGTGTACTTGCTGTGTAATAGCCATGTACATTGCCGTGTGAGGTGACCTGGAGACTGCCTAAAGAGGTTCCCAGTAAAGGATTATACACACTATATATCCTCAGGGAACATTCTATGTATTTTTATTAACTAATAAATCAGTCGGGGTCACGTCTAATTGACAGAAACTCCTTCTTCTAGCATCGTCTCCTCCATGAGCGACTGATGATCGCCAATTGTTCTTCGACCCCTGATCGACCATATTTACTCTTAATCAAACACTGTAGATGGAATTATAATCACATCAGTGAGTTATTCGTTATTTTAACGCATATTCTCTTGATTTCTCTACTTTCATGATATATCATTGGTTGAACATTTTGGATACTTTTTTAGATCTACCATGTTCTAGGGTGATTCGAAGGATGAGGTTCAAATGCAAAAAATCATACAATGTCTAGGTAGGTGGTTTGCATATTTCTGTAGATTTATTTGAGTTATATTTTCAAAAGGTTCCCAATACCCTAATTTAGGGTATTTAGTTTTTAGGGAATTTAATCCATTTGATGCATGTCATTCTTTGTTTTCTTGAGTAGGGGTGTTTGATTATGAATAGAATTTATTACCTTGCTATGGATGCGTTTTCCCATGTCTGTGTGATATTGGTTTTTGGGTCTAGAATTTCTTGTATGGATGTTTTGATTCCCATTCATAATGTTGTTAGGATGGATTCATTATTTTATAAAATGACTATTATATTAATTGTAGTTGTTTAGCCAAGTAGTATTTGAGATTTACTTTGGCTTCTAGATACTGTTTGTGCATGATTGTTTTATACAAGGGTGTGAAAACCTGGTGTAGTTAGACCATAGGTGGAATGGGAGCTGAGTGATTCCCCAGAGTGCGTGTTATAATTTTCAATGTGTGAGACCATAGGGGGATGGACGTGATTGCTCCCTCAGAGTGTCTATAGTTCCACGTTTCGATACCAAAGGGGGAATTAAATGTTGAATGCTTCTATAGAGAGTATATAGTTAACAAATATGAGACCACCGGGGGAATTGATGGTGAATGTTTTCTCAGAGAGTCTTTGTCTAAGTTGAACCAGATGGATTAGACTATGATTACTATTCATAGTGTTTCTTGTGTTTATAGATGATTACATAATAAATGTAAATGGATGTAGTTTAAACTGTAGGATTGTTTTCTTTTGAGTACTTCCTTGTTTATTGCATCATTTTTCATATTTCCTGCCATATATATTCACTAACAGTTAGGCACAAATAATTGTGTGGTTGCCTACTGGGATTCGTCTTACACCCTATTTGGGTCATTCTTTTGGGCCCAAACAGATTATATTGTTGAAGGTACAGAAAAGGGAGAGTGCCCTTCTACTTCAGGTACATGATGGTTGTGGAGGTGGAGAGAATGGGACCAAGATGAGGTTTGTGATGCTGGTAAAGTTTAATTTCATTATTTTTTACTTTGGTTTAGTACTATATTTCTAGAATTTTGACATGTTTGGATATTTTACTAGACATATGTGACATGCATCATTTATATATGTTCTCCTGTTTATTTACTTTCAATATTCCACTATTTAATTATTCTATAGTATTACTACTTCCTCTATTGTTACCTGATTTCTATTCTTCTTTATAACTCTTCCAATAATTTTTTTCCCCATTATCAATCCCAAGGCCCTCGCTACTAGTTGGCATCCTCTGGCATTCGGGGAAATGAGCTTGAGGCTATTTTACCAACCGGGTAAGGGGAACCTTTGGGCAGCACCAGGAACAGGGACATTATGTAAACTATTTAATATTATCTAGTAAAGTATATTTAATTATTTATCAAAATGAATAATGACACCAATAATAATAAATTATGATGGCTAGTGTGAAAAATTATTTACAAGGGGGGTAAACTAAAAACTATAAGGGTTAAAATTAATCAAAAAATAAATGTAATCAATGTTTTATCCATATATAGACCATATAATGTATTTTTATAGATAGTGATAAATTTTTATGTGTTTCTAAATTTGAAAATCATTTGTATAACTTTTCATTTTCAAAAATTTCAATTGTCCCAATCACCTCACTTATAAAATTCCAACCCCACTCCTCACCTCACCATACCTTAAAAACTATTTTTATAAGACAATAACTACCCAATTTCCTTCCCAAATTACCTCTCCATTAAATATATCCCTTATTATAACCATAAATACCTAATATGAATGATTTTTATGATTACCTAAGGAGGATGTCCAATGAAGAGGCATCATGCTTAACAATGTATTTTGATTTTGTTTCTTCTTCCACCAAATTTAAATCAATATTAATTATTATAATAAAATAAAAAAATTATAAAATATACATATATTTTATTATTTTAATTCAATAACCTAAATCCACCTCCTCTACCAACCAATAACATACGAAATCAGCATTTCTCTATACGGAAGACTACCTCCAAATCAATTGATGTCATTCCTTTCTCCATCATCTTCTCTCATGCATTTATAAAATTATGGATTTAAATTACATATATATGATAATTGTATAAAATATTATATTATGGAGTATTGTTATCTCAAATACCTCATTAATTTCCATTCCATGGGGATACAATAATGTCGCTCATGTGTATGGTGGACTACCATCTCGCAAAGTGATGTGATTCCTGTTTCACTAATGCATTACATGGATGATAATAATTATAATTTTATTGAATATTTGTGATAAAAATGAAATCATTATGTTATTTTGGACCAAATCATCATTCAAAAGATATGATATATAATTTAATTTCTTATATCTTAAAATATAACATCGTTCATGAATATTTGTGGACTACAACCTCCAAAAATAGATGTGATTCCTTTTTCTGCAGGAAATCACATGGTTGAAATATATAATTTTTTTTTAAAAATACAATATTTATGATATTATATTAATTGTGTCATTATAAAATATTACATACCTTCATATGATAATGATAGTTGAAAAAGGAAATGTTAATCGTCTGTTTGTATGGAATACCGTTTCAATGATTTTAATATTGATCATTTTTCTAACCATAATTCATGAATGATTTTAAAATTATAATTGTTAAATGAATATCACTATTTTTTAATTGTTATAATTTTTTATATCATCAAGCAATGATCTCTTTTACCATGGTCAACACACTGAAGTTGATTTGAAAAAATGAACTGAACATCCTCAAAACACATGATGTGGATTTATGTAATTAAGTATTTAAATATGTAAATAATAATGAAATAAAATAAATAATAGTTTTAATTTATAAAAAATATAAAAAAAATTGTGAAATTATATAATTTATGTAATCTTATGATATATTAGTTTACGGGCGTACAAGGAATGTCTAGACTCAATTTAAGGGGTTTTTCTTCATGATTTTACTTCTTAGAGAAATATTCCATATTCACCGCTTTTAATTGTATGTAATATAAACTTCCCATGAGATTAATTTATAATTAATTTCATGGAAACTATTGGTATTTATAAATCTATATTTATTTATCACTCTCATGTGGTTATGATCTAAGTATTATCAATAAATTAAGTTAATTCATATTAATTTATTTCCAATTAGGATTATTGTAATGGTATGCACCTAATTTCATTTATATGTTGTATATACTTCCCATTTCTCTTATATTATCATGATTAAATCAGATTTCATTTTATTGTATGATAAATGTTAAATTATACAATCCAAGATTATTTTAATTGAAATTTACAAAGCGGTAAATAATTTATTAAGTTAATTTATTTTCATTGGGTCATATTACATCGTCATTGAATTTGATATTGTACGGTTATGAAATTAATTTAATTTTATTATAATATGTTTTATTTCAATATTTTTCTGATGATTTAGATTTTATACATAATTTATTTATTTATTTATTCTTAAATTCCATGGTATGTGTTTTTAAGAGTTATTCATCTCGAATTCTCATTTTTCATGACATAAAACTATGATATGCAATTATATTCATTGGTAAGGTGAATATATTCCAATTTATACATGATATATTATTTATATTTTTATGAATATGAAATTTAATGTTTCCATATTTTTTATAAATTCAAGGGTGTTATGATAAAGTTGTTACCAATGTGGAAAACTCTTTATGTTACAACCTCATTTCATTCTATTGTTTATTTTTATAATTATTTTAGGTGAAATTTTGTTCTCTTATTTTTTAGAACCTAAAATATTTTCTTTTAATTTTTTTATTAATGTGTTTGAAATGTTTAATTTTTGTTTCATTGAAAATTTATTATGTAAATATAAATAATTTTTTTTAAATTTACATCAATCTTGTATCTTCTTAAATATCCATAATCATTATCACCCATGTCTTTTTTTGTAAAATATTTTGAAAAATGTTCATTTATAAAAATAAATTAATTTCTTATTCCATTTTACATTATCTTTTATCCTCTTTTTAAAGGTTTGAAAAGGTAATTTCATTTGATTTTCTTTGTGGATCTCTTTTGACACAATTTTTTAAATTGTTTTTAAATGAATTATTATTTCTAATTTTTTTGACATGAACAAATTTTCTCACTATCATGTTAATTATTTCTTTGATTTTTCCTTTATATGTTTCTAAAAAATTTAATGAAAACTATATTCATTGTATGAAGTTAATTTTTATTTTTAAATATTTATTTTTATATCTAAAATTATTATTTTCCTCGATAATTTTTATAATGACATTTTAATGGTATTTTAAATCATATTCATAAAAACCTAATTATTAATTATAATGCAATGGGGATATTTTTTAAGGATACCATCATCATTATTTATCTATATTGATTAACATTTTTTCATATAGATTCTCGTGAAACTTGTTTTTTTAATGGGTTAATCATTTTTTAATGACATTTTTATGGAACACGTTTCTTATCCACATGGTACTCGTGTTTCAATGGTATTATTATGGAAACCATTTATTTTATATGAGTTATTCATTTTTCAAATATATTATGATTTTATCAATTTATTTTACATGGTTTAATCATTTTCAAAAAATAATAATATTTATGATTATGAATTTATGATGAAATGAATTCTATTTTCATGTATCAGACTTTTGAATTATTTATGATCATGTGTTAACTCAAATAGAATCTATCAATGAAATTATGAATTATATAATGTCCATTCCAAGAGAATCCAGAGTGAGACTGATAGAGATTATATTATAGGGATCCAAGACAGTCTTCTAATATAGTGGGTAATGTTAATTTTCATAATTGACAAGAAAGAGGGAGTTACAGGTATGTTATAGTTATAGATTTAACTAGGCTCCATTTATCACTAAAAATAATTAATAAGGGAAATGAATATAAATTTATATAGGTACCAACACATTTTCATTATATTTGATTTTGGTTATAAATATTTACCTTTAATATTATTTATATCACAGGTCTCGTCATTATTTATTTGGATGACTCCTTCAATTATTGAATCCATATTCCATGCATTCATGTTTGATGACACGTGAATTGATGCATGTGAATATACATATGTTATGATCATGAACATTGATAATGTTGTTATATATTTATTATCATCTTATTTTCATCAATGAAATTAAATTTTTAACAATTATGCTTTCCCTTTATGATCATTTGAGCATACCAATCATATTTTTCAATTTCCTTGGGTTATCAAGGATGATGTAAAATGAATTATGTCTTGAAAAATTTAATTTTGATGATGATGATGGACTAATGAGGAATATAAAAGAGTTAGTTATTTTATTAGATGTTTTTCATCTTCATGAATCATTTGTTTAAGAAAACATGTTGTTAAGATTTTTTACTCATTATCATATGATTTAATCCAAACGGTTCTTGAGAATTTAATTGATACAACATTTCGTTTTAATTTTATATCTTTTGGATGCTGAACATTTTGTCTCCTTCATTGGTATCAATGACAGAAATACAATTTTTATTATTATATCACCCAATATGGGTGTTCGGCTTCTTGAGGTGCTATAAAATAGTTTACAACCTTTTTAAAAATCACATACATCCATGATCTATCACTGACATAACAATTCACATTTAATGTCATAACCACTCCATAGGTGACCCATTATAATTTATATGGCCCAAGGTAATTTTTCCATGAAATCCATTAAATATCCAAAATTTTATATCATCCTCTACCAAAGATATGGCATCCATCCTTTTTATTACATAACTTTTCAGTATATGGTACAAAATTATAGATATTCTCACTTTTAGTTTCCAGGAAATAAGGTACCAAATAAATGAAGTCATAAACATTATCCTAAACCACATGAAAGATATTTTCATTGGTTAACTCTATATTTCTTTGATTTCATCTCATATCCTCGGTATATACATAAAAGGAATGGGTGAGCATGAATACCAGTACTGGAATTTTCAATAGAGACATGTGGTATTTGATCATGAGACATATGAATATTAACAAAAGGAATAACTATAAATAATGAGTAAATAGGAACATAATAATAATAATCAAATGAATCATAACATAGAAATGTGGAAGGAAAATTTAAAATAGACATTAATAAGAATGTAACCATGTTTTATCACTAAGGTTTCATAAATGATAATTACCAAAGTTTCTCACCAGGGTATCATAAAAGCAATCACATCTAGATATTAAATTTTTACCCATCAAATTAGATAACTATAAATGAGAATATAATATATGGATTAATTTCAACTCATCTAGATAGATCATAATAAACCATTTCATCAATAACCCATGGATGATAAAGAAAAATTTTCTCAGCAAATTCATGGAATAAAAAAGAGCTTAAAAAAATGATTGTTAAGTCATTTTTAAACCAATAAATGAAATTCGAGTTTCATATATATAAATAACCAAATAATATATTAATTTAGAGAAAATATTGAATACCCATTAAATATGAATGATTTTTCGGTATTCACATAAAAATGAAATGATAAATTTTTATGTAAAATATGGAAATTTGAGAAGTAAATTTGGATGCATGATGAATATAAAACATGAATTCATATAATGGTTAAATGTTATTGGAAAAGGTTATGTAATAGATAAAATATAGTTCTTACAGTAATGGGATAATAGGTAGTGTAAAAAAGTTAATTTTCTTATAAATTAGAAGACATACCAAAAAAGGACTCTTGGATGGAAAAGGGATGTAGAGAATTTCCCTTACCTTAAAGAGTTGTTCCTAAAACATGAGGATGTAACCATGGGGATTGATGATTGATTTGGGGGGAATTCCATGGGAGGAAAAATAACCAAAACTTCTTGTAGTATATATTGGGAGTGAATGGAAATAGATAAATGAGTGGGTATTTATAAGAGAAATAGAGGATATGTTTAATATTTTTTAAATATTGGTCTTGTAAAACAGGGTTGTCCAAAATGCACAGCCATTGTGTAATCGATGGTTTATTCTCATGGTTTTGGAAATTGGTTCACATTTTATGATACATTAATCCTATATAACTAAACACTATTATTTAATAAATTTTTTGGAATATAAAATTAGAGATTCCACAAGGTAATGTTTTAAAATTTAAAATTTTATTTTAATTCTTAGGAAACTAACTTATAGTTTTAAAAATTGAACAAAAACGATTAAAGTGCTTAATATTAATAATATATCATATTTTTGGTCATATATCGTGTTTATATAATTATTAAATTATTATGATAGAAATATGATGTCATGAAATATATCAAAAACTTAAAGCTATATTTTTTACTATTCTTGAAAAAATAAAGTATTTTATAAAATTCTCAAAAAATCACTCTATCATAAATTATAGTTTCTGATTTAATTTTTTTTTAAATTATTAGAAAAAATATCTCAATTTTATAATTTTTTATTTTAAATATAAAAATCGTTATTTATCTAAAAATAGTAGTTTATAAGGAATAATAAAAATTATGACACTTAAAATTTTACCCATGAATTTATAAATTTATATTATCACTTATTATGTAAATAAAAGTATTTTAAGATATTATTTACTTAGAATGATGAACCCATCAAGCTCGTAACCAGTTTCGTCTAACATTATATTGGAATGATTACACATAATCAAATCATATGGGAAAAAAAGAATATAGTAGTCTGGGTATACCATAAAAATACAAAAGTATAGTGTTAAATAAAAATACTCTAATTACAAACTAATTTTTTTATTTGAGGACAACCTTATTCCATCAATGATATCCTTGAATATTTTTCATAGTATACATCATAGAATATTGTGGTAATGAATCATAATAAGGGTTTGATTAATTTCATATTAATAATTAAGCATAGAGGAAGAAATAATGAATCAATGATAATAATAATTATGGAAAGTTTAATAACTAAGGAAATATTTCATGATATCAATAAATGAAGAATGAAGTTTATTATCAATATGAAATGGTAAATAAATGAAAACATGTAAAATTTAAGAAATAAAATAAAAAATAAAAGAATCAATTAATATGTCTATTCAAAATAACATGGATAACTAATAACTGAATTAAATTGATGTAAATGTTTAATTACTTGATGTCATATCTAAAGCATATGAAAACCTATACCATCAATACCTCTCACGAGATGTTTTAAAACCATATGTATAAGCCTATTTAATTTGAGAAATTAATTTTTATAATGATAACCTAGCGATGCATCGAGGGGCTATATAAGTTATGGTCCCCACCTTTCACTACATGTGTGAAGCATCTACATATCGAGTAATCTATTTATTTAAAAACATATACCTGATAAAATATCCATATTGAAAAAAAAATAATGATTTATAAATATCTCCTCACTATATGATAAATAAAAACACGTTTTTTTACATTGATGAATAGAGAAACAATTCAGAGATCATTAAAACATTTTTTTAGAAAATAATATTTAAACATTACAAATTTTTTGACACCACATTAAAAAATTTGAATCATAAATCCCAATGAATTTAGTGGAACATATAATATCATGAGAATAAAAAGATTCATGATATACCATGTCAATGTAAATAATATAAGTAAAAATGATATACATTTTATGAAATAAACACATCCTTGATTAATAGTATGGATAATTAGGGGAAATTTTATGTCAAATGATAATCGTAAATTGAATATCTCAAAGGGGACTTATATATGAATAAAAGTAGATAATTTCAATAATATCCTAATAAAAATTAATCATAAACCATCCAAAGAAAAAATATGTATCTTATCAATATAACATAACTCATGTGGAGTAAACCTAAATAGTTTTTGTCGATAATGAAAAGAAATAATATAATATGATAATTTAAAAAAATAAATAAAGAAAATATACTTTTCATTTTGAAAAATATTTTCAAAATCCATTTCATTTAAAATAACTTTTAAAAAACATTTTCTTTACAAATAAACTATTTATACTTGTAAAGTAAGAATCTATGAATTAATTGTGGGTAAATCCATACATGTTGTACATGCTAAAAGAATATTTCTTTTTCAAGGTGAAAAGGTTAGAAAAGTTAATTGTTAAAAAAATAAGAATGATATTTATAAGAAAACAGAAATTAAATACAAAAAGGATAAAATGTATTTAATTAATCATTTTTAAATGTTTTAACCTTTTAAAAAAACTATTTACAATACATGGTTTTTAGAAGAGAACAGATTCTCCGACTAAAGAAAAAAAATGATACCGAGTTTTCTAAAAAAAATTAAGACATTTTGAGTAAAAATGATTGAAAAAATAATATATTAAATAACAAAGGTTTTTAATAACCATATTATAAGAAAATTAAAATATTTATGAAATATTATCTATTATGTTCTTATAATGTAAATTCAAGTGAAAACAATCATGATAAATATGATATTGTGAAGTAAACGCATGAAAATACCATAATGTTGATATTAAAATTAATCAATAAATAGATTATTTGATTCAAATTTAAATACATATAAATCATGTGTAAATAAAAAAAATTAAAAAGAGATTACAAACATAATCAACTAATTTAAATGATAAGGAAGTAATATAACCAAAAGAAATGAAATTGGAATATGAAATTAGTTTCCACTTGGAAAAAAGTAATTCAAATACCATAGGAATAAAAAATTCACAATGAAACTAAAAATATCATTACTAATTAATTAATAATGATATTATATGTCAAATTGGTATTATGTGCACCATATATAATAAATTAGGTGCACAATAAAAAAATAAGTCTCAAAGAATGGAAATCAAGACCAAGCCCCTTATTACATTGTAATTTTTGAATTGAAAGACCCAAATGTAATAATCATAAAATGAATCATTTAAATAAAATGAATATAAAAAAATTCAAGGTATATTATATTAAAAAGGTAATTATATAAACTATAAAAAATAATTAAGTTGTGTTAAGGGCATAAGGCTCACAGAATGAAAAGTGAGACATGAATCCCTTACATTGTGTTTCCTTTTTGGTGAACATAATTTAACCTAAAGTATACTAGTTTTGACCATTTCTATAACTTTTACGAGAACCATAAATATATTTATAATATCATATATTATCTTCTTATAATATCGTATTACCCATTTCTTAATAGTCTGTCATTATTTTCAGTATTTCTTTTGTTAATTACCTAGTTTCTTGAGTAATTTTTCACTTGTTATTTCTTATTCCTATTATGTATATATTGATTTAATCAACTCTATAATTTTAAATATGATTTATATATCATATATAGTTAGTATATATTTATTTATAATAATCCATAAAAGTTTTGGATAGGGAATGAAATGCACTGTTGTTGGAGATGGTTGGTCGTACGTACACATGAACGCTACTTTCGTTTCATTTACATATTGGAAATATTGAAAATTAATTGATATATATTTGTATTATAATTATAGTATCATATATATTTAATATATGTTACATATTGTTATTAAAACCATACTTTATATATTCCATGTACAGTGTGAATGAAGCACATCTCTTTGAGGAGGCGATAGTCCACACCTCTACGAACGATGTTATTACATTTAAAAAAAATGGAAAGAATAATGGTATATATTATATAATAATTAAGAAAAACTAAATAAATTTTAAATATCATAAATATCATATATAAATATTTTACCATCATAATTAACAAGCATTAAATTATGTAATCAAAAAAACGACATCATTTTGTAAGGTGGTAGTTTGCTGTACAAATAAACGGTATGTTCTTTACCCACTTGATGGAAAGGTACTTAATTGTATGTATAAAATTTATAGTAAAAACAGATCAGTATTTTTAGGATAATTGTGTTTTTATTTAATAATTTATAAGTATAATTTAAGGAGTGGGGAATAAAAATAAAATAAAAGAGCTAGAGGAAGGATTTTACCTCTTCTTTCGGTAACTCCTTTTTGGTTCCCCCAAAGGGATTACATAGATGGATTTATACCAAATGTGAGGATTATTTGATGTGGATATGGATTTTTAATAGTTTATTTCATATCATGGTCAATACAAAGTGTCATGATAGGTGTGAGGATATCAGAGGGGTGAGTGCCTTTTTATATAGGAAGAGGAGTTACATTTCTATAAATGTTTGAAAAGGTAATTCCACCAACATTTTTTAAATGAAAACTGGCTCCAAAAAAGAACCAAATTACATCCATTATATGATATGTTATAAATATAAGAATAAAGTGTATTTTGTAAATGTTTCTAGAACATTTTGGCTCATATGTTTAAGGTGAAGTCCCTTGTTTAACTAATTCTCCCTTTAATCATTATCAATAATTTTAATTACTCTCACTAATATTATTGTCAAAATATAAGTTGAGCATATTATATAGTATAAATAATTATTATTTCAAAAAAATTATACATGTTTCCTAATTCCAATCAAAGATGTTGTTGAAATTAATTTAAATTTAGGCTCTCAGATGGGATGATAAACGAGTTTTTAATGTAAGATGTCAAAAAGATTTCAATGTATTTATATTAAATATCAAAGTTAAATTGATTATTATTTCTTAAATTGGAATAATAATTTTCTAATTAAACATTTAAATAAATAAATAATATAGTTTAGATTTAATATAATTTAGATGAAAAATAAATTTTGGATTAAAATTCATTATTTTTTCCTATTCCTCCAAAAAATACACATCACATTGAGTTTATAAAACATCACCCTAACCTATTTTTTTTTTGTTTATTATTGAAAAATTAATTTCATTTTGACATATAAAATTTATAAAATTTCCAAAATTTGTCTTTAGAATAGGTTCTCCATTTAAAGGCATTAAAAATGCCTTTAGAAAATATTAATTTTTATATGAAATATTGTGTTTTATCTTATCTTAGGTCTACCAAATTTATTTGATGAATATAATAAATATTTTATTGAATATATAGAATATAAATTCAATTAACATAACTCAATAATTGTAATTTTTTTAATTTTTTATGGTATCACGTCACTATTGGCATAAAAATAGTTTTCTATAAAAACATTCCATTTATATTCAATTGGGTTTAGATTTATTTCTGATTAATTTTTAAAAAATCAATTCATTTTATATTTTTATAAACTATATATTTTCTTAATTTTTAGAATAATATTAATAACATATAATTTAATTTATATTTTATATCTTACACAAATAAATAATAATATTTTTAATAATATATTATTGCTCAGTAAAACATGGTCTTTCATGTAACACAGGATATCAAAGAAAGTATTTGTTGCTTGTTATTCATGCTAACTCAGAATATAGTGCATTAAAATCTATATAATATGTTAAATTTCATAAAAATAGTATATATATTGTAATTTATCAGGATATGATATTTCCCAATGTGCTTGGAATTTCATGTCAAAAACGCTATCGAATACGATGATATTACATTATAATTTCTAGGCACATTCTCACCACCTAAAATAAATTATTGCATTGCTATTTAAATTTTATCTTGGTAATATATTGTTTTATATTTCCTTTTTTTAAATCCAATATCGTGATAAGGGTATGTTAAACATCCACTAGAAAGGAGAGAATGGGAAGTACAAAAGTCATGTGGACTAACATATAATGAGGTCTCTAAGTAGGAGAACATTAGTTGAATATGGAGATAAACACATAGAGTGTAACATCCCAAGTAAGTAATGAATAATATATATTCTTATTTATGTCTATTTATGAATTAGATAGTGTTTAAGTGGCTTTAAATGAGAATAAATCCAATCTTAAGCATAGAATTCTCTAATATTTTTAAAAGATTGTTTTTCTGCCTTTTGATGGAAAATCATTTTTAAATATATGTTTTGACAATTTTGTAAGCTCTATTTTTCAAAATAAACTTATCATTTATTATTGGGACATTGAAATTTACATTTGATAATTTTTTTCTATTATTCTGACGATGTTCATTTTTTAATGAATAGTGAAAATACTGCATTTTACATCAAAACTGCTTTTTCATCTAATTAAATTATATGGTTAGATTATATTTTTAATTGGTATTAAAGTTTAATTTGAATATATGTTTACCATTTAATTCAATGGTGGTCATTAGGATTAATTTCACTTTGTAATTGGGCATATAATAATGCCAAACTTTTCCAAGATATTACTAAAAACCCCGCTATTTGTTTTGACAACTGGAATTATTTATAAATTAATTATTACAATTTTTGTGTTTGGAATTTTTTAAAATGGATTAAATATTTGTAATCATATGGTCCAAATTATTTAATCAATACTCTTTTGTTTTTGGACACTATGAATAGTAATGACGGTAATTATCTTTAATTATCTTGATTAATTAGTAATCAGTTAGATAAGGATAATAAAATAATATCATAATAATAACAAATGACCCCAAAATGTTTCCTAATTCTACTTTTTTTCTCATGGTCTACCATGGGATACCTTGTGCTAAACTTGGGGACCCCATTGAATCACCTTTGTGCGAAAGTAACTTTTTACCTTTTTATTTTTAAAGAAAGTCAAATATAACAAAGAATGTATCACCTCAGTAAAACATTTTTAATTTTGTCTACATAGAAGATGTTTTGGACTATAAATATTATTTGGAAAGTTAAGAGTATTTCCTACATCATAGTAGTTTTTTCATAATTTGTTGACATTATATAAATTAAATTAATTATGACATCATGATGATGCAGCGATTACCTCATTATTTAACAATTTAAATAAAATGAAAATATAATGTTACATCTAATACCTACACATTTCAAAAACCTATTGGATGATTATATTTCTTACCCTTATAACCTTATCCTCAAAACACATCAATTTGGGACCTCCAAAATCCAAAACACATTTGAAAATAAAATAACATTTTATACCTTTCCAAGAGTGCCCCTCCTCTCCTCTTATAAAAGGCACCCACCTATACCTCCTTACCCACTCCTATAAAGCCTTTTACTTGGAAGAACCCTACTCATTTTGTCTCTAAACATCCCTATCTTACTCCTTGAAGCCTCACTTTGGGTATAAGTCTTCTCAAGTAATCCATTGAGCTCAAATCAAAAAGAGTTACCTATTTTTAAGGTAATGTCTTTACTTGTGTTCTTTTGTTTTATTTTGCTTCTCCAACCCCCTAAACTCTTTTTATTACTTTCTTTTGTAACAAAAACAGTATCTTACATATACTAGGATGTTTTTATAATAATTATTCGAGCTACACTTACACACACCTACATCTAATGGTTAAAGAACATACTGTTTCTATGGATGGCGAATTTCTGCCTCACAAAACGATGATTGTTCGATATTCTCTAAAACCTTCAAAGGTGGCCATTAAGATATCACTATATTTATATATGATATATAATATGTAATTTTTTCCTTAATATTCTGTATTTTTCATTTATTTCATACCTTTATGGCTTCTATTATGGGTATACGCGATATCTTCATTTTAGGAAGTGCGGACTACCGCCCCCTCAAAGTTATTTGATTCGTTAATAACATATGTGGTATGTATAAAGGATATATTTAATGATATTATATATGATACCATACTGGAATTAAAATACTATTATGTATCATTATGTTTTAATTCCTTAAATATGAAATAGAAATGGAAGTAGCGTTCATGCGTACGTACGGCTTACCATCTCCATGAACGGTGCATTTCATTTCTTACCTCAAAATGTTATGTAATATTATAAATTCATGAATATAATAGATATTTATGATATTTATGATATCTACATCATGAATACAATTCTGGATATAATGGATGTTTTACCACATGAATAACTTGTAATTATAAAGAGTTTATTTTTGACTCAAGTACCAATGATCGTTAAAACGACCGTTATTAACATAAATAATAACATAGTGTTAATGACATGGTAATAAGTAATAATGAACTTGAAAAAAGGTTATTAAGTAATTATAAATTAACTCAAGTTTTTTATTTAGGGGATTAAAGAACGATCGCATCATGTCGGACCTGAGGTAAGGGACTTCGTCTCAATCTCCATTCATTGAGGCATATTTTGTTTTATACACAACCTTCTTTTATACGGTGTATAAACCGCTTTGAATTTTACATTTATCCAAAAGGAATCTTTTTTATACGAAGCATTTTACTAAACAACAAAAGGGAATGTTTTTGTCGTACGTATGCGGTGACAATGACTTCTCTGCCACCGTGACCATTATTTGAGTTTTGGCTTCCTCTACAAGCCATACCTTTTTTTAAAAGAAAAATAAATACCATGTTTTACTTTTCTTTTATTTTGGTTTTGAAAATGGTTTTCATAATTTTTTTATATCAATGTGTTGTATTGATATCTTTTGATTGAAAGGTGGAAATGTTATGTTTCCTTTATTCATGTTTTATGTGATACGATTATGTTGTCGTTCTTGGTAATTATTATAAAGATGGGTGGTTCTGTGATAAAATAAGGGTGGGTGAGCCCGATATAGCTCTCCAATGCATTGGTTAACGTGAAGGAGTTAAACATTATGGTTTTTCCGAAGAGATTTAGGGAATATACTGTGATGGGTATTCCAAACGTAACCAAGTGGGTTACTCCCTACATAAGAATGTTATGAATGCCTCAAGTTACCTTTATATCTTATGATTTCTATGATTTATTCATTATTTGATGAGGTATGTTAATGTGATTATGTTTTATGAGTAAAGTATGATTTTATTGATTCTTATGTATACATATACTCATGTTTCCTTTCCATATTTTCATATCCATTATTGAGCTTTTTATGCTCATCCCAAGTTTTTGAAATGATTTTCACAGGTCAAGGGAAAGGTACATGATGTGATGATTGTGTCAAGGAAGTGTCAAGAAAGAATCCATGTTATATTTTAAATATGTTTCTGTTGATGGGAAAAATGAGTACTATATTTTATGTAACCACTTTGTTTCAATGTGGAATGTAATGTAAGTTTTATGATCTAATTATCTAAAACTCTAAACCTAAAAAGATCCTCAATGTGTAATGTTGTAATAACTCAAGATTAAGTAAGGATTAAGGCTGGGTCCTTATAGTTGGTATTAGAGGTCGGTTTAGATAACTTTAGGAGTTAGAATTTTATTAAATGATTATCAAAAAATATTTTTTTTCTGGTATGATTGAAATGATATAGCATTTGAAGATTACCATCCTGCTTTATCTAATACATGTTTGTTCAGAATGGTTTTCCGTAGAGAAAACAGGGAAGTAGTGCTAGGAAGGAAAGCAGAAGGAAATGACCTTCCGAATCAGCATCCTGAGATGGTTGGAATTGGAACTGAACAGTTTGTTTTAGTAATGGCGCAGTTGACTCAAGCGATAAATGGTGGTGGTATCCATGCACGAGATCAGCCAGATCAACCGCAGAGGAACATGTCAGTGGTGGAACATTTCATGAGGCAACATCCCCCATCATTCAGAGGATCATCTGACCCTATGCTAGCTGAAGGGTGTATTAAATCACTAGAGAAGATTTTTGATGTCATGGGGTGTTCAGAAAATCAAAAGGTTAGTCATGCTATTTAACGTTTTGAGGGTGAAGGAGATCAGTGGTGGTCGATGGTTAAAAATATCAGGGACGTTGATGAGATTCATGCTCTCGACTGGGATGAATTCATAGGTGTGTTTCTTGAGAAGTATTTTCCTAAGGTTGTTCGACTTAGGATGGAAAAACAATTCCTGGAATTGAGGCAAGAGGAAGACTTTGTGGCTACCTATGAAGAAAGATTCACTCGATTGGCAAGGTATGCTCTAAATTTTATCTGAGACCTTGATAGTAAAATCAATCATTTTTACTCAGGATTAAAGCCAAAATATCGAATGGCATTGGCGTCTCGTGAGTTTAAAAGTTATGAAAAATTTTTTCGATGTGCTGAGAAGGTGGAGATGGAGTTTTTCGATGATCAAGTGTTCTATAACAACCAGCTGAAGAAGAGACCGAGGTGGAAGGAGAAAGGAAAGAATTATTCAAAAAGGTCTGAGAGTAAGAAAACTAAGATTCCAGTTTGTGATAAATTTGGTGAAAGGCATGCTGGGGAATGTCTTCTGAATTCTGGAAAGTGCTACCGATGTGGTAAGATGGGACATAAGGCTCATGATTGCACTGAAAAATATCGGGGTGATGGTAAGACCTAATTTGATTTACCGTTAGTGAAATGTTTTAAGTGCAATGAGATGGGTCATTATGCAAACGAGTGTCTGACAAAGAGCTTGAGTGATGGGAAGCAGTTAGAATACAAGTAGAAAAGGGTGGTGAAATCCTTTGCAACTACTTCAGCAGATATTAGGCCATCAAATGAAGTTGTATCAGGTACTTTGTTTGTTTTTTCAGATTATGCCAGTGTGTTGTTTTATTCGGTGTCTACACATTCATTCATCTCTGAAACCTTTTCTAGTAAAATGGGAATACCATCTCAAGAAATGACTCTTGAACTTGTGGTAAGAACACCTGGGGTAAATGTTGAGGAAAAAAGAATTTATAAGAATCTTACTATCCTTATCCGTGGAAAGAACCTACTTTCAAACCTTATTGTTTTACCTCTAGAAGAGTTTGATGTTATCCTGGGTATGGATTGGCTCTCTATTTACTATGCTAATATTTACTGTAGAGCTAAAGAAGTTTCTTTTCAGAAAGAATTTCAGTTTGTGTACAGGAATGAACCCTTACTGTTGATAACATATCAAGAGGTTGAGAAACTTTTAAAAGATGGAAATGAATGTTACCTTGCACACATCGTTGAAAATAAAGGAACTGTTCAGATTAATGACGTGCCAGTGGTAAATGAGTATCCTGATGTTTTTCCTGATGAGTTGCCTAGAATAATACCAGATCGGGAAGTTGAATTTATTGTTGACTTAGTTCCTGATGCTAATCCAATTTCAAAACCCCCTTATCGAATGGCTCAAATTGAACTTTTAGAGTTGAAGGATAAATTGCAAGATTTATTAGAGAAAGGTTTCATTAGACCTAGAACATCACCATGGGGTGCTCCTGTTTTATTTGTTAAAAATAAAGATGGTTCTATGAGATTTTTCATTGATTATAGATCCTTGAATAACATCACTGTTAAGAACAAATATCATTTGCCTCATATTGATGATTTGTTTGATCAGCTTCAGGGGGCTCAGTTTTTTTCAAAGATTGACCTGAGATCGGGGTACCATCTATTGAAGGTAAAGGAAGAAAATATTCTGAAGACCGCATTTAGTACAAGATATTTCCATTATGAATTTGTAGTAATTCCTTCTGGGCTAACCAATGCACCTACTATATTCATGGACTTAATGAATATAATTTTCCATGAGTTATTGGATAGGTTTGTGGTGGTTTTCATTGATTATATTTTGTTGTTTTCTAAAATTAAAGAGGAGCATGAAATACATTTAAGTTTTATTTTGAAAACCTTAAAAGAAAAGAAATTTTATGGTAAATTTAGAAAGTCTGAGTTTTGGTTGTAACAAATTTCCTTCCTTGGTCACATTGTTTCTAAATATGGGATAATTGTTGATCCGGAAAAAACAAAGGTTGTTGAAGAATGGCCAAGACCCACAAATGTAATTGAGATTCGTAGCTTCCTTGGTTTGGAAGGCTCTTACCAATGGTTTGTTAGAAATTTTTCACGGTTATCTAGTCCAATAACTAAGCAAACTCGGAAGGGTGTTATGTTTATCTGGACAAAAGAATGTGATGATTGTTTTCAGGAATTGAAAAGAATATTTGTGAATTCTCCAGTTTTGGCACTACCTTCCAGGAATGGTGAGTTTGTTATCTACAATGATGCTTCATTGAAAGGACGTGGTTGTGTCCTCATGCATAATGATCTGGTAATTTCTTATGCTTCACGTTAATTGAAAACTCCTGAGGTAAATTACCCTACACATGATTTGGAATTACCTGCTGTTGTTTTCTCTTTAAAAATTTGGAGGCATCATTTGTATGGAGTAAAGTGTGAAATATATACCGATCACAAAAGTTTAAAGTATATATTCACTTAGAAATAATTGAACATGTGACAGAGGAGATGGTTAGAATTAATCAAGGATTATAATTGTACAATTCATTACCATCTGGGAAAAGAAAATAAAGTGGCTGATGCTTTGAGTGGAAAAAGTAATGCTTCATTAACAATGTTGTGTTTGGAACATGATCCTTTGGTTAAGAATTTGATGAACTTTGGCATAGAAGTTTTTGGTGTAGGATGTTCTTCTGTTTTGTTTCAGGTATCAGTGAAATCTTCTATATCAGACATAATCAAGCAAGCAAAGAAGCAAGACAGTGAGTTGCAGAAAAAGGTAGAGCTGATTCAGAAGGGTACGTTGCTTGAATTTAACATTGATAATGATTGTGTTTGAGATTTGGGAAGAGATTTTGTGTTCCTTGTGATTCAAAGTTGAAGAGAGAGTTGTTATGTGATGCTCGTAGTTCTCCGTTTTCAGTTCATCCTGGCAGTACTAAGATGTACAGAGATCTGCGAGAGTATTATTGGTGGGAAGGAATGAAAAAAGATAGTAGTGATTTTACTGTGAAGTGTTTGACTTGTCAGCAAGTTAAAGCAGAGCAGCAATTACCGAATGGGATGCTTCAGCCTTTACTAGTTTCAGAGTGGAAATGGGAAAATATATCCATGGACTTCGTTGTGAGATTTCCGAATACACATCGAGGTAATAATGTAATCTGGGTTATTGTTTATTGCTTGTCTAAATCTGCTCATTTCCTTGCTATATGAGATACTTTTTCCCTAGATCAACTTTCTCGATTGTATCTTAAATAGATATTCAGGTTGCATGGTGTTCCCCTATCCATTGTATCTGATCATGATCCCGGGTTTACTTCTAACTTTTGAAAGGCCTTCATAAGTCGTTGGGTACTGAATTAAATTTTAGTACAGCTTTTCATCCTCAATCAGATGGGCAGTCATAACGAACGATCCAGAATTTTGAGGATATGCTATGTGCTTTTTCGATGTTTTATCAGGGAAGTTGGGACCAACATCTTTCTTTGGTTGAGTTTTCTTATAATAACAGTTTTTATTACAGTATACAGATGTCACCATTTGAGGCGTTATATGGGAAGCGGTGTCGAACTCCAGCTTTTTAAGATGAAGTAGGTGAAAGGAAGCTGATGAGACCAGAATTGGTTGAAGAGATGTCAGAGAAAGTTCAGTTGATACAGAAACACATGAGAACAGCTCAGAGAAGGGAGAAGAGTTATGTGGACAACATGAGGAAGGATCTTTCTTTTGAGGTAGGTGATCATGGTTTTCTCAAAGTCTCACCATGGAAAAGTGTGATGCGATTTGGTAAGAAAGGAAAGATGAGTCCAAGGTTCATTGGACCAAATGAAATTATGGAGATAGTTGGATTATTTGTTTACCGAGTGGCTTTACTTCCGAGTTTATCTCAGGTACACAATGTTTTTCATGTTTTTATGTTGAGAAAGTATATTCCAGATCAATCTCATGTTTTGAGGCCAGAGGTAGTTCAGCTGGAAGAGAACCTATCTTATGAGAAACAACCGGTCCAGATTCTTGACCACAGAGAGCATGTTTTATGTAATAAGGTGATTTATCAGGTAATGGTTTTGTGGAAAAACCATATGGTTGAAGAGGCAACGTGGGAATATGAAAATGATATGAGGGATAAATACCCCCACTTATTAGATAAGTAAATAAATTGCAGGGACGAAATTTTCTAAAGGGGGGAAGGATGTAACATCCCAAGTAAGTAATGAATAATATATATTCTTATTTATGTCTATTTATGAATTAGATAGTGTTTTAGAGGCTTAAAATGAGAATAAATCCAATCTTAAGCATAGAATTCTCTAATATTTTTAAAAGATTATTTTTCCGCCTTTTGATGGAAAACCATTTTTAAATCTATCTTTTTACACTTTTATAAGCTCTATTTTTCAAAATAAACTTATTATTTATGATTTGGACATTTAAATTTACATTGGATAATTTTTTGGTATTTTTCTGACAATTTTCATTTTTTAATGAATAGTGAAAATACTGCATTTTACATCAAAACTTCTTTTTCATATAATTAAATTATATGGTTAGATTATCTTTTTAATTGGTCTTAAAGTGTATTTTGAATATAATTTTACCATTTAATCCAATGGTGGTCAATAGGATTAATTTCACTTTGGAATTGGCCATAAACTAATGCCAAACGTTTCCAAGATATTGTTTCAAAAAAACCTGCTATTTGTTTTGACAACGGAAATTATTTTTAAATTAATTATTGGAATTAATGTTTTTGGTATTTGGTAAAATGGATTAGATATTTGGAATCATAAGGTCAAAATTATGTAATCAATACTCTTTTGTTTTTTGACATTATGAATAGTAACGACGGTAATTATCTTTAATTATCTTGATTAATTAGTAATCAGGTAGTTAAGGATAATAAAATAATATCATAATAATAAAAAATTACCCCAAAATGTGTCCTAATGATACTTCTTTTCTCATGGGAGACCATGGGATTCCTATTTCCAAACTTGGGCACCCCATGGAATCACGTTTGTGCGAAAGTGACTTTTTATCTTATTATTTTTAAAGAAAGTTAAATATAACAAAGAATGTATCACCTGAGTAAAACATTTTTAATTTTATCTACATAGATGATATTTTGGACTATGAATATTAATTGGAAAGTTAAAACTATTTCCTACATATTAGTAGTTTTTTCATAATTTTTAGACATTATATAAATTAAATTATTTATGACATCATGATGATGCAGCGATTACCTCATTATTTAACGATTTAAATAAAATGAAAAGATAATGTAAAATCTAAGACCTAAACAAGTCAAAATCCTATTAGATGAGTATATTTAGAACCCTTATCACTTTATCCTCAAAATACATCAATGTGGGACCTCCAAAATCTGAAAATCATTTGAAAATAAAGTAACATTTTATACCTTTCCAATAGTGCCCCTCCTCTCCTCTTATAAAAGCCCCCCACCTCTACCTCCTTACCCACACCTCTCAAGCCGTTGGATCGGCCAAACCCTACTCATTTTGTCTCTCCACATCCCTATATTACTCCTTGAGGCCTCACTTTTGGAAAACGTCTTCCCAAGGAAGCCTTTGAGCTCAAATCAAAAAGAGTTACCCGTTTTTAATGTAATGTCTTCAATTGTGTTCTTTTGTTTTATTTTTCTTCTCCAACCCCCTAAACACTTTTAATTCATTTCTTTTGTAACAAAACAAGTATCTTCCATATACTAGGATGTTTTTATACTATGTATTAGAGCTACACTTACACACACCTACATCTAATGGTTAAAGAACATAATGTTTCCGTGGATGGCGAATTTCTGCCTCACAAAACAATGATTGTTCGATATTCATCTAACACCTTCAAAGGTGGCCATTAAGATGTCACTATATTTATATATGATATATAATATGTTTATATTTTCCTTAGTCTTCTTTATTTTTCATTTATGGCATACCTTTATGGCTTCCATTATGGGTATACGAGATATCTTCATTTTTGGAAGTGCGGACTACCGCCCCCTCAAAGTGATTTGATTCGTTAATACCATATGTGGTACGTATAAAGGATATATTTAATGATATTATATATGATACCATACTAGAATTAAAATACTATTATGTATCATTATGTTTTAATTCCATTAAATATGAAATAGAAATGGAAATAGCTTTCATGTGTATGTACGGCTTACCGTCTCCATGAACGGTGCATTTCATTTCTTACCTCTAAATGTTATGTAATATTATAAATGCATTAATATACTGGATATATATATGATATATATGATATCTACATCATGAATACAATTCTGGATATAATGGATATTTTACCACATGAACAACTTGTAATTATAAAAAGCTTATTTTTGACTCAAGTACCAATGATTGTTAAAACGACCGTTATTAACTTAAATAATTGAATAGTGTTCAAGACATGGTAATAAGTAATAATGAACTTGAAAAAGGTTCTTAAGAAATTATAAATTAACTCAAGTTTATTATTTAGGTGATTAAAGAACGATCGAGTCAAGTCGGACTCGAGGTAAGGGACTTCGTCTCAATCTCCATTCATTGAGGCATATTTTGTTTTATACACAACCTTCTTTTATACGGTGTATAAACCCCTGTGGCTTTTACATTTATCCAAAATGAATATTTTGTATATGAATAATTTTACTAAACTACAAAATGGAATTTTTTTGTCCTACGTATGCGGCGACAACGACTTCTCCGCCACCGTGACCATTATTTGAGTTTCAGCTTCCTCTACAAGCCATACCTTTTTTTAAAAAAGAAAAATAATTACCATGTTTTACTTTTATTATATTTTGGTATTGAAAATGGTTTTCATAATGTTTTTATATCAATGTTTTGTATTGATATCTTGTGATTGAAAGGTGGAAATGTTATGTTTCATTTATGCATGTTTTTTGTGATAGGATTATGTTGTGGTTCTTGGGCATTATTATGAAGACGGGTGGTTCCGTGATAAACTAAGGGCGGGTGAGCCTGATATATCTCTCCAATGCATTGGGTAACATGAAGGAATTAAATTATAAGGTTTCTCTAAATAGATTTAGGGAATATACTTTGATGGGTATTCCAAATGAAACCAAGAGGGTTACTCCCTACGTAAGAATGTTATGAATTCCTCAAGTTACCTTTATGTATTATGATTTCTATGATTTATTCATGATTGGATGATGTATGTTAATGTGCTTATGTTTTATGAGTAAAGTGTGATTTCATTGATTCTTATGTATACATGTACTCATGTTTCCTTTCCATATTTTCATATCCCTTACTGAGCTTTTTATGCTCATCCCAAGTTTTTGAAATGATTTTCACATGTCAAGGGAAAGGTAAATGATGTAATGATAGTGTCAAGGAATTGTCAAGAAAGAATACATGTTATATTTTAAATATGTTTCCATTGATGGGAAAAATGAGTACAATCTTTTATGTAACCACTTTGTTTAAATTTGTAATGTAATGCAAGTTTTATGATCTAATTCTCTAAAACTCTAAACCTGAAAAGATCCTCAATGTGTAATCTTGTAATAACTCAAGATTAAGTACGGTTTAAGGCTGGGTCCTTATATAAAGGAGTAGTGTAATTACTTGTAGGGAGTGATTGAGGTCATTAATGAAATAAAAGTGAATTATATGTTGAATATTTAGGTCCTCAAACCCATAAATCCATGATGATCAAATGACCGTCGTTTCAACAAAAAATATGGTATTGGGAAAAAATTGATCATTTTCCTAATGTTGATTAATTATTTTACTACTTGAGAAAATAATTAAATATACATACTTCAAATATTTATATAAAATTAATTTCATATTTCTTTGTGCTTTTATACATATCAAATTTATCCACTAATTTGTAAAATGTATATCCAAAAATTAACATTAATTCTCGATGAAAGAAAATAAACGTCTATTAGATCTTAAAGCCCATAAAAGTGTGAACGTTATTTCCATCATTCTCTAACTATAATCCAAATCCAACATTGTTCATAAATTAATCTCTAAACCGAAAATGTAATACTACTAGTTCATATTTAATATTTATTTGTAAAATTTCATAACAAAAAACAATGAAATTTTATCCTAAAAAATGACTAGGGCAGTGATTGGAACTAAACCCTTACCATCCATTGGTCATGTGTTGAAGTCTTATGGAATTTCTATTGTTGATGGGTTTTCACTAAACATAACAGTTTCCATTTTCTAGAACAATATTAATATAATTTAGAAATAATTATGATGGGAATCCATGAACATTAGTCATTTAGTATCTTTATAACTATGGTTTAAAATATATCCTCAATACATAAACACATCATGCATTTATGTCATATATGACCTTCCTTGGTCTAGATTATATCCATTAGAAGAGTTAATTTAATAGAACTAAAAATATTATTGTGGGAATCAATTATCATATTGGAAAACCAATATAATAATTTTTAGTATGTATAAATCAACACACATTATATTCAATTTGAAACCCATTAGTTTTAACCTAGTATATTTATTTTCATTATATGATCAAATACTTCATAATGGATTGAAAATAAAATGTGAAATTTCTAAATCATATACCACAAGACTATCAAACTAGGTGCATGGTAAGAACCATTTTTGTGTACCATGTTACGATCTAGTGAGGCCCAACAAACCTTGTTATAGTTATTACCCCTATGTATATTTTTTTCTAAATCCACATCCACTTGTAGGGTCCAGAAAAGGATTTATTTCTAGGAAAACCATATAGTCCATATCTAATCAAATAATTTGGATGTTATTCTATACTATTCATCAAATTCGACCTTAGTTATATATTCTCTAATAATTATTTTTTAATATATATTCTAATGATGATTCTAAAATTCCTTTGATACCAACTATAGAAACACAACCCCAGAAAGCCTAAAGATAGTGTCTACTACCATTTAATTTTTTTGATTATATGTAATCAAACACCAAAGGACCTAAGAGTTTATTAGTCATGGTAAACAAGATAAATATATAATAATTGTGTTATAAAATAATACACTAATTACAACATCTTTTTTAGAAAAAATTAATTCCATCTATGATATCTTTGCATATCTTTCTTAGGACATGTCATGGAATACATGGGAGAAGACACGTAATATGGGTTAGCTAAAAAGATCTATGAGGGTTAATTAACATGGAATAAAAAATGAATCAAGTAGAATAATCATTATGTCCTGGTAAATAACTAAACACACAATCTGTGATGTCAAAAAACATATAATGGTGTATATAAACAGTATAACATTGTAAACAAAGGAAGAGAAATTCCATTGAATAAATAAATTAAGAATTAAATGAAACCATAGATATATAGACTCAAAATATCATGGATAAATAAAAACTAAACAAAAATGATACGAATTATGAATTATTAAATGTCATGTCTGAGTCACATGAAAACCTATACGACCAAGACCTTTAACAAGATGGTTTAAAACTACAGGTAGAAAACTATTTATTTTATTAAACTAGTTTATCTAATGAGAACTGCTCTATACCTAGAGAATCTATATAAAGTCTCATCCCCACCCATCACTTTATGTCTAACGCATTACTCATATCATGTAATAGATTAAATTAATAAAAAATATTCCCAATAAAATATCTATATTGAATAATGAATATGGATTTATAAATATTTACTTAGTGGATGATAACTACCAAGAAGGGTTGTTGAAATTGATGAATGGATATACCATTCATACATCATTAAAACATTCTTGAGTAAAATAATCTTTAAACATTCTAATTTTTCTCATGACACATTGAAAATTTTGAATAATAATTCCCAATGAATTAATTAAAAGATAAAATATCATGTGAATAAATATATTCATGATATAACATTTCAAAGTAAACATTGTATGTAAAAATGATATATAGATTATGAAATAAACATATATATAATAAATGATATGGATAAGTAGAGGAAATTCAATGTCAAATATCTTAATAAATTCAATATTGCAAAGGGTACAAACAAAGTAGTCAATGAAGATAATTTCAATATTATCCTTCTCTAAATGAATTATAAACCATCTGAAGGAAGAAAAATGGTATATCAATACAAAATATTCCATGTGGAGTAAAAATAAATGGATATTGTCATTAATTAATGTGAAGACTATAAAAAGATATTTTAAAAACAATCTTGAGGAAAATTTACGTTTAATTTTGAAAAATATATTGAAAATCATTTTCATTGAAATAATTTTTAAAAAAGAATTATTTAAAAATAATCCTTTAAAACATTCAAAATAATATTCTATGTAATTATTGTGTGTAAATTCATATATTATGTAAAGGTAAAAATAACATTACTTTTGTAAGGTAAAAAGGTTGAAAAGGTTCCTTGTTTAGAAAAAGAAAAGATGATCCATTTGATAAAATTCATAAAATACCAAAGCGGTAAAAATTTATTTAATTATTCATTTTATAATGGTTAAAATATTTTTTAAGACCTTATTATAAAACAATGTTTTTAGTTGAAAATAGTCTCTCCAACAAAAAATTGAAATGAAGTCTGGATTTTGTAAAAAGTTTTTATAAAACATTTTCAGTACCAAAGAGTGTAAAAATACTACTATTACTTTAAAAAATTCATGAATTACCATAGTATCAAGAAATTAAATGTTTTATTAAACAATTACCCAATAATTTCCTCTATTGGAAATTCAGGTGTAAACTATCCAAAAAAATGAGATTGTGAATTAAATCCTTGAAAGGACCATAATTTTTATGTGAGAATAAATGGATAACTATATTATTTGTTTTACATGTAAATATACATAAAATAAGTGGTAATACCATAATAAGTAGTAACTTTTTTAACACACATAATCTATTAATATTAATTACCATGAGGAAATAATATATCCAAAAGAAAATAAATTGGGTTATGAAATTACTTTCCACATAATAACTTTTAATTCAAAAACCCATTGAATAAATAACTAATTTTAAAACTCAAAATATCATTAATAATTAATGAATAATGATATTATATGAAAATTTAGAATTATATACACTATATATAATAAATTATGTGTACAATAACAAAATATCTCTTAAAGCATGGAAATTGAGATAATGTCTCTTATTACATTGTAACATTTAAATTGAAATAAACAAAGTAATAATCATGAAATGAAACATTTAAGTAACACAAAGATAAAATAAATAATGATATAATATATCCAAAGGTGAAATATTTACCCCACAAAAAATAATTAAGTGGTTTAAATATCTTATGGTCAAAGAAAGAAATGTGATCTATGAATCCCTTACTTTGTGTTTCCTTTAAAGGTGGACATCATTTAACATTTGGTATATTGATTTCAAACAATTAACTGATTTATACCAAACCAAAATGATTTTTATAATATCATATATTATATTCTTATAATATTTTATTACTCAAGTGTTAAAATTAATTCAATTTATTAACTTTTTCGAGTGTTAATTTCTTTGTTTCTGGAGAATGTTTTGACTTGTTGTTTGTTTTTTCTATTAAATATATAATACTTTAATCATATAAATAGTTTAAAATTGATTTAAATATCATAAAAATTAATTACATATGTATTTATAATAATCCATAATATTTATCGATAGGAAATGGAATTTATTGTTCATGGAGATGGTAGGCGGTACATAAACATGAATAGAACATTCATTTCTTAGAAGAATTAAAAACAATGAAAAATAAAATATATATATCATTATATTATAATTAATGTATCATGTATATGTTATATATTCTACATATATTTATTAAAACCATACTTTATTTATTCCATGTATCGTGTGAATGAATCACAATGCATTGCGGAGGCCGTAGTCTCCCATCCACAAATAATGATATCATATTAACAAAATATGGAAAGAATAAGGGTATTTGAAATATTAAAATTAATGAAGAATAAAGAAATTAATAATATCATATATATCATATATAATTATAATTTCAATAATAATTCCCAAACATGTAATGTGGTAAAGTAAAAAAAATGAACGACATCATTTTGTGAGGCAGTAGTTTGTCAGGCACATTAATGGTATGTTCGTTACCCGATAGATGGAAGTGTTTGTAAGTGTAGGAATAAACCATAGGATAAAATAATAACAATATATTGAGGATAATAGTTTTACTATATATTCATGTAAAAATATTTATTTAAGTATTAGACAATTAAAAATAAATAAATGATCTTGAGGAATGATGTTGCCTCTTCTTTGGGTAACTCCTTTTGGTTTCAACAAAAGGGATTCCTTTGATGGATTTATTCCAAAATATAAGAATATAATATAAAGTTATGGATTTTCTTAGGATCTATTGGGGAATATTTTGGTTGAGATAATGTTTCATGAGAGGTGTGAGGATGTTAGAGGGGTGAGTACCTTTTTATAGTGGAAGAGGAGTGTCATTCTTGTAAATTTTTTGTAAATGAATTTCAACCCACATTTTTCCTATGAAATCTGGAACCCAAAATGAACCAATTTATAGAAATATTGTATAGCTTCAAAATATGGACATAAAATTATTTTTCTAAAAATTTATATGCCATTTTTCCCATATTTTTAAGGGTTATTCCCTTGATAAGTTAATTTTTCTCTTAATCTTTGTAATTAATTTTAATTATTTTCACAAATATTTTTTGTAACATATTAGGTTGACAATATTAGATAATATAATTTATTATGATTCCATATACAGAATAAATTTTTCCAAATTAAAATAATTGGATTAGAATAAATTAATAAAAAAAATTATCCTGTAGAAGGGATAATTAGTGGGCTCTTTTGAGTAAGATATTCATAATTTTCCTATGTTTTTTATATTAAATTTCAATGTAAAGTTGATTCAAATGAAAACAATATGATATATTTATATAAACATTATTTAATTAATCTTTAAAACCAATAAAAAATATTATTTTTTGTTATTAACAAATGAGATTAAAAAGTACTTTTGATTTATAATTCAGTATTTTTCACCAGTCATCAAAAACAAAGATTCACCAAAAATACCAAAAATTCACAGTAACCATTTTTCATGTCTTTACTTCAAAAATGATGTTTAATTTGACATTTAAATTTTATAAAAGTTCAAAAAAATTATTTAAAATGGGTTATTCATTAAACCGGGGTAAAAGTGCCTTAAGAAAAAATGTTGATTTTTGTAAGAAATATTTTGTTTGATCTTATCTTATACCTATAAAATATGTTGTATAAATGAAAAAAGTATTTGATTAAATATATATTATATATATTAAATCAAAATCACTCACTAAATGTATTTGATTTATTTTATTAATAGTATACATCTTTATCTGCATAAAAATAGTTTTTTATGAACACATTCAATATGTATTCAGTAGGATCGTACATTCACTTCCATTTAATTTTTAACCAATGAATTAATTTTATATTTTTGTAACCCATATATTTCCATAAATAAGTTAATAATATTCATAAAATATGATTTAAGTCTATGTGATATCTTATTATATTAAATAGTAATTTTTTGAATAATATAATGTTGATCAGTAAAACTCAGTCTTGTGTGTAACGCACAATATCAAAGAAAGTATTTTTATGGGAAACCAATATAACTCTATATAATTTGAATTGAATGAAATATCATTTACAAAATTTTAATAAAATATCAAATATATAGTAAAGTATCATGATGTTATATTCCCTTACATATGTTGTGTTTTGTGTCATACAAGCTATCAAATACTACATTATTAATTTAGAATTTCAAGGTTTAAAATTTCATTAAAACAAATACAATTTAGAATAAATTAGTTTATTTATAAAATTTTATATAATTTAAATAATAATAAAATTATATTTTATTTCCATCAAATAATTAAATTTTCAGATACATATAAATGAAAAATATATTTTTTTGAAGAAAAACTAATTTTAAGAGAAATTTATTGAAAAAAAATTATATATACAACTGAATTTATACTTTTTGAAACTGTAGTGTGAGGAAATAACCCCTTTATTACACCTTCATACACCCTAGGGTTATGGTTTTTAAGGGACGTAGTTTCGTGGGGGTGCCTCTATTACTAATAAACAACTGAAAATCTCCAATAAATGGACTTCTTTGGTTGGATATTTCATCCATGATTCACCTTCTTAAAATCATATTTAGTTATTATAATATAAAACCCTAGACAACATACCTACTTACCATTATTATGAAAATGGTTTTTAAATGGAATGACTATACAGTTTTTTCCATTGATTCTCCATTCTCTAGCAATTATCTCTTGTCATTAATACTTATATATACTAATTATAATGTTAAAATTATCAAACAAGTGTATAGTTCCTAACATTAATATTGGAAAATGGTTATATAATGGTCGAATCCCATTAGTTTTATTTCCCTTTATACCATATAAATACCACTTTCTTATTTCACACAAAATTCACGGTAAGTACCCTAATGTTATATTTTCATTTTTCATAAGATTTTGATTGGTTTAGAAATACATAGTTTTAGTTATCTAGTATTTGTAGTGTGGTAATGATTCTAGTATATCAGAGTGATCCTTAATATCTAACTTTTATGTGTTATACTTTTTATTTTTCTCTCATTTTAATGTTTTCATTTTTTATTGGTTTCATAATTAAAAATGTTATGATCTTAATTAATGATATCAAATTTTTTGGTTTCTTTTTAATTTGTACATGTATAGCATTATATAATATGAAATAAAATTTATTCGGGATAAATATCATTTAAAAATCATGGGTCTTTAAATTCACCCCCCCCCCAAGAAATTTCATCCTCCAAAATTTAAACATATTATCTTAGTTATAAAATGGTGAGGGTAATTCTGTCTCATTGAATCCTCGGGTTCCCACATCACTTATTCATATTTATGGTTCCTCCCCAACAAATTGAAAATGTGGGTAGAAGTTTTGTGTAGACCTTTTTCTCTACGGTCCAAGATCTCTACTAGTTTCTCCTCATAATATGGGTCATGTTCTAGTTGTTCCACCTCTAGATTTAGTAAATATAAGGGATCAATTATCTTATTTCTCAAGATAGATAATTGGAATACCTAATGAACTTGAGAAATATTTTATGGAAGTGATATATGATAGGCCAGTACTCCTATGGGATCAAGGATATCAAAGGGGACAGTGCACCAAGGGCTTTGATTCTATTTCATTATAAATAGCATGACTATATTCTAAGGTTATGTTCAAAAGAAATTTTTCCCCCAAAATCAAACTCTATATACCTTTGATGATTTTTATCATATACCTTCTACTAATTCATATCATCAATTATATATTGTTGGATTTAATAAACCTTTTCCACCTTCACTTGTACATGATTGAGCCCAATAAATTTCATCTCTCCAAATTCAACCCAAAATTTGGAGTTATACATAAATTTCCATATAGATCGTCATTTGGTTATATTTGAATACTAGATTAGAAGCAGTTGTTGCATGATAACTGAAAGAATGGATGGTTTTGAACTTATCCACCATTAAATTACATTTTCATGTTCTCAAGTTGTCTTCAAATTTATAAATAGCCCATTAAGATTCCCTATAAATATATGGTTGATAGGCCATACTGAGTGGTGTTTATATATTGTTGAATGGCATGAAAATTTTCTTCATTATCTTCCAAAAGATCATTCGCACTCAATTTCCCCTCTAAAACATCAACCTAGAATTATAAGTTATACATGACACTTTATATGGAGCTTCATCTGGTGCCTTTTGAATACTTGAGTAGAAGAAGTTTTTGTATGAGAACTCAACTAATAGAATGTTTTGATCCCTCCAACCATTAAAGTCTATTGATTATGTTCTCGTCATTTCCTCATGTTTCTGAATAGACCTTCTATATTTCCAATACATCCTCACTACTTTATTTATATTTAACATTGTATATTTTTTTTGAGATAATTCTTCCTAAATAACTATGAAATGGGAAATCATGGTGATTCAATCAACTATAACCCATATCATATTGTTTCCTTTATATAACCATGGGTGACTTATGATGAAGTCTGTAGTGATATTTCCCCACTTCCATGATGGTATGTGTAGTGGTTGCAATGCCTCATTAGGAAGTTCACTTTGCCTTCACAAGCTACCATACCAATCACCATGAAGGGTAGTCTATAGTCTCCCTTTTTATATTATCCCAAAAATAATGATCATGACGATCCCTATATATTTTATTGCTTCCAAGATGTATAGATAATGTATAGTTGTATGTTTTATCCATCATCTCCTTCTTTATATCAGTGGTAGATTAGACACATTGACTTGAATGAAATTTCAATACACCTTCTTCATCTATATTGATATCAATAAACATCACATTCTTCAAAAACTCCATATTATTTTGTAAAAAATGATGATATTTTCCATCATCCATGATATTTTCTATGAATGTTGGTTGATAAATTGTTTGGGATAGGTTTCATTATGTTTCTTCCCTTATTATTACCTTGTCCAATTTAACAAGTTCCTTTATTAATGGATCTCTTTGAATCCTCACCATTTCTAGCACAACATGGCCTTTCCAACATAAGATAATGTTTAATTTTTTTTCCTTTCTAATGAGATAATGAATTGAGTGGTCATAGTCTTTAAGAATTACCAAACATCTCCATTTCCTCATATTCAGTCCCATTTCTATGAAAATATTCATCGAAATGTGGTGGTTTAGGTATATATTAATTTCTCTCCATAATGATAGTGCGTCCAAATTTTCAGAGAAAATATAAATCTTGCTAGCTCCATGGAATTCATAAGAAAATTGTTCTCAAAGGTATTTAACAATCTATATACATAATAAATCACATTATAATTTATTATGAGAACACATCCATTCACTTCCATAGATGAATCACAATAAATAATTAATCCTTATCTAAAAGAGAGTAGTTTTAACAAAGGTGAAGTAAAAAATATCATATTCAGTTATGGAAAACATTCTTTACACTACTTGGTCAATATGAACTTATCCTTTTTTTGAGTTAACCTGGTTAGTGGATTATAATGTTTTCAATCTTTTTCACAAAACTTATATAATATCCTTCTAAATCAAAGAAACTATGATTCCTAGATACTATTGTAGGATGATTCCACTCCTCTACAACCTTATTCTTCATAGGTTCAACTCATACTTCTCCCTGGTTATAATGTTTCCCATGATTGCAACTTGTTGTAAACCGAATACATATTTTCTAAATTTTTAAAAATTATTATACATCCTCATATTTTTTAATATAACCTCTAGATGATCCTCATACTCATTGATAACTTTTGAAAATATCATAATATCATCAACAAAAATTACCATGCATTTATTAATGTGGTACTTAATGACAACATTCATCAAATCCATAATTATCGAAGGATCATTAAATAATCCCAAGGGACTAACATCAAAAAAATAGTGCGAATATCTTGTTTGTAAGGTAGAATTTGGAATATATTCATTCATTACATTCAATTGATGATACATAAATTAGTGTTCAATGTTATAGAAGTATTTCTCCCTATGAAGTTGGTCAAATAAATCATCAATCCTTTGGTGAGGGTATTTTTTCTTCACTGTAATCCTATTACATTATATTTAATCAATGCATAGTCACATTTATCCATACTTCTTTATTATAAATAGAATAGGTTCACCCAATAAAGACACACTTATTTAGATAAATACCTTATCCAAATGATCAGGAAGTGTTTTTAAAATTCCTCTGACTCTATATTTTCTATTCAATATGGGGTATTTGATAATGCTTGGATCCAGATTTGAGTTCAATGGAGAACTATACCTAACTTTGAAGGGAAGGAAATGTAATGCTTCATGAAATATGTCAATGTATTCCTAAATTATGGGAAATTCTATATAATTATACATTCATTCCCTTATCCATATTTACTTATCATCTCCATAAATATGGCTATGATAGTTTGATCTAGAGAAAGATCATGTTGAGATATTTCTCCATTGAAAAAGATTGTAGGTTTTTCATTTATGAATAACAAAATTTACTTGATTCTATATTTGATAATATCATTATACATTGAATACCATTCCATCCCTAATATAGTATCAGATTATACCATAGAAATGACTACTATATTTGTGTTTAGATTGTACTCACCAAAGTTAATACTATAGTTTTTATACACTGTTGGTGTTAGGATAATAGATCCATGAGTCTTGACTAATAAATATAATTCTAGATGTTCAATGATTGATTCTATATTATTTTCAAACATTGACGAGATAAAGGAATATGTAGAACCATAATCAAACAAAGTACTTGTTATCTTTGAGAGATGAAAAAGTGTGTCAATAACCACATAATTCCAAGACTCCACTTCAATCATCATGATAGAAAATTCATAACCATTCTCTATTGGTCTATTTTGAGATTTATGGTGGTTCCCCTACATTGTTGTCTAATTTAACATTGACTTTAAATGTTACCATGTTTTACACACTTTATGTATTGATATTATGGTTGGGCATTCACCATCTTCCCTTTTTGTTGTGGTTGAGAATTTGAGTCTTCACCTCAATATGAATTTATATAATATATTTCCAAATTTTTTGCACATGTAGAACATTAAACTCCCAAATATGAAGTTTATTGAATGCTTCTTCCCATATTTCTTACATGTGAAAATATGAGCTTCCTTCCATCCTCTAAAGTGACCAATTTTCCTCCCTATGTTTAGATCCATTGATCTCTTATTTTCATTAGATCTATGCAACCAATGTGTCTCTCTATAACCCAATTCAAACTTCATATAAATTTTAACAATATATTCCTAGCTTTCATACTAACCATTTTATATATTCCTCCACATATGGTGTCTCAGTCACCCAAATAATATATTAAACTTTCCCTTAAGATCCTTTAATAATTTTTAGTTTATTTACCATGTCTTGTAATGTGTATTTCAAAAAATCTCATGAATTAATTTTCTTTAAACTTCAGATCAAGGAATCTTTTCTCTATTTTTATTCACATCAAATAGGTGGAATATTTATTTAAAATTATTCCATTGAACTCTTCCCACTCCATAGATTCGATCTCCCTTCTTGGATTCATGTATTTAATTATTGGCCACCACAAATAAACTTCTACATCTATGTGGTATAATTCAATGGGGATATTTTCTTGCTCCAAAAAAATAGAGTATAGGGAACATATTTTCTAAAGATATTATCCATTATTCAGTAATCAATGGGTTATTAGATACACTTAAAGAAGGTTTTTATTTACCATGAAGGATTTAACAGAATTTTTTTCCCTTATAATATAATATGTTCTCTTGATGTTATTCAATTTATTTTTCATAACTCTAGATAGTTTATTCATCATCCTTATGAATTTTTCTATTCCTCCATCCATCGAAACACCATCAATGAATCTTTTATTTCACTAATAATTTACAATGTTACCCATATTTCCCACAATTTTTTAAATGTAGAAAATGTTACTGAGTAACATTTTTTTATGATTCTTATAATACTAAATGGATTTTATGTCTTAAAACATTGTTCTTAAATTATTTATTAATATCATATAATTAAAATTACATTTTCTATATTTCCATTGTAATGGATAAAAAAAATATTTCATTTAACCAACTATATTCCAAGAGTGTATAACCAGAAGTGATGTAGGGCCCACTATCATGCACTAGATAGTATTTTATTCAAACTCAAAGAAATTTTTTTGTGTGTTACCCCTATATACATCTATGTTAGATCTAAATCCATGTGTTTTTATCCAGATATAGATTTATTTTCTTAGAAACCACTAACCTAATACTTCACCAAAATACGTGGATGTGTTCCATCATTCAATCATGTCCCATGGGTTTTTCCCAAAATTTTCAAGTCCTAAATTCCATAAGTATCTAATCCATCATTTTATAAAAAATAAGGAAACCCTCCTTTTTATTATATAACTTCTCATTATATAGTATACAAAAATGGATATTTTCATGTTTAGTTTCTTGGAAATAAGGTACATAATACCTGATATCACTATCATTATTCTATAACATGTGAAATACATATTAATGGTTTCATTGTTTGTTACTTTTAATCGATATCATAAAAAAGGGTGCATACATCAATGAAAAGGGGTGATCATGAATCCCAATAAAGTAATATGCAAAGAATACAAATATCATGTGTTCTTGAAACATCAAAAAGAACGTAAATAATAAATATAATGAATGAGAATGAAGAATATCATAATAATAATAACTTTAATAATTACATGGAAATTTGTATATAATATTTAAATGAGAAATTCATAATCCTATGTCCATGTTTTATCACTGATGTGTCGTAAATGAAAATTGCCAAGGTTGTTCACCGAGGTATTGTAAAACATGTCATCTTTAAAGGTTAAATTATTTACCCAATTCATTGGATAACTATCAAGGATCACCCTTTATATGTATTTATTTCATGTGAGATATATAGATCTTAATTAATAATTTTAATAAAAACCAAGGGGTTAAAGAATGATTCTCTTATCAAAATCATCGAACATTAAAGAGCTATAAAACATGATCATTGTGTCATTTTTAACCCACAAATGGAAATATGGGTTTAATATATGTATGCATGGTAAAAAAATCATATCAAACTATTGTTTAATTATAATTAAAATAATAGGGTTTTGAGTTTTCAATTAAGAAGGGTAAAAGATGTTCTTATGTAAAAGATGGAAATTTTAGAATTAATTTTAGCAGAATGATGGGTAAAAAACATGGTTTGGGAAAATTATTAAACGATATGGGGAAAGTGTCTCCCATAAATTGACTAAAATTCTTATCTTAATGGGATATTATAATGTGGTAAAAACAAAATTATCCTAGAAATCGGATGACATACCACAAAAAGGACTCTTCAATGGAAAAAGATAAGTTGATAATTTCCCTTATATTGAAAATTTGTTACTAAAATAAGATTATGAAACCATATAGCCTTAAGAAAATGTTGGTTTAAGTATGTGAGAGTAAATATAACCATAAATTTATAAAAGATATATTTTTATTGAATGGAAATGGGGAAATGGTTGGGTATGTATAGGATAAGTGCCTAATTTTTTTAATATTATACAATTATAGGTATTCAGAATCTAGGTTGTGGAAAATGAAGCACCATTGACTTAGCCATGGTTTTTTATCATGGTTTTGAACATTTTGGTCTTATTTTATGATAAATTAATCCTATAGAATTATTGACCATTATTTAATACATATTTTGGTATGAAAAATTAATGATTACACAAAGTAACATTTTATTAAAAAAATCTTTTTTAGACATTGGAAAGTATCTTATGGTTTTAAAAGTTGAATAAAAACTATTAAAAAATACTATTTATAAATTAACATATTTTAGGTTGTGGAATTTCTTTAATTATTTATTACATAATTATGAAATAAATATGTCGTCATAAAATATATTGAATGCCGAAAAATCTTTTTTACTATTCAAAAAAAATATAGTTTTATATAAAATTTGAATTGATTAAAACTAATTTAATTTATATTTTCTGATTTAAAAAATGATTTTTATTTTATTTTAAAACTTATCAATATTAGAAAATTTTTAACTTTTAAATATAAAAATACTTACTTATTTACAAATATAAGTTTTTAAGGTAGAATTAAATTTATGATAGTTATAAAAAATTCCCAACGTCTATATGAAATTATTTTATCATTAATTATCAAATTAATAGTGTTTTAAAAGAAAATTTTATTAAAATTAATATTTATAATAACTTGTATTATTTTCAAAATTGTATACGTTTTCTAAAAAAATATAATTATGTGTTATTTGCGCCAAAAAATTATCAAATTTATCTAAATTAAATATAAATTTTCTTAAGAAAAACCATTCTTAATAAGAAATGATTAAATAAAGAATTTATTTTTATAATGTAATTCACACTTTATGTAACTATTATTTTGACATGTAACACCTTACAACACCAACAAATGAAATAAGAAAAGGTTTTCGATAGTGGTTGTTTTGTGGGGTTCCTTAGATAACATCGAACGAGTGGTAATATCCACTAACATGAATATATCAAATAGGAAATTTAATTCTAACTTCAGATGTTGAATCTTACCTTAGTCTTGGTTAAGTGAAAACCCTAATGATGATATATCCCAACCATGTTCATAGAAAAGGGCTTTAAACGAGGTGATTATACTAGTTGTGGAAATCAATTCTCCATTATATATTAACTATCATATTTTATTAAGAATTATTAAAACTAATTTTAGTAGTTAAATTATCAATAAATGGTATAGTTTCCCATTTTCATATTGACCAAATTTCATTTTGACCAATTTTCATATATCGTTTGAATCCCAACCAACAAATTTCCCTTTCAACCATTTAAATATAACTACATTATTTCAATCAAAATTTAAAATAATTACTCTTAATATTATAATAGAATTTTCATAATATTTTTTTTGGTTTACTAATATTTTTTTAATTTTTATAGAATTTGTAGTGGGGGCGATGATTTTAGTAGATTATGGAAATCATTAGTTTTCTAATTTAGATGTCCTATTTTATATTTTTCTAGTTATAATGTTTTGAATTTTAATTGGTTTCACAGCTAAAAAATGTATGGATCCTTATTAATGATATAAAATTGATTGGTTTCTCATTATTTTTTATATTTTTAATATTATATAATATGTAACAATATTTATTCAAGAATAAAATATCATTTAAAATGTTTGGTCCCTTACAAGAGAAAGATTACCTATATTGTGTTACTATATACCTAGATTTAACGATAAAATTATGCCATTTCAAGAATCATAATTTTATTTTGAAACTACATCATCCTTAGTAAATAGACAAGAAATCTATCTACTGGGGGCTTCATGTATTTGAACCCTAGTCACATGTATAAATACATATTGAATTTATCACTTAGGAAAGAACCCTCCTAAATTTATGAACTATTAATAAATATCTATAATCACATTAATTTCTTTAACCTTTTCTAATTTATTAACACATAATAATCTATACATCGTGTAAATAAACATTAATCATTTTCCACATCTTCCAAAATGATTTTTGATTTGGTTTTTTGATAATATTATTGATAATTGATATTCATTACTATTTAAGAAACAGTGTCATGTCACTATGATATAGTTCTAAACTATATTATAAAAGAGTAAATGAAATTATATAAATTAACAATATATATAGTATATATAGTTACATAATTGACATCTCCCATTTTAGTTAAGTAGCTACCGCATAAAACCATTTATTGTAGAAAGATCCATCTTGTTTTGTATTAATGGAAATAACATAAATGATGATCATTTTTAGAATCCATTTAGTGTAAAGTATGTATTTTTGATCATATTTATGTCATGGTGGTTTTATATAATCATATTTTTTGCCAAAGCACATCCATTTTCAGTAGTACCAAGATGTTTTTTTAAATAATTTTTCAACATTCTATTAGATGTGGTTTTCTCTCATGCTGGAGGACACTGTGTTATAGTGATCATCTTATCACATCACATGGAAATAAAAAATATATTTTTTCACTATTCTATATGACTTTTTTCATATCTTTTTTATTTTTTAGAATAATTTAATAAGAAAAAAATTATTTTTAACTTAAGAAAATATTTTTTAAAAATTATCATTTCCATTATTTCTGCATTAAATAAAAAAATTATTCTAAATTATATGAAATATTAATTTCTAGGAATTAAATTTCATATAGGGTAAAACACAAATCCAAATATAATGAAAAAATAAACCATGTACTATAAAATCTGTGAATATCTTTTTTTTAATGAATAAAAAATAGAACAATATACCTTCTCATTATTGACAGGAATATATTTAAACTCCTTACTAAAATCCTGATAATAGTCCATTTGAATAAAAAAACAATATCCTTACATAAATTTTATTCATGGGATGGATGATTCATCCAATATTTAGGGAATATTTTCTCGTCTTCATGATTTATAAAAACCATTTGAGTTTAGAGAGTTATATAAAAGAACATAAAGAATAATTGGATTCACACATATCAGAAAGAAAAGCCAATTTTTATAGATAATTAAATATACAAAAGGAATTTGAAAATTAACCCATTTTAAATTAAATAATTTATAATTTTATATTTATTTTCAGTACATTTTAAATCATGGTGATTTAATTATTATTAATTATTTAATGTTTAAACATTTTTGTTTCACTTTTAACATGTTACATAATCATTACATTATAATCATGTTGAAAATAATATCATGTCTTTTGAGGTAATTATTAAGACACATCATATCACATATCATGTAATCTAACAAAAAGAATATCATGAAATATTAACCCCAAATATGTCGTGGTTCACATAGTATAAGTGACAATGTGGCCAAAACCAAAATTCCATGTTGACTAATTTAGTATAGATATAAAACACGTATGTTTATAATACTTTTTCATTAACACCTAATGAAATATAATATTAAAATAAATAATATCCATATTAATATTTCTATAATTATTCAATGTTCAAAAGTAAGACATGACACTTATTTAATGAAAATTAGACAAACAATCTATAAAAAATAATTAATATTATACAATCACAGTTTATTTGAGGTATGGAGGATAATAATAGTATAAAACAACATTTATTACCAATTTGAGATTGTAATTCTCCCTCACATGCCTAATGTGTTCTTGGATTATAAGGTATTTCATCATGGAACCTCTGGGTTTTGAAAAATATTCCCCCAGGTATGTTGTGTTTCACTATCTCTTCATCCACACTCACCATTTTTAATATATGAACAAACAACCTTGTATTTTCCATTTTGTACCCTTATGTCATGTTTAACCTCTTAACTCCAAGTCATATTGTCAATAATTAGTTGTTTTTTAAAAAAAAATCAATGACCAATCACCCCTCACTATTCCCACAAGGCTTGGGGAGTGATTTTTGATCAATGATCAGATAGATTCAAATGTCATCATATACCTCTAAACTCTCTATTGAGATTAATTTCACAACTTCAAAATATTTTATATTCCTAGGTAGATAGTGTAACATCATTCTTTCTATATTTATCTAAAAAATAATATGACCAAAAGCATCTCACAAAAATATCATTAGTGGAAAAAATTAAAAATATAACCCACAAAATGTTATAGATATGGTAATTATATAATTGTATATCTTCAATAATATTTATTATATATATCATACCATCAAATTCATTATCTCTTATGATTCTTTTTAACAAAATCTTCTTAATGGAATTACATTTAAATTGAAATTATTCTTCTATTTATATTACTATGAAAAGTAACTAAAAGAAGAGTAATACTTCTCTCACTAATATATCTAAGACTAAAAATAAAAATTCTATAAAAAAATAATTTTATTAATATTAAAATATAAAACCATACATAGTAATCATTAAATATAGAATTTTATGTCTCAAAATTTAAATCCTAGAGAAAAATTTAGCAATTCTAACATCTATCTATGAATGACTTCCATTTGAAACACGAATTGATGTCATTAAAATTTCGTTATTTTTATCATTATTTAATGACAAATATTTGTTAAATTCATATCATGATTCATTAAATATAAAATAAAATATGGATTCATATAGGTTTTTATTGATAATATCATTTGTAAATAATATATTTAAGAACAATTCCAGTTTTTATGTAAAATAAATTTTTAATAATAAATTCTCTTACATTGGTAATGGCATCCCACTTGTGTAATTTATTATATATTTTTTTATGTTAAAATAATTTTAGTTTTTTATAATATATATTGTTTGAGTTGTTTTTTTTCTAAAAAATTATAAAGTTTTAATATATATATATATATATCACCAAAAGAAATCATTAGAAGGAAAAAACAAATTAAAATTATACTCTACAAATCCAATGAAAATAAAAAATGTTTCAAAATCAAAGTACATAAAAATAAAATCTCCTTGAAAAATTATATTATAAAAATCCTCACTTGTAAAACTAGATAATTTTTTTAAATGATAATTTTCCAAAAAAAAATCCAATTGAATCATTGAAATTTTTATGTAAACTAATTCAGAAGAATTTTTTATTCTAATTTTAATGTGAAGGTTCCCTTCTACAATTTCCAGTTTAGCTTTTGGTCAAGTATTTAAAATTTTATGTTTTTTGTTAATTTATACAACTATAATTTATATTATAACTTTTACATGGAAAAAAATTAAAGAATTTTTTAATATGAATTTGATATCTTAAAAAATATTTTAACTCTCCTAAAATTTTATAGTGGTCATCAATATTGTAATTTTTTACAATAAATTTTAAATAAATTTTCTAGCTATAATATTTTTGAAAAAAAAATATATAGAAGTATTTTATAGGAAAATAAATTAGAAATTTTATTTCAATAAAAACATAATTATTTATTTTGATAAAAACTGAAAATATAATTTAAAAACTTGTTTTTTAATAGATTTATTAGATGAAATTTTTATCCCTATAGGGGTATTCATCAGCCCCTCAGGGAAGACACGTATATTATGTGGTGAAACTATGACCTCTAGGGGTTAGGGAATGGTTGAATACACGTCTCCCCCTACAAATATTTTTTAAGTAATATTGAAAAATGATCAAAATGGGGATCATTGGAAGACTAAGAATGATAAAACTCAACAACATCGAATGAAAGATAGGTTTTTCTCAAATTATCCTTCTATGCCTAAGGACAACAAAATTTTTAAAAATTTGTTCCCCTGAATTTTTGGAAGAATATCCGAAATTAATTGAATATAGAATCAAGGAATGAAATCACTTTATAATTACATATATTTTCCATTTATTTTGTAATTTATCTTGGAAAATTGTAGATCTAAAGAAGAGGTAACATCAACTTTTGGGCTTCGATGGATGGTGTATTTTACCCATATGTTTATGTTTCTTTCACAATAATTTTCTAGCTCTTAATCTAAAACACATAGCATGGAGATATGATTTCCTGAACCTAAAACAAGGTATCTTTTATTTCAATTAATTTGCACCCTAGTTCGATATGATCCAAGAGAAGAACACTATGGTCCAGTCTTGGATTTGCATTAGGGGTATGGACTGGTACTTTTGTAATCCAGACAGACTTTGGGATATTGAATCTTCAATAGGCTTTCCAATCAAGATTGATGATGACATGCAAGTAGGAAACTATTTCCACTACGCAAGAGTTCTTATCAAATATGATTTCAATTCAAATTTTATAGATTCAGTATTTTTGGTGGATGAAGAATTTAAATTTGAGTTTGATATTGATTTTGAATATATCCTAGATCTTTGTTACAATATTAGATCAATTGGACATGGTTGAGATAAATTTTAAAAAGGTTTTAAATGTTCTTTTTTTCAAGAATTTTGGTCAATGGTCTCAAGAATGTAGGATCTATATACACAATTCTGATGGTTTCTATAATACAAAGGATCATGGATCTGGGAAGAAGATACACAATGGAACATCTACCTCTAAATATATATCTTTCAAGACTTTCTTTGAATTTGTTGTTTTGGATACCATCTCAGATGAAGCTTATGAAAATGAAAAATTTTCATGCATTTTTAATAAACCAATTGTTGTGAAATAGATAGAACAATCTTATGATATTGTACCTATGTTGGAAAATTTTTTCTTTTTGCAACATCCAATCTCTTGTAAAACATTGAATGAGAAAAGGAAATTCGGAATGATACATATTATCAAGAAAATTGATGAGGAAGTTGTACAAGGACTTTATAATGGTAATATCACTCATAGCCCAAAAATTTCCTCAAAATAATATAAGGGAAAAGGAAAAAATATTGTTACTAAAAATAGGGATTTAAACTAGTCCTCCTTTAGAAGGCAAGATCACCTATCATTCAAGTTGTTAACAATATCCATTATGGAAATTCTTCAGCTATTTGTGGGAATATTAATTCCATACCAATGATGATATTATACAGATTTCTTGATATATTGATGATAATGTTGCATCAATGATTAATCATTCTGAGACAAATCTCTTGGAGATTACTCATCATGATATCTACGTTCTTTCATCTATAAATATTGACATTCCTCTTGGAAATTCTAAAACAAATAGTGTGGATATAATGCGTGATGATTCTCCTAACCACCCTATTGTTATTTTTGATGTAGAAAAATATTCATGTAAAATATATGAACATGTGAACAGCTCTTCAAAAATTCTAAACAATAATACTGATCTCAACTCCAATTCTGAATAGACTGGAATTGCATGATTCAGAACAGCAGCTGCTACAGTTAATCCTACACATGTAATTCATCCACCAATGATTTAAAACACTAATAATGGTCCTTATAACATATTTTTTGAAGTGGGATCTTCATATGTTATAAGATAATATATATGAAACACTCCATATATGTTGGAAAATTTGATAATTTTCATTAACAGTCCCAAAAATAGTAGCACTACAGGTGTCATCATGGGATCTCATTTTTGTAATTCGATAGGGTAAGTATCCTCTTCTATTGCTGAGTTTCAATGGAATGATGTAAGAGAAATTTACATGTGTGTTCGTCTTCCATGTAGAATATCTCCATAAGGAATAGGTAGAAGAGGATGTTAATGTTGAGTGTTAGAATTTAGCAACTGATAAGTTCCATATATTCACTATATTATGATTTTCAAAACTTTATTGTTGTCTTGTTTTATTGAGTTCTATTTTCTATTGGATTACATAATGTTTTTATCTATTATTTTTTTAATATATATGGGATTGGGCCTTTGTTCCCTATCTCAATATCATTAAAAATCTAAATTTTTAATATATTGTTTTAATGAAAGAAATTGGATATTTTACTATAACATAAAAGTTATGTTATATATAATCTTATGATAAATATATAGTAAAAATTTCAAATTTGAAAAATTTACATACTAATTAAAATTTATTGGGATGGAAAATAAAAAAAATATATTATTTATTTGATTTCCATAAATTAAATAATTATAAATAAATAAATAATTTAATGAATTATCAATCTTTGAAAAATAATCATACTTATACAGATTATTACTATTTTTCCGAATAATATTATTTTTAATATTATATTATTAGGAATCTACATAAAAATTATTATTATTTTGATATAAATAAATCATAGAGACCATTTTCTTTAGTACTGTGATAAGTGGTATTAAACATGAATTTTATTTTGTTAAAGTGTGGGTTCATTTTATATTTTTAATATTATTAAGAAGTCAAACATTGTTTTAAGATTCATATTTATTTACTTTAGTTTTACGATTAATTTGTATGTCATATTTCATGGGCATCATATATTTGGGGGAGTTTAGGGGGATTTGGAATCAGGGTGGCCATGTCATGGCACCAATAGAAGTCCAATAATTGCAAGTGAAAAAATATACCTCGTGGAGGGTGGGCACTGTATAGTGTAATGTGTAGAACCCCAAGAATATTGGGATTCCAATCTTGTTAATAGTATAATATTAATGATAAATTGTTATCATGTCCAAGTTATTCATTCATATTGGGGGTACTATACTATTTTTAACCTATTAATTTAATCACAAATGTGGGCTACATTAATTTTCTTCCCTCCAAGCACTGATCCCACACCATATGAGCTCGCCAATATCCACATTCTATGTCTCTTTCTAAAATATCATTCTATTATGTGATAATATAGATCATTAGGATAATTAAAATTAGTTTCACTTCTTATTGCTTTATATTCCCTCTTCTAAGTTCTTCTTATAATTTCATATTCCATGTATATGATTTAATGTAGAAATTCAAAATATCATCATTAAATTCAATCAAAATTATTGGAATTCCTTTTAGTTTTTGTCTAGCGATATTCATATGGGTTTTATCATTAACCAATAATCACAAATTTGGTTGAAGGTAATTGAGGTGTGTCATTAAAATTGGTTTTTTAATTTATATGGTCAAATATATGGGTGACTCCTTCAATATTATTTATAGATTATGGATTTAATATTATGGGAATAAATTTAGTGCTTGATTATAGTTGTTATTATTTTGGATTTTGTTATCTTTTGGTTCTTTCAATCATGGTTTCGGGCTTCACCAGTTGTAAATTTTGGCCAAATGATTTTTTGGGGTTGTTGGTGATCTTATATTATTGGTATAACTCACCATAAATTTTTGTAGGTGGTCTCAATTCACACATATTTTATCAATAAATTTAGTTATAAAGTTTTACATTGATTTCCCAAAGGTAATAATAAAACCTCACTACATTTTGACAGTATTTAGAAAATGTTATTTATGGATATCTTCCTATAATGGAATTATAGGTATTATATGATGATTATATGGTTCAATATAATGATAACTAGTTATCTTTTAAATATATTTAAAATATATATAAATCAAGTTCATCCATTTAATCTATTGTGTTTGGTATACAATTTTTGGACATTTTTCCTCAAACCTTTAATATTAATACCTTAAACAATTTTTTTTATTAATTCTATAAAAACCACATTATTTTTTAGAGGTAATCGTACATCTGATCACCACCCAGATTTCAAGATTAAAAATTCAAAACAAAAAAAATCCAAAAAATAAAATTTCAAAATCCACTCATAGGAAAATCCGATTGTATAGATATAATATTATTTAATTACCCCATGCCCAATAACTCAACATTCCCTCTTCCAAATGATATTGATTTCTCAAGAATATCATGAGATATTTCACTAAACATATATCCATTGAAACTAATTATAACTTAGGTATTCATGACCAATAATATGAGAGCATCGTCAGTCTTCACTGGGAAACTAAACCAATAAACATTTCAAACACTATTCTTAATTACATATAATAAATTCCACACTAACACCAAATCAAACCACTAGAATCATCATTAATGGCCTTCATTGATCACCACCAAACCAATGTAAAGAAATACATGAATCTAAAATCATCGTCTGGGTTAAAGAATCTGATCCATAATAATGGAGCAGTAGAAAACCTGGAAGGAGTGAAGCCAACTCCTGTCACACCTAGAGCACCACAAACCGCCAAACCACACATCAAAAATACTCTTTATTAACACCACTTCTAAATTTATTGGGAGAGGGGAAAAGTAACATGAGGCTAGATTAGATATTTTAGTGACCAAGGGATTCATCACAACCTTCGTTAGGACCACCAAAACATCCCTCAGAAATATCCCCCACATAAATACAACCACCGTCGAATGTTTCCTTCACAATCTAGGTTAAACCCTAGAGTTCCTTCACTAGAGAGAATCATGTCCTCTGAACATCACTTTCATCATCAATACTGAACAATAGAAGCCAATTTGACTAGATCAAGGAAACTTAAAGTGGATAGTGTATTCCTAGCCCTAAACACCTCATCCATGACATTGTTCTAACCCAATGAATGGAAGCCACCATGAAATTGAGACGAATCCTGAAAAACAACCATGATATAACCCAAATAAAACAACATGATAAAAAAAATATACCCATGTATACATGAGGAAAACACTAATTCAGGAGCTTCACCATGTGAATCCACCATCACCATCCCATTCCTTCTACACCAACACCATGTCTAAATAGAGTGGATCATGGAGTGGTGGTTTAGGAACGAAATGGAATAGAAGAATCTTGTGGGCATAGGGAATGCTGGAAAAGAGGGAAAACTTCTATGAGTCATCACATACAATAATTCAACACAATCCCAAATCCATCATCAAAAACTTCACACTAACCATAGTTTAGGACAAATGTTACGGGATTGGCCGAAAATGTATGAAGTAAATGTCAAATAATCCCCCCACTATAAAAACCCTTCCCTTTATTTCACATTAATTCATGATTTCTTTATAAAAAATTAAATTATATAACATAAAAGGTCAAACCTTATAGTGTATTTGGGGAATTAGGTACATAGTATAACCTCTTGAACATGGGATATAACAAAAATATTGAAAAATTCATTAACATATTTCTAAAATTCCATTGATTTTTAAAACTACATGGGATAACCTTGGGATAAACATATAAAATTGGTGACCTATAGAGCCCAGTAAGGGACTAAAAATTGCATAAGGTTATGCATGTTACATAATAGACAAAACAATGGGTAATGTAATGAGTATGAATCTAATTAATGAACTATGATACATGATATAACATGATAATAATAACATAGGAAATGTAGAAAAAACTTAAGAAACATCATCATAAAAAAGGTCAAGCATAAACCTTCAAGGAGTCATGGTGGACAAAGTACCGTAACGTAATCAGATACAATAATTGTCCAAATATAAAACATCATGATAGAAAACATTACCCAATGCATTGGAGAGCTATATAATTTCGAGAAGACCCCTCACATTCATTTAATTCCCATTATTTAGTGTTCCACATAGATCATACAACATGAATTCATTCATCATCATATTTTATTTCACGATCAAGGAATGATAAAGAAATAAAAGTTAGTCCCAAGTAAAAGATATATAAGTTTATAAAGGTCAATTTCCTTGATAAGAGATGGTTATGGTATTCACTACACAATTTTTTTGGCATGGAAAATTGTGGTGAAATTTCATCATTAGAACAACATCACTAAATGATTCGTAAAAATGGGTTGATGAAAGATAATGGGGTTTATAATCATAATGAAACCAAATTTTCAGTAATAGTTATATGTAAAAACATATCCCAACATTATAATTTGGAAATATACGGTATAATATAATGAAGAAACAAGAATAAAGAAGAGAATCCTCACAATATTTTTGCATGGAAATTGTTATACACAAAGTATCATTGGAAGAATGATGAGAATGATTTAGTATATCATCATTTATACATTAACATTATGGTATGGATAATATAGAAGAACATATCTCAATACATGAAAATGGAATTTATAATACATAACATAAAAGAAGTGCTTGAATGGAAATGAAATGAAGGAAATCATTTACAAAATTTCCGCATGGTAATAGGTTTACATAGAGAATCATGTAAGGATTAATGAGAGTTAATGGAATATATAATTATTTATATATACAATGGAAATTAAGGGGATATTTAAGAACATTTTCAAGGATAATAAAAAAAATCTTAAAGACATTACAAAAATAAGTGCTTGATAAAAACATAATAGTGGAAGATCACTTACTTGAGTGTGTGACTCAAAATTTTTGAGAGGGGCTTCATTAGAGTTTTTAGGCCCCATATGAGTACACTAGAGATTTGGGGAAGATTATGGATGTGATATATGGAGTTTTAAGGAATATAAATGGGTTCTTGTGTGGTTTTATATAAGAAACTAAAGGGATTTAGTTATTATTTGGGTTTTGGACTCTACATAATAAAATAACCCATATCAAAAACAATACCACAGTTTATTCCAATGTTTTTTGAGAAATGGGGTAGGTTATAATTATTTTGTAAGTCTAATGGCCTAACTTATTAAAATAATTCTCTTAATTATGTATAGGTGAGTCACAATCTTAAGGAAATGATTTTAAAACCTTTAAATATATTATATGTTTTGGAGGATTCATAATGGATTTATAAGATAAAAAAATAAACATAAAATCACTTTATTTTAAATTTAAAAACTAAATTTTGTGGTTTGTTCCATTTTTATTAATTATTATATCACTTTTGGGTCGTTATGGTTCCATAATACACAAGGTATATTTATTTAGTATTTAATTTTTACCTGAATATTTGAATGTCTCAGAAAATTATTAAAAATTCTCCATTGGATAATTTGGAAAATATGATACTAAAATTAATATTAATTTTATCTAAATATTTTTATAAATATTTTAATTTTAACATGTAATATAAAATCTAAATTTGTTAGGAAATATTTGGTTTTTTATAGTAACTATTTTTGAACCCTTATAAAAAATATATTTGACTTCATAAATTGTTTATGTTCATTTATATTTGTAAAAATTATTAAATATTTAATTTTATTAAATTACTAATTATTTAAAAATACATTAATTCATCAAAATAAATTTCTTAAATGAATATGAAAATTACCCCAAAATACTATCTGTGTTTAAAAAAATAAAAATCATTATTAAAGTAACAATAATGAGATGAAAATATATTAATCATTTTAAAAAAACTAACATTCATATTTTTAATTCAAGGTTATTCATTCATATCCCTATAATATAACAGCAAACACCCTAAGAGTATGTTTCACGAAGGTGGGACCTTCATGTGGTGGTTTGACGTACATGGTTTGGGTTGTGAATTCAAGAATCTTTAACTTATACCATAAATAGATTATCTCATAATTAAGTTGTTAGATATCATCTTGGTATTGGTTAATAGAAAATTCTAGTGATAATATCTCTATACGAAGCTCTGATAAATTGGTTTTATATGGTACGATCCTACTGGTTGAGGCAATCACTTTTTTTGTATGTGTTAGTCGGATTTTTTAAAACTCTATATTTAAATTAACCATGTGATCATTTTTAAATGGATATATTATCAATGGTAATGATACATAATTGTTATTTAAATCTAATTGGATGTAATAAAACAAAATATTTTCATGGGTTTTATATAACCATATTTATTTAAATAAATAAGAGAAATTTATTTTTAACAGTTTGAGTCATTAAAATATTTCCCCATAAAGAAATTTCTCCCTTGAAATTCATTTTTCCTATAATAAGACAAATGTGGTTTACTTTTTTTCATCATCTCCTTCAGTTCTGAAATTTCTTCTTTAAACTTGTGGTTTCACCACTACACATTGACAAGGTTAACTGTCTTGATTCGTAAAATTTTTTCTCTACAATCTAAAATCGTCACTGACTGCTCTTCATAAGAAAGATAATTATCCAATGGTACCACGTCTAGATTGAGTACATGTGATGGGTCTGGTATGTACTTCCTCAAAATAGATACATGTAATACATCAATATCTTTAGAGAAGTTCAGTAGGAGTGGTAATTAATAGGCTACTTCTCTAATGTAATCAAGGATCTCAAAGGGGTTGGTGTATCATGGAATAATCATTACCTTCCTTTAGAACATTATCAATTTATTACATGGGGATATGAGTAGGAATACCTTGTCCCCAATATCATACTATGGGTCTCATCGAATATTTACATCATGGCTCTTCTATTGACTCTGACCAACCTTGATGTGATGTTGAATGGTATTAAACTTTTCCACTATTTCCTTGACCATTTCAATACATAGTAGTTTTCATTCCCCAATATCATCCATGCATTCAGGTGGTCTGCACCGCTTACTATAAAAGGATTTATTGGGAGCCATTTGGATGTTTGAGTGGAAACTGTTTTTGTAAGATAACCCAAACAAAGGAAGATGTTTGTACCATCCTCCGTTGAAGTACATAAAAAATTCTCACAACATGTATTCTAGTGTCTGAATATAACGCTCATATTGGGAATTATTTTGAGGATGACATACTGTACTATAGTATAGCTTAGTGTTTATAGCACATATGAGAACTTTTCAAACTATCGAGGTGAATCTCAGATCAAGATCAAATATAATAAATAGTTCTTCTCGATAAAACCTTACAACATCTATAATGCATATTTTTGCAGTTTCACCTAGTGATAATTCATCTTGAATTGAGATAAAGTGAGTTATATTTGTAAAATGATCAACAAATACATATATATAATTGTTTCCCCTAGATTTATTTTGAATTGTGGTGGAAAACATCCATTGTGATGATCTCTCATTTACATGTTGGTTTAGGTAATTATTGAATCACACCCTTAGACTTATTCTATTCATCCTTCACATTCTTTTATACTAGGAACTTTATGTATATTTGGTGGTCTCATTCTTCAAATTTCCCAGCAATAATTCTCATGGAGATATTTACACATCTTTTTGCTTCCATGGTGCATAGAGAATGCCGAACTATGTGTGTCATCCAACAGTTCCTTATTTAACTCATCATTTTATGGAACACATATTATTGAACCAAATCTCACAATTCCTTCTTAATTAAAATTGAACTCTATGGATTTATCATTACTAATAGTTTCTTCTTTGTTTTTAACTCCCACATCCTTTCATTTATCATCATTTCATAATTCCAATAGAGGAAGCGGAGCAATAATTTGTTAAAGGATTGAAAATTCTCATACTTTATGATCCACATGTCCGTCCTTTTGAAATCAAATAATATCATATCCCTCTCAATTATAATTGATGATAAAATTTTGGATCATTTATACAAAGAGCATATTTCACTTTATTATATTTCCCATTATGGTAGTGAATTGAGCATAAATATTCTTTGATCAAACCTAACCAACATCGTTGGTGTGAATTTAGATATTTTTATGTAAATATATATTTGAGGATTTTTTTATTTGTATATATTTAACACTTCTCCCAAAAGAGATAATTCCACCATATTTTAAAAGATAATATCATTTCATCTAACTCTATATTATTATTTGGGTAGTTCTATTATGAAATTTAAACTTCCAATAAGCACTGGCTATGAATTTTTCATTTTTAATCATCACACATCCCAATCCCTTCTTCAAAGAATAGTTGAATACCATGAAATGTTCTCTACTTCTGCGTAGTGTGAAGAAATTTGAAGTGATAAACATTCTTTTAAACTATTTAAAATAGTCTTTACATTCAAATTTCCAACATTAATATACTCCCTTTAGATTTAGATTATTATGACGGTTTTAAAATCATGAAAAATTTCCCACAAATCAGTGATAATACCGTGCTAAACCAAGGAAACTATGGATTTCAATCATATAAGTTGGACTCAAACATCCTTCAATTGATTCCATCTTTTATGCTTCCATATATAACACATTTATTTTGATTATATTCCATAATAAATATATTTCCTTCAACCATAACTCACATTTTCATTATGTGGAAAAAAGCTTCTACTTTCCTTGGGTATTTAGCACAATGGTCGGATGATCCTCACACTCCTCCTTTCATTTAGAATATATTCGAATATAATATATAAAGATATAAAACATTTAGGTATTCAATAAAGAATATATTCATAATGTAAATGAATATTTATAGAGAATTAGTCAGTATGAATGGCATCACTATGAACATATAGTGTCAGTACCTTATATGAAAGGCGGACATTGGCATATCTTCCTTTTTTACCCTTAAATTATAACATTTGGATCAATGGTCCACCTTTGAGAAGTATTTTTTCTACACATAGCTGATTGAATATGTCGTAAATATGAGTCAAGATGATACATCATCTTGAACTTGTTGAGATCATGATAATCAATGAAAAGGTTCATTAACCCATCCTTCATCTGGATGAAGAGGACTGGTGCAACCCATGGTGAAGCACTTTGGCTTATATAACATTTATGAAAATTATTCTGTGGTTTTTTATTCATCACCTAATGTTCAAAAACCTGCAATCTATATAGATTCTTAGATAATGGAAGTGGTCCATGTATATTCTTGTTCTAAAAATCAACATCACGGTTAGGATGAAGACCACGCAATTTCTCGAGAAACACATTAGTGTATTCTCACCCAATAAGCATGTCTTCATGGATGGTTCTTTCCATGCACTCAATAATTTGTTCTAGATATTTTTTATTATAATTAAATAGTATCCATGATTAATATGATGGGGCAAAATAAGATTTTTACTTCTCCTTGCACATGTATAGAATTTGGTGTTGAATCACAATAAAGAGAGTGATTTCCTTCTCTTGGAAATTTATATTGGCTTTATATAAGGAAATCCAATCCATGTCCGAAATTTCTTGAAATACCACTAAAGGGATTATGAAAAGTTTAACATTTATTTTCAGCCCAAAAACATTGACATTATAGGTTTTATATACTTGTGTTGAAATAATTTCCCCATTTTCCATTTTCACTAATAACTCTACTTCCATGCTTTGTAGTGGTTTTGGGATAGTTATACTAAATTTTAGTGATATAATTAGCATACATATCACCACTAAATTGTTGGGATACACTTATATGGTATTGATGGAATGATATCACCATTTCTTCCTTGTAGTTTCATGACTGTCTACAAAAACCCTTGGTATAGTGCATTAGTTTGTAATGTTCCTCAGTTCCTTGTTCTTGAAGCAATTTAAAATTCATTGAGGGTCGACCAGAGAATTCCTTTCCTCCATCACATTAGTGAGTTTCTTATTTTGGAAATTTATATTTATGTGTCCTTCCATCCTTCACCTAAATCATTTTTTAATTCCCCTTAGTAAAATTCAGGGGGCTTCTTCCCACACAATTGAAAAGTGGGATGTTGAAATTTATTAGCACCATTTGATTTTACTATCAAACTACCAGAATTAAAATACACTAAATAATTCTTATCCCCATGATACACTTAAGATTTAATTATCTCCATTTCAACTTTGGGGGAACCTTGGACTATTTCTTCATAGCTATCAAAGTCATGGATTGCTTGGTATTTTTGTAGTCTTTGTTTTATCCCACCAAAGAGTCGTTCAGCCTTGCATTCAGGGGTAATGACAAAGCTAGAGGTATGTCATTAAAGTCCTATAAAATTTTCCTAATATAGCCTAATATAATCATCTTCTTTATTTTTGATGGCAAAGAAATCCCTATCCATTTTAATAAATAGATTTTGAAGAAAATATTTTTAAAAAAATATCTGGAATTCCATCCACTCCATTTCTTCGACCTATTTCACATTCTTCATATTCCTGATCAATATCCACCACTGATTAAATAGTCCCTACATATGATAAACATCTATTATAACCTTGTCTCACTGCAAACATTATATTATATAGAATATTTTCTCAATGTAGTTGATTCATTATTACATGATTAAGGCATTAGATGATCCATTTAATAACAGAGGCCATTGTCGTATAACGATCTCAATTGCATATTGTTTTCTCTTAGGGGTATTTGGATTCTGATATTACTCCAGGTATCTTTTTATATCTATATTCTAATGAGATATTTTCATGAAAAAGTTTGAGATTCATTCTCCCATCAGGTTGGGCATCTCATTGGGGCAGTCATCAAATTTCCCACCACATTGATTCTTTACCCAGTTCGTCATCTTTCCAACCATTGGTTAGAATAAAGGGAAGATTATGAATGAGTATTTTTAAACTATCAAACACATAAATATGAATTTATTAATCATAATAGTGGTGACTTATAACATAAATTTCTATCATTAACTAATGAATCTCTAGGATTCAATCTATATTAGCCATGATATATTTATTATAATATATTCTTATGGGAATTTTTTTAATCCCTTTATAATGTTTTTTAATAAACTTATGAATTTACCAATGTATATCCCTTGGGTGTGTCAAACCAGGTATGTAGTAATTTCTATTTTCATGTACCATGTAACGCAGATTCATACCCGACACAAAATATTATAGTTATTACCCTTATGTGCATCTGTTCTAGAACCACATCCCCTTATAGTATCTAGATAATGATATATTTGATTTATCAACCAAATACTTCATACTTTGGAAATGTTGTGTATGTTTTATTATAATCAGTATTATCCCTAACTCTTTCTCTAGAGTTTTCTAATCCAAATCCCATTTATAACAAAACGTATTCACTAATACAAACTATAACAATCCATCTCTTTATTTCACTTTAAAAAATGGTTTATTGCATAAAATTAAACATTTTACAACCAAGAATATTGAGATTTATTATGTAATTAGTAATTAGGTACCTAACATAACATCTTCAATTTTGGATACAATGACAATATTTAAAACTTCATTAAAATTATTCTAAAATTCCATGGGTTTTTAAAAATGCACGAGATAACCAAGGAAAAATCCTATAAAAGGGGTGATATATAATGACTAGTTAAGGAATAAACATGGAATAAGGTTATACATGTGAGAAAATGGACATTTAAATTGGTAATGGAATGTGTAGGAACAATAAACATGAATAATGAGACATGATATATCAGGATAATCATAACATGGGAAATGTGGAAACAACCAAAAACACGACATCATAAACATAGGTCAAGGATAATTCATGGTGGAAAAGTACCATAAAGGAATTAATTTTACTCCTAGTACCAATATGACATATCGTTATAATAAACATTACCTAATTCATTCAATTGATATAAAATTTTGGGCACACCCATCACTTTAATTTCATTTTCATGCATATGTGTTCCAAAAAGATTATACAACATTGATTCATTCATCATCATGTTTTATTAAAAGATCAAGGAGTGTTGAATAAATAAATGTAAGTAAAAATTAAAAGAGTTATCTGTTTATAAAGGTTAATATCCTTGATTGGAAATGGGTATGGTATTCACTAAACCATTGTTTTGGCATTGAAAATTGTAGTTACAATTCTATAGCATGACAAAATCTATTAAGTATTCATAGAAATGGGTTGAAGATAGATAAAGGGTTCCTTTAACACATATAAAAAAATTGAAATTAATAGGTACTTGTAAAAAAAATATCCCAAAATTATAAATTGTAAATAGAATTTATAAGGTAATGATAAAACATGAATGAAGAAGAAAATATTCACTCTATTTCAGCATGGTAACAGGTGTACATAAAGTATTACAGGAGGATTAATGATATTTAATGGGTTATAAAATCATTTGTATATTATAATTATAGTTCTGGGTATATAGAAAATAATATCCCAAAAAACTAAAATAAAACTTAATATACATAACAAAAAACAAGTGCTTCAATTGAAATGAGAAGAGATAAATTCTTTACAAAATTTTGACCTGGTAATAGGTGTACAGAAGGGATCATGTAAGGATTAATGAGAGTGAAAGTAATATCTAATTATATATACATTAAATTATATTTAATGGTGATATGAGACTATATATCCTAATATACGAACAGAAAGAAATTTTGAGACATTACGAAATGTATTGCTTAATAAAAATTAGAGAGTTGAAGATCCCTTACTTGAGTGTGTGAATCCAAATGATAGTGAGGGGATTATTTAGATATTATATTCACCTTTTAAGGACTATAGATAGTTTAGGTAAGAGTATATACATGATTGAAGTAGTTTTTGATTAGATAAATTGGAGCATGAGTGGGTTTATATAGGAAAAGTGGGGGCTTTTATTATTATTTAGGATTTGGACCCTACATCACAAAATAACCAAAAAAACATACCATTTTTTTCCAATGGTATCTTATAAATTTTTGTGGTTCTTAATATTTTATACGCACAAGTTTCTAAATTATAAAAAAAAGTTCCCTTTCTTATGTGGACGTGAGTCACATTCTTAAATAAAGGATTAAAAAACCATAAAATAAATTATATGTTTTAGAGGATTAATAATGGATTTTTAAGATAAATAAAATAAACATATAAACAACTTATTATAAATTGTAAATATAAAATTATTCATGGATATAATTTATAGTAATAATTACATCACTTTTGTGTAATTCTGATGTCAGAATACATTACAGATATTTATACAGTATGTAATTTTTAGACCAAAAATCAACCATCCTAGAAAATTATGAGAAATTTAGTTTTGGATAATTTTGGCTTTATTATTACAAATAATAATATTTATCTAATCTAAAAAATTATCTATATATATTAATTTTTACTTTTAATATAAAATTAACTTTCATTAGAAATGATGGGTTTTTGAAAATAATACTTTTTGAACCCTTATAAAAATTATATTCTACATCATAAAAATTATAGTAGAATTTATATTTAATAAAATCTATTTAATATTAAAAAATTAAAAAAATTATTTATTTAAAAAATCCATTAATTCTTTAAAATATATTCATTAATTGAATTTGAATATTACCAAAAATACTGTTTTTATTTTAGTTGTATAAAAATTCTTCATAAATTATTAATAATAGGATGAAACTATATATATAATTCAATAAAAAATAACGAAAATAATCATAATGGTAGGATATTGATTCATATACCTTAAATGCAGCAGTAAATTCCCTAATAGTAATCTACATGATGGTTGGACTTTAATTGGGTGGTTCAGTGAAAATTGTTTGGGTTTTGATTTCGATATGGTTTAAAATCACTGGTAAATGGCTTCTCTAATGCTTATGTTAGTAGATCACAGCCTTATATTTCTCAAGAGAAAATCTAAGTGATGTTATCTACCTCAGATGCTCTGATTAATGGGCTTCATAGGGTATGATCCTTCCTGTAGAGGGCATCACTTTTTTAGTCTATATTAATTTGATTTGTTAAAATATTATATTTAAACTGACCATATGATCACTGATAAATGGATATATAATCAAAAATAATGACACAAAAAGGAATTTTATATCCATTTATCTATAATAAAACAATATAATTTCATGTGTATTCTAAAACCATATTTAATTAAATCAAAAGGGAAATTTTATTTATAACAGTTAGGATCATTACAACCACAGTTCCATTTCCAAAACTGAGCCAATAACAAAGCAATATGGGTCAAATAGAGACACCTAGAATGAAACTAGAAAGAATTGAATCTAGAATATTAAGAAAAGATAGGTTTTTGAAGAAATTTTAAAGGAAACAGTGCTCATGAGGAACATTGGAAACATTGAGAAGGATTTCAGGGATAAAACCTAGAAAGCGCAAGCACTGAGTGAGAAAGAGATACGAGGGGACAATTATTTCATAGTAGTTTCAAAATATAATTAGAATGGATTAAAACATGGGATTTTGACAATTTTATATATAATCATGTTCTATTAAGTTTTTTATATAAAGTGCACTTCTATGAACCTAAAAAATTCCTACAATTTGAGATAAATATATTCACTATTCCTAAATCTGATATAATTTATGGAATAATTCTTTTACAATTTTCAATATACTAATTCATTAATGGTTTTTCTTCTTTATTTATGATGTGGAATGCGCTGACATGGTATGAAAGCACTAACGGGATGACAACTATGAGACATCAATACAATGAATATAGAAAATGTTACTTTATAAATGTTATGGTGGACATGTTTTATAAGAAAACCTTTTTTTAGAACATGAATCCAATTTAAAATGCAATAATAATAATAATAATCTCCCCAAATCAAATTAAATGGTTTATCAAACAAGTATACAAAATAAACAACCCTATAAACATAAACTTCATCATTTTAGAAAATTATTTCGGAATATGTGTCCACAAAACATTAATAATATGTTACAATGAGAAGTGGGTAAATAATATAGTTTTTCATTAGGTGATTTTAAATTAAAATAGTTTATTTTCATTCATACGGATGATTAAGCTGGATTTCCCTAAAAAAATTCTAATGATTATTTTGATAATGATTTTAAATCCATAATAAAGTATTTTCACAAAATAAAGACATTGGAATTATAATATTTTCTTGTATATCCTCCTAAGAGCTCATACATCTGGTAAATAGTTATTCCTTATATATCATAATATTTCTAAAATCATCAATGGAGTCTATTTAGATCTTTTCTTATAATGTTCATACTGTGTATCCAATAATTTTATTTCCATTTCAATGTATTAGATTGGTTCTATAATTGGATTCCTCTAAGATAACATATGATATAACTTAGGTCTCATTCTATATTGATACTACAATATTTGACCATGGAATACTATAATCATAATCTGTGGATGAAAAGATACCAAAATTTATTATATAATTTGGATTTGGTTCCTTCTATGCATAATGTTTATTAAGGTTATTTATATCTCAAGTGTGATTTTATATTGATATTGTGGAAATAATTTAATCTATTTATTACAAAGTCTTTTATATATTCTAATAGTTATATTTTCAACAACATGGATCTGATTATAACTATACCATGGATTATTATACTATCCATGTTGGTTGATATAAATCATAAAATGTATTTTGGTATGTGTAAGAACCCGGGTTTTTTGGAAACGGGTCAAAATCCCAACCCTGTTTGAATTTTTCATTGGTTTCTGAGGAAACTGGAGAAAACAGGAAGTTTTTAAAAATTTCAACACTACATTCCATGTACTTTTAAGTACACTCCGTGTATATGTTAAGCAAGTTTCGACTGTGTACTCGCCAAGTATATGTCGTGTGAATACCGTGTAGAAATTCCTTACTACAAGGCGTGTAGTTTTAAACACACCGTGTACCCCCGACTGTGTAAAGGCCATACATGGCGTGTAGACCTGTTGGTCGGGTAGAACCAGGTACACACCATGTTCCCCTTGGACACGTCGTGTATTCTAGCCGTGTATGAGGGATATACATGGTGTGTGGGTAAGTTGGCGAGGAAGAGAAGAGAAACCAAGTACATGTCGTGTACTCATGTCGGCAGGTCTGGAAAGTAAGGCGGTAGAATTCATCCATCTTATGAACAGCTAAATGATATATACACGGTGTGAAGTCAAAAATTAAAGGCCTTGTACTTTATTTTTTTTCTCTAAAACGGGCAGTAGCCTCGTTTTTGAGGTAGAACCCATGTTTGTCGCCCGGTTTCACGAACCAAACTGGCCGAACATATTTCCTTCTCCCGATCGTCCATCTGATGTCTGATTCGAAATATGATTGATGCATTGGAACCCCCTCGGTAAGGAATTGATTTCTATTGGCCCATTTTTTCTGATTTTCGGTCTAGAACGAGTTATAGGCGTTTGAGCAATATTGAATCTTTTGATGATTTACCGCGTGTTAGACCAAATTGGCAGCTGTTACCAGAGGAGTAGCATTGTACGAGTCTCAGTTAGGTGTTTCATACCTCATTTTGTTTTTTCGTGGTTGTTTGGGTGATGCGGCCTTTGGCGTGTTTTCGGGTATTTTGAGTGGGACCCGTTTTATCTGCTATTTTATATTGAATTGCTTGTGGGACCTATGGGGTGCCTTTGGGTATGCCCTGTTACCAGTTTTCATGAGTGGGATGGGTGAGGATCCGTGGATCATCAGGGCTTTTTGGTCGAGGAATGCCAAAATGGTTTCAATTGAAATATTAATGTGTTAAACTGTTAGTTTAATTTATTAAAGCCTGATATAAATTTCTAGAGGAATTTAAGACCTCAGTGCTGGTATGGGACAGCACCCTGCACAGTGCAATTCAACTGTTTAGTTTTTTTTCTTGGTTATGTTTTTTGTTTGAATATGTTATATATGCAATTGATGAATTGCATCTTCTGGACCCTTTTTGGGATGTGTTGGGCTTGGTCGGATACGCTTCAGTGATTCTGATCATAGGTTGGGGCTTTTTCCAGGTTACTTTGGGTGGTTTTGACCACATGATTGGACATCATGGACGTTGTCTTGAGGCAGTACGACTGTCAGGTTGGGCATGGACCGGGTTACTTGGATGGCGAGGCCATCAGACTTGAGCGACATGGTCGCAGGGACACGAGGTGTCAGATGTGTTGGTGGCTTAGGTACTATTTGGTGATTACCGCTCACCCAGGACTTTGAGTAGTGTGCACACAGAGATACTCTGTGATGAGGTGGTTTTGACCACTCGGGTGGGTAGAGGCCCCCATAGTTGTGGTTAGGTATTCTGGTTGTGGGTGCCTGTCGTAGGAAGCCACATGGGAGGTGAGGAGCCTTCAGGGGATTGGCATGCCTTCGGGACATCAGTACTTGACACACGATGTGTCATAAGGAACATGGTGCTGGGTTTCTATTCTTGGACATGCCTTCGGGATGTTGGTACTTCAGATACAAGGTGTTAGGTGGCACATGGTATCGGGTTACTCAACCGAGATTTTGGCGTTGGCTGAAGCAGGTGACGCTCCATGGTGGCTGTTGAGCACGAGTGGAGTTTGTGTTTAATTGTTCATTTATTGTTTACTCCATTCCTTGTAAATGCATGACTACTTAAACACTTATATTTGGTACACACCATTGGGTGGTATCCTACTGAGATTTGTCTCACACCATGCACGGGCCCTTTGGGACGCATGCAGACTTTATGGATTTACGTGCAGGAAAGAGGCCAGCTTCAGAAGCTGGGTTGCGTTAGTTATTTCATGGAGATGGTATGGACCATGAGTTCATACCTAGCTGGGCTTTACTTTGTTTTGTTTACTTTTATGTATCGGCATGCTTACTTGTTGTAGCTACTGTTGAGTAGCCATTGGCGCCTTTTTTATATTCAGTTGAGTATGAGATGCTTTGGATGCATGTTTTACTGTTCAGTAGTAGTTACATGTTATCTGCATGTTGTTGTGTTATTTTCTCTGTTATTATTTATATTTATTGCTTCTTCTATTTATCTATATTGTTTATGCTTCCGCTCTATGATTCTGGTTCGAGTCTGCTGAGTCTTTCTTTCTGCTGCATCTTTACTGTTATACTTGGACCAGTACCCTTATTATGATCCTTCGAGAGGGTATAGCCTCCCCAATATACCTAACAGACCCTCGCTGCTAGTCGGAATCCTTTGACGTTCAGGGGAGGTGCGCCTAAGGTAGTGAAACCCGACCCGTTCAGCACTGTTCGGGTGGCTGGCCGGGTCTGGGTCGTTACAAAGTGGTATTAGAGGAGTTCTTGACAGAGATTTAGTAGCAGTGTTTTGTTGGCTACTAATGAGTTTTAGGCTTCTATTTTATTAATGCAGGTTTTACTAATTGGGATATGGTATATTGGAGATAGGTTGTTACTGGGACTGGGTTTCTAGCTTGTTCTTGGGTGCCTGCAGCCCCAGGTGCGAAGGATGGACCTAGTTTCCACGCGTGGGAATTGCTATTTTCTTTTTCTCAAATTACATATTATATGATTTCCACCTCGGTGGCTCACTTGGTGTGTGAGTTTATCCATTTTGATATGTGATCCTTGGCTCGATATGTCAAGGATACTTTTCTTGGCTTTTGATAGGCACATTTTTAGGGTATTTCAATTTAATAATTGCTCGTATGCTTTGTGATGTGATAATACCATGTCAATAAAAATCAATTGCCATGCTTTATCTGCTTTCAAATTTGAATTGGTGAAATTCCTAATAGAGTTTCTTGTTGTGCAATGTGTATTCCATGCTTTATATTTTTTTGTAAAATTACATGTGGCGGGATATGTGGGTCTGACTCTTATGAGAGCAGGCAAGTACTGTTATTGAGGTAGTGTAACTGTCAGGATTGGGTGACTCGGTCATTAGTTTGAGGCAACGTGAGTTGTTGGGACGGGCATGGACCGAGGTGTATTTGATACTTGGCTCTGTTGAGGGTGGGTAAGGAGGCCATGAGGCCGGGATGTCATGGGGCTTGGGTTGCAGTGAGGGGGAGTAAGGGTAGTTGTTATGCACTGCCTTTTACTGCTTTCCTTATCTGCGTAGAATATTTTGGTATAGATATATATGGAATGTCTTGCCATTTATGGTATTCAGCGGGTTACTTCTTCACGACTCAATGGAGCATCAGGAAATAAATGATACAGTGTCGCAAGATTAGGGTCAGAATTCAGTACAGGAAGAGAACGAGCCACAGGTACAAGCTCAGGGACAGGAGCAGGTTCAGGATCCAGTGCAGGAAGGAGAGCAGCCGGGATTGGAAACGTTCGGACCATGGCTTGACGAGCAGCTCTGAGCTAGCCTGGTATGTGTCTTGTAGGGGATTGACAAGGGCGCGTAGGGTACAGAGCCTTCTATGGCGTATCTAACGCAGGAGTTCCAGTCATAGCACCCGCCACTTTTTCAGGGTGAGGGTGGTCCGCAGGCGGCTGAGAACTGGATAGAGAGTATGCAGATGATTTCGAGCGGCTCGAGCTGCCTCTAAGGTGGAGGGTCAAGTTGGAGACGTACATGCTTAGAGGACCAGCGAATCATTGCTGGGACTTGTAGGTTTAGGCTCATAGGCATGAGGGACTGTCTTGGATGGACTTCGAGGATAGGTTCTTTGAGCACTTCTACCCAGAGACACTGAGGACGGAGAGAGCTCAAAAGTTCTTGAGTTTTCAGCAAGGAGACAAGTCCGTCATGGACTATGCAGCTACCTTCACAGAGTTGTCTCTATTTGCACCTGGTATCGTGAGCGATGACGCATCTTGGGTGAGTCGCTTCAAGTATGTCTTACGACACACCATTCAGATCCAAGTGAACATCTTTATGCTGGGTTCCTTCTCCGATGTGGTAAATCAGGCACTCATAGCCGAGGGAAACAAGAGAGAGAAGTCTCTCTTGGGCGGGGTGATAGCTTCAGGTGATGTTTTAGATAGTAGAAAGTGAGGAAGGGATGAGTTCTAGTAGGGCAGTCAGGCTAGGGATTCAGCTAGACCTCCTCATAGTACTTCTTCGGTGATTTTCTTCCATTGTGGATAGCTGATACATGTTCGGGCGCATTGCGATAGGCCTCCAAAGGAGTGCTGGGAATGTGGACAGGACGGGAATCTGGAGAGGTTTTGCAGGAATCCTTATCAGATGGCCGACAGGCGGGGACCAGGATAGACTATAACGTCTGGAGTTAGTTCAAGTTCGGTACCCGGAGAGGGTAGTCTAGTTTTAGCCATGTGCGGAGGTCGTGACAGATACAGTGGGACCCAACTGAGGGGTTAGTGGCTGGTGACTGGAGCAGCATCGTAGGGATTTCAGGCATCCGGAAGTCGTGTTTCAGGCTATGTGCACTCCGTGGAGCTGACAGAGGCTATGCAGGATGATGAGCCAACGATGGTTAGAGGTACACCGCGGGGTGGTCGTGATCTCTATGTTTCCTTTTTTCCACGACCTATAGAGGCATGACTGTTTTGAGTGCACGTGGTTCACAGGATCTATGTGGAATAACTAAATTCTAGTTAGTGGGATTGGAACCATATCTGGTCCATGGTATATACTCTATATATGTATGATGTGTCGTGGGCATCGGGGCATCAAGGATCGGGTTACTTGAGGTGTCGTGGGCATCGGGGCATCGTGGATGCGCGCTATTTGAGGTGCTAGGCACTAGAACCTCATAGAGGTGGACACCGATGTGGTGCGGGCTACGTTGGGTGTCGGGAGCGACACGTGAGCGCCAATAAGGTGCAGGGGTGACGATGCGTCATGAAAGGACTATGCATCTGGAAAACAGGTTAGTAAACCTTGGTTGCTTTAAGCTTTGTTGGTTGAGACCAAGTAGGCAATTCCTAAGGTGGGGATCCCCTTGAGGAATTTATCCAGTACCTTGTGATCGGGGTAGTCCAGGTTGTTTAATCGGGATGGGCATGTTTGGTTTCATCTCTAGGTTTCGTTCGGTATCTTGGGGACGAGCAACGTTAAGGTGCGGAGTTTGTAAGAACCTGGATTTTTTGGAAACGGGTCAAAATCCCGACCTTGTTTGAATTTTTGACTAGTTTACAAGGAAACAGGAGAAGATGATAAGTTTTTGGAAATTTCCAGACTACACGCCATGGAATTTTAAGTACACAACATGTATATGTTAAGAGAGTGTCGGTCGTGTGCTCGCAAAGTACATGTCGTGTGAAGACCATGCAGAAATTCCTTACTGCACGATGTGTATTTTTAAACACGTCGTGTACCCCCGACCGTGTAGAGGCCATACATGGTGTGTAGGCCTATTGGCCGGGTAGAACCTGGTACATGCTGTGTTCCCCTTGGAAACACCATGTATTCTAACCATGTATGAGGGATATACATGGCGTGTGGGTAAGTCAGAGAGGAAGTGAAGAGAAACAAAGTACACACCGTATACCCACAAGTACAGGCCGTGTACTCATGTCGGCAGGTCTGGAAAGTAAGGCAGTAGAATTCAGCCGTCTTATGAAAAGTTAAATGATATATACAAGGCGTGTATTCATTAAGTACAAGCCGTGTACTTTATTTTTTTTATAAAATGGGCAGTAGCCTTGTTTTTTAGGCAGAACCCATGTTTTTCACCCGGTTTCGCGAACTAAGATAGCCGAACCTATTTCCCTCTCCTGATCGTTCGTCTGATGTCTGATTCGAACTCTAATTGATACGTTGGAACCCCCTCGGTAAGGCCTCTATTCCTCTATGGCCATTTTGTCTGATTTCCGTTCTAGAGAGAGTTATAGGTGTTTGAGAGGTATTGAATTTTTTGTAGATTTAAAATGTTTTAGACCGAATTGGCGGTTGTGACCAGAGGAGTGGCGTTGTACAAGTCTTAGGTAGGTGGTGCATACCTTATTTTGTGTTTTCGTGTTTTTTTGGGTGATGCGGCCATTGGAACGTTTTCATGTATTTTGGGCGGGACTCGTTTTATCTGTTATTTTATATTGAATTGCTTGTGGGACCTATGGGGTGCCTTTGGGTATGCCTTGTTGCCAGTTTTCATGATTGGGCCGGTGAGGGGTCGTGGCACATCAGGGCATTTTGTCCGGGGAATGCCAGAATGGTTTTAATTGAAATATTAATGTGTTAAAATGTTAGTTTAATTTATTAAATACTGATATAAATTGCTAGAGGAATTTAAGACCTCAGTGCTGGTATGGGACGGCACCCTGCATAGTTAAATTCAACTATTTAGTTTGTTTTTCCTGGTTCTGATTTCTGTTTGAATATGTTATATATTCCATTGCTGAAGTGCATATTATGGACCCTTTTGGGTTGTGTTGGGCTTGGCCGGTTACGCTTGAGTGATGTTGATCATAGGTTGGGGATTTTCCCATGTTACTTTGGGTGTTTTTGACCACGGGATTGGGTGTCACTGACGTCAGATTGAGGCAATACAACTATCAGGTTGGTCATGGCTTGGGATAATTGGATGGCGAGGCCATCGAAATTCAGCGACATGGTCTCAGGGACACGAGGTGTCATATGTGTTGGTGGATTAGGTATTATTTGGTGATTACCACTCACCCGGGACTTTGAGTAGTGTGAACACAGAGATACTCCGCGATGAGGTGGTTTTTACCACTGGTGTGGGTATAGGCCCTTGTAGTTGCGGTTAGGTATTCTGGTTGGGGGTTCTTGCCGTAGGAAGCCACGTGGGAGGTGAGGATCCTTCAGGGGAAGGGCATGTCTTCGGGACGTCGATACCTGATACATGAGGTGTCAGGAGGCACATGGTGATGGGTTACTATTCTTGGGCGTGCCTTCGGGACGTCGGTACTTGAGACATGAGGTGTCAGGTGGAACGTGGTGCCAGGTTACTCGACAATGATTTTGGTGTTGGCCGAAGCAGGTGACGCTCCATATTGGCTATTGAGAACCAGTGGAGTTTGTGTTTAATTGTGCATTGTACTATTTACTTCTTTCATTGTAAATGAATAACTACTTAAACACTTATATTTGGTATGCATCGTTGGGTGGTATCCTACTGAGATTTGTCTCACACCCTACACGGGCCCTTCGGGATGCGTGTAGACTTTATGAATTTATGTGCATGAAAGAGGCCAACTTCAATAGATGGGATGCGTTAGTTATTTCATGGGGATGGTATGGACCTTAAGGTCATACCTAGCTGGGGTTTACATTGTTTTGTTTAATTTTTGTATCGGCATTTTTACTTGTTGCAGCTACTGTTTGATCTCCATTAGAGAATTTTTTTATATTCAGTTGAGTATGACTGCTTTGGATGCATGTTTTACTATTCAGTAGTAGTTACATGTTATCAGCACGCTGTTGTGTTATTTCCGCTGCTGTTGTTTATATTTATTGCTTCCACTGTTTATCTATATTTATTATGCTTCCGCTCTGCGGGTCTAGTTCGAGTCTGCTGAGTCTTTCTTTCCACTACATCTTTACTGTTATACTTGGACCATTACCCTTATTATGATCCTTCGAGAGGGTATAGCCTCTTCACTATACCTAACAGACCCTCGCTGTTAGCCCGATGCCTTTGGCGTTCAGGGGAGGTGCGCCTAAGGTAGTGACACCCGACCCATTCAGTACTGTTCGGGTGGATAGCCGGGTCCAGGTCATTACAGTATGAATAATTCTTCCTTTATAGAAGAAAATATAATGTTTTGATAGAAATATTCATTTAATAAATTTTTTATATTGATTTTATAAACATCCTGACAAGGTCCACTAGCTGAAGGAATATATGGTAGACACATTGGATAAGAATTAAGCCTTCACAAGTTATATAATGTATAGTATCGAGGCACCCTGACTGGTGAAATACATTCACTTATTCCTAGTGATGGGTAATGATATTTCTCTTACTAGATATGAGTAATCATCTATATCAGGACAGATGGTCGGTATCCTAACATCATTACTGAAATCAAAAAAAAATGTGACAGTGCATATGTGACATTGTTTAAGCCACATCTGGGAATAAAATATCCTCTATGGATTGCATAAATTTTCTTTGTGGTATCATTGATTAGTATACGAAAGATATCGAGAACCTAAGTTAGGGAAGGTTTCACTAGTATGCACCGCCCATATATAATGTTTTATTTCAAACAAATATAACTGATCTATGTTTTGAAATTGTATTAGATTTCTTATATGATTATTTATTAGTTACCAAAAAATACTGACTAAAAACAAATATATATATATATATATATATATATCTTTGTGTGTGTGTGTGTTTATTTGTTTGTTTGTTTGTATGAGTATCCATGTACCAACACATAACTTTACATCAGTACTATTTTGAGTCACAGTTTGTGGTTCCCTCTTGTGTATTTAATTATCAAACCAGTCAATGAAACCTCAATGGACATGAACCCTATATTATTTTACATTTTTCAATATATATTTAACCCATTATCTATGGGATCATCCGAGTTTGGTTAGAAAATTTATCTTAATGGTGGGAGTAGCTCTTATGTGAAATTTATAGCATTTGAGTTGTTTTATAGTCTTATTTATCTCATCACATTCTTCTCTATTAGAGACACCAACCATATTCCATGTTTAGATGTTACCAAATCAATTAATGTGTTTTCTACATTGGTATAGAGTTTCCTAGTCTTGTATGAATTCATTTAGAGATTGTTTTATACTATTTCTATTTTCATTGAACCTGTTGTTCCCTATTTTTTGTCTCATATTTCATATATATCATGTTATTTTAAACTTATGGATCAGAAATAAAATATTTTTTATTGGATTTATGATTGAATTATAAATTATATTAATAATTTTAAATTATTCACGAACATCATCTTTTGACTTCTAGTGGCCAATGTTCTCAGGGATTAAGGAGAAATCTAGTTGTAGTAGTGCATTTGATTTTGTAGTTGTATGGGTATTGGTATAAATTTGTTATTAACTAGTATCAATGTTATATTTTTTGTTTTTATAAGTTCATGATGTTGAAGGTTATTATTGAAGATAAGATTATATGTCCTAGAACCATATTAGATAAAAAGGTATCAAGAGCATCTTTATGGTGGGTGTTCATGTTATTAGGGAATGTCTATGTTTTCCGTATGAATAATAGGTTCGAGTCTAGATTTTGTTCATTCCTTATGAATGATGGAATAGAACAATGTATGTTCATATATGAATCAACCATCAATAAATTAAAATCATGGATACATTAATCTTTATGGGAATGAAATTTTAATCACATGTAGGACGTCTTTCCATATCGCATAAATACATATGATTGTATATCTTATAACTTATATGAACTGGATATTTTCATTAACTAAAACATTATATATATATATATATTGTATTCTAAAGTATATCTATAGGTTCTTTATTATATAATATGGTTAAATAGTTAGTAATTTTATTACTCTAGCTCACATCATATTGTTATATATATTTTTATTCTAATTTTTTTAAATAATTCCTATGTTATCTTCCTATTTTAAATTTTGGTTAAGTTTACCATCTGATTCTAGTTTTTTATTGAGTTTTCAATAATTTAATATCAATATTAATTTGTAATTAATGAAACTTACTATTTACTATAATCAATAAATCATATCATTGATTATTTTTTATAGGTATCCTTTCAAAATATAGAATTGTTTTTCTCATTAAATTTTATATTTTATATAATTTTTTTTTCTTTTTATATTTTAAAATTACTGTGTCACCTGGAATTTCAGTTTTTATTTTTTTCCCATTCTATTTTAGAGAATTGTTTTTCATAATTTGTGATATGATTATATAAATTTTACTTGTAAATAATGTGGCACTATATGATAGTCCAAAATTTTAGGTTATATCCAATATAAATATATATAATCTTGTTCAATAATATGTATGTATTCTATTTGATTATCCAAAAAAATTTCTAATATTATTATTAACAGTGTTAAGGATGTGAATTTCACTAAATATGTTTTAAAATGTATAACATATTTAAAGGGTTACTTTTGATTTTAAACATTCATTCCCAATTGATTTATTTTGTGATTGGTCAGTAGAATCAATAATAGAACATCATTTTAGTATGATTGAAATTGATTGATTTTTGTTGGAATAGTTTTTTTACACTAATATAATTTATGAAAATTTATATGATGTGAAAACATGAAGGATTTAATACTAAAATTTGATAGTTGTTTTGAAATTAAATTAAATTATGATAATTAATGTATATAGCTTTATAATGATTTTTTCCAAAAATAAAAAAAATTCAAATATTTTTTGAATAATGAGATATGATAACATTTTAAAGATGTGGAGTAATTGGGATAATGTAGGATCCTAAATCAATGAAATAATGTGTTTTATTAGAATCATTATTTATTTTAGGAGACTCACATAATAATGGTGGAATGGTGTTGTGTTGTAGGATTTTTTACCTTATGAATGTCAGAGTTTAGTTGTTTTTGTATGATTTGATCCCATTTGGCACAAATGAATTACAAATAGGCTTGATTTTGTGATATTATTTGAGGTGTATTTTGGATCATATATAGCTAATTAGATTATTGATTTTAATTATGAATCCTAAATGATTATCCTTTTATAAAATTATATAGATTTGAATGTTTTATATAACGAATCTTTGGACTATCTTGTAAGTAGAATTGGATAATTGTGAGTAATGAATATTCGAGAGATAATGTCCATGAACATCTTGAGAATGAGTTGTCATATGTTGGTGAGGATGTAAAGACCCATTCATTAAATATAATGATTTATCTTCATTAGTGTGAATTAAATAATATTTATGTTTTAACTATAATTTTACATTATTGTTTATTGTTTGATTATCTGTTGAGGATTTATGTTTAATTATTTTTGTTTGATGAAGAATTGTTATGTTATGTTGGATGAGGTTCAATTATTGACAATATTTTCTTTATATTATGTATTTAGGTATCCAAGGGGTACCACCAGCTATATTCTATAGACTATACATGGTCGTGGGTACTGGGTGGAGGGTACTAAGTACCCAGTGTCCTAGAATGAATGCCAATAAATATGGGGGTTTAAATTTAGTACCCCTTGAAATTGAAATTTCTAACATTTGTAATTCCCTATTTTCCATTTTTATTGAGTGGAATATTGTTCTTTTTACCAATATATACTTACTAACTCTTCAATATTTATTTGAACAATTTTCATCCAAACTCCCCATGTATGAGTGGAGATCTCCTCCATAAAATCATTGAATCCATCATTTTTATATTCTTTAAAGACGTTCTAATTGAGATCTCTAGGAAGATTTAAAGTATGATTCCTCCATTCCAAATTATATTACAAATTCTACCTTCTTCATTATATTTTTTCTTCTAATGAAAGGGAATCTATTTTTAATAACATTGGGGATTGGTTGAATTCACAATAACACTTGTAGATTCCATAGTTGTTATTCCTTGGAGGAAAATTTTTGTTATTTACTCCCTTTTCATTTTTGATTATATTGATAGAGATTAAGGAACCAATTGAACTAGGGTTATGTAATTTCTAGGGTGAAATATTCTAGTAAATCATTAGTTACTATTTTTAGAATATAGATGTTATATTATTAGAATATTTTTAGTTGTTGTGTACTTTGGGGTTTTAAATGGGATTTGTTTATCCATTTATTAATAATTTTATAGTGTGAGGTTTATTTTGTTAAAAATTATTTTTTAATGATATAAGGGATTATTGATGATATTAGGGTATATGTAAATTTTACCTCAAATTATAGTGGGTAGTATCAATTCACTATGTAGTAATTGAGATGTTTCTCTACATTGTCTACTAATGGTTTCACTAAAATAATAATGAACCGTTTTTACATTTTATGGTTATTAATGACCTATTTTCAAGTATATATTTATAAAAAGGGTTTAAAATATTCCAAATAGACTTTATTGGTTTATTATAATGAAAATTATTTCTCTATTGAGATTGTTGTATATCGTCTAAAATAATATTGCAATACGTGATCCATAGTATATATTTACTTTTTTTCATATCACCCATAGAATTTATGTTGGGTAGTCCATATTAATATTTTTTCCCTCCATCATATATTCATTATAGTCTACAGACATCATTTCAAAGTATTTAGGAGTTGATCTAGTAATGTTGACATTTGGTAGACACATACAATCACAAGGATAGCTTATAAGAAAGTAGTTTGACCACATTTTAAGTAAACATTGTTTTATTATATTAATTGTTAAGTTACACATCATGGAGTTCTATAAAATTCAATAGTTATTTTCCATTTTTTTAGTAATCTCGTATGATTTATAATCCAAAAATTCACTTTTAATAACTTTATAGGTGATTACTTTAGTGTAAATTTGGATGTTGGGTTTTCAATGTACATAAAAGTTATTTAGTAGGAAAAGAATCATTATTTAAAAAAACATATCCAATATAAATGGATATTGGCATGTGATTTGTATAAAAAATTTGGTGGGTTTAATTCTATAAACACCACTTTTGTTAAGAATGGATTAAAATAAAAAAATTAAAATTAAATATCCATTTCATGTATGGTGGGTTTAATTAAAATAATATTTCAAAAAAATAATTTCATATAATTATTGAATATTTGGGGACAAAATTGGTTTTCTTGTATGGTATCACACCATGTTATTAAAAAACATTACGTATCATTTTACACATAGATGATATTTTAATGTTTAGTGTCTTAGAAATAAGGTACATAATACATGAGAACAAAAAAAATTATTATAATTCACTTGAAAGTATTCATCATAGGTTCATAATACGTAAAATTACAAAATTTCATAACCTAGGGACATATATCAATGAAAAGGTTGAGCATAAGGCCAGGTAAGTGAAAGAATAAGAAACTTTTTACAAGTGTTCATGAGAATTATTGATAAGAATTTAAAGAATCTTATAAAGGAATGAGAAAAGGAGAAAGAGACGTAATAGAGAAAATAAAAGGAATCATAACATGGAAATTTTTATACAAAATTTAATTGACTCATTAATAATCATATCAGCTAGGTTTGTCACTGATCTGTCATAAACATTACTAAGGTTATTCACCAAGGTATCGTAAAACATGTCATATCTAGAGATTAGATTAATTAACCAATGCATTGGAGTTATATTAGGGAGCCCAAATCATATATATCAATTATTTTTACCCACAGATATCATAATAAACATTTCATAAATAACCTATGGTGAATAAAATAAATTGGTTTCATATAAAAACCACGGTGTTTGAGAATGTTCTAAAAAACAAGATCCTTGTGTAATTTTAAACCCACATTAAAGGAATACTAGATTCATGTATGTTAATACCATAATAAAATACATAATTTTGAAATCTATGTGAATACCCCAAGATATGAAAGAGTTTTTGATATTCACAAATGAAAATAAAATATTTTCATTAGAAAAAGAGGGGTGATTTGAGAAGAAAATTTGGAAACATAATGGGTAAGAAACATGGTTTGACAAAACATTAAAAAGATAGGGTAAAAGGGTAAACCATTCATAACAGAATATTAACATAGTAAAGGGATAGAATAATGTCTATAGAAGAAAAAATTATTGAAATTTTAAATACACACTGCATAAAAATGAAACATTAAAGGAAAATAAAAGTTGAGATTTCTATTAGCATGAAGAGTATTCCTAAAGCATGGGGGTCAGGGCCTTGGGGTATTGAGTACATCTTAGAAGAACTCATCTTGGAGTTATAATAATATATATACATGTATAATGAATTTTTAATGATATATATTTGAGAAATTTGTGGGTATTTATAGAAAATGTGATTGTTTTTTATTAATTTCCTTTGACACCTCAGTTGTGGTATTTCAAAAACCATGAGCATTCCCATGGTTGTTTCCCATAGTATTTGACCCTTAGGATTGATAGTAAATAATTTTAATCCAAAATAGTTTACCATCATTTTATATAACTTTTTACATCATTATGATGTCATTAAACATACAACAAACTCAAAAATGTATTTTTACTATTCACCAAATAAACATTCTAGAAAATTATCATAAATTCACCATAAGATAATTTTGATGTTATTATTTTAAAAATGATTTCTATTTCATCATAATAATTCTTTATGTATGTTAAATTTATCTTTAAAATATAATAATCCTTATTTTTTAAAAATAATAGCAGACATAAAATGTATAATAAAATGCATGGTTAAATTTCTGACAGTTGAACAAAATAAAATTATTTTATCATTTAAATTTAAATAAGAGTTTTTTAATGATACAATTTCATTAAAATATACATTATTAATAATTCATTATTTTGTTATTATATTTATATTTTTTCTAAAAAGTACAATTTATGTCCAAAAAATCAATTATATAAAATTCTCCATAGTTTTAAGAAAAACTAAACACAAAACTGAAATTTATAAACACAAATTTTATTTAAAAAAACATATTACACAATAATTAACTAATACCTAGACATATAAACCCTTATAACACCCATATAAAACCTAAGAGTGAGGTGAGTGATAGTGATAGACTAATGGGGTGTCTCAGATGACATTGCCCAACTGGTAATCCCCACTAACTTGAACTTATTCATAAGTTGATTTCATTTAAGCTTAACATGTTGAAGGTCAGCATGGGATTGGGTAAGATTGAATTCCTGTGAAGCTACATCTTTTCCATACTCTGAGAAATGGGCTTTGTATGGTGTGATTATACTTAATGATTCTATCGATCCTTCATTCTTCATTAATTAAATATTATCATTTATTTTTATAATTCCAATGATAATGTTAAAATTATTATTAAGACTGTTGTTTCCAATGGTTATATTGACCAACAGTCATAATTGACTTATAATCATATAAAGTTTGAACCCTAATGGTTATATTTCAATTATACTAACTGCATTATTAAATTTAAATAGTTTAATTGAGTACAAAATAATATAACCCACATTTTTAGGAAAAAAACATTTTTTCATTTATTTTGGGTCGTTACATTCTTCCCACCTTAAGAAATTTCATCCCTAAAATATCAACTTGTGCACTCAGAAGAGAAAAATTTTGGGTATTACTAACTCTTTGTTTACTCTATTTCCCATGTGGCTTCTTCATATTTTTTGGTTCCTCTATAACACTTTAAAAAAGTGGTTAGACTTATTGTGTAGAATAATCTATATACGGTCCATGATCTCCACCATCTACTCCATATAAGAGAAGTTTGGATCATGTTTTACCACCTACATATTTAGTAGATGTAATGTATCAGGTATTTACATCCTCAAAAAAGATACATAGAAAACATCAGAAACATAATCAATAATTGGAGGAAGTGAAGAAAATAGGAAATTGCTCCTATGAGGTCAATGATTTCATAGAGGCCTATGTACCTAGGGATGAGCCTCCATTTCATCCCAAACCACATGAATATATTTAAAGGATAAATTAAAAGGAAGATTTTGTCTCAATAAACATACTACAAGGCCCTTCTATGGTAATCAGTATAGCTCTTCTTCCAACTCTGATCATCCTTTATGTTTTTTTGAATAGCATGAACCGTTTTTATCCTCTTTATAACAACCCTACTCTTTATTACACACTTAAAAAATATTTATTACATAAACATTCACTTAATATAACTCTGAGGATTAAGAGGTATAGTTTAATAGTAAATTATGGACATTACATGACAACTTAAGTCATTAAAATACAATAACTTTATTGAAAACTACCTTTACATGACCGCAATATTCCCACGTACTTGCATTTCATGGGATAACCAGAGGATATACATGTGATAAGGGTGAGCTATAAAGTCTAGTAAGGGAGTAAAAAAGGCATAACATGAATAATATAATACATGTTATTCAATAGTCATATCAATGGATTATAAGAGAAACATGAACATAAAGGAAAGATATATCATGATTATCATAACATGGAAATGTTGCAACAATATTTAACATGATATTATCTTGATCCAAGGATCATTGCGCATGAATCATGAATAAACCCTCATTGTACTTCAATTATCATGATTAAACCCTATTTTCACATGAATTAGCATGAGTCAAAACTCATTTCACATGACGTATCATGATATTATTCTTTACTCAATGCATTTGAGCACTATCAGGGCGCATCCCATATAAACATTTCATTTCATGCATCAGTGTGCCACATGGATCATACAAAATAGATTCATAAAATATCATAATTTATTCCAAGAATAATTGATGTGGAATACATAAATTTAAGTCCTCAATCATCATGTACATGTGCATAAATGTGAATACCCTTTATAGAGAAATGGGTATGGTATTGAATTACATTTTGAATTTGGCATGGAAGTTTTGGGGTAAATTTGGTAGCATAACAAAGTCAAATACAAATAGTAAGATGGGTTGATAAGATATTAAGGGGTCTCTCATAATTTATACTTGAAATGGACATTAAGGGGGTAATTTAACATAATTTCCCAACATATGTAATGGAATTTAGATTCATAATATAAAATAATTTCTTGAATGTAAATGGGAAGAGAGAAATTCTTTATGGAATTTCATCATGGTAACGGGTGTACATTGGAGGAATTAATGAGAGATAAATAGGTATATCATCATTTAAACATAATAAGGGAAGTATGGGGGAGGGGGAAATCATACACACAAATTTTTTATTTAAAATAAAAGGGTATAAAAATATAATGAAATTTGGGGAAAATGAGAAAGAAAGAAATCCCTTACTAAAAGTGTGATCTCAATGGTCTGGGAGAGGCTTGTGAGAGGATTCTTGGGATCTTGGGGAACCTTGGGAGGATTCTAGAGAGAGGATGGCAAGGGTTGAATGAGCTACATATGGTTTGAGTGAATAGGAATGGTATCTTGAGTGTATTTATATAGTAAAGGAGAGGGAATTCATTATTATTTAGGTTTTGGACACTACACAATAAACAAATCCAAAACACAAACCATTCCATAGTTTTTCCCATGGTTTTTTCCAAAGAAGATTGGAAAACATTATATTATAAGTTAAATTTCTTAACTTATTAAAATATTAAGCTTTCTTATGTGGAGGTGAGTCACACTCTCAAGTAAATCATTTTAAAATGTTAATATGTTTTATAAGTCTTAGAGGGTCCACTAAGGCTTTGTAAAATAAATCAATGAAATATAAAATCACATTATTTTAAAGGTAAAAAATATATTGGACGAAAATCACTTTTATTTTATTTTATTAAATCACTATTGGGTCATTATTATTTCATAAAACACATTATATATTTAAACGGTATTTATTTTTTACCCAAAAATTTGACAGTCTCAGGAACTTATGAAAACTTCACCATTAGATAATTTTGACATCCTGATTCCAAAAAAAATATTCATTTAATATAAATAATTTTCAAAATATAAGAATTTATACTACTAAAATAAATACCATCATTTATCAAAAGTTCATGTGTTTTGATAAAAATATCTATCAAACATTAATAAAAATTACAATTGTATTAATAAAAATTATACGATAATTTATATTTAAAAAAATTTAATTTAGTGACAATTTTTTATTAAAATATTATTTAATTAAAAACTAAATTAATTCATAAAAATAGATTTCTTAATTGAATATTGACTAAAAATGCTATTTTTTCTTTAAAACCCATTTTCAAAGTAAAAATTATAAAATGAATATATATTCTTTATTCTATACAAAAATAATACAAATAATCATAATGCTATGTTCTAGTTACATAACCCCTTATAACACCAGCATATGACCTAAGGGTAAAGTGTGTGATGGTGACAAACTTTTGGGGTGGCTCAGAAAACATTATTTGAGTTGTAATCTCTATTAACATCCACTTCACCCATAGGTGGTTCTGTTCAATCTTAATAAGTTGAATCTCGACTTGGGATTAAACAAGTGCAAATCCCAGTGATGCTACCTCCTTTCCGAGCTCTAAAAGATGGGCTTTGTATGGAGCAATTCTTCTGGATGATGCAATCACTTCCTTTTTCTAATTAAATTGGATTTGTTAAAGCCTTATATTTATTCTAATCGTGTTATCACTATTCAATGTATATATTAGGAATGGTAAAATTCCATAATAGTATTTTTAAATCCAAAACATAAAACCAAGGAAATGAATATGTTTTATATAACCATTTTAAAAAATTTTACATTTAATTAGATCAAGAGAAATTTTCATTAATAAAAGTTTGGGTCATGAAAATCTTCCCCCTTTAAAAAATTTCTCTCTCTAAATTTTCTTTTCCCACACTAAAATAGATGTGGGTAACTATGATTCATCACTTCTTCCAATTCCCACATTTCCACTTCAAACATGGGGTTTCTCCACAACACCTTGATGAGGGAAATTTTCTTATATCGTAGAACTTTTTCCCTATGATCTAAGATCTTTACCAGCTTCACTTCATACGAGATGTCATTATTTAATGGAACCACATCTAGATTGAGTACATGCAATGATTCCAGTATGTACATCCTCAAGGGTGATACATGGAAAACATTATGTTATTGAGGTAGGTTTGGTGGGAGTGTCAGTCAATAGGCCATTGCTCCAATGCGATCAAGGATCTCTAAATGGACGATGTACGATGGACTAGGCTTTCCCTTCTTCCCATATATCATAACTCTCTTCCATGGTAATATGCGGTGGAATACAATGTATCTAACATGAATCTCTAGGTCTCATCAGTGATTGTCATCATAGATATTTTTTCAACTCTGAGCAGTTTTAATGTGTTACTAGATGGTCTTAACCTTCTCCACCATTTCCTTCACCATTTATGTACCTAAGAGTTTTTTCTCCCCAACTTAATCATAAAAATCTATTATTTTTTACCAATTCCCATAAAGGACATCATAAGGAGACATTTGGATGCTTGAGTGGAAAATTTTGTTGTAAGAGAACTCAACCAGAGGAAGATGTTGATCTCATCCTTTTTTGAAGTCCATTGAGAATTATCTCTACATGTCCTCAAGTTTTTGGATAGTTCACTCATATTTTCCCTTAGTTTGAGGATGATAATTCGTATTGAAGTTCATCATAGTATTTAGAGCTTGTTGGAGACTCTTCTAGAACATGGATGTGATTCTTGCATCACAATCAGATATAATTGATAGTCGAAATCCATGCATCCATACAAATTCTCTAATGTATATCCATTGTATTTGACATAATGATAAATCATCTTGAATTACAATTAAGTGTGAAATATTTGTAACATGATCCACAAAAACCTAGATTGCATTGTTTCCTTTGGATAACTTTGGAAGTCTGGTGATAAATTCCATGGGGATGTTCTCCAATATCAACATTATTATAGTTAATGGTTCCATCATCCCTTAGACTTCTGTCTCTTAGCCTTCACTTGCTGACATACCAGGAACTTGGATGTATAATCAGTAACCTCCTTCTTCATGTTAATGTACCTATAATTATCTCTGAGATCTTGATACATGTTTGTGTTTCATGGGTGAATTAAGAAATTTTAGCTATGTGAATCATCCAAAAGTTAATTCTTTAACTTCAAATTTGATGGAACACATATTCATGTCCCAAATATTACAATTCTTTCTTCATTAACATTGAACACTGAGGATTTAGCTTATATGGTAGTTTCCACTTTATTCTGAATTTCCTTATCATCCTTTTCAGCATCCATTAGCCTTTCCAAAAGTGATGGTTGAGCAATCATTTTTGAAAGGATTGATTATTTTCCCTTCATTATGATTACCATGTCCATCTTCATAAAATATAATAATATTGGATTCTTTTCATTTCTTATCAATGAAAGAGTTTCTAGATCCTTTCTACTTAGATAATATGCCACCTTTTTCTCTTTCCTTGGATGGTAGTGAATTGAGAATTCATAGTATTTGATCAGATATAACCATCTTAGTTGGAGCATATTCATCTATTTTTTTGTTAATATATTCTTGAGGCTTTTTTGATCTGTATAGATTTCATAATTCTCTCAAAAGAGGTAATTCTGCCAATTTTTAAAGTGAAGATTACTACAGCCAACTCCAGATCATTTGTTGTATGGTTTTTATGATGAAATTTTAATAGTCTTGAAGCATAGACAATGACATTGTCATTTTTCATCAACACACAAACCAGACCCTTCATAGAAGCATCAGTAAATACCACAAAAATTTCTCCACTTCTAAGAAGTCTGAGTACGGTCACAGTGATAAGTCTCATTTTCAAATCCTTGAATCTGTCTTTGAATTCATCACTCTATGAAAACTTGACTCCCTTCTGAGTTATCTTGGTAAGATGGTTTGACAACAATAACCATTTTCTCACAATTCGAAGATAATATCCAAAGAACCCAAGGAAGCTACGGATATCTGTCACAGATGTTAGCCTCAACCATACCTCAATTGTATTTTTTTTAAGGAATCCACAGATATCCCATTGCATGAGATGATGTGACCCAAAAATGAGACTTTCTTCAACCAGAACATGCACTTTATGTACTTTTCATAGAGCTTCTCCTTTCACAAGGTCTCTAATACTGTGCTTAGATTCTCCTCATTCCCTTCCGTGGTTTTTTAGTATATTAGAATATCATCTATAAAAACTACCAAAAAAATTTCAATGAAATATCTAAAGAATCTATTCATCAAGTCCATGAATATTTATAGAGAATTGGTGAGTCTGAAAAGAATTACTATTAATTCATAGTGCTCGTACCTTGTACAAAAAAATTCCATGGGGATATCCTCCTTCTTCACACTTATTTGTTAATATCCCAACCGCATATCCACCTTGGAGAAGTATTGTGCTCCATGTAGTTGATCGAACAAGTCATCAATTTTTGGAAGGGGATTCTTGTTCTTTATATTGATTTTTTTTGATCTTGTGATAATCAATTCAAAGTCACATTGATCCATCCTTCTTCTTGACAAAGTGGACCGGTTCACACCATGGTGAATCACTTGGGCATATAATCCCTTTATCCAGATTCTCTTATAGTTGTTTCTTTAGCTCCACAAGCACCATAACATCTATTCTATATGAATTCATGGATATTAACAAATACCTAGTTATAAGATAAATCAATAATTAAGCATATATTCTAGGAGAAAAACCAGACAATTCCTTGGGAAATACTTCAGTGAATTTGATCGCAATAGATATGTCTTCCATGATGATTTCTTATTTATACTCAATCATCTGATCCAGATACGCATGCTCATAGGGTAGTCATATCCATGCTTGAGATGATGCTGCTGAAGAAGATTCATCCTCCTCCTTTCACTTGTATAGAATCGGGGGGTCGATTCTCCAAATGGGGAGTGATTTCCCTCTCACGAAAATTTATGTTGGCTCTTTATAGCTAAATCCAATTCATTCAATGAATTGAATCAAATTCCACCTAAGAGAGTATGAATAGGTTTTTCGGGAAGTTAGATCCACAAATTATGATATGGGAGAATTATATTCACAAGATGCAATGATTTCCCCATTTTCTGTTCTCATAGAAATCTCTACTTCCATGATTTTTTGTGGTGTTGGGATTGTTCTACTAAACTTTAGTGATATAAAAGAATGCATAGAACCAGAATCCAAAAAGAAAGTCCGCTATTATTTAATGAATAAATAGCGTGCATGTCACTACTTCGTTTTCAGGGTTCACATCGGTGGTAGCGATGGAAAAAGCTCACCCTTTCTGCCTTGGAGGTTGTTGGTTGCCTCTAAAAACCCTTCTCTTGGGGAACTGGTTTGAAAAGTGCCCTGGATTTATTCAGTTGAAGCAATTAACAATTCATTTATGGTTGAACAGAACGTTCCTCTCTTCTATTGCATCAGTGGGTTTTTCTTATCGATAGTTAATATCTAGGTTCCCTTATCTTTTACACCTAAAGAATTTCCTCATCCTATTCAAGTAATTTCTGGGGTTATTATTTCCTCACATTTGTCAAGTGGGGTGCTTAAAATTATTAGCACCATTGTATTTACCCATCGGACATCCAGAATAAGATTCCACTTTCCTCTTCTTATCCCCATGATACCCCTAAGATTCTCTGATCTCTTTTTTGACTTTAAGATCCCATCAGAAAATTTCCTCATAGTTATCAAAGTCAGAGATCGCTAGGTCACTTCATAGGCTAGGTTTTATCCCACTAAAGAAGTGGTAAACCTTGCATTCAAAGGTAACGACAATGTTGGAGGCGTATCATTCAATCCTTGTGAAGTTTTCCCAGTATGACCCAATGCATTTTTCATCTTTTTTTTGATGGAAAGAAAGTCCCTTTCCATATTCAGTTAGAGGGTGTGTGTAAATTATTTATCAAAAAAACATTTTCTTGAAATCCTTTCATTCCAACATCTCAATTTCTTCCTCGGGCATTGTACATTTGAACAATGTCCACTACTGATCCGCTACACCATCCATACGATAAGTGGCCAAAGAATCTTCTCTTGTTCAGAACATTTAAGGATGGAGGGGATCTTTTCAATGGAGTTGATCCATTATTCGGAGATTGAGAGATCAGGTGATCCATTAAAAGTCAGAGGCCTTTGTCTCATGAAGCTCTCAATTATGGCTTATTCATTATTTGGGGGGGGGGGTGGTATGTTCCTCTTGACCCATTTTTCTATTCCGAACATGAGTTAACAGAGAGAGTGTCATGAAAAAGTTTGTGATTCCCACTCCAATATGATTGGGAATCTCCTTAAAACAGTCATCACATTGATATTTGCATTAGTTTCTAGCCTGGTTCCTCCTATTAATAGCCATTAGATGGAATAAAAGGAAAGTTATGGTTAACACATAAAGTGGAATCTAAAGAAAAAATAGATAATGTATAAATAACATTTATTTCCATAACTTCTGAGTTTATAAACATCAATATATGTTATCCATGACCTACTTCCCATCATATATTCTTAGGGGAATTTTTTTGTTCCCTTAATAATAGTTCATTCTAAGATTATGAATTTACTAAAGAATATCACCTAGGAGTGACGTAACCAAGATTATAGCAAGTCCCATTTTCATGAACCAGTTCCCGTTCGAGTTTAGCTCAAAGTGATGTTTTTGGTTTTTACCCCTGGTTACATATGTGCAATAGCCACCTCTACTTTTTCATATCCAGGTAGGGATTTATTTTCATGATAAACCACTTTCTCAATACTCACCAAAATTTAGTGATTTTTTTATTATACTTAGTCTTATCCCTAATAATTTCACTTGGTTTTTCTAATCCTAATCCAAAAAATAACTAAAATTATCCTCTGGTACCAACTATAACAACTCTCCTATTTATTACACACATAAACATGATTTATTACATAAAAATGCCCTTAATATAACTCCGAGGATCGATAGGTCTAGTTTCTTGGTAAATTAGGGAAATTACATGACAACTTAAGACATAAAAATACAACATATTTATTTAAAACTTTATTTACATGACCATAACATTACCTCATATATAGCATTGCATGGGATAATATGAGGACATACATGTGAAAAGGGTGAGCTATAAAGCACAGTCAGAGAGTAAACAAGGAATAACTTCAAGAATATAACACATTTTAGGAAATAGGAATATCAATGGAGCTTAAGATAAATATGAACATAAAGGCATGATATAGCATGATTATCATAACATGGAAATGTGGCTAAAACATTTAACATGATATTAGCATGATCCATGGCTCATTGCACATAGGGCATGAGTAAAACCTCATTGCACTTGAATTATAATGAGTAATCCCTCATTCCACATGAATTATCATGATCCAACACTCATTTCACATGACATACCATGACACTATTCTTTACCCAATTCATTGGAGTGCTATCAGGGTGCACCCTTTATAAACATTTCATTTCATTCATAAGTGTGCCACATGGATCATACAACATGGATTCATAAAACATCATACTTTATTTCACAAATAAGATATTTGGAATATAGATATTTAAGTCCTAAGTCAACATGTACTTGTGTATAGAGTTGAATACCCTTGATAGTGAAATGTGCATGGTATTCAATTACAAAATGATTTAGGCCTGGATATTTTGGTGTAACTTCTGTGGCATAACGACGTCAAATATAAATTGTAAAATGTTTTTATGAGAGAGAAATGGTTATATAATCATTTATACTTGAAATGGAAAATAAAAGGGTCAATTAAAATAATATTCCAATATATATGTAATGGAATTTATATGCATAATATAAAATAATTTCTTGAATGTAAATAGAAGGAGATAAATTCCTTACGGAATTTTGGCATGGTAATGTCTGTACATTGAAGGAATTAATAAGAGAGAAATAGGTCTCTCATCATTCAAACATAAGTATGTGAGTATGGTGGAGGTGAAAAATCATACCCAAAAATTTTTAATTGAAAATAAAATAGTATAAATACATAATGAAATTTAGACAAAAATGAGAAAATATGAAATCCCATACTTGGAAGTGTGATCACAAAGGCTTGGGAGAGGCTTGAGAAAGGCATATTAGGAGCTTGGGGCACCTTGGTAGGATTCTAGATAGACGAGGGGAGGGTTTGGCAGAGCTCCAAATGTTTTTATTGAAGAATAATATAAGGATCAGTGGGTTTATATTTCAAAGGATAGGAAATTCTTTATTATTTAGGTTTTGGACACTACATATTAAATTAATCAAAACCAAAAACAATCTCATGGTTTTTGCACATGGTTTTTTCCATATGGGAGTGGAAAAAATTATTTTGTAAGTCCACTGTCCTAACTTGTTATAATATTAGGCTTACTTATGTAGAGGTTAGTCACACACTCAAGGAAATCATTTTAAAATGTTAAAAATTTTATATGTCTGGGAGGGTCCACTATGGTTTTGTAAAATAAATCAATGAAATAAAAAATCACATTATTTTAAAAGTAAAACATATATTGGACAAAAATACATTTTATATTATTTTATTACATCACTATTGGGTCATTATGATTTCATAAAACACATTATATCTTTTAACGGTATTTAATTTTTATCCAAAAATTCAAATGTCTCATAAAATTATGAAAAATTGACCATTAGATAATATCGATGTACTGAAACCAAAAATACTATTCATTTTATCTATATAATTTTCTAAATATTTCAATTTTTACTTTGAAAGTAAAAACTAACATTTATTGAGAATTCATGGGTTTTGACAAAAACTACTTTCAAACCTTAATAAAAATTACAATTGTATTCATTAAAATTATATGATCATTTATATTTAATAAAAAGTAACATAGTAAAATTTTTTTATTAAAATATTATTTAATTAATAAATAAATTAATTCATAAAAATAGATTCCTTAATTTAATATTAACTAAAAATACTAATTGTGATTTACAGCCCATTTACAAAGTAACAATAATAAAATGAATGTATATTATTTATTCTATACAAAACTAATGCACATAATCCTAGTGCTCGGGTATTGTTACATAACCCCTTATAAAACCCGCATAATACCTAAGGGTAAGGTGCGTGATGGTGATAGACTCTTAGGGAGGCTCGGATAACATCGCTCAAATGGTCATCTCTATTAACTTCCACTTCTCTCATATGTGGTTCTATTCAAAATTAATTTGTTGAATCCCAACATGGGATTGGTCAAGAGTGAGACCCAGTGATTCTACCTCCATTTCGGGCTTCGACAGATAGGCTGTGTATGAAGCAATTCTACTGGATGAGGCCATCACTTCCTTTTTCTGAGTAAATTGGATTTGTTAAAGCCTTATATTTATAATAATCATGTTATCACTGTTCAACGGCAATATTAGCAACTGTAAAATTTATTAACTATATTTTAAAATCCAAAACATAAAACCAAGGATGTCCATATGTTTTATATAACTGTTTTACATAATAATACATTTAATTATATCAAGAGTAATTTTCATTAATAAAATGTTGGGTCATTACAATTCCTTACAAAAGATCAGGCCCAAGAAGCATTCTCTCACCAGATTCATTGAAAAAATATGATTTATACATCACTTCCCTTATAGAGACTCATTGGGTTCTATTTGAATACCCAAATGGAAGGTATTGTTATATTAGAAATAAACTAATGATAGATGTTGATATTCTCCTCCAAAAAATGCTATCGAGGATGTTTTCATCTTGTCCTTGAGTGTTTGAATATACATTTTGGATTTGACTGCAATTCTCTGGTGATATGATATATTTAAATTTAATTTTTTATTCATAGCATGTTGAATACTTCTCCAAAATTTTTATGTAAACTTTGGATAAAGATCAAAAATGATATAAACCAGAAATCCATGAAACCATACTACTTACTATATACTAGTGATTTTTTAAAGAGATAAATCATCTTGATTAGTGATAAAATGGGAATTGCTGGTGAGATGGTCCACTATAACTCATATCTCAATATTTCCTTTGGAATTTTTTGGGAGACTGATGTCAAAATTCATAGTAATATTTTCCCACTTCCATGCATGTATGTATAGTGGTTGTAATAGATTTTAAAGAAGTTATTGATATGCCTTCATTTGTTTACACACTCATCACCTTGTATCGTAGTAAATTATCTCAGTATTCATGTTATCCCACCAATAATAATGAAAAAGTTCTCTATAAGTTTTTGTGCATCTTACATGTATAGATAATGTATAGCTATGATCTTTATCCATCAACTCAATAGTTACTTATGAAATAGACGAAACACATATCCTTTTTGAAATTTTACTACACCTTGATGATCAATACTGAACTCAAGAAACTTCCCACTCTTCACTACATCCATCTTATTTTGTAACAAAAATATTCTTTTCAATATTTTTTGATCTTCTCTATTAATAATGGTTGAGAAACCATTTGGGATAGGGTTGACGATGTCCCTTCCCTTATGATTCCCATGTCTAGTTTTACTAGGTCTTTGATCAAAGGATATCCTTGAATCCTCATCATTTCCAGCATAATATGGTCATTCTTTTTAATGAATCAGTGGATTTTTTTCCCTGTTGGGTGAAAATGAATTGAACAATCATAGTCTTTAAGAAGTTCCAATAATCTCCTATATCTTATTTTCAATTGCTTTTTTGTGAAAATATACATCAAAATTTGATGGTCTGTGTATATATATATATATTATATTTTTTCCTATAAAGATAGTGCATCCATATCATCAGAGATAAAAAATACTACAATTAGATATAGTTCATGTGTAGGTAAGTTCTACTCATGATGAATCTAATGTCGATATGCATAAGAAATCACGTTTTCAATTTGAATGATGATGAAACCAAGAACTTTAAGAGATTCATCACAAAAAATAAAAAACCCTTCACTAATATAGGGTAGAATTAACATTGGTGTAGTAACTAATCTATTATTCATCTCTTGGAAACATTCTTCATTATTCTTTATCTAGATGAAATTCACCTCTTTTCGAGTTAACTTGGTTAGTGGATTATAAATTCATGAAACATTTTTCATAAAACTCTTGTAATATCCCATTAACCCAAAGAAACTATGAATATTAGTTACTATTATAGGATGAGACCACTCATCCACAACCATTATCATTATAGGTTCAACTAAGATTCCTTCATTTGTTATAATGTTCCCCAAGGAAAAAAATTAACTAAAATTCACACTTGCTTAAATTTCCAAATGACATCTCCTTAGAGTTCTCAATATAACCCATATATGATCCTTATGCTCTTAATGAATTTTGGAATATATCAAACTATCAACTATAAACACTACAACATAGTTATCAAGGAATTCCTTAAATACTGTATTCATCAAATCCATAAAAAATAGCAACATCATTACTCAAGTTGAAGGAGATAACGACAAACACATAATTACTATATCTTGATCAGAGGGTGGTATTTGAAATATATTATTTATTACCCATTAATTGATGATAAATAGTTATAATATCACTCTTGGAGAATAATTGACCACCCTAAAGATGGTAACTTAAATCATAAATTCTTGGAAGTGGGTACATGTTCTTCAGTGGGATCCTGTTAAGTTCTCTATAATCAATGCATAAATAAATTGATCCATAATTATTCTTTATAAATAGAATTGGTTCTCCACAAGGAGAAACACTTGTTCGAATAAACCCCTTATACAAAAGATCTTTGAGTTTATTTTTTAATTCCTCTATCTCCACATTTTCCCTTCTATACTAGGTCTTTGAAAATTTCTTGGAATCAGGCATGAGTTTAACGGAAAACCATACCTCTCTTTTTGGGGTAGTTCTAGGGAAATCCTTTGGAAATACATAATTGTATTCCTGATTGATCGGGATGTTCTTTATTCAGACACTTTCATTTTATTCTTCATCTTCTTAGATCATTTCCACAAATAATTCCATGGTAGTTTATTCTAGAAAAAACACTAGTTGAGATATATCTTTGTTGTAAAAAACTATAGGTTTTATAATCAAGACTACTAATATTTCCTTACTTATATAATTTATCCTATAATTATAATTTGAGATTGAGTCCATACACTACTAAAAAAATAGGCAAGGGAAGCTCTACCCATTTATCAGTGCTAAAAAAATTGCTGATAAAGGGGGGCCTTTATCAGCGCTAAAAAAATGCTGATAAAGTGGAACTTTTAACAGTGCTAAAAAAAAGAACTGTTAAAAGTGACCCTTTATCAGTGCTTTTTTTTCACTGATAAAGGCGCCCCTTTATCATCGTTTTTTATCACTGATAAAGGGGACCACTTTATCAGTGATTCTTTTAGTAGTGCTGTTAAAGGGGGGATTTATCCGTGCTTTTTCCTACCTCTGATAAATTTTATGTTTAAAAAAAATCATGAAAAATAAAATATTGTTATATAAATATATTTATATTGATATAAATATAATATATATTTTTTAAATATATTTTAGGTAAGTATAAATAGGCTATTACATTTAATATACACGAAATTTCGTGAAAATGGCTTTAAAATATTTAAATAATTATTATTAATTAATAATTTGCTGATTATTATTGATTAAAAATCATTTAATAACAATTTGAAGACACAAAAAATCAAAATAATTAATAAAATATCTAAAATAAGTTGAAAATGTAACTAAAGCTTCAAAAGGCCATAACATTTGATTCGGGTGTCCGTTTGAGCTCTATAACATATCAAATAGAAGCCTACGATCATCTCTACGCACTAGTGACTGAAGAAAAGCATTTGTCATATTTGTTTATGCCAAAAAAGGCATATAAGACCTCAAAAATATAGTTTTTAGTTGGCATACCCCAATTGTTTGACATTTAAACATGTAAAACTTTTTATATGGATGTCCGTTAGGCCTGTACCACATATCATATCAAAGATTATTTCATTTTCTTCGATTTGACTGGTTGTGGAGTTGGAATAGGATTATGTATTATAAGTTATGGTCTTTCTAACATTCTATGGATTTTCAAATACACACACACACATATATATATATATATTCATAAATATATATGTGTCTTTGTGTGTGTGTCTGTGTGTGTCTCTGTTGTATATATGTATGTATGTATTTATTTATTTATTTATAACCACATATAAAAAACATATTTCATAAATGTATTTAAAACTAATCTTATAAGTATATATTAATATACAAATAAATATACAGATAAAAAAATTATAACTAAATATATATATATATATATATATATTAACATACGAATGAATATATATATACTAATATATGAATAAATATATTTATGTTAATATGAATATATATTAATATATTAATAAATATAACTATATATATATATATATAGATATATCATGAAATAGAGAAAAAACGAAATGGTTTAGTGGTAAAGGTGCATCCACGATAGGAGGAGGTCACGGGTTCAATTTCGGGTGGAAGCAAAGGGGTTCTTACGTGTAAGGATGTGTGGGAAGTGCAGTGTGCGGGAGAGTGTGAGGGGGGTCCGCCTAGCACTGATAAAGTGGGGGTCAAGCGTTGTTAAAATCCCCCCCCCCACACATTATATAATTCTTTTTATTTATTTGTTTTTTACTTTTATCAGTTCTTTTTAAAAGTGATGATAAACACCCCATTTATCAACGCTAAAAAAACGCTGATAAAGGGGTCTTTTATCAGTGCTTTTTTTTGCGCTGATAAAAGGGGTCTTTATCAGCATTTTTCAGAGTGCTGATAAAAGGGACCTTCCTTTATCCTCGCCTCGATTAACAAAGTTTTTTAGCACTGTTAATCTACTTTTCTAGCATTGATAAAGTCCATATTTGTAGTAGTGATCCTAGGTATAATGTTTAATTCTAGAATTAGAATGACTACTAGATTTGTGATAATATTTTTATCAAAAAAGTGAATACTATAGTTTATATACCCTATTGATGCTTTGATAATCCCTCTAGGAGTATTGACTGATAACTCTATTTCTCAAATATCATGGATTGATTCTATATTATTTTCAAACATAGAGGAAATAATGTAATTCATTTAACTATAATCAAAAAATCACTTTTCACCTTTGAGATAACAATGAGATTACCTTCCACCACACATTTAGAGCATCAAATTCAGTTATTCTCATAGTAAAATACGGACCTTTCCCCATTATTTTATTCTTAGTTTGATGGTGATTACCCTCCATTAAATTCGTATTTGGGCAATGATTTTCATAGTGCCCAATCTGTCCACACATGAAGAATAGGACTATAGGTTGGGAATGGACCATCTTCCCTTCTTTGTTAGTGTTGGTATGTTTATTCTTGGACTCACTGCAATTCTTCCACACTTGTAACATTTCCCACTCCCAAACAGGTTGTTCCTATAATGCTTCTTCCCACATTCGTTACATGTGAAAAGTTTCACTTTCTTTCCTCATCTTCATTGATCAAATATTTTCCCCAATTTTGGGTCCAAATATATATTCATTAAATTTTATCAATGGTATCATTGTGTCTCTCCAAAATACATTTCAATTTTTAAAACACTCCTCATGATATTCTAATAGTTTTCATAGTCTAGGTTGGAAATAATCTTTTGTAGATGAGGTCTTAGTACACTGAATAATATTGTAACCATACCATTCAGATCCATGAAATTTCTAGAGGCTTAAAGTGAATGTCTAGTGAATTTAATCTTAAATCATCCCATTGATTCATTTTACTTCTTCTTAAACTCTAGGAATTCATTCCCCATTTTTGTTTTCATAGAATAAGGAATATATTTTCTGAAAAAGGTTCCCATGAACTATTCCAACTCCATAGATTCAATATCCCATCTTAGCTTCATGATTTTAATAAGTTTCCACCACTGATCATCTTATCCCTCTAAATGAAACAATAATAGGGTGAAATTCTATTATTCTAAACAATTGAGTATACACAATATCATTTTTATAGAGCATATCCACTATTCATTAATTAATGGGTCAGTAGATCCACTGATAAAAGGTGATCGTTGACATATAAATGACTTAATTGAATGTTGTTACCTATCATGTTACTCTTGTATCTCTTCTTGATTCAATTTATTTCCCATAACATGATCTATTTGATTCATCATTCACATGAATTTTCCCATTGTAGATTCCATCAAAAGGTTGTTAGCATCAGGTCCATTTTTCTCACCATTTACGTTGTTTCTCTTATTTCCTACCATTTTTTAAATGAATAAAATCATAGTGATAATTTTTTTCATTTAATAATCTTATAATTCTAAAGGAATTTCATTTTTTAAAACATAAGTATGTAATCATTAAAAACACATAAATTTTCTATAAATCCATTATAATCGTTCATAAAAAGCTTTTTATTTGCCAAACATATCCCTCGGGAGTGTCAAACCACGAGTACAGCAAGGCTCGTAGTCATGCACTAGTTCCCATTAGAGTCTCTCTCAAATAATATCTTTTAGATTTTACCACTAGATAAATATTTTATAAGGTCCCATCCACTTGTTCGTATCCATATATGGATTTCTTTTCTCAGAAACTACTTACTTAATATTTCACCAATATACCGAGATGTTTTCCTAAATTTTAACTTGTATATAAGTTTCTTACAAATGTTTTCAAATCATAATTTCCATATATAACTTGACCATACTTTATACCACCTATGGAAATACACCTTTTTTACCAATCATTAAATAATATTTTATAAAGAGATTGTCTTATAAAGTTTACTGCCTTGTAAATAAGGTACATAATAAATGAAAACATGAAAACATTATTCTAATCCAAATGAAATACTTTATCAAATGTTCATCCTAAGTAAAATTATTTCATCTCATAACCTAGGGACATCTATCAACTGAATTGGTGAGCATGAGTCCATATAAGGGAAAGCAAGGGAAACCGTTTACAAGTGATCTTGATAATTATAGATAAGAATATGAAAAATATCATAAAGACATGGGAAAAAGAGAAAGTGTCATGTAATAGTAATAATAACATGAATAAAAACATTTAAATAACTATTAAAAATTTTATTGAGTCATTCATAATCATATCACTATGTTTTTTTACCTAGGATTCATAAATATTACCCACGTTATTCATCAAGTTATCGTAAAACATGTCATCTACATAGATTTAATTATTTACCCAATGAATTGTAGCACTATAAGAGTGAACCCTTAATATGTATTATTTAATATTATCCACATATATCATAATCATTATTTCATAAATACCCCATGGATAATAAATGAAACAGGTTTTATATCAAAATCTGGGTGTTTTAGAAAGTTCTTAAGAATAAGATACTTCTGTAATTTTAAACCCTTGGAAAAGGAATAAATGTTTAATGTATGATAACACCAAAATATAATTGATAAATTTTACATCTATGTAAATACCCATATATAAGTAAGAAGTTTGGATTTTCAGAAAATAATATAAAATAATTTCTTGATAAAAAGAGAAAAAAATGACAAGAAATTTATATAGCATTACGGGTAAGAATCACGGTTTTAGAAATAATTAAAAAAGATTTTAAATTTTTATCCCATTAATAATATAATATTAATTTATTAAATGGATATAACAATATTAAAAGAATAACATAGCATGAAAAGTTTATACACATTCCACATTAAAAAGGAAACTTCAATAAAAAAAGAAGTTGATATTTCACTTAACAAGAAGAGTGTTCCTAAAATTTTAGGATCGAGACCATGGGGGCTTTAGGACACCTTTTAAGGAATTCATTAAAGTTAATAATATAATATATTCATGGTTAATTAATTTTGAATGGAATATATTGGATAAATGGTTGGGTATTTATAGAAAAAGTGAGGGAGTTTTCTACTAATTTCCTTGGACACCTTAGTAGTGGTATTTCAAAAACCATGGGATTTCCCATGGTATTTTCCCATGGTATTGTTCACATAGGATACCTAATATAATATTTTAATACATAAGAGATGAACATATTTTTATATTAATTATTAAAACAATATTATTTCATTAAACATACTGAAAAATCAAAAATCATTTTTAATATTCATTGAAAACCCAAATATTTTAGAAATTTCACATATATTCACCCTAACCTAATTTAGATTTGATAATTTAAAAATGATGTATATTTTAACATAATAATTCCTTAATTATATGGTTTTAATATTTTAAATATAAAAACATTATTCATTAATACAATAGTGGACCGAAAATACATAGTAAAATGCGTAGTAAAATTTATAACACTTGAGAAAAATAAAATTATTTTATTATTTAAATTTAAATAAGAGTGTTTTAAACATAAGATTTCATAGAAATTAAAATTATTTATAATAAAATATTTTATTATAATAATAATATCTATTTAAAAAAGTAAAAATTCTATCCAACGAATCAATTTATCAATATCATCATATTTTTAAGAAGAAAAAACTCAAAACAGAAATAGATGGAACTAAAATTTTATTTATAGAAAATGGATTATACAATGGGTAAATAACTACTTGAAATATAACCCCATATAACTCCCACATACGACCTACGAGTGAGGTGATTTATAGTGAAAGACTCACAGGGAAGATCGGTTAACATTCCCCGAGTGGTAATCTAAACTAACTTGCCTTTATCCCAAAGGTGATTTTGTTCATGCGTGACATGTTGATGCTTGGATTGGAAATTGACAAGAGAAAATCCGAATGATACTTCCTCCTTCCTAATCTCTGAAAAAAAGGATTCATATGACATTATTCTACTAGATCAGTATGCCAACTCTTCTTTCTCCATTAATTAAACATTCCAATTTCTATTTACAATATTAATTATAACATTAACATTATTATAATGAATATTGTTTCCAAAGATCATATTGACCAATAGTCATATAATGGTTGAATCCTATTGGTCACAATTCAATCAAAATATATTTATAGTTAAAGGGATGTAGTTTCGTTGACAAAAAAATAATATAAAACACATTTCCAAGAAAAAAAATTACTTAAAAAGTTTTTATCATTACATCCTGAATGGACTTTACATATCTCATTCAAATTTTTGAGAGTACTAATTTACCAATCATTGTGTGGGTAAAATCATTCATAAATTTTTCTTGGATCCTGACCTGGATATTTTTTCAATTATAAAAAATATTATATTATTTCTTTGTGGATTGTATTTTATCCCACCTAGGATTCCCAAATGATAGTGTCTTTCATAAATTTTGATTCATTTTTGTTCAATACAATAATTTATGATCATTCTATTTTACTATCATACTCGTGAAATTTCAAATTACCTGATTCCATCATTTTATTATGAGTTGGTTGCTTCTATTAAAGAGTGTTATTATGGTTAGACATATATCTATTATGATTGTAGTTTGGTATTTTTACAAGAATGTTATTTTAATGACTCATAATTTCCATTTATTATTTTTGGATATTATATGGACTATTTTCAAAACTATATGGAGATGGTGTACGATTCAAGTGCTTGGTGTGCCCAGAATAAATTTTTTTTTTGAAATATATTAAATTTATTAAATATAACACACAGTTAGGTTTTATAAAAAATTGGAATAAATATAGAATGGGGGCTTAAATTTAGAAATTATAGGGAAATGTTATGTTTAGAATGCAGTTTTTACCTTAGGTGAAATATAACCTTTGTTGATGCTGGTTGTTTGTGAAAAAGTCATCCCAGACATAAATGAATAAAATAAATTAAATAGTTAATTGTTTTTGATGCACTGACTATTTTTTAATTTAAATGTAAGGATATAGGATTTCTTGGGGTATTCCAATCAAACTAATGAGATTTAGACAACTATATGAGATCTTTCTCAGTGAACATTGAGAAATTAGGATCAGATCATGAATCGTTCAACCAAGGGAGTTCACTGATATCTTCAATGATGGAAATACAATTTTTCTTTATTAATGACCATTAAAAACTCCATTTATGATGTTTTTAATTTTTATATTCATCCCTATATTTAATCTTAGATGAACATAGATCAATTCCACAAATATAATTCATATGCATGTCATCGGTAAATTTAATTTCATGGAATTATAGAATCATTCATTGTAATTTTCTCCCTCGTAATTTTCCTCCTTCTACAATAACAAATAAAAGAAAAATGAATAATTTTGGAGTTTCATTCCTTGCATTTTATGGTTTATGGTTTTCCCTCCAATTTCCTTCACTTGATCAATGTTGGTATTCCTTTGGCTAATAATTTGACCAGTACCTAGTTTCTTATCATTTGATGAGCATCATTCGTTGCAAATAATTGAAACTATGGGTTTAGAACATGGTGGTGGGTTTTTTTACTGATTATAGATGAATGTGGATGGATAATGATAAAATGAGTATTGATAGAGAGTTTATAATTTTTTCAAAGTGGCATCTAGTGATACAGATGGAGATTCTGATGGCGGGGGTGTTTTTCTTAACCTTTTTGAAGGCCAGATTTCAGAGAGAAAGTGAAATAAGGTATTTTTCAACCTAGATCTAAGATCTAGAGAATTATTTTCAACAGAAAATCAAGGAAAAGTAAGGTGGAAGTAAGAAAAGTGGAGAAACCTAGGATATAGAAAATCTCGAGCATCATAACCTATAAATAGGGATTACATGTCATGTGGGGATTTTTTTAGTGGTGTGTAGGGTTTTATGATTATATTAAGGATCACCCATATTTTGATCTCTGTCACATATCGTGTTTCCCTTTCTGGTTTCATCAACATGTAAATTCAGTATGTACTGGGACCCAAGAAAAATTAAACTACGAGAGGGCATGCCAGATAACTGGGCACAGACACATTTTGTTGAACACAGGTCAGTACATAGATGCGTCCATTGTACAAGGACTTGTAAATGTGACACAGGAAAGGTACTATGTGTCTCTACCAACTATATACATCCTATAAATTCCATTTATGAAGATACTTACATCCTAGGTGATGATTTTCCACACTTAAATGCTTGGGGATAGCTGAACATTCCATGTACCCCATTCAAGAGTATCTGTAGCTCTTCATTTAATTTTTTTTATTGGTATATGTTGAGTTTTTACCCTTGTATAATTTTATCTAGGTTAGATCATATAATTATATACATATAATATGATTTTGGTCCCCTCAAGTTTTTGAGTCTCAGATAGAGTGGTGGTGTCCCTCCATGACATTATAGTGCGATCTTATATCACTAATGTTCTCTAGATGGGATTTGTGGAATCATCATGACCTCCCAAAAGATATATTTGATCCTCCATCTAGGATTCTATATCATTATGGTTTTTGGTATCATTGCAATATAATCCCCAACAAATTATTTTGATCATTGTTGGGTTTATGGTGTCCACTAGAGGTTCTTTGAATGACACCTTTATGAGTATCAGGTTCTTTGAAGACCAGTGAGATTTCTTTGGTAGGGACAAATTACCTATACCTATTTGTCGATTTTATCAAACTATAGCATGAATATTCTAGTTAACCCTCCAATAATGAGCATTTATTCGAGAAGAATCCAATGGCTGGTGGTTGGTTACGACTAACTGGAGGCATGATGCCTTTCATGTGTATATGTGGGTGTTTATATTATACATTGATTTTTATATCTTCTAATGAGATAAATATTATTTCTTTTTAATGTTTAGTGTTTTAAATGTTTCATACAAATTATTTTTATACTCACACATTCACAGGATTTTCTGGATAGGTCACCTCTTATGTAAACAATGACCCTTTTAACGGTAACTTGGGAGGATAGGGAGAGGGTAGAGAATCACCGAATCTTTTTAGACCAAGGTTTTTCACCGGGATCATACATTTGACTTTAGTCCATGGACATGGAGCGGGTTGGAATTTTTATAGTTATGGTTGGTATTGTATTTTCCCCCTTCTTCCACATTCAGTACTTTACACTCATACTCAATTGTGGGATCAAAGATGTATGGAAGATTTATGTCAATAATTTTATATTTCAACATTTTTTGGGTTGGAGATGTATGTGTGCGTGTATAGATAAGTTGGGATAATGCCTCCCATTGGTCATATATTCCTACTCGGTGATGGTCGAAACCCATGGCCTATTGAATGTGGGATTTCATAGTCTTGGGTTAGACCTTAGGGGGTCGGGATGTGATAGAGTGGTATCAGAGAAGTTAGTTTTTCCATAGCACCAAAGTCAATGAGTTTGATTTTGGAAGACATTGTTTAGTGTTTCAATTTTGAATTTCAGGTCAGGAACTCTAGTGTTGGTGTGGTGGACAACATATCCATACACCAAGAATCTCATCCCCTACCTTTCAACTCGATACATGTAAAAATTTTATTCCGAGAAAAAGATTTTATTAATAATAATGTAATGGTTTGGTTTTCCATGTACTTATTGACACATATCCTCAAATATACTATTTTTTCCATCATAAATATTTTTTTAATGATTTCTCCACGTAGAAAACCATATAGGATTACACTGTGTGATCATAAGGGTGAACCTATTATTGAAAAGGATTCAATACAAGATAATTTATGATAGATAGAACCTCCAGGTGGTTTACCAGTTATACCACCACTTGTGGCACTGTAGAAAGCGTTGGAAGTAGCACTAAAAATTCATGCTGGTTGCATGCAATGATTTATTTATAGAGTAAGTGGCCTCCTAGGATTTGGGGTGAGCCAGACCCCCTGGTGGTTTAGGGATGGTTAGAGGCAATCGCTCTTGTTTTCAACCTTGTGAGAATTCTAGAAAATTAGAGAGTTTTACTCACAGAATGTATTCATCGGGTATCTTTTGGGAGATGGTGGAAGGTAGTGTCTCAGTCACATGATGATACAACTCTTTCTTTATCATAATTTGAGTGTATATTTATAGAGGACTTATATATATGCATGTTTTGAAGGGGAGTTTCTTATGCATCTGTAGTAGGGATGTATGATCATGGAAGAATACTCAACAGGGATTATTAATCTCTTGGGATACTCGTTGGATATATTGTGGGGTCAATTATTCATATATCATACTTTTTATCATTGCTTACACCGAGAGATTAAAGATTTCATAGTATCAATTTTTATTCCATCCGTTTTTATGGTGCAGGAGTGATCCATGGTGGTAAAGAGATTTCTACATAAATACACACTGATAATTGGGGCTATTAGTGGGCACCAAGTATCTAAGACCTCATAAGAAGGAATCCATGATAGTAATATGGATCAATAATATTAGACACCTAAGGAGGTGATCCCAGGACATAGGGTTTTTAGTTCAAGGATCTCAAGAGGGATTGAATCATCTAAAGGATATGTGGTGTTTCCGATGTGGTGGTAGGGGAAATCTAGCACAAGATTATTTAACCCATCATATATCTAATCAAGAGATGGTTGAGGGACCTATAAGGTAGAGATAGAGTAAGGAGCATGATGGTTCTCCATGAGTTATATATTGAAGAGGGATCATCAGGGTAACAAGATGTGGATGGTAGTTGGGCATATTACTACCCACACCCCCAGGTGGACTGTGATAGGCTTGGGGTACGAGGCCAGCTGCAAGCTGTGGGGATCTGTTACCCTGAGGATCCATGGATGATATAATATAAAATCTATGTCTTTTATATGTTTATTCATTATTAATAAACAATGGTTTGAATAATTCCATCATTCCCACTACTCTTGTTCAAGGTATAGAGTTTCTTTTTGAGCTGTTGGCTCGACCCTTGCGGTTGGAGACTAAAATAGGCAGTGAATCAGCAATTCATCACTTGATAATATAGTGCAATCTGACATTTTACGGTGAGAGTATTTTATTGGATCTCTTCATTGCACAAATTAGGCTTTATTATTTCATATTACGTTTAAATTTGTGATCCATATTTCTTTCCAATATTTATAGTTTTAGGAAAATATGTGGTGTTTCTGTAGCAATGAAATGAGTTTTTTCTTTGTGGGTGAAAATGAGATATTAGTGGAGCAGGATCAGCATAGGAATAGGAGAGTGAAACCAATTTCTCAGTAGTTGGATAAACTGACTGTTGGAGTGGTGGATGCAATGGTAGATTCGTTTCCTATGGTTGTGGGGGAGTATAAGGATGAATATCTTAAAGAAGTACCAGATTTAACTCCCTACAAAGAGATATATTTCTAAATCAACATTCATCCTGAGATGAAAATGATATATTCACCAGCATATCAGATGGCTCTATAGAGCTTGAAGAGTTGAAGGTCTAGTTGGAGGACTTACAAGAGAATGGAATTGTGAGACCAAGTGTTTCACCCTAGGAAACACCCATGTTGTTCACTAAAAATATAGATGAGAGCTTGAGGTTATGTGTGAATTGTAGGTGCACAAATCATCTGAATGTGAATAATAAGTATCCACTAACAAGAATCAAAGATCTATTTGATCATTTTAGAGGGTAATGATGGTTTTTGAAGGTTAAATTCGGACCAGGATATGAGTCTTTATGAGTATGATACCAGGATATACTGAAGATTTCATTCAAAATTCACTATGGTCACTATGATTACATGGTGACTTCATTCATCATAAACAACTCCGAAGTAGTTTTCACGGGACTCATGATCCTAATATTCTACCCCTTCATAGATAGGTTCATGGTAGTATACATCATTGAAATCCTAGTGTATTCATAAAATTAGAAACTGCATGCAAGACACTTGTGGATAGTCATGGACACACTCAAGGAGAACCATATTTATGGTAAGATCTTGATGTTTCAGTATTGGATTTGAGTTTTCTAATTTTTGGTACACATTATTTCATATCCCATAGTAGAATTGGACCCAAAAAATTATATAAGTATTTCTTTCTTGGTATCCCCCCAACAGTGTTACAGTGGTGAGCAGTTTCCAAGAGTTTAAAGGGTACTATTGGAGGATTGCTCCTAGTTTATCCATAGTGGAATGAACCTCAATAGATTTTAATATCAAGGGGAATACTTTAATGTGGATATAAAGGTTCCAAAATATTATTAAATAGCTGAGAATGAGTTTTACATGCACTCCCATATTGAGATTTAGAAAGGATGGTGTCAATTCCCTAATATTCTATGATGTATCAGAGACCAGAAATGGTTGTGTTCTGATGTAGAGGAAAATGGTTATTTCGAATGGTTATTTTAAATGGTTCATACTATTTGATACCACATGAGTAGAACTATGCTACCCAAAATCATGAGTTATTAGGGGTAGTCTTATTATTGAATATGTGGTGACAATACCTGATGGGAGAGCAGTTTATCAATTAATCTAACCACAATAGTCTTAAGTATTTCTTCTTGTAGAAGGATCTTAACACGAGAAAGAGGATATGGATAGTGTTCCTATAGTACTATGAATTTTTAATTTTCTATACTCTGTATATGTAGAACATGGTAGAGAACACATAGAGTATGAGATATTATCCATAGTTACTAAATGAGGTGACGTAGTAGTTGGCCTCGTTACTGTTATCATTTGCAGACAGAGATGAAGCATCTTATCTTCATTCAATGGATGTTACCCAATTATTTTATTACATTTCATGAATTATTATTGAGGAGATACCCACTATGATACATTACATACTCATATATCCACTAAATATACTCTTGATGGATATTATGAAGGTGGGGTGCATGTTATCCTTTTCAAATGAAGGATGATTGTACATGTGGTGTTGCGAGAGGAGTTGTGGGATTTTTATACACCTCATTGGGTGCTACATAAAAATGTGCATAAGATCTACCAAATCCTCTGACATTAGTTATGGTTTCTAGAAATTATGAATGAAGTGGTATAGTTTGTATCTTGATACCTCACTTTTACGAATTTGGAAGAATAGAACTAGGTTCTGGTAGGTTTAACATATCCCCTTGATATAATAAAGTGTATGTGGGATGGTATATCTATGGAATTCATGAAAAGACTACCACATACGACTATGGGGACACAATCTAATCTTGGTGATCATAGATCATCCCACCATATCATCCCAATTCCTAGACATTCAAGAGAAGTGTTCAATATAGATCTCGGGTGCCTCTATTTATAGGAGATAGTCTGAATCCTTGGGGTTACTTTGATGACTGTCTCTGACCATGATTATCACCCCATATATTGGTTATGCATGGGAATGTAAGAGAATTTTAGGACACCATTATTATTTAGGATAGTGTTTCACCCCCAAACAGATAGCCAGTAAGAGAGGACCATTCATTTTATGGAGGAAATGTTGTGGGATTGCATGTTGGAATTTGGTCATAGTTGGTAGGATCACCTACCCATGGTGGAGTTTGTATACAAAAATAGCTACCATTCAACTGTTGGTATTGCACTATTCTAGGATCGTTATAAGAGACATTTTAGGTCATCACATTGTTGGAATGATCTAGATGATTCATTACTCATGGGCCTAGAGTTTGTGAGAGATACTATAGAGAATTTACAGATCATCCAAGATTAGATGAGGACTTTGTGGATCCATAAAAAGTATTATGAAAACCAATGAAAAAGACCTATGGATTTTGAGGAGAGACACCATGTGTTCCTAAGGGGTTTGTCTAAATTTCGATTGAGGAGACTTGGTTGGGGTGGAAATTTATCACCGAGATTCATTGGTCCCATCAAGATGCTACATAGAGATGGTGAGGTGGTGTACTATATAGCTCTACCAAAATAGTTAGAGCGAGAATATGACATCATCCATTTGTCGTGGATGAGGAGACAAGTGAAGGAACCATCACAAGTTATCGACTGGGGTGAGTAGGACACTGATGATGGATATACCACTACAGAGTGCCTTATGAAGATCCAAAAACGGATTGAGATGATTCTTTAAGGGTGTTCAATTCCCCTTGTACGTATATAGTGGTAGCATGCGCATCTTTAGGGGAGCATATAGGAGAGGGAGACTAAGAAGGGAGCCCACTACCCTCAACATTGGAGTAGGTTTTCTATTTTTTGTTGGAAAATTCACATGGTGGGGGAATGTAATGACTCATATTATCCATTAAAATTATTTTGATATTATATGAACTATTTTCAAGACAAGGTGTTGAGACGATGTGCAATTCTGAGGACTGGTGTTCCCCGAATAAATTTTTTCAATATATATTAAATATATATTTTACAAATTACATGTAATATTCTTGGGAAATTATAATACTTATCAAATAGGGTCCCAAATCAGAAATATGAGGTCACATTTCAGTTCAAAACATTGTTTTTACCTTATGCATGGCATAACCTTTGTCTGAAGGATCCATTTTTTAACAATTCATCAAGGACATAAATGAATGAAATTAAGTAAATAATTGTTTTTATTATCTTTTTGTGGGGACTATTTTATAAATTAAATGTATGGTCATAGGATTTCCTTTTGTTTATCTACTCAAACCATTGAGATTTAGAAAACTATGTGAGATCTTTATCAATGAATGACGATAGGTCAGGATAAGATTGTGGATTTTTGCACCAACATATTTCATTGATATCTTCAATTCAGAAAACTCAACCACTCACCATAAATGATTTATCCAAAAACTAGGTAGTATTTATTTCATTCTGATTTCCAACCCATTTCATTATCCCATATGAGTGCGGAAAAATTCCATGAATTAAATTGACATGTGCATAATAGATAGATTTAATTTGATGCAATTAAATAATATTCCAATGATACTTTCTCCCTCATCAAACTCTTCGTCTAGGATAAAAAAATCAATGCCAAAAAAATAATAGATGGGGTTTTTTCATCGTATTTTATGGTGTATGTTTTTTTTCCATTTTCCTACACTCAATAATCATTAGTATTCCAATGGCCAAATATTCAACCAATGACAAGTTTTTGATCATTATGTGACCATTCCTTGGAACAAAAGATTAAAACTGAGGGTAAGGAACATAGTGGAATTTGGGGTTTGAGGATTGATTATGAATGTGGTTGGATCGGTGTATAACAAGAAGAGATCGAGAGCTCCCCATTTTTTCTAAGTGGTGTATAGAAACACAAATGGTGATAGAGATGAAAATTCTGTTTTTCTGATCTATTTTGAATGCTGGATTCTTGCGAGCATGGGGATAAAGGGATTGTTCAACCTAGATCTGATACCCATGGCATGATTTCTAGAGGAATTGGATGCATAAGAATCTTGTGAGTGAGAACAGAGGAGAAACCTCAGAATCTAGAAAACCTGAAAAACACAACGTATAAATCAGGATTACAAGCCATGTGGGTCCCATTCATTGGTGGCTACACTTTTAGGATGAATATAAGTTTTTCCCCCTATAACATGTAGTGTTTCCCTTCTTAATTGGATCTGAGTGCCCATTTTGAAGTATAAGGACACATGAAAAAGTAAATTGCTAGAGGGAATCTCTTGTAACTAGACACCAACATGGCTTAGCTTACATGGGTCAGAACATGGACATGGCCACCATACATGGACACAATCTAGCAACACGATAAGGGGGTCATGTTTCTCTACATGTTTTGTACTTATTCGACACACCTAGTATGTAAGTACTTGCATCATGTGTGAGGTTTTTTCACAATGGGTGGTTTGCGGATAGTTGTACACATTGTGTACTCTCTGGTCAACATTTTTTACCCCCTTCAAGAGTGTTTATAGCTCTTTAATTTCATAGTTTGGACTCGTATAGGTTGAGCTAGTTCCCTTGATACTTTCCTTTAAGGTTACAGTGTGACATTACCTCAATACCATAGGATAATTATCCCCTCTATAGGTCGATTATCAGATAGAGTGGTGGTGTCCATCTGTGAGACTTGAGTGAGATCCATTATCATTAATGTTCCATAGATGGTTTTTTTGGAATCAGTGTGACCTACTTTGGTACGGAATTTATCATCAATCTGTCTTTCCATAATGGTATGGTTTGTGATATCATTGACATATAATCCATTGTATAGCGTGTTGATCCAAATTGGGATCATGTGTACACAAATAGTTTTGGGTGTAACACCTATCTGGGTATTAGGTTCTTCATTGACCTGTGAACTTCCATGGGCGGGGCCCAATGACATATACCTCTTCATAGAGTGTCCCTAAGGATATCATTTCTCAAGGAGTGTACTCTCCATGAATGATTGTTGCTTCGAGCAGAATCCTATGGCTGGCGGTTGGTTATGATTACCTATTTGCATGGTTTAATTCCTTAGTATATGTGGGTGTTTATAATATAAACTGAATTTTATATCCATTATTGATTTAACTATACTTTTTTCTTCATGTTTAGTGTTTTTGGGGTGTCATACTGAGTATATTTATACTCACCCCTGCATGGACTCTACCCAAACATGTTGTGTCCTATGCAAACGAAGACCCTTTTGATGGTATCTTTAGTGGATTGGGAGTAGGTAGAGAGTAGCTAGAGTTTTTTAGAATGATATGTTTAACTGATAACTTTAATTTCACTATAGACCACAAAATTTTTAAGTTTAGACTCTTTATATTTTTCAGATGGGCCTATATTCGGACAATTTTTTGGTTTGAGTACTTTACTATCATACATTGTTGTTGGCTCTTAGATGTACGCAATCATTTTTTAAGATATTTTATATTTCATCATTTTGTGGGATTGTAGGTGTTTTTTGTGTACATGTACATAAGTCTAATGCCTCCCATTGGTGGGATATGCCTAATCAGCGTTGGTCACCAGCCCCTGGTCTATTGGAGGTGGGCATGGTGTAGTAATAGATCTGACCTCACTAGTTCAGTTCATGATAGTTATCCTTTTCTTATTTAATGAATTTTATATATTAATATTAAAATATTTTCATTATCATGCCTATGGTTTTAAGAATATTATGTCATATTTTATTGAACATGTTGATTGGTATAATTTAAATATTGATTTGGGTACGATTATTACATCTTGTAGTGCATGGAAAATAATTTTTTATAAGTATGTTTATTACCTAGATATATGATATTATTATTATAACCATATTTATTTGGTCTATAGTGTAATACCCCAAGCTTCCACGATACGCTTCTCTTTGAATAATACAGTAGTGTGTGATGTACGCATCTTCGAGTTCTAACACAGACCACAACCAATCAAACTAGCCGTTATGAATAGTATTACCCACTTTTTAAAATTTTATAAATTGTATCTTTCAAAATTGACTTCATTTTTGGATTCGAAATATCGAAATTATCCTAGGGTGAATTTTTAGTATTTTTCTAAAAACATTCAATTTTTGATGAATAGTGAAAAAACACTGAGTTATAGTTTAAAACAGAATTTTAATTTAAATAATTCTTTATTTTAATTAAATATATTTTAATCTAAAATAAATACATAATACATATATATGTTCAATGTAATTCATTGGATTCAGTTTATAATAACTTTATATATATAATAATTTTATTGAACTTTTCACCGTCTTTTACCAATCTCCTTGGAGAATTTGCAAATTCACATAAAACATAATTTTACCACTTCTGTGAGTGTAATTTTGAAAATATGAGAGACATGGTTAATATAAAGGAGTAAAATTTGGTTCAATAAGATAAAAATAATTTTTTGTGAATAGTAACTTTTTACTTTTATTTACCACGATTAGAAGTAAATAGGGTAATTAAGGGTAACAATGATCTTATTATTACCCTAACACATGTCATAATTCTATTGGATATGTATAATTCGACCAAAAACAACATTAGTAATAAAATATGAACCACTTTGGTCAACTTGGATTAGATTAGGACATTTATTATTATTTAATTCAAAGAATAGTTAAAAGAGTTAAAATCAAAGATTAATAACTAAAATATTTTTAACATAGGGTTATACATAAGATAAATTAGATTATAAATATTCATTATAAATATAAAAATAATTCATACATAATGGTATTTTATTTATAATTTTTTGATGTTAAATAATTTAATTTATTGATGACACAATGGTGATGTAGTAATTACCTAATTAATGAAATATTAAAATAATTGATATTATAAATTTTCAAAAAAATGTAAATTGAGACTTTTTATGAATTACACTAATTTTATAGGTTAATCTGAAATTTTAGGATTTATTAAATTAATTTAGTTCTAATTAATAAAGTTTTTAGAACTTTAACAAAAATCAATTATTAAATAGTGTCAAATTGTCATAAAATAGTAGTTAAAAATATATTATATTATTAATTGATATTATATTCCTAAAAATCTAAGGTTCGGAAAAAGGACTTATTTAATGATAGTTGTATCATTAATGAACCACTTGGGGTTCTCTTGGATGTTTATAGTAAGTTTATTAACCATATAATATAAAAATACAAAGAGATGTGGTAAATGTCAAGCTATTTAACTAAGAGTTAAATATAAATGATAAGGTTAATATAGTGACCAAAACCTGTCTAAAATCTATTGGTTGAAAGGATTTAGACCCATCCACACCTTATACTAGAAATAAGCCACTTTTGTGCCATTATAAACCGAATACGAATTTATTATAATATAATATTTTATGTTTTCTCTAAGGTGCCCTTCACCCCTCTTATAAAAGGGCACTCCCCCTTCTCTCAAATTAATACCTTCAAAGCCTTTTGGTACGGCCAAAATCTACCCAAATATACTCTCAACTTCCCTCACTTCAACCTAGAGTCCTTACTCTAGTCATAAATCCAACTTAAGGAGCCCTTTTGATCAAATCAAAAGGAAGAACCTGAAGAAGATGTATTGTTTTCACCACCCTCTTTCAAGTTTCTTTCTTCTTCCACTTTCATTCCTTGTTATTTCCTTATAATATAATAACTCCAGTATCTTATATATACTTTTATGTAATTATAAATATGGTACAACCATATTCAGTATTCAATCCATCCCTAGGATGACATGTCACCATACGTGCGTACGCACGGCTTACCGTCTCCACGTCGTGGTGTAATTGTTATTCAATACATTATTATTTGGATGGGTATAATAATGATGTGTAATTCATGTAAATAATAAATATAAAATGATAATTATTCTGTATATATGATACACCATTCAATTATATATTATTTTAATATCAAAATAATGATATTGTGGCTCGTTCATATATACGGACTACCGTCTCCACGAATGCGATAAGATTCATTCCCCATCGTATCAATTCAAGACTAATTTTCATTTTATGATTAAAAATAATGTTTAAGGACATTATATAATTCTGTATATGAATAAGATACATCCTATGGATAAAAAATATGGCGTATGTATTAAAACATATAAAATAAAACGAGTAAGTGAACACCCGAAACAGAGAATATACTAAAATATTATTAACAAAGAAATAATAAAAGATCATATATGATATCAAAATTATGTATATGATTCTTGTATAATTTAATGACAATGATTTAACTATTATACATGAGGTTAAATTACTCTCTACCAATGAAAAGTACAAGGTAGGGGTTTATTTCAAGATCTCTTCATTATCTGAGGTTGTTTATATGTAATTATCTACTGGGACCTCTCTATCATCCACATCAATGTTTCATAAAAATGTATTTCAAATCATTCTTACTATTTTACAGACTATGGGTTAAAGTCATTTATACCCTTTTTTGACCTTTTATAAGAAGTTTATAAAGGAATCTTTCGGTCATTTTCCAAACAAGGTCTTTTATAACCTTTTCGACAGAATTAAGGTAAGAATGATTTTTTTAACTTATACGGCAGGTGCGGCTATTTTCCACAGTTATAAAATCTTTGAAGCTTACCTTACAATATAATAAGGATATTTTCAAAGTAAATGTTTTATTTTATAATTATTTTACTTTTAAATGACTTCAAAATAGAAAGAGATATTTATCTCAAATATTTTTGATTTAATCTATGTCAACATCCTTTGATGGATTTTATGTTTATTCAAAGATGATTTATTATGATACAAAACATTCATATTGTATTGATGTTTTTTTGATATGTTTGACTATGGATGTGCTATTTTTATACCATTCATGGTTTATGATTAAAGAATTGACATTTCTTATTCTGTTTGTAATAAGAATGTTTATGATATGTTTAAACCTTTTAATAAGAGGATTGTGTTGGACTTAGTAAGTGATGGGTGGAGCCCGCTACAGCTCCTAGATGCATCGGTAGGTCGCATGAGACAACTAGACATGGAATTGGCTGAGGACATTTCCCAATTTTCATATATGGTTTTGGCTGAGGCCTTAATCATTTTTAGACGTCTTGGCCAAGTCCTTGAAAAAATGTTTTAGAAGGTCTGACATTATACATTTCCATATTATGAAAATAATATTGATGGTTCATGTGGTTATTGGACTAGTAGAGTACCAATGATTATATTTTATTATGGAATTATTAACAAATCTCATATTCCTTCCATAAAATTATTCTTTTTTATTATTGGTATAGGAATGTGGTTTCAATTATTCATCTTGCTTAATATTTATGTTATCTTTTGTTGTATTTCTTACCCTTACTGAGCATTTGAGCTCACCCCTTTCTTATGTTTCATTTTCCCTAGATATGAAGAATTTATTTATGAGTGACTTTCAGGCATTATTTAGGAGGCTTGGATGTTTCCAATGGAATAAATTTGTGGTGTATTTCTTTTCAAGTTATAAAGTTGAACTTATGTATGAATATTGTTTCCAATAATACTAAACTGATCGGTCTTTTGAGACATGATTTCTTTGTGATCATGCCAATATTATGTAATAATGCATCAACTATGGGTAACTGGGGTTGGGGCATTACAGTTGGTATCAAAGGAGGTTTAGTACAAAACTTGGAAGCTAGATTTAGATAAAATATGATTAGATCACATAGACCAAAGATGGACTTTGAGGATTAGTATAGAAGAACTTCCTAGAATTTTGGTATTGTAGAGATTTTTTGAGTTTTTTGAGAAATAAATCCATGTATGGATATGAGAAGGTAGAGGTGGCTCTGGAACAGATGTGCCTAGGGGTAATACCCGAAAACACCGCATTGAGCTTGACTCGAATGGGAACTGGTGCACGACAACGGGCCTTGCTGCACTCTTGGTTATGACACTCTCAGGGGATATGCTTAGAATAATTCTCATTTTTTTTACAAACCATTATGAAGGTTTTATGAGTATATACATTCTCAAAGAAATTTTTTTATGATTATGGATTATATCCCTAAACTGTTAAATTTATGTTAAGTGTTTTACAAGTTTGGAATTATGTATTTCGATTCATAAACTGATCTAGTTTATGCCATTGTTTAGAAATTGTGCCCAATGGAAGGAATGGAAACTGTATCAATGCATGCACTCCATGTAGGGATTCCCCTCCTGCTCAAGATAATTATATTGGAGCTGGTGATTCAACTAGTGCTGATCAGTTTATCACCATACTGGGACAACTCACTCAGGTTATAAATAATAACATTACCCATATGGACCACCCAGATTCACTATGTGGAGGATCAATGTTAGATCGCATCATGAGGAATAAACCACCAACATTAAAGGGGATTACAAATCCATTAATGGATGAGAAATGGATAAATTCCTTAGAGAAAATATTATACACCTTGGGAAGTAGAAAAAGGAAAAAAGTTGTCATGGCAGTTTACCGCCTCACTAGAGATCCTGATCAATGGTGGTCATTGATTCAAAACATGAATGAAGATGATTATGTAGAAAATATGGAATGGAGGGAGTTTAAAGAAATTTTCTTAGAAAAATACTTTCCTCATAACCATTGAGCAGATATGGAAAGACAATTTCTAAGTCTGAGGAAAAAGGAGGATGAGAAGGTCGCAAAGTATCAATCTAACTTTACAAGGTTAGAGAGGCATGCATAAGATTATATACGTAACCCAACAAGTAAGATTGATCTTTTATTTGATGGGTTAAAACCATTTCTCTGTCAAGCATTAGTATCATAATCCTTCTCATCATACGAAGATATTGTCTCATGTGCAATCAAGATAGAAAAGGAATTCTCTAAATCTTATGACTTTAAATCAATGTAAGAGAAGAAGAGATCTACTCAACACTCTGGGAAACGAAATAAGGAAACAGGGAAGAAGGGAAGAATTGAATTTCCTCCTTGTGATAATTATAGAAGTAATCACCCTAGTGCCTGTCTAAAAGGAAAATGTGTATGCTATAAATGTCGACAGAAAGGCCATCTAGCTGGTGATTGTAAGGGAAAGAAAGATTCTACCAATTTTCAATGCTAAAATTGCATGGAGATTGGACATTATGAAAATAAATGACCTAAGAATTGGGGAAACATACCTCAGAAGAGGCCAAGGGATCAAGTCCAAGCTTATGTTATCACTGCTCCTGAGGTAAAACCTCCAAAAGACATGGTGGGAAGTAATTTAATGGTTTACTCAACTTTAAAAAATGATTTATTCGATTCTGTATCATCACATTGTTTCATATCTTCCCAGTTTTCTAAGAAAACTAGATATTTCCAATTTTATTTCACAAGGTATTTTTCAGTAAAAACTCTTAAGGGAAGTATCATTGCAACAATGTTTTGTGAATCAGTCCCCATTAGAGCACATAAATGTTATTTATCTGCTGATCTCATCATCATATCCATTATTTTATTTGATATAATCCTCTGTATGGATTGTCTTTCGAACCATGATGCGAAGATTTATTGTAAGAAAAAGGACGTTATGATTTTTTATTATGATGATAAAGAACACCTTATCTTTATAGCAGAATCTTCACCGCCTAATTCTTATCTAGATCCACCCCCAGTAGCTCAACTAAATTCAATTATTGGGGAGGAAGAGAATGAAATAACTATGGGTGAGGAAAGGAATTTTCAAATAGAGGATGTCCCTATTGTGAAATAATATGTAGATTTGTTTCCAGAAGATTTACCAGGACATCCTCCAAAACGAGAAATTGAGTTTTCCATTGATTTAATTCATGGTTCAAGCCAATATCGAAGACCCCTTATAGAATGATTACTGTGAAATTAGTTTAACTAAAGAAAAAACTAGAGAAATTGAGTAATAAGGGATTTATTCGCCCTAGTGTTTCTCCATGGGGTTCCCTTATCTTTTTTGTAAAGAAGAAAGATGGATCTATGAGGTTATGTATCGACTACAGGGAAATCAACGCTATAACAATAAAGAACAAGTATCCCCTACCCTGCATTGATGATTTATTTGACCAACTGCATAGAGCTCAATACTTAATATTGAGCTTATATCTGGATACTATCAGTTGTGTGTGAATAATGAAGACATTCTGAAGACAGCATTTCGAACCAGGTACGGGCATTACGAGTTTACAATAATGCCTTTTGGGCAGACTAATGCACCCTCTGTCTTCATGGATCTAATGAACAGAGTTTTCCAGGAATATTGTGATGAATTATTATTGGTATTAATTGATGATATCTTGGTATACTCCAAAAGCTATGAAGATCATGAAAATAACTTGCGCATTATATTGAAGACTCTGAGAAGACATGAATTATATGGGAAGTTTAGAAAGTGTGAATTCTAGCTTCAGGAGATTTCTTTTCTTGGCCATATTGTCTCTAAGGATGGAATCTCTCTTGAGCCTTCAATGACAAGATCAATCCAAGAATGGCCATCACCAACGAGTATAACCAAGGTACACAGTTTTATTGGTTTAGCAGGTTATTATCGACGTTTCATCCAGAATTTTTCCATGTTGTCTAACCCATTATCCAAGATCACACGTAAAGGGGTTAAATTTTTTTGGACAAAGGAGTGTGAATAATTTTTTGAATAATTGATGAAAATATTAGTCAATTCTCCTATATTGACTCTACCTTCGGGGAATTATGGGTTTTTTATTTATAGTGATGCTTCAAATAAAGGACTTGGTTGTGTCCTTATGCACAATGATATAGATATTGCCTATGCATCATGACAACTGAAAATTCATGATCAAAACTGTCCTACTCATGATCTTGAGTTAGTTTTTGTAATCTTTTCTTTAAAGACATGGATACATTATCTCTATGGTGAAAAATGTGAGATATATACCGATCAGAAGAGTTTGAAGTATATTTTCTCATAGAAAGAACTCAACATGAGGAAAAGGAGGTGGATTGAACTACCCAAGGATTATGATTGCATGATACACTACCACCTGGGGAAGAAGAATAAGGTGGCAGATGCTTTAAGCAGAAAGGATCACTGAGTTTTGAACAAGATGAGAGCTGAGAGGGATTCTATTTTCATGGATCTAATAATAATGGATATGGGAATCACCATGGAAGGTGAAACATCAATACTTTTTCAAATGGTTTCTAAACCATCTTTACTAGAAAGGATAAAGAGTTCTCAAACCAATGATTAAGAGTTTCAAAAAAATATTAAAGATGTGAATGATGGGAGATTGAGTGACTTTGTATATGAAGATGGAATTTTGAAATTTGTGAAGAGACTTTCTGTTTCCAATATACCTGATCTAAAAAGGGAATTGTTGGATGATGTTTATAGTTCCAATTTCTCTATAAACCCTGGGAGCAACATGATTTATAGTTATTTGAAAGAACATTTTTGGTGGGACAACAGGAAGAGGAAGATTGCTGATTTTTTGTCAAGTTGTATGGTTTGTCAACAAGTGAATGCTGGAAGGAAATAGCCTGGAGTAGTCATGAAACCTCTTCCCATAACTGAGTGGAAATGGGATAATATCACAATTGACTTTTTCATGGGACTACCAAATACTCCTATAAGGAACGATGAAATATGGGTCATTGTTTATTGTCTTACCAAATCAGCACATTTTCTTGCTATAAGAGAAGATCTACCACTTGAACGTATAGCAAGGATACATATGAATGAAGTTGTGAGACTTCATGGAGTACCCCTATCAATTGTATCTCATCGTGATCCACATTTTACATGAATATTTTGGAAGAGTCTTCAGAAAGCTCAAGATACTGAACTTCATTTGAGCACTACTTACCACCCCCAAACTGATGGACAATCAGAACAGACTATTTAAACCTTAGAAGACATGTTGGGATCATGTTCACTTAACTTTCATGGTATGTGGGATAAATATTTACCTCTGGTGGACTTTTCCTATAAAAATATCTTCCATTCAAGTATTTGGATGGCACCATATGAAGCATTATATGGAAAGAGATGTCGCACACCAACCTGTTGGGAAGATGTTGGTGAAAGAAAACTTGTAGGCTCAAAAGTAGTGGAGGAAATGATGGAAAAGGTAATGGTAATCCAAAACCACATTAAAGAAACTCAATGTAGGCAGAAGATCTATACTGATAACTGAAGAAAGGATTTGGAATTTCAGGTAGGAGATCATTTTTCTTGAAGTTATCTCTATGGAAGGGAGTTATACCTTTTGGTAAGAAAGGTAAATTGAGTCCCATGTACATAGGACCTTTCAAAATTCTAGAACAAATTGGGGTTGTATCTTACCATTTGAAAATGCCACCAAGTCTCTCCAAAGTTCATGATGTATTCCACGTATCACTGTTGAGAAAATACATGCCTGAACCAACATATGTACTTACCTATGAGGAATTAGAATGGGAACCCGATTTGTCTTATTGTGAATAGCCAGTCAAGATTCTTGATATAAGAGAACAAGTGCTGAAAACCCAGACGACTCGACTGGTGAATGTTCTATGGAGAAACCATTAGATGGATTAGGCGACGTGGGAAACCGAGCAACGTATGATGAAGAACCACCTGAGTCTTTTATGCGGTAATATTCTAGAAATTTCGAGGATGAAATTATTTGGAGTGGAGAATGTAACACCCCAATATTCCACGATATTCTTCTCTTTGAATAATAGAGTAGCGTGTGTCGTATGCAACTTCGAGTTCTAACACACACCACAACCAATCAAACTAACCGTTATGAATAGTAATACCCAATTTTTAAAATTTTATGAATTTTATCTTTCAAAATGGACTTCATTTTTGGATTCGGAATATCAGAATAATCCTAGGGTGAATTTTTGGTATTTTCTGAAAACTTTCAATTTTTGAAGAATAGTGAAAAAACACTGAGTTATAGTTTAAAACCGAATTTTTATTTAAATAATTATTTATTTTATTTAAATTTATTTTAGTTAAAAATACATACATAATACCTATATAAGTTCAATGTAATTCATTGGAGTCAGTTTATAATAATTTCATATATATAAAAATTTTATTGAACTTTTCACCGTCTTTTACCAATCTCCTAGGAGAATTTGAAAATTCACATAAAACATAATTTTACCGCTTCTGTGAGTGGAATTTCTAAAATCCGAGAGACACGGTTAATATCAAGGATTAATATTTGGTTCAATAAGATAAAAATAATTTTTTGTGAATAGTAACTTTTTACTATTATTTACCACGGTTAAAAGTAAATAGGGTAATTAAGAGTAAAAATGATATTATTATTACCCTAACACATGTCCTAAATCTATTGGATAAGTATAATTCGAACCAAAACAACCTTAGGAATAAAATATGAACCTTTTTGGTCCACGTGGATTAGATTAGGACATTTGTTATTATTTAATTCAAAGAAGAGTTAAAAGAGTTAAAGTCAAAGTTTAATAAGTAAAACATTTTTCATATAAGGTTATACATAAGATAAATTCGATTATAAATATTTATTAGAAAGATAAAAATATTTCCTATATAATGGTATTTTATTTATAATTTTTAGATATTAACTAATTTAATTTACTTATGACACAATGGTGATGTAGTAATTACCTAATTAATGAAATATTAAAATAATTGATAATATAAATATCCAAATAAATGTAATTTGAGACATTTTATAAATTCCACTAATTTTCTAGGATAGTATGAAATGTTATTATTGAATAAAAGAATTTATTTAGAATTAATAAAGTTGTTAGAACTTTAACAAAAATCAATTATCAAATACTGTCAAAAATGATATAAAAGAGTATTTAAATCAAATATTATATTATTAATTGATATTCAATTCCTAAAAATCTAAGGTTCTACAAAAGTACTTATTTAATGATATTTGTATCATTAATTAACCACTTGGGGTTCTCTCGAATGTATATTGTATGTTTATTAACCATATAATATAAAAATACAAAGAGACATGGTAAATGTCAAGCTATTTAACAAAGAGTTAAATATAAATTATAAGGTAAATATAGTAACCCAAACCTGTCTAAAATCTATTTTTTAAATGTATTTCAACCCATACCCACCATATACTCGAAATAAGACACTTTTGAGCCATTATAAACCGAATATAAATTTATTATAAAATAATATTTTATGTTTTTCCTAAGGTGCACCTCACCTCTCTTATAAAAGGGCACTCCCCCTTCTCTCAAATTCTTACCTTCAAAGAGTTTTGATTCGGCCAAAAACTACCCAAATATCCTCTAAACTTCTCTAAATTAATCCTAGAGGCATTAATTTAGTAAAAAGCCAACTTAAGAATCCCTTTTGATCAAATCAAAAGGAAGAACCCGAAGAAGAGGTAATGGTTTCACCACCCTCTTTCAAGTTCCTTTCTTTTTCCACTACTTCTTTCTTGGTTATATCCATTATAATATAATAACTCCAGTATCTAATATATACTTTGATGTTATTATAAATATGGTTCAACAATATTCAGTATTCTATCCATCCATTGGATGATATGTCACCAAACGGGTGTACGTACGGCTTACCGTCTCCACGTCGTGGTGTAATTGTTATTCAATACATTATTATATGGATGGGTATAATAATGATGTGTAATTCATGTAAATAATAAATATAACATAATAATGATTCTTTATATATGATACACCATCCAATTATATATTATTTTAATATCAAATTAATGATATTGTCGCTTGTGCGTACGTACGGACTACCATCTCCACGAACGCGATAAGATTCATTCCTCATCGTATCCATTCAAGACTAATTTTCATTTGATGATTAAAAATAATGTTTAAGGACTTGATATCATTCTGGATATGAATAATATACAACCTATGGATAAAAATCATGGCTTATGTAAAAAAACATATAAAATAAAATGAGTAAGTGAACACCCGAAACAACGATAATACTAAAATATTATTAACAAATAAATATTAAAAGATCACATATGATATCATAATTATGTATATGATTCTTGTATAATTTAATGAAAATGATTTAAATATTATACAGGAGGTTAACCTACCCTCTACCAAGGAAAATTACAAGGTAATGGTTTATTTCACAATCTCTTCATTATCTAAGGTTGTTTATACGTAATTATCTACTGGGACCTCTTTATCATCCACATCCATGTTTCTTAAAAATGCAATTGAAATAATTATTACTATTTTATAGACTATGGGTTAATGTCATTTATACCATTGTTTTACTTTTTATAAGAAGTTTATAAAGAAATATTTTATTTCATTTTCCAAACAAGGTCCTTTTTAACCTTTTCGACATAATTAAGGTAAGAATTTTTTTTAACATATACGGTGGGTGCGTCTATTTTCAACCGTTATAAAATCTTAGAAGCTTCCCTTATAATCTTATAAGGATATTTTCAAAGTAAATGTTTTATTTTATAATTATGTGACTTTTAAATGACTTCAAAATAGAAAGAGATATTTCTCTCAAATAGATTTTATCTCATCTATGTCAACATCCTTAGATGGATTTTCAGTTTATTAAAAGTTGATTTATGATGATACAAAACTTCCATATTGTATTGAAGGTTTTGTGATATGTTTGACTTTTGATATTCTATTTTTATACCATTCATGGTTTATGATTAAAGTATTGACATTTTGTATGCTGGTTTTAATATGAATGTTTATGATATGTTTAAACCTTTTCATATGAGAAATGTATTGGACTTAGTAAGTGACGGGTGGAGCCCGCTATAGCTCCTCGATGCATTGGTAGGTATCATAAGAAAACTTGATGTGTAATTGGCTGAGGCCCTTTCCCAATTTTGATATATGGTTTTGACGAAGGCCTTGATAATTTTTAGACGTCTTGGTCGAGGCCTTGGAAAAATGTTTCTGAATGTCCAGCAGTATACATTTCCTCATTATGAAAATAATATTGATGGTTCATGTCGTCATTCGACTAGTAGAATACCAATGATTATGTTTTATTATGGCATTATTTACTTATCTCATATTCCTTCCATAAAAGTATTCATGTTTATTATTGGTAAAGGCATGTGGTTTCAATTATTCATCATGCTTAAAATTTATGTTATCTTCCGCTGTATTTTATACCCTTACTGAGCATTTGAGCTCACCCATTTGTTATGTTTCATTTTCCCACGATATAAAGATGTTACTTATTAGTGACTTGAAGTCATTATTTAGGATTCTTGGATGTTTCCAATGGAATAAATTCGTGCTGTATTTCTTTTCATGTTGTAAAGTTGAACTTATGTATGAATCTTGTTTCCAATAATACTAAACTGATCAGTCTTTCGAGACATGATTTCCTTGTGATCATTCCAATGTCATGTAATAATGCACCGACTCTGGGTAACTGGGGTTGGGGCGTTACATGTAGGTTGATGGATTACTTGTCAAATATATGGGATTTTCATTAGATCTAGATACATTATACATGGGGATAGGTATATTTTCCCTAACATGTTATTCTTATTCCCATATAACATGGGATGGGTTATAAGGTATCCAAAAATAGTACAACTTTTAATTATATATAGATTTATGGTTATGTTTATTTTAGGTTTGAGAATACAACTTTTTTATATTTAAATATAAATAAGAAAAAATATACTGGAATACACGATTTATATCCATGATATGTTGTGACATCATTAATGATTCCATACTATGAATTTTGTGCTCAATTTCATCATGGATACATCAAACGACAAGACACCTCTCTATAACTACATTTTATGTGTATAAATTGGAATCAATATCTATATGATAATTATAATTTTATTCCCATGAGGTCACTGGATTGGGATTCATTCCTAACATTGATTTTGGAATTTGGATATGGTTGAAGGAATTATATCTATCAATACTTCATTTTCACTAGAGACACAAATTTTGAAACGCATTTTGATAATGAATTATCATTTATTACTTAGTATATTTTGGGTATTATAATGTATTTTTGTTTAAAATCAATTAATGATTGAATTATTTTTTTTCTTTGACCCAATTCACCATTGAGCTTTTTAGTTTTGTTATATTTTAATGGAATATTATGATATATCTAACATATGGATGGGTCACTATAGATAACCATTAGGATCTAAGAATAAATTCAAAAACAAATAAAACTGTATAAATCATTATCCAATATTTAGTTTTTCAATGTCGTTCTAGTTAGTAGCCCTTTGTAACTGGGGAGTTCCCCTAGGTTATTTTCCCACAAGATTTTAGTGATTTATGAGTATTCATGTCATAGATGATAAATATAAAAATTATTATCTTTTCATTTATTTTAAAAAAATAATTTTGAGTTTAATATTTTTTAGAGTAATAATATTATTAACTTTTTAAATGATAACAATATAGCTATTTTTCTTAAAATACAAAACTTTCTTAATTTTTCCAGGATGAATTTTAGTTCTTTAAGAAAGAAATAAATGTATATTTTCCGAATAATGAGCATGATATATTTTTTAAAATTATTATTGTCATGTTATTAAACATAAGTTAAAATTTGAAAAAAAAATATCCAAATTACCCACTTGATAATATAGGTTCAATTCTTCGGCGGGATAGAGACCATGTGTAATAAGTGTGATGTAGGGGAAGATCCATCAAAAAATCGTTTAAAAACACTTATTTTAATGGGGTAACATAGATTACCCTATAACATCAAGAATGCAATGCCATTAAAATATTATAAATTGAATAAAATTAACTATAATAATTATATATATATATTATAAATTTTCCTATTTATATTATATATATATATATATATTGATTTCAATTTTTTTTACTAATATTTGTATGACCATTACCATAAACATTATTAAGAATAATGTTTATTTTTTTTAAAGGTTTGTATATTTTCATAGCCATTGTATGTATTAATTATATTATTTGATTGTTTAATAAAAATATAAGTATATTATTATTATACCTTATAAATATTAATGTTTTTTATATATTACAATAATATTAGATAATAATTTGAACTGTTTTATTTCTATGAATTTATATTTTGTATTATCATAAAAAAATATATATATATATATTAGTATATATATTTTGACACTTACATTCTGTCAATATATATATATATATACTTTCATACATACATACATATATAAATATAATTCTTAAAGATATGATTATTTTTTTATTTATTCAAATACATATTTTATGTATATATACACACTGATACTTTCACATAAAAAATCTTTCAATAATGAACTAAAATTCATTATAAATTTTATATATAAATACACATTGTTATGTGTATATAGTTTTTGGTTGTTTATTTTTCAGATAACATATATTTAATAATTATGAAAATATTTATTGTAAGAAAAACATATATATATTATAATTATCATTACATTTATATATTTTCTTAATTTTGTAATGTTATTAATTATTTATATTAAATTATTATAGTGGATATTTTTAGTGTCAAATTTACACAAATAGTTTTACACTACATAATTTATAGTATATGATTTAAAATGTGAAATTTCTAATGTAAAATTTATTCCTTATGTATAACTATATTCATATTTATGAGCATATATATGTATGTGTATACTTATAGTAAATTTAGTTTCTATATCAACACATATAGTTATACTAATATAGACTTTCATGAAATTTTATTTGTAAATATTTTATATATGTTTGTATGCATCCATATGTGTACCTATATTATTATGTACCTATATGTATATATGTTTATTTCAAAATAATTAAAATATTTTTTAGGTATGCACTTATATTAATAGATATGTATATATATATAAAATAAAACATATATTAGTATATAGCTATGTTCCTATGTATGTGTCCTCATAAATATATCTTTATGTATATGTGTGTGTGTGTGGGTATGTTTTTATATATATTTATAAATATATATATATATATGCACATGTAATTTTTTGTTTATATATATATATATTAATGTAAATATGTTTTTGTATATTTATATAAAACATTAATTTTTTTAGTGATAGACTATTTGTGATGGATTCCCATCTTAACATGTTATTTGTGACAAGGACCCAGTGTAAATAGAAAATTAGGAAAATATAATAAAATTTATTTTTATTTTATATGGATGATCATAATAAATATGTGGCTCATACTATAACACAAAGATAGTTTAATAGATTATTATGTTTTATAGCTTACATGACATGCATTAAAGACCATAAATGAACATTGGAATATTATTATTTAAAAATTATTATTATAAAATATATTTTGAATTCAAATATATTATTAGTAGTAACCGAATTAGGAAATATATATCATGTTTCTCTAAAATAAAATTTTATGTTTTAATTCAATGTAATTAAGAACTCAATTTTCTCTAAATCCATTTAATTCTTTAAAAATACATTTTCTTTTTAAGTAGTTTAGATTTATTTTTTTAGTGAATAGAATAAATAAATAATTAATCATTTAAGAATTTAATTTCATAAATAGTGTATGATTTTTGAAATCAAAATATCAATAAATTTTATTATTTGTCTCAAAATATTTATTTTACATTGACTAGTGGAAAATATATTTTTTTTTTAAAACTATCCCTTAATTTAGTTGAAAAACACAATTATGATTTGAATTTCACCAAAAACTAGCATAATTATCCATTATTTATAATAAATCTAAACAATTACATTTGATTCATCTTTATTCTTGCTATTGTAGTAAGTTTATTTTGAGGCTTAAAAATAATTTTTTTTAAAAACCATTTTCAATGCATTGAATGAATTTATATTAAAATTGATTTACAACACACTATAAATTGAATCAAGAGATATTGATTCCATACTCTTAACCATAGGTAATTTTTTTTAAATATATTAGATTTTTTTTGTTTATAACGAATAGTAAGCATGGTAAATATGTTTCACCTTATTACAGGTAAATCATATAATTATAGATAAAAAATGTGATAAGGATTTAATAATCCATATAAAATTTTACATAAAGATTTCTTTTTTTTATCAAAAACATCTTCAATTAATTGAATTAATGGAAATTTGTATATATTTTTCTCTTTAATTTTTTTTTATATTAATTTATATAAAGGAAAATTCAATACTATCACTCTCTTTTATTTTATTTCCCCTAAATTTTTTCGTTGGGATATGAATAGGATATGAATGAATATTAAATTTTATTCTGAAAATGTGTTTTTATGGGATTTTTTTTTAATTTTTAGTGATGGTATAAATACTTTATATACCAGAATGACACAGACACAGTTCTTGTACAAATTTGTCAAAAATTCAATGTAAATTCTTTTAAAAATATAAAATGTAATATTTTATTAATGAATTATGTGGTGAAAATATTTTCATTTTGAATAATAAATTTTAACTAAATGTGAAAGTGTTTATTTTATAATTTCATTCATTTTATTATTGTTTCATATTCAAAATATGTGAATAGTTCATTAAATTTCTATAAATGTATTTTATGTTATATATTATATTATTAAAAGATTTAAATATCATAAAAATATTGAAATATTACAAGGGGTATGGAATATCCTCAAAAATTACATTGTTTGATCATTTATGAGGGAAGTTATACATGAGAAGTAAATTTACAATCTTTTAGTATTGAAAAAGTTGCTACCATATTTATTAAAAAAATTAACAAAGGGGTTAGACCAAATTAAAACATTTAAGTGAAACATTCAATGGAAAAAAATTTATTCGATGAAATATTGTATTTCTTAATCAATCCAAGAATAAAAAATTGCATCTTTGTTCAACATTCAGATGAATTTTTTTTTTATATTTTAATCTTTTAATTAATTCCATCTGGTTCCTTCCATTCACAATAAAATGGTCATAACCTCTCTTACATTTTTCATAGAAATATGAGCCACAAATCATAAATATTACCTAAAAAATTTATAAATATACTTCTCAATTATATATATATTCAAGTCTCTATAAAAAACCATCCATATGGCTATTAAGAAGAAATCTCAATGAGGTAACTCAAAGTTAAGGTAATAATTTTAACAAATCTCTTTCATTTCAAATATTCTGTTACCTCCTTAAGTATCATCCGAAAAATTAATATATAATGACTTAGATATGAGCAATATAATGAGAATCGATTTTGTTAATGGAATAACAAAATTCATCCCGATTTCCATAATATAGTGAATGAAATAATCATTTTTGTGTATATGTGTATTACAAACATCATGAGGTGATATATATCATATTTCATAACAACCTCATGGTGAAATTTGTGTTTCTTTATTTCATATATATATATATATTATTCATTAAAAAATATGTTTCTACAAATATAAGAAATTAACTTCCTTCTTAACCTTTCTTCCATTAAAAAATGATAATGTCTCTCTTGAATCCCTATAGAATATGGCCTCTATAAAAATATGTGATTTAGTTTTCATATCTTCCAATAATGGGTGATTCTAAAATTTAATTTTATGTCAAAAAAATCTGTATGTATTCATTAGTTTTCATTAGATTATAGAATAATTACTCCTTTCACAACTATAAACCTACAAAAGTTATTTTGTAATTATGAAGTGACAGGACACCTACTATGGAATTAACCAATTATTTGAGTAAATATTTTTTTATAACAAAATTAAATAAATAATTTAATGATAATGGAATAAATATGGAAATGGTTGTTAATCATATATATAATTATTATAAATTTATTATACAGGAATGTAATGAACGTACAAATCATGTCTTGATATGAGATATGGATTTTTCTACCTCAATTTCCATTCATTGTGTTATAATTGTACATCATTAATTATGTCTTACCATGATTTTGTGTGGAATAACCTCTAATTGTATTATTATTTATTTGAAGTTTCTTTATTATTTTTCAATAGTAAAAAATTTACTTCTTTGATGTATTCAGACATCAAACATATGATATTTATAACGATTATTCATCTATATAATGTTTCATTGAGATATATCTTATATTATTCACCTACTAAAATTTATAAGGTATATATGAATCATATTATCATGTTATATCATGAATTAATTTTTACTCATGATATTTATTGTTCCATTTAATTTATATATTTCTTGGGATATTGATTTAACTATAATAAATGTTAAAATGGGTTACATGGTATCAATTTCAATTCCTTTATAAATAACTCGTGTGATACACAATAATTATTATTTTTAGGGTTTAATTGAGTCCCCGTGAATGAGTTTTAATATTTTAATTGAATTAAATTATTATATTTATAGAATAATATATTTTCCCTTCATTCAATGGTTTTTTATTCAAGTATTACACATGTTTAAAGGGTATGTCATAATAAACATCCTTATTTGAGACATGGTTTTATTGATTCACCTCTATTAATTTATATTGTATATAAACTGAATCATTACATAAAATAACATTTTTTTGTTTATAATCATATTATTTTATCTTCATTAGTATTTCCATTTATTCAAATGGTTTTTTAATTTCATAATTGGTTTTTGAACATTTCTTTAAAGGTTGTAATTTCTTTAAACCAAAAACATCGCCTTATTCTTTATCATATATAAATAATGGTATTTTTTAAACATCATTGATTTTTGATGTTCAATTTATTGTATAATTGACCATTTTTTAATTATTTGTTTAAAGGAAAAGAATTAATTTTATAGAGACGTGTACCTTTTGACAAGATTTTATGATGTTTGAAAAGAAATTTTATTACTATCATTTATGAAATAAAAATATTTTCTCACCATGATGAATCTTCATTGATTCAAAGATTAATTTATATTTATGAATGGTTATTTTCAATTAATATTTTTTTCAAAATATTTTTTAATTTTTGATGTTATAATGTTACTAAAATAAAATGACATTTTACCTCATTTTATAAGAATCATTTTAAATTTTATTTTACTATATTTTAATAAAAGTGGTCATAAATTAATTATTACTATGAAATACTAAAGTTATGATCTTTTTAAACCACTCACTTCATTTATATTAATTATTTATGATTATGTTTTAAAATAATTTTTAGTAATCCATTTTCTTAAAACATATTTTCATAGTTTTGATGAAATCCAATCATCCATGTTTATTTTTTTAAAGAACCTGAAATTTCAATGAAATTTTTTTCTTAATTTCTTTGGAATTTTCTGAGTCTGCAGCTTCTGACGGCACCTGATACCGAGGCCTGGTGTGCCCGGAATCAAGTTCCGAAGTTTATCTCGGGTACATTCACTGAACGAATGAGCGGGTTTTTTTTCTAACCTTTGAACCGGTGCTCGGAATCGAAATCTGAGGGCACCGATGGAACCGCAGTACCGGTAATTTATTAGGAAGACCTTTTCCGAAGGTGCGTTTTCTTGGGAGGAGTTGTTTAAAATTTTGAGGTGTAAGTGAAGAATAAAATAAAATTTGTAATCCAATTTTATTTTTTCATTCTAGGTAGTTCCATCCTTTGTGTGGAAGTTGGGTTGGTAACTTCCCTTGGGAGAATAAATGAGAGGTTGGGCCCACATGAGCCCCCACTTTTTCACATTCTCCAAAACCCCTTGAAACTCCTCCTTAATGTTGTGACTTTTCCTTCTCTCTTTTAATTAATGCCAACACACTCTCTACTCAATTAATTGAACACATTAATTAATTGATTTAGTTTTTAATTTTAAAAGTGTTGTCATGTGTGAATAAATTAAGACAAAGTCTTAATTTATTTTGGTTGATGGGTTGTGTGGGGAAATGGGGAGATAGAACTTGTCTTCTTCATTGGAGAATGTGAAGAACGTCAAGAAACTGATGAAGAACTCCGTCACCACAAGGAGAAAATGACGTGTCGTTCGTCGTCCCTCTCCGTAGCCGGTAAGAGACGCCTTCGTCGAAGAACGACGACATGCCGCATCCTTCATCGAGCGAACGCCATCGAAGCTTACGGAGCCTCAATCTGCGACGCCGTCTTCCGTGATGTCGTCTTCCATGACGTTCGACTTCCATAACTCGACGACGTGCGACGTCAATTTCGAGGTAGGGGTTTGGTTTATTTTATTTTATGTGGATTATATCCCCGGCCTTGATTAATTTTTTGATAGTAATTTGAGCCGCCTGTTATCGTAATAACGATAGGAGGTCAGACCGCACGAACACGGCCAACCCTCCTATCCCTTTGTTGGATGTACTTGTTGCGGCACGAGCAAAGGCGGCGCGGTGCAAGGGCACCGCGCGGAAACAAGAAAGAATGCGACGAAGAAAAGCGGTGCCGTCTCACCGCACCGTTGAGGCTGAATGAAACCGCGGCTGGAGTCGGGGCCGCAGAGGCGATTCGAAGACTCTGCTGGTTGATCGTTGTGCGCGGATTGACAAGCGTTGACAAACGGGGCCGTAAAGTCAATTAGAAGACTTCGCAGTGAAGAGCTGGTCCCGGGAGGACTGCCGGCAAAGACCGAGGAAAAAACGGACCATTGGAGCACGTCCGGTGGTCCGCGGAAGGGCCTGCCGGTGCACCACGCTACCACTCGGAGGTGGCGGCTGGCACCAGCCGGCTTCCAGGAGGCGGCGGCGCCCGGCGCGCCGCATGTACGGTCCACCGCAGCTGAAGTCACTGCGACAGGTGCTGGTCCCGCGGCCGCACGGGACAAGGGCGGAGACCGGGGGTTGTAACCCCCGGCTAGAAGCGAGAGCGGCCCCCACGTGGGGGGGGGGGGGGGGGCGGTTGTCAATTAGGGGGGCAGCGCGCCCCCCCTTCCGCTCAGCTCAGCAAACCGAGCTGACCACGCGGGTCGCCCGAGCGCGCCAGGCCGCCGGGTCGCCCAGGCCACGCCCTATGGGGCCGGACCCAGACCTGGGTCAGGTCGACCCGGTTCGGGCCGACCCGGGGGGTATCGGGCCGGTTCGGACCGGGCCCGAACCCCCTAATTTCGGACAAATCCGTCTAAACGTCCATAACATGGGCTACAGACCTCCGATCGACACACCGTCAGTTGTGATGCGATCCATGGATCGAGAAGGTCATTTAGGTATATTACACTCAAGTTTTTGGAGAACTTTGGGTACGTCCAGGTTGGTTTGAACCCAAAATCAATCGGGCCCTCGGAGCGGAAACACCTATAACATGAGCTCCGGACGTCCGATTGACGTGACGTCGACATTGTTGGATTCATCCTGATGAGACAAAACTTTTGGAATACATATCCTGAGGTTTGGGCGCATTTGGATAGTGTTCGGGTTGGATTGAACCTGAAATCCAACCAGGCCCCTAGAACGGAAAAGCTGATAACTTTCAGACCGGACGTCCGTTTGACGAACCGTCAGCGGCGTTGGTGATCACGTTGAGAAACGGTACTTATGTGTATACCCTATGAGAGTTCGGGGTATAGTTGAGATATGTCCAGGATGGTTCGCACACGAAACCAACCGGGCCCCTAGGATGAAAATGCTAATAACTCACAGACCGGGCGCCCGATTGACGTGTCGTCTGTTGTGTTGAGACCCCTATGACGAGGCGGTCCATTGAGATACTTCTTTGTGGGAGTTTTTGATACTTGGAGTATCGACCTGTATCTCTTGGAGGCACCCTCTCGGAGACGAGCATACGGAGTACGGAGACCGTGTACCCGACTGAGACCTGACGACTGCTTGACCAACTCGACTTGGAGTGAGTCGACTAGCCCAGTGGACGGAGCACTACTTTTTTTGCGTGTAGACCCATGGTGGACGGAGCACTACTTTCTTTGCGTGCAGACCCATGGTACTCGACCGGAGAGTACCTCTACAGGCTATTATGGGGGGATGCACTACTGTGTATGGGTGGTAGACCCCGGCAGGAATCACTACTGTGTTTGGGTGGCTGACCCGTGGTACTCGACGGGAGGAGTACCTCTGCAGTCTTAGGTCAGTGAGCAGTACCTTAGAGTCGTGATAGGATCATTGTACTCGACAGAGATGGGGCTCTTCAGAGTAACGGTTTTGATAATGAAAATCCTGGTTTCAACTGAGTCTATGACCTTTGTGTTTACCTCATGATTGAGATGGGTCACTTGATAACTTAGGTATATGTATGGGCATATACCTAGGTAGTGGTTATTCGTTGATTTCATAACCTTTGTGTTTCCTCGTGATTGAGATGGTTTACTTGATAACTTAGGTATAAGTATGGTCTTATACCTAAGTAAGGGTTATCTGTTGAGATCCTTCTTTGTGGTTATCCTTGTTTGATTTAGTGAGACATTGAGGGTCTCGGGGTCCCTACTGAGTATCGTATACTCACCCCTGCACGGGCTATGCCCCCACCTCGTTGTGTTGGTTACAGACGACGGGCAGCGCTAACGGAGGTCGAGTATTCGAGGACTGGACGGTACTCGGTGGTGGATTCACGATGAGACGATACTCGGAGGAGGTTGACGGGCGAGAGCGTTGTGGAGGATATCTTTACCTACCCTTCACGTAGGATTCATGGTGGGCGATCCATAAGATGTGCTATCTGTACCTACCCTTTAGGTAGGATCCGAGGTGGACGACCCAGGAGCTTCTTCTTTTCTTCCAGCTGTTTGTCTTTTCCGTTGTACTTCCTTTCAGTTGTAGCTGTACTTTTCAGTTGGGTTTGTATTCTCGCACTTTTACTTTTCATCACATTATTTTTTACTTAGTGTATTACTTCCGCTTGTAATCTGTGGTGTTTTGTTTACTTTTATAAAGGCACTACCTTCCCAATTATCGGGATTTTCGCCTTTGGTGCTAGTCGCCAGCCCCTGGCCTATGGAAGGCGGGCTTGGGGTAGTCACGGCACGGGCCCTGAGTATGGGATGTGACAAATTGGTATCATAGGAGTCGGTTCTACCGCAGAACTTATAACTCTGATATTCCCTTTCTGTGAAGTAATAGTTTTAATGGTACCGAGAGTGGTTTTCAGTTCAGGGAGTCCAGTGTTCGTGCGGCGGCCGACGTATCCGTACAACAGGACCCTGACTACTGATTTCCGACTTTGTGCACAAAAACACTTATTGTGTGTGTGTTTCCAAGAGTTTTAAAGTCAGCTCACACCAGGTCACCTCACCAGGTATAAATAGTTTGACCGTGTCGCATCTGTTCAGAATGTCTCCACACAGACAGTCAGTTGGAGTTCTGAGATAGTACACGATGATGGCCCACCGAGCGATGAGGCTCTTGTGTGGGGCCCTTTTTACTATATTTTCACCCTCTGGTGGTGTACCAACAGCACCACCACCTTTTGGGCAGTAGATTCCACCAGCCATACTAGCGAACTATGCATGCTAGTAGAGCGTGTTGCACGAGTTCCAGCAGTAGAGGCCTCCGAGGTTACGAGTTGAGGCAGATTCCCAGACAGCAGAGCACTGGATGGAGGCGATTGGTAGAGTTTTACGCCTACCTGAGACATCAGTAGAGTGGATGGTGGACTTAGATGCTAGTTTTTTTTAGTTAATGACCATGAGGATGGTCCTCGTAGTGATGAGGATTCTATATATGGACTGATGCCTGAGATAGTGCCTTCGAGTAGTGTGTTAGCTATATATCACTACCTGTTGGCCATCAGTTACAACCGGCGGTACCGGTAGGTGACACATGTAGGTTTATTGCCTTACACGTGTTCCAACATCAGATACCCTCAAGTTCCAAGGTGAACCTGACTCACAGGCGGCTGGGGACTGGCATGAGGAGGTGGCTGAGAGTTTTCTAGAGCTTATACAGCTTCGGTAGGGCGACGTGTCGATAGCTGAGAATTCATCGAGGCGTACCGAACATTCCGGGTACTCGATGAATACGATTCGATCAGTGCTATAGAGCTCGGACCTCTGATCGTGCTGTGTTTAAGGACATTCGTGCCAACAACTTTTCTCTATGCATTCCTACTTATTCTAGGGTGCTAGAAAGAACCTTTGTGGTTGAGAATTCTTTTGCTGAATGGATGCAGTCAGTGAAGGTTAGCAGTGGGAAAACAGGAAACTGGCGCCAGTCTCAGAGACTTGGGCATGTAAAATGTTTCAAGTAGAGAAAATGTTAAGGACAGATATATCTGTAGAGAAACAGATGTGGAGGCAGAGCTAGGAGAGCAGCATGAGGTGGTGTACATTTCAACATATTACAACCACCCACCTTTGTTGTTCCCTCCAGGCTCAGGGAGCTAGATGGAAGGGGAAGAGAGTAGCTGCATGCGGTTAAGGAGTGTGACCCAATGGCTCTAAAAATGATTCAAGGGACAGTCTGTTTCCACTACTAGCTACCGTAGTAACATACATTAATATGAATCATTTCTTCCTTCCACGAATCTTGTCCCGGACCTAGAGTTTCCGGTAAGCTGTGGACTTGACCCTCATGTATGGATATCCCTTTGGGAGGGGACTCGATAATCACACTTACGCCGACAGTGTAGTCTGACCCATGACGCGAGAGTTTCGGTTGGAATATCTTGGTGGTAGCGTTGAGGCCTTACGACGTTGGTCTTCGTATGGATTAGATTCACAGTTCATGCTCAGATTAACTCTATTAGGAAAAAACGTTGTCGTTTATCTACAACGTTGGGATGGGGATTTCCTTGGTTGGTGAAAAGAAAAAACCCAGGAAGCACAGGATGGGATCTTGCATAGGAAGGTGTAGCTGATCACTCTGGAGTCGGCCAACTTCACCCACGTGGCAGCAAGAGTTTTGAGTTTCAGTTCTAATCAGGAAAGGGGGGCCTATTGAGTTCGAGGATGACGACCACGTCCTTATACGGGTCTCACCTCAACGAAGTTTACAGAGATGTGGCCAAGGAGACAAGTTATATCTAAGGTTCAACGGACCTTTTTAGGTCCTCAACAAGGTAGACGGGGAGGTTTACCACTTGACCTTTCCACCTCATTTTCACTGGGTGCATGAAATCATCCACGTACCTCGGCTGAGGAGATACGTGCATGATCCTTCACACATCATCGCTCTCAGGGTTTTGGACATTGATGACTGGAAAACTTCCACAGGGATCCAGTATGGGTTGAGGATCGACAGGATTAGGTCCTAAGGGGACGTTCGATTCCTCTTGTGCACTTTCGCTGGTAGCACGAAAACCCCTAGGTGAGCACATGGGAGCGGAAGGCTCAAGTGCGTGCTCAGTACCACTTTTGTTTCCCTAGTTTGTGTTATAGCTTTACAGGGACGTAAAGCCCTGAGGTGGGAGTAATTTAAAGACCCTGAAATTTCAATGAAATTTTTTTCTTCATTTCTTTGGAATTTTACAAGTCTGCAGCTTCTGACAGCACCTGATTCCGAGGCCCGGTGTGCCCGGAATCAAGTTCCGAAGTTTAGCTCGGGTATGTTTAGTGAACGAATGACCGGATTTTTTTCTAACCTTTTAACTGGTGCTCATAATCGAAATACGAGGGCACCAATGGAACAGCAGTGCCGGTAATTGCTTTGGAAGGCATTTTCCAAAAGTGCGTTTTCTCGGGAGGAGTTGTTTAAAATTTTGAGGTGTAAGTGAAGAATAAAATAAAATTTGTAATCCAATTTTATTTTTTTCTTCTAGGTAGTTTCATCCTTTGTGTGGAAGTTGGGTTGGTAACTTCTCTTGGGAGAATAAATGAGAGGTGGGGCCCACATGAGCTCCCACATTTTCACATTCCCCATAACCCCTTGAAACTCCTCCTTAATTTTGTCACTTTACCTCCTCTCTTTTAATTAATTCCAACACACTCTCTACTCAATTAATTGAACAAATTAATTAATTGATTTAGTTTTTAATTTTATAAGTTTTTTCATGTGTGAATAAATTAAGAAAAAGTCTTAATTTATTTTGGTTGATGGGTTGTGTGGTGAAATGGGAAGGTAGAACTCGTCTTCTTCATTGGAGAATGCAAAGAACGTCAAGAAACCGATGAAGAACGCCGTCACCGCAAGGAATAAATGATGTGCCGTTCTTCTTCCCTCTCCACAGCCAGTAAGAGACGCCTTCGTTGAAGAACAACGACGCACCGCATCCTTCATCGAGCGAACGCCGTCGACACTTAAGGAGCCTCGATCCGTGACACCGTCTTCTGTGACGCCGTCTTCCTCGACGTTCGGCTTCCGCAACTCGACGACGTGCGACGTCAATTTCGAGGTAGGGGGTTTGGTTTATTTTATTTTATGTGGATTATATATCCGGCCTTGATTAATTTTTTGATAGTCATTTGAGCCGCCTATTATCGTAATAACGGGAGGAGGTCGGACCGCACGAACACGGCGGACCCTCCTCGCCCTTTGTTGGTTGTACCTGTTGCGTCACGAGCAAAGGCGGCGCAGTGCAATCGCACCATGCGGAAACAAGAAAGAACGTGATGAAGAAACACGGCGCCGTCGCGCAACGCCGTTGAGGCTGAATGAAACTGCGGCCGGAGTTGGGGCCGCGGAGGTGATTCGAAGACTCCGCTGGTTGATCGTTGTGCGCGGATTGATGGGTGATGACAACCGGGCCGCAAAGTCAATTAGAAGACTTCTCAGTGAAGAGTTGGTCCCGAGAGGACCGCTGGTGAAGACTGCAGGCAAAACGAACCACCGGAGCACGTCCGGTGGTCCGCAGAAGGGCATGCCGGTGCGCCACGTCGGCGGCCGGCTTCGGTCGGCTGCCAGGAGGCGGCGGCGCCCGGCGCGCAGCCAGGAGGGTCCGCTGCGGCTGAAGCCACGGTGGGAGTCGCCGGTCCTGCGGCCGCACGGGACCAGGGAGGATACCGGGGGTTGTAACCCCCGGTTGGAAGGGAGAGTGGCCCCCACGTTGGAGGGGGGCGCGGTTGTCAATCAGGGGGGCAGCGCCCCCCCCCCCCTTCCGCTCAGCTCGGCCAGCCGAGCTGGCCACGCGGGCCACCCGAGCGCGCCAGGCTGCCCAGTCTGGGTCGGGGCCGCGCCCTTTTGGGCCGGACCCGGACACGGGTCGGGCCGACCTGGGGGGTATCGGGCCGGTTCAGACTGGGCCTGAACCCCCTAATTTCGGACAGATCCATCTAAACGTCCATAACATGGGCTATGGACCTCCGATCGATGCACCGTCAGTTGAGATATTATCCTTGGATTGAGACGGTTGTTTCTGTATATTACACTCAAGGTTTCAGAGAACTTTGGCTATGGCCGGGTTGGTTCGAACCCAAAACCAACCGGGCCCTCGGAGCAGAAATGCCTATAACTTGAGCTCCGGACATCCGGTTAATGTGCCGTCAACTTTGTTGGATTCCTCTTGATGAGACGAAACTTTTTTCATAAATCTCCTGAGGTTTGGACATAGTTGGATAGTTTCCGGGTTGGATTGAACCTGAAATCCAACTTGGCCCCTAGAACGGAAAAGCTAATAACTTTCAGACCGGAAGTCCGTTTGACGAACCGTCAGCGGCGTTGGTGATCGCGTTGAGAAACGGTCCCTATGAGAATATCCTATGAGAGTTCGGGGTAGAGTTGAGATACAGCCGGGTTGGTTCGCACCCGAAACCAACCAGGCCCCTGGGACGAAAAGGCTAATAACTCACAGACCGGGCGCCCGATTGACGCGTCGTCTGTTGTGTTGAGACCCCTATGACGAGGTGGTCCTTTGAGATACTTCTTCATGGGACTTTGTGATACTTGGAGTATCGACCAGTATCTCGTGGAGAGGACCCTCCCAGAGACGAGCGTATGGAGTACAGAGAGCGTGTAGCTGGCTGAGACCTGATGACTGCTTGACCGACTCGACTTGGAGTGAGTCGACTAGCCCAGTGGATGGAGCACTACTTTGTTTGGGTGCAGACCCATGGCGGATGGAGCACTACTGTTTTTGGGTGCAGACCCGCGGTACTCAACCGAAGAGTACCTCTGTAGGCTATTAGGGGGGATGCACTACTGTGTTTGGGTGGCAGACCCCGGCGGGAAGCACTACTGTGTTTGGGTTGCTGACCCGCGGTACTCGACAGTAGGAGTACCTCAGCAGTCTTAGGTTAGTGAGCAGTACCTCAGAGTCGTGACAGGAACACTGTACTCAACAGAGACGGGGCTCTTCAGCAATTATGGTTTCGATAATGAAAATCCTATTTTGAGATGAGTCTATGACCATTGTGTTTACCTCATGATTGAGATGGGTCACTTGAAAACTTAGGTATATGTAGGGGAATATACCTAGGTAGTGGTTATCCATTAATTTTATAACCTTTGTGTTTCCTTATGATTGAGATGGGTTACTTGATAACTTAGGTATAAGTATGAGCTTATACCTATGTAAGGGTTATCTATTGAGATCCTTCTTTGTGGTTATCCTTGTTGTATTTAGTGAGACATTGGGGGTCTCGGGGTCCCTACTGAGTATCGTATACTCACCCCTGCACGGGTTATGCCCGCACCTCATTGTGTTGGTTGCGGACGACGGGCAGCGCTGACGGAGGCTGAGTGTTCGAGGACTAGACAGTACTCGGTGGTGGACTTCACGACGAGACGATACTCGAAGGAGGTTGACGGGCGAGAGCGTTGTGGAGTCTATCTGTACCTACCCTTCAGGTAGGATCCGTGGTGGATGATCCAGGAGCTGCGCTATCTGTACCTACCCTTCAGGTAGGATCCGGCATGGATGACCCAGGAGCTGCTTCTTTTCTTCCAGCTATTTGTCTTTTCTATTGTACTTCAATTCAGTTGTATCTGTACTTTTCAGTTGGGTTTGTATTCTGGCCCTTTTACTTTTCAGCACTTTCTTTTGTACTTAGTGTATTAATTCCACTTGTACTCTATGGTTTTTTGTTTACTTTTATAAAGTCAATTACTTTACAATTATCCAGATTTATGCCTTTGGTGCTAGTCGCCAGCCCCTGACCTATGGAAGGCGGGCTTGGGGTAGTCACAGCACAAGCCCCGAGGACGGGTTGTGACAATATTTCATGATATTTTACTATTACATTATACATAAATGGGTGTTGGGTAATGAAGACATATCCATAAGAAATATTATTCAATATGTGATTTTTGGATCCATTATAGTCATCCAATTCATTATGTTATGAGTTTAAGTTGATGGGATAGAAGTTACTCTTATGAGAAGATAGAGTTGTGTTTCTTTAAAGAGATGAGGGAGTTAAATGATTTTAATTTACTCATAAGATATGATGATGTTTATTGGTTATTGTTTACACCTCGTGGATATGGGAATCACTTATTAGGTGATCCCATGATAATTTTCGATGTTTCAAGATACCTAAATAGTTTATCAATGCTTTATATGTGCTTTAATGGATCCTTTACTCCTTGATTTTTTCCATGTGGATAATAATTGTTTACTTATATGCATGTCTTATTATGTTAATTAATAATTTATCATGACATAATTTATGATAATGATTTTTATTGGTATGAATCATCTTGTTCTACATTCAAAGAAATTGATTATATCATCATCCTCTTATGTTCATTTTATGATTTCTGATACAATTCAATTGTAAAAGATTATGTATAGCCTTACTGAGATTTTTACATCATCATTATTTGGTTGACCATTTCCCAAGGATATGATGTTTGTTGTTAACAAAATTGTTTCTATAATGGTTTCATGTGTTAATAAGATTACATGACATGCAGATCACATAAAGTGAAATAAAAAAACAAGTAATAGTTAGAAAATTTATTACTTAAATTGCTATTTTTTTTTATAAAAGAGCATTTCCGATTCTAAAAACACAAATCCAAAAAAGAACATGTGTATGTAAGTGTTCCTGAAAATCAGTTTGATGTCGTATGTTTTCGACATCTAAAATTGTTCCGCGTTTATTAGTACCAATTCTATATATCTAATAATTTTTCATTTAATAATTGACATGGGAGTCTGAGTTTAGGGATATTATAGTTTTTATTTTAACATGTTTGGTATTGATTTTTATATTATGATTTTTTAGATTTGTTGTTAACTTAATAGATACGAATAAAATCATGTGATTATAAGTATTCTTTTGATTATATGATCAAAGGAATAGACCATACTTTTATGGATATATGTAATGGGATTTTAAGGTGAATAAAGATATTTTTGGAGAATTTTTTTTAGGTAAACTTACCTGTGACTCTTAGCTTTATTATATGACTTAAAACTATGGATTATTTAGGATTAATACTATTGAATTTAGGGATGTATGTAGAATTTATAACATATATTTGAGGGTAATATGTTCTTATTTATGTTTTTTGGGATGTAGGGATATTTATTTGTGAATCAGTTAATTTGAAATTTTTGTATTAATATTGAATTTTGGAGATTAAGTTATTATTTATTAATATGAAGTTTTATTCATTTTGGGTATTATCATACCATGTCTTATAATGTTTTATTTTAGTAAAGGAAGGATGAATAAATTTTCATCTGTTTATATACCTCATGTTCAATCAGATGTTGAATAGAGTACTTAGGATCTTAAATATTCATACTCATAATTTTCATTAAATGATGAGATAATAGGGAAAAATAATTGAAATAGGAAATTAATGCTTGAAATTTAAATTTTCAAAGAAAATAAAATCAATTATATTTTATTATATTATTATTCTAAATGGTAAATTAATTCATCAAATCCGGTAAAGGGATATTAAAATAGAAAAGGAATCATATTACCATTATTTTTTATGAATTGATTTTATTTTTGTAACCAAATTTTTTTATAATATTATATTCATTGACTTTATCATGATCAATGTTCTTTATCAGTCTTCGTCCTTATTTGGATATTAAATTTTTCTTACATCTCTAAATCTTCACATCCCAAAAATATTCTCCTATTTTGAGACATAATTATGTGTTTTCTTTGTTGAAAATCATATTTCAATATCTGTTATTTTAAAAGGATGTTATATTAACCCTTTTTACCATTAGAGTTTTTAGTAAATAAATATTTTTAATGTCCGACACTTTATTATCGAAAAAATGATAAAATTTCGAAGATAAAATTAATTTAAATGAGATAATTTGACACCCTGATATTTTAAAGGTACACTTTTTTCAGTCACAAATACAATAAGAATCCCTAAAAAAACTAAAAAAAATTAGAATTTAAATATGGTTGTTATATCATACTCTTTGAATTTTTTGATTTGAATTGGAGTGATTTTTTTAAATATGTAAACTGCACTAAATCATTACATATTTATATATTAATTCGTACAAAATGAGCAGTTAGTTAACATTAATGTCATTTGTTTGCATAAAAACTAAATTTTCTTAAAAAATGGTTTCTAATTTCAATTTTTGAGGGAATATTATGATTATTTTTTTCTAGTTTTATAAATTTTTAATTATAAAAATTTTATCATTCTTTAAATTGGCATATAAAAATTAACGTACAATAAGGAACTAGCCTTAAACATTATATAATCTTGAATTAAATGAATAATTCACATTGAGGATCTTTTTTAGGTTTAGAGTTTTTGAGAATTAGGCCATAACTATTACAACTCAAAAAATTACAAACTAGACACTTATACCCAGTTTCCATTTTTTCATAAAATAAAACCTATTAAAAATGAGTCATGTATAGTTCCATGTTGTAGATAGCATGAATTTTCCTTGATCCCATCCTTGACCCTATTCATCTTTAAGTCCTGTGGAAAACATTTCAAAAATAATTGGGATGATCATAAAAATCACAGTAAGGGTTATAAGATAAATAAAGATAACATTAGTCCATAAATACATACCAAGCATAAGCTTGTACCTCATGAAATCATAAGATTTATTAATAACACATATAAATCATAAATCATAAAGGGTACCTTGTGGCATCCATAACATACATACGTTGTAGCATCCATAGGTATGTAGGGACTTACATTTGGAATACCCATCAAAGTATATTCCCTAAATCTCTTAGGAGAAACATTCACATTTACCTCTGCCACGTTACCCAATGCATTGGATAGCTATCTCGGGCTCACCCGCCCTAGTTTTATCATGGAACCACCCATAAACATAACAATTCCCAAGAACCATGACATATTCATAACACATAAAACTAATATAAAGGAATGATAAAATTGCCAAATTTCATTCACAATATATCATTTAAATATATTGACATATAAAATCCATTATCAAAATCATTTTCAATACCAAAATACATAAAATAGTATATGGTATTTATTTTCCTTTTAAAAACATTACAGCTTGTTAAGGATGCCAAAGATCAAATAATACTCGCGGCAGTGGAAAAGGTTGTTGTCAAAGATTACATTAAAAAGAAACATTAATTTTTTTCATTTAGTAAAATGACTCATTGAAAAATATTCCATTTTAATGAAATTAGAAGTCAAATGTTTTTATACACCATATAAATTAAATTCATGTATAAAACAAAATATGCCTCAATGAAAGGAGATTGAGACAAAGTCCCTTACCACGTGTCCGATTTGACTCGATCATTCTTTAATATCCTAAATAATAAACTAAAGATAATTTCTACTTGCTTAAGAAAATTTTTCAAGTTTATTATTCCTTTTATATCAATTATTACCTTTCTATAACAATTAGTTAATTATTTTAGTTCATATCAGACATTTTGTCAAAGTTCGGAGCTTGAGTTAAAAATAAAATTGTTATAATTATAAATTGTCCATGTGGTTGACATTCCATTATATCCAGAATGATATTAATGATTTAGATATCATATATATCATATATATCCTGTATATATATTTATTTATAGTAGTACATAACATTTGGAGATAAAAATGAAATGCACCGTTCATGGAGACGGTAAGACATATGTACGCATGAACGCTACTTTCATTTCTATTTCATATTTAATGGAATAAAAACATAATGATACAAAGTTATATTATAATTACAGTATAATATCATATATATTTTCATTAACTTCACAATTTATGTGTTTCACATATGGCATGAACGAGTCATGTCACTTTGACGGGGTGGTAGTCTGCACTTCTTCAAATGAAATTATCATATTTACCCACAATAGAAACCATAAAGGTATTATATAAATGAAAAATAAATAATCATAGAAATAATATAAATATAACATATATCACATATAAATACAATTCTATCTTAATGGCCACCATAAGAGGTGGTAAGAGAAGATTGAATAATCATCGTTTCGTGAGGCAGTAGTTCTCCGTCCACAGAAACAGTATTTTCATTACCCATTAGATGGAGGTGTGTGTAAGTATAGGTAGAATCCTTCTCATAACAACAACCTAGTATGTTTAGGATACTGTTTTTGTTATAAAATAAAGTAATAAAAATAGTTTAGGGGGTTGGAGAAGTAAAATAAAACAAAAGAACTTAAGATAATATGTTACCTTTAAATAGGATATCTCAATTCAGTTTGAACCAAAAGTTTTAATTGAATTTCCTTATGCCTAGGGGAAGGATTCTATGAGGAGTATAAGGATTTAGGGAGCTTAATTGGGAAAATTTTGGGCAATCCAAGGGTCTTGAGAAGTGTGATTAATGCGTTATAAGTGAGGGATTTTTATAAGGGGGAGGGGGGGGGCGCTTTATGGATGTCTAAAAATATTTTTTTAGTATATAATTATTTTAGGTTTCTTGTAATGCCCCAACCCTAGTTACCCATATCTGGTGCATTATTTTAATACATTATCATGATTACAAGGAATAAATTCCTAAAGGACCGATTAGTTTAGCAGTCTTGGAAAATAGATTACATACATTAACTTTACATGACAATTTCAAACATAAAACACAAAATATATAGTTATTTGAGAACACCATTATTCCCTTTAGCTTAACCCTGAGTATCAATCATAATACACTTCATGGAATCCTGGGAAAATAAAACATAAGAAAGGGGTGAGCTCTGATGCTCAGTAAGGTTAAATAATTTAGCGGAAGCTATAAACTTTTAAGGAAAGATGTGTAATAAAAACAACAACCTTTTTAAACATAATCTTGAACATAATATGGAAAAAATATATCACACATAACTATATAAAAAAGCACATGGATATTATACTATTTGAATTATCACATGTAATAACAAATTTCATAATGATGGAATGTATAGTACCAAACATTAATTTCTATGTTAAGGCCTTGTGCCAGGACCTATGGGCTAACTGTACCCGGACCCAAACCTGGAGAGCCTCTGTAACCAGACTCCATCCCAATGATCCTCTATAACCGGACTCCAACCTGGAGAGCCTATATAACCAGACTCTATCCCAGAGATCCTCTGTAACCGAACTCCAACCCGGAGAGCCTCTTTAACTGGACTCCATCCTGGAGAGCCTTGGTAACTGGAATCCAACCCGGAGAGCCTCTGTAACCGGACTCCATCCCGAAGATCCTCTGTAACCGGACTCCATCCTAGAGAGCCTCTATAACCGTACTCTAACCCAAAGGGTCTATTGTAACCAGACCCCGACATAGAGGGTTTACTTTTACTAGTCCCCAACCCGGAACATACTAGTCCAATACATTCATCTTAATAAAAGGTTAAAATATGACATAAACATTCGTATTAAAACTAGCATACGAAATGTAAATACTGTATCTATAAACCATGAATGGTATAAAAATAAAACATCCAGTGTCACACATATCAAAAAACATTCAATACAATATGATAGATTTTTATCATAATAAATCAACTTCAAACAATATTCAAATCCATTAAAGGATGTTGACATATATGAAAATGATCTGAAAATGCTTTGAGATAAATACCCCTTTTTCATGAAATCTTTTAAAATTCTCACAATTTATAAAGGTATTCATTTAAAAGGGATTTTTAAATAAAATTTTCCAATACCACTTTGAAACATTTTAAAATAATTATCATTTCAAAACATTCATGCCCATATAAATAAATCCTTAAAATAATTTTGAAAACATGGACAATAATTAAAAGGGTTTAGAAAGATAAATATTTAAAACATTAAAAATGATGATCTAGTAAAATAGAACCTCCCATAAAATCTTAAAATATTCCTTTTGAAATAATTTTTATAAAATATGTGTATCTATGATAAGTACGTCCCAGAAAATACTTACAGATGAACAATCTCGGATAATAATGGGATTGAGGAAATAACCCTTACCTCGTTGTAATCATTCGAGTCGTATGAAAAATAGTCAATAACCACCAAATGAATCACATAATTTCATGAATATAATGATAATAATGATAATATATTTCAAATTTTAGTACACAATACACCACATGCAATAAATAAGTAGTGAATAATGGAAATCTCACGGAATTAAAAGTGAGATAAGAAACCCCTTACCTTGCACTTTCCTTTGGTCTAGGGTACATTCAAACTCTTGTATAGTGACCATTGTATGTTATTAGATTATAATAAGTCCATATTAATATTTATTATATCATACATGATTCATTTATGACTTTATACTACCTATTTAATAATGATTTTCATGTTATATTAACATTTCGGGTAATAATCGCTTTCTTTATCGTACGTATTTTGACTTGTTATTCTTGACCGTATCATTTAGGCCAGGATTTAAATACTTCCAGAATATAACCCTTGATTCATATATCATATATATTTATAATATATAGAAATATAAAATTGAAAACACCGTTTATGGAGACGGTTGGCCATTCATACGCATAAACGTTGTTTATGTTTTCATATCGTATTGAACGGAAGTAAGTGAATAAGATATATGTAAGTACATAAATACATATATATATATATATATATATATATCTAGTAGAATTTTTATTTCATATATTATATACTTATTAGTAATATATATTTTTATAATCATCGATGAATGGTGAACGTGGAAATGAATCTCATCGCGTCGTGGAGACGGTAATCCGTACGTACGCACGAGCGACAATATCATTTAATTAAAGGTGTGGAATTGGATGGTATATTAATTTTACAGAGACATTATAATGTTATTTTTATTATTTATATACATATTTATCATCATTATATCCATCCAAATAACATAGTGTGGAATAAAAAAATTACACCACGGTGTGGAGATAGTAAGTCATACGTACGCACGCATGGTGACATTATCATTCATAAGATGGATAGAATAATGAATATAGTTGTTCCATATTAATAATAACGTCATAGTATATAGAATATACTGGAGTCATTATTTTAAAATGGAAACAACAAAGAAATTATAAGTGGAAGAATAAAAGAACTTGAAAGAAGGTGGGGAAATCATTACCTCTTCTTCGGGTTCTTCCTTTTGATTTGATCAAAAGGGCTCTTTAAGTTGGCTTTCTGATAAAATTAAGGACTCTAAGATGAAGGTAGAATACTTGGGACGATTTTTGGGTAGGTTTTGGCCGAGGAAAATGGCTTTGTAGGTGTGAATTTGAGAGAATGTAAAGTGTCCTTTTATTAGAGGGGTGAGGGTCACATTAGGAAAAACTTAAAATATTATTTTATAATAAATTCATTTTCGGTTTATAATGGCTCCAAAATAAATTCTTTAAAGGATAAGGTGGGTATTGGTAGAAAAAAACTCAAAAAATAGGTTTTAGATAGGTTTAGGTGGCCATATTAACCTAAGCCTTTAGATTTAACTCTTAGTTAAATAGTTTGACATTTACCATGTCTTTTTGTCTTTTTATATTATAAGGTTAATAAACATAATATAAAATGCCAATCAAACCCCAATTAGTTCATTCATGTCATATATATTATTATATAAGTCTTTTGGCCAATTATTAGATTTTTAGGAATAGAATAACAATTAATAATATAATATGTTTTAAAAAACATATTTTCTGTCAATTTTGACACTATTTGGTATTTTTTTTTATAAATTTATAACATAATTATTAATTTAAAATAATTCATCTAACTAACCCTAACATATCATATTAACTTATAAAATTAGTTTAATTAATAAAAAGTCTCAAATTAAATTTATTTTGATATTTATATTATCAATTATTTTAATCATTCATTAATACGGTAATTACAGCATCATCATTGTGTCATAAATAAATTTAATTATTTAATATATAAAAGTTATAAATAAAATACCATTATGTATGAAATAGTTTTATCTTACAAATGAATATTTATAGTCAACTTTATCTTATGTATTACCCTGTAATAAAAATGTTTTAGTTATTAAACATTGATTTTAACTCTTTTAACTCTTCTTTATATAAAATAATAATAAATGTCCTAATCTAATCCATGTAGACCTAAAGGATAATATTTTATTCATAAGGTTTATTTGGGTCTAATTATACTTATACAATAGAATTATGACATGTTTTAGGGTAATAATATTATTATTTTTACCCTTAATTACCCTATTTACCTTTAACCATGGTAAATAAAAGTAAAAAAGTTACTATTCACCAAAAATTATTTTCATCTTATTGAACCACATTTTACTCTTTGATATTAACTTTGTCTCTCTTATTTTCAAAATTAAACTCACAAAAGTGGTAAAATTATGTTTTATGTGAATTTGCAAATTCTCCTATGAGGTGGGTAAAAGACGGTAAAAAGTTCAATAAAAGTTTTATATATCTAAACTTATTATAAAATGACTCCAATGAATTATTTTGAACATATATAGGTATTATTTATCTATTTTTACCTAAAATAAATTTCAAAAAAATAAATAATTATTTAAATAAAAATTCGGTTTTAACCAACAACTTAGTGTTTTCCACTATTCATCAAAAATTGAAGTTTCTCAAAAAAATACCAAAAATTCAGCCTAATCTATATTTGATATTCTGGATTCAAAAATGATTTAAATTTTACCAAATTCAAAACATATAAGTTGAATTAATTAATTTAAATTTAATTCCCATTATCAAAACAAATTGCGTGTTTTTAAGCAATAATATCTATCAAAATATTGACCTTTGTTTATGTCAAATTTCAAAGTGAAATTAATTATAATGACCTAAATTGTATTAAATGATAAAAATATAATCTAATTATACATCAAAACCAATGAAGTGAATAATTTAACTATATAAATTATTTGGATTAAAAAATTTGTTTTTAAATAAAATTTTTTATTTTTAACTATTCACCAAAATAAGAAAGTTATCAGAAAAATCCAAAAAATTTATCAAAACTAAGTTTACATATCCCTATTATAATGAAGAAGTTTATTTTGTCATATTTAATATATAAAAGTGTCAAATATTTTATTTGAAAAGGGTTCGCCACCAAAAGACGGTAAAATTTCATTTTCTGAAAAATAATTCTTTTATCTGAAAAAAATAAAATATTTATTACATTATATATAAGAAACTCATAATATGGATTCTAAAATTATAAGGATTATATACAGTTAAAATTTCAGTTAATACTATTCATAACTGCTTTTGAATGGCTAGTTTGGTAAGTCAAGGTGCATTTTGAACTCGGTGTTGAGTGTAGTGCAAGTTATTGAATTATATTGAAGAAATAATGTACTATGCAATCTTGGGGTGTTACATTTTTCCCTCCTTCAATAAATTTCATCCTCACAATTTGAAATTTTTCGTCGAAAATAAAAGTTTGAAAATAGAAAATACCTTTGTGGGAAAACCCACATCGGAAATTAGGTTAATAAAATTTAGTCTTAATAAGATGAAAAAAATTATATATATATATATATATACTTGAAAAATATAGTTTCATCCTTCAACAAATTTCTACCAAAAAATCATCTTTCACTCTAAATGATTTAACAAAATCTATTTATCCAAATAGTATAAGGTTCCAAAAATAATGAATTTATAATTCATTTGTCAGACTATTTGAAAAAAACTAAATTATAGAAACTAGTACATCACGTAGTCCAGTCGTAGGTGATGAACCTTTTTTGCTTTCCGGTTGCGGGTTCAAGTCTCGCGGCCTTACCGGATGCGACTAGTTGTTACCCGACCTCTGGTTTATCCTTTTTATAACAATACAAAAATAACCTTAACAATAATATCCAATTTCAAAGATAATCTATTCCAACCTTTAGAATTATCCAAAACACTTTTATCCAAACTCATAGTCCAAAATTTATAAGGAAGTTAAACACAATGAAGATCATTTTTCCCATGTAATAACATGTAAACACCTTCATCATGTATTATTTTAAAACATGGTAACACCCTGAATTACTATAAAACCTTATTTATTACATTCATGCTCTCTTATACTTTATGTAATACTGGATATATTCCTTATATCTAAAAATTTTGAATATTCCAACAATCATGAAATAAACAAACCATTCATCAGTTCCAAGATAGTCAAGAATATCCAATATAATTTTTCCAAATCAACCATCTCTTATTTAAAAATTACTACCTTAGTATTAGGACCATATAATCTCAAATTCCCGATGAAATAGTACTTCATTACAATCCTTATTTATTTCCATAATTCATATAACTAGTACATCGTTGATACAACACTCAAATGACACAATAATTTAATAATAACATAAGAACTCTTATTCATTCCTCTTCATCATTGGTAGTATCATAACTTGATTCTTATCCGATAACAGCATTTGGGGTATACTCTAAGGATTTGGTCATTTATTCACGTAGTGTTCCAACTCCTTTGCAGATGAATCATTGTACATTGGAAACTTTTTTCTTACCCTTGCAATCACGTACTTGGTGTCCTTTTTCTCCACACTTATAACAAACTCACATTCCCTTCAAGCATTTACCAAGGTAATTCTTTCCACAGTTATCACATATGGGAAAATTCTTCTTTCCCCTCTTCCCTTTATCCATCTTTCTCTCTTCAATCTTATTCTTCTCTTGCTTCCCTTCAAATCCATAGGACTTAGAGAACTATTTACTTATCTTATTAACACATGATACTATTTCTTTATATGTTGAGAATACATGGGAGACTATTTCCCTTCAAAATGTTGGTTTAATATCATGAAAGATATGAACCTTCTTACTCTTTGGATTATACGTATTGTTGGAGTTCACATTCCTTCTACTGGGCGCCATTTCTATACAATGGCATACACTAGGTCAGTTTATGAATTGTAATGAATAATTCCGAACTTGAAAAATACCTAAGATAAATTGAACAGATTATGAATATAATCAATAAAAATATTTTATTTGAGGAGGTATATACTCGTAAATCCTTCATGATGATTTTTAAATAAAATAATAATTATCCTAAGAATTTCCCCCGGGAGTGTTGTAACCAAGAGTGCAGTAAGGCCGGTTGTCATGCACCAGTTCCTATTTGAGTCAAGCTCAAAGCAGTTTTTTTTAGTTTAACCTCTAGGAACATCTGTTTCAGAGCCGCCTCTACCTTCTTGTATCCAAACAAGGATATATTTTCTTGGAAAACTCAAAAAATATCTACATTACCAAAATTTTAGTAAGTTCTTCTATACTAATCTTCAAAGTCTATCTTAGGGTAATGTGCTCTAATCAAAGTTTATCTAAATCTAGTTTCCATGGTTATTGCTAAACTTCCTCTGATATCAACTGTAATGCCCCGACCCTAGTTACCCAGAGCCAGTGAATTATTTTAATACATTGGCATGATTACAAGGAATCATGTCCCAAAGGACCGATCTGTTTAGCAGTCTTGGAAAATAGATTACATACATTAACTTTACATTACAATTTAAAACATAAAACACAACATAGATAGTTCTTTTAGAATACCATTATCCCCTTTAGCTTAACCCAGCATATCAATCATAATACACTTCTTGGAATCCTGGGAAAATAAAACATAAGAAAGCGGTGAGATCAGATGCTCAGTAAGGGTAAATAATTTAGTAAAAGCTATAAACTTTTAAGGAAGGATGTGTAATAAAAACAACAGCCTTTTTAAACATAATCTTGAACATAATATGGAAAAAATAAATCACACATCACCATATAAACAAGAAAATGGATATTCTACCAGTCTAATAATCACATGTAATAACTAATTTTATAATGAGGGAATTCATAGTACCAGACTTTAATTTCTGGGTCAAGGCCTCGTGCCAGGACCTATGGGCTAACTATAGCCGGACCCAAACTTGGAGAGTCTCTGTAACCAGGCTCCATCCCGGAGAGCCGCTATAACCAAACTCCATCCCAGAGAGCCTCTGTAATTGGACACCATCCCAGAGAGCCTCTGTAACCGGACTCCAACCCAGATATCCTCTGTAACCAGACTCCATCCCGAAGAGCCTTTATAACCTTACTCTAACCCGGAGAGCCTCTCTAACCAGACTCCATCCCGAAGAGCCTCTGTAACCAGACTCCATTCAAGAGAGCCTCTGTAACTGGACTCCAACACGGAGGGTCTGCTGTAACCAGACCCCAACTCGGAGGGCTTACATTTAACGGTATCCAACCCATAACATACTATTCCAATACATTCATCTTAAGAAAAGGTTGAAATATAACATAAACATTCATATTAAAACTAGCATATGAAATGTCAATAATTTATCCATAAACCATTAATAGTATAAAAATAATACTTCCATAGTCAAAAATATCACAAAATATTCAATACAATATGAGATATTTGTATCATAATAAATCAACTTCGAACAAGATTAAAATCCATTAATTGATGTTGACATAGATGAAAATGATTAGAAAAATGCTTGGAGAGAAATACCCATTTTTCATGAAATCGTTTAAGATTCTCACAATTTATAAAGGTATTCATTTAAAAGGTATTTTAGAATCAAAGTGTCCAATACCACTTTGAAATATTTTAAAATAATTGTCATTTAAAAACATTCATGTCCATATAAATAAATCCTTAAAATCATTTTTGAAAACATGGTCATTAATTAATAGGGTTTTGAAAGATACATATTTAAAACATTTAAAATAATGATCTAGTTAAATAGAACCACCCATAAAAGTTTAAAAAATTCCTTTTGAAAAAAAAATTATAAAATATGGGTATCTATGATAAGTATGTCCCAGAAAATTCTTACACATGAACAATCTCGGATAATAATGAGATTGAAGAAATAACCCTTACCTCGTTGTAATCAATCGATTCATATGAAAAATAGTCAATAACCCCCAAATGAATCACAGAATATCATGAATATAAATATAATCATGATAATATATATCAAATGGAAGTACACAATACACCACAAATAATAAATAAGTGGTGAACAGTGGAAATCTCACAGAATTAAATGTGAGATAAGAAACCCCTTACCTTGAACATTCCTTTGGTTGAGGGTACGTTTAACCTCCTGTATAATGACCATTGTTTGTTATCAGATTATACCATGACCATATTTATATTTATTATATCATACATGATTCATTTATGACTTTATACTACCCATTTAATAATGATTTTCATGTTAAATTAACATTTTGGGTAATAATCGCTTTCTTTATTGTATGTATTTTAACTTGTTATTCTTGACCGTATGATTTAGGTCATGATTTAAAAACTTCCAGAATATAAACCATCATTCATATATAATATATATTTAGAATATAAATATTTATAATAGATAGATATATCAAATAGAAAACACCGTTTATGGAGATGGTAGGCCGAACGTACACATAAACGTTGTTTCTGTTTTCATATCGTATTGAATGAAAGTAAGTGAATAAGATATATGTAAGTAAATAAACACCCACATATATATATATATATATATATATCTCCAGTAGAATTATTATTTCATATATTACATTCTTATTAGTAATGTATATTTTTATAATCGTCGATGAACGGTGAATGTGGAAATAAATCTCATCGCGTCGTGGAGACGGTAATCCGTACGTACGCACGAGAAACAATATCATTTACTTAAATATGTGGAATTTAATGGTATATTAATTTTAAATAGACATTATCATGTTATTTTTATTATTTATATACATATTTTTCATCGTTATATCCATCCAAATAATAGTTTGGAATAAAAAATTACACCACGACATTGAAACTGTAAGTCGTACATACGCACGCATTGTGACATTATCATTCATAAGATGGATGGAATAATGAATATAGTTGTGCCATATTTATAATAACATCACAATATATAGAATATACTGGAGTTATTATTTTATAAAGGGAACAACAAAGAAATAGTAAGTGGAAGAATAAGAGAACTTGAAAGAGGGTGGTGAAATCATTACCTCTTCTTCGGGTTCTTCCTTTTTATTTGATCAGAAGGGCTCCTTAGGTTGGCTTTATGACCAAAGTAAGGCATCTAGGATGAAGGTAGGATAGTTGGGAGGATATTTGGGTAGGTTTCGGCCGAGCCAAATGGCTCTGGATGTGTGAATTTGAGAGAAGGGGATGTGTCCTTTTATAATAGGGGTGAGGGGTACCTTTGGAAAAACTTAAAATATTATTTTATAATAAAATTATTTTCCGTTTATAATGGCTCAAAAATAAATTATTTAAAGGATAAGGTGGGGATGGGTCAAAAACCACTCACCCAATAGGTTTTATAGAGGTTTAGGTCTCTATATTATCCTTAACTTTTATATTTAACTCTTAGTTAAATAGTTTGACATTTACCATGTCTCCTTGTATTTTTATTTTATATGGTTAATAAAAATACTATAAAATGACAATAGAACCCAAATTGGTTCATTAATGTCATATATATTATTATATAAGTCTTTTGGTCGAACCTTAGATTTTTAGGAATATAATACCAGTTAATAATATAATATTTGTTTTAGAAACTCTTTTATGTCAATTTTAACACTATTTGGTATTTTGTTTTTGATAAATTTACAACATCATTATTACTTCAAAAAAATCATCTAACCAACCCCAAAATGTAATATTAACCTATAAAATTAGTGTAATTGACAAAAAGTCTCAAATTACAGTTATTTGGATATTTATAATATCAATTATTTTAATCTTTCATTAATACGATAATTACTGCATCATCATTGTGTCATAAATAAATTTAATTATTTAATGTCTAAAATTTATAAATAAAATACCATAATGTAGAAAATATTTTTATATTTCTAATTAATATTTATATTCGAATATATCTTATGTATAACCCTATAATAAAAATGTTTTAGTTATTAAACTTTGATTTTAACTCTATTAACTCTTCTTTAAATAAAATAATAATAAATGTCCTAATCTAATACAAGTGGACCTAAAGGATCATATTTTATTCCTAAGTTTTTTTGGTCTAATTATACATATCCAATAGAATTAGGACATGTTCTAGGGTAATAATATTATTATTTTGACCTTTAATTACCATATTTACCTTTAACCATGGTAAATAAAAGTAACAAGTTACTATTCAACAAATTTTATTTTTATCTTATTGAACCACATTTTAATTCTTGATATTAACCATGTCTATAGGATTTTCAAAATTTAACTCCCAGAAGCGGTAAAATTAATTTTTATGTGAATTTGCAAATTCTCCTAGGAGGTGGGTAAAAGACGGTAAAAAGTTCAATAAAATTTTTATATTTTAAATTTATTATAAAATGACTCCAATGAATTATTTTGAAATTATATACGTATTATGTATCTATTTTGACCTAAAATAAATTTAATGAAATAAATAATTATTTAAATAAAAAGTCGGTTTTAACCAATAACTCTGTGTTTTTCACTATTCATCAAAAATAGAAGTTTCTCAGAAAAATACCAAAAATTCAGACTAAGATATATTTCATATTACGAATTAAAAAATGATTTTTATTTTAACAAATTCAAAACATATAAGTTGAATTAATTAATTTAAATTTAATTCCCGTTGTTAACATAAATTGCATGTTTTTAAGTAACAATATCTATCAAAATATTGACACTTGTTTATGTCCAATTTCAAAGTGAAATTAATTATAATGACCTAAATTGTATTAAATGATAAAAATATAATCTAATTATACTTCAAAACCAATCAAATGCATAATTTAACTATATAAATTATTTCGATTCAAAATGTTGTTTTTAAAAAAAAAATTATTTTTCACTATTCACCATAATATGAAAGTTATCAGAAAAATTCCAAAAATTTATCAAAACTAAGTTTTTATGTCTCTATTCTAAATAATAAGTTTATTTTGTCAAATTGAATATATAAAAGTGTCGAATATTGTATTTAAATAGGGTTCTCCATCAAGAGGCGGGAAAATTTCTTTTTCTGAAAAATACTTCTTTTATCTGAAAAAATTGACATAGTTATTACATTATGTCTAAGAAACTCATAATATGGATTCTAAAATTAAAAAGATTATATATAGTTCAAAATTTAGTTAATACTATTCATAAAATCTTTTGAATAGCTATTTTGGTAAGTCATGGTGCGTTTTGAACTTGGTGTTGAGTGTAGTGCAAGTTATTGAATTACTTGGAAGAAATAATGTACTATGAAATCTTGGGGTGTTGCATTCTTCCATCCTTCAATAAATATCTTCCTCAAAATTGGAAATTGTACATCAAAAATAAAAGGTTGAAAATAGAAAATACGTTTGTGGGAAAACCCACATCAGAAATTAGGTTAATAAAATTTAGTCTTAATAAAAGGGAAAAAATTATATATATATATATATATATATATATATATATTTGACAAGTATAGTTTCATCCTTAAACTAATTACTACCACAAAATAAACTTTCACTCCAAATGATTTCAAAAAAAATCTATTTATCCAAATCATATAAGGTTCCAAAAATAATTTATTTATAATTTATTTTTCAGACTATTTTAAAAAAACTATATTATACAAACCAGTACATCACGTAGTCTAGTCGTAGGTGATGCACCATTGTCGCTCTTCGGTTGCGGGTTCAAGTCTTGCAGCCTTGCCGGATGCGAGTAGTTTTCACCTGACCTATGAGTTTTCCTTTTTATAACAATCCAAAAATAACCTTAACAATAATATCCAATTTAAAACTTAATCTATTCCAACCTTTAGCCTTATTCAAAACACTTTTATCCAAACTCACAGTCCAAAATTTATAAGGAAGTTAAACACAATGAAGATCCTTTTTTCCATGTAATAACATGTAAACACCTTCATCGTGTATTATTTTAAAACATTGTAACACCCTGAATTACCATAAAACCTTATTGATTACATTCATGCTCTCTTATCCTTTATATTATATTGAATATATTCCTTATATCCAAAAAATTTGTATATTCCAACAATCATGAAATAAACAAACCATTAATCAGTTCCAATATAGTCAATAATATCCAATATAATTTTTCCAAATCAACCATCTCTTATTCCAAAATTACTACCTTAGTATCAGGACCATATAATCTCAAATTCCCAATGAAATATTGCTTTAGTAAAATCCTTATTTATTTCCATAATTCATATAACCAGTACATAATTGATACAAAACTCAAATGTCACAATACATTAATAACAATATAAGAAATCTTAATCATTCCTCTTCATCTTCGGTAGAATCATAACTTGATTCTAATCAAATAGAATCATCTAGGGTATGCTCTAATGATTTGGACATTGATTCGCATAGTGTCCCAACTCCTTACAGATGAATCATTGTACATTTGAAACTTTTTTCTTACCCTTGCAATCACATACTTGGTGTCCTTTTTCTCCACACTTATAACAAACTCACATTCGCTTCAAGAATTTACCACGGTGATTCTTTCCACAATTATCACATATGGGAAAATTCTTCTTTCCCCTCTTCCCTTTATCCATATTTCTCCCTTCCATCCTTTTCTTCTCTTACTTCCCTTTAAAGCCATAGGGCTTAGAGAATTATTTACTTATCTTATTAACACGTGATACTATTTTTATATATGTTGAGAACACATGGGAGACTATTTCCCTTCTAAATGTTGGCATAATACCATGAAATATATGGTCCTTCTTACTTTTTGGATCATACGTATTGTTGGAGTTCACATTCCTTCTATTGGGCGCCATTTCTATATAATGGCATACACTAGTTCTGTTTATGAATTGCAATGAATAATTCCAAAATTGTAAAATAACTAACATAAATTGAATAGTTTATGGATATAATACAAAAAAATATATTTTCTTTGAGGAGTTATATACTCATAAATCCTTCATAATGATTTTTAAATAAAATGATAATTATCCTAAGCATACCCCACTAGAGTGTCGTAATCAAGAGTACAGCAAGGCCCATTGTCATGCACCATTTCCAGTTTGGGTCTAGCTCAAAGTGGTGTTTTCAGGTTTTACCCATTGGTACATCTGTTCCAGAGCCACCTCTACCTGCTCATATCCAGACAGGGATGTATTTTCTTGTAAAACTCACAAAATATCTACATTACCAAAATTATAGGAATTTCTCTATACTAATCCTAAAAGTCTATCTTACGGTAATGTGCTCTAATAAAAGTATATCTAAATCTAGTTTCCAAGGTTATTACTAAACTTCCTATGATACAAACTGTAACACCCTGACCCAAGTTACCCAGAGTCGGTGCATTATTTTAATACATTGGCATGATTATAAAGAATCTAGTCCTGAAGGACCGATCAATTTAGCAGTCTTGGAAAATAAATTACATACATTAACTTCACATTACAATTTAAAACATAAAACTCAACATAGAGAGTGTTTTGAGAACACCATTATACCCTTTATCTTAACCCTTAATATCAATCATAATACACTTCTTGGAATCGTAATAAAATAAATCATAAGAAAGGGTGAGCTTAGATGCTCAGTAAAGGTAAATAATTTAGCAGAAGCTATAAACTTTTAAGGAAAGATGTGTAATAAAAACAACAGCCTTTTTAAACAAAATCTTGAACATAATATGGAAAAAATAAATCACACATCACCATATAAACAAGAACATGAATATTATAATAGTATAATAATAACATGTAATAAAAAATTTCATAATGAGGGAATGTATAGTACCAGACTTTAATTTCTGTTTCAAGGCCTCGTGCCAGGACCGATGGGCTAACTGTAACCGGGCCCAAACCCGGAGAGCCTCTGTAACCCGACTCCATCCCGAAGAGCCTCTATAACCGGACTCCAACCTGGAGAGCCTTTGTAACCAGACTCCATCCCGGAGATCCTCTGTAACCAAACTCCAACCTGGAAAGCCTCTCTAACCGGACACCATCCTAGAGAGCCTCAGTAACCGGACTCCAACCCGGAGAGCCTCTCTAACCGGACTCCATCTCGGAGAGCCTCTGTAACCGGACTCCATCCCGAAGAGCCTCTGTAATTGGACTCCAACCCGGAGGGTCTGCTGTAACCAGACCCCAACCCGGAGGACTTACTTTTATCGATCCCTAACCCCGAACATACTAGTCCAATACATTCAACTTATGAAAAGGTTGAAATATAACATAAACATCTGTATTAAAACTAGCATATGAAATGTTAAAAAAAATTCTATAAACCATGAATGGTATAAAAATAACACATCCATAGTCAAACATATCACAAAACATTCAATACAATATGAGATATTTGTATCATAATAAATCAACTTCAAACAATATTAAAATCCATTAATTGATGTTGACATAGATGAAAATGATCAGAAAAATGCTTGGAGAGAAATACCCCTTTTTCATGAAATCGATTAAAATTCTCACAATTTATAAAGGTATTCATTTAAATGGGATTTTTGAATCAAAGTGTCCAATACCACTTTGAAACATTTTAAAATAATTATCTTTTCAAAACATTCATTTCCATATAAATAAATCCTTAAAATCATTTTGAAAACATGGACATTAATTAAAAGGGTTTAGAAAGATAAATATTTAAAACATTTAAAATGATGATATAATTAAATAAAACCTCCCATAAAACCATAAAATATTCCTTTTGAAATAATTTTTATAAAATATGGGTATCTATGATAAGTATGTCCCAGAAAATACTTACACATGAACAATCTTGTATATTAATGAGATTGAGGAAATAACCCTTACCTCGTTGTAATCAATCGAGTCTTATGAAAAATAGCCAATAAACACCAAATGAATCACAGAATATCATTAATATAAAGTGAATCATGATAATATATATCAAATGGCAGTACACAATATACCACATGCAATAAATAAGTGGTGAACAATAGAAATCTCAAGGAATTAAAAGTGAGATAAGAAACCCCTTACCTTGCACTTTCCTTTGGTCGAGGGTACGTTTAACCTCCTGTATAATGACCATTGTATGTTATTATATTATAATAGGACCATATTTATATTTATTATATCATACATGATTCATTTAGGACTTTATACTACCCATTTAATAATGATTTTCATGATATATTAACATTTCGGGTAATAAACACTTTCTTTATCGTACGTATTTTAACTTGTTATTCTTGACTGTATCATTTAGGTCATGATTTAAAAAATCCAAAATATAAAACTTCATTAATATATCATATATATTTAGAATATAGATATATGAAATGGAAAACAACGTTTATTGAGACGGTAGGCCGTACGTACGCATAAACGTTGTTTCTGTTTTCATATCGTATTGAACGGACGTAAGTGAATAAGATAAATGTAAGTACATAAATATATATATATATATATAAATATATATATCTCCAGTAAAATTGTTATTTCATATAAGTAACACCCAAGATTTTTATGATAAATATTTTTTTGTTATGTTATATACATCATCAAAGGAATCTTTCACTACACACAACACTATCTTGCTTTCTTTACACGCAATCGTGGCTTTCCTCGACAGCTTGCATTGTACGCAATACCGAGTTTCACTATAAAACAATATGCTATTAAAATATTATTAAAACTAGCCATTATGAATAGTAATACCCCACTTTTTGAAATTTTATAAATTTTATCTTTCAAAATGGACTTCATTTTTGGATTTGGAATATCAAAACTCACCTAGGGTGAAATTTTGGTATTTTTCTGAAAACTTTCAATTTCTAATGAATAGGGAAAACACTGGGTTTATATTTAAAAACCGACTTTTTTTAATTAATTATTTATTTTATTTAAATTTATTTTAGGTCATAATTGAAACATAATACCTATATAAGTTCAATGTAATTCATTTGAGTCATTTTATAATAATTTTAGATATATAAAAATTTTATTGAACATTTCACCGTCTTTTACCCACCTCCTAGGAGAATTTTCAAATTTACATAAAAAATAATTTTACCGCTTCTGTGAGTGGAATTTCAAAAATCCGAGAGACACGGTTAATATCAAGGTCTAAAATGTTATTCAATGAGATAAAAATAATTTTTGGTGAATAGTAACTTTTTACTTTTATTTACCACGGTTAAAAGTAAATAGGGTAATTAAGGGTAAAAATGATATTATTATTACCCTAACACATGTCCTAATTCTGTTGGATAAGTGTAATTTGACCAAAAACAACCTTAGGAATAAAATATGACCATTTAGGTCTACTTGGATTATATTATGACATTTATTATTAATTTATTTAAAGAAGGGTTAAAATAGTTAAAATCAAAGTTTAATAGCTAAATAATTTTTAATATAGGGTTATGCATAAGATAAATTCGACTCTAAATATTCAATAGAAAGCTAAAAATATTTCTTACATAATGGTATTTTATTTATTTAAAAATGATGATGCATTAATTATCTTATTAATGTAATATTGACATAATTGATGTTATAAATACCAAAATAATTGCAATTTGAGACTTTTTATGAATTATAATAATTTTATAGGTTAATATGACATGGTTTGATTGATTTAATTAAATTTGTTTGAATTAATCATGCTGTTATGATTTTCACAAAAATCAATTACCAAATAGTGTCAAAATTGACATAAGATAGTTTTTAAAACAAATATTATATTATTAATTGTTATTTTATTCCTAAAAATCTAAGGTTCAGCCAAATGACATAGATAAGGTTATATATATATTAATAATAAACAACTTGGGGTTCACTTGGCTTCTTATAGTATGTTTATTAACCATGTAGTGTAAGAAAACAAGAAGACGCGGTAAAAGTTAAATCATTTAACTTAGAGTTAAATCTAAATGATAAGGTTAAAATACTTACCTAAACTTGTCTAAAATATATTGTACGAGAGGATTTAGACCCATCCCCACCTTAGCTTCTAAATAAATCAATTTGGAGCTATTAAAAACTGAATATGACTTTATAATAAAATAATAGTTTATGTTTTTTCTAAGGTGCCCCTCTTCTCCCTTATAAAAGGGCACCTCCTCCCTCTCTTCTTCACACCACTTTGAGCCTTCAATCTCGGCCAACTCATGACAATTTCTCTTCTACACTAACCTATAAACATCCTAGAGGTCCTGGTTTTCTTCAAAGACCATTTTTAGTACCCTAATAAGAGGTTAAGAAGAGGCGCTTCAAAGAAGAGGTAATGCCTATTACCGATTCTTTCAACTTTATTTCTTCTTCTTCTTATTCTTATTTAGTTGTTTAATTATGAAGTAATAACATCAATATCCCTAATATACTGATATGTTATTATAAATATGAAACAACCCTATTTCACCTTCTATCCATCCTACGGAAAACGAAATCATCGCGCGTGCATATGTACGGAATACCGTCTCCACGTCGTGGTGTAATCTGTTTTCCACCACCACCATACTTGGATGGGTATAATGGTGTAAAGAATAACTATATATGATTATTGTAAATTGATATTAATTCTGAAATAGTATACATACACTTCAATTCAATTCCATGATCATGGGAACGATATCATCGTTCGTGCATACGTACGGCCTACCATCTCCACGATGTGATGAGACTCGATCTACATGATCTTATTTGCATAATGATTATATAAATGTATTTAATGAATCAATATGATATATATATTACACTAATACCATTCTTTAAATGAGGTATCTATAACCTAAAAAAGAAGAATAAGAATTTATTCGGCAAAACACACATAAGAACAAAAAGCAATAAACACCCGAATAACAAGTAACAAAGAAATATTTCTAATAAGAAGAAAAGAATATGACCATATATGGTATCATAATAATTAGTACGATTCTAGAATAAGTCAATAACATTATTTAAATCAGTATACAGGAGGTTCGGACACGTATGAAGAAAATCAGACCTAAGGTAAGGGAAAATCTCGCAATCTTATTTTTATCCGAGATTGTTTATACTTCAGAATTTACTAGGGAATATTTATCTTCCACATCCATGTTTCTTCAATATGTAATATTATTTCAATCCTCCTACAACTATTTAAATCCAATTTTACCCATTTTTGAGTTTTTATTAAAAGATATGAAAGGAATCTTTTGTCATTTTTAGTACGAGGTACTTTTTGACTTTTCTGGACAAAGTACGAGAAGAATGTTTTTTTAACTTATACGGCATGAATGGATTTTTAGAAAATTATTTACATGAATCTTCCTTTATAAGTTTTCAAGTTTATTTTTAATCAACTTCTTTTAGTTTAATATTATATGAAATTTTAATAAAGGAAAAAAAAATTTGAAGTAGAAAGGGTATTTTCCTCAAGAATGGAGTTCAAGCGTTTAATCAAAATTATTTTCCATATAAGATAATATAGGGTTCTGTTTCTATCCCTACTTATACATTGATTTGATTATGTTATGATGGAATTATTTTTATTAAGTCATTTTATCTTATATTGATAATGTTATGATGGTACGATGTTTAAGAATCCCATTTTTATTACATGGGTTATGCTATGATGTATGATTTATGATTTTGTGGAACACATAAGAATGGTTTGATTATGAGATGGGTGGGACCCATATCTATCTCCAATAAATTGGGTAAAGATTTATATCTCATGAGATAGTCATGGCTGGAATGGCAGGTTAATCTGGTTCAGTGATACATGACTGAAATGAGGAGTGAACTCGGTTCAGAAATGGACTTTGTCTGCTAAGATAGTTTTGGAAATGAGTCCCAACTACTAAGAAATTATTATCTATTATTATGTGTGTATTCCATAAAGTTTCATGTTTTAAGTTATGATTATTGATTTATCCCATGTTATGAAATTATGATCTCTTTTGCAGGTTAAGATTTCCAAAATGTTATGATATTATGAATATGATGTGATTGATATTTCTTTTGTTTACCCTTACTGAGAATTCTAGCTCACCCTTTTGTATGTTTTCTTTCCCCAGGTCCGGAAGAAGGTTATTAAGTAGGATATACAAAAAGGGACTCTAGATATGATGAAATAAACGGGAGACAATGTAGATGTTTTATGAACAAGTTGTTTATGTTTCCCAGTTTCTAAAGACACTATACCTATACGGTCCTACCATGGTTTTGTTATATGTTGTAATAAGTATACTTAAATTCTCAAGTAATAAAAATGTATATAAATTATGGGTCGTTATAATATATTACATACTTATTAGTAATATTTTTTTAATCGTCGAAGAATGGTGAATGTGGAAATGAATCTCATCGCGTCGTGGAGACGGTAATCCTTACGTACGCACAAGCGACCATATCATTTCCTTAAAGGTGTGGAATTGGATGGTATTTTAATTTTATAGAGACATTATCATGTTATTTATATTATTTATATACATATTTCTAATCATTATATCCATCCAAATAACATAGTGTTGAATAAAAAATTACACCACGGCGTGGAGACGGTAAGCCGAACGTACACAGGCATGGTGACATTATCATTCATAAGATATATAGAATAATAAATATAGTTGTACCATATTTATAATAACATCACAGTATATATAATATACTGGATTTATTATTTTATAATGGAAACAACAAAGAAAGGTTAAGTGGAATAATAAGAGAACTTGAAAGAGGTTGGTGAAATCATTACCTCGTCTTCGGGTTCTTCCTTTTGATTTGATCAAAAGGGATCCTTAGTTTGGCATTCTGACCAAAGGATGGCCTCTAGGATGAAGGTAGGATATTTGGGAGGATATTTGGTCAGGGTTTGGCCGAGCCAAATGGCTTTGGAGGTGTGAACATGAGAGAAGGGGAAGTGACCTTTTATAAGAGTGGTTAAGGGCACCTTAGGAAAAACTTAAAATATTATTTTATAATAAATTTATTTTCGGTTTCTAAGGGATCCAAAATGAAATATTTCAAATGATAAGGTGGGGATGGGTCGAAAAACACTCAACCACTAGGTTTTAGATAGGTTTAGGTCACCATATTAACCATAACCATTAGATTTAACTCTTATTTAAATAGTTTGACATTTATCATGTCTCTTTGTATTTTTATAATATATTGTTACTAAACGTACTATAAAATTCCAATCGAACCCCTGTTGGTTAATTAATTTCATATATAGTTTTATATAAGTATTTTGGCCGAGCCTTAGATTTTTATGAATAGAATACCAATTAATAATATAATATTTTTTTTTAAAACTCTTTTATGTCAATTTTGACACTATTTGGTATTTTGTTTTTGCTAAATTTATAACAACATTATTACTTCAAAAAAAAATTATCTAGACAACCCTACCATGTCATATTAACTTATAAAATTATTGGAATTCATAAAAAGTCTCAAATTACATTTATTTGGATATTTATAATATCAATTATTTTAATCTTTCATTAATGCGGTAATTACTGCATAATTACTGTGTCATAATTAAATTTAATTATTAAATGTATAAAAATTAAAAATAAAATACCATTATGTAGGAAATATTTTTCTCTATCTAATGAATATGTATAGTCTAATTAATCTTATGTATTACACAATAATAAAAATTTTTTAGTTATTAAACATTGATTTTAACTCTTTTAACTCTTCTTTAAATAAAATAATAATAAATGACAAAATCTAATCCAACTAGACCTAAAGGATCATATTTTATTCCTAAGGTTTTTTTTGGTCAAATTATAATTATCCAATAGAATTATTACATGTTTTAGGGTAATAATATTATTATTCTTACCCTTAATTATCCTATTTACCTTTAATCGTGGTAAATAAAAGTAAAACGTTACTATTCACCAAAAATTATTTTTATCTTATTGAACCAAATTTTACTAATTGATATTAAATGTGTCTCTCGGATTTTCTGAATTCAAATCACAGAAGCGGTAAAATTATGTTTCATGTGAATTTCCAAATTCTCCTAGGAGGTGGGTAAAAGACGGTAAAAAGTTCATTAAAATTTTTATATATCTAAACTTATTATAAAATGACTCCAATGAATTATTTTTAACTTATATAGGTATTATTTATCTATTTTTACCTAAAATAAATTTTAAATAAAATAAATAATTATTTAAATAAAAAGTCGGTTTTAACCAATAACTCAGTGTTTTTCACTATTCATCAAAAATTAATGTTTCTCAGAAAAATTCCAAAAATTCATCCTTAGCTATATTTGATATTCTAGATTCAAAAATGATGTCTATTTTATCAAATTCAAAACATATAAGTTTCATTAATTAATTTAAATTTAATTTCCACTGTCAAAATAAATAGCGTGTTTTTAAGCAACAATATATATCAAAAGATTGACACTTGTTTATGTCCAATTTCAAAGTGAAATTAAATATAATGACCTAAATTGTATTAAATGATAAAAATATAATCTAATTATACTTCAAAACAAATCAAATTCCTATTTTAACTCTATAAATTATTTCGATTAAAAAGTTTTTTTTAAATAAAATTTTGTATTTTTCACTATTCACCAAAATATGAAAGTTATCAGAAAAATACCAAAAAATTATCAAAACTATGTTTCAATGTCTCGATTATAATGAAGATGTTTTTTTTCTCAAATTGAATATATAAAAGTATCAAAAAGTGTATTTAAAAATGGTTCTCCATCAAAAGGTGGTAAAATTGCATTTTCTGAAAAATACTTATTTTTTCTAAAAAATGAAATAGTTCTTACATTATGTCTAAAAAACTCATAATATGGATTATAAAATTATAAGGATTATATATAGTTCAAAATTCAGTTATTACTATTCATAACTGCTTCTGAACAGCTAGTTTGGTAAGTCATGGTGCGTTTGAACATAGTGTTGCGTGTAGTGCATGTTATTGAATTACATTAAAGAAATAACGTACTATGAAATCTTGAGGTGTTACATTTATAATGGTCCAAAACTTAATAAAGTCAAATATAAGATGACTCTTGTTCTAAATAAAATCATTCAATAATAATTGAACAGGTTTTAGATATTGTTTTAATCTTTATAATCATATTTATTTAAATCATTAATTAATGAGGTAAAAACTTCATCATTATTTTGTCATAAATAATTTTAATTATTTTATGTATAAAAATTGTAAAAAATATCATAATTTAGGAAATCATTTTATCTTTCAAATACATATTTATAGTCGAAGATATAACTTATATAACACCATGTAATAATTGATTTACAAAAAGCTATATGTTTAAGTTATTTTTGTCTTTACTTTACATTAATTAATATAAAGTGTCATTATAACTCCCAACTGGCTCCATGGGGTCCCAAAATTTACCCAAGGAAGACCATGGTCATACATTTATTGACCAATAGGATTATCACACATGTGAGGGTAATTTAATATTACTATAATAATATTTTGTTACCCTCATTTACCAGATTTACCCTTTTACCATGGTGAATAAAATTTTTAATGAAATAAATATTCATAATGTCTAAAAATAAAAGTTATCTATTTACAAAATTTGGACCTCCTTATTACAAATATGGAATCCATTTTCCCAAATTCAAAACATAGAAGTGGCAGAAACTAATTTAAATTAATTCCCGCTTTCAAAAACAAAAAACGTGTTTTTAAGAAATAATAACTATTAAAAATGACACTTATTTATGACCAATTTCAAAGTTAAATTACTTACAATGACCAAAATTGGATTAAATAGTAAAAAATAATATAATTACACTTCAAAATCAATTAAAAAGATAATCTAACCTTATAAATAAATTAGATTAAAAGGCAGTTTTGAATTAAAATACAGTATTTTTCACTACTTATTAAAAAATGAATTTTATAATAAAAACACCAAAAATTTACCCAAAGTAAATTTTGATGTCCCGATTCTAAAGAAGAATTTTATTTTGTCAAATATTACATATAAAAGTGAAAAAACTATATTTAAATATGGTTCTGCATTAAAAGGCAGAAAATCGACCTTGTAATGAATATTAGAGTATTTATGCTTAAAATCAGATTCTTTCTTATTTTAAGCCTCTAAAATTTATTATATAAATGTAAAAACATTTAAAAAACATGTATATTCATATTTTAGTTAGTTCTATCTATTCCGGCCAACAAAACGTCTAGGTGTTAACTACCATTTAAAATAATATTATTATATTATTAGTTTGTAATGTAAGATTTCAAAGAAACTCGTTGTTGCGTATCGGGTACGCTATCAGATATAGCATCCCTTTTTAAGAAAAATTAATATTTAATTCACAAATATTAATAAATATGAAATTTCATATTCATTATTTACCTGGGATGTTACATCCTTCCCCCATTTTGGTAATTTCATCCCCACGATTCTATTAACTTATCAAATAAGTGGGGCTATTTATCCCTCATAGCATTTTCAGATTCTCATGTTGCCTCTTCAACCGTATGGTTTTTCCACAAAACATTTACCTGATTAATTACCTTATTCTGCAACACTTTCTTTCTTCAGTCAAGAATCTGGATTGGTTTTTCCTTATAAGAGATATTCTCTTCCAACTAAACTACCTCTAGGCTCAAAAAATGAGATGGATCTGGCATATACTTTCTCAACATTGAAACATGAAAAACATTGTGTTCCTAGGATAAACATGGAGGTAAAGCCACTCTATATGTAAATGATCCAAATTTATCTAATATTTCATAAGGTCCAATTAACCTCTAATTCAACTTTCCATTCTTACGAAAACACATCACACTTTTCCATGGAGAAACTTTGAGAAATACATGATTACCTACCTCAAAAGAAATATTCTTCATCTTGTTATCCGCATAACTTTTCTCCCTAATCTGAGTTGTTCTCATGTGCTTTTGAATCAACTAAACTTTTTCTTCCATTTCTTCTACCAATTCTGGTCCCATCAGTTTCCTTTCACCTACTTTATCCCAAAAAGCTAGAGTTTGACACTGCTTTCCATATAATACCTCAAATGGAGCCATCAATATACTAGAATGAAAACTGTTATTATAAGAAAATTCAACCAAAGAAAGATGCTGGTCCCTACTTATCTAGTAATATATCGAGCAAGAACGTAACATATCCTCTAAGGTCTTAATGTTTTGTTCTAACTTCCCATCTGATTGAGGATAAAAAGATATACTAAAATTTAATTCAGTACCCAATGATTTTTGAGGGCCTTTCCAAAAGTTAGAAGTAAACCTGGGATCACAATCAGATACAATGGAGAGGGGGACACCCTGAAACCTCAATATCTCTTTAACATACAACTGAAAAAGTTGATCTAGAGAAAAAGTATCTCGAATAGGAAGGAAATGGGCAGATTTATTCAATCGATCAAAAATAAACCAGATGGCATTATTACCTCAAGATGTCTTTGGTAATCCCATAATGAAGTCCATGGATATATTTTCCCATTTCCACTCTGGCACCAGTAAAGACTGAAGCATCCCTTACAGTAACTGATGCTCTTCTTTAACCTGTTGACAAGTCAAACACTTCATAGTAAAATCAACAATATCTCTTTTCATTCCATTCGACTAGTAATACTTCTAAAGATCTCTGTACATCTTAGTACTTATAGGATGTACTGAAGATGGAGAACTATGAGCTTCACATAACAACTCATTCTTCAACTGTAAATCAGAAGGATCACATAATCTCTTCTTAAACCTCAAAACACAATCATTATCATGGTTAAAATCAGGCAACATACACTTCTGAACCAACTCTACCTTTTTCTGGAACTCACTGTCTTCCTTCTGTTCTTTCTTAATTCTGTCTACTAAAGATAATTTCACTGACCCATAAAACAAAACAGAGTAATTTTCTACACCAAAAACTTCTATGCCAAATTTCATCAAATCAGAACCCAAAGGATCTTGTTCTAAACGTAGAATAGTTAATGAAACATTACTTTTTAGACACAAAGCATTAGCTACTTTATTTTCTTTTCCCAGATGATAATGAATTGTGCAATCATAATCCTTGAATAATTCCAACCATATCCTCTGTATCATGATTAATTCTTTTTTGAGTGAATATAAACTTCAAACTTTTGTGGTCAGTATATATTTCTCACTTTATTCCATAGAGATGATGCCTCTAAATTTTTAAATAAAAAACCATAGCAGCTGATTCCAAATCATGTGTACGGTAATTTAACTCATGAGGTTTTAACTGACATGAAGCATAATCAATTACATGATCATTATGTAGAAGGACACATATAAGCCCTTTCAAAGAAGCATCACTATAGATAACAAACTCATAATTTCTAGAAGGCAATTCCAAAATAGTACCATTCACCAATCTTCTTTTTATTTCTTAAAAACAATCATCACATTCTTTTTTCCAGATGAACTTAACACCTTTTCAAGTTTACTTAGTCATTGGGATACATAACTATTCAATATTTTCAACAAACCTTCCGTAATAACCAGCCAAACCAAGAAAACTAAAAATATCAGTTATATTTTTGGGTTCTAGGAATTATTCAACAACTTATGTTTTATCAGGATCAAAATTTATGCCATTTTTTGAAACAATGTGACTGGGGGATGAAATTTTCTGTAACCAAAACTCACACTTTCTAAATTAACCATACAGTTTCTTTTCATTTAAATTTTTCAAGACAACCCTTAAATAACATTCATGCTCCTCTTTACTTTTGGAATGAACCAAAATATCATCAATGAACACAACCACAAACTTATCCAAAAACTCACAGAAATTCTATTCATAAGATCCATGAATACAGCAGGTGAATTGGTTAACCCAAAAGGCATAACTACATATTCATAATGGCCAAATCTAGTATGAAATGATTTATTTGGAATGTCTTCTTATTTTACATTCAACTGATGGTATTCCGACTGCAAATCAATCTTTGAAAAATACTGATATCCCAAGAGCTGATCAAACAAATCATCGATATGAGGCAAAGAATACTTGTTCTAAATAGTGATGTTATTCAATGCTCTATAATCAATGGAAAGTATCATTGAACCATCGTTCTTTTTAACAAACAAGACAGGATTACCCCATGGTGATGTGATAAGTCAAATGAATCCTTTATCTAATAACTCCTTCAATTGCTTCTTTAACTCTAAAATTTTAATTTGATCTATTCGATAAGGGGGTTTTGAAATTATCTTAGCATCAGGAACTAAGTCAACAATAAATTAAACTTCCAGATTAGGTATTATACAATGAAACTTGTTAGGAAAAACATCAAGATACTCCCTTAACACTGGAACATCATAAATATAAACAGTTCCTTTGTTTACAACAATATGTTAAAGGTAACATTCATTTCCATCTTTTACTAGTTTCTTAGCTTCTCGATATGTTATCAAAAGTAAGGGTTCATAATTTTACACAAACTGAAAATATTTCTGAAAAGAAACCTCTTTAGCTTTGCAGTCATTCTTTTCATGATAAATAGAATTCCAATCTATACCCAAAATAACATCAAACTAGACAAGAGGAAAAACAATAAGTTTTTCAGGTAGATTCTTTCCATACACAAGGATAGGAATGTTCTTATGTTTTATTTTTCTCTCAACATTTTTTCAAGGTGTTTTTACCATAAGTTCATGATTCATATATTGAGATGGAATTCACGATTTACTAGAAAACTTCTTAGAAATGAATGAATGTGTAGACCCCGAATCAAATAACACAATGGAATAATCTCAAAAAACAAATAGTATACCTGATACTACTTCATTAGATGGCCCAAAATCTGCTAAAGTAGTTGTAAAGGATTTCACCACCCCATTCTGCTTGTAGTCTAGTTGCTTTTCCTCAGTTGTTTTCTTCGTTGCATAGTCATTTTCATAATGACCCATTTCATTGCACTTAATAAATTTTACTGACTATAAATCATATTTTTTCATACCATTACCTTGATTTTTTTCAGTTCAATTACAAGCCTTATTTCATATTTTACCACATCATTAGCACTTACCAGAATTCAGAATACATTCCCTAGAATTCTTTTTACCACAATTTTCACAATAAATAAACATAATTTTCTTACCATAAGACTTTTTTGAAGAGTTTTTCCCTTTCTCCAGCCACCTCGACCTCTTATTCTGTTTTTTTTTTCAAAGAACTCAAGATTATTGGAAGACTCCATTTCCACCTTCTTTGCACATCGAACAAGTTTTTTATAACTTTTGAACACATGAGAAGCTAAAACCCTTCGATACTTTGGATTTAATCCTATGTAAAAATGAATGGTTTTAATATCAAGATCTCATATTAAATTTGGAGTATACTTAGCCAGTCGTGTGAATTTTTCTTCATAAGCAGCCACTGAGTCATCCTACTGCATCAATTCTAGGAATTGTTTTCTATCCTAAGATGAACCACCTTAGGAAAATATTTCTCAAGAAGCATACCTTTGAATTCATCCCAATAAATATCATCAATATCCTCACTATCCCTGATATTTTTTACCATTGACCACCAATGTTCAGCTACACCTTTAAAATGGTAAATAGTGAGACTATCCTTTTGATGTTATAAACACCCCATGAAATCAAAAATATTCTCTAGTGATTTAATCCACCCTTCAGCTAGAAAAGGGTAAGATGATCCTCTAAATGATGGGGGTTGTTTCCCTAAGAAATGCTCCACTATTGAAATGTTCCTATGTGGCTGACCTAGATGATCTTGTGCATGGATACCAACACCATTTAGATCCTGATTCAATTATACCATCACTACAAAAAACTGTTCAGTTCTAAATCCAACCATCTCCGGTTGCTGGTTTGGATGGTTGTCTTCCTCCTAATGCCATCCCATCATAGTTTCCTTGTTTTCTCTGCAGAAAACCATTCTGAACACACGAAATATCTTAGGAAAAGCAAAATGGTAATCTATAAATGCTATATCATTTTCATCATAACTTAAACTAAGACAAAATTTGGATATTAATTTAACAATATCCTAACTCCTAAAGTTTTCTAAACTGACCTCTGATACTAACTAAAAGGACCCAATCTTAAACATTACATAATATTGAATTAAATTAATAATCCACATTGAGGGTCTTTTCAGGTTTAGAGTTTCCGAGAATTAGTCCATAACTATTACATCTCAAAAATTACAAAGTAGAAACTTCTACACAGTTCCCATTTTTTTCATAAAATAAAAACTCTTGAAAAAAAGAATCATGTCTAGTTCTATGTTTTAGACATCATGAATTTTCCTTGATACTATCCTTGAACCTAGTCATCTTTAAGTCCTATGAAAAACATTTCAAAATAAATTGGTATGATCATAAAAATCTCAGTAAGGGTTATAAGATAAAGAATGATAACATTAGTCCACAAACATATACCAAGCATAAGCTCATACCTCATTAAATCATAATATTTATCAATAACACAAATAAATCATTAATCATAAAGGGTAACTTGTGGCATCCATAACATACATATGTTGTAGCTTTCGCAGCTATGTAGGGAGTTACATTTGGAATACCCATCACAGTATATTTTCTAAATCTCTTAGGAGAAACATTCAGGTTTACCTCTATCACATTACCCAATGCATTGGATAGCTATCTCGGGCACACCCACCCTTGGAATATCATGGAACCACCCATAAACATAACAATTCCCAAGAACCATAACATATTCATTACACATAAAACAAATATAAAAGAAAGATATATTTTCAAATTTTAATCACAATATATAATTTAAATATATTGACATTAAAAATCTATTATCAAAATAATTTTCAATATCAAAAATACCTAAAAGAGTATATGGTATTTATTTTCCTTTTAAAAACATTACGTCTTGTTAAGGAATCCAAATATCAAATAATACTCATGGTGGCGGAAAATGTCCTTGTCACCGTTTACATTAAAAAGAAACATTACTTTTTTTCATTTATTAAAATTCCTCATAGAAAAATATTCTTTTTTATGAAAGGAGAAGTAAAATGTTTTTATACACCATATAATAGAAATTCATGAATAAAAAAATATGACTCAATGAAAGGAGATTGTGACGAAGTCCCTTACCTAATGTCTGAATTGACTCGATCATTCATTAATCTCCTGAATAATAAATAAAAGTTAATTTATAATTTCTTAAGAACCTTTTTCATGTTTATTATTCCTTTTATACCAATTATTACCTTGCTATAACATTTATTTAATTATTTGAATTCATATCATACATTTTGTCGATGTTCGGAACATGAGTTAAAAATGAACTTGTAATAATTATAAATTGTCCATGTGGTAGAAATTAAATTATCTACATAATGATATTCATTATTTAGATATCAAATATTTCATATATATCCAGTAAATAGATGTATTTATAATAGTAAAAAATATTTGGAGATAAGAAATGAAAGGCATCATTCATTGAGACGGTAAGTCGTACGTATGCATGAATGCTACTTTAATTTATATTTTATATTTAATGGAATAAAACATAATGATACATAGTTATATTATAATTTCAGTATAATATCGTATATAATTTCATTAACTCAATCATTTATGTTTCACGTATGTCATGAATGAGACATATCACTTTGAGGGGGCGGTAGTCTACACTTCCTTAAATGAAATTATTTTATTTACCCACTATAGAAACCATAAAGGTATTATATAAATGAAAAATAAATAATCATAGAAATAATATAAATATGATATATATCACATATAAATATAGTTCCATCTTAATGGCCACCATAAGAGGTGGTAGGAGAAGAATGAACAATCATCGTTTCGTGAGGCAGTAGTTCGCCGTCCACAAAAACAGTATGTTATTTACCAATTAGATGGAGATGTGTGCATGTGTAGTTTGAATAATTCTCATAAAAAAAACCTACTGTATTGATTATACTAGGTTTGTTATAAAATAGAGGAATAAAAAGAGTTTAAGGGGTTGGTGATGTAAAATAAAACAAAAGAACTTAAGAGAAGACGTTACAATTAAATTGGGTATCATATTTTGGTTTGAACCAAAAGGTTTAATTAAATTACATTATGCCTTGGGTAATGCTTATAGGAGGAGTAAAAGAGTGTAGGGAACTTAATTGGGTTGGTTTTAGACAATCCAAGGGGTTTGAAAAGTGTGAGGAATGGGTTTGAAGGGATGGATTTTTATAAGGGGGGAGGGACTCTTTAGGAATATTTAAAAATATTATTTTATTATATAATGATTTTCGGTTTATAAAGGTCCAAAACTTATTAAAGTTAATGATAAGATGAATCAAGCTAGAAATAAAATCATACAATAAGAATTGGATAGGTTTTGGATATTGTTTTAATCTTTATAATCTTATTTATTTAAATCATTCATTAATGAGGTAAACATAGAAACAATATTTTATTATAAATAATTTTATTTATTTGATGTCCAAAAAAATTAAAAAATATATCATGATTTAGGAAAATAATATATATTTCAAATTCATATCTATAGTCAAAGAGATAAATTATATAACCCCATGTACGAACTGATTTACTAAAAGATATATGTTTAAGTCATTTTCGTCTTTACTTTAAATTAATTAATATAAAGTGTTATTATCACTCCCAACTGGCTCGATGGGGTCCCAAAATGAACCCAAGGATACCCATGGTCAGAAATGTATCAACCAATAGGATTAGGACACTTGTTAGGTTAATTTAATATTATTATAATAATATTTTGTTACCCTTATTTACCAGATTTACCCTTTAACCATTGTAAATAAATGTTTTACTAAAGTATTCATAATGTCTAAAAATAAAAGTTACCTAATTACCCAAATTGGACCTCCTGATTCCAAATATGGAATACATTTTTCCAAATTCAAAACACATAAGTGGAAGAAATTAAATTAAAATTAATTCTCACTGTCAAAACAAAAAGCGTGTTTTTAATAAATAATAACTATCAAAAGTTTTTCATTTATTTATGTCCAATTTCAAAGAGAAATTACTTATAATGGCTAACATAGAATTAAATTGTAAAACCCTAATATAATTACACTTTAAAACCAATTAAAAAGATAATATAACCTTATAAATAAATTATATTTAAAGATACTTTTGAATTAAAATACAATATTTTTCATTATTCATTAAAAATGAATTTTACAAGAAAAATACCAAAAATTTACCCAAAGTAAATTGTGATGTCCCGATTCTAAAGAAGATTTTTTTTTGTCAAAAAGAACATATAAAACTTAACAAAACTATATTTAAAGAGGATTCTCCATTAAAAGGTGGTAAATCGTCCATGTAATGAATATTATAGTATTTATGCTTAAAATTAGATTCTTTCTTATTTTAAGCCTCTAAAATTTATTAGATAAATGTAAAAACATTTAACAAACATGTATATTTATATTTTAGTTAGTTCTGTCCATTCTCAACAATACAACAGATAGGTGTTAACTTCCATTTAAAATATTATTATAATATTATTAGTGTACAATGTAAGATTTCAAAGAAACTTGATTTTGTGTATCGGGTACGCCATTGGACATAGTGTCCCTTTTAAAGTAAAATTAATATTTAATTCAAAATATTAATAAATATGAAATGTCATATTCTTTATTTACCTGGGATGTTACACATACAATTAAATATTAGGATTATGTGATAAAAGATATATTATTCAATGAATTTTGAAAAACACCAATTATTGTAAAAAATATACTTCACATGATTGAAATGTTTTATTATGATTTTAATTTATTATTAAATTAAATTACAATTAATTTTTTTATAAATAAGAAAATTAATTATATATGATGTATCACTATATTTGATATATGTAAATGTTCATTTTCATGCATAAAAACATATTTTTTTTAAAATGTTATATGTTGTGTTTTATATATTTATATGAATTTTTTTCAAACACATCTATAAATATACTCGTAAAAAAGTATTCAATATTAAGAACCATTTTTCTAAAAAAAATTAAATAGTTTAAAATTATTTTCTATCATAACTAATGTTAGTATATGTCACCTTTGTAATGGAAGATAAGGTAATAAAGGCTACAATTATTATCATAATGATTTATAAATATATCTAAAATTAGAATTCATTCTATTTGAAGAGTTTCTTTAAAATAAATCATTAATATAGTATTAAATATCATATTTTTCTATTATTTTCCCTTGAAAATTAATTTATATGATTTTAAGTAAAGGGAAATCCAAAAATTTAATTCTATTTAATATAATTTTTCTTACATATTATCATCGGGATAAGAAGATTTTATGATGGAATCTGATATTTTATGTTAAAAATAATTTATTCATTTTTATAATCATAATTGTTTTTTAATTTTTAGTTCATATATTATTAACATAAATAGTAACAAAACACAAACAAAGTTCATGTGCAAGTAGTTGAAACAACAATGTAAATTATTTTAAAACATGAAATTAATATTTTGGATTAATTATTTTGTTTCATGAATAAAATGGTTAAAAATAACATATAATTATGGTTATAGAGTTTATAATATATTTTCATTCATTTCATAATTGAATTAATCTAAAAATATGTTAATACATCATAAAATGACGTAAATTGTATTTTATATTAAATATTTTTTATTATATGATTATAAAATAATAAAAAACATGAAATAGGACAAGGGAATTTGGGTATGGTCTTAAATTTCATACCTTTGGAATTTTTGAGCCAATTTAAGACATATATGTAGGTTAACAACCCTTTAGTATTGAAAATGGTCTCAACATGGTTATGGTAAAAAAAATTCAATGAATGGTATAATGTGACATCCAGAGTTTTTAAAGGAAATACAATGTTCGATAGGAAACATGATGTTCCACCCTGCGCTTAAATGAAAAACTAAATATTATTATTTAATATGGTAGTTATTGAATAGTCATTAGAATGGAGGAAATGAATATGAATAACTAAATTATAAAAACATGGTTTACACATGAATATATAAGTTATTTTTTGGTAACCATTATATTATAAATTAAAATAAAACCACTTAAAATAAAATAAAATATTTTTCTAGAAAACCATTTAATCATGCACAGGTGTATTTTATATCAGTAAAAATTCATTATTTTTAGATTTTATAATAGGAATATATATATATATATATATATATATATATATGTATATATATATAATATTCAATTTAATATTTCATAATCGTATTACGGTATTTCTATACATGATATAAGAATAATCTAATTTTATTAATAATAGGAGTATTTTTCAAAAAAGTCAGTTTTTTCGTTTTTTTTGTTCACCAGTTTCAAATATAGTTTTTGAAACTTTTATAAATTATATATTGAAAAATAATATTATTCTTTAAAAAATTATTATCAAAAAAAATTTTGGTTGAATTTTTTCGTATTTTTCTGATATGTTTTACCTTTTGAGGATTAGTGAAATAATACTTCGTCTTAATTGAAAACATATTTTTCATCAAATTTATTTACATTGTTAAAAAAATATTTGAATAATATTATATTATAATTATATTTTTTTATCATTTAATGAAATTCGTTTCATTGGACTCATTTTCAAATTGAAATTGGATATAAATACAATATGATCTTTTGAATATTTTTACTTTAAAATCTTGTTTTCTCATTCCATAAAATAGATGAGTTTTATATTAATTTTAGCCAATTCTATGTTTTGAATTCTGAAAAATTTATTTTATCTTTGAATCTTATGGTCCTAATTATTTAAATAAAAATATTTTATTTTTGGAAAAAATATGAATAGAAATTTTAAAAATTACTTTTATTAAAAGTGCTATGGGTAAATTGGGTAATTAAATATAGACATATTGATAAAAAATATAATACAATTACCCTAACAATTTTCTAAATTTATTTGGATGAGTCATTTTCCTGAAAAATAATCATTTGGCCAATTTTTGTGAGATCTTGGAGCCACTTGGATGAATTTAAGTCATTTAAAATATTATATTCAAAAGAAAGTCAATTTTGTCATTCTTATGATTTTAATAAGAGAAATGTTTTTAATATGGGGTTATATAAGGGATATGTTCAACTATAAATTTTTTATTGAAATTTAAAATGTTTATCTAAATGATATTAATATATTTTAATATTTAATAATGAAATAATTAAATTAAATGGTGAAACAATGATGATGCTGGGATTGTTTAATTAATGGAAGAATCAAATAAATGGTATAAATAATATTAAAATAAATTTAATTTGAAATAATTAACATCATACTAGAATTTAGTGGATTATTTTTTCATGGTAGGAATTATTTAATAGTTTTTTTCAAAGATATCATGTTGTTATGATATCTTTTAAAAGTAAAATAATGAATACTATCAAAATTGACATTAATGATATTTTAAACTAAATAATATTTTTTAAAATGATATAAAATTAAACAAAAATATATGATTTATAAAAAAAATTAAGATAGGTTCTATAATCTCTTTAATTAATCAATTATAGTTTGTTTTTCATTTTATTTTGACTATATTAAGCCACAAATACTGAAAATACAAATTGGCATTTTAAGAGATACAGAGGTTAAGTAAGGATTAAATCCAAAAGATAAGGATAAATAAATAGTCAAAACATATCTAATTTTCACTAGATGAAGTGTAATTGACTCAAAATCATCAAATATTAAAAATAAATTATTTTTGTTCCATATTTAATAGATGATTAGTTTATATTAATTTAATATTATAAATAATTTTAAGAGTCCCCTCCCCTCTCCTGTAAAGGGGAACTCATTCTTCTCTTTTATTCACACCTCAAAACTATTTGGTTTGGACAATATCTACCGAAATATCATCCCATAATCCATCCCCACAGTAGAGTGTCCTTAGTTGTGGTAGAACATCCTCCTTTTGGGTGTTAAGGTATTATTCAAAGGATATCATTCATCGAAGAGGTATCATTTTTAATTAAGTGTTTTTGTTTTGTTTATTCTTACACTTCTTTCAACTCTTCTTCAACCATGATAAAATAATAACTCTATTATCCAAAATATTTTGATATTTTATTATGTAATTATATCATCACCTATATCCATATCTTCTTCCAATAAATGAGAAAATAATTATTCATTTGTGTGTATGTGTAAACTATCACCTCAATGAAATGGTATAATTCTTCTTCCATCACCATATATCTTGAATAGACATAAATAAAGAATTAATATTTATATATGATATTAATGATATATTTATTATTATTAAAGTGTTATATATCATTTATTTTCATATATTTCCATGAACAAAAAATTATTATGTCATTTGTGCGTACGTGTGAACTATCACCTCCATGAAGAGATGTTCCTCATTTTTCATCGCCACATCACATGGATGAAATATATAATTATATTGGAATATTAATAATATATTATTGATATTAATATCACTATGAAATTTTAAAACAATACATACCCTCTTTACATAATGATATTTGAAAAATTAAAATTTTTATCATGTGTATGTATGGTTTACCGTCTCTCGGATTGTAACATAGTTTATTTTTCATATCCATGTTAAATGACTTTATTTAAATTTTATAATATATAAATAAAGGTGGTTATTATTTAATTAATTTTATTATGGAGATTATGGAATATTGACCACCTTGACTATTGATATCATACCAATTTCATTTTGGACTCTTATATTGAATTCCATCAAAACATCCAATGCGAACATAATAATATATAAGTAATTTTTATAATATGATAATAAGTGATATAAAAAGAACCATAAATATAAAAAATGATATAAATAAATTAAATAATTAACCTATGTTATTTATTTAGGAAGATAATGTATGTTCATGACGAGTCTGGCTCAAGGTAAAAGATTTCACCTCAATCCCATTTCATTGAAGATTTTTTGGATGATATGCACCTTTATTCATTCATAAGTTCTGTATAAAGATAATATGACATTTTATATCCATATTTAATCTATAAACATGTTATTTAATGTTTTGTTAAATGTATTATTTCTTTTAGATTATGATTTAAATGTTCAAAGTTGTATGGGACACTTTTAATATTTAAATATCTAACTATTAAATTTTCTCCATGACAACATTCTGGATATTAATTTACATATTTATTTATATGGATATAAATTTATTATAAAATAAATTTAATGTCTAATTTTATTTTCTTCAATATTTTCACAAATGAATCTACTTACATGTTTTTATATGGAATGTTTTGGAAAATGGAAATAATTAATGATCTAATCTTAACACTCATGGAGGCAATGACTTTTCTGCCACTATGGACATTATTTTATTATCATATTCCATTGTAATATTATGTTTCTCCTTAAATTAAGAAACATTATTATTTATTTTGGTATTTTTTATTGAATTTTTTTAAAGTAAAAGGGTATTTTGGTATTGAAAATTTGTTCTTGAAAGAAAAGATTTTGTTTTCTGAAATTTTATTCATATGATATTAAAAAAATTAAGGGTTTTATGATTAAAGTTTTTTATTAATGATATGTTACTTGATCTTTGTATGAAATTGATGATCCTAATAAAAATTATACATGGGGTTTCCTAGATATAACCAAAAAAGCCCTTTATAGCATAACATGGGGTAGCCCATATTGTATTGGGAAAGTATGTTATATCTTAACATGGGTTATCCTAGATAGTTCTTAGAAATAAAATTATAGCATAACATGGGGTTTCCCATATTACAATAGGAATTCCCATTATATTGTCATATGGGGTGGCCCATATAGAGTTGGGTAATCCTGTAATAGATTAATCAGATATCGACCATATGGTTATTCTAATTGAAATGGTTTTGAAAGGGCATAACATGTATGATTATATAAGACACCTAATGGTGTTTTAATTCCATGATTTGGGTTTTAATCATTTCCTTTGAAAAAAATATGTTTTTTTTCATGTTATTTTTTTGTATACTCAATGAAGATTGAAGATAAATAGAAATGTTATATGAGTATTCATGTTTTTACTGTGATGATGGTTTCCATTCTTTTGAAATCTCTTACTAAGATTTTTTTTAACATCACATTTTTTAGAAAAATACTAGGTCTTCAAATTGGTATGGACAAACAATACTCCATGACAAAATTATAGAAATGTTTTCTTGAATATAAGTCATGTTTTGTTTTAAAAGGGTTTCCTTTGGTGGAAAAATGTATACCGATTATAAGTGTCCATTTGAAATGTAACAGATACATTGTAAGAGTTTGTCCTAATTATATAAAACTATAAATAGAAAAGATCCTTCAATTTTAATTCTAGTTAAAAAACACTGAAATATAAAATGTTTAATTTCGGGTCCATGTTTAGACAACATTAGAGACTAGGATGTCTTCATGTGTTGTGATCCTTATAGGTAGGGGTACCATCAAGAGTTTATAATATTTATGATGATCATATGTTCAATGTATTAGAAACCCCATTTGGGGCTTTATGTTATGAAATTTTAATGTGACTTATGGTATTTTTGGAGACATATATTTTTTAGGTTATTATGGCTTATTACCTTTTGGGATCAAAAATTAAAGGTATGTGAAACAATTTAAGGTTAAAAATTTGTATGGTTATTTTTTAGGACTTCATCATATTTTATGAACATTATAATAATTATATTGTTTTATAAAAAGTAAACCCCATAGGATGGGTGAAAACCCATCACATCTGGAAAGGGTGTAGGAATCAAACACATAACTGAAGGGAGGCATGGGTGCATCACATACCACTGGCCTACATGACATCCCAATTATTATGACTATTTATTTTTAGATAAATGGTTTTATGGATGATTAATAAGATTATTTTTTTGTATAGATTCTTTATCATATAGATAATATTGGAATTGGAAAACGATATGTTGATTAAGTGATTAATGTTATTTCAGAAGGTGTTTTCTACTTTTAGAGCTTTCTATAACTAGGGTCAATTGAATACTATGTGATTTTATTTTTTGAATAATAGTTGAATTATATTTTGGAAAAATCAATTATTTTATTTTGGACTTATGGTGAATCAGTAAATAGTTATCATATATTCGAGACTATGTGAATTAGGATATAATATTTTTTTACATTAGACATTAAGAGTTATAGATGTAATTTTGAGATAAATGTTAAAATTTTTCATGGAAGACATTGTGATGAAATCCTTCTGAATGTTGGGTTTTATATTATTTTGGATTACTTTGAATAATTTTAAGGCTAGTTATTTTTTGAATTTTATATGTTGAACATTGATTATGCTGTTGAATTTTAGATATTAAAAGTAGACATTAATTATTTGAAGATTTATTATTTTTGTGGAGTTATCTAATCTTTTATTAACCATTTTTGTTTTAGTTAAATTATAAAAATAGAAGTAATATATAGTTAATATTTTGTGGATTATTTTAATCTGTAGAATTTGATTCTAGTTCTTTAGGCATGAAAACAATTCATCTAAAATACTCATTATAAAGAGATAATGATGAGTTTCTGGTAGAATTTGATTAATTGATTACCTCTACCTGTTGAGTATGTACATATAATTCGGTTTCTAGTGCATGAAGTAAAATAATTACACATCTCTATGAGTAGTATCCCACAAAAAACATTATCGGTTTAGTATTATTTCCATGAAATCAATTACCTTTTAACCCATCAAGGATTTATGGTTTTGGGATTATTAACATTATCATAGACATGATTATTTACCACCATCCATGAGAACAAGAAAATTAATTTTTTTTCATATATACTTTTTCTTATAAGTAAGCCTCCAATGTTATATCTATGGTGACCTCTATACTTCCCTTTCATTATTTTAATATGGACTTTTCATTCATCGTTTTTGTAATGTGGGATTTCAACAAAGTTATTTTGAAAAGTAAAACCACTAGTTTCCAATCCCAATTTAAAATTGTGAGGATGAAATTTATTAAATTTTGGGATAATGTAAAATATCATTTTTTTAAGGAAACAGTATGTTGGATAGCGTAAATGATACACGACTTCAATCTTAAATGAATAACTAAATATTATTTTTTAATATGGTATTTATTTCATAGTTGTTAGAATTGAAAAAATAAACATGATTAAATTAATTATGAAAATATATTTTAAACATGCATAAAAAAATAATTCCTTGATAAATAAAAAATTATAAAAGAAAATAAAACACTTCTTAAAATAAAAGTCAATATTGTTCTGAAAAACAATTTAATTGTACATAAGTTTGTTTTATACCAGAAAATTAAAAAATCTCTATTTTTATACATTATTAATAGAATATATATATAATATATAGAATAAAATATTTTAAATTCATATTATTTTATTTATAGACATGATATATAAATAAATCCCATTTTATGAATAAAGTGGTTATTTTTTTTTTAAAAAAAGCAGTTTTGCAACCTCATAATAGAGAATATGTTTTAAATCTAGTTTTTTCCTCTTTTATAAATTATATTTACATTAAAAATCTTCTATTTTTAATGAATTTTATAAAAATATACTTTGGTTGACTTTTTTATAGCATTTTAATAAGTTTCATATTTTGACGAATAGTGAAAAACAATGTATTTTATTTGAAAACAACCTTTTCATTAAATTTATTTTTACTGTTAAATTGTAATTTTGAATTATTTTAAACTATAATTAGATAATGTTTTTATTAGTTAATCTAATGTAGTTCATTTTAATCAATTTCACATTGGGATTGGAAAACATAACTTTGTGAACTTTTGAATGTTTTTACATTAACAACTCATTTTCTCATTCAGTCAACAGGATTAATATTGAATTAATTTTATTGAAATTTGTGATTTGAATTTTGAAAAAAAAATATTCCATATTTATAATCATAGGGTCCAAGATATATAAATATGTCCTTTTTTGGACAAAATATGAATAGTAACTTTAGTAATTATTTTTATTAACGTAGTTAAGGATAAAATCATGTAATTTAGGGTAAAAAAATTATAAAATATTAGAAAATTAACCTAAAAATTGTCCAAATTTCTTTATATGTGTTATTTTCAATGAAATGAATTATTGGGCCTTTTTTGAGCTCTTCAAGCCACTCAGATGAATTTAACACATTTATAATATTATATTCAAAAGAAAGTCAGTTTTTCAATCTTTTATTTTCAATAAGATACATATTTTTAGTATGTGGTTATATAAGGTATATGTTAGAATATAAATAGTATTTGTAATTATAAAATGTATATCTACATTGTAGTGATTTATTTATAATTTTTAGGACATAAATTATTCAATTAAATAGTGATTGAATTATTATTTAGTGATTATTTAATTAATGGATGAATCAAATAAATAATATTAATAAAATTAAAATAAATATAATTTGAAATTATTGATGTCATACAAGCTTTTTATATATTATTTTTACATGTTAGATTTTATTTAATGATGTTTTTTCAAATATATCATGTTGTTATGATATTTTGTAAAATTCAAATAATGATTAGTGTCAAAATAGAAATTAATGAATTTTTAAAAAGAATAATATTTTATTAAATGATATAAATTTTTTAAAAATATAAGATATAGAAAAATAATTTGGATAAGCCCTAAAATTTCATAAATGAAACATTGAGGGTTCTTTTTGTAATTTTATATTAACTATATTAACTATTAAAGATTGAAAATAAAAATTGTCATGGTAAGAGTGAAAGAGATTGAATAAGGGTTAAATCCAAAATATAAGGATTAAAAAATAATCACAACATAGAAAATTTTAATTGGGTGAATGGTATTAGACTCAAAATTATCAAATACTAGAAATAAATAAATTTGTAACCATTTTTATTTGAAAATTAATTTATATTAATTTAATATTTTGAAAAATTCCAAAAGTTTTACTCCCATCTCCTATAAAGGGGAACCCATTATTATCTTTTCTTATCACCTAAAACCCTATTTGGATTAGACAATCTCTACCCAAATACATTCTTATAATCCCTTACCATATTCTAGTTGACATAGTTGAGGCGGAACACCCTCTCTAGAGAAGTTAAGTTGTTAATCGAATGAGATCTTCCGAAGAAGATGTATTGTATTTAATTAATTGTTTTTTATTTATTTCTTATTCCACGTCCTTCAAATATTCTTCATCAATGATGAAATAATTACTCTAGTAACCTCAATATACTTAGATGATATTATTTTATTATTGCATCACCTATATACATCTTCTCTTCCATCAAATGAGAACAGAGTTATTTGTTTGGGTGTACGTCTAAACTATCACCTCCATGAATAGATATAGTTTATTTTCCATAATATTTTCTCAATAATAGTAATAATTATTTAATTAATAATTATATATTATATAAGTGATGTATTTATCAATATTATAGAAAAATATATAATAAGTGTTCATACCTATCCATGCACACAGAAATGATATTGTTGTTCATTTGTATGTGTGAACTACCACCTTTAGGAAGTGTTGTTATACATTTTTCATCACCACATTACATGGATGATATATAAGTAAATATAAATGATTAATATTATATTAATTATATTAATATCATTTTTAAAAATAAAGTAATACCTAACTTCTTTTCATAATGATCATTGAAAAATTGAAATGTTAATCATGTCTATGTAAGACTTACCATCTCCATCATTGTAACATTGTTCATTTTTCATATCCATATTTAATTATTGTATTAAAAATTATAATTTAAATATAAAAGATATTATTATTTAATGAATATTATTCTTTAGATGATGGACTAATGACCACTATTCTATTGTCATTATACCAAATTCATTTCAGAATCTTGTACCAAAAATCGTCAAAACGTCCAACGTGAACTTAAATAATTAAGAAGTCTTTATAAAATGAAAATAAGTGATATAAAAAAGAATAATAGAAATTAAAAATTTTCTAAATAAAGTAAATAATTAAGCTAGTTTTTTTAGGAAGATAAATAATGTATGTGATGAGTCGGACTCAAGGTAAGGGATATCATCTCAATCTCCTTTCATTGAGTCTTTTCTTGATGATATAAACCATTATTCTTTCAAAAGGTGTATATAAAGATACTATGAAATTTTATATCCATATTTTTCGTATACACATATTATTTAATGTTTTGTTAAATGTATTTTTTTAATGATATTATGATTAAAATGTTCACAGTTGAAGGGGACACATTGAATTTTTAAAATTTTAATTATAAAATATATTCTTGATTTTTTTACATATATATTATGTGGATATAAAGTATTATAAAGGATGTTTTAGGTTGATTTTTAATTTCATTAATAGGTTTTAAAAATAAAATCTTTTACTTACTTGGAAATTCCAGTCTGCGGAAGAAACCTCTAACAATAAATTAAATAAAAAGAAAAAGTACACCAGCAGAGTAGATAGGGTAGACAACCATTACCCGCATCTAGAAACAATGAAGCTACATGTCATAATATGATATGTCATTTCCATATGCATACTCATCCACAATTTACCATTCTAATTTATAAATAACTTGATTTCATATCTCAATAATATCAGTATTGGCCCTCCTTGACCCCTTAGAGGAGGATCTAGTAGACATAGTCTTTGGAATGCTAGAATAGTCCTTCCTCAACCTTCTCTTTCGGGGGACAGAGATGAAGCCCTATCTATAAAGAAGGTCTTTCCTCACATGCACAAAAATATCGTTGAACAAGGCTTTATCACAAACCATCACTTGAGGAAGAGTTTTTTCTGTTTCCCTGTCATAAAAAAGGTCTAGATTAGTGATTTTTGGATCAGTTTGGAAATCACCCTCTTTTAGGTATTGTCAGAACATGTCAGTGTCTCTTGGCTGAATAAACCCATGCCCCATAAACTGAGGTTACATGCATGTTTCCTCTATAATCTTATAAGAAGTTTCATCATAAACTGGTTGACTCAGAAATACTTTCAAATTCACTTCTGTAACATTTTATTATTTAAAAGAACCATTTTAAAAATATAGATTAGTTTCAATCATTTCACTAGTATATGCCACCTTTTCTACCTCGTAGTCACCTGGAGGAACTAAAATTCTGTGGGGGTCATCTTTTCCATCAATACTATCACTTAAATCTTCCACAATACCCTGTTTCTCAATTCCTTCTGAAGATCTTACCACCTTTAAGTCCCGTTTCAACCTATCAAAAATTTGGGTTACCTTTATATTAGGAGGTAACACATGTGCTTGTTTATACATCACTAATTCACTCTAAGTCATACGACCAACAGCCTTTCTACCTAATATAATAGAACCCTTGTGACCCACAATTGACTCATTTCAGTCCACATCTAGGAGCCTTCCACAATAAAAACATTTACCGCTTGGGATCTGATTTGTCTGGTTACCCAAACTAGATACATGTTTCATTAACCTCTTAACCCTTGAAACCACCGAGCTATGTTTAAAATTTTCTTTCTTTTTATATCCCTTAGAGATATTTTTTGTGCACATACCATTTTTTAAAAAAATTTCATAGGTCTAAAGATTAGAAAGGACAAAGAATATGTCATAATGAAAATATTGGATATTTTTATTGAAAATAAATCATGTTTTATTTTAAAAGGGTTTCCTTTCATATAAAAATGGATCCTTAGTATAATTTTCCATTTATAAATTATATTTTACTTTCTATGAGTTTTTCATAGGTTTCTAAAACTATGAACTAAAAATACCAATGAATGTGATTTGTAGTTTAAAAACACTTGAATATGTAATGTTTAAGGTTGGGTCCTTATAGTTAAACATGATGATAAGATATGTAATTCCACATGAATAACTCTATATTTTATTATATTCATAGATTATAAAAATCCAATATATTAGATTTTTATTTTTCCACTAGGTTATACTTTCACTTCCTATGGAATTCATTATATTAATTTTTTATGTAATTTCTTGTGTGTCATTTCCTTCACCAAAAGAGGATATCACATGTTATCTATTATTCACACAACCATGATCCACATAGCCCATAAAATACCTATATAAACCTATTCCAAACTACCATATAATGTTCATATTGGTTCTGGTCTCTTTAATAGACCATAACTAATGCCTCAAGAATAAATCCAAAGGAGGTTTCTCAAAGAGGAGGTAATAATTTTATTTTATCACTTTAATTATACTCCATTTACCTACCCCATTTATATCCTAAAAATAAAAATTTAATAGAATATAAATATAAAATATAAATAATTTTTATTATATTAATGTATCATTCTTATTCATCTACTTTTCAATCCTATGGGTAATGAAATCTACATTCGTGTGTATGTGTGAATTACCACCTCCACTATGTGATGTATATAGTTCTTCATCAAAACCTCATAAGCTTGGTTATTATGATGGATTTAATGAATATATATGATATTTAATAAAAAATGACTATTCTACAAATAAGTTATATTATATACCTACATACCCTTACTCGTACTAAAAATTGATATATCACTCATGCCTACTTGTAGAATACCTCCACTATGAAGTAGTGTTCTTGGGATTTCATGTCTACCAGTAATAGTTGATTAAAAAAATTATATCATGTATAAAAATTTATTTTTTATAATGATTATTATTCAGAAGAAGATGTAAGAATTAACCCTGTGTCATTTTTCATCCTAAAAATTTCATTTTTCAATTTTGAATGTAAGATCCTCTAAACACTCTATGTGGACATAAATAATTATGTTAATAAATATGTAATTGTAATAAATGAAATATATAGTTTAATTTTATGGGAATAAACATTTAAAATATTACTTAACAATTAGAAACTAATATAAATTTATTATTTTGGAATGTATTGGATTTATATAGAATGTTTGTACTCAAGGTAAGGGGATAATTTAGTCAATTTCAATTTATTTGTTTAAAAATAAACATCATTTACTTGATTACTCTCTGATTTTGGGTAAAATTGTAAACACATGGATTTTTCATTTAATTTTTTTTAATTATATGAAATTATTACGAGTCTACAAAAATTGACAGTGCATGATTTCAAGGCTCGGTGTGCCCGTAATGGATTTATGAAGTTTTTTTTATGTACGTTCAGTAAATGAACAGGCGGCGTTTTTTATCTTTTGAACCGGTGCTTGGATTAAAATTCTGAGAGAACCATTGAATCCATAGCACCAGGATTCACTTAAGGGATACTTTACTTCGACTGCAGTAGGTATGGTGAAAAAGTTAATTTTTTGGACTTTTGAAAGATTAATCAAATAACATGTTATTTTATTTTATTTATTTTCTTTTTCTTCAGCGGATAAGTAGTGGTGGTGGGATCGACAACATGTCAAGCTAATAATTGGCTTGACTCCTCCTTGTTTGTAATTGTACCATTGGGATTTGGGAGGTTCATTAATTAAATGAACCTCATAAATTTCTCGGAATGTTAACCACCACTTCCCCCTCCTATTTATATGGAGCTCGGGGAGGGGTGTTGGCATAGTTTCACCAAGCAACAAAGCTCTGGAAAAGTATTGTGACGCCAACCACATGGAGGAAGAGACTGGTTTCAGTGAGCAGTGATGAGCACCACCGAATCATGAACTAATGACAATGAAGAAGGAGGATCTTTTGATCTATGTCAGGGGATGTCTAATCAAGGTTGTGGGATTGTTGTAAAGTTAATCCTTATGAGATAAATTGTTGACCGCAAGATACAATCTTAATGTGGAGGGTACAGACCAAATGAACAATGCCCGGACCCTCCTCTACTACAAAATTTGTCTCATTATTCTAGAACGGTTTTCTAAACCGAGAGGCAGGATGAAACCAGAGGACATGAAGCAGCGACGGTGACCTGAGAGCCTTATAGGCGCTGACAGCACCAAAGACGGACCATCGGAGTGTGTCTGGTGGCCCATGGAAGAAACTGCCAGCATACCATGTCGGCGATGGCTGGAGGAGACTCACAGTGACTTGTCACAGGCATTGTAGAGCGATGCGTCGTCGTGTGTCCTGGTGGCCAAGGGCGGCTGGCTCGAGATGGCCACACGGGACCAAGACGGCGCTCATAGGCACCGCCGGCAGCAGTAGCCGTGGCCAGTAGGCCGCGGCTGGAGGTTGAGGCGTGGACCGTACTACACCGTGTTGGCAGAAGTCGGTTGGCCAAACGGCAGACTACTTCATGTTGTGCGGAAGTGCCCCACAGGCTGGGAAAACAGCCCCGCAACTATGGGGCCAGTGGGAGAAAATGGTCCACCATCTAGCAGATGTGGGTCAGATACGGGGCGGCTGAGCGGGTCAGACCGGCCCATCTGGTCAGGTCGGACCTGCCATTGGACTAGCACGGGTGGGCCGAGCCCCACCCAGTGGGCTAGGCCAACTGTGTCCCTGGCCCGTGAACCAATGGGCTGACCCTTAACGGGCCGAACCTGGGCGGGGTCAGGTAGACCCTAGGACCCGTTGTGTTGGGTAGGTCAGACTGAGCCGGATCGGACCCAGACCCAACCATCCCCGAATACATAAATGCACGTAACTAACAAATCAGGTATCTGTTTGACACGCTGTCAGTTGTATTGGGACCCCTTTTGGGAAGCGGTCCCTTTGGCATATTCCGTCGGGCCCGACCGAGCCAGGCGAGATCGAGATGTGATCACCCCCATTTCATGGGAATGGATGTAACTAATAGACCGGGTGTCTGATCGATGCGTCATCTATGGAATAAGGACTCATGCAATAAGGGGGTCCTTTATAGATACTCTAAGTTAGTTTTCAAATAGTTTAACATTCTACATGGGTTAGATCAAACCCAAATCCAACCGGCCTCTCGACACTAAAATGAGTATAACTCACAGACTGGGCATCTGATTGATGTGCCGTCTGTTGCGTTGAAATACTTACAACATAGTGGTCCTTTGAGTTACTCCTTTTTGGAGGTTATTGGCAGTCGTGGAATGACTGATATCTCTAGTAAAAGATTCTATGGAACTCTAGTGCACCAGGTGAAAGGAATCATGTGGCTGGTTGTCTAAGAAGTAGCAACCCTATGTGGATCATCATCATAGTGACCATATGTGGATCAGCATTGTAGCTACCCTATGAGAACCAATTTTAGAATGACCCTTCAAGGATCAAAAAATAGAGACCATGTGTGGATTATCATCGAGAGACACTGTGTGGATCATCCTTCCAGTGACCCTATGTGGATCAGCATTCCAACAACCCTGTGTGGATCAGCATTCCAGTGACCCTGTGTGCATCAACATTCTAGAAACCTTGTGTAGATCAGCAGTATCATGACCTGATGAGGACCCACCTTACAGTGGCTTGTCATGGAACACTGACATACATCCATGAGTGGATCGATAATAGAACAACTTCCTTATGGATCAGTTGTGGAACTTCTAAATGGAATATGATGATATAGCTTAAGCCTAATCATCTATATTACCGATCTCTGGGTTGTATACCTGGTATGAGATGACTTTTTTATCATGGTTTGTGATTGAAGTCTTTCTTTGTGGTTTTTCCATTGTGGAACTATGGGAGACCTTCAGGGGTCTCGGGGTCCCTACTGAGTATTGTTATACTCACCCCTGCAGGAGCCTCGCCCGCACCTTGTTGTGTCTTTTGCAGACGACAGATAGCTTTGACCAAGGTTTGGAATCCATGACTAGACAGTGCTCAGAGGTGGACCTTTAAACATGACATGTCGTAGGGATGACTGACCATGAGTTGTACCTACCCTTTAGTTAGGAACCTTGGCGGGCGATTCCAGAAGTTTTTTTCCTGTTACTATTGTACTTTTCAGTTGGTCTTGTATTCTATCCCCTTTACTTACAGTACACACTCTTTTTACTTTGAGTACACATCTTTTTACTACTGTAGTTTTACTACATGGGTTGTTCTCGTTGTATTATTTGATTGTGTGATTGCAGGTTTAAAGGAAATGCCTTCCAGTTTTTTTAGGGATATGCCTTTGGGTGCTAGTCTCCAACCCCTGGCCTATGGAATGCAGGCTTGGGGTAGCCACGACACGAGCCCTGGGAGACAGGTCATGAAAAATTGGTATCAGAGGATTTGGTTCTATCGAAGAAATAGGACTATGATCTTTCCAATGAAGTAATAGTGTTAAGAGTTTTGAGTGTGGTTTTATGTTCGGAGAGTCCAGTGTTGGTGTGACGGCCGACATATCCATACACCAGGAACCTGAACTCTGATTTATGATTTGGTTCACAAAAACACTAATTGAATGTATTTTTGAAATGTTTTACTTTTAATCTCTTTTGAGTCAGCTCAACATATATAACTTATTTACCATGGAACACCTGTATCCTTTCAGGAAGTCCCCACGTAGACAGCCAGCCAGGATTTCTGAGAGAGTACACGATGATGGCCCACCGAGTGATGAGGCCTCAGTGAAGGGCCCTCTTACAGCGTTAGCACCTTCAGGTGGTGTACCAGCCGCACCACTACCCATTGGGAAGCTGTTTCCACCAACCCCACCAGTAGATGGTGCACGCAGACTAAGTGCATTGCATGAGTTTCAGTGGAATAGGCCTCCAAGGTTTCGAGGCAAGATAGATCTGCAGGCGGTTGAAGACTGGCTAGAGGTTGTGGCCAGAGTTTTTCACCTATTTGGGACACCAGCCAACCAGATGGTGATCTGAGTAATCAGTATTTTCTATGGAGAAGTAGGGATACGGTGGTGCCTAACTCTCTAGACACATTTCAAGGAGACCCTCACATGGGTAGATTTCGAGGGTCTATTCATGGTAGAGTTTGTTCCAGCGACTCTACGCTATGTGTGTAGACAAGAGCTACTACACTTACAGTAGGGCAGCCTGACTGTGGCCCAATACTCGGTGAGGTTCACCGACCTCTCACGCTACTCTACAGACATAGTGTTGGACCCTTTATTTGGGGAATGAACCTTCAATAAGGGAATTCGACGGGAGATCAGAGCGTCGATAGTATCTCTCATCATCCCGATGCATGCTGGAGTGCTAGGGAGAGCACTCTTTGTGAAGAGTTTCCTTGCTGAGGAAACACTGGCAGCGAGAGCCACCACTAGGAGAAACGTCGAAGAGTCATCAACGGTTGGTAGTTGGAAGATGACATAGAGGTCCAAGTGGACCAGACCTTCTAGTGGATAAAACTGGGACATAGGGTCAGAGGTGTGAGGCTCGCGAGATAGAACATGCCAGTAGAGGTGCAGACTGTGCTTCATGTGTGATGGGCAAGGTCACAAGGCTCATGACCGCCCGACCAGCCATAGTGACAGCTAGAAGACGGTCAAGGGACCACCGAGGCAGAGGCAAAGATTCGAGCGAGGAGGTCCTTTGGGTGGCAAACATGGCAGAGGATTTGGTCGTCCAGTAGGTTGTGAATGGTGATTTGAGGTTCTACCGCCACCACCTCCAGGTGGTCCTATAACACCCTATACTTTACATACATTGTTATTACTTCAATATTGAAGTACACTTATTACAACATATAACAAAACCATGAAAGAACCGTATTGCTCTAGTGTATTTAAAAACTGGGAAACATAAACAACTGGTTCATAAATCATCTACGTTGTCTCCCATTTATTTCATCATATCTAGAGTCCACTTTTTGGAATATCCTACTTAATAACCTTCTTCCTAACCTGGGGAAAGAACACATACAAAAGGGTGAGCTCAAATGCTCAGTAAGGGTAAACAAAAGACATATCAATCAAATAATATTCATAAGAACATAATATTTTGGAAATCTTAACCTGTAAAAGAGATCATAATTTCATAACATGGGACAAATCATAGTAGTGAAATGTGATCCAAATAATCATAACTTAAAACATGAAACTTTGTGTCATAAACACATAATCATAGAGAATCATTTCTTATTAGTCAAGACTCATTTCCAAGACTATCTTAGCGGACAAAATCCATTTCTGAACCGAGTTCACTCCTCGTTTCAGTCTTGTTTCACTGAATCGGTTTAACCTGCCATTCCAGCCATGTCAATCTCAATAGAGATAAATCTTTACCCAATGAATTGGACAGAGATATAGGTCCCACCCATCTCATAATTATACCATTCTTATGTGTGCCACAAAATCATAAACCATACATCATAGCATAACCCATGTAATAAAAATGGGATTCCTAAACATCACGTCATCATAACATAATCCATAAAAGGATATTGTAAAAATAATTCCATCATAACATAATAAAATCAATGTAAAAATATGGATATAAACATAACCATATATTCTCTTAGATGGAAAATAATTTTGATAAAACACCTGAACTCCATTCTTGAGGAAAATATCCTTTCTACTTCAAAAACATTTTTCCTTTCTTAACATGTCATACTATTTTAAAATAAAAGAAGTTGATTAAAAATAAACATGAAAACTTGTAAAGGAATATTCTGGGAAATAATTTTTAAAAAATCCGTTCATGTCGTATAAGTTAAAAAAATATATTCTTCTCGTACTTTTTTCGGAAAAGTCAAGTACCTCGTACGAAAAAACGACAAAAGATTCCTTTCATATATTTTACTAAAAACTCACTGAAGGGTAAAATTGGATTTAAAAAATTCTAGGTGGATGGAAATAATATTATATATTGAGGAAAAATGGATGTGGATGATAAAATACACCCCAGTAAATACCAAAGTATAAATAATCTCGGATAAAAATGAGATTGTGATATTTTCCCTTACCTTAGGTCCAATTTGCTTCGTAAGTGTCTGAACCTCCTGTATAATTATTTAAATAATTCTATTGCCTTATTGTAGAATCATAATTATTTTTATTATATCATATATGGTCACATTATTAGCTTCTTATTAGTAATTTTTCATTGTTACTTGTTATTCGGGTGTTTATTGCTTTTTGTTCTTATGCGTGTTTTGTCGAATAAATTCGTATTCTTATTTTTAGGTTATAAATACCTCATTTCCAGAATGGTATTATTGTAACATATATCATATTTATTCATTCAATTCATTTATATAGTCATTATGCAATGAAGATCATGTAGAACGAGTCACATCACATCGTGGAGACAGTATTCCGTACGTACGCACGAGCGATGATATCGTTCCCATGATTGTGGAATTATATTGGAGTGTGTGTATAATATTTCATAATCAATATCACATTACAATAATCATATATATTTATTCTTTACACCATTATACCAATCAAATTTAGGTGGTGGTGGAAAATAGATTACACCACGGCGTGGACACGGTATTCCGTACGTACGCATGCACAGTGATTTCGTTTTCCGTAGGATGGATAGATGGTGAAAAAGGGTTATTTCATACTTATAATAACATATCGGTATATGAGTGATACTGATGTTATTACTTCATAATGAAAAAACTAAACAAGAAGAAGTGGAAGAAGAATTAAATTCCAAAGAATCGGTAACGGACATTACCTCTTCTTTGAAGCGCCTCTTTCATACCTCCTTTTAGGGCACTAAAATTGGTATTTGAAGAATACTGGGACCTCTAGGATGTTTCTAGTGAAGTGGAGAGGATAAATTGGCAGGTTTTGTCTGATATTTAAGGCTCAATGTGGTGTGAGGAAGAGAGAGAGGAGGTTCCCTTTTATAAGGGAGGAGAGGGGCACCTTTGGAAAAACTAAAAATATAATTTTATTATAAAGTCATATTCGGTTTTTAATAGCTCCAAATTGATTTATTTTGAATATAAGGTGGGGGTGGGTCGAAATCATCTCATCCAATATAATTTGTACAAGTTTAGGTTATTATTTTAACCTTATCATTTAGATTTAACTATAAGTTAGATAATTTTACTTTTATCGTGTCTTTTTGTTTTCTTACACTATAAGGTTAAAAAACTTACCATAACAAGCCAAAATAACCCCAAGTTGTTTATTATTAATATATATAACCTTACCTAAGACATTTGGCGGAACCATAGATTTTTAGGAATAAAATAATAATTAATAATATAATATTTGTTTTAAAAACTATTTTATGTCCATTTTGACACTATTTGGTAATTGATTTTTGTGAAAATCATAAAAGAATGAATAGTTAGAAAAAAGTTAATTAAATCAATACTGACATGTCATATTAGCATAGAAATATATTTTAATTCATAAAAAGTCTCAAATTACATTTATTTGGGTATTTATATCATCATTTTTGTCAATATTTCATTAATAATATAACTACTACATCCTCATTGTGTCATAAATAAATTATATTATTTAATGTCTAAAAATTATAAATAAAATACCATTATGTAGGAAATCTTTTTATATTTCTAAGGAATATTTATAGTCGAATTTATCTTCTGCCTAACCCTATATTAAAAATTATTTACTTATTAAACATTGATTTTAACTATTTTAACCCTCCTTTAAATAAATTAATATTAAATGTCCTAATCTAATCCAAGTGGGCCTAAATTGTCATATTTTATTCATAAGGTTGTTTTTGGTCGAATTAAACTTATCCAAGGACATGTTTTAGGGTAATAATAATATCATTTTTACTCGTAATTTCCCTATTTACTTTTATCCGTGGTAAATAAAAGTAAAAAGTCACAATTCACCAAAAATTATTTTCATCTCATTGAACCAAATTTTACTTACTAACATCAACCATGTCTCTCATATTTTTTAAATTCCATTCATAAAAACGGTAAAATTATGTTTTATGTGAATTTGGAAATTCTCCTAGGAGGTGGGTAAAAGACGGTGAAAAGTTCAATAAAATTTTTATATATCTAAAATTATTATAAAATGACTCCAATTAATTTCATTGAACTTATATAGGTATTATGTATCAATTTTAACCTAAAATAAATTTAAATAAAATAAATAATTATTTACATAAAAATTCGGTTTTTAAATAGTAACCTAGTGTTTTCACTATTCATAAAAAATTGAAATTTTTCAGAAAAATACCAAAATTTGACCCTAGGCTAATTTTGATATTACGAATCCAAAAATGAAGTCCGTTTTGAAAAGTAAAATTTACAAAATTTCAAAAAGTTGTTATTACTATTCATAACGGCTAGTTTTAATAATATTTTAATAGCATGTCATTGTTTAGTGAATCTCAGTATTGCATACAACGCAAGATATCGAGGAAGGTCGTGATTGCGTGTAAAGCAAGCCAAGATAGTGTTGTGTGTAGTGAAAGATTCCTTTGATTATTTATATAACATAAAAACAAAATATTTCTTATAAAAGTCTCGGGTGTTACATTCTACCCCCCTTAAAATGAATTTCACCCTTGAAATTCGTCACTTTGTGACAAACGGATGAGGATACCTTTCCCTCATCATATCCTCAAGCTCCCATGTAGCTTCTTCTAATTGGTGGTTCCTCCATAAAACATTCACCAAGCGAGTGGTCTTGTTCTGTAGGACTTTTTTGCTATGATTCAGAATCTCTATCGGTTGTTCTTCAAAAGAATGATCTTTCTCCAGTGGTACAACTTCTGAGCTGAGTACATGTGAAGGATCAGGTATGTACTTTCTCAGGAGAGATACATGGAACACATCGTGAACTTGGGAGAGATTCGGTGGAAGTTCCAATAGGTAAGCTACCTTCCCAACATGATCCATTATTTCGAAAGGACCGATATATCTAGGGATCATCTTTCCCTTCTTCCCAAATCTCATTACTCTCTTCCAAGGAGATATTTTTAAGAACACTTTATCAACCACTTCAAACTCTAATTATTTTCTTCGGTTGTCGGAATAACTTTTTTGTCGACTCTGAGGTTCTCTTATGTGTTGTTGAATAGATCAGATATTTTCTACCATCTCATTAACAAGATCAGGTCCTAATAGCTTTCTTTCCCCAACTTCATCCCAGCAAGTTGGAGTCTTGAATTTATTTCCATAGAGAGCTTCATAAGGACCCATCTGAATACTAGAGTGAAAGATATTATTCTAAGAAAATTCCACCAGAGGTATGTGTTTATCCCAACCACCTTTGAAATCCATAGAGAAAGCTCTCAACATATCTTCTAGAGTTTGAATTGTCCTCTCAGACTGACCGTCGGTCTGAGGATGATAAGTAGTGCTGAAACTCAACTCTGTATCCAGAGTATGTTGAAGACTTCGCCAGAACATTGAGTTAAATCTCGGATCCCGATCATATATAATAGAAAGTGGTACTCCATGAAATCTTACCACTTCCTTTACATATATCCTGGCAAGCTGATCTAGAGGTAAATCCTCTCTAATAGCAATGAAGTTTGTAGACTTTGTAAGACGATCAACTATGACCCAGATAGCATTATTTCCTTTGGATGTTTTATGAAGTCCAGTGAAAAAGTCCATAGTGATGTTTTCCCATTTCCATTTAGGTATGGGTAATGGTTGTAACATCCCTTTAGAATTCTCTCTCTCGGCTTTAACTTGCTGACAAACCATGCATCGAGAGACATATTCAGCAACAACTCTTTTCATGCCATCCCACCAGAAGTACTCTTTCAGGTCCCTATACATCTTCACGCTTCCAGGATAATAGAGAATGAAGAACTATGAGCCTCATCCAGAAGCTCCTTCTTTAATTCAGGGATGGGAGAAACACAAACCTGATTCCTGAACCTTATTATTCCATCACAGTCAAGGTTGAATTCGGTAACATTTCTCACCTTCTTTTGTAACTCGACATCTTCTTTATGCGCATCTTTAATCTTCACATGTATAGATGGTTGAACACTCATTTGAGAAAGATACGATTTTTCCCCTTTCATTATAATTCCAAGATCCATCCTTTGTAAATCCATAAATATTGGATCTTTTGGGATCCTCATCATGGATAAGCTAGCATGGTCTTGTTGACTTAATGCATCTTCCACCTTGTTTGCTTTCCCAGGGTGGTAATGAATTGAGCAGTCGTAATCCTTAATCAGCTATAACCATCTTCTTTGACGCATATTCAGCTCCTTTTGTGTGAAAATATACTTTAAACTTGTATGATCAGTATAAATATCACACCTTTCTCCATAAAGATAATGCCTCCAGATATTTAATGCAAAGATTACCGTAGCTAACTCCAAATCATGAGTTGGGTAATTTTTCTCATGGATTTTCAACTGTCGTGAGGCATAAGCTATCACCATATCGTTTTGCATGAGAACACACCCCAATCCCTTCTTGGATGCATCACTTTAGATCACAAACCTTTCTCCACTACAAGGATGTGTGAGCATAGGTGCACTATATAACCTTTTTTTCAAATCCTTGAAATTCTCTTCACATCCCTCCGTCCACACAAACTTAACACCTTTTCCAGTCAACCTGGTGAGGGGATTATATAATCATGAAAAATCTTTCACAAAACGTCGATAATATCCAGCCAAACCAAGAAATCTTTAGATCTCAGTTACTATTTTAGGTCTCAACCATCTTTCGATAACCTCTATTTTTGCTGGATCCACAGATATCCCCTCTTTTGAGATTATGTGACCCAAAAATGAAACTTTTTGAATCCAAAATTCACACTTGGTAAATTTGGCATAAATCCCCTCCTTTCTCAGGGTCTTCAATATAATTCTCAAGTGATCTTCATGTTCTTCCTTGCTCTTTGAATAGACAAGAATATCGTCTATAAAGACTACCAAAAACTGATCAAGATAGTCTCTAAAGACTCTATTCATCAGATCTATGAAGATAGCAGGGGCATTAGTAAGACCAAATGGCATCACTATAAATTCATAGTGTCCATACCTTGTACGGAAAGCCGTCTTTGGTATATCCTCCCTTTTGACCCTTAATTGATGATACCCTGAACGAAGATCAATCTTCGAAAAGTATTGAGCTCCGCGTAGTTGGTCAAATAAGTCATCAATGTGCGGGAGATGATATTTGTTCTTGATAGTGATCTTGTTAAGTTCTCAATAATCAATGCAGAGTCTCATTGATCCATCTTTCTTCTTAACAAATAGAATAGGTGCTCCCCAAGGTGATGCACTAGGGCATATGAATCCTTTATCAAGATTCTCTTTGAGTTTCTTCTTCAATTCCTGCAACTCAATTGGGGTCATTCTATAAGGTGTCTTTGAAATAGGCAAAGCACCCGGTACGAGTTCTATTGAAAACTCTACTTAACGATTTGCTGGAAGACCCGGAAATTCCTCTAGAAATACATCATCAAACTCCCGTACAATGGGAATATTCTTAATCGTGAGTTTCTCACCAACCATTTGAGATAAATAACCCTTATTTAGTGGAATCAAGACCCATAAGATGGAAGAAATTTCCACTGGAAGGTTATGTTCATCCTTGCATCGATAGACGATCATAGAGTGATCAGGAATATGAAATGTGACTTCCCTTATTTGGAAATTGACATGAGCTCCATATAGAGAAAGCCAATCCATGCCAATAATCACATCAAATTCCACTATAGGAAGGATCACAAGATTTGTAGGAAGCACTTTCCCACAAACTTCAATCGGAGAAGAATTATAAACTTTTGATGTGACTGTTGTTCCATTAGGGGTTGTCACATCTAACTCAACATCTAATTGTTGATGTAATACGACAATACCATTAGAAAATTATTCAGAAATAAAGGAGTGGGTGGATCCAAAATCAAATAAAACATTTCCTACTTTAGCGTGGATGGTAAGTGTACCTTTCAACACTTCATTATCGTACTCCACATCACTGATAGAAATTTCATGTGACTTTCCTTTGTCTTTTGCCTTAAGAGTTTGTTGACGTCGATCATCATCAAAAACCCTTGGATTAGGGCATTGATTGGCATAATGCCCCATTTCATTGCACTTGTAACATTGAAGTGTAGGAGGTGCACTCTGTGTAGCCTTTTCTTTGTTCGCATCACTAGACATCTTCTTCCCATCATTGTGGCATTCAAATGCCCGATGACCTTCCTTTCCACATTTTAAACATTTACTTGTCCCTTTAAGACAACTCCCTCCATGTTTCTTTCAACACTTTGAGCACAAGGGAAAACTCATCTTATTTTCAGTGTGCTCTTTAGATTTTCCTTTGAATTCCATTTTCCTCTTCTTATCAAACCCATATGACTGATGGGTTACTCCAATCTCCATCTCAACTTTGAGAGCACATCGAACAATTTCCTCATATCTATTTGTATCCCTTATGGCTAATGCCCTTCGAAGACTTGGTTTTAATCCACTAAATAATCGATCAATCTTACTCTCAGGTTAGATAATAATACCAGAAGTGTACCTTGTAAGTCTTGTAAAATTTGCTTCATAGGTACCGAAAGATTCATCATCCTTTTGCTTCAGTTCCAGAAACTCATTCTCCATCATTGTTTGAATAATTCGAGGGAAGTACTTATTGAAAAATAAGTTCTTGAACTCGTCCCATTCCATGGACTCAATTTCATCCCTTTGCCACATATTCTTAAAAATATTCCACCATTGATCAGCATCACCTTCCAAAAAATATACTGCTAATATGACTTTATCATGTTCAGATCATTGAAAAGCTTAAAATATCTTTTCAGTAGTATTGATCCATTATTCAGCAACTAATGGATCAGTAGACCCGCTGAATGAGGGTGGACGCTGCCTCATGAAGGATTCAACAGAATTTTCCTCCTTCCATTACTCGTTTGGAAGTCCTGCATGATTCATAGCTTGAGAAATTTGTGTGAGCATGGATAAAAGATTTTGCATTCCATCTCCCATAACGTTTGGTTGCTCATGGGGACAATCATTGTATTTCCCGTCGCATTCTGCATTAACACGGTTCCTTCGGGTTCCAGCCATTGACTAAAACCAAGAAGAATAGTGTGAGAAACACTAATTACAATAGGAAAAACTCATAATCAAGAATAAAATTTCACACTTAAGGTCTTATCATAGGTTGTTCATGGCCATTTCTAAAACACTAAGATTGTGTTCTACGCTTAGATATATCCTTAGGGTTCTTACTAAGGATTTAACTTCCTAGTTTCCAACGGTTGATTATACCTTTCCTCTGATACCAACTATAACAACCCATATTTTACATACATTGTTATTACTTCAATATTGAATTACACTTATTACAACATATAACAAAACAATGAAAATACCGTATTGGTATAGTGTCTTTAGAAACTAGGAAACATAAACAACTGGTTCATAAATCATCTACGTTGTCTCCCATTTATTTTATCATATATAGAGTCCCCTTTTTGGAATATCCTACTTAATAACATTCTTCCTGACCTGGGGAAAGATAACATACAAAAGGGTGAGCTCAAATTCTCGTTAAGGGTAAACAAAAGAAATATCAATCACATCATATTCATAAGAACATAATATTTTGGAAATCTTAACCTGCAAAAGAGATCATAATTTCATAACATGGGATAAATAATAGTAGTGAAATTTAATCCCAATAATCATAACTTAAAACATGAAACTTTGTGTCATACACACATAATCATAGAGAATCATTTTTTAGTAGTCAAGACTCATTGCCAAGACTATCATAGTAGACAAAGTCCATTTCTGAACCGAGTTCACTCCCCATTTCAGTCTTGTATCACTGAATCGGATTAACCTGCCGTTCCAGACATGTCTATCTCATGAGATATAAATCTTTACCCAATGAATTGGAGGGAGATATAGGTCCCACCCATCTCATAATGATATCATTCTTATGTGTGCCACAATATCATAAACCATACATCATAGCATAACCCATGTAATAAAAATGGGATTCTTAAACATCACGTCATCAAAACATAATCCATAAAAGGATATCGTAAAAATAATTCCATCACAACATAATCAAATCAATGTAAAAATAGGGATATAAACAGAACCCTATATTCTCTTAGATGGAAAATAATTTTGATAAAACACTTGAACTCCATTCTTGAAGAAAATATCTTTTCTAGTTCAATTTTTTTTCCTTTCTTAACATGTCATACTATTTTAAACTAAAAGAAGTTGATTAAAAATAAACATGAAAACTTGTAAAGGAATCTTCTTGGAAATAATGTTTTAAAAATCCATTCATGCCGTATAAGTTAAAAAAACATTCTTCTCGTACTTTTTTTGGAAAAGTCAAGTACCTCGTACGAAAAACGACAAAAGATTCCTTTCATATCTGTTACTAAAAACTCTCCGTAGGGTAAAATTGGATTTAAACAATTGTAGGTGGATGGAAATAATATTACATATTGAGTAAACATGGATGTTGATGATAAAATATACCCCAATAAATAGCAAAGTCTAAACAATCTCGGATAAAAATGAGATTGTGATATTTTCCCTTACCTTAGGTCTGATTTGCTTCGTAAGTGTCCGAACCTCCTGTATAATTATTTAAATAATGTTATTGACTTATTCCAGAATCATAATTATTTTTATTATATCATATATGGTCATATTCTTAGCTTCTTATTAGTAATTTTTCATTGTTACTTGTTATTCGGGTGTTTATTGCTTTTTGTTCTTATGCGTGTTTTGTCGAATAAATTCTTATTATTCTTTTTAGGTTATAGATACCTCATTTACAGAATAGTATTAGTGTAAAATATATCATATTTATTAATTCAATTCATTTATATAGTCATTATGCATTGAAGATCATGTAGAACGAGTCGCATCACATCGTGGAGACAGTATTCCGTACGTACGCACGAGCGATGATATCGTTCCCATGATCGTGGAATTGTATTGGAGTGTATTTATACTATTTCAGAATCAATACCACTTTAAAATAATCATATATATTTATTCTTTACACAATTATAACCATCCAAGTAAGGTGGTGGTGGAAAATAGATTACACCACGGCATGGAGACGGTATTCCGTACGTACTCACATGCAGTGATTTCATTTTCCGTAGGATGGATAGATGGTGAAATAGGGTTTTTTCATACTTATAATAACATATCAGTATATGAGTGATTATGATGTTATTACTTCATAATTAAACAACTAAATAAGAATAAGTGGAAGAAGAAATAAAGTTGAAAGAATCGGTAACAGACATTACCTCTTCTTTGAAGCGCCTCTTTGAGACCTCCTTTTAGGGCACTAAAATTGGTCTTTGAAGAATACCAGGAACTCTAGGATGTTTCTAGGTAAGTGGATAGGATAAATTGGAAGGGTTTGGCCAAGCTTGAAGGCTCAAAGTGGTGTGAGAAAGAGAGGGAGGAGGTGCCCTTTTATAAGGGAGGAGAGGGGCACCTTTGGAAAAACTAAAAATATTATTTTATTATAAAGTAATATTCGGTTTTTAATATCTCAAAATTGATTTATTCCAAAGATAAGGTGGGTATGGGTCTAAAGACTCTAATCCAATATAATTTGGACAAGTTTAGAATATTATTTTAACCTTATCATTTAGATTTAACTTTAAGTTAGATAATTTTACTTTTACCGTGTTTTTTTGTTTTCTTACACTATAATGTTAAAAAACTTACCATAACAAGCCAAACGAACCCCAAGTTGTTTATTATTAATATATATAACCTTATCTAAGTCATTTGGCCGATCCTTAGATTTTTAGGAATAAAATAACAATTAATAATATAATATTTGTTTTAAAAACTATTCTATGTCAATTTTGACACCATTTGGTAATTGATTTTTGTGAAAATAATAAAAGAAATATTAGTTTGATAAAAGTTATTTAAATCAATAATAGAATGTCATATTAACTTATAAAATTATTTTAATTCATAAAAAGTCTCAAATTACATTTATTTGGGTATTTATGAAATCATTTTTGTCAATATTTCATTAATAATATAATTACTGCATCATCATTGTGTCATAAATAAATAAAATTATTTAATGTCTAAAAATTATAAATAAAATACCATTATGTATGAAATATTATTATATTTCTAATGAATATTTATAGTCTAATTTATCTTATGTATAACCCTATATTAAAAATGATTTACTTATTAAACTTTGATTTTAACTATTTTAACCCTTCTTTAAATAAATTAATATTAAATGTCCTAATCTAATCCAAGTTGGCCTAAATGGTCATATTTTATTTCTAAGGTTGTTTTTGGTCGAATTACACTTATCCAATAGATTTAGGACATGTGTTACGGTAATAATAATATCATTTTTACCCGTAATTACCGTATTTACTTTTAACTATGGTAAATAAAAGTAAAATGTTACTATTCACCAAAAATTATTTTCATCTCATTGAACCAAATTTTACTTACTAACATCAACCGTGTCTCTGATATTTTTTAAATTCCATTCACAAAACCGGTAAAATTAAGTTTTATGTGAATTTGGAAATTCTCGTAGGAGGTGTGTAAAAGACGGTGAAAAAGTTCAATAAAATTTTTATATATCTAAAATTATTATAAAATGACTCCAATTAATTTCATTGAAATTATATAGGTATTATGTATCAATTTTGACCTAAATAAAATTTAAATAAAATAAATCATTATTTAAATAAAAATTCGGTTTTTAAATAGTAACCTAGTGTTTTCACTATTCATCAAAAATTGAATGTTTTCAGAAAAATGCCAAAATTTCACCCTAGGATAATTTTGATATTCTGAATCCAAAAATGAAGTCCATTTTGAAAAATAAAATTTACAAAATTTCAAAAAGTGGTTATTACTATTCATAATGGCTAGTTTTAATAATATTTTAATAGCATGTCGTTGTTTAGTGAAACTCGGTATTGCGTACAACGCAAGCTATCGAGGAAGGTCGCGATTGCGTGTAAAGTAAGACAAGCTAGTGTTGTGTGTAGTGAAAGATTCCTTCGATGGTGTATATAACATAAAAAAAATATTTCTTATAAAAGTCTCGGGTGGTACAGGTCCACCCTAACCATAGGGAGCAGGTGGTCAGTGACGAGCTCAGCTCTAGGCAGCTGAGGCCTACGACCACGGTGCTTTAGAGAAGATTCGAGGTACGATATTTTCCTACTTAACCTTAGCTATAGTACTTATAGACACAGGTCCCAGTCACACTTTCATTTCAATGGATCTCCTTCAGAGCTCAAAGATTTCGGTGGAGACGTTGGCTCGATCCTTACAGTTAGATACTCCTATAGGAGGGGATTTGACAATTACACACTAGTTCCAGCAGTGTGAGCTTACTCTAGGAGGTGATAGCTTTGGCTAGGATCTTCTAGTAGATGTATCAAGGCCTTACGGCGTCATCTTGGGTATGGACTGGTTATCCATCGTCTATGTTCGGATTGACTGCATTAGGCACAAAGTGTGGTGTGTCCGCGAGGATGGGACCAAGTTTTTCTTCACCAGCAAGAAGGGAAACTTTGTAGCACATGATGAACTTACTCAGAGGATGGTACAGCCAATCACACATCAGTTGGCTAGCCTAACCCCCGAAGCATTTGATATTGAGAGGCTGAGCTATCCTTTAGTGGTGGACCAGTATGTCAATGTCTTCCCTGATGATGTTTCAAGACTACCTCCTCACAGAGAGGTGGACTTCTACATCGACATTTAACCCAAGATGACACTGATATCTACAACAGCATATCAGATGGCTCCTGCGATGCTTCGTGAGTTACGGGTACAACTAGAAGTCTTACAAAGTAAGGGGTTCATAAGGTCTATTGTTTCTCCATGGGTAACCCCAAAATTTTTCTCCATAAATCCAGATGGGTGTTTGTGTCTTTGTGTGGATTATCAGCGCTTGAACCAGGTGACCTTGAAGAACAAGTATCCACTCCCGAGGATTGATGATATCTTTGATCAGCTGAAGGGAGCTCATTGTTTTACAAAGATAGACCTCATAACTGGCTATCATCAACTCAGGGTACACGATGAGGATGTGCAGAAGATGGCATTCAGATGTTGGTATGGCAACAATGAGTTCTTGGTTATGCCATTCGGCATGACCAATTCCCATGCAGTGTTCATGGGACTCTTTAATATGATCTTTCAACCATACCTCGATCTCTTTGTGGTAGTCTTCATCGACGACCTCTTGATATACTCAACATCGGAGGTGGAGCATACTTATCATTAGTAGATAGTCCCGGATACACTCTGAGAGCACCGACATTATGGTAAGCACTCAAAGTGCTAGTTGTGGATATAGGAGGTCCACTTTTTGTGACATGTTATCTTAGAGGCTGGAGTTTCTGTGGATCTAGAAATGATAGAGGCTGTTCTAGCTTGCTAGACACGTAGGAGTATGACTGAGGTGCTGAGTTTCCTGGGGTTTTCTTGGTACTACTAGAGATTCATACCTGACTTTTCCAGAGTTGTGTCACCTTTGACATCATTGATGAAGAATTGATATCCCTTCGTGTGAACAGGGAGATGCCATCAGATTTTTTAGGAGCTGAGGCAGAGAATGATGAGTTCCCCCATCATGAAGCTACTAGAAGAAGGCTTTGGATATTTAGTCTACTGTGATGCATCAGGGACAAGACTTGGATGTGTCCTGATGCAGGATCGAGCAATGATCACTTATGGTTTACAATAGTTGAGATAGCATGAGAAACACTACGCTACCTATGACCTGGAGTTAGCAGCAGTGGTCTTCACCTTGAAATAGTAGTGACACTACTTGATGGGCGAACATTTTACAGTCTACTCTAATCGCAATAGTCTTAGGTATGTCATCTCACAAAAGGACCTGAACCTGAGACAACGACGTTGACTGGAGTTCCTCCTAGACTATGACTTTGAGATATTCTAAACTCCTGGGAAGGGGAACGTAGTAGTAGACACACTCAGTAGGAGGTCTGGTCTACAGATACTGAGTGAGGAAACATAGTATCTAGTCACGTTGAAGATATCCTTTGTGGATAGAGATGGATCAGCTAACCTCTAGTCTATGACTGTCACTCCCCCACTTCTTCTATGAGTTCGGAAGGCACAACTTGGGGACATTTAATACTATGATTGACATGCTCAGATATCCTCAGGACATGCACCTGATGGATATTCTGAATATCGGGAGAACATCATCTTCTTATGAGGATGCACCATGGTACCGGTGGCGCTACAGAAGGAGGTGTTGAGGAGGTTCCATACATCCCCTTGGTAAGTACATCCTAGTGTGGCAAAGATGTACCAGAACCTATGGTATCAGCACTGGTGGCCAGGGATGAATAAAGTAGTGTAAGAGTTTTTTTTACGATGCCTCACTTGTCAGTAATTGAAGGCCAATCATCGGGTTCCAGCAGTCTTAGTGCAGCCATTAAAGGTACTAGAGTGGATGTGTGATGGTATTTCTGTGGATTTTGTGACAGGGCTACCACATACATCTAGATGCCACAATTCCATCTGGGTGATCATCGACTGACTCACCAAGTCAGCCCACTTCCTACCCATCCGAGAGTAGGGATCATTAGAGGGATTGGGACACCTATACATAAAATAGATTGTACGACTTCATGGGGTTCCATCAACAATCATTTCTGATCGTGATTCAAGTTTTACATCTCGGTTTTGGAATATATTACATGAGGCATTTGGGACTCAGCTACGTTTGAGCAATACCTTTCATCCTCATATGAATGGTCAGATGGAGTAGACCATTTAGAAAATGGAGTACATGCTTCGTGATTGCATCCTAGATTATGGCCGCAGTTGGGAGGGACACTTTCCCTTGGTGGAGTTCGGGTACAACAACATCTATCACTCCACCATCTGTATGGAACTATTCGAGGCCTTGTACGGTCGACCGTGTAGATCACCTCTATGATGGATAGTCCCAAGAGAGTCAGCACTTATTGGTCCAGAGTTGGTACGGGCTACCACTAAGAAGGTGTAGGTCATCCAGGAGTGTATGAAGACTGCATAGAGTAGACATAATTCATAGTTTTAAAGGAGACGGATACCTTTGGAGTTCTAGTAGGGTGAACATGTCTTCCTACGGGTCTCACCTCAATGAGGTTTGCAGAGATTTGGATGCGGTGGAAAGTTATCTCCGAGGTTCATCAGACCCTTTAAGGTTCTTAGTAGAATTCACGAGGTGGCATATCCCCTAGACTTTCCTCCACATATGCATCGGTTCCATGAAATTTTCCATGTTTTGTAGCTGAGGAAGTACGTACATGATACATCCCACATTATCAAATGGGGTGAGTTGGACGTTGATGATGGGGTGACATTTATGGAGGTTTTGGTGGAGATTGAGGATTGACAGGAGCGGGTCCTTCATGTGTGATCGATCCCTCTGGTGTGCATTCGGAAGTATCATGGGAACCTCTAGGAGAGCACATGGGAGTGGGAGGCTCAGATTTGTTCTTAGTAACCCCATTTGTTTCCTTAGTCTATGTTGTGGCTTTCGAGGATGAAAATACCTAAGGTGGGGAGAATGTAAAGACATAGATTTTCCATGTAATTGTTTTTTAATTATATGGAATTATTACAAGTCTGTTAAAATTGGAAGCACGTGATTTTGTGGCCTAGTGTGCCCAAAATGAATTTATGAACTTTTTTTAAGTACGTTTAGTAAACACGCAGGCGATGTTTTCTATCTTTTGAACCAGTGCTCATGTTAAAAATCTGAGGGCACCATTGAATCTGCAGCGCCGAGATTCGTTTAAGGGAGGCTTTACATCGACCATAGTTGGTCGGGTAAAAAAGTTAATTTTGAAGACATTTGAAAGATTAATAAAATAACATGTTATGATATTTTATTTCTTTTTTTTCTCCGGTGGATAAGTGGCAGTGGCTGGACCAACGACATGTCAATCCATTAATTGGATTGACTCCTCCTTGATTGTAACTGTACCATTAGAATCTGGGCGGTTCATTAATTAAATGAACCTCGTAAATTCCTCAGAACGATAACCACCTCTTCCCCCTCCTATTTTTATGGAGCTCGGGGAGGGGTGTTGGAACGACTTCACCAAGTGACGAAGCTCTGGAAAAGTACCGTGACGCCAACCACTTGGAGGACGAAACCGGTTTCAGCGAGCGGTGACGAGCACCACCAAATCATGAACCAATGACAATGAATTAGGTGGTTCGATCAATCAATGTCAGTGGAAATCTAATCCAGGTATGGGGATTGTTTTAATGTTCATCCTTATGAGATAAATTTTTGACCGCTTGATTCAATCCTAACGGGGAGGGAACATGCCAAACAAACATGGCCCAGACCCTCTTCTTATACGGTATTTGTCATGTTATTCTGGAATGGTTTTCCAAATAGAGCGGCAAGATGAAACCGGAGGACATGAAGTAGAGACAGTGACCCAAGAACCTCGTAGGCACTGACGGCATCAAAAATGGACCACTGGAGCACTTCTGGTGGCCCAAGGAAGAAACTGTCGGCGCACCATATCGGTGGTGGTCGACAGTGGCTGGAGGATACCCAAGGAAATTGGCCGTAGGCAGTGGAATCGGGGTGTTGTCGCTCACTACAGTGGTGAAGGGCAGTCAGCCCAAGCCGGCCACACTGGACAAAGACGGTGCTCGCAGGCGCCGGCGGCGGCAGCAACTGCGGCCAGTAGGCCCCAGTCGGAGGGTGCGACACGGCCCGCACCACACCGCACTGGTAGAATCCAATCGACGAAATGGCTGACTGTTCCATGTGGTGGGGAAGGGCCCCACCGACTGGGTGAAATGACCCTGCAACAGCGAGGCCAGTGGGAGAAAATAGTCCACCTTCTGGTGGACCGGGCCAGATGTGGGTCAGCCGAGCGGGTCGGGCAAACCACAGCTTAGGATCAGGAACCAATGGGCCGACCCTCGGGGGCTGGACCTAGTGAACCGTACCGACCCTTAACAGGCCAAAATTGGGTGGGGTCAATAGACCCCGAGACCCATTGCGTCTGGCCAGTTAGACTGAGTCGGACCGGGCCCATACCTAACCGGCACCTGAATAAATAAACACCCATAACTGACAAACCAGGTATCTATTTGACACACCATCAGTTGCATTGGTACCCCTTTTGGGAAGCAGTCCCTTTGGCATATTCTAGTGGGCCCGACCGAGTCAGACCTGACCGAGGTGCCATCACCCCCGTTTCATGGGAAGGGATGTAACGAATAGAATTGGTGTCTGATTGATGTGCCATCTTGGGCATAAGGACTCTTGCGACAAGGAAGTCCTTTGTATATACTCCAAGTGATTTTTGATGCAGTTTGATGTGTGACCTAGGTTGGATCGTACCCGAATCCAACTGGGACCTCGGCACTAAAAAGACTATAACTCACAGATCGGGCATCTGATGGATGCACCATCTATTGCGTTGGAATTCTTACGACATTGTGGTCCTTTGGGTTAATCCTTTTTTGAGCTTAGTCATGGTCGAGGTACGACTGATATCTTGAGGAGCAGATTCTATGGAACTCTGGCACACTAGGTGTGAGGAATATTTTGGTTGGTTTTCTAGGAAGTAGCGACCCTATGTGGATCAACATCATAGAGACCATGTGTGGATCAGCATCGTAGCTACCTAACGAGGACCAATTTTAGAGAAAACCTTCAAGGATCAGAAACTAGCGACCCTAGGTGGATTAGTATCAAGTGACCCTGTGTGGATCAGCCTTCCAGCGACCCAGTATGGATCAGCATTCCAGTGACCCTGGGTGGATCAGTATTTCAACGACCCTGTATGTATCATAATTCTAGAAACCATGTGTGGATCAGCAGTATCATGACCCAACGAGGACCCGCTTTACAGTGGCCCGTCGGGGAACAACAACTTACGTCCAAGAGTGGATTGATAATAGAAAAACTTTCTTGTGGATCAGTTGTGGAACTTCTAAATGGAATAAGATGATATATCATAATCCTAATCATCTATATTACTAATCTCTGAGTTGTATACCTTGTGTGAGCTAACTATTTCTTTGTGCATTTTTATTGAGGTCTTACTTTGTGGTTTTTCCTTTGTGGAACTCTATAAGACCTTCAGGGGTTTCGAGGTCCCTACTGAGTATTTTTATACTAACCCCCGCACGGACCTCACCCACACTTTTTTGTGTCTTGTGCTGATGAAATGCATCTTTGACCAAGGCTTGGGAGTCAGGACTGGATGGTGCTCGAAGGTGGACCTTTAGATGTGATGTTCCACAGTGAAGATTGATAGTGATTTGTACCTACCCTTCATGTAGGAACCTTGGTGGATGATTCTGGGAGTTGTTTTTTCATTGTTTTTGTACTTTTCAGTTGGGCTTGTATTCCGGCACCTTTACGTACTGTACTCACTCTTTTTTACTTTCATTACACATCTTTTTACCACTGTAGTTTTACTATGTGGGTTGCCCTCATTGTATTATTGGACTGTGTGTTTGTAGGTTTAAAGGAAGTGCCTTCTTTTTTTCAGGGATATGTCTTTTGGTGCAAGTCGCCAGCCCCTGGCCTATGGAAGGCGGGATTTGATTAGTCACAGCATAGGCCCAGGGGGAAGGGTCGTGAAAAAAATTGTCTCCTATTGTATTTTATTAACTTCATGTTGTTTTATTTTGTTTTAAAATTTTTACAGATCATGAATTCATTGATTAATTATGACCTGATAGACATTATCTATGTAAATATGTTTTTCAAAAATTAGTATCTTTGAGAGAATCCTTATATTATGAACACACAAAATATTAAAACTCACATATGAATATTATTTAGAAATAATATCATGAAGGATTAATTGATCATGATATTTGATATTCCTTTTATGTTCTCCCTTTCAAGATATATTTATTTGAATTCAACAATGGTTGAATGGGTTTTCATGGTCTAAATTTCCATTCATTGAAAATTAAATCATGTTATTAACTATAATTTATTTTATATGGTTTATTTACTACCCCATGAGTACATTTTAATATAATTGTTTTTTGAAATTATGGATTTTATATATTTATATAATTTTCCTCCATTCAATATAAATTTTATTCATTTTTTCCATGTTATAAGTGTTTACGCCTCAAATATCTTCCTTAGAGACATGTTTTAACTAATGAAAATATATTTTTTTATATAGTTTATAAATTTAATATTGAAATAAAATATCATGATAATTTTTACACTCATTTTATTTTTTGTTCCCTTATATTTTATTTCATTAAAAATATTTTTAAAATATGCAATTATGTTTTCTTTAGAAACATCAATTTTAATATGTTAAATACTTTTATCAAATTATTTAAGTGACTATAATTATCATATTTCAAGAATATTTCTTTATTACCATAAATTATTTCCTGAATATATGTTCTGGGATATTTTACAATATTTCAAAAGGTTTTAAAAAAAAATTTATTAATGTTATTTTCATCTGTCACTTTAGACTGTACTTTTAAACGATTTAAAATAAAAAAATTAATTTTTAGGGAATAAAATTATTTTACCACAACCATAAATTTTCATTATCTTAAAAATCCATTTATATTAATCCCTTTTTATATTAAAATACAAAAATTGTTAATATTTTGGAGATTTTTTTAATGGTACCAATGAAAAGTAAAAATTTCCATATTTTCCAATGAACATTATAAATGTTTTTTTAATGTTATATTCATGTATTCCCACATTATTTAATTTTTATAATTCATCATTAGTGAATTGATCTTATAATTCCATTCAGTTCTGTTCTATAAATGGTTTATGATGATAGTATAAGGATATTTATAGGAAACATAATTATTTTTTTCAAAGGTAAATCATGTTCTGACAGTTTTAATGAAATTAAATAATCTATGTGTTTTGACTCATTATATGGTACATATATTCTATTAATGAAAGTAGGATTGGGGGTGAACCCATATAATTAAAGTATATTTTCTGATATTTTTTGGTTGGGGCCATTATATCCCTCTAATTTATTAGGTAATGAGTTGGAAAACACTAGATGGATGTGACTCATAGGAGCTTACAATGTTATGTTACTACTTAGAGATGTTGAAGTCAACTAGTTACAATTTAATCTGCATAATAGTGGATTTTACTAGTTATAGGTTACCCCTATATGATATTGATATTTTCTAGTTATATGATTTAATGATGAATTTTTAATGTTCCCAGATAAGTACATAGTTTTTTAATTAGTTCTTTGAATTCTACTGGATCTTTTTCTCAATGATTGTTTTCACATGGTTCAATATAGTTGACTTATTTCACTCGTGTATTATCTAAAATTTTAACTTCATGTCTCATGATTTTATATCCATTATTTTATTATAATTATTTATTATATATTTTTCTCATACATAAATATTAATTCATCATACCCCTATACTCATCTTATAATCATTGATTACATTCAATTGTCAATGCTTATGTTTAACCTTACTGAAAACAGATCTAACCCATCTTATTTCATCCATTTACCACGGTTATAATGATTGATGTGAAATGAATTAAATATGAAATGTTTTCATGTAGGAATTATTTTATGGGACATGTTGATTATGTAATGTGAAATTAGAAATGTAGGGAATTGTTGGAAAAATTATCACATTACGACCTAGGCTAGTTTTGTAAGAGTTCTTACCTACTCTATAGAAAACTATACCAAAAAGGTCCTTAGGTATATAGGTAATCCAATATTTCAATTTTATATTGCGGTTTTTAGATGGCCAAAATGTTATCATGTTTATTTTAATAAAATTGATAAATGTAAATATTATGTTTTAGGCTTCATTATGAGTGTTTTCTTTAAGGGTTGTTATACATAGTATTTGATATAGACATATTTATCCATTGAAAAAAAAATATTTTTAAAGGATTAAAATATCCATTAAAAATAATTTCATTCCATTTTTTTATGGATTATTATATTTGTAGAAATTAATCCAAGGGCCATAATATTTGTGACAAAAATACTTATATATCTCATTGACTATTTCAGACAGATTATGAAGAGTAACCAAATAATATATAAAAAAATATATTTAATGGATTTTATATTCCATTTAAAATACAATTTTTTAATGTTTTAAATCATTTTTCCAAAATATTATTTTTTATGGAATTTTATATCACATCCAAATTAATATAAAGAAGAAAATGAAATAAATCAATTTAATTTAATGTAAAAATATATATATTAAAAACATTTGTCGCAATAATAAAACAAATACAATATTAAAATTTCCCAGAGAATTATTTTAGTAATTAATTTAATTAGTGGGATGGTGATCAACTCCATCATATGGAGGGAAAACCATCCCTAAGCTATCGGTAAGTCACTTTATATTCTCTTTCATCTATTAATTATGATTGTACTTCTACTAAAACTACTACGCTAGCTGCTACTATAGTTTCACTGGATGATTTTTAAATATATTTATAGTCTCTTTCATAGACCATATACTAATTTCTTACTCTATATAAATGATGGATGGTATTCTCACATAATCACAATTTCATCTAAATTAAGACAACACTATGGTACCACATTATGTATTTGATGTTTATCGTGAACCAATAAAGATCATCTAGCCCTTTTCTATACGAATCCATATCACTCAAATCCATTTTAACTCATCAAATCATTACTCTCTTGATACCTCGTCATCCCCAATTTCTATCTTGAAATGAATCAATCATATCAAGTAAAAATATGACTCACATGTCTCCTAACAATTTATATGTATAATAAAAATGTCAAAAACATTTTTTCTTCTTTTGTAAATATAAAAATGAAACATTAATCCAAATATGTATGTATATCTCACAAATAATATTTATTATACTTCTATCAGTATGTATTATCATGTTCACTTCATACTCTATAAAATATTGATCAAACCCTAACTATATAAATTTATCATTTATTTTTAGTATTATCTATATACAACTAAATATTTTTTCCCATGAAAATTTAATGATATATGATAAATGTATGATCCAGAACTCTATGGATATCATCCTATATCCACTAAATCTATTAACTAATATATTATAAATTTTATATATTATCCCAAAACATGTATGTGAATATTCCATCCCAAGACATGGTGAGTAATTTTTCATCTCAATAATGGAAAAAAATATTCCCCATAGATAATCATATAATCCCACTCGGTAGCTATCATGAAGTGGATAATTAAAACTAATAGAAATGGTCATGGTTTAAAACATCCCAATACTTTCATATAGAAGATATCATGATATCTTTATCATGATACTATAAACACAATTTTTATATAAATAAATATACTACATTATTTACTTTTTATATTAAAAAAAATCTATTTATGTACAACTCAATGATCAATCTTATGATGACACATATCACAAATACATGATTTCCTAGAACCCATAGAGAAGAAATAGTTGAACAGAATCGAACTAGCCAAGACAACCACGATTATTAAGAAAATATTAAAATATGAAAAATTACTCCAAAAAATAATTAATAAAATAAACAATGTTAAAAATAAATAAAATTTATTTTAAACATACCTCCTCTAATGAGGATGAAAATCATAAGATGAAAACGTTATATAAATAATATCATGAATCATCAGTAACTTAATGCATTATAACCTCTTATTCTCTAGGGTCAAATTAATACCATCGACTGAAGAATCTAGAATCTCATCACCATGAAGATCATCCTAATTATAGTTCTAGTTCTTATAATTAATATATTTTTGAGATACCTAAATCATATAATTTTTTTTATAAAAATTTCTTCATTTTATAAAAAAATATAAATATTTAAAAAAAATTATAACATTTGTTTAGAGAAATTGAGAGGGAAAAATATGACCTATAAATAATGACTAACAAAAAAATAAAATTTTAAAAAATATTTATTAAAAATGAAATATAAAAACTGGTTATGAATATAACAAGAAATTAATAGATCAATGTAAATAATAATCTCCACATTCATTGTTGTGGATGTATTACTCATACAACTCAATTTTGAAACAATTAGATGATTTATGACCTATTTCATTATGAGATTATGGTGTTTTGTGTGTTTGGAGAAACATAGATGAAGAAAAGTGATGTTCATGAAAAAAAATTAAAAGAGATGGGTAGTTCACATGGTGACCATTGGAGTCCCTTCATGAGCAAGCTAGTACATGTGGAGGGTGAGTTTATCAGTGTATGTTCATGGTATGAGTATTTTCATTTATGTTATTGTTACTCATGGTGGATGCCCAATATTTATTATGGATTATATCATAGAGTGGTAACATATTACTTCAATAAATGATCTAGATGCTAATTTCAAGGTTTTTATGGTGGATATTGTGTTGTGGTTTATTATTATGGGTCATAGTGTGAACCTTCACCAGTCAAATAAAGTTATGTTATTTTTACTTTGTTCATAAAGGATTAGATTCAAGAGATCTGATGCATTATTTTTCATTGATTAGTGGATACAGACCATTGATTTCATGGAAATAATTGTAAATATTATCATTTAGATATACATTTATTTTATTTAAATGGGTATGATATATAAAAGTGTGACTATGTGTTTTTATCAATTGATATAAATCTAAACATCCTTTGATATCTATCATATCCCTTCTTTTTATCTCAAAATGAAAATTATATAAGGATTATTTTTGGAGTCTCATAATCCCCCATTCTGAAATTTTGATAATTGACATCACAAGATTTATAATTCATCTAACCAAGGATTTTTTTTACTTTTTATCTTAGTTTTCTCTTTATTTATCATCTATAGATGGTTTTGGGTGTGTGATATTGTTGGACAGTTGTGATTTTAAAGTGAGTTAATGACGATGTATGTTTTGAATTTATCTTATTATATTTACATTAGTTTAATCATAATAATTATATTATCACTTCATTTTCCATTCAAAAAATATTATTCCAAAGGCTCCGTTTGAGGATTGTGATTAAAGATAACTCTAGTTTTATTTGAAAATTGTATGTATTTTATTATTTTTTGAATGAGGGAATAGAATTTTTTGGCATAAAAAATGATAATTAACCATACCTAATTGAACATTATTTGAATGGGTCATTCAATTGTGTTAACTTGTATTCATGTATCTCATTATCACATGGTTCTTTTTTTACATCTATTTATAAAAACATTGATCATTGTTGATCCTTTTGTGTTGATACTATGATTTATCAACTGAAATAAAATTAAAAAAATTAGTTATCATCAAATTTCATTAAATAAATAGTTGAATTGGATATTTCAATATGGATGTACATTTCTTGGTAAAGAGTAAGGGATACAATAGTTTTTATTGTTGGGATTCATTATTTATGTTATTTTTGTGATTTGATTCAAATTATTTGGAAATTATTATGGAATCTATTTTATGATGGATGTAGGGTGTCATGACCCCCTCCCCTAAAAGTGTATCCCTCCTGGTTTGGAAGTTGTAGAAGAGAGTTAATAACCCCCCGAGTCCTGCCTCCAGTAGCCCCCGGGTTGGTGAATAGCACCAAGGGTATGGTAAACACATAGATGGGAGGTATTTCCCTCTAAGAGAACATATATAAAAGACAGAGATAAGATAGACACCAAAAAAAATCTGGATCAGAATAAAATATAAAAGAAAACCAAATAACATATATGTAATGTCAAGAAAAACTACTACAACTGAAATGGAAAACAGTAAGAACTAAAAAAAAAGTAAAACGACAGCAACCATGAAGCTAAAACAGCTCCTACAAATCCAAAATCTAGTAGAAGTAAGAATGATCTCCAAACCTTTTCATGTGACCTGAAAAAAAGTTTATATAAACATAATGTGAGTATAAAATAATACTCAGTATGATCCTCCCTAGATCCTCTTATACAAAATTAAAGGAAGAGTGGTAAAGCATAGTGAACAACAAGTGAGACTAACTCATAACCTAAATAGGTATTATAAGTTCCAAGCCCCACCATGGATACTCTCAACAAGTATCTCATATAATAGAATATAATATAATAAAGAATATAAATTTCACCCAACTACCACTTCCCCACTGGTTTTCTGTTTTTCCCCAACATTACACGTCCTGAGCATCTCTCCAAAAAGGATTTCTAATAGAAACTTGGATAAAGCACAACAACATTCACCTCATGAAACACACCACCAACACATAAAAATAACCAAATGTAACCATGAAGTATCTGGGATCCACCATATCACATATAATGTGTATCAAACATAAGGTATTATACCTCAAGCCACTAGAAGCCATACACCAATAAAGGATCCTCAAGCCATCACAACCTATATATGTTATACCTATAATAGAACATAGGAAACTGTATCCAGAATGTGTGTGTGTGAAATAACCACAATACATTACATCCCTCTACACACACATATGGGGAAAACTAACATCTATCCATACCAGAAAAATTTTCAACCAAGTGAAGAGAGTGTGGACAATGGAGGGAAGGCAGCCATCCATCCTCCCATTGGGATGTTGGGGAAAACACCCCCCGTGGCTCAAAATCCAATGTGTGTCAGTTCCCCTAACCAAAATGGTGGGTTATCATATAGAAAAACAAAAATTACCTGATATAATATATCTCAAAACAACAATATAGGAAGAACCTAGTCTTAGACTCAACTGTAGCTAACTTCTCTCAGATGCCTGGATTCCCCTGGTAAGAGTAGATTATAAATAAGAACAAAACCATTTAAAGAGATTTATTAAATTATATTATCCCTTTAAATATTTATAGTTAAAGTTAAATAATTCTTTGAACATTAATTAAAAATTATAATATTCCACATATCATCCAATTACTATTCCAACCAAGATCCTTTCCCTCTAGGCATAACCAAACCGAGTCTACATCATCTCCAAAATATTACCTCACCATTGCATCCGAGAAATCTCTAACCCCATGGGTTAAACATTCATTCGTTCAATAATTTATTAATAAAATCATCACCTTCAATAATTTGAGGCATTCTAAAAAATCATTATATTCTACTAAACACAAGGGGATCAACACGGTGAGAAGATGAACTACCAGTCAAGTTTTTGACACCTATAGCAGGAGCATATACCCATCCATCATTGAGAATCTAAACAGAGAAAACATGTGTCATACCATATGTGTCTTAATCTATTTTGGAGGTAGGGTAAGCAAGACCAGATGCCTCAAGTATTGGGGAATGTAAGGGATATATAAAACAACATAATCAATAAGAATCCAATTTCACATCACTGGGTAAGCCGAGAATCAACCCACTACAGTGTCTCTAGTGTCCTCCCTGACACCATATTCATATACATTAATGAATATTAACTTTACCTATGATAATATATGAATAATATTCAAGTTGAAAGTATGATATACCTATAATTTATAATAAGTAAATGAATGTTTTTAAACTGGTTTATGATAATTAATTATGATTTTAATTAAATATTAAATTAATCATGTTTATAAAATTATTTTTGAAAAATGGATTTCATTTTTGGATTCTACACGTCGAAAAATGGTTAGGGTGAATTTTTTGGTATTTTTCTGAAATACTAGAAATTTTAGTGAACAGTAAAATACATTACTTTACCGTATAAATTCATTATAATTTAAATCCACTATTCCTAACATCACAAGTGATGTAAGCACCTAAATCTCAAACTCACATGTACTTATTACTATTATTGGTCATGAAATACTTACTATTCCTTGTCTTGTGGAAAAAAACTAATGACTAAACAATTATAAAAACCCTCCTCTCCACCACTATAACCCCCCCCCCCCTCACCCCCCTTATCATACCTCCTATCAAGCCTTGTACCTTGACAATATTCTACCCAAATATCTCCCCAAAATCCTCCCCCACGTCTAAAATCCCCTAGCCTCTTCAAAATACCAAAACCTCTCCCCTTAAGAGGTTCTTAAAGGAGGAAGTCTCAAGAGGTAAATTCCATTTTCCAATTACTTCGTTTCTTTTAAGTTCTTTTCTTTTTGTTTCTTTTCTCACCTCCCTTCACCCAAATAGTATGATAAATCCAGTAACATAGATGTAGTGGAATGTTATCATTCTAATGGGATATTTCATTATCTTATCTCCCTTCCCCACCTTTTATTTGAAAGAAATGAAAGCACCATTTGAGATGTGGTAATTTAGCACATTTTAGGACAATTGTTTATCAATTTCTATTATCATCATTAATGCTGGTCATGAAACCATTTGTGTTATGGTTGAACCAGATTATTATATATGTAATATATCCTTTTTATGGTTTTGTAATACTTTTGTACTAATGGTATTAAGTTATATAGAAAATCATCTTCTTTGTAATCAACCCCCCCGATTAACCAAAACAGTTATCACTAAGGTTTTTTATATAATATTTTGACTTCACTATAAGTAACCAAATTAAATTTAAAACCATGTAATATTATATATGTTCACTAATAGAATATAACTTCATTTCTGGAAAACCAATTCCATCTTCAATTTTTATCCGAACATGAATATAAGTGAACTGATCTTTTAAAACCAAGTAAACAAACGAGCCCGAACAATGAAATTGAACCTTATAATTAATCAAAAAGGCATTTAATGAACTAAACAGGGTTATAATAAATCAATTAATTATAGAATAGGTTCTGGATTTATTAATTAATAAACTTAATTTGTTTATTCAGGTCATTAATAACAAGTGGAGAACACCACCAAATTTAGGGTAAGGGATCCTCTCCATTTCTCTCTTAATCAAGGGTTTCCTCTGTGATATGCCTTTTTATGTGTAATACCAAATTATGGGGTATGTTTTTTCACCTCCTAAATAATTACCTCATGTTTCATAAGTGATGATAAACCCCTCCTCTCACTCATCAATCCCTCTTAGGTACACCCGACACCATGCCAATAAAACCGTAACGAATTCTACCTGAAACTTCTTTGTTCTTTTGGGTTACCTTATCTTTATTTATATCAAAATGAAGTTATATTTTATGTTTATATAAATATTATAAATTTTTTTTAGTTTTAAAAAATTCATTTATTATTACCCTTTCATCACTCTATTTTGGGGATATACATGTTTTAAAAGATTTCCTCCTTAGAACATTTTGATAAGAAAACCTCTTTTAAGGGAACTTCCCAAATTGTTACCCAATTTCAAGTGAACTATATCCTCTATTTTAAAGCCTCAATTTTCTTTATAAAATAATAATTATTATTATGAAAACCTAATTTGTTCAATTATGGTTTTTTATAAAATATTTTCCTCTTTTCTATTTTAAAAGCACTATAGCATTTTCCGTAAAACCACACAAAAATGTTTTAATGCTAATGTTACTTGAATGAATTTATCATATGTTTTCACTTCTCTTTGACACCACTTAAGATTTTATATTCTTATTTTACCTTATAAACGTTCATGTATGTTCTAATCCCTTTTGTTCATCGAAAATTCCCTGATACACCCATTGGTTGTGATTTTTTTCATGGTTGTGGTACCTAATTCTATCCATGGTAATCCTTATGTTTATGTATGGTTGATTATGTATGATTATTTATGTGGAAATATTATTTATGTGGAAAGAATATTCATGAACATTTTGAGATGGTTGTTCCCAAATAGCGATCCAATCCATTGTGTAAGGTTAAGTCTCATTAGATGCGATGTGAAACGGGGTTGGCGGTTAGCCTTGACCCGTATTAAAATGGGAAACAGGATTAGCCATTAGCCTTGACCCATACCAAGGAAATGTTTTATTATTCTTTAAAAATTTATATGACTCCATTTTTATTTGATCCCATTCTTATATGATATGATTTCATATGGTTCATGCTTTGGATATCATTATGTCATGCCTCTTAACTCATGTTCTTAAGATGTATCCTTACATTCATTCCTTTGTTGGGATTTTTAGCTCATCCCTTTGTTCATGTCTTCCCTAGGGTACCCTATTCAGATGTAAGGGCTCAAAGGATGTTAGGATCTCTTTAAGGAGATTAAATAAAGATGTTTTTTTAGACCCTTGTTTTATGATTTATCTACCCAGTCTTCCAAGACAGTAGACTTAACGATCCTTGGTTTTTACTCTTATCTCTAATTATGATTAAAAATGTAATTTTATATTTAAAAGGATTGGGCCACTATAGTTGGTATCATAGAATGTTCTACCTATTTTTGGAGATTGGTAATAGAACACCTTAGTGAGAACCTTATGGATGAGACTAAGTATAAGAAAAAATTCCCGGATTTTGGTGAGTATTGAGTAAGTGGTTTATCAAAAAAATACATCCATGTATGGATATGAGTAGGTAGAGGCGTCTCTAGAACATATTAATCGAGGGTTAAAACCCAAAAACATTGCTTTGAGCTAAACTCGAATGATAACTGGTGCACGAAAACAGGCCTTACTGTACTCTTGGTTACAACACTCCTGGGGGATATGCTTTGCTAGATTCATGAGCTTAGTACAAACCATTATTAAGGGAAAAAAGAAAAATCCCATAAGAATATAAGTTAAGAAATAAATCTAGGATAACCGAGATATAAACCTAAATGATCACAAGTTAGGATATATATATATATTTTATTTATAAGATTATCATTTTATGTTCAAAGTTTCCTTTTTATGCTTAATAGATAAGTATTCAATACCTCTAATTATATGTTCTTTTTCTTAGTTAATGGAGGTAAATAGAAGAATGTGTTCCAAAAACCAATGTGACAGGCAATGTGAAGATTTCCCTAATGATATGCCTGATGTGACGGGAGTGGGTTCTCAAAACATCATAACTATACATGCCCAGCTAGCTCGAGTTATGAATAATAACTTGAATCATGCATAATTCCCTCCTCCTCCACAGAAAGAGAAAGTTCCCATATAATGCTTCATGAGGAAAAGGCCTCCCGTATTTAGTGGATCTTCTGATCCCCTCCTCATAGAAAATTGTATTAACTCCATTAAAAAGATATTATCCATCCTCCAGTGCTTGAAAGATGAGAATGTGGTACTAGGAGTCTATCAATTTGATAGGGAAGATGATCAGTAGTTGAAACTGATCAATAATACAAAGTCCCAAGATAAAATTAACTCCATGGATTGGGAGGAATTTAAGAGGATGTTTTTCAACAAATATTTTCCTCGAACCCTCCATCTCAAGATGGAAAGAGATTTCCTCAGTCTCAAGAAGAAGGAAGATAATTCCATCGGGGCGTATGAAGAAAACATTGCAAGTATTTCAAAGTACACCTCTAGCTTTGTCATGAACACTGAAAGCAAGGTGGATCACTTCTTTAGTAGACTAAAGTCGGGTCTACGAAAAGCGTTGGCTATTTGAGGCTTCTGCAGTTATGAGGATATTGTCTGTTGTGACCTCAAGGATAAAATGGTGATTGGAGACTCTCAGTGGTCTCGTGGGCCCAGTGACAAGAAGTGGAAAATAGAGAACAACATGGGTGGTCTATCAAACAAATCTCATGATGTAAAGAAGACCGACTTTTCCCCTTGAAAAAATTGTGGGAAGAAGCATCCCGGGTACTGTCTGAAGGGAACCAAAAATTGCTCCAAATGTGGAATGTTTGGTTACCTAGCCAAGAACTGCCGCTAGGATATGAAGACTCCCACCAATTAGGAAAAATAAAGGAAGGTTCAAGTCAACACTCAGCCTGCAGTGCAGTGTCAAAACTTCAAGGATTATAGGCATAATGTGAAAAATTTCCATAAACTGAGGGTTGTCTGAGGCAATCAACAATAACCTCCAAGGAAAAAAGTAAGGGCTTATGTTATCACTACTATTGAGTTGGACCTGGACAACAATGTGGTGATAGGTACACTAGTTATCCATTCATGAATAAAAAATGTACTATTTGATTTTGGTTCTATGAATTTTTTCATATAATGCAAGTTTAGTATAACTATTCAAACACCACCTCAAAATTTGGATGATAAGTTACCTGTGAGAACAGCGAATGGGGAAATCGTTGCATCCATGGTTTATAACTCCTCCCCAGTTAACGTTTGTGGACTTAACCTCCTAGAAAATATTATCATACTTCCTTTATTGGAGTTTGATGCTATCTTGGTCAGGGATTGTCTATCTTTACACAAATCCAACATAAACTATCGGGAAAGGGAGATCACTCTTCACATCCCAAAGCATCCTCCAATTATTTACAAGTGTAAGGAGGATTATGAATCTCCTTAAGAGTCATCGTCTCAAGTGTAGATATTGTTTCCATGTGATAAATCATATATAGATCAAATTATTGAGACAAAGGAGAGAATAATGCTTGAAGGCATTCCCATCATGAGGGATTACACTGATGTATTCCATGAAGAGTTTTCTGGTCTTCCGAGAGGTTGAGTTCTCAATTGAACTTATCCATAGATCTCTTCCTATCTCAAAGACACCTTACTAAATAGACATCGTAGAGCTGGAAGAGGAGAAGAAGCAGTTTCAGAAGAATATGGAGAAGGGTTTAATATGCCTGAGCGCTTCACCGTGGGGTGCGCCAGTCCTTTTCATCAAGAAGAAGGATAGATCAATGCGCCTCTGAATTTATTATCACGAGCTTAATAAAATCATGATAAAGAACTAGTATCCCCTTCCACAGATAGATGACTATTTTGATCAGCTTTGTGGGGCCAGTTATTTCTCTATGGTGGTCCTTGGGTCAGGATATCACCAACTAAAGGTGAGAAAGGAAGATATTCTCAAGACAGCCTTTCAAACAAGGTATGGACACTATGAGTTCATTATGGTTTACTTCATACTCACTAATTCTTCATCAACATTCATTGATTTAATGAATATATTTTTTAGAGATTACCTCAAAAAAAATTAGTCTTTATTGATGATATTTTGATATACTCCAAGAGCAAGGAGGAATTTGAGGGGAATTTGAATACTGTGTTAATGATTTTTTGAAGGTAGAAGTTTTTTGCAATGTATAGTAAATGTGTGTTCTATATAGATGAAGTATCATTCTTGGGGAATGTGATCACCAGAAAATGGATATATGTGGACCCTTCCAAGATGAATGTAGTTGAAGAGTGGCTTAGGCCAACTTCTGTAATGGAGATCTGCAACTTTTGGGCCTAGCTTCATATTATCGACTATTTGTGAAGAAATTTTCATGATTGTAAAACCCAATGACCAATATGAAATGAAAGGAAGTAAAGTTTGTTTGGACTTGGGAATATGATGACTATTTCACTGAGTTGAAAAAGAGGCTTATCACTGCGCCAGTACTCACTCTCCCAACAATTGGAGAACTCTTTGTGGTGTAGAGTGGTGATTCAAATAAGGCCTTAGGTTGTGTGATGATACAAAATAATAAAGTGATAGCCTATGCCCCATGGTATATGAAAATATATGAGAAAAACTATCCAACACATGATATGGAGTTGGAGGCTATGATCTATGACTTGAAAATCTGGATTCATTGTCTCTATGGGGAGAAGTGTGAGAAACATACTGACCACAAGAGTCTCAAATATATATTCACACAAAAAGAGATTAATATGCACCAGAGAAGTTTGATAGATATCATCAAGGATTATGATTGCTCAATCCACTACCATCCAGGTAAGGCAAACAAGGTGGAAGATGCTCTAAGTAGAAAGGATCCTACATCTTTATCAATTATGAGAATTAAAAAGGATCTGATCTTATTAGATTTTCATAGGATGGACATGGGAATCATTAGGAGAGTAACATCATCAGTCCTTTGGCAAATTATTTCTCAACCATCCCTCTTGGAGAAAATAAAGGGTGCTCAAAGAAAAGATGTGGAAATTTAGAAAAGGGAGGAAGCTGTTAAAAATGGGAAATCCTACGATTTTAAAATTAATGAGGAAGGAGTTGTAAGATTTGGTACACGATTATGTGTACCATATGATCCATAGATAAAGGCGTATCTATTGAATGATTCACATATCTCGACATTTTCTATCCACTCAGGGAGTACAAAGATGTATCGATATCTCTGGGAAAACTTTTGGTGGTACAATATGAAAAGGGAGATTATTGAATATACATCAAAGTGCTTAGTATGTCATCAAGTGAAGGCTGAGAGACAAAAGTCTAAGGGGATGATGCAACGACTACCCATACCAACATGGAAGTAGGAGAACACTACCATGGAGTTGGTCACTAGACATCCAAATACATCCAGAGCAAACAATGTTATATGGGTCGTTGGGGATAGTCTTACAAAGACAGATCACTTTATCATGATTCGATAGGACTTCTCATAGGATAAACTTTCATGGATTTACATTAAATAAGTGTTAATCCAGCATGGATTACCACTGTCTATTGTATCGTATTGTGATCCAAGATTCACCTCAAAATTCTGGAAAAGTCTCCAACATTCTCTAAGCACTGAACTGAACTTTTGTACGGCCTATCATCCTCAAACTGATGGCCTATCTGAGCTAACTATTGAGACACTATAAGACATGTTGATAGCATGTTCTATGTAATTCAAAGGAATATAGGACCAACATCTTCCATTGGTTGAATTCTCCTATAATAACAGTTTCCACTCGAGCATCCAAATGGCACCATAAGAAGCCCTTTATGGGAAAATTTGTAGAACACCAGTGTGTTGGGATGAAGTCGGTGAGCGTAAGCTACTAGGACCTAAAATGGTTAGAGAAATGGTGTAGAAGGTGAAAACCATTCCGCAGCATATCAAGGCAGCCCAATGTCGACAGAAGAGTTATGCAGATAATCATCGATAAGACCTTGAGTTCAAAGCTGGAGACACGGTATTTCTATGCATATCTCTAGGGAAGAAGGTCATGAGGTTTTTGAAGAAAGGGAAGTTAATTCCTAGGTACATTGGCCACTTTGAGATCCTTGATCAATTTGGAGTTGTGGCCTATCGACTAGCACTTCCACCTACCATGTCAAAAGTACATGATGTCTTTCATGTATCCCTCTTAAAGAAGTACATATTAGGCCCTTCACATGTACTCTCTTTAGAGGTGGTACAGTTGGAGGATGACCTTTCCTATGAGGAGCATCTAGTGAAGATCTTGGATCGTAAAAACAAAGTTCAAGGAAACCAGACTACTCATCTTGTCAAGGTACTATGGAGAAACGATAAGTATGAAGAGGAAACATGGGAACTGGAGGAAGCAATGAAGGAAAAGTACCCCCACCTATTTTTGGCTTATAATGTAAAATGAAATTTCGAAGGTGGAATTACATAAAGGGGGAAGAATATAACGACCAAATGTTTTTCAATGGATATTACCTTCCTATAAATATGTCATGAAATCATATGAAAACACAGAAAAATGAATTACTACGTTCTAAATGACCTTTAAACATAAGTTTGTCACTTTTGTGTTTGGAATTTCCAAAAGCTGACGAACACAGTTGTAGTCAGTTAGTTATTTGGAGTTTGATAAGAAAAACATAATTCTAGGTGAATAGTAACCTAACCTTATGAATAGTAACATACCCTTATGAATAGTGATATTCTTTAATGAATAGTAACCTTACCTATTATAATATATAAATAATTTTCAAGTTGAATGTGCGATATACCTATATTTTATAATAAGTAAATGAATGCTTTAAAACTAGTTTTTGATAATAAACTTCAATTTTAATTAAATATTAAATTAATCATGTTTAGAAAATTATTTTTTAAAAATGGATTTCATTTTAGGATTCTACACGTCAAAAAATGTTAAGGGTGAAGTTTTTGGGATTTTTCTGAAATACTAGAAATTTTAGTGAATAGTAAAATACATTAATTTACCGTATAAATACATTATAATTCAAATACACTATTCCTGACATCACAAGTGATGTAAGAAACCAAATCTCTAACTCACATGCACTTATTACTATTATTGGTCATGCAATACTTACTATTCCTTTCCTTGTGAAAAAAATAAACTAATGATTAAAAAATTATAAAAACTATCATTTCCACCACTATAAAACCCCCCTCACTCCCCCTTATCATCACTCCTATCAAGCCTTGTGCCTTGACAATATTCTACCCAAATCTCTCCCCAAGAAAATCCCCCACATCCAAAATCCCCTTATAATGACCCATACATTACATACATTGTTATTACTTCAGAATTGACCATACTTATTAAAACATATAACAAAACCATGGTAGGACCTTATAGGTATAGTGTCTTTAGAAACTGGGAAACATAAACAACTGGTTCATAAAGCATCTACATTGTCTCCCATTTATTTCATCATATCTAGAGTCCCTTTTGGAATATCCTACTTAATAACCTTCTTCCTGACCTGGGGAAAGAAAACATACAATAGGGTGATCTTGAATTCTCAGTAAGGGTAAACAAAAGAAATATCAATCACATCATATTCATAATATCATAACATTTTGGAAAACAAAACCTGCAAAAGAGATCATAATTTCATAACATGAGATAAATCAATAATCATAACTTAAAACATGAATCTTTGTTTCATACACACATAATCATAGAGAATCATTTTTTAGTAGTCAAGACTCATTGCCAAGACTATCATAGTGGACAAAGTCCATTTCTGAACCGAGTTCACTCCCCATTTCAGTCTTGTATCACTGAATCGGATTAACCAGTCGTTCCAGCCATGTCTATCTCATGAGATATAAATCTTTACCCAATGCATTTGAGGGAGATATAGGTCCCACCTATCTCATAATGAAACCATTCTTATGTGTGCCACAAAATCATAAATCATACATCATAGCATAACCCATGTAATAAAAATGGGATTCTTAAACATCGTTCCATAAAAACATAATCCATATAAGATAAAAGGACTTCATAAAAATAATTCCATCATAACATAATCAAATCAATGTAAAAATAAGGATAGAAACAGAACCCTATATTATCTTAGATGGAAAATAATTTTGATAAAACGCTTGAACTCCATTCTTAAGGAACATATCCTTTCTACTTCAAAAACTTTTTTCCTTTCGTAAAATGTCATATAATATTAAACTAAAAGAATTTTATTAAAAATAAACTGGAAAAGGAAGCCTCATGGAAATAATTTTCTAAAAATAAATTCATGTTGTATAAGTTAAAAAAACATTCTTCTCGTACTCTGGCTGGAAAAGTCAAAAAGTACCTCGTACTAAAAATGACAGAAGATTCCTTTCATATCTTTTACTAAAAACTCACCAATGGGTAAAATTGGATTTAGAAAACTGTAGTAGTATGGGTATAATATTACATATTGAGGAAAATTTTATTTGGATGATAAATATTCCCCAATAAATTCTGAAGTAAAAACAATCTCGGATAAAAATGAGATTGCGAGATTTTCCCTTACCTTAAGTCTGATTTTCTTCGTATGTGTCCTAACCTCCTGTATAATGATTTAAATAATGTTATTGACTTATTATATAATTTTACTCATTGTTATGATATCATATATGGTCATATTCTTAGCTTCTTATTAGTAATATTTCATTGTTACTTGTTATTCGGGTGTTTATTGCTTTTTGTTCTTATGCGTGTTTTGCCGAATAAATTCTTACTCATCTTTTTAGGTTATAGATACCTTATTTAAAGAATATTATTAGTGTAATATATATCATATTTATTCATTAAATTCATTTATATAATCTTTATTCAATGAAGATCATGTAGATCGAGTCGCATCACATCGTGGAGACGGTAGGCCGTACGTACGCACGAGCGATGATATCGTTCCCATGATCATGGAATTTAATTGAAGTGTATGTATACTATTTCAGAATCAATATCACTTTTAAATAATCATATATAGTTATTATTTACACCATTATACCCATCCAAGAAAGGTGATGGTGGAAAACAGATTACACCACGGCGTGGAGACGGTATTTCGTACGTACGCACGCACGGTGATTTCATTTTCCATAGGATGGATAGAAGGTGAAATAGGGTTGTTTCATATTTATAATAAAATATCATTATATTAGTGATACTTATGTTATGACTTCATAATGAAACAACTAAATAATAAGAAGTAGAAGAAGAAATAAAGTTGAAAGAATCGGTAACGGGTATTACCTCTTCTTTGAAGCGCCTCTTCTTAACCTCCTCTTAGGGCACTAAAAATAGTCTTTAAAGAAGACGAGGACCTCTAGGATGTTTCTAGGGAAGTGTATAAGATAAATTTTCAGGGTTTGGACAAGATTTAAGGCTCAAAGTGGTGTGAGGAAGAGATGGAGGAGGTCTCCTTTTATAAGGGAGGAGAGGGGCACCTTAGGAAAAACTTAAAATATTATTTTAATATAAAGTCATATTCGGTTTTTAATAGGTCCAAATTGATTTATTTCAAATATAAGGTGGGGATGGGTCGAAATCCTCTAAACAAATATAATTTAAGCAAGTTTAGGTTAGTATTTTGACCTTATCATTTATATTTAACTCTAAGTTAAATAATTCAACTTTTACCGTGTCTTTTTGTTTTCTTACACTATATGGTTAATAAACGTACTATAACAAGACAAACGAACCCCAAGTTGTTTATTATTAATATATATAACCTTATCTAAGTCATTTGGCCGAACCTTATATTTTTAAGAATAAAATAACAATTAATAATATAATATATTTTTTTATAAACTATTTTATGTCAATTTTGACACTATTTGGTAATTGATTTTTGTGAAAATCATAACAGCATTATTAGTTCGAAAAAAGTTAATTAAATCAGTACTAAAATGTCATATTAACCTAGAAAATTAGTTTAATTCATAAAAAGTCTCAAATTAAATTTATTTGGGTATTTATAATATCAATTATGTCAATATTTCATTAATAAGATAATTACTGCATCATCATTGTGTCATAAATATATTAAATTATATAATTTTTAAAAATTATAAATAAAATACATTTATTTAGGAACTCTTTTTATCTTTCTAAAGAATTTTTATAGTCAAATTGATATTATGAATAACCTTATATTAATAATTATTTAGTTATTAAACTTTGATTTTAACTATTTTAACCCTTCTTTAAATAAATTAGTAATAAATGTCCTAATCTAATTCAAGTGGACCTAAATGGTCATATTTTATTCCTAAAGTTTTTTTTGTCGAATTAAACATATAAAATAGAATAAGGACATGTGTTTGGGTAATAATAATATCATTTTTACCCTTAATTACCCTATTTACGTTTAACCGTGGTAAATAAAAGTAAAAAGTTACTATTCACCAAAAATTGGAAGTTTTCAGAAAAATACCAAAATTTAACCCTAGGATAATTTCTATATTCTGAATCTAAAATTGAAGTCCATTTTGAAAGGTAAAATTTATAAAATTTCAAAAAGTGGGTATTAATATTCATAATGGCTAGTTTTAATAATATTTTAATAGCATATCGTTTTATAGTGAAACTCGGTATTGCGTACAACGCAAGCTATCAAAGAAGGCCGCGATTGCATGTAAAGAAAACCAAGATAGTGTTGTATGTAGTGAAAGATTCATTTGATGATGTATATAACATAAATACAAAACATTTCTCATAAAAATATCGGGTGTTACATTCTACCCCCCTTAAAATGAATTTCGCCCTCAAAATTCGTCACTTTGTAACAAACAGATGAGGATACCTCTCCCTCATCATATCCTCAAGCTCCCATGTAGATTATTTTAATTGGTGGTTCCTACATAAAACTTTCACCAAGAGAGTGGCCTTGTTCCATAGTATTTTTTCGCTACGATCCATAATCTCTATCGGCAGTTCTTCATAAAAAAGATCTTGCTCCAGCGGTACAACTTCTGAGCTTAGTGCATGTTAAGGATCGGGTATGTACTTTCTCAGGAGAGATACATGGAACACATCGTAAACTTGAGAGATATTCAGTGGAAGCGTCAATCGATAATCTACCTTCCCAACATGATCCAGTATTTTGAAAGGATCGATATACCTAGGACTCAGTTTTCCCTTCTTTCCAAATCTCATTACTCTCTTCCAAGGAGATATTTGTAAGAACACTTTATCAGCCACTTCAAACTCTAGGTCTTTTTTTCGATTGTCGGCATAACTTTTTTGTCGACTATGAGCTGCTCTTATGTGTTGTTGAATAGATCTGACCTTTTCTTCCATCTCATCAACAAGATCATGTCCTAATAGCTTTCTTTCCCCAACTTCATCCCAGCAAGTTAGAGTCCTGAATTTCTTTCCATAGAGAGCTTCATAAGAAGCCATCTGAATACTGGAGTGAAAGCTATTATTATAAGAAAATTCCACCAAAGGTACGTGTTGATCCCAACCACCTTTTAAATCCATAGAGCAAGCTCTTAACATATCTTCTAGAGTTTTATTTGTTCTCTCAGATTGACCGTCTATCTGAGGATGATAAGCAGTGCTAAACCTCAATTCTGTATCCAGAGTATGCTGAAGACATTGCCAAAACATTGAGGTAAACCTCGGATCCAGATCAGATATAATAGAAAAAAGCACTCCATGAAATCTTACCACTTCCTTTACATATATCCTAGCAGGATGATCCAGAGAGAAATCTTCTCTAATAACAATGAAGTGTCCTGACATTGTAAGACGATCAACTATGACCCAGATAGCATTATTGCCTTTGGATGTTTTAGGAAGTCCAGTGACAAAGCCCATAGTGATGTTTTCCCATTTCCATTCGGGTATGGATAATGGTTGTAACATCCCCTTAGACTTCTACCTCTCAACTTGCTGACAAACCAAGCATCGAGAGACATATTTAGAAAAATATCCTTTCATTCCATCCCACCAGAAGTAATCTTTCAAGTCTCTATACATCTTTGTGCCTCCAGGATGAATAGAGAATGAAGAACTATGAGCCTCATCCAGTAGCTCCTTCTTTAATTCTGGTATGGGAGGAACACAAACCTGATTCCTGAACCTTATTATCTCATCAGAATCAAGGTTTAATTCAGGAACATTTCTCTCTTTCTTTTATAACTCTACGTCTTCTTTTTGTGCCTCGTTAATCTTCACATTTATAGATGGTTGAACATTCATTTGAGAAATATATGATTTTCCCCTTCCATTATAATTCCAAGATCTATCCTTTGTAAATCCATAAATATTGGATCTTTCATGATCCTCATCATGGATAAGATACCATGGTCTTGTCAACTTAATGCATCTACCACCTTGTTTTCTTTCCCAGGGAGGTAATGAATTGAGCAGTCGTAATCCTTAATCAGCTCAAACCATCTTCTTTGGCGCATATTCAGCTCCTTTTGTGTGAAAATATACTTTAAACTTTTATGATCAGTATAAATATCAAACCTTTCTCCATAAAGATAATTCCTCCAAATATTTAATGCAAATATTACCATAGATAACTCCAAATCATGAGTTGGGTAATTTTTCTCATGTATTTTCAACTGTCATGAGGCATAAGCTATCACCATATCATTTTTCATAAGAACACACCCTAGACCCTTCTTGGATGCATCACTGTAGATCACAATCCTTTCTCCACTATAAGGAAATGTGAGCACAGTTGCACTGGATAACCTTCTTTTTAACTCCTGGAAATTCTTTTCACACTCCTCTGTCCAAACGAACTTCACTCTTTTTCGAGTCAACCTAGTGAGTGGATTAGATAATTGTGAAAAATCTTTCACAAAACTTCGATAATATCCAGCCAAACCAAGAAAACTTTGGATCTCAGTTACTGTTGTTGGTCTCGACCATCTTTCAATAACCTCTATTTTGCTGGATCTGCAGATATCCCCTTTTTTAAGATTATGTGACCCAAAAATGAAACTTTTTAAGACAAAATTTACACTTGGTAAATTTGGCATAAATCTTCTCCTTTCTCAGGGTCTTTAATACAATTATCAAGGGATCTTCATGTTCTTCCTTTCTCTTTGAATAGAAAAGAATATCGTCTATAAAGAATACCACAAACTGATCAAGATAGTCTATAAAGAATCTATTCATTAGACCCATGAAAATAGTAGGGGCATTAGTAAGACCAAATGGCATCACTATAAATTCATAGTGTCCATACCTTATACGGAAAGCCGCCTTTGGTATATCCTCCCTTTTGACCATTAACTGATGATACCCTGAACAATGATCAATCTTGGAAAAGTATTGAGCTCCACATAGTTGGTCAAATATGTCATCAATGCATGGGAGATGATATTTGTTCTTGATAGTGATCTTGTTAAGTTCTTGATAATCAATGCAGAGTCTCATTGATCCATCTTTCTTTTTAATAAACAAAATAGGTGCTCCCCAAGGTGACGCACTAGGGCGTATTAATCCTTTATCAAGATTCTCTTGGAGTTACTTCTTTAATTCCTACAACTCATTTGGGGCCATTCTATAAGGTGTCTTTGAAATAGGTAAAGCACCCAGTACGAGTTCTATTGAAAAGTCAACTTCACGATTTGGTGGAAGACTAGGAAATTACTATGGAAATACATCATCAAACTCTTTTACATTGGTCATATTCTTAATCTTGAGTTTCTCTCCAACCATTTGATATAAATAACCTTCATTTAGTGGAATCAAGACCCATAAGATGGAAGAAATTTCCACTGGAAGGTTATGTTCATCCTTGCATCAATAGATGATCATAGATTGATCTGGAATGTGAAATGTGACTTCCCTTATTTGCCAATTGATATAATCTCCATATAAATAAAGCCAATCGATACCGAGAATCACATAAAATTCCACTATAGTAAGGATCATAAGATTTGCAGGAAGCACTTTTCCACAAACTTCAATTCGAGAAGAATTGTAAACTTTTCGATGTGACTGTTGTGCCATTAGGGGATGTCACATCTAACTCAACATCTAATTGTTGAAGTAATATGGTGATACCCTTAGAAAATTATTCGGAAATAAATGAGTGGGTGGATCTAGAATCAAATAAAACATTTGCTACTTTAGAGTGGATGGTAAGTGTACCTTTCACCACTTCGTTCTCATACTCCACATCGCTGATAGAAATTCCATGTGACATTCCTTTTTCTTTAGACTTAAGAGTTAGTTGATGTCGATCATCATCAACAACCCTTGGATAAGGGCATTGATTGGCATAATGCCCCATTTCCTTGAACTTTTAACATTGAAGTGTAGGAGGTGCACTCTTTGCAGCCTTTTCTTTGTTCGCATCACTAGACATATTCCTCCCATCATTGCGGCATTCAAATGCCTGATGACCTTATTTTCCACATTTGAAAAATTTACTTGTCCCTTTAAGACAACTACCTCTATGTTTCTTTCCACACATTGAGCATAAGGTAAAACTCATCTTCTTTTCAGTGTTCTCTTTAGATTTTCCTTTGATTTCCATTTTCCTCTTCTTATCAAACCCATATGACTGATGGGTTGATCCAATCTCCGTCTCAACCTTGAGAGCACATTGAAAGATTTATTCATAGCTATTGAAGTCCCTTATGGATAACGTCCTTCAAAGACTTGGTTTTAAGCCACTAAAGAATCGATTGATCTTACTCTTAGGTTAGATAATAATCCCAGAATAGTACCTTGCAAGTCTTGTAAAATTTACTTCGTAGGTACCAACAGATTCATCATCCTTTTTCTTCATTTCATGAAAACTCCTTCTCCATCTTTGTTTGAATAATACGAGGGATGTACTTATTGAAAAATAAGTTCTTGAACTCGTCCCATTCCATGGACTCAATTTCATCTATTGGCCTCGTATTCTTGATAAGATTCCACCATTGATCTGCTTCATCTTCCAAACTATATACTGATAAGATGACTTTATCATGTTCATAACATTGAAGAACTGAATATATATTTTCAGTAGTACTGATCCATTGTTCATAAACTAATGGATCAGTAGACCCGCTAAATGAGGGTGGACGCTGCCTCATGAAGGATTCAACAGAATGTTTCTCCTTCCTTTGCTCGTTTGGAAGTCCATCATGATTCAAATCTTGAGAAAGTTGTGTGAGCATGGCTACAAGATTTTTCATTCCAGCTCCCATAACATTTGGTTGCTCAGGGGGACAATCATTGCATTTCCCATCGCATTACGCATTAACACAGTTCCTTCGGGTTCCATCCATTGACTAAAACCAAGAAGAATAGTGTGAGAAACACTAATTATAATAGGAAAACCACGTAATCAAGAATAAAATTTCACACTTAAGGTCTTGTCATAGGTTATTCATGGCCATTTCTAAAACATTAAGATTGTGTTCTATTCTTAGAATTATCCTTAGGGTTCTTACTAAGGCTTTCACATCCATGTTTCCAAAGGCTGACTATACCCTTCCTCTAATACCAACTATAATGACCCATACTTTACATACATTGTTATTACTTCAGAATTGAAGCATACTTATTACAACATATAATAAAACCATGGTAGGACCGTATAGGTATAGTGTCTTTAAAAACTGGGAAACATAAACAACTGGTTCATAAAGCATCTACATTGTCTCCCATTTATTTCATCATATCTAGATTCCATTTTGGCATATCCTACTTAATAAACTTCTTCCTGACCTGGGGTAAGAAAACATACAAAAGGGTGATCTCAAATGCTCACTACGGGTAAACAAAAAAAATATCAATCAAATCATATTCATAATATCATAACATTTTGGAGATATTAACCTGAAAAAGAGATCATAATTTCATAACATGGGATAAATAAATAATCATAACTTAAAAAATGAAACTATGTGGAATACTCACATAATCATATAGAATCATTTCTTAGTAGTCAAGACTCATTTCCAAGACTATCTTAGGGGACAAAGTCCATTTCTGAACCAAGTTCACTCCTCGTTCCAGTCCTGTATCAATGAATCGAATTAACCTGTCATTCCATACATGTCTATCTCATGAGATATAAATCTTTACCCAATGAATTGGAGGGAGATATAGTTCCCACCCATCACATAATTAAACCATTATTATTTGTGCCACAAAATCAAAAATCATACATCATAGCATAACCCATGTAATAAAAATGGGATTCTTAAACATCGTGTCATCATAACATAATCCATATAAGATAAAAGGACTTCATAATAATATTTCCATCATAACATAATCAAATCAATGTAAAAATAAGTATAGAAACATAACCCTATATTATCTTATATGGAAAATAATTTTGATAAAACCCTTGAACTCCATTCTTGAGGAAAATATCCTTTCTACTTCAAAAACATTTTTCCTTTCTTAAAATGTCATATAATATTAAACTAAAAGAATTTGATTAAAAATAAACTTGTAAACTTGTAAAGGAAGATTCATGGGAATAATTTTCTAAAAATCCATTCATGTCATATAAGTTAAAAAACATTCTTCTCGTACTTTGGCCGGAAAAGTCAAAAAGTACCTCGTACTAAAAACGACAAAAGATTCCTTTCATATCTTTTACTAAAAACTCACCAATGGGTAAAATAGGATTCAAAAAATTATAGGATTATGGATATAATATTACATATTGATGAAACATGGATGTGGATGATAAATATTCCCCAGTAAATTATGAAGTATAATCAATCTTGGATAAAAATGAGATTGGGAGATTTTCCCTTACCTTAGGTCTGATTTCCTTCGTACGTGTCTAAATATCTTGTATAATGATTTAAATAATGTTATTGAATTATTATAGAATCTTACTCATTGTTATGATATCATATATGATCATATTCTTAGCTTTTTATTAGTAATATTACATTGTTACTCAAATTACATTTATTTGGGTATTTGTAACATCAATTATGTCAATATTTCATTAATAAGATAATTACTGCATCATCATTGTGTCATAAAAAAATTAACTTATTTAATGTCTAAAAATTAAAAATAAAATACCATTATCTAGGAAATCTTATTAGATTTATAATGAATATTTATAGTCGAATTTATCTTATGTATAACCCTATATTAAAAATTATTTAGTTATTAAACATTGATTTTAACTATTTTAACCCTTCTTTAAATAAATTAATAATAAATGTCCTAATCTAATCCAAGTGGACCTAAATGGTCATATTTTATTCCTAAGGTTGTTTTTGGTCGAATTAAACTAATCCAATTGAATTAGGACATTTGTTAGGGTAATATCATGTTTACCCTTAATTACCCTATTTACTTTTAACCGTGGTAAATAAAAGTAAAAAGTTACTATTCACCAAAAATTGAAACTTTTTAGAAAAATACCAAAATTTCACCCTAGGCTAATTTCGGTATTCTGAATCCAAAAATTAAGTCCATTTTGAAATATAAAATTTATAAAATTTCAAAAAGTGGGTATTACTATTCATAACGGCTAGTTTTAATAATATTTTAAGAGCATATCGTTGTATAGTGAAACTCGGTATTGCGTACAATGCAAGCTATCGAGGAAGGCCGTGATTGCGTGTAAATCAGGCCAAGCTAGTGTTGTGTGTAGTGAAAGATTTTTTGATGATGTATATAACATAAAAACAAAATATTTCTCATAAAAATATCAGGTGTTACACCCCTAGCCTCTTCAAAATAACAAAACCTCTCCCCTTAAGAGGTTCTTAAAGGAGGAAGTCTCAAGAGGTAAATTCAACTTTCTAATTCCTTTTTTTATTTTATGTTTTTTTTGTTTATTTCCTCACCTCCCTTCACCCAAATAGTATGATTAATCCAGTAACATAGATGTACTGGAATTTTTTCATTCTAATGGGATAGTTCATTATCTTCTCTCTCTTCCCCACCTTTTATTTGAATGAAATTAATGCATCGTTTCAGATGTGCTAATTTAGCACATTTAAGGACAACAGTTTATCAATTTCTATTATAATCTTTAATTCTGGTCATGAAACCATTTTTGTTATGGTTGAACCATATTATTTTATATGTAATATATCCTTTTTATGTTTTTGTAATCCTTTTGTACTAATGGTATTATGTTATAATGGAAATCATATTCTTTGTAATCAACCCCCCCCAACCACCCCCAATTAACTAAAACGGTTATCACTAAGGTTTTTTATATAATATTTTAACTTCAATTAAAGTAACCAAATTAAATTTAAAACAATGAAATATCTTGGATGTTCACTAATAGAATATAACTTCATTTCTGGAAAACCATTTCCATCTTCCATGTTTATCTAAACATGAATATATGTAAATCGATCTTTTAAAACCAAGTAAACAGACGAGCCCGAACAATGAAATTGAACCTTATAATTAATCAAAACCGCCTTGAATGAACTAAAAAGGGTTATAATAAATCAAGTAAGTATATAATAGGTTCTGGATTTATTAATTAATAAACCTGAATTTTTTATTTAGGTCATTAATAACAAGTGGAGAACACCACCAGATTTATGGTAAGGGATCCTTTCCATTTCTCTCTTAATCAAGGTTGTCCTCTATGCTATGCCTTTTTATGTATAATACCAAATGATGGGGTATGTTTTTTAAACTTTTAAATACTTCCCTCATGTTTTATAACTGATGATAAACCCCTCCTCTCACTCATCAATCCATCTTAGGTACACCCGACACCATGCCGATAAAACGGTAACGAATTCTACCCGAAACTTCTTTATTCTTTTGGGTTGACTTATCGTTATTTATATCAAAATGGAGTTATATTATATGTTTATATACAAATTCTAAATTATTTTTAGTTTTAAAAAATTCATTTATGATCACCCTTTCATCACTATATTTTGGGGATATACATGTTTTTAAAGATTTCCTCCTTAGAACTTTCTGATAAGAAAAACTCTTTTAAGGGAACTTCCTAAATTGTTACCCAATTTCAAGTGAACTCTATCCTCTATTTTAGATCCATCATTGTATTTATAAAATAATTATTATTATTATGAAAACATACTTTGTTCAATTCTGGTTTTATATAAAATATTTTCCTCTTTTCTATTTTAAAATCACTATAGCATTTTCCTTAAAACTGCACAAAAATGTTATAATGCTAATGTTAATCGAATGCATTTCTTATATGTTTTAACTTATCTTTGACACCACTTATGATGTTATATTCCTATTTTACCTTATGAAAATTCATTTATGTTCTAATCCCTTTCATTCATAGACACTTTCTTAATACACCCATTGGTTATGATTTTTGTCATGGTTGTGGTACCTAATTCGTTCCATGGGGACCCTAATGTTTATGTATGGATGATTATGTATGATTATTTATGTAGAAATATTATTTATGTGGAAATAATATTCATGAAAATGTTGAGACGTGTGTGCCCATATAGTGATCCAATGCATTGTGTAAGTTTAAGTCTCATGAGATGCGATGTGAAACGGGGTTGGCGGTTAGCCTTGACCCGTACTAAAATGGGAAATGGGATTAGCCGTTAGCCTTGACCCGTACCAAAGAAATGTTTTATGATTATTAAAAATTTATATGACTCCATTTTTATATGATCATATACTTATATTATATGATTTCATATGTTTCATTCTTTGGATATCATTATTTCATGCCTCTAAACTCATGTTCTAAAGATGTATCCTTACGTTCATTCCCTTACTAGGCTTTTCAGCTCATCCATTTGTTCATGTGTTCCCCAGGGCACCCTTTGCAGATGTAAGGGCTCAAAGGATGTTAGGAGCTCTTTATGGATATTTAATAAAGAAGTGTTTTTTAGCCCCTAGTTTTATGATTTATGTACCTAGCCTTCAAAGACACTAGACTTAACGATCCTTGGTTTGTACTTTGATGTCTAATTATGATTAAAAGCAGGCGATGTTATATATAAAAGGATTGGGTCACTTTAGTTGGTATCATAGGATGGTCTAGTTATTTTTGGAGATTAGTAATATAGAACCTTAATGAGAACCTTAAGGATGAGACTAAGTACAAGAAAATATTCCCAAATTTTGGTGACTATTGAGTAAGTGGTTTATCAAGAAAATGCATCCCTTTTTGGATATGAGTAGGTAGAATCGTCTCTCGAACAGATTTATCTAGGGGTAAAATCTGAAAACTCTACTTTGAGCTAGACTCGAATGAGAACTGGTGCACAACAATGGGACTTTCTGCACTCTTGGTTACGACACTCATGGGGATTTTCTTTGGTAAATTCATGAGCTTATTACAAACCATTATTAAGGGACAAAAGAAAAATCCCATAAGAATATAAGTTAAGAAATAAATCTAGGATAACCTAGATATAAACCTAATGAATCACAAGTTTGGATATACATTTTCTTTATAAGATTATCCTTTTAAGTTAAAAGATTACTTTTTATGCTGAATAGATAATTATTCAATACCTCTTATTATATGTTCTTTTTCTTAGTTAATGGCGGGGAATATAAGAAAGCATTCCAACAACCAATGTGATAGGCAATGTGAAGATTTCATTAATGATATGTCTGATGTGATGGGAGTGGGTGCTCAAAACATCATGACAGTACATGCTCAGCAGGCATGAGTTATGAATAATAACTTGAGTCATGCAGAATACCCGCTTCCTCCACATAAACAGAAAGATTCCATATAATCCTTCATGAGGCAAAGGCCTCCCATATTTAGTGGATCTTTTGATCCCCTCCTCATTGAACACTGTATTAACTCCCTTGTAAGATGTTATCCATCCTCTAGTGCTTGAAATAAGAGAATGTGTTACTAGCAGTCTATCGTTTTGATAGGGAAGCTGATCAATGGTTGACACTGATCAAGAATACAAAGTCCCAAGAGTAAATTGATTCCATGGATTGGGAGGAATTCAAGAGGATGTTTTTCAACAAATATTTTCCTCGAACCCTCCATCTCAAGATGGAAAGAGAGTTCCTCATACTCAAGAAGATGGAAGATAATTACATATGAGTGTATGAAGAAAACTTTGCAAGGCTTGCAAGGTACACCACTGGCTTTGTCATGAACACCTAAAGCAAGTTGGATCGCTTATTTAGCAGACTAAAGCTAAATCTATGAAAATTGTTGGTGATTCGAGGCTTCGGCAGTTATGAAGAGATTGTATGTTGTGCCTTCAAGGATGAAATGGAGATTGGAGACTCTTAGTGGTCTCGTGAGACCAGTTACAAGAAGAAAAAAATGGATAACAACATGGGTGTTCCATCAAACAAATCCCATTATGGAAAGAAGACCAACTTTTCCCCTTAAAAATTGTTGGAAGAAGCATCCTGGTAACTGTCTGAAGGGAACCAAGAATTTCTTCAAATGTGGAAAGATTGGTCATCTGGCCAAAAATTGTCGTCAGGATATGAATAATCCCACCAATGCGGAAAAATAAAGGAAGGTTCAATTCAACACTCATCCTGTAGTGTAGTAATACAACTACAAGGAGAATAGGTATTATGCGAACAATTTCTATAAGCCAAGGGTTGTCAGAGGCAATCAACAATAACCTCCAAGGAAACAAGGAAGGGCATATGCTATCACTACTATTGAGTTGGAGCTGGACAACAATGTGGTGATAGGTACACTAGTTATCCATTCATTAATAAAAAATATACTATTTGATTTTGGTTCTACGCATTCTTTCATATCATGAAAGTTTAGTATAACTATTCAAACACCACCTCAAAATTTGGATGAAAATTTATCTATGAGAATAGAAAATGGGTAAATTGTTGCGTCCATGGTTTATAACTCCTCCCCAGTTAACATTTGTGGACTGAAACTCCTATAAAATATTATCATACTTCTTTTAGTGGAGTTTGATGCTATCTTGGGAATGGATTGTCTATCTTTTTAAAAATCCAACATCAACTGTCGGAAAAGGGAGATCACTCTTCAAATCCCAAAGAATCCTGCAATTCTTTATAAGTGTAATGAGGAAGATGAATATATTTAAGAATCATCATCTCAAGTGTGGATATTATTGCCATGTGATAAATCATATACAGATCAAATTATTGATACAAAGGAGAGAATAATACTTGAAGACATGCCCATCATGAGGGATTATACTGATGTATTCCTTGAAGAGTTATCTGGTCTTCTGAGAGGTTGAGTTCTCAATTGAACTTATCCCCAGATCTCTTCCTATCTCAAAGACACCTTACAAAATGGCCATCGTAGAGCTGGAAGAACTTAAGAAGCAGTTACAGGAGAATATGGAGAAGGGTTTTATATGCCAGAGTGCTTCACCGTGGGGTGTGCCAGTCCTTTTCATCAAAAAATAAGTATAGATCAATGTTCCTATGCATTGATTATTATGAGCTCAATAAAATCATTATAAATAAAAAGTATCCCCTTCTACAGATAGATGACTAGAACGACCAGCTTTGTGGGGCCAGTTATTTCTCTATGGTGGGCCTTCGGTCAGGATATCATCAACTAAAGATGATAAAGAAAGATATTCTGAAGACTTCCTTTTGAACAAGGTATGGACACTATGAGTTCATAGTGATTCCCTTCGGACTCACTAATACTTCATCAATTTTCATGGATTTAATGAATAAATTTTTTAGAGATTACATCGAAATTTTTTTGGTAGTCTTTATTGATGATATTTTGATATACTCTAAGAGAAAAGAGGACTATGAGGGGCATTTGAATAGTGTGTTAAAGACTTTTCAAAGGGAGAAGTGGTATGAAATGTATAGTAAATGTGAGTTCCAGATGGATGAAGTATCATTCTTGGGGCATGTTATCACCAACAAAGAGATATCTGTGGACCCTTCCAAGATGAAGTTAGTTGAAGAGTGTCCCTGGACAACTTCTGTAATGGAGATCTGCACCTTTTGGTATAGCTGGGTATTATCAATTATTCCTGAAGAACGTTCCATGATTTTCAAACACAATGACCAAGATGACATGAAAGGGAGTAAATTGTTTTTGGACTCGGGAATATGTAGACTATTTCATTGAGTTGAAAGGAGTCTTATCACTACACCGGTTCTCACGCTCCCAACAAGTGGAGAACTCTTTGTGGTGGACAATGATGCTTCAAAGAAGGTCTTAGGTTGTGTGCTGATCCAAAATGATAAAGTGACAGCTTATGCCTCAAAGTAGATGAAAATACATGAGTAAAACTATCCAACACCTTCTCTGGAGTTGGCGGTAGTGATATATGAATTGAAAATCTAGAGGCATTATCTCTATGGGGAGAAGTGTGAGATACATACTGACCACAAGAGTCACAAAAATATATTCACACAAAAAGAGATTAATATGTACAACAAAGATGGATAGATATCATCAAGGATTATGATTTCTCAATCCACTATCATCCATGTAGAGACCCGAAGCTTGACGTACATAGACATTACATTACTTTTGCAGAATACATAATACAAAACAAAAACAGACACCAAAGGACCGTAATATTTTAGTGTCTTTGGAAACATGGAACATAATATTCTAATATTGGTGAAAGATATTCAACATCTCCCATAAATATCTTCCCATTTTTCTTACCTAAAACCTTTCTTTATATCCTATGGAAAAGAAAACATATAAAGGGTGATCTCAAATTCTCAGTAAGGTTAATCATGTAGAAAATAAAACAAACCATATACATTTGAACTTCAAAACATGAACATAATGTTTAAACATCAAAATCTTGAGAAATAAATCTTGGCAGTACATAAGGCATAGATCATAAAGAAACATTAATAATGATAAAGAAGATTGGGAATAAAACATGTAATTATGGAAAACCATTATGCACATGATATGATTTCTATATTAGCCAAGGCATTGCTTCCAAGACCCTCTTAGTGGACAAAGTCCCTTTCTGAATTGAGTTCACTCCTCATTCCAGTCCTGTAACACTGAACTGGATTAACTTACCATTCCATCCATGTCTTTCTCATGAGATATAAATCTTTACCCAATGCATTGGAGGGAGATATAGGTCCCACCCATCTCATAATTTAATCATTCTTACTTGTGCCACAACATGAACATAAATCATTCATCATTACCCAAAGTATAAAATGGGTTTCATAAACAACATCCCATCATAACATAATCCATACAAAAAAAAGGATATCATTTCATCATATGAAAAGTGAAACAATTTAAATCATAGATAAATTATACTTGAAAAATACACATATGAAATAATTCCATCTTATATAGAAAATGGTTTTGATAAAACACTTGAAATAAATTCTTGAGGAAAATATTCTTTCTTCTTCAAAATCATTTTCTTTTCACAAAATGACATGAAATTTTAAATAAATTGATTTTGTTGAAAATATTCATTAAATATTGTAGAGTAATATTCATGAAAATAAGGCGTTATGAAACTGCAAAAATATGTTCATGCCGTATAAGTTAAAAAACATTTGTCTCGTACTTTTGTCAGAAAATTCAAAAAGTACCTCGTATGGTAAATAAAAGAAAGATTCATTACATACCATGTGGTAAAAGTACAAAATGGGTAAGAAGGACTTTAAACATACATGAAACCATTTTTAGAAAATAGGTACATGGATGATAAATATAACCCCATTAAATACTTATGTATAAGCAATCTCGGATAAGAACGATATTGGAATAGTTATCCCTTACAAAGAACTTTTTTTAAATAAAATAGTTCACTTATGTGTATTCACTATAAGGTCACATAAATAAAGTATAAATACATGATAAGAAATAAATATTAATTTCTCACATAATTAAAGAACGAAATAAACAAGAAAGAGAAGATCAACCCAAAGAACGGAAATTGGGTTAAGAAGTTCTCTTACCTCGTGTCCGACTTGACTCGATCGTTCTTTAATCTTCTGAATAATAAACCAAAGTTAATTTATACTTACATAATAACCTTTTTCAAGTTTACTATTCCTTTTATATCACTTATTACCATGTTATAAACATTATGTAACCATTTAAGTTAATAACATTCGTTTTGTCGATATTTGGTACTTAAGTCAAAAATGGACTTCTTATAATTACATGTTGTTCATGTGGCCAAAGGTTTATTATATCCAGAATTATATTCATGATTTATATATCATATATATCATATATATCCAGCATATACATGTATTTATAATAGTATATAACATATGTAGGTAAGAAATGAAATGCATCGTTCGTGGAGATGGTAAGCCGTACATACGCATGAACGCTACTTTCATTTATATTTATTATTTTAATGGAATTAAAACATAATTATACATAGGTATATTATAATTACAGTATAATATCTTATATAATATCATTAACTCCATCCTTTATACATCCCACATAAGGCATTAACAAATCACATCACTTTGAGGGGGTGGTAGTCCGCACTTCCTCAAATGAGATTATCGTATTTACCCACTATAGAAACCATAAAGGCTTGATATAATTGGGAAGTAAAGAAGAATAAGGAAATAATAAACATAATATATATAATATATAAAGTCAATTCCATAATAATGGCCACCATTAGAGGCGGTAGGAGAAAATCGAACAATCATCGTTTCGTGAGGCGTTAGTTTTCCATCCACAGAAACATTATGTTTTTCATCCATTAGATGGAGGTGTGTGTAAGTGTAGTTCGCATAATTATCATAAAAACATCATAGTATATTTAGGATACTGGTGTTGTTACAAAATAAATTATTAAAAAGAGTTTAGGGGTTGGATAAGTAGAATAAAAGAAAACAATTTAAGAGAAATTGTTACCTTTAATTTGAGTAACTTCCTTTGGTTTGAACCAAAAGGACTTATTGAAGTGCCTTATTACTAAGTTAAGGCTTCTAGGGGGAGGATATGGATTTAGGGAGCGTAATTGGGAAGCGTTTGGACGATCCAAATGGCTTGAGAGGTGTGAGGATTTGGATAGAAATGGTCACCTTTTATAAGGGGGAGGAGGGGCTCTTTTGGAAGGTGTGAAAATATTATTTTATTATAAACTTATCTTCGGTTTCAAAAGGTCCAAAATCATTATAGATGAAGATGATATGACTCATGGTTGAAATAAAATCATCCAATCATAATTGGACATGTTTTGGATAATATTTTAATAATTATAATCTCATTTATTAAAATCATTTATTAATGAGGTAAATACTGCATCATTATTGTGTCATAAATAATTTAATTTATTTGATGTCTAAAATTTATAAAAAAAAATTCCATAATGTAGGAAATCGTTTTAGCTTTCCAGTGAATATTTATATTTGAAAAGATAATTTAATTAATCCCTTACAAAAATTAATTACTAAAAGATTTTTTGGTAATGTCAATTTTGTCTTTACATTAAATTAATTAATCCAAATTGTCATTATCACTACCACGTGGCTCAATGGAGTCCCAAAATCTACCCAAGGATTCACATGGTCGGAAAATACTCATCCAATAATGTTTGGACAAGTGTTAAGATAATTTTGAATTATTATAATATTCTTTTAACCTTGAATTATTCTATTTACCTTTAACCGCAGTAAATAAAAGTCAAAAGTTACTATTCACCAAAAATTATTTTAATCTTATTGAACCACATTTTACGTCTTGATAACAATAATTTATGTCAGATTTTTGAAATTCAATTCACAGAAGTGGTAAAATTTCATTTAAATGAAAGAGTCGGTTTTTTAACTACCACTAAGTAGTTTCACTATTCATCAAAAATTGATGTTTTTCAGAAAAATACCAAAACTTCAGCCTAATCTATATTTGATATTCTGAATCCAAAAATGATGTCTATTTTTTCAAATTCAAAAAATATAAGTGGCATTAATTAATTTTAAAATTAATTCCCGTTACCAAAACAAATAGCGTGTTTTTAAGAAACAATAACTATCAAAAGATCGACACTTGTTTATGTCCAATTTCAAAGTGAAATTAATTCCAATGACCAAAATTGGATTAAATGGTAAAAATATATTCTAATTACACTTTAAAACCAATTAAAAAGATAATATAACCATATAAATTATTGTGATGAAAAAAGTTGTTTTTAATTAAAATATAGCGTGTTTTTACTATTCATTAAAATATGAATGTTATCCGAATAATATGAAAAAATTACCCAAATTAAATTTTTATATCTTTATTCCAAATAAGAATTTTATTTTGTCAAATTGAACTTATAAACATGTCAAAAACTAGATTTAAAGTGGGTGCTCCATCAAAAGGCGGAAAAACTACATTTTTTGAAAAATACTTATTTTACCCAAAAAAATTATTTTGTTCCCATACCATGTTCTAGAAAATGTGTAAGATGAATAATAATGTTATAAAATTCAAAATTTAGTTGATACTATTCATAATGGCTAGTGCATAATAATATTATAACCATATATCGTTATTTAGTAAAACCTGGTATTGCGTACAATACACGCTATCGAGGAAGGTTGTGATTGCATGTAATGCAAGCCAAGTCAGGGTTGCGTGTTGTGCAAGACTCATTAGTTGTTTTGTATAACATAATCCAACCATATTTCATTTATACATTGAATATATATATATATACACACACTCAATGTTGCGTAGAAGAACTACTATCAAACGAACTTGAAATTGTGTGTAACATGATCCAAGAATAGTGTTGCATATACTACAAGCTAATACGGTGTTGTGTATAGCGCAAGGTAATATTGGTGTAGTGTACAACACAATACACCAATGAAATTAAAAGAATATTTTTCATAAAATCTTGGGTTTTTACAATCCAGGTAAGGAAAACAAGGTGGAATATGCTCTAAGTAGAAAGGATCATGCATCTTTATCAATGATGAGAATTTAAAAGGATCTAATATTCTTATATTTTCATAGGATGGACATGGTAATCATTAGAGGAGTAACATCATCAGTCATTTCATAAATGATTGCACAACCATACCTCTTGGAGAAAATAAAGTGTGCTCAAAGAAAAGATGTGGAAGTTTAGAAAAGGGTGGAAGTTGTTAAAAATGGGAAATCCAACGATTTCAAAATTGATAAAGAAGGATTTATAAGATTTGGTACATGATTATGTGTACCATCCAATCCAGAGATAAAGACGGAGATATTGAATGATGCACATAGCTCAACATTCTCTATCCACTCAGGGAGTACAAAGATGTATCGAGATCTATGGGAAAACTTTTGGTGGGACAATATGAAAATAAAGATTGTTGAATATACATCAATGTTTTTACTATGTCATCAATTGAAGGCTGAGAGACAAAAGTTTAAGGGTATGACTCAACCACTACCCATACCAACATGTAAGTGGAAGAACATTACCGTGGAATTTGTCACTGGACATCCAAAGACATCCAGAGCAAACAATGTTATATGGGTCATTGTGGATCGCCTTAAAAAGACAGCTCACTTTATCATGATTCAAGAGTAATTATCATTGGATAAACTTGCATGGACTTACATTAAAGAAATGGTAAGATATCATGGATTACCATTGACTATTGTATCTGATCGTGATCCAAGATTCACCTGAAAGTTCTGGAAAAGTCTCCAACATGCTCTAAGCACTGAACTGAACTTTAGTACAAAATATCATCCTCAAACCGATGGCCTATCTGAACGAACTATTCAGACACTAGAATACATTTTGAGAGCCTGTTCTATGGAATTCAATGGAGGATAGGACCAACATCTTCCATTGGTTGAATTTCCCTACAATATTTTCCACTCAAGCATCCAAATGGAACCATATGAAGCCCTTTATGGGAAAAGTTGCAGAACACCGGCGTGTTGGGATGAAGTTGGTGAGAGTAAGCTGCTAGGACCTGAAATGGTCGAATAAATGGTGGATAAGGTGAAAACCATTCCGTAGCATTTCAAGGAAGCCCAAAGTCGACAAAAGAGTTATGCAGATAATCGTCGATAATTCCTTGAGTTCAAAGTTGGAGACATGGTATTTCTTTGCATATCTCCGTGGAACAAGGTAATGAGGTTTGGTATGAAATGGAAGTTAAGTCCTAGGTACATCTGCTCCTTTGAGATCCTTGATCGATTTTCATCTCGGGCCTATCGACTGGAACATCCACCTACCATGTCAATAGTACATGATGTCTTTAATGTATCCCTCTTAAGGAAGTACATATCAGGCCCTTAACATGTACTCTTTTAAGAGGTGGTACAGTTCGAGGATGATCTTTCCTATAATGAGCATCCAGTGAAGATCTTTGATCATAGAGACAAAGTAATAGTAAACAAGACTACTCATATAGTCAAGGTACTATGGAGAAACCAGAAGTATGAAGAGGCAACATGGGAACAAGAGGAAGCAATAAAGGTAAAGTACCCCCACCTATTTTTGGATTATAATGTAAAATGAAATTTCAAAGGTGGTGTTTCATAAGGGGGAAGAATGTAAGGACCAAATGTTTTTCAATTGAAATTACCTTCTAATAAATATGTCATGAAATCACATGAAAACACAAAAAAATGAATTACTAAGTTCTAAGTGACCTTTAAACATAAGTTTGTCACTTTTGTGTTTGGAATTTCAAAAAAACTGACATACACGGTTGTATTCAGTAAGTTATTTGGAGTCTGATAAAAAATAATAATTTTTGGTGAATAGTAACCTAACCTTTTGAATAGTAACATAACCTTATGAATATATATATACTTTAATGAATTGTAACCTTACCTATGATAATATATAAATAACATTTATGTTGAACGTACGATATACCTATATTTTATAATAAGTAAATGCATGTTTTAAAACTGGTTTTTGATAATAAATTATGATTTTAATTAAATATTAAATTAATCATGTTTAGAAAATTATTTTTGAAAAATGGATTTAATTTTTGGATTTTAAACGTCGAAAAATGGTAAGGGTGAATTTTTTGGGATTTTTCTGAAATACTAGAAATTTTAGTGAAAAGTAAAATACATTAATTTACCGTATAAATACATTATAATTAAAATCCACTATTCCTGATATCACAAGTGATGTAAGCACCCAAATCTATAACTCACATGCACTTATTAATATTCTTGGTCATTCAATACTTACTATTCCTTGTCTTGTGAAAAAAATAAACTAATGATTAAACAATTATAAAAACCCTCCTCTCCACCACTATAAACCCCCCCCCCTCACTCCCCCTTATCATCACTCCTCTCAAGCCCTGTGCCTTGACAATATTCTACCCAGATTTCTCCCCAAGATCCTCCCCCACGTCCAAAATCCCCTAGCCTATTAAAAATACCAAAACATCTCCCCTTAATAGGTTCTTAAAGTAGGAAGTCTCAAGAGGTAAATTCCACTTTCCAATTCCTTCATTTCTTTTAAGTTCATTTCTTTTTGTTTCTTTCCTCACCTCCCTTAACCCAAAATAGTATGATAAATCCAGTAACATAGATGTAATGGAATATTTTCATTATAATGGGATATTTCATTATCTTATCTCCCTTAACCTCCTTTTCTTTGAAATAAATGAAAGCAATGTTTTAGATGTGCTAATTTAGCACATTTAAGGACAACGATTTATCAATTTCTATTATCATCTTTAATTATGGTCATGAAACCATTTGTGTTTTGGAAAAAATAGATTATTATATATTTAATATATATTTTTTATGGATTTTTAATTCTTTTTTACTAATGGTATTAAGTTATAAAGAAAATCATATTCTTTGTAATCACCCCCGCCCCTGATTAACCAAAACAGTTATCACTATAGTTTTTTATATAATATTTAGACTACTAAGTAACGAAATTAAATTTAAAACCATGTAATATCTTGTATGTTCACTAATATAATATATCTTAATTTATGGAAAACCACATCCATCTTCCATGTTTATCCGAACATGAATATAAGTGAACCGATCTTTTAAAACCAAGTAAACAAACAAGCCCGAACAATGAAATTGAACCTTATAATTAATCAAAAGGACTTGAATGAAATAAAAGGGGTTAAAAAATCAATTAAATATATAATAAGTTATTTATTTATTAATTAATAAACCTAATTTTATTATTTAGGTCATTAATTACAAGTGGAGAACACCACCAGATTTAAGGTACGGGATCCTCTCCATTTCTCTCTTAATCAAGATTGTCCTCTATGCTATGCCTTTTTATGTGTAATACCAAATGATGGGGTATGTTTTCTAACCTCTTCCATACTTACCTCATGTTTTATAAGTGATTATAAATCCATCACCTCTCTCATAAATCCCTCTTAGTTACACCAGACACCATGCCGATAAAACCTTAATGAATTCTACACGAACATTCATTGTTCTTTCGGGTTGCCTTATCTTTATTTATATCAAAATGGAGTTATCTTATATATTTATAAAAATATTCTAAATGCTGTTTGTTTTTTCAAATTTCATTTATGATTACCCTTTCATCACTCTATTTTGGTGATACACATGTTTTTAAAAGATTTCATCCTTAGAACTTTCTGATACGCAAACCTCTTTTAAGGGAACATTCCAAATTTGTTTCCAAATTTCAAGTGAACTCTATCCTCTGTTTTAAAGACACCATTGTATTTATAAAATAACTATTATAATTATGAAAACCTACTTTTTTTCAATTTTGGTTTTATATAAAATATTTTCCTCTTTTCTATTTTAAAAGCTCTATAGCATTTTCCTTAAAACCGCAAAAAAATGATTTAATGCTAATGTTACTCAAATGAATTTATTATATGTTGTCACTTATTTTTTATAACAATTAAAATGTTATATGCCTATTTTACCTTATTAACGTCCATGTATTTTCTAATACCTTTTGTTCATGGACACTTTCATGATACACCCATTGGTTATGATTTTTGTCATGGTTGTGGTACCTAATTCTTTCCATGGGTGCCCTTATGTTTATGTATGGTTAATTATGTATGATTATTTATGTGGAATTATTATTTATGTGGAAATAATATTCATGAAAATATTGATATGGGTGCACCCAAATAGCGCTCCAATTCATTGGGTAAGGTTAAGTATAATGAGATGTGATGTGAAACGGGGTTGGTGGTTAGCCTTGACCCATAAAAAATGGGAAACGGGATTAGTGGTTAACCTTGACACGTACCAACGAAATGTTTTATGATTATGCCACATTAATATGATTCCATGTTTATATGATCCCATGCGTATATGATATGATATAATATGTTCCATTATTTGGATAGTATTATGTCATGCCTCCTAACTCATGTGCTTAAGATGTATCCTTACGTTAATTCCCTTACTGGGCTTTTCAACTCATTTGGTTGTTTATGTATTCCCTAGGGTACCCTATGCAGATGTATGGGATCAAATGAAGTTAGGATCTCTTTATAAAGATTAAATAAAGAAGTGTTTTTTAGCCCTTTGTTTTCTGTTTTATATACCTATTCTTTCAAGACACTAGACTTAATGATCCTTGGATTGTACTCTGATGTATAATTATACTTATAATCATGTAATGTTATATATAAAATGATTGGGTCGCTATAGAATTAAATGAAATGATTCTTTAATCATAATCCAATTAATTATCACTTAATTATGTCTTTAAGTTATTTACCAACTTCTATCAAGAACGATGTACTAAATAAAAAAGTCATAAATATCACACTAACTAGAAAATATATAGGCAAATTGTTATCACGATATGAAGAAACAACATAACCATTGAATCGATACCAATTTATTTAATCTGGTTTAAGTAATCATTAGGTAAATTTCATTGTGATCCAAAGTGATAAATCATGCTAGCTCTACAATTTCACATAAATAAAAATAGAATCAATAGATCACCTATCCCAAAATATTATCAATGTTCTTCACATGGGAATGGGTCAACACAACGGATCATGAGAACATCTCACGCAACAACTGGATCCACCCAAGGACAACGTGACACTACCACACCAACAAACAAAAAAGAAAGCTCCAATAGAAACATGAAGATCAAGATCCATCACATGGAAAAGAGAAATGGGAGGGAATATATCGGAGAAACTAGAAGAGCGAAGGTAGATCATACCTTGGATAAAAGACAGATGGAAGATGGAAGCACATGATTGATCATCATTGAAGGGATCTCTAAAATTCCATGGTGGGGTCTTCTGGGTCACCTGGGATGAAAGGGAGGGGAGATTCAGCCTTATGGTTTGAAAACTTGAGTGGATGAAATGATTTAAAAACATAAAACAAAGGGTAATTACACGATAGGTAATTCTCTTTCATGTTGTGTAATGAATCAAGGTTAGATTCCACCAAACAAACAATCACATTTTCATTTTATTTTATTCTTTGAACCCCAAAAAACAAACACATCATAAAATCCCCATTCAAATTATATAACATCTTGTGAAAAAAGTATTTCATGATTTGTAATTCAGTTACATGATGTGTAATATTCCCTTTCAATTTTTTACTTAACAAAACGCCTCCAAACATCTTCTGAGACACCCCCAAGCACTTTGATCTTAAAAAACACGTAAAGGGTTGATCCATTTGGATTTGGGCCATTTTATCAGATACCTCCCAAAATATTCCCCTCATAAATATTCTAAAATGAACCCAAATAGGAAATAAAAAGGGGGTCATTAAAACAACCACCCTATGAGATACATCTTCATTCTTTCACCACCATTAAAGATCACCACCTCATTAGAGGAACAATTTTAAGACCCCGCAACAACCACAACCAGATCCTCTCTCCTTGGGGAGATACCTATCGAAAGAGATAAAACCATAAGCAGAAACAACAGATAGACATATCATAAAAATAATGGGTCGACAACCATCAAAAGAACAATGTTATAAGAGAAGAGCTAAACATCAAATAGCTTGTGGTACTGAGCACCTATCTGTGACTCATGTTCACAGGTACACTCCTCCATGCCACTGTACTACCAAAAGACATGAACCATGTGTATAAAATGTCTATAAAACACCTTTTACTTGTAGTCCTGGTTCTCTATAGGATGTTCCTCGAAAGTCACAACATCTTCACCATCGTTCTCACCCAGATCAATGATATTAGAGTCATCTTGAAGATAAAAAAGTAGTTTTGACATGTGAAAGACATCATGTATCTGAATTATATGTGGGGGAAGTGCTACCAGATACGCCATAGTTCCATCATTATCCCACACCTCAAAAGGCCAAAAAAACTAGGGAGAAATCATACTCTGATGACCAAACCTTCACTGTTTGTGATGGGGACTCACCTTTAGAAACACATGATCCCCAACATCAAACTCCATAGATCTCCTCTTAGGATCATCATAAGAATTATGATGATCATGAGATGCCTTCATCCTCTCCTAAATCAACTGAACCATCTCTTTAATATTCAATACCTGTTTTGACCAAAGAATTTCTAACTCTCTCACCCTAGTCTAGCACAACAGATAATAGAAAGTTCATCCATACAAGGCTTAAAATGGAACTCTACCGATGGTGGATTGAAAACTATTTTTGGGAGATAAATATAACATTGGAAGGTGCATCATCCATGAACCTCCAAAATCTAAGACATAATAGCGCAACATGCCTTCAATATTTTGGATGGTCCACTCTGTCTAACCATCCATCTACGAATAAAAAGCAATGATAAGGTATAGGTGAGAACCAAAATCATGTTAGAGACCTCTCCACACCCTGGAGGTAAAACTAGAATCTCGATTGGAAATGATAATCCTTGAGACTCTGTGGATTCTCACCACCACCTCCAGATATTTCCTTGAAAACCCTTCCATTGATCATGACTCCTTGATTGCTATGAAGTGGGATGATTTTGTCAAATGATCCACTACCACCCATATAGAGTCATATCATTCCTAAGTTTGAGGTAAACCATTAACAAATTACATCATGATTTCCACCCACTTCCACTAAGGAACATCTAATTCCTGGAGAAACCCACCAGGAACACAATGCTCGGCCTTCACCATCTTGAAGAACAAGCAACGAGACACAAACTCTAAAACTATGAGATTCTACCCAAGCGACCAAAACTGACCTCTCAAAGTTCATTAAATCTTCTTCATGATAAGAGGTACTTAAAAGGTTAAACTATGGAACTCTTTGAGAATCATCTCATGTGACACCAAATGAATGAAAATTATACCCTAAAACAACACCTAGTGTTGTTCATCCCTAGACCAACCATTAGGGTCCTCACCAAAAACAACTCAGTATCTCTAGAAATTCACCTCAAGATCCTCCAATTCGGACTCCTCCACCTGCTACACCAGAGATTGCTACACCATCATCTAAAAAAGATAACCTATTCCCCCCAAATTCTCCCACATATAGATATAATTCTAAATTTTCTTCAATCATTCTCTAGGAATCAGTTGATTCATGCACAGCATCAGTGTGTGGCTTCCTACTTAATGCATTGGCTAAAAAATTCCCATTTATAGGTGTATACAAAATTTTATGTCATAATCCAGTAAGAGCTCTATCCCCTTACACTGCTGAAAGTTCATGTGATGCTGCAAAAAAACATACCTCAGACTCTTATGATCAGTGAAGAAAAAAAAAATTCTCATTGATAAGGTAATGTATCTATAAATTTAGGGAAAAAAATTACTTCCAATTCGATATTGTTGGTGGAATAATTGCATTCATGGTGACGAAACTGCCAAGAACCATAAGAAAAAACGAATCTCTATTGCATCAGAACACATCCCAACTGCAAACATGAAGAATAATCAAAAACCTCAAACTGAACTCCTTCTACTAATAGAAAAAAAGCTAGAGTACTGAACAAATTCTCCTTCAGATACTCGAAAGCTTCCTAACACTGATCATTCCATATGAACACCTAATCATTTCTAGTCAATGTTGTCATATGAGTCACAACCTAAGAGAAATTGGATTCAAACCTCTTGTAATAGCATGTGAGACCAAGGAAACTTTTCACTTCTGTCACTATCTTGGGTGCTTCCCAAGACACAACTACATTTATATTTGATGGATCCACTGCTAATACCTACTGGGATACAACATTCCCTAATCAACAGACTTATTAAGACACAAACTCTTAATTAGACAACATCCCAAATAAATTTTCATGGATATGAACTCCCAAAATGGAACACAGATGCTCTTCATGATCACCCTAAAATGTGGAGTACATGAGGATGTCATCGATAAAAACCACCATGAACTTATCTAAGAACTCACAAAACACATCATTCATCAACCCTATGAACACAACTGGAGTATTCATTACATCGAACTACATCACAACGAACTCGTAATTCCCATGCCTACAATGGAAAGTAGTCCTTAGGATATCATCATCCTTCACATGCATCCATTGATATCCTGGCCACAAATCAATCTTCAAGAACAAACTTGCACCCTTCAGTTGGTCGAAAAAATAATTAATCGTGAAAGAGGATATTGGTTCTTAAAAGTCACTTTGTTCAAGATACATTAATCAATACACAATCACAAACATTCATTAGCCATTTCATGAAAAAACCCAGTACATCCCATGGTGACACACTCAGCTGATCAAAATCGCACTACAATAAATCATTAAGTTGTATACACACCTCTCAAAAATCATAAGGCATCATACAATATTGATACAATGAGATAGGAGACCTGGTGGGCTGTAGCTCGATCCCATACTTGAGTTCCCATTGAGGGGGCAATGCTACAACATGTTTTGGAAATACATTAGGGTACTCTTCCATGACCCTAGAAAATTCCAACTACTAGACATCTGATGAACTCAATATCATCTCAGTCATCAAGGATGAAAAGGAAGGAACATGCCTCTGACCCATATGAGGGTCTCTCTCTCCAAAAAACATTGTTATCTCTCCATCGGTATTGAAGAACACCACCTTCCTCTAGAATAAATCCATGATATACTACACTGAATAAAACCATTTTGTGTTGAGGATGAAATCATATGGTTGTATTCATATACATAAGAAATATCCCCAAGAGTGTTGTTGCCCCAGCACTAGCTCCTGGGCTCTATATACATCAAACAAATCAGATCGACATCTAACTAGCATAGTCAATTATAAAGGAACTGGAAGCCTTTATACCTCAAGTAAGATTTCATGGAAAAGGGAAGGTGATATGAAGGAATATGTCACTCCTGAGTCAAGAAATGCATGAAACCAAGTAGAAAACAAGAAAAGGGTACCTTGAATGACATCTGGCTCGCCTGGAGTTGGCAATTCTAACACATGAAGCTTACCACAACATGCCCTACGAACTCTCTGACCCTACTAGAGACCACCTCCATGGTCGTGCCCTGCTCTCTGAGGAAGGGAAGCATTCTGATGATGTCCTCCTCCTACCCCTTCTTCTCTCTTCTAATCTAAAGCCGGTGCAGCCTACTATTTTTACCTTAGCTGGAACTGCCTCAATGAAGGAACCTAGAACGAAACACCAGGAACACACTGACTGCTCAGAATGGTCGGGAACTCTCTATTTAGATGACCTTGGCCTCCACAAGAAAAAGAAGATCCATATGCTTTATTATAGGTTTGAGATCCTCTACCCCTAGAGAAATAAGATACTGAGGGCTGGATCCAACCCTCGTCCAAACAGAAACTCTTCTATCCTAAAAATTGGGGACCTCGTACCACAACTCTTCTTCATGGGGAATCATGATGACTCCCCTCTTGTGGTGATTTGGTTCTGTCTAACATCATCTAAATGACCTCCTCCATCACCAAAACCTCGAGATATGTCATCAACATGAATGGGGTGACTTGGAACTAGATCTCTAGACACAAAGCCTCTGTGAAATGCCTTGCCCTGGCCTCCATATCAAGCAATAGGTCTGAAGCATATCGCATAAAGTTCCTAAAATCGATCATGAACTCCTTCACACTAGATATCTGCTACCTAAGGGTAAGAAGTGACTAGTGACTGGATGTCTTCACAGTCGAAGAAAGGAACTTTGGTCTGAGCTACCCTCTAAACTTATCTCACGAGACATCCAACTCCTCACGATCCCTGAGGAACATGAACCACCACTATCTCACTACCCCATGTATCATCGTGAAAATCAAAGATACCTAGTGATACTCCCGAACAAAGATAGAATAGAATCCAATCTCGACCTCCTTCAACTAGTCTTCTCAGACTACATCTTTTAAGGAGCCCTCGTACTTTTACTGACTCTAGTGCTGAAACTCTCAGAGTGTCCTCCTCCAAGTGTCTTCATCATCAACCTCTACTATGTGGAGATCTATTGGCACAACCTGCTAAACATATTTTGTGCAAACCTGACGAGGACATCAACTTGGAGCCATACCTGGAAAAGTACAAACAGTTAGTGCTTATGAACTTAGAATATGGAATAATTTAAAATTATTTAATTGTTTTATTTTATTCATTTTAGTCAACCTAGCTACCTCAAGGTCTACCCATTCAAACACATGTGAAAACAATAATGATCCTTTCCTAGATCTCAACCCTACAACCAGTATCATCTCATTTAGTATCCATTGTAAGATTAAAGGCTTATTCACCAAATTATAGGGGCGTCTAAATATCCATGTCTTAGATATTCTCAAATGTTTACAAGACTTTCTAAACTTATATGACACCATTTCCTAACCAACCCATGCAACCTCACTTGTTCCTAGCTACAAAATATATCATATCCCTTAACCAGACCTCTGATACCACTATGTAATTGCCCCTTCCCCTCAAAGTGTACCACTCCTAGGCCAAAAATGTGAGAAGAGAGGCAATGACTCCCATGTACTACCTCCAATAGGCCCTGGGTTGGTGACTAAAATTCCGGGTATGGTAAACACATGGATGGGAGGCATTACCCTCTAAGATAACACATGCAAAAGAGAGAGATAAGATCGAAACCAACCAACTCATGATCAGAATACAATATAAAAGAAAACTGATGTATATATATATGTAATTTAATGGGAAACTACTTTAACTGAAAGGTAAAACTGCAAGAACCAAAATAATGTAAAATGGTAGGGACCACAAATCCTGAACAACTCGTGCAAACCTACAAGCCAGTAGCAACCATACTGATCTCCAACCTACTCTAAGTTAACTAAAAAATAGTTTATATAACAGTAGGTTGAGATTAAAATTATACTCATTAGGATCCTCCTTGGATCCTCTCATGAAAAAGTAAAGAAAGCATTCGAAATCACAGTGATCAACAAGTGAAACTCACTCATCACTTAAATTGGTATACTATATTCCCTTCCTCACCATGGCTACTCTCACCAATTATTACATAAAAGATAATATAACATAATAAATAATATCAATGGTACCCCACTACTACTTCCCACTGGTTTTCCACTTTTCCCCAACATCGCACTTCCTAAGTATCTCTCTTCAAAAAAGGCTTGCCCGTAGACACCTGGGTGAAGCACCACAACATGAAACTCGTGCAACACACCGCCTCCAAATCCACATAACCAAAAGTAACCATGTAGTTTTTGGGAGCCTCCGCATCCCACATAACATCTATAAAAGATTGGGTATTAAACCTCAAAACACTATAGCCCATACACTCAGTAAGTATCCACAAGCCATCACAGCCTCTACATGTTATACCTATTGTTTCACATATGAAACTCTCTATAGAATATATGTGTGTGAAATAACCACAAGACATTACATCCATCTACAAACATATAAGGGTAAAACTAGCTGTCATGAATACCATCACAAGTAAATTTCAAGAGAAGAGAGAAGGGTCAAAGGGGGAAGTCATCCATCCATCCTCCCACAGGGATATTGGGGAATCATCCCCCAGGGCTCAGAATCCCTAGGGTTTCAATCTCCCTAACCAATAGAGTAGGGTAGCATATAGAAAAACTAAAAATTACATAATATAATATAGCTCAAAACTGCACTATTGGTTGAATCTAGTGTTATAATCAACTACTGCTAATGTCTCTTGGACTCCTAGCTACCACTGCTTTAACTATATATCCTATAAGGGAACAACCATTTAAAGATATTTATTAAATTATCATATCTCTTTAATCTGTTTCACTTTATGTTAATTAATTCATTGACCATTAATTATCCATTGAAAATTTCCAGATTTCATCCCATTACAATTCCAACCAATATCATTTCCCTTTAGGAATAACAAAATTTTTTCCACGACTTCTTAGAAATATTACCTCAAATTTGCATCCCAGCAAGCTCCAACCCCATGGGTTAACCATTTATTTATTTAATCAGTTATTAATAACATCTTAAATTTATATAATTCCATGATTTCTAGAAAATAACTCTAAGATACCAAAAATAAGGGGCTCAACACGTTGAGCATATGAACTACCAGTTGAGCCTTTTCCACCCATAACAGGAGCATAGACCCATCCATCCTCAAGAAGCTAAACCTAAAAAGAATGTGGCATACCCTCTGTTTACTTGCCTCTGTCAGAAGGAGGGTGAGAAATACTATTTGTGTAAATTTTTGGAGAAGTTAATGTAGATAACAAAATAATATATTCAACAAGAATCCACTTTCACATCAATGGGTAAGCCCAACTTCAACCCATTCCATCATCTCTGGTGTCCTCTCCGACACCATATGCATAAACTGATGCATCTCGCCACTCCAACATCAACTGATTCTACAAAAAACAATCCATTCTGCCCCCACAACCAAAAAAGTCATCCAGTCTTAGCCATAAAAGGCTCACATCATATCTGAGCCTCCCCGACCCACACACCACAAGTCTTGTATCCAGAGCACATCAGAAGTAGTAGGAGAAGACACAATAGTGTGATATCGGCCCTTAAACAAGGCTTTCAGCCTTCACACACACTGAGCTCTCATAGCACCTTGGTATAAGGTACTTTTCCTTTACAAAAAGTGTGGAAATCAGTCCCTATAAAGGAATTATATTTTATTCATATAACAAGTTCTTACTCCATCATAAATAAATTGATCCATTATCACAGGTTACAGCTACAGGAAACCTAAGAAACAAGATTCTCAAGAAATAACAAAATAATTAACCAATTATTTTATCATTCCTTTAATAATTTTATAAAAAAGTATCAACATGCTTTAGGTTCATCAGAAAAATCTGTTAAACATGCATATATTCATTAATTTGATTATCATCAAATTTAAAGAACAACAACCAGATTCATTAACATGCCTGTTTAATCGTATGATAATTAATTATAACTTAACCATGGTTTTAAATTCATTACCTAATTTTATATGGAACAATTTTCTAAACAATAAATTCATATATATCACACTATATAGCTAATCAGGAGACAAATTCTTATCATGGTACTAAGAAAAAACAACATCGTTTGATCGATACCAATTTCTTTAATCTAGTTCAAGTTATTATTAGGTCAATTTCGTCATGATACAAAGGGATAAATCGTGATATCTCTACAATTTTAGATAAATAAATAGAGAAGAAATGAATCCCCTACCTCAAAATGTTGTTGATGTTATTCCAATGAAAATGGGTCAACACAACGGGTCACGATCATGTCTCCCATAACAACGACATCCAATAGAGTATTCCACGGAACCACCACACCAAACAATAACCAACCAATTTCCATAAGAAACATGGAGATCAATCTCCATCACATGGTAAAGAGAAATGGGAGGAATAAAATTGGAGAAACCATAAGAGTGGAGGTAGATCATACCTTGGATCAAAGACGGATCAAAGACGGAAGCCCGTGATTGATCCTCGTCGAAGGGATCTCTAAAACGCCACAAAGGGGTCTAATGGGTCACCTGGAATGAGAGGGAGGGGATTTTTATCTTTAGGGTTTGAAAATCCATGTGGTTAAAATGTTTTTAAAAACATAATGTAGCGAGGAATTACACGACACGTAATGCCTTTTCACATTGTGGAATGACTCGGGGCCAAGTTCCACCCTAAAAACCATCACCTTGCCATTTTCATTTATTTTTTGAACCCCAAAAACATACACATCATGAAACCACTATTCACATCATATATAATCCTTTCAAATAGTATTTCACATTGTGTAATTCAGTTACATGATATGTAATCCCCCCTTTAATATTTTTACTTAACTGAACTTCTCCAAAATTCTTCTGAGCCTCCCTCGAGCACTTCTATATTTGAAAACACACAATCAAAGTGCATATATTCCCTTAAATGTGGAATTATTTGTTTATTATGTATTTTTTTGGGTAGTCTAGATAAGTTTTTTTAGAATTTGTTGGGATGATAGGATATGTTTGATGGATTTTTTTGGGTAGTGGGGAAATAGTGGTTAGAATGTGCATGGTAATGGAGATGCATTGGTTAGTATGATATGGATTATTGAATATTTTCAAAAATATTTAGTTGATTTTGAATAAGATATTGCATTAGTTATTGAAATAGGGATGTGGTTTATTTTCACCAATTCGAATTGTGGAATAAGAATATTATCATGGGATATTAGCATAGATGGTTGATGTGGCCTTTCTTTACTTATTCTTTTAGTAGTGGAATGTGAATAATGATTATTAATGTGGTAATAAAAGTAGGCTTGAGTTGAAGGAACAATGGTTTTGACTACAATTTTCATAATTGTTAATGTGGTGGAAAAGGCAATAATTGTTTTGGGTAATGAATTGGAATATTTTGTAATAATTATGTAAATGAATGTCCTAATGAATGAAACATGGATGGTGATGATGAATATAAAAATGAATAATTTTATTTCTAAATGAACTATTGTAAATTTTTATATTGGTTTTTAGGGGAAATTTCAGATTTTTTTTGTAATATTTATTGGACTTGAGTTATTGTATGATGATGGAAGTGTAGTAGCAATTATGGGTTGTGATAGGGTCATATTAGTGAGGAACCTCTATGTCAAGATTTTATTTTCTACAGACATACACACACACATATATATATATATATAAATATATAAATATATATATATATATTCTTCCTTGTGATTTTGTTATTCATTCCAACTATATCATATTACCTTATCGAAACCCAATTTTTTTCTTTTGAGTGTTCCATAATGTCCAAGTACGTTATGATGAATGGTTGGTTACCCATTATTTCATACTCCCACTTCTAGGTGTGGTTTCATGGACTGGAAATGTAGATGGTGAGATGATATATACTGGGGTATTTCATGTTAGGAAGAAATAATTAGTTTTATTTCATTTATGTTCAAGATAACCAAATATAATACATATAAGATAATGGGGATGATGCGGTTTTGAATTTTGGTATGGTTGTGGAAGCAATTTGGATGGAATGATTCACATAAAATATGATTTACCCTATAGAAGATTGGGGAATATAAGTACATGAAACAACCAAAAACAATGTTCAAGTGAAGAAAATTTTATGATTGGTGTTGGGTTGTGTGAGACTAAAATCATTTGGAATATAATTATTGGGTTCATGTTTTTATATGTTCTTTATATTATGATACTACTCTAGGATACGATACTCAGTGTTTAATCCATGGTGAGGTTGTGTAGTATTTGACCATATATATTGGTTAATTATTTATACTCTTCACATGGGTATTAATATTCTTCTTACATATATACATGAAATATATTTATTATTATCCTATTATATATAATTTTTTTTATCACCCATACTCATATAAAATGTTTTTAGTTTTCTATGGTGACATTGGTGACCATTATGTGTAGTACTACGATGGATTTTGGTTTTGATGTAAAGATATTGTTTATAACTGTCATGGTATTTTATTTTTGTATTTATATTTGTTTCAAATAATTTTACACTATGAGAATATTTTGTTTTTTGGATCATTTACATTATTTCATTGATATGGGGATAATTTTGGTTTTCATGGGATATATGATGGTAATTCCTCCAAATTAAACATTTTATATTATCAGTTCTAGATTCCAAATCAGGAACTATTTTTGATGAAATTTGGGGGGTCTCTCCCATATTCAATATGGGAACAGGAGGTGTTTCCAATGGGGGTAGGTCATGCAAGATTGGTATTAGTGGGTTTTGTAAAAATTTAGGTTTGAAATTAAATTTAGTAACTCATTATAATTACAATTATTTGTTTTGAAAATATAATTCATTCATTTTATGAGATAATCTATAGGGAGAATGTTTATGATACAATAATTTTAGGAAAATCATGATTTGATGAATGGTGTATCTGATTACCTAATGACCATGTGATGTAGTTATTTAGATAGGTCAGAGTCCTATGATAGGTAGATTCATCATTATTTTAATTTACTATTTTTGAAATAGAAAGATTTATGATATTTTAACAAATCTAAATAATAAAAATCTTTTAATAAATTACATTATCTTTTTAATAGACATATGGTTATTTATTTCAAAGATACTATATGGTAATTTTCTGCATGTTTTAAAGTATTCAGAGGTTTAAAATTCCATCTTCGTCAACTATAGTTGGATTAACCTAGCTTAGGGGGAGGATCTATTGAGTTTCATGTTCTAAAATTTTTAGTTTCAAATAATATTTATGTATGAGGGGAGAATCAGACAGTTGGAGATTGGGCACTAATTATTAGATATGGGGAAATCATTCAACTTGATGAGGGGTGAATAAGAGTATTTGGTTCTATTTGAAGGCATTTATTTTTTGGGAGTAGTGTAGTACTAGTGGATCTTGTAACATGGTGGGATGGAGGTGTATGTTTCTTGAGATGGGTTTTATGACTATTTCATGTGGAGTTTAGGTCATTCACTGTAAATATGGTAAAGATTTTGGAGCATATATTTCTTCAGCAAGGTTCCTGAGTGTGTATGTGATCCTAATCTTGTTTAATAATCTTATTTCCCTTTATCCTGCTATTTTTTCATATTAGGATCTAGGACATACCATTATGAGGTGATGACGTGTCCTATGATTTCAGATGAAGTCACCCCATTTAAAATTATCATGTATATGGTTTTTTAAGAATAAAAGAGGTTATTTTGAGCATACATGTGCAACAATGGTAGATTAATTAGGGGAGTCATTCATGTTACTTGAGGATTAGTGTTATTAGTGTTTGATCATGGGTGTCAGAATAGTTTATGTTTCGACCTACTCAAGGTCATCCTTTGTAGTTATCATCCTACAATTTTTTTGGATCTTGTAGTTATCATATCCTCACCATTAGAATTTTTCATAATTGATTTTTCTATAGTTATGGTAGTCATTAACTTTATCAGGGTCCCATTTTTTATAGGGTAAGGCATTGTATATAAATCAAAATACCTTATCATCCTATGAATTAAAACATTCCATAGAGGTTGTATCAGCAATATATGCAAAAGGATTCTGTAACACAAAGAAGAGATGAGTCATGTAGAGGTAAGCCCCATGATGTTCCCTACCCTTTCGGACAATGGTATTTGCATAACATTAAAGGTGAAAATCAATATCTATGTAGTGTGGAAAATGATGGAAAACATCATTCACTTTATGTTTTACTACCAGAAGGACCAGAGACCTTGTTAGGTTAAAAAAATTATCTTACTCTATATTATTCCTTATTTTATTCCTTAACCATACAATCCAATATTATTCATACCTTGGTATGTTCCATGGGGATCATGGAGTGGAGTCTTCTAGTACTAATTGTATTGAACATTTTAGTTATAATTCAGATGATTTTTCTTGATGTCTATCAGTATTTTGAGATGATGATGGGGAATCCATCATCATCTAGGAATATATTCCTACTTCAGATAAACATGTATGATATCTGGTTGGCATAAGTTTTTTATATTCATTCGGTATCTTTATTAACTACATTTTGGGGGAGTCATATTCTAAATTTAATTGGGATAATATGAAAATTTCTTTAGAAAGTAGGGTTATCATATGGGTTTTAGATATTTAATTCCATCATTTTTTTCAATTATTAGAATAGGAATTTTTTAATGGAGATACGGGTAGTTATTTATTATAGATCCATGAAACAGTTACATGATCATATTTCTTGGGTAGTTTTATCTATACCTAATTGAATTTTATTGATTATGGTATAAAGTTTCATACAACTACCTCTATTATTTTTATGGATACTTAATAGATTGAACATTATTTTTTGTATGGTAAGTGTATTTATGTTTATAAAATGATGAAAATGGGGTTTATCTGACCCTTTATTCTGTTTTGAGGTGCTCATGTGTTATTCCTAAAGAAGGAAGACATTGAAATAAGGTTTTGTATAGTCTACTAGTTCATTAATAAGGTGATGATTAAAATCTATTTCCCTCATCTGATTATTTGTAATATATTATATCTTTTGAATGGAATTAGAATATTATGTATGATGAATTTATGATTTGGATATCCCTACAAGAGTACTATAGAGGAGAAAATATCGACATCCTCTTTCGAGTGTCGATATAGGAACATGGTGTTTTTAGTTATGTTTTTAAGTGTCATGAAATATTGAGTTATTTTTATGGGGATCATAAGAATTTCATAATATTAGTACATAGATCAATTTTTAATAGTTTTATTTAATGAACTATCAATATATTTTATGTTAGTAGAGGGGAATAATGAGAATAATATGGCTATTTTACTAGTCCTTTAATAATAGCAACATTATAGGAAAATGATTATTTCTATGCTATGTATGTGAGAGGAAAACATATATAAAAATTTTATCTCTCAATATGAAGTAGTTCTTAACCACATGATGATATATAAAGTTATTTCTTAGGGATACCTCTATAACATTATGGAGGCCTATAGATTTTACTGTCTCATAAGCTACTATCGGATGTTCATATCTAACTTCATTCAGGCCATGAACCCAGTAATAAGAATTATTTAAATGAAATGGATTTATAAATGACATGTTACTATTAGGATTATTTTAACTATCAAAAGGATAAGTTGATTAGTTCCTTCATTCATTAGTGTCTGAAAGATAGAGTGATTTTTCTATGATATGTGACACTTCCCATCCATTTTTGGGTTGTGTAAAGACACAAATGAGTGATTTGATATCATATAGGAAATTTTAGTTAACCATTCAAATGTAAATAAATTATAGTGATCATCAGTTAGTTGAAATAGTGCTTTTTGAAATATCAGTGAAATTGCCTCATTTGTATTCACATTATTGTCCAAATTGATCACATGATCGTGAGGTATGTATTCTCTTAGTGTTATCTGAATTAGTGATTGTTTTGAACAATAATATTTCCCTAATTTAACAACTTTGATATTGCTTACATAGATTTGGAATGGGAATATAATTTCATTTTTTTGTACAGTGACATGGGTATATGTTTTCTAAGAATCTATAGATTCTCAGATAGAGATGAAGGATCTTGTGTTAACCCACCATGATAATGGGGATTTTGTATAAAAATGTTTTATATTTTATATTATAATTAAATACTCCATAAAATACTGTGTATAATAATCTCAATGAGAAGACTCATATGTTGAGGTCGTTTAGGACAATGTCATCCATAATGAATCTTTGAAGGGATGGTTTGAGGATGTCCAAAATTTAATGATGTTTTAAAGGATATTTTATGATTCATTAGTGGTGTATAATTATTTTCAAATTTTATTTCATAGATGACCAGTTTTAGTGCATCCTAGTGTCTCAACGAGTTGTCATTCTGTGAAGGGACATATTTTGTGTCATGAGATTAAGCGTTTAATGGGATATTTTGTATAATGATGCATATAGTGTGTGATGTTAAAGGTATAGAATCATGTTCTAGATAGTTATTAGATTATATTGGATGGAATAGAGTTCAAAAGGAAGGAATTATTAATTGATTTAGTTATCGACAGAACATAAGGTAAGGTTGGATTTGATGCTATTTGGGGAATTATGGGTTAGTTGATGATTTTTTCCCATATCATGGAAATTTGGTAGTATTGTGTTACTATAGTTTTTGTGATATAGAATATGGATTAGTTGGTGTGACATCAGAGGTTAATAAAGACCATTAAATTTGGATATGATCCTCATGTATAGCTCATAATTTTAGAGAGTTTCTTGATATGATTTTGTCTCTTAATTGTGCCTTATAACTTCCATACATCCTCATGTAGATTGGAAAAATGATTGGACCACCCAAAAAAAGGAGGATGTGTTGTGATCAGTCCTTATAAAGTTTTTAGAATCTAGGGTGATGAATATTACATTGTTTTATGTTTTTTATAATAAAAATTCATAATATTATTTTAATGGCCTCATTTTATGGGTTTTATTAGTAGTCTTATCATTATCAATTATAATGGACTAAGGTTATAGAGTTTGTAATCATTGGTTATGATATAGATAATAGCATGATTTTGATAATCTAGATGATTCATTGGTGATTTAATACTATTAAGTACATGTATATTAATTATATGTATTAATAGAGGTGGCAAATAAATTTTGTGGTATATAACCATGTTTTAATGAGATTATCCACTTATCATGGGTAATTGAGGTTTTTTTGTGGGAGTAATATCTCCCCTAGATTATAATTAATTATTAGGTTTAGTAAAGTGTTGGATTGGTGTATTTTTCTTTTACACATACTATATATCTTTAAATAATCCATGAGGTCTTCAATGTGTCACAGTTCCAGTGATATCTTAATGAAGATTCAAATTCAATAATTTGGGAGAGTTTGATATCTTGGTGTATGGTAAAATCATTGAGAGGTCAGTTGTGATCCAGGATTACTGTGAGATTTTAATTTCTAAGAGACTTGTTCCCATTTCTTGTGTTCTACAGAGGAATGGTTGTGTAGAGGGTAGTATATGGGAATATGAGTCACAAATTCACCCCTTATATCATGTTTTGTTAGCATTATTTTATTGTGATTTGTCTTTTTATTGTTTAGAATAATATTTAGTTTTATTATTATTTATAAATGATTTAATTGAACTATTTTTTCCCTTTTTTCCATGTTCATATGTTGGTGTTATATTTTTTGAAAGGTATCACCTAGAATGTTTTTAGATTATTGTTTAATCAAAATTTCCTTAGAGTATTTTTTCTAAATTATTTATAAGAGAACCAATTAAGAGAAATCTAATGTAACAAGTTAAACGATTCTGTCTTGTTCCATTATAAAATATTTTATTTCAAGGATATTAGAGGTATTTGGGGTAACTATAGTGAAATTAGAGTTGAAATTACTGCTGAATGTGGTAGATCAAATAGTGTTCATTAGACACATGGAACTAGAAAGCTAGTTATAGTGGATGGTTAGTCGATAGGTTTTTGATAATGTATAATGTCCTTTATATTGAGGAGTATTTTTTATGATTTATGTCCATGATTTTGAATAGTGTATGTTTCATGGTGTGGTATCAACTTATATAGTGATAATACATAAATTATGTTTTCTATGTGATTATTTTTTCAATGGTTTTGTGATATTGTGGTGTCGGTAATGGTGATACCCTTCCCTAGCTGAATTATATTAGGTTTTATAACCATTTATATATGGGGAGAGATATGGGGGATACATTAGATTATTTTTGGATCTTCCTTGGATTTTGGATTTCATAGAGTGACCATAATCTTGAATTAAACGATTAAGTGTTTTTTGATGGTTGGGATATATATATATATATATTATCACTCATTAACCGAAATTGTTTCATAGAAATATAATTTTGAAAACCCATTATATTTCTATTTGATACCATAATTTTATATAGATATTATACAATCTTATTTATATCTTTGTTGTGTCTTGAGCTCCATTTTATAACATTTAATCCGTGTATTCAGGATATTAAGAATTCATCAATGTAAGGTGAGTCCATCCAATTTCCATATTAGTTTTCTATCCATTCAGCATCTGTGGAATGTTATTGAAATTATATATGGTTAGAATATGTAATATTTTTTGAGTCTTTGATGATGGATATTTTTATTTAGTTTAATAATGTTTTCCTTATTATGATCTCATAATTTTGGTTATCCCTTTTATACGTTCTCATTATATAATAATTCAAAAAGAATTTTTTGAGGTATTTGATTCAAGAACATTATTAATTTTTGTGTTAATTATGGGATTTTATGAAATGATTCTATTTAGTAATGTTAAGGGACTATCATAAGAATGATAATGTAATAGGGTAAATTGAAATTGATATGAAGTAAATTATTCACACATACTTACCTATATTGCTGATATTTTTCTCTCACATTGTTCTAGTTTGATGTGATTGATGAAAATATATTCTTTTTAACAATTTTGTGTTCATGTTGTTATTTTTCTTCTAGATTAACCTTTAATAAATTTCTAATCACATTTACATGGATAATTAACCAGTTCATTTGAAATTTGATAACTAAAGTCTAGTACCAGAAAAAAGAAAAGGTTACAATGGAGTATATGTTTCAATAATTTGTTGTTATTTTATTTGTGTGACATTATGTCTATATTCAGTATATTTTTCTAGTTATGTATATGTGGATGATGTCGAGGTAATTATGGAGTGTTTTTTGTTGTTTCAATGACACCAATGATGTATTGGATGACATGTTTTGGGGGATATAATTGTGTTATATACCTTGTGTAGGGAATAAATGTTGTGTCTTTTAGATTGAGATGCATTCTGATAAGGTTTTGTAGTGGTTGTATGATGTTATATGGGTTATTTTTTTGGTCTATATAGTGGTGTAATGGTATCCTTGATTTGATTGGAAATATGTATTGTGATGATTATCATGGGATAGTGGAATAATTAGTTCTAATGGGTTTTCATTATAGACTATATATTGTAGTGGAATTAAAAATAGTAATGATAAACATAGTAATGGTTTAAACTAATCCCATGATATTATATTTTATATTAATTTAACACTATTTATGTTATTGTACACAATATGAAACCCCCAATTTTAACTAACTAAAAAATAAAATTATTAATATATAATTATTATAGCAACTTTGATGTTTTGTGGATATAAATAGGAATAACTGGATTATTAAATATATAAAGTTTCTTTTTTACTTAAAAATGAATAATCAATTATAAATTGATTAATATTTTTTTTGAAATGGCGATAAAATATTTTTAATGTAAACGGGTTATTTTAATTACAAATGGTATTAGGTGTGAAATTTATTTTTATCTTATTAGGAAAGTAATGAAAATAATGTCAATTTATAGTTTAAAAAATCTATTTCCTTAAAATTTTATTTTATGAAAATTTTAAATTGGATATTATTAATCATTTTCACCACTTTTAATTTTTTTTTTAAAATGTTGATTTTATTTTAAATCAGAATTTCAAATTATTTGTAGGTTGAATTATTTACATTTTTTTGAAATTTTTAATTTTTTGTTTAATATTGAAAATATTTACTATTCAAATACAATAAAAATCCTATCATCATTATGATTATTTATTAAACTAAAAGCTAATAAGAACATTGGATCGTCCAATTATATGTATAAGTAGTTAAATAATGTATTTTAAATAAATATTTCTATTTTTTAAACAAATATAAATCTTTTATTAAGATAAATTATTTTTTATTCATATTGTATATGATTTCTCCATCATTTCATTTAAAGGTGTTTTTTGGATGGAGATATTATGTTTTGAATTGGTTCAATCATCAAAAAACATCATTTTTATTAAAAAATTGAATAAAATATTTAGAATAAAATTTATTCATTATTTCATTGTAATTTTTCCCCTTCATACTATTAATTTTATAAATTCTATTTATAATTCATTTTTTTCTTATATTATATGTGATTTCATTCACCAATAAATTTTTATTTATAAAAAAATTATTCAAATATCTTAATTTTAATATTTATGTTTTTAGAGGCCAATTGTCATGACCCGACCTAGGCCAAGGCTCGAGCCACAACTACCCCAAGCCCGCCTCCATAGGCCATAGGTGGTGACTATCATAAAAGGTACAACAATATTTGGGAGGAATTTTTCTATGAACCTGTACACACGTAAACAACCAACTCAATGAAAAAGTTCATAGGAAACGAAAAATATTTAACACTAGTATATATAAACCACAAATATGAATTGACATCAAAATAATACTATTACAAAAAAGTAAAGTGAAAGGGAAAATGGGGGAAAATACACACCCAACCAAAAACTTTCCTCAACCTGACAATAAGTATAAAACTAAAACTGATAAGAGAGACTTTCTCCTAGATCCCAATCTATAACCATTGCACATGGTCCAAGAACCATGTATCCCTAAGCTCCTATGATGTCACGATTAACTTGTATGTCATCTATAAGGGAACACCATGTTCAAGAAAATTCCATTAGCGGTGGGTATAAAAATACTCAGTAGGATGCCCTAAATGGTCAAGGGAGAAGCAAAAGATATACTAAAGAGGGGAGCGGTAGATATAACATGGTAAAGTTAAAGATTACGGCTCAACCCAATAATATAATAAAGGAAAATGCATCCAAACACAAGGATCTTGACACAGTGAGAATATGAACATCTCATCGAGTCATCCCTACCTATAGTATGAGAGTAGACCCGTCCAACCACAAGAAGCTAAACATGGAATTAACATGGTATACCCTACGTGTATTCACCACTATTGTAAAGAGAGTAACCAAAACCCAAGGATTGGGTACTAAAACAGGACACACACACACACACATATATATATATATACATATATATATATTATCAGTCAAAGAACCCCAAACGAGAGAGTAAGGGGATCTCCATCTCATAGATAATCCTAGGAAGAAGAGTATCCAAGATTTATATAAGTTACCATTAAGTATGCCCAACATCCATCAAATCTTCTCCAAAATATTAAGTCAAAGAGACTCAATCACCACACCATGATATTATTCCCTTTGGGCAGGCTTGTCTCGCCTGAATAGTTTTAGGTCACGTCACAAGGATGTGTCTTGGTAGTGAATGTATAAGGACCCAAAATTAATCATTAAACAATAGAGTACCTTTTACCATTCTACACTCTCGAGAGTTAGATACAAGATTAAAATTTATTAGAGTTGAAAAAAAATTAAACAAATAAAATACAACTTCACTTCTGTGCATGCAAAAACGATGACATCCAACTTTGGACATCAAAGAGAAATATGAAAAATAATTTTAAACAAGGGGTGAAAATTGGATATTCCCATTAAAGGGTTTTGAAACAATTCCATTAATAAATAAATTTTATTTAAAACATTTTTTTTAAAACACATGAAATTAACATTTCTTATATCACTTCATCATCATTTTCTTGAGACTTTCTGAAACAGATTTTATGATAAACTTATGCTCAATTTTTCTAAACTAAATATGGAGTTTTTAATAGATTTAATGATAAAATTTTGAACACCCATGAATAAGAATTCATAAAATTACATTTATTAGTTAAATAATTACCATAACTAATTTTTTATGACATGCCAGGTGTGTGGACACAGTTTTTCACATGAAATATTACTTTTTTGGATTTTCACAGAAAATGACATCAAAACACATGTATGAAAACCATGAAATGATAGATAAGTTCTTAACATTTGTTTATGGATTGGAAATGAACAATAACCCTGCTTAATAAATTATATATATAATTATAAAATGTTATTCCATGTTCACTTGAAAATGTATAATTGATTAATACATGTTCATAATAAAATGATCCTTATCCATGGTTATTATACTAGTTGAATAATCACATGGGCCTTCACTTACTAGAATCATAACGAGCGAATGCATAATAGAGGACAATCATAAACATTGTTTCAAGGAATCTTGTTGAAACCATAAATAATCATTCTTTCAAGGCCTCATACCAAGACCAAGTTTGTCTCATGATACCTACCGATGCATCAAGAGGCTATAGCAGGACTCACCCATCACATAATAAGTCCTATGAGTTCCTAATATATCTAATAAAAATATTTCTTTAAATAAAATGGTCCCATACCACTTTGATTTTTTTAAATCTTATCATAGATGAATTAAATTAATTAAATGATCCAAAGTGTCCCATACCGCCTTGAAAATTTTAGTTCTTAATCCATGTATTATCATAAAAACATTCATATCATACTTAAATTTATGGTCTTTATTTTAATGTTATCAATACAATGAATAATGAAATAAATTTACATTTAATAAATAATAAATATATAGTTTTTCATCTCAAAATAATATTTTACAATAAATAAATCTGTTTCGCACATAAAATTATAAATAAGAAATTAAAATTCTTGAAGAAATCCATGTTCTGGATAATATAAAAAAAATTATTTGAAACCAAGTGTTTATTATGAACAAAATATCTGTCGATGTTGCACTTGATTCATGACCATGATTGTATATAGATGCGACATCCTGAAGTTTAAGATAGCTCGACGACATGTTATACACATTTTTTAACAAAATATGGTAATATAAGATGTAAACTTGAAAATTTCATACCTATTTATATGTAAAATAGATATGTATACATATTTGTATACAGATTTTTGGAACAAAATTATTTGGAAATATCAATCTATTAAGTTTTTAATTCAGTAAAAATTCATCAAATACATAGGAACATTTGTGTATGTCTATATATGCAGGAATTTGTATATTTGTATAAAATTATTATATATTGTAAATGGTTTATCCTTATAAACCATAATACTTGGAAATTAATATTCAATTCAAACCCTTACCATATATATAAATATGTTAGAAATAAACATTTCATGCTTATATAAATACATGTTACCTTGATTTCATCATTGCGGAATAAATTCACATTAAAACAATGATAAATGAAAATATCCATTTGAAGAGTAAATATGAAATAAAATTTAAATCATAAAATCATATATATATATATATATAAATGTAACCCTTGGATTGATGATAATACTTGTGTATAATTATATATATACAAATTTTTCTGGAAAATATCTTGAGGGTTTTTATATCACCAAAAATCATGTCACCTGGCCTTTGCATAAACACCTATATACTCAATATTTTATTCATTAATTAATGAAATGAATTCATGAATAAATTGATAATTAGTATTATTTCAAAACTCAAAAAATACCAACATCTCATTTAATTTATTTTATGCATGAATTAATGTCATGATGTTTAAATCCTTCACATATAAATATTAAATTATTATTCACTTAAAATAATTTATATATAATTTTAACATAATCACAACCATGATTAAATTATGTATCCCAATAAAATCATCATCATGTCATTTTCCAAATTAACATTCATATTCACGCACGCACATGCACAAACATATATATTGATATATTCACATAAATATATTCATATACATATATATGTATACCAAAGTATAATAACTCCCATGCATATATTAAGGGGTTTATATCAAATATATCATGATATAATATTGTAAAAGGAAACTATAAATGCATAAATGGGTTTTTCATAGATCGAAAATAAATTTGAATCACACATAAAAATATATTAACTTCAAAATGAAGAACATGGAATTAATTTATACATGTATAATATTTTTAAATAAGATGAAGACCCTTTTCTTAATCATATTATAAAGAAATTACCTTTCCTTATAATTATAAGATAAAAGAAACAATTGGACCTTGAAATTATAGTTTTACTATAAATAAGACAATAATAACACATAAATTTAAAACAAAAATAAAGAGAAAAAAATGTAAAGAATCATTTTCACCAGAATTAGCATGCAATAAAATTCAAACACAATTTTAATAAAAGAATAACCCATAAATAAAATCCCTTCCTTCACTGAAAATATGATTATCCCATACTAATCAAGAGTCATAAAAAGTAAATATCTAATTTGAAAATCAAATATCACAATTATAACATAAATTAAATATAACCCTTACTAAGGTTTAACATAGTATAGAACACAATTATAGGAAAATAAATATTTAAGGGGAAACTAAACCCTTTTCACAAAAAAACTGAAACATATTTTAAATAAATGATATCCCTTGCACAAAACTATAAAATTAAATCCATAATTTTGAAGTGAATAAACAAAATAACTCTTACATAAAATGTTTAACCATAAAAAAATACATAATCCCTTACTTGAGTTTTACAAAGTATATAAAACTCAGTTTCGGACCCCCAACCCTTCATATCAAGATTGTAGAATGGTTTACCCATTTTCAAGTAGAAAATGATATGTGATTTTATAGCCAAAACAAAATACTATTTAAACATAGAAACAAGCATTCCAAGAAAGATAAAGGTTGAAGAGGATGACAAAAAAATAATTCATATAAATTTATCCATTTTATTGAATAGACATCACCCAACAACAAGATAAATTTTATATTCTAACAATCCTGAAAGAAGATTCATCCAAAATAAATGTTAACAGATAAAAAAATATACAATTTTAATATCCAATGACATAATCGATCAACTAGTAAACCATTGATATGAATGATATAAAATAACTAGATAACCAATTACAGATAAATAATCAGACCACAGTATTTTGAAAAAGAATACCATATAAATTTTACTATAAGAAACACACATTCAATAGAAAACAACCCATAGGAAATGGGTTACAACAATATTCGGAAAATTAAACATGGAAATCATACACCAACCTAATAGGTCGAAGAAGATTGGTGACCCTCACATATGGATTTATAATTTTGATTTGAAAATGATAACCGCGAAACTTGGATCTATGCTCGGCATGCCCCCTCAACCACAACTTGACATGAACCTGACACCCTCGAAGAAGCCCTCACAATTGTGCTCCCCAGACGACACCCATTTCGAGTTTGAACACCTCACCTGGCCTCGACTCGAGACCCCTCTCCCCAGCTGTTCCTCCCATCCACGACCTGTGATCCCTCATGAAGACCTGCTAAATGATTGGTCTTCCCCACCCCCACAACTCATTTTCTATTTTTTTATTATTATTATCATACTATTGTTATTTTATCTTATTATTAACGATTATAATATATGTATAATATATTATAAGTTTAAAATTAATATTCAAATAGTTATTATTAAACAAAATTCATAACAATAATAAGTTTATAAAAATTAATCTAATCAAAGTTTATAATTTAAAACTAATAATTATAATATATTTATTTATACTATTTTTTCAAAATTCATAATTTATGAAAGTAATAGTTATAAAAATAATTTATTTAAAAAACAAAACTTTATAAAGTAATTGTTTTACAAAAATAATTTATTCATACTTCATAATTATAATCACACATATATATATATATCATATTTATAAAACAAATATTTTTAAAAACAAATTAAATATATTTGTATAATAATTATTTAGATAAAATTTTAATAAATATTATTAATTAGATTCATAAATATTAACGAGATTAATTTAGTATTTTCATATATTTATAAATCAGGACAATTACAAGATATTTATGAAATATAGTGTCTTTAATATTTAGGATTTATTCATCTTAAAATATTTTATTAAATAATATTTTGACAAAAGTTATAGTTACTTTAAATTTTCTTATTAGAAAATTGATAAAATAAATTTGAAAACTATATATAATATTTATAATTTTATTTTCATAAAATTAAATCAATCATTTCTATTTAATTATTATTTTAAAGAAAATTGTTGTTAAAATGATTAAATTATAAAAAATATATTTAATAAAATATTTTCATAATAAATTAGGTTTATAATTTTGGGGTTGTTACATTATTACCCCCTCAAAATAATTGAATAATTCCCACTCATTTGGTTAGACTAAAAATAATTCTAAATTTCTATCTTCAGAATTAAGAAACACTAGGACCATTAAACATCTTAGACTCAACAACATCTAATCTCAAAAATTATCTGGACCATTCCCCTGATACCAATTATAAGGACCCATCCTTAAGCATTACACAATAGGGGACATTTTACCTATCTAGGTTCTAGAGATTTTTATACAAGCTTACAATTTATCAGAGTTTCTAAAAAAATAAGCAAACAAAATCCAACTTTACTTCCACATGTGCAAAAATGATGACATCCCGCTTTGGAGTTCAATGTGACCTGTGAAAAAAAAAATTAAACAAGTGGTGAGCATTATATATTCCCAATATGGGGTTTTAAAACAAGGCCATAAAGAAATAAATTTTCATTTAAACATTTTTTTAAAACACATGAAATAAGCATTTCTCATAACATGTCATCATTATTTTCTTGAGAGATTCTGAAATATATTTTAGGATAAACTTATGCTCAAATTTTCTAAATATAATTAGGAGTTTTAAATATATTTCATTATAAAATTTTTCACATGCTTGAACATAACTACATGAAATTATACTAATAAGTTAAATAATTACCATAATTAATAATGTATGATATTCCAGGTGTGCAGACATAGTTTTTAACATAAAATATTACTTGTTTGAATTTTCACAGAAAATAACATAAAAACACATGTATGCAAACCATGAAATTATAGATAAGTTATTAACCTTTATTAATGGATTAGAAATGAACAATAACCCTTCTTAATAAATGATATATAGAAGTATAAAACATTATTCCATGTGCACTTGAAAATGTATAACTGATTAATACATGTTCATAAGAAAATGATCATTAACCATGGTTATAATACTAGTTGAATAATAAAATGGACTTTCACTTACTAGAATCATTATGAAGGGAATTCATAATGTGGGAAAATCATAAACATTCATTCAAGGCATCATTCCAATACCATACATAATCATTATATCAAGGTCTCGTGCCAAGACCTAGTTTGTCTCATGAGACCTACCGATGCATCAAGATGCTATATCTGGCCTCACCCATCACATAAAAAGTCCTATGAATTACTCACATGTCTAATTAAAATATTTCATTAAATAAAAGTGTCCCATACAATTTTAATTTATTTAAATATTATCATAGATTAATAAAATTCATTAAACAATCCAAAGTGTCACATACCACCTTTAAAATTTTAGTTCATAATCCATGTATTGTCATAAAAAAATTCATATCATAATTAAATTAACTATATTTATTTTCATGTTCCAAATATAATGAATAATGAAATAAATTAGCATTTAATCAATATCACATATATAGATTTGTCTTCTCAAAATAATCTTTTAGAATAAATAAATATGTTTCGCTCATAAAATTATAAATAAAACATTTAATATTTTAAAGAAATCCATGTTCTTTCTAATCTCAAAATTTCTTTTGAAACCATGAGTTTATTATGAATAAAATATGTTTCGATGTTACACGTGAAGTATGACCATTGATGTATGCATATGTGAAATCGTTAAGTTTAAGATAGCACAACAACATGTTATGTGCATTTTTTTAAAAACTTGGTAATATAAAATGTAAACTTGACCAATTGATACCTATTTATACGTAAAATATATATATATACACATATGTATCCATAATTGTGGAAGAAAATTATTTGGTAAACTCAAACTCTTAAGTTTTTAATTCTGTAAAAATTCATCAAATAGATAGGAATATTTGTGTATGTCTACATACACATAAATCGCTATATTTTTATAAAATTCTAATATATTGTAAATAGTTTATCCTTAAAAACTATACACCATGGAAATTTATATTTAATTCAAAACCTTTTCATATATATATATATATATACACATATGAGAAATCAAAGTTTCATACTTATATAAATACATGTGATCGTGATATCATCGTTGTGGAATAAATTCTTGTTAAAACTTTGATAAATATAAATATCAATTTGCAGAGTTAATATGAAATAAAATTTAAATCATAAAATTATATATATATATATATATATATAAGTGGAAAATTGTTTTAGAAAACATACATAGAGTAAGTTATCCTTGATAAATAATTATAGGTTTAAGGATACAACCTGTGATATTAATTTTCACAAAATATAAACATTCCTACATAAAAATGATTAACCCTTGGTTTGAACATGATACTTGTGTATACATATACATATAAATAAAATTCTTGAAAATATCTAGTTGATTTAGATATCACCAAAACTCATTTCACTTGGCCTTTGCATAAACACTTGTATACTCATTATTTTCTTCATTAATTAAGGAAATTCATTTTTGAAGAAAGTGGTAACTAGTATAATTTCAAAACTCAAAAAAATAGCAATGTCTCATTTAATTAATTTTATGCATGAGTTAATGTCATGATATTTAAATCCTTCACATAGAAATAGTTTATTGTTATTCTCTTAAAAAAATGCGTATATTATTTTAAAATAATCACTACTATGAGTCAATTATGTATCACAATAAAATTATCATTGTATCACTTTCAAAATAAACATTCATTTTCGTGTCTACACATGCACAAATATATATACTGATAAATTCACATATATATTCATATACATATATAAGAATATCAAATTATAAGAACTCTCATACATAGAATAAGAGGTTTATATCAAATCCAACATAGTATAATTTTATAAAAAGAAACTAAAAATGCATAAATTGTTTTGTCTTAGATCGAAAATAAAATTGAATCACACATAAAAATATAAACTTCAAGATGAAGAACATTGAATTAATTTATACACACATAATATTTTTAAATAAGATAAAGACCATTTTAATAAACATAATAAAAATAAATTACCTTTACTTATAATTATAAGATAAACAAAATAATTAGACCTTGAAAATATAGTTTTACTAAAATAAGGCAATAACAATGAACAAATTTAAAATTCAAATTAAGAGAAAAAATTTAATCAATAATTAGAACCATAATTATCATAAAATTAAATTCAAATTAAATTTTAATAAAAGCACAACCCATAAATACAATCCCTTCCTCTTCTGAAAATATGATTATCCCATACTAATCCAGAGTCATAAAAAGGAAATAACTAATTTGAAAATAAAATATCACAATTCTAAAATAAATTTAATATAACCCTTGTTAAGGTTTAACATAGTATAGAACACAATTCTATGAAAACGAATTTATAAGGGGAAACTAAACCCTTTTCACCAAAAACTAAAAAGTGTTTTAACTAAATGATATCCCTTGCACAAAACTGTGAAATTAAAATCCATAATTTTAGAGTGAATTGACAAAATAACCCTTACATAATAAGATTAACTGTAAAAAAAATACAAAATCCCTTAATTGAGTTTTTTAGTGTACGTAAGACTCAACTTCAGACCCCCAACCCTTCCTATCAAGACTGTATAATGGTTTACCCATTTGCAGGTACAAAATGATGTGTGCTTTTATAGCCAAAACAAACTACTAATTAAATAGAGAAACAAGCATTCCATGAAACCTAGAGGTTGAAGAGGATGACAAAAAAATAATTTATATAAATTTATCCATTGGTTCGAATAGACAACACAAAACAGCAAGATAAATTTTATATTCTTACAATCTTGAAATCATATTCATCAAAATTAAATGTTAACAGATACAAAAATATAAAATTTTAATATTCAATGATAGATTCAATCAGGTAGTAAAACATTGATAGGAATGATATAAAATAACTAGATAACCACTTACAGATAAAGAATCATACCACAGTGCCACGAAAAAAAAGAGAAGATAAACATTTCTAGAAAAAAACACATTCAAGACAAAAAAACCCATGTGAAAATGGATACAATGAGATTCTACACCTAAAACATAAAAATCGCACACCTACCTGAAAGGTCGAATAATATCTGGAACCCTTGGATCCAGATTTCCAGATTCCATTTAAAAACCCTAACTGTGAAACACGAATCTCTGCTCGGCCTGCCCCCTCGACCGTGACTCGACACGAACCTGACGCCCTCGAAGAAGCCATCCTGACGGCGCACCCCAGCTGAAACCCCTTGTAATATTGAACTCCTCACCCAGCCTTAACTCGTGACCCCTCTCTATAGATGTTGCTCTCGTCTAGGATCCTAAACCCCCCGTGAAGACCTGTTATGCGACCGAACTCCCCCCCCCCTCCCACATCACATTTTCTCTTTTTTTGGTTTTATTATTATTATCATATTATTGTTATTTAAACTTATTATTAAATATTATAATATATGAAAAATATATTATAAATATATATTTAATATTAAAATTTTTATTACTAAAAAAACTCATAAAATTAGTAAGTTTATAAAAAATAATCTAATTAAAGTTTATAATTTAAAACTAATAATTATAATATATTTATTTAAAAAAAATTTCATAATTCATAATTTATGAAATTAGTTGTCATAAAAATAATTTAATTATAAAACAAAACTTTATAAAGTAATATTTTTACAAAAATAATTTATTCATACTTCATATTTATAATCTCATATATAAATATATCATATTTTGAATACTAAAATTTATAAAAAAAATAATTACATTTGTATATTAATTATTTAGATAAAATTTTAATTATTATTATTAATTAGATTCATAAATATTAACCATATTATTTCAGAATTTTAATATATTTATAAATCAGGACAATTATAAGACATTTATAAAATATAATGTCTTTAAAATTTAGGATTTATTCATCTTAAAATACTTTATTAAATAATATTTTGACAAAAGTTATAGTTATTTTCAAATTTTCTTTTTAAAAAATTGATAAAATAAATTTGAATGCTATATATTATATTTATAATTTTATTATAATCAAATTAATTAAAACACTTATTTTTAATTATTATTTTAAAGAAAATCATCTTTAAAATGTTTAAATTATAAATAAATCCGTTTAATAAAATATTTTCATAATTAAACTAGGTTTATAATTTCTGGTATGTTACATTATTACCCTCTTAAAATAATTTCATCCTTGCCATTCGTTTTGGTAGATGAAAAATAATTCTAAATTTCTATCTTCATAATTAATAAACACTAGGACCTCTAAACTTTTTAGATTCAACAAAATCTAACCTCCAAAGTTATCTAGATCGCTCCTCTAATACCAATTATAAGTAACCAACCTCAATCAATACACAATAGATGACCTTTTACTGATCTAGGTTCTAGAGAGTTAGATACAAGCTTACAATTTATCAGAGTTACAAAAAAAATTAAACAAACAAAAGCCAACTTCGCTTCCACATGTGAAAAAACTGATGACATCCAAATTTGGACATCAATGTGACCTGTGAAAAATAATTTTAAATAAGGGGTGAGCATTGGATTTGCCAGATATGGGGTTTCAAAACAATACCATTAAGAAATAATTTTTTTTAATATTTATTTTAAAAACATGAAATTAATATTTCTCATAACATGCCATCATCATTTTCTTAAGATATTCTGAAACATCTTTTAAGATATACTTATGCTCAAAATTTCTATACATAATTAAGAGTTTTAAATAGATTGCATTATAAAACTATGTATGCACTTAAAAAAATGCATGAAATGCCACTTATAAGTTAAATAATGACCATAACTAATTATGTATGGCATTTCAGGTGTGCAGACATAGTTTTAAACATGAAATATTACTTGTTTGGATTTTAATAGAAAAAAACATCAAAACACATGTATGAAACTCATGAAATGATTGATAAGTTCTTAAACATCATTTATGGATTGTAATTGAACAATAACCCATCTTAATAAATGATATAAAGAATTAGAAAACATTATTCCATGTGCACTTGAAAATGTATAACTGATTAATACATGTTCATAAGAAAATGATCCTTAACCATGGTTATTCTACTAGTTGAATAATCACATGAAATTTCACTTACTAGAATCATTGGGAGGGAATTCATAATGTCGGACAATCATAAACATTCTTTCAAGGCCTCATACCAAGACCATACATAATCATTTTATCAAGGCCTCATGTTAAGACCCAGTTTGTCTCATGAGACATACTAATGCATCGAGTGGCTATAGTGGGCCTCACCTATCACATAATAAGTCTTATGAATTCCTCATATATTTAATAAAAATATACCTTTAAATCAAACTGTACCATACCACTTTTATTTATTTAAACCATATCATATATGAATTAAATTCAATAAATGCTTGAAAGTGTCCCATAACACCTTGAGAAGTTTAGTTCATAATCCATGTATTATCATAAAAAATATTGATATCATACATAAATTAACTATCTTAATTTGAATGTTGACAATATAATTAATACTGAATTAAATACACATTTAATAAATAATACATATATAGTTTTGTCTTATCAAAATAATATTTTACTATAAATAAATATGTTTCACACATAAAATTATAAATAAGACATTAAAATTCTTGAAGAAATCCATGTTCTTGATAATATCAGAAAACTTATTAGAAACCATGAGTTTATTATGAATAAAAGATGTGTCGATGTTACACTTGACACATGACCATGGTTGTATGCTGATGTGACATCCTTAAGTTTATGATAGCACGACGACATGTTATGCATATTTTTTTAAAAACATAGTAAAATAAGATGTAACCTTGAACATTTCATTCTTATTTATATGTAAAATATATATGTATACATATTTATGGAACAAAATTATTTAGTAAACTCAAAATCTTATGTTTTTAATTTTTTAAAAATTCATCACATAGATAGGAACATTTGCGTATGTCAACATATGCATGAATCAATATACTTGTATAAAATTTCCATAGATTGTGAATAGTTTATCCTTAAATCCCATAAACCTTTCAAATTTGAATTTAATTCAAACCCTTGTCATATATATATATATATATGAGAAATCGAAATTTCATAATTATGTAAATACATGTGCCCTTGATTTCATCATTGCAGAATAAATTCACGTTAAAACTTTGATAAATGAAAATATCCATTTGCCGAGTTAATTTGAAATCAATTTTAAATATTAAAATTTTATATATATATATATATATAAGTGGAATATTTTTTTAGAAAACATACTTGGAGTTAGTGATCCTTGATAAATAATTAGAGGTTTAATGATACAACCTGTTATATTAAATTTCACAAAATATAAGCATTCCTAATAAAATTGATTAACCCTTGGTTTGAAGATAACACTTGTGTGTGTGTATATATATATAAATTTTTATTGAAAATATCTAGTGGGTTTTAATATCAACAAAACTCATGTCACTTGGCCTTTACGTAAACACATGTATACTCAATATCTTATTCATTAATTCATGAAATTCATTTTTGAATAAAGTGATAACTTGTATTATTTTAAAACTCAAAAAAATACCAATGTCTCATTTAATTGATTTTATCTGTGAATTAATGTCATGATGTTCAAATACTTCACATAGAAATAGTAAATTGTTATTCTCTTAAAATAATTCATATATAATTCTAAAATAATCCCACCATGATTCAATTATGTATCGTAATAAAATCATCATTGTATCATTTTCAAAATAAACATTCATCTTCATGCGCGCACATGCATAAATATATATATATATATATATATATATATATTGATATATTCACGTATATATATTCATATACATATGTATGTATATCAAATTATAATGACACTCCTACATAGAATAAGGGGTTTATATCAAATCCATCATGATATAAGTCTATAAAAATAATTTATAAGTGCATAAATGGGTTTTTCATAGATCAGAAATAAAATTGAATCACACATAAAAATATATAAACTTCAACAAGAAGAACATGGAATTAATTTATACATGCATAATATTTTTAAATAAGGTGAAGACCCTTTTTATAAACATACTATAAATAAATTACCTTTCCATATAATTAGAATATAAAAAAATAATTTTACCTTCAAAATATAGTTTTACTAAAATAAGACAATAACAACACATAAATTTAAAACACAAATTAAGAGACAAAAATGTAATCAATCATTTTCACTAGAATTTTCATGCTTATAAATTCAAACACAATTTTAATAAAATCATAACCCATAAATATAATCCCTTCCTATCCTGAAAATATGATTATCCCATATTAATCAAGAGTAATAAAAAGGAAATAGCTAATTTAAAAATTAAATATCACAATTCTAAAATAAATTTAATATAACCCTTTCTAAGGTTTAACTTACTATAGAAAACAATTATAATCAAATGAATTTTTAGGGGGGAACTAAACCCTTTGCACCAAAAATTAAAACATATTTTAAATAATGGATATCCCTTGCACAAAACAATAATACTAAATCCATAATTTTGGAGTGAATAAACAAAATAACCCTTACATAATAAGATAAACCATAAAAAATACTAAATCCCTTACTTGAGTTTAGCAGAGAACATAAGACTCAGGTTCAGACCCCCAACCCTTCCTATCAATAATTCATAATGGTTTACCCATTTGAAAGTAAAAAATGATATGTGATTTTATAGAAAAACAAAATACTATTTAAATAGAGAAACAAGATTACAAAGAAAGATAGAGGTTGAAGAGGATGGAAAAATAATAATTCATATAAATTTATCCATTTGATTGAATAGACATCACACAACAAGATAAATTTTATATTCTTACAATCCTAAAAGCATATTCATCCAAATTAAATGTTAACAAATAAAAAACATACAATTTTAATATTCAATGATAGATTCGATCAGGTAGTAAAACATTGATAGGAATGATATAAAATAACTAGATAAACACTTGCAGATAAAGAATCATACCACAGTACCGCGATAAAGAAGAGAATATAATGATTTCTAGAAAAAAACCTACTGGAAAAGGGTTAAAATTAGATTGGTAATCAAAAACATGTAAATCGTATTCCTACCTGATAGGTCCAAGAAGATCTAGGATCCTCATATCCAGATTTCCAGATTCGATTCGAAAACCTAAGTATGATATGACGCCCTGGTTCCGGGTTCCACCCAAAGGTGCCCTGTACCTAGTTAGTCACGTGGCCTCAAGTGAATTTCTACAAATTCCAGTGGATGCTGACTAGCAACGAGAGCCTTAGGAGTGATAGTGGGGAAACTATTCCCTCATTAGCAGACTAACACATAAAAAAATAGATAACAGTAGCGAAAGCAGTAATTCCATATAACAAAGTAAACAGTGGAAGACTGATAATATAAACAACAGAAACAGATATATATATATATATATAAATAAATAATGCATGTCACATGTATCTAGAAAAATATCCAAACAAGTCACAATTCTATAATACAAAACATAAACCAAAGTAATTTAATTAAATAAACTCTAATATTATCTCAAGCCTCAGCTTGGTCTAATGCTCCCCATCTCCACAGCAATCAATTACCTGAAGTAGAAGGGCGCTTTCCCTTATCTATACCTTCAACCATATAATCTGTTTGGGGCCAAACCCATGACCCAAACAGGGTGTGAGATGAATCCTAGTAGGAAACCACTAGAACATATGTGCCTAACTATCATTGAATATTTATATATATATATAACAAGAAATATTCAAAATCAAGTAATAAATAAAGAAGTACTCAAAAGTAAAAAATCCTACAGTTTCAACTATATTCATTTACATTTGAATTATTCAACCAATCATTCACTCGAAACCTTTGGGAAAGTTCTCATAGTCGAACCCCTATGGTTCAACATACCATTAATTCAATAAAGATATAAAGTCCCAACGAGAAAGTTCACATGGTATAACCCCTTGGTCTTACAAAGATAAATACTCTCTGAGGAAGCACTCACCGTTAATTCCTCTTATGGTCTTTAAATAGAATAATATTGACTCTCTGAGGAAGCACTCAACGATCATTCCCCCTATGGTCTCATAACTATACTATAGACACTCTGAGGGAGCACTCAATGCACATCCCCCCTATGGTCTCACAACATGAAAAGTATAACAAACACTCTGGGGATGCCCTCAACGTCAATTCCCGCTATGGAATAACTACACCAGGTTCCCACAGCCCCGTGAAATAAAATCATGCACACAATAATATCCAGCAGCCAAAGTAATCTCAACTAATACAATTCTAAGTAGCTACAATGCATAATAGAGGCATATCAAATAATATCAACTACATCCTAAGAGCAGTAGTCATAGAAAACAAAATATCCTAATGGGAAGTTCTAGACCGAATTGAAAATATCAAAAAACATGGGAAAACATGTCCATAAAGAAGTTAATAAACCCTATTCATAATCAAAAACCCCTACTCTATCAAAAAAACCATAGAAGGAATCAAACATTGTTAAATTTCCAAAACAAGCAATACCTTAAACTAGGGTATTCAGCACTTTTTTCACATATAATCCAAAGACAACTATAGAAAGGAAAAAACCACCTACTTCGACGTGGTATGAAGAACACTCTCAGACAGTATCCCTTGAATTAGCCTAGAACATTGTAGATCTACAAAAAGGTCAAAAATGTTAAACCTTGAATAACTCCGGAGGGAATAGAAATCAAGAGGATAGATTCAAGAAGGAAGGACTTTGTGGTGGGATTCCAACGCACCCATGGAGATTGATTCCGAAAATGGATGACTGATTAGTGGCTCATAGAATAATCATCCCTCTTGGTTGCTCCTAGACAAACCAATGCTAGAAGGAGACAAATATGGATATTAGATGTGACCCTAGTCCATTTAATCAAATAAAAGAAAAAATTACATGGTGTGTTCATTTAATGTACACTTCATGTACATGCCTCAATCGGCCCCTACTTTAGGCGGTCTCTAGGTCACCCTACATGGACATGTCTTGGCCATTACACAGCCAGCACATGGATACCTGTGGAAACCTGTTACACAGCATGTACTTTCATGTACACGACGTGTAGTTCTAAAATTTCTAAAACCTCCCTTTTTCACATAAAAAAAAATCTGAAAACAGGATCCATAGCTAAAAAGAAGATCCAAGTTGTTACAAACTCCCCCCCCACCCCAAAGAAATTTGTCCCCAAATTTCCCTAATAGGGTGGCCAAGAAGAATCCTCAACAACTCTAGCCACTACGATCACACATCGGTCTCTCTCTCTCAAGTATCATCCTATACTTGGTCCTGCTACCATAACACTCATACCAGAGGAACAGACTAGACATGGAGAAACTTCAGGCTTCGATCAATAATCTAGATAGGATTATCCTCGAATGATGTCTTCACCTCCAACTCAACCTCCTCAGGTTGAAAAACGCGAGATGAGTCTGATAAGTAACATCATAGCTGACAAATGTGGAAGACTTTGTGCATATCCCGGTACCTCTGAGGTAACTGCAATCAATAGGAAACTAGCTTGAATCTATACAAAATCTCAAATGGCCCAACATATCTCATTGAAGGATTTACATGTCTCTTAATACTCATATGTCCTAACCTTGGTGTGACATGTAGGAAAACCTGATCTCCAACCTCGAACTCCAGAGGTCGTCTCCATCTATCAGCATAAGTCTTCTTCCATGAATATGCAGTATTCATCCTCTTCAAAATCAACTCCACCTTCTTCGTAGTCTCCTAGACAAGTCGATGTCCCAGTATAGTTGCCTCTCCTACCTTCATCCAACATAGGGGTGATTTTCATGGCCTACCGTATAAATCCTCATAACATTCCATCTGAATATTTTCTTGAAAACTATTATTGTAGGAAAACTCCACTAGAGGTATGTGCTTCTCCCAAGAACCTCTAAAATCCAGTATACATGCTTGTAGCATGTCCTACAAAACTAGAATCATGTGTTCATATTGGCCATATGTCTGGGTATGGTGATATGTACTCAAAAATACCTATGTACCCAAATCCCTCTATAGTCCATGCCTGACCCGAGAAGTAAAACAGGCATCCCTGTCTGAAATGATTGAGTGTAGAACCCCATGTAAATGTACAATCTCTTGGTTGTAGAACCTTCCCATCTCATCAACAATGATAGTCTCCTTGATCAGTAAGAAGTGTTAAACCTTCATGACTCTACCAATGACAACCCAAACTAAATCATTATATCTAGGGGGCCTCGGTAAACCTGTCAAGAAATCCATCACAACATCATTACACTTCTACTCGGGAATGGGTAACTTCTGAAAAATCCCTAATGGTTGTTAATGCACCACCATTACCTGCTGACAGGTGGAACACCTCATAATAAATCTAGCAGCATCTCTCTTCATACATGGCCACCAATACAGATGGTGTAGATCGTGATACATCTTGGTGACACCATGATGAACTGCCCAAACTAAGGATTGAAAATCCCACATTATCTCCTTACATATATCTCCTGACACTCATATGCTCCTATGAAAATGCAAGATCTTATCCTCTCCTATCGTCCATCCAGGAATATGGTCCTCTCCTGACACACCCTTCCATAGAACTAGGCCTTCATAATCTGATAGCTTCCTCATTTGTACCTGATCCAGTAGAGTAGAGGTAACAGCTACAGAAGAAATGAACGTCTGCCCCTGTCTATCATGAACCTCCAAATGCATCTCAAAAAATAGATCCATAGGCTTCTACTCACTGCTAGCTTCCTGAACTACCTTTATTTGAGTCCTCATTCTCAACACATCAGCCATTATGTTTCCTTTCCTTGGTGTGTAGGAAGCTCATCATAAAAGGACTGAAGGTACCCAACCCACCTTCACTATCTCAAATTCAGGTCATGCAGGGTAAAGATATGCTTGAGACTTTTGTGGTCAGTGTACACCACAAAATTCTCTTCTATAAGGTAATGTCTCCAATAGCGAAAATCATGAAAAACTGTAGCCAACTTGAGATCATGCGTCAGGTAATTCCCCTCATGTGGCCTTAATTGCTGAGACCCGTACACAACAACTTATTCCCCAAGTATAAGCATTGATCCCATACCAATACCTGATTCATCACAGTAGATGTTTTATCTCTTTCTTGGATCTGGAAAAACTAGTACCGGTGATGAATTCAACCTCTCTTTTACCTCCTGAAAGGCTAAATCATAGGAATATATCCATAGGTACCTCACACTCTTCTTAGTCTGGCCCGTTAGTGGCGTTGTTAAGTGTGAAAAGTCCTATACAAAATGTCTATAGTAACCATCTAGCCCTAGAAAACATTGTACCTAAAAGACGTTCTTCATATGATCATAGGAAACTACTTCTCTCAATTTCTCTGGGTCTATTGATACTCCTGTCTCTAAGATAACTTGACCCAAGAAGTGAATCTGGTCTATAAAACTATGGTATTTTGAGAGCTTAGCATATAAATGATACTCTCTCAGTGTACTCAAAACGATCTCAAGATGGGTGACATGGTCATGTCAAGTGTGAGAACACACCAAGATATCGTCCACAAAGACTACAACAAAAGAATCCAAGTAAGGATGGAACACTTGGTTCATGAGTTCCATGAAAATTGTTGGCTTGTTCATGAGATTGAATGACATAACCACATACTCTTATAGACCATACCTACTCTGAAAGGATGTAAGAGGTATATCTGGTGGTCTAATGCGAAAATGATGATAACCAGAACTCAATTCAATCTTCGATAACACCCAGGCTCCTCGAAGATAATCAAAGATACCATCCATCCTTGGAAAGGTATATCGATTCTTGACTGTCAACTAGACCAGCTTCCGATAATCCAAAAAATTATGAGGGTATCATCCACCTTCTTCGCAAATAGGATAGGAGAACACGAAGGATTGAACACTTGGTTCATGAGTTCCATAAAAATTGCTGGCTTGTTCATGATATTGAATGACATAACCACATACTCTTATAGACCATACCTACTCCGAAAGGATGTAAGAGGTATATCTGGTGGTCTAATGTGCAAATGATGATAACTAGATCTCAATTCAATCTTCGATAACACCCAGGCTCCTCGAAGATAATCAAAGAGACAATCCATCCTTGGAAAGGTATATCGATTCTTGACCGTCAACTAGATCATCTTCCGATAATCCAAAAAATTATGAGGGTATCATCCACCTTCTTCGCAAATAGGATAGGAGAACACGAAGGATAAGTACTAGATCGGATGAAACCCTTTTCCTATAACTCCTATAACTGTTTCTTGAGATCCTAAAACTCTGGTGTAGCCATTCTATAAGGGTAATGGACATCGGTGCTACCCCTATCACATAATCAATAGAAAATTCTACCTATCTCTCCAGCAGTAAACCTAAAAATTCATCTATAAATACATCCCTGAAATGATCCATCACTAGAAGAAGGTCCATAAGTGAATTTTTCAAGTCATCCAGATATAAACTAGCAATTGTTTTTGTAACTCCTCCCAACCCATGATGCTTGGGTCCCCCTCTTCTCACCTGGACATCCCATTCACCCTTGTATAGAAATAATATTCCCTCGGGTGATGTGAAACTCTCCCTAGGGAGATAGTAATCGACAACAGCCTGTAAGGGAACTAACCATTCTATTCTGAGAATGACTTCATATCCCTACATCTCTAAGACATAAAGTTCCCATAACAAGTGAGACCCACCAACCTCAAGAGGTAACTCCTTACACTGATGTACACTAGCCATTCAAATCCCCAACAGTGTGTCAAGCGTCATGATATCCGTATATGTAAAGATAAAGATCCCAAGAATCATCAAAACAGGAACATATATAAATATATAGAAATCCCCTATATTTAAAAGAGCAGAAGCTAAAACTGAGGTAACCAAAATCACACCTTGGACCATAGTGGGTCTAAGATTTTTCTTCTACTTGGTATGCTCCCATGGAAAAGTATGACCTATGCTACAGCCCTATGAATCTGTCTATGATCCCTAATCTGATCCACCGTGTGGCTATCGAAAACCCTGTGTCTGACCATGATGTCCATGACCATCACCTCTTCTTGAACAGACTGAAGAACTCTAGCCCTTAGTTTGATGTGAGACTGGTGGTCCTGCTCCAGTACGAGGAGTCGAAACAGAACCCCTATCACCATCTACTAGTGAGGAAAACTGAGAGCAATGATGAATATTACCCATCTTGCCACAAGATCAGAACTCAACTAGGTATCTTGAGAAATGTGGCCTCGTATGATCGCTCTTCCTGCACTGGTATCATACCACCTGGCTGCCTGAAAGAGTATCTCACCTACTCGGATCTCCCCACATAGACTCCCTACGATGCTTCATGTTGTCAGTCAAAAGTGTACCAACTCTAGATGCTGAACCGCACTGGACCACAGATCCAAAATCCCTCAGGTTTCACTCTATGATTAGTGTCTGGTAGACTATACATGTTATGAAATTTAACCTGAAGATGTTCACCTGAGATCGGATGTCATGCCTGAGACCATCCTCAAACTTTCTCACCAGAAATAACTCATCACCCCCAGAATGGTTGTGAAGTAGTATAGCTTTGTAAAGCGAGAAAAATACTACATTATTGAGAGAGTACCATACTCTAAACTTATAAACTCTTGGGCTCGATCATACCTCAAAGTCTCTGGGTATAATTATTCATAAAAGGTACGCTGAAACTCATCCCAAGCCAAAACTAACTGGCATCCCACCTATAGTATCACATCCCTCCATCTCTTGGAAGAATCACATAGTATGTATGTAGAGAGCTTAACCCTACTCTATGGAGGTGTCTTGAGATGATCAAAGAGATTTAATTGATTCTAACCATGACTCTACAGCCTGTGTTCATCCATCCCCTGAGAAAGTGGGAGGATCTTGCTGCTAAAAAATATATGTCAATTCTGCCATAGACGGGGTAGGATGTGGTGATCCCTAGAAGGTCTGCATCATCCTCATGAATCCTTCTCAGAAATTTGCATCAACATCTATGTTAAGTACTACAACTGGTGCCAAGACAGTCATGATGGGAGGGTCTATTGGTAGTCCCTGATCTATCATTTCTATTGTCTGATCGTTGCCTTGTATCTGTCATACAACTGGAGGATGTCTCGGTGGAATTACTTTGCATGGTCAAGAACAAACCTTAGTTCAATATTATAAAGGACTTAAACATATAATTTCAATAAAGGAATGGGATAAAGAAAGTATTCATTTTTTTCTAAACATAGATGCACAACATGTATGGCCCATAAACGGTGTGTTCCCTTAAGCCTTTACATGCGCGTGTTCTTCTTCCATCATTGGTCGTGTAACACCCCTACACATGGCATGTTCTTCCTGAGACACGGCATGACCTTGAATTATTTCCCCCCTACCGAAGTTCCTCTACACGGCTAAACCACACGGTTCTCTCCTAGGTAACACTACATGAAGTGTTCACCTTACACACAGCGTGTACCACTAAAGTTTCATCCATCCACGTCGTTGGTCACACTGTTGGATACACAGTCCATACAACATGGCGTGTTTATTCCAGAAATGGTGTATATTATAAGGATTTCACTGACCCGTGTTGTTAGTCACACGGCCTGATACATGGTCTCTATAACACGGTGTGTACTACCAGTACACAGCATGTTCCACCAAACAAATCCCAGCCCCATGACTTTTCCCACATAGTCGTCCACAGGGTCAAGGAATATACAATATGTATATATAGTACATGATGTGTACTTAAGAAATACATTTCTTTCCTGAACAAAAGGATACATGGCATGTATTCGTCATCACACACCATGTATTTTGTGTTTTTTTAGACAGTAATCCTTAGAAACTACTCCAGAACCCCATAAAACACTGAAAAAAACATTAAAGTGCCAAATTTCCATCGGTGGGGGCCCATACTCCCCATGAATCAAAGAATGTCATCATATTGGTGTCATATCATAGAAGAATTCAGTTAAATTTTAGTATGATCCACCAAATTCTGATCCAAGAGGTCCCATAACATATTATGGACCAAAATTTTGCGTCCATGTAAATGAAACATTACACAATCCAATAGCCTATCAAATAGCCGGTTTTCTATCAAGGAATCTATCACAACAACATGCATATCTAGCACAATATCTATGATAACAAAATGCAATCAGTAATGTACCCTAAATGGAAATAACAATAATGCATGACATGTGGTCTCTAGAAGATGCCTATATGATGAACAAGATGGTATACCCTCATTTCATTGGGTTTCAATAGAAATAGTACCACAATAATATCAAAAATAACAGCACAAAACATGTGAATCACCAAACAGTGAAATCAAATCAACTGTAATAATTGGAAAACTATAAAAATTGAAATATTTAAGGCATATTGGATGTTCCTTTTACATGGGTTAACTAATCCTAGGAAAATATTATTTCCAACTACATATTCTTTAATATCCTTGTCTGTAGTCTCTAAACAGTATGTCAAATAAGAAAAGAATCCCTTTTATACCACTTTGTAATTTCATGGTTCTAGGTGTCACCCAAAGGTTCCCCATACTCGGTTGGTCACACGGCCTCTAACACATTTCCCTAAATGCAAGAGGCTTCCGACTAGAAGTGAGGGCCTTGGGTGTGATAATGGAAAAAATATGCCCTCATTGGAAGAGTAACATAGTGGAAGAAAGAGATAATAGTAGTGAATGCAGTAATACCATACAAAACATAAATAGTGGAAGATTGATAATATATACAACAGCAACAGATATATATATAAATAAATGACTTATGTCCCATGTGTTTAGGAAAACAGTCAAACAATTCACAATTATGGAATAAAAAACAGAAACCAATTTACTTTAATTAAATAAAATTCAATATAATTTCAATCCTCGGCTAGGTCCCATGCTCCCCAGCTCTATAGAAATCAATTACCTGGAGTAAAAGGGTGTTTTCCCATATCTATACCTGCAACTATATAATCTCTTTGGCCCCAAAACCATGACCCAAACTGGGTGTGAGATGAATCCAAGTAGTAAACCACAACAATATATGTGCCTAACTATCAGTGAATATATATAGTAGGGAATAGGAAAAATGGAGTAATAAATAATGAAGTACTCAAAAGTAAACAATCCTACAGTTTCAACTACATTCATTTACATTCGAATTATTCAACCAATCATCCACAAGAAACCCTCTAGGAAAGTTAACATAGTCTAGCCTATTTCATTCAACTTACCATTAATTTAATAATGAATTAAATAACCTATGGGAAAGCTCACACAGTCTAACCCCTTGGTCTCACAAAGATAAAGACTCTTTGAGGAAGAACTCATCATCAATTCCTCTTGTAGTCTTTTAACTACATACTATAGACTCTTTGAAGAAGCATGCAATGTCCATTCCACTTGTGGTCTCGTAATGGTACTATATACACTCTGATGGATCACTCAACATCCATCCCCCTATTGTCTCACAATGTGATAAGTATAACAGACACTCTGGGGAAGCCCTTAATGTCAATTCCCCCTATGGTCTAAGTACACCAGGTTCCCACAGCCCCATGTAATACATTCCTGTACAAACGATATCTAGTAGCCAAAGTAATCTCAAATACTATAAGGCTAAGCAGCTACAATGCATAACAAGTTCATCTCATATAATATCAACTCCATCCTAATAGAACTAGGCATGGAAAACAAAATAGCCTAATAGGTAGTTCTAGACCCAATGGCCAATATCAAACTAACATGTGAAAACACATCCATTAGAAAGGTAATAGACCCTATTCATAATCAAAAAACCTTACTATAGCAAAAAAAACATAGTAGGCCTCAATCATAGTTAAATTTCCAAAACAAAAAATACCCTAAACAAGGGTATTTGTCACATTTCTCACATATAATCCGAAGATAACAACAAAAAGGAACAAACCACTGACCTCGATGTAGTATGAAGAACACTCCCAGATGTCGGCCCTTGAATCGTCCTATAACATCGTAGATCTACAAAAGGTCAAAAAAAGTTTAACCTTGAATAACTAGGGAGAGAAGAGAGATTAGGAGGGCAGATTCAAGAAGAAGGAAGGACTCACCGGTGGTATTCCAATTCACCCACTGGAGTTCAATTCAGAGAACGGATGATTGATCGGTGGCTTGGAGAAGAATCGCTGCTCTCCGTCGCTCCTAGAAAAACCAATGCCAGAAGAAGAGAATAATGCGATTATATGTGACCTAGTTCCATTTAATAAAATGAAAGAAAAATTACATGGAATTTTCATTTAATGTGCACGTCATGTACATGCCTCAACTAGCCCCCACTTCAGGAGGTCTCCAGGTCACCCCACACGGCCATGTCTCGACCGTTACATGGCCAACACTAGGCTAACTGCGGCAACCTGGTACACGGTGTGTACTCTCAATTACACAGCGTGAACTTCTATAATTTCCAAAAACTCCCCTTTTTCAAAAAAAAAACACCCAAAAAAAAGATCTATACCTAACAAAAGATCTAGTTTCTTACACGCAAAACTCAGATCTCTGCTCGGCCTTCCCCCTCGACCGCGACTTGACAAGAAGACACCCTCGAAGAAGCCCTTGTGACGACGCTCCCTGAAAAAAAACCCTTTCCATCTTGAACTCCTCACCCATCCTCGACTCGAGACCCCTCTCCCATGATGCTTCTCTCATCCGCGACCCGCGACCCCCCATGAAGACCTATTATGCGGCCGGACTACCCCCCCCCCCCCACTTCTCATTTTCTCTCTTTTTTTGTTTATATTATTATTATCATATTTTAGTTATTTTAACTTATTATTAAAGATTATAATATATGTATAATATATTATAAGTTTAACTTTAATATTAAAATAGTTTTTATTAAACAAAATTCATAACATTAGTATGTTTATAAAAAATAATCTAAAAAAAATTATAATTTAAAACAGATAATTATAATATATTTCTTTAAATTATTTTTTTTCCTAATTCATAATTTATAAAAGTAATAGTTATCAAGATAATTTAATTATAAAACAAAAATTTATTAAGTAATAGTTTTACAAAAATAATTTATTCATACTTCATAATTATAATCTCATATATATATATATATATCATGTTTTAAAAATCAATATTTATAAAAACAAATTAATTACATTTGAATATTAATTATTTAGATAAAATTTTAATATTTATTATATATTAGATTCATAAATTTTAACTATCTTATTTCAATATTTTAATATATTTATAAATTAGGACAATTATAATACATTTTTGAAATATAGTGTCTTTAAAATTTAGGATTTATTCATCTTAAAATATTTTATTAAATAATATTTTCACAAAAGTTATTTATATTTTTAAATATTATTTTTAACAAAAAGATAAAATAAATTTGAAAAGTATATACAATATTTGTAATTTTTTTATAATAAAATTAATTAAAAACACTTAATTTTAATTATTATTTTAAAGAAAATTGTATTAAAAATGTTTAAATTATAAATAAATCCATTTATAAAATATTTTTATAATAATACTATATTTATAATTTTTTGGTTGTTACATTATTACCCCCTCAAAATAAATACATCCTCTCCATTCGTTTCATTGGAATAAAAAGAATTCTTAATTTCTGTCTTTAGAATTAAGAAGCACTAGGACTGTTAAACTTCTTAGACTCAATAACATCTAATCTCCAAATTTATCTGCATCGTTCCTCTAATACCAATTATAAGGACCCATCCTTAAGCATTACACAATAGAGGACCTTTTACCGATCTAGGTTCTAGAGAGTTAGATACAAGCATAAAATTTATCAGTGTTGCAAAAAAAATTAAACAAACAAAATTAAAATTCTCTTCCGCACGTGCAAAAATAATGAGATATAACTTTGGACTTCAAAGTGACCTATGAAAATAGTTTTAAACAAGGGGTAAGCATTGGATATGCCAAATATGGGGTTTTAAAACAAGACCATTAAGAAATAAATTTTCTTTAAAACATTTATTTAAACACATGAAATTAACATTTTTCATAACAATTCATCATCATTTTCTTGAGATGTTTTGAAATAGATTTTAGGATAAACTTATTATTAAAATTTCAAAATATAATTAGGAGTTTTAAATAGATTTAATTATAAAATTATGCACACTCTTGAACATAAATGCATGAAATTCCACTAAAAAGTTAAATAATGACCATAACTAATTATGTAAGACATTCCAGGTGTGTGGAAACAGTTTTTCACATAAAATATGACTTGTTTGGATTTTCACAAAAAAACAACATCAAAATACAAGTATACAAACCATTAAATGATTGATAGGTTTTTAAATTTTTTTTATGCATAGGAAATGAACAATAAACCTTTTAATAAATGATATACATAAGTATAAAACATTATTCCATGTGCGCTTCAAAAATTTAGAACTGATTAATACATGTTCATAAGAAAATGATCATTAACCATGCTTACTCTACTAGTTGAATAGTCACATGAACTTTAACATAATAGAATAATTATGAGGAAATTCCTCATGCGGTACTATCAAAAAAATTCTTTCAAGGCCTCGTACTAAGACCATACATAATCATTATATCAAGGCCTGATGACAAGACCTAGTTTGTCTCATTAGACCAACCAATGTATTGAGAGTATATAGCGGGCCTCACCCGTCACATAATAAGTCCTATGAATTCCTCATATGTAAAATATAAATATTCCTTTAAATAAAAGTGTCCCATACCACTTTGATTTATTTAAATCTTATCATAGATAAATTAAATTCATTAAACAATCCAAAGTGTCCCATACCACCTTGAAAAGTTTAGTTCTTAATCCATGTATTATCATAAAATGATTCATCTCATACTTAAATTAGATGTCTTTATTTTCATGTTATAAATATAATGAATAGTGAATAAAATAAACATTTAATCAATAATACATATATAGTTTTGTCTTCTCAAAATAATCTTTTACAATAAATAAATATGTTTCACACATAAAATTATAAATAAAACATTAAAATTCTTGAAGAAATCCATGTTCTTGATAATCATGGAAAATTTTTATAGAAACCATGAGTTTATTATGAATAAAATATGTGTTAATGTTACACTTGATGCATGACCATGGCTGCATGCAGATGTGACATCCTTAAATTTAATATACCACGACAACATGTTATGCGTATTTTTTAAAAACATGGTAATATAAGCGGTAAACTTGAACATTTTATCCTTATTTATACATAAAATATATATGTATAAATATTTGTATAAATATTTCTGGAAGAAATTTATTTAGTAAAATCAAACTCTTAGGTTTTTAATTCTATAAAAAACATCAAGTAGATAGTAACATTTGTGTCTGTCTACATATTCATGAATTATTATATTTGTATAAAACTATCATAGATTGTAAATTGTTTATACTTAGAAACCATAATCCATGGAAAATACAATTAAATTCAAACCCCTATCATATATATATATATGAGAAAACAACACTTCATACTTATATAAAAACATGTGACCTTGATTTCATCATTGCGGATTAAATTCACGTTAATGCTTCGAAAAATGAAAATATCCATTTTCAGAGTTAATATGAAATAAAATTTAAATAATAGAATTATATATATATATAAGTGGAATACTGGATTAGAAAACATACATGGAGTTAGTGATCATTAATAAATAATTAGGGGTTTCATGATACAACCCATTATATTAAATTTCACAAAAATATAAACATTTCTGCATAAAAAATATTAACCCTTGCTTTGAAGATAATACATGTGTATACGTATATATATACGAATTTCTCTTGAAAATATCTAGTGAGTTTTGATATCACAAAAACTCATGTCACTTGGCCTTTTCATAAACACCTGTATACTCAATATTTTATTCATTAATTCATGAAATGCATTTTTGAATAAAGTACTAACTAGTATTATTTTTAAAATACAAAAAAATACTACTGTATCATTTAATTTATTATATGAATGAATTAATGTCATGATGCTTAAATCCTTCACATAAAAATAGTAAACTATTTTTCACTTAAAATAATGCATATATAATTTTAAAATAATCACAATCATGAGTCAATTATGTATCGCAACAAAATCATCACCGTATCATTTTAAAAATATTAACATTCATCTTTGCACGTGCACACACCCAAATATATATATTGATATATTCAAATATATATATTTATATAAATATATATTTATATCAAAGTATAAGAACTCTCACACATAGAATAAGGGGTTTATATCAAATCCATCATGATGTAATTTTATATAAAGAAACAATAAATGAATAAATGTTTTTTTCTTAGATAAAAAATAAAATTGAATCACATATAAAATATATTTAAACTTCAACATGATGAACATGGAATTAATTTATACATGCATAATATTTTTAAATAAGATGAAGACCCTATTCATAAACATAATATAAAGAAATTACATCTCCTTATAATTAGAAGATAAACATAACAATTGGACCTTGAAAATATAGTTTTAATATAATATGGAAATAACAACACATAAATTTAAAAAAAATTAAGAGACAAAAATGTAATCAATCATTTGCACCAGAATTATAATGAAATTAAATTCAAACACAGTTTTAATAAAATCATAACCCATAAATACAACCCCTTCCAACCTTGAAAATATGATTATCCCATACTAATTAATAGTAATAAAAAAGAAATTTCTAATTTGAAAATAAAAGGTCACAGTTATAAAATAAATTTAATATAACCCTTGCTAAGGTTTAACTTAGTATAGAACAAAATTATAAGAAGAAGAATTTTTAAGGGGAAACTAAACCCTTTTCACCAAAAAATAAAACATATTTTAAATAAAGGATATCCCTTGCACAAAACTATAAAATTAAATACAAAATTTTGGAATGAATAAAAAAATAACCCTTACATAATAAGTTATACCATAAAAACACTAAATTCGTTACTTGAGTTTTGGAAGGTATATAAGACTCGACTTCAGACCCCCAACCCTTCCTATCAATACTACAGAATGGTTGTCCTATTTGAAATTAAAAAATTATATATGCTTTTATATCCAAAACAAACTACTATTTAAACATAGAAACAAGCTTTCCAAGCAAGCTAGATATTGAATAGGAAGACAAAAAAAGATTTCATATAAATTTATCCATTGGATTGAACTGACAGCAAACAACAACAAGACAAATTTTATATACAAACAATCTCGAAATCAGATCCATCAAAATTAGATGTTAACAAATACAAAAATATAAAATTTTAATATTTAATGATAGATTCAATCAAGTAGTAAAAAATTGACAGGAATGATATAAAATAACCAGATAACCACTTGTAGATAAAGAATCAGACCACAGTACCGTGAAAAAGAATAGTAGATAACGATTTCCATAAAAAACACACATTCAAAACAAAACAACCCACAAGAAAATGGTTACAATGATATTTGACACCAAAAATATAAAAATCACATGCCTAACTGATAGGTGGAAGAAGATTCAGGACCCTCATATCTCAATTTTCATATTTGATTTCAAAACCATAACCATGAAACTTGGATCTCCTCTTATCCTGCACCCTTGACCACAACTCAAAACGAACATAACACCCTCGAAAAATCCCTCACGACGGGGCTCCCCAGAAAAAACCCCTTTCCATCTTGAAATCCTCGCCCGACCTCAACTCGAGACCCCTCTCTCTAGCTTCTACTCTCATTTGTGAACTGCAATCCCCTGTGAAAACCTACTATGCGACCGAACTCCCCCCCCCCCCCCCACACAAATCTCATTTACTCTTTTTTTGGTTTTATTATTAATATCGTATTATTGTTATTTTAACTTATTATTAAATATTATAATATATCTATAAATATTATAAGTTTAAAATTAATATTAAAATAGTTATTATTACACAAAATTTATAACATTAATAAGTGTATAAAAATTAATCTCATCTAATTTTATAATTTAAAACTAATAATTATAATATATTTAGTTAAACTATTTTTTTCATAATTCATAATTTATGAAAGTAATACTCATAAAAATAATTTAATTAAAAAATCATTATAAAGTAATAGTTTTACAAAATTAATTTATTCATACTTTATAATTATAATCACACACATATATATATATATATCATATTTTCAAAACCAGGATTTATAAAAAACAAATTAATTACATTTCTATATAAATTATTTACAAAAAAAATTAATAATTATTATTAATTAAATTCACAAATTTTAACTAGATTATTTTAGTATTTTAATATATTTATAAATCAAGACAATTATTGGATATTTATAAAATATAGTGTTTTTAAAATTTAGGATTTATTCATCTTAAAATATTTTATTAAATAATCTTTTGAAAAAATTTATAGTTATTTTTAAATTTTATTTTTAAAAAATCTATAAAATAAATTTAAAATCTGTATATAATATTTATAATTTTATTGTAATAAAATTAATTAAAATAATTGATTTTAATTATTATTTTAATGAAAATTTTATTTAAAATGATTAAATTATAAATAAATCCATTTAATAAAATATTTTCATGATAAAACTAGGATTAGAATTTCTGGGAGGTTACATTGTTACCCCCTCAAAAGAATTGCATCATCGCCATTCGTTTCTTCCGACTAAAAAAAATCTAAATTTCCCTCTTCAGAATTAAGAAACACTAGGACCTCTAAACTTCTTAGATTCAACAGCATCTAATCTCCAAAGTTATCGGGATCGTTCCTCTGATACCAATTATAAGGACCCAGTATTAAGCATTGCACAATAGATGACATTTTACTCATCTAGGTTTTGGAGAGTTATATACAAGCTTATAATTTATCAGAGTTGCAAAAAAAAATAAACAAACAAAATCCAACTTTGCTTCCACACATGCAAAAATGATGAAATCCAACATTGGACTTCAAAGTGACCTGTGAAAATAAATTTTTAACAATGGGTGAGTGTTGGATAGGACCAATATGGGGTTTTAAAATAGAACCATTAAGAAATAAATTTTATTTAAAACATTTCTTTAAAACACATGAAATTAACATTTCTCGTAACATGTCTTCATTATTTTTTTAAGATATACTTAAAAAGCTTTTAAGAAAAACTTATTCTCAAAAATTCTAAACATAATTAAGAGTTTTAAATATATTTCATTATAAAATTATGTACACGCTTGAACATAAATGGATGAAATTACATTTATAAGTTTAATATTAACCATAACTAATTATTTATGACATTCTAGGTGTGCAGACACAGTTTTTCACATGAAATATTACATGTTTGTATTTGCACATAAAACAACATTAAAACACATGTATGGAAACCATGAAATTATAGATAAGTTCTTAACCTTTGTTTATGGATGGGAAACAAATAATATCCCTTATTAATAAATAATATACAGATGTATAAAACATTATTCCATGTCCACTTTAAAATGAATAACTGATTAATACATGTTCATAAGAAAATGATCCTTTACCATTTTTTTTAAAAGGTTGGGGTCAAAGCCTCATTTATTATTAAAGAAAACAAAATACCTTTTTAACTAGGTAGAGGGAGACCCATTACAAATCCCAAAGGCCCAGTGGGCATTTAACCCATTACATGACCCATAGGCCCTTTTTTGGCCCAAATCCCATTCTGTGAATAGTACTACTACAGTACCCACACTACTACAATAATGCACAGTACTAGTCGCTGCTACAGTACTCTATCGCTGCTACAGTGACCTGCTACCGCTACAGTTCTCACCACCGCTACAGTTCTGCCACTTCTACAGTACGCTACAGTACTTCTACAGTGCCCTATGCCCAATGGGTTTTGAACCTCCATTTTTCATGTAGAATTAAGGGGTGTTTACCACTAAATAATCATTCTATCAAGGCCTCATTCCAAGACCTAGTTTATCTTTTGAGACCTATTGATGCATCAAGAGGCTATTGCAGGCCTCACCCATCACATAATAAGTCATATGCATTCCTCATGTGTCTAATAAAAATATTACATTAAATAAAATTTTCCCATTCCACTTTTATTTATTTAAATCTTCTCATAAATGAATTAAATTTATTAAATGATCCAAAGTGTCTCGTACAACCTTGAAAATTTTAATTCTTAATCCATGTATTATCATAAAAGAATTCATCTCATACATAAATTAATTGTCTTTATTTGAATGTTATCAATATAAAGAATAATGAAATAAATGCACATTTATTCAATAATATATATATAGTTTTGTCTTCTTAAAATAATATTTTTCAATAAATAAATATGTTTCGAACATACAATTATAAATAACACATTAAAATTCATAAAGAAATCCATGTTCTTTATAATATTGGAAATTTTATTTCAAACCATGAGTTTATTATGAATAAAAGATGTGTCGATGTTACACTTGACGCATGAACATGGATGTATGCAGATGTGACACCCTTAAGTTTAAGATTTCACAACGATATGTTATGCGCATTTTTTTAAACATGGTAATATAAGATATAAACATTAACATTTAATCCTTATTTATAAGTAAAATATATATGTATTCATATTTGTATACATCTTTGTGAAACAAAATCATTTAGTAAACTCAAACTCTTTAAGTTTTGAATTCTGTAATAATTCATCAAATAGATAGGAATATTTTTGTATGTATATATATGCATGAATCAATATATTTGTATAAAATTCTCATAGATTTTAAATATTTTATCCTTACAAACCATAAGCCAAGTAAATTAACATTTAATTCAAACCCTTTCCATATATATAATCAACATTTCATACTTATATAAATACATGTGAGCTTGATTTCATCATTGCGGAATAAATTCATGTTAAAACTTTAAAAAATAAAAATATCCATTTACAGAGTTAATATGAAATCAAACTTAAATCATAAAATTATATATATATATACATATATATAAGTGGAATATTGGTTTATAAAACATAGTTGGAATCAGTGATCCTTGATAAATAATTATAGGTTTGAGGATACAACCAGTTATATTAAAATTCACAAAATATAAACATTCCTGTATAAAAATGGTTAACCCTTGGTTTGAAGATAATACTTATGTATATGTGTATATATACGAATTTTACTTGAAAATATCTAGTGGGATTTGATATCACCAAAACTCATGTCACTTGGCCTTTGCGTAAACACCTGTATACTCAATATTTTATTCATTAATTCATGAAATGCATTTTTGAATAACGATATAACTAGTAGTATTTTAAAACTCAAAAAATACCAATGTCGAATTTAATTGATTCTATGAATGAATTAATGTCATTATATTTAAATCCTTCATATAGCAATACTAAATTGTTATTCTATTAGAATAATTCATATATAATTTAAAAATAATCTCAACCATGAGTCAATTATGTATCTTAATAAAATCATCATCGTATCATATTCAAAATAAACAATCATCTTCAAGTGCGCACACACACTAGTATATATATTGATATATTCACATATATATATTCATATACATATATATGTATATCAAAGTACAAGAAATATCATTCATAGAATAAAGGGTTTATATCAAATCCATCATGATATAATTTTATAAAAATAAACTATAAATTCATAAATGGTTTTTTCATAGATCGAAAATAATGTTAAATCACACATAAAAATATATAAACTTCAACCTGAAGAACATGGAATTAATTTATACATGAATATTATTTTTAATTAATACTAAGACCCTTTTCATATACATAATATAAATAAATTACGTTTCCTTATAATTAGAATATAAACAAAAGAATTAGGCCTTGAAAATATAGTTTTACTAAAATAAGACAATAACAACACATAAATTTAAAACAAAAATTAAGAGACAAAAATTTAATCAATCATTTTCACCGGAATTAGCATGAAACTAAAATAAAACACAATTTTTATAAAATCATAACCCATAAAAAAATCCCTTCCTCCCCAAAAATATTATTATACTATACTGATCAAGATTCATAAAAAATTAATAGCTAGTTTGAAAATCAAATATCAGAATTATAAAATAAATTTAATATAACCCTTGTAAAGGATTAACGTTGTATAGAACACAATTATAAGAAAATGAATTATTAAGGGGAAACAAACCCTTTTCACCATAAAACTAAAACATATTTTAAATATAGGATATCCCTAGAACAAAACTATAAATATAAATCCATAATTTTGGAGTGAATAAAAAAATAAACCTGACATAATAAGTTTAACCACAAAAAAATATTGAATCCCTTACTTGAGTTTTTTAGAGTACATAAGACTTAACTTTGGACCCCCAACCCTTCCTATCATGACTGTAGAATGGTTTACCCATTTGAAAGTTCAAAATGATATGTGATTTTATAGACAACACAAACTAAAATTTAAATAGAAGAAAATAGCGTTCTAAGAAAGCTAGAGGTTTAAGAAGACAAAAGAAATATTCACTTAAATTTATCCATTGGCTTGAATAGACAGCACACAAAAACAAGATAAATTTTATATTCTAAAAATCCTAAAAGTAAATTCATCTGAATTAAATGTTAACAGATAAAAAATATACAATTTTAATATTCAATGATAGATTCGATCATGCAGTAAAACATTTACTGGAATGATATAAAATAACCAGATAACCACTTTCAGATAAAGATTCGGACCACAGTACTGCGTCAAAGAAGAGAAGATAATGATTGCTATAAAAAACACACATTCAAGATAAAAAACACATGGGGAAAGGGTTAAAATGATATTAGACACATAAAACAAGGGAATCGCATGCCTACCTGATAGGTCGAAGAAGATACGGGACCTTCGGATCTAGATTTCCATATTCGATTCGAAAAAAGTAACCATGTAACTCAGATCTCCACTCGGCCTACCCCTTTTACTGCGACTCAATACGAACCTGACACCCTCAAAGAAGCCCTCACGATGATGCTCCCTCAACGAAACTCTTTTTGGGCTCAAACTCCTCACTCGACCTTGACTCGAGACCCATCTCCCTAGCTACTGCTCCCATCCGCAACCCATGATCCCAAGTTTTTTTTATGCATTTTTTTAAAAAAAATTACAAAAACGGTTAGGTTGAAGTTTTTTTTTCAAAATGCGCCTCAAAGGCGGCATCGTGGATGTCGCCTTTACATTATGGGTGAAAGGCGGCATCACGGATACCGTCATTCCACTGCCTGTGCAGATCGGTGATGTGACAAAGGCGGCACCGGCGGTGCCGCCTTGGCCTCCACGCCCTATAAAAGGGCAGCGCCCCCCACCCCTTCTCCTCACTTCCAAACACCCATTACCTCTCAATTTCTCTCCTTTGCGGCGGAGTTTTGCGGTTTGAAATTTTTGGAAGGATTTTAGAGGTATGGTTTTTAATTTAATGTTTTTTATTTTTTAGAATTTTTTTAGTTAAATATTTTTATAAATTTAATGTTTCTTATTTAGTTGAATTATTTATAGTTAAATATTTTAATTCTTTAGGAGTGTTTTTAGTTTTAAATTTTTTTTGTATATTAGATTGTTTAATGAGTTATATTTAGGAATTATAATTATCATTAATATAAATTAATTTAGGATTCTTTTAATGAAATTTTTGTAGCATAAAGTCTATGTTATCTAAGAAATGAATCCTTGTCTGGATACAAACAAGTGAATGTGGCTCTGGAATTGATGTACCTAGGGGTAAAACCTGAAAACACCGATTTGAGCTAGACTCGAACGGGAACTGGTGAATGAAAATGGACCTTGCTTCATTCTGGTTTGATACTCCCAGAGGGTATGCTTAAGATATGAATATTTATTTATAAAATACTAAAATATCTAAGAAAATAAATGATAAATTTATAATTTAGTAATGATTTAGATAGTTATTATTAGGAATTATTAATTAAAAATTAATTAATAAATAACAAAGATTTAAAAATAAAACTACAGTTCAAATGATTATCAATAACATGGAGTTAAAAAATAAAATGGAGTTAAAAAATAACATAGTTAAAAAAAAGTGAAAAAATATATAACATGGAGTCAAAATATAAATAACATGGAGTGAAAGTGAAAAAATAAATAACATGGAGTTAAAATATAAATAACATGTAGTTAAAATATAAATAACATGGAGTTAAAATATAAATAACATAGAGTTAAAATATAAATAACATGGAGTTAAAATATAAATAGCATTGAGTTAAAATATAAATAACATGGAGTAAAATTATAAATAACATGGAGTTAAAATATAAATAACATGGAGTTAATATATAAATAACATTGAGTTAAAATAAAAATTACATTGAGTTAAAATATAAATAACATAGAGTTAAAAAATAAATAACATAGAGTTAAAAAAATAATAGCATGTTTTGATCTTCTTTATTTTCTTGCAGTGAATTGAATATCAAAATTTCTAAAATCTTGTGTAACAACGGGTTTTCTGAAATTTTGATATCCAATTCACTGCAAGAAAAGTTAGAAGCTCGAAACATGCTATTATTTATTTGTTAACTATATGTTATTTATACTTTAACTCACTAATTAGAATGTGTAATAAGAAATATCCTAGTTTAGGATATAAGATATTTTAAATTTTAAGTATCATAAAGATTGTATAGTTTAGAAGTAATAGTTATTATTTGAACGTGAGGTAAAATCCAACTTATTTTTAATAAGTTGTTTAATTACATCTTCAAAGTATAAAATCCAACTTATATTGGTAACCATCATTCGGAATGTCACTTACATTATCAAAATCATGATCAGAAAACTTTTTTTACGTAGATCGGAATGTTTGCCTTTGTGTACTGCTATGGGGAGGTTATTAAAACTGATTAAGGAGTATCTTACAGTAAACAACCAATAATAGTGGTTAATACAACTGATTGTGTAACCCTAAGTGACCTTCAAGACAGAATTCATGGCTCCTTAAATCTAGGACCCGATCAAAATATCAAGTCAATGAGTTATAGACATTTGTAGTTCCCGTCAAAATTGTGGCATCTAGCTTGTCCATTGGTTGATGATGTGAAATGGATCCAAACAATTAATTTGTTTTCTCAACGGTCATATGGTACCATGATGGAGTTATATGTTGATGTTTCAACTGTACAACAACAACATTCAATTGTACAAAGATGTACACTTACAAGAGTCATTGAAGATAGTCTGCCCCATGAATTTCAGACTATTCCAAATGATGCAGAGGAAAACCTACTTGATCTCCCAGATATACATGTTAACCAAACATCTGATGAGGAGTTTTGTAATAATGAAACAGATGGTTATAGTAGGGTTGATGAGGAAGGAACAACAGAAGTTTCGAGAAATTCATTAGTTGTACAGCATGCTCGACCTACAATAAATCATCCACCGCTCTTTGCATCTTGGTCAGAAGCAATGACATGTGTGGCTGAATTTGAAGATAATATTCTCACACCGGCAACTGAGTTTCCCGGAATTATACGAGATAGGTTTAGTGAGATGGAAAAAACTTTATATGTTGGAAGGAATTTTCCAAGTAAAGATGCATTGAAAATAACGCTAAAAAGATTTCACATTGAGAGGCACTGTAGCTATGTAGTTTATGAATCAGACCGTAAAAAGTATGGAATACGATGTGAGAAGTATGGGGATGATTGTAGATTTCTATTGAGGGCGATTCCGGACATTGTACTTGGAGGTTGGAGAATATCAATAATTGAGGCAGCTCATACTTGTGTTCAGCCAAGCCTGACAGAAGATCTTACTTCATTGGATGCAGAATTTATGTCATCCTTTGTTGTTGAGATGATTAGAACATGTAAAGATGTTCCTATAGACCTTGTGCGAGATAGGATACAACCGACATTCGGTTATAATATATCCTATAATAAGGCATGGAAGGTAAAACAGAAGGAAATTGTGAAGGTCTATGGTGATTGGGATGACTCATACCAGGTGTTGCCGCAATTTCTATCCATACTGAGGCATCATAACCAAGTTTTCTTCCATATGGATAAAAACAAACATGTTTCTCACGATAACTGACTTGATCCATATCGTGTTCAATTTCATCAGTTGTTCTAGGCATTCCTTCCATGTATCTCCGCCTTTCGTTTCTACAAATAGTTTATTCAGATTGATGGAACATTTCCCTATGGAAAATACAAGGGTGTATTGTTGATTTCGGAAACCCAAGATGGAAACCATTCACCTCTTCCTCTTTCCTTTTCCATTGTAGAGAAAGAAAACTATGAATCATGGAGTTGGTTTTTGGCGTGTATCAACACCCATTTCCCTAACATTCGGGGTATTTATTTGATATCTGATTGGCATTGGGCTATTAATGAGAAAATCAATGCGAATCCTAATACATGTAGTTACCCAAATGAACATCATCGGTTCTGCATTAGACACATTTCTAAAAATTGCATAAAAAATCCCACAATGAACCGATGAAGAAGGAAATCACCAGACTTGGTACGCATTGTATTTTTTATTTTTTTATATATCAACGTAAAGCTAAATTCAAATTATGTGAAATATCATCTATTCTGTGTAGAATATTAGTCTGATCAATGACGTTTTGAATAACGTTTCGAACAAATCCATCTGGTTAATAAAGAAGTTTACGATTATATGATGTGAATTCCAAAAGAAAAATGGACATTGGCATTTGATGGGCAGAAGAGGTATGGACACATGAACACTAACATTGTAGAGTGCATCAATGGTATATTCAAAGGGATTCACAAGCTACCTATAACTTCCCTAGTTCAGGAGACATTATATCGTTGCGTGAAGTACTTTGTTGATAGACAAAAACTAGCATCGGATGGAATAAATCAGGGGCTAATGTATGGAAGACATTTTCAATGAGAGATTGAAAAGAATATTGAAGAAGATTCTGGTTATCAATTCTACCTATTTTGATGAGAAGACTCTCGATTTGAAGTTCAAGAGAAGTCAAATCCCACCACAAATAGCATTGGTGAAAAAATGGTGGTATTACTAGAAACGAGGCAATGTCAATGTGGGGACTTTCAGGCCTTACGGTTTCCATGCTCACACGTCATCGTAGTATGTGCCTCTGTTAACATATCATGGGAAGCATATGTTGATCCAGTGTACCGGATGAACATCATTGATAACTGTTATGTTGCACCATGGACACCTATTAGTGAGTTTCGTTATTTCCAAATGCCCAAAGGTCAACCAATAGTGGTAAATGATATGAATCGGTTGCGTCCCCATGGGAGACCGAAGGCCAGCATGATGCGAAATGAGATGGATTGGCCTCAAGAACAAAGAAAGAGTTTGATATGCACCTTATGTCATCAAGAAGGTCATAATCGGAAATGATTCCCAAACATTATTGGGTTGAGTTCACACTCTAAGCCACAATGATGTATTGTCGTTATTGGGAGATTCTCATATTGTAAATTTTATGTTTTTATCTCTTTCTTTTACCTCATTTTTCTAACCCCCAAAACTGAAAATCAGAACAGTAAACCCAGAATCATATTTTCTATACCGTAATCCTAACAATCTAAACCATAATACTGAAAATCTTTTCTCAAATCATTAACCTAAACCGTAAAATGTTAAAAGAAATCCAAAAGTCGAGATCCAAAAGGAAAAATGTGAAACCCTAATCTTTAAATCCTAAAATTGAAAACATGAATCTTAAACCCATGCATAATGTTCTAGGGAATAGAGGAGCACCCTAGAAATTTAACCCTCCTACATTGTTAATGAAGTCATAGTGAAAAATGAATCTTGATCTAGTAATAGAATAACACCCCAAAAAGTGAACTCCCTTACAATATCAAAATATAAGCTCTAGTACTACACCTTCCACCTGTATACCCAAGGATCACATTTGAGATATACATAAAATCATTTTTAAAGGGCATTATAACATTCAAAAATAACAAAAAACCATTTCTTTAAATAAAAACATTCTTTGAAAACTAGTTCACACTTCATTTAATAATTCTTTAAAAACACCCTTCTATCTACCAAAATTAGGGGAAACCAAATTTTATAAAAAACCCTTTTCATAAAATAAAAAAAAATCATGCCAATTATTTTATAAAAAAATTTATAAAAAAGTGAAATCATGATTCATCCAACATTAATTAGAGATAGAACCATTTATAGGTCATGAATGATCCATAATGTGAATCCTTGATAAAACTTCATTTGTTTATATGCAGATGACTAACACCATACTACTCAGTCAGCAGGCTACCCATTGTTCACAGGTTGTGATAGAGGGTGGTCCAGATCGATTGATCAGGGTGCGTCGAGTGCACTATTTTCATCACACAGAGCCTCCTCCTGCCATTATACAATACTTGTGTCGTGCTGGATTCTATGGTATTGCAGTATCAAATTTTACATTTTTAGACCACCACCTGCTAGCTTCACTCGTGGAGAGGTGGAGACCATATACACACACATTCAACCTTCCTGAGGGAGATATGACCATCACCCTCCAGGATGTGGTTGTGCTTCTTGGTCTTCCTATCCAGGGGACACCCGTTATTGGATCCACTCGGGCATCTTGGCCTGAACATGCTCAACGCTTGTTAGGCATTGACATTTTGTTCGATCATAGTGCTACTGATGGAGCATCGATATCAATTCCTTGGATAGAGTCACAGATTCCACTTTTAGCTGATGATGCTGACGAGAAGATGGTGATGTGTTATGCATGTGCATATATATTACGACTTATTGGAGGGACCATGTGTACGAATCATTCAAGGATGCACGTGCACATTATGTATCTACCCCTACTAGAGGATTTTGATCGGGCAGGGATGTACAGTTGGGGATCCGCCTACTTGGCATACACATACAGAGCATTATGCATGATATCTGACAGGAGGTGCACAGGTCTCTGGGGATGCGTCATCCTTATTCAGATGTGGGCATGGGAGCACATCCCCACATTCTGCCATGATCTTGCTAGTCCACCGGCTGAGATGGCGGTGCTTCATGACGCTCCGCATGGACGCTGGTATGATCACTCATTTCTATCTGTTTTTGATGCTACTACAAGTTATTGACTTTGATTTCTCATTATTTATCACTATCAATGTTTTATTTTATAGGTGGTGTCAGCGACACAATTTCAATGCGGTTCCGAGACATGATTTGACCGTATATCGGCTCGAGTTGGACTTTCTCTTACCCCGTCAGGTATGTATATACAATCTATAACTGTCTGAAAAATTTAATAATAACTTCATTTTTTTAGTTAACAGTTTTTCTAACAAGGTTAATATGTTATTTCAGATTTTATGGGTTCCATACTAGTCTGTTATGGACTAGTTGCCTCCATACAACACAGTTGGTCTTGACAATGTTACGGATGTAGTTCCACTCATTCACTTTCATATTGTTGAGTGGCACCAGTCTGACAGAGTCATGTGCCAGTTTCTCTTCACTCAGTGGATTCCATTACCGTCGAGGCAGACAGATCAGCTTCATGGGATGAAGCTGATAGGGAGGCAGGATGACGACTAGCATCAAGTACATGCGGTATTTCTCAACTGTTAGAACAGGCGCACAGAGTTTCATATCCAGGGAGTTCCTACGACGCAATTCTCTCTTTCAGCACAGCACAAGTATGATCCATGGTATAGACTAATGTCTATACTGTATCTTACCCAAGATGGCATAGAGATGCATATGATTGTAAGTCAATTAAATTATATTACTATGTTTATTGAGTTATTTTCTAATTCATTTTTAATCTGTTTACAAGAGAGTCACACAGACAGACTTCTTCATATGAGTGATGAGGTTGAGGATGGAGTCTTCATCCAGGAATTCATTCATGCTCATGCATTGGAGCTGAGCTCATCTGTCCATGTGTTTGGTGGGAGCCTCTTCGAGCTTCCGGCAAGGAGACAGCAGGTTCCTTCCATGGAGGAAGATCCTGCAGTAGCTATTGGTGCTGAGGAGGCACGACCACGGCGACATAGACAACGTCGTCCTGTACGTTAGGCCTCACCTGTTCCACAGGCAGAGGTCATCCCTCTAGTAGTCCAGTCTGAGCCGATGCAGGATCTGCCTTAGCCGTCATGGGATCCATCCTTTTTGACAGCATATCATCAGTTTTCTCTATCATGGGGTCCATATGGAGTGCATCCTTTGGGTCTAGAGTCATCGCAACCTTGGGGTCCAGACCCATCATAGAGTTGGGGTATAACACCACCATATGATTTGTTCCCCACTGCGATGATGTCGGGTTCTTCTACCATCGAGGTGGGAGAAAGATCAGGAGGGTCGTACGAGGTGGAGTTGCCATTTTTTCCCATTGGAACTGAGATGGAGGATATGATAGTCGATGTTCCAGCGCCCGAGTACCAGCCCTCTCCAAGTCATCAGACTCCCCAGAGATCTCGCCACGGATGTCCTATTATTAGACCACCATGTGGGACAGGATCTCCTCACCATAGACATAGACATTTATTGTTTATGCTCATTTATATATTTTATGTATATGTAAATGAAAAATTATTTTTTATGAAATGATTTTTGTTAGACCACCATGTGGGATAGGATCTCCTTGTCGTAGACATATATAGTTATTGTTTATGTTCATTTATATGTTTTATGTCTATGGAAATGAAAAATAATTTATAAGCTTTCAAAACCGCCTACTTGAAACTTAGAAATGTTTCAAGTATGTGACTTTGAAATACTACAAAATTTAAAACATAAGACCAATCTAAACGAAACTTTAAACATTCATTAAACGTATAAGAAATTGTTGAAAACACAAATAATTTCAAAGAAATTTTTCATGAAAAATTATTTATAAGATTTCAAAACTGCCTACTTGAAACTTAGAAATGTTTCAAGTACGTGACTTTGAAATACTATAAAATATAAAACATAAGACCAATCTAAACGAAACATTAAACATTTATTAAATATATAGGAGTCAACCCCGCATCAATAGGATGCACGGTGTCACTAGTATCAGATACATCTATAATCTTTCATGCATGAAAACATGTTATATCTTCTATCATGGGACAATGAAATTCATTCTTTCACCCACCATGTCCATATCCATATCAACATCCAGCCACATAAGTGTATGATGAAAGGTATTCCACATGAAATTCTCATACGTTCCCATTCCTGCAAATATCAACCCCTTCAACATCACCATGCATCCAACCATTATAATTTATTCTATAATTTTCAACCCATTTCCCCAGGCCCAGTTGATCAGATGAAAACACCAACAATTCTGCATAGCCCATCGAACTCTTCATCACCAAATCTTTATCCTTTATCATCTTCAAAAGGCTGATGTAGGACCTCTTTGATCTATCCATTCCAAACACTCACATACAAGTATACTATAAACATAAAAACCTGAAAAAATTTTGGTTTTTATGTTTATAGTATACTTGTATGTGAGTGTTTGGAATGGATAGATCAATGAGGTTCTACAGTGGTCTTTTGAAGATGATAAAGGATAAAGATTTTGTGATGAAGAGTTTGATGGGCTATGTGGAATTGTTGGTGTTTTCATCTGATCAACTAGGCCTAGGGAAATGGGGTGACAATTTTAGAAGAAATTATAATGGTTAGATTCATGGTGGTGTTGAAGGGGTTGATATTTGAAGGAATGGGAACCTATGAGAATTTCATGGGGCATATCTTTCATCATAACCTTATGCGTCCGGATGTTGATATAGATATGGACATGGCGGGTGGAAGAAGGAATTTTGTTGTCCCATGAAAGGAGATATAACTTTTTTTCATACATGAAAGATTATAGATGTAATTGATACTAGAGACACCGTGCATCCTATTGATGCGGGGTTGACTCTTATATGATTAATGAATGTTTAATGTTTCGTTTAGATTGGTCTTATGTTTTATATTTTAAAGTATTTCAAAGTCATGTACTTGAAACTTTTCTAAGTTTCAAGTAGTGGGTTTTGAAAGCTTATAAATTATTTTTCATGAAAAATTTTTATGAAATGATTTGTGTTTTCAATAATTGCTTATATGTATAATGAATGTTTAATGTTTCATATATATTGTTCTTATGGTTTATATTTTATAGTCTTTCAAATTCACATAATTGAAACATTTCTAAGTTTCAAGTATACAGTTTTGAAACCTAATAAATTATTTTTCCTGAAAAATTTTTAATAAATGTTTTGTGTTTTCAACAATTGCTTATATTTTTAATGAATGTTTAAAGTTTCGTTTATATTGGTCTTATGGTTTATATTTTATAGTATTTCAAAGTCACGTACTTGAAACATTTTTAAGTTTCAAGTAGGCAGTTTTGAAATCTTTAAATTCTTTTTCATGAACAATTTTTATAATATGATTTGTATTTTCAATAATTTCTTATATGTTTAATGAATTTTTAAAGTTTCATCTATATTGGTCTTAATTTTTATATTTTATAATATTTCAAAGTCACGTACTTGAAACATTTCTAAGTTTCAAGTAGGTGGTTTTGAAAGCTAATAAATTATTTTTTCTGAACAATTTTTATGAAATGATTTGTGTTTTCAACAATTGATTATATTTTTAATGAATGTTTAATGTTTCCATTATATTGGTCTTATGGTTTATATTTTATATTATTTCAAACTCACGTACTGGAAAAAAATTTAACTTTCAAGTATGTGGTTTTGAAATCTTATAAATTATTTTTAATGAACAATTTTTATGAAATGGTTTGTGTTTACAACAATTGCTTATATTTTTAATGAATGTTTAAAGTTTCATTTATATTGGTCTTATGGTTTATATTTTATAGTCTTTCAAAGTCACGTACATGAAAAAATTTTAACTTTCAAGTAGGTGGTTTTGAAACAAAATTTTAAAAACTAATAATTTTTTTTGTTAGGTGAAAGGAGGCATCCTCCTAAAAAAATTTTATGAATTATGTATATAAATAAATATATAAACAAAACAAAACATAAAAAAAATTCAACAATTTTTTTTGTTAGGGGAAAGGTGGCATCGCGGGTGCCGCCTTTAAGCCCCAGTGTAAAGGCGGTAACCGCGATGCAGCCTTTCACCCAAAATGCAAAGGAGGCATCTGTGATGCCAACTTTAAAGTGCATTTTGAAAAAAAGTTTCTCCCTAATAGTTTTTTGAACTTTTTTAAATGTATTAAAAAAAACTCTGCGATCCTCCATGAAGACCTGTTGCGTGACCGGACTCCCCCCCTCCCCCACATCTCATTTTCACTTTTATTATTATTATTATCATATTATAGTTATTTTAACTTATTAAATATTATAATATATGTATATTATATTATAAGTTTAACTTTAATATTAAAATAGTTTTTATTAAAAAAATCATAACATTAATAAGTTTGTAAAAATTAATGTAATCAAAGTTTATAATTTAACACTAATAATTATAATATATTTATTTAAACAATTCTTTTCATAATTCATAATTTATGAATGTAATAGTTATAAAAATAATTTAATTATATTAAAAAACATTATAAAGTAAAAGTTTTTAAAAAAATTATTCTTACTTCATAATTATAATCTCATATATATATATAAATATATATATCATATCATATTTTGAAAACCAAGATTTATAAAAACAAATTAGTTATATTTTTATATTAATTATTTAGATAAAATTTTAATAATTATTATTAATTAGATTCATAACTTGTAACTAGCTTATTTTAGTATTTTAATATATTTATAAATCAAGACAATTATAAGACATTTATGAAATATAGTGTCTTTAGAATTTAGGATTTATTCATATTAAAATATTTTATTAAATAATATTTTTACAAAAGTTGTGGTTATTTTGTAATTTTCTTTTTATCAAATCGATAAAATAAATTTGAAAACCGTATATAATATTTATAATTTTATTATAATCACAATAATTAAAACACATAATATTAATTATTATTTTAAATAAAATCGTCTTAAAATGTTTAAATAAAAAATAATCCATTTAAAAAAATATTTTCATAATAAAACTAGTTTTATAATTTTTGTGTCATTACAGAAAGCACCCCTCTTACTCATGAGTCCAAAGTAATGTTAAAGTATGTCTTATCACTATTCCATAGCCAGAAATAATAAACCCAAAGTAGAGGACCCAAACCCTAGTGTGTCTGGGGGAGTCCACTCTAATTTTCATCATAGAGAACTCACACCCTAGTGAGTCTGGGGGATTTCGGTCTAATAGTCATCGTAGATGACCCACACCCTGGTCCATTAGGGGGATTATACTCTTGTTTATCGAGGACCCTCTCCCAAGTGCGTCAGCGAGATTCCACTCAGAAGTAACTGATAGAGGACCCTCGCCAATGCCTATGGGGTATTACACTCTTATAGTCATATAAGACCCACTCCCTAGTGAATCAGGGGTATTAAACTCCAATTCATCAAAGAACCACACCCTGGTGCGTCAGGGGGATTCCACTCAGAAGTCTCTGATATCATCACATGATCACTATCATCATCGGGCATTTCCTGAAGTTTCATCACACACGGAACATATTGTTTCATATTTCAAAATCCACTACTGAGGGAACCATAACATTTTATGTGGAATGACACTCAGGATAGGTTACTTGCATGCCAAAATCTGAGTCCAAAATAAGGAGATACAAGAGATATAAGACTCATAGTATGGTACATGATGCGTGTGGGGCCCAAATGACTTGTGACCCCACCTCATTGTTTGTTCATGTACCTAGACATACTCAGGCACTAAACCATGCAGTAGTACCCCTAAGCATGCCAGTGTACTCCTAGAGTACATGCAACCTGTAGCCAAAAGGCTGATGAGTGCACGACACTCGTCGATGGTCTGAAGGATGAAAACAAACATTATTGAATTTCCTCTTCAGATGGCCCTGGAAAACCAAAAGGATCAAACCATCATGATCCTCATGAAAAATTAAGAGGATCAAATACTCATTATCCTGAATCAGACTCCCGCTGAAGAAGATGCATCCCTTTGCATCGTACACAAATGGTACTTCATGGGGGCTAGGCCTCTATCTCAAAACACATCATACGGATCACACTGTTGCGATGCTCATGGAAAAACACATAGTATCAGCTAGTAATTCATCCAAAATGAACAGAGTATGAAAAAAGTCACATTTCACCGCAACACACCCGAACTAGGCCTCGTGGGGCCCACACCTCAATCTCAATTAAAGTACCCAAAATTGGTCTTGAAATGTCTGCCTTAATTTCAGGGTTGCGACACCACTGATGGTTCATTATTCTGAATCTGTTTGAGGTAGATAGGTTAGATACAATATCCCACAATAATAATAATTTTATTATTATTGGTTGGTTCGTTGACCTGAGGTAGGAGTTTGAAAAATTTATCCAACATCAATCTTAAAATTACTTTCTTGATGACAGGGTCACGTCACTGCTTACGGTGCATCAATCAGACATCACATGAGGGAGTTATTACCAAAATAATATTTAATAACAAAAAAATAATCATAATATTTTATAATAATATTATTATTATTATTTAAAACAATCAATCAAGGAGTCAATGCATGTGCTCCCCTTTTCTTTCCTCCACGCAAGTCGTGCCACCCCCACCCTTCGCTCTGCTTCCGAATATTACACTTTTTTCTTTTTCTTTTTATTGTTTTTCTTTATTCTTTCCCCCTCTATACTCTCTTATTCATCCATAATTAACACCTCCCTATAAACCCTAACAAAGATGAAGATGAAATACTCCAATACTCATGACCTATACACACTGACACTGCCCGCTCCGACCATCAATGTGGCTCGCCCTGGACCTACTCACGCTTCCGTCTAGACCACAGGAGGCTGCCTCTTGGACTGACGCATGCCGCGACCTCGACTGTCATGCACTTCCTCCTAGACTGCCAGATAATACCACCTAGATAACGAGGGTCGAACCAGCCTTCACTTCACTAGTTTGTGTCTCAATCATTACCCCTATCAAGAACCTAGATCTGAGACTTTATATGCTAGATCTGACTTTAGTTCATTCTTGAACTTCAATTACACATCACTATGGTTCCATTATACCCAAACTCGATCTTGATTTCTCAAAATAATTAATGTTGTGGAAATTTCTATATGAGCATTGAAGGAAAATACAATGATGATTGATCAATGGTCATGTTAGTTTGGCCATCATTGTTGAGGATCAATAATGGGAATAATTGAAAAATAAATATTTATCAGACATCAAGAATTTAAATTTCAAGATAAACAATAAGATAATTGATTCAAAGAATTTTTTTATCCACAGATTAATTCATTCAACCAAATTTAATTCTCGTTCATCGTGAAAAATTAATCAAGGATAGGAAGTCTAAAAAGAAATTTCATACCTCAATTTGGATCTGTTCTGCCAAATTTTCATCGAACATTCTTCATGATCCCTCTCACTTTATATTTCACTTAGGTTAAACACCCCATTACGAACTCAATGGCGGTCTCATATTTCAGACGTGAGATTTCATTAAAAATTTATTCTATATAACATCCAAAATAAGTTAATTAAGTTATTTATGAAAATAATCTCGATATCTTTTTCCACATAAGGCCTACACCCACAAAAGTTATAGCCCGTCAATAGTAAATGACATGCTCCAAACTCAACCGTGGACTCAGATTTATGAATTGATTTACAATTTGAGAGTTATTTGGGTTTGATCTACTAAATTAATTCATTAATATATTAATTCATCCATTTAACACACTACTAATGAGTGAGGTGTCTGAACTTCCCGCACCAACATATTTTATGTCACTCCTAGTGTAAAAAAATGCATTTCGAATCCAACTATGGTTACATATTTCTGATCAAATCAACTTTTTAGAGATATCTCATTTTTGTCACATGAATAGTATAAAATATAATAAATATTTTTATAAAATTTATTCTGGGCACACCAAGACTCATAATTTCAAGCCTTCTATACACATAACTCTATAAATATTCCTAGAAATTATTTAAAGTCTTACAAGGTGAAAACTGGTTCTCTACATCATTACCTCCTTCAATATTTTCATCCCTAAAAATAAAAACTATGGAAACATAATGGGATACTGAGCCCACTCCTAGATCTCCCACTCCTAGAAAAACCTACATTCTTACATACTAGTATAGAACACAAACCATAGGGATGGTATGTCCTTATAAGGTCTGATCCTATTGTTCATGTGCATTGGATCATGAACCTATCTCCTCAACTATGACATGTGGAAAATTTCATGCACCCACTCCATCTACGGAGATAGTGTATGGTGGTACACAACCTCTCCAACCCTTTTCTTGATCTTCAATGGCTTGGTAAACCTTAGGGATATCTTGGCTCCCTGGCCGAAATTTGACATGCAAGACCTCAGTATATCCTTCAACACCTAGATAACATGCTCGATCTGCCAATCAGTCTGGGGGTGAAAGCTTGTACTCATCCACAACTCTGTCCCAAACACCTCCTGAAAGCCTGTCCACAATCGTAACATAAACTGTGTGTCTTGATCAGAGACTAACATCGAGGGAACCCAATAAAGGCGGACAATAAATTACATGTACAAATACACCAGACCCCTCTTCTCCTGGAGAAAGGGAGTACACCAGCTCCATGAGTTGGTCTCCTATCACCAAGATGATGTCATGGCCTTTCACTGTGTGTAGAATCATTGTGACGAAGTCGAGGGATATGTCATCCCATTTTGACTCTATGATTTCAAGAGGCTACAACAACCCACCAGAACATGGTTCTCAACCTTAACATGCTGACACGTGAGGCATCGTAAGATGAACTCAACTACGCCTCATCTCATTTTGGTCCACCAAAACTACTTCTGAATATTCCAATACCTTTTCCCCACACTGGGATGTATAGCTAAGGGATATATGGAACTATCGCATCACTTCCTCCCGTACAAAAAATGGTACCATTGGTTTCCCTTGAAACAAGATCTCAGGATTACCTCCTTTAGAATATCCATTAAGTACGTCACCTATGGATATCTGAGTCACGAAAGTTCTTGCAGTTGGTGTTTGAAATCTGGAAATCACTCAAACGCTTGAGAATCGAAGGAGTCAACACCATCAACTGGAGAAAATTTTACCCTCTAGCTCCACCCGGTTCAGCTGTAGGGAAGCTGACTGCTCTGAAACATCCCGCACTAAGTGATCTTAATAATTGATTCTAAGGTAATCTACTACCACATTTTCCATTTTATGGATTATATACTATCTTAATGTCATAATCTAGTAGGTATTTCAACCAGTTTCACCACCTCTGGTTCAGGTCTCTCGGAGCGAAGATGTGCATGAGACTCTAGTGGTCTATGCCAATCACAAAATGCTCTCCCAAAAGGCTGTGTCTCCCCAATATTACAGAGAAGACTACCACTACCAATACCATTTATTGATTCATGTAGTTATTTTCATGGGGTCCCCATCACCTCGACTTGTACTTGATACATTGTATCAAGATTTATGTTGGGCACTCAAGGTACCAATTAATAGGGCAGGTGAGTAAACTAATCTGATCGCAAGAATATAGATGAAAATTGCATGTGGAATACCCCACGCATCTTTGTTTCTCTTGGAGGTAGAGTGTCTCCAACCAAGAAACTCTACCGCACCCACTAGTTGCATTCCATGAAAAAGGAGGTCTGGCAGAAACACTCTACTAGAAAATCCAACACCTGCTTCGACACTCCAATGCACAACCCCACCAAGAATGCATAAGTCAGAGGGATTCATCCACCACACCTCGATACTATCATCTTTTTCTGTCACTAAATCTATATCATGGTAATGCTCATGTCACAAAAAAATGCTTCTATGTGGGATAAGGATCCCTCTTCCTCATGAATTCAAAGATACATCGAACAAATCCGAAACAGGGTTACACTGACGCCTCACGTCACCTTGATAAAAACTCAATCTTGAAGTAGGGAAAAAATTGTAACTCACACAGTGTCTAACAAGTTCTACTACAAAAGGTAGAAAATACACAAATCTTTCCTATTATCATCTCATGGGATATATTATTATATACATATAGAACATACAGTTACCTGCAACCCCGTTCGCAAAATCTCCGAACCTGACATGGGTTGCTCGATGGTGGTGGAAGGACCTTGTAACTTCATACATCAACCTCAATTTCTCCTACTCTTCTTCCAGCACTGCCTCCCTGGGGACCACCATATCCCTTCCTGGGATATCCCTGATCATGAAACTATCTATTATGTGGTGGTGCATCAAACATCTTCCTGGGAAGCTCAGAACGTCTGGTCAGGAAGTCTCGTGCCATGTGACCTCGCCCGTCACGGGCAAAACACCAGCCCTACCTAGGCGCCTCAGTGCTCTACACTATCCCCAACCATGTGCCTAAGTCTGATCATTGAAAAACCTCTTGTTTCAAGACCATTCCAAATAAATTTTTCTAAATATGGAAAATTTCCCAACTCTATCGTGCACACGGCCAAAACTAGCCTATTAGAACCCCTATGATAGATAACTCGCTGTCACTAGTGCTTGCTCCAGTACCTCGGAAATGGTTGGAAGGCACAAGGGTACTAAGTTGCATAGAAATCTCTAAGATTCCATTCTCAAACATCCATGTTCAGAAGTAGTCATTATGGATCGTGGTCATAGAGTAGTGTGCACGGTCTGGCATCCTAATCGCATACTCATCCACAGTCATCTATCTCTGCTAAAACTGCAGGAGCTTCTGAATTCAAGTAGAGTGCGAGAAGGAGGGGTATTAATCCTCACGAAATAGAAAATAGAAGTCATCCCATGATAGATTCATCTCATTATGTATCTAAGTAACTGGACTCCATCAATTTCTAGCTACTCTATGGAAAATAATGGATTCCAAAGACATCATATGATCTGATTGTGTCTAAAGAAGACTAAAGAGGTAGACCATTGACCCTATCCAATCCACATCTGTATAAGCATCTAGATCACCATGGAACCCCAAAGGTCTCTAATGCTGGAACTCACAGAGTGTGCTCAACCTGGGCACATCCCTAGCCTACTCTGTTTGGACTAACAGCTACTCAACTGGTGTAAGTGTTTCTACCTATCCACTTGGAGGAAGGGGGATCATATGATGGATCCCGAACTGAGGCCTCGTCACTCACAGAATCATTTTCACAAACCGGATCTAGTTCCTAGCTGATGTCATCGCAGAGGTATGCTAAATCCATCATGAAATACCATGATCAAATGAGCATATATATATATATAAACTAAAAAGGGGAGATGACTCCAGAAGAAAAGTCAAATAATCAGTCCTATATGATGCATGCACCAATGTGCCCGGCAAAAAATGTCTCAGCATTAAGATTCGATAAGTGGGAAATCATGGTCTTGGTAAATGGCTACATCAACTGCCACACCATCACTGGAATCCTAGGCCAGAGAGAAACTATCGAGACATGTTGACATTGTTTCCCCAAACCCAACCAAGACTTTTTTTAGAAAAATTTCTGAACAACATCCCAAGGGTCGAACCACCTCTAATACCACATTTTCATGAACTGACCCACATTGGGGCCTGAACCATAACTACCCCAAGAACACCTCCATTGGACAGGGGTGGTGACTAGCGCTAAAGGAAAAACAATCTCAGGGAGGCCTTTTCCTAAGAACCTATACACACATACACAATCAAATCAATGAAAAAGTGCATAGGAAAAGGAAAAGATACAACACTGCTATATGTAAACCACTAATGTGTATCGACCTCTAAAAAGTATAATACATAAAATTAAACTAAAAGGGAAAAGGGGGTAAAATACACACCCAACCAAAAAATTTCCAAAACCCAACAACAAGTGGAAAGTAAAACAGCTGAGAGATATCTTCTCCTAGATCCAAAGTTATAACCACTGCATGCAGTCCAAGCACCATATACCCCTAAGATTCTCTGATGTCGCGATCAACCTTTCCATAATCTGAAGGAGTAGACCAGGTGTGTGAAAATCTTAAGCATGGGTGAGAATCAAAATACTCAGTAAGATTCCCTGAAGGCTCAAGGGATCAGCAAAAGATATACTTAAGACGGGAGCAGTAGATAGAACATGGTAAAGTAAAAGAGTGCAGCTCAACCCAATAAGAGAGTGAATGAAAATTCATCCAAACACAAGGATCTCGACACGGTGATAAGATGAACTTCTAATTGAGTCTTCGCTGCCTATAGTAGAAGATTAGACTCTTCCATCCGTGAGAAGATAGACATAGAAAGCACATGGCATACCTTGTGCGTCTTCACCTCTCTTGAAAGGAGAGAAACCAAAACCCAAGGAGTGAGTACTGAAATAAGATATATATATATATATATATATATATATTATCATTCAAATAATCCCAAATGGTGGAGTAAGGGGATCTCCATCTTTCAGCTCATCCCAGGAAGAAGAGTAGTGAATAGTTCCAGAAGTAACCATCAATGATGCCCAACATTTCTCACGTCTACCCAGAACTCACAAGTCAAAGGGACTCAATCACTACACCATGATACAATCCACATTGGGGGAATGTCTCTCTCGCATGGATTTAGGTCGCATCACAAGGATACATCTCGATGGGAAAAGTGCCCCTCTTACTTGTGATTCCAAAGTAGTGTTAAATTACATCTCGTCACTATTCCATAGCAAAAAAGTCTGAATGAAAACTAGAGAAACCCACACCCTAGTGAATCAGGTGGATTCCACTATAATATTTATCTTAGAGGACCCAAACCCTAGTGATTCATGGGGATTACACTCTAATAGTCATCGTAGAGGACCCACACACAGATGTGTTTGGGGGATTCCACTCTTGTCCATCGAGAACCCTCACCCTAGTGCATCAGGGGGATTCCACTCGGAAGTAGCTGATAGATAACCCATGCCCATACTGATGGGGGATTCCACTCTTATTATCATAGAGGACCCACTATCAGGTGTTTGATGGTGATTCCACTCCAATTCATCAAGGACCCATGCCCTGGTGCATCAGGGGGATTGCACTTGGAAGTCTCTGATATCATCGCCTGATCACTACTGTCGCCGGGCATCGCTTGAAATGGAATCATGCCTAGAACATATCGCATCAGATTTCAAAATATACTACAGAGGGAACCATCACATTATATATGGAATAACACTTAGGATAGGCTAATTGCATGACAAAATATAATCCCAAAAGAATAATATATGAGAGATAAAAGATTCATAGTGTGGTACCTAATGCGTGTGGGTCCCACATGACATGTGACCCCACCTCATCATCTGGCCATGTACCTACCCATACTCAGGAACTAAACTATTCACTATTAACCCTAGGCATTCCAGTGTACTCTCGTTGTATATGACACCTCTAGCCAAAATTTTGATGAGCGCATGAAACTCATCATTGTTCTGAAGGATGAAAACATAACCTTACTGACTTGCCTCCTCAGACCGCCCTCGATAACCAAACAGATCACACAGTCATGATCTTCACAGAAAAATGAATAGGATTGACTCTTCATTTACCTCAATCATACTTATGGTAAATAATATTCATCCCTTTTCATTGTACATTAATGGTGATTCATGGGGACCATGCCTCAATCATGAAACACAACATACAGATTGCACCATTATGATTCTCATAGAAAAACACACGGCATAGTCTATTCATTCATCTAAAATAGACACCCGATGAAAAAGTCAAAATTCACCGCAAGACACCTGAACCAAACCTCATGGGGCCCATAGGTTGATCTCAATTTAAGTACCCAAAATTGGTCTTGAAATGTTCACCTTAATTTCAGGGTCATGACGCCATTAACGGTTCGTTATTCTGACTCCGTATGAAGGATATAGTTCATATATAATATCCTTCAATAAAATTATTATTATTATTATTGGGTGTTTCATTGACCAGAGATAATAGTTCAAATAATGTATGAAACATTGATCTTAAAATGTTCTTCTTGATGATAGGTCCATATTTTCTCTTACAGTGTGTCAATCGGATGTCACACGGGGGAGTTATTACCGAAATAATATTGGATAAAAAAATAATAATAATAATTTTTTATATTATTATTATTATTATTATTATAAACAATCAATCATGGAGGAAATTAATGTCACCACCCCCCAACTTCTTTCCTTCATACAGGTCGTACTACCCCCACCCTTCTCTCTCCATATGATTATTCCTCTTTTGTTGCTTTTTCATTTTATTGTTTTCTTTATTCTTTATCCATCTATCCTTTGTTCTTCTTTCCCAATTAATACCTCCCTATAAACCCTAACAATGAAGACTCCAAAACACTTTATCCCTCATGACCTATGCGCAATGGACACTGCTCACTCCGGCCATCGACGCCACTCACACTGGTCCAACGTGTGTTGCCGCCTAGACAAATGAGGCTACCTCCTAGACCGCCGCACGTTGCCGACTGGACCTTCGCGTGCTACCGCTTAGACCACTAGACGATGATTCATGGATAAGGAGGGTCAAAATATCCTTTGTCATGCTGGTTGGTGTCTCCATCTTATCCGCTATCAATAACCCTGATCTGAGACTTTTTATTCTAGATCCTACTCCAGTTCATGCTTGAAATTCAATCACACATCACCATGTTCCATTGTACCCAAAATGGATCTTGATTTTTGAAAATAATTTATGTTGCAGAAATGTCTAGATGTGTGTTGAAGGAAAATACAATGATGATAGATCGATGGTCATGTTAGTTTGTCCATTTTCATTGAGGATCAAGAACGAGATGAATTAATAAATAAATATTTATCATACTTCAAGAATTTCAATTTCATGATAAACAATAAGATAATTGATTCCAATAATTGATTTCCAAACCATGAATTAATTAATTCAAACAAATTTAATTCACATTCTTCATGAAAATTTATTTAGGGATAAGAAGTCCACAAATAAAGGTCATTCCACAATTTGTATTTGTTTCTTCCAAATCTTTGTCGAACATTATTCATTGATCTTCCAAAAGGGGAAGGGAGAGAGATTTCCCGTTGGTGGTGGGAGGATTATGTGGCAACCCTAAAAAATCCTCATAATCACCTATTTATAACAAGTGATTAGGTAAAGGGTAAATGCTTTACCACACCCACAAATGGTCGTGGGATCTGAACAGCATGCGCCCTCCCACGTTATGTTTCACTTAGGTAAAACACCCCATTATGAACTCAACGGTGGTCTCTGATTTCCAATCTGAGACTTCATTAAAAATTTATATGATATAATATCCAAAATTAATTAATTAATTAATTAATGTAAATGCCCTCAATAACGTTTTCCACATAAGGCTTATGCCTACAAAATTTGTACCCCACCTAGGGTAAACACCATGCTTTGGACTGAACTATGGCCTCAGATGTTTTATCTAAGTTACCATTTGAGAGTTATTTGGGTTTGAGATATTAAATGAATGAATTAAAAAATTAATTCATCCATTTAACGTACTACTAATGGAGAGGGGTCCAAACGTCCAATGACAACATATTTTTTGTCGCGTTTAAGGTAAACATTGCATCTCGGACCCAACTGTGGTCTCATATTTCAGATACAATCAACCTTTTAAGAGATATCTCATTTATATCATGTTCATAGTATCAAATACACTTAACACTTGTGTATACTTTATTATGAGCACATTGGGCCTCATAATTGCATGTCTTCTCAGTGCCTAGCTCTAGAAATATTCCTAGAAATATTTCAATGTCATATAAGGTGAAAATGGGTCTCTATACTATATATTTGTTTTTTCTTTATAATTATTTTTTCAAGGTAATAATGTTACGTTATTTTGGTTACAGCTAAATTGGGTAGAATGGGGGGTTTAACTACGATATAAAGATTAAAATATTTAAAAAACTATCTAAAAGGAATTAAATAAGGGTTTTAGACCCAATACCACCATATATAGAGTTTTTTTTATTATTCCAGATGATTATAATAATGACTTTATATTAATTTAATTAATCAATAATTAAAATTTTTTCCTTCGCATCACATAAAAATGGCCACCTCCACACCACACATTCCAAAAGTCATGATGTATTTATCTTTAACAATCCTAAAAAAATACCATTATATATTCTTACCCAAATATTTTTTCCCATATATTACCCTATGGTTATCTAATGAAGGTATAAGGTTTAATCCAATAGAATTCTCTCAAAGAAGAGGTAAGCATCTTAACCGACTCTTTGAAATTTTATTTGTTATTATACTTTTATAAATATAATATATCTTTCATAAAATAAATAAATCTAGTATAACCAATATATTAATATTTTTTCATGATTATGTGACAACTATTTTCCTCCTTCATTCTATAACATAAAAAATGAAAACATTTCTCTTACATATCTCCCACAGACCATCTCCTAGTAGTGGTGTAATTTGTTTTTCATCAGCTATTATAATTCAATTATTATAGATGTGTAATTATCTAATATATATTATATGTAACATATAATAAATGTTTTTTAATTATAAGATATCATTTATTTAAATACCCTTTTATCTATTGGAAAAAAGATAATTTCAGTTGTGCATAACTATAGACTACAACCTCCTTGAAGTGTTGTGATTCATTTTTATTTTTATATAATGCGTGGATGATTATAATATTTTATATAAAGAATAAAAATAATATTTATGGTATTTTTAATCTTTTTTACATGATGGAACCATTTAAAAACTCTAATAACTATAAAAATATACTATTGTAGTTTTAGAAAAAATTAATCAAACAACTGTATGTGGTCAACGTAAGAGATATCTATTAACTGAAATGATTATAAATTGTTATGAAAGGACCATAAAAAATGGAATATGGAAGAAATATATTCATAAATATTTATTAAAAAAATTTAAATTCATTATATTGGAGTATCAAACATCTATGACTAAGTAGAGACCCAAGGTAAGGGTAATGTTGTCTCATTGGCAGATCAATGATACGTGTTTTACATTATTCCAACAATTTATTTTACATGGTTTATATACATCCCATTTGAATAATTATATAATAATTTCCTATTTATGAATGGTATTAAATTTTCTTATACATGTTTTCTATTTTATGTTTTCCTTATTTAATTGTTTTTAATGTAGTGACAAATTAATGATACAATTGAATTTTTTTCAGGATTTTAATTCAAAAATATCCATTAAGGGAAGTTATTCTTATATTATTTATTAAATACAATATAACTTTTTCATCCTCTAGTTAATCACTAAATTTTCATTTAATATTACCATTTTCTTTTATTTTTCAATTAAAACGATTGATGAAATATTTTTATGAAAACCTGGTATTATTTCCTCTTTAGTCAATGAACATTTTATTCAAAATCTATGTTCATTGATATATATTCAAGACTGGATTTTTTATATATAAAAATATTTGTTTAAAGAAATTTTCCATGAATTTTGAATTTCTATTAAAAGGTTTAGAAATTAATTTTTATAATTTATTTGTAATATTATTTAAGACTTTTTTAAAAAAAAAGAAGTTTGAAAGGAACAGTTTTTATAACTTTTACAACCTAAATAGAATATCCAGTCAGTATGATAGTTCCTTTAATTAAAAATTAATTTCTATGATTTTATAATTATTTTCACTAAAATTATTCTTTATTATTCTAGGAATTATATTAAAATATTATCAAAATAATTTTTTATGGAATGAAAAGAATTTTCAATGTGATTTACGACATTGTTCTTATAAAAATTGACAACGATGTTATTTTTAATGTTCAAATTATTATTAATATTTATATTTTTTGTTTCTAGTATAAGAATTCATTTATAATGAATCAATACTATTCATTAATCCTTTTCTGATAATGTATTATAAATTATTTATTGATCATTCTCTTTCCTCGGATCATGTTCTCTATCACCGTGCATTATTTTATTAGAAATTTTTTTTCTCTATAATTTATAAATTTCCAATATAATGGATTAATTACATAATGTTCCGATTTTATGGATGAAAACTAAATTTCATATCATTTTTATATAATATATCCGGGGAAGGAGTGATTTCATTTCATTTAATAGAGAAATATTACATATTTCTGATTCAATATAGATAAAATTTAATTTAAAAGAAATTTTGGGAAATAATTTTATTAATCATTCAATATATTGGGAATTCATAGGACATGCCTGAAAAATGTGGGAGAAGATTTTTGATAACCCCGAAATGCATCAAAAAAAACTCATGATACAAAACATGTGGCCACATTAGATAGTTATTTGTTTTACACATACTAATTAATTAAAAAAACCTCTTAGTTGAGAGGAATTGATGATAAGAGTCTTGATATAATTGTTTTGAGTCTATGATAGAATGTTCATGAATTGAAAAATTTCTGCATTTTTTTAACGAAAATTTGGTTTCTATTATCAATGTTTTTGGTATGTTTATATTACCCAATGATGATCATTAAACTAATGTTATTTATTTAAATGGAATATGTTTTTATTATCCATGCTTCAATATGGATTATTCCTTACCTAACCTTGATTGATTCTATTTTATTCTATCCCAAACTGAGCATTTTAAATCACCCATTATTATTCCTTCTATTCACAATGATATGAATAATGATTCATTGAAATATCTTAAATAATGAAATAATGTTTTTCATGATATTTTTTTCTAATGAAATCTTGAAATCATGTATGTGTATAATATCTTATGACTACTAAACTGATTGACTCATCATGGTATGATCAATTGTATCTTATACCAATGTAATATATATGCACCAGCTCAGGGATAATAGAGTTAGGTTACTAAAAATTGTATCATTTGATGTTTAGTATGACAGTTGGAAACTATATTTCAAATTAACATTGATTAAAATAGAATTATGATAATATATTATATTATTTGAGTAATTTTTAATAATTTTTTTTACATGTCTCAATATTCATGATGAATTTTGGATATCAAATTCCGTTAAATTTCTTAGTGATGATACACAGATAATAGAAGGGGATCAACATCCATAGTCAATTTATAGATTACCCTAATGTGCATCTCAATAGAGAAAGCATTTAAGATAAGATGATTAGTGATATATCCAATGAAATATATCATATTATGATTAATATACTTTCTAATACAGAACAACCAAATAGAAGAGAATCTAGATTGATGGAACATATAATGTGTCTGGTCAACTATCTTATGTTATAATATACAATCTAAACAAAATAAAACTTCATAACACATTAAATAATATAGAAATATAGTTCCATTGATATTTGGGTTATTAATAATATGGATAGAATAATATTATACATTATAAATGTCGATAATTTGGGAGTATGAACTTGAGTAAATGAATAAAGGTAATGAAAGATTGTTAAGTGTGTGGGAAAAGGGTAAAATGGTCATAATGGAAATGTAATGATCGAATCTACTATTTTTAGTGCATTTTCTATATTAGGATGAGTAATTTTTAAAAAAATATCCCAATCGTCAATAAAAAATAAAATATTTTTTTATTTATAAAATATTGAAAATATATTAATGAATATAAAGAGTATAAAAATCACATTTGTTACAACCCCAACTATAGTAACTGAGAGTCGGTGTCATAACTATTACACTGGAATTGATATAATAAATATAATCCTGTAAGACTAAATAGTTTATTAGTCTTGGATATCAAGATACATACATGATACCAATTTTAAATTGGAAATTACATATAAAGAATAATAAATATGAGTGTCCAGTATCCTTTAAAATCGTTCAAATATTTCCTATTCATAACCTGGGGAATGGAAAAAAGATATTTGTGGTTTAAAATTATCAACAATGGTTACAAACATCACTGTCTATCATTAGTAAATAATGAATAATTAATAATTAAATGAAAATAACTCAAATCATGTGACATTTAATAAATAACATGAGCCTAAAATGCATAAATTGATAAATTAAATAATATCATGGTTAATAATAATGAAATTCTAAATAAATGAAAGAAATCATATTTTATTTCATGATCTTATAATTCATGATATTTATATCTATAAATAATTATTCCAAGATAATTTAATTTATTTGTTTGAATACAACAAAAACTTATTTAATTTGACTATCTAAATTGTCGCATGAGACCTACCAATGCATCGATGTGATATATGATTTTTTACCCCACCTGACACTTCAAGCCCCTCTTGTATTTTCAATTATCAATTTCATTTATAATCAATACATCGTATCAAAAAAATCACTATTTAGAAATGAATACGAAATTAATCATGTTTTCTCTAGTTAGTCAAATAACATTCATAATAATACATTTTCTATAGGAATAATATAAAATTTAAGAGATAAGTATATACATGATAAAAAATCTATATATATTTAAGAGAAATTTAATTTCAAATTAATAATGATCAACTGAAATGGAATGTATCAAGACCACAAAGTTAATCATAAAATGTGATATGTCCATCAAATAAATTGATTTTATATTAAAATAATGTCTATAAATGTGTAGAAGAAAATGGAATCAAAATAATTATATTATGTTTTCATAAATAAATTTATTTTATAAACGCATTAAAAAAACATATAAATTCTAAAGGGTGTAAATTGGTAATGGTAGCGGGAAAATCCATTAACACTATATTTGTTAAAAAAACATTCCTTTTGAATTTTTATTAAGAATATTGAAAATGACTACTTAGGATATTATTTGAATAAATCCATTCAATAATATTAAAAATTCATTGTTAAAATATAATTTAATAAATAAATAATTTTAGAGATTAAAATATCTTTTTGTAATACATTTGATCAATATGGATATGGATGAAAAATATACACGTTTAAAAATTGAAATAATATTGGATTTTATTTTACTAATTTAAATCCATGATTCGATTGAAAAAAATTAGAAATTTTTGAGAAAATATATAAAATAATTATATATATATAAGATAATAATTTATAGGTATTTCATATAGGATATATTATAAGATACATTCAATAATAATTATAGAAATTCCAAAAAAACGAGATATTAAAAAAATCTTACCACTTTACTAACATTTAAATTTTATACCCATGAACAAAACATTAATTGAAAAATTATTCATCATGAATAAATAGGTATTCATCTTAAATATATCAATGGGAAAATATATACACCACATAATTGTAAATAGGTTTGTAATATAAATTATTCTCAATGGAATTCAAGTTGAGATGAAATCACTTACCATAAGTTTTCCATTAGGTGATAGTGATTTAACCTTATATATCATGGATTTAAAAAATTAATTAATTTATAAAATAACTATATGAATATTTATAATATCTTATACATTCCTATTATAACATCTTACCACCACTTTTTTAATACTCTTTCATTATTAATGTTGATTAGGGTGTTTACTGGATCATTTTCTCAAGCTTGTTTTGTCTGAGATATTCTAAACATTATTAGTAGGATATATTTCCTCAATATTTATAATGATATTAGTTTTTTATATATAAATTTATTAATTTGATAAATATTTAAAATAATTATTTAATTTTTGATATGGAACATTAATCACATCACTTCATGGAGATGGTTGATCGTACATACACATGAGTAAAATTATAATTACATTAATGTATGAAAGAGAAAGTAAGTGTATAAAATATTAATTTTAAATAACAAATATCATTTAATAATTATCACATGAATTCATTACATACAAATTAATAACTATTTGTGTGAGTTTATGGTGGAAACAAATTACATCAGTTCCAAGGTTGTATTTTGTTGTACACACAAGCAATGGTTTTGTTTCTAATTTTATCTTGAATGATATGGATAAATATTATCCCATCAACATAACATAATCTCAGTATATAGAAAATATTTTTTAAAATATTGTAATTGTTATGAAAAAAATTAATGTTGATACAGACCATGTAAAAAATAATGAATTTGGTGAAGAAAGTTACATTTTTATAGAAACCCATTATTTGGATATCTTATTAAGGATCTAGGGTCAGTATTATGGGAAGGAAAACATATCTAGAATATCTCTATATATTTTTGGGATAAAGTTTTTTAGTTATTCGAAAAATTCCCCCAAATTTGTCAATATTTCATGGGAATTCCATTTAATAATTGATGTGAGTGGAACACTAGTATTTTTACAATGTACTATAAAAAATTCATGTCCAATTCTAGGAAAAATAGTTCTAAATGGATCATATTTGAACTGGATAAGGGTATAGTTTAAATAAAAACAACCTATTATATGTTAGAATGTTTTTAGGTGATTTTAATATCAATATTTTTATGTTAACACTGGGTAAACCAATTTTAACATTAATCATAGTAATTTATTTTCACTATTTTACTAATCAATATAAAAAAATTAATTTCAAATTTTTATCTAATATTAAATTTTATTGATACTAATGTTTAATAAATTTTATCAAAATAAATTAATATATGATTCTTATTATTATTCAAAAATAAATCCAAAAAACGTTCTAGAAAACAATTTTTCAACAAAAGCATTTTTCAAGCATAAGATTATAATACATAAACAATATGATTACTCATAAAAATTATATGGATTTATATATATAGATAGATATATAATGTAAATATTTCATTAAAATAATTCATCATTAATAGTTTTTTTAAAATTAAACTGGAAAGAAATTGTTCAATTACAAGGAATAATTTTTCTGATAAAATTCATTTTTTACCTCCTGATGATTATATAAACAATTATTTCAAATTGATAAAAAAATGGTTAATTATAAAAATTATAAATTAATATTACATAAAAAAATATAAGTATTTCAATACTTCATTTTTAGTTATTCATAAAATATTATTTCAAAGGGAATTTTTCAAAAAGCCATTCTAGTACTATTTTGACTTAGTAATTTTACAATAAATATTAATCATAAAAATTAGAACTTTTGTTTATGAAATATTAAATTTTCATTGTTTTATAGTTTAATTAACTAATAATTTCCAATGATTATAATTTATCCTTAGGTTACATGTTCTTTCTTTAAATAAAATTTCATGCCTTTAACGTTTCATGGATATTACTTTATTAACAAATGAGGGTGTTTATTCTTCATTATATCCTATACATCCCATGTGGAATTCTCTATTTTATTATTCTGATAAATTTACATTAAAATAAATGTTTTATGATTCCTAAATAATTTCTCTTTTTAATCAGGAATCTGGATGGTCTGTTCATAGTATTACAACTCTTATTCCAATTCAATTTTTTTAGAGGTCATCACATGCATTGTATCTGAAATTTAATTCCTTAACAATGACATATGAAACAAAAAAATTACATTAAATGGACTTGGTTTAATTAAAAATTGGTATGAAACCAAAAAAACATTAAAAAATATCAAAATGTATGATATACCTTGTTTCATTTTTCCTATCATAACAATACTTAAAACACTTCTCCAATGAGATTATTTCATGAAAACAATATCTCCCACATGAAATTTAGAATAATTCATTCGTCTATTAGGATAAAAAAATTCCTACTTTGATGTTCTTTACAATGAGTCTGAATAGTATTTAAATTTTTCATTTTATATTCATCATTTTCTAGACATACAAGATTACTTTCATTAACTTACATAAAATAAGTAGGTGTATGTAATCTCTTTCCATATTATGTTTTTTATGGCACCATTGGAATACATGAATGGAATGTTTTATTTAATTAAAAATAAAACAAAGGTAAATATTGAAACCATAAACCATGAAATTCATGGGAGAATGTCCTCAACATGTATTTTATTAGATAAATAGATGATTTGGACTCTCCATTGGATTTAGTGTGATAATGGGTGATCAATTGATGTTCATTATCTATATCCTTATAACTACTTTTCAAACTTATTGAAGTAAATCATGGATAATTATTCAATAAAGTTGACAGAGTTACTCCATGGTGTCTTACAACGTCATTCATACAGATAGGTTCAAGGTGATGAAGTGTTAAATGAAAACACATAACAATGAAATAAAAATAGTTTTTAAGAATATGAAAAATAACCACTATTTCATCATTCATTCAAGGATAATTTTGTAATATAGTTAAAAATTACATAGTAATTTTGTTATATTTTAATATAAGAATACGCAGATGTTGCATGATTCCTCTAGGATATAGTCTCAAACAGTCCACCTATTGAAATAATCAATAATATTGATTCATAATTTTTAGTTTCATGAATCATATGATCAAACCAAAAACTTTTCCCTCAAATTTGTATACAGCATCGTGCTACTAGGATATATAGGGAAATTAGAGCTATGGGCATCATCCAACATTTCTCATTTTATCTCAGGTATAAATAAAAGATATAAAATATTTCCATATTACAAATCCATATCTTCCCAAATTATGTCTTCCAATTTTACATCAATCCAAAATTTAAATATCTTTTCAAAATTATCAATATTAGGTTGAGAAGATTTAATCATTTACAATAGAGATGGTTTTGTAGTTATTCGAAAAAATAGAGAATTTTACCCTTTATTATTAATTTCCATATAAATTTTACATGAATCGTGAACATTGGAACCATATAAACACTCATTTTAGTTATTAATCCAGTATTCTTCTTTCTTAATGCATATGCTACCTCATTTTCCTTCTTTATAAAGTAGTGTTTTGAAAAATCATAATCCTTGGTTATTTTGAGCCATCACATTGTCCTCATGTCCAAATAATTATATAGAATGTTTTAATTCAGAGTATTTTAACACGTGCTTATGTGACAAATTTTTCCTTTGTTATAATGTCACCATATCTCCAAATAAATGATTATTGGTAACAAATCAAGATTATTAGTAGGATATTGTTTTGTTGATTCTTTAACCACAATGATTCATGTGTAATAATATTATCCTTCTACAAAAGGAAACTACTGATTCCTTCTTTGATGGATCACAATATATCTCAAATCCACCATTTAAAGATCGTATATTTAATATCATATCATTAAATAATATCCTATCCATTAATTCCAAACATTCTTCACATACTTTTTCCATGTGAAAATAATCTTTTAGGAGTAATGTTGATTAATGGTTTATCCAATTAGGAAGTATTTTGAATGCATATCATATAGATACCTTCCGAATCAAGGAAATTATATACCTCATTTATATTTCTTGGTGTATGCAATTATTTGAAATTCTTTTTGACCATGTGATCGAAATGAATTTTTATTATTAAAGACATTATGTCCATAAAATGAATCATTATATAGCCAAAAATCATACATCCTAAATTTCTTATATAACTATTTTCCTCTAAGACACTCAAGTGTCGTCGTTAAGTGTTTTTCATGGTCCTCATAGATTTTATAATACACCATGATATCATAAATACATACCCAAAAAATACAAATATTATACTAATATTATATTTAGTAGATCCATATAAATATAAGGTCTATTAGTCAATCTAAATTGAATTACTATAATCTCATAATGACCATACCTCATAATAAATGATGCCTTCAGAATATATTCTTTCTTTACTCAAAATTTATGATATATAGAATTATGTTCAATCACTAGAAAATATTAATCTTTGTGATGTAGATCAAATAATTCATCAATATTAGAAATATGATAAAAGTTATTTAACATAATAGCATTGAATTCACTATTATTATTATACAACATCATATTTCCATCTTCATTCTTAAATAAATTAATAGGTTCTCCCCAATAGGAAACATTAGTTAATATAAATCCCATATTATAAAACTCCTCTTGTTATTTCTTAAAAACAATTGTGTCCATTATACAGGGATTCTTTGTTATAGGTCATTTATCATGGATTCAATCATTTCAAAACTTGGTAAAATTATCTTTTGTATATCCCAAAAATTCATTATGTAATATATCAATGTATTCGTGTAAAATTGGTATATCCTCAATTTGATGATTTCATTTTCCATCCATTTATTTTTTTCTATTCTTCCCTGTGAATCTCATATATAAAAGATACTAGGGGTGGAGTTAAACATGAGCAATATGATAAAGTATCTGATCTAAATATAAGGAATTCCACAAATTAATGAAAAAATAGAATTTCCTTCATTTACATTTTATTTTTGTAATATATTTTTAAATTAATTCCATAAAAAGAATTATGTAATGTTAAACCATATGTATGATAATATTTCTTGAAAATAGATCACATTTTTATGTCATAATGAGAACTCCATGACGTATCCTTATCATAGTGAGACTTCTAATTTGAGTTTTGATAGAAAATACTCTCCATATGAAGATAGGGTAATATTTATTCTTTATTGAAAGCATGGATGATATATAATAGTGCATGGATCTAAAATAAAATATAAAATTATATATATTTGAGCCTATTATTATAGTACCTTTCACCTTATCATTAATAACTTCCACCTAAGTTTTAATGATCACATATGATTGGCCTTCTCCCCTTAGCCACTTTTATGGTTGTTTTCCTTGATGGTTGGGACATTTTTTTGAATAATACCCCATTTATATATAGTTAATGAACTATATTATAGTGGACTCATTAATCACCTTACATTCATTAGCCATATGAACATTACGTCTCCACTTTCAATAAACTCAAATGACCTTTAGGAATTTCAATGTATAATTATTTCAATAATTATCACACGAAGAAAATTGAATCATTTTATTTTTTCTATTTGATGAATTCCCTTTTTAGGTGTCAACTATCCAGTTCTTCTATTAATTTTCCTTTAATGTACAAGATCTGGGAAATTCAATGTCGGATTTCATCATATGATGAAAAAAATTTAGAAACCAATACCATTAAGTGACATGGATTATTCCAAAAAAGTAAATTGAAAATATTACATTCTGTATTACTTAGGTAATCAATAAAAAACATATCAAGTATTGTAAAGGTACCCACATACTCTAAAAAATGTTATTATTCTTTTTTACTTATCATGAAGAACCTCAACTTCATTTATAGTAATTTTTCATGAGGGAAATATTTTTTAATGAATGATTATTTAAATTTTATCCATTCTATTGGTTTAATTTATTATTTATATCTAGTATTCTAGATCAATGACCTAAATTTATTATCATTACCTTTCAGACAATATACAACATGTATAAAAAAATTTCTTTTATTCACATCATATGGAAAGAAGTAAATTTTCAAGGGACCTAATCCACTACTCATCTAAGACAAGATTAGTGCCACTAGTAAATGATTGGAAAAGTTGTGGAATAAATCATTAGAATATCGGTGTATCATTTCACACAATATATCATCTCAAATTTTTAATACATCGATTTTAACATGATTCTTAAAAAATATCACATTAATAACATTGAAGGATATTTTGTTTTCAAGTGTCTTTGAAACATGTTACATAAAATGTGAATTTAAAATTCAACAAAAAACATATATAATTTTATTCATTTTGGTAGACTACTTTTTAAATTATTCCTAGGTCACCCCATTGAAGAAAAAAAAACATGGGGACATACATCAATAGAAAATTGTGAGCATAATGATTGATAAGGGGTAAAAAATGTCAATGAATCATGAATTATCATAATGTATAATAAATAGAGAATAATATGAGAGAATAAAGTTAAGTACATTGTAAGGAAATGTGTGTAAAATAGAAAATTTAGACAGTCATAATGACAACACAAAGTTTATCATGAAGGTGAAATAAATCTTAATTATCATGGTTATTCCCCATTGTATCTAGAAAAAAATTATATATAGAGATTAATAATTTACATAATTAATTATATTGTTGTTAGGGTGAACCCATCATATTTATTACATCATTTGATCCACATGGATTATAAAAAATCAGTTAATCAATAACTAGAGTATTTTAAAGAATAGTTTTCATATAAAATCATTGATTACATAATAAGTTCTTAAAGACATGAACATTAACTCACATTAAACACCTGAAAATTGAATTTGGAATTTATAAATGTCAAGTAATGAATTAATAAATTAAAATTACATTTAGATGAATTCCCAATTTTAAAGGAGGGGTTTTCATAATCACAATATAATATTATTTCATCTAAAAGAGTTAAATTGAAGAAATGAATTTGGAAACATGATGGAATAAAAAATATTATGGAAATATAATAATTATTTGGAATGAAGGGCTTATACTAATTAAAAATAATTTGGGATTTAGTGTGATTAATAAATGTTACTAGAAAATAATGAAATTTGAAATTTAGTATACATTCTATATAAAAGGTACTTGAATGGAAAATTATAAGAGGTTAATTTGGAGACATGAAATCTAGCTGTCACGACCTGCCCCCCGGGTCCCGTATCGTGACTACCCCAAGCCCGCATTCCATAGGCCAGGGGATGGCGACTAGCACCAAAGGCGTAAATCCCTAAACCGGGAAGGCATTGCCTTTATAAATGTAAAAATACATATCAGAGTACACAACTGGAAGAAAAACACTAAGTAAAAACTATATAAAAAAGAAGTGATGGAAAGTAAAAGGGGTCGGATGTAAAAGACCAACAAGAAAGTACAAGTACAATTGAAAGAAAGTACAACTGAAGAAAATTAAAACAGATACCGGGTCGTCCTCCAGGGTTCCCACCTGAGGGGTAGGTACAGATGGCCTCTTCAGCACTCCACGTCCGTCTGTCTCCTCCATACACCGTCACACCGATTGATCCACCTCCAGGTACCATCTAGTCCTACTACTCTCTACCTCAGTCAGCGCTGTCTGTTGTCTGCAACCAACATAATGAGGTGCGGGCATAGCCTGTGCAGGGGTGATTATAATGATACTCAGTAGGGACCCCAAGACCCTCAAGGTATCACAAAATCCAACAACGATAAACCACAATGTATGAAATCAACGGATAACCATTACTTAGGTATATATTACCACACATATACCTAAGTTATCAAGTAACCCATCTCAATAATGAGGAAAACACAAAAGTCATTTAATCAGCTCAACTAGGATTTTATTCTAGAAATAGTATCAATCTGAACCCTTAGCTTCCAGAGAACTCCTTCTCTATTGAGTATAGTGGGCTTGCCGCATCACACAGAGTCGCTTCCCACTAACTTGGACTTCTGAGGTACTCCTCCTGTCGGGTACCGTGAATTTGTTGCGCTCACATAGAGGTGCTCTCCACCGTGGGTTTGCTGCACTCACACAGAGGTGCTCCCCTGGTAGCCTGCTGAGGTACTCCCCATGTCGAGTACCGTGGGTCTACTGTGCTCACATAAAGGAACTCCCCATCATCTTTCTTCAGTGCTCACACAGAGGCGCTCCCCACTGAGCTAGTCGAATCACTCCGAGTCGAATCACTCCGAGTCGAATCGTTCAGTAGTCATCAAGTCTTATCCAGCTACTATATTCCCGTACAAATGCATGCTCGTCTCTATAAGATACACTCCACAAGCTACATTTCAATACTCCAAATGTCATGAAGTCTCATGTAGAAGTATCTCAAAGGTCTGTCACGTCATAGGGGTCTCAACGCAACAGACTGCGCATCAATCGGACGCTCGGTCTGTTAGTTATTAGCCTTTTAGTCCTAGGGGCTCGGTTGGATTCATGTATGATCCAACCTGACTATATCTAAACTATAACCCGAACTCCATTGGGGTATTCTCAAAGGGACGGATTTTCTCCTATAATACCGGCACCGCAGACGGTTCTTCAAACGGACGTCCAGTTCCAAAGATATGGCCCAAGAAGGTAATGGGTCAGTAATGGGCCTGAGTCTGGTCTGACCCAGTCAGACTGACTCGGCCTAACCCAGTCTGGGCCAACCTATTCTGGGTTGACCCGGTTAGTCTCGCTGGGTCTGACCCAGCTCGTTAGCCATGTTAGCCCGCTAAGTTTGGCCAGGTCCGTTGGGCCCGGCCTAGCGGACTGTAAGGGCGGTTTGGACCGGAGGTCTCCACATAGGAGACTCGACCCGAAGGTCAGGGCCGGTTCAGCCAATGCCGCGAGGGGCGCGGCTCGGGCGACTCGGCCAGGGAGGTTGGGTCATTCGGGACACAAGCAGGCAAGCCGCGCGGAGCACGGGCGGGCCACGGGTGCACTGGGTATGGCACAGAAGGGGCCAGGAAGGCCTCGAGGGCACTGGCAGGGCACTGGGAAGGCCGTGGGGGGCATCGGGCAGGCCTTGGTAGGGTTCGGGCAGGCCACGGGGGTGCCGGAAGGGCGTTGAGCTGGCCGTGGGGGCGCAGGCATGGCGACGTGCAGGGTACGGGGGCGCCGGGCAGGGAGTTGCAGCGGCCGGGCAGGTTGTGGGGGCCCCGGTAGGGCGCGGGGGTGCTAGCAGGGCGCGGCAGGGCATCGGAGGGCCGCGGGCAGGCAGGCTTCTTGCTGGGCATGGCACCGGGAGGCTGCGGGCAGGCGGGGCGCGTGTCGGGCAAGGCCCCGGGAGGCCGCGGGTAGGCAGGCCAGGCATCGCTCGAGCCGGCGGTGGTTGGCCAGAAGCATCAATGTGCCGTGGGGGCGGCCCGATTCGCGGAGGCCGCGTGTAGCGCAATCCTCGTCATTGCTTCCTTCGTCGTCATTGCCTCATCGCCATTCCATAGAACGCCGCAAGAAAGAAGAATTGACGGAGGATTTCGGGCCATGTTAGGTTGGCCCACATCCTCCGCATGTAAAGTGATATCAATTGGTTCATCAAAATAGGAAAGATGAACATCAACTATTTACAACCACGCAATGATTTCTTTTCAAACAATGACGAGAAAAGAAATGGGATAAAACACAAGGTAAACCCCCTACCTTTGATTCGTCGATCGACACTCATAATTCGTTGACAGTGTTGTGGAAAGAAGACGATGATGTTTTCCGTTTGCAGCGTTCGTCACACACTCCCAACCCCGAGCTGCGTTAGTCGTGGAAGACACTCCACATCGGTAGGATCCGAGGGAGGAAGTCGAAGATGGTTGTTGGCGTTCTTCGTTCTCCGTTGGAAGATGAGGTTCCTTATTCTTCATTGGGATCTTTTCTCCCTAGCTCTCCTCTTCCTCTGTTCCTCCAAAATGAATCATGACAACAAAAATAATAGATTCGTTATCTATTATTCTGTTGGCTTAGAATTAAAAAAGGGGGAATAAATTAAGTGTCTCTACCTAATTAATGCATGAGAGTTGTCATGGATAAATTAGGGGAGGTTAAGAGGGTTTCTACCCACTTAATTGGGGAGTTGATGAATCAAGAGGCTCTCCCTCATTGATGAGGGAGAGTTAAGAGGTTTTATCCTCCTCCATCAATAGGGGTCGGGTGGTTCCCACCCCTATTATTTAAAAGAGAGGTTATGCGGTCTCGGGTGGTCCCCACATCGTAACCTCTCACGGAAGGTTATGTTCGGGTGGTCCCCACCACCATAACCTCTCATAGGAGGTTAGGGTGTGGCGGTCTCACCACCAGCTCCCAAGTGGAGGTTTTAACCAACAACCACTCGCATGGTAGCTTAAAATAAAATAATGTGTTGTATAGTTTATTTTATTATTATTATTACAAAAATCCAAAAAACTAAATTTTATTTTCGACAATCTGCCATCAAGGTGAAAGTATAATTAAGCGAAAATCGGCACTGCGAGTTCAACAGTTCCCTCAGATTTCAATTCCGAGCACTGGTTCAAAAGTTATAAAATATCGCTCATATGTTTTCTTAACGTACCTGAACAAAACTTTAGAAATTGATTTCGGGCACACCGGGCCTCAGAATCAAGCACCGTAAATTTTCACGGACTCATAAAATTACCTTGTATTTAAGAAATAAATTTCCATGGAATTTCCAGGTCTTTATATTCTCCCCACCTCAAAGCTTTACGCCCCCATAAGCTACAACTCAAACTATGGAAAAAAATGTGGGTACTGAGCACACATCTGAGCCTCCCGCTCCCATGTGATCTCCTAGAGGTTCTCATGCTATCAGCATACGTGCACCAGAGGTATCGACCGTCCATGTAGGACCTGCTCCTGTCGATCCTCAATCTCTAATGGAACCTTCGTAAAAGTCACCCCATCATCGATGTCCAGATCTCTATGGTCGATTATGGGGGAAGGGTCATGCACGTATCTCCTTAGCAGAGATACGTGGAAGACGTTGTGCACCCGGTGTAACTGAAGTGGAAGAGCTAAGCGGTAAGCCACCTTGCCGACTCTGCTGAGGACCTGGAAAGGACCAATGAATCTCGGAGATAACTTTATTCCTCGGCCAAATCTCCATAGACCTCGTCGAGGTGAGACCTGTAGAAAGACGTGGTCACTGTCCTTGAACTCTAGAGGTCTCCATATCCTGTCAGCATACAACATATGCCTGCTCTGTGCAGTCTTCATCCTCTCATGGATTATCTTCACCTTCTCCGTAGTAGCTCGTACAATCTATGGTCTCACTAGTGCTGACTCCCAAGGGCCAGTCCAGCACAAGGCTGATCTGCAAGGTCGCCCGTACAAGGCCTCAAAAGGTTCCATCCTTATAGTGGATTGATAGTTGTTGTTGTAAGAAAACTCCACCAAAGGAAAGTGATCCTCCCAGTTGCAACCGAAGTCAAGGACACATGCATGTAGCATGTCCTCAAGGGTCTGAATGGTCCGCTCAGTCTGACCATATGTCTGAGGATGGAAGGTGGTGCTCAAGCAAAGCTATGTCCCGAAAGCTTCTTGCAACCCCTTCCATAGCCAGAAACTCAATTGTTCATCACCGCCGGAGACAATAGAGGAAGGAACTCCATGTAGTCACACAATCTTCTGCACATAGAGTCATCCCAAGCTCTCTACTAAACGTTTCTCTCTGATCGGTAGGAAGTGGTCTGACTTTGTGATTCAGTCGACGATCACCCAAATCGAGTCGTGACACATGGATTTATGTGGAATAACCATCACAAAGTCCATGGATATCCCATCCCACTTGCACTCTGGGACCTCTAAAGGACAAACCAGGCCTGCTGGTACTTGGTGCTCTTCCTTCATTTGCTCACAAGTGAGGCACCGTGAGACAATCTCTACTACTGCCTTCTCTATACTTGGCCACCAGTGCTGTCGTCAAAGGTCTTGGTACATCTTTGCCACTTCTAGATGTACCGCTATAGGGGATGTGTGAAACTCACTCAACACTTCCTCATTAAGTGCCACTGGTACCACGGTACGTCCTCTGAAGAGGATGATGTGCTCCCCACCTTTAGAAAATCCATCAGGTGCCTGCCCTCTGGATATCTGAGCATGTCGCATCTCACAGTAAGCATCTCCATGTTGTGCCTCCCTAACTCACTGAAGAAGTGGGGTAGTGACTGTAAGAGACTGTAGAAATGATGCTCCATCTCTATCCACAAAGGATATCTTTAAAGCAGCCAGATGCACTGTCGCTTCTCCTAGAATCTGTATACCAGTCCTCCTACTAAGAACATCTGAAACAACGTTCCCCTTCCTAGGAGTATAGACTATCTAGAAGTCATAGTCCTAGAATAACTCAAGACAACGTCACTATCTCAGGTTCAGGTCCTTCTGAGAAAAGATATACCTGAGACTCTTGTGATCAGAGTACACGGTAAAGCGCTCTCCCATCAGATAGTACCGCCACATCTTCAAGGTGATGACCACTGCTACTAACTCTAGGTCATGGGTAGTGTATTTCCTCTTGTGTTGTCTCATCTTCCAAGAACCATAAGCAATCACTGCTCTCTCCTGCATCCGGACACACCCAAGTCTGGTCCCTGATGCATCACAGTATACTACGTACCCTACACCATCCTCTGTAAGCCTCAAGAAGGGGGCACTAGTTAGCCTCTGCCTCAACTGTTGAAAGCTCTGCTGGCATATCTCTGACAACATGAAGGATTTACCCTTCTTCTTCAAGTCTGATAGTGGTGTTGTAACTCTAGAGAAGTCTGGTACGAACCTCCTATAGTATCCATCCAAACCCAGGAAAATTCATACCTTCGTCACACTCTTGGGTGCCTCCCAAGCAAGTACCCCCTCAATCTTCGCTGGATCCACTGCAAATATAGTCTCTGAGATGAAGTGTTCCAAGAAGTGATTCTCTCGAATCCAAAACTAGTACTTCGAGATCTTACCATAAAGTTGGTGCTCTCGGATAGTGTCTAATACTACCTGCAAATTGTAGGCATGCTCCTCCTCAGTAGTTGAGTAGATCAGAATGTCATCGATGAAGACTATGACAAATAAATCGAGGTAAGGCTGTAAGATCCTATTCATGAGACTCATGAACACTCTTGTATCATTGTTTACACCGAAGGGCATAACCAAGAAATCTTAGTGTATATAACGATACCTAAAAGTCGTCTTCTGCACATCCTCGTCTCGAAATCTAAGCTGGTGATAGCCTGATCTGAGGTCTATCTTCGAGAACCATCGTGCTCCCTTCAGCTGTTCAAAGAGGTCATCAATCCTCAAGAGTGGGTACTTGTTCTTTATGGTCACCTGGTTCAAGTGACAGTAGTCGACACAGAGCCTCAATCTCCCATCTGCCTTCTTAGCAAACAGAATCGGGGCTACCCAGGTAGAAACACTGGTCTAGATGAATCCCTTCCCCTGCAAGTCCTCTAGTTATTCCCTCAGCTCATAAAGCTCAGCGGGAGCCATTCGATATGATAGAGTAGATATCGGTGCCCTTTCGGGGTACAGGTCAATGTAGAAGTCCACCTCTCTGTGAGGAGGTAGTCTTGGAACATCGTCAGGGAAAACATCTGCATACTGGTCCACCACTATAGGATAAGTCAGACTCTCCACATCAACTACTATGAGGGTAAGGCAAGCCAACTGGTGAGTGATCTGTTTCACCCTCCTCCGAGTAAGTCAATCCTATTCTACAAGGGCTCCCTTCTCACTGGTGAAGGTAAACCGGGTCTCATCCATGCGAACACACCGTACTTTTTTCATAATAAAGTCGATCTAGGAATGAATTTTAGATAACTAGTCCATACCCAAGATGACACTGTAAGGCCTCGACCCCGCTACTAGGAGGTCCCAGCTGAAGCTCTCACCTCCTAAAGTAAGCTCACACTTCCAGCACCAATGTGTAATCGTCGAGTCTGTTCCTGTAGGAGTCTCTAGTTGTAAGGATCGAGCCAAAGGATCCGTCAGAATCTTCAAGCTCTGAACGAGGGCGATGGAAATGAAAGAGTGATTGGCACCTGTGTCTATAAGAACTGTAGCTAAGGTGTAGTAGACACAGATCGTACCGCTAATCATCTCTGGAGCACCATGTTCGTAGGCCTCAGCTACCTGAACCTGAGCTCTCCCCTGTCCACCTGCTCCCTATGGTGAGGGTGCTGAGTGAGATCATCGGAGCTCTGATCTCTCGCCTAAGACCCTGCTCAAAGGTCTTGGCCTTGAAGAATGGGTTATGTACCATATCAGTGGAGTAGCGCGAGAGGTTGGTGAACCTTGCTGAGTACTGTGCTACGGTCATGCTACCCTGCTGTAGATGCAGTAGCTCCTGTATCCACACCGCTCGAAGGGTGTCAAGGACAAACTCCGCCCGAAACAGGCTCTCAAAGTCAATCCATAGTAGCTTCACCTTGTATTGAACCTGGAGCATCAGGCTCCACCATCTGCCTGCTGTTTTCTGAAGGAGGCTGTCAGTAAGGATCACCATGAAGTCTGCTGGTGTCCCTACTAGCCAGAAGACTCTCACCACAGCCTCTATCCAATCCTCAGCCACATGTGGGTCCATCTCTCCCTTGAACCTTGGTGGAATCTAGTGTTGGAACTTTGGAAACGTGCTCAAGCGGCGTGCATCATCTGTTGCTGGGGCTGGTGGCATAGGTGGCCCAATGGGAAGTAGTACCGCTGGTGCCTCTGCTGGAAAAAGGCCCTACACTGAGGCCTCGTCGCTCGTTGGGCTGTCAGTGCATACAAATCTTGGGGATCTAATGGGTCTTCCACACGGAGGCATCCTAAATGAAACAAATGCAACATGGTCAAAATATTATACCTGGTGAGCTTACCTGGTTGAGATGACTTAAAGAAAAAACTTTTGGAAAACACGCACGCAATCAGTGTTTTCGTGCACTGAGTCAAATATCAGTAGTCAGGGTCCTGGTGTATGGATTGGTCAGCCACCCACACCGACACTGGACTCCCTGAACTGAAAACCAAACTTAGTACCCTTAACACTATTGTTTCACAAAAAAGAATGATCAGAGTTCTAAGTTCTGCGGTAGAACCGACTCCTCCGATACCAATTTGTCATGACCCGTCCCCCGGGGCCCGTATCGTGACTACCCTAAGCCCGCCTTCCATAGGCCAGGGGTTGGATACTATCACCAAAGGTGTAAATCCAAAAACTGAGAATGCATTGCCTTTATAACTGTAAACATACACATCAGAGTACACAACTGGAACCAAAACACTAAGTAAAAATTGTATACAAAAGAAGTGCTGGAAAGTAAAAGGGGACATAAATACAAGCCCAACATGATAGTATAAGTAAAACTGAAATCAAGTACTACTAGAGAAAATTAAAGCAGCTACTGAGTTGTCCTCTGGGGTTCCCACCTGAAGGGTAGTTATGGATGGCCTCTTTGGCACTCCACGTCCGTCCATATCCTCTGTGCACCGTCACATCGAGTGATCCACCTCTGGGTATCATCCAGTCTTGCTACTCTCTGCCTCAGTCAGCGATGTCTGTCGTCTGCAACCAACACAACGAGGTGTGGGAATAGCCCGTGTAGGGGTGAGTATAACGATACTCAGTAGGGACCCCGAGACCCTAAAGGTCTCACAAAATCCAACAAGGATAAACCACAAATTATGAAATCAATAGATAAGCATTACTTAGGTATATACCCATACATATACCTAAGTTGTCTAGTAACCCATCTTAATCATGAGGAAAATACAAAAGTCATTTACTCAACTCAACTAGGATTTTATTCTAGGGATAGTATCAATATGAACCCTCGGCTACTGGAGAACTCCTTCTCTATCGAGTACATTGGGACTTCCGCATCACACAGAGGCACTTCCCACTAACTTAGACTTCTAAGGTACTCCTCTTTTCAAGTACTGTGTATCTGATGCACTCACACAGAGGCGCTCTCCAATGTGGGTCTGCTGCGCTCATAGAGAGGCGCTCCCCTTGTAGCCTGCAGAGGTACTCCACTTGTCAAGTATCGTGGGTCTTCCGCGTTCACACAGAGGCGCTCCCCACCATGGGTCTATCGTGCTCACACAAAGGCGCTCCCCACTAGGCTAGTTGAATTACCCCGAGTCGAATCGGTCAACAGTCGTCAAGTCTCATCCAGCTACTAGGTTCCCGCACAAATGCATTCTCATCTCTGGAAGATCTGCTCCACAAGCTACTATTCGATACTCCAATTGTCACAAAGTCCCACATAGAAGTATCTCAAAGTTCCTCCACGTCATTGGTGTCTCAACGCATTAGACAGCGCATCAATCGGATTCTCGGTATGTTAGTTATTATCCTTTTAGTCACGGGGGCCTGGTTAAATTCGTGAACGATCCAACCTGACTGTATCTCAACTATACCTCGAACTCCCATGGGGTATTCTCAAAGGGACGGAATCACTCCAAGAATATTGGCGTCACTAACGGTTCGTCAAACAGACAGCTGGTGCCAAAGATATGGCCCATGAAGGTAATGGGTCAGTAATGGGCCTGAGTTCGGTCCGACCTGGTCGGACAAACTCGGCCCAACCTAGTCTAGGCCCACCTGGTCTGGGTCAACCTGGTCAGACTCGCTGGGTCTGACCTGGCCCATTGGGCGGGTCAGCCCGCTATGTTTAGTCTGGTTCGTTGGGCCCGGCCCAGTGGACTGCGAGGTCGGTTCGGCCCGGAGGTCGCCACGTAGGCAACTCAGCCCGAAGTTCAGGGCCAGTTCGGCCTATGCCACGAGGGCCGCGGCTCGAGAGACTCATCCCAGGAGGTCAGGCTGGTTGGGAGACATTCAAGCAGGCCGTGCGGAGTGCGGTCTGGCTACGGGTGCACCGGGTAGGGCGCGCTAGGTACCAGGCAGGACACGGGGGGCGCCGGTAGGGCGCCAGGCAGGCCGTGGCAAGGGTCGGGCAGGCCGCGGGGGCACCGGTAGGGTGCCAGGCTAGCTGCAGGGGAACCAAAAGGGTGTCGGGCTGGCCGTGGGGGTGCCGACAGGGCGTCAGGCAGGGCGCGGGGGCGCCGAGCAGGGCGCAGCGGCGGCCGGGTAGGCTTCAGCGGTGCCACCAGAGCATCGGGCATGGCGTAGGGGTGCCTGTAGGGTGCGGGGGGCGCCTGTAGGGCACCGGAGGGCCACATGAAAGCGAGTCGCGCACAAGGCAGGGTGTCGAGCAGCCGCTGCCAGGGGGGCCGCGCACCGGATAGGGCATAAGGAGGCCGCAGGAAGGCGGGCCGCACGCCGCTCGGGCCATCAGTGGTCGGTCGGATGCTTTGATGCGCCCAGGGGGCGGGGCGACTCACGGAGGCCGAGGGTTGTGCGGCCTTCGTCGTTCCAACCTTCGTCGTCGTCGCCTCATCTCCATGCCGTAGAACGCTACAAGAAAGAAGAATAAACAGAGGATATTGGTCCATGTTAGGTTGGCCCGCATCCTCCGTGTTTAAAGTGATACAATTGGTTCATTGGAATAAAAAAGATAAACATCAATTATTTACAACCACGCAAGGATTTATTATCAAACAATTACTAGAAAGGAAAAGGGATAAAACACAAGGTAAACCCCCTACCTTTGATTCGTCGATCGACCTCCGTCGTTCATTGACGATGTTGCGGAAGGAAGACGATGAAGTTCATCGTTCGCCGTGTTCATCACGCACTCCCAACCCTGAGCTATGTCGGCCATGGAAGATACTCCACATCGGTAGGATCCGAGGGAGGAAGTCGAAGAAGGTTGTTGGCGTTCTTCATTCTCCGTTGGAAGATGAGGTTCCTCGTTCTTCATTGGGAGCTTTTCTCCCTAGCTCTCCTCTTCCTCTGTTCCGCCAAAATGAATCATGCCAACAAAAATAATAGATTGGTTATCTATTATTTTGTTGGCTTAGAATTCAAAAAGGGAGAATAAATTAAGTGGCTCCACCTAATTAATGCATGAGAGTTGTCATGGATTAATTAGGGGAGGTCAAGGGGGTTTCTACCCACTTAATTGGGGAGTTGAGGAATCAAGAGGCTCTCACCCATTAATGAGGGAGAGTTGAGCGGTTTTATCCTCCTCCATCAATAGGGGTCGGGTGGTCCCCACCCCTATTATTTAAAAGAGAGGTTATGGGGTCTCGGGTGGTCCCCATGTCGTAACCTCTCGCGAGAGTTTATGTTCGGGTGGGCCCCACCACCATAACCTCTCATGGGAGGTTAGGGTGTGGTGATCCCACCTCCAACTCCCAAGTGGAGGTTTTAACCAACAACCACTCGCATGGCAGCTTAAAATAAAATAAAGTGTTGTGCACTTTATTTAAATTTTTTTTTATAAAAATCCAAAAACTAACTTTTATTTTTCACCATCAACCGTCGAGGTGAAAGTCATCTTAAGCGAAAATTGACGATGTGATTTCAATGGTGCCTTAAGATTTTAATTCCGAGCACCGGTTCAAAAGTTATAAAATTCCGCTCGTACTTTTACTGAAAGTACCCGAAAAAAACTTTATAAATTGATTCTAGGCACACCGAGCCTCGGAATCAAGTGCCTTAAATTTTCACAGACTCGTAAAATTCCCATGTATTTAAAAAAATCCATGGAATTTCCGGGTTTTTACACGAGCGTTATTTTGACTTTTTTTGAAACCTTAATAATATACATTGGATTATAAGAACATGGAAATATAATTTAATTATGATATTTTTAACCACTATTTATCAATTATATTCTTTGCATAATCTTTCTTAATATCCATTGTTAGTGGGGAAATGTTCTAATATTACATTTTTCTTAAATGTTCCCATCATTATTTGATTTAATGAGATTTCTTAATTTGTATTTATAAATATTTTTGAATCAATCCAAATAAATAAAAATAATTATATTTATTCATTTATCTATAATAAATAATTTATTTATATCATATATTATTATTTTATAGGAGAATAATTTTAAAAGTCATCATGGGAGGTAAACTGGTCATTAATAGGACATTGTCAAAAGAGGTGGAAGATAATAAGAATTATAAATACCATGCAAATATGCTCATTCTAGTAGGTAAAAATCATTAATAAAATACTAACATACTGATTAAATAATATTATAATATTTGTATTTGAATGAAATTGGGATTAAGTAGTGAGAATTGTACTATGAGATAAGAGTTGAGGAAAATTTACTCTCTTCACATTATCACTTATTTTGTACAACACTAAAACTCCATTAATGTTAGGATGTGGATTACGATAGTATATCCATAATGATAATAATGGGATTTTGAGAGGGGTTTGGATAAAAAAAATTCTATAGTATGTGATGGAGGATTGTTTTTCTAAGGGTAGGGAGATGGGTTATTTATAATTGATACAAAATGAAGTTTTTGTATAAAATTTTGAATAAAATACCATATCCTTGGAAATCCATTTAATATTGATTTAATTGAAATTATTAAAAATATATATTTATAATATGAAAATGACTTAAAACATTATAACCCAATATAAACTGAATTCTGTAGTGTATTAAAAAAGAAGGTATATGAAAAGAAAAAAAAAATATTTTAGGCAAACAATTTTGACTTTAGACTTTGGAAAAAACTTTATAGGTTGGGAAATTTAATTTAATGGATTATTTAACTTATTAATTATTTTTAAGTCAATCCTGAAGTTCTATAATTTATTAGTAATTATTATATCATGAATTATGTAATTTACCATATAAAAACTTCAAAAAACTATAATGTTACTATTCACCTAAAAATTAATGTATTTCAGAAAATTACCATCAAATAAAACATCACTAATTTTATATTGATGTTCCCAAACATGAAATTAATTTTATAATTATAGTTTTCTAAATTAATAAATTAAATATTTAACATAAAAAGTGTATTTTTAGAAAATATATTATAATATAGTGAAATAAAATTGAGATTTTTTTGAGTTTTTCATCATGATAGTTATATTATGGAATTTTAATACATATATTTTATTAAATTATAAATGAAAAATATTTTTATTATTAAATTTTATTATCATCATATGTGATTTTTCTTACAATGTTCAATTAACTATTTCGAATAGTGAGGTTATAATTCACAACGGTTAGGTTATTATTCCAATGGTTACATTTCAAATCCAAACATAATATTACCTCATATTAATATCACACAAATCCTTTCACAAAAATTCACTAAAACTCCTCCTGTGTTCATATATTTTTCTTTTCTATAATTTTGATTGGTTTGATAATTTTTTGTTTCTTTTCTATTGTTTTTTTCTTTGGGTCGACAATTATAGCACTTTGGAATGATCTAAATTTTCCCATTCTACTTTTATCATTTTATATTTTTTTGTCTAATTATAATGATTTTTATTTCAATATGATTAGTTTTTATATAATGTAATATTATTCATTTATGAAATATTGTGTTTTTGTTTGTTCTATGTTTTTCTTGTGTACAATTCTATATAACATAAGACACATTATTTAGGAAACAAATGTAACTAATAAAGTATGGGTTGTTACATTGTTCCCAACTTATTAAATTTCATCCCCAAAATTTCAAATCATTTTATTAGTTGAGAATATATAAGGGTACTTATGTTTCATCATTTAATATGGTTCCAAAATACTTACTTCTTAATTATGTTTTATCCACAATACATTGGCAAGGGAGGTTTATTTTTGTGTAGAACTTCTTCTCTATTTTCCAAGATCTTCACCTACTTCTCCTTATATGAGAGGTAATTATCAAAATTTACCCTATCTAAATTCAATATAATTGTGGGATCTTGTGTACTTATATATGATAGTTCTTATGAATACATCAAAATAATGTGCCATGTTTAGTGGATGTAAAATCTGATAGGACAATAATTATATGTGATAATGCATCTAAAAAGGTATAATATAACATGGGTGTATCTTTCCATTCATTCCAATCCATATGAATTTATTTCATGGGGAAATTGGATGAAAAAAAAAATTCTCTAACATCAAACAATATGTCCCTTTAATGGTTTTAAACATTTTTATTCCACTAAATCTGTGAATATTTTACATGATGTTGGATGGATTGAACATTTACTTCTATATATTACACAAGATTAGGTCCATATAGCATTCATCCATCATTATCATCCCAATAAATAGGTGTTTTAAATTGATTACCATGTAATGATTCATATGGAGTCATTTTAATACTTGATTTAGATTTGTTTTTGTATGAGAAATAAACAAATGGGATTTGTATATCACTTCATCCAATAAATGAAATTGGGAATGATCATAGAATGTCTTCGTGTGTCTGAATGTTCCTTTCTGATTGTCAATTTTTTAGGGAATATAGTCTATACTAAAATTAGATTCAGTATCCAGAGCATGTTGAAGGCTACTCTAGAGTGTTGAAGTGAACCTTGGATCACAATCAGACCAGATTGAATGTAGTTCCCATTTTAGCCTCACCACATTCATTATATAATTATAGAATTTTTGAGAAGATATTAATATTTCCATATAGCAATGATGTGGGAATTCTTAATGAATTGATCTATCACATCCCATATTACATTATTTCATTTGTATTCCTTTGGGAAATGAGTGAGGATATCCATGGAGATGTTCTCTCATTTACAAGTGTATATATGAAATGGTTTCATCATTACCTCTTATTTTTTTATCTCTACATTAACATTTTTACATACTAATAAATTTGAGGTATATATACATATTATCATCTTCATGTTGTCCAACTAGATGTTCTCCTAATATTTATGGTACATCCTTGTACTTACATGATGGATTTAGAATATTGAACTATGTGAATTATCCAGTGTATTATTCTATATCAAATATGATGGTGTTAGGTATTTTCTAGTTTTAAATCAAATGAAAAATATATATTTATTAATTAATCATGAAATTTCCCCTCCATTTATACTTTTAACTTATTTTAAATCTCGATATTATCCCTTTTTCCCCCATGACCATATCGTAGATTGAGGGTTGGGAAATAATTTGGTAATCGTATGATGTATTCTCTTTTATAAGGATTTCCATGTCTATCCATTTAATGTGTAATAATATCGGGTATTCCTAAATCTACATCAAGGATAGTGTGGTGGGTTATTTTTTCAAATATAATCATTTAACATATTTATCATTACATGATAGTACTGAATAAAGGAATTTTACTCACGGTTAGCTCTAACCATTTTTCATGGTACATGTTAAGAACATTATTTGTGAATATATACATTAAACATTAGTGGTCTATATATATAATAAATTATTCCCATAATGATAGTGACTCTATATATTCCAACCAAATGTGACCGATGCAATATCCATTTCATGAGTTGGATAATTCTTCTCATTGGGAAGTAATTGTCAAGCTATTTAAGTGATCACCTTTTAAATTTTCAAGTCTTTAGACTCCAAAAAATTCTGATATTCATCACAACTGTTGAAAATCCTTCCTTAATATTTGGTAATATAAGATTATGTGAAATAATGAACCCCTTCTTCAGTTCATAGAAACATCATTTACATTAAATTTAATAAATAAATGTAACTCCCATTTAAATTAATTGTGTTTATGGATTTTAAATCTTTGAAATGTTTTTGAAAATCATTATACAGTATCCAAATACCCTAATAAATCTATGAATATAGTTTATAGTATGATGATGTGGTCACTCCTCCATAGACATTTACATGGAAAGGTCAAAGGATATTCCATACCTACCCACAATGTTCCCACAAAATTAAACATTTTTGTAACCATAAAACAAATTTACTAAATTTACCAATAATATTCTCCTTCCATAGAGTTTTTAATATGGCCCTTATATAATTCTCATAATCTTCATAAATTTATTAATATATCTGAATATGATCAATAAAGGCCAAGAAGAATTTATCAAGGTAATATTTAATTACACTATTCATAAAATAAATAATTATGTAAATAGCATTAGTCAATCAAATATGAATAACCATGCACATGTAATACCCATATATTTATTTGAATAAAACTATTTGGATATCATATTTATTTACTTTAATAATTATAACCTGATTAGAGGTAAATCTCGAAGAAGAAATAATCCCCTATTAAATTGATCATAAATATATGGAAGTGTATATTTGAACTTCAATGAGATCCCATTATATTCTCCATAATCAATGCATAGGATCACCAATCCATCCTTCTTATTTACAAGGAAAATATGTTCTGCCAAAGGGGACAAAATTGTTCAAATAAAAAATTTCCACAATATATAATAATTATCCTTTTATAATTATTCTAACTCGCCATATAGAATTATATATAGGATCCTCAATATTTTCTTGGATTCGGGTATGATTTCAATAGACAATTGAACAAATCTTTCTAGGGGACTTCTAGGAATGTCTTGAAGAAACACATAAATTTATTTCTGAATGATGGAAAAAAATTTAATCTTTATTCATTATCTTCATTTTTTCTCTCAAAAATCATATTTAAAATAAATACTATAGGTGGTTCTTCTACATAGATTTCAGGCTAGGATATATCTCCTTAGAAAATAAATATATTTATGAAATTCAAGACCATTAAAATTTCCTTGATTATAAAATTGATATTAGTTTTGTACATTTAAATCCAGTACATCCCTAATATACATTTGAATTCAACCATTGGAATTTAAAAAAATGATGAGATTTTACTTGGAAAATTTTATACTAGAGTTTTAATACAGCTTTTATACTTATATAATTCCTCAAGGTGTTTCAAATGATCACTCTACATCTACCAGTTTTTCATTTGATTCCTTATTCTATGAAAAATATGATGATGTAAGGGAAATTGTAGAACTAGAGTTAAAAGTATTACTTGATATATTTACTATCACAAAGAGTGTAAATTCTAACACATCATTTTGAGCCTCTACTTCAGCCATTATGTTTAAGAAATAATGATATTCCTCCCTTATCCTTTTCTAAGGATGATGGTGGATACCCTCAATTATAAACATATTTGGATAGTGAAATATAATGTTTTTGTGATATCCACACATGAATCATTGTTATTCACATTGTTTTAGAACCATTTTCCCTTTTTTCATTTACATTGAGATATTTAGGATTCACCACACTACGATGCATCCATGGTATATAGACATTTATTCCATAATTTTAGCACCTTTTACTTATATAAATTAGTTCCTTAAATTTTGTTTCATAGAGTTTGAATCCATTGTTCTCTTTTTTTCATTCAGCCTATGAAACAACAATATCTATCTGAACTACATTTCATACATCAAATAACTCCAAAAAAATCTCATCAAATCCTTTGTACTCTCAATTTTATCGATTCGTATTTAAATGGAGTGCCACAACACTAAATATCTTATAAACCATTACCATAGAATACATAAAGAAATTTAGGTCCATTCATCATGTATTTTAATGTTAATTTCATAGTATCCCATTGATTTATTTTCCTTCTATGTTTTCTATATTAATTCCTTCTCCATTTTTGTTCACGTTGAAAGGGGAAAATATTTATTAAAAATATTCTCCTTAAATCTTACAATTATATATCATCAATATATCATCATATATTTTGGTTTTAAATTACTTTCAACCATTTATCAAATTCTCTTTCTTAGTGATATATTTCCAAGGGGACACACCCCATCTTCGATCAAAATAGTACAAAATTTTAATGAAGCCCAAGAATCCTAACAAATAAGGAGATGAGTATAGCAACCCAAACTTTTCTTACATTAATTTTACTAAATTTTAATGATAAAAAACATAAATAATTACACCAAGAGTATCCAAAGGTTTAGTGTCTTGAAAAATCTAGTACCATTCATAACTTTTACAACATAATACATAAACATTTATTTAATTACTTCTTCTCTAGCTTCTTACTGGATCTTGACTTCTCCTTAGTATAAGTAGTCACCTAAGGGATATACATAAAAAAGGGGTGAGCTAAAAGCACAGTAAGAGGATATATAAGAATATGAAATAACATAAACATTATATGATAATAATATTTATCATCATAACATTGGAATAGGATCATAATCATGAGAGGAAACATTAAGAAAGGACATGGAATGTGACAAAGAATAAAAAATGAAACATCATATCTTAGTGGTTAACTGCCACACAGAGTTGTGAAAACAAATAACATCTTGTTCACAGATCACTTCACTTTCACTCATGATTTTCATCACTTTACCCAATTCATTGGATATCTTTATAATTTTGGGTGTTCCCGTCACATTCAAACATTTATATTTTTCTATATAATTCTAGGCCCACTCATCACATCATAACATTTTCATTATCATGATTTCCACATAGAACATATATCAACAATAAACATAAATAAACCATGTAAAGTAATTGATTTCATATCCTAATAACACATTCCTAAACATTGGGTTCTTAAAATAAATTGGGAATGACATACTTGATACAATAACCATTAACCTTGAGTAAGAAGTAAAAGGTGTGTTTTTGAAAGAAGAGTTCTTTTGGAAAACATTTTTTATGACATAAACTCTAGTAGAAAACATTAATATCCCATAAAATTTAATATAATGATGAAAAAATTATTTTAATGGAGTAAACATAACAAAAATGGATTGAAAGAGGGAGAACCTAAATAAATTAAGTTGGGTTCAATAATTTCCCCTTACATCGTATTTGAACTCTTTGTTCACTTTAAAAGCCTATATAATCACATTATATTAATTAATTAACAATTAAATAACCTTTTATACATGAATATGGTTCATTGTGGTTTCATTAAGTTTTTTAATGGGCCTTTGGATGGGTTATTGAGTTTAAATTCATTGTTCGTGAGTGTTCGTTTTTATAGTTTTCTTGAACGGTTCACTTGTATTCATGAATAAAAGTTCATCTAAAACATGGACAATCAAATGGAATTATAATTTTATTTTAATGATTATTATAAATAACTTTAAATAATATTATAAATAACTTTTTATATACCACGATAATTAATCATTAGATAATAATTTAATGATGATCGTTTTGGTTAATTCGGGTGGTTTTTCTACCACAGTGAACTTGTTTTGTTTAATGATTTAGTAATATGTACATAAGTTAGTTACATAACATTAAATATGATATAATACATATAAAATAATCTGTTCCATCCATAAAAATGGCTTCATGACCAGATATAAAGGCAGTAAAAGAAAAATGAAAACATGTCATTCTTGAAGGTGATAAATTAACATCTCAGGAACAATGTTTTCCTTTCTAAAATAAAAATAAGATGAGAAGGGGGTTGGATGATATAATGTCCCATTAGTATCAAAAAATTCCATTATATGTATGATATTGGGGTTACCATACCATGTGTATGAGTATAGGTGGGGATATATTAAGAAAATAACTTCAAATTGAAAGGTTATTAAAGGAAAAGAGAGAGAGAAATTACCTCTTTAATCCTACTCTTGAAATCCTCCTTAAGGAACCTAGGCTTAGTCTTTTAATGGGACCAAAAGCTCTTGGACGTGGGAGAGGGTATATGGAAGATGTTTGGGTAGATTTTAGATGAGTCTTGAATCTTGAGGGGTGTGAAGAAATGAGTGTGTGAAGGGTAGTTTTTATAGTGGAGGAGAGAGGGGTTTTCTTAATATTTTAATCATTAGTTCGTTAATTTGCACCAAGATAATAAATAGTGATGATTACATGACCAAAAATAGTAATTAAGGAATGTGAGTTCTATATTTGGGTTCTTATATCACTCATGATTTCAGGAATAGTGGATTTAAATAATAATTTATTTATACAGTAAATTAATGTATTTTACTATTCACAAAAAATTCAAGTATTTTAGAAAAATACCAAAAAATTCACCCTAACCATTTTTCGATGTGTAAAAATCCAAAATGAACTCCATTTTTTAAAAATTATTTTCTAAATAAGATTAATTCATTTTTTAATTAAAATCATAATTTACTTGAAAAATACATATTTTAAAATTAAAACTGATTTTATAATGCTTTCAAAAATTACATAAGTTCTTATAAATTTATCTTAAAACCAGAAGACATATAATTGTTAATTTAAAAAAACATTTCAGGAAAATATATTTAATTTTAAATTAATTAATTAATTATAATTATTTATTTATGACTTACAGAAATACCAATACTTTTACTATGGCCATATTATCACTTATAAGATGCCTAAGTTTTATTTAATCATCCATGGGTGAGGTTACTATTATTTTGGATGATTTATTATTCATAAGGGTCATGTTTCTATTCATAATTGTAGGTTGCTGTTCATAATGGTAAGTTACTATTCACCAAAAATTATGTTTGTTCCATTAGACTCCAAAAATCACCCTGAACGCAACAATGTATGTCAGATTTTCGAAATTCAAAACATAGTAGTGGAAAAATTATATTTAATGATCACATAGTATTTAGTATCAAGATATTTAATTTTTTTCCTAATGTGATTATACTATAAGGAAAAATTATAAGAAGAGAATTCTATTGATAAAACTTTGAGTCGTTACATTTTCCCCCCTTATGAAATTTTTTCCATGAAATTTTATTTTACACAAACATGTGAGGGTACTTATCCTTTATTTCCTCATCCAATTCTCAAGTAGCTTCTTAAAACTTATGGTTCCTCCACAAAACATTAATAATATGGGTTGTCTTGTTTCATAACACCTTATCTCTCTTGTCTAGAATATAAACCAGCTGCTCCTCATAAGAGAGGTCATCTTCTAGTTATACCACCTCTGAGTTAAGTACATGTGAGGGATCTTGTATGTACTTCCTTAGGAGTGATATGTGAAACACAACATGAAATTGATCCATATTTAGTTTAAGTACAAGCCAATAATCCATAGCTCCTATGTGGTCAAGGATCTCAAAGGGGCCAACGTACCTTGGTCTTAGCTTCCCTTTCTATCAAAACTACATGACTCTCTTCCATGGTGATATTCTAAGGAAGACTTTATCTCCAACATCAAACTCCAAGTCCCTTCGACAGTTTTCAACATATCTCTTTTGCTGAATCTGAGGAGCTTTGACATTTTTTTGGATGACTTGAACCTTCTCTGTCATCTCTTGCACAATATTGGGTCCAAGTATCTTTCTTTCCCCAACTTCATCCCGACAGTTTGGAGTTATAAATCACTATCCATACAAAGCATCATATGGATCCATCTAAATTCTTGATTGGAAGTTATTGTTATATTATAACTAAACCAATGGGAGATGTTAATACCATCCACCTTTGAATTCTAAAGATAAAATATCTTAGCATATCTTCAAGCATTTGAATAGTCCTTTAAGATTGGCTATCAGTATGGGGGTGATAAGTCATTCTGAAATTTAATTTAGTACTCAAATCATGTTTAACACACCTCTAGAATTTAGATGTGAACCTTGGATCATGGTCAGAGAAAATCAATATTCGAAAACCATGCAGTCTCACCACTTCCTTCAAAAATATCTTTGTAAGTTGTTCAAGAGAGATATCATCTCGAATAGTGATAAAATGGGTAGCCTTGGTGAGTCGATCAACCACGACTCATATTGCATTATTTCCCTTAGATGTCTTTGATGGACCCATGACAAAGTCCATAGTTACATTCTCCCATTTCCACATGGGTATAGGCAATGGTTTCATCATCGCTTTGTACTTTTTTGGATCTAGATTAACTTACTAACATACCAAGCATCTTGAGATAAATTTTTGCACTCTCCTTCTTCATTTTATCCCACCATAAGTGTTCTTGGAGATCTTGGTACATATTGGTGCTACTAGGATTGATAAAGAATGTTGAGCTATGTGCATTTTACAATAGCTCCTTCTTTATCTCAGGTGATGAAGGCACACAAAGTCATGTTCCAAACTGAATCACACCATCATCGTCAATATGGAACTCTTGCAGCTTCCCATCCTATACTCCATTCACCATAATTTGTAACTTCAAATCAACCCTTTGTGCCTCCTTAATATTCTCTTAGATAGATGGTTTCAAAATTATTTTTCATGGCAGGATGTATCCCCTACCCTTATAATTTCCAAATCCATCCTTTAAATATCCAAGAATATTGGGTCTTCCTTAATCTATAACACGGATAGAGTAGCATGTTATTTTCTACTTAGAGCATCAACTACCTTGTTCGCCTTTCCAGGGTGGTAGTGAATAGAGCAATCATAGACCTTGATTAGATCTAACCATATCCTTTGATGCATGTTGAGATCCTTTTTTGTGAATATATACTTCAAGATCTTATAGTCAGTGTATATATCACACTTCTCACTATAAAGGTAGTGTCACTAGATTTTCAAGGAAAAATTCATGGCTGCCAGCTCTATATCATGTTTCGGGTAGTTATTCTCATGGATATTCAACTGCCCTGAGGGTTAGGCTATCACATTATCATTTTTTATGAGTACACAACCCAATACTTTCTTTGATGCATCACTGCATATCACAAAACTGTCACTGGTTTTTGGTAATGTGAGGTGCAGTAATCATCCTTCTCTTTCACTCCTTAAATATTCCCTCACATTCTTATATATAAAAATAATTTACCCATTTCCTTTTTAACTTAGTTAGCACTCTTGATAATCATGATAAATTTCTCAAAAAACATATGTAGTACCTATCTAATCCAAGAAAACATGAGATTTCTTTGACACTAGAGGGTCTGGGCCATTCCTCAATCACCTTTGTTTTTGAAGGGTCCACATAAATTCCCTCACTTGTGATCACATGTACCAAGAAGGGAATTACCAGAAAATCCTAGTGCCCAAACGTTATACGGAAGGTAGTATTTTGAATATCTTCCCTCTTCACTTTTAGCTGAGGATATACAGAACAAAGATACACCTTTTTGAAGTATTGAGCTCCTCTTAACTAATCAAAAAAGTAATCAATCCTTGGAAGAGGATACTTTTTCTTTATGGATATATTTTTTAGTTCCCTATAATCGATACATAGACGCATTGATCCATCCTACTTCTTTTCAAAGAGAATTGGCGCACCCCAAGGTGATGCACTAGGGAATATGATCCCTTTGTCTAAATGCTCTTGCTGCTTCTTCTTTAACTCCTCCATTTTTATAGGATCCATCCTATAGGGACACTTTGAGATAGGAGTAGCACCGAGTATGAGTTCTATTGAGAACTCGACCTCACGATTTGGGGTAATTCCATGTAACTCTTTAGGAAATACATCATTGTATTCCCTCATGATGGGAATTTCTACAAGGTTGGCACTTTCCTTTGACTCAACCATTTGGGCGAGGTGTGCTTCTTCATAGGGTATCAACACCCACACTGTTGAAGTATTTTTCAAAGAATATTCAATATCTTACTTGAATTTGTAGAGGATCATGGCATGGTTTGAAATATGAAAAGGTGTTTCCTTTTCCCAGTAGTTGATATGTTCTATATATAATGAGATCCAATCCATTCCCATTATAGCATCAAATTCCACCAAGGGAAGTATTACAAGATTTGCTATATGAATCTTCCCACATATGCCAGTAGGAGAAGAGTCAAACACTTGGGTTTCAATGATTTTACCACTTCATGATTTTATATATATCTCTACTTGAAGGTTTTGGGGCTTTGATTATCTAGTTCTAGAAAACTTTCCAGATATAAAGGAATGCGTAGAACCATAATAAAATAATACTTTTTCCATTATTGATTGAATAGGAAGTGTACCTTGTATGACTTCATTATCTTTCTCTACTTCCACAGTAGTGATGTAAAAAGCCTTACCTTGTTCCTTTGGCATTGGTGGCTACTGATGCTGATTACCCTTGAGGACTTGAGGTTTAGTGCACTGGATTTCATAGTTCCCTTGATCCCTATAGTGGTAGCATTTAACCATGGGTGGGACTCCCCTTCCCTCCACTACATTAACTTTCCTTATCATTTATTTTCTACAATCTTGATCATGGTGTCCCTCTTTCCCACACTTTAAGAATTTCCCCATCCCTTTGTGGTAGTTCCCATGATGCAACTTCCCACATTTTTGGCATGTGGGTCATTGAGTTTTCTTACCACATTTATCATTAGATCCTCTTGATTAAAAATCCATCTTTCATTTCTTATCACCATATCCATGGGACCATTCTCTAAAATCTATCTCCACTTTGAGGTAACACCGGCCAACTTCTTCATAACTCCCAAAGTCACAAATTGAAAGAGCCTTCCGAAGGTGTGGTTTTAATCCACTAAAGAATCTATCAATTTTTTTATCATTGTTAATAAAAAAACATGAAGAATACCTTACAAGCTTTCTGAAACTTGCTTCATAGGTTTTGATAGATTCTCCTTCCTTTTTGTTAAGCTCTCTAAATTCTTTCTCCATATTTGTGTGAAGATTTCATGGAAATACTTGTTAAGAAACATGATATTATAGTCTTCCCATTACATCTCTTCAATTTCGTCACTTGGTTTAGTGTTCTTAATCAAATCCCACCATTAATCGACCTCTCTATCTACACGATAAATGGAGAGTGTCACCTTCTCCATCTCAGAACAGTGAAGCATAAAAAAGATCTTCTCCATGGAGTTGTCCCACTATTCTGCAACTTGTGGATCGAATGACCCACAAAACTTCAATGGTTGTTTCCACATAAAACACTCAATAGCTAGTTGATCCCTCTTAGGTGAAGGAGGACGGTCCCCATTATTTTGGTTATTATTCATAACCTTAGATATTTGGGTAAGCATCGCCATGATGTTTTGAACTCCACCTCCCAAAGAATTGGGGATGTCATTTGGGAAATCATTTCATTGGCCCTTGCATGGGTTTTTGTCCAAGTTTCTCCTTCTTCCCACCATTTTCTATAATTGAAAAGGTTAAAAAACCTAAGTCAACAAGTCATAAATAAATAACTTATTCATTATTACAATTTTCACTAAAATAATAACTTATGTGATCCCTATGTAAAGATTCTTATGTTCATATTTTTACTTAGTCTAATACAAGAGGTTTTCTCTAGGGTTCACTAATCCTAATTCTCAAATTAACTAAAACTTAATTCTAATACCAACTATAGAAACCCAGTCTTTTCTTACATTACTTTTAAATCATTTTAATGATAAAAAAAATAAATCAATACACCAAGAAGATACAAAGTTTTAGTGTCCTGGGAAAACTAAGATCATTCAAAACTTTTACAATATAATACATAAACATTTATTTAATCCCTTATTCTCTAGCTTCTTACTAGATCCTGACTTCTCCTTAGTATAAGTAGTCACTAGAGAGATATACATCAAAAAGGGGTGATATAAAATCCCAATAAGAAGATATATAAGAACATGAAATAGCATAACATGATATGAGAATAATATTTATCATCATAACATATACATAGGATCATAATTATGAGAGTAAACATTAATAAAAGACATGGAATGTGGAAATGTATAAAAAATGAAACATCATGTCTTAGTGGTTAACTACCACACCTAGTTCTGAAGAAAACATCATAATATTCACACATAACTTCACTTTAACTCATGAGGTTCATCACTTTACACAATTCATTGGAGCATTGTATAATTCCAAGTGCACCCATCACATTCAAACATTCATATTGTGCTATATAATTCTAGGTGCACCCGTCACATCATAACATTTTCATTAGCATGTATGCCACATAGAACATAAATCAACAATGAACATAAATAACCCATGTAAAGTAATTTTTTTCATATCATAATAACACATTCATAAACTTTGGGTTCCCAAAGGAAATAGGGAATGAAATACTTGATACAATAACCATTAACCTTGACTAAGAAGTAAAAGGTATGTTTTTGAAAGAAGAGTTATTTTTTAAAAATTTTGTAAGAAATAAACTCTATTTGAAAACATTTATATCTAATAAAATGTAATATAATGATTAAAAAATAATTTTTAAGTACTAACCATAACAAAAATGGAGTGAAATAGGGAGAACCTGAAGAATGTAAGTTGGGTTTGAGAATTTCCCCTTACCTCGTATCAAGATGATTTCTTCACTTTAAAGGCTTGTATAATCACATTATATTCATTAATTAAAAATTAAAGAACCTTTCATACATGAATATGGTTTATAATTGTTTCATTAAGTTCTTTAATGGTCATTTTTATGAGTTATAGAGTTTAAATTCATTGTTCAGGAGTATTCGTTTTTATAGTTTTCTTGAACAGTTCACTTGTATTCGTGAATGGAAGTTCATTTAAAACATGGATAATAAAATGGAATTATAATTATATTTTATTGATGTTGTTATATAACTTAAAATTATATTATAAATAATTTTTTATATACTATGATAATTAATCATTAGATAATAATTTAATGATGATAGTTTTGGTTAATTTGGGCGTTTTTTAGCACAAAGAACTTATTTTCTTTAATAATTTAGTAATATGTACATAATTTAGTTAAAGAGCATTAAATAGGATATAATACATATAAAATAATATGGTTCATCCATAAAAATGGTTTCATGACCAAATCTAAAGGTGGTAAAAGAAAATAAAAACATGTCATTCTTGAAGGTGATAAATTAACATCTCACAAAAAAGGTTTTCCTTTCTAAAATAAAAAAGAAGAAGAGAATTTGGTTGGATGATATAATATCCCATTAGTATCATAAAATTAAAGTATATGTATTATACTGGGGTTACCATACCTTGTTGATGATGATAGGTGGTGGGATATTAAGAAAAGAACTTGAAATTGAAAGGAAATTAAAGGAAAAGAGAGAGAGGAATTACCTCTTGAATCCTCCTCTTGAGATCCTCCTTATGGAACCTTGGATTAGTATTTTGATGAGACAATAAGATATAGGAAATGTGATAGAGGATAGGGAAGATGTTTGGGTATATTTTAGATGAGGATTTAAGCTTTATGTGTGTGAAGAAATGAGGGTGTGAAGGGAGGTATTTACAGTGGAGGGGAGAGGGGTTTTCTCAATATTTTAATCATCAGTTTATTAATTTCCACCAAGATAAGAAATAGTGGTGATTTCATGACCAAAAATATTAATTAGGGAATTTGTGTTCTAGATTTGGGTTCTTACATCCCTAATGATGTCAGAAATAGTGGATTTAAATTATAATGTATTTATACGGTAAATTAATGTATTTTAGTATTCATAAAAAATCAACTATTTCAGAAAAATACCAAAACTTCACCCTAACAATTTTTCGATGCGTTGAATCCAATAATTAACTCCATTTTTCAAAAATAATTTTCTAAATATTATTAATTTATTTTTTAATTAAAATCATAATTTACTTCAAAAATAAACATTTTAAAATTAAAATTGATTTTGCAATGATTTCAAAAATTACAAGAGTTATTATAAAATTATCTTAAAACCAAAAAAAATTGTTAATTTAAGAAAACATTTTATGAAAATACATTTTTTTTAAATTAATTAATTAATTATAATTATTTATTTATGACTTATAAAAATACCAATACTTTTACTATGCTCATATTATCACTTATAAGATGCCTAAATTTTATTTAATCATTCATGGCTGAGGTTACTATTATTTTGTATGATTTACTATTCATAAGGGTCATGTTACTCTTCATAATTGTAGGTTACTATTCATAAGGGTATGTTACAATTCACCAAAAATTATGTTTGTTCCATTAAACTCCAAAAATCACCCTGAACGCAACTGTTTATGTCATATTTTTTAAATTCAAAACATAGAAGTGGAAAAATTATATTTAATGATCACATAGTATTTAGTATCATGATATTTCATTGTTCTTCCTAATGTGATTATACTATAAGGAATAATTATAATAAGGGAATTCTATTGATAAAACTTTGGTTCGTTACATTCTTCCTCCCTTATGAAATTTTACCTTTAAATTTCATTTTACACAAACAGGTGAGTGTACTTCTCCTTCATTTCCTTTTACGGTTCTCATGTAGCTTCTTAAAAATTATGGTTCCTCCACAACACTTTAACAAGATGGGTTGTATTTTTGTATAGTATATTATCTCTCTTGTCCAGAATATTTACTGGTTTCTCCTCGTAAGAGAGATTATCTTACAGCTGTACCACCTCCAAGTTTTGTACATGTGACAGATCTGGTATGTACTTCCTCTTGAGTGATACGCGAAACACAACATGAACTTTATCCATATTCAGTGGAAGTGCAAGTCGATAATCCATAGCTCTTATGCAGTCAAGGATCTCAAAGGGGACAATGTACATAGGTATTAGCTTCCCTTTCTTTCCAAACTGCATGACACTCTTCCATGGTGATTTTCGAAGAAATAATTTATCTCCAATGTCGAACTCCAAGTCCCTTTGATGGTTTTCAACATAGCTCTTTTGTCGACTTTGATTAGCTTTGATATATTACTAGATGAATTGAACCTTCTCTGTTATCTCTTGCACAAGATCGGGTCCAAGTAGCTTTCTTTCTCCAACTTCATCCCAATAGGTTGGAGTTCTACATCGCTATCCAAACAAATCTTCATATGAATCCATCTAAAAACTTGAGTGGAAGCTATTGTTGTATGATAAATCAACCAACGGGAGATTCTGATCCCATCCACCTTTGAAATCTAAAGATCAAGCTCTTAGAATATCTTCAAGTGTCTGAATAGTCCTTTTAGATTGGCCATCAATTTGGTGGTGATAAGTCATTCTGAAATTTAATTCAGTACTCAAAGCATGTTGAAGACTCCTCCAGAATTTATATGTGAACCTTGGATCACTGTCAGAGACAATCGAGATTGGAACACCATGAAGTATCACCACTTCCTTAACATATATCTTTTCATGTTTTTCAAGCGAGATATCTTCCCAAAAAGTGATAAAATGGGCAGTCTTGGTGAGTCAGTCAACCACAAACCATATCGCATTATTTCCCTTGGACGTCTTTGGCAGACCCATGACAAAGTCCATAGTTAAATTCTTCCATTTCCACATGGTTATAGTCAATGGTTGAATCATCCATTTGGACTTTTACCAATCTACTTTAACTTACTGACATACCAAGAACCTTGAGATATATTTTTCACTCTCCTTCTTCATTTTATCCCACCAGAAGTGTTCTCGGAGATCTCAGTACATCTTGGTGCTACCAGGATTGATAAATAATGTTGAGTTGTGTGCATTGTACAATAGATCCTTCTTTATATCAGGTGATTAAGGCACACACCATCGTGTTCCAAACTGAGTTACACCATCATTGTTGATATGGAACTCTTGTAGATTCTCATCCTTTACTGCATTCACCTTCTTTTGTAACTCCAGATCATCCCTTTATGCCTCCTTAATCTTCTCTTGGATATATGGTTGCGAAATAATTCTAGAAAGGTAGGATGTATCTCCTACATTTATTATTTACAAATCCATCCTTTCAATATCCAAGAATATAGGGTCTTTCTCATTCCGTAACATGGATAGAGTAGCAGTTTCTTTTCTATTTAGAGCATCAACTACCTTGTTCGCATTTCCAGGGTGGTAGTGAATATAGAAATCGTAGTCCTTGATTAGATTTGACTATATCCTTTGATTCATGTTAAGCTCCTTCAGTGTGAATATATACTTAAGGATCTTGTATTTAGTGTATTTATCACACTTCTCACCATAAAGGTAGTGCCTCCAAATTTTCAAGGAAAAATTCAGGCCTGCCATCTCTAGATCATGTGTCGGGTAGTAATGCTCATGGATCTTTAACTCTCGTGAGACATAGGCTATCACATTATCATTTTTCATGAGTACCCAACCCAAGAATTTCTTGGATACATCACTGTATATTACAAAACTTTCTCCACTTTTTGGTAATGTGAGCACAAGTGTAGTAATCATCCTTCTCTTTAGCTCCTTTAAGCTTCCCTAACATTATTCTATCCAAACATAATATACCCCTTTCCTTGTTAACTTAGTTATCGTGCTTGATAATCATGAGAAACTTCTCACAAAACATTGGTAGTACCCAGCTAATCTAAGAAAACAAGAGATTTCTGTGACACTATAGGGCCTAGTTCATTACCCAATCACCTTTGTTTTTTAAGGGTCTACAGAAATTACCTCACTTATGATCACATTTCCCAAGAAGGGAATTAACAGAAACTTATAGTGCCCATACCTTATACGAAAGGTAGTCTTTTTAATATCTTCCCTCTTCACCTTTAGATGATGATATACAGAACGAAGATCCACCTTTGAGAAGTATTGATCTCATCTTAACTGATCAAACAAGTCATCAATCCTTGGAAGAGGATACTTGTTCTTTATGGTGATCTTGTTGAGTTCCTGAAAATCGAGACACAGATGCATTGATACATCCTTCTTCTTCACAAAGAGCATTGGCGCACCCCAAGGTGATGCACTAGGGAATATGAACCCTTTATCCAAATTCTCTAGAAGCTTCTTCTTTAACTCTACTAGTTCGATGGGAGCCATCCTATAGGGACACATTGAGATATGAGTAGCACCCAGTATGAGTTCTATTGAGAACTCTACCTCACGATTTAGGGGAAGTCCAGGTAACTCTTCAGGAAATATATCACTGTAGTCCCTCATGATGGTCATTTATGAAAGGTTGGCACTTTCCTTTGAGTCAACTATTTGGTCGAGGTATTCTTATTCATAGGGTATCAAGACCCACACCATTGAAGGATTTTTTAAAAGAGATTCATGATCTTCCTTTCATTTGTAGAGGATCATGAGATGGTTCAAAATATGAAAATATATTTTATTTTCCCAATTGTTGATATGTTCTCTATATAACAAGATCCAATCCATTCCCATTATAGCGTCGAATTCCACCAAGGGAAGTATTACGAGATTCTTTGGAATAATCTTCCCACATACATCAATATGAGAGGAGTCAAACACTTGGGTTTCAATGATTGAACCACTTGATGTTTTTATAGATATCTCTACTTCAAGGTTTCATGACTTTGATTCTCTAGTTCTAGAAAAATTTCAATATATAAAGGAATGTGTAGAACTAGAATTAAATAAGACTTTTTCCATTCTTTAGTGAATGGGTAGTGTACATTGTATGACTTCATTATCTTGATCCACTTCCACAGTAGTGATGCAATAAGAATTACCTTGTTCCTTTTGATTTGGTGGCTGCTGATGCTGATTACCCTCAAGGACTCGAGGTTTAGTGAATTATATTTCATAGTTCCCTTCCTCCCTATAGTTGTAGAATTTAACCATGGATGGTGCTCCCCTTTCCTCCACTACATTCTCCTTCCTTATCATTTATTTTTGACACTGTTGATCATGGTGGCCTTCTTTCCCACACTTTAAGAATTTCTCTGTCCATTTGTGGTAGTTCCCATGATGCAACTTTCCACATTTTTTTCATGTAGTTTGTTGAGTTTTCTTACCACCATTATCATTAGATCCTCCAGATTGAAACTCCAACTTTCATTTCTTGTCAACATATCTATGGGACCATTCTCCAAACTCCATCTCCACTTTGAGAGAACACCGAACAACTTCTTCATAAATCCCAAATTATCTAATTGAAAGAGCCTTTCGAAGGTGTGGTTTTAATCCACTAAATAATCTATCAATTTTTTTATCATTGTTAATAACAAAACCTAGATAATACCTTGCAAGCCTTGTGAAACTCGCTTCGTAGGTTTTGACAGATTCTCCTTATTTTTTCTTGAGCTCTATGAATTCTCTATCCATATTTGTGTGAAGATTTCATGGGAAATACTTGTTAAGAAATGTTATCTTAAAGTCTTCCCATTCCATCTCTTCAATTTCGTCACTTGGCTTGGTGTTCTTAATCAAATCCCACCATTGATCGACCTATCCATCTAGACAATAAATGGATAGAAACACCTTCTCCATCTCAGAACGGTGAATCATAGAAAATATCTTCTCCCTGGAGTTTTCCCACTATTTTGAAACTGGTGAATCAAAATACCCACTAAACGCCGGTGGTCATTTCCACATAAAACACTCAACAGCCAGTTGATCCCTTTTAGGTGAAGTAGGACATTACCCATTATTCTGGTTATTATTCACAACTTGAGATAGTTGGGTAAGCATCACCATGAAGTTTTGAACTCCACCTCCCAAATCATTGGGGATGTCGTTTGGGAAATCATTGCATTGGCCCTTGCACGAGTTGTTTGCCTGGTTTCTCCTGGTTCCCACCATTTTCTAAAATAGAAATGGTTAGAACAAAACATAAGTCAACAATTCATAAATAAATTACTTATTCATTTGTAAAATTTTCACTAAAAGAATAACTTATGGGATCCCTATGTAAAGCTTCTTATGTGTATATTTTTACTTACTCTCATACTAGAGGTTTTCTCTAGGGTTCACTAATCCTAATTCTTAAATTAACTAAACCTTGCCTCTGATACCAACTATAGCCACCCAACCTTTTCTTACATTACATTTACATCATGTTAATGATAATAAAAATAAATCATTACACCAAGAGGATCCAAAGTTTTAGTTTCTTGGAAAAACTAGAACCATTCGTAACTTTTACAATGTAATACATAAACAATTATTTAATTCCTTCTTCTCAATCTTCCAACTAGATATTGACTTCTCCTTAGTATAAGTAGTCACCAGAGGGATATACATAAAAGGGGTGAGATAAAATCACAGTAAGAGGATAGATAAAAACATGAAACAACATAACATGAGATGATAATAATATTTATCATCATAACATAGACGTAGGAGCATAATCATGAGAGTAAACATTAATAAAGGACTTGGAATGTGGAAATACATCAAAAAATGAAACATCATGTCTTAGTTGTTAGCTACCACACATAGTTGTGAAAAAAAACTATAATAATCTTCACACATAACTTCACTTTAACTCATTAGGTTAATTACTTTACCCAATGCATTATATTGTTGTATAATTCATGTACCCATCACATTCAAACATTCATATTGTGCTATATAATTCTAGGTGCACCCATCACATCATAACATTTACATTAACATGCATGCCACATAGAACATATATCAAAAATGAACATAAATAACCCATGGAAATTAATGGGTTTCATATCATAAGAAAACATTCATAAAATTTGGGTTCCCAAAAGAAAAAGGGAATTACATACTTGATACAAGAACCATTAACCTTGAGTGAGAAGTAAAAGGTGTGTTTTTGAAAAAGGGTTATTTTGGAAAACATTTTGAATGACATAAACTCTAGTGGAAAAAATTTATATCCCATAAAATTTAAGATAATGAAGAAAAATTTATTTTTAAAGACAAACCATAAAAAATGGAGTGAAATAGGGAAAACTTGAAGAAAGTATGTTGGGTTTGAGAATTTCCCCTTACTTCATATCCGGATGCTTTCTTCAATTTAAAGGATTGTATAATCACTTTATATTCATTAATTAAAAATTCAATAACATTTTATAAATGAATATGGTTTATTATGTTTTCATTAATTTCTTTAATGGAACTTTGGATGAGTTATAGAGTTTAAATTCATTGTTCAAGAGTGTTCATTTTTATAGTTTTCTTGAACGGTTCACTTGAATTCATGAATGGAAGTTCATTTAAAACATGGATAAACATCAAAAGAATGAAATTATATGTTATTTATGATGTTATATAACATTAAATGATCTTATAAATAAATTTTTTATATACCATGAGAATTAATCTTCAGATAATAATTCAATGATGATTGTTGGGTTAATTCAGGCAGTTTTTTGACCACAACGAACTTGTTTTGTTTAATCATTTAGTAATATGTACATAAGTTAGTTACAGAACATTAAATAGGATATAATACATATAAAATAATCTGGTTCAACCATAAAAATGTTTTCATGACCAGATCTAAAAGTGGTAATGGAAAATGAAAACATGTCGTTCTTGATGGTGATAAATTAACACCTCATGAACAACGTTTTCCTTTCTAAAATTAAAAAAAAGATGAGAAGGGGGTTGGATGATATAATATAAAATTAGTATAATACAATTGAATTATATGTATTATAATGTAGTTACCATACCATGTGGATGAGGATAGGTGGGGAAATATTAAGAAAAGAACTTTAAATTGAAAGGAAATTAAAGGAAAAGAGAGAGAGGACTTACCTCTTGAATCCTCCTCTTGAGATCCTCCTTAAAGAACCTAGGATTTGTATTCTGATGATACCAGATGCTCTTGGAAATGTGTTAGGGGATATGGAAGATATTTGGGTTGAGTTTAGATACGTCTTGAAGCTTGAGTGGTGTGAAGAAACGAGGGTGTGAGGGGTGGTATTTATAGTAGAGGGGAGAGGGGTTTTCTCAATATTTTAATCATTAGTTTATTAATTTCCACCAAGATAAGAAATAGTGATGATTATATTAACAAAAATAGTAATGAGGGCATTATATTTAGATATTTTTGTGCTTACATAACTCATGATGTCAGGAATAGTGTACTTAAATTATAATGTATTTATACGGTAAATTAATGTATTTTACTAGTCACTAAAAAATTCAAGTATTTCAGAAAAATACCAAAAAATAACCCTAAAAATTTCTCAATGTGTAGAATCCAAAAATGAACTCCATTTTTCAAAAATAACTTTCTAAATATTATTAATTAAATTTTTAATTAAAATCATAATTTACTTGAAAAATAAATATTTTAAAATTAAAATTGATTTTATAATGATTTGAAATATTACATAAGTTCTTATAAAATTATCTTAAAACCAAAAGACATGGAATTGTTAATTTATGAAAACATTTTAGGAAAATACATTTTATTTTAAATTAATTAATTAATTATAATTAATTATTTATGACTTATAACAATACCAATACTTTTACTATGATCATATTATCACTTATATGATGCCTAAATTTTAATTAATCATTAATAGGTGAGGTTATTATTATTTTCGATGATTTACTATTCATAAGGGTCATATTACTATTCATAAGGGTAGGTTACTATTCATAAGGGTAGGTTATTATTCAACAAATATTATTTTTGTTCAATTAGACTCTATAAATCCCCCTAAACGCAACCGTGTATGTCAGATTTTTGAAATTTAAAAACATAGAAGTGGAAAAAAAATTATTTAATGGTCACATATTATTTAGTATCATGATATTTCATTATTATTCCTAATGTGATTATACTATAAGGAATAATTATAATAAGGTAATTCCATTTATAAAACATTGGTTCGTTACAACGAGGATATCCCAAACTATTTCCCCTTCCATCAAATGATGGGAAATCCCATCTAGGATTGATTCATTTTCAAATGAATCCTACAAAAGATGGTGGATTCTAGGTATGTGAAACTGAATAATTCTCCCACCTAGGTAGCATAAGTTTCTATTACCCATATAGAGGAGGAAGGTGAGTGGAAAGAAGTTAAAAACAAGAATTCTTGAATGTTCAGTGACAGGATGGTCTGTAAAATTATCAATCAGAATCATTCCATTCAAATAACACACTTCAAATAGCCAACTGTGCCTCCTGCCACTTCTGCTACAATAAATAAATCTTTATCAAAAGCCTCATCCTCTAAAGGAAAATCCTCAAAGATATGAAATCAATAGAATAATAAGGAAAAAGAAGAAGAAAATGATCATGTATCATGGCAAAATTTGTCCTTGACCTTAGTAGATTCCATGCCAACCATATCAAAAGCATGGGCACCATCCCACCAAAAATCACAAAAAAATTTTACATGTCAGGTAGAATCTTCATCAGATGATGAATTTATCTTTGGTTTTGTTATTGTTATTCACATAAAAGATCCCTTCTCAAATTATGATTCCAATTAGGAACCTTATTTCCCTATACATGATTAGTGAAATGGGGGAAGAATTCATCAAGGTCTAGGTTATGGTGGAAGACGTGGTCGTGCTAGGAGTAACTACTTCAACCACACACCTGTTCAACCTATTAATGCAAGAAAAATTCATGGTAAATACCTCCAGTAAGATCATAAGGAACAAAGGAACTCCCCCACACATGATAGGGTCTACCAAGATATGATCATCTTGGAATATCGGTTAGAGGATATGTCGGTGCCTCCTTAATGGGTGGGAATCTGAAGTTGAGGTTACGGCTACGGAAGTATATCATATAAAGAATGTTCCTTTTGAATTTCATTCAGTCATTTCCTTCACCAACCAAGATTTGGATGTTTTCATACATAGACACATCAGGACCATGTACCTGTCTAGTAGGATTAATGACACTTATTTCTGATGAGCCTTCATTGACAATGGATTAGGGGTCAATCTAATTGTGGTCCAGAAATTTCACCGATTAGGTCTCACTAAATCTCACTTGACTCCCTCCACTATGATGTTACAGGGTTATGATAAGAATTAGAAATAACCTCTTGATGATATTACTCGAATAAATCATTTTTGGGATCTTGTGTCTGATTTAATGTATGTGGTTGTCTGGAAGGTCACAGATTTCAATATTATGCATGGAAGACCTTGGTTATATCAGCAGGTATCAATTCCTTCATCACACCACTAGTGTCTCAAGTATTATAAAAATGGTAAAATTGGGACATTGTATGGTGACAAGGCCTCATTCAAATACTATGAGATGCAGTACAACGATATATGATTCTATCAAAATAGATGCTAACATTCCATGACTGATGATGTTACTTGAATCAATGCCCAAAGTGGATTGAATATGATCCTAACTTACCCTTTTAAGTAGCTTAGTGAAAATGACATGCTAACTATTAACCATGTTGAAAGGGTGGTCCATTATTCATGAATTCATTTAGTAACTTCCATATTGTCAATCATGACAGTTAAGCCTGATGGCACTGAATAAGTTATCAACTCTCCCAATGATAACAAAATCTTGAATGAAAATGTCTTTATTTTGTCCCATCAACTTCAAAAAATCCCATATCTATCGGAAAACTATAGGAATCCATTGTGACAATAGAAGAAAGTGAAGAGACTCATTCTTAGTCCCTTGTTTTCCATTCAGGACTCCAGGAAGGCTTCATGCTAGTAAATGATCCCAAAATGATTGCCTCAACCTCCAGATTTCCAAATGATGTCTCCCCTCTTCTCTAAAAGGAACTTTTATTATCATCATATACCCATAAATATGCATAAATAGTGGATCCATAAGAATAGGATGAAGAATAAATACTCAGGGATGCCCCTCCATCATTTGAGGAAGGAATATTCACCACTATGGACGAACTTAGATATGTAAATCTGGGTACAGAGAAAGATATACGACCCACTATAATTATTGATGCCATGAATATAGAAGAATAATAGGTATATACATCCTTATTAAAGTAGAACCAATATGTTTTTTCCTAGAATTACACAATAATACCAGTCTATGACACTGAAGTGGTCACCCATCACTTGGGTTCACCAGAAGATCATTGGGGATACAAGCAAGAAGCCAATAGGATGCACCTGACTCACCCCTCCTAAATTGAGGATGGACTAGAAAAACTCATCAATTTTGATTTCATCCGAGATTTATGGTGCCCAAAATGGCTAGCCAAAATTTTCTAGGTGCAAAATAAGAGTTTTCATTGATTTAAGAGATCTCAACTGACATTATCCCAAATATGGATTTCCGATTCCAATCATAGAACTCTTTATTGATGAAACTGAAGGATACCAAGATCTCTTCTTCATGGATGGAAACTCTGGATACAGACAAATTTGAATAGACCTAGAAGATGAAGAATCCATAACCTTAAAATCTCCTCAAGACATATTTTTCTATTGGGTAATTCCCTTTGGCTTGAAGAATGGTAGTGCCACATACCAACGTGTTGTGAAACAAATATTCAAACCATTCCAGAGGAAATTTGTCTAATTCTATATTGTTGATCTATTAGTCAAATAATGGAAATATTTTGATCACCTGGATGAACTAGATACCATATTCATCAAGCTTCAATAGCATAATCTGAAGACAAACCCTTTGAAATTTTCTTTGGGGGTAACCTTGAAAAAATATCAACTTCATTGTATTTCATCACAACATAAAATTATATCCTATGAATACTTAATATATCCTTGTAATTTCACCTACTAGAAACATTAAAGAGTGGTGAGGAAATCCAAGACACTTGGCCTACATCTGGTGCTTCATAGACAATTTTGCAGGCAACTATTTTCCCTTCACCAAATTGATGAATAAGTGGGTAAAGTATCAATGGACAAATGATAGACAAGAAGCATTTGATACCCTAGAGAAATACCTATTTATCCCCCTATTTTTTATGACACATGTTGAGTCAAATCCACTCATTATTTATGTGACAGCCTTGGGGCGATCACTAGGAACCTCCCTTACACAAAATAATGATGTTGGGAATGAAAGAAAGTTTTACAATCTCAATAAAACCACGATCAACATAGAGAATATACATTCATATATTGAGAATATCTACATATAATTAATCTTTGTAGTCCAAAATCTAAGACACTATCTACAGCATAACGAGGTCCACTTGGTCTCTCAAAATAACTCACTCAAATTTATCCCTAGTAATCCTATGCTAACAGGACATCTGGCACATTAGGATGTTATTATGTATAAATTCAATATACAATCTGTGCCTTATAAATTAGTAATAGGATAGGATTTGGTATACTTCCTTACTTAGAACCCATATTCATAAAAGATTCCATTTAATACTGATCTTTTTTATGAAGAAATATTCTATATTCAAGATATCCCCTGAATATGGAAAATATATTTTTACAGGTCTTCCAGGAGTCCAACAGGGAAGAGAATGGAAAACCCTAAGCTCAATAGAGTTGGGGTGGGAATTGTACTTATCTCCCTATAGAAGGAAATGTTTCCATAATATTTCTTGTTATAAGAAGGTGGTACCAACAATGAGGAAGAATATTAGTCTCTCATCACAGAACTAGAGTTGGAAATCCATGTACTAGTCAACCATCTATAGGTAACAGGTGATTCATAATTGATTTTCAAGTAGATCAATGGGGACTACACCATCATAAAAGAGGTGATAATTAACCTTTGTTATTTTGTTTTAGGTTTAATGTCCAAATTCCTATTAGATCCAACATTTATTCACATATTGAGATCATAAAATTCTCAGGTATATGTGTTGGAAAATATAGCTATGGCTTTGGCCTATCCAAATCGGGACAAAACTATCATAATAATTGCTCACCAATGAATGGTATCACCTTTTTTATTGTAATAGAATAAGTCAATGAAATCATTCACATACCTGACCATATATCCCATGAATGATATAGATGAAACCCATCATGGAATATATCCAAGATGGATTACTTCCACTAGATAGAATTGGAAGAGAGCATATCTGGTGCTGAGCAACCAATTTCACACTTTATGATGGACCAAATAATCATAAAATCCATTAAAAATGAAGATTTTATAGAATACTTCTCATATGTTTTGATAGAGAAAAGACTATAGTTGTTATAGAATAAGTACATGTAGGATCTTGTGGTTCCCACCAATTAGGGTATAGGCTTTCTAATCCAATCTAAAGGCGTTGATAAGTTTGGCCTTCGATGATACCGGATTGCACAAAATTCACTAAGTAGTTTTCTCCCTTCCAAGTTCATTCCACTTTCAAACATCAACTCCTAGAGTTTCTACATACAACTAAATACTCATGTCCATTTTCTACATGGGGAATGGATGTAGTGGGGAATTATCCTCTAGCTATGACTAAGCAGTACATGTACATCCTTACTGCAACTGATTTCTTCTCAATATGTGCTGAGACAATACCTATGAAAGAAGTCGAGGCCAAAAGCATTATCAACTTCATAAAAACCAATATCATTACCAGATTTGGTGTCCTGCATGCCATGTTGATGGATAACAGTACCAATTTCTGTTATGCTAAGGTAATGAAGTTATACAAGGAGTAAAATATCAAATCAAACCAATAATCACACTATCATAAAGTGGGCAATGGAAAAATATGGGATTTCTCCATGACCTTGTAAAACATATTATATAATATGGTGGATAAAGATAAGAAGTGTTAACCTGACAATCTATCACATTCCTAATGGTCTTATTGGACTACTACTCATACTTCAATGTGGACAACCCTGTACTCATTTATATATGGGACATAAGCAATATTTCCCATTAAGGTTCAGTTTACATCACAAAGTATTTCCATTTTTGACCAACTATCCATAGATGAGATATCCCAGAAATGACTAGATGAGCTAGATCATCTGGACGAAAAGAGATTGCATACCTTTCATCACTCAATGATATATCACAATCCGATAGCACGATCATATAACAAGAAGGCTCATCTTTGTTCATTCCTCTAAGGATAATCGGTATTGGTCCTTAGTAGTGTGATGATACCAAGAAGGAATCCTTTGAAGCTTGATCCAAAGTGGGAAGGACCTTACTCCGTACTTAAGGTCTACTCTAATGGAGGTTATTTCTTAATCTCAAAGGATGGAGAACTCACTACAACTCTAACCAATTCAAGGTTCTTGAAGAAGTACTTTTTGTAATCAAACAGAGTTCATCTTAGATATAGGATGTTAAACTATATTATATCATATATGTCCATTTTGTACAATGTTAAACTACATATCATCATCGTCCCTGTCACACAATGATAAAATATAGGATATGATGTCCTAGTAGAATGACCTGATACTTCAAAACACCATTTCTCACTCACCAAATGATATTAAACTATATGATTAATGTCTTTTCTATTTTATATTAAGAAATATCCTAAGATACCATGCATAAAAATTCTTTATGGCCCCTCAAAATATAAGTTTCTTCCATACGGGAGCTTCACTCACATCATTGCCACTCCCAAGTGGCACTTGAGCCCCGTTTTCCCCTATGTTTGGACCAGACCTCCATGAGAATATTTTTTCAAGAAATACATATGTCTTGATTCTCAATCCAATTATATTTTCAGTGACACCCCGATCTCTAATTTAAGAACCCGGAGCTTTATTTCAGGTATGTTTTTCCTTTTTATGGAGTTTTTGAGAAAAGAGGAGTTTCTGGAAATTTTTGAAGTACATGTCGTGTACTTTATAAGTACACGCCGTGTACTCCCTTGCCGCACGAGGCCATGTGCTAGTTGTGTCCATTCTACACACACAGCCATGTAGGGGTGATGTGGAGGCCACTTAAATTAGAGTATGGAAAATCCTAGTACACACCATGTACTCCAAAAGTACATGCCATGTACTTTATTTTCATTAAAAAGATCGGGGTCACATCTAATCACCAGAACATGCTTCTTCTCCAGCTTCTTCAACCGAGAGTGTCCCATACAGCTGTGAACCTCCTCTGAGCCCCTGATCCTCCATCTGTTCTCTGAATCGACTTCCGTATATTGCGTTGGAACCACATCGGTATGATCTTCCTTCTCATAGAGCTTTGTTTTCCAATTCCTCTTCTTTCTCATGTTATCGTGGGTTGAATGTTTTGTGCATTTTCATAGATATATAACGTTATAAAGAGATTCAAGTCTCTTGGTTCAAGTATATCGATCTCCTAGCATCAAGGTAGGTGGTTTGTGCCTTTCTGTTCAAATTCCTTGAGTATTATGTGTAAATTCCACCAATAACCTTGAACGGGGTATTGCGTGATTACTGTTTTACCCCTATTGTTTTCCTGCCTTGCTTGTATGTTTATGTAGAGTTAATTTGGTTATTTATGAGTATAATTTCTATGCTTGGATGTTTTTCCCATGCCTTGTTCTTTTTACGACCATTTGGTCTTTTTTAGCCTTTGGCTGTTATACCTGTTTTCAATGACTTGTGACCATAGGATGGAGTGTTGTTCCCTGACATGCTTGTTGTGATGCAGACTGGTTAGCCAAGTAGATCTATAGGTTTACTTTAGCCTTATATCATTATTATGCACTGACTGGCATGGGGCCATGAGAACCTGGTGCTATAGACTATAAGGGGATAGACCGAGTGAGCTTCCTCATAGAGTCTTGGATATTATAGACTCTAGAGGATAGACCGAGTGAGATTCCCAGAGTGTCTTGGATATTATAGACAATAGGAGGATAGACCAAGTGTGATTCCTCAGAGAGTCTTGATCTTTATAGACTGTATGGGGGTAGACCGACTGGGCTTCCTCGGAGAGTCTTTGTTGTTTGAATTCCTTAAACCATTCCAGGCTATAGGAGGAATTGACTGAGTGAGCTTCCTTAGAGAGTCTCTAGACCTTGGGGATATAAGGGTAATTGACCGCGTGATCTTCCTCAGAGAGTCCCGGACTACCTTAGCCTATAAGTGGAATTGACTGAGCATGCTTCCTCAGAGAGTCTTATAATTTCGTATGACCAAACCAGAGGGGTTAGGCTGAGTGTACTGCCCAGAGGATTATTAGTACTTCTTGGATAGAACCAGAGGGGATGGCTGTGAGTACTTCCCAGAGGGATTTCTATTTGTGGTTAGTTGTTTGCTTCACTGCTACTTGTTGGTCTGTGGATTGTTTACTATTATGTATCATCATGTTTACTGCTTATTTTTTACTGCTTACTGTACTATTACCTGCCATATGCTCATTGACTATTAGGCATAGATCTTCAGGTGGTTTCCTACTGGGATATAGTCTCACACCCTGTTTGGGTCATGCTTTTGGGCCCAAACAGATTATATTGTTGCAGGTATAGACAAGGGAAAGTGCCCTTCGACTTCAGGTACTTGACTTGCATTGGAGTTGGAGAGCATGGGACCAAGTCGTGGCTTGCGATGCTGAGGAGTTGCTTATCTGTTTTTATTTTGTACTTTGGCTTAGCATTGTATTCAGAATTGTAACTTGTTTGGATTCTTTCCTAGACATATGTATCATTCATAATTTCATATATATGTGTGTGCTCCAATTGTTTATTGTTTAGTTTTCCATTGTTTACTATTGTTGGATATTACTGCTTCTGCTATTGTATGTGTTGTTTACTTCCAATGTGCACTCTTCCAATGAGGTTATATTTTCCCCTCTAACACACCTAAGTCCCTCGCTACTAGTCGGCAGCCTCTGGTGTTCGGGGAAATGGGCTTGAGTCCATGTGGCCAACCGGTTACGGGGCGCCACTGGGTGGCTTTCGGAACAGGGACATTACAGAGTGGTATCAGAGGAATTCTTTTATCTTGACTTACTATTTAGAGCCTATAGCCAAGGATAGGATAGAATAGGTACTCGGTAATAAGTTGTGCCCGGGAGTAGCTAACTCGTGTACATGGAAAAGCAAATCTACCTCATTTATTGCAATTTCTTCAGGTTTGGCAATTTTTACAGTTTATTTGATTTCACCTTGAGTGATTCACATGCATTGTGTTGTTACCATTGTTGTTATTGCGGTTCTATTTTTGTTGAAACCCAATGAGATGAAGGTATTCCATCTCATGCATCATATAGGAACTTGTTAGAAATCACATTTCATGCATTCTTTCCATGCCATCTATGATGCATTAGCGATTGCATGTTGTTGTGATAGATGTTGTGTATATTATGCATGTTTTTATGATAGATGCATTGATATAATCTCTGTTGTTTGATATAGAATCTGTTGTATAGTACCTTACATAGATGGATTTCAAACTTTCATTCTTGAGGTGTTATGGGCCCTCATGGATTAGAGTTTGGTGGACCATTGCTTGTTTGCCTTGTTATAACTTGTATAAGATGCCAAGCTTTGATTCGCGGGGAGTATGGGCCCTCACGGATCGGAATTAGAAACCTTAACTCTTTTTTTCTCTGTTTTATGGGCTTCAGAGTAGTTTCTGAGCTACTACCTAGAAAAACCCAGAATACACGGCATGTACTTTATTAATACACGTCGTGTAGTATTTAAACCATGTCACTGACTATGTGGGTAGAAACACGGGGTTGTGAAAAATCTCCAGGAACACGCCGTGTACGGTACATACATGTCGTGTTGTAGTGACTGTGTGTCTACCCATGTGACTAACAACACGGATGGATGAAACGTTGACTATAAATGTCGTGTCTTTTTATCAAACGTCGTGCCATGTAACCTAAGTACCTGATCGTGTCACGAACAACACGGTTCAGGAAACAACCTTCAAGTACACGTCGTTTTCTCAGGGAGCACGCTGTGTAGAGTGAACCGTATATCCAGCCATGTAACTAACAACACGGGTCGTTGAAACCTTGTCTAGTACACGCCGTGTCCTTCGTGAACACGTCATGTAGTCTAGGATTAAGAGGACCGTGTGGGTTAGCCATGTAAGGATACTCGGTCAGGATAATAGAGTTGAATTACATGTCGTGTGTGGGGAAAACACACCTTGTGGTTGGGGCGTTACATGGCCATTTGTGGTAGAAGTACACACTCATGTGAATGGATAAAAAGAACACATTGTGTAGTTTTTATACATGCCGTGTAGTCATGTTTTGTAAAATTTGAATGTTTATTTTTCATGTTCCCCTCTTGTACTCTTGTGTTCTCAGTCTTTGATAATCCTGATCTAAGGTTTTCTTTTGACCTTTCAGAGCTATGCCACTGAGACGCCCTCCGGTTGTACCTCAGCTACTAGACGGTGATCAGACACCAGATATATCCGATTAGGGACCTCCTACAGATCCTCCTACTGTGCCAGCCTTGACAGTAGTAGTTATACCAGTTGCTGGCGTCAATGTGCAGTTTAGCGAAGATTTTATGAGGATGATGTAGACCTTCTAGGATACGCCACCTCCTACCTCATTGATGGTAGAGTTGACATGGGTTTTCCTGTAGTAGCACCCTCCTAATTTCTCATGGGATGGAGGACCTTAGGCTACTGAGTCGTGGCTAGAGGCCACGCTGACAATTTTCGAGCATCTGGAGATACCTCCAGAAAATAGGGTGAAGCTCGCTACTAATATGCTCCGAGACTCCACGAAGAGGTGGTGGGAGGCGATGTCGTAGTCAGGAAGCCAACAGAGTATGACTTGGGATGAGTTTCGGTGCATCTTCTATAATTAATTCTACTCGGAGACCTTTAGGGCTGATCGAGACCAGGAGTTTATGAGTCTGTAGCAGGGTACTCTTTCAGTTATAGAGTACTCATCTCACTTTACTGAGCTCCAGCATTGCACGCCTATTCCAAGAGGCGATGAGTAGTTCCTTGCATAGAAGTTCAAGGATGGTCTAAGGAACGACATCTGCTCACAGGTGAAAATATTTAGGTTGAATTCGATATCATCTATCGTCAACTAGGAACTGATCACTGAGTGCAATCTGAGGGATTCGGGAGCAGTGAGTCAGGGTTGTTCGACATCCATAGTCGTTGTTCCTCAAACTGATAGTTTTAAGCGCTGCAGTGAGTCTTCTCAAGGAGATCAGAGTAGGCGGAATGTATCTTCAGGTAGCCAGGTAGTATTCTAAAAATGTGGGAGGAGTGGGAATACTAGGCCGCAGTGCCAGAGAGACCTGATGGAGTGCCGATATTGTGGCAAGATGGGCCATCTTCAGTGTTTCTGTCAGATCTTCCCACCTACAGCTGGTGGTAGGGGTTCTTCTATGACCTCGCGTATAGGAGATGCATCGCCAGTTTCTCACCAATCTGGGAACTGGAGTTCTTCTGAACATTCGGGCCAAGGTGGAGGTTGCAGCCGTGGTGGAAAATCACCAGGTTACCAGAAACAACAGAGTGGATCAGCTCAGAGTGGTCATCCAGGGTCGCAGGGCCACGGTACAGGACAGACTTTTCCTGTGGAGTATACCCATTAGGAGCAGGATCCCAGACCTTCCACAATTTGAGGTATGATCTTTGTAGCCTCAGTTTTATCTTTAACTCTTTTTTATACGGGTGTTACGCTTAGTTTTATATCTATTGTTTTTGTGGAATGCCTTGGGCTCTATATATTTTCTTCTGCCGATACCTTGAAGCTAGACACACTGTTGGGGACTAGAGAGGTTACTGTACGTCACTACATAGAGTTCCCTCTTGAGGTTGTAGGGTGTCACTTCTTATGGGAACTCTATGTCCTAGAGATTATGAGCTATGATGTCATTCTCATAATAGACTGGTTAGTCCCCTTCCAGGCAGTCGTCAATTGTTATCGCCACAGGGTGAGTTTCGTATCACTAGAGGGTGAATCCTTTCTTCATAGAGGCAAGAGGGATGTACAGGCGAGTCGATCAGGACCTGAGCATCATGGTCTAGGAGGAGATACAGCCCAGATCGCTAGTCTTTATCTGGATGAACAGGGGACTTCACAGTTAGAATTTCCTCCAGTGGTGGATTGTTTCAGATATGTCTTTCCAGAGGTCTTTTTAGGTTTCCTCCGAATCATGAGGTAGACTTCTTGATTGAACTCATTCCAGGAGTAGTACCGGTGTCCATTCCTCCTTATAGGATGGCTACACCTGAGTTGTAAGAGCTCAAGAAGCAGTTGGAGGAGTTTCAGGCGAAGGGTTTCATCTAATCCAGTACTTCTCTTTGGGGTTCACCTATTTAGCTTGAAAATAAGGCAGACGGCACCCTTAGGATTTGTGTGGACTATCAGAATTTGAACTAGTTAATGGTCAAGAACTGATATCCCTTGCCGAGGATCGATGATCTCTTCGATCAGCTTCGAGGAGACCGGGTGTTCTTGAAGATTGATTTGAGATCCGGTTATCATTGGTGGTGCGTTAGACCATCTAATATACCTCTTATAGATATTGGGAGTAGGTATGGTCTATTTGAGTATATGGTTATGTTGTTTGGTCTCACGAACGCGCCTGAAGTTTTCATGGCACTGATGAACTGAGTGTTTCATCCATACTTGGATTCCTTCATGGTGGTTTTCATGGATGAAATCTTGGTGTAATATCACACTCAACACGACCATGCTACCCATCTTGAGATCATTCTAAGTACACTGAGATAGCATCAGTTATATGCTAAGCTCCCAAAATTCTCCTTTTGGATGGTTTAGATTCACTTGTTGGGTCATGTTATCTCAGAGACAGGAGTATCAGTAGACCCCGAAAAAGTGAGGGCAGTAGTTTCCTGTGAATATATGGAGAACGTCTTTGAGGTATGGAGTTTCTTAGGATTGGATGGATACTACAGATGCTTCATACATGAGTTTTCATGCCTAGCAGCACCACTGACAGGTCTGACCAAGAAAGGGGTCAAATTCTTATGATCAGATTCTTGTGAGTCAGCCTTTTGTGAGTTGAATGTGGGGTTGACGTCAGCATTGATACTAGTATTTCCAGAGCCATGCAAGAACTATACCATGTATTGTGATGCTTTGGGTATCGGTCTGGGAGTTGTGCTTATGCAGGGAGATGGTGTCGTTGCGTACGGGTCTCGGCAGTTGAGGCCACATGAGAGAAACTACCTGACACACGATTTGGAGTTGGCAGTTGTTGTTCATGCCTAACCGTGTTGGAGACATTATCTTTTGGGAGATCACTTTGTGGTGTTTACTGACCACAAGAGTCTCAAGTACATCTTCACTCAGCGTGATCTGAATATGAGACAGCACAGGTGGGTCAAGTATCTTCAGTCCTTTGACTTTGAGCTTGCCTATACACCTGGGAAAGGCAATGCAGTGCCTGAAGCGTTGAGCAGAAGGACTCAGATATAGGCAGTTCAAGAGGCCAGTAGTGAGTGGAATCTTATGTCTTTGTTCTCTATGATTTATTTGGAGGTGCATGACATACAGAGGAAGACTTTTCTATCTTCTATAGATGTTACCTCTACTCTTCTCAATCGGGTAGGGATGAGACAACTATCAGACTCAAAAGGGCTAGTCTTGTTGGAGAGTTTGTCAGGATAGGAGTCTCTTCCTGGATGGATAGTAGGAAAGGATGATATCTTGAGTTTCTAGGGATGCGTATGGGTGCAAGTAGACATATACGAGGAGCTGATGTGGGATTTTCATTCCGCAGTTTGGGAAGTTCATCCTAGCGTCACCAATATGTATCGTGATCTACACCGCCAGTATTGGTGGCTAGGTATGAAGAGAAATGTTGCTGGTTTAGTCCTAAGGTTCAACTTGTCAGTATGTGAAAGTGGAGAATTAGTGACCAGCAAGTCTATTATAGTAGTTACCCATTCCATAGTGGAAGTAGAATGATGTCACGATGGACTTCGTGACTGGTTTTCCGAGGTCACCTCGAGGGAATTATGTTGTTCGGGTTGTCATAGATAGGCTTACGAAGGTTTCTCAATTCTTTCTGATCAAGGATACCTTCGGTGTTGATGAGTTTGGATGGTTGTACATCTGAGAGATTGTACGTATACATGGAGTTCCACACTCCATTGTTTCAGATAGGGATGCACATTTTACTTCTCGGGTATGGCAAAGGCTTTAGAAGGCTTTGGGTACATAGGTACTTTTTATTACAGCATACCATCCCCAGAAATATGGCCAGTCCGAGTGTACAATTCAGGTGATGGAGGATATGCTCCGAGCATGCATTATGGACTTTGGAGGTTCTTGGGAGAATCATATACCTCTTATGGAGTTTTCTTACAACAACTATTTTCAGGCAACTATTCAGATGGTACCTTGCAAGGCTTTTTACGGTAGGCCATGTCGATCACCTTTATGCTGGTTGGAGGAAAGAGAGGTAACTTTGCTGGGACCTCACCTTGTTCAGGAGACCTCAGAGCAGATAGAGTAGATTCGGAAGAGGATGGATACGGCACAGAATTGACAGAAGTCTTATGTTGATCAGTGGAGACAACCTCTGGAGTTCGAGGTTGGGGATCAGGTTTTCCTATGTGTCGCACCGAGGTTGGGACACAAGAGGATTTAGAGACAGGGTAAGCTTTCGTCAAGGTAAATCGGGCCGTTCGAGGTGTTGGAGAGAGTTGGGATGGTTGCCTATCGGTTACAGTTACCTCAGAGGTACCGGGATATGCATGACATCTTCCATGTTTCCCAGCTCCGATGTTACTTTTCAGACATGTATAATGTCTTTCAACCTAATGAGGTTGAGCTTGAAGCGGATGTAATGTTTGAGGAGCATCCTATCCAAATTTTCGATCACAGTACGAAGGTTCTTATTGGCTAGTTTGTTCCTCCGGTACGGGTGCTATGGCAGCATGGGTGAGTACAGGACAAGACTTGAGAGAGGGAGGCCGATGTACGATCGCAGTGGCCGGAGCTGTTCGGGGTTTCTCCTTCCACACCTCTCTAGGGAAATTCGGGGATGAATTTATTTAAGGGTGGAAGTTTTTAAGAACCCGGACCTTCGTTTCAGGTATGTTTTTCATTTTTATAGAGTTTTTGAGAAAAGTGGAGGTTCGGGAAATTTTTAAAGTACACGCCCTGTACTCCCTTGCCACGAAAGGTCGTGTGCTGGTCGTGTCTGGGCCACACACACAGCCATGTAGGGGTGATGCGGATGCCGCTTAAAGAGGAGTATGGAAAAGCCTAGTACACACTGTGTACTCCAAAAGTATATGTCGTGTACATTCTTTCTTTTTCATTAAACGGACTGGGGACGCGTCTAATCACTAGAACAAACTTCTTCTCCAGATTCTTTGACCGAGAGTATCATGTACAGCCGCGAACCTCCTCCGAGCCCCCGATCCTCCGTTCGTTCTCTGAATCGACCACTGTCGATTGCGTTGGAACCGCAGCGGTAATCTCTTCCTTCTCCTAGAGCTTTGTTTTCCAATTCCTCCTCTTTCTAAAGTTATCTTGGGTTTAACCTTTTGTACGTTTTCATATATCTACGACGTTATAAAGAGATTCAAGTCTCGTGGTTCAAGTATATCAATCTCCTAGAATCAAGGTAGGTGTTTTGTGCCTTTCCATTCCAATTCCTTGAGTATTATGTGCAAATTCCACCAATACCCTTGAACGGGGTATTGCATGATTACTGTTTTACCCCTATTTTTTTCCTACGTTGCTTGTATGCTTGTGTAGAGGTAATTTGGTTATGTATGAGGATAATTTCTATGATTTGATATTTTTCCCATGCCTTGTTCTATTTACGACCTTTTGGTCTTGTTCAGCCTTTGGCCGTTATAACTATTTTCCATACCTTGTGACCGTAGGATGGAGTTTTGTTCCCTGAAATGCTTGTTGTGTTATAGACTAGTTAGCCAAGTATCTCTATAGGTTTACTTTGGCCTTATAGAATTAGTATGCACTAACTCTCATGGGGCCATGAGAACCTGGTGCTATAGACTATAAGGGGATAGGTCGAGTGAGATTACTCAGAGAGTCATGGACATTATAGACTATAGGGGATACACCGAGTAACCTTCCCAGAGTGTCTTGGATATTATAGAATATAGGAGGATAGACCGAGTGAGCTTCCTCAGAGATTATTGAGATTTATAGACTGTACGAGGGTATAATGAATGAGCTTCCTTGGAGAGTCTTTGTTGTTTGAATTCCTTAAACCATTCCAGGATATAGGATTAATTGACCGAGTGATCTTCCTCGGAGAGTCTGTGATAGATCTGAGGCTATAGGAGGAATTGACTGAGTGAGCATCCTCAGAGAGTCTCTAGACCTTGGTTCTATAAGGGTAATTGACCGCATGATCTTCCTCAGAGAGTCCCTAACTACCTTAGAATATAAGGGGAGATGACTGAGCATGATTCCTCGGAGAGTCTTATAATTTTTTATGACCAAACTAGAGTGGTTAGGTTGAGTGTACTACCCAGAGGGTTGTTGGTACTTCATGGATAGGACCAGAGGGGATGGATGTGAGTACTTCCCAGAGGGATTCCTGTTTGTGGTTAGCTGTTTTCTTCAATACTTCTTGTTGGTCTTTGGATTGTTTACTGTTGTGTATCATCCTATTTTTTGCTTACTATTTACTGCTTACTATACTAATACCTGCCATATGCTCACTGATTGTTAGGCACAGATCTTCGGGTGGTTGCCTAGAGGGATTTATTCTCACACCCTGTTTGGGTCATGTTTTTGGGCCCAAATAGATTATATTGATGCAGGTATAGACAAGGGAAAGCTCCCTTCGACTTCAGGTACTTGACTTGCTTTGGAGCATAAGAGCATGGGACCTAGACAAGGCTTAGGATGCTGAGGAGTTTCTTATCTGTTTTTCTTTTTTTACTTTATCTTAGCATTGTATTCAGCATTTTGACTTGTTTGGATGCTTTCCTAGACATATGTATCATGCTTCATTTCTTATAAGTGTGTGTGATTCAGTTGTTTATTGTTTAGTTTTACGCTATTTAATGTTGTTGGATATTACTGCTTTCTCTATTGTATGTGTTGTTTACTTCTGATGTGTACTCTTCCAATGAGGGCATAGATTCCCCAATAACACACCCATGGCCCTCGCTACTAGTCGGCAGCCTCTGGTGTTTGGGGAAATGCGCTTGAGGCCATGTGACCAACCGGGTACGGGGCGCCTCTGGGTGGCTTTCGGAACCGGTATGTTACAGAGTGGTATCATAGAAATTCTTTTCTCTTGACTTACTATTTGGAGCCTATAGCTAGGGATAGGATAGAATAGGTACTTTGTAATAATTTGTGCCCCGAATTAGCTAACCCATGTACAAGGAAAATCCAATCTACCTCATTTACTGCAATTTCTTCAGGTTTTTCAATTTTTACACTTTATTTGATTTCACCTTTAGTGATTTACATTCTTTGTGTTGTTACCGTTGTTGTTATTGTGGTTCTATTTCTATCGAAACCTAATGAGATGAGGGTATTCCATCTCATGCATCATATAGGCACTTGTTAGAAATCACATGCCATGAATTCTTACCATGACATCTAGGATGCATTAGCGATTTCATGTTGTTGTTATGGATGTTGTGCAGATTACGCATGCTATTGTGATAGATTCTTTTATATAGTCTTTGTTGTTTGATAGAGAATCTGTTGTATAGTACCTTTATTAGATGGATGCCAAAAAAGGGTTCTTGAGGTGTTATGGGCCCTCATGGACCAGAATTTGGTGGATCATGTCTTGTTTTCGTTGTTATACCTTGTATAAGATGCCAATCTTTGATTCGGGGAGATTATGGGCCCTCACGGATTGTAATTTGGCACATTAAATCTTGTTTTCTATATTTTCTGGGATTCAGAGGAGTTTATGAGCTACTGCCCAGAAAAACCGAAAATACAAGGCATGTACTATATTAATACACGTCATGTAGTTTTTATACCGTGTCACTAACTATGTGGGAAAAAACAAAGGGTTTTGAAAAATCTTCAGAAACACACCGTGTACGGTACGTACACACTGTGTTGTAGTGACTGTGTGTCTACCCGTGTGACTAACAACATGGATGGATGAAACTTCGACTATGCATGTCGTGTCCTGTTATCGCACGTTGTTCCATGTAACCTAAGTACTCGGCCGTGTCACGAACAACACGGGTCAGGGAAAAACCTTCAAGTACACATCGTGTTCTCAGTGAGCATGTCGTGTATAGTGAACCGTGTAGCCGACCGTGTAACTAACAACATGGGTTGCTGAAACCTTGTTTAGTACACGTTGTGTCCTTCGTGAACATGCCGTGTAGTCTAGGATTAAGAGGACCATGTGGGTTAGCCGTGTAAGGAGACTCAGGAAGGGGAATAGAGTTCAAGTACATGCCCTGTGTGGGGACCACACGCTTTATGGTTGGGGAATTACACGACCATTTGTGGCAGAAGTACACGCCCATGTGAATGGATTAAAAGAACACGCCGTGTAGTTTTTATACACGCTGTGTAGTCATGTTTTGTAAAACATGAATGTTTCTTTATCATGTTCCCCTATTGTAATCTTTTGTTCTCGGTCTTTGATAATCCTGATCTAAGGTGTTCTTTTGACCTTTCAGAGCTATGCCACCGAGACTTCATTCGGTTCTATGTCAGCTGTCAGACGGTGATCAAACACCGGATATGGCCGATCAAGGACCTCCTGCAGATCCTCCTGCTATGCCTGCCTTGGCACCATCAGTTATACCAGTTGTAGGCGCCGATGTGCAGTTTTGGGATGATTTTCTGAGGATGATGCAGACCTTCCAGGGTGAGCCGCCTCCAACCCCATCGATGGTAGAGTTGATGCAGGTTTTCCAGCATCAGCACCCTCCTACTTTCTCTGGGGATGGAGGACCTCAGGCTGCAGAGTCGTGGCTAGAGGCCACACTGACAATTTTCGAGCATCTGGAGATACCTCCAGATAAGAGGGTGAAGATCACTACCTATATGCTCCAAGACTCCACGAAGAGGTGGTGGGAGGTGATCTCGAAGTCAGGACGCCAATAGAGTATGACATGGGATGAGTTTTGGCGCATCTTCTACGATTACTTCTACCCGGAGACCTTGAGGACCAATCGATCCAAGGATTTTATGAGTCTGGAGTAGGGTACTCTTTCAATTATGGAGTACTCGTCTCGCTTTACTAAGCTACAGTGTTTCACGCCTATTCCAGGAGGTGATGAGTTGTTCCATGCATGGTAGTTCGAGGATGGTCTTAGGCATGGCATCCGCTCGCAGGTGAACATCTTCATGTTGACTTCGATATCATCTATCGTCAACCAGGAGCTGATCACTAAGCGCGATATTAGGGATTCTGGAGCAGTGAGCCAGGGAGGTTTGACATCCAATGTTAGTATTCCTCCTACTGAAAGCAAGGAGTGCCACAGTGAGTCAGCTCGAGGAGATCAGAGTAGGCGGAATGTATCTTCGGGTAGCCAGGTAGTATGCTACCAATGTGGGAGGAGCGGGAATACTAGGCCTCAGTTCCAGAGAGACCTGATGGAGTGCCTATCTGGTGGCAAGATGGGCCATCTTCAGCATTTATGTCAGATATTCTCACTTACAGCTGGTGCTAGGGGTTCTTCTATGACCCCGCGTATAGGAGATGCATCACTGGTTTCTCACTAGTCTGGGAACTGGAGTTCTTTCGGCCGTTCGGGCCGAGGCGGAGGTCACGGCCGTGGTGGTCAGTCACCAGGTTACCAGAAACAACAGAGTGGATCAACTCAGAGTGGCCAGCCAGGGTCGCAGGGATACAGTACATGCCAGACTTTTGCTGTGGAGTAGACCCATCAAGATCAGGATCTCGGACCTTCCACAGTTCGAGGTACGATCTTAGTAGCCTCAGTTTTATCTTCAACTCTTTTCGATATTGTTGATACACATAGTTTTATCTCTGTTGATTTTGTGGAGAGCCTTGGGCTATGCATCTTTTCTTCTGATGATACCTTGACGCTAGACACACCTTTGGGGACTAGAGTAGTTAGTGTACGTCAGTGCAGAGAGTGCCCTCTTGAGGTTTCAAGGTGTCACTTCATATTGGACCTCTTGTCCTAAAGATGGAGAGATATGATTTCATTATCAGAATGGACTGGGTAGTCCCCTTCCTGGTATTCATCAATTGCTATCGCTGCAGTGTGTGCTTCGTATCACCAAAGGGTAGATCCTTTCTTCATAGAGGCGAGTGGGATGTCCAAGCGATTCGAGTATGATCTGAGCATCATGGGATAGGAGGAGTTATATCCCAGATCAGTAGTCTTTATCTGGATGACCATGGGACTTCACAGTTAGACTTTCCTCTAATGGTGGATCATTTCATAGATGACTTTCCAGAGTAATTTTCAGGTTTTCCTCTGGAGCATCAGGTATACTTCTTGATTGAGCTCGTTCCAGGAGTGGCACTGGTGTCCATTCCTCCTTATAGGATGGCTAACCCTGAGTTGCAGGAGCTCAAGAAGAAGTTGGAGGATTTGCAGGCGAAGGGTTTCATCCGACCTAGTACTTCTCCTTGGGGTTCTCCTGTTCTTTTTGCGAAGAAGGTAGAAAACACCCTTAGGATTTGTGTGGACTATCAGAAGTTGAACCAGTTGACAGTCAAGAAACGATATCCCTTGTCGAGTATTGATGATCTCTTCAATCATCTTTGAGTAGCCCGGGTATTCTCGTAGATTGATTTGAGATCCTTTTATCATATGTTGCATGTTATACCATCTGATATACCTCTTACATATTTCCAGATAAGGTATGGTCTATATGAGTATATGGTTATGTTGTTCGGTCTCATGAACACGCCTGCAATTTTCATGGCACTGATGAACCAAGTGTTCCATCCATACATGGATTCCTTCATAGTGGTTTTCATGGACGACATCTTGGTATACTCTCACACTCGACACGACCATGCTACCCATCTTTAGGTCATTATGAGTACACTGAGAGAGAATCAATTATATGATAAGATCTCGAAATGCCACTTTTTGATGGATCAGATTCACTTTTTGGGTCATGTTATCTCAGAGACAAGAGTATCAGTAGACACAGAAATTGAGGGAAGTAGTTTCCTGGGAGAATCCTAAGAACTTCTTTGAGGTACGAAGTTTATTAGGGATGGATGGATACTATAGACGCTTCATAAAGGACTTTTCACACCTAGCAGCACCACTGATAGGTCTGACCAAGAAAGGGGCGAAATTCTTATGGTCAGATTCTTGTGAGTCAGCCTTTCAGGAGTTGAAAGAGAGGTTGACATCAGCATCGATACTAGTCTTTCCAGATTCAGGCAAGAGATATACAGTGTATTGTGATGCTTCAGGTATCGGTCTGGGAGTAGTGCTTATGTAGGGAGATAGAGTCATTGTGTAAAGGTATCGGTAGTTGAGGCCACATGAGAGAAACTACCCGACGCATGATATGGAGTTGGCAGTAGTTGTTCATGCTTTGAGATTTTGGAGACATTATCTTCTGGTAGAGCACTTTGTGGTGTTTACCGACCACAAGAGTCTCAAGTACATCTTCACTCAGTGTGATCTGAATCTAAGACAGTGCAGGTGGGTCGAGTATCTGCAGCCCTTTGATTTTGAGTTTGCCTATACACATGGGAAAGGCAACGATGTGGCTGACACGTTGAACTGGAGGACTCAGATACAGGCAGTTCAAGAGGCCAGTAGTGAGTGGAATCTTATGGCTATGTTCTCTGAGATGCATTTGGAGGTGCACGACAAACAGGGGTAGAATTTTCTATCTTCTGTTGTTGTTACCTCTACTCTTCTCGATCGGGTATGGATGAGATAGCTATCAGACTCAGAAGGGCTAGTCTTGAGGAAGAGTGTGTCAGGAGAGGACCCTCTTTCTGGATGGACAGTAGGAGAGTATGAGATCTTGTGTTTCCAGGTACTTGTATGGGTACCAGTAGAAATATGTGAGGAGCTGATTTGGGATTTTCATTCCTTAGTTTGGGTTGATCATCCTGGCGTCACCAAGATGTATCGTGATCTACACTGCTAGTATTGGTGGCCAGGTATGAAGAGAAATGTTGATGGTTTTGTCCTGAGGTTCCACTTGTCAGCAGGTGAAAGCGAAGTATCAGCGACCAGCAGTTCTATTGCAGTAGTTACCCATTATAGAGTGGAAGTGTAATGATGTCATGATGGACTTCGTGACCGGTTTTTTGTGGTCACATAGAGGGAATGATGCTATTTGGGTAGTCATTTATATTCTTACGAAGGTTGCTCGCTTCTTGCCGATCAAGGAGACCTTCAGTGTTGATGATCTAGGAAAGTTGTACATTCGAGGGATTGTATGTCTACATGGAGTTCCACACTCCATTGTTTCAGATAGGGATCTGCGTTTTACTTCTCGGGTCTGGCAAGAGCTTCAAAAGGCTTTGGGTACACAGGTACTTTTTAGTACAACATACCATCCCCAGACAGATGGCCAATCCAAGCGTACAATTTAGGTGCTTGAGGATATTCTCCGAGCATGAATTATGGACTTTATAGGTTCTTGGGAGAAGCATATAACTCTTGTGGAGTTCCCCTACAACAACAGTTTCCAGGTGACTATTCAGATGGCACCTTACGAGGCTTTCTACAGTAGGACATTCCGATCACCTTTATGCTGGATGGAAGTACGAGAGGTAGCTTTTCTAGGACCTCGTCTTGTTCAGGAGACCTCAGAGAAGATAGAGTTGATTCGGAAGAGGATGTATATGGAACAGTCTCGACAGAAGTCTTATGCTAATCAGCGAATACAACCTCTGGAGTTCGAGGTCAGGGATCGAGTTTTCCTGCGTGTCACACCGAGGTTGGGACACAAGAGGATTCAAAGACAGGGTAAGCTTTCACCAAGGTACTTCGGGCCATTCGAAGTATTGGAGAGATTTGGGTCAGTTTCCTATTAGTTGCAGTTACCTCATAGGTATTGTGTTATGCACGACGTCTTCCATGTTTCCCAGCTCTGACATTACTTTTCAGACCCGTATCATGTCTTTCAACCTAAGGAGGTTGATCTCGAAGCGGATGCAACGTTTGAGGATCATCCTATCCGGATTTTCGATCACAGTATGAAGTTTCTCCATGGCCAGTCTGTTCCTCTGGTATGGGTTCTATGGCAGCACAGGAAAGTACAATACGAGACTTGGGAGAGGGAGGTTGATGTATGATCGCAGTGGTCGGAGCTATTTGGGGTTTCTTCTTCCACACCTCGCTAGGGAAATTTGGGGATTAATTTCATTAAGGGGGAAGTTTGTAAGAACCCGTACCTTCGTTTCATGTATGTTTTTTCTTTTTCTGGAGTTTTTGAGAAAAGAGTAGTTTCTGGAAATTTTTGAAGTACACGTCGTGTACTTTATAAGTACACGCCATATACTCCCTTGTCGCGCAAGCCCATGTGATGGCCGTGTCTGGTCCACACACACGGCCATGTAGGGGTGATGTGGAGTCCGCTTAAAGTAGATTACAGAAAAGCCTAGTACACTCCATGTACTCTAAAAGTACATGTCGTGTACTTTCTTTTTTTCATTAAACGGATCGGGGACGTGTCTAATCGCCAGAACATGCTTCTTCTCCAGCTTCTTCGACCGAGAGCATCCCATATGGACACAAACCTTCTCCAAGCCCCCAATACGCCGTCTGTTCTCCGAATCGACCGTCATCGATTGCGTTGGAACCGCAGCGATAAGCTCTTCCTTCTCCTAGAGCTTAGTTTTCCAATTCCTCCTCTTACTCAAGTTACAGTGGGTTGAACGTTTTGTGATTTTTTGTAGATATACGATGTTCTAAGGAAATTAAAGTCTCATGGTCAAAGTATATCGATATCCTAGCATCAAGTTATGTGTTTTGTGCCTTTCCGTTCAATGTCCTTGAGTATTATGTGAAAATTCCACCAATAACCATAAACGGGGTATTGTCTGATTACTATTTTACCACTTTTGTTTTCCTACCTTTCTTGTATACTTTTGTAGAGGTAATTTGGTTATGTATGAGGATAATTTCTATGCTTGGATGTTTTTCCCATGCCTTGTTCTGTTTACGAATTTTTTTCCTTGTTCAGCCTTCGGCAGTTGTTTTCCATGCCTTGTGACTGTAGGATGGATTGTTGTTCCCTGACATGCTTGTTGTGCTATAGACTGGTTAGCCAAGTAGCTCTATAGGTTTAATTTGGCCTTATAGAATTATTATGAACTAACTATCATGGGTCCGTGAGAACCTGGTGCTATGGACTATAAGGGGATAGACTGAGTGAGCTTCCTCAGAGAGTCTTGGACATTATAGACTATAGGGGATAGACCGAGTGAGATTCCCATAGTGTCTTGGATATTATAAACTACAAGAGGATAGACCGAGTGAGATTCCTCAGAGATTCTTGAACTTTATATAATGTACGAGGGTAGACCGACTTAGCTTCCTCAGAGAGTCTTTGTTGTTTGAATTCCTTAAACCATTCCATGTTATAGGAGGAATTGATCGAGTGAGCTTCCTCAGAGAGTCTATGATAAACCTGAGGCTATAAGAGGAATTGACCGAGTAAGCTTCCTTAATGAATCTCTATACCTTGGGGCTATAAGGGGAATTTACGGCGTGATCTTCCTCAAAGAGTCCCTGACTACCTTAGACTATAAGGGAAATTGACTGAGCGTGCTTCCTCATAGAGTCTTATAATTTTGTATGACCAAACCAGAGGGGTTAGGCTGAGTGTACTGCCCAGAGGGTTGTTGGTACTTCTTGGATAGGACCAAAAGGGATGGCTATGAGTACTTCCCATAGGGATTCCTGTTTTTGGTTAGCTATTTTCTTCACTACTGCTTGTTGGTCTGTGGATGGTTTAATGTTGTGTATCATCTAGTTTACTGCTTACTGTTTACTACTTACTGTACTATTACCTGTCATATGCTCACTGACTATTAGTAACATATCTTTGGGTGGTTTCCTACTTGAATTTAGTCTCACACCCTATTTGGGTCATGCTTTTGGGCCCAAACAGATTATATTGTTTCAGGTATATACAAGGGAAAGCTCCCTTCGACTTCAGGTACTTGACTTGCATTGTAGCACGAGAGCATGGGACCAAGCCGAGGCTTGCGATGCTGAGGAGTTACTTAACTATTTTTCTTTTCTACTTTGTATTAGCATTTTATTTAGCATTTTGACTTGTTTGGATGCTTTCCTAGACATATGTATCATTTATCATTTCATATATATGTGTGTGCTCCAGTTGATTATTGTTTAGTTTTCCTTTGTTTACTGTTGTTGGATATTACTGATTCCTCTATTGTATGTGTTATTTACTTCCACTGTGTACTCTGCCAATGAGGGAATAGTTTCCCCACTAACACAACCAAGGCCCTCTCTACTAGTCTGAAACCTCTGGTGTTCGGGGAAATGCGCTTGATTCCATGTGACCAACCGGGTACAGGTCACCTCTAGGTGGATTCCGGAACCGGGAAGTTACATTTAATCTCATGCCTAGATGTGATTAAAGAGAAATAATTTCCCTTTTCCACTATATATGAACCAAATATATATAAGGATCATTTATTCAAGAACTAAATGTGATGTAATTCTCATTCTAATGAGATTCACAGTGATGCCCAGATCTCCAATCATAGTCCCAACTGTGACTATAAAGAAACAATTTCCCCTTTCCCCTATGTGTGAACCAACTCTATACTAAGAACTCTTATAGAAAAAATGGCTTGATTATTATAAATCTTGTGTCTTAGTCCCAACTATTATTCTAAAAAAATTAAATCCTTCCATTTATCACATCAAAAAACTTAGTTGATGTGGTGAACCATCTTCAGGGACTACGTGTGGCTTGATTATTATCCTAACAAGATACACAGTGATGCTCGGGTCATATACCATGGATCAGCCACAACATTTCCATCTTTTCATGTAATTTCATCCACATCCTTTATACAAGACATTAAACTCTATATAATTCCAATTACTACATATGGATTGATTCATGCCTCAATAAGATATGTAGTGACACGTGAGTCTTATCCTCTGGTCTAGTCACAATATTCTTTTTCACATTGGAATCAATCACATCCTCACCACCTGATGATAAACTGCATGGTTTTTTATGAACTATGTGTGGTTTGATTCTCATTCATATGGGATACATAGTGACACCCAAAATTTAATCCTAGGCCTATATGAAAAATGATAAAAATAATGCATCTTTTTCTCCCACAAATGAGTTAGATCTATATAAGGAGATTTAATATGAGTTATCATCTTGTGTATAAACCCTTAATCAAGATAGCCCCATTGTCCTCAACTTATGAATTCAATTAGGGTGGGGAAAATTATTTAATAACTATGTGTGGATTAATTCCCAACCATATGAGATACATAGTGATGTCAAAATATTCAATCCTGGGCCCTACCACATCACAGCATAAAAAGACTATACTCTCCCATGTATAAATTAGATCAAAATAAAGAGATCCAGTATGAGTTCTCATTTTATGCATGAACTCATATCTATTTGAACTACACGTGTCTTAATTCTTACTCTGACAAAATACATAGTGATTCTTGGGATCTATGCTCTGGTCCAACCATAATTTCTTATTTTTGTTAATGCCAAGAGAGATTTTTCCTTACCGCATCACATTAAACTACATGAATGATGTCCTTTTAACATGCCTTTAAATTACACAATGCCTATAGAAATATTTATGGCTTGATTATCATCCCATTGTGATACGTAGTGAATAGTAGGCCATAGATCCAAGTCATAGCCATGGGTAAATAAAAATTTACCCTCTCCCACATACAACTAAAAATATATGCAAGATATTTTATTTTGGGACCTCTCTTTAGAGAGACAAGAAAGGAAACAAGAGATGTCCTCATTCTACATGTGAGTCAGATATATACAAGGGACTCCAAGCTCATGGCCAATATCAGTCAAAATGATTCCCTTATGTACCATAGATTTCCCCTTTCAGAAATCATACCCCTAATCTTAAACACTTTAAAATATCCATAATATTTCCTCATCTTCTGGTGGAAGAATGTATGATACCTGATTGGTCCTTTACCTGACATTGTAGTACGTGATGTAGTTGTCCTTTCGTAAGTCTCCCACATAATGGGAATGTTAGCCTAAGGATTCCACTATTTGAATATCTAGTATGTTCCCCAGTTGGCCTTGCATAAAACATCCCCCATAAGAAGATTGTAAAATAGTGGTAATTTCTCCCTTGGAAAAATCCTCTTCTAACCCTTTAAGCTTTGATGACGGTATACTGGAACCCACGATTCAATGTTAGCGGTCATCCCTTGCATATTTGTCCCATATCCTTTCCCCTAACTAGAAATTCTCCAAGATCATGGTTTAAATTTCCCCCGTTTATTTTTTCAATGCATATTGAAATAATCTTGGACCATTTGACCACATATAATCCTTTTTTTTCCATAATATTATGGTCCTAGTAATACAAACTAAAACTACATGCACCATAGTTCCTCTGTTTGTCCCCGACCTTTGTAGAAAGCCTAATCCCCCGATTATTTGAATATTATTACATAAAATACCCCTTCTATATACAGGAACATCTTCCCACAAGATAGAATCTGTGCTTGGGGATCCGAATCTCCATAAAAATTCATCAGATTTTAGCAATAGAATGTCAGAAATCATGTGAGATAATTTTCTTGACTATGTATTACATTCTCTAGTTATCCTCTCATAAGTCACCCACATAACATGAATGTCATCCAAAGGATTACACTATTGACTATGAAGTATGTTCCCTAGTTGGCCTTGCATAAAACATCCCCTATAACGGGTTTTTTCAGAAGTGGTAACTTCTTTCTCGAGGAGACATCCTCTAACACCATAATCTCTTTTTCTCATACCATTATTCAGATCACGAGATCCACATATCACAACTTATAAAAATATCCTTCCACACATGAATATAGTAGTATATTTATAGAAAAACTATCAAGATTGGGGAAACTATCAAATCTTTGGTGAAAGCTAAATACCTTAAATTATATCCCCATAATGTCCTTTTTGCATGACTTTAAACATCATAACATAATGTGTGTGTTGTATGAATTTAAATTACATAGCCCAATGTCCTTTTTCATTAATTTAAACTATACATCCCAATGTCCTTGTTGCATGACTTTAAACTGCACAAAAAAAAAGTATATTGTAAGTCATTAAAATCCATATTCAATGTATTATTCACATGGAATTAAATGATATGATACCTTCATCCATTTTTATAAAGGATCCCTCTCCACTTGACATTGGTTATCTTAAAAAATATACCCTCCTTCACACACCAAATTCATATAAGAGTGAGATATTTTTTCATGCCCTGTGTCAGTATAGATGATTTATTTATTCTCAGACATCATTCCTTAGTAAGGCCACCCATTTTTGTCTTGAGACATCCATATCTTGAACATTCTTTGTTCATAAATAATATAATGTCATAATTCTTGGGAACTCCTTTACCTGACTATGCAGTGTGTGCCCTAGATAGCCTTGTAAAATTCACCCACATAACAAGCTTTTCAGCCTATGAATACCACTACATGACTATGCAATATTCTCCCTAGTTTTTCTTGCATAAAGCAGCGCCCATAATGGGTTTTTAATCTAGAGGTAACTTCATCTTCAAGAGAGACCTCCTCTATTCCCATATTTCACGTTTTGGATTTTGAAATCATAAAAATCATCACTCATGATTTCCCTTGGGAGTACTTGAATAATATCATAATATTCCCAACAATCAATACTTGTTTAATTTATCATCTCAATGTTTACAGTCAAATATATTTGACCAAGAAAATAGATTTATTATAAATACATTCATGACTTTAAGTTTCTCACACAAAAAGATACATAGTACTCACTAGGATGAAATCTCTCAAAGGGAACTCTAGAAAAAATTCGAGTCTCGGCTCACTAGACCTATAATATATATTTTTTAGGCAATATCGGGCTATAAAAATATAAAAGGCACAAATCAAGTTAGGCTGAAAACCTAAAAATGGAAGCCTAAGAAAAATCCATGTCTCACCCGCTACATCTCTCTCATATTGAACTTATCCAAAAATTAGGGTGATGACAAAAAAGACATAAGGTTTGTGGGGTTATTCATATAACCCTATGAATATTTGAACTATGCTCACTAAGCCCCTTAGATTAGGTAAAATTTTAGATCACCCCCATCCTTATTGTTGTAATTATGATTAGCTGGTATGAAGATGTAATTCTATAAAAATCACCTTTAACATTATGATTATAGGAATAATGTAGGGATGAATACATATATGATTGGAAATAAAAAAACATCTTTTAATTTAAGGAGAAAAACTAGAGGAACATATACAAAATATATTCTCTCTGTCGTATAGCACAAAAGGCCTTTGACATAACTCTTCATCTAGAGAATAGCGTCTTGATCCCTATCATCCACTTATTAAAGCTCAGTTATCCGACCAGATTTAGTCTCCTCATCCTGATGAAGTGCTTCCATGGAAGCCACAATGGTATTGACCCCTTCAAATTGGGATTATCCTAATGATTGGCATAGTAGTTTGAGTCCCTCTTGAGAAGCATCCAATTCTTGTTGAAGTTGCAACACTTCAAATGGCCTCTCCTTAATTTTCTATTTGAATTCCACCATATTTTTTTTATGGTTGTATTCCTCTTAGGTTACTACATCTTGAAAACCATCAATATTGGTGAGTATTTTGGCCTTTATAAGGTCATTTAAAATTTCATTCTCTTAATCCTGCTGATGAACAATCACTTTTACAGAAGTATGAATTAGATGAAAATCAAATCCACCAAATCCCAATATTCTGAAAAGAGATGGAAGTCAGACAAAATATAAAGGCAACTATTCCATAGATGTCTCAAACTTTTTTTCCAAATGATATTACAAGTCCTTCAATGAGTGATACAGAGAGTATCCTATAGATGTAAATCTGAATTAGATCCACTGTCATAGGGTGGGACATATTTGGGGATTAAATCACTCAATGAAGTACCTTGATCTACTCCATGCAGGAATGTTCTTATGTCACCTTCTGTTACTGATCGCAACAATGAAGAAACATCACCCTCAAACCTTTTCCCATAAGCTGATGATCTTAAATGATTAATTATATTCAATGTTGACTTCAAAAAACTAGAAATAATGGATGATGATCAACTAAGTTGGTGACATTCACCTAGTAATGTGTCATCCTCGTAAGTAGATTTCTACCTAATGTTTCTATCTTCAGTGGTTGGATCATGTACTTCTTAGGGAGGGACACTTTTCTGATCTTGTTCAGCCATCATGACCAAAGGTTCTATAGCACCATTAATTTCAAGATTCTCAGTCGGTACCTCTCTAGAATCAGTAAAGGTAGGATGGATTTTAATCCCCTACTCTTGAAGGTAATTTTCAATGTTATTTGTTGATAAATATTCATGGATTGAACTTCAATGTGAAATATCAGATAATGATAAACAAATATGTATAGAAAATGAAAGAACAAGAAAACTCGCATCATTCTATATCCTTTTTAAAGTCCCAAAACTCTATGATGGAACCTGGAATATCAATGAATGGATTAAGAGAATCAATCATTTCATAGTATATGGATTTGTATATTTTAGATTCCTCTTAATTTAGGGTATCCATGAAATGTTGATTCGAAACCATATTGGCTCTGTGACATTCCTCTCTTCCAACTATTCAACTGACATGATATTTTCTGGCCTTACAGATTCAAGATAAGCACTAACGCCTTCCTCATATTTCCCCAGATCCTCATTTCTCCCTTTCAGAGAACCAAGGGTATCAGAATTGGATACCATAGAGTCCTCCTGTGTATGAAACACATCAAAAATATTATAAGAAGATTAAAGTTAGAAACAACATATAGGACAAAAAAAGAAGTTCATCTGATGTTACTATTACCTTTTTCCCTCTCTATAAAAGTTGGAATAGACACTTTATCACCCCTTGATACTTCATCTATTTAGGTGAAAAATTCATCATCATGAATCTATACCTCCCCTAGATTATCCTTCTCAATCCTTGAAGGATCAGTATCAGATCTCTTATGGGTGGAATGAAATGAGGGTTCTGCAAAAAGTTGAACATGCTCAGAAAAGTGTGTCAAGAAAGTTTTAATATTGGATGACTGCATAAATACTCACTATGGTGTATTCACCAGACCAACATTAACTTGTTCTTTCACTTCCCCTCACGAGATGATGAAGAGACTATAATTATCTTTTTGGTAATGGATAACTGAGGTAATGACTAAAGAGTTTCCATCTCCATCACCTTCATCATGGTCCTCCCACCTAGATAGAGTTTTGGGGACTTGAGGGCCTCATCCACCATCTCAATGGGGATTCCCATCGGCCCATACTTTGGTGACTCAAGAACCATTGTTGTTTCTACTCCTTATCCTATTTAAAACTTCAAAGTAAAATCACCTAAATATTCATGATGTTGGATAAAAGTGAAGAAAAGATAACGAAAAAAGAAGAAATACATCATTGGTGTTTACATAAATGTCCCATTCTTTCCCAAGATGAAAAATTACCCCTTCAAGTACCCCTTGATCTAGCATGTCAGATTCTTTCTTTGATCCCAATACTTGATAATCGATTGTATATATGGAATCCTTATACTCTTTTATGTACTTTATTACCTTATCCATATTATTTTCAAAATGAAAATTGAATGGTGCTTTAATATAACCCAATTTTGGAATTTGAAGGCCTGACCGAAGAAACTCTCATACATCACTGATATCCCGAGTCATGATTTCCCAATAATGGATTATTATGGGTTTCACATAGTTTGGAATTAATACGGCTAACTCTTTATAAAATTAAACACCCTCTAATTGGAAATCCTATTGATGCCTCCTTTCACCTTTAGAAGAATGAGGGGATGAGATGGTGACTTCTTCATGATAATGGAGACTAGACAGCCTTGGCATTGGAGTTGTTATCTTCTAAACCTTAGATTTATTGGTGGACTTTATTAGATAATATTTTGAAGTCATTGTAGCCTCTACATCAATATAAGTTCTGGTATTCTTGCCTTGAATACCATGACTAAAAGTTGTCTTGTCCTCTACCTAATATGTTCCCTTTTTCAACACCCACTGAGGGTATGACGAAACCCAAGCCTTGGAATATGCGGCCTCCATTCTAATTGATGCCTCTGATGGAGGTAGCATGATTGAAATTTTGGTTACCTATAGAGATATCAAGTTCCGTCATTGTCATGATACCAATGGATGCTTCTCATTCCTAACATAGGTACGGGGAAGGATGCTTATTTCATAAGATATTTAAACTAAAGAGAAAACTGATAAGGAATGTAATACTCACTGATAATCTCTCTATCAATACGAGCTACCAACATGCTATCTCTGAATGATATCTTGTATGACCTTGGTGTGTAATTATATTCCTTAGCATTATTGAAAAATGTATCGATTGGTGAGAAACCAAATGGAAAGAAACTAAAGTCTCCAAATATATTCAACGCCATAAATAACTTATTAGGTTTTAGGTTTATAGGATAAATCCCAGATACTTTCTGAAAAAAAATAGTTGAATTCAACTTTTGGAGATCTTAACTGAATTCAGCACTGAATATGTATATAAATGTGCTACAATATAGCATGACAACACCTGTAATGGTACTGAAAGTATAAATTGGGACTTCCCATTGTATAAATCCACAAACAATAATTTATTCTTACTAAAATAGGGGTATACAACCCAATATTCTTCCTCACTTATACATTGGACATAATTACAAATTTCTCTAGATTCAAGTTGCCACAAGACTTGTGGAATGGGAGTAGATAAATTCTTATCCACATGGAAAGGAATCCACCTAGGAAAACCTTTAAATTAATATTAGATTTAACATTATAACCCCAATGTTTGTACTCACCCTTCTCCAATGTGGGCCAAAATGTGCTTGAATTATCCTGATTATCGATAGTGGAGAAAATAGTATGTCTCCTATAAGTATGACCCTTCTCGTTTGTTAGTTCTAAGAAAGAACCCATCCACACTTCTACGTGGGCATCAGTCCTGGTACGGAGATTCTTGTATTTTTGTAACATTCTCTCTATTTTGAATAGATCATGGGCCAATGATGGTGTCTTGTAAGTATCATACCATATAATCTTTTGTGGGATAAATACATCATAAATTTCCCTAATAATTGGAGCCCTAGATATTTGGTATACACCCCAGAAACTGAGGTCGACTTTACCATGAGTCTAGTGAAAAAAATGTTTGTGTACTCCATCGTCTCAATAATTCAGGAATGATATCAGGATTCATTAAAATATATGCATTTCCTACCTAAATAGTCTCTTAAATATGGATATCATGCACCTATTTTCTAAAATCTACAAAATTTGGGCATACCCAGAATGCCCACATCCACTCAGGCCTAACTCTCCCTCCAGAGCGGAGATCCTAGTCTTCTTTCCATCTATGAGATTGATCTTTCTTCGAAGCACAAAATTTCAAGTCATAACAATGTTGTCTTAGCTCTATGACATTCTTCTTCATATCATGAGTGAATTTGATGTGATGTAAAATGAATCCAATTGGGATTTTTCATTCCTTGATGGGAACACCCTTCGCAAATATGTGTTCACAAGGAGCATTGATTGGTTTCACAAACAATGTTTCTAGAAATTATTTCTTAAATGTAGTAATATGAGCATCCTTCAGAGTCTCGTTCCCATAAAAAGGTAGGTAGTCACTTTGTGGATACTTGTGTTGATATGGAATCAAACACTTATCCAATTTGGGAAGGCTATTCTCAATGGAATCATAATAATCTAGTCTATAAACATTGATCATTTCAGTTTTATGCATGGAATCTTCCTCAGTTGAAGCCGTTAAAGTATTCAATTGAATGAAACCTTCAAGAAGTCACCAATTTCTGTCATTAAGTTGAAATATTGACTTAAAAATGATAACATTTTATCTTATAGGAATTCATGATTTTGGAAAATAAAATTCTCTATGTAGGTCCTTCGACAAGGTTCTCATGCTGGTCCTTCAACAAGGGGCATCACACAGGTCTCTTGATGAGGAAACTTCAGGAAAAAAATTTGAACAAAGTAACTCATTGCAACCCATCTCTCAAGTGGATGTACCTTGAGAAAAAACATGGGAGACCATCGTGGAAGTACAATGCAATGTAGCAGGATGACTGATCTATGCATCGAGTGCAAGAAATCAAAAACTCTGGGTAAAGAAAGCGAATATGGAAAGGGGGTATTTATAGACACCGCCAACCTATTCCCAAAACCCTATGATAACAAACTACGTAGGAACAGTATGCATAGAAACTTCTCCTTCTAGAATTTATCCTTTATAATCTTATCACCATGCCTTTTACCTTAGGACAGAACCCTCCTCATTCATTTGGGATCCAATCCTAAGAGGGGGATTTTTTGACACTCTCTTTTTATAAAGGAGGTAAAAAGATCATAAATATAATCTTGAATATATTAAAGTATAAAATATTATTAAGCGAAACCAAGAGACCGGTCCAAATGGACCTACGTGCATACTACCTAGGCTCCAATAGGCCAGTGTGGCTCCTTCCAGTACAACCCAGAAGGCATATCCCCCTACACTGAAGACCTATACTGGACAACTACACTGAGGAAATGTGCATCCCAGTCATCTTTTCACCCCTACATAGGGAAGTTATGATGAGGACCTATGCGGTGAACCAACACTAATAATATCCTTCATCCAAGTCCCCTGCTTTCCTATAAATAGGACCCTTGGGATAATCATTTTGAAAACTAAAAAATTAGAAGAACCCCCGGAGCTCTCATTGTGTAGAACCTTCACATAGGTCCCTCAAAATTTCTCAGGTAGCACTCTAAAGCATGATAAAAGATGTAATTAAAGGGGATAAGTAATATGAAGTTCCCATTAATTTCTAAAATAGAAGACACATATTCAAGGATTTTTATTCCATAAGAAGAAGACACATGTGTGAGTTCCATTACTTAAGCAAGGAATAACATGAGACTCTTCATATCTTACCAAGGGAGACCCAGGTTCCTTAGTTTCAATCCTAACACAAGTTTTGTTACCCTGGTATTACATTTCTTCAAGCATGTTCAGCTCGCATATCCTCATTACCCTAGTGTGAAGCACTTTCACTTCCTAAAAATCTTTGTACGGCACACCTATGCGATGAACCTATGCCTAGGACCTATCTGAGACACCTTTTACGCACTCTTACAAGACACCCATGGTAGGTCCTCCCCATATTTGGCTCTCTTATCTGAAAGGGACCATTTTGAAGCCTCCACCAAGACCCCAGGACTTACCCTGCCATGAAACGTATCTCATCAGTGTGACCTCCATTTGGGTTTGTATTCCTATATTCAGAGGTTTTGTGTACTTGTCTGGTTGTCTATTCATCATTATCAGGGTGAATGTGGGTATATATCCCTATGGTCATGAGAACCCTTACCCTAGGTATAGTTTTGAGGAGTTCCTAGTCTCAGATTCTGTGGATAGGACTTTGTTTTTTCCTTATTGTCTATGAGATTCATCGCCTCTGGTCTGTAGCATGGAGGGTAAGTATTATTCTTGTGTTCCCTTTTGACATGTAATAAAATACTCCTCCCTTGCTATGTGAAAAATTTTAGGACATCCATCCTAGTGTAATCCCCTAAACATTAATATGGTAGGTTTCAGTATTCCTCCTCTACACCTTCACATCCTTAACCATCATTCCTTCCTTATCATGGACTCTTATCAGTATTAAAGTGAAGAGAGGGAAGTTTCATTGTCCCTGACCTCTTCCACTGTATCCCTAACCTCTTCCACCAGTGAAGGAGGAAAAGTGTGTGGTTTGTAAAATTTTCTACTTCCTCTTGTTTCACACACTGAGCAAGACTCATGTGGGATTTTAGGTTAGTGATGATCAAGAAAACACAAAATCCACCTGAAGTATTGAACTACAAGAACTTTGATTTCTTCTAACAAGGATATGTCGGAATCCCACCTATGTCCTGAGCTCAATGGGAATACTCCTTAAGAATAATCCCCAACTTAAACCTCCATATCCCCATGAGATAATACATCACTCCTGGGCCATTTTATAGGTAATTTTCTTCAGGATTATGCCCAAAATTATTTCTCTCCAAGGGCCATACTCACCTATGAGACTTATAGAACTACATAGGATTTGATTCCCATCCAAATGGGATACATAGGAAGCCTCCCTAAGTTTCAAACCCAGCACCTCAAATCAACCCTTTTCTCTCTAGTACATATCCCCAACATGGTTTATTTCAACTTGGAATCTCATATTCCTTCCCAATTCCTTGGGGTGCTCCGGTATAAGTCCCACACCAAACATTCACTAGGAATCTTCCACCAATATGTCCTTTCCACTTGACATTAAACAGTATTGTTCAGTCCTTATCACATGACATTAAAATTTATTATGTGTCCCATTAAGTGGCATTGATCTATGTGGGTTCTGATTCATCTCACATGTATATTTAGGAAGCCCATTTATGGGTTCAATACCAATATCAAAACAACTTCTATATCCTTGAATGGTAATAAACTCATGGGTGACCTTCATCAAACTTGATGACTATAAACTTTAGAGTGCCCCACTGAATGGATATAAAACCAGCATTGTTATAAGGGCGACCAAATAATATCAAAGTAGTATATGAAAGAATACCATTGATGGTGAACCTCAAATAAATATAGATATCTCCATTAATAAATTTCCTCAGATACATACATATGATTCTAAATTCCACACATACAACAATTGATTTCCAATCTTGGGATGGCATAATTCATAGTTGGGAATTAATGAAGGATTCTTAAACATATCTTAAATAAATAAAAGATTCCCTAAATTGGAAATAATTCCCCCCAAATGTTTGTGATGAGCCTGACCTCCCATCCTCTCAACTAATGTGATTTATTAAGAATCATATGTCAAAACACCTAATGAACTCCTTCTATTGGAAATAAGGTCCCTTTAGATATAGAACCATTGGGTGTTTCCAGTACCATGAACAACCCCATTGGAAAGTGTTTGGAAATAATGAACCATCACATGTTGTGAAATCTGAGGGAAACAACCACCTAAAATCATGGAAGTATAGATGTTGATGATAATTGTGAGTCAGGAAATTATTGCATCTAATGTATATAACCCATCCCATCTAAAATTTTGTGAGGTGAACTTACCATCAAACATTTTGATACACCCTTTAGTGTAATTTGATGAAATTATTAGTATGGAATGGATTTTCTTATATAGAGATAACATAAACTGCCATAAGAAGAAATTAATATTAGTATCGTGAATAATCTATGATAATAAGGAGAATTTGAAAACTATCCTAAAGACCATAAGAATAGAGAATCATTATGAAAAGTGAAAAAACATTAAGTTCTAGTTGATGGAATTATCATTCAGGGGGGATATTATAACATGTATTGGGATATATATATATATGGACCCTTCAAATAAAATTTAAACTGAATGATGGAAGGGGCCAATATCTGTGAAATAAATACATAGTTTCCATGTATTACCTAGGTATTATCTTATATTTCTATGAAATTTTTATTGATTATAAAACCCTCTAACAAAGTAAACTCAAAATGTGTTAATGTTTTTTTTGGAATAATGATTGTAAAGAGAGATCTAAGGTGTTGAAAAAGGGGATTATCACTATAAATGTACTTTTGGTACCCACAAGTGAGGAACATTTCATGTTATACAAAGATTCTTTAAACAGGTTATTGAGTCTTGTACTAGTGTAAAATGAAAATGTGATAGCATAATCCACAAGGAAATTGAATTTTCATGAAAATCTACCCAAATCATGATCTGGAGTTAGTTGGAGTGATAATCACATTGAAAATATTGTCACATTATCTCCATGGGGAGAAATATGTAATATATAGGGATCATAAGATCCCCAAGTATATATTCATCAAAAAATAAATGGATATTCACCATCAATGATAGTTATAGATGATTAAATACTATGACTACTAAATCTTCTACCATTGGTGAAAAATATAGTGGTAGACCCTTATGTTGAATTGAACCATCATTTTTATCATTTATGGGAATTGATAAGGACTTTTTCTTATTATTCATGAAAATTAAAGACATGAGAATTATAAAGGAATAAACATCATTATTCCATTAACAAATGATTATCAAATCATCCATTATTGATAAGATAAAGGATTCTCAAATAGATTATGTTGACATTAAAAAGATATTAGATACTATAATAAAAGAGAAATTAATAGAGTTCAATGTTAATGAAGAAGGATTTGTATGATTTGGGTCATGACTATGTCTACCACCAAGCCCTTATTTAAATAAGGAGTTTTTGGATGATGTAAATTGCTCGAATTTCCCCATCCATATATGGAGAACAAAAACGTATTGAGATCTATATTAGTACTATTAGTGCATAAATATGATGAAGAAGAAGAATGTGGAATATACATCCCGGTGTCTTGTATGTAATTATGTAAAGGATGAATAGAAAAAATCCAAGGGGGTGATCTAATAATTACCCATAACTACTTGGAAATTGGAAAGTTTAAAAATTGACATTGTCACTGCTCTTAGAAAAATATCAATAGAGAATAAATTTGTATGGGTTTTGATGGATCATCAGATAAATTCTTCTCACTTCACTGGAATTTGAGATAACATTATAGAAAACCAACTTTAAAGGATACACATTAGTAAACTGGTGAGGCTAAATGGAACACTACTATTAATTGTGTCATATCGAGATCCATGATTTACCTCTATGTTATGGAAGATTATCCAACATACTCAAAATACTTAATTGAACTGTAGCATGAATTATCACCCTTTAACTTATGTCCAATATGAGTAGACTATCTAGAAAATTGAGGACATTATGAGAGCATACACAAATGACTTTAAAAGGATAATGGGATCAACATATTTATTTGGTATTATTAAAATTCAATAATCCAATTGGTTCCCAATGTATCCCTTTATAGTAATAGGTACAGAACACCTGTATGTTGGGATGATGTTTGGGAACACATGTTACAATGTCCTGAAATGGTTGAGGAAATGGTGGTAAAGTTCATGAAAATTCAACAGCACATCTAGGCTACTCAAAGTCAACAGAAGAGCTATGTTGACAATCGTTTATGGTAAATAGAGATTGAGGTTGGAGATAAGGTATTCCTCTTCATATCTCTATCGATTATATTAATGAGATATTTAAAGAAGTAAAATCATAGTCCATTAACATTAGTGTCTATGGGATCCTTGTTTTCATTAGAGTGTATGATTATTGACTAGAACCCCCAACAAACATATCCCAAGTACATGATGTGTTTTATGTATCACTCTTGGGGAAGTACATACTAGAAACTTTATATGTACTCAATCTAAGTGTGGTATCATTGGAGAATTATATTTCATATGATAAGTAGCTATTAAATATATTAGATCATAGAGACAAATTTATACAAAATAACACAATTCACGTTTTCAAAGTGCTATGGATAAATCAAAATTTTGATGAAGTAACATTGGAACCAGAGGATATGACAAAACATAATTACCCTCATCTTTTTTAAGTGTGTGGTTTGATAATTTAGAGGGATAAATTCTGAGGGGTGGAAGATTATAAGGACCCAAACATTCATGAATAAAATAATCTTTCTAATGAATTAAATGACCTATTATGTATTATGGTAATAGAAAATTCATGAACATAATTGGTTTAATTATATACTATTTGATTTAATATACTTTTAAGAATCATAAGAATTGATAATATAGCCATTTAAATGTGAAAATAATATTAGTATAAATATTGGGTTTTGATAAGTCCTACTGAAACAAGAAAAATTAGGTGATGGTCTGAACTAGAAGGATAATACACAATGAATCCCATTAATGTGAGCTTCCAAGGGTGATTAAATAATTGGTCTTTTCACGTTACCAATTCCAATTTGAGATCAAACAATGAAATTATGAGCATAACGTTTTACGGAATATGATCAAGCTAATCAAGATCATGACCAAAACCATGAACACAAAACCGCCAAATCAAAATCTCATTGTCGGATACCTTACTCTTAAGGGATTTTCCAATGTAATAAGGGGATATTTATCAAGACCCTGATAATATGAATATGTAATTTTTATTTTCAATAGCCAAATGTTTATATAATATTCTTTTTTATTTTAACCTTATAAATTATTTTTATATTTATTTTATAAAGAATTATTTTTATTTTTATTTAATATATAATTTCAATTAAAAAAAGTTTGAAAAATTAATTTGTTTTTGAAATAACAGAATTTTTCATAAAATATTATTATTAAATAAAATTTATTAAATATATTTAATAAAAAATTTAGGAAGTCAAAAAATAATTTTTATAAGGGTTAAGAAACAGTTATTTTCAAAAAAAAATCTCAATAAATTTCAATTATTTTATTAAAAGATAAAATTTAGATACATAGAAAATTATTTTTATAAAATAAATATTATTTTTGGTATCAAAAAATAAAAGTTATCCAATAGTTAATTTTTCATAATTTTATGAGATATTCAAATTTTTTAGTAAGAAATTAAATATAGTATATATATACGTTGTGTATAATGACTTTATAATGACCCAAAAGTGATGTTATAAATGTTATAAATGTTATAAAAGACCAAATATGTTTTTATGCATGAAGATAAATGTATTTTTTTTGATTTTATTAAGTTTATAAATCCTTTAATTATCCTCCAAAACCAATATTATATTTTAAAGTTTTAAAATCATTTCTTCAAGAACCTAATTCGCATCCACAGCACCAATAGTAATATGATAATATGTTTGGATCATGGAATTAAATAATAATTAAAACAAATCATATTAGGTAAAATACATGTAAAAAATACAAGGGGTGGTTTTTGGTTTTGATTACTTTATTACTTAGAGTCTAAATAATATGTTTGGGAAACAATAAAGAACTCCGCTCTATTTACCTATATAAACCCAAAAAAGATCCAATTACTCTTCACTAAAAAATAATTGAGCATATCCCTACTATTACTATCTCTCTGTAAATTCCTACCATGTTTCCCTGATCCCTCAATAAGATCTTACCAATATTTTTAGATCACCCTCTCAAGGTAAGGGATCCTCTCCTTATCCACTTTAATCATGGATCTTCATTATCTTATTCTTTTTATCTCCAACTAATAATGTTAGGATATGTTCTAAAATATTCCCCTTAATAGCCTTATTATGTATGAATAATTTGATACCCCTTTCATTATCATCAATCCCTCCCATATATTTATGTTCCCATGTTAAGCTATTAAAATTTTACTGCGATTTTCCATACCAAACAATTGTTTAGTGAATAATCATACTCATTTTATATCAAGGGTGTTCAACATTATGAAATAATACTTTATTATTAGGGAATTAAATGTATATAATAAACATTAATCTATTGTGGGATTAATTTTTATGAAAAATATTTTTATGTTATAATATCTAGGTCAAACACAAATGCATGTAATGATATGATTATGATGGGTGTTCCCAAAGAGCGCTCCAATGCATTGGATAATGTTTTAGTATCAAATAATTCTACGTATAGTGCATGAGAGGTCATCCTAGGAACAATATATTCTATATTCATGGTGGTTATGTGTGACATATTGTATGATGTCATGTCTAAAGTTTCTACCAAATCCTCATGTTTCCCTTATGTTGTCATGATATATCATTCCACATTTTTTATGTCTATGATTCACACCAATTTTATGTCTAATAGAAATTCCTATTTTCTAACATGTAATATTTTTATATTGTTATTCTTTTTTATTCCCTTACTAGCCTTTATAGATCACCCCTTTCATATATATATCCCTAGGTTAACCCATGAAGTTTTAAGTATGATGTAATATTATGAGAATGTTAAGGATGTTTCTAATAAGGATGATGTATCCATTTTTTTTGTTTTTATGTAATGTACATAATTACCTAATACACTAGGATTATATCTTATGGGTTGTAATATGTGTATTCTTATATAATAAATCACGAATTAATGCACAATAAATACAAGGGTTCTCATATTAATCATCGTGAATAAATAGGTCATATTGTTAACTATATTAAAGTTGATGTATATACACCATATAAAATTAAAAATGTTTATAATGTCAAATATATCTCAATGTAATGGAAATTGAGATGAAATCACTTACCTTACACATCCCATTAGTTGATCATTCTATAAAATCCTCTATAATGTTTTAAGAAAGTTTTTAATTTGTTCCAAAACCATATTCATATTATTACTTTCATATATTATCCTCATATAACATCTTATCACTTTTTTATTAATAATATTTCATTATTACCATTTATTTAGGAGTTAACTACATCATATTATCCTTTTTTTGTCACTAATGATCTAGAACTTATCAATAGGATATGTTTTTCATAATCACATGAATGATATTAATTTTTTTAAAATAATATTTAATCATTAGATAAATCTTTACAATCAATATTTAAATTTGGACATTTAAAATGAATCAAATTTCTTTATGGAAATGATATGTAGTACAAATTCATAATCTACATTACCATTTCCTTAATTAGGGAATTTATGAATAATTGGATGATATATTACTTTTTATGAATAAATATAATTTCATATGTATCATATATATTCCTTATTTCCATAATTATGATTATAATTTTAATTTCATGATGGAAAATCAATTACATCTAATCAAGAGGCGATAGTCCATCGTACTAATAAGTGTTGGTTTTATTTCCCATATTTTAGATAAATATAAGTATACGTATTATGACATATATATAATAACACCACATATTATGGGATATAATTTTTCTATTATATTTTAATTTTAAATACATATTTTATGTTATTAAAAGAAGAAGCAAAAAAAGAAATATCTTATTGAAGATGGTTATCTTTTCTTAGCAAAACTCCTTTGGTTCACTTATTAAGGGCCTTTGGGTTTATCATTTTGGAATACCAAATGATATATAGTATAGATAATGGTGATGGTGAGAGACGTTTTTGTTTTTAGTTGATAAAAATTTCCTAATATGTGTGAAGAAGTTAGGGGAGGATGTCCCCTTTAATAATTGACTTTAGAGGAACACTTGTAATTTTTCAATGTTTCGTAATAATGTCAAGTCTCTTTCATTTATAAATGTCTAAAAAATTTATCATAATTGATGTTTATAAGGACAGGGTTAGAATATAATCAAAATATTGTAATTCATCACATTTATAGGTCATTTTAGCCCATATTTTTTTTGGTTAACCCCTAGTAAACTCGTTTTAACCTCAATAGTAGTAATTAATTTTTACTATTTCTTATATTAATTAGGTCCAAAATAAAGATTACCTTATTACCTAATATTAATTATTATAATACCCAATAATAAATCTATTTTATTAAATTCAATATTTATAAGTGGGATAATATAATTAAAAAATTATCCCAAAAAACAAGTTGAAAAATACTTTTTGTAAAAATGCATTTAGCAATCATAATATGATATTACATTAACTGTATGGCTTGTAATAATAACTCTATGTATTTGTATTCATTAATGTAGATATATAATCTATAAATTTTATTTTAATCATCCATAATTACTGATGGTTTTAATTATTTAAAATAGAAAGTCATTATGACTTTAAAAAACAGTATTCTGAAACATATACCTTTTTACCTCAAAATGAAATTTTAATTATTTATATTAAATTTATAGTCAATAAATTATTAATAATACATATTATGAAACATTATTATAAATAATGTTAGAAATATATTAAATACTACAATTTCAATTATTCAAAAAAATATTATTTCTAAGGAAATGTTCAAAAACTTTTCCCAGAATTATTTTTCCCTAATAAGTTTAAAATAAGTATCTATCCTAATAAATTAAAAAATCCATGAAATATTAAATTTTTAATTCTATTACAGTTATATAAAAATATAATTTTAACTTACTATAATTAACACTTAGTTATTTAAACATTGGACCCAATCTTTAATATTTAAGGGGAATGGTCTTATAAAAAAATTTATAAATGTAAATGTTGATATTAAGTTGTTTTCATTCATAAAATTACTTTATCCTTTAATTAAATGTATATTTATCTTTAAATGACATAATTTATTTAATAATTAACCATCATGGATAAATGTAACCATTATGGATTTGAATTCAGGATTAATATGGTTAATTTATAGATTATATGATTATGATGTAGTATTATATATCAATGGTTGTTTGGTTTGAGGATTTAGAGAAAATATATATGTATTATTTTAATAAATCTACATTGTAAAGAAAATTTAGAAAAAATAATTTTTAAAACATATGGTTAATGGTATCAACCACCCTAAAGGGAGACATGATATTTTTGCAGGTACTTATTAAAGAATATATAAAATAAAATTAAGGTTATTACTATACAATAAAAGGTTATTCTTATTAAGGTTTACCAAATCTAGTAAAAATTATATTTTGTAATATGTAATTTGGGAACATATATATTTGAGTGATAATTAGGGGATATATATTCACTCTATAAAATATGAATAAAAAATTTTAGTAAAAAAATTAATATTAGGAGTGATGAGTATAATAAATCGATATTTTAGTTTATATTAAAAATATCACTATGATTGATAGCGTACACCACACACAACCCTGAGTGTAAATGAGCTATAAAATAAATATAATATTTAAAACCAATACATTGGTTTGGAGTGTATAAATAGAAGTATCTATATTATGAAGTATTCAAATAACTTATTACATATAAACATTAATAATAAATTATTAATTGATTACTAATTTGATGGAAATAATAATATATTTTTAATGTTAAAGAGATATTTTTCACAAAACTCTTTTAAATGAGAAATTTATTTCTATCATACTAGGTTAAATAAATTATTATTGATTAATTATTATAAATGAATAGTTAGATAATATATTCAATTGAATTAGTCGTCATTAATTTATCTAAGGTTAATAAAGAATTAAATGTGATTAACATCATTATATGATTCAAAATAAATTTTCATCAAACACAAGTTTTAATTTCAATTTATATGTGGTTATTATAATTAATTTCTACCAATTTAAAAAAAATAGAATTTCAAAAAATTGATAAAATTTTTAAAATAAGCATGTCATTATATTCTTAGGTTGAATTTTTAAACTTTTTCTAAAATATAACATTATTGGGTGAATAGATAAAATTACCATTTCACAAATATAGTAAATATTATTAAATAATCAGGATATTATCATGAAATAATAATTTATAATACCTATTTTTTGAGCAAATATATGATTAAGAAAATAAATAATTTATTTAAAAAAAATCATTTTGGAACCCTTTCATGAGTTATTTTAAAAAACATATATACTTATTCATATTTAAAAAATTGGTGTTTACATTTAATTCTATTGTTGAAATTTTATAGTCATTATTATCTTTTATAAAAAAATATGAAAAAATATAATTTTTTATTAAATAAAAATATAATACCTTTAGAATCACCTTTTTACTTTATGTCAATATAAAATTAATTTTACTCCTAAACAATGTATGTTACTAAATATAGTTTTTATTGCATTTTGTGAATTTTTTGAAAATAATTTATTCAACGTGTATATTTTGAATATGATAAAATGGATTCAAAATTTAGAATAATCATATTCAAATTTTTATTGTAGTCAAGTTTTATTTTTTTCATATAAGTAAGTTATTATTGTAAAATGTAATGTTATCATGGTTAAGGTTAAAAAAATTAATGGAGGTTTTAGTAAGAGATAAGTATTATCAATTAATAAAATAACATATCTAAATGTTATTTTTTATTAATTTATAAATTGTTATATAGGAATTTTTTATTCCTTAGTTCCACCTGATTATGATTATGGCATAATAATAATTTAATAAATTTAATAATTATACGGGTGTCCCTCCCCTCACTTATCAATGTGAACATCATCCACTCACTTATCAACACTTCATGGGACACTTATCTCAATATATATTATCCAAAAATTATGGCACCCAAGGATTTTAATAAATGGAACTATGTTTTTTTTATTTGAAATGAAACACTGAGCCCAAATGAACCATGAAATATTATTTTTTAAATTTGATAGTTATAACCTAACAGTTAAATAAGTGGTTATGAATCATATTACATTAATAATGAATTATATATAAAATTTTCCAAGTCAATTTATATATTTTTATAAATGAATATGGAATAATCATTGATATTTTTAAAAGTAATTTTATTCTTTAAAAATAGGTTTTCATCAAAAAAATTATATTAATTTTTTTGATAATATATTTTAAATAATATCTAGTAATTTTAGAAAATATAGTTGATAAAAAAAATCTTTATTTATGAAATATTCATATTAAAATTAACTTAGGGTAATATATTGGGATTTTTTGTAAAATTTTATCTTTTTTATTAAAAAATGAAAATTACTAATATTTGAAATACTATCATACCATATCATTAAATTAATTAATATAAAATACAAATTATACATTGAATTTTCTATCATGTAAAATAATAACTCATTATTTATATTTAATCTAACTAGTTACATTTTAATCATCTTTATACTATATATAATTTATGTTTATTATGAGTTTTAAAATTAGGTTTTTTTCCATGAAAACTATTTTAAATTGAATAATTTTTTTACCTTTAAGTTAATTATAAAAAATAATAATTATGAATGATTTAAACTAAATTTAACTGTTATATTTTAAAAAAATATTAATTTAATTTGATAAATTAGTATTTCTTGGGATATGGATAATATAAAATCATTATTTTCTTGAGAAATACATTTCATTTAAAACTGTATTTTCATAGCATCTACATGTTTTTTTTCAATAAAATTCATAAAAAATTGTATATTTAATTTTAGTATAAATGATTCCATATTTGGAATCTGAATAATTAATATTATCAAATAATTTCAACATGTTTTTTGATCAATGTGACTAATGAAAATAGTGAAAATCTTTTTCTGTGTTTGAGGTGAAAACATGTATACCAAGGTTTAAAAAAATATAAGGGTTAAAATGTCCATAACACTTCTCTAAAATCATTTTCCTACCATTTATAGAGTATATCTCATCTAATGATCAATAATGGTCCATTTTGGTGGCTTTTTTCATGTGTAAAATGAGTATATCACTTCTTCTTTCAATAATTCATAGTAATTCCTCTCCACCACATATAAAATTCCACCCCCTCACCTCTCATCCTCCAAATATTTCATCAAAAGAACTTGATGGTATTTTCCGATAATTTTACAGTGGGGGTTTGATATTTATAAAATAATTCACATCAATTTTATCCTTTATGATTATCTTACATGTAGACTCCAAACAGTTCCCACATCTATAACTGAGTACGAACCTAAACTTACAAAGGATGGAAATAAATTGGGGTTTTCTTCCAAACATTAATTAGGAACTCAAATTGGTCGAGTGGTTGGAACTCCGGGCTCATCACACCCTTTTGGGAGGGTTGTTTCCTTATCTAGGACTCTCTTATCAATTTAAGATGTGTTTGTGAATCTCTTCATAATTCTAATATGATAACGATTAACCTTACCAAACGATCATGTGTTGATCCCTTACATATTTAATTAGAGGACTGTTACTATCCCCTTATTTATGTATGTGAGGTTCTTCATCCATTTCCCATTGATGGGTAGCTTCTTATATTTTAGATCCATACAACAAGGGACTATAGAGTTTTCTGCCATTATAGGAGGTGATTAATTTTTCATGGAAGGTATTGAACCTACATGAGGCATCATATATATCCTTATTATAATAGGAATAAAAAACTACATAATTCATTGAATAGAAGCTATTTAATTTCATGTGGAAATTATTTATATTATGTAACTCAAGAATAAGTTATTATGATTAATCATTAGGATAGTTTCATACGTATCCTAATTTGGGATGGAATCAGATTCATTCATAGTTTGATCATGTGTCTGGGGATTACCTTGATGTAGATTCCCTTTCATGGGGTAGTCATATCATGCCACTGATCAGTGATTTCACACTAAGGTTTACCTATCTGGTGAAGACTCATAATGTGAATGGTAAAATTACTATAAATTTATAAGGCAACATTATCCATACTAGATTTGTGAAAAAAGGGATAACATGTAATCTGCATCACTACATACTAATGTGGTACTTAAATGTTGGGGTAACACATTAGATTTTTGATATGGGTCTCGATCCTTATGAAGGAATCCTATGTATCCTAAGTATGGAAGGAATCAGAGATCTCATAGTTTTATTACCTTCACCATCATCTAGTGGATGTGGAAGAATGGTATGCCCACTACAGATATTGTTCCCCGGTTGATTATAATGTTGGAGACATGGAAGGACATACACCAATGTATATTCCTGTTTGAGATTCATCCTTAGGATGGTGTCCTACATATCATGAGAATTGATAGATTCAATGAACTTATAGGTCATTTATCTTCTCCTTAAATTGGTGGATAAGGAATATTGGTTATACCATGGGATAGATTGGGTCCATACGGTTTACAATTCTAGATACATGAGGAATTTACATCAAATAAGATTCTCATATTATCTATGGACTTAAGAAGGTATCATTTGTATCCTCAATATGGAAGGAGTTAGAGTTATAATATGATTTCACAAAATATGAATGGAATTTATTTGATACAATCTCATAAACAAGGCTGAAACATACAAATGACATTTCATGGCCTGGATAAAATAACTATAGGGTGTATCATGATCTGAATGGCTTGCTCGGGGGACCTCGCAAGATCAAGGCTGGCATGTTTGTAGGGTCTCACACAACCTAGATGAAATTTCTAGAGGACATTTTGGGAACTAGTGAAAATGTCCTAGTGACATCATGATACCCCTCTAGAAAAACCAAGGGTCGCCACATTACTTAGGGGACATGTATGGATGTCATTTCATGATTTGGTTGGAAAGACCAGAGGAATTCACAAGACATGGGTGGAATGCCCAAAGGGTGTCGTTCAAATTTCATGAAATTTACAAGGGACATCACATGATCCAAATTTCATGTCATCAAAGAATCAAAAAACATGGTCGATATGTCCTAGTGTTATATCATGATTTGTGTAGGTCATGTGAAGAACACGAAGATCAGTCAATACTTATTTGAATAAGTTTCAAACATTTTATATTCTTTTATTCCATAATATTTTTTATATTTTCCCCTTGGTTCGTCTGTGGTCATATTATTTTAGGTTTCACATGATCCAACCAATATGTGGGACCAAATTTTCATAACCCAGCTGAAACAAGAATATTAATTTGCATGAAATATAGAGTGAACACATAAAGCGCATATGTACTCCATTTGATCCATTAGGTAATTCACTATATTTGAAAAGGAGGAATATTTTTTTGGACATGTGATTAGTTGATCTATTAACTCCAATCCTACAGTACCATGTAGTAATTAATGGTTATTCATATACTATGGATTCTATTAGGTCCACTAGGTTGAATACCCTGAGAGGAGGGGGTGAATCAGGGTATGAAAGATTATAATTTATTCCCCTTTAGATTTTTTTTTTCATTAAAAAAACTATCTTCTCTCTTGTTCCTATTGAAAATTATGAACATAATTTAAATCCTGAATGAGACACATCAATTTTTACTTGGTTCACCCTCACTGGGCTATGTCCAAGGAGCATACAACAGTGGTGTGCTGATGTACCAAATTCACTAAGGATCACTACCATTAATGAGTATAAGGTTCGAGCTATATCTTCTATGCCTAGGCTCACTTCCTTTACAAGTTTTAGGTTCTAATCACTACATTCCCAAGGGTTACTCCCTATTCATCTTTCTTTGGATCACTACCGGTGGAAAGGGTCTATGTCTTCCTCTTCCTTCACTTGCTGCTCTTGGAAAGGAATCCACTCAGAGTTTATATACTTATAGCTTAAACATAGTTTATGGACTTGTAGGTCTCTTCATTTTCATGAATTCCCACATGCTAAACTATAGGTAGATTCTCTGTTGAAGTTCCTTTTTCACCAAAAAAATAAATCCACCTTTCTGGGTATTATTAGGTAACAAAAATGAATTTCGCAAATTGATTTGAATCTTTTGAAATCCTCTTGGTTTGTTTCACGAACCACCTGCTCCTCCCATGTATTGTGAAGTAGGTTTTATATGAAGAATGCCTCTTCTGTATACCATTTCTCTTTCCACAAACCACCCTCTATCCACGGACTACCTTTGTCTTTGCTATCGCATACCCCCTCCATGTACTGACTTTGTGAACCTCTTATGCAAACCACCATTTATCTGTGAATTGTTCTCTATATGTGGATGACCTTTTCGTTTTCCTCTATAAACTACCTTTGCATACTAATTCTTCTTCCTCCACGTACCAGAGCTTCCTTCTCTGTGTACTCAACTTCCTCCTACGCTAACCACTTCTTCCTTTGTGGGCTTCAATGCCACACAAAATCCTTTCATGAAATTTCTTCTAAGAACTACTTCACCCTTTTCGGAATAACTTCCTGCAAAACACTTCTCTTTCATGGAATCATCCTCTTTAAACACTTCTCCTTCACAGAATCCTCTTCATGAATCCCTTCAGCCTTCATGGAATTCTCCCTCACAAAATTCCTTCATACTTCACCAAATTCTTGGAGAAAAGATATTATCTAATGAAAATTTCTCTCAATTCTAATCGGTGAGATTAGCCCTCCTTATATAGAAAAATATATTCGAAAAATATACTAATCTAAAATTTACCAAATATTTGATTCGGTACAACCTCCACCACATACTGATCCTTCTGCCATGAAACACACCCATTCCGTGAACCAATTTTCCATTGTATTATGTGTACTACATTTTCTCCTATGCAGCACCATTCTCTTCTGCCTTCCCGTAAACCATCATGCCTTCCATATACCACACTCCCTTTACTGAAACCATTTCTGTGAACCATTTTTGGTTTTGTTAACTGCTCCTGCATACTATTCATGCTGCCTAGTACGTGGCTGTGAACCATTCTCAGACATGATAAGTGGTTCATGTTTTGAGGTACGCAGTTCCCTTATTTTGCTTATTTTCTTCACAGTTCTTCATATCATTCACTCCCATGATTAAAACCTTCCTTTTCCAAACACAAATTCCTGATTTTGAGGCCCAAAAACTTTTTCAACATTGAGAAACTACGCAACCTTAAAAACTTTCTTTCAGCAAACACCATCCATACTCATTCACAGTCATCTGGCTTTGTCAAAAAACATAATCACACCCAAAACATACCAAGAGGACACATTGAGAGATTTTTTCCTAGCAATCTCCCCCTTTGGGTTTGTTAACAACTCTTCTCACAACAGTTCTTCGCATTTTTATACCTTGTTATGGCTTCTTCCTTCTTCAATCAACATCATCTTCATGTGATTATGATAGAAATCAAAGATTTAATCAAAACATACTCTAGCCCCACATGAAAAATTCTCAGCATGAGAAATAAGAGTATTATGAAAATTTCATCATTGAATCACTTCATTCCTGGTACCAACTCTTGAAACCAATCGACTTCTTCCATCATGAACCTCATCTTTCGTAATTTGTAATCTTTGATCGATCACTTCTAGAATCGTCATATTTAATTATCCCCCTATGTTACAGCTCCTCCAAACAACTTCATTGTATATTCAACTCCCCCTATCTCACTTTTCTACTTAACAGCTTCTTTCTTTGTGTTTTCTCTCCCTAGAATAGTTACAATTTTTCACCCCCTTTTCCAACGAATCTGAAAGAAACTTCACGGTTGTTTACAACATGGTAAAGAACACATATCAGTTCATTAGAAAAAAACACATTATACCTCAAGGCGAGGGGGTCCCACATCCACAATTTTTCAAGTGAGGGGAGTCTACTAGACTCCCAGAGCCAATCAATGCCTTTAAAATGTTTCTTTCGGTAAGGCCTTCATAATAATATCTGCAAATTGTTGCTCTGTTGGTACATACTCTAGCTTCACAAGCTCCTGCTCCACCTTCTCCGTGATAAAATGATATTTTATTTCAATGTTATTTTTCCTTGAGTGATGCACTATATTTTTTATCAGATTTATAGAACATGAATTATAACAATAGATTATGATCATAGACTTCACTTTAAATCCCATATCATCAAGTTTCTGCTTCATCTATAGTAATTGTGTGCATGCTTGAGTAGCCATAATGTACTCAGATTCTATAGTTCTTAATGAAATTAAATCTTATTTCATTCTTAACCAATAAATACACAATCCACCAAGATAGAAAGCACCTCCAAATGTTAATTTCATATCATCTACTAATCTTTCCCAATCTGTATCTCTATATCCCAGTAACTCTAGATGAGATTTTTTATTATACATTAAACCAAAATCTATTATGCTCTTGATATATTGAAGTATTCTTTTCATTGCAATCATATGTCTCTCTTTGAAATTTCTTTGATATCTCATTGTTTTTCATGTGGAAAATACAATATCAGGCCTTTTTGCTATCAGGTACAATAGTCATCTAGTGATTTTCCTATATTATGTGATATTAACTATCTTGAATTTATCATCCCAAGACAGTTTCAACCGAATAGCAACAAGAGTCTTCATCTATTTGGAATTATCAATTCCAAACCTTCTCAAAACTTCCATGGCATATTTAGATTAAGAAATGAATGTCTCATTCCTTCCTTGTGTTACCTATAAACAAAGGAAAAATGTTAGTCCACCAATCATTGACATTTCAAACTCACTTTTTATGAATTTGGGATATTGTCCGCATTGTGCTTCATCTGATCCACCAAATATTTTGACATCAACATAAACCAACACCATCATCCTTTGATTACTTCCATTGTTGAAATATATATTGTAATCAACTCCACCATGCTGGAAACTGAGATTCTTCAAAAACTGTTCAAGAATTGAATACCATGTTTTTGGTTCTTACTTCAAACCATATAAATTTTTCTTCAGCTGAAAAAAAATATATTATCATCCTAATTAAGAAGAAAATCATATAGCTACTAAATATAAAATTCTTCTTCCAATACTCCATTTATAAATGCTAACTTTGTGTCCATCTAGAAAACCTTGAACTTTCTTTGCACTATTATGTCCAAGAATTGTCTGATTGTATCTATCCTCATAATAGCTGCAAATGTTTCATCAATGTTTATACCCTCTATCTGGGAGTACCCTTTGCACACAAGCGGTGATTTGTTTCAAATCACAATTCCATCTTCATTCATTTTGTTACGAAAGACCCATTTCATCCCACTAACATTATTTTCTACTGGTCTTGAAACAATCTTCCATGTTTGATTATTTTTAATATGTTCAAGCTATTCATTCATATATTGAACCCAGTTCTCATCTTCATATGATCTATTAAAACATTTAAGTTCCACCTGTGATAAGCATGATTCTTTTTGTAGAGTCTTCATTCTCTTTGTCTACACTGTTGTTGTTTGATCACAAATTATATTCTACCTATCAATTTTATATCTTCTCATTGGTCACTAGGTAGACACTAATTTATTCTCATCATCTAAGTCTTCTTCGGAATCAACCTTTAGAGCTGGAGCGCCTCCTGACCTAATCATCTCTTCATCACTATCCTCCTAAGTCTAATCATGTATTTTTTGAATATTCTTTTCATTCTCCACTATAGTCACATCATGAATTTCAACTATCTTTCCCATCCACTTATTGAATCATTTATAGGATTTTATTTTCTTTGAGTATCCAAGAAATATCTCTTCATCCCCACGAGATTCAAACTTCATGTGTTTCTTCTTATTAATAATGAATCATTTACTTCCAAAGACTCAAACGTATTTAAATGATTTCTTCTTTCCATACCATAACTCTTATGGAGTCCTCTTCTATTTTGTACAAAGTAAGTCTCTATTTGAAGTGTAGACTACTATCATCACTACTTCTTTTTAAAATTTCCCAGGAAGGTCTTTCTCAATGAGCATTGTTTTGGCCATGTTGTTGACAATATAATTTCTTCTCTCAACTACTCTATTCTATTGTGGAGTTATTACCACTAAAACTTGATTTCTTATCCCATGTTTCTCGAGATAATCCTCCACTTAGCTATTTGTGAACTCTATTCCATTATCTATTTTAATTGTTAGGATTTTCTGACCAAGCAACTTTTCACATTCCCATCGATATCTTTTAATGAAACTGAACACTTTAGATTTGTGGGTGATTATTGAAACCCATGCCATTCAACTATAATCATCAATGAAGAGAACATTATATCTCCTCCCATTAATATCCCTTAGATAAATTGTCCCATAGACATCAATATGCACCAAATCAAGCAATCTTATTGATTTTTTATATTTTAGATTATATGTCTTTCAAATGATCTTCCCTTATTGGAAATCATCGCACATATGAGTACGATCATGTGATAATATAGGGATATTTTGAGCATTATCATATTTCACCAGATCTTCCAAGGATGTTTGGATTATGTATCCAAGATGCTTATGTCATAACTTTTTTTCTTCAACCTTGGATAGAAATCACATATCATCTTTTCCACTCATGATGTAAAGATTCCATTTTGTACACTTTCCTTGCAAAAAAACATCACCATAATTTTCCTTGATGATATATAATTTCTTAGAAAAAATTATGGCATTCCCTAAGTAACACAATTGACTGACACTAAGCAAGTTGTGACTAATCCCTTCAACAACCAAGACATCATCTCATCTCATGACTTTTCCTCCAAACATGGATTTTCCTGCACCAATAATTTTTTGGCCCTCATCATTACCAAATCATACAATATCTTCTTTATCGTACCTGATTATGGTCACTAGATCCTTATTTCATGTCATGTGTTAAGTGAATCCACTATCAATGATCCATATCCCAGTGTGATCTAATGCTTTGAATGCAATTTCTGCAACCACATCCTGCCCAACCCTTTTCTTTTTTACCCATGTATTTGACTTCATACCTGATGTAGAATGATAATATTGATCATCCTGGTATATAATGGTTCATATTCAACTTACATATGGTAAAATCGATTTTGAATTTTCAGCTATCTTGATGATATATTTGGCTGCTTCTTATGAACAAATTAATTCTACCTCAGTACATTATTTTTCATTATGATGTGCAATATATTGTCATATGTCTGATTCCTTTACACCTAAAACAAATACCATCAAATGATGAAATGGAATATTGATCTCTGTATAACAATCTCTATTGTTCTTATTACACTTGGTACCTATTTTCTATGGAACATACATTTTGAGAGTGTCTCATCTTACAACAACAATGGCATCTTATCTGAGGTACATTCCTGTGTGGCAATGATGAACCACTTTTTGTACCTTGGGTTCCCTGAATCTTCTAATTCTGCTTCGTACCCAAATCAGTCTTCAATCTTAGAGTGGGTTATTGTGTTCTAAATTGAACCATAAATACTTGTTTTAGATCAAGACTCATACCAGCCTTATCATTCTGAGTTGATTGTTGCTTCTATTCTACTGGACCACTTTGCTCAAAATTCATCACATTTGTTGCCAATATGATATTCTTTCCTAATGTCAATATAAGAGTTGACATTTTCTCCTGATCTTTAAATTTTCATGGAAGACCAAAAAATTACTCTTCTATTTCTTCGATACGTTTGATTTGATCTTTTCCAGTTTCAGTCAAACTATCAATTTCTATTTTATGTTCTTCAATTTTGAGTTTGTACTCAAACACCTTTACTGATCTTTCTATCTTTGAAGACCCCATCTTTTCAATTTCTACATTCAGCTCAGAATTATCTTCTTCCAGTTGCTGCATATAGATTTTGGAATCATGAACAACTTTGTTATATTTTTTTGTTTTGGATCACAAAATCTCTATCTCGTCAAGGGAAGCTTCTAATTCATCTTGAATATCAAATCTTCTTTCAATTTCTCCTTATTCATTGTCACTTTCTTCTCTTGTTATAGAATTTTCAACAACTTACACCAAATAATCTAATTTATGATCCCTACAGTCCTCCAACTCTTCTACCTCATATTCTTCTAAACTTTCATCTTCTTTTGAAAAAAGATTCTTCTTTTTAAAGAAATTTCTCTTAGTAATTATCCTACGTTTCACATTTGATGAAAAATTATTTTGTGAAATTTCATCATTGTCTTAATTGTCATCATCAAACTTCTTAGGAAATTTTACTGTAAAATGATCAATATTTCCACATCAAAATCATGAAAATGAAAGTTTTCCTTTGAACGTCCCTTTTCCCCTTTGCATATTTGAGGAGTGAAATGACATGAAATCATCCCAATTGTCCTCCTCAGGACTATCTTCAATATATATATTCTTCGTGGCATTGAATTCCACTTATTTGGACTTCCCCTTTTCCACTACATTGTTATCATTGTTTCTCATTTCTTATGCTACAAGGGTACTATGTAGGTTATCTTGTGTCAGCTCTTTCAAGTCTTTATCTTCCAATACTGAAACATTCTGATTGAACCACAATGGAAGTTTCCTCAAGATACATTTCACAATATTTATATCTTCAATGACTTCTCCAAGACCCCTCATGTCTTCCACAATAACATTTACCCTGTCGAATAATACACCAACAGTCTCATTAGGGTTTATTCTGAGATCCTCATACTTATTCCACAAAACCTGCAACTTTTCTTCTCAAACTTTTGTGTCTCCCTTATAAATATTAAAAAAATACTACATAGCATGTGATGTTTTACATGAGATCACCTTTGTATAAATTTCATTTGATAGGGATCCCCCTAAAGCATTGATCCCTTTAGCATCAACATCCAATTCCCTTCTTTTAGCTTCTGATAAAGCACCACTATTGGTGTTAGCTGATATTCCATGCATAGTTACTACAAAGAAATCCATTCCTAATGATTAGAAGTTGTGATACATCTAATTCTTCCATAGTTGAAATTTATTTCCTTCGAAAATAGGAATTCCTTTATGATTGACCACCTCTATTTCTTCTTTTGAGATAGAACCACTGACTTTTATCCTTTCCCTCTGATACCAATTGTTAGGTTTACTAGGTCAAATACCCTGAGAGGGGAGGTGAATCAGGGTATGAGAGATTAAAATTTATTCCCCTTCAGATATTTTTTAGTCATTAAACAAAACTCTCTTATCTCTCATTCCCATTACAAATTATGAAGAGAATTTAAATCATTCACAAGACACAGTAATTTTTAATTGGTTCACCCTCACTAGTCTACGTCCAAGGAGCATACAATGGTGGTGTGTCAATGTACCAAATTCACTAACGCTCACTACCAATAATGAATACAAGGTTTCGGATGGATCTTCTATGCCCAGGCTCACTGCCTTTACAAGCTTTAGGGTTTGCTCACTGCATTCTCAAGGGTCACTCCCTATGCCTCTTTCACTGGCTCAATACAGGTGGAAATGGTCATTATCTTACTATTCCTTTGATAACTGCTCTTGGAAAGGAATACACTCAAATTTTATATACGTGTAGGTCAAACATAGTTTATAGACATGTAGATCCCTTCATTTTAATGAATTCCTACATCATCAACTATATGTAGATGCTCTGTTGAAGTCTCTTTTCACCCGTATATGAAATCCACCATTCTGCATATTGTTAGGTAATGGAAATGAATTTCTCAAACTGATATGAATATTTTTTAGTCCTCATAGTTTGTTCCATGTACCACCTTCTCCTCCCCCATATTGTGTAGTGGGATTGCTGCACAGAACACCTCCTCTACATACTATTGCTGCTTCCATAAACCACCCTCCATCTGCAGACTATATCTACCTTTAATATCGCATATCGCCTCTACATACTAACTCTATGAACCTCCTCTAAAAACCACCCTCTATCTGAAAACTGTTCTCTTTTTGTGGACTACCATCACTTTAGCCTCTGTAAACTTCCTTCGCATGCTGGTTCTTCTTCCTCCACGTACTAGAGCCTCCTCCTCTGCATACCAAACTTTATCCTCTACGAACCACTTCATTCATTGTAGTCTTCAGTGCCTCACAAAATCCTTTCATGGAATTTATTTTATGAACTACTTCACACTTTTCGGAATCACTTCCCTCAAACCACTTCTTCTTTGTGGAATCCTTCTCACAAACCACTTTTATTTTGAAAAATCCTCCCCATGAACCACTTCAGCCTTTGTATAATTCTCCCCCACGAAATTCCTTCAAACTTTTCTGAATTATCAGAACAAAGATATTATCTAATTAAAAGTTCTCTCACTTATAATCGGTGGGATTAGTTCTCCTTATATAGGAGAATATATCTGTAATATCAGTTAATCCAAGATTTACCATATTTTGATTCGGTATATCCTACACCGCATACTGATCATCCGGCCGTGAACTGCACCCATTCCATGAACCATTTTTCAACCATGGTTCATGTACTGCCTTTTTCTCGTATGTGGCGCCATTCTCTTATACTATCTTGAGAACCATAACGCCTTCTGAATACCGCACGACCTTCACCACAAACCATTGTCATGAACCATTTTTGGTTCTGCAAACCTTTCATGTGTACAGTTCATGTTTCCTGGTATGTGGTCGTGAACTATTCCAAGACATAATACATGGTCCATGTTATGAGGTATACAGTTCCCTTATTTTTCCGATTTTCTTTTCTATTCTTCATTCCATTCACTCCTATGATGAAATAATTCCTTTTCTAAATACAAATTCTCGATTTTGAGGCCCAAAAATTTGGAAAACATAGGGAAACTGCACAAACTTAAAAACCTACTTTTGGAAAACACCAACCATACTCATTCGTAGTCATATAGATTTGTCAACAAACACAATCACACCCAAAACATACTGAGAGGATACATTGAGGGATTTTTTCCCAACAGATTCCTTTTTATGCAAGGTGGATTTATAGGCCTCTCCATCCAAATTATATGACGCCTTATCTAGCATGTATCTCTTGAATATTATATAGAGAAATTAAAGGGATTATGGCATCCTTTTTTCATTATCCTACCGTGGGTAATCTATGGGGCATCTTAATGATAGAGACATCATGATATTTTTGTAATATCCATGTTTATTGGACCCCATCTGATCAAATGGATTTTATCAAACTATATTGACATGACAAGGGGATTTGATAAGGCCTGGATGACATTTCTAGGGGTCTTTGTTAGATAACGATGCCTGTGGGAAGGTTTTCACATTATCAAATATGAATTTTTGGGATTCAGTCATGAGACATACATTTTTTTATGGGATCATTCATGTGATTGGGTCTTGATGTCTAAGGGAACTCATGATATCATATTGGGTTGTCAAGTGGGGCCCAGTGTGATTAATGTTTATCTCTCAGTGCATATAACCATTTTCTCATGAGGGATAATGTATCCTCACTTTACATGAAGCATCATCCTTTCCAATTTTTATTTACCACTTTATTCTAAATATAAAGGTGATCTTATGGAACTATGCGAGTGTTGTTGATGACAATCACTCTTTATGTCTGTGATGCATCGCGTGACCAATAATTGTCATGGGCTAATGTGCGATCAATGTCATAGAAAACCCCTTTTATTTTCTATGGAGATATATGTGAATCATATTGTGTGATGGACATTTCCAACATCCTTTACATGATGATGTTAACATGTCATCATGCTTTCACTTGTTAATGTGGACATTCCACAAGGGGATTTACAGGGTCTTGTGAGTTACATGAGTTTGTATAATGAATATCAAAGACAGTATAAGGTATCCTCTTTTATCCTAATTTTATTTTATAAATGGGTTATTGAATATTTTCATACATTCATAGATTTACTAGTCACATCATCTAAAGGTATTTTCTATTGGCCTTTACACAATCATTAATGCATGTCATGAATCATTCAAAAAAACATCGAGGCCTGTCATAGGGGCACCACGTGATCAAAATTATATCATTCACTATGAATGATCCACTCACATGGCCTTTTGAGGTTCATGTGATCACATTTCCTTCTAAATGATATGTCACAAATGTGATTCATACTCCTTATCTTCCATTGATTTATAGAGAAAAAAATAAATATACTTATGGTATTTCTCCACTTGTAGATTTTTTATGCTCATTTGGTGGGTGTCAACAAATTCCCCCCTAGGATTGATGTCCTCAGGTTTAATGACCTGCTTATAAGGAAGGTAAATGCCCACCTGAGTCCTTGTGGAATCCTCTAATCAGTGTCTTAGTCAACATTTTTGATTCTAGGTGATTCTTAGTATTTCATGGAGTTCCCTATAAATAGGGGTGAAGGTTTAACTCATTCACCAGTGACCTCAAATCTCCATAGATCTTGTTATTTTATTCTTCCATTTTATACCTTCATAATACCTCTCCACAAGATCCCATTCATAAAACCACTACATGTGATCATATTAAAAGATATGTTTCACAACACTACTTCATGAGTTTATTTTGTGAGATCTTGTTTTGTGTTTGAGCTATGTGATTGATCTTTCCTAGAACATGTTTGAACCAAACTGGATTCGATTCTTGATAATTCCATTAACCTAGATCCATTTTCATGGTGTCATGATCATCGTAAAGTATTCACAAGATCTGTTAGTTTGGTCGAATGATCGTTTGACTATCATGTGGTTCACATGACCGTGTTAGGGTCACACAATCATGAGTCTTATAATTGTTCATGTGTTCATGATTTGTATCATGGTTTAGGAAATTCATGATACATTTATCAAGTTATGTGGTTGTGAATCCCTTCATGGTTTATGAGATTCGCATGACACAATCGAGGTATTCATCTATTTTGATAGGACTTCTTACTTATATATTTGTTTTCTTCTATAGTTATGGATTTTGGCTCTCAGGAAGCTTCCAATGTGACTGTCCAAAGGGCTATGATTATTGGGAATCATAATTCTAACCCCCAGTATCATGTGTACTCTAAAAATATATTTTGAAGAGGATTATATCTTCTTGTCATCAGAGTTATCGCTTATCGTATTAGATTATCAATTATAGATTTAGCCAACTGGATGATATTTCCATACCCTCAACCGACTAAAATATTTAAACTTTCTTGTTATTATATTCCCAAGATTATGTTCAAGTGTCGATTTCAAAATGTAGCGAATTGGTCATGGTATAGTTCATGGGGTTCTCCTATGTGTTGGATAACTCCCTTAGGTTCTAGATGGCTATGAATTCATCCATCATCCCATTCATCAAAGCTATTTGATTATATTTGCCTCTTCCATGAATGATCTGTGAAGCGTCTGGCGGTTGATATGAGACCCACATCATGATAGAAATTTTTTTGATGAATACACATGGATTTTTTGGGTTAAACATAGTTTTTTAGACTTTTATGATTAGATACACACTATCTACAATTATAAGGCCATATGGATCTCCTAGTTAATCATATACTGTCATTTGTATCTTCTTTGAGAACAAGATCAATCATTGGTAACATGGAACAAATTCATTTTATCCCTCTCATGGAGATGCATGAATTATTGTTTGGGATATCTGCATATTGGGTTTGATATCCCTTAGTGGGGTGATGTATGATGATTTTCTTCAAATCCTAGATGTCTGGGATGAGGCCTTAAAGACTCCTATTATGGAAAGGAAAATGCTAAAAAAAATCAAAGAATAATTAAGGAAGGAGTTGAATATATGATAACTCATTATATTTAAGGATTGTATCAATGTCTTTCTATACTGTGATGTATATTTACCAACTATTTTACACCCACACTAGTGCCCTTCCCAACAGGTGTATGATAATGTGGGATCTTACTAGGAAATCCTTTTGGATCTGTAGTATACTACAAGGGGTAACCAGGTGATACCAGAGATATCCCTAATCCTTAGGATGGTAGGTTTCTATTCCATGTTCTTGAATGGGTGGATTTTCCTAGGTGTGGATGCGTATTCGAGAACCCGAGTTGGCAAGTTGATGATGAAAACACTTATAATAGATGGGTGGTATGTTAATATTTTTTTACTAAATATTGCTTGAATCAAATAGATTTTGGGTAATATCTGACATGGAAGGATCAGTGGCCATTTACAGTATCAATTTGGGTGGATTGGGGATCATTTATACTGATAAAAGTACCACATCACTAACGAGATTCCTAGTTCCACATTCAGCCCTAGGAATCTGGACATTTATGGGGTCTAAGAATTGATGTTATGCTCTGATATGGTCCACACCATACTGAGATATTATTACCATTTCAGATTTATTACATATACTGCACTAACAAGGTCAATTGTTGATAATGGAAGTGGTTCTCTCGATGAACATCCATCTAGGATCTCTCATTGTTATGGGGTTCTCTTGTAGTATGTTGATGATTTGATAATTTTGGATCCATAAACCACATACTAGTTCATAACACAGTTCATTTTCATTTAAAGGGTTTCTACCCTCCCCTCAACTAGAATATGGGGAGAAGTGCATCCTCAAAATATCCTCCAAGTTTGTCTTATGTTGTCATGTTAGGACACACAAATTGATATTATCTTTCCTCATATATTTTTCCTTGTTTTTTATCCTATTAATATTCCCAGGAATGGGTGGACTCCCACCACTGTGTTTTTCTAGAAATGATTCCATATTAGGTGGAAAACTATGTGCTTCATTAGACCCCTTCTTGTAGCAATGAAGGAGCTAACTCATGACTCCGGTGAGACATGAAGTTTGTGTCATCATCCTAGTGATGACTATCCCATTAATAGGAAGAGTTTAATTTGAGGAATAAAGACCTTAAATACATGAAATGAAAGATTTTTATTTTTAGGGAAGAGAAAATGGGGATTCTTATCTTTCTTCTTTATCTTCTCAGCAAGCCAATCCCCCTTCTAAAGTAGCCACTCCAGCAGTTTCATATGATCAGAACTGGTGCTGGATAGTAATGTAATATATTCACTCCATGGTCACTAATACTACCATTAAAACATTTCATGTCAAAGGGGGTGTCTTTTCCATATCTTACACAATTTTGGGTCATGTTCCATTGACCTCGATCCATTATATGAACTGATGTTAAAAATCATCTTGACTTGGAAATAGTTGTCTAGTAGTGAGATGTACTTGCAATATTTTAATAGAAAAACTCCCCTGGATGAACCAATTATGTAATAAATAGATAAATTAGAATAGATTCATCAAATAATATCTGAGTTTGATGCCTTAATGAATGTCTTGACCATACAAATAGCGATACATGGGGAGATAACATCTCAATAAATTCTAATTTGTTAGATTCATCATACACATTTACAACCACATAGAAAGTATTTGAAGATATATCCTCTATTATCAAGGATATTCATCCTTAGGTAGCAGTTGAAGAAGTGGTGCATGTGGCGCTTTAGTACATGATTGGCAGTTATCTTTATACTCTTATCGACATGGAAAATACAGCCAATCAACTCTTACTATATCCTTATGCTATCCTTAGAGAGGCTATTGAATATATAGATTCCTATTTTTATGTGAATATTATCAATTTATTAATTTTATTAAAATTATATATTGATTTCTATTTTCTTTTAGTTCATTATGTCTATATAATTTCATTAATCTGATGTTTCACGAATAATCCACGGTACCCATCCATTGTAAGCATGGATTTGAATGTTTAAATACCAAGAGATTTTTATTTAGAAATGATCAAGAATGTACATCGACATAATATTCCACATCGATATACCTGCACTAGTTGTCTAGATATCACTAGATTCACCAAATTATTATTTTGGTAAAATGTATGTCATAGAGGGAGAATGCTCAATATTTCGCTGAATTCATAAACCTATCCTGTGTAACTTCCTTTTTTATGTGAAAAAATGACAACAACTATAATAGTTTTATCTTTTTATTTTATATTTCCAATATTATTTCATAATATTCAAATAAAGAAGGCATACAGGGCCTAAACTCAAATTTCTATCAGGCTAACCTCTTAAGGGTTTTTGGCCTGGCATCTTTTGTGCCTTTTTATGGTCATTCAAACTAGACTATTGTTCAGATGTTGTTTATAGTATTCTAGATCATACATTCTATTACTATAGTTTAGGGTCTTTTGGATTGGTCCTTATGATGTAGGTATTATACTATTCTTAGTGTAATGTTCTCCATGTAGTTTAATGTCATACGTTATGGACAGCTGTCATGCAGTTTAATATTATGGAGTAATGACATATTCGGTGTAGATTAACATCATATGATAAGGACATATACAGTATATTTTAACATCATGAGGTATAGATTTAAATATTTCATGAATTTTAAGGACTTCTGTATATAATATCTTCAATAAATATAATCATCATTTGATAAGGACATTAATATACTATGCAGTTTAAATTATTTCTTCTAGGAAATATACCATGCAGTTTTATATAAAGTGACAAGGATGTAAATATGATATGAATTTTAATTTATTTCTTCCATGAAATGATTAATAGATTTTGTATTGGGAATAAATTCCAAATTTGGCTCAAAACACACTAATTTGTTGAGTTCCTATGCATCATTTTCTAGTCTCACAAGGATTAGAGTTCCTTTCACACAAGGAAGAGAGTCTTCTGGTTGGCAGTAAAATTCTTTTTTCATCACTATAATGGACAAAAAGAGTTTTACATAGTCTTTCCTAATGGTCATGGATGATTTTTGAAATGGTATGGGTGGATGGTGAAATATTAGGGAAGTCGAGTCCACCTACATAGTTGTAGAATTGGTTGAGTAAGTCATAACTAAATCATTTGATTCAATGAATATGGGATGGGGAAGACGTGTTTGGGATGACCCATAAAACCCTATGGTGTTAGGTTTCATCATGGTGTTTATCAGGGATCACAATGATCATATTTCCTTTTATACAAGGGGGATACACATTTTGTTCATAGGTCAAAGACCTTATATATCGAATTCATGGTCAAACAAAGGTGTCCCAACTCTTTTCCAAGGTCCATGAATGGTTTTTGAATTCAGGTATTTTTAGATAATGAAGTGGGAATTATTAATAATGTTATCCATGAATGTTTCTAGAACACTAGGGAAGTTTATCTCTTAGTTAGGATTCTTGATCCATATGCCTTATAGTTTCATGTAATGGGGTGTGGGCCATAAAAAGGTCTAGTAATGGAGTTCCATGTTCTCTATTTGATAATGGGTATAATACATGGTGATGTAACATTAACAATATTAAATCCTCTTAAATTGTTTGTTTTCTAGTATTGTATGCCATGGTCCAATGTTATTGGGTCATGAGTAATGTTATGTATAATCATAATGGGAATGGCTCATAACACTATAGGGTGTTCAGTTCTTCCATGGTGACATCAAGATCACAAGGGTAATAATTCCCATTGAATACGGCCAAGATACCTCTGGTTGGTGGGTTAAATCCATTGTGCATTGATAACATGGTCAAAAAGAAATATCTATTTATCTTTCAAATGATTTTGGAAGGTTTGTGGTAATATAAGATGTTCAAAATATTATGTGTGGTTTATCAAAAATGTAAGTTTCATGAAGTGTTCAAGAACCCTAAAAGTTGTGTCGCCTCCTAATGAACATGTTATCATGGTGATGAGAAGTAAAAAAATTATTATATCATTTTCATGGACCAATGGTTATAGTGATCATGGATCATAATTTACTTGGACTTCAATGTGATCCCTATGAGCTTAATGGCTCATTCATTTGTGCTCTAAATTTTTCCTAAACAATAGAGATAAAGAGTTAAATGAGAGAAAACTTGACTCTTACCCAAGATTCCCATTGTAGGATTTCTACCAAAAAATAATTATGTCTCCTTTACTAGAATTTTACCACCAATATATTTTTTTATTTTCTAATAACACTTTTAAAGAGGTAAGTGTGAACCAAAGACAAATTCAACCAGTACAAAACCAACCAACCAAGCCCCATTACCACCCACAGCAATAATCCCACCCACAAAATCCAAAATTAAAAACACCACAAATGATTTGAACATTTCAAAAATTTAAAATTCAAAATGGATTCTCATACTACGAGCCAACCCAGGTCACGCAAGCACCATCAGTCACATCCCTGCCTACCATCATCATCATCAATGCCGGAATCGAACTCACCCTCATCCTCACTAGAGAAATCGCAACACACTGACCACCATCTTTAGAAGAACATCAATGCCTCAGTCACCAGAGAAAATATACATCTCTGACTGGGAGACCATGAACCAGGGAAATGCAAACCAGAATAAAAACCTGAATAAAGAAAAACATGAAATCGATCTACTCGGGCAGCCCGCTGATGAAACCACGACACCAACCCCAAACCACTTAACCGTTGGTGAACATAATTCATCGAAATCCTCCAATAGCATGGAACACAGCTCCTTTTCTGCTGCCATCCTCGTCGCAACACAAGATCCGCCCAAAATCGTCACAACATCACCATACAACACCAACTTTAAACCAACAAAATAGATAAAAACCATTAACAAATGACAACCCAAAACCACCGAGACCAATAATGAAGAAACGGTATTTGACCCTATAATGAACCAAGGAATGAACATAAAGAGAAAAGTGATGTGAGGAGATGAAACCTAGAAAGAGAACAGGGGATAAAACCCTAAATGAGAAAGAATCGAGACACTAAGAGGACCCTCAAACACCAAACCACTATCCAAAATCCTCGGTGTGCACACTACTCTAGATCTAACCTGGAGAGGAGTGGTGTGCCCAAGGGAATTATAAGTTAATATAATAACCTCATACTAAAGTTGAATATGGTTAATCTATTGTGATTCTTTCATAAGGAATAATTATGGGTGATGGATTTCACATTTTAATTTCACGTAGTATGGATGTCTATGTCATATAGTCTTAATATCAAGAGGTGTGGAAATATTCATTTCTTTTTATTTTAATTTCATGTGGTAATGGAATTCTCATTACTATTTAATGTAACATGGTACAAATATGTAACCCGATATGAATGTTCGGTATGATATCATTGGGTACACTTTTTATTTGTTAGTGAATTTAGAATAAGGGACAATATTTTATCATTTTGAAGAAATATTTGTTGGTATCCATATGATAGAGCCCATATTGCACAAATTTATTATATTTGAAAGAAATAAATACGTAGACCATACTCATGTATATGAAGAATGATCTTGTATGACCTGAACCTTTTTTTAAATAGGTATATGATACTTTTTCAAGTAGTTAAATTTTAGGACGCTAGGAAAATCATTGCATAGGACCATACTAAATGAAGTTATGGGTGTATTTTTTTCATTTTATATGTTTTGGATGAAACCAGGATTAGGTTAATGGTGTCACAATTCATCATATGATTAATGGAATCAGGAGCTACATAGTTCTTGAAATAATGTTCCTAGCATAGGTCTATCCTATATGCAGGGATGGGGGGAATTTTTCATCGTGGCTAGATCTAAGGATTAGAGATCCAAGAATAAATTTGTATCATATGGTAATAGGAATTAATCCACATTTAGTTTTTGAATAGGAAACTCTCTATGTTGTTCTAACCCATATGTAGAGGGTGCATTGTTCCCATTGTTTGTTGTAGTCAGGAACAAGATTGGTGATATGAGCGTAACTACATATCTTGTGATTCCATGAATAAATCTATATGTAGTTTAGGGAAACCCATGAAACACTAGTAATCAGTTAATACATAGTTCTTTAATGGGTTTCACTATGTATCATGCAATGGAATGAATCAAGAAACACATAGTTATTTAATGGGAAACCCTCTATGCATGTTTGACCCATATGCATAGGGAGCATTATTTATATTTACTATTGTTGTTGGACATGTGATTTGTGATTTGGGAATTATTATATATCCTATTATGAGAATAATGAATCCACACGTATTTCATGAATGATAAACTCTCTATACAGGTCTAACCCTTATTTTGAGGGGGGGGGGTTATTCCAATTGATTGTTATTGATGGTCTAGAGATTTTTTATCCAGGAATCAATATGTATCCTATTATCTAAGGAATAAAGAAAATATATGTTATTGGATGGATTTTTGGTGGTAGACAATCACCAAGGATAGTGTTCCACTCGGGTGAGGTTCATGGTAATGTGATGTTGTAATTCATGAAAGAGACATAAACCATATAGTTTAACATCATTTGACAATGACATAGGGTGTGAATTTTATGGTCTTGTTTCCAAGAACATATTATCCATTTTGTTCACTTATATTTCTTGTCCATGTGGGGAATATATTTCTAGAATTCCTAATCTCATGTGATCTTTTCTCGGTGTGAAAAAAAGGGGATGTAAAATGAATTCTCACATCCCATGGAAGAAATTAAATACATGGAAATTTTGAATCATATTGTGGTTGGGACATTATTTGGGATATAAAAATCCCTACTTATCTCATTGGGATGAAAATAAAACCATATTTAGTTCTAGATAAACCATGAAATTTAGTGTCATGTTTTGTGGACATCATCCATGTAGTTTTACATCATGAAGTAAGAAAAAGGGGGACTCAATAACTTAATATGAAATAACCTTATAAGTAGTGGATCAGCGCCTATGTATTGTTGGTGAGGATGATACTAAAAAAATAAACATATGGAGAATATGATGATATTGGATATCACTCCTAGACTTATAGAAGGATTAAATAAACTCTCTATAAGAAATCATACTAAAGGGATCACCATCCAATGTGTAGAATGCAATTCCATACTAACCCTTAGTGAAATGGATCAATGGTATGCACCCTAAAGAAGACTTTACATGCTAAATAGAAAAAGTTCTCTATGAATTCATTGAAGGGAAAAATTTAAAGTAATAGTAGTACATGGTGTGTCACTTAGTCCCTAGTTCCTTCCCATTTATCATGGAACATTCCACTGTCTATGTTTGTGACTCAGTATATGGCATGTCTGAGCTCATGAACACCCGGCTGTGTCTATGTCTGATAGTCTGTTTTCACGTATGTCTAGTCATCACCATTTATGTGCTAGTTTCTAATTCTATGTACCCTCCCAGTTACACATCAAGCTCCAATTAAAGGAAACATGCCTAGTGTTAGGTTTCAAAATATTTTTGATACATAAATTCTCATGGAATACCTAGAGCTTCACTAGGATTCCCTCATTCTGTGTAATCTCATATTATACACCATTTTTTATAGAATTGTATAAAACATGTAGAGCATATACACACATCTTCAACCACTCATTATGCCTTCAATATATCCATGAATCATGCTATAATCTTTATATCTTAGTTAAAGGAATCATTCCTACCTGAAAATTTGGTTACCAACCATCTCAATAGCTCAGGAATCTCCCTAGAGGTCCGTTGTTTATGTTCATTGAAAAATGGCACAAGTGTATGTCCAATCTTGTACTGATACATCATCACCATCATCATTGATCAATATTACCATTTATTTGAACTGATATCTGTGATAATCATCTGTTGTTCCAATATATGTGTGTGAAATTATTTTTATCTGGTATTTTTTAAATTAGGGGCCACGATATTTTCCCATGGTGAGCAAAGAAATGTGGAAGAAATGAATAACCAAAAACAACAAGGAACGTACATTATCCCATGTTCATGTTGGCCTCAATTCATTTTCATTCGAATGAAAAGGTGATAATAATTAACCAAAAAAATTATGACTCCTTGTTAAATATAGCATGCCCTTGTAATACACATGATCTAAGAATCTATCCATTTATCGATTGATTGATTTTTATCATAGGAATAAAAAACATTGGAGTGAACCAAATAAAAAACCATCATACCATAATTTGGATCAATAAATGGTTAATAATGATTGTATGTTTCAGTCATTTTTGAGTTCTATATGTTATGATGGCACACCGATCGATGAACCGCAATATGGTCATCACTATCCAAAGGGAGAACCTCCAATTCTCACCGATGGATCTTCAAAATTTTTAGGGTTATATGGCTAAACCTGAAAATTTTCCCTAAGAGGGTTTATATAAAAAATAATTATGTCTGTGGTATTTAATGAAATATATTAATTTATGAAATTAATTCACTTAAATGCCTGCCCACAACAACGCCCTACCTAAACATCAAACGCGTTCAATGGTTATATCGCACCAAGGGTAAAAACCACACTCTGAACTCAATAGTGGATTCATATTTCTTATCTGATCATCCATCTAGATGTTATTATAAATTTTATATAAAAATTATGCTTGTGTATTTAATATATTTAACATATATCAAAAATTAATTTTGAGTACATCGGGCCTCATAATCTCATGTCGTCTCTGCACCTTTCTCTAAACATAATCAAAACAAATATCCAAAATAATACATGGAATCTTTGAGTCTCTATAGATTATTAAACATGGAAAATGAATTATGGATCAGTTTAATAAAGTATCTAAGAAATATGATTGTGTTTTTTTGTTTTAACTTAGTGACACATATTTTAAACTGAAATATCATTTTTAACTTAAACCATGTACATTGAGTTGTATATGATATATCATGTATCATATTATCATGTATAGATTCATGCTCGTCAAAAATGATTTTGAGAAAATCAATATAAAATATAATGATAATATGACTATTTTTTGGGTTTCAATAGGTCGAATTTTTTAGAACAAATATCATTTTAAATAAATAATAAGCTCCTTGAGTCATAAAATTCACAACATGTATTAGATAGACGTGATATTTTATGATAACTTTCATTAATATATTTTGGATTATATTCCAAAATTATCAAAAGAATATGTATAATTTCTATTAGTCTTCTATTGGTGGGACAATTTTTCAACAAAATGTCACTATTAAACCAAATAAACACACACTGCAAGTCAAACTGGTCACACCATGAAATAGATTGACATGAAAAAACTTCCAACACATCAAAAATTTCATAGGTATCATTTTATTAAATTTTCAAATCAATCTTAAATTCTTAAAATGGTTTTGATTTTTTTCACACATATTTTAAAAAAAATGTCAATTTAAAATAAAAAATGGTCATTGATCCATTCTGACCATATTGATGTATCTAAATGACATGAAGTTTATTATTAAACATTAAAAATAACATATAGAAATTTTTTTTAAAAAAATGAAAATAATAGTGTGTTGTCTTAGTTTTTAGGGAGTGAAATATGTTTTTAACTTGAATGTAACCTTAAATTTCAAAACACATACTTCGAGTCAGACATGTCACACTATGTAACAGATTAATGTGATGATGATTCAAACATGTCCAAAATAGATTATGGATTATTTTCTAAAAAACATGATTTCAATATGTGTGCTTGTATCAGTTTACAATGAGGGACTTCTTTAAACTAAATAGTCATTTTAAACTAAAATAATGAACTTTTATTTATATGGGTTACACCATGTATGAGATTTAATTGAAATGAATTTATAACAATAAAAATAATAATTTAACCTTTTAAAAATGTATCGAAACGATATGAATTGGTTTTATAATTATTATTTTACTATCATGTGTTTATAACTAAAATTTCATTTTAACCTATAGACACACACTTTGATCCATACTGGTCATACAATGTAACATATTGAGATGCAACCTGTTCATACATTAGTCAAATGAAATATGAATTTTTTTCCTAAATTATCATGACAGTTCTAATGGGTATTCACGGCGTTTAGGGATTGGTTGATTCTTTTTACTAAAAATTCACTTTTAATCTAAGAACACACACATTGAGTTATACGAGACACATTTTTTGTTGGATTTATGTGTGAATGATTCTTACACATCAAAAAATAAATTATGGATCTTTTATCTAAAGTATCACGAAATATTGAGAGGATTTTCACATCAATGAGTATGTGTAGTAATTTTTGTACTAAACTATAATATCTAATGATTTTAAAATAAAGACTATTATTATTATAAGACAACATACACGCCACAAAAAAATAAATAAATCGAAAAATATTTTTATTTGACCATTATAGTTATAATATAGCCACTCAATTTTCTTGCATGAATTTGATAAACCAAATGATGACTTGTATTTAAAACTCTTAATAAATTAAAATTTATTTATTAATTCAAAGAAAATAATAAGTCAATTTTTAGTAATGTAATTTTATTCATCAAAAATATGTTTTAAAAAAATGGTTTTTATTTCTGTTCATGAGAAATATTTAAAATTAATTTAGGAAACACTTATAAATTTTATGTTATCAAAAAGATTTCATTTTTCTGAATAATCATATCAAAATTATCTCATAGTAAAAAATTTAGATTTTTGGGAAAATATTTTTTTCTATGAATAGTTTAAATTAATGGTTTTATGTGAAAATTTTATTTTTTATTCTATATTTTAATAGGTGAAATTATATTTTGTATTAGTTTTAAATATTAATTAGAGAATTATTATTTAATGTCATCCAATTTATCATGACATGTCCCTCAGGGCCCGTCCCATGACTACCCCAAGCCCGCCTTCCATAGGCTAGGGGATAACGACTAGCACTAGAAAGGCATATCCCAAAAAGGTAATTCATTGTCTTTAAACTTGTACACACGCATTCCCAACCACATCCCAACACACTAAAAGGAGAAACAAGTATACCACTAAAACAAAGCTGAGTGCAAGTACAACTGAAAGTAAGTTGTTTAGAATACAAACCCAACAAGGAATTGAAAAAAAAAAGTACAAAAGGAATATTTGATGGCCATCTGTGGAAAACCTCAAATGATCATGATATTAGTGAAGCTGATGGAGATGAAGTAGTATGTCCTATCCGATCGGTCCTACTGGGCCTCACCAAGTCCTAGGCCACAAATTCCACCATCATAGCATCTGTTAGTCCCGTCCCCCTGATCACCTCTGTCGAAATGTCAATCGTGTACGCCAGGCACAACATCTGTAGGTGAAGCCCATGCAAGGGTGAGTATAATAATACTTAGTAGGGACCTCAAGACCCCTAAAGGTATCTCAGTAGTCCATGGAGGAAAACACCACAAGAAAATACCACATAGGTAATACCACCAAGAAAAACCTAAACCACATAGAACAAAGCAAAAGACACAGCTCACACTAGATATATTCTAGTGTAGTAATAGTAACATCATCAGTCTCATCATCAAGCACCTCAGCTGTTGGAGAACTCTTACTCTAAAGAGTATAGTGGGCCTGCCAAGTCACGAAGAAGTGCTTCCCACTAACCTTGGATTGCTTAGGTACACCTCCTCATCACGTATTTTGGGCCTGAAAAGTCACATAGAAGTGCTTCCCACTAATCTGTACCAACTGAGGTACTCCTCCTCATCATGTGTTGTGGGCCAGAAAAGTCACACAGAAGTGCTTCCCACTGTGGGTCTGCAAAGTCACACAGAAGTGCTTCCCACCATGGGTCTGCAAAGTCACACAGAATTGCTTCCCACTGGGCCATATTTGAGGCTCACAGAGTCGAAAGTTAGTAGTCTTCCAGCCTTATCCAACCACTGGGCCATAGTAAAGTCTCACAGAGTCGAAAGTCAACAGTCTTCAGGTCTCATCCCACCATAGGGTTCCATATGTAGAGTGCCTAGGAGAACTGCTACTCAATCCATTTGTCGCATCTCATCTTCCATTAAAGTCACCACAAAATCATACCAAAAGATATTCCTCATCAAGAGGGTCATAAATCCACAAACGGCCCATCAATCAGATGCACGGTTTGCAAGATACGGATGTTTTAGTAACCAGGGGACCGGTTGCGATGGGGCTCGGTCTGACCCGGTCGAACCGACACGACCAACCTAGCCCGGGAGTCCCACATACCCCGATTTAAGATCGACCAACTCGACCTGACTTGGTTTGGGTCGGGGTTGGTCTAGTCTGGCCTGGCCAGTGGGCCATGCCCAATGGGTCTTGCTGGGCTCGACCCAGTTTAGCTGAGGTTCCAGCCTGCCGGGTTGCCCGGTGACCCGGTTTAGTCTGGCCCAGCCTAAAGGGCATGGGTCTGGCATAGCGGCATGGGTCTGGATAGCTGGCATGGGTCCGACCCGCTGGGTACGTGTTTGTCTCATCGGCACAGGTCTGGCCCACTGGGCATGGGGCCAACCCAACCCATTGGGGGCTCAGCCCACCCACCGAGGACCAACTGCTAGAGTGGCTGGTGGTGCGTCGCCCAGTTGGGACATGGAAACTGGCCACACCCAGTCCCCCACTGCTCTGCGGGATGCCGTGGGGCCTCCACTTCTAGCCGCGTTCAACAGACCACAGCTTCGCCCAGCCAACTGGGTGGCCCAGACGCGGGCCACCGTTCCACGCGGTGCATGCCTGGTGCCACATCACCCTACTACCGTGGCCAACTGGTCACGACTTCCTAGAGTCATGGAACACCAATGAGTGTGCCGCCTCCACCACCCGCAGGCCGCCGCCATCGGTGCCGGCACGCTGGTAGGAAGTTCAGCTGACCACCAAATGCGTTCTGATGGTTCGTTCTTCATGTCGTATGTGCTGACAGTTCTTTAGGGTTTCCTTCTTTACTACGAAGGCCTTAAATAACCCTTTCTATCATTTTGAGAATGTGGAAAGCAAGAATGCACAAGTGTAGGTGCTCAGGCCTTGTTTGTGTCGGCTCGGACCCTCTGCGTTAGAGGTTTATAATCGAGGGGGGCTTGGGGATTGTTGTTTGATCATGCAAGAATAATCTTAATCCTAGATAAAGAAATCCCCAATAGTGTTACCCTCCCACATACACGCATGAAGCATGGGTCAGCATGTTCATGGGTTGATCTGCATTTTTTGTTTCTAGAAAAAAAATGAGGAAGAACATCATAATCATATAAAACCTCTACCTCTTTGTCGTTTGGTGTCGAAGCACACACACACGAGAGTTCAAGGCGTCGACATCATCACTTTTGTCTCTGTTCTTAGAGGGTGTGTCGAAGATGATGAAGTCATTCATACATTCATCATTATTTTTTGGGGAGGAAGTCTTCCAGTGGATCGTCGGAGAATCCCCACAGTTTTAGTCCTCAAACTCTAACACGTTGGATTATTTATAAGAAAATAATCATAGTAGCATCGGTGCGCCCATTAATGATGCTCATTAAATGGTCAACATTTAATGATTCACATTAAATGAGTCATTTAGATAATGGCATCACGGTTTAAAATGATTCATTATTGACCCTCCATTAATGTTCCCCGTTGCCACCTCTTCGTTTCACTGAAGCGTTGTCATCTTCCACTCAATGGTGAGAAAAGAAATAAAATATTTCTTTTAAAGTATTTTATTATTTTTCTCAAAAAGTCCGAAAAATAACTTTAAAACTCGACCATTTCCAGCCAAAGTTAATCCATTTCTAAGAGAATCCTATTGTTTTGAGTTCAATGTTTTCCTAAGATTTTCAATCTGAGCACCAGTTCAAAAGATAGAAAAAACATGCTTGCATGTTTGCTGAACGTATCTTAAAAAAAGTTCAAAAAAAATTAACTTTCACCCTCTACCCACACTGATTGAGGTTAGGCACTACCTAAGGGGAACCTGACCTCAAGATCTAAACGGTACTCTAGGATTTCTAATCCGAGTTACCGTTTAGGAGTTATAATGATTTGACGATAAAATAATTGTTACTTAATTATTTTATTTATAGCCAAAAACTAACTTCCACTGTTGGCCCGCGCCAGAAAATGTTAGGATCTACTTAAGGAAAGAATATCCTCATGATCTCAGTGGTGGTATCATATTTTTAATCTGAGTCACTGTTCACGGGTTATAAGAATTTGAAAAATAATATAATTTAATTTAATTATTTTATTTACGATTATTCCATTTTCAGGTTTTTTCACCAAAGGCATATGTCGACTAAACTTAAGTTACGCCTTAGATAAACCCACCATCCTAAATGCAACGGTGCCCTTGGATTTATGATCTGGTCTCCCATTTAATATTTATTCCACTTTTTCAGAAAAACCACTCACACGCACTATTTAAAGCATAACATTTTTCGACAGGTCATTCCAGGCACTCCAGGCCTCGGAATCGCACGTCATCTCAGTGCCTGGTCTCGAAATAATTCCATATAAAAGAATTAAATATAATTTCAGTGACATTACTCAATTATATTTTTAAAATAAATTTTCTAAATAAATTTAATAAAAATAAAATTTGTTCTTTAAAATTGAATTTTTCTAAAGAACTAATTTTCATCGTGTTTTCTTATTTAATTTCAAAATAAATTATTCTACTTTTTCTGTTTAGAATATATAAAAAAATATTCTATATTTTGAGTTAGTCTATCCTAAGGTACTAAATATTTCTCATTAATTTACTGACATTATAAATAGTAACATGTGTAAATGTATTTACCACGGTAATGGATAAACCGAGTAATTTAGGCTTAATAATAATATTAGAATAAATTAAAATGACACTAAAACATACATTAATATTATTAGATGATTGATTTATTTCTATAATCATCCAAAATTAAGTTATATTCCCTTTTCCTATATGGTTTGTCATGACCTGTCCCCCGGGGCCTGTATCGTGACTACCCCAAGCCCGCCTTCCATATGCCAGGGGCTGGCGACTAGCACCAAAGGCGTAATTCTCTAAAACAGGGAAGGCATTGCCTTTATAAAACGTAAACACACACAACCAGAGTAAAAGCGGAAGAAAACACTAAGTAAAGTTGTATAACAAGTGTGCTGAAATTACAAAGGGGTCAGAAGTACAAGCCCAAGAAAAAGGTACAGCTACAACTGAAATAAAGTAAAACTAAAAAAGACAAACATCTAAATGGTGAAAGAAGCTCCTGGATCGTCCTCCGGGTTCCTACCTGAAGGGTAGGTACAGATTTCCTCCTCGTCGCTCCACGTCTATCGGTCTGCTCCGTGTACCGTCACATCGAGTGGTCCACCTCCGGGTATCGTCCAGTCCTGGGGCTCTCCGCCTCCGTTAGCGCTGTCTGTCATCTGCATCCAACACAATGAGGTGCGGGCATAGCCCGTGCAGGGGTGAGTATAACGATACTCAGTAGGGACCCTGAGACCCCCATGGTCTCACAAAATCCAACATGGATAAACCAAAAATTATGAAATCAATGGATAACCATTACTTAGGTATATGCCCATACATATACCTATGTTATCAAGTAACCCATCTCAATCATGAGGAAAACACAAAGGTCATTAACTCAGCTCAAACAAGAATTTTCATTATCGAAACCACGACTACTGGAGAACTCCTCCTCTGTCGAGTACAGTGGCTCTATCATGACTCTGACGTGCTACTCACTAACCTTAGACTGCTGAGGTACTCCTCCTATCAAGTACCATGGGTCTGCTGCCAAACTGGGCGCTCCGTCCGCTGCGGGTCTGCCGCCAATCCGGGTGCTCCCCCTAATATCCATCAGACGTACTCCTCCTGTCGAGTATCGCGGGTCTGCTGCCAAACCATGCGCTCCATCTATTGTGGGTCTGCCGCCAAACCGGGCGCTCCATCCACTGGTCTAATCAAATCACTCCGAGTCAAATCGGTCAAGCAGTTTTCAGGTCTACAACTACTAGGTCTCTATACTCTTTATGCTCGTCTCCGGTAGGATCTGCTCCACGAGCTATTGGTCGATACTCCAAGTGTCACGAAGGCTCACATGGAAGTATCTCAAAGGACCGCGACGTCATATGGGTCTCAACGCAACAGATGGCGCATCAATCAGACGCCCGGTCTGTGAGTTATTAGCTTTTTAGTTTAGGGGCCCGGTTGGATTCGTGTACGAACCAACTTGACTGTGACTCAACTATACCCCGAACTCCAGTGGGGTATACTCAAAAGTATGACTATGCTCCATGAATACCGGCACTGCAGACGATTCATCAAACGGACGTCTAGTGCCACAGAAATGGCCCGAGAAAGTTAAGGGAGTGGTATGGGCTCGGGTCCGGTCCGACCCAGTCGGACCGACACGGCCCAACCCAGTCTAGGTCAACCTAGTCTGGGTCGACCTGGACTGACTTGCTGGGTCTGAATCAGTCCATTGGCCGGGTCAGTCTGCTATGTTTTGACTCGGTCCGCAGGGCCCGGCCCAGCGGACCGCGAGGGCGGTTCGGCCCGATAGTCGCCACGTCGGCGGCTCGGTGACTCGGCCCGGACGACCAGGCCGGTTCGGCCAGTGACATTGCGGGGGAACCGTGGGTTAACTCGGGAGACTGGTGACCAGGTGGCCAGCTTCCAGGATGGTTGGACACCGGGCATGCCACGGGTGCACCGGGCAAGGCGCGGCAGGCCACAGGGGCGCCGGCAGGGGCCGAGCATGCTGTCAGGGTCGCGGGCAGTGCGTCGAAGCAGCGCGCTAGAGAGCCAGGGGGCGTCGGGCAGGCCGTAAGTGCACCGGGGGTCCGGGAAGGCCGAGCAGCGCGCCGGGGGGCGCCGGGCTGGCCATACAACATGCCGGGGGGCGCCGGGCAGCGCGGGCAGGGCCCCGGGGGGCACGGGCAGCGCGCCGGCGAGGCGCGGGCAGCGCGCCGGGGAGGCGCGGGCAGCGCGCCGGGGAGGCGCGGGCAGCGCGCCGGGGAGGCGCGGGCAGTGCTCTGGGGAGGCGCGGGCAGCATTCCGGGGAGGCGCGGCGGGCTGTTAGCAGGGTGATGGAGCAGTGCGTGGGGCGCGGGTCGGGTGCCTCTTGGCCGGCGGTGTAGTTCGCGGAGGTCGCGGGTAGCATCGCCGTCTTCATCACTTTCTCCTCTTTTCCGCTTCGTAGTACACCACTAAGAAATCGACGGAGAGTGTCGGGCTTTGTAAGGTTGGCCCAAACTCTCTGCGTTTATGGTGATAACAAATGGATGTTCACAATACATAAATTTGAACAACGATGAACGGAGGGTAAAACTCATATATAGAACAACTCAAATCCCCCTACCTCATTGTCGATGATTGTTGATGAAATCACTGGAAGCGGGCGTCATTTCGTTGACGTCGGGAAAGAAGAAGTCGAGGATGGAATCAGTGTTCTTCGTGGGTGACACTTCCCTTTCTTTCCTCGGTTGAAGAAGGAAGAAGAAGTTCGTCAACGTTTTTCACATTCTTCACATTCTTCACGTTCTTCGTTGGAAGAACGATTCCCCATTGAGAGCTTTCTCCAAGGGTTCCTCAAGCTCCACTGAGTTTCCAACCAAAAATAATAGAGGAAAAGTCTATTATTTATTGGAACAACAACACACAAAAGTTTTGTTTAATTAAATGAGACAACTCATTTAATTAATTGGGGTGGAATGGATTCAAAATTCGAATAGGGGAGGTGGAGAGTTTTAATTAAATGAGACAACCCATTTAATTAATGATGTGGTGTAGTCTCAATTAATTAGTAGAGAATGTCAAGAGTATTCTCCACTTAAATGGGGTGTTAAAGGGGGTTAGAAACTTGGGTGGTCCACACCGAAATTTATCCTCCCAAGGGAGGTTATGCGTAGGTGGGACCCACCACCATAACCTCTCATGAGATGTTATGGTGTGGTGGCCCCCACCCCCAACCTCCACTTAGAGTTTTTAACCACCAAAATAAAAAATAAGTTGCACACCTAATTTTTATTTAAAATATCTAAAACCCCCCAAAACTAACTCTCATTCTCGTTATAACGCAATTGCAGTGAAGGTATCACTATGCAATCACTGACGCTGTGATTTCAACGGTGCCCTCGGATTTCAGTTTCGAGCACTGGTTCAAAAGTTATAAAACGTCATTCGCACGTTTATTGAACATACCCGAAAAAAAGTTCGGAAAAATATTATTAGTCACCCTCGACCCATTATGGTCGAGGTTAGGCTATTCCTAGGTGAAAAACTCCCCAACTAACCCAACGGTACTCTCAGATTTTCAATATGAGTTACCGTTTAGAAGTTATGAATTTTACAATAAAATAATTGTCACCTAATTATTTTATTTGCGGCCAAAAACTAACTTTCTCTGGTGGCCCTTGCCGGCACAAGTTAGTATCTTCTTAAAGAAAGCATACCCTAACTAGTTCAGCAGTGGTCTTAGATTTTTAATCCCATTTTCCGTTTTTGATTTATAAGCATTTGAAAAATAAATTAACTATATTTTATTATTTTATTTATGGTTATGCCATTTTTGGGATTTCTCACAGGAGGCTCACGCTAACTAAGCTTAAGTCACGCCTAGGGTAAACCCTCCATCCTGAGCACAACGGTGCCCTTGGATTTCTGATCTAAGTAACCGTTTAAGAGTTATTCCACTTTTTCAGGAAAACTGCTTACGCGCGTTAACATAATCTTAATAAAAACTTCAGAAATTGAATCCGGGCACACCGGGCATTGGAATCATGCGTCATTAGAAATTGAGGACTCGTAAAATTTCGGTGTATTTATGAAAAAAAAATTCCACAGAATTTCTAGGTCTTTAAATTCTCCCCACCTCAAGGCTTTACGTCCCCATAAGCTACAACTCGAACTAAGGGAGCAAATGGGGGTACTAAGCACGCATATGAGCCTCCTTATCCCATGTGCTCTCATGGAGGTTCCCGTGCTGCCAGCGGACGTGCACCAGAGGAATCGACCATCCACGCAGGACCCGCTCCTTTCGATCCTCAATCTCTACTGGAACCTCCGTGAAAGTTTCCCCGTTGTTGATGTCCATCTCCCTGTGGTTGATGATGTGGGAAGGGTCATGCATGTATCTCCTCAGCTGGGATACGTGGAAGACATTGTGTACCCGGTGCAATTGAGGTGGAAGATCTAGGTGGTAAGCCACCTCACCAACTCTACTGGGGACCCGAAAAGGTCCGAATAACCTCGGAGATAACTTTCTGTCTCGGTCTAATCTCCATAAACCTCATCAAGGTGAGACCCGTAGAAAGATGCAGTCGCTATCCTTGAATTCCAGAGGTCTCTGTCTCCTGTCGGCCGACTCAAGAGTGATCAGCTGCACCCACCTATGCATGAGTTGACCCTGTGCTGCCTGGGTTTCCTTTTTCTCCAACCAAGGAAAACCTCATCTCAACATTGTAGATAAACCACAACCTTTTTTCCTAATACAGTCAATCTGAGTATGAACTGTAAATGTCCAATCCATACCCAAACCAACATTGAAAGGCCTTGACGCTGCCACTAAGAGGTTCCAACCAAAACTCTCGCCTCGAGGTTCAGATCACACCGTTGGCGTAAGTGTGATTATCGAGTCTCCTCCCAAAGGTATATCCAGATGTGAGGTTCAAGTCAATGGTTTAACCGGAAAATATAGGTCTGTGAAAAGATTCGTGGAAGGAAGGAATGATTGGTACCTATGTCTATTGATACAGCAGCTAGTAGTAGACATAGTTCGTACCTCGAATCATTCCTAGAGACCTCGGTTCACACTCCTTGAACGCTTGCAACTATTATATTCCTCTTCCCTCCAACTCACTAAGCCTGGTGGGGACTACAATGGTGGGTGGTTGTAATATGTCAAAATGTACACCACCTCATGCTACTCTCCTAGCTCTTCTTTCACATCTGCTGCCCTGCAGATTCATATGTCCCTATTACATTCTCTTTCTGAAACAGTTTACACGCCCAAGACTCTGACACTGGCGCTATTTTTCTGCTTTTCCACTACTAACATTCACTGGCTGTATCCGCTCAGCCATTGAAAATTCAATCCACAAAGGTTCTCTCTATCACCCTAACAGGAGTAGGAGTGCATAGAGGAATAGTACTGGCTCGGATGTCCTTAAACATGCCTCACTCAGAAGTCTGAGCCCTGAACACTGACCGTATCGTATTCATCGAGTACAAGGAAAGATCGGTATACCTCGATGAATACTCACCTACCGACATGTCGTCCTGCCGAAGTTATAGAAGTTCTAGAGAACTCTCAGCCACCTCCTCAGGCCAGTCCTCAGCTGCCTGTAAGTTGGGCTCACCTTGGAACTTGAGGGGTATCTGATGTTGAAATATATATAAGGCACTAATCCTACAAGTGTCCTCTACCGGTATTGCCGGTAGTATCTGCTGAACAACGGGCAGTGATATAGTTGACACACTACCCGAAGGTACCATCTCGGGAAACGGTCCACATACAAAATCCCCATTACTATGTGGACCAGCCTCATGGTCACTCACTGGTAAATACTAGTATCTAATATCACCATTTTCTCTAATAGTGTCTCAACTAGGTGGGGAACTCTAGAAATCGCCTCCAGCTAGTCCTCTGCTGCCTGGGAATCTACCTCACCTCGAAACCTCAGAGGCCTCTGCTACTGGAACTCGTGCAATGTGCTCAATCAGTATGCACCATTCGCCAGTGTAGCTGGTGGTATCTACTACCCCACGAGTGGCGGTTCTGCTGGTACACCACCCGAAGGTTCCAACATAGTAAGAGGGCCCTGCAACAGAGCCTCGTCGCTCGGTAGGCCGTCATCGGGTACTCTCTCAGAACTCCAACTGGTTGTCTGTGTGGAGGCATCCTAAACAAATGTGACACAGTCAAAAGACTATACCTAGTGATCTGACCTGGTTGAGATAACTTAAAGAAAACTTTTGAAGACACATATGCAATCATTGTATTTGTGCACTGAGTCTGAAATCAGATGTCAGGGTCCTGGTGTATGGATACGTCGGTTGTCGCACCAACATTGGACTCCATAAACCGAAAACCACACTCAGTGCCCTTAACATTATTGCGTCATAGAAAAGAAATATCAGAGTCCTATGTTATGAGGTAGAACCGACTCCTCTGATACCAATTTGTCATGACCCGTCCCCCAGGGCCCGTATCGCGACTACCCCAAGCCCGCCTTCCATAGCCCAGGGGCTGGCGACTAGCACCAAAGGCGTAATTCCATAAAACTGGGAAGGCATTGCCTTTATAAAACGTAAACACATAGAACCCAAGTAAAAGCAGAAGAAAACACTATGTAAAGCTGTATAACAAGTGTGATGAAAGTAAAAATGGGCCGAAAATACAAGCCCAACAAAAAGGTACAGCTACAACTAAAAGAAAGTAAAACTGAAAAAGTCAAACAGCTGAATAGTTAAAGCATCTCTTGGATCATCCTTTGGGTTCCTGCCTAAAGGTTAGGTACAGATGTCCTCCTCAGAACTCCACATCTATCGGTCTGCTTCGTGTGTCGTCACGATGAGTGGTCTACCTCCGGGTACCGTCCAGTCCTGGCGCTCTCGGCCTCCGTCAGTGTTTTCTATCATCTACATCCAACACAACGAGGTGTGGGCATAGCCCATGCAAGGGTGAGTATAACGATACTCAGTAGGGACCCTGAGACACTCAAGGTCTCACAAAATCCAACAAGGATAAACCATAAAGTATGAAATCAATGGATAACCATTACTTAGGTATATGCCCATACATATACCTAAGTTATCAAGTAACCCATCTCAATCATGAGGAAAACACAAAGGTTATTGACTCAGCTCAAACCAGTATTTTAATTATCGAAACCACGGCTACTGGAGAACTCCTCCGCTGTCGAGTACAGTGGCCCTGTCGCGACTCTGAGGTGCTACTCACTAACTTTAAACTGCTGAGGTACTCCTCCTTTCAAGTACTGCGGGTCGGCTGCCAAACCGGGCGTTCCGTCCGCTGTGGGTCTGCCGCCAAACCGGGTGCTCCCCCTAATTTCCGTCAGAGGTACTCCTCCTGTCGAGTAGCATGGGTCTGCTTCCAAACCATTCGCTCTGTCCTCCGTGGGTCTATCGCCAAACCGGGTGCTCCGTCCACTGGGTCAATCGAATCACTCTGAGTCGAATCGGTCAAGCAGTTGTCAGGTATACAACTACTAGTTCTCTGCACGTTGTATGCTCGTCTCCGGGAGGATCCGCTCAACGAGCTACCGGTCGATACTCCAAGTGTCGCGAAGGCTCGCGTGGAAGTATCTCAAAGGACCTCCATGTCATAGGGGTCTCAACGCAATAGACGACGTGTCAATCGGACGCTCGGTCTGTGAGTTATTAGCTTTTTAGTTCAGGGGGGCCGGTTGGATTCGTGTATAAACCAACCTAACTGTGACTCAACTATACCTCGAACTCTAGTGGGGTATACTCAAAGGGATGACTATGCTACAAGAATACCGGTGCCGTTGATGGTTCGTCAAACGGACGTCTAGTGCCAAAGATATGGCCCAAGAAAGTAAAGGGAGTGGTATGGGCCCGGGTCTGATCTGACCCAGTCGGACCGATACGGCCCAACCCAGTCTGGGTCAACCTGGTCTGGGTTGATCTGGACTAACTTGCTAGATCTGAACCAGACCGTTGGGCAGGTCAGTCTTCTATGTTTTGACCCGGTCCGCTGGGCCCGGCCCAGCGGACCGCAAGGGCGGTTCGACCCGATAGTCGCCGCGTAGGCGGCTCCGTGACATGGCCCGGAAGACCCGGCCGGTTCGGCCAGCAACACCACGGGTCGACTCGGGAGGCCGATGACTGGGTGGAATGTGAACAGGCCGTGCGGGGCGTGGGCAGGCCGGCTGGACATCGGGCAGGCTGCGGGTGAACCGGGCAAGCCGCGGCATGCCGCGGGGGTGCTGTCAGGGGCCGAGCAGGCTATCGGGGTCGCGAGCGGTGCGTCGGGGCAACGCAGTAGGGCACTGGGGGGCATCGGGCAGTGCAAGCAGGGCACCGGTGGCACGGGTGGCGCATTGGAGAGCTGCGGGCAGTGCGCTGATGAGGCACGACGGGCTGTCAGCAGGGCCGCAGAGTAGTGCGTGGGGCGCGGGTCGGGTGTTGCCTGGCCAGCGGTGCGGTTCACGGAGGTCATGGGGAGCGTCGCCTTTGTTCTCTGTCTTCATCGTTGTCGCCTCTTTGCCGCTTCGTAGTACACCACAAAGAAATCGACGGAGCGTGTCGGGCCGTGTGAGGTTGGCCCAAACTCTCCGTGTTTATGGTGATAACAAATGGATGTTCACAATCCATAAATTTGAACAATGATGAACAGAGGGTAAAACTCATATATAGAACAACGTAAATCCCCCTACCTCATTGTCGATGATTGTTGACGAAGTCACGGGAATCGGGCATCATTTTGTTGATGTCGGGAAAGAAGAAGCCGAGGATGGGGTCGGTGTTCTTCATGGGTGACGCTTCCCTTTCTTGCCTCGGTTGAAGAAGGAAGAAGAAGTTCGTCGATGTTCTTCACGTTCTTCGTGTTCTTCATGTTCTTCGTTGGAAGAACGGTTCCCCATTGATAGATTTTTCTAAGGGTTCCTCAAGCTCCACCGAGTTTCCAACCAAAAATAATAGAGGAAAAGTCTATTATTTGTTGTCACAACAACACACAAGAGTTGTGTTTAATTAAATGAGACAAATCATTTAATTAATTGGGGTGTAATGGATTCAAAATTCGAATAGGGGAGGTGTAGAGTTTTAATTAAATGAGAAAACCCATTTAATTAATGATGTGGTGTAGGCTCAATTAATTAGTAGAGAAGGTCAAGAGTCTTCTCCACTTAAATGGGGTGTTAAAGGGGGTTAGAAACTTGGGTGGTCCCCACCGAAATTTATCCTCCCAAGGGAGGTTATGCGTGGGTGGGCCCCACCAACATAACCTCTCATGGGAGGTTATGGTTTGGTGCCCCCCACCCCCAACCTCCACTTGGAGGTTTTAACCACCAAAATAAAAATAAGTTGCACACCTTATTTTAATTTAAAATATCTAAAAACCCCAAAAACTAACTCTCATTCTTATTAGAATGCAACTGTGGTGAAGGTCTCACTAATAAATCATTGATGTTGTGAGTTCAACGGTGCCCTCAGATTTCAGTACTAAGCACTATTTCAAAAGTTATAAATCGTCGTTCGCACGTTTACTGAACGTACCCAAAAAAAAGTTCGGAAAAATATTATTGGTCACCCATGACCCACTGTGGTCGACATTAGGCTTTGCCTATGTGGAAAACACCCCAACAAACCCAATGTTACTCTCGTATTTTCAATTTGAGTTACCATTTAGAAGTTATGAATTTTACAATAAAATAATTGTCACTTAATTATTTTATTTGCAGCCAAAAACTAACTTTCTCGGCTAGCCCTTGTCGGCCCAAGTTAGTATCTGCTTAAAGAAAGAATACCCTCACTAGTTCAGTGTTGGTCTCAGATTTTTAATCCCAGTTTCCATTTATGTGTTATAAGCATTTGAAAAATAATATAACTTTATTTAATTATTTTATTTACGGTTATGCCATTTTCGGGATTTCTCACAGGAGACCCGCGCCAACTAAACTTAAGTCATTCCTAGGGTAAACCCGCCATCCTAAGCGCAACGTTACCCTCGGATTTCTGATCTGAGTAACCATTTAAGATTTATTACACTTTTTCAGGAAAACTGCTTACGCGCGTTAACTTAAGCTTAACAAAAAATTCATAAATTGAATCCGAGCACACCGGAACTCAGAATCATGCGCCGTCAGAAATTGAGGACTCGTAAAATTCCCGTGTATTTAAGAAAAAAAATTCCACATAATTTATAGGTCTTTACATGGTTGAAATTATGACCTTTATATTATTTTATGTAAAGAAAAGTAAAAAATGAAACAATATTGTTTTTAATAACTATAATATTATAATAATGGAATTAAATATAGTATATATTATATTATAAATATTAATTTTAATAATAAATTTTTGAGTTTCATGATATTAATTTATTTATAATTTTTAATTAAGAAATAAATACTTTAGTAATTATGCAACACTTACGCAGTGATTTTTCAATAAATGGGAATATATTATAAATGATATTAAAAAGGATAAAATTCTTATAATATGAATGGATTACTTTTTTCCTTGAATTTAATAGACATATATGTCAATATATCATGATTTTTATATATTTAAAAAATTTATAAAATTTTAATTTTTTCTCTTAATGTATATCAATGTAAATAAATAGTTCTAAAATTCATAATGTTTATATTTTATAAAATAATATTTTATTAGATGATATAAAATTCATAAATATCCGATATTATTTCATGTTATTATTATATTTTTTAGGATATAATCCATGGTCCATTTATGGGGTTTTTGTCTATTTATAGTAACTGTCTCAACCCTAAAAGAGTAAAAAACATTATTGTCGTAATATGTGTATAAGGGATTCACAAAGGGTTACAACCAAATGATAAGGGTAAAAATGTGAATAACATGAAAAAATTTCATTGGATGAGAATATTTTCACCCCTACTCATTTTATTTTTTACTATAATCAATTTGGAGTCACTTGTAGATCAAAATTAATTTTTATTAATTTCAAATTTTAAAAATAATTAAGAGTTCCCAAACCCTATCTTATAAAATTATACATCTTCTTCTCAGATAGTAATAGTCAAGATTATTTTTGTTTTGCCTAATACCTACCAAAATCTCTTCATTATAACCCTCCTCGCATCCAAATGTCCTTTTTTATCAGAAAATCATCCTAAAATTTAATTTTTTGTAAACCTTATAAGGTTGTCTAAAGAAGAGGTATCATTATTAAATGGTTTTTTTTGTTTTACTTATTATTCCACCCCAATATAATACTATATAACAATGATGATATAATAAAATAAGTATCTATCATATAATTATTTTTTTAATTTAATTTCATTTACTATATAATTATCCAACCCCATCAATTGGGAATGAAACCCATCAATTGTGTGTACGACGAACTACTCGTTTACAGACTTCTGTGATTTATTTTCCATCACGTCCTCTCATGGGTGGTTATAATGGTTGAATTAATATTTATAAACAATATTTATGTCAAATTTTTCATTTTGAAATGATAATATATTATATATTTTATTACATCTACAATCACTAAAAAATGATAATGTCGTTCTACCATATATGTGGACTACCACATCAATAAAGTGATGTAATTCATTTTTCATCACCACATCACATGGATTATATACATAACTATATACGAATAAATAATAAGTTATTTATGATATTATTATTATTATTATTATTTAATAATATTTTAATACTTACCCTCTTTCCAAAATGATCCTTGAAAAATAGAAATGTTACACATGGTTACATACAACCTTCCATCTCAATGTATATAAAATAGTTCACATCCCATAAAAATGTTTTATAATTTATTTTAAAAGTATAACTTATCTATAAAAAATTTTATTATGACATTATTATTTCTCTTTAGATGTTCAAATAATGAACTATTTACCCATAGTTAACCAGTCGATGTCATTTTGGAAATGTTTACCGAATATCGACAAAACATCTGATGTGAACATAAATGATTAAAAAAATTGTATAACATCATATTAAGTGAAATAAAAGAAATTATAATCCTGAAAAAATGATCCTAAGCTAGTATGTAATTAGATTATGTTTATTATGTAGTAATATTATGAATTTACATGAAAATTCAGACTCAAGGAAGTGACTTTATTTTAAAGTAAAGTTTTAAAGTATCTATTAAAATTCTTTTTCATTCATGACAATGTTTTTTTTAATTTAATTATGTATTTATAAGGAAAAATGAGTTTTAAATCGAAATTTTATGTATCATTGGAATTTTTTCATTGGGTTTCATATGTAATCATTTTTTATGTTTTGTATAGAATTCTTTGAATTAATTTTCAAAAGACAAAAGAAATGATCTATTTTAATATATATGGCCACAATGGTATTTCCAATAACCATAACTGTTATTTTATGTATGGAATCATTTATAAACTCTTTTTTCCTATTTAAATAAAAATCATTCCTTTTTTCATGGACTTTTATTATAAAAATATGGTTTTTAATGGAAGGAGATACATGAATATTTGAATTTTTTTCTTCTGGGTGTTGATAACATTTTTTATGATGAATTTTTGAATGAATTTTGTTATGGTTATTTATTATTATTTATGATAATTGGTGGTTCAAGTAGAAAATGTGGTTGTGTGGTCCTGTAATATCTCTCCATTACATTAGGTAAATGGATGGAGTTGACTAATTAGGATTATACTAAGAGTTTATTAGAATGTAGTGTGACAGTAATTCGATGTGTAACCATGAATGATATTTTGTGTTACCATTAATGTTATTATATTTGTAACTGTTATAGTTATACTAATTTTAAGAGTCGTCTGAAAAAAATTTCCCCATGTTCCTATATTTTTTATCTATACTTTTTATGGGTTTTTATGAAAATCATATGATTTAACAAAGTGATCTAATTTAATTAAGTTTATTAGGAAGAATATGATAATTTTTAATGTTGAAAATTATATATTTGTGAAAATGGTTATATGAGTTTATAATTACTTTAATAAACCTTTATGATTTGTTTCTATAATATTTTTTATAAAATGTTTTATGAATATATTTTTTGAATTGAAGTTTATTTCATGGGTATAAAGATTATTAATTTGAGCACCGAGAATTTATTTTAGAATGGAAAATGTTTCATAAGTATTCATGAACTATGTATTTCTTTCTTTCTTTTTAAGTCCCTTACTAATATTTTCCTTCTCATACCATATTTTAAAATATTTTCTCACATGTTTGAATGATGAATAGGATAATGTAAAAATTCATGTATAAATTAATTAAGATTCTTAATGAATATAAATAATGTCTACTTTTAAATGTTTTATTTTTTGGGAAAATTTATATTTAACAAAAGTTTTCAATTTATAAAATACTGAATGTTTATGTAATAATTATGGCCTAATTTAATAAAATTGTAAAAAAATGATATTATGTAATGAATGAAGGTGAATTATTTTCTAATGACTCTATATTATGTGATGATTATGTCTAGTTAAATACATTTGGTATTAGATCTGGGATTAGAGAATTTCTATTATTATAATGTTTTAATGTGAGGTTAATTTATTAGTAAAATATAATATTATGATTTTATAAGTATATGATTGATAAAAAGTTCTAAAAGGATTATAACATAATATGTGGATTTAAATGATGGGATTTAGTAGTTACTAATGAATTTTTTTGATATTTATTATAGGTTTGAGTTGTATATAAGTCACAAATATAACATGAACAAGTATTTCAGAAGAACAAGATCACAATTTTAAGGATGTAAGAGGTAAAGTATGAGATAACAGCTGAATTTAAATTATTCTTTAATTATAATTATATGAAGGTTATGTTTTAGTATTTTAATGTTAAATTATTATATAATTTCAATGGATATTTTTCTTACATTTCCATTTAAATTTTAAGGAGACATAATTCATTTGATATTTTAATTATGTTTTTATATATATATATATATGAAAGGTATTTCATTTATATTAAAGGAGAATGATCTCAAAAAATCTTTTTATCACTTATAGTTTATTTAATCAACTCTATTATAGAAATATATTGGCCAAATTACTTTGAAATATTTCTAAACATAAAAATAACCTATAATAAACTTGTTTATATATCCAATATCTTCTCATTTCTATGAAATTTATATGGATCTTGGAATCCAATTTATTTTATTTCAAAATCTCACCTCATCCATCTCATTTGGAAATGGAAATACAACCATTTACCTGACTATTTATTTTATGGAGATTTGATCATCATGATGGATGGTAAAGGTTATATCAACAACATAATTAAAGGGAATGGTGTATGGATTTAAGATTTTATTTATTTTCTAATGATCTAATTAAGAATCTAGAATCATTTTAATTTGATGAATCATATGTTCATATTTCATATCATTGAATATGATGATAAAAACTGATAATGGTTTAAGAATGAAGGTGAATAAAGAATGTGTTTATCAATATTATTATTATATATCCTAAATATTATGAGAATTGTGAAAAATTATGTTTTAGAATGTGTTTATGATTTTAGAAACATATGTTACATGAAATTTATACCTATTGATGTTGTGTAGTGAAAATTTTATAGTTTTTAAAGACATTCATTTAAGGACATGTGAAAAAGGGATGAATAAACAATTGAGTTAATTTTTTCTTGGTCGTAGATAATAATTATTGTTATATTTTTATGTAAAAATAATGTTTATAGAAAAGAATAGATGTTAACAATTTATTTTAAGGTTGATAATATTTTTTAGTATGTTCCTTATATTTAGATAATTTTAGAGGAATTTTAGTAATATATTTTTAGAAAAATAACAACTGACACATTGGGAGACAACCCATCACATCTAGCTTCGACATGGGGATTGAACCCAAATCTGAGGGGTGAAAATATTGCATCAACTACCACAATCTCGTGTGATTTATTTGGTAATATGATTGTTTTCTGATTATATTAATTTTTTTAGTATAAGTTTTATCATTTATTTAAGAATGATACTAAAAAGTGATTTTGTGAATAGGATGGTAATTTTAATTTAGATGGTGTCCACTAATATTGGAACCATATATGATTATAGTAAATAAAAAAATATGGGATTTTATTTTAGGATTAAATGTTGAATTATATTTTTGAGGTATATATTATTTTATGACATCATTATAACGATTCATGTCATTTATAGACTGAATAGAATGTCATGTAGATTATATGACTATGTCATGTAAATTTTTGGTTTTAGATTTTAAGAGTTATTGATGTGATTAAGAGATATATTTTTGAAGAATATGTGATCAAATAATTATAATATTTGGGTTTCAATCGTATTGATGAATATGTTAATGATTTTTTAGGATACATATTTATAGAATGAATTTTTTGAACATTGGTTATTACTGTAGAATTTTTGACTTTAATGTACTAATTATTCATATAGTTTTTTATACATTTTGTGGAATTATGTGATCAATAATAAGTTTATTATACTACTTTAAGAATCAAAAATTAATATTGAATACTTAATTTTTTGAGAAAAAAATAGATTATTGTGGAAATCAATCATTGGATGAAATTATACATGTCAAGTATCCATATTTACCTATTATATTACTACAGAGAGTAATTATAATGACCCATACTTTACATACATTGTTATTACTTTATAATTGAAGCATACTTATTACAACATATAACAAAACCATGGTAGGACTGTATAGGTATAGTGTCTTTAGAAACTGGGAAACATAAACAACTGGTTCATAAAGCATCTAAAATGTATCCTGCTTATTTCATCATATCTAGAGTCCCTTTTGGCATATCCTACTTAATAACCTTCTTCCTGACCTAAGGAAAGAAAACATACAAAAGGGTGAGCTCTAATGCTCATTAAGGGTAAAAAAAAGAAATATCAATCACATCATATTCATAATATCATAACATTTTAGAAATCTTAACCTGCAAAAGAGATCATAATTTCATAACATGGGATAAATAAATAATCATAACTTAAAACATGAAACTATGTGGCATACACACATAATCATAGAGAATAATTTCTTAGTAGTCAAGACTCATTGTCAAGACTATCTTATGGGACAAAGTCCATTTCTGAACCGAGTTCACTCCTCGTTTTAGTCCTGTATCACTGAACCGGATTAACCTTCCATTCCAGCCATGTATATCTCATGAGATATAAATCATTACCTAATGCATTGGAGGGAGATATATTTCTAACCCATCCCATAATGAAACCATTCTTATGTGTTCCACAAAATCATAAATCATACATCATAGCATAACCCATGTAATAAAAATGGGATTCATAAACATCGTACCATCATAACATAATCCATATAAGATAAAATGACTTCATAAAAATAATTCCATCATAACATAATCAAATCAATGTAAAAATAGTAATAGAAATAGAACCCTATATTATCTTAGATGGAAAATAATTTTGATAAAACGCTTGAACTCCATTCTGGAGGAAAATATCCTTTCTACTTCAAAAACATTTTTCCTTTCTTAAAATGTCATATAATATTAAACTAAAAGAAAATTATTAAAAATAAACGTTAAAACTTGTAAAGGAATATTCATGGAAATAATTTTCTAAAAATCCATTCATGCCGTATAAGTTAAAAAAACATTCTTCTCGTACTTTGGCCGAAAAATTCAAAAAGTGCCTCGTACTAAAAATGAAAAAATATTCCTCTAATATCTTTTACTAAAAACTGACAAATGGGTAAAATTGGATTTAAAAAATTGTAGGAGGATGGAAATAATATTACATATTGAGGAATCATGGATGTGGATGATAAATATTCCCCAGTAAATTCTTAAGTATAAACAATCTCAGATAAAAATGAGATTGCGAGATTTTTCCTTACCTTGGGTCCGATTTTCTTCGTATGTGTCCGAACCTCCTGTATAATGATTTAAATAATGTTATTGACTTATTATATAATTTTAATCATTGTTATGATATCATATATGGTCATATTCTTAGATTCTTATTAGTAATATTTCATTGTTACTTGTTATTCGGGTGTTTATTTCTTTTTGTTCTTATGCGTGTTTTGCCGAATAAATTCTTATTATTATTTTTAGGTTATAGATACCTCATTTACAGAATGTTATTAGTGTAATATATATCATATTTATTCATTAAATTCATTATTATAATCATTATGCAATGAAGATCATGTAGATCGAGTCGCATCACATCGTGGAGACGGTAGGTCGTACGTACACACGAGCGATGATATCGTTCCCATGATCGTGGAATTTAATTGAAGTGTATGTATACTATTTCAGAATAAATATAACTTTACAATAATTATATATATTTATTATTTACACCATTATACTCATCCAAGTAAGGTGGTGGTGGAAAACATATTACACCACGGCGTGGAGACGGTATTCCGTACGTACGCACGCTTGGTGATCTCGTTTTTTGTAGGATGGATAGAAGGTGAAATAGGGTTTTTTAATATTTATAATAACATATAATTATATTATTCATACTGATGTTATTACATCATAATGAAACAACTAAAGAAGAAGAATTAGAAGAAGAAATAAAGTTGAAATAATTGGTAACGGGCATTACCTCTTCTTTGAAGCGCCTCTTCTTAACCTCCTCTTAGGGCACTAAAAATGGTCTTTGAAGAAGACCAGGACCTCTAGGATGTTTCTAGGTAAGTGTAGAAGATATATTTTAAGGGTTTGTCCGAGATTGAAGGCTCAAAGTGGTGTGAGGAAGAGAGGGAGGAGGTGCCCTTTTATAAGGGAGAAGAGGGGCACCTTAGGAAAAACTTAAAATATTATTTTATTATAAAGTCATATTCAGTTTTTAATAGATCCAAATTAATTTATTTCTAATATAATGTGGTAATGGGTCGAAATACTCTCAACCAAATGATTTTATAGAAGTTTAGGTTAGTATTTTAACCTTATCATTTAGATTTAACTCTAAGTTAAATAATTTAACTTTTACCGTGTCTTCTTGTTTTCTTACACTATATGGTTAATAAACTTACTATAACAAGACAAACGAACCCCAGGTTGTTTATTATTAATATATATAACCTTATCTAAGTCATTTTGACGAATCATATATTTTTAGGAATAAAATAACAATTAATAATATAATATTATATAAAAAAACTATTTTATGTCAATTTTGACACTATTTGGTAATTGATTTTTTTTAAAATCATAACAGCATGATTAGTTCAAAAAAAATTAATTAAATAAATAATAACATGTAATATTAACCTATAAAATTATTTTAATTCATAAAAAGTCTCAAATTACATTTATTTGGGTATTTATAACATCAATTATGTCAATATTTCATTAATAAGATAATTACTACCTCATCATTGTGTCATAAATAAATTAAATTATTTATTGTCTAAAAATTATAAATAAAATACCATTATGTATGAAATATTTTCATCTTTATAATTAATATTTATAGTCTAATTTATCTTATGTATAACCCTATATTAAAAATGATTTTGTTATTAAACTTTGATTTTAACTATTTTAACCCTTCTTTAAATAAATTAATAATAAATGTCCTAATCTAATCCAAGTGGACCTAAATTGTCATATTTTATTCCTAAGGTTCTTTTCGGTCGAATTAAACTTATCCAATTGAATTAGGACATGTGTTGGGGTAATAATAATATCATTTTACCCTTAATTACCTTATTTACTTTTAACCGTGGTAAATAAAAGTAAAAAGTTACTATTCACCAAAAATTATTTTCATCTCATTGAACCACATTTTAGTCCTTGATATTAACTGTGTCTCTCGGATTTTTGAAATTTCACTCACAGAAGCAGTAAAATTAAGTTTTATGTAAATTTGCAAATTCCCCTAGGAGGTGGGTAAAAGACGGTGAAAAGTTCAATAAAATTTTTATATATCTAAAATTATTATAAAATGAATCCAATGAATTACATTGTACTTATATAGGTATTATGTATCAATTTTGTCCTAAAATAAATTTAAATTAAATAATTAATTAATTAAATAAAAAGTCGGTTTATAAATAGTGACCTAGTGTTTTCACTATTCATCAAAAATTGAAAGTTTTCAGAAAAATACCAAAATTTCACCCTAGGATAATTTTGATATTACGAATTCAAAAATGAAGTCCATTTTGAAAGATAAAATTTATAAAATTTCAAAAAGTTGGTATTAATATTCATAATGGGTAGTTTTAATAATATTTTAATAGCATATCGTAGTATAGTGAAACTCGGTATTGCGTACAACGCAAGCTATCGAGGAAGGTCGTGATTGCGTGTAAAGAAAGACAAGCTAGTGTTGTGTATAGTGAAATATTCCTTTGATGATGTATATAAAATAAAAACAAAATATTTCTCATAAAAATATCGGGTGTTACATTCTACCCCCCTTAAAATGAATTTCACCCTCGAAATTAGTCACTTTGTTACAAATATATGAGGATACCTCTCCCTCATCATATCCTCAAGCTCCCATGTATCTTCTTCTAATTGGAGGTTCCTCCATAAAACTTTCACCAAGCGAGTGTTCTTGTTCCGTAGTACTTTTTCGCTACGATCTAGAATCTCTATCGGCTGTTCTTCATAATAAAGATCTTGCTCCAGCAGTACAACTTCTGAGCTTAGTACATGTGAAGGATTGGGTATGTACTTTATTAGGAGAGATACATAGAACACATCATGAACTTAAGAGAGATTTGGTGGAAGCTCCAATCGATAAGCTACCTTCCCCACAAGATCCAGTATTTCGAGAGGACCGATATACCTAGGACTCAGCTTTCCCTTCTTTCCAAATCTCATTACTCTCTTCCAAGGAGATATTCGTAAGAACACTTTATCACCCACTTCAAACTCTAGGTCTTTTCTTCGGTTGTCGGCATAACTTTTTTGTTGACTCTGAGCTGCTCTTATGTGTTTTTGAATAGATCTGACATTTTCTTCCATCTCATCAACAAGATCAGGTCCTAATAGCTTTCTTTCCCCAACTTCATCCCAGCAAGTTGGAGTCCTGTATTTCTTTCCATAGAGAGCTTTATAAGGATCAATCTGAATACTGGAGTGAAAGCTATTATTATAAGAAAATCCCACCAAAGGTAAGTGTTGATCCCAACCACCATTGAAATCCATATAGCAAGCTCTTAACATATCTTCTAGAGTTTGAATTGTTCTCTCAGACTGATCGTCTTTCTAAGGATGATAAGCAGTGCTGAAACTTAATTCTATATCCAGAGTATGCTGAAGACTTCTCCAAAACTTTGAGGTAAACCTCAGATCCCGATCAGATATAATGGAAAGTGTTACTCCATGAAATCTTACCACTTTATTTACATATATCTTGGCAAGCTGATCCAGAGATAAATCTTTTCTAATAGCAATGAAGTGTGCTGACTTCGTAAGATGATCAACTATGACCCAGATAGCATTATTGACTTTTGATGTTTTAGGAAGTCTGGTGACAAAGTCTATAGTGATGTTTTCCCATTTCCATTCGGATATGGATAATGGTTGTAACATCTCCTTAGACTTCTGTCTCTCAGCTTTAACTTTCTGACAAAAAAATCATCGAGAGACATATTCAGCAACATCTCTTTTCATTCCATCCCACCGGAAGTACTCTTTCAGGTCTCTATACATCTTCGTGATCCAGGATTAATAGAGAATTAAGAACTATGAGCCTCATCCAGCAGTTCCTTCTTTAATTTTGGGATAGGAGGAACACAAACCTGATTCCTGAACCTTATTATCTCAACACAATCAAGGCTGAATTCAGGAAAATTTCTCACCTTCTTTTGTAACTCTACATCTTCTTTTTGTGCCTCTTTAATCTTCACATGTATAGATGGTTTAACATTCATTTGAGAAAGATACAATTTTTCCCCTTCCATTATAATTCCAAGATTCGTCCTTTGTAAATCCATAAATATTGGATCTTTTATGATCCTCATCATGGATAATCTAGCATGGTCTTGTCGACTTAATGCATCTGCCACCTTGTTTTCTTTCCCAGGGTGGTAATGAATTGAGCATTCATAATCCTTAATCAGGTCCAACCATCTTTTTTGGAGCATATTCATCTCCATTTGTGTGAAAATATACTTTAAACTTTTGGATCAGTATAAATATCACACCTTTCTCCATAAAGATAATTCCACCAAATCATTAATGAAAATATTACCGAAGGTAACTCCAAATCATGAGTTGGGTAATTTTGCTCATGGATTTTCAACTATCGAGAGGCATAAGCTATCACCATATCATTTTGCATAAGAACACACCCTAGCCTCTTCTTGGATGCATCACTGTAGATCACAAACCTTTCTCCACTACAAGGCAGTGTTAGCATAGGTGCACTGGAAAACCTTATTTTTAACTCCTTGAAATTCTATTCACACTCCTCCGTCTAAACGAACATAACTCCTTTTCAAGTCAACCTGGTGAGTGGATTAGATAATCGTGAAAAATCTTTCACAAAACATCGATAATATCCAGACAAACTAAGAAAACATCATATCTCAGTTACTGTTATTGGTCTCAACCATCTTTCGATAACCTCTGTTTTTGTTGGATCCATAGATATCCCCTCTTTTGAGATTATGTGACCCAAAAATGAAACTTTTTGAATCCAAAATTAACACTTGGTAAATTTGGCATAAATATTCTCCTTTCTCAGGGTCTTCAATACAATTCTCAAGTGATCTTCATGTTATTACTTTCTCTTTGAATAGACAAGAATATCTTCTATAAAGACTACCAAAAACTGATCAAGATATTCTCTAAAGGCTCTATTCATTAGATCCATGAAGATAGCAGTGGCATTAGTAAGACCAAATGGCATCACTATAAATTCATAGTGTCCATACCTTGTATGGAAATCCGTCTTTGGTATATCCTCCCTTTTGACCCTTAATTGATGATACCCTGAATGAAGATCAATCTTGGAAAATTATTAAGCTCCGCGTAGTTGGTCAAATAAGTCATCAATGCGTGGGAGAGGATATTTGTTCTTGATAGTGATCTTGTTAAGTTCTTGATAATCAATGCAGAGTCTCATTGATCCATCTTTCTTCTTAACAAACAAAACAGGTGCTCCCCAAGGTGACGTACTAAGGCGTATGAATCATTTATCAAGATTCTCTTGGAGTTTCTTATTCAATTCATGCAACTCAGTTGGGGCCATTCTATAAGTTGTCTTTGAAATAGGTAAATCACCTGGTACGAGTTTTATTGAAAACTCAACTTCACGATTTGGTGGAAGACCAGGAAATTCCTCCAGAAATACATCATCAAACTCTCGTACAATGTGCATATTCTTAATCATGAATTTCTCTCAAACCATTTGAGATAAATAACCTTCATTTAGTGGAATCAAGACCCATAAGATGGAAGAAATTTCCACTAGAAACCTTGCATCTATAGATGATCATAGATTGATCTGGAATATGAAATGTGACTTCCCTTCTTTGGAAATTGATATGAGATCCATATAAAGAAATCCAATATATTCCAAGAATCACATCAAATTACACTATAGGAAGGATCACAAGATTTACAGGAAGCACTTTCCCACAAACTTTAATCGGAGAAGAATTGTAAACTTTTGATGCGATGGTTGTGCCATTAGGGGTTGTCACAGCTAACTAAACATCTAATTGTTGAGGTAATATGGAGATACCCTTAGAAAATTATTCAAAAATAAAATAGTGGGTGGATCCAGAATAAAATAAAACATTTTCTACTTTAGAGTGGATGGTAAGTGTACCTTTCACCACTTAGTTCTCAAACTCCACATCGCTGATAGAAATTGCATGTGACTTTCCTTTGTCTTTAGCCTTAAGAGTTTGTTGATGTCGATCATCATCAACAACCCTTGGATTAGGGCATTGATTGGCATAATGCCCCATTTCCTTGCACTTGTAACATTGAAGTGTAGGAGGTGCACTCTGTGTAGCCTTTTCTTTGTTCGCATCACTAGACATCTTCTTCCCATCATTGCGGCATTAAAATGCCCGATGACCTTATTTTCCACATTTGAAACATTTACTTGTCCCTTTAAGATAACTCCCTCCATGTTTCTTTCCACACATTGAGCATAAGGGAAAACTCATCTTCTTTTTAGTGTGCTCTTCATATTTTCCTTTGAATTCCATTTTACTCTTCTTATCAACCCCATATGACTGATGGGTTACTCCAATCTCCATCTCAACCTTGAGAGAACATCGAACGATTTCTTCGTAGCTATTGAAGTCCCTTATGGCTAACGCCCTTCAAAGACATGGTTTTAAGCCACTAAAGAATCGATCGATCTTAATCTCAGGTTGGATAATAATCCCAGAATCATACCTTGAAAGTCTTGTAAAATTTTCTTCGTAGGTACCAATAGATTCATCATACTTTTGCTTCAGGTAAAGAAACTCCTTCTCCACCTTTGTTTGAAGAATACGAGGTAAGTACTTATTGAAAAATAAGTTCATGAACTCATCCCATTCCATGGACTCAATTTCATCTCTTGGCCTCGTATTCTTGATAAGATTCCACCATTGATCAGCTTCACCTTCCAAACGATATACTACTAAGATGACTTTATCATGTTCAGAACATTGAAGAACTGAAAATATCTTTTCAGTAGTACTGATCCATTTTTCAGCAACTAATGGATTAGTAGACCCACTGAATGAGGGTGGACACTGCCTCATGAAGGATTCAACAGAATGTTGCTCCTTCCTTTGCTCGTTTGGAAGTCCTACATGATTTATATCTTGAGAAAGTTGTGTGATCATGGCTACAAGATTTTTCATTCCATCTCCCATAACGTTTGGTTTCTCAGGGGGACAATCGTTGCATTGCCCATTGCATTCCGCATTAACACGGTTCCTTCGGGTTCCAGTCATTGACAAAAACCAAGAATAATAGTGTGAGAAACACTAATAATAATAGGAAAACCACATAATCAAGAATAAAATTTCACACTTAAGGTCTTATCATAGGTTATTCATGGCCATTTCTAAAACACTAAGATTGTGTTCTATGCTTAGACTTATCCTTAGGGTTCTTACTAAAGATTTCACATCCTAGATTCCAAAGGTTGACTATACCTTACCTCTAATACCAACTATAATGACCCATAATTTACATACATTATTATTACTTCAGAATTGAAGCATACTTATTACAACATATAACAAAACCATGGTAGGACCGTATTGGTATAGTGTCTTTAGAAACTGGGAAACATAAACAATTGGTTCATAAAGCATCTACATTATCTCCCGTTTATTTCATCATATCTAGAGTAACTTTTGGCATATCCTACTTAATAACCTTCTTCCTGACCTGGGGAAATAGAACATACAAAAGGGTGATCTCGAATACTCAGTAAGGGTAAACAAAAGAAATATCAATCATATAATATTCATAATATCATAACATTTTGGAAATCTTAACCTGCAAAAAGAGATCATAATTTCATAACATGGGATAAATCAATAATCATAACTTAAAACATGAAACTTTGTGGAATACACACATAATCATATAGAATCATTTCTTAGTAGTCAATACTCATTTCCAAGACTATCTTAGCGGACAAATTCCATTTCTGAACCAAATTCACTCCTCGTTTCAGTCCTATATCACTGAACCGGATTAACCTGTCGTTCCAGCCATGTCTATCTCATGAGATATACATCATTACCCAATGCATTGGAGGGAGATATAGGTCTCACCCATCTCATAATTAAACCATTTTTATGTGTTCCACAAAATCATAAATCATACATCATAGCATAACCCATGTAATAAAAATGGAATTCTTAAACATCGTGCCATCATAACATAATCCATATAAGATAAAATGACTTCATAAAAATAATTCCATCATAACATAACCAAATAAATGTAAAAATAGGGATAGAAATAGAACCCTATATTATCTTAGATGGAAAATAATTTTGATAAAATGCTTGAACTCCATTCTTGAAGAAAATATCCTTTCTACTTCAAAAACATTTTTCATTTCTTAAAATGTCATATAATATTAAACTAAAATAAGTTGATTAAAAATAAACTTGAAAATTTGTAAATTAATCTTCATGGAAATAATTTTCTAAAAATCCATTCATGCCGTATAAGTTAAAAAAACCTTTTTCTCGTACTTTGGCTGGAAAAGTCAAAAAAGTCCCTCGTACTAAAAACGACAAAAGATTCCTTTCATATATTTTACTAAAAACTCACCAATGGGTAAAATTGGATTTAAAAAATTGTAGGAGGATGGAAATAGTATTACATATTGAGGAAACATGTATATGGATGATAAATATTCCCCAGTAAATTCTGAAGTATAAACAATCTCGGATAAAAATGAGATTGCGAGATTTTCCCTTAACTTAGGTCCGATTTGATTCGTACATGTCTAAACCTCCTGTATAATGATTTAGATAATGTTATTGACTTATTCTAGAATTGTACTCATTGTTATGATATCATATATAGTCATATTCTTAGCTTCTTATTAGTAATATTTCATTGTTACTTGTTATTCGGGTGTTTACTGATTTTTGTTCTTATGCATGTTTTGCCGAATAAATTATTCTTCTTCTTTTTAGGTTATAGATACCTTATTTCCAGAATTTTAATAGTGTAATATATATCATATTTATTCATTAAATTCATTTATATAATCATTATGCAATGAAGGTCATGTAGATCGAGTCACAGCACTTCGTGGAGACGGTAGGTCGTACATACGCACGAGCGATTATATCGTTCCCATGATCGTGGAATTGAATTGAAGTGTATGTATATTATTTCAGAATAAATATCACTTTACAATAATTATATCTAGTTATTATTTACACCATTATACCCATCCAAGTAAGGTGGTGGTTGAAAACAGATTACACCACGGTGTGGAGACGGTATTCCGTACGTACGCACGCGCGGTGATTTCATTTTCCATAGGATGGTTAGAAGGTGAAATAGGGTTGTTTCATATTTATAATAACATATAATTATATGAGTGATACTGATTTTATTACTTCATAATGAAAAAACTAAAGAAGAATAAGTAGAAGAAGAAATAAAGTTGAAAGAATCGGTAACGGGCATTACCTCTTCTTTGAAGCGCCTCTTCTTAACCTCCTCTTAGGGCACTAAAATGGTCTTTGAAGAAGACCAGGACCTCTAGGATGTTTCTAGGGAAGTGTAGAAGAGAAATTATCAGGGGTTGGATAATCTTGAATGCTCAAATTGGTGTGAGGAAGAGAGGGAGGAGGTTCCCTTTTATAAGGGAGGAGAGGGGCACCTTAGGAAAAACTTAAAATATTATTTTATTATAAAGTCATATTCGGTTTTTAATAGCTCCAAATTGATTTATTTATAATATAAGGTGGGGATGGTTCTAAATCCTCTAAACCAATAGATTTTAGACAAGTTTAGGATAGTATTTTAACCTCATCATTTATATTTAACTCTAAGTTAAATAATTTAACTTTTACCGTGTCTTCTTGTTTTCTTACACTATATGGTTAATAAACTTATTATAACAGGACAAAAGAACCCCAAGTTGTTTATTATTAATATATATAACCTTATCTAAGTCATTTGGCCAAACCTTAGATTTTTAGGAATAAAATAACAATTAATAATATAATATTTTTTTAAAAAACTATTTTATGTCAATTTTGACACTATTTGGTAATTGATTTTTTTGAAAATCATAACAGCATGATTAGTTCGAACAAAGTTAATTAAATCAAAATAACATGTCATATTAACCTATAAAATTAGTGGTTCATAAAAAGTCACAAATTACATTTATTTGGGTATTTATAACATCAATTATGTCAATATTTCATTAATAAGATAATTACTGCATCATCATTGTGTCATAAATAAATTAAATTATTTAATGTCTAAAAATTATAAATAAAAAACCATTATGTATAAAATATTTTTAGCTTTCTAATTAATATTTATAGATGAATTTATCTTATGTATAACCCTATATTAAAAATGATTTAGTTATTAAACTTTGATTTTAACTATTTTAACCCTTCTTTAAATAAATTAATAATAAATGTCCTAATCTAATCCAAGAGGACCTAAATGGTCATATTTTATTCCTAAGGTTGTTTTTGGTCTAATTAATCTTATCCAATAGAATTAGGACATGTGTTAGGGTAATAATAATATCATTTTTACCCTTAATTACCCTATTTACTTTTAACCATGGTAAATAAAATTGAAAAGTTACTATTCACCAAAAATTATTTTCATCTCATTGAACCTCATTTTAGTCCTTGATATTAACTGTGTCTCTCGGATTTTTGAAATTCCACACATAGAAGCGGAAAAATTAAGTTTTATGTAAATTTGCAAATTCTCCTAGGAGGTGGGTAAAAGATGGTGAAAAATTCAATAAAATTTTAATATATCTAAAATTATTATAAAATGACACCAATGAATTACATTGAACTTATATAGTTATTATGTATCAATTTTGACATAAAATAAATTTAAATAAAATAATTAATTAAATAAATAAAAATTCGGTTTTTAAATAGTAACCCAGTGTTTTCACTATTCATCAAAAATTAAACGTTTTCAGAAAAATACCAAAATTTCATCCTAGGCTAATTTCGATATTCCGAATCCAAAAATGAAGTCCATTTTGAAAGATAAAATTTATAAAATTTCAAAAAGTGGGTATTACTATTCATAACGGCTAGTTTTAATAATATTTTAATAGCATATCATTGTATAATAAAACTCGGTATTGCGTATAACGCAAGCTATCGAGGAAGGCTGCGATTGCGTGTAAAGAAAGCCAAGCTAGTGTTGTGTGTAGTGAAAGATTCCTTTGATGATGTATATAACATAAAAACAAAATATTTCTTATTAAAATCTCGGTTGTTACAGTAATGAAATTCAGAAAATCTAGGGAAAAGGATCTTGAAACAAAAATGTAATCATATTTTCTTTATTTCTGATGAATCGTAGTTCTCTTCACCCATTAAAGATTTATGATTTTTTTAATTTTAGACATTTTTCTGACCATGTTCTCTAACAGTCTATATCATTCCTTGGGTGTCATTTTCCCCCTTCATATCTATATTTTCACATCCCACCAAATGTTTTCATAATTAAAAACATTGTTATATAACCATCATGCTTCCCTTTATCTCTTTTCAAGATGATGTTTTATTAAAACTTTTAACAATATGGGTTTACAAGAAAGTAATATTCAAATTTCAAGTAATTTATTAACAAGATAAATTTAAAATAATGATTATGAAATTTATAAAATGGGGGATAATTTACTAACATTTTATTTTAAAAGGAATACCTTGTTGAATAGAATACAAGATACGAAACACATAACATAAACAAACCATGAAATATTATTTTTAAATATGACTACTATAACATAGTTGTTGAGTTGGTGGGTATAAATAGAAATAAACTAAGTAAGAAAAAAATTTAGTTATTCTATTCAATTCAAATTAATTGATTAATTACCATTAAATAATAACTCTATCAATAGAAATGTTAATTTATTCATTAAAAATATGTTTTATTAAAAATTGGGTTTTATTATTTTTCATTAAAAAATATTATAATTAATTTTATATAATTTTAAAATCTTAATATTATTAAAAGGGTATTATTTTTAAAATTATCATATCAAAATTATATTATGGTGAAATTTTGAGAATTTTCTAAATAGTTTGATTTTTCAATGAATAGTGAAAATACTAATATTAATTGAGTATTTTTCTTTTATTTTTATATATTTATATTTTCAAATTATGTTCTAGATTAGTTATAAAATTTTATTAGATAATTTATATTTAAAATAATCTATTTATGTGTTTTTATATTATTTTTATACTCGATTTTAAAAAAACAGTTTTAATTTAAAAAGATCATTTGTTGAAAAATTGTGTTTCATTGAGTTTTTTTGTTTAATTTTATTTAGATTTATTACACATTTGAGTTTTTAATTGTGAATAATGGTTTCATAATTTGGAATCTGGAGGTTCAGATTTAGTAAATATGTCAATTTCATTTTATTGTCATGAAGAATTATATTATTAATACTTTTTTACCATCGTAAATGGAAAATCAGGTTATTAATAGTTAAAAATAATATCGTAAGGACTAGAAAATTCCCTAAAACATGTGTTAATTTTATTTTATGAGTTAATTTCAACTATAAACATCCATGTTTTACTTATATGAACATTTATTTTCATTTTTATCTTATTATGACCTTTATAATACTTTACGTAATAAAAATTGAAAAATATGACACTCTTGTTTTTAGTAATTGTAATATTTTAATCATGGGAATAAATAGAGGATATTTTTTATGTTATAAATTTTCATTTGAACAATAAATTATTTATCTTTATCATGGAAATTTATTTTTAATTTTTAGTTATCAATCAATTAACTAAAATGTGTAGGCAACTCTGTTGAGGTAATTATTCAATTAATTGAAAATTAATAAAAATGATATTATAAATGTGAAATGTAATATAATTTTAAATAAATAACATGATCCACGAATTTTATAGAAAAAATTTAACAGTACTGAGATTTATTAAAAAATTTTATTTTTATTTTTTTTTGTAGATGTTATTAATGTCAATGTAAATGAATGCTTTTAAAATTGACATTATTTATATGTTACCAAAATAATATATTATTAAATGAGATAAAATTCATAAAAAAACTATAATCTAAGAACTGATTAGTAAAAGATTTAAATATAAACTATTTTCCATTTACATGACATTTTTCTGTTTATATTAACTAACATGGCCCTCAAAGAGTAAAAAATATTGTTGTCATTATAAGTGTGGAAGGATTAATAAAGGGTAAAAAATATGGCTAAACATGTAATTAAAACCATCATATAATATCATTTTCCAATGGATTTTGACTCATAATAATCCAAGATTAAAATATTTTCACCTAGTATCCACTTGGAGATCAAAATTAATTTATATTAATTTAATATTTTCATAAATTCCATGAGTACCCCACCCCTTTATTATGAAATGTCGCCAATTAATATCACCACTACAAACATAAAAACCCATTTTAAGTACTATATCTCTACAAAAATAACTTCCTAAAATCCCCCCACAATTCTTATAGAAATCTATTTGATAATAAAACCATCTTATAAAATATATTAAGTTAATCCTTAAGAGGATGTATAAAAAAGAGGTATCATTCTTAACATATTTTTTTATATCTTCTTAATCCTCTATTAAATATTATTTAACCATTTTTATATAAAATCACCACTATCTCTAATGTAATAATATTTTATTATTTTAATGGAACAACCTATTTCCATCTCTAACTTCCATCAAATGGTAATGGAATCCACTACTTGTGTGTAAAGCTGACTACCTCCATGCATACTAATGTAATTTTTTTCCATCACCACCTCTCATTTCTGGTTATAGTGACATAATTATTTTTTTTATATCATATTCATGAAATATTTATCATTCAAAAAGGATAATATACCAAAAATATTTTACCCTTTCATTCACTAAAAAAAGATAATGTTGTTAGTGTGTACGTGTAGACTACCACCTCTATAAAGAGATGTGATTCATTTTTTATCACCAAATCACATGGAATATATATAAGATTAATTAAATAAATAATATATTATTTATGATATTATTATCATTATTTAATGATAAAATAATAAAAATATTTATTCTTTAATAATCATTTAAAAATATAAATGTTATACATGGACATGATTACTATGGATCATAAATAATTGATGTTAATAGTTTGACTCAAGGTTATGAGACTTTAAATTAAAATCATTTTATAATGTTACATTAAAAAAATTCTTTCATACCCATATTTTTATAGAATTTATTTTATATATGTATTTATGTGGACATAAATAAATTAAAATTTAAAATTTATTTCTATTTTGAATTTATTTACTTATATTTTAAATCAATTTTTTACATTGAATTTATTTTTAAATTAAAAAAGAAATGTTATATTTTAACATAAGCAATGATAAATGGAATTTCCCTCCACAATAACCATTATATTATTTTTGGAATCTATTATAAGCATAATTTTTTTTATTAAAACCCCCCAATTTTTTATTTTCTAGTGTTTTTTTCATATATGGGTTTTAATGGAAATAGATTTATTAATATACTTATATGTTTTCATATGGGTAAAAAGAAAATTATTTTATGAGGCATGTTTATATGTATTCTATTATGATTGTGGGGTATTGTTTGTTTTTATGGTTGTTTCTATTCTAAACTATTGGTTGGTGAGACCTTTATAGTTATTCAATTAATTGGTTAAAGTGATGGAGTTATTTGATTATATTTATCCTATGAGATTATAGGAATATATTATAATGGATATTCCATTCTAACGGTGAAGGATATTTTATGTGTAACTATGATAGTTATTCTATGTGTAATAGTGACAGTTGTTTCATTTTTTGAATGATATAAAAATTATGATTAATATTCCTATAAGATTTATCAATTCCTTCTATGCATCTATTAAGAAAATATTATGATTAAAAATGTGAGTTAATGAAATAATGTTTATAATAAAGTGCATGCTACTTTTTATGGGTGACATGTAAAACTTTTTGAAAATGTGTTTATGTGTTTTTCATGAAATAAGAAACCTTTATGAGTATTATTTTTCCATTAATATTTTTATGAAATTTTTCATGATAATATTTGGTAATATATCTCAATTTCATTGGTAATAAAATGTGAATTATGAACCCCAATGACTATTTTGAAAATAAAAATTTTTTAGTCATTCGTTGATTAATGGATTGTTTCATTATATTTATGTACCCCGCAATTCAATTTATGATAATATAATATCTGGAAATGTTTTATCATAAGGATTATGGACTGTAAATGGAATTAAATAATTCCTGTTCTTGAAGAGCTTTTCCTAAAAATGATTCATGTAATATTTTAAATAATTTATGGTATTGAAAAAATGGATAGTGGTCGATAGTGTTCACATTGTAAAATAATGTACTTTTATATAATAATTATTTCCTAATTATATAAAAATGATATAGATATATAATCTTTTTGAATGAATAAAGGTTAATTATAGACTAATGACACTAGATTCTATGATTTTTATGCCTGAATCCTTGCAAAAAATGCAAATTTTAAATAAAATCATTCATATTTAGTCATACCAGACACACTATTTTTCAAATTAATGTTTAGCTCATTCATATGAATAAATAATAAGATATAAAAAAATTTACAAAATAATCATGAAAATACTATTGTGTTTTCATAGTTTTTTATCAGTGATGCATGTTTTGAACCAAAATGCTACATTTAAACTAAAACACATACATTGAGTCATAATAGTCACATGACATATTAGATTGATTTGTGACAATTTATTTTGAATAAAAAATATTTTTAGGACAAATTTCCAAAATTATTAATATAATCCATGAACATTTTATTAGTTTTTAGTATGTAGAGTATGTTTTCAAGAAAAAATTTGATTTAAAATGAACACGTTAACTTTCATTCATAGTAGACACGCTATGAGTCAGTTTGATGCGAGCCTAATTCTTGTACATAAAAATTGACATATGGACCATTTTAATAAATTAGATAGTAAATATGAGTATGTGTTTTAGTTTTTATAAATAATCTAATTTTTAGAACTAAAATGTAATTTTTAAACAAAAAGAACTCACCATGAGTCATACTATCATAGAGTGTTCCACATTAATGTGTGGATGATTCCACACATCAAAAATGATTCTTTTATTTTTTTCATGAAATTATTTTGTATATATAATCATTTTTTCTTGGATTTATGTTGTAGAAGTGCGTACAGAATTAAAATTTCTATATTAAATCAAAACATGAACTTTCAATCATATCGACAACATAGTCCATAAAATTAACATGTGGTTGATTCATACACATTAAAATGTTTTATTGGTAGATGTCCAGATTTATAAAGGCAAACCAATAATTTTTTCACATTTTTTTTGAATATGATGCATGTTTATACAAAATGGTAAATTTCAATCTTAAAAATTTAGCATTGATTTGTTCCAATAAAAATGTGTGTCATATTAATTCTTGATGAATTCATATGTTCTATAAATTACTCATGTAAAATTTTCATAAATTGTAAAAATACTAAATGTTTTAATTCTATGTTTATCAGGATTGAAAATAATTTTGAACTAAATTTTAATTTTTAAACTAAAGAGTATATACTTCAAGTCACGTCAGTAATACAACTTATCATATTGACATGAATTTGATTCCTACAATTCACAAATAATGTGTATCACTTATTAAATATATCAATAATAACCATGATATTTTTATTTTTATTTAATAAGGGACGTACATGTTTAATTAAAATGTAATTTTCAACTGATAATGCACACTTTGAGTAATATTTGGAACACTATGTATTGAATTTTTATATGGTGGACTCTTTCATTATCAAAATTATTTATGGATCTTTTTCTTATTGTTTCATGAAAATCCAGGCATGGTTTCTCTATTTAAAAGTAGTGAAAAAAAGTAACTAAAATATAACTTAAAAAAACATTCAATTTTAATCATACCATCCATAACTATGTGTTGGATTTATTTGAAAGTGATTCATACTTTTCACAAATGGAATATGGATTATTTTACTATAGTATCAATAAAATCAAACAATTTTTTATCTTTTTTCAATGTGTGATGTGTGTTATAAATTAAATGTCCTTTTTAAATAATAACATTGATATTAAATCATGCCATACACACCTTCAATCATATTTATGATAGACTAATTACTATACATAAAAAATACCATATGGTTCATTTCATTAAATTAACAAGACAATATGAGTGTGTTTGGTTGATGTTTTTTGTGTGTTACGTGTATTTTAAACAAAAATGATATGTTTCACTGACAACATGAAAGCCATATCATACTAATTACAATCTATGTCAGATTTACTTGAATTTGAATCATAAAATTCTTAAATGGATTATGAGTCATTTTCAAAATGTATAAATTTAATTTGATTGTATTTGATCAGTTATTAGTGAGAGATGTGTGTTCTTAACTAATATTCTATTTATAAATGGAAAAGATGCACTTTTTATCCACTATATTCTGAAAAGAAACAAAAATTAACATAAAATAATAATATAATGAACAAATATAATAATGAAGAGAGAAAAAAATATAAATGCATCATTGTTAAACACTATATCACAAATTTATTTTCTTCCATGAATTTTGTGCTCTTCATAGTGCAAAAAATATTTATTGAAAAAATATTTCTCAAAAAACTAACATATTAATGACTTCTATGAAAAATAACTTAATTAGTATTGGATAAAAACTATAAAAAAAGTAACTAATATAACATAAGATAAGATACAATGAATATTATCTAAATAATTATCATGAAGTCATATCTTCATGATGTCAGCATATATTCTATCACAATTTATTTTTCCAAAGTATATCTAAAGAAATCATTTTATTATTTTGAATATATGGACTATCGAACGTCCAGGTAGTAATAAAAATATATAATTAAACAAACGATTAACAAATATTTTTAATTTAATATTTAATTATCCTTGAATATGCATATTTTGGGATGTTGGTTTGTTGATAGAATATAATATCATACATAAATATTCAAATTTAATAGAAAATATCATAGAAATTATTTTCTTTGGACAAAGTTGAAAATTTAAAAAAAAATCATTAATTTTTTTTGATAATAAAATATTATTATATATTACCAAATATTTATTTCATAGTAGAATTTCATAGGCATCATGAACTCATGGATTGTCTTGTTACAATTATTTTAATCATATTTAAACATCACAATATCATAAAATAGTTTCATTAAAATATAAATAAGAACATATTACATATTTTTATTGTAAATATTGAATGTGTGGTGTTATAAATTGAAAATTTATATCATTCATGATCTTTTTTTTACAATATATAAATTAAATCCAAAAAATATTCTCTGTAGTATCCAAATTGATAACAAGGAGCAACAAAAACTCCATAAAAATAAATTGGAAAAAGTAATGGTTGAAATGAAAATATATTTTAGAATATTTTTTTATAGAATTAAACCCTACCATCAGGGTTATGATTATGTTTTTCTCATATGATAGTTTCACACCAACCATTGCGTCCAATTGGTCCCAATTATGAAATATCCCTCTTTTCTACAATGATTTTTTATACAATTGTGATGGTAATACTAATGAGTTATTTGTTTATCCACATGGGTTTCCCTTCACGATGTAAAAATGTATATACCTAAAAAATATGATTAATCATTATCAATATATAACATATTAAATCATCTAATGGATATAAATATTATGGTAACATGCCTAATGTATTCATTTACTATCAAGACTCCTAGTTTACTATTCTTGTGGATTTCGTCAACATTCTCATGACAAAGAAAGTCTATAATTTCCTCAATGTAATTATTTTCATAAAAATAAATGGTGATTTTATAACTATATTTAATAATTTTATCTTCATGAATATTTAATATTAGTAAATGTGATAGTTCAACTAGTAGGGTAATGGTACACTTTAAATTTATTTTTAATTTATTGGATGATCTGTCACACCAAAGTTCTTCAATAAAGGTAATTATGTTTCATATATTTTTATCCTAATATTATCCCCTAAGTCCCCCCTAATACCCAACAAATGTTGGTGGCTTTTGAAGCTGTTTGTAGGGGATAAAGGAGGGTTCACAATTTAAGTGCACGGTTTTCTAAACCGTGCACACAAACTGTGCGCCTATGTCCAGGTCATTAAAAATGTGTTAAAATTAATTATTTTCCCTCATGGTATTTATCCAAACTCAGAAATTTCTTCTCCCATTCGACCATTTCATTCATTTCAGCCTCCCAAGCACTTCAAACCTTTATTTTAACTCCATTTTGAAGGGGGGTTTGGTGGAGGAACTTCACACAACCTCAAGTAAGTGTCTCTCCCTCTTAGTTATTCCCCTTTCCATGAAGTTTCTTCCTTTTTTATTGAAACCCAAATGAAAAAAGGTTAGGGTTTCGAACCTAGGGTTTAACCTTGGGTTTTCTTGGTCCAATATTTTGAATTTTGGCTTGATCTACCTTCCTTGAGGTGCGGCTGTGGTGCGATTGAATTCTCACACAAAGGATTCAATGTTTTAACCATTTTGGTAGGTGATTCCATTTTGAATAAAATCCGTGTGACTTGGTATTCTGTTTTTATATTAATATAATGTTTAACTCACATGATTATTGGTGTGAAATTTTGTTTTATAGGTGTTTGTAAGGCAAATGAATTTTTAGTGCCATCTTTATGTGAAATTGGCGGTTTTTTCAAAGAAATCTTCTATTGATTCACTTAGGAATGCCCTATAATTACTTAGTTGATTTTATGGAAATTTATTACGGATTAAAATAATGTTTTTAATGTTTTTATATTTTGGTTTTTTCTACGAAAACTTGTTTTAATGGTGTTTGTGAAACATATGGATTTTTAAGTGCCATGTTTGTGTGAAGATTGAGGTTTTATAAAGATATCACTTGTTGGTTCATATGGGGCTGACCTATAAATAATTTTTTGGTTTAATTGAAGGTTATTAAACTTAAATTTTTGTTTTGATGACTTCAAAGTGTGCACATGGTGTTCAAATTGGGTATTTCTATGAATTTTGGGTATAAAACAAGGCAAGATTTTGAGAAGTTGTTTTATTGAAAATCAAAATGTTTTGTTGTGTGTTTTAAGTGGTATAATGTGTTTATAGATATTTTATTAGTGTATGTGACCATTATTGGTATTTTTATACAAAAATTTATTTATTTATCATGCTGAAACTATTTGAGCACAAAGGGGGAATCTCGGGTACCTAGGTGGGAAGATATGTACTAGTACAGCTAGTGATCCGGATGGGTTTTGTCCCTATTTCACTGAGTAAATGGATAAATAAAACTCTAAATAAACTAGGTGGATGATGTTTTGGGACCACTAGTTTATAGTTATGTTCCCTAATAGTGGCTCTTTCATGGGAAAGGATTTGTGATGTGGATACTTTACACCGAGGTACGAGGTACATAGGGTCTGAAACTATCTAGTGCCTAGGGGTGTTCCTGGTTTTGGTGCTCATTTGATTTTTGGTATTTAACATTGTCTTAGGGTATTTTTGGATTTAAATTATATTATCTAACATGTATTATTAAAATTTATTAACATTCTAAAAGTTTTAGTTTGAAAACTATTTTTAACTGAAAGTTGCATTTCTTGGAATTTATCACCGCATTTCTTTACATATTAAAATTGCTTGCTTTTTTACCTTGTATTGCATACTATTTGGAATATTTTGGTGGTATCATATTGGGATTATGATCACACCCTACTTAAAACCCTTTCTTGTTATTAGAATTTATTATGTTTGAATCAGGTAAAGGTAAAGCCTCAGGTGAAGGCGGTTCAGGTTGTTAGTCTCCTCCTACAGTGCATTGTTGTGGAGACGACTTGGGGGTAACGACCCCTTGTCATGTGGTGTATTTTTTTTATGATTTTATGATGTTTTTATTTATTTTTGGACATATTTAACCTTATTTAATACCATGTATTCATTTCTATATTTTTCTTAAGTCTTGTTTGGCATTGAAATTTCAGATTCTTATTATTGATTGTTTTTTATGTATTATACTTTTATACTAGGGTAAATCATTCCCAAACCAAATTTATTGATACATGGGAACTTTTTCCAGACCTTGGGGATATTTAATTCCCTTAGTTACTTTACATGGGTTGGATTTTCTGCTGGTATTAGTGGTGAACATATTCAGTTAGTGACATGATCATTTAGATTGATTTGATTCAAATACATGTCCCTTATTCCTTTTCTCCTTCTATAATATCATTCATCGATTTAGGTCTTTTTTCATTACATTTTAATGGGTTTAAATAAAAAATAAATTTTAAAGGACATATAATATTATTTACCTATATGTTTCTAAGATCAATACTCCATGCTACAAAAGTTTCAATATCATGTTCAACTTTTTGAACATACAAATCCATAAGGGGAATAAGCTGCTTAGCACTTGACTCGTAAGATACTATAATCTATAATATAACATGATCATTTTGTTTATTTTTCTTGTAATAATATCTCCTTGGATATAGTACATTTTAAATCTCATGAAAATGTAATTGGTGGGTGATGATAGATATAAATCTCAATAATTTTTTCAATAAAGAATATTATTACCGAGATGGTATCAATATCTTCATGATTGACATTTCATAGAAAAAATTATTACATAATTGATTACCTATGTTATAGAAGACCATTTTGTGGAATGGAAAGCCTAAAATCAGAGAGGGGTGGATAATCATGTAGTGTTTTTTGTTAGGTTTTCTTTTATATTTGATTTTATCCCATAGTATTATCTAATAACATAGTCTACAAATTATTTTTTTCTTCAATAAAAAAAATATTTTCTTTCATCTCATCAATTTTATTTTCTTTATACCCTTTTATAATAAATTTTTAAAAATAATTTCTTGGAGGCACTATAAAAATATCATCTTTAAAATCAACATATTTTTGTAGACTATTTTAGGAAATTAAATGTAGTCATTCATTGGGTAAATCTAATAATGATTTTGGGGTTTAAAAAATAAAATATTTATGGAAATAAATAGCCATTATTAGGAAATATTTGTTTAAAATGTATAAAATATTTATTCTTCCATACTTACACATAGTTCCCAATATAATTGTGTGATTTAATCTATTAGTATTCTATAATTAAATTCATGAGCCACCTTTCATAGAACATGATATTGAATGTATGTTTCTTTTTATTTTGATTTACCAATATTTTAATAAATAAAGGAATATAATTATTTTATTTTTTTGTTCTATATTAATGTATTAATTTAGATTTCAAATACATAAACTTTTCTCCATATTATTAATATTATATACTATATTTATGGAAGGGGTATATTGTTTTTCAACAACACAGCGTATTTTCATCACAATATTTTAGTTTCATAATATAAAAATTCATAATAAAACTTATCAATTCACATATTTACATGTAAAGTATAACCAATGTCATTTTACCTTTAATGATGAACCCAAATGACTACTGATAAACGCATTCCATTTTTTGTGGATTTTTATGTTTTCTTATATTTGTGGTGGGTGCATGTTTACATTCCCTTTAGAATCCATGAGATAGTTCTTCATAATAATTTTATAAAAGCTTTTATTAGAATTATAGAGACCATTAATGAAAATTTATTTCAATATTAATCTAGTAAAAATATACTTTATAATAGATATTAGAGTGAAAATCAACATTTCGTTTTTTAGTTTTTTGGTAATATATAAAAAGTATATCATAATTTGTTCCTAACAACTTCATAAATTAGTGCCACTATTGTAGGAAAAATATTATTCCATGTATTTACATCAATAAAATAGTGCATTTGAGAAGTGACCCCAACATAACAACTAAAAATGGACTTTTGGGGGTCAACTTGATTTCCATGTGCATTCCATACAACCATGAATATTATTCCTTTTCATCACACCAAAATAATTTTTTTAAGACTATCATGATATAATGTGCCTATTTTTTCTTAGACTTAGGTTGTTCACATTATACTATTTTCATGGATTCATTATTTTAGTTATGTTGTTCCCTGTGATTCTTTTGGTAATTAACTAGTTAATCAAAAAAAACACATGTACTATCAATAAAACATCAAAATAACAATTTTCATCCCACCACACATATTTCAAAAATGAAAATAATAAACAATAGAAGCATCACTTCACCTAGAAAAAAGTGTAATAGATATAGAAATTAATTTCACCCAACACACTTTACTATGTAAACCATATCACAAAACATATTATAAACAAAAACTTCAACAAAAATGAAGGGAATGATAATACATGAAACAAAATTATATAACGCATTAAATGAATAGATTTGATTAAACATGATTCATAATTTTCTTCTAAATACATGGGTCAAACCAACAAGACATTTTTATTTAAAAAAATTATAAAAGAATTAAAATAAACTAAAAAATACATTAGTAAAATTTTATTAAATGTTGAATAAAAAATTTCAAAAATATCATGTATTTTTTCTAAGTAAGTTTCACTATTTCATGTACTTATTCACTATTCTATGTTTTCCCCCACATCATTTTATATAAAATATAGTCATTTGACTAGTTTACACCACCATTCAATATTCATAGAGAAGCCTCAAAAATGGATTTCCACTTTTGATTACCCATAATAGTGTTGACCTCAGCCTCCATCCCTATAATATACATCATTATTCTTCTTTCTAGGGAATTAATTAAATATTTTTCAATAAATTTAAGAAAATTTTGGATCTCATTTAATGATATGAACTTCTAATGACCAAACTATTGCTGATGTGATGATCTAGAATTTTCTACACAATGATCCCATCCATATTGACCTAATCAAAATTATGATTAATTTAAATTTTATGCTCAATCATCTGATGATATAAATGTTTGATTCTCTCAAATTCCATTTATCAGATATAGATTTACATCCCAATAATATACCACTTAAAGAATGTTTACAAGGAAATAATCAAAAAATAAGATAAAAAAATCTCCATCCATCACTGGTAGATGCAAGGTTCCTCTAATTTTCAACTTTGTTTCACCCAATCCCCAACAATGAATGATGATCCCTATGAATTTATTAAAATAAAAACTTGGTAAATATGTCAACTAGATTTTGGGATCCTATTATCTTATTTAGATCTTGCTCCTTTTTCAATTCTAAATTCCTATTGAAATGTTAATTCAAGTTGATGTGTGTTTTTCTTGAATAGAATAATGAGTTTTTATCCTAGTGTATTTTACTTAGGTTTTCACAGTAATTCACTTCACTATAATGAATCCTTAAAAGAACCTATAATAATCTCTTTAAACATACAATTCATTACCAGTTTATGTTTGAAATACATACTATTATTTTGTTATACTCAATGTATATTATCTACAGAAGATGTTTCATCTGGCTAAACACATCTCAAACATTTAAAAATATAAAACATGTTGTAATCTTTTGAATGTATAGATATAAATCAAAGTGTTTATGTGTCAATTAATCCTTGTAGTTGATCTCACTACCCAAATATTATAGCCTAATATTCTAAACTATTCTGATACCAAACGATATATTTTAAAACCTCCCATTGAACCTTCCCTAGATTCTCCATGTACAGACTCACAGTTCCCACAACTTGGTAAATGTATGGATATATTCAAGACATTCCATAAAAAACATACAACTACTAATTCATATATTATTCCCTCTATAGAGATTGTCTCATATTCAGTTTCTGTTGACTCTGATATAGAAAACATATAGTGAGATGCAATAGGGGCTAAGGCTAGATTATATATAACCATCCTAAACCCTTTCATGATCATATGGATGTAATATTTCATTTATAGAAACAAAGTCTCAATTTTTCAATCTCTCATGATCAACATACCCAAGAATATCATTTCCCTTAAAATATTTTTCATGCTGAATTTCATAATCAATTATATCAAAAACTTTTTTATTTTTATAACATAAAATCCAAAAATAATTATTTAATCAATATATAAAAGTGTTATGATGAATGTCTCATCTTCCCATTATTTTTTATAAGAGTAATGATAATCCTTAAAGTTTTTGAACACTTCCCCTGACATAAAATAATCAAATATCATATTCCAATATCCTTGATATTATTGTATTCAATAGATTATTTTCTTTATTTTACATAACAAATTATGATACACAATATCAACTAAACATATTGTCTATTCATATATACATTCTCCTATAAGTTACCATGCGGTAATGTTTCTTTAACATATATCTACTCCTAATATAGATCTTTTTATTTCACAAGTCATAATAGTATTCTGATTAATGTCTTTTTAATTATTGGAGAGAATTTTTTTGGGAAAAATACTTCATCCTTCTATTGAAACACCTTCACTACAAGATATGTTTTCATTTTTTATTTCAATTTTTCTTTTACTTTACCTAAAAAATTGTTCTCAAATTTTTTCCCTATAATAATTCATCTAACTCCAATGTTCTATTGAACTTAAATGAATTCATCCAATCATTGATGATTGACAGCCACTTCAAAGAACCAATAACAGAATCTAGCTCCTCTGGATTGTCATATTCTTATACATTCATTAGGACTAGATATTTAAAATAATGTTCTTACCTTTGCACTATGTTTAGATCATTATACAGAATCATCTAATTAAAAACAACATCCTTTATTCTAATGGTTATTTTGTAATGATTATTTCACATGAAATATATAAAAAATCTCTATGATCCTATGAAAAATTATATTTTGGATTTTGATTCATGTTTTTCATATCATTATAATTTATAATTATATATTAAAAACTTCCAAAAACATTAAAATAATGAACCTCTATTCATTTTTCAGACCGCATATCCTCTGAATGTTCCTAAAAAACTACTGATATAGGACTTCTATTGATGAGATTTTCCACCATGTTAAGTGAATCCATCCTAATTTCCATTTTAATTATTGATTGCAACCACATACTTATGTGTCTCTCTATAATTGTCCAATTATTTTATTCATCTACTCAATTATATGGTGGTGTTTGGGAAACTATTTTATCTTCCCTAATCTCTTCCCCCTTTAGGAAACTACATAAGGTCTATTTAGTTCACTCACCATCGTTGTTTATATGGTTGCATTTAAACTAATTTCTTCATTCCCTTTCGATTGATGAATTATAATGATTGAAAAACTAAAATAAATCAGATTTTTGTTTTGTGAAATACTTCCATAATTTCCTTATAAAATCATCAATTTAGGTGAGAATATATACGTAACGACCATTAGACAAAACATGATTATGTCCCCAAATATCTTATTATACAAACTTCACATTATGATTCCTTGGTTTGTGACTAATGAAATTGAATGTTACTATTTTCTAATTTCATATATCACAAAAATCAAAAATTATCATTTTTATGTGGTCAATAACTAATATTATATTGGACTTTATAACCTTTATGTTCATTTCACTAAGGTATCAAAACCTACACCACCATATATTGGTATTATTAGATGTTGTACTATAGGAATCCACAATCCCATATATATTTTCATTAATTTAATTTATCTTATCCTTTAATCCACATGAATATATAATTAATCATCAGGTAAAATTCCATACCCCATCATCAAAAGTAATCTCATAGACAACAGCATCTAGTTTCCCATTGGAAATTAGTTTTATTAAATGGATGGTAATATAAATAAATTTCATTAACATCAATAATCCTATATTATTCATTATTATACCGATATATAATTTTATAATATCATTAAATGATTCACAATCCACAATATATGCATTCCCAAACATCCTAGATGCATAAATTTTGATGAATCGTTGATCTCTAGTTGAATAAAATAGTGCTCTAGATTCAACCTCCCGAGAGTCTACAAGATTATTCAAACATAGTATATGACATTCACTTTCCTCCATTGAATTGAAATAATATAATATAATTGATGTTAAATTTTTTATGGTTTTCTCCATTTGAATTAAATAGTACCTTTTGATGATTCCTTTCTTCTACGATTTACATTAGGCTAGAAATGAACTGGTTGTATTACTTCGACATCATTCACATGAATTCTCTCTAATTTGTTTCTTATATTATATTTATTTGTATTGAACTTACTATTAGTTGGTATAAAAGGAAATAGATATTGATATATTTAAATCCATCATATTTAGTTTTCCATTAGTACTATGTTCTTGATATCAACGAATACAACATTTGATTGTCCATTATAGTTACAAAAATCAGTATGCATGGCATCCTTGCCCTCCAAATGTGATGATAAATGATGTAATACCCATACATTATTATAAACATATTCAATTTTATATTTAATTATAACAAAATTACATTGAATTAATCTTCATGATCTAATATTGGTCTTACTTCTTACAACCTTAATCTAAACAACCATTAGAACATAAAATTATTTTCTTTGGTGGTCATTTTTTCATACTTTTCTTTCCACTATTCCATAACTATAAATATTGCCTTATTATCATAAATGTTACAAGAAAAATTTAAACCTAGATGAATCATTTCCCATTCATAGTTATATATTAGCACTGAATTTATTGTTCAACATTCATCTTCCATGTCCTTCTGATTAGATGATCATCAAGTGCATTCACTAGAATCCAAAATTTCTTCCCCAAGATTTCATGATTTTTATCTCTCATTTATTTGAATCAATTATTTTTATACAAATAGTGTGTTGAACATACCAAATTTGACCTTACCTTTGATACTAGAGGTTGGGTAGGAAACAACCTACCAAAAAACCTACCGCCCATACTATTGATAAACTGCTAAAATTATGATGTTTGACCCAATGAAAGACACAAGAATATATACATAATGAAATTATTAACCCCCATGATATCTCTTCCCCTTCGAATAAGTAAAAAAATTAGAATTCACTTCATACTACCCACCACACTCATTATATCATAGAAAACACCATAGTAAGATAAATAAATGATATGATAATACAAGAAATGATAATAAATCAAAATAAAGTAAATATAGATGTAAATGAACACATGTGATTGAACATGATTCATATTTTTTCCCAATGTGCATGGTATGAACCACAATGACTTTATTGTTTTACTAGAAGTAAATTAGAATTAAAATCAACTAAAAACAACATCATTAATATTTCATTACAAGGTTATTAACACTTTGAAAACAATTGATGTAATTTTCATGCTTCATATTCACTATTCCACCCACTGAATAAATGTTCACGGTTAGTCCCCAATTCTTATTATGGGAATTATAGATTTTTAACTAAGTACCACAACATTTCTATATTCATGGGTAATCATCTAAATGTAATGAAATTGTTAAATTATTATAAAACTATTTTAACTCAATTGATTTCCCCAGAAAACAATTATAAATTTCTATTATAGATAATTTCTTCTAGAATATTTTTCAATATTTTGGACCATCCTTCTTACGATCATTAGATACAAACATTTCATGGCTAGTGTACCATATAATATATGAACATTCTCTTAATATATATATATCACATCCATCATCCTATAACTTTCATTATTATCAATTTAAATATTTTTCTCGAACATCATTTATTCATGTCATCCAATCATATGAACTAGGTTTCATATTTCAACAGAATGGTAGCATCAACATGTGGAAAACATTTTTTTTATTATGAATTTAGGGCATCAATATGTGGATAAACCTTTTGTTCATCAATATTGGTCGCATAATCATATAGAGAATCCATTGTATACATATATTTTTGAAAATTTATTTTTTATTATTTTAATAAATTAGTGAACACATAATACTATAAGGTAATACAATGTATATTGAAAAAAACAATAGCCAAATTTTTTAGCTCTCAATTTTTCATTAATTATTTATGGAATTTAGCCCCTATATAAAATATTCAAATATTCTTATTATGGTATCCTCTGACATACATTCCCCCTTCAACATTAGGACCACTATAAAATGATTATTGAATCCAAATGGATGTGCCATCCTTAATTGAATTGAAATCTAATGGTAAGATGGTTTTGTTTAATAAGATAAAAATTTACCAATTTATTTTTAAAGGATATTGGACATAAAATACCTATAATAAACATGATACCATTATAAATAGTTCATAATTGTACCCTTAATTACTGAAATACACTTTTATGATACTAAATACTTCGATTTTAATTTTAATAATGTTATCAACCCACGTACATTGAACCAAAAAAGCAAAGAATTTAGTATAACCCATGTCCCATATTTTTTAAATGATTCCAATATATGAAATATTAATATAAATTTTATTTTAGTGCTTATTATTAGATACATTAATCTCATCCACCATAAAAGTAACTACACTATTTTAAATTGTACTACATTCACCAACTTATTTTATATATAATGTATAATAATCAATTATATAACCTTTATAAGATAATATAAGAACACATGGTCCCATTTATAGAAATCAAAACCATCATAAAATTGATTTTAGTTGTTAATTCAAAAATATAAAAATATTTTCTATAATCTATCCATTAATTTGATTATTATTTTTATTAGATATCCAACTTTCATCTCTTGAGGGTTTCAAAAACCAATGAATTACATGATGAGATTCAATATCTAGTGAAACCTATTAAGTATTTGGGGAAACAAAATTATTTTAAATCTCTTTATATATAGTAATATCATGGAAAAAATTGGTTTATTTAATTCCTTTACCCACAAGTAACATGTTGTGATGTGTTTTTGCAGACTACTGCTCTCCACATCGGGTAGTTATTCTGTATAGAACTTCACATCTTCCCCCATCATAAATATATCTATAATATATACTTTGAGATAACATTGAAGTTTTACATACCCTCTCAAAATATCTATATATTATTAAATATTTCACATAAATCTAAAATGTATAGAACACCATAGGTAGATCTCTTATACCATGTAAAATATCAAGTGAACCATCATATCAAAGAATGATGGCTGGAAGAACATCTAAAATTCCTATAATATGATAGTAATTTCCTTTTTGATACATAGAATATCTTCCAAACCTATATGTTTATTGGATATATATTTTAAAATGAAATAATTATTGGTTAATATATGGTGGATATTTTTCAAAAAAATGCATTGTAAATGTATATGAATTAAAACATTTATAAAAAATATGTAAGTATTGTGATTTCGGGACCTTTAATTATAAATCATTAATGAATAAAATATAAATTTTCATTATTAAGACCCCTATAGAATATTTACATATTTTAAGATGTTGAAAAAACTGATATCTCTCTTTATTGGAAAGATATTAAACATCTAAGTGGGGAAAATTATTCCTATTACCCTTTACTGGGAAAAAGCTTCATCTATCTCCATGAAAATCATGTAAAAATATCCTTAATTCCAAAATTTTATTTTTTAGGTAAATTTAGTAATTTTTCATTGAACTAGTGATATAGATTATTTTATACATGAATGAAATCATGAAAATTTATGACGTATGGAACATTACATTACTTTAATTCAAAAAAAATGATCTTGTTTTCAAATTAGTTTCTAAAACATTTTTTAAAGAGGGTTTACCAAAAGTAGTGAAAATACCCTTTAAATTTTCAAATAGTTTATAACATGATATTTGAGAAGGAATTTTAACTTATTCTAAATTCCTATCAAATGATGTTTTCCATGATTAGAATTTATTTTTTTATGGTATAATTTTTTTGATTTCTATGAAACCCAGCCTTTGATGGATGTTTAATCCTTCCTAAGTGTATACCTTTATAAAAAATGGGACACAATAGTTATCAAAAAATTAAATAACTTGAGAAATTTCCATATATAATATAGTCATTAATCATACCATAAAATATGTATCTCATTGTGAAATAATTATTTTAAATAATTACACAACATAACACCTAAATACCATTTTAATTTTAAATGATCGATCGGCGGATCTAAATAGACATAAATGTCATTACCCAATTGTATTAGTCATGATATAAGAAGATAAAACATAATGTATGTTATCTTCATGTATATCTATATCTGAATGTTATAATTAACCAACATTGTTTTCCATGTACTGTGGGTGTTACATTGTACAAAAAAAGTATACAATTAATCTATAGATATAATTAGACAAAGTTTTCTATGCTAGTTTCCAAATTCATGACACTCGTAATCATTTTTGTTTCACTAAGGTGAGTTTTCTACATGAAAATGTTTCCCATATTGATTTCTTATATATGTGTTCCATGGAAATTTCTATGTTGTCTCCTCACATTAATATAGGAATAGAAAATATATAATGATTTTATTTTACCATAAAACATTTAAAGTACAAATTTCATATTTCTCACATTGAGATACTCCATGCATTTTTAATTTTTTTTATTTGTAGTCATTAATAAAATATATATATATAGTCATTTGGAAAACATGTATTATTTGAAAAATCATACCTATTGATCATAGAATTCATTTATAATCATATGTTCACAATGTAAATTTATAATCTTCAAGAATAATATAATTCAAGAGTGAAAATAGTTTTATAAAGATGGTGTCATGCCATCCACTGTCATTTTTTCCTTATATATCTTCAATATATCAGAAAATAGTGTATATTTTGTAATACTAGTATACAATGCTATCTTTTCATACCTCTTACTACATGAAATATATTTGGATAATCATAATGTTCATCTTCAATATTCAATTTCATATACTCAATCAAAGCTCCATCATTGATGACACTTATAATTATATCCCTATTATGATAATTATCATTAGTTGCAATTTAGTCATATAATATGATCCCTAAAATGAAGTGTTATCCTAGTCACTAGATACATTTAGTTCTTCCCCATTTTTTAGTCCAACATTTCAATCCATGATCTATTTTTTGATATATTAAATGTTATTATAACTTCTATTTTCTAATTACTCTTCATTAACAACAACATAAACATATACAATGGATTTGAAATGGGTAATATTCATTTTATTTTGAAAACATGATTCACTCTTTAACACCACCAGAATAATATTTTTATATATTTTTAAAATAAATCATTATTTAGTTCATATACATCCTATTTAACGGATTAAAAATTATATTTATCAAAAAAAATAGAAGGTTTGATATTAGAATTATGTAATTAAATTAATTATATATAATTATATATAATTTTCATATTTGATATAAATTTTTATTCTGTCAAAATATTTTTACAACATATAAATGCCATGAATTATTTGAATTTAATTTATGATTACATAAATTTGTTTATTAGAAAATTTTTTGTATTATAAAACATTATGTTTAATTAAATTGACTCCTAAAGGGAGATAATAATTTAAACTTTTAAAATGGAGTTACTCATCTCCATTTAGTTCACTTATTCAAAGGTCTCCAAGTTATTTAGAATTTTTTGGAGGTCACATTGAAGAAAAAAATATAAAAATAATTAGATTCTCTCATGTTTATATATCATATGGATTATTTTTAGAATTAATATATGAAACATTTTTAAATATTACTCTTATTTATTCCATTACATTTCCAAAATTAGTATAAAAGGATCAATATGAAACATTATATTTTGGTATTTCTAAATGTGTGAGTTGTGATACAATACCACATATCCTTAAATAGTCAGTAAACACTCCTCATAAGTATCCACTCACACAATTTTCTCAAAACAATTTAATTACACTTCCATTATTATACTTATAAGGACCCTATCTTAATCATTACAAAATCTCATTAATTCAACTAGAATACAGTTATTACATTCCTATAGAACCTTACTATTTAGAGTTTTAGAAAATTAGTCCATAAAAAACAAATAACAATCCACAATCATAAAAATTTGATATTACAAAAATAACATCCATTTATTATGCAATATAAATGTTTTTATTATAAAATTGATTCTTTAAAACATCCATATTTTCTTCATCTTTTCTTGTATCTATCCTTATCCCCATGGTAAACATTTTAAAAAATGGGATGAGTGAAAAAATACTAGTAAGGGATATGAAAATAAGAAGATAAAATTTTATTCTAGAAATACTTATAAAAATATGAAATAATTTTCACAAAGACATATTTCTCACCCATTATGTAACATATAGTTACTTTGTGAAATCATGATATTTCCATAAAACATAGAAAACATAAATAAAATCATAAAGGTAATATGGGGAATTGCATACTTAAGATTGTAACCCTAGTGGATAAAATATGATTTGTAAGCCTCATGGATATCTTACAATGTAACCCTCCTATAAACCATATGTTTTAACACTCATGGAAACCTTATAGTGTAACCATCATAGTTATTCTTGGAGTAAGCATACAGACATCCTCTAACATAAACATACTCAGCGAATTAGAGGGATATATATGTCCCACTAGTAATAATAATAAATTCCCAAGAACCAAAACATAATTGTAAAACATGAATACTTTCATCATAAAATCATTACTTTTTAATTTTTTAAAAATATAAATTTAAAAGAGGATTTTTAAATAAAAGCCCCTTACCTCATGATCATCTAACTTCAAACATGTTCAAACCACCTGTATAACGGTTTCAAGAGTGTTATTAATATATTATAGAATTATAATCTTGTTTATACTAACTTATATTACCATTTTATAAAAAATATCCATCCATTTATTAATAATATTTTGTTATTTCCATTGTTTCAAGTAAATTCTTTTAGTGGTTTCTATGATCAGTTCAAAATGGATTTTCCTGTCAAAAGGAAGAAAAACTCCAGAAGTATATCAAAAATTTTTTAATATGTTTACATAATTATAAATAATATCATATATCATTTTATTTTATTATATGAGTATGATTCATTATATAAAATGTTAGTGAAAATTATTTGATTTATTTTGGTTGTTTTTATGACCATCACAAAATCATATCATTTTATTTCATATCATATTCATATATTTGCTACAGAACATTATATAACTGATAATATATATAATAAAATCTTATTTAACCATAATAATGGTTTTATGGCCATGATTGAAGGCATTAATGGAAATTAAAGTGTATCATCCATGATGGTGGTAAATCGACACATCATGGATGATGTTCTCATTTTTGGAATAAAATGGAGAGGACAAGGAGTTTGAGGAAGAATTTTTCCATCAACATCATAATATTCTAGTCTATATAAGATAATAGAGTTTTAATTTCACTTGGATAAGGGGAGGCGAATTTTGAATAATAAAAAAATTCAATGTTAAATAAAAGAAAAAGAAAGAGGATGTTAGAGCTTGAATTCTTCTCCTTGAGAACCTCTTTAAGGCACTTAGTTGTGGAATTTCGGTGAGACTAGAAGGTCTTGGATGTGGGTAACAGGATTGGGAAGGGAATTTGGTATAAATTAAACAATCTATAAGGCTATGATGTGTGAGTAGAATAGTTGGTGAGGGGTGGTATTTACAGTGGAGGATAGGAGGGGGGTTTTTATTATTTTATTCATTATTTTATTATTTTTTCTCAAATCTATGAATAGTTTGATAATTATCACTAAATATATTAAAATAATAAATATAATTTTGATATTATGTTTATTACACCATAAAAGACTCAAGGAATATAGTATTTAATGTATAATGTATACAAACCGTAAATTATCATATTTTACTATTCACCAAAAAATCAAGTATATTAGAAAAATAAAAAAATTCACCCCAATGATTTTTTGATGTGTATAATTAAATAAGGAACTCTATTTTTGGAAAATAAATTTATAAATATATAAAATTTAAATTTTAATTAAAATCATCATTTATTCAAAAAATACCAATTTTAAAATTATTACTGATGTATAACACCTTAAAAAGTTAATTAAGGTCTCAAAAAATTATCTTATAATCTTAAGATAATAAAATATTAATTTATTAATATATTTTCTGAAAATATTTTTTTTTAAATCATTAAATTAATTAGAAAATTATACATAAAAATTTCTATTTTGTAAAAAATACAACACTTAATTTATCACTTTAAAAATATTTATTTATTTATTCCATGATATAAATGTATTGTATATCCAATTTTATAATACATTTATAATGAGTTTTACTATTTAGTTGTAGAATAAAAACAAATTATTTTTTAAGTACCTTGGTTGCAAAAAATATTTTTACAATGTTATTAGATATTTTGGATGATATCAAAGATTTAATAGTTGTGTTACATTATAAATATGTATTTATATATACAAAAAACTTTTTTTAATGTAAAAAAGTACCATAAACCACCATTATCGTGTGTACATGTTGATCCACAGAAATATTTCTATTTTAGGGATATCAAATAAATATATCCATTTTAAATTTATAAAATAAATTTTAGTCATATCCCCCTATTAAAAATAATTAATCATATCAAACGATTAAAAATCTATTAGATATGATATTTGTATTTATGATTTCGTAACACATTTATTCCATTTTTATATTATTTTTTGTAATGAAAAAAAGTGATATTTAATTTTTAATATGAAGAATTATATATCTTATATTATTGACATAATTTAAATTCCATGATATATTAAACATGAGAATCACATATATCGCCATGAAACATTTCCTTTTCTTAAATTGTCACATTTTTTATCCTTAAAACTCATTCCTCTTTTAAAAAATAAAAAAATATCAAATTATTTATAATGTGATCTTAGTATCAATTTAATAATGTCATATTAAATCTACAGAGAAAAGGTAGATGGTAGCTTCCTATAGTTAAAAAGAACCCTTAATCCATATCCCACGAGAATATGGTATTTTAATATTACTAACATGTACTCCTCATCACCCATGTTTTTATGTTTATAATTAATCAATTTGATCATATTGAAGGTCATTATATAGCCAAATTTATTTAGAAAATATAATACAAGTATTCCAACATATGGAATCATATATAAAATGAATAACCCATTAATAAATGGAAAATTATAATTATATTTCTTAAAATTTATAGAATGAATAATATTTCATAGATTATTATGAAAATATGTATGTTTAATGAAAAACAAATAACTAAAAATACAAGTGGTAACAAAAAACAAAAAATGTGTCCAAATAACATAAAAAAAAACAAATCATCTGAGAAAGTGGTGTAATAAGAGAAAAATGATCTAAAGAGAATAAAATAGAAAAAATAGTTACAAAATATCTACAATACAATAATAAGACAACTACATTAAAAGAATAAATACAAATTTTGAATGATCGATTTTAATTTAGTAAGGAATAACATACATTGTATTATATTTTTTAGTTTTTTGAATTATTTGACTATGGTGAATATATAAATTAGGTTTCATGAGGTATCAAAATTCATGAGATGGTGTGATATCATATAGAGTTCTTTTAAAATAATGGAAGGGGTTTATCAACTCTAGTATGAACTACTAAAAAATACAAAATTATCAATGATAAAATAGAAATCGCTGATAAATCTATGTTATATAAGCTATTTTTGTACCTATTAATTCCCCAATTTTATCATCTCAAAAAAGGAACTGATAAATTATACATTTATCATGATTACACATTGATTATTTTGAGATTTTCTATCATGGCCCCATACAGTTTTATATTTTCTTTTAGGGAGGGGAATTCGGTCTTTCATGTTAGTGAGTGTGATGTAGTCACCTCATCCAATTTATCTGAAAAGGAATGCTATCAATAGTGTTGAAACTCATCATTTAGACATTCAAAATTCTTGTTTCTCCACTAATTTTGGGTATGTGAAACTTTCCCTATCATTTTGTGTAACCTACCTATTGAGTTATTTTTTCCACTTTCCATGCCTTGGTGTTAACATCTTGTTATATATCTTTGAAAATATTGATGATGAAAATGTCATTCAATGAAAATTAGGTTATAGGAATCATTTCATTATTCTTATAATAAGAGGGTGAGGTTTCTTGGTGTGAATCTATTTCAATAGAGAATTAGAACACTTCCATCATACCAATTCTCTAATTGTTTCATTTCATATTATGACTTTAGTTGTGTTTAATATTATTAATTTGGGATTGTAAAGGGTTTTTACAATAAATAGTGGCCATTAGGGATATCAAACCACCCTCACCATGTAGAACCCAACTTAATAGGTTGTGTCACATGTAAGTTGGAATGACAAGGGTGATTTATACTTGAAACAAGTTCCCAACCTAGATAATACCAATTTTTTGGAAGAATATCATAATAATTCTACCTTCCCTGAGGTTTAGGAATGATATGGGTGGATAAATGGTACTTCTTAATGATTATTGTAATTTTATGACTTAAGATATATCAATTTTGGTATGAATTACCCCAATCTACGTACTAGGGTGGACTGGAGTTTCCTCAGATATCTTCTAAATAGAAAAATTATTGGATGACCCCCAATGTAACACCTATTTAGAATAAAATATAAATTCCATGGGATTTTTTACTATGGTTAGTGATTTTCATATTCTCATTAGAGATGTTTTTTGGTCTATCAAGAGGCATAAATAAGGTGCCTTCCAACATCATTATCCCACCAATCATAATTATTTTATCCCATACGTATTGGAGTTTTTTTGAACAACCAACAAACATGTTCATCATTCAGAACTATGGTCTCTCTCGCATCAATGAAATTTTATGTTGCTGCCTATGGTGGACTATATTATCCCATGGGTAATGAAAAATTAAATACTCCATACTCTCACCATCCCCTGATGCATACTTCTGATATAGAGATGATTATTATTTTTCAAATGTCCACTAACATGTGGAGGTAATCATCTATTATTATTATGAATTTATATTCTTTCCATGGGACTCGATCCATATAAAATGTAGTTAAGTTTATATAATAGTCTAGGATGTACATGTCCTAGAGATGGTCATCATATTCCTGGTAAAGGAGATTCATAGTATTTATCTAAGGATAATTCAGCCCAAGTTTCTATCATTGGTATAGAAGTTTATCCCCCTTTTCCCATTTGGTACATAACAAATGGATGTGGAGATTTGAAAAAACATTATTGAATGGTTTTTCTCGACCATATATTTTATATATCCATTCTATATTCTTTATGATCATAAGAATATTCTAATCCATGGAAAAACCACATAGGTATCGTTTCCATAGACAGTGAATCATGATCAGTAAAATGTTGGGATTGGGGTCAATTATCTACATTTACTGATGAATGAGGGAAAGTGTTGGTAGAAATCGATGGGGAATATATATATAATTCAACATTTTTGGGAACCTATATATTTCATATAGACCAAATAAGGCGATGATGGCCTTGCATGGGTGAGATATCACTATGGGTAGGATGACTATAACGGGTGTCGGGGGTAAGATCTCCATATTCTATATCTATTATACCATGGGGACGTTTTTTGTATGTATTAACCTTTGATTCATGTGAATATTTAGAAGCTAAATGATATTGTATGGATTTGGGATATATAGCTTCAAGCATGATCAAATTAAGATTGGTAGGAATATGATCCTTGTCTTATATTGTAGTCAGAATATGTCGACCTTCCATTTTCATTTTAGTATGAGTTTTATCCCATTGTGTGGTCACTATAAGAATAATATAACAACTCTCTATAGATATAGTAGGAATATTTTCTTAGTTCTTTATTGTTTATAGAGTATAACAATTGGATTATGAGTTTTTTTAAGGACTACGATCCCACCATTGTGAGGCTTCTAGAAATGTATTCCATCCCTAGAATAAAGGGGAATATAAAACTAATTTTGAAATTTATACCCCTCTAGAATATGATGATGGACTACCATAATTGGATATTATACATGGGACACTTCTTTCATGGCCAGTAGGGTATGCTAATATAGTCATACATTAATTTAAGAAGGAATATTTTATTGTCTATAATTAGTTTTTAGAATACGATGTTTATATTTTGAGTTGATTGAAGGGAAATGAGCCAACACCATGGTTGTTATAGGGTAATGCCAATGAACCTCATTTGAAATGTGAAAGATAACTCTGTCAAGGTTTTTATTTGAAATATTTCATTGGAATTCCTTGATTATAATTTCCACCTATCCTGGTGTTATTTTTAAATTATATCAATGATATCCAATCAAATCAGGTATATGAGCCTTATAACATCCCAGGTTTTTAAAAGGAGATAATATTTCAGATAGCGTACATAATACGCCACATTGAACTTAAGCGAGAAACTAAATATTATTATGTTACCTTATAAACTAGCTGTTAAAATAGAGGGAATGAACAATATTAATTGATTTATTAAAAAAAATTTAACACATGTATATAATTAATTATTTTGTGAATGATTATTTATAAATTAAAATAAATCCCTTTTTAAAAGGAAATGTGTTTTTCTAAAAAACAATTTAAATGAAAATAAGTGAGTTTATTAAATAATAAAATCACTCTTTGTGTATTTTATTAATAATATATATATATATATAATATTTAATTTATTTCTTAAAATTTATTTTATATGTTTTCTATACATGATATAATAATAAATTCAATTTTTTAAATAAAAGAAGTATTTTTCAAAAAATACAGTTTTATCACCTTTTGATGGTGAACCCACTTTATATCTATTTTTTCACTTTTATATGTTCTATTTGAAAAAATAAAATTCTTCTTTAGAAGTAGGACATAAAAATTTACTTTGGTTGAAATTTTGGTATTTTTTTGATAAAATTCATATTTTAGTGAATAGTAAAAAATATTGTATTTTAATTCAAAACTGCATTTTTGTCTAATTTATTTTTATTGTTATATTATCATTTAAATTGGTTTTAAATTATATTTTGATTATGTTTTTATTATTTAATCCAATGTTGGTCATTGGATATAATTTCACCTTGAAATTTAATATAAAAACATATCAATCTTTTGATGGTTTTTACTTATTAAAAACCCATTTTCTCATTCCAACAACGGGATTAATTTTTAAATTTAATTTTCCACTTCTTTGAATTAAATTTTAAAAAATTAACATACTTGGTTGTGATCAGTATGAAAATTTTGGTTTAATTGGATCAAAATAATTTTTGGTGAATAGTAACTTTAGTATTTTACATACCACAATTAAAGAGTAAATAAGGTAAATAAGGATAAAAATAATATTATAACAATATAAAAATACCCTAACACTTGTCCTAATATTATTGTATGAGTTATATCCAACCAAGAAAATCCTTGGGATGAAAATTTGGCCTTTGGAAGCCACTTGAGTGTGATTATGACACTTATAACTTTTAATTTAAAGTATAGGAAAATATGTTACAAACATATATATTTAAACTAAAACAATTTTAATATGGGTTTATATTAGTGATCTATTCAACTATAAATATTAATTAGAAATATAAAAATATTTTATAAATCATGGTATTTTATATATAATTTTTAGAGATTAAATAATTAAATTTAATTATGATAAAATGATGATGTAGTGATTGCTTTATTAATTAAGGAATCAATTAAATGATATTATAAATATTAAAATAAATATTATTTGACATAAATTATGTCATCCACTATTTTTATAGATGCATATTATGTTTTATAAGACTATTAAATGTTTTTTTTGAAGTTATCTCTCTTTTTATATTTTATTTAAATTCAATAAAATGAATGGTGTAAAAAATGACATAATTCATGTTTTCTAAAAATAGTAATTTGTTAAATTATTTAAAAATCCTAAAAATATTTTAAAATCACAAAGTGGCTATGATAAGGTATAAAATTGTCAAATTATGGGAAATTTATCACATATAAGTAAATTAATAGCCTCTTAATAATTAACATTTTGTTACCATAATTAAAATTAAAAGAGAATAATTAAGGGTAAACCGAAAATATAAGGTTTAAAATAAACTCAATACATGTCTAAAATTATTGGATTATAGTATTTATAGTTATAATCATATTATATTTTACATACCTCAATTTTGATCTATTTTTATTAAAAAAATAATTTATATTAATTTAATATTTTAATACTTTCCATGAGTGCCCCTCCCCTCTCTATAAAAATGTACACTCTCTTTTATAATACTCACACCTCCAATGCCATTTGTTTTATCCAATATCTGGACAAAACTATTCTTAGAATCCCTCCCCACATTCTTGAGGCCTTATTTTATGCATAACACCCTTCTTAGAGGTGTTGAAGTTTTCTTCAAAGGTGATAAACTGAATAAGAGGTATCATTTTTTTACGAGTTTATATTTTATTTCTTCTTCCACTTCTTTAAAATATTATTTTTTCAATGTAAAATGATAAATATATTATCTTAAATATAATTATATTTAATATTTTAATATCATCCCCTAAATCCATCTCTACTTCTATAAAATCGGAATGGAATTAATCGTTCTTGCATACGTGTGAATTATCACCTCCACGAACTGATTTAGTTCATTTTCCATTACTGTATATGGAGATAGGTTATAATGATGGAATTAATATTCATATGTGATATTCATGACATATTTATCATTTTAAAAGAATAATATTTCAATTATGTTCTTACCTTCCATGCACATAAAAATAATAATGTCGTTCATGTGTACGTGTGAACTATCACCTCTACAAAGTGATGTGAATCGTTTTATTCACCACATCACTTGTATGATATATATATAAGTATATTTAAATTATTATTAATATTATAATAAAATTATGATAATTATATAAATATAAAATAATAATTACCTTATTTCCATAATGATCAATGAGAAATGAAAATATTACTCATGCGTACGTACGGTCTACTGTCTCCATTAATATAACGTTGTTCATTTTTCATAACCATAATTAATGGTTTGATATAAAATGTATGATTAATGTATAAATATAATTATTATTTCATGAATACTATGTTATAGTTGATATACTTATGACCACATGGACTAGTGGCATCAAAACCATGTTCATTTTCGACTCAAGTACTAAATATCGACAAAACATCTAATATGAACTTAAATAATTATATAATTTTTATAACATGGTAATAAGTAATATAAAAGAAATAATAACATTGAAAATGGTTCTCAAGAAAGTATAAATTAATCTAAGTTTATTATTCATGAATATAAATATTGTACATGGTGATTCAGACTCAAGGTAAGATACTTTTTAACTTAAATCCTCATTTTAATGGTTTGATGATTTATTCTTATAAATATTTCTATTTGTTGGACCTTCCATGATATTGTAGTTTTCATAATCACAAAATATTTCAAGATACAGATTCTACTCTTTTAAGCAATTTTAATATCTCTATGTGAATCAATTTTTTCATATAGCAACATATACTTTAATAAGTCAATTGATTATAGTAATGAATAAATATGTTTAAAAGTGTGTTTTTACATATACTTTGATTAACAATTCATCTTGTAATGGTATATGCAAGACAGACTCTTCATAATATTTTTTGGATTCCCTGAGACTGAAGTTAGAATCACCGAATTTCGACTCACTAATGTTTGAAAAATCGAAGTTGACACACCGAAACCTAAGGATGACTCATCGAAGTTCAACAAACCGAAGTCGACACACCGAAACCAAAGTATGACACACCGGAGTTCGACAGACCGAAGTTGACACACCGAAGTATGACAGAATGAAGTTCGACAGACCAAAGTATGATAAACCGAAGTTCGATAGACCGAAGTATGACAGACCAAAGTAGACACACCGAAGACGACACACCAAAGATGACTCACTGTTTGATATAAATAACTGTTTCCATTTTATTAATTCAAATTTATTTCTAACAGTCATATATAGAAAAACTAATGTTTCTGACATTATTTAATTTTGTCTGTAGGAGTATCAGTAGACAAGTACGAGGTATATCCACGTGCGAAGATCTTTATGCCTATAGGATCGTGGAGTATAAAAGGACCTCATCTTTCATGTTAAAGATATAACAGTAGAAGTACACACTGAGACACATATTGTGCGAATAAAAAAATAGAATAACTAAGCGCTTGAGATTACAAGAAGACTGTAACAAGATACCTTCTCCAAAAAAGGGCTTCATTATACATCGAAACATTAAAGAGATAAACCTTTTCACTCCTTTAAGATGGATTAAAGAAACTGCGATACTCCATTTTGAAGACAACTTCGAGAAGAAGAATCAAATACCATATTCTCAACATTCATTGATTCTAGAGTGTTACTTCACAACACACAAATAATTCTTAACTCTATTATCTGCCTTAACTCTGTTGTTCTTTATATTCTCTATTTGAGTAGGGTGTATATTTTTTTGTATAACACACACTATCTTCTGAGCATAACTGAAGTATATCAAACTATCCTCATACTGAATCACTTATTACATTTTTTCCCATGAATAACTGTGGTAGAGGTCAAGTATGACCTGGACATCCGGATCTGGTGTTGTAAACCTCGATTCAGGGTATGGATCAAAAGTTTATTAATATAAACAACTTGGTGGCAGGTGATCACTAAGTAGAGAGGATTAAGTCTCTGCTTAAGAATGAACCTCTTGTTTACATTGTTGTACCAATATTCAATTACTTTGTTTTGTTTTATCCACTAATTATATTTTCTAAAACATAAAATTGTTTCTACTTACATTTTGATAGTTAGTTTTGGTTAGTGTGTGTATTTGTTAACATTGGTAAACCTGTTTCAAAAGATGAATTGGTGTTCTAAACTGATTCAAATGAGGATTAATCATCCTTTGAGAAACCTATTGACCAATTGAATATTTACATTTCTACTACCTTAATTAAATAGGCCATTTTTAAATTAGGGGGCTTTCTTAATCATAAAGTTTTGAACGGAAATTTTTCATTACAACTCAATTCACCCCCCTCTTGAGTATCCACTCCGACAAACATTTGGTATAATAGGATTATTTATTTTCAAGATTTTAAAATTATTTTCAACTGTGATTTTAGTTGTATATTAAAGATCTTAAAATTTATGTCATATCTAAATTTTCAGTTCTTTAAATTCTAAGTAACTATGGAAACTATAGTTGAGGGTGTTGTTACTAACAGGCCACCTTCTTTAATGGTAATAACTATGCTCAGTGAAAATTAAAAATGAAAATGTATCTGGAGAACATAGGACCTGAAATCTAGGATACAATTGAAGAGAAACATTTATTACCTGCTACTCCTAGGGACACATGGTCTCAGTTGACTAAAGCTACATATAATAATAACTGTAAATAAATGAATGCCTTGTATTTTTCTTTAGGTGATGATGGATTCAATAGAATATCTTCTTGTAAAACTTCATATGAAATTTGGGATACTTTAGCTGTTTCTCATGAGGTAACAACTAATGTTAAATAAATGAGACTAAATATATACTCTATTAAATATGATAATTTTAAAATGAATCCTGATGAACCTATCTCTGAAATGTATCTTAGGTTCAACGAAATAGTGAACACTATGAGTCTACTTGTAAAACCAGTGGACAGCAAGGACCAAATCATGAGACTGCTTCGATGCCTACCTGACAGATGGAGGGGAACTTATGTTTCCATCCGAGAATCTTGTGACATAAGAAAGCTACTAGTCAAGGAACTAATAGGAATGCGTATTATGTACGAGTAAGAACAAAAGGTGAATCAAGAAGTAGATGAGGAACCAAGGAAGAAATCAGTATCATTCAAGACTACTACCTCGAAGAGAAAAAACCAAGAGAAATTCAAGTTCTTGTATATATCTCCACTAGTGAAGAGTCAGATTCACACAGTGATGATGAGATGGCTCATCTTGAAAGGAGATTCAAAAAGTTATATAGAAAGAAGAGATTCTTCAGAAATTCAAACTACAAGGGAGAGTATGATAGCAAAGTACAATGGAATAAATACCGAAAATGGAATGAAAACTCAAATGAAATAATCTGCAATGAGTGAAAAAGAAAAGTTCATGTGAAGGCAGACTGTCCTAAGATGAAATTTCATAAGAAATATGAAGATAAGGGCAAGGGTTATAAAAAGGATATGAAATCTACCTAGAGTGCTTCAGAAGACAGAACCAGTGGATATGATGATTTTTATAGTGAACAGAACAATCATGCAAAATTATGTTTCATGACAGAAATATCTGAGGTAACACTTCACTCTCCTATAAAAAATGCCTATTATTATGGGAATAAGAGTGAGTCACATAATGATGAAGATATGACTAAGGATGAACTATTATAATATTGTGAAATGATTGAGGATACCTTTAATAAGCTCAATGAAAAATATAAATCACTAAAGATACAGTATGATTTAAATGCAAATTATAATTCAAGTCTGGATATTGAAAAAGAAAAATTCTCCCAGATGTTAAAGGAAAACACTGAACATAAGATATCTAATGAGCAATTAAGAAGAGATCTTGAGAAGTTTACTGAAGGTAGAGATACCCTGACTTAGTTTCTAGGACAACATATTGCCCCAAATTATACAACTAGATTAGGATATCAACTAGGAAAGAGAAAGATCGTTATAACTAAATTTATTCCAAAATCTGGAAAATTTACATCTAGTTCAAGTTCTGGACCATTTCTTGAAAAACAATTCTCTAAAAGACCGAACAAAGTGTTTATGTCTCAAAATATATCTGCTGATTATTGGAAATCAGTGAGACAAGTATGGGTTCCGAAAGTTTTACTTGCTAACCTCTCAAGAGCCAAACAAATCTGGGTACCAAATTTACCCCATGTCTAATCTATTTTGCCAGGAGGTTGCCTAAATAGTTCATGTAAGACTCTGTGGTACTTGGACAGTGGATGTTCAATACATATGACAGAAGACTACTCATATTTTAGGAGCCTAATCAAAGTTGATGGTGGTCACGTAACGTTTGGTGATAATGTTAAAGGGAAAATCATCGGTCTAGGCCAGATTGGTAACCCTAATACAGTATTAATTTCCAAAGTACTTTTTGTTGATGGATTAAAGTAAAATTTACTTAGCATCTCTCTATTGTGTGATGATGGTTTCAATGTTAAATTTGAAAATGGTGCATGTAATGTTTTTAATTCCAAAAATGATTTAATATTTACTTCTCTCAGAAATGATAATTTGTATGTTGTTGACATAAATTCTTTAGCTAAGAAAAATGTTTCTTGCTTAAATGTTTTTCATAAGGAATCCTAGTTGTGGAACAGAAGATTAGGACACTGTAATGTGCACTCTCTTTGGAAAATGACTAGGAAAGGTTTAGTTAGAGACTTACCTAGACTGGAATTCACACTTGACAAAGTGTGTAATCCTTGTCAAAAAGGAAAGCAACACAAATTTTCATTCAAACCAAAGAAATAAGTTTCTACTTCTCAACCGCTTGAGTTGGTTCATATAGATTTTTTTGGACCATCAAGTGTTTCAAGTATAAATGGGAAGCACTATGTTTATGATCTTGTAGATGACTTTTCTAGGTACACTTGGGTATACTTTCTAGCCCACAAAATTGATGCTTGTTCATATTTTATCAAATAATATAAGTCTGTGGAAAACCTTAGTGGACATATAATTAAGACCTTGAGAAGTGATCATGGTCATGAGTTTGAAAATCAGGAGTTTGAATCCTATTGGTCACATAATGGCTATAGTCACAATTTCTCTGATCCTAGAACACCTCAACAAAATGGAGCCATGGAAAGAATAAATAGGACCCTTCAAGAAATTGCTAGGACTATGCTTAGTGAGTATAATCTACCTATTTATTTTAGGGATGAAGCTATAAATATAGCTTATTATACCATTAAAAGAGTCTTGATTAGACCTATTCTTAAGAAGACCCCTTATGAACTTTGGAACAATTGGAAACATAATTTTAACTACTTCACAGTTTTTGGTTGCAATGTCTTTATCCTTAATACTAAGGAAAATCTTGGAAAATTTTCCTCTAAGAGTGATAAAGGAATTTTCCTAGGTTACTCAATCATGAGTGAAGCCTATAGAGTATTCAATAAGAAAACCAAATGTGTGGAAGAGTCAATTCATGTCAAATTTGATGATACTGATCCACATGAACCCAAAACCTCTCTTGAATATCTTGAAAAAGATATGTCAATTATGAACCTTAATAATAATGATAGTGAATCCCTATTAAAAGTAACAAGTTCTAGGAATCTTCTAGAATCTGCACCTATTGAGTTTGAACTAATAGAGAACCATGAGGATTCTAGTTCAACTCTTTCTAGAGGTATTATAACTCTCAAGAATCATCATTTAGATTCTACAGTAGGTGATTTAAATCGAGGGACACAAACTAGAGCTTCTCTTAGAAATCAGGTTGAACATCAATCTTTTCTTTCAGAGCTTCAACCTAAAAATATCAATGATCCGGTCAATGATGAATTTTATGTGATGGCTATGCAAGAATAATTAAATAAATTTGAAAGAAACAATGTTTGGGAATTAGTAGAAAGACCTAAGGACACCTTGACCATAGGCACTAAATTGGTTTTCAGGAACAAAGTTGATGGGTCTTGAAATATAGTTAGAAACAAAGCTAGGTTAGTTGCACAAGTTTACAGTCAAGAGGAAGGAATATACCATAAGGACACCTTTGCACATGTATCTAGGTTAGAGGCCATTAGAATACTACTTGCTTATGCAGCTCATCTGAATTTCAAACTTTATCAAATGGATGTCAAAAGTGTTTTTCTAAATGGTTATATAGTTGGGGATGTTTTTGTTGAAAACCCCCCTAGTTTTACAAATCCCCATTTTTAAACCATTTTTTTAAACTTTCTACAGTTTTATATGGTCTAAATAAAGCTCCAAGAGATTGGTATGATAGACTTAGTTCCTTTCTTATATCAAAATGTTTTACTAAAGGAATAGGAGGTCCTACTTTGTTTATTAAAAGGATTTCCAACGATGTTTTGATAGTAAAAATTTATGTAGATGATATAATTTTTGGATCTTCTAAAAATTCTTTATGTACTGATTTTTCAATAATGATGAAAAATGAATTTCAAATGAGTTTAATGGGAGAACATAAATGTTTCCTTGGATTTCAGATTTTTCAAAATAAAGATGGTATTATTCTAAATCAAATTAAAAATACTAAAGATATATTAAAACATTTTGGTTTGGATGGTATTAAAGGTAATGATACACCTATGAGTGCCACTTGTAAATTGGATGCCGATGAAGCTGGTGAATCAGTGGATCAAACCAACTACAGAGGCATGATAGGGAGTCTACTCTATCTTAGTGCTATCAGACCTGATATTATGTTCAGTGAATGCATGTGTGTTCGCTTTCAAGCTAATCTAAAATAATATCTTTTAAATACTGTTAAAAATATTTTCAAATATCTCAAATATAATTCCAACTTAGGACTATTTTATCCAAGAGGAAAACTGTTTGATTTAATAAGTTATTCAGATGCTAACTTTGCTAGTTGTAAACTAGATAGAAAAATTACCTCTGGGATATGTCACATGGTAGGAAATTAACTAGTATCATGGTGCAGCAAAAAATAGAATTTTTTTGTATTATCTACTTCCGAAGAAAAATACATTACTACTGGTAGTTGTTGTGCACAAATTTTGTGGATGAAACACACATTACTAGACTATGGATATCAATTCAAACATGTCTCCATTAATTGTGACAATACAAGTGATATAACATTTCTATAAATCCAATATCTCATTCTATAACAAATCATATTGATGTAAGACATCACTTTTTGAGAGATCATTATCAAAAAGGTGATATAACTCTTGAGTTTATTGGAACTGGACATAAGCTTGCTGATATATTTACTAAACCCTTAAATTCTGAGAGAATGAATTACATCAGACATAAATTAGGAATGATAAATCAGTAGGCGATCTTTGTAAAACTGATCTTTGTAAAACCGATCTTTGTAAAACTGATCTTTGTAAAATTAATCTTTGTAAAACCAATCTTTGTAAAATCGATCTTTGTAAAACCGATCTTTGTAAAACTGATCTTTTTAAAACTGATCTTTGTAAAACTGATCTTTATGAAAGAGATCTTTGTAAAACTGATCTTTGTAAAACCAATCTTTGTAAAACTGATCTTTAAGAAACCAATCTTTATGAAATCGATCTTTATGAAACCAATATTTATGAAACCGATCTTTATAAAACTGATTTTTGTGAAACTGATCTTCTTAAAACCGATTATTTGACACCGATATATTTAAGGACTGTTTTGTAAATTCCATCTACTTTAAGTAAAACGACGTTGTTTTATCTATTTCAACTTGGCATGTTTAAATTTTATGTTTTACGATTTACAATCCCTAAATGATATATTAAGTCCAATCCATCCCGGCCTTTCACCTTCTCCATAGTCATAAAGCCTTTTTCATTTAATCACTCTCTCTCTCTCTCGACTCTCGACCTCTCAACACAGTTATAATCCAAATCTTTTCCAGGGCAAGGATTAAGAACGCCATTGAAGAACCTCGAAAATCTCCTCCTGCTAAGCGTCAGAAGGGTGAAACCAGTGGGACTGCGAAACCAAGATTAGAAAGTTGAGTAGTTATAGCTGAAAAGGAAGTGTCTGCTGAGTGGCTTCTGTCAAGAAAATCTCTTCTGCTAAAGGAAATAGAATCTCAAGGGTGGCTCAGTTGTTTTACCAACAATAAAAGACCCTATTATCCCCAGCTAGTGCATCAGTTCTGTCATCATTTGAGTATAACACTGGATGAATCTGAGGTAGTAAAAATGAAATCTATGGTAAAAGGAAAGGAAGTATCTTTTTAATATAAGGAATAGGATGAATGCTTAGAGCTACCTCATGAAGGAGTATATGCTGACTATCCTAGTAATATTCCACCTTCATCAAATTTGTTTTCATATAAATATGCTCTGAAAGAGCTAACTAGAAATGAAGAATCCAGAAGGATTGTTGCAAATGAATTCGAAGGAGAAGTGATATTGCTTTTTAAGTTCATACAGCATCAAATATGCCCAAGGAATGGAGATTTCTCTGTTGTGAAATATCAGGATGTCTTATTGATATTTTTGTTGAAACATGGAATAAAGGTGAATTTGTGCAGATATATTATGGTACATATTTCTGATTTTATTAATCCATCTAAGAAGGCAACCTGATTATACTATCCGAGAATGATTTCTAGCATGTTGAAAAAATTAGACTATGTAGAAGATAGAGATGAAATGATAACTTCTTGTAGTAGTTTTTGTCTTTATAAAGACATTTTTAAAAGGATTAAAATCTCCTGGAACCCATGGAACAGATGTTGGGTAGGATATAAAGAAAGTTTGTATGAGGAGTTCAATTTGGTTGACCATCCTTCTAGAACAGAGGATAAAGTTGATCCAGGTCTCAAACGAGGAGAAGTTGTTGTTTATTCTGATGAGGAAGCTGAGGCTGAAGTGCCTAGGAAATAAGGATCTCCTTTTGATGATAGGAGTGATCCTGATATTTCTAAAAGTCCCAAGAATATGAATTATGGACCTTCTAGCCCACCTATGGAATTGGCATCAAGAGAAACTATTCTAAGTGATGAAGAAGAGGAAGAAACTAAAGTTACTGGAGTTGAAGGTTATGTTGGAAAATAAGATGAGGAATATGATAATTATGGTTTTGGTGGTGGTGGTGGTGGTGATAATGGTGATAATGGAGGAAGTCTTGAGAATTTGAGTGACTCTCTAAAAGTGGGACAACAAGTGGTTGATAGATCCAGTGAGGAATCTGTTCATGGAGCGTTTAACAGAATTGATCTGGCTGATCAACAGGATAATGATCATAGGGATGATGGACATGAGGATAGATCACTCCATCCCAATGCTGAAAACCAAGAGCTCATTCAAGAATTGAATGATCTTATGGCTGTTGTCTAGGAGGAAGAAGATGTAGTTATAGTGCCTCAAATTGAAGAGGTACCTGGTGAAGCTTAAGAATCTAGAGCCCAGGCAGAACCTGAAGTTCAGTTGTTTCCTTTCCCCAGACAAAGTGTTATGGACCGAGACCAGGGTGAAGAAATTGATGATATTGTTGTTATTCTTAAGCCTCAGGGAAGAAGGGTAAGAATTGATATCGTTCAGCTAAGAGATTGGACATTTTCTAGAGAGTGGAATAGTAATCCAGGATATATTATTTTCGGTTTAGAATATGATTCAGATGAGGAGATGGTACCTCCTCCTCCTGTTCCACAATTCTATACTGACCTAGAGCCTACTGCACATGTTCTACTAGTTGCATCTCCAGCAGTAGACCCAGTTTCTCAGTCAGTACCCAGTGACTATGTCACTAAGGATGATTTGTAAAAGTTTAAAAATGAGCTATTTGAGTCTGTGATAGCTTCAATGGGATCCACAAGTGAAGTCACCTTAATAATTATCTCATATTCTGATGCAACAAAGATTGCAAGAATTGTGATTCAGGAGATTCAATCGAATCTTATTACTACAGCCAAAACTATTATTAGACACAACACTTTTCTAAGAGAGGAAGTAATAAAGATGATAAATGAGATGAATTCCTTAACCTCTGACTTCAAGACCTCTTTTAGTGGTGTTCTGGAAGTTATTAGGAACCTGTAAACTCATTTACTCAGTGTAGATTTGAAAAAGTTGAAAGAAGAGCTCAGAAAAATGCTGACTGGCCCATCTAGTTCTAGAAGTGGGAGAAGTTTTGTTGCTGATTTGGAGTCTCTCAAGGCTGTGATGAGAGAGGAGATTCAAAAACTCTATATTTTTTCAGATAAGAAAACCCTTGAAAAAGTACATTGGTATACCGATATTGTATAAAATATGGTCAGACAGTGCACCAATGAAGCCTCTGCATCTCATAAATAAATTCGGGAAAAAGTGGATAAGTATTTAACTAAGATATATACCAAGCATGACCTCATCAACAGCTTCAAATTTATGGTAGAAAATATTCAAATTCCCCTAGTAACAGAAGCATTCAAAAAGAAAGTTCTCCAATTTAAAGGGTTTACACCTTTATTGAGTAAATTTATGGAGAATAAGGATGACTTTGAGAAGGCAATACAATATGGAGGATAAATCATTAATGATTTCATCAACCTGCTCAAACATTATCTGCATGTTCAGGCTGAGGCTATTGTGGTTCCTCCAACTGCTTCAATTGGTACTGCCTCTCGGCCTCCTACTTCAATGACTATCTCTCAATCTCTTACTCATATTCGACCGATCATTACTGAGCAGTCTCCAAGTCGTGTCTTATCATAGAGAAGACCTACCCTTGCAGCTATTGTTCCTACAGGTGTTTCTCTGCCTAGTGTTATAATCAGATCACCTCCATCCTCTGCCACTCCCAAACCTTCTCCTTCTCCATTTGATCCTTAGGCAAAGCTCCTATGCATCCAAAGCCTTAGTGATGGATTTTTTCTTTTTGATAGGGATTTTCTCTTTTTTCTTGTCTTGTACACATATGCCTTTGAATGCAAATTCTTATGGTGTATTTCTTTTATATTATTTTTTTTCCTTACTGTTTTTGTTAATCCCAACAGGGGTAGAAAATAATTATGGAATATAAGGATGGAATATACTCTTCTTAATCCATTTAGTGAGTGGGAGATTTGTCTTAAATAAATTCTATCCATGACAAACTTCAGTTCTAATGGACAATTACATTCAACTATATTAAATCTATCTTTATTATACATATTTGAATGTATGCCATAATTTGTGATTATCAAAAAGGGGGAGATTGTTGGACCCTCCATGATATTGTAGTTTTTATAATCACAAATTATTTCAATATACAAATTCTACTCTTTCAAGCAATTTTAATATCTCTATGTGAATCGATTTTGTCATACAGCAACATATACTTTAATAAGTCAATTGTTTATAGTCATGAATAAATATGTTTACAAGTTTATTTTTACATATAATTTTATTAAAAATTCGTCTTGTAATGGTATATGCAAGATAGACTCTTCATAATATTTTTTGGATTCCCTAAGACCGAAGTTCGACTCACCGAAGTTTGACTCACCGAAGTTCGACAAACCGAAGTCAACACACTGAAACCTAAGGATGACTCACTAAAGTTCGACTGACTAAAGTTCGACAAACCGAAGTCGACACGCTGAAACTGAAGTATGACACACCGAAGTTCGACAGACCGAAGTTCGCACACCGAAGTATGACAGACCAAAGTTCGACAAACTGAAGTATGACAGACCGAAGTTCGATAGAGCGAAGTATGACAGAACTAAGTTGACACACTGAAGATGACACACTGAAGATGACTCACCAATTGATATAAATAACTATTTCCATTTTATTAATTAAATTTTTTTCCTAACGGTCATATGTAGAAAAATTAATGTTTCTAAAATTATTTAATGTTGTCTGTAGGAGTATTCGTAGACAAGTACGAGGTACATGCACGTGTGAAGATCATTATGCCTAGAGGATCATAGAGTATAAAAGGACCTCATATTTCACGTTAAAGATATGACAGAACCAGTACACACTGAGACACAAACTGTGCAAATATGAAAATAGAATAACTAAGCGCTTGAGATTACAAGAAGACTATAACAAGCTACCTTCTCCAAAAAAGGGATCTAGTATACATTGAGACATTAAATAACTGAACCTTTTCACTCCTTGATGTTGAATTACAGATACTACAATACTCTGTTCTGAAGACAACTTCTAGAAGAATACTCAAATACCATATTCTCAACATTCATTGATTCTAGAGAGTTACTTCACAACACATAGATAATTCTTAACTCTATTCTCTTCCTTAACTCTATTGTGTTTTATATTCTCTATTTGTGAAGTGTGTATATTTTTTTTATAACACACACTGTCTCTTGAGAATAACTGGAGGATATCAAACTATCCTCATACTCAATCATTTATTACATTTTGTTTCCCATGAATAACTATGGTAGAGGTCGAGTGTGACCTGGACAGCCGGGTGTGCTTTTGTAAACCCTGATCAAGGGTATGGATCAAAAGTTTATTTATATAAACAAATTGGTGGTAGGTGATCAACAAGTGGAGAGGATTAATTCTCTCCTTGAGATTGAACCTCTTGTTTACATTGTTGTACCAATCATTAATTACTCTGTTTTGTTTTATCCACTGCTAATATTTTTTAAAACATAAAACTGTTTCTGCTTACACTTTAATAGTTAGTTTTGGTTAGTGTGTGTATTTGTTTAAATTAGTAAACCTGTTTCAAAAGTTGAATTGGTGTTCTACACTAATTCATCTGAGGAGTAATCACCCTTTGAGAAACCTATTGACCAATTTAATATTTACATTTATACTACCTTAATTAACTGGTCCATTTTTAAATTATGGGGCTTTCTTAATCATAAAGTTTTGAACAAAAATTTTTCATTAGAACTCAATTCACCCCCATCTTGAGCATCCACTCTGACAAACATTTGGTATTATAGGATTATTTATTTTCAATATTTTCAAATTATTTTCAAGTGTGATTTTAGTTGTATCTTAATGATCTTAAAATTTATGTCATATCTAAATTTTTAGTTCTTTAAATTCTAAGTAACTATGGAAAATATAGTTGAGGGTGTTGCTACTAAAAGGCCACCTTTCTTTAATGGTAATAACTATGCTCAGTGGAAATTAAAAATGAAAATGTATCTAGAGAGCATGGGACCTGAAATCTGGGATACAATTGAACAGAAACATGTATTACCTGCTACTGCTAGGGACACATGGTATCAGTTGACTAAAGATACATATAATAATAACTGTAAAGAAATGAATGCCTTGTACTATTCTCTAGGTGATGAAGAATTAAATAGAATATCTTCTTGTAAAACTGCATATGAAATTTTGGATACTTTAGCTTTTTCTCATGAGGGAACAACTAATGTTAAAGAAATGAGACTAAATATATACTCTATTAAATATGATAATTTTAAAATGAAGCCTGATGAACCTATCTCTGAAATGTATCTTAGGTTCAACGAAATAGTGAACACTATGAGTCTACTTGTAAAACCAGTGGACAGCAAGGACCAAACCATGAGACTGCTTCGATGCCTACCTGACAGATGGAGGGGAACTTATGTTTCCATCTGAGAATCTTGTGACATAAGCAAGCTTCTAGTCAAGGAACTAATAGGGAAGCTTATGATGTATGAGGAAGAACTTAAGGAGAATAAATAAGTATATGAGGAACCAAGGAAGAAATCAGTAGCATTCAAGACTACTACCTCAAAGAGAAAAAACAAATAAAAAGTTCAATTTCCTGTAGATAGCTCCACTAGTGAAGAGTTAGATTCAGATAGTGATGAGGAGATGGCTCATCTTGCAAGGAGATTCAAAAAGTTATATAGAAAGAAGTGATTCTTCAGGAAGTCAAACTACAAGGGAAAGTATGATAGCAAAGGAAAATGGAAGAAAGACAGAAAATGGAATGACAACTCAAATGAAATAATCTACAATGAGTGCAAAAGAAAAGGTCATGTCAAGGCAGACTTTCCTAAGATGATATTTCAGAAGAAATATAAAGATAAGGGAAAGGGTTATAAAAAGGCTATGAAAGCTACCTAGAGTGCTTCAGAAGACAGAACCAGTGGATCTGATGATTTTGATAGTGAACAGAACAATCATGACAAATTATGTTTCATGACAGAAACATCTGAGGTAACACTTCACTCTCTTATACAAAATGCCTATTATTATGGGAATAAGAGTGAGTCACATAATGATGAAGATATGACTAAGGATGAACTATTTTAATATTTTGAAATGCTTGAGGATACCTTTAATGAGCTCAAGGAAAAATATAAATCACTAAAGAGACAGTATTATTTAAATGAAAATTATAATTCAAGTATGGATATTGAAAAAGAAAAATTCTCCCAGTTGTTAAAGGAAAACACTGAACTTAAGTTATCTAATGATCAATTAAGAAGAGATATTGAGGATTTTACTGAAGGTAGAGATACCCTGGCTTCGTTTCTAGGACAATAGATTGCCCTAAATTATACAACTGGACTAAGATATCAACTAGGACAGAGAAGGATCATTAAAACTAAATTTATTCCAAAATCTGGACAATTCACATCTAGTTCAAGTTCTAGACCATTTCTTGAAAAAAAAATCTCTAAAAGACCGAACAAAGTGTTTATGTCTCAAAATATATCTGCTTATTATAGGAAATCTGTGATAAAATTATGGGTTCCAAAATTTTTACTTGCTAACCTCTCAGGACCCAAAAAAATCTGGGTACCAAAGTTACCCCATGTCTAATCTATTTTACAGGGATGTTACCTAAAGAGTTCCTGTAAGAATCTGTGGTACTTGGATAGTGGATGTTCAATACAAATGATAGGATACTACTCATATTTCAGGATCCTAATCAAAGTTGATGGTGGTCACGTAATGTTTGGTGATAATGTTAAAGGGAAAATCATCAGTCTAGGCCAGATTGGTAAACCGAATACAGTATTAATTGCCAAAGTACTTTTTGTTGATGGATTAAAGTTCAATTTACTTAGCATCTCTCAGTTGTGTGATGATGGTTTCAATGTTAAATTTGAAAATGATGCATGTCATGTTTTTAATTCCAAAAATGATTTAATATTTACTACTCTCAGAAATGATAATTTGTATGTTGTTGACTTAAATTCTTTAGCTAAGCAAAATGTTTCTTTCTTAAATTCTTTTCATAAGGAATCCTTGTTTTGGAATAGAAGATTAGAACATTTCAATGTGCACTCTCTTAGGAAACTGACTAGGAAAGGTTTAGTTAGAGACTTACCTAGACTGGAATTCACACTTGACAAAGTGTGTAATCCTTGTCAAAAAGGAAAGCAACACAAATTTTCATTCAAACCAAAGAAATAAGTTTATATTTCTCAACCGCTTGAGTTAGTTCATATGGATTTTTTTGGACCATCAAGAGTTTCAAGTATAAATGGGAAGCACTATGTCTATGTTCTTGTAGATGACTTTTCTAGGTACACTTGGGTATACTTTCTAGCCCAAAAAAGTGATTCTTTTTCTTATTTTATCAAATACTCTATGTATGTGGAAAACCATAGTGGAATTAGAATTAAGACCTTGAGAAGTGATCATGGTCGTGAGTTTAAAAATCATGAGTTTGAATATTATTGCTCAAATAATGGCTATAGTCATAATTTCTCTGATCCTAGAACACCTCAACAAAATGGAGTCGTGGAAAGAATAAATAGGACCCTTCAAAAAATTTCTAGGACTATGCTTAGTGAGTATAATCTACCTATTTATTTTTGGGTTGAAGCTGTAAATACATATTTTTATACCATTAATAGAGTATTTATTAGACCTGTTTATAAGAAGACCCCTTATGATCTTTGCAACAATAGGAAACCTAAGGTTAACTACTTTGGATTTTTTGGTTGCAAGGCCTTTATCCTTAATACTAAGGACAATATTGACAAATTTTCCTCCAAGAGTGATGAAGGAATTTTTCTAGGTTACTCAATCACAAGTAATTCCTATAGCATATTCAATAAGAAAACAAAGTTTGTGGAAGAGACAGTTCATGTCAAATTTGATGAGACTGATCCACATAAACCCAAAACCTCTCTTGAGTATCATGAGGAAGATATGTCAATTCTGAACCTTAATGATAATGATAGTGAATCCCCTATAAAAGTAACCAGTTTTGGGAATCTTCCAGAATCTGCACCTATTGATTCTGAACCAATAGACAACCATGATGAGTCTAGTTAAACTCTTTCTAGAGGTATTAGAACTCTCAAGAATCATCCTTTAGATGTTGTAGTAGGTGATTTAAATCTAAGAACACAAACAAGAGTTTCTCTTAGAAACCAGGTTGAACATTAATCTTTTATTTCACAGCTTGAACCTAAAAATATCAATGATGCAATCAATGATGAATTTTGGGTGATGGATATGCAAGAAGAATTAAATCAATTTGAAAGAAACAAATTTTGGGAATTAGCTGAAAGACCTAAGTACACCTTGACCATAGGAACTGAATTGGTTTTCAGGAACAAAGTTAATGAGTCTAGAAATATAGTTATAAATAAAGATAGGTTAGTTACATAAGGTTACAGAAAAGAGAATGGAATAGGCTATAAGGAGACCTTTGCACCTGTAGCTAGTTTAGAGGCCATTAGGATACTACTTGATTATGCATCTCATCTGAATTTCAAACTTTATCAAATGGATTTCAAATGTTCTTTTCTAAATGGGTATATAGTTGAGGATTTTTTTGTTTAACAACCTCCTAGTTTTACAAATCTCCATTTTTCAAACCATGTTTTTAAAATTTCTAAAGCTTTATATGGTATAAATCAAGATCCAATAGCTTGGTATGATAGACTTAGTTCCTTTCTTATATCAAAAGGTGTTACTAAAGGAATAACAAATCCTACTTTGTTTATTAAAAGGATTTCCAAAGATGTTTTGATAGTACAAATCTATGTATATGATATAATTTTTGGATCTTCTGAAAATTATTTATGTACTGATTTTTCAACAATGATGCAAAATGAATTTGAAATGAGTTTAATGGGAGAACATAAATTTTTCCTTGGATTTCAGATTTTTCAAAATAAATATGGTATTGTTCTAAATAAAATTAAATATCTAAATATATTTTAAAATTTTTTGGTTTGGATAGAAGTAAAGTTAGTGACACACCTATGAGTACCACTTGTAAATTGGATGCTGATGAAGTTGGTGAATCAGTGGATCATACCAACTACAGAGGCATGATAGGGAGTCTGCTCTATCTTTGTGCTAGTAGACCTGATATTATGTTCAGTGTATGCATGTGTGCTCTCTTTCAAGCTAATCTGAAATAATCTCACTTAAATGTGCTTAAAAATATTTTCAAATATCTCAAATATACTCCCAAATTAGGACTATTTTATCCAAGAGGACAACCATTTGATTTAATAAGTTATTTAGATGCTGACTTTTCTGGTTGTAAACTAGATAGAAAAATCACCTCTGGGACATGTCACATTCTAGGAAAGTCACTAGTATCATGGTGTAGTAAAAAAAAAAAATTTGTTGCATTATCTACTGCCTTAGCAGAATACATTGTTGCCGGTAGTTGTTATACACAAATTTTGTGGATAAAACACTCTTTACTAGACTATAGATATCAATTCAAACATGTCTCCATTAACTGTGACTACACAAGTGCTATTAACATTTCTAGAAATCCAATATCTCTTTATAGAACAAAGCATATTGATGTAAGACATCACTTTTTGAGAGATCATTATCAAAAAGGTGATATAACTCTTGAGTTTATTGGAACTGAACATCAGCTTGCACATATATTTACTAAACCCTTAAATTCTGAGAGAATGAATTACATCAGACATGAATTAGGAATGATAAATCAGTAGGAGATCTTTGTAAAACCGATATTTGTAAAACTGATCTTCGTAAAACCGATCTTTGTAAAACCGATCTTTGTAAAACCGATCTTTGTAAAACCAATCTTTGTAAAACCGATCTTTGTAAAATTGATCTTTATGAAATAGAACTTTGTAAAACCGATCTTTTTAAAATCGATCTTTGTAAAACCGATCTTTATGAAACTAATCTTTATGATACCGATCTTTATGAAACCGATCTTTATAAAATCAATTTTTTTGAAACTGATTTTTGTGAAACCGATCTTCTTAAAACCGATTCTTTGACACCGATATATTTAAGGACTGTTTTGTAAATTCCGTCTATTTTAAGTAAAATTACGTTGTTTTATATCTTTCAACGTTCCACGTTTAAATTTTATGTTTTATGATTTATAATCCCTAAATGATATATTAAGTCCAATCCATCCTGACCTTTCACCTTCTCCATAGCCGTAAAGCCATCTACATTTAATCACTCTCTCTCTCTCGACTCTCGACCTCTCAACACAGTTAGAATCCAAATCTTCTCCAAGGAAAGGACTAAGCACACCATGGAAGAACCTCAAAAATCTCCTCTTGCTAAGCATAAAAATGATGAAACCAGTGGGACTACGAAACCAATCTTAGAAAGTTGAGTAGTTACAGCTGAAAAGGAAGTGTCCGCTGAGTGGATTCTATCAAGAAAATCTTTTCTGCTAAAGGTATTGTAATCTCAAGGGTGGATCAGTTGGTTTACCAACAATGAAAGACCCTATTATCCCTAGCTATTTCATGAGTTCTATCAGCATTTGATTATAATACTGGATGAAGCCGAGGCAGCAAAAATGAAATATGTGGTAAAAGGAAATGAAGTAGCTTTTTCATCTAAGGAATGGGTTGAATGCTTAGAGGTACATCATGAAGCTTTCTATACTGACAATCCTGATAATATTCCACCTTCATAAAAAAAATTCATATGAATATGATTTGAAAGAGCTGACTAGAAATGTAGAATCCAGAAGGACTGTTGCAAAAGAATTCTAAGGAGAAGTGAGATTGCTTTTTAAGTTCATACAGCATCAAATCTTCCCAAGGAAGGGAGATTTCTCTGTTGTGAAATATCAGGATGTCTTCTTGATAATTTTGTTGAAACATTGAATAAAGGTGAATCTTTGCAGATATCTTATGGTACATATTTTTGATTTGATTAAGTCATCTAAGAATACAACATGCTTATACTATCTGAGAATGATTTCTACCATGTTGAAAAAATTAGACTATATAGAATATGGAGATGAAATGATAACTTCCAGTGGTGGTTTTTGTCTTCATAAAGACATTTGTAAAAGGATGAAAATCTTCTAGAACACATGGAAGAGATGTTGGGTAGGAGATGAAGAAATTATGTATGAGGAGTTCAATCCGGTTGACCATCCTTCTAGACCAAAGGACCAAGGTGATCCAGGTCTCAAACTAGGATAAGTTCCTATTTATTCTGATGAGGAAGCTGAGGTTGAAGTGACTAAGGAAGAAGGATATCCTTTTGATGATAGGAGTGATCCTGATATTGCTGAAAGTCCCAAGAATATGACTTATGGACCTGCTAGTCCACCTATGGAATTGCCTTCAAGAGAAACTGTTCTAGGTGATGAAGAAGAGGAAGAAACCGAATTTACTTGAGTTGAAGGTTATGTTAGCAAATCAGATGAGAAATCTGATGATGATGATGATTATTATTATATATATTATTATTATTATTATTATTATTATTATGGTAGTGGTGATAATGGTGATAATAGAGGAAGTGTTGATCATGTGAGTGTCTCTCTAAAAGTGGGACAACAAGTGGTTGACAGATCCAGTGAGGAATCTGTTCATGGAGCTGGTGATGGAAATAAGCCTACTGATCAACAGGCCAATGATCATTGAGAAGCTGGACATGAGGGAAGATCACTCCATCCCAATGCTGAAAACCAAGAGCTCATTCAGGAATTGAATAATCTTATGGATGCTTCCCAGGAGGAAGAAGATGTAGTTCCAGTGCCTCAAATTGAAGAGGTACTTGGTGAAGCTGACGAAGATGGAGCTCAGGCAGAATATAAAGTTTGGTTGGTTCCTATTCTCATTCAAGGTGTTATGGCCTGAGACCAGGATGAAGAAATTGATGATATTGTTGTTATTCCTGATCCTCAGGGAAGAAGGGTATAAATTGATACCGTTGAAACAAGAGATTGGACCTATGATAGAGAGTGGAATAGTAATCCAGGATATATTCTTTTCGATTTAGAATATGATTTAGATGAGGATATGGTACCTCCTCCTCCTGTTCCACAATTCCATGCTATCCCAGAGCCTGTTGCACCTATTCCACCAGTTGCATCTCCAGTAGTAGACCCAGTTTCTCAGTCAGTACCTAGTGACTATGTCACTAAGGCTGGTTTGTAAAAGTTTAAAAATGATCTTTGTGAGTCTGTGATAGCCTCAATGGGATCCAGAAATGAAGCCACCTCAATAAGTATCTCGGATTCTAATGCAACAAAGATTTAAATAATTATGATTCAAAAGATTCAACTGAATCTTATTACTACAGCCGAAACTATTATTAGATTCAACACTTTCTTGAGAGATGAAGTAAGAAAGATTAGAAATGAGCTTAATTCATTAACCTCTGACTTCAAGACCTCCTTTAGTGGTGTTATGGAAGTTCTTAGGAACTTGGTAACTCATCTAATTAGGGTAGATTTGAAAAGGTTGAAAGAAGAGCTTGGAAAAATGATGACTGGCCCATCTAGTTCCAGGAGTGGGAGAAGTGATGTTGCTGATTTGGAGTCTTGCAAGCCTGTGATGAGAGAGGAGATTCAAAAACTCTATATTGTTTCAGATAAGGAAACCCTTGAAAAGGTACATCAGAATACCGATCTTGTATACAATATGGTCAGACAGTGCACCAACGAAGCCTCTGCAGCTCAAAAATAAATTCGGGAAAAAGTGGATAAGTATTTCACTAAGATATATACCAAGCATGACCGCATCAATAGTTTCAAATTTCTGGTAAAAAATCTTCAAATTCTCTTAGTCATAGAAGCATTCAAAAAGAAAGTTCTCTAATTAAAATATTTTACACCTTTACTGAGTAAATTTATAGAGAATAAGGATGACTTTGAGAAGGAAATGCAATATGGAGGAGAAATCATTATTTATTTAATCAACCTGCTCAATCCTTATATGCATGTCCAGGCTGAGGCTATTGTGGTTCCTCTAGCTGCTTCAATTGGTACTGCCTATCATCCTCCTGCTCCAATGACTGTCTCTCAAGCTCTTACTTAGATTCGACCGATCATTACTGAGCAGTCTCCAAGTCGTGTCTTGTTAGAGAGAAGGTCTACCCTTGCAGCTACTGTTCCTACAGGTGTTGTTATTCCTGGTGTTGTAATCAGATCACCTCCATCCTCTGCCACTCCCAAACCTTCTCCTTATCCATTATATCCTTCAGACAAAGGCAAAGCTCCTCTGCATCCAAATCCTTAGTGATGGATTGTTTTTTTTATAGGGATTTTTTCTTTTTGCTTGTCTTGTACTCTTATGCCTTTGAATGAAAATTCGTATGGTGTCTTTCTTTTATCTTATTTTTTTTTCTTACTACTTTTTGTTAATTCAAAAAGGGGGAGAAAATAAGGATGGCATATAATGATGGAATATACTCTCCTTAATCCATTTAGTGACGGGGATACTTGTCTTAAATAAATTCTGGTCATGCCAAACTTTAGCTCTAATGGACAATTACATTCAGTTATGTTAAAGCTATCTTTATTCTATATATTTTCATGTATGCCATAATTTGTGATTATCAAAAAGGGGGAGATTGTTGGAACCTCCATGATATTGTAGTTTTCATAATCACAAATTATTTCAATATACAAATTATACTCTTTCAAGCAATTTTAATATCTCTATGTGAATCAATTTTGTCATACAGCCACATATACTTTAATAAGTCAATTTCTTATAGTCATGAATAAATATGTTTACTAGTGTATTTTTACATATAATTTGATTAAAAATTATTCTTGTAATGTTATATTGAAGACAAAATATTCATAATATTTTTTGGATTCCCTAAGACTGAAGTTCGACTCACCGAAGTTCGACTCACTGAAGTTTGACAAACCGAAGTCGACACACCGAAACCTAAGGATGACTCACCGAAGTTCGACTCACCGAAGTTCGACAAACCAAAGTTGATACAATAAAACCGAAGTATGACACACCAAATTTCAATAGACCAAAGTTGACACACCGAAGTATGACAGACCGAAGTTCGACAGACCGAAGTATGACAGACTGAAGTTCGGAAGACCGAAGTATGATAGACCGAAGTCAACACACAGAAGAAAACACACCGAAGATGACTCACTGATTGATATAAATAATTGTTTCCATTTTATTAATTCAAATTTATTTCTAAAGGTCATATGTAGACAAATTAATGTTTCTGACATTATTTAATGTTGTCTATAGGAGTATTCGTAGACAAGTACGAGGTATATGCACGTGCGAAGATCTTTATGCCTAGAAGATTATAGAGTATGAAAGGACCTCATATTTCACGTTAAAGATATGACAGTAGCAGTACATGCTGGGACACAAACTGTGCGAATACGAAAAGAGAATAACTAAGCACTTGAGATTACAAGAAGACGGTAACAAGCTACCTTCTCCAGAAAGGGCTTCAGCATACATTGAGACATTAAATAGCTGAACCTTTTCACTTCTTGAAGCTGGATTACAGAAACTGTGATACTTTGTTCTGAAGACAACTTCGAGCAGAATACTCAAATACCATATTCTCAACATTCATTGAGTCTAGAGCTTTACGTCACAACACACAGATAATTCTTAACTCTATTTTATTCCTTAACTATGTTGTGTTTTATATTCTCTATTTGAGTAGTGTGTATATTTGTTTGTATAACACACACTGTCTCCTGAGCATAACTGGAGGATATCAAACTATCCTCATACTCAATCACTTATTACATTTTGTTTCCCATGAATAACTGTGGTAGAGGTCAAGTGTGACCTAGACAGCCGGGTGTGCTGTTGTAAACCCCGATCCAGGGTGTGGATAAAAAGTTTATTTATATAAACAGCTTGGTGGAAGGTGATAACCAAGTGGAGATGATTAAGTCTCTGCTTGAGACTGAACCTCTTGTTTATATTGTTGTACCAATCTTCAATTACTCTGATTTTTTTTATCCGCTACTTATATTTTCTAAAACATAAAATTGTTTCTGCTTACACTTTGATAGTTAGTTTCGGTTAGTGTGTGTATTTGTTTAAATCAGTAAACCTGTTTCAAAAGTTGAATTGGTGTTATACACTGATTCATCTGAGGGTTAATCACCCTTTGAGAAACTTTTTGACCAATTGAATATTTAAATTTCTACTGCCTTAATTAAATGGGTCGTTTTTAAATTAGGGTGATTTCTTAATCATAAAGTTTTGAATAGAAATTTTTTATTGGAACTCAATTCACCCCCCCTCTTGAGTATCCACTCTTACCAACACTATTTAATGTCTATGTTTTCAAAATGGTGTTAAAGAGTTATTTATATTGACATTAATGTTTTGAAAATATAATTCCTTTTATTATTTTCAACGTGTTATGGGGTACTTTGATTCAAAAATATTCTTTTTAAATGTTTTAATTGTGTTTTTAAAATAGATTGATTATTTCAATAACTTGGAATGTTTTTTACATATATTCCATGAATGGAATTTCTGAATTTTATGTCACTATTATGTATTGATGTTTACTTTACAAGTTTAAAATTTTATTTTATCATATTTTTTCATTTATGAGTGTGTGACTTGTAAAGATAGAATGTGATTTCAAAGTGAAAATATTATTTTTCATTTATTCATGTTTTATGTGTTATGATTATGTTATGGTTTCTGGGAATTGTTTAAGTATATGGGTCGTTCCATGATAAACTGAGGTTGGGTGAGCATGTGATAGCTCTCCAATTTATAGAGTAATGATATGGAGTTAAATGATAAGTTTTCTCCTAAGAGATTTAGGGAATATATGGTGATGGGTATTTTAAACATATCCATGAAGGTTACCCCCTATGTAGCTGTGAAAGCTACAATGTAAGTAAGATGTGGATACCACAAGTTACCTTTATGTTTTATGATTTCTATGATGTTTTATAGGAATATTATGATTTCATGGGGAAAGAAAAGAGTTTATGTTATATGGGTGAAAATATGATTTTGTGAAAATGTTTTCATGATTTTAAAATATTCATAGACTAACGGTTTTATTACTTATTTTATATCCCTTACTGATATTTTTGTGCTCATACCATGTTTTTGAAATTTTTTCACATGATTTAAGGGTGAATAGAGCCATGGATGTGATCAGAGAAAAGTTGTGATTATTAAACATGAAAAGAAACCATGTTTCATTTTAAAAGTTTCTATTTTATAGAATAAATGGAAACTATTATAAGTGTCCTCTTTGTATTTCTATGGTTTTGTTATGCAATAGTATTTTACTAAATTTCTAAACTCTAAAACTGAAAAGATCCTCAATGTGAAAGAAATTTAAATTATTGAATTAACTCAAGATTGTGTGATGTTTAAGGATAGTGTCGTATAGTTGGTATCATAGGTCGGTTTAGGTAAATTTAGGGATTTAGAGTTTTGGTTAAACATATGGTAACATTCTATGTCTATTCTTTTGGTTAAATCCTTGTTCTATAACTTTTTTAAATCAAGGAATGTCAGTTAAAAATGGAAGGATGGGGATTTCAAACAACATTCCTATCTCTTCTTGATGCCTTTCTTGCAATAATTATTACAAAGTCATGTCCAGATGATTCTAAAACTTTTTCTAACATACAACTCACTTTTAAGAAGTTGTTTGAGATATCAAACACCTCCACTATTCCTCTATACCATCATAGATCATGGGTCGTTTTTAATAAAATGTTATTTTCATAATATTATCATATTTTCAAAAAACATAAATATTATCAAGGAATTTTTAGATGTTTGAAGTTCCAAGGATAGAATGACAACTGAGAAGGGGGGGTTGAATCAGTTGTTTAACTTTTATAAGTTTCAAGACCTTAACAAACTTAACCCTTGCAACCTGTTAAGATTAATTTTCTTGTCAACCTTTAGCAAGATACTCAAGAACACAAGAAAGGAAAACCAAGAAAGGCACACAAGATTTACAAGGTTCGGTCTCAATAAGAGAACCTACATCCTTGCCATAGCCACTCCCGTGGGTCTATGGAAATCCACTATAATGATGAAGTGAATAAAACTTGTGCCAACTCCCGTTGGACACTTTCTATCTCCTGTTAGGAAAGATTATACTGAATCCCATCAGTTTACAATGTTTCCTTAATGAACAAATGAGACAAACACAAGAATAAGAACTTTGATAAGCTGCTCCATAAATGCTCACTCCGAATGATCACTCCAAATCTTCAATCCGATTTCTTGAATCTAATTTTCTGAAACTGATCTTCTCATCAAGATAATGATGGTTCTGCACAAATGATCAATATGAATTCTCCATCCAGTTTCCTTGAATCCGATATTCTGAAATTAGTCTTCTCGGAAAGATAATGATGGTTCCTGCACAAATTCTCACTCTGAATATTCAATCCGGATTCTCTTCTTCTCAAACACTCAAGGAAACTTCTTCAAGATGGAAGGAAATTTTCACAAAGAATTATCCAGTGCTCCGCCTTTTCCGCGTGTGTAAAAAGTTGAAAATGAGCGAATGATTTGAGCACATATTTATAGGAAACTTAGAAAACAAAGGCGGGAATCTTGAAAAAATTTCTCGCTTCTTCAAATTTCAAAAACTCCACAAATCTCTCGCATTTAATCTTCAATCTTTGACTTCTTCAAATCTCCTTAAATTTCTCTGAGATTTATGCAAAGTTGAAATTATGGTTTTCTTGAACTCTTCATATCTTTCTCGGTATGATAAAACTGGATCATGGTTCTAATTTTCTTAGAAACATGCTCAGAATTTTCATTACAAATTTCTCAGCATGTTGATCAGGATTGTCATTACGAATTTCTCAGCATGTTGATCAGGATTGTCATTCCGAATTTCTAGCTGAGGATTGTCATTCGGAATTTCTGGCTCAGGATTGTCATTCCGAATTTCTGGCTCAGGATTGTCATTCGGAATTTCTGGCTCAGGATTTTCATTCCAATTTTCTGGCTCAGGATTGTCATTCCAAATTTCTAGCTCAAGATTTTCATTCTGAATTTCTGGCTCAGTATTGTCATTTAGAATTTCTGGCTCAGGATTGTCATTCTGAATTTCTGGCTCAGGGTTTTCATTCCGAATTTCTGGCTAAGGATTGTCATTCCGAATTTCTGGATCAGGATTGTCATTCTGAATTTCTGTCTCAGGATTGTCATTCTGAATTTCTGGCTTATGATTGTCATTCCGAATTTTTGGCTGAGGATTTTTATTCCGAATTTCTGGCTCAGGATTGTAATTCCGAATTTCTGACTCAGGATTGTCATTCCAAATTTATGGCTTATGATTTTCATTCTGAATTTCTGGCTAAGGATTGTCATTCTGAATTTTTGTCTTAGGATTGTCATTCCGAATTTCTGGATCAGGATTGTCATTCCTAATTTCTGGCTCAGGATTGTTATTCCAAATTTTTGGCTCAGGATTGTCATTCCGAATTTCTGGCTCAGGATTGTCATTCCAAATTTCTGGCTCAGGATTTTCATTCTGAATTTCTGGCTCAGGATTGTCATTCTGAATTTATGGCTCAGGCTTGTCATTCTGAATTTCTGTCTAAGGATTTTCATTCCGAATTTCAAGCTCAGGATTGTCATTTCGAATTTATGGCTCAGGAAGTAGACTCTGAATTTCTGGTTCATTAAGTAGACTCTGAATTTCTGGATCTGAACTTTCTCAGAATTTTTCATAGAGAAAAACACCAATATTCTTCACCATTTCTTCAACCATCTTTTATCATGAAATTTCCATGATTTGAGAGAACATTAAGATCAGAAAATCATCGTCTGATTTAGTTTAGAAAGTTTGAGACACTTTCTTAACTTCTGACTTCTTATTCTTCAACATAACACTACGGGAAAAATGAGCAATTGCGACGGGTTATTTGCGACGGGAATAAATCCCGTCGCAAATAGTCATGTTAAAAACTTATTTGCGACGGGGGTATTTCCCCGTCGCAAATAAGGAGGCTTTTGCGACGAGATTGCTTTCCCCGTCGCAAATAGTTTTCCCGCGATGCGCGCCAAATCGCGGGAAACTTATTTGCGAAGGGGGAATATTCCCGACGCAAATAACCGGCGGCGGTAAAAGGTATTTGCGACGGGTCCCGTCACAAATAACTATTTACCGGTTGACCGTAATAAATGTTGGCTAAGGTATTTGCGACGGGTACCGTCGCAAATAATACTATTTGCGACGGGATTCCCGTCGCAAATAATCTAACCTATAAATACCCCCATCCGTTTTTTTCATTTCATTCTCATTCCTTATCTTCTCCTTCTCTCAAAATTATATTTCTAGAGTTGAGTTTTTCTCAAGTTTAATTTTTTTCTCCGGAGCTGATATTAAAGTTTTGAAGAACGATCAGAACAGATCAATTTTCAAGGTATTTATCTTCATTTTAATTTTTTATTTATTTTGAATTTTTTATTAGTTTCAATTATTATTAATTAGTTATAATTTAATTATGTTTACATTGTTTTATTACTTAATAAATTTAAATTATTAGTATTGTTTATAGTTAATGGTAATTAGGAATAATTAGTAATAATTTTTAATAATTAAGAATAAATATTAATAATTAGTAATAAATACCAATAATTAGGAATAAAAACATTATTACATTATTAGTTTATTTTATTATTAATATTAAAATAATATAATTTTTTATATATATACAATTCTTTTTTGATCTGTGTGTTTGCTGTCTTCACATGTATTATTTGTATGTGGAGATAGAAAACGCACAGATCAAAGAAGAATTGTATATAAATTAGAAAATTATATTATTTTAATATTAATAATAAAATATATTAATAATGTTATTATTTGTAATTATTGGTAATTATTTCTAATTATTGATAATTATTCATTTAATTACTAATAATTAGGAACAATTATCAATAATTATCAATAATTAAGAATAATTAGTAATAATTAGTAATAATTACCAATAATTAGTATTAATTACCTATAATCAGTATTAATTTCCAATAATTAGTATTAATTACCAATAATTAGTAATAATTAGGAATAATTAACAATAATTAGTAATAATTAACAATAATTAACAATAATTAGTAATAATTACCTATAATTAGTATTAATTACCAATAATTAGTATTAATTACCAATAATTAGTAATAATTAGGAATAATTAACAATAATTAGTAATAATTTGTAATAATTAGGAATAATTAGTATTAATTAGGAATAATTAGTAATAATTACAAATAATTAGTATTAATTACCAATAATTAGTATTAATTACCAATAATTAGTATTAATTATCAATAATTAGTATTAATTACCAATAATTAGTATTAATTACCAATAATTAGTATTAATTACCAATAATTAGTATTAATTATTAATAATTACCAATAATTATCACTATTTAGTAATAATTAACAATAATTGCCAATAATTACCAATAATTATTAATAATTACCAATAATTATCAATAATTACTAATAATTATCAATAATTAATAATAATTAGCAATAATTAGTAATAATTAGTAATAATTACTAATAATTATCAATAATTAGTAATAATTAGAAATAATTAGAAATAATTAGAAATAATTAGTAATAATTAGAAATAATTAGTAATAATTAGTAATAATTAACAATAATTAGTAATAATTAACAATAATTAGTAATAATTAGGAATAATTAGGAATAATTAGAATTAATTAGGAATAATTAGGATTAATTAGGAATAATTAGTATTAATTAGGAATAATTAGTAAAAATTACCAATAATTAGTAATAATGATTATTAATTACCAATAATTAGTATTAATTACCAATAATTAGTATTAATTGCCAATAATTAGTATTAATTACCAATAATTAGTATTAATTACCAATAATTAGTATTAATTACCAATAATTAGTATTAATTACCAATGTTTAGTAATAATTACCAATGTTTAGTAATAATTAACAATAATTGCCAATAATTAACAATAATTAGTAATAATTACCAATAATTATCAATAATTACTAATAATTATCAATAATTAATAATAATTAGCAATAATTAATAATAATTAGAAATAATTACTAATAATTAGCAATAATTACTAATAATTAGCAATAATTACTAATAATTAGCAAAAATTAGTAATAATTAGAAATAATTAGTAATAATTAGAAATAATTAGTAATAATTAGAAATAATTATTAATAATTAGCAAAAATTAGTAATAATTAGCAATAATTAGTAATAATTAACAATAATTAGTAATAATTAGGAATAATTAGGAATAATTAGTACTAATTAGGAATAATTAGTAATAATTACCAATAATTAGTAATAATGATTATTAATTACCAATAATTAGTATTAATTACCAATAATTAGTATTAATTACCAATAATTAGTATTAATTACCAATAATTAGTATTAATTATCAATAATTAGTATTAATTACCAATAATTAGTATTAATTACCAATATTTAGTATTAATTACCAATATTTAGTAATAATTAACAATAATTGCCAATAATTAACAATAATTAGTAATAATTACCAATAATTATCAATAATTACTAATAATTATCAATAATTATTAATAATTATCAATAATTAATAATAATTAGCAATAATTAGTAATAATTAGCAATAATTACTAATAATTAGCAATAATTAGTAATAATTAGAAATAATTAGTAATAATTAGAAATAATTAGTAATAATTAGTAATAATTAACAATAATTAGTAATAATTAACAATAATTAGTAATAATTAGGAATAATTAGGAATAATTAGTATTAATTAGGAATAATTAGTAATAATTACCAATAATTATTAATAATGATTATTAATTACCAATAATTAGTATTAATTACCAATAATTAGTATTAATTACCAATAATTAGTATTAATAACCAATAATTAGTATTAATTACCAATAATCACCAATAATTACCAATAATCACCAATAATTACCAATAATCACCAATAATTACCAATAATCACCAATAATTACCAATAATCACCAATAATTACCAATAATGACCAATATTTTCCAGTATTTTCCAATAATTACCAATAATTACCAATATTTTCTAATAATTACCAATATTTTCCAATAATTACCAATATTTACCAATAATTATAAATAAATACCAAAAATTAAGAATAACTACCAATAATTTGGAATAATTACCAATAATTTGGAATAATTACCAATAATTTGGAATAATTACCAATAATTTGGAATAATTACCAATAATTTGGAATAATTACCAATAATTTGGAATAATTACCAATAATTTGAAATACTTACCTATAATTTGGAATAATTACCAATAATTTGAAATACTTACCAATAATTTGGAATAATTACTTTATTACATTATTTATATATTTTATTATTAATATTAAAATAATATAATTTTCTATATTATATACAATTCTCTTTTCTTCTGTGTTTTTTTTGTCTCCACATGTAATATTCGCATTCTTTTTCAAAATTATCAACCTACTCGGCAATGGAGAGGTGAAAGTGAATGCGAATATTACATGTGGAGACAGAATGTTAAACACACAGATGAAAGGAGAATTGTATATACTATAAAAAATTATGTTATTTTAATATTAATAATAAAATATACTAATAATGTAATAATGTTATTATTATATAATTAATATTTATGAAAAAATTATATTAGTGTTATTAAAATAATAAAAAATCAATATAATATTAAAATTATCAATATTTGTAACAGGTTTTTCTTTATTCTCAATATATTCAATCCTTGCTTGTGTTTTTTCTAACAAATTATTCAAAACCAGTAATGCTTTTATATTTTATAGAAAAATATGGAACAACGAGGTCGTCAACAGTCAATATTAGATGACCGCATATGGATAAATCAACGTAGAAATCCAAATGGTTCTGGTTTAAATCCAGTATATATAGAGGGTGTGGAGAGTTTTTTATCATTTGCGGCATCAAATCCAGAATTTGTTTCAGAAGGAAAGATAAAATGCCCTTGTAGAAAATGTGCATTGAGAACGTTTGACACGTTTGACAAAGTGGGGGAACATCTCTTGCGTTTTGGTTTTCAAGCAGATTATGTTTTTTGTTATCAACACGGTGAACGCAGTTCCAGAGCAGGTAATACCAACTTGATTCTGGATCCATCCCAGTTTCAAGATTTAGTACATGATGTTGCAGGTTCATCTGTTCAACATACAGAAACTCCGGCTGATATAGCTTCAAATCCTGAGTTGGGACCGTCTGAATTTTATGAGTTGTTGAAGTCTGTCGAGGATGCATTATATCCTGGATGCAAGATGAGCAAATTAGAAGCAGTTGCAAAATTTATGGCTATCAAATCAGATAACGGAATGTCAAACACCTGTTTTGACCAGATATTTTCTTTGCTGAAAACACTGTTACCCGAAGGAAATGTTTTACCTGCAAATTACTATGAAAGTAAGAGGTTGGTTCGAAATTTGGGACTTACTTGTCAGAAGATTCATGCATGTTCAAATGACTGCATTTTATATTCAGGGGAAAATGAGTCGTTGGATAGTTGTCCCACATGTGGGCAACTGAGATATAAAGAAGGACAACACGGGAAGTCTGGTTTGATTCCTGTAAAACAGTTGAGATATTTTCCGCTTACATCCAGACTTCAGCGTTTATTCATGTCTAAGAATACAGCGACAATGATGTCATGGCATAAAGAGAATAGTTCAACCGATAAAAGCTTGAATCATCCAGCCGATGGTGATTCATGGAAACATTTTGATAGAGTGCATCCATCATTTGCTTTAGAAGCTGGAAATGTTCGACTGGGCCTTTCCACTGATGGTTTCTGCCCGTTTGGATCTTATGGTAGTCAATATTCATGTTGGCCTGTTTTTTTAACTCCGTATAATTTACCTCCATGGATGTTGATGAAGGAGCCATATATCTTTTTGACTTTACTAATTCCAGGACATCCGAAGAAAAATATTGATGTTTATTTGAAGCCATTGATTGATGAATTAAATTTATTGTGGAGTACTGGTGTCAGTACATATGATGTTGCAACGAAACAGAATTTCATACTGAGAGCAGCATTGATGTGGACAATAAGTGACTTCCCGGCTTATGGGATGTTATCTGGCTGGAGTACAAATGGTCAGAAATAATGTCCTTACTGTATGGGAGAGAACAAAGCATTTATGCTCATTCATGGAAAGAAACCGTGTTATTTTGACTGTCATCGCAGATTTCTTCCTGCTGATCATCCTTTTCGCAGAAACAGATCTCATTTCAGAAAAGGAACAGCTGAAAGGGATGGACCTCCAAAAATGCTATCAGGTTCGGAGTTAAAATCGGTTGTATTTTCATTACCTCCCATCACTTTTGGTCCCACAATAAACCAACCGAAAATTTCTGGTTTTGGGAAAGAACACAATTGGATTAAACGTAGCATATTTTGGGATTTGCCATATTGGTCTGATTTGTTGGTCCGACACATGTTAGATGTCATGCATATTGAGAAGAACTGTTTTGATAATTTGTTTCATACAGTTTTGGATACGCCAGGAAAGAGCAAAGACAATGTAAATGCACGTTTAGATCTTGCCCAAATTTGCAGGCGTCCAGAATTGGAACTATTTGAGAATGTCAGAACAGAAAGGTTACTGAAACCAAAAGCAGCTTATACACTGTCTAAAGAAAACCGTTTATTATTTTGTCAGTGGATTGCAGATTTGAGACTTCCAGATGGCTGTGCTTCCAATTTGGGTAGATGTGTAAAGAATGGTCATATTACTGGATTAAAAAGTCATGATTGTCATGTTATAATGGAGAGACTTCTACCCATTGGATTAAGAGGTCTGTTGAATTCTGTGATTTGGGATTCCATAACAGACATGTCTCATTTTTTTCGGTAAATTTGTGCAGGTACGGCAGATTATGATGCTCTAGGAAAACTTGAAAAATATGTTGTTGTAATTATATGTAAACTTGAAAAAATATTTCCGCCGTCTTTCTTCGACTCAATGGAACATTTGATGTTACATTTTCCATATGAAGCCAAATGTGGAGGTCCGGTACAGTTTCGATGGATGCACCCATTTGAAAGATGCATGCAAAAATTGAAAAGAAAAGTACGCAACAAAGCATCTGTTGAAGGATCTATTGCAGAAGCTTATTTGCAAGAGGAAATATCTTTTTTCTGCTCCCATTATTTTGAATCTGAGTATCCTTCAAAACACAACCGAATGGGACGGAATGAGAGGAATATTGATGAAATCGACAATCAAATATCTGTTTTCAACCAGTCAGAGCTTGGTTTTGGTGGAGTTTCTGAACGCTGGCTTTCAGATGATGAACATCATAGAGCTCATACGTATGTTCTGCTCAACTGTGAAGAGATGACATCAGTTGTACTGTAAGTGTTTATATCACTTATTCTATCATTTATGTTACAGTAAATAACTTTGGTTTTTATAGGTTGTGTGATAATCATATCAAGAAACAAATTCCACAAATTACAGCAGTTGCTCTCGAAGAACGTCGACTGAAAAATTTCTCTCAGTGGTTTCAAAAACTGGTAACATAAATTCTTTATCTTTTAGCAACTCATTCAATGTATAGTTTACTATATTGATAATTATTTCACAAATCTTCAGGTGTCTCGACATGCTGATAAAATTGACAAACGGCTGTGTGTATTGAGTAACCCACATTCCAAACTTGTTAAAACTTATAATGCATATGTGGTGAATGGATTTCGATTCCACACACATGCATATGGGGAATCGAAAAAAACAATGAATAGTGGAGTTAGCTTGAGAGGATCTCATCATCGAGAAAATGAAGTTGACTTTTATGGCATACTTGATGAAATCATTGAACTCTGTTATCTTGGAAAACATTACATAACCATGTTCAAATGTCGGTGGTTGGATACAGAGAGAGGCGTGCGTGTTCATCCGACTCATGGAATCATCGATATTAAATGTACAATTGTTCTCGCAGTAAATGAACCATTCTTATTGGATCAACAGGAATATCAAGTTTATTATGCAAAGTACTGTGCAACATCAAGAGACTTGACTGATTGGTGGAGTGTAATAAAAATCAAAATTCGAGACAATCAGTTTAGTCAAAGTGAATGTGCTTTCACTGATGTGCAAAGAATTGATGTTTTTCAAGAGAGTACTCAAAATCAATCTTTTTTACAAAGAGACATGAGTATCGATTACGACACCCCACATTTAAGAGTCAGTGATGACGATGATGTTAATGATGTCACACATGAATTTGAAATGGTAAGAGATGAAGCAACTGCAACTCGAATGGATATCGATGATGTTGAGGAGGAATATGAAGATTAAATTGACATATATGAAGATGATGATGAAGATGAACACTTATAGAATTCCATGGTATTTATATACAATCATAATATGTATATATGTAAATATAATAGTAATTATCAATTATTTTCTAACATTAACATTTTCTGTTTCAGATGGACGAGGCCACATTTCGTGAGTTGGCGGAGGCTGACCTGCCTTTCGATGCGGATGAGTTGCTGGCAGATGACCCTCAGCCTGCAGGCGCTACAGGGAGTATGCGGAGGGGGCGCGGTCTTGCACGATTGATGATTCCTGACCCCGTCCCCGAGCGACGTCCACGTCTTGGGTTTGATCCGCGCACCCGGAGGTGTGATAACCCGTGTGATAACCTGTGGATTTGACTAAGATTTCATTAATCTATTCACATAATAAATGTTTATTATTTTTTCAGTTTTCCGCATATAGCAGTCGGACAGGGAAGCGCTATTTTGCGCAACTATTTCTCTCAGCCGTGGACCACATGGGAGCAGATTTCCATTGATGTGCAGCAGGCCATGTTCGGCCATTGGTTGGTACGTACGTAAATAAATAATTTTTATTTTGAAAATTATTTCATTTCTAACTTGATATTTTGATTTATTTGTAGGGTTTATGGTATCCGATCGAGGATACCATGCGTGACGCCATCCACGAGGCATGGGAGGTGGCCATGCGTGATCGTCTTCGTCAGTTTTTGCACAATTTAAGAAAATCTGCGATGATGAAAGAAGGAGTGTCAGATTTTGAGGAGTCATGTAGAGCACACCGACCAGAGTATATTTCATCCCATGTATGGGATGGATTATGTGCGCACTGGTTGAGTGGTGCCTTTCAGAGGAGATCATCGGTGGGGAGGCAGAATCGGGGGAGACAGGAGGTGACTCATCGAGCTGGGAGTCGTTCTTTCAGTACTCATAGACAGCATCTGGTACGTACATTATTTATAAAGATTTTATATAACTATAAATATTAACAGTTTATTTTTTATTCTTATAGGCTGTCGAGCACCCTGATATTACAGAGTACGATGTATATCGGAGGATGTACAGTGATCCTGCTACTGGGGAGCTCAGAGGTGATCGTCAGCATCACATCGTGGTCAGTATTATTTGTTTTCAAGTTTAAAAATTAACTGCATATAATATATTCACAATTTTATTTTTAAATTGCAACTATAGGAGTCATATGAGGCCGCAGCGGCACAGGCCCGGCCTGAGAGTCAGGCCGAGTCATCAGATCAGACCACTGCCTGTCAGTTTGATGAGGCGGCATGGATGCAGGCCACCCATTATGCCTTCGAGAAGGGCCGGGTAGTTGGTATCGGCTCTCGACTGACTCCCGGAGATTATTATGGCAGTGCTGCGATGTCGCCGTCCAGCTCGAGAGGAGCTCGTGCATCTTCTTCTACACAGTATGAGGATCAGTTGTGATCTCAGACTGCACAGATAGAGAGTCTCCGACAGGAGCAGGAGCAGATGCGTCAGCAGCATGAGGAGGAGCGTCGACGCCATCAGCAGCTGTACGAGGAGCAGACGAGTCGGTGGCAGCAGCAGCATCAGGAGCAGATGGAGTACATGCGCCGACTCACTCATGCTTTAGGGATGGAGTTTCCTCCACCACCATCTGCAGATCCCCCACCTCCCCCCTCCCCCCCTCCTTCAGATTAGAGTTTGTATTTCTGTTATAAAATTTGTGAAATCAAAATATTTTTTTTTTCTATTCGTAGTTTCTGTCTCATTATAAAATATTAATAATATTATATTTTTAAATAAAAATATTAATATGAATAAAAATATTATTTATATTTTATAATATTAAATTTTATATATATATTAAAATTATATATATATATTAAAATTTTATATATATATTAAAATTTTATAATATTATAATTTAATTATTTTTTTGTAATACTTGAATTATTTTAATATTTGAATGTAAAATAATTCTATTATTTTTATATTAATTAAAATAACTTATTAATATTTTTTTATTTATGAATTATAATTGTAATATTATTATATTAATTAAATTATTTATTAATATTCTATTATTTTTATTTTTGAATTATAATTCTACTATTATTATAGTAATTAAAATAATTTATTATTTTCATTTGTACATTATAATTCTATTATTATATTAATTAAAATAATTTATTAATAATTTATTTTTTTTATTTTTTTTATAGTAGTTGCGACGAGATACTATGCCCGTCGCAAATACTAGTATTATTAATAGTTTTTTAAATTTTTTTAAAAAGTATTTGCGACGGGTCCCGACTCCCGTCGCAAATACTAGTATTATTAATTTTTTTTATTTTTTTAAAAAAGAGTTTTTGCGACGGAACCGTCGCAAAAGCTATTTGCGACGGGTCCCGTCGCAAACGGTATTTGCGACGGGTCCCGTCGCAAAAACTGTTTTAAAAGTTTTTTTACAAAAATACGGAATACTATTTGCGACGGGGAGAATGCCCATCGCAAAAACAGTCTTTAGCGACGGGCTCGTCGCAAATAAGTGTAGTTGCGACGGCGTTTTCAGCAACGGGCTATTTGCGACGGGACCCCGTCGCAAATACCTGTTATTCTAGTAGTGTAATCTTCTTTAAGGAAATCTTCAGAAACCATAAACTTCAACTTTTCTATAACTCAAAACCATTATTCAACAAAAATATTAGTTGTCAACAAATACAAAACTTTTTTAAACAAAACACCACAAAATTTCTTCAATCTCCCCCTTTGGATTTATTGGTAACCCTTGGTAACAAGGTTTCACCTCTCAAAAAAAAATTTACATCTAAAGTTCTTGAATTTTACCAAAACATATCCTTTCTCAAAAAGAGTGTCCTCACACCACACTACTAGATAAAGTAATGTTTTTGAAGGATTTCCATCCCTCAGTGACAAGAAAAATTTGCGGCCATGTAAAGATAAACTTTACATTACTCAAACTCCCCCTCAACTTTGATCTTTTTCTTTCTCACTTTTCCTTTCTTCTCTCATTTTTCTTTCTCTCTAATTTTTATTTCTCTCTCTCCCATTATATGATAACCATAGCTTTAGATTCATAAAAGAAAACTTACTCTCCCCCTTTGTCAAAATAATCCAAAGCACGGTGGGGGATACTTCTTTATGAGTTTAAGGATGTCATGGGAGGAGGATGAACATGGAGTTGCAGCCTCAGTTCAACAAACCTCTCCTTTGACATTGCTTTTGTGAAAATATCAGCAATCTGACACTTTTTTGAAATATATTCTAGACAAACTTCTCCAGCAGCAACTTTCTCTTTTAAAAAATGATACTCTATATCAATATGCTTTGATCTTGAATGTTGAATAGTATTATTTGAAATATCAATATCACATTGATTATCACAGAGTATCTTCAAAGTTTTAGAAACTTTCACTTTCAAATCTTCCAGCTGAACCTTCATCCACATCATTTGAGAACAAGCCTGAGTAGCTGCAACATATTCGGATTCAGCTGTGCTTAAAGTTACTGAGCTTTGTTTCTTACTGTGCCAACTCACACAACATTCCCCTAAGAAAAATGTTCCTCCTGATGTTAATTTTCTATCATTACAATCACCAACCCAATCAGCATCAGTATAACCATGAAACTTCATCTCATTGTTTCTCTTATATAACAACCCATGTGAAGTTGTTCCTTTAACATATCTCATAATTCTCTTAACTGCCCACATATGTGATTATTTTGGATTACTTTGATATCGGGAACACACTACTACAAAATAAGGTTATAGCCACAGTTTGGAACCATGGATATAGGCCCAAAAACCGTGGCTATAGGTTATAGCCACGGTTTCATAAACCATGACTAGTATTGGCGTGGCTATAGTGAAAAACCTATATCCATGGTTTGAAAACGTGGTTATAGCCCTATAGCCATGGTTTGAACCATAACTATATACCTATATCCACGGTTTGAACCGTGGAAACACCCTATAGCCATGGTTTTAAAACCGTGGTAGAATACTAAGTCAGGCAATATATATATCCACGGTTGTAAACCGTGGCTATAGGACTTTTTCCACAACTTTAAACCTTGGATATATGTCCCCCTATTCCATAAAAAAACATCCCCCCCTTCCCCCTTCACCAGCACACCCCCTGCCCCTGCACTTCCCCCCTGCCCACTCCACTTCTCCCCCAGCCCACTGCACACCCCCTTCCTAGTGCACTTCCCCCCCAGCCCACTGCACACCCCCCTACCCCCCCTACACACACCCCCTGACCACTGCACTTACCCCCCCCCCCAGCCCACTACACCCCCCTGCACACACACCCTGCCCACTACACTCCCCCCCAGCCCACTGCACTTCCCCCCTGCCCCCCCAGCACACTCCCTACCCTTTTTCCCCCTCCCCCTTCCCAAGCACACCACCTACCCACTGCACTACCCCCCCCCCCCCCCCCCAGCCCACTACACCCCCATGCCCTCCCCCCTGCCCCCTCCCCCTACCCCTAGCAAACCACCCCTGCCCCCTCACCCTGTCCCCCCCTGAACACTGCACTTCCCCCCCATCCCACTGCACACCCCCCCTTTCCCCTTACCTCCCTCCCCCTACCCCCATCAAACCACCCTTTCCCCCTCACCTTGTCACCTACACCCCCCTGCCCCCCTGCACTTCCCCCCCAGCCCACTGCACTTCCCCCCTTCCCCCTCACCATGCCCCATGCCCCTGCCCTCTTCACACACCCACTGTACCCCCCCCCCCCTACACACACACCCTGCCCACTAAACTTTCCCCCAACCCACTGCACTCCCCCCCTTCCCCCCTGCACATACCCACTACACCCCCCCAGCACACTGCACACCACCCCCCCTCAGCACACCCCCCCTGCACCCTGCCCCTGCCCCTTGGAAAAGAACCCAGCACACCCCCTACCCCTTGCCCCCTCCCCCCTTGGAACCTGGTTAAAATCCTTTTGAAGAACAATAACACATTATGATCATGTACACTAATTGGAGTATTGATGATTCTAATGACCAAGAATCAATTGATTTTTCCCCGTTAATTACCATATCATCTCATATAGGCTGGGGGAAGGTTAGTATAGAATTTAACCATGTGTTTAATGTGATGTGGGAACAGCTAGAAAGTGGTAAACTGACACTTGAGTGTTCATTGTTTGATGATGATGTGTTACAATTTTATAACAGTTATAGTCCTTGAATCATTTGGTGAATAGTTTATGAGAGACTATCATACCTCTGTGGTTTCTGAATCCTAGAGAGAAAAATATGGGTGATGAATTCAGGTGTCTGTTTTGACGGCCATGGACCTAGTAGAAAATATAGTAATGTTTTATATCTGTGAGGACTAATACTATCATGGAGTTCCCTTAAGAATTATATCAGAGAGAGATGTATATATTATGCCATGATTATTGGAAAGGGTTTAATATGACCTTAGAGAATCATCTAATATTGAGCACAACGTACCATCAATATATAGACAGACACTAAGAGTAGATGATACATATATTGGAGGATATACTTCAAGATTGTGTTCAATACATCGATGGATCTTGGGTTTAATATGACCTTAGGTAATCATCTAATATTGATTGAGAGATGCGATAGCACACCAGCGGGTGAAACCAAGAAATTTCAGGAAAAATCATCTAGAGGAGAACAGACTGGTGTTTTTCATGGGGTTGGATGCAATGAGCTGAAAACCGCATTGAGATCATTTTTCAAAATCCAATTACCAGGTCGATAGACTTTTGGAAGATCATTATTAGTTGAAAATTCATATGGTTAGGAGCACCATTATTTTTAGTTGAGGGGTGAACCCCCCTTATCTAGAACATTTCTGGGTGTGAACCTCAGTTCAAGCCATGAAATTCCCAAGGGTAGGGATTCATGGTGTGAAACCCCTGGTCACACCGTGAATCATGCCTAGGTGGATTTATTTTAATAGGTTAAATTCTATCTTTTTCTGGGTCAAGTGTTTCACAATGATGTTACTGAAGCAAGTATCAAGTTTTCAAATCCGGTTGTTTGTGTTTGATGAAATGAAAACAAATATTTTCTTTAAGTTTTATATTTTTATGAGAATGCACAGTTGATGTTTTCTCAAAATGAGGACATTGTAATCTCTAAAGTGAAGGAAATTTCATTTTCTACTATTGAGTTGGCTGAAACTTTCTACTAGTCCATGTTGAAGGCTTAGGGAAATCATGTAAAACAGGTTAAAATATCGTTATAAAGATCCACACCCAATTTGAATAGCATATACACATTATATAATAATGAAAACAAGTTTTTAAAATACTCGAGAAATTATAGAATTCAAATTAAAGGGTTAGGCAAAGGAAACTTACCTCAACCTCAAGGCGCTTCTTTTAACGACAACTCGAATCTTCCTTTTTTTCCACTTGCATGCATATGCAATGTCACATATATATAAGGACACCTAGCCCCTATGTACATATTTTTATGGCCAAATATGCACAAGGGGATCCTTAGATATATGTTTATACTTGCATATACCCCTTTACACTTACACATGTATGCATTTTTCATATCTATATATAAGCACACCTAGCCCCAATATATATATTCATACTTCCATGAGTGAATATATATAAAGGGGGAAATTATATATTTATATGCCTACCTATGAATACACATGTAAGCCTTCGTCAATGGCAACTCGAATCCACCTCAACGAGATCCAGAAAGCACTACAAAAATATAAATAACCCAAAAATCACAAAAGCCCGAATTAAAATTTGGCCACAAATTAAAAATGAAATAAATCTTACCCAAATCCAATGTTGAACTCACTATCATCGATGGTGGTGGATAGAACCAGCCTCATCATAAGAAACCACTTTCAAGAAAATAGTGGGAAAAGAAATGAGATATAACAACTTCTTATATATATGTGATCAGTGATGATAAATGATACATGAATCCATTACCATTATAGATTCTATAATTTCTTTCTATTATTACCACAATATCATCATTTAGTCACTCCCATTGGAATGATAATTTATGGTGGTCAAGTCAACAAAAAACAGCTACAAACACACATTGTTAATCATAATATCAATAATCATTGCATCAGTACATTCATAAACAATAGAAATAACACATCCATGAAGCATACCCCACCCCCCATATGAATTGGAAGCATGTATTGAGCAAAACAAAAAACTCATGAAGGAGAAGTGGCAGCTGATGAAATTATTTGAAAAGATTATCAAAGGAGAGGAGTATATCAAGTGGGAAGCTACTTAAATTAATAAAATAAAAAAAATCAAATTGAATGTGGTTGATTAAGATAAGATGGTGAGTAACCTTGAAGAGAAGCTTTATTTGATAGAATAAATACTAATAAAGGCACAATCAAAGTATCTTGAAGTTTAGAATGATTTGAAGAATATAAGAGAAACAAGGCAGTTGAGGTTTCTGGTGAAAAGAAGGGTCCAAAAAGGAAGGTTAATTCATCTCCTAATAAATCTCAAAATAAACATGTTTCCTCTAATAATGAAGGTACTAAAACCAAATCTGTACCAGTTTGGACCAGAAAGACTAATGGGAAACCCTTTTTGCATCAAAAGAAGAGAATGATATCTCGAGAATCTTACTTCTGTATAAGTGAAGATAGAAATGGTTTGTGGCACGACATCGACAACAATATTCTGGAAAAATTTATTAACATTATGGAATATCAAGGTTCAGAGACTATTGTTGGCACTATGGATCTTTTGGACACAAAGCCTACTCATGCTGGTTCAATTTGTTACTCCTTGAGAAGAGGCATGAATCAAGGGGGAGTTATTCTGAGAAAATGGAAAGAGACTCTCAAAGGAAGCAAACTGTGACCAGGAAATCATCTCTTCTTTAAACACATAACCAATTTGATTTCTTAGAAAAATTTTGTGGCATATGTGATCAAAAGGGTCATTGTGTTGAGAAGTACATGACTATCCTACCTGGACATATTTCCTATGGTGAGAAAGGAAAGATAATTCAGACGGAAAAGGAGAAGTCTTGCTTTACTGAGGTTTGCATTAAAGTCCTGAAAGAGAAGAAAGTCATGGATTCTTGACAGTGGTTCTTCCCACGTGACCGGTGACACAAGAATTTCGAAGAAAATTGAAAAGAAAGGAGCGAAAACATTTTTCAATGACTTTTCTCTAAAAATAAGGGGAGTTGGCTCGCCATGAACTGCTCTTCATCTGAAAAGAGGGAAACCCCCTACAGGGATATAAAAAGGGTCAAGTACGATGTGTGCTTTACGACTAACAACAACATTAATTATAAGGAAAACATCGATGCAATAATTTCACTGTGAGTTTTTGCAAACAGCGCACCTCCGTTGGAGGGATTTTATTACAAAACCATGACTTGTTTATCAAACAAAACAATTATCTTAACTAACACTTATTCAAGAATTTCAATTTAATATAAGAAGAATTAAGAAGGCAGCTAAATTAAATTTAAAACATTCTTGAATTAAAGAGGCTAGGATAGGAACCATACCTCAAAGGAGCCAAGCCACATTCGGTGCTTGAAAATTTTATCAGTGACAACTTTAAGCTGCTTCATCCATCCTCTAGGAATATACACCTTTGCATATACATAAGGACGCCATAACCCTTATGTACATGTCTGCATATCCTTGAACACGCACAAGAGGATCCTTATATATATGCTCACATGCATAAGCCCGTTATCACCCACACACGTATGAATTTTCTATATATATACATAAGCACACCTATCCCCTTATATGTAATCGTGCTTCCATGGGCGGATATACATATAACTGGAGAACTTATTAAATATATTCTTACCTATGCATACGTGGTGAGTTGCCTTTGACTCTGGTTGCCGCAACACACATGAACGGATCCGTAGAGACTTAAACAAAATGTCAGTGATATGATGAATCATCATTAATTGAACCTAAAAATTGAAGTGGGAGGAACATGATTAGTGAGAAAGGAAATAATAGAACATATGATGATGATAAAAACATCATCATGCAGCAACATCAGAAAGATTAAGACATCGGGAAAACAATATCTTGTTGAATTCAACACAGTGTCATGCGAACACATGGGTCAAATGAGATATTAACATAAAATAATTAAACCAATCAAACAAGTAATAAAACAAGTTCATATTGCTCATGCTGATAAATGTTGTGAAACCATAGTTATAGCCCCCCCCCGGATAGCCCCCCCACTAACCCCCCCCCCCTCCACCCTTCACCCCAACTCATTTGAACCCCCACTGCCCCCCCCCCACCACCACCACCTGCCACCCCCCACCCCCAAATGCACCCCCACTCACCCCCCCCCCCTCCACCCCAACTCATTTGAACCCCCACTGCCCCCCCAATGCACCCCCCCCCCACCACCTGCACCCCCACCCCCCCCCCCCACTGCACAATTCCCCCCAGCCACCTTTACAGGTTTGGAAATAGATCATTATATTGTTGGTATAATCTATCAATTTCTGAAAATTTAAAAGTGACCAAGTCAAGGGAGATAAAATCAAGATCATTTCAGAATTTATAAATTAAACTGAAAGTATTTATCTACCTATAACATATTTAAACATCTTTAAGATCACTATTGTATTTTAATTGAGTGTGGTCACTAGAATGGAGCATGCTCATCTAAGAATGTGTTAAAAACAAATGGATAATGAAGACCACTGATGATGAAAAATGGAAGAAAACTTCCTTTGGAAAATTTTAAAAAAATGAAGTTGGAAGCACTAATCCTATGAAGTTTTTAAAGAAGGAAGATCATACATCCTTGGGTAATAAACCTAACAAGTCTAAGACAAGTGATAAATATAAAAGGATCAGTTCTTCTATCATGGAAGAAGGAGAAAAACTTAGATTCATGCAAACAATCCTCGCTTGTATGTGAAAATAGAGGCAAGAAATAGTATAATGGAAGATTTGTCCAAGGAGAATACAAATGAACTGGTTTGGTGAAAATAAATCATAAGAATCCATGTGGAAATTCCAATGTGTACCTAAAGAGTTCATGGTAGTATGTCCCATCTATTTGGAAAAAAATAAATAATTATAAAGGAATCACTTATAAAATATGTTTCAAAAGGAAATGATGAAATTCATTATGAAGAAGTCAAATTTCTTGAGAGGTGTTAAATAAATAAAAAACCCAAAGGTTGTATAAAACTTTTCGGAACAGGTAATATGGATGGGTATAGTACCAAAAATTGCTTAATTAGGTTACTGGTATAAGAAAAATCCCTAAAGTAGATAAATATTACATTATGTGATGCATGTGCCTTGAAGTTTTATGAAAAGAAGAACATCTCACATAAATAAGTTGAAAGTGAAGAACTTCATGCTCCAAAAAGAAAAAAACAAATCTCGAATAAAATTGTGCAAGTATTAAGAAAGGGGAAACTTGTTTGAGAAAACATTCTCAACATTGTTGTTCACACTAAGTAACAAATAGTAACACCTTATTCTAGTTCATATTGTATTTATGTGCTAACCATGAATGGAATTGAAGGTGAAGCTAGATCTCAAATAGAACTCAAGAAATTGTACAAGCTATAAAATCTAGAATGTTACTTCAAGTAATCCATTTTAGTGAATTCTCAATATGGTATATCCTAAAATCTATCTATATAAGAGATCCACATTGATGAAGATAATTTATAGTTTCTCTTTATGGGGGAGAAAGGTGCAGAAAACCTTGAGAAGATACTATGACCTATTAAAATCATGTAAATCAGAATTCTAGACGGTGCTCTGAAAAGATTCATTGAAATGGTATGGATTCATATTCTCTCATTCTTGAGTGAGAAAATCAAATCCTAACATTAAGTGGGAGATGTTGATTTTAATCATTGACATGAATGATGAAGTTTAAAGAATCCTTGAGACCGAGGTTACCTAACTCGGGGCTCTTTGTCTTGAGAATCCACGAGCATTCAGGGAATGAACCCCTCATTCACATAATGAGTTACTACAGTAGCAATGTTGTATCTATTTCAAAGATCCAAAATTCAAAAAAGCTGCAAATGATCAACCAGATGATAAAAAACATAAACAAAAAGATTTTATATACCTGAAAAAAAAACCTAAGATGTTCCATAACACAAGCGAATGAACCATTATACTGCATCCCAAATTCTTCAAACTAGTATCACGCTATCTCATCATCTCAAATTCCTTCTATATTTGGAGTATATCATAAATACTATCCAAGATTTCACTATATCACAAAAATAATATTCTTCCACAAAAAAAGTCTTCAACTAATCATAAAGAAACACTTCAAACTTGGTCTCTATTATTATTCTCACTTACCAATTCTTCAAAACTTATTCTTTGGCTTCTCAAACTGAAAGGAAAGCTTCCTCTTATCTTTATTATTGTCTTTATCTTATTCATCGAAACTAGGTAGGTTTTAACTCATCATCACTATCTCAACACACTCTTCTTATTACTTTATATAGTATGTAGAGGATCATGATTCTTATTATTCAAAATCCTCAACTCACTCAACCAACTCTTCTACAACACTATTGGCTCCTCCCACTGCTCACTTGGCACACCCAACACATAACACCATTTTTTTGTTTATTAGTTTTTTATACTATCAAGATCTTTGTTACCTCAAGTAGAAAAATATATTTTTAAACCCATTCCCACTATACTATAATCTGAAACATATCGGGTATAACTTGGCACACCAACTATATATTCTCATGAAACTATTTTAACCCATTTTATTTGTTTTTTTATTTATTTAATGGTTATCTCTACTAGGTTTCCACAAATACCCTTTTCTTTTTATTTTTATTCTCTTCTTGGCCAATTATGTCTCCCAGTGAGATCAATTATTTCTTCGTCTCAAAATACTCTTTATATAACAACTTCATATTAATCTTCTTGGATATTTCAAAACGCAGTATTAGTAAGTAGAGAGGATATCCTCATTTTGGATTTGATGCAATTGTAATTTCAAAACAATAATTATTTTTAGTCATAGCATGGCATCACTTCCAGATCATCTCTTCATCCTTCTTATCAATAATGAATCGCTAGTTATTTTGTGATCTATTGATCATTGGAGTTTAGCATATACATCCTATGAATTCTTTACTTCCATATTTAAGAGACTTATAATATATCTCATTTCAATCTTGAGTTAATTCCTAGCCTTCCATCACATGTTCTCTTTTTCTCAGTCATTAAGATCAACGACTCACAAAAATATCTCCAATCTCAATAATTTGGTCTTAATAACTCAAGAATCGACCCAACTTCTTCTACATTATTCTGGGAAAACTCATTAGGTTCTTTCATTTATCAATAAGTTCATCCTCATGATCTTATCATCCTCCTTTCATTTTATTTTACTCAAAAAAATCTTGGACCAAGTCTTAACAAAGCATTATGATGTTTCGAACATGATAGAACAACTCAAGCTTCATCATGATGAGGATATGAAACTCCTGATAATATTTAGAAAACCTAGGACAAATGTAATAAAGGATTTAACCCATTATATATGGAAGAAATAAAAATCTAAATTTATAGTATTTCCTTAACTTAAGATCATGAATTAACACCATCCTACCATTCAGTGTAAGAATAATGAAAGGAAAATAAGAATTCAAAACCTTGACGATTGATGAATTTAGGGACTCACTCTCAATTCACATGAAGAGTAGTAAAATAAAGAAAACAATGGATTCCCAAATTTATACCTATTATGTTATGGGATTTTCAGAAACACAATGATGAATTTAGATAAGAATCAAAGGTAGGTTCAATGGGAGATGTAGAGCGATGAAGGATCGCCTCTAAAGGGTGTTACAAAATGAGAATCACAATGAAATCCCAATAAAGGGTGTTTTAGGGGTTAATTATCTAATGTAAAATTACTATTTTAATACCTATTTAAAAAAACTCATCTACGTCTTACTAGGTGCCTAGTATAAGGTACTAGGTATACAGTGGTTACACCAGTAGTTACTGATGATTATACCTGACACCGCTAAATACTCGGTATCAGATAACTAGGTATTTATTTCTACAGCTACACCAAACACCTTACCTTTTTAACACCAAATTCATTTTACCCTTCTTAGATCCTTCTTAAACTCCCTAAACTTCCATGTTTATCCATTTTAATAATATCACACTTCAAATTAATGGAATTAATAACTCATCATAATGAGATTCCTTATAAATTTCTCATCACTAGGCTTCCCCTTACCATGAATCATTAATGAGATTCCTGAGAGAAAAACTCTGTACATTGAGAAAGAATTAAAAATACATGTTTATAAGTTTCATTATGAAGCTATACAAACAATCACAATTCTTTGACTATCAATATGAGCATCCCTTATAAAACCTTCTCACGTTAGTTGATGATACAAACTGATCATTCCATATAGGAACCAATAGCTTCTAACTCAAAATTATCAAACTGAATAACATGATTAGGATCAAGTATACATATCCTCAGTTTTAAAATATGAAAAACATTCATTGTAGCATTGAACTGAGGAGAAAAATCCAATATTTAAGTTGTTTCTAAAATATGATCTAAGATCTTGAAGGGTTTAAAGAACCTAGCAGTTGACATACCTTTATTTCCCATCCATATATGTCCCAATCAAGGGGATATCTATAGAAACACATCATGATACGGATGCTGCTATGTGTGAGGACAGGTAGACGGGATGGAATAAAAATCTGCAATGAACTGAAGTTGGTCAAAATTGTGTTAGGGTTTCACAAGGCTGGATTGGTCAGCGCGCTGAAGGAGGAGGTGGGGAGGCCGACTAGGAGCAGCATCAGCGGGGAGGCAGAGTGGCCGTGTTGGATGGCAGCGTCGGGGGAGGGTCGAGGATAGGAGAGCTTGCAGAGGGGTGGCCGCGTTGGGAGGCAGCGTCGGGGGAGGAGGGCTACCGAGAGGAGAGCTCATGAGGGTGGAGGAGGGTCGCGGAGAGGAGAGCTCACGAGGGTATTGGGAGGAGCGCTGAGCAAGGAGAGGTCATGGGGGTGGAGGAAGGTCGCAACGAGGAGAGGTCCCGAGGGTAATGGGGAGAGGTTCAGGGAGAATAAGAGAATCCCGCAACGTAATGAAGTTGTTGCCATGGACCGTGGCTTCAAATAACCATATAGGCACGATTATAATTGAAGTGTGGCTATAAATTAATCTATATCCACAGGTTTATAAAACTGTGGCTATAGATCCATGGCTATAGATCATTTTTCTAGTAGTGATAGAGAGTCACTGCATAAGAAATATCAGGCCTTGAAGCTGTAAGATAAATAAGACTTCCTATCAACTTTCAAAAGTCTTTCTGATTCACACTGTTTCCTGACTCATGTTTTCTCAACTTTGTGCTCACTGAGATAGGGGTTGAAAATTCCTTTTATTCTTCCATCCCAAACTTCTTTAACAATTCTTGGTCATACTTTTCCTGGGATAGGAAAATGTAGTTTTCTTTTTGTTGAACTTGTAAGACAAAGAAGAAAGTTAATTCTACCAACATTGACATTTCAAAATTTTCCTTCATCTCTTCAGTGAACTCTTCACAAACCTTTTCTTCATCTCCAGAAAAAATTATATCATCCACATAAATGATTACAATTAAAGTTCTAGAGTCAACATCTTTAACATACAAGTTGCTATCAACCTTTCCTTTAGAAAAGTTCTTCTTTCTTAGAGAATTGTCAAGCTTCGAATACCATGCTCGTGGAGCTTGTTTCAACCCATACAAGGCCTTCTTCAATTTGAAAACTTTTTTTTTTCATCCTCATCAAGAAAAAACCCACAAGGTTGTTCAATGTTATCTTCTTCCTCAATCTCACCATTTAAGAAAGATGACTTTACATCCATTTGATAAACCTTGTAATTCCGATGAGCAGCCACTACAAGAAACATTCGAATAGTTTCCAACCTTGCAATAGGGGAAAAGGTTTCATCAAAATCCACACCTTCCACTTGTTCATACCCATTACACACAATCCATGCTTTGTTTCTTGTAACATCTCCATGCTCATTCAATTTATTTCTGTAAACCCACTTGGTTCCGATAACATTCTTATTTCTTGGCCTTAGAACAAGTTCCCATGTTTCATTCTTCTCAATCTGATCCAATTCTTCATTCATAGCATCCACCCATTCTTTATGTTGAATATCTTTTGAAACTAATTTTGGTTCAACTTTTGAGATAAGGGAAGTCTAATTTTCTAATCTCAACTTCCTTCTTATCTGAACTGGATCCTTCTGATCCCCAATAATATTTTCAGGTTCAACATGTTTTTTTAATGTAGGAAAACTCACATTTCCTTTCCCAGCATCACTTTCTTCCCCATGTGACTTATCTGACTCACTCTCACTCTGGTGGGGATTCCTTGATTTATCTTCCTCAGTATTCTTAACAAATTTTGTGAAGGAACTTGGATTTTCAATTACCTTCACATCATATGAATCCACCAACATCTGTAAATGTTTTCTCCAGCATCTGTAACTTCTTCCATTCGGTGAATAACCCATAAATATTACTTCTTCATCTTTCTCATCAAACGTTCCTAAATCCAGATTTTTGATTTTGAGCAAGCATGGACTTCCAAAAACATTGAAGTAATTAAAATAAGGTTTTTTGTTATACCACATCTATTAAGGAGTCATGTAGGTTTCTGGTCTCAACAAGCATCTTTTTTGAACATGTACAGTAGTTCTAACAGCTTCTCTCCAAAATAATTTTGAAAGTTTGTATTCTGATAACATACTTCTTCCCATTTCCACCAAGCTTCTATTTTTCCTTTCTGCAACTCTATTTTGTTGTGGTGTATAGGGAGCACTATACTGATGTTTGATACCATGCTTCCATAGGTAAGTTTCAAAAGAATTGCTTGTGAATTCGGTACCGTTTTTTGTTTTTAATTTCTTTATGGAAGTCCACAATTCTTTCTTGACATCTCTTCTGAAGAATTTAAACATGTCAATATCCTCTGACTTATACTTCATGAACATGACGTTTGTCATCTGAGTGAAGTCATCAATAAAAGTAAAAAAGTATAAATCTCCTTTTGTTGATTGATGTCTCATCGTCCCACACAGATTAGAATGAATAAGCCCAAGTGGTTTTTTAGATTGAATCTCAACTCTTTTATGGCCTTTGTTAGTCATCTTTCCTTTCTGAAAAGTAATACAAACATCTTCATATCTTCTTTTCAGTTCTAGAAAATTCCGAACAGCATCAAATTTAAAAATCTTACTCATGTTCTTCTGCCCAAGGTGGCCAAGTCTTCGATGCCACAACTTATTTTCATCTTCATCACTCAAATAACAAGAGTTATTGGATTATCTAATTTGAAAGAGATTCCCACTGGTTCTTTCTCCTTTTGTAATCACTTTTACATTTTTCAAACTTTTGATGATACAAGAATCCTTTTTGAAGATAACTTCTTTTCCATCATCACAATGTTGACTTACACTAAGTAAGTTATGTTTTATCCCATCAACAATCAAGACTTCCTTAGATTTCAGTTTCTCTGCTTCAATCTCTGTCGTTCTGATTCCCTTAATTTTTAGGGAACTATCATTTCCAAACGTAACCGCTCCTCCATTATGACTTTCAACATGTTACAAGATTTTTATATCATCTGTCATGTGTGAAGAACAACCACTATCAAGAATCCATGGTTTGTTCCTCTTACTTTATTTCAAAGTTGTATCGACAACAAAATCTCTCTCATCAACCTTCTTATTTTCAGCATTCTTTTATTTCTTATCATAAGAAACTTGTTCTAGAAGGAGTGTCATACATCGTTCAACATGATGACCAAACTGATCACATCTTCCACAAACTTCTTCCAAACATTCAAATTGATTCTTTTTTGGAATGTTTCTAACATCTTGAGAATTCACCTTTTCAACTTTCTGTGAGTACAGAGAGTTACTATTTCTTCTACTTTGCTCAAACCTTCTTCCGGGTAGAGATAAATTGTGCCAACAATTATAAGATCTATGCCCATATATTCCACAACACCGGAAATATCCATCAAATCTCTATTTTCTATTGATAAATGATCTTTCATTATAGAAACATTGTTGAGGTTGATAACTTATTTCAGCTCTAGAAAACCCAAGATGTAGGCCATCTCTTCTTTTGAGCGAGTCTTCTACTTTTATGGGATTGATAGATTTCTTACATCCTTTCTCCACCCAAGCTTTACTAACACTTCTTCTGAAACCTGAAATGTTAGAAGATTCAGATGAAACATTATTTTTGGTAAGAGAATATTTCACCTGATTCTCGTAATGAGCCTTCATAGCATTTTTAGAGGTCTCAGCTTTTACTTCTGTAGCTTTGTTAATGTTTTCAGTCATCTTCCTCAGGGTATTTTCAGAATCAAGGAGTTTTTATTTCACATTTTTTACTTCTTCTTCCTTAGCTTCCAGCTTCTTTCTAAGATATTCAATCATCGTTCCTTGTTCAAAAATTCTAAGTTTGTAACTTAAAATTTCTTGAATGTATTCATCTTCCTTCTTGGTGACATATTTACTTCCATCATGAACTTATTCATGATTTTTATTCATCACACGAATTTATTTCTTGAGAGATTTGTTTTGCTCAAGACATGCAAGGAGTTCGGATCTTAGTTGATATTATTTGTAAGATTCTTCACCACCTTCTTCACTTTCTAAAAAAATATTTGTTTGCTCAACTTTTGCAATGAAGGTTCTGAATATTTCTTTACATTCATATTCCGAGGAATCATTGTCAGCTGATTCCGATTCAACCTTCTTGCTCAACATACTTATGTTATTTTCTGAAAACTTATTATTGAATTCTTTTGAAGTCTTCTCTTCTTTTTCATTCTTATTATACTTCTTCCACTGAGAATTCTCATTAGAAACATCTTGATATTCCCCAACTTTCATCTTAGAGAAATTCATAGCAAAGTGTCCAATTCCACCACACTCAAAATATTTGAGAGGAAGTTTCCCTCCATACTTTCCTCTTCCTCTTCAATAGTTCTTGGATATGAGAGACATGATTTTTTCATTCAACTCTTCATCTTCCTTATCAACAGACTCACAAGGGTCAGCTTCTTCATCATCTTGGATTTTCATCTTTCTCATAGCTTCAAAAACCATTTCATTTTTCATATTCTTCTTAAATATTGGAGCTTTCCTCATTTCATAGGCAACAAGAAAGTTATGCAGTTCATCAAGAGATAAATCATCCTTATCTTCTAAACTGAAATTTTAGAATCAAACCTGTCTGGAAAGTTTCTCATAAGTTTCTTCACAATTGTATAATCTTCCAAATTTTCTCCAAAACCCCTAATGTTGCATACAATTTCATTAACTCTGGTGAAGTATTCATCAATTGTTTCATCATCTCTCATCCCGATGTCTTCAAACTTACTATACCGGATTTGCAGCTTGGCCTCCTTGACTTTTGTGTTTCCTTCAAAAACACATTAAAACTTGTCCCACATGCTTTTTGATGTTGTGATACCCATCACCTTCTGATAAACATTTTCTGATAAGGTCATGAGAATATAATTTTTAGCCTTTCCATAAACTTCTATGTTTCTCTTGTCAGCAAATTTCATAGGAGCATTTTTCTCAATAGGTGGAAAGCCAATAGTAGCAGCATCAACAACTTCAAGGCCAAGAGATAGGAGATAAGGAATAATCCTATTTTTTCATCCATAATAATTCTTGCCATCAAATGTAGGAATTCCTCTACTGTTGACAGAATTGATATTCTACATGAAAAAGGATTGAACAAGGGAACCTCCCTCTGATACCACTTGAAGTTCCAAGGATCGAATGACAACTGAGAAGGGGAGGTTGAATCAGTCGTTTAACTTTTTTAAGTTTCAAGACTTTAACAAACTTAACCCTTGCAACCTGTTAAGATTAATTTCCTTATCAACCTTTAGAAATATACTCAAGCATGCAAGAAAGGAAAACCAAGAAAGGCACACAAGATTTACAAGGTCCGGCCTCAATAGGAGAACCTACATCCTTGCCATAGCCACTCCCATGGGTCTATGGAAATCCACTAAAATGATGAAGTGAATACAACTTGTGCCAACTCCCGTTGGACACCTTCTATCTCCCAATAGGAAAGATTATACTGACTCCCATCAGTTTACAATGTTTCCTTAAAGAAAAAATGATCCAAACACAAGAATAAGAACTTTGATAAGATGCTCCACAAATTCCCACTCCGAATGATCACTCCGAATCTTCAATCCGATTTATTGAATCTGATTTTCTGAAACTGATATTCTCAGCAAGATAATGATGGTTCCGCACAAATGCTCACTCCGAATTCTCAATCCGGTTTCCCTGAATTTGATATTCTAAAATTGGTCTTCTCAGCAAGATAATGATGGTTCCGCACAAATTCTCACTCTGGATATTCAATCCAGATTCTCTTCTTCTCAAACACTCAAGGAAACTTCTTCAAGATGGTAGGAACTTTTCACAAAGAATTATCCAGCACTCCGCCTTTTCCACGTGTGTAAAAAGATTCAAATGAACAAATGATCTGAGCACATATTTATAGGAAACTCAGAAAACAAAGGCGGAAATCTTGAAAAACTTTACCGCTTCTTCAAATTTTAAAAACTTCACAAATCTCTCTCATTTAATCTTCAATCTTTGACTTCTTAAAATCTCCTTAAATTTCTCCGAGATTTATGAAAATTTGAAATTATGGTTTTCTTGAACTCTTCATATCTTTCTTGGAATGATAAAGTTGGATCATGGTTCTGATTTTCTTAGAAACATGCTCAGAATTGTCATTACGAATTTCTCATCATGCCGATCAGGATTGTCATTCCGAATTTCTGGCTCAAGATTTTCATTCCGAATTTCTGGCTCAGGATTGTCATTCCGAATTTCTGGCTCAGGATTTTCATTCCGAATTTCTGGCTCAGGATTATCATTCAGAATTTCTGGCATAGAATTGTCATTCTGAATTTCTGGCTCAGGATTGTCATTCCGAATTTCTAGCTCAGGATTGTCATTCTGAATTTCTGGCTCAGGATTGTCATTCCGAATTTCTAGTTCAGGATTGTCATTCTGAATTTCTGGCTCAGGATTTTCATTCTGAATTTCTGGATTATGATTGTCATTCCGAATTTTTGGATGAGGATTTTCATTCTGAATTTCTGGCTCATGATTTTCATTCCAAATTTCTGGCTCAGGATTGTCATTCTGAATTTCTGGCTCAGGATTGTCATTCCAAATTTCTGGCTCAGAATTTTCATTCTGAATTTCTGGCTCAGGATTGTCGTTCCGAATTTTTGTCTTATGATTGTCATTCTAAATTTCTGGCTGAGGATTGTCATTCTGAATTTCTAACTCAGGATTGTCATTCTAAATTTCTGGCTCAGAATTGTCATTCTGAATTTCTGGCTCAGGATTGTCATTCCGAATTTCTATCTCAGGATTGTCATTCCGAATTTCTGGCTCAGGATTGTCATTCCGAATTTCTGGATGAGGATTGTCATTCCAAATTTCTGGCTTAGGATTTTCATTCCGAATTTTTGGCTCAGGATTGTCATTCCAAATTTCTAGCTCAGGATTGTCATTCCGAATTTCTGGCTCAGGATTGTCATTCCAAATTTCTGGCTCAGGAAGTAGACTCCAAATTTCTGGCTCACGAAGTAGACTCCGAATTTTTGGCATCAAAATTTCTCAAAATTTTTCTTGGAGAAAAACACCAATCTTCTTCACCATTTCTTCAACCAGCTTTTATCATGAAATTTTCATGATTTGTGAGAACATTAAGATCAGTAAAGCATCTTATGATTTAGTTTATAAAGTTTGAGACACTTTCTTAACTTCTGACTTCTTATTATTCAATATAATCTTCTTTAAAGAAATCTTCCGCAACCAGCAACTTCAACTTTTCTGTAACTCAAAACTATTCTTCAACAAAAAGATTAGCTGTCAACAAATACAAAACTTTTTTAAACAAAACACCACAAAGGTTCTTTAATGTTTTACCATATCACAAGATTATAAATCATATTATGATTTTGAAAAAGCTATTGAATAAGGAGACCCTCGCACAACCTATTAACATTTTCTTTGAAGATATAGTCTTTAAGAACATACTTATGGTATTTTAAAAGGGCTATTGATTGAAATTTTCAACTCAAACTCAGACTAATTTTTTTATAAAAATAAAGTCTTATTTGATGCTTTGAAATTATATGTCATACAAGATTATTTTCCAAAACTATTTCTCTTTAAACACCCATACGACCCAAGTTGTACAAGGTGTATTTTGATAAAGTAATCAAGTGATTTCAAAGAATCTCTAAATCATTATTGCAATGCATAGACCTTCTATCTATGTGAACAAAATGATGATGAAACCAAGTGGACACCATGTTCAAGGTATGATGTTCTTTCTTTTGGGAATAGTTTTATTAAATCATGTGGAGGTGAAATAAAAAATATAAATATATATAAGACTTCATGAATTTAGATGTTGAGGTCATTATGAGTTGGGATGTGAATGAGAGTTATAAGAGAACCTTTGAGGTTAAAACATGTATGGTCATTTTTGACTTTAATAAAAAGGGACAACCTGCAATATGGATGACAACCCGTCGTGTCTGGAAAGGTTGTGGGAATCGATCCCACAACCGAAATGTGATAAGGATTTATCACCTACCACTAGCCTTCATCAAGTCCCTAGTTAGTAATACTTTATTTTTAATTAAACTAGATTATGGAATAATATGATGTTGATTTTGGGAACTTATTTTTTATCATATGGATATCTTTCGTATTGGAAAATGATTTTGGGATTAAATGATAAATGTTATTTTGGAAGACAATCACTATTTTGGGAACTTTATATGATTAAGATAAATAGAATATTATGGGATTTTAATTGAGTATTAATAGTTTAATTATATTATGGAATAATATATTATTTTAATTGTGGACTTATGGGAATTAGGTTATTTATGGAAGTGATTAACCTATCTTGGAGAAAATTTGATTAGGTTAATTACTTTTTGGTATGATACATTAAGAGTGGTTAATGTTATTTGGAGATACATGTTAAAATTTTATCTTGTAAAACTATGTTATGAAATCCTACCAAAGTTTTCATTTGAATCTTAGTTTCAATTATTTTGAGAAATTTTAAGGACAATTATTTTTTAAATGGTATTTGTTGAACTTTTGATATTACTGTAGACTTTTGGAGATTAAAAATAGATTTTCTTCACACAATGGTATGTTATTTTTGGGGAATTATTTGTTCTTGTACTAACCATTTTGGTTTTGGATAATGTTTAAAGGTAGGAAAAATATATTTTTAACCTTTTGGGTATGATATAAGTTTTTATAAGTTGATTATAGTGCTTCAAGCGTGAAAAAATTGTCTTAAATACTCATTCTTTGGAGAAAAAGTTGTGTTTATGGTGGAAATTTATTAAGGTATGAAACACTACATGTCAAGTAAGTATATTTAATTATATTCTTATTCTAATTAGTAATATAATTCCTCAACTTTATGAAAAGAATCTTAAAACAAAAATGTTTTTTATTTACTTTTCCTACTATGAAGTCAAAGACCATTTAACCAATCAAAAATTTATGGTTTTGTGATTGTACATTTTTTAACAATGTTTTCTATCACTCACCATTAGAACATGATGGTTATTTTTTCTTTTATATCCATGTTTTCCTATATCGAATCATAGTATGTGTTTTCTCAGGTGACCTTCGTACGGTCCTTTCTTTCTTTTAAAGTGGAAGTTTTATTGATCTTTTTTTCTGGTGTGGGAATGAAATAAAGGTATTTGGAGATTCATAACATAGCTACCAGCTATAAATTCAAATTTATAGGATTTAAACAAAAAGGGGGTGAGAATGTAACATCCCAATTTTTTAAAAGGAGATAATATGTTTGATATCCTACATAACAGGTCACATTGAACTTAAGCGAACTACTAAATATTATTTTGTTACCTTATAACCTAGATATTAAAATGGTGGGAATGAAAAGTATTAATTAATTTATGAAAATTGTGTTTACACATGTATCTAATTAATTCTTTTGTGAACAATTATTTATAAATTAAAATAAAACCCTTTTTAGAATGAAATGTTTTTCTGAAAAACTATTTAAATGAAAATAAGTTAGTTTATTAAATAATAAAATCACTCTTTATAGATTTTATTGATGAAATATATATATATATATATGTATATAATATATTTAATTTAATGTTTAAAATTCATCTTATATGTTTTCTAGACATGATATAAGAACAAATTCAATTTTTCGGACAAAAGAAGTATTTTTAAAAAAATACAGTTTTCCACATTTTGATGGAGAACCTATTTTAAATATAGTTTTTTTTCACATTTATATGTTTTATTTGAGAAAATAAACTTCTTTTTCTGATAAAATTCATTTTTTAGTGAATAGTGAAAAATACTGCATTTTAATTCTAAACTATCTTTTCGTCTAATTTATTTGTATTGTTAGATTATAATTTTAATTGGTTTTAAAATATATTTAGATTATTTTTTTATCATTTAATCAAATTTTGATCATTAGAAGTAATTTTACCTTGAAATTTGATATAAACACAAGTCAATCTTTTGATGGTTTTTACTTTTTAAAAACTCGTTTTCTCACTTCGACAATGGGATTAATTTTTAAATTTAATTTTTTCAATTCTATGAATTTAATTTTCAAAAAATAACATAAATGGTTTTATATGGTATAAAAAATTTGGTTAAATAGTATCAAAATGATTTTTTATGAATAGTAACTTTAATATTTTATTTACCACGGTTAAAGGGTAAATCAGGTAAATAAAGGTAAAAATAATATTATAATAATATAAAAATACCCTAAAACTTGTCCTAATATTATTGGATGAGTTATGGACGACCAAGAAAATACATGGGATGAAAATTTGGCCTTTGTAAGAAACTTTGATGTGATTATGACACTTATAACTTTAAATTTAAAGTAAAGGAAAATATGTTACAAACATATATCTTCTTACTAAAACAATTTTAATATGGGTTTATATAACTGATATATTCAACTGTAAATATTCAATAGAAATATAAAAATATTTCCTATATCATGTTATTTTATTTATAATTTTTATACATTAAATAGTTAAATTTAATTATGACACAATGATGATGTAGTGATTGCTTTATTAATGAAGGAATCAAATAAATGATATTATAAATATAATAATAAATATTATTTGACATAATTTATGTCATACAAGATTTTTATAGGTGAATATGACATGTTATAAGACTATTAATTTTTTTTAGAAGTTATATCTCTGTTCAGATTTTATTTAAATTCAATAAAATGAACTGTGCAAAAATTGACATAATTGATGTTTTATAAAAACAGTAATTTATTAAATTATTTAAAAAACCTAAAAATGTTTTAAATTAAAAAATTTAATATTATAAGGTCTAAAATTTCGTTATTTTTCCAATTATGGGAAATTTATATCATATAAGTAAATTAATATCCTCTTAATAATTAAAATTTTGTTACCACAATTAAAATTAAAAGAGAATAATTAAGTGTAAACTGAAATGATAATGTTTAAAATAAAATCAATACATGTCTAAAAATTATTGTATGGGAGGATTTATAATTATACTTCTCTTATCTTCATAATATCTTAATTTGGGTCCATTTTTATTAAAAATTGATTTATATTAATTTAATATTTTAATACTTTTCATGGGTACCCCTCCCCTCTCTATAAAAATGTACCATATCTTCTCTAATAATCACAAATTCAAAGCCTTTTATTTCAGCCAATATCTTCCAAAACCTCTTTCTATAATCTCTCCATATATTCTTGAGGCCTTATTTTAGGAATAACAGCCTTCTTAGAGGTGTTAAGGTGTTCTTTAATGGTGATCAACCGAAGCAGAGGTATCAATTTTTTAAGAGTTTCTATATTATTTCTTCTTAAACATCCTTTAAATATTATTAATCCAAGATGAAATAAAAGATACAGTATCCTAAATATACTGATATGTTATTATGTTAATATCATCCCCTAAATCCTTCTCTACTTCAATCAAATTGGAATGGAATTAATCGTTTGTGTGTACGTGTGAATTATCACCTCCACAAATCGATTTAGTTTGTTTTCCATTACCATCTATAAATATTGGATATAATGATAGAATTAATATTCATATGTGATATTTGTGAAATATTTATCATTTTAAAATAATAATATTTAAATGATGTTCTTACATTCCATGCATATAAAAACAATAATGTTGTTTGTGCGTACATGTGAATTGTCACATCAACAAAGCAATGTGAATATTTTTTATTCACCACATCACTTGTTTGGTATATATAAGTATATTTAAATAATTATTATTATGATAATAATATTATTATAATTATATAAAGATAAAATAATAATTACCTTATTTCTATAATGATCAATGAAAAATTAAAACGTTACTCATGCGTATGTACAACCTACCATCTCTATGAATAAAATGTGGTTCATTTTTCATAATCGTAAATAATGGTTTGATTTAAAAAGTATGATTAATGTGTAAAATTTATCATAATTTCATGAATACTATTCTAGATATGATGGACTTATGATCACATGTACTAGTGACATCAAAATCATGTTCATTTTTTACTCAAGTGCCGAATATCAACAAAACATCTGATATAAACTTAAATAATTATATATTTTTTATAACATGGTTATAAGTGATATAAAACAAATAATAAACTTGAAAAATGTTCTCAATTAATTATAAATTAATATAAGTTTATTTTTTAGGAATATAAAGATTCTACGCGATAATTCAGACTCAAGTTAATTGACTTTTTTTAACTCAAAACCTCATTTTAATGTTTTGATGATTTATTCATATAAATATTTATATTTGGTGTCCATGATTTCAAAATGGTTTTAAAGATTTATTTATATGGAAATTAATGTTTTAAAATGTTAATTCCTTTCAATATTTTAAAATTGGTATGGCACACTTTGATTCAAAAATCTACTTTTTAAATGTTTTAATTGTGTTTTTAAAATGGATTGATTATTTTAATAACTTGGAATGTTTTTTACATATGAACCGTGAATGTAATTTATTTCTTTTATGTCACTATTATGTATTTATGATTATTTTACAAGATTAAAATTTTATTTTAACAAAAAAAAATCATTTATGAGTGCGAGACTTGTAAAGATGAAATGTGATTTCAAAGTGAAAATGTTATTTTTTCCTTTATGCGTGTTTTATGTGTTATGATTATGTTGTGGATCTTGGGAATTATTTAATTATATGGGTGGTTCCATGATAAAACGGTGGTGGTTGATCCCATGATATCTCTCCAATTCATTGGTTAATGAGATGGAGTAAAATGATAAGTTTTCTCCTAAGATATATAGGGAATATACTGTAATGGATATTCCAAACATAGCTATGAAGGTTACCACTATGTAGATGTGAATGAAACAATGTAAGTAAGATATGGATGCCAAAAATTACCTTTATGTTTTATTATTTCTATTATGTTTATAGTAATCTTATGATTTCATGAGTAAAGTTAATGAGTTTATGTTTTATGGGTGAAAATTACGATTTTGTGAAAATGTTTATGATTTTGTGAAAAAAATTTCATTATTTCTATGATGTTTTATAAGAATCATGTATCTCTATGGTTTTCTTATGTAATATTAATGGACTAATTATCTAAAATACTAAAAATTAAATTCTCTTAAATTTGAAAGAAAGTAAAATTATTGACTTAACTCAAGATTTTGTAATGTTTAATTCTGGGGCCTTATAAGCCTGGTCTTGTACCTCTTCCTTACTGGAATAAGATGATAATCCTCAAATATGAGAGTATGTGTATAAACATATAATTGAGTATTTACCTAGTCATTTTGAACATGTTGATAAACCTATCTAGTGGTTTTAGCAAGAGTTTATTCTTTTTTATACATGATCTTAATAATTTTATAATGAATATCTTATCTTACAGCTAGATTATATTGAAATTTCAGAAGGGTGTGGGAAGGAATATTGACAGGCATATTTGTTTCTACCATAATATTCTAGTATAATAATTTTATTGATGTGGGGTTATATTCCCATTCATGTCCACTATTTTACACAAGGATATTCTTGTTTTCTTATTTTGTAAGGTAGGGGATATGATCATATCCCATGATTTCTTAAAGAATATAATTTCTGAATTTTTATGGGCAGACAAATATATAAGCCTTATATCCTATTTACTTTATAGTATGATTATGGGACTCCTTAGAGGAATAAAGAATATGGGTGTACTCCCTGTGATTCAAAGAACATCTCACCAGGATAAAACAACTAGGTGTTTGTATCTAAATGGATAGGGATGCAACCAGTTAGTAATTTCCCCAGTAAGCAACAGAAGGGAAGTAGGTGGGTGATTCTATAGGGTTTTTTTAACTAGAGACAATCTTCAATGCTATTGAACCTTGTTTAAGTCATAGAACACTCTCATATCCACCTTCATGAGGTAGTAATGGTGATGATTATCATAATCCATGGATATACACATGAACCAGTCAATAGTGGTGAATTGAATCACTATATTAATCAAGCGTCCCCTCAAATATAATAGAATGGAAATACTTAAATAACTAATGATCCATTTAGGAAACCACCATAGTGGTAATGGTACCATATCAGTGGTATCCCCTGGTCATCTAGTTCGCCAACTGCTAATGGAGGAATTGGGTAGGAGACTTCATGACTCAAATTGTATGGGTAGTGATTCTTACTGAAGTTTCAATGGTAAAATACTATCTTGAGGATGATATCATTACATTTGAAAAATGTGTTATTATGAGAAATGTATATTCAATCAAAAATAGAAAATTAAATAAGAATACTTATCATTGTAGCATCATATTTATAAATCAAACTTAACTATCTATATATTGGGAAAATTTTCATATTAACAAAAGATTCATATTGGGATCAGCATTTTTTATTTTGTAGAATATAAAAAACATAACAATCGAATGTGTGGGAAACCTGATTATTTGACTATTGAGTAATTCATACCATGCTAACTATTTTTTTAACCCAATAATAGGTGTCCTGGGGTTTTATTTTCAAAAGTATTGAGCATGACTTACAAATGTTTACATTTTATTAGAGCACCAATCTTGGATGGTTTTAAATGATATTTATTAATTGAAAACAAAATACCAAATGGTTCCCACATATTTAATGAGTTATGATCCTACTATCTAAAGGAAGATATTTATTGGGGTTCATTGAAATTTATTCTTAGGAACTCACATTGGTTGTATGATTGTTTTTCATGATCATCACACCCCATATGAGGGAAATATTGCCTTCTCTAGAACTATTGTATATATTTATAACATTTTCTTGATCATTCACATATCTTGATGAGGGAATTGTTACAAAAACATTATAACGGGTTGTTAGATTATAATGATTTGAGTATATAAAAATATGAAATGAATTCCATCAATATTAACAACATTATGTATTAGAGGGTCTTCGTACTTTTACCCATTATTACTTAGTGATCTTGTTTTGTGGAATTATGTGTTTTAAGGCCATATAGTTGGCCACTATAGAGTTTATTACCATCTAGGAATGAGATTGGTGTTTATTTTGTCAATATTGGGCCCATTAAGGGGTGTCCTACACATAATTATGAAAGGAAACAAAACACATTTTTCTTTGTGATTCTTAATGGGACACATAATACCTTTTATGGTCATATGAAAAGGAGTAGTCCATGCAGATTAACATGAGGATACAAAGTCAATTGGTCATAAGCTTCTTAGAAATCAGTATTTTTTGACTTATGAATGTGTGGACCTTTCTAGTTGACCTCAAAGTGAATATGAAATAATGAGGATGAGTTGGTTTTAGAAGGTGTACGACACTATGAGCATAGGTATTGTTCAGAATATTGCCTGATAAGGATAATATGATTGGAATTATAAGGAATATAGCCCTGTATGTGGAGGGAATGATTCTATCAGGAATATGGGTTGATATAAAATAGTACATGGGGAATATGACCCTAATGTACTGGATGTGAGTACTCACTAGATTATATTCAGGAGAGGGGGATATAAATGATATCATGGGGAATATGGATCAATAAGGTTGATTTTTGGTGAGTTTGTCTAAAGGTGTAGAACATTTTAACTCACATGATTATAGCCAGGTGAGGGGAATATAAAAGTTATCTCCTGAGGAATATGGTATGATGAGAAAATTGTAATGGATGATCGAGAATTATGGGTTTGAACCCCATGTAATCCTTCTATACATCCTATTGTGAAGGGAATGAAATATCATATAGTTAAGATGACATAGTTTAAAGAAGTGTGATAGAGTCATTCCATGTACAGTAACATAACATTGTAATGTAATTTCTATAAAGTTTAGTCTTCATATGACTAGTAACTATATGGATTCATTTGCATAAAAGATATAGGGGTTCAATCCTTAAATAGGTATGTTATGTTTCCCATGTAAATGGGAATCAACATTCACATTGTTCCAATGAAGGGATTATATACATATGTGATGTAAAAAGTAACTAAAAATATGACTAAGAAGGTATTACACATATGAGGATACTCATTTGTATTAGTTTTGGGGATTTCACTAAAGGCGGAGTCCCTTATTGGAGGAATTTTAATCATGTTAACATCATGATTTTTTCAAATAACTATTCCCACATGAGTTATTCTTAGTTTAAGATCCTAGAGATAACAAAGGATCATACATTTCACATTTTGTTATAAGAAATGATTTGAAGGGGGGTTACATAATTACTTTTCCATGGGAGGGACATGGGTATGAGTTTAGTAGAGGATAATGATCAATAAGAGAAGGTATGAAATATTTCAAGTAATATTGTAATATGTAAGATATATTGAGGCATAATTTCATGAAGGATTTAAGTTCATTATGGGGAATATGGAATAAAAAATGATAGGATATGGAAATATGTTTGATATAGAGATCTAACCGTGAAAATGCATCCTACCTGTGCTAATTATAAAGTGATCAGAGTCATCATAGTTTATATGTTCATAGACTGCTTGGGGGTATAAAATGTTGATTCATCTTTTAGGGGTTATTTTAACATGAGTTAAAAAACCTTAAAGAGAGCTTTAAGGGACATATCATTATAGTAGAAGAAGGAACTATAGATTTTGTAGGGTAAAGTATTTCTTTTTAGGTATGGGAAATCATAAGGAAGTCGTGATGTCATTTGATCATGTAAATGAGTTGATGTCATGATATCACATGTAGTAAAGGATGAATTTTTATCTCTTCTATTGAAGGGGGTCAAGTGATCACATAAATTATATTATGATAGGAAATTTCATGACGTGATCACATGGTCAAGTGGATATCATGCAATATCATTACAGAGGATTCACCATGTGATGGTTTTTTGTGCGTATTCATATGAAATTATTAAATTCCGATCCCTTTTCCAAGTTTCCATCCTTCAAAATTAATTAATGGATTTCAAAATGGTTATCATAGAAATTAAAAAAATAGCTATCCTTTCATGGTCTTTATGCCTTTATATGGTAAAAATTTTATCTCGATCAATTATTATTTGTATTTATTTTTTTTATTGGGGGTCTAAATATTGTATCCCTTATATCTCCAACGCTTCAAACGATATGTGAGCTGCATCGATGGGTTTTTGGTGGTCTATGATTTGTATGTATGTATATAGTTTCTCGTGTGCATAACATGAATTGGTGACATGTCACCGATGACATGATCTTCAGTGCTTCCCATGAATGGTTTATTTTTCAGATTATGGATGAAATTTCTCTAGCATGTATTTACTGTTAGGAATATTTTATTTACATCAAAACACATTAAAAAATACAACACTCATAATTTTATTTTTTTCAATGTTCAGAATGAGAATTCTTTAGGAAGGATCTTATGTGAAAAAAAATATGATATAACAATAATTATTTATAAACCCTACCCAAATTTAGTGTTGATGTTTGAAATCATTCAATAGGTCTCTCAAGATTTCATAAAGAGTTTAGTTAACCATTTCAACAACCACATTTTTTATCTATTCTATAATCTAAAAAAAGTATTATTTTAACCTTGTAATCCAAATTGATCATCAATCTCATTTTTACCTAACTCTACCCAGTGATCTCTTGGAAGAAAAAATATTTTAATCCCTTTTCATTTTCAGCCATAATTTTATATCATATAAAAACACTAAAATCATCATTTTTTCATGAAGATAACCCAAGTTAATATTTTATAATCATTGAAAATCACATAAGTTTATTATTTTCATATTATTTTTTTAATGAGATATTTTAAAAAAATACAAAGGTGAAAAATCTCAATTGTTTTGGAGGTTAATACTTTTTTTTGGTATGAGTGATATTTTTTTATTTCCCACCAATTTAGAATGGTTAACAGATAACATTATCTCCAAAATGAAGTTTTGGTAAATATTGAACTAGTTGATGTCGGTTGAGCTTAATGAGTGTATGTGTGAATAAATAGAAAGAGATTAATTCTAAAGTAATGAATCACTATCTTGAATGGTTAAAAAATTATCATTTTAAGATGAATGATATTATAAATTGATAATATAAAACTTTGAAAATGAAATGCACCAAATAAAATCGATCGATTAAGATTAAAAACATTGCGATTTTTTTGAAATATATCTTCAATCCATTGCCTCACAGTTAGATAATACATAGAAAATGTTTTCCTAAACCATTAATGAATTAAAAATATTTTATAAGCATATAATTGGGGAAAACCAATCTAGCTATATAGATTATTTTATTTATTGAATTATATTTTAACATCATGTATCCTCCATTGAATTTTTCAATCTTTTTAAATTCATAGGGGCCACAACATAGCTTTAGAGAGCATATTTTCTCTATTTAAGATATTTATTTTTTTATGATTTACTATTTAAACACATTTCCTATAAAAAAAATTAATATCATTGGCACATTGATTTTTTGATCCCATATATTAAATAAGAAGGATTTTGGAACCCAAATTTTTTTGGACTTATAATATGATATATGAGATGAAAAATGAATAACACTAAGTCTAAAATATATTGATATTTTGTAATTTTATTAATGATTTATTTGTATTGTTTTATGAAAATAAACAGAAAAATTAATTAGAATTTTATTTTAAAAAAACATCTTTTTCATAAACTATTATTATTTGAGAAACCAATAACATAATAATTTTTTATATATTTTTTAGAGCACAAAATTTTACTTAGCTTTTCATAATATTGGTCTTATTTGGGGATGAATTATTTTAGATCATTGATAGTCAATTATAATTAATTTAGATTTGTTTGACCATTCAATTTCATTTGATAAGTCATCTTTTTAATTATGAGTTGATCGTTGTATGTATGCCCTTGATTATATTTCATTTTATGTTCATCATTCATTGAAGATAGTTAGAAAAAACCAAATACATATTGATCATGAGAATATTTTATATCATCAAAAATTATAGGATTAAAAGAAAATAAGGAAAAATAGTAGTTTGAGGAGGAATGTCAAAATTTTATGTGGTAATATGAATCAGATTTATAGTTTTCATCATTCTTAACCATGAATTTACCCATGAGACAATGGGTACTTTTGTTGCATGAGTCACTTGAGGAGAGAGAATCAATACATTCACTCAAGGTTGAATCCTTGATTGCTTTTTTTATAATTATTCCGTATATTTTTCTTTTTGATTAGGGAGAATTCTAGACGAATTTCCCCCCTGTTTTTCATTTGCATCACATCATTTTATTTTCTCTTTTATCATTTTACCTTTTTCTATTTTTTTTGCAATTTTTATTTTGATGAAATTTTTATTCTTCTAGTTGATATGATCCATTTCATCATTATTGTTGGACTTATAATCAATTTCATTGAATGAATTTTTATTTTTATTTTTGTAATATTTTTCTTCTTTATTATATTTTCTCTTAATTGGTAACACATAAGTCATGATACATAGTATTACATCCCAAGTTATTAGTATGTTCATTATGTGTTTCACATTATACATTGTCATCAAATTAGGTGCCCAATTGCTTGGTAAAACCAAATGTACTTTATTGAATAATGTTTCTACAGTAAGAGTACCACTACGATTCATTATAACATTTCATATATCAATAATGCATGTAAACATTTTATTAATAAATTCCAATGGATTCTTAATTATACATTCAATATCTTCTCAATACATATCATGTATGTTATCCTTCATCATATATGTACCTTAATTGATGACTTCTTGTTGTTTTAGATTTTATAAGCTTCTTTTCAAGATTATATATGATTAAATATATTTTGTTCTCAACCACAATGAATAGTGGTCATATAATTTCCAACTAATTTTTAATCATCATTATCATCATGTGTTTAGTTTTCATTTTTTTCAGCAGTAAGAATATAAACATACAAAAAAACTTCCTTATAAAATAACTAATAGATCTAAGAATGGTTGACATACGGTACGTCTTATAATTTTAAATAGAACCATAAAAATATGGTGTGTGACCCATAGATCACCCAACCAATGCAACATGGGTGAGTGAAAAAATAATGTATTAAATAAAATTGAACATTTCAATCAATTGTGAAATAATAAATAAAAAAATAAATGTCTAAACATGTATATTATGAGAAACAATAATATTCCATTTGAATGTAAATATAGGCTGTATATAAAACAACAACAGGGGAGTGAATTTTATTTTTAAAATAAAATAAAATTATTATATAAAATTATTCCAATTAAAATGGAAGATAAAAATTAGAGAATAGATAATCAATGTATAATAGGTGTAGAAGAAAATATAACATTAAGGATTGAGGAAAATAAATTACAGAAATTAAAAAGGATAACTTCGTCAAATATAGTTTAGAAATAGCTCAAGAATGATCTTGTATATATCCTCCCCTCAGGAATACATAAGTGGGTTATATTTCACCCTTGGTTTTAACAAAATACAAGAACCAAAGAAGATGAATACATCACATGGTTTTGAAAAAAACCTAGAATCAAAATATGCCCCTTTTTAAATTTACACCAAGATCCATGATCCATCACATTAATGGTGGTGAGTAGTTAAATAAGTAGAAGAAGATTCTAGAGGTATGTTTTTACAAAACCATTACAAATCACTTTAATCTCTCTTTGATAATTTTAATGAATTTGAATGATTGAGTGGGAGAGAGAGAGATAAGGTGCAAGAGAAATTAAGGAATTAAAAATGATGAAAGAAGAAAATTTTGTTAATAATATTGGGAAAAACATTATTGAATTCATTGATGCCATGTTTACATTTTTATATTTGGAAGTATCATGTAGAACACTTATTAAAACATGTTATAGATATATAAAGGAATCATTCATTAGAATGAGTAATTTTATAGGGTCCTGGATAAAATCTAAGACTCATTTGTTACCTATATTTAGCCTTTATAGGAGATAGGGGTCGGTTAGGTTGATCCTAGGATTTAATAAGATGAATCTATATATTTTTTGAATGAAATTAATTCCAATTGACAAGGATAGATCGAAGCCAGTAGCTAGAAACTTGATTCCACAAGTGTGCTAGTGACACTTCTTTAGGTAGCTACATATGTCCAAACCCCGCATGATGGAGATGAGCTCCACAGGAATTATGGTGGGAAAAAAAGTCGTCTATGAGTTTCTTTCACCTATAGCATCTAGTTTTTACACATCTATTGGGTTGTTGGTGACACTAATGTGTGGGAGAATTTTATTTGGACTTAAATTGAAAAATGGTTTTTACACAATTTTTATGATATTTTGATAATATTTTTTTCCTAAATGACCATATAATGATGAATACATGATAAGTTAAAAATTTGTGATTAAAGTTTAATATCCTGAAATTTTTTAGAAAAAATGATGATTTTTATAAATGATTTAAGAACCAAATGTTTCTGTGTGTTGGTCATTTTTCAACTAAATTTTTCATCTATTGTTTATATTTATAATTGGTGTGATGTATTCTTAATTTATAGTTCCATGATTTCAATTGAATATATTTTCATAAATCATGTTCTTTATTCATTTGGTTAAAATATTTAGATCCATGTTTTAATCTTCTTGTTTTTTTTTAAAAAAATTGAAAATCATTTACGTTTATTAATGAGAATTTATCGTTTTAATATTGGTTTCAGATATGTTATTATGTGCACATGAGCCTCAGCCCAGTTGGTGAGGACTCCCTAAATGCATCCAAGAGACCCGGGATCAAATCCAAGTGGGGGATAATTTCCGGTACTGTAGCACGTACTGTAGCGGGGCTGTAGCAGGCACTGTTTGACACTGTAGCAGCCGGGAATATGCCCCCATTTGGGCCTTCGGGCCACCGATTTGGTCCCCGAGTCCTTTAAGGCCTTCGGGCCACCAAGGCCTTCGGGTCAGTAAGGCATTCGGGCCACCTCAAGGTCTTCAGGCCACCTTAAAGTGCAGATGCAAACCAGACAACCTACAAGGAACAAGCTTCAGAAGGAGGAGGAGCAAGGAGCTTTCACCATAGCAGAAGATAAACGGATTGCAAGAATGAGAGGGTATGACACCTGCCATCGGGACAAGATTGTGCATGCACAGGAAAGCCTAGCCAAACAGTCATGCGAAGGTGGAGAGCTGATTTCACGATGAAGATGTTGGGGATGAGCAGTTCCAAGTAGTTAGTCTGAGATGTATGTAATGTTTGAAGCCTACGGGAAATGAATTCCTCTAAGGCCTACGGGCCATGTAATGCTTACGCCTACGGGCCTTGTAAGGGTTCCACCTCACCCCTTGAAAGGTGGATTATCAAAAATCAATAAAAAATGAAGGCCTTCGGGCCATTGGAGATATGTTATTATGAAATTTTATGTCAGTTCATATAATCCTCGAACTCTTGCTCTTATCACATTTCATAGGGTCTACCATATTTCTATTTACATTTAACATTTTAATTAATTGATAACTATAAGTTTATTTGACCATTGATGCAATACAGTTTTCTTCTACCACATAATAGATTGATGTGATTATAATAAATTTTTTCTATACATGTTGATAATATCAATTGCTGATTCATGATGAACTAATTTTCAGAAAATGAGGGGAGTTTCGTCCAATGATGAAACCTTTCTTCCAAGATTGAAGGCTAAAAATAATAGAACTCTATCTCACATATGGATAACTTAAAACCAAATCCATGGAAATTGGAATCCAGGGCCTATACATTATCAGTAAACTGAATCTTGACTAAAGAAGGTCAAAGATAATTCATTGTGAACGAAGAGGTAAAAGTTGAGAATGAAATATGAACTACTATTTATGAATGAAAAAACTGATAAAAAGATGACTAAGGGACAATGATGATGACCATATTGAGATTCAACTAGTATTAGGGATGCCATACATGGTAAATCAGTACACGATTGTTGTAGTTTGAATGAAAGATGATTTTTTTTGGGATTATTATTACCCGGGAGAGATCAAATATTGATGATGATACTTGAGACTAGAATGAAATATGGATCAATAAGGGATGATATTGTCAAAAATAGCCAATACAAAAAGAATATTATCTGAGATCGAGTTAGAATAATAATGATTGATACCAACTAAAAACATATATTAAATGTATCTAGTCATTTGTTCCCAATGAAAGAGGATTGTTGATGATGGAGCTGTTGGAATAACTCAGGTCATATTTTGTTTAATATTATTATAATGGGATAATGAGGGATAAACTTGTAAAATTGGTGTACTTTGTCAGTTAATTAAATAATGACCCATGAAAACTGTTTTATCCCTAATAAAGGGGTAATATCCTTGTCAATCAAGTCTCAATCACAATTCTGGTACGTTCAATCCATACTTCTATGGTAGAGAGAATATGCAAATGATAGAAATCCTTTCAAGTTTGTGAAAATTGAGGAGACTCAAATCCATAAGTTCAATGGATCACGGTACGTATTTTATTTTTAAATTTTAATAATCTAGATATGTGATAAATAGAGATTTAAAAGATCCTAAATTAAATAAAAATAGGTTACATGTGGTTAAATATGTTTTTTTTCATATTTAAATTTATTATATGTTCATTATATTCAAAATAAGAAATATGTATTTTATTCATAATTAAATGATGTTTTCAATTTCACTTAATGGATTTTTGGAATTTTTCTTTACCCTTTCATATAATAGATTTTCTTTCATACTTGGAATATGGTATGCAATTTTGTTTTAAATGTATCAAGAATTTTTGCAATTTTTTTCCTTTTTAAATGGATCAAGATAATGTGAAATGTTGTTATAAATGGGCCAAAAGATGTGGTGAAATTTTATTTTAAATGGCTCAAGACACTGCAATTTTGTTTTGAAATTCAAAAGTCGCTATCAAAAATTTTTTGAATCAAAAAATGCTCCCTCCTCATTTTTAAATTTGATGATGTGCCATTTTTATTAATGAAATAGTCGCTGTGAATATTTTTGGATTCCCAAAATGCTACCTCTCCTCATTTTTTTATTTTATTTTATGCAATTTTGTTTTGATATCCGAGATTCGGTGTAAAAATTTTTGAAATCCCAAAACGCGACCTCTCTCCTCATTTTTAAATCTGAAATCAATTTTTTTTTTTTTATTACGCTGCCTCTCCCCATTTATTGTTATTATTTCTACTGGCCAACGTTTATAAAGTGGGTTAAGAGTTATGTCGTATTGTTTCCCCTTAACGTTATTTAATAATAATAAATGGATAAGTCGCTAATTATCATGCGTTTTCAAATGCCAAAAAATTAATTTTTCATTAGTTGAAATAATTATTATAGTTTTAAATTTAACGCTAAAAAAATTAAATAATGTGTAAACAAAATTTGGTTTTATGCTTATTAAAATTTATTCCTTTTTATAATTATCCAAAAAACATTACTTTTTATTAATAATAAGAAAGGATAAACAAAGGAAAAGATAGTTACAGGGGAGATAGTGATGATGAAGGCCCTAAGAATCACCACAAATAATTCTCTTCCGGTCTCGGGGAATAGAATCAAAACTGTGATAAATAGTCACTCTCATCACCGGTCGTTCATCTGGCTAGGAAGTATGTAGAAAAATGAACTTCTCTCTAAGAGAGTTCATGATCTCAGAGCATTGGTTGAGAAGCATTCTGCATCAATGACAGCCCGGAGAATTTTGTTGCCTCAGACCAACATTAAAAATTTGGCCCTAAATACATTGAGAACTACAATAAACAAATAAAATTGATGTCCCTTTGTATTTTTTTTTCTTTCTTATGTGTTTTCTTAGCCCATGAGCTCTTTGGGCTTACCCTAAGGCCGGCCCTGTTCTGCATTCCCTTATAAAATATTCTAGATCCCAAGGGGTGGACTTATTAATGACAAGGATGCTCACCAGGGTACATGAAGCAGACTCCAGACTCCACCACAGAAATCATCAAGACAATGAGATATCAATGCAGAAGTCCACAAATCATGGCCCTCAGCTCAGCACCCAATGGGATCCCAGGTCCAATGAAGACACTAAATAATAACAACAGAGTTCAAATATGATCCCGGACCATCCCTCCACCTCGCATGATTCCCTGCTCATATGGGCCATCCACATTCAGCTTCAACCCTGTCTTAGGAGGCTCCCATCTCACGCAACAACTACAACCTATTCTAATCATGTCCGCCGGAAACCTGTAAATCGTTGGGAGGAGGCCTCTAATCGAATCCATGCTCTCCCCTCCTCTCAAGAATAATATCGAGCTCAACCACTAGAGCTTTGACCTGAATCATTAGACCAAGAGGGGATGATCTTTTTCTATTCCTTGTGGAGTTCATGGTCTCCCAGAAAATCCAGCACACCGCTGAAATAACCACCACCGACCCTTCGAAACAGTGCATGTTAATCTATCACCTTGAAACCATAATGTAAAAAAATCTCCCATGGACATCCCTTGCAGTTTAATACTCAGACACTTACTATCAAAGCACCAAAGGAACCGCACCCAGTCACTTCGGAAGAACAGGTTCCATGTAGTCTCTGCACTCGGGGAAGCACAACACCTACATCAGGAACTCAATTGTATTCCTTTATTTTGAATGTTGACATCCATTGGAATAGCTTGGTTCTTGAAATTCCAGATATGAAAATTGAACTTCACTCGTAACTCCTTACACCATAGCTTAATGGCTCGAACGTGGGAGATAATGTCCCCATGAAGCCCTACACACCTGTCAGGTTCGAACCCCAATTTGATGCTTTAACGCTATAATTTATGATCAGTGTTGAGCTTTTCGTCAATAAAACCAAGGAACATGCTCGCCTCCATGAAAGTGATATCTGACAATGGGAATCCAGGTATGAAAAGCAGCTCAGCACCAACCCAGTTATCCTTCTAGAACCGAATATCACCACTTCCCACCACCCACCTAGACCTCTCACTCAGATAATCCATGTGGTCGTACATGCACCTCACCAACCTCGACAACCTCCTAGGATTCTCTCTCCAAGATCTCTAGTCACCACCATACTTACCATGCATGAAACTCACCCAGAACCTCCATCCTTCAATGATATCCCAGGCTACCATACACTACATGCACTGCATGGACCCATGAACAATTCAGATATTGATCCCTTCCACTTCAAAAGGATTCACCAGCCTCTCCCACGCAGCCTAGTGGGATCTCTTGGACTTATTGGAATCCCAAATAAAACCAGCTAGAATCATCTCAATAAAGCTGATGGTCCTCTTAGCTGTCTTGATAACTGCATGAACATGCAGAGAGATAGATGATAGGACACTATTAATCAATGTGATCCTCCCTCCAAAAGAGGGGAAGTTATTATTCCAATTAAAGATGCGCCCTGTGATGTTGTTGATAATACAATTGAACATTATCTTTTTAACCCTACCATCTGAGATGGAAAATTCATGATAATCCATCAGAAATGATCTCTTGGACATCCCAAGACTATCTTAAATATGCCCACTTCTCCTGATGGGGCACTTCCTGGGAAGCAACTTGCTACTTTTACTTTTCTTGATCCGCTTCCCACTCCAAGAACTGTAAGACTCCATCGTTCTAATTAATCTATCAATAGACCCTTGACTTCTACTTATCTAGAATAAGTAATTATCAGAAAACATAAAATGGGAGATGATAGGGGTCCCTTCCCTTGTCCTAAAAGGATAAATCAAGCCTTCCACCATACGGTGCTGAACATTCATGGATAGAGCTTCTTGGGAAAGAATGAAAAGAAATGGAGACATTATATCTTCTTGTCGAAGCCCCCTGCACAAATTTGAAGAAGTCAAACACCTTACTCGAAATAGAAATTGAAAGCCAAGTAGAGGCGTAGCACCTAAATAAGATATCACATACCCAATCCATGAAGCAAAAGAGTCTCGTATCCTTGAGGATAAAACTCCATTCCATCATGTCTTATGATTTATACACGTCCACCTTTACTATTCTATTGTTCCCCATAGCCTTCTTATGAAGATCACAAACCATCTCAATGGTGATTCCAATAGCCCTATGGATACACCTACCATTGATGAAGCAATGATGTTCTTCAGAAATAATCCTCGATAACAATCGCACCAACCTCTTATTTAGTAGAGAAGAGAGGATTTTTTTAGCTTAAGTTTTACAATAATATTGGTCAATACTGGTTTAAATACAAAGGAACCATGACTATGGGAATGAGCACCAACTTGGAGGTGATCATGGCCCTAGTCATAGAGCCACCCTTTGAAAAATCCTGAATAGCCTCCACAACCCGCTCACTGATAATATCCCAAGCAGTAATGAAGAAGGCCCCAGGGAACCCATAAGGCTCATGAGTACCATCCGGGTTCAAACTAGCCACAACCTCCTTGATTGCATGAACATCCAGAGAGGCACACCAAGCTTCATTATCCATGCCCTGCACAAGACTCGGAATCCAGTTCCAAAAACCAGCATCACCCCCCACACCCTCTCTCTCCTTTCCAGGAAGAAGCCCTGGTCCCTCCAGAAGGTTCTAAAAGTGCTCCTCTGCCAAACTCCCATCCACCTTTGCATCATTAGTGATGGAGCCATCATCCAATTTCAGGTTGATTTTTGCAGTGGATTTCTTTTCTATTAAGCACGCCTGGAATAAGGCTGTGTTCCAATCACCTTCTTTTAACCCGATTGCTCGTGACTTTTCTTTGCAATCCCTTTCAACCACTAGGAGTTTAGATGAAAGCAGGTTATGTTTGGTAAATGAATCCACAAAAGCATCATCATCCTAGGGCATTTTCAGCCCATCTTCCAACTTAGAAATGTCCGACTTTATCTCTTCCATGCTAACAGAGAAGGATTTATTACTGGACCACGTTTGAATTTAGCCGATGAAAATTTTTGACAAGCACTACCCATCCTGGCTCCGTGGATGGAAGACCCCAAGACCTCATGAAAGAACCCTTCACGGTGACACCAATTTCTTGAAAAGATAAAACTACTGGAACATGCCTCTCCATTTTTAATTTGAACCAAAAGAGGTGCATGATCCGAAAAATATCGAGTCATATGGATGACATAGAAGAGAGGGAATAAATCTGCACCTTGAAGATTTTCCTGACAGCGGTCCATGTGTCTCCAAATTCATTAGGAACCCCTTCGGTTGTTGAACCATGTGAGTTTAGAGCATAAGAACCCCAGGTCTATATGACCATTTTGTAAAATAATATCTCGAAATTCCTGTATAGAGTTGATAGACACCGTCAACACTCCTTTATTCTTGGAGCGCTCGACAATCATGTTAATGTCCCCTGCTATGAATCATGCATGGTCCCTAGATTGAAAACTAGATGAGGAATTCCAGAGCTCCATCCTCACTGTGGAATCACAATTAGAATAACCAAATACGGGAGTTGCTTGGATATCCATGCACACAGTTCTGATAACCTATCCTTCTGGAAGGAACACCGATTTGCTGCACCTTTTTCTTTTGTTCCAGGACAACAACCAACTGAACTTGATGACAACAGGATTCATTCACAAAAAAAAAAATGACACTTCACGCAAGGCCCCATGCCTCTAGCATTCCAAATGATGATGGAAGACACTAACAAAGAGAATAATATGCCTTGCGGCAACTAATGTTGGTTGACATTGAAGGAGTGTTGAGAGACAGCTTTTCTCGGTTCTTAGCACAAGTAACATGGACTCCATCTGAGATAGGGGAGGAAGGCACCATCATATGAGCTTGATCTGAATCGGGAAGGCCGCAAGAATCCACCTCAGTACAAGAGACCTTAGCCTTTTCGATCCAGAAGTGACTGTCTAGAAATTGGAAGACTTGGCTGGCCATTCAAAGGATACATCCCTGGAGATAGTTCCTCCTCCACCAACTCCTCCTAAAAGGAGACCAATTTCTCCGAGGACCGAGGAGAGGCAAACCCAACCTTCCCACCACAGTTAGTCTCCTACAGATCCATCCCAGTATCCGTATCACCAGTCAAAGATGACTGGTTCACCGAAAAGCATGCCACTCTATCCCCAGGCTGAGCATAGATGCCATAAGACACTGAAATCAGTCCCGAGTCTTCAGAGGGTGGGCACCTTTCAGGCATAGGAACCAAATCCAACTCCTTAGAAAAGAAACCCAAGTCCCCCTTCGACTAAAGAACGCCCCCCCCCCCCCCCCAATGTGGTCATCATACCAGAAAAGAGGATCCCCTCCCCCCCATGAGAGGATGCAGGAGACCCCTCAGGTGCTGGAAAACCCGAAGAAAGAACCCTAGAGGGATGGGGGGAGGCGACCAGGGAGACTATCGACGTCGATGAATTCAAATTTGAATCTCTAATGTTTGGAATATGAAGCTCAGCGTCAAGAATGTGGGGAGAATCCTCATGATTTGAAAAAAAAGGTGAGGTGATAACGGAATAGGAAACGGGGTCGTCAGACCCTTCAATGAGACTAAAAATCGTTCCTCATCCGCCAGACAGGTGGAAACTCCACACACCACTGAAAGCGTAGAGTTGGAACCAGCACGACTGCTCCTTCAGATCTCAACTGAGTTCCCCTGAAAGTGACATGCGAAGCTAAAGCGAGGAGGATCTTGGACGAATAACCTTTGCAACCATGTGAAACTCTCCCCAACCCGAACCAGAACGCTCGACGGAAGCGGCTTCAACACGGCCAATTCCATGCAGATCTGGGGCGCAGTAGTCACCTAAAGGAACTTTGTGTCCTTGTCCGAGCAAAGATACGAGCCCAAAGCATCTCCAAGGGTTTTAAAAATAATAGGGTTATGAAACCAAAGAGGGGATACTCAGTAACCTAATCCAGGCCGCCGGTGATCTTTGGTCCTTCCCTAAGTGAACGTCCCAGGATCATCGGTACAAATTGAACCTCATTTACAGCACCGCCAGTCCTCCCTAGTCCAGGCCTTCAAAAATCTTCCCTAAACAATGAATGCAGAAATAGTACATGGACAACACACAGGAATTGAAGTGGATGCTACTTGCTTAAGCATGTATTTATTGATGTTACTTTCCATGATCATTTCAATCATTAATGTATTCAATTTATCTGACCGAAGATAGAAAATCCAATTTTCACCCTGGTGCATTGTATCTTGACTTAAAATTCTGAGTAGAGAAACCTGATACTATAACGTATGACAGTAGTGATGATGACAGAGTATATTATACAACATGGGAAAGGTCAAACAAATTATGTTTGATATTCATGTGAATGAGCATAGCAAGTAACAACAAGTATGATCTCCCTAATACTTACGGTACTAATGAATCTATGAAATCTGTGATGTACCGATATAAAACTACTGAAATATCTCGTAATGGGACATTAATGAGTACATTGACCACTATGAAATTTGATGACTCTCATACTATGCATGAAAATGTCAATGAAATGAAAAATATTGCAGTAAGACAATTGTTTAGGAATTGAAGTGGATGAACGATTCCTTTTACAATTTTTCCTAAACTCATTACCGTCTCAGTTTGGACCATTCTAAATGAACTACAACACCATGAATGATAAATAGAATATTCATGAATTTCCTAGTTTTCTAGTTCAAGAGAAAACATATTTATAGAGTCAACGAATACGCTCCATCCGTTATATGCATCATCAAGGAGGAAAGAAGTATAGAATAAATGATCATGGATAAAGAAAGGGATCATTGATGGTTAATGAGGCGTTTAGCAAGAACCAAAAGAACACAACCAAAGGTAATTTCCATTTTTGTGGTAAAGTTAGACATTTCCAACAAACATTTCCTAAACAAAAGACTTGGTTTGAAAAGAAACATAAGCAAAATGATTATACAATTAATGAATAAAACTTAGCCGGTGTTCCACATAATACAAGGTTGATTGATTCCGTTAATACAACTCATGTTTCTAATACGATACATGGTTTCCTTTCAACCCAAATCACAAGCCCAACAGAAAAGTTTATTTTAATGGGGAATATAGTAAAGCTTCCTGTTGAAGCTATTGGGATTTACTATTGGAGTTGGTGGCCTAGAACCAACTACTTTGTATTTTATGATAATTTTGTATTCATGGATTTGAATATTAATAAATAATTTATCACATCTTGATTGTTCTTCTGTGTGACAATGCATGTGATAATGTCCTAAGGATAACTGTTGCACTAAAGGGTCATAGCGGATCCATGTTATTATGAGAACCCAAAAATGCCATAACACTATTTTTGAATATATGTTCTATGGACGAATGATGTTATTTTAGAGACACAAATAATACAGGACATTAGGGCTGAAGACTCATAAAACATTGAGGCACCTTCTCATGGTGTGCGCCCTTGGTAATATCCAGGAGAATATTATGAGAACGAGACCATCAGTAGGAAATCTACATTTCATAGTGTCATTGGATGTTCCTATCCGCGGAGGTGTGTATTGATCATTATACTTTAAGATTATTATTAATGGGTATTACAACTCGCACACTTAGATATATTGACAAAAACTGTAACGACACACTGTTCGCAGCGAGGTAGGATATGTTGCGTGCGTCACGAGTAATACTGCATTAATAAATAATGTGAAAAAGGATTTGTCCCTTCTGTTCCATAACGGAAGTTGATATCTCAGGCCCTTTGATGAAATTGATATAGCCTAAATAAATCCATGGCCATGGTGATGAATGATCGAGTTCAATTCCAAGAAGTCAAATAAAGAATAATTGAGCATATTGGTTGATGACACTAGCATGCAACCCACTTGATTCGAGATATCGAGACAAAGGGATTACATTACATGGTAAGCGTTTGTAGGAGGTGACACGCCATTGCGGCATTAACTTCTTTCTCTATGAGTGCCTTAGAGTGTTGTTAGACGCTAACCTTAGACTTTATGCAGACTCTGCCTAATACCACTGAGAAAGAGGCCTAGAGGGTCACACACTAAGTGTGTTCAAGTATCTCAGTTAAATATTCATTTAACAAGTTGAATAAAGATTATTCCCGATTGTGGTTTAATAATTATTCAAGGATGCATAATCACATTTATTTCGACACTAGTTATTCGAGAGAATATATTGTGTGAGAAATAATATATTTATTAGCGAGTAATGCAATGATATTTATTTAAGAAATAAATAGTCATTATTTAAGGTCTAATAAATGTGGTGGAGGAAATAAAGAAAAGGAAAAACAAAAAGTACATGCCGTGTATATTAATATACATGTCGTGTAGTTTTTCTGGGGATTTGTGAGAAATAATATTATTTATTTAATTAAATAATATTAGGTGTAATTCGCCAGGCACATGTCAAGTGATAATAATAATAGTCAAATGTTATTATTAGACCTTGAGTATTACTAAGAATTAAATGAAATGACTAAATGCCTTTGGGTAATTAATTCATTTTATTATTCTAAATAATATAAATCCCAATTATATTATTCTTATTTAGGGATAGCCATTTTTTTGTGGCTGTGCACAACGGATCTGGAGAAAACTCTCAAGCCAAGAGAGAATTCCTTTCCTCCAAAAATGCTCTCAAGTTACGAGAGAGATCCTCCTCCACCGGATCAAGGAGAGCGCTTTGGAAGTGGCTCTCAAGGCGATCGAAGACAGACATCGCAAGTGAAAGATCTTCCGCAATAGTATTCGGAGATCCCTTCGGCGACGTCCAAAGATACATGGAGCACATGTGAATCACCGCTAGAGGAATCCTACACTAGGATTCTACGACGCAACGACATATCACATTGGATCCTAACGGGAAATATCAACGGAGAGAGAATTCCGTCAATGTAATTCTTGTCTTTTAATTAAATTAATTATAACTAACATATGAAGATCCTCTATATGGTTTTGGGACTTTCCTCTTTCTTTTTCATTCTTCGTTATATTTTGAAGATCTGACGTTTCATTACCATGACAGATCTCGGATTGATCATTATTAACAGTAAAATTAAAGTTGGGTACACCCATCCACGTACTTCCCCTGCACCCAGAACCTATAAGTGGTATCAGTGCGGGTCATATCGTTGATTATAATTATTTAGTTTTTCATTGATGATTTACACATTTAATAATTCAGTTGTTTCAATTCAAGTTAATCGTTATGTAAATCTAAATCTCAAGATCTGTTCCTCTTCTTTCGTTTCTCATTCACTTTATAGAACCAATTTTTTTCTTTTATTTTTGATTAAATTAAAAAAGAGGATCTCATCCAGAGGTGCCAAAGTTTCCTGGCCGTACAACACCAGAACACACAATGTGTATTCAACAATACACGCCGTGTAGTCAAGTTTCAATGCACCAAGATTGGTCCGCCAAATCAAGCCGCGTGATTGGAGTTTTTCTAAGTCTTAATGACTCTGTCTATTGACCAGGAACAGGTGACATGTGATTTCTAGATTACATAGTGTGTGGACCAATGGACACGGTGTGCAGTCCCTTTGGGTTAGGTTTGGACCATGTACCCCATACACGGCTTGCCCGATTGGAGACCGTGTAATGCGGAACTACACAACGTGTGGCCCATTGGACACACCGTGTACTCCAAAGATTTCTGAAGTACATCTACACGCTATATCCCCAGGCATATACTTTGGATGGACGGTGAAAGATAGTACACACCATGTAGTAGGAACTACACGCCTTGTACTCATCCAAATTACGAAGATTTATTAAAATCTATTATTATATTATACAAACCCTTGAGACGTGTACAATGGTGTGGGCGTAAAACTGGGGAACAACACGTGATAGGTGTTTTATATATATGTGTATAATTTAACATCTGTGTAATGTTCATTTCTAATCATTGGGTAGTTATAACGAAAATTTACTGGGTTGCCTCCAAGGTACAAGTTACGTACAAAGATATTTTTAAATGAATTTATTTGTTTGAAATTATGATGGATGAGAATCTCAAGAAAATTTAGAAAAGGGTTTAAGAAAAAAGGATTGATTAATTAAAGATAATAATTAATTGATTCAAGTGTGATTTATCTTAAACAAGAACAATTAAAGAATTGAATGCTAGTTTTATTTATGCTTAAATATCGTTGCATGTATGGATGATCATGAGCTAGACCAGGACCTTTGTATGTGGATGGTTTCATTTAATTAATTTATTTAAATTAAATTTGTTGGCATGTGTGCCTTCTCCTCATTAATATCTAAGGCCTGCATGCCCAAGGTTTCTTTTAAGTAAAACCCTATTTTACCCCTTACCTATGTGTGAGATAAAAGCATATGTAATGGATGGAGTTCTCAAGATATTAGTGGCAGTTCAAGTTAGGAGCTGATGTGAAACCAACCCAAGGAGATACAAAGGTAGACAAGCGGAAAGATGTAAACAAGAACCTAAATGGTTCAAGGTGTTTTCTCCCCTAGGTCTTGGGTTAGTTTATCGACCACTAGATAAACTAACCAATAGAACAAGCTCATGATCATGCCATTTATTTTATTTATGTCAGTTGCATGATTTATTTATTATGGGCATGTTGTTGCAATCACACAATTAATGAATTAAACAAACATGCAAGATGTAACTAAAATAAGACTGTCTTATGCGTAAATATTATCTTAGACATGGTTAATCACTTAATTATATCCCACTTAAAATTAAAAAGCATGTAAGAAAGATAATAAAATGGAAATTTATGAATAAGGATAAAATCCCTCAATGAAATATTAAGTCGGTATAACATTCCATAATCTTGGTTAGAATTGAATCATAGTTCAAAGTGTGTGACCAACCCTAGTTGGAGTGCTTTCAATTATCAGGGAATTATAATTTGAGGTTTTGGGTTAAATTGACTTGGTTCACATCAAGGGTTGACCACCATAGAAGGACTTGGTGTGACTAAGAGGCAAAGGTTGAGAAAATCCAAAATAAAATGATTTTAGGATTGGGGAGTCCACTCAGTGAATCAAGGAGCTGTGAGTTAATGCAGTTGGCATTTGGAATGCCTACCCAAAACCTTTCAAATTTATTGACCAACCATAGTTGGGGTAATGCGAAGGGAAATATGGATCCTTTCCACTAGAATATTCAAGCAACAGAATATTCCAAAGTCAATGGTGAGAGCTATTGAATTTTGATAAAATAGCGGGAGACTAATAAGTATTAATTTAGTTATTTGTCTCAGGTTTATCATGATAAAGTACTACATCTTTGCTCATCTTAATTTGCATAAATTTAAATAAAAATGAAATCAAACATATCATTTTGAACCATACTCTAGAAGGAAAACCTTCTAACCAACACCAATTTCCAGGATTGGTAGAGGTGTTTACGTGTCATCCTTCACCATGAGAGGAAATTGTATGTGCTGGAGGAGCTTGTTCTAGTTGCACCTAGAAATGAGGTCAGTGGTGAGGAAATATATCTTTATATAAAAAATTTCAATGATGCCACAAATGTTCAATGTTTCATGTAACGCCCCGACCCTAGTTACCCAGAGTCGGTGCATTATTACATAACATTGGCATGATCGCAAGAAAGATCAAATCTCGAAAGACCGATTGGTTTAGTAGCCTTGGAAACACTAGATATATTCATAAGTTTTACATTACATCATAAAATGAAAACTACTACAACAACATAATGTTTCCACAGTCCACACTATAATCCCCTCATAATATCCCTGCAGGTCATTCATAACTTACATCTTCACATCCTGGGAAAAATAAAACATAGAAAAGGGGTGAGCTCAAATGCCCAGTAAGGATAATAATATAGCGGAACATTCAAAAATAAGCATAAACATTTAAGGCAATGAATTACTAAAACAAAAGCCTTTTAAAATTGAACTTCAACATAGTATGGCAAAAGTAAAATGAAATAATGCCATTTACTTGTTCACATGGATATTCTACTAATCGAATAATCACATGCAATATCAATAACCACTTTCATAATGTTGGAATGCATAATGCCAGACTATCATAACCACATAGCCAAGGCCTCGTGCCAAGACTACAAATAATATTTTGCCAAGGCCTTGTGCCAAGACACTAGTTTGTCTCATGAGACCTACCGATGCATCGAGGAGCTATAGCGGGCTCCACCCGTCACATATTAAGTCCAATGCATTCCCATATGAAAAGGTTTAAACATAACATAAATATTCGTATTAAAACCAGCATACGAAATGTCAATAATTTCACCATAAACAATGAATGGTATAGAAATAGCACATCCACAGTCAAACATATCACAAAACCTTCAATAAAATATAGAAGTTTTGTATCATAATAAATCAACTTCAAATAAGCGTAAAATCCGTCAAAGGATGTTGATATAGATGAAATCAAAACACTTTTTAGAGAAATATCTCTTTCTATTTTTGAAATCATTTAAGAGCCATATAAAATAAAACATTTTCTTGAAAATGTTCTTATAAGCTTGTAAGGGAAGCTTTGACGATTTTATAACGGCGGAAAATAACCGCACCCGCCGTATAAGTTAAAAAAAAACATTCTTATCTTAATTCTATCAAAAAGGTTAAAAAGCACCTTGTTTGGAAAACGACGGAAAGATTCCCTTATAAACCTCTTATAAAAAGTCAAACAAGGGTATAAATGACTTTAACCCATATTCTTTTAAATATTAAAAAAATGTTTTGAAATACATTTTGAAGAAACATGGACGTGGATGATAACGAGGTCCCAGTAGATAATTATGTATAAACAACCTCGGATAATGAAGAGATTGCGAAATAAATCATTACCTTGTACTTTTCCTTTGTTGGGGTAGGTTAACCTCCTGTATAATGGTGAAATAATAATTATTAAATTATACAAGAATCATATACATTAATATGATATCATATATGATCTTTTAACATTGCTTTATTAATAATATCTTAGTATTATCGTCGTTTTGGGTGATAATCGATTCGTTCTTCTTAAATGTTTGGTTACGTAAGACATGTTTGTAATGGATAGATTATATCTTATTCATAATCAGAATGATATTAACATTATTTTTAACCCTAAAATGAGAATAAGACTTGAATGGATACGATGGAGAATGAATCTCATCGCGTTCGTGGAGACGGTAGTCCGTACGTACGCACGAACGCTACTTCCATTTAATTTTTATTTTAAAAGAATCGAATCCAAATGATACATAGGTATATTACTATTAAAGTATAATATAATATTTTATATATGTTACTTAATTTCATTAACACCATCCTTTATACGTTCCATGTGTGGTATGAACGAGTCATATCATTTTAAGGGGGCGGTAGTCCGCACTTCCTCAAATGAAATTATCGTATGTATATACAACATGAAACGAATAATGGTATGAAATAAAATGGAATTACAGAAGCTTATATATAAAATATATATCATTAATATCATATTTAATTACAGTTCCATCATAATGGCCACCATGAGAGGCGGTAAGATGTATTTGAACAATCATCGTTTCGTGAGGCGTTAGTTTGCCATCCACAGAAACATTATGTTCATCATCCATTAGATGGAGTTGTGTGTATGTGTAGTTTGAATCCTTCTTATAACAACATCCTAGTATATTTTGGATACTGGTTTTGTTACAAAAGAAAGGAAATAAAAAGATTTTGGGGGTTGGAGAAGCAAAATAAATGAAAATAATTTAAGAGAAATCGTTACCTTTAATTTAGGTAACTCACTTTGGTTGGAACCAAAGGACTTATTGAAATGCTTTCTGCCTAAGGGGAAGCTTCAAGGAGGAGGAGAGGGATGTGGGGAGCTTATTTGGGCAGGGTTTGGACGAGCCAAGTGGCTTGAGAGGTGTGAGGAATGAGTAGAAGTGGTCTCCTTTTATAAGGGAGAGGAGGGGCTCTTTAAGAAAGAGTGAAAGTATTACTTTATAATATAATTATATTCGGTTTATAATGGTCCAAAAATCATTGAGGTCGAAGATAAGATGACTCATATTCTAAATAACATCAACCAATAAGAATTGGACAGGTTTTAGATAATATTTTAATCATTATAATCTTATTTATTTAAATGATTTATTAATGAGGTAAACATTGCATCATTATTGTGTCATTAATAATTTAAATTATTTCATGTCTAAAAATTATAAATAAAATATTATTATGTAGGAAATCTTTTTAGCTTTATAATGAATATTTATAATCGAAAATCCAACATGTATAACCCTATGTAAAAATTGTTCTTCTAAAAGATGTAAGCTTATGCCATTTTTATTTTTATTTTAACTTTATTAATATAATGTGTCCCTACCACATACAAGTGGCTCCAAGGGGTCCCCAAATCGACCCAAGGATGCCCATGGTCGGGTATGTGTCCACCAATAAGGTTAGGACACGTTTTAGGGTAATTTTGTATTATTATAATATTATTTTTTTAACCCTTATTTACCGGATTTACCCTTTAACCATGGTAAATAAAATATTTACCGCAGTAATTATTCAAAATGTGTAAAAATAAAAGTTACCTATTTACATAATTTGGACATCCTAATTCCAAATATGTGATCCATTTTTCCAAATTCAAAACACAGAATTGGCAGAAATTAATTTAAAATTAATTCCCGTTGTTAAAATAAAAAGCGTGTTTTTAAGAGATAATAACTATCAAAAGATTGACACTTGTTTATGTCTGGTTTAATTGTGAAATTATGTCCAATGACAAACATTAAATTAAATGGTAAAAATATATTATAAATATACTTTAAAACCACTCAAATTCATAATTTATCAATATTAATTATTTTGATTAAAAAAGTTGATTTTAATTAAAATTTAGTAATTTTCACTATTCATCAAAATATAAAAGTTATCCGAAAAGTACCAAAATTTCACCCTAGGCTAATCTCAATATTCCAAATCCAAAAATGAAGTCCATTTTGAAATATAAAATATATATGATTTCAAAAAGTAGGTATTACTATTCACAACGGCTAGTTTAATTAGTTGTGGTGTGTGTTAGAACTCGAGGTTGCGTACAACACACGCTATCGCATTATTCGAAGGGAAACGTACCGTGGAAGCTTGGGGTGTTACATTCTCCCCTCCTTAAAATAATTGCGTCCTCGCAATTTCTAGGGTATTACTGCATAAAAAGACTCGGGCGGTTCTTCATCATAAGTTCCTCGGGTTCCCACGTTGCCTCTTCCATCTTATGATTTCTCCACAAAACTTTTACCAAACGCGTCGTCCGGTTTCTCAGCACTTGTTCTCTCGTATCAAGAATCTTGACGGGCTCTTCGCAATAAGACAGATCGGGTTCCAGTTCTAATTCTTCATAGGTGAGTACATGCGTTGGGTCAGGCATGTATTTCCTCAACAGAGATACGTGGAACACATCGTGAACTTTGGAGAGACTTGGCGGCATTGCCAATCGGTAAGCTACAGCCCCAATTCGTTCTAGAATTTCGAAGGGTTCGATGTACTTGGGACTCAATTTACCTTTCTTACCAAAACGTATGACTCCCTTCCATGGAGATACCTTCAGGAAAACATGATCACCGACTTGAAATTCCAAATCCTTCCTTCGATTATCGGCATAGCTCTTCTGCCTACTTTGAGCTGCTTTGATGTGATTTTGGATTACTTTCACCTTTTCCACCGTTTCCTCCACCAGTTCTGGGCCTACAAGTTTTCTTTCACCAACGTCATCCCAACAGGTTGGTGTACGACATCTCTTTCCGTATAACGCTTCATATGGTGCCATCTGAATACTCGAATGGAAGCTATTGTTATAGGAAAATTTTACCAGTGGTAAATATTGATCCCACATACCCTGAAAGTCAAGTGAGCAAGATCTCAACATGTCTTCTAGGGTTTGAACAGTCCGTTCTGATTGTCCATCTGTCTGAGGGTGGTAAGCAGTGATCAAATGAAGTTCAGTATCCAGGGATTTCTGAAGACTTTTCCAAAATCTTGAAGTAAAATGGGGATCACGATCAGAAACAATCGATAGGGGTACTCCATGAAGTCTCACAACTTCATTAATGTATAGTCTTGCTAGACGTTCCAGGGGTAGATCTTCTCTTATAGCAAGAAAATGTGCTGACTTGGTAAGACGATCAACAATAACCCATATTGCATCATTCCTTCTAGGATTCTTTGGTATCCCCATGACAAAGTCCATCGTAATATTGTCCCATTTCCACTCCGGTATGGGAAGAGGTTGCATGACTCCTCCAGGCTGTTGCCTTACAGCTTTCACTTGTTGACAAACCATACATCTTGACACAAAATCAACAATCTCTCTCTTCATGTTGTCCCACCAAAAATGTTCCTTCAAATCTCTATACATTTTGGTGCTCCCATGGTGTATAGAGAAATTGGAACTATGAGCATCATCCAGCAATTCCCTTTTTAGATCAGGTAAATCGGGAACACAAAGTCTCTTCCCGAATTTCAAAATCCCATCTTCATACACAAAGTCTCTCAATCTCCCATCATTCACAGCTTTAATCTTCTTCTGAAATTCTTCATCATCGGTCTGAGAACTCTTAATACTTTCTAGTAAAGATGGTTTGACAACCATTTGAAAAAGCATTGATGTTTCACCTTCCCTGGTTATTCCCATGTCCATCTTCACTAGATCCATGAAAATTGGATCCCTTTCAATTCTCATCATGTTCAAAACTCCATGGTCTTTTCTGCTCAAAGCATCTGCCACCTTGTTTGCTTTCCCCGGGTGGTAGTGTATCGTGCAATCATAATCCTTGAGTAATTCAAGCCATCTCCTTTGCCTCATGTTGAGTTCTTTTTGTGAGAAAATATACTTCAAACTCTTGTGATCAGTATAAATCTCACATTTTCACCATAGAGGTAGTGTCTCCATATCTTCAAAGCAAAGATCACAACTGCTAACTCAAGATCATGAGTAGGATAGTTTTTTTCATGAATTTTCAACTATCGTGATGCATAGGCAATAACTCTATCATTCTGCATAAGGACACAACCAAGTCCTTTCTTTGATGCATCACTATAAATAACGAACCCATCATTCCCCGATGGTAGAGTCAATATAGGAGCATTGACTAATCTTCTCTTCAGTTCTTCGAAACATTCTTCACACTCTTTTTTCCAAACAAATTTAACCCCTTTACGTGTGAGCTTCGTTAATGGGTTAACCAATCGGGAAAAATTCTGGACGAAACGTCGATAATAACCTGCCAAACCAATAAAACTACGTATCTCAGTTATACTCGTAGGTGCTGGCCATTCTTGGATTACCTTGGTCTTAGAAGGATCAACAGAGATTCCATCTTTAGAGACAATATGGCCAAGAAAAGAAATATCCTGAAGCCAGAATTCACACTTGCTAAACTTACCATATAATTCATGCCTCCTCAGAGTCTTCAAGATAATGCGCAAGTGATTTTCATGATCTTCGTAGGTTTTGGAGTATACCAAGATATCATCAATAAATACCACCACAAATTCATCGAGATACTCCTTGAAAACTCTATTCATCAGATCCATGAATACAGAGGGTGCATTAGTCAATCCAAACGGCATTACAGTAAACTCGTAATGCCCGTACCTGGTTCGAAATGCTGTCTTTGGAATGTCTTCCTTCTTCACACACAACTGATGGTATCCAGATCGAAGGTCAATCTTTGAAAAGTATTGAGCTCCATGCAGTTGGTCAAATAAATCATCAATACGAGGTAGGGGATACTTGTTCTTTATCGTTATAGCATTGATCTCCCTGTAGTCGATACATAACCTCATAGATCCATCTTTCTTTTTAACAAAAAGAACAGGGGCTCCCCATGGAGAAACACTAGGGAGAATAAATCCCTTATTACTCAATTCCTCTAGTTGTTTCTTTAGTTCGACTAATTCTACAGTGGCCATTCTATAAGGGGTCTTCGATATAGGCCTTGATCCAGGAATCAAATCAATGGAAAACTCAACTTCTCGTTCTGGAGGATGTCCAAGTAAATCTTCCGGAAATACATCTACAAATTCTTTCACAACAGGTACATCCTCTATTTGAACATTCCTTTCCTCACCGATAGTTATTTCATTCTCTTCCTCCCCAATAATTGAATTAAGTTGAGCTACTGGGGGTGGATCTAAATAAGAATTAGGTGGTGACGATTCTGCTCTAAAAATAAGGTGTTCCTTATCATTATCATCAAGAATCGTAACCTCTTTCTTCTTACAATAAATCTTCGCATCATAGTCCGAAAGCCAGTCCATACCGAGGATTATATCAAACTCAATCATAGGTATGACGATGAGATCAGCAGATAAAGAAAATTTATGTGCTCTAATGGGGACTGATTCACAAAACTTTGTTGCAATGATACTTCCCTTAGGAGTTTTAACTTACAACTCCCTTATTAAATCAAATTGGAAATATCTAATTTTCTTAGAAAACTGGGAAGATATGAAACAATGCGACGATCCAGAGTCAAATAATGCATTTGCTAAACTTGAGGAAACCATTAAATTACCTGCCACCACGTCTTTCGGAGCTTCTACCTCAGCAGTAGTGATAGCATAAGCCTGACCTTGATCCCTTGGCCTTTTCTGAGGTAAGTTCTCCTGACGCTTAGGAAATGCATTTGCATAATGCCCCATCTCCCTGCAATTATAGCACTGAAAGTTGGTAGATTCCTTCTTCCCCTTGCAATCATGAGCTTGGTGGCCTTTTTCACCACACTTGTAACAGACTCCCATTCCCTTCAAGCAAGTACCAGGATGTTTCTTCCCACATTTACCACAAGATGAATATTCAACCTTTCCCTTCTTCCCCTTATTTCCATTCCCAGATTGATCAGCAGGTCTCTTCTTCTCTTGCTTTGCTTTAAAGTCATAAGACTTATAGAATTCCTTTTCGGTCTTGATAGCACATGAGACAATGTCTTCGTACGATGAAAAGGATTGTGAGACTAATGCTCGACAGAGAAATGGTTTTAACCCATCAAAGAAACGATCAATCTTACTTCTTGGGTTGCGTATATAATCACCAGCGTACCTTGCTAACCTTGTAAAGTTAGCCTCATACTTTGTGACATTCTCATCCTCCTTCTGTCTCAGACTCAGAAATTGCCTTTCCATATCTGCTCGATGGTCGCGAGGAAAGTATTTTTCTAAAAACAGATCTTTGAACTCCCTCCATTCCATATTTGATACTTCATCATATTCCTTCGTATTTTGAATCAATGACCACCATTGATCAGCTTCTCCAGTGAGGCGGTAAACTGCCATGATAACTTTTTCCCTTTCACTGCTCCCCAAAGCCTGAAATATTTTCTCTAGGGAAAATATCCATTGCTCAGCTACTAAGGGATTTGTACTTCCATTGAACGTTGGTGGTTGTTGCCTCATGAATCGATCTAACATTGATCCTCCACGCTGCGGATCAGGGTACTCCATACGGGTAAGGTTATTATTCATAACCTGAGTAAGTTGTCCCAGTATGGTGATTAGCTGATCGAAACCAGTTGCATCACCAGCCCCACTATAATTATCTTGAGCAGGAGGGCAATCCCTACATAGAGTGCGTGCATTGATACGGTTTCCATTTCTTCCACTAGGCGCCATTTCTAAACAATGGCATAAACTAGATCAGTTTATGAATCAAAATACATAATCCCATACTTATAAAACACTTAACATAAATTGAACTATTTATGGATATAATCCATAATCATAAAAATGTTTTCTTTGAGGAAGTATATACTCATAAACCCTTCATAATGATTTGTAAAGAAAATGAGAGTTATCCTAAGCATATCCCCCGGGAGTGTCGTAACCAAGAGTGCAGCAAGGCCCGTTGTCGTGCACCAGTTCCCGTTCGAGTCTAGCTCAAAGCGGTGTTTTCGGGTTTTACCCCTAGGTACATCTGTACCAGAGCCGCCTCTACCTGCTCGTATCCAGACAGGGATGTATTGCTCGAAAAACTCATAAAATCTCTACAATACCAAAATTCTAGGAAGTTCTTCTATACTAATCCTCAAAGTTCATCTTAGGTCTACGTGCTCTAATCAGAGTTTATCTAAATCTAGCTTCCAAGGTTTGTACTAAACTTCCTCTGATACCAACTGTAACGCCCCGGCCCCAGTTACCCAGAGTCGGTTCATTATTACATAACATTGGCATGATCGCAAGAAAGATCAAATCTCGAAAGACCGATTGGTTTAGTAGCCTTGGAAACACTAGATATATTCATAAGTTTTACATTACATCATAAAATGAAAACTACTACAACAACATAATGTTTCCACAGTCCACACTATAATCCCCTCATAATATCCCTGCAGGTCATTCATAACTTACATCTTCGCATCCTGGGAAAAATAAAACATAGAAAAGGGGTGAGCTCAAATGCCCAGTAAGGATAACAATATAGCGGAACATTCAAAAATAAGCATAAACATTTAAGGCAATGAATTACTAAAACAAAAGCCTTTTAAACTTGAACTTCAACATAGTATGGCAAAAGTAAAATGAAATAATGCCATTTACTTGTTCACATGGATATTCTACTAATCGAATAATCACATGCAATATCAATAACCACTTTCATAATGTTGGAATGCATAATGCCAGACTATCATAACCACATAGCCAAGGCCTCGTGCCAAGACTACAAATAATATTTTGTTAAGGCCTTGTGCCAAGACACTAGTTTGTCTCATGAGACCTACCGATGCATCGAGGAGCTATAGCGGGCTCCACCCGTCACATATTATGTCCAATGCATTCCCATATGAAAAGGTTTAAACATAACATAAACATTCGTATTAAAACTAGCATACGAAATGTCAATAATTTCACCATAAACTATGAATGGTATAGAAATAGCACATCCACAGTCAAACATATCACAAAACCTTCAATACAATATAGAAGTTTTGTATCATAATAAATCAACTTCAAATAAGCGTAAAATCTGTCAAAGGATATTGACATAGATGAAATCAAAACACTTTTTAGAGAAATATCTCTTTCTATTTTTGAAATCATTTAAGAGCCATATAAAATAAAACATTTTCTTGAAAATGTTCTTATAAGCTTGTAAGGTAAGCTTTGACGATTTTATAACGGCGGAAAATAACCGCACCCGCCGTATAAGTTAAAAAAAACATTCTTATCTTAATTCTGTCAAAAAGGTTAAAAAGCACCTTGTTTGGAAAACGACAGAAAGATTCCCTTATAAACCTCTTATAAAAATTCAAACAAGGGTATAAATGACTTTAACCCATATTATTTTAAATATTAAAAAAATGTTTTGAAATACATTTTGAAGAAACATGGACGTGGATGATAACGAGGTCCCAGTAGATAATTATGTATAAACAACCTCGGATAATGAAGAGATTGCGAAATAAATCCTTACCTTGTACTTTTCCTTTGTTGGGGTAGGTTAACCTCCTGTATAATGGTGAAATAATTATTATTAAATTATACAAGAATCATATACATTAATATGATATCATATATGATCTTTAAACATTGCTTTATTAATAATATCTTAGTATTATCGTCGTTTCGGGTGATAATCGATTCGTTCTTCTTAAATGTTTGGTTACGTAAGACATGTTTGTAATGGATAGATTATATCTTATTCATAATCAGAATGATATTAACATTATTTTTAACCCTAAAATGAGAATAAGACTTGAATGGATACGATGGAGAATGAATCTCATCGCGTTCGTGGAGACGGTAGTCCGTACGTACGCACGAACGCTACTTCCATTTAATTTTTATTTTAAAAGAATCGAATCCAAATGATAAATAGGTATATTAATATTACAGTATAATATAATATTTTATATATGTTACTTAAGTTCATTAACACCATCCTTTATACGTTCCATGTGTGGTATGAACGAGTCATATCATTTTAAGGGGGCGGTAGTCCGCACTTCCTCAAATGAAATTATCGTATGTATATACAACATGAAACGAATAATGGTATGAAATAAAATGGAATTATAGAAGCTTATATATAAAATATATATCATTAATATCATATTTAATTACAGTGTCATCATAATGGCCACCATGAGAGGCGGTAAGATGTATTTGAACAATCATCGTTTCGTGAGGCGTTAGTTTGCCATCCACAGAAACATTATGTTCATCATCCATTAGATGGAGTTGTGTGTATGTGTAGTTTGAATCCTTCTTATAACAACATCCTAGTATATTGTGGATACTGGTGTTGTTACAAAAGAAAGGAAATAAAAAGATTTTGGGGGTTGGAGAAGCAAAATAAATTAAAATAATTTAAGAGAAATCGTTACCTTTAATTTAGGTAACTCACTTTGGTTGGAACCAAAGGACTTCTTGAAATGCTTTATGCCTAAGGGGAAGATTCAAGGAGGAGGAGATGGATGTGGGGAGATTATTTGGGCAGGGTTTGGACGAGCCAAGTGGCTTGATAGGTGTGAGGAATGAGTAGAAGTGGTCTCCTTTTATAAGGGAGAGGAGGGGCTCTTTAGGAAAGAGTGAAAGTATTACTTTATAATATAATTATATTCGGTTTATAATGGTCCAAAAATAATTGAGGTAGAAGATAAGATGACTCATATTCTAAATAACATCAACCAATAAGAATTGGACAGGTTTTAGATAATATTTTAATCATTATAATCTTATTTATTTAAATGATTTATTAATGAGGTAAACATTGCATCATTATTGTGTCATTAATAATTTAAATTATTTGATGTCTAAAAATTATAAATAAAATATCATTATGTAGGAAATCTTTTTAGATTTCTAATGAATATTTATAATCGAAAATCCAACATGTATAACCCTATGTAAAAATTTTTCTTCTAAAAGATGTAAGCTTATGCCATTTTTATTTTTATTTTAACTTTATTAATATAATGTGTCCCTACCACATACAAGTGGCTCCAAGGGGTCCCCAAATCGACCCAAGGATTCCCATGGTCGGGTATGTGTCCACCAATAAGGTTAGGACACGTTTTAGGGTAATTTTGTATTATTATAATATTATTTTTTTTAACCCGTATTTACCGGATTTACCCTTTAACCATGGTAAATAAAATATTTACCGCAGTAATTATTCAAAATGTGTAAAAATAAAAGTTACCTATTTACATAATTTGGACATCCTGATTCCAAATATGTAATCCATTTTTCCAAATTCAAAACACAGAAGTGGCAGAAATTAATTTAAAATTAATTCCCGTTGTTAAAATAAAAAGCGTGTTTTTAAGAGATAATAACTATCAAAAGATTGACACTTGTTTATGTCTGGTTTAATTGTGAAATTATGTCCAATGACAAACATTAAATTAAATGGTAAAAATATATTATAAATATACTTTAAAACCACTCAAATTCATAATTTATTAATATTAATTATTTTGATTAAAAAAGTTGATTTTAATTAAAATTTAGTAATTTTCACTATTCATCAAAATATAAAAGTTATCCGAAAAGTACCAAAATTTCACCCTAGGCTAATTTCAATATTCCGAATCCAAAAATGAAGTCCATTTTGAAATATAAAATATATATGATTTCAAAAAGTAGGTATTACTATTCACAACGGCTAGTTTAATTAGTTGTGGTGTGTGTTTGAACTCGAGGTTGCGTACAACACACGCTATCGCATTATTCGAAGGGAAACGTACCGTGGAATCTTGGGGTGTTACATTTCATGCTATTGGATATGTCTAATGAGCTTTTGAAGCAACATGAAAATATGGACGCGTATAGCATGATGTCTCACTTTAAGGATCTCTATCAAGAGAAGGAGAGAAAAGAGAGATACGAGATCTCCAAATCTTTGTTTACAACTAATCTTGGAGAGTCTGAAGTAGTTGGGCCTCATGTATTCAAGATTATTGGCTACATTGAATGCCTGAACATCTTAGGGAATAAGTTCCTAGATGATTTACATACAAATTTCATCCTATCATCACTGCCCAAGTCCTTCTCTAGCTTTATTGTAAACTACAACATGAGAAATAATGTGAATAGTCTATCAGAACGTCTGACCTTGATTCTCTAGGTAGATAAGGACAAGGGGCATGCAAAACCCACTGTCCTTATGGTGAATAAGAAGAGGAAGGAGAAGGAAAAGGGGCCAAGGGTTTATAAACAGTCTGAATCCCCTGAGCACCATCCATCCAAAAAGGGGAAGATCCATAGATAGGACAAGGAATGAGAGGCAGTATGTTTTTCATGTAGCAAGCTAGGCCACTGGAAGAGGAACCACACTTAGAAGAATGGGGACGCTAAATGTGCGTTCGTTATCAAGTGTAATATTTACATTTCTACACATTGGGTATTATATACAGCTTGTGGGGCTTATATATGTATTCAAATGCAGAAACCAAGTATATTTTGAAAGATTTCCAGAGGAAAGGTGGATCTTCAAGTTTCCAATGGCACAGGGCTGGCTACATTAGCCATTGTCGATTACCATCTCTCATTTCCAATTGTAATGATTTTGGTTTTACATAGCTGTTATTATGTACCTAGTGTTACCAAAAACATAATTTCTGTATCATGTTTGGATATGGATGGATTTATTTTCATGTTTGGAAATAAGGGTTGTTTCTTTTATAAGAATAATGTATGTTATGGTATGAATCATTTAAATAATGGTTTGTATGTATTAAATTATGAAAACCAAGTATTGGAAATCAATAACGAAACAAACTCACATGAATCATACAATACCCAGTTGTGGCATCACCGTCTCAGTCATGTAAACAAGAAGCGCTTGACAAAGATCTTCCAATATGGTTATTTAGACTCTACTGACCTAAAACCACTTGATAGATATCATGCTTGTTTTCAAGGGAAAATGACCAAACCGCCTTTTGGTGGACAGGGTGAAAGGGCCATAAATCTTCTAGGATTGGTACACATGGATGTATGTGGACCATTTTCAGTAGAAGCTAGAGGTGTATATTCTTACTTCATTACTTTTATTGACGATTTGAGTTGATATAGCTATATCTACTTAATAAAGTATAAGTCAGAGTCCTTGGGGAAATTTAAGGAATTCAAGAATGAAGTATAGAATCAGCTTGGTAAGAAGATAAAGAAGATTCAATCGAATCAAGGTGGAGAATATCTAAACCAAGAGTTCATCGACCTTTTATAGGAGTCTGGGATTCTATCTTAACTAACTCCTCCTTATACACCATAGTAGAATAGTGTTACTGAAAGGATAAAACACACCTTGTTGGACATGGTGAGGTCAATGATGAGTCATGCAGATCTTTTATTATCCTTTTGGGGATATGCATTAAAAACTACATCATACACATTAAACTGAGTACCAAATAAGGTGGAAAATGGACTTCCCTATGAGTTATGGAATGGAAAGAAACCCATTTTGTCGCACACACGTGTATGGGGATGAATGAAATTTGTTAAGGCCTTATCAGGAAATAAACTAGCACCCCAGGGCATGAGGTGTATCTTTATAGGATATCCCAAGGAAACAAAAGGATATTACCTACACAACCCTTCAGACAAGAAAGTGACTGTCGCTAGACAAGCCGTATTTCTTGAGAGGGAGCATGTCCTCAAAAAGGATAGTGGGATCAAGATTGACTTTGATGAATTGATGCTCAAGATACACATGAGTTGGTACAAGAAAAAGTTCCAAAGGTCTCCATGGAAGAGGTTCCAGAAACAAAAGTACTGCGTAGGAGCTTAAGAGAGGTAAGGAAACCAGAGAGATTTGGTTTCCTAGTCATCAAGGATGGTGAATCATTATTATTAAACAATGATGAAACTCTCTCTTATAAGGAAGTAGTAGAGAGCTTAGAAGCTGCAAGATGGATAGAAGGTATGAAATATGAGATGGATTCCATGTATCAGAACCAAGTATGGGTTTTGGTTGAGGAGTCAGTTGATGTAAATCTTGTTGGATGAAAATGGGTATTCAAGAGAAAGATGGACATGGAAGGTCAAGTTAGAACCTATAAAGAAAGACTAGTGGCTAAAGGATTCATACAAAATCAAAGAATTGACTATGATGAAATCTTCTCACCAATTTCCATGTTTAAATCCAAAATAATCATACTTTACATAGTATCTTACCATGACTATGAGATTTAGAAAATGGATGTCAAAATAGAATTTCTTAATGGGAATCTTTAGGAAGATGTCTATATGACACAACCAGAAGGGTTTGTGACACCAAGTGAATTCAAACGAGTTTGCAAGTTGTAGAAATCCATTTATGGATTAAAGCAAGAATCCAGGTCATGGAACATTAGATTTGATGAATCTATAAAGGAATTTGGTTTCATTAAGAACGAATTTGATCCATGTGTTTATAAACAGTTTAATGGGAATGCGGTTGTTATCCTAGTAGTATATATTGATAACATATTATTCATTGGAAACGATATACCATTCTTACAGGCAGTTAAGGATTGGTTGAACAAGTGTTTCTCCATGAAGGAATTAGGTGAAGTAGCCTACATTCTAGGGATCATGATCATGCATGATAGATCCAAGAGGCTTCTTAGACTAAGTTAGGGTACATACATTGACCAGATACTAAAGAGATTTAGTATGGAACAACCCAATAGTGTATTGGTTCCAGTGTCACATGGCCTACATCTTTCTAAGAGAATGTGTCCTCAAACAAAATAGGAGAAATATAGGATGAGTAAGATCACATACGCTTCAGCTATAGGATCCATCATGTATACCATGTTATGTACCAAGCTTGATGTTACATATACACTGAGCATGGTAGGTATATATCAAGAAGATACAATAGAACAAAATTGGTCTGTTGTTAAGAATATCCTTAAGTATCTGAGAAGAACTAAGGATATGTACCTAGTGTATGGAGGATACAAAGAGCTTGTCATCAAAGGGTATGATGATGCTGGTTTTCAGACAGATCAAAATGATCTGAAGTCATAATCAAGATATGTTTTCTGTCTCAACGGAGGAGCTGGGAGATGAAAGAGTTCAAAGAATCCAGTTTTCACCAATTCTACACCGGAGTCTGAATATATAGCGGCTTCTAATGCAGCCAAGGAATCTGTCTGGATTCAGAACTTTTTCTCGGAGCTTGATATGGTGCCTAGTAATATATACCCTATCACATTGTATTATGATAATACTGCAGTGGTGTCTCTTGTAAAATAACCAAGGTCACATCAACATACAAAGAAAATTCTTTGAAAGTATCACCTCTTGAGGGATTTCTATCAAAGGGGTGAAGTTGTAGTGAGTAGAATGTCCATAGAAGAGAACATGGAAGACCGCATGACTAGAGGCCTATCTCAACAAAATAATGAATATCATGTGAGAGCTAGCTGGTTAAAGGTTTTTAAAAATTGGCTCTAGTCCAAGTGAGAGTCTGTTGGAGTTAGTGACCTAGAACCAACTATTTTGTACTTTATGATAAATTTGTATTCATGGATTTGAATATGAATAAATACCTTATCAGATCTTGATTGTTATTCTATGTGATAATGTATGTGATAATTTCCTAAGGATAAATATTGCACTAAAGGTTCATAGAGGATCCCTACTGTGATGAGAACCCAGAAGTTCCATAACACTATTCTTGAATATATATTCTATGGCCAAATGATGTTATTTGAGGGACACAAATAATATAGGCCATTAGGGGTGAGGAATCATAAAACTTTGAGGCACCTTCTCATGGTGTTCAACCTTGGTAATATTCAGGAGGATATTATGAGAATGAGACCCACCAGTAGGTAATCCACATTTCATAGTGTCATTGGATGATCCTATCTGCGAACATGTGTATTGGTCATTAGACTTTAAGATTATTATTAATGGGTATTACAACTCACACACTTAGATGTATTGATGAAAACTGTGACAACACACTATTAGTAGTGAGGTAGGATATGTTGGGTACGTCACGAGTAATACTGTATTAATAGATAATGAGATAAAGGATTTTTTCCTTTCTATTCCATAATAGAAGTTGATATCTAAGGCTATTTTATGGAATTGATATATCCTAAATAAATCTATGTCCATGGTGAGGAATGGGCGAGTTCAATCCTAGGAAGTCAAAGAATGAATAATCAAGCACATGGGTTGATGGAACTAGCATGAAACCTGCTTGATTTGAGATATCAAGACAAAAGGATTAAATTACATAGTAAGTGTTCGTAAGAGGTGACATTTCATTGTGGCATTAACTTCTTTCTCTATGGGTTACTTGGTGTGTTTCTAGACACTAACTTTGGAATTTAGGTAGGATCCACCTAATGCCACTGAGAAAGAGGCCTAGTAGGTCACACACTAAGTGTGTCCAAGTATCTCAGCTAAATATTCATTTAACAAGTTGAATAAAGATTATTCTAGATTTTGGTTTAATAATTATTCAAGGATGCATGATCACATTTATTTCGACACTAGTTATTCGAGAGAATATATTGTGGGAGAAATAATATATTTATTAGCGAGTAATGTAGTGATATTTATTTAAGAAATAAATATTTATTATTCAAGGTCTAATAAATGTGGTGGAGGAAATAAAGAAAAGGAAAAACAAAAGTACACGTAGTGTATATTAATATACACACTATGTAGTTTTTCTAGGGATTTGTGTTAAATAATATTATTTATTTAATTAAATAATATTAGGAGTAATTATCTAGATGCATGTCAAGTGATAATAATAACAATCAAATGTTATTATTAGACATGGGGTATTACTAATAATTAAATGAAATTAATAAATTCCTTTAAGTAATTAATTCATTTTATTATTATAAATAATATAAATCCCAATTACATTATTCTCATTTAGGGCTAGCCATTTTTTTGTGGTGTGTACAACGAATCTGGAGAAATCTCTCAAGAAAAGAGAGAATTAATTTCCTCCAAGAATGCTCTCATGTTACAAGAGAGATCCTCCTCCACCAGATCAAGGAGAGCGCTTTGGAAGAAACTCTCAAGGCGATCTAAGGCAGACATCTCAAGTGAATTCTCTTCCATGATAGCACCCAGAGATCCCTTTGACGATGTTCAAAGATACATGGAGTATGTGTGGATCTATTCTAGAGGAAGACTACACTTAGATTCTATGATGCAATGACAAATCACATTGGATCATGACTAGAAACATCAAAAGAGAGAGAATTCTATTAAGGAAATTATTATCTTTTAATTAAATTAATTATAACTAACTTATGATGATACTCTCTATAGTTTAAGGATTTCCCTCTTTCCATTTTGTTATTCATTCTATTAATAAGATCTAGAATTTTATTATCATGAAAGATCATGGATTGATTATTATTAACAGTAAAATTGAATTTGGGTACACCTATCCACACACTTCCACTGCACCCAGAACCTACATTTACCATTTAATCCAGAATAGTGTATATAGTTTGGATTTATATGAAAAATTTTATATGTATATTATATGTAGTAATTTGGATTATTTATTAAAACATGATGCTACTAGATACTCATTTAGTCTTGAGAATGGATATTTTAGTTTTTTATACATAAACACATGATTGGATCTGTTTTATTGAATGATAGTTTATATAAACTAAATCTTTATAATATGTATGTTAAAACATTTATAAATTTTCATCATAATTCTGGTACTTAATGTGGTTTAATAAATAAAAAGTCTTCTTATTTATGAAAATAATGATTAGGTAATATTTCTAATGAAATATTGGATAGAATGATTAAGATTGAAATCCTTCCAAATTTTTATTTTACTGACCTAATCATAGGTTTGGATTGTATTAAAGGAAAACAAACAAAACACACAATGAATGGTTCCAAAATAAGTGTTAAACTCCTTGAGATCTTACATTATGATACATGTGGAACTTTTTATGTCAATTATTTTAGTAAAGAAAAATATCGTATCACCTTAATTGATGATTTTTCATGTTATGGATATGTCTATTTATTATATGAGAAATCTTAAGTAATAAATGCCATGTAAATTTATGTAAATGATGTTGATAGGCAATTATACAGAAAGGTGAAGGTCATATGTTCTGATAGTGGTTGTGAATATTATGGAAGATTTGATGAATGTGGAAAAAACCCGAGTTCACTAGAAATGTTTCTAAAAATTCATGGAATATGTGCACAATGAACTATTCTAGGTATACCATAACAAAATTGTGTAATAGAAAGGTATAATAGAACATTAGTTAATATGTTTTTGAGTATGTTAAGAAATTATTCTTTACCCTTATCATTGTTGATGTATGCTTTAAAAACTTCCATGTATTTATTGAATATAGTTCCTAATAAAGTAGTTCTATATACGCCTTTTGAACTTTGGACGGGTAGGAAACCTATTGTGAGACACCTGTATATATGGGGTTGTAAGAAAGAAATAAGAGAATATAATCCAAAACAAAGAAATCCGGATGCAAGAATAATCAATGGATATTATATTGGTTATCAAGAGAAATAAAAGGGGAATAGATATTATTTTCCTAACCATAGTGTGGTCATTGTTGAAACTAGAAATGTTATATTTATTGAGAATGGTGAATCCATCAAGAGCGATGTTACACAAATTGTGAAAATAAAATAAGATATAATTCAGGTTTCATTTTCTTATATTCCAAAATCACATGTTGTTGTTCCTAAAATTATTTTATTGTAAAATAATAATGTATAACAACAACATAATGTTTCCTAAATTCACAGTGTGGAAATTGTTGAAGAACCACAAGAAATAGTGTTAGGAATATCCCAAAGGAAAATATGGTCATCTATTTCTGACAAATATGTGGTATATCTACATGAAATTGAAAATGATATTTGCATGGATAATTATCTATTTTCATATTCTCAAGACATGAGGTATGATAATTCTAATAAATTTTATGATTCTATGAAATGTGAGTTGAATTCGATGGAATAAAATATAGTATGGGACCTAATTGAATTACCTGAAGGATATAAGTGAGTTGGGCATAATTGGGTCTTCAATACCAAACATGACACTCATGGTAACCTTGAACGTTACTAGGCTATACTTTTTTCTAAAGGATTATCCCAAAAGGATGGTATAGAATATAAGGGGACCTTATAACTGAAGAAATATTATTTCAATATTATTATGGAATTGGTAGCTTAGAATGATTTAGAGTTACATCAAATGGATGTTAAAATAACATTTTTAAATGGAATCTTAGTAGAAGATGTATACATGGATCAACCAATGGGGTTTTCCATTGATGAAAAGGAAAACATGACATAAAAATTAAAGAATTAAATATATGGACTTAAAAAAGATTATTAGTAATGGTATATTAGGTTTAATGATACCATTGAATCTTTTGGATTTAAGGAAAAAATTTATGATCATTGTATATACAATAAGATTAGTGAGAGTAAATTTATATTTGTGATTCCATATGATGACAACATATTGCGTGCTGCAAATTATCACAGTCTTTTATTTCATAAAATGAAATTACACTCAAATATTTAAATTAAAAACTTGTGAGAATCCATGTACGTGATTGGAATAAAAATATTCTATAAGAGAACTCAAGGTTTATTAATCATATATGAAACGTAATACATTAATAAAATTTTAGAGAGTCTTAGGTTGGAAAAATTTTCAGCATCACCGGATCCAAATTAAAAAAGAGATAAATTTAATCTCAATTAGTGTCCCAAAAAATATTTGTAATAAAAATATATAGAAGGAATTCCTTATGCATCTGTTGTTGGAATCTTGATGTATTCTCAAACATGTACAAGGATAGATACTAGATTTTCAATTGGTATGATAGTAAGATGAAAAAGAAATCATAAACTAGATCAATAGAGAGATTTAACGAATGTTTTGTGATATTTTCAAGGAACAGATGATCATATGCTTAATTATAAATGATCCAATGATTTTGAATTGATTTGATAATATCATTCAGAATTTTCTATCTATATTGATACTTGAATGTCAACTTTTGGTAATGTGTATCTTCTATATGTAGGATCATATCATGTAAAATTGAAAAGCAATCAGCTATAGCTACTTTTACCATGGAATATGAATTTTTAGCATGCTTTGAGGAAACAATTTAGGGTATATGGTTGCAGATCATTATTTTAGGATTTAGAATTATTGACATTAATGCCAAGACTATGAAAATTTATTGTGAAAATATCAAAATCGTATTATTTTCCATGAATGACTGATATTCCAAAGGTTCTATACATATGGAATTAAATTACTTTCCAGTTAAGGAGGATGATTAAAAACATACGGTGTCAATTGATCATATTTCTATAAATCATATGGTTTCCAAACCGTTGACAAAAGGGTTGTTACCCTAGAAATTTATTGGAAATGTTGACAGTATGGTCATTATCACCGAGTAGGTTTCATTGTATGTATTGAATGTTATGATTATTACAGTTGACACATCTACTTATAAATGTTTTAATCATGTTGTTTTTCAATAAGTATACATGTTTGAATTGAATAACCATAAAAATCATAGTCTTTAATAAATAAATTATAATTGGTCTAATTATATATATACCATATTAATTAGGATAAGGATAATGTCAATATTGTAGTACATAGAAGGTATTATATTAATAGAGAGTATAAAGCTGCCATAACTAATGTCTACATTATCCTTAATTATGATGAATGTGGTATACATTATAGACTATATATAAATGAACATAATGGATGATTGATTATATTAAACAACATAATGTAATATCACATGAATTAATGTGGAGAATGTTGAAATAAATTACATCATATTTTTCTTAATATTATTGTAATGTGATAATGAGGTATAAAATTTTCAAATTGATGGAATTTTAAAATTAATTAAATAAAAACCCATGAATACTATTTTATACACATTTAAAGGGTAATTTATTTTCCAATTAAGTATCAATAACAATTCTGGTACATTCTATTAAAATCATTATAGAATAGAGAACATGAAAAGAATATAAATCATTTCTAGTGGGAGAAAATCAAGGAGAATCAAATTCAAAAGTTCAATGGATCTTGGTATGTATTTTATTTTTGAATTTTATTTATCTTGATATATGATAAATACATATTTTAAAGATCCTAAATTAAATGAAATTAACATAAAGGGTCATAAACTATTCCCAACCTATTATTACCATGATAATTTTGGGGGATCAACTATGAGAATGTCATACTGAGTTGACAGATGATATCATGTTGATAAATCTAGCAGTGAGGGTAATTAATTAATAATGTAGGTGTAGGAGATTGTTAAAAAGTTTTATTAAGGTGACATGGGCTATGAGAGAAGGATGAATTTTTGGAAACCTGTATATATAATAAACGATGTGGGAAATTAGAAAAATTATGCTTATTAAGGGAAAATTATATTTTTAAGAAATGAATTGACTGCTAAATTCTGGAGGGATGATCAATTTAGACAATGATTTTTTTGGTGTTAGAGAGTACACCTAACAACTTGAAGCATAGATCATGAGTTTCAATTCTTAATGAATTCATGATGAGAATATATGGGGGAGCAGTATTTGAGCTCAAGAATTCATTCTTCTTTTCTCAATTCATACAGAATTTCAATCATATATCTTGTGTTTCAGCCCTTCATTTTTTTCATGCACTATACTTTGAATATTGAGGTATTTTTCTATTTATATTTGTAAATTCATTGAACGTTCTTAATTTATTTCTTCTTATTCACATTTCTCTCCTCTTGACAACTTTTTTTGATGCATACATGATCATGAAATCTACAAAATCATTAAACTGATTCCATGTGTCACGAAACTATATTTATAGCATAATATATATATATATATATATATATATATAAAATAAAGACATATTTTTATACATTTAATTTTTTTTAAATATATATTATGTTAAATGAATTTCAATAAAATATATTTTTTACTATTAATTTAAAAGTATATGCATAATGATATAATTATAATTATAATTTATAAATATATTTTTATATTTTATAACATATTTAAAATTATTTATATAATGGGTCATTAAAGATAAACATAAACTATAATTATAAATACAAAAAAATATTTAGAGCTATATATTTTTAATTTTATCTATAATTATATATTTATATATATATATTTATATTCAAGAAAAAAATAATATATTTATTTATAATATCTCAAAATAATATTATAAATTTATTATTATATATTATTTAAAATATATTTATATTATTGAATATATTTCATTCATTATAACTATATTTATAAATATATTTTATTTTTAATTATTTTATTGAATTTATTTTTAACTGTATATTTTTATTCATATATTTATTTTCAATTTGTTCCCATATATTTCATATATTTATAAACAATAACATTAAAAAAAAACAAAAAAAACATTCAATAGTTCTGAAAATATATTTCTATTCTATAAAATTTAGATATATTTAATTTGAATATATGTATTTTCATTATTTTTAATATTTAAAAAATATAATAATTGAAAAATAGAAAAAACACAAAATAAATTTCTATAGAGGGAATTAAATGAATTGATACTTCCCCTCAGGTATCAAAATTACAAATCATTTATTGCTTGACTATTATAGTTTCTAAATTTCATAGAACAGTAACCTATTTATTTAAAAAAAATTAAAAACCATTTCTAAATTTTTTTATGTTTGATATCCCTTTAGTAGTATCGATGGAGTAAAAGGGACACATTTCATCATAGATCACAAAAAAAATGGAGATCCCCATACTTGATTTGATATATAAAAAGTGAGGCCTATCTTCAATTATGACAACATAGTAACACATAAATCTATCCCATGAGAAAATAAACATACATTTGATACATTGTTATCTTATCTTTATATTTATACTAAGGTGTTGTATATTGGGAAGAATATACCAAGTTCAGTAAAAAAATAACACAAGCTCATATCCCTCTATGACTCTATTCATAGATCATTCTATCTTTGTATCTAATAATGGTGATTGTCTGTGCAAGAACACCACTGGGGTTCTCTTCTCTATACCCCATTTTCTCGCATTCTACAACTATATCATGAAATACCAATAAGACCTACCCTTTGACTAGGTCCTATATATTTCCTATTACCATTTTCAAGACTATTTCCTTCTTTTATTTTCTATTTTGCATCTAGAATTAATCAGACAATAGATATGTGAGTTTCATTTTTCCTTACAATTATAAGATTTATAATGATGTTAAAAATTGTACATATATGAAATTAATACATATGTGGTCAATTCATATGTTTTTATAAACTAATATTGATATATTTTATTCTAGTAATAATTGATGTATAAGCCTTTTCAATAATCATTTTGGCCATGTGGTTGCATCATCCTTCTTGATCCATATTATATCATAAGATCAATATGATGATTTTTGAAATATCATCATTTTTGTGGACATTGGATTCATTTGGAAAATGATATTAATCACTTTTTTATCATTTCTGTCTTTCCATAGAACAAATGTGTGATAACAAAAACATTTATATAGTAATCACATAAAACATATAAAATAAATCATATAAAATAACATCAAATTTACATGGTTTGATAAATGTGACTTATGATCACAAATTTGACTAGAATACTCACATAGGTTACATATTTAGAATTTAATACTTATCAAACATCATGAAATCTACCACTTCTAAATAAAACTACAATCAATAATGAATAGTTATCTCTCTATTTATAAGTAAATTTATATGATTATTAAACCCCATTATATAATAGGCTAAAAAAGTACAACATTTTAGTTCTTCTAATGGTTTGATTTTTGAGAAAACATTAAATGTATTATTAAATGTGGATTTATATAATGAATAATAGAACGGGTAACATTTGGTTTTAGGATTACATATATGTAGAAAAAAATTTAATATGAGATACACATAAAAAAATATCCACCTAGACCCATATCATATACACTCATCGACCAATATACTATTATTTAATACCAGTAATCCAATATTCCTAGATACATATTAAATGTCCTCAATCTAAATGAAAAAAATGATCCATTAATAAATGGATTACAAAATAAATGGACACTATAAAGTGGTATAACTACTATGAACCATCTGTTTGAATTTCAAAACTTTTATAATAATACTTTATGGAATAAACATGTGATAAAGAGTTGAATTATTTATGGATTTTTAGTTGAATTCTAGATAGTGTATCTCCTTATATAAGGATAAATTTCATACACTCTATAGTGTGGGGGTGATTAACCATTTGTAACCCACATGCAGAGTATGATTTATATTTATTCATTTATTTATTCATAAAATATTTGAGGGAAAATGATTTAATTTATTTATTTTAGAGATGCTGACAGGGATGGAGTATGAATATATTTATGATATTTGTATTCACAATGCCTATTAGGACTATATTTGTAGGATATACATATCAAAGAACACTAATAAGTTGGTGGTGAACCATCATATTGAATAATTAAATCAATTTATTTTGGAAACCCTAACCCATATAGATTGAGTTCCTTGTTTTAATATACATCATCAATACACTTTCCACTAAATTATTCTCCCACTAAATATCAACTATAGATATATAAATTTAATGAAAAATAATAAAACAATTCACTTGGTTTAGGCACATTGGGCTACATCCCCATATCATAAACATGATGACATGATGGTGTACCAATGTCCACTATACACACTATTTAATGGGTATATTTTTTGGTCATGGTCGCTCCACATTATGTCTCACTACCATTATAACACCACAAAAATTTCCACTTTTTTTAGAAGGGGGTGTTTAAAGAACATGAAAGGAAGTTACTAGAGATGTTCATAAAGTTACATATTAATAATCCCTTTTCTGTGGTTATAATAAAAATGAACATATATGTGAAATTTATGAAAGTGATAGTCTAAAATAAGAATAAGCATAAACAATGGGGTAGAATTACATTTATAGGAGATTATATATGGGGTCAAGGAGTTTTCTAAATAATAAAGAAGACACATATAAATTTACAATTCCTTTTAAAATACGTTCTAATGCATTTTTAAAGGAATTGATTGACCTATGAGTGAGTGTAAACATTATTTCATACACAGTTATAATAAATATGCAGGAGGTGGATGTAAATCCCATAAGTGTTAATAATCAATTTGTGGACACAATAGTGGTATGTCCATGAAGTGTACTTGATGATATTATTTTATTTTAGTTAAATTTTAAATTTGATTTTTTTTACTAGTGCCTCAAATGGATGAATAAAGTATACCCATTTTGGGGGGAGACTAGTCCTGGATATGAGGATATCCTTGATTTATTTTTATATAGGAGATATGATTTTTTGGGTCACTGGGTAGGAAGTGAAATTTATTATCCACCATGAAATGAATAATATAGTTGAAAAAGATAATAACCTCATAAATAATAATAAGAAATAATTTTAATGTGTATATTATATAATAGAGATGGAAGAACCTGCTATTTTCAAAGAAAAAAAGAGGGTGAAATGTGGCCAAATATAGAGGAAGAGATATAGGGAAAATGTTGAAGAAAAAATACATACTAATGAACCAAGAAACAATAGATATTTATAGTAGGTTTGAGAAATATATGGATTACAATATGATTTCTCAATAAAGGCTAAACTCATTTGGATTGGGCCAATGGATTTAGAGAATATACTACCTCAAGGATGAGTGAATCTAATTTTAGATATAGGATGAAGATCCATTTACATTGATGAGTCCCAACATTGACCATTAATTGATCCATATAGGGTAACAACCTTCCATCCCAACATCATATGACTTATATAAGTTATGGATGAGCATAATTACCAGGGAAAGAATAACTTATTGGAGGAAACTTGGGTTATTTTTATTTATTTCATTCTTAGGAATTGACCATTAGGTCATATTATAGCGATTTATTTTGGATTATCTCATTATCCATTATATATTAGAGATTTAATACATGGATATTAAACATTATCTTGTTGTTCTATCTTGAAATACCATTATAATGAAGCATAAAAGGAAAAAAGGAAAATGTAGTGAGATTTTAAATAATAGATACATGAGTATAAAGATTTTATTAATTTTTCTACCCAGTTTTTTGAATTTTTTTTGAGATTTCAATTAAAATTCATGGAACACCGTGTAATTTTGTTACATTACCTATCTATGATACAATAATTTCATATGAATCCCATGATGTTAAGTTTTATATTTCTTTCTTAATGAGACCGAATGAGTACGATGGGGGGAATTATTTTTATAGATAAGCATGATGATGTTAATTTTATGAATCATGACTCAAGGATGCTTGTTAATTTTTGTATAGGAAATTTCATATACCATTTTCCATATTTGAATTTCTGTTTTTTTTTGATTTGTTCTTCCTAAACATTAAATGGGTGGTTTAATTTTATCACATGTTCTCATTTCTCAAATAATTCATAATAATACTTTTCCCATCCTTTGTAGTCATATGTATTATGAAAAACATTGGGTATGAAATCCTAATAGATTTTACATTGGAATATTGGTAAATATATTATTTTACAAAGTCACCAATGATATGATTGAGGTATTTCAAATTAAAAACCCATATCATTAATATTTACCTTTCTATTGAACCTTTTAATCCATATAATCCATTAATGACCATGTTATGTAAGAGAAAAATTACACGAATCTTAATTTATTTCTCACCCCACACATTGTAGTATGCATGATATTCATTTGATTAAATATGGAGAAGGGTTTTCCATGGTTGAAGGGGATGTGTTACCATAGGGAGAAGATATTAACTATTACATTAGATGTTTTGATAGGTCATGATCACAATTTACTATATATTATTTTTCATCGCTTTTGATAAAAAACATGAAATATTTGGAAACCAAAAATGAATAAAATGAAATGAATTTATGAAAAAATGTTTTTTTCTTAGGATAGTAAAAAAATAAACACTACATGTCATAATATCTTATATTATAAAGGATTCATAGGTAGATGTGGGAATCTTCTTATGAATAATAATTGGAAAAAATTAAATTATAAGACAGAACACCAGATGGTATATATCATTCCTTAAGCATTACGGTTTCATAGAAATTAGTCTTTATATTTGTGAAGGAGTTAATACCATTGGGAGAGTATTTTCATTTATTTTACATTTTTATATTTTTCACAATATTTATGAGTTAAACCTCCTCTATAGATTTATTTTTTACATCATTCACCTATTGAACTAAATGGTTATATTTATTTGAACCTAATTGTGAAACCCTCATTATTAATTGTGATATGTGTATTTATAGGAATAATATTTGATATTCAATGAAAACCTATGGTTAAGGATATTATATTCATGGTATAATCATAAGGTTTTTTAAATATGTACCTCAAGTGATGATTAAAAAAATTAATGTGTATTAAATCATGTGGGGAATGATTAGTAATTATAAAATGAGTTATGTCAATGGATATTAGGAAATGTTCAATTTAAATACAAAATGGAAAATAAAAATAAAAAATTAATTAGATTCTATAAATTTTTTTATTTAGATTGATATTTTTATGTGATTATAAAATTGATTATTATCACTATAGATGATTTTTTTAGTTTGTTAGACTTAAAATTTGAATAATGCTAGAATGACATCCATTTATAGTTTTAGTGGAGATATTTGTTTTAGGACCAACAACGTCTAAGTATGGTGCATTTGATCAATCTTTTATATTCACGATTTTTTAGAAAAATTAATTCAATAATTTTTTGATTAATTTATAAACTTTACATTATTAATAACCATTTCATTTTTTTGATGTAAAATAGAAAATTAAACTATTTAGGAATATTAAAGATAGGTATAAATGTTTTAGGATAACTGTTAATAAAAAATATATTTTTATATTTAGATTAATTTAACATGATTATTTGTTTTTAGTGTGAAAAATGATATCCCTTCACTAGATATGAGGAAGACTCACACATGATCCAAAAATTACCTAGAATCAATAGAAGATTACCAATAGTTAGATCAATGGACATTTTTGACAGAGAATATACCATTTTTTGTCTTGATGTTGTCCATCATGGTTCCAATGGGGATCAACCCTTGAAATAGTCATATAACAAACTAGTTCTGCAGATTATATTATTAAGAAGTAGAATCCCATCTAAAAACTGATGTAGAATGCATGCGCACATGATCACTATTCAATTTCACAAAAATTTCACTATTCATTTCCCATGCACACATCATCTACATTCCACATATCAATTGTAATATGTTATAACATTAATATTACCTCTATATGATATATTAGCTATAAGGAACCAAATTTAAACATCAGATATTCTAGAGAATATAGACTGCCATTTTATTTCTTTCATTTCCAAGTATATTTTAGGGTTTGAGTTTTGGAAAATTTGGACAAAATCAGACCTAATAAACCCATAAATTATAAGTGGGCACTCCTACTCATTATACATTTTTATAAAAAAAACTCATAAAAATAAAACAATATTTCTTTTCATGAAAAGGCTTCACAATTTTCATCTAGACCTCATCCTTGCCCATATTTATCATTAAATCACTGTGAAAAACTTTTTAAAACATAGGATGAGTAAAAAAATTTCAATAAGTGACATAAATAATTAAAATCATTTGTCTGGTGAAAAAAATAAAAACCCATTTAATGTTATTTGTGATTATGAAATAAATAATTTCCACATGAAAATAAAACACAATTTTCCTCAAATAAATCCTTCAAAACCTATAATAATAAATAAAAATACCATTTTTCTTAACATAGATAGTCAAATTAATAAAACCATTTAAAAATACATTCAATTAGAATAATCATATGATGAAATTTTTATATAATTTATGAGAGAAAATAATAATTACTTGATGCATTTTAGATATATAATGGGGCTCACCATTCATATAATACATATCAATCTCACCCATTTTTTATGAGCTATTTTGGGGCTAAAAAATTCATATAAGCTATATGAGTGTCACCAGTAAGCTATAGTGGTGTTAAACCCTTCATATAGGCTATATCTGGCACACCCATGAGATTTAATGGTGCTCAACCATGCATATAAGTTGTGTTGGGATCACCCATTTCACATATAATTATCATGTACAATTTCATGAATAAAAAATTTCATTCTTTCACTTTTAATCACAAAATATTTCAAAAAATATTTAAAACCCATATATAAAACCCTTTATGGTATCAAAATACCCTTTTATTTTAAAAAATAATATTAAATATGAAAATACAAAAAATAAGGTAAAGATTCTTTTTCTGTGATGAAAATATATTCGAAAACATTCTTGTTGAAAATACATTTTCCATTTTAAAATCATTTCATTTTTAAAAATGTTGTACAATTTCAGATGAAAAAATCTCAATAGAAAATAAAAATGTAAAATTATAAATGAATATTCAAATAAATTATTCCTCATTATTGGGGGGGAAAAATCTCATCTTGTATAAGTTAAAAAACATTCCTTTGAAAAAATGTGTTGAAAGAGTAACATTAAAATATAGTTTTTAAAATAATGTCCCTTACATTATGACTAACATGTCACATAAATTCATTATATTCCTGAATAATAAACACGGGATAATTTTTAATTTCTCAATAAATTTTTAATGTTTATTATTCCTTCTATATCACTTCTTATCATGTTATATAAAATTACTTAATCACTTAAGTTTACATTGGATGTTTTGATGATAGTCGGTACTTAAGTCCAAAATTACTTTAGTTGGTTCCCTATGGTCATAGAAGAAATTAATCCACAATATACATAATAAAATTAATTAAATAATTATAATTTTTATTAATAAAATATACTTATATATCCAACCATTATATATGGTCATGAGAAAATAACTACGTTACAATCATTGAGATGATTGTTTGTATGTATGTGTGAGTAACATTTCCATTTTTCAATGACCATTATTGTAAGAAGTTATATATTATTTTATAATTATAATATAATAAAAATATCATATATATATAATTTTAATTATTTAAATATATTTATAATTATCATTCATTTGATTTCATTTTGACAAAAAAAATCACATCTCATTGTGGAGGGGGTAGTCTAAACATACACATGAACGAAGTATCATTTTTCTGTTCATGAAATGGTTAAAATTTAAATTATATATTACCTTTACTGAAAGATAAATATGTTATTAATATTGTATATAATCATTAATTACATAATGATATCTATACATGATTGGATATAATGGAAAATGAATGACATCAGTTCGCTAGGTGGTAGTTTATCGTACACACAAATGATGATTTTGAATCACATTTTATAGAGGAGGATATAGATATATGTGATGATATTAAAATAATAAGATCTTAGTATATTGTGTAATTTTTAGTTATTATTTCAAAATGGTTGAAGATGGTTTTTGGGATTTGTAAGAAGAAATAAATCTAAGAGACAGGATAAAAACTACACCTATAGTTTTAAAATCTTCCTTTCATTAACACATTATGACTACAATGGATGGTATAATGACTAAAAAAATACCTCTATAATGTGGGGATAGATTATATTAAAGTATATGGGATGTAATTTTCCAAAACAAATGAGTTTTTATGTGTGTAGGATAGAGAAGAATAGGTTTTATTTTATAAGAGAGGGGAGGGGCACTCCTGAATTTGTGAAATAATTAAAATATTTTAAGACTAATCTAGAGGATAATGCTTCAAAATAGCCACAAAATGAACATGGGTTGACTATGTTGACCATATGTTACCTATATTATTATTATTTAAAATTATTATTAATTTTAAATACTTTAATAAAATATTAGTTCCATCAAATATCATTGATGTCAAATTTGATACTATTCTATACATTGACAATAAAAACAACATGAAAACAATTCAATTTTGAAAAAAATACTTTTTTTTGTCATAAAAATGTCAATTGAATATATAAATTCTTGTATCACGTTAATTATGTAAAATTATATTTACATTAATTTCTTTAATATCCTTTATTGTATTTTTCCAACAATTGAATAATTCTAGAATCGGTTTTTTGAAAACATTTAAGGTAATTATTTCATCCCTAAAATTTAAAAATAAACTACCATGATTAATATAAATATATTTTATTCATAAATAATATATATAGTCTAACATATAAACTAGATAATAACATTATAAAAATATTACACTTATTAAAAAAGAGTGAGACATGTTTGATTTATCTTTAAAAAATATTATAAAGGTAATAATCACATTAGTGTGTCCCATAAATGGAATATATTAAAATCATTGATTATTATGGTCTATATTTAATCATCCAAAAATATTTATTTTAGTTTTTATAATTTAATTTTTCTTATCATTTTAATTAAAATTATCTTAATGGTTTTTCTTCTATTTTCACCATCACTGTGTCAGTGTTGTATAAGCATAAAAAGTAATTATTTAAAATTTAAAAATATAAATAAATTACTATCATAAAAATAAAATATGTAGATCAATATATTAATTTATATTCATTCATTATGTATTTTTAACCATATCTATTTCACAAAAACTTATTTAATTTGTTAATTTGGCTTTTCTTGCATTGTGGAAGCATTACACAATCATTTGGATTTGATTATTTTTATATAATTATAAAATTCAAAATAATAAATTAAAATTAAAATTTATAGATTATATTTAATATATTTTTAATTAAAAGAATTTAAATTTTTCAATTATTATTTATAAGACATCGAATTTTTCTTTTCTGGTGTCATGTGATCAATGCATAAGCTTTGAAAATTCTTTTCATATTAATCATGATATAAATTATAATTTACATGTAATTAATTATTTATGAATGGTATTTGTATTATAATACCATAATTCATTATTTACATATATTTATTAAATTTTTTATATCATAAATATATCTTGATGATATCACAAATGATACGATTTTTAAAAAAACCTGTATTTATTACTATTCCAAAATAATTTAAAATTTTATGAAATCTCACAAATTTTCGCCATAAAATGATGTTAATTTTATGATTATAAAATTAATTTATTTTTTAAAAATAAATTTTCTAAAAATTCCTGAAATTTATTATAATATTCAACCATAAAAACAAATAAACCCCATTTTTGAATAAAATGTATTTATGATGATTAAAATGTCTTTAATTAAAATTATATAATTATATTATAAACATTTACCAAAAAAATTATGCTGATTACTACCTAAATTTTTGTTTCATGATTTACTTATTCATATTTACACCCTCTAAATTAATGATTGGGTTATAGCTGTCACTTTTAAATAATAATATTTGGTTGTTTGTTTATGCTCGTCATTACATATATTGCAATCTATCAAACATAGTGTTTCCTTTTTAAAATAACATGATGTTAAATTATCACCCTGATTTTATAAATTTCATTCTCAATGTTTTAACTCATTCACAGTTTTTTGGGTTTGACTTCTCAAAATAGCTTTGTTGAATTCCCACAACATAAAAAGGGTCCATAAACCTTTCACTTAATAAAAGAAAAAAATAAACATGATGGTCATTTGAAATAACACATAAATTTGTTTATATGTATGGAAAAATAGTAAAGTAATAAAAAATATCTCACCCAAGGACTTATATAGAGTGATAAAGAGTGTGGTCATGTTAAATTTAACCATAGAAAAATATTAAATCTTTTATAGGTTAAAAATAAATTGATTTATTAGTAAGAAACGTTACCGGATAATTTTAAATCTTTAATTATAATTTTTCTATAGTTCAAGAATTACATTTAAAACTATACTATGAACATAGGTAACATCAATTACATGACTTTTATAATTTCATCCTTGAATTAATTTTCACCAAAAAATTATATTTTTTCTCCAAATGATGATTATGATTTTTTTTATGATAGAATAATCTTTTGAATCAACTTTTACAGATCAAAAAATGAAAAAAAGTATAAAAATATATTCCTAATATATTTATAAAATAACAAAAACCTAAATGGTTATTACAAGATATTATAATATTCAAAATGAATAAACCATTAAACTATGAAAAATATATTAATTTTCAAAAATTAAATAGTAATACAAAAAAAATTCAACATGGATCATTCGAATGATAAATAACCTCTAAATTAATCAAAATAGTATAGAATATAATTGAAACCAAAAATTTAGAATGATTAGATCACATAGTCTTTGATGTAAAATGTTATCATTTATCTCTAAATAAATTCTATTACTCTTGATGCCTCATTAAAAATTTACATGCCCTAAACAAAATTTCCAAGTCATGATAAACATTTGATGGAAGTGGATATGGATTTAGGTGATGATATTAACATAATAACATCTTCATATATGTAGGATAATGACATTTTTATTTTATTATTATTGAATAAATTTTGAGTAATTTGGATGAAGAAATAAAACCAATACAAGAAAAAAACATTATACATATTCTTTGGAAATCTTTATTTCCTTAACACCTTGACAATACTAAGGACGACATTATTCCTAAATTAAGTCCACCAAAATGTGGGCCTAGATTCTATGAAATAACTGTGGAAGGTCCTATTTAAATCAAATGGTATTTTTTTGTGTGTACGATAGAGAATAAGTGGTAGCCTTTTACAACTTGGTCATCGAATTCTGATTGTGTTGCTTTCATTTATAACATTTGGAATTCTATGAAACATCAACAAGACTCTTTTGCCTATATGCACAAATTGAAAACTCTCAAACAGGCCCTCAAAGGTTGGTACAAATCATCAAATTATCAAATTGATCTAGATATATCCTTACTTGAGAAGGAACTTAGTCATTTCCAAACTCAAAACACCAACTCTGATTTCAACTTGGATCCTCAATTGGAAGTTAATATCTCCATCAAACTTAATTCCTTGCTTACTTTCAAAGATAATATTCGCAAACATATGTTCAGGACTAAATGGCTTACTGATGGAGACCGTAATACCAAATTCTACAATTGCCTTCAAAGAATTAGAAAGGTCAATAGTCCTCTTTCCAAAGTTTCTAATAATGGAGTGATCATTGACTCTGAAGAGGCCATCACGGATCATGTTACCTCGTACTTTTATAACATTTTTAATGGTCCAGGTATAAACACTACTCTTAAACCTGATATTATTCCTCTTTTGGTAGATGAAAGGGACAATTATTTGCTTCTGAACACTCCTCTTGACCATGAAATCAAAGACACTGTATTTGGTATTAATCCAGATAGGGATCCTGGTCCGGACGGGTTCAATAATGAATTTTTCCAGAATCATTGGGACATAATCCACAAAGATGTTTGTAACCTTGTTAAGAGCTTTTTCACTCGTGTCTTACTCCCGCATGGAATCAATGCTCAATTCTTAACCTTAATACCTAAGGTTGAGAATGCATATGAGATCCATCAATTCAGACCGATTGCTCTTATTAACATGATTTTTAAAATCATAACCAAAATCATTGCAAATAGAATTTCTCTTATTTGCAATAGAATTGTTTCTTGGAATCAGTTTGGATTTATTAAAGGAAGATCCATTCAAGATTGTATTTGTATTTCCTCTGAATGCTTTAACAGTTTAAACAAAAAAAATAGAGGGGGATGTGTGGCAATCAAACTGGATATCAGAAAAGATTTTGACACCATTGATTGGAATTTCATCTTTAAAGTTCTAAAAAGCTTTGGATTTCAAGATCTTTTCATTGGAAGGATTAGGACTTTATTTCATTCTGATTATATTTCTATCCTTATTAATGGATCTCCTAGAGGTTTTTTTAATTGTTCTAAAGGTGTCAGATAGGGTGACCCTCATTCTTATATTCTTTTTGTTATTGCTGAGGATTATCTTAGTAGACTCCTCAGTAATTTGGTTGATAAAAGTAAGCTTAAACCTATACAAGTTGCTAGAAATCTTAATGCCCCTACTCACCTTTTATATGCTGATGACATTATCCTGTTTCTTAAAGGGGATAAAAAGAATATTCATACTCTTAAGAAAGCTATTGCTCATTATGAAGAGGTTTCTGGTCAAGCGATCTCTTGGAATAAATCTTTCATTTTATTTGGTAAGAACTTCTCTGTTGGAAGGAAAGCTAGTATTACCACTTATTTGGGAATTAAAGAGGGTCTCTTACCTTTCACTTATTTGGGAGTTCCATTTTTTTGGGGGAGACCCAAAGCCATATATTTTGCTAATGTTATTGATTAGATTATAAACCAACTTTCCAATTAGAAAGGGAAACCCCTCTCCATGGCTAGGAGAATTTTCTTGGTCCAATCAACTATTGTCTCCAAAATGGTCTACTCCCTCATGATTTATAAATGGCCTATTGGTATTCTCAAGAAAATTAATACTTATATTAAAAATTTTCATTTGGACTGGAAGTATTCTTGAAAGGAAGCTTGTCACTATACCTTGGAATTATTGTTGTCGACCTCTTGATAAAGGTGGGATTGGTATAAAAAATTTAAAGCTTTTCAATGATGCTCTTCAGGCCCGTATCACTTGGCACATTATTAATCCCTCTTCTAAAGCTACTAATTTCTTGTATCATAGATTTATTTCTAAGCTTTTAAAAGGAAAATTTACTTTCATTAATTCTTCCATATGGCTATCTATCAGGGACACATATAATAAGATCATGGAGAAATCTAGATAGATGGTTAGTGCTGATTCTTCAATTAACTTCTGGTGTGGCAAATGGTATGATAACCCCTTGATAACATTGTTACCTACTAGTCACATTCCTGAGGACACTAATCAATCTATAAAGGATGTTCTTCAATTTCATCGACATGATCTCCCTGATAATATTATACAGATCATTGATAATCACTCTTTTTCCCCTGATGGTGACTTCCTTGTCTGGGAACCTACCCCAAATGGCATTCTTGACTCTAAAAGATTTTATAAGTAGAATTTTTCTCATATTGAATCAAATTATCTCTGGGTGAGCCAGTTTAATAAAACCTGGATCAAACCCTCTAGGATCACTCTCATTTGGTGTCTTTCCCATAATAGATTGCCTACGGATACTGTTCTTCAAAATTTTGGCATCCAACTTTGTTCTAAATGTCGCCTGTGTAACCAACATAGGGAAGATGCAGATCATCTTTTCCTATCTTGTGCGACAGCCTCTGCCTTATGGAATTTTTTTTGATTTATTCAACTGTAGATGGTCTTTTACTGATTCTATTTCTGTGTTTATTAAAAACTGCACTATATCTGAGCTTTCCTTGCAGATCAAAAAAATCTTACTGGCGGTAGTGGCAGAACTCATCCATGAGATTTGGTATGTTAGAAATGAACTTATTTATAATAATCACACTTTTAGTCTCAATGTAGGAAAATCTCGGATTCTTGTCGTGATCCAGGAAGCTGCTTTCATTCAAAAAGATTGCTGCAACAACTCAGTTGGGGACTTTGAGATTATTCGCCGCCTCCGAGTTCCTGGCATTTACCCAAAGCCCAAACGCACCTTCGAGGTATTCTGGCAGGCACCAATGCCAGGATGGATCAAAGTCAATGTTGATGGTGCTTCCAAAGGAAACCCAGGCCCTGCCAGTTGCGGAGCTATTTTCAGAGATTCTTCTAGTCAGTGTCAGGGCTGTTTCTACATCGGATGTGGTCACTCGTCATCACTGGAGGCAGAACTGTTGGGTGTCATCCGTGCTATTGACTTTTCTCTTCAAAGAGGTTGGAGGAAGTTATGGATTGAGAGTGACTCAACCACTATCATTCATGCCATCTGGAATGGTAGTATTCATCTGGCCTGGAAGCATACTACTCGTTGGATGAACTGCCTTAACTCACTTCATGGGATTGATTTTATAGCTACCCATACTTACCGTGAAGCGAATTCTGTTGCTGATTCTCTTTCCAACAAAGGAGCTCACCAGTGCATGACTTGGATGAACTCCTTGCCTGCTGATTTATTTGATTTTTTTGATAGAGATTGTAAAAAAATCCCTTATTTCAGACTCTTGTAACTTATTTATTTTTCAATAAATTGTGCTTTGTTCTTTGAACAAAGCATTACCTTTAAAAAAAATTATTATCCACCAAATTAATGGAAAGGTTATAAGTGTCACATTTAAATAATAATATTTGGTTATTCATTTATGCTCTTTGTTTCATATATTGTAGGATATGAGAATTAGTTATTCTTTATTTCAAATCACTTGATGTTAGATTAGAAATTTTTGGTAAAAATGATCTCGATGTTTCTTTTACTTATGAGATTTGGCGTTAGTTAATCTAAGTTCCTTCATAATGAGACCCCGAAGAAGAGGATTTTCTTAATAAAATTAATGGTGAGTAATAAATAGTTCATCAATTAGTAAATAATTTAATAAATTATAACATAATATTACTATATTTAGTTATTCATAAACCTCTATTTTGTTTATTCTTTGTTTGGGGTTCATTTAGGTTTTCTTTGGGTGAAATTTTGATGTTTTGGAAGGGATTTTGGGCTGTGCATAGTTGGTACATGGTTTACCCAAATTGTGCACCCTCCTAGTGAAAGCCGTGCAAAACCAAGAAGTGAGGGTTTGCAAGGTTGGAGAATGGTATGCCAAACCATGCTCCCATAAAGTAGAAATAGTGATTCCCTACAAATAGGGGAGCACATCTATGGAACATACTTTATCTAATCATGCGGCCCTGCTCAGGAAACCATGCATATGAGATTTTTTAATCTGAAAATTATTTTAAAAAATCCCTAAACCCCCCTTTTAGGTTCCCGATGGTATGATATGACTCCATAGAGACATCTTATTTCTTGGAGGCTCTTGAGAGGTGATTTTGGACCCTATAAATATCTCTAAAAGTGAATCAAATCTAGGATAATGACATTTAATATCTAACTGATAGGATTCCTCTTCCCATTCTCTTTCTCCCACTTTTTATTCTATTCTCCCCATGGTTTTGTAGATCTCCATTTTGTTGGATGATCTAATATTCACTCTTTTAGAACCTGGATGAAGGGTTTATTCTTGTATCTTCATTGTTGGCATTCTCTGTTGAATTTTCTAGGATAGGGTTTGGAATTTTGAGACACCATTATCTATAGGTAGGTGGTTCCTTCATGATGGTTAATTTTGATTAAAACTAAATTTATTAATTTAAATTAAAAATTTTAAAAATTTATTTTCATGATTTCAATTAAATTTCAGTAAATTAATTTTTTTTAAAAACCAATTCAATTGAATTTGGGGTTTTGTATTTTTTGGCATGAAATTGGTAAAACCACCAATTCCATTGAATTGGTGTGTGTTTATGAAATTTATGGAAATTATGAGATTTAAATTTATTATTTTAAATTTAATAAATTGATTTGATTAAATTTATTTCAAATTTTTATTTGAGAAAAATGGATTAATTTGGTTTTGATAGTAACCCATTGGTTTCATATAGGGAAAATAAATCATTTGATTAAAACCCCATCCATTGATTTTTAATTGAAAATTGGTATAATGAAATGGAAAATAGGTTGAATTTTATTTTTAACAATTTTAAAATAAATTTACCATTATTTATTGTATTAGAGAACATTAAATCCTAGATAGTTAGTGAGTTATTAGGACAAACACACTAAGTTGGAATTTCCCTAGAAATGGATTGATACTTTAAAACACTAATAAAATCATTATTAGAACATCTTATTCTTCAGTATAATGTAAATGAGTCCTATTTTGCTAGTATCGATGGACTTGTGTACATATTCTGGTTATTATAATATGAGTGTGTGAGGATCCCATAACCTAGAACAATCGTACCTATTAGAATATGATGATGTTGCTCGTTTGTATTTGAAATATACACTAATGTTTGTAAGCATTTTAGCATGCCTTCTGAATTTATATAAACCATTTTATATGAAATTTTTATTTAATCCAAATTATTATGGTACTTCCATCATTTGAAATGGAAAGTATTATTTTTTTAAATATTCTTTTCAAATTTCATACTTGTTTTATTAAAATTGACAGAATTAGTTGGTAAATTAAATGTTGTATATTATTATAGAATCCTTGGCAAGACACTATTGGGATTTTATCTACCACCCTACCAATGCATTTAGGTGTTTCTATATTATATTCTTAATGGTTCAAGAAAGGGTTAGGTGCCACTTAGAGGTGGTAGTAGTTATTGGTCCTTGGTCATAGAGAATTGTGTCCATTGGGACTTGGGTTGGTATCCTATTTTCTGGTATCTTGTTGTAGCACTTTGGGCTATTTTTTCTATTTTAATTCTGGTATACTTATCTCTATGAGGTTTTCTTGTATTTATACTATTTCTTTATCATTTTTCCATTTTTTTTGTGAAAAATTCATTCCCACATTCATGTTTTATGATTCCAGGTGCTTTTCGCCAACCCATGGATATCAGAAACACCCTTCAGACTATGTTAGGACAAGCTTAGTTATCAGGTAACTAGGTTACCTGAGATGGTTTGGGACAATGTGTTATCAAAGGTTCATGTTTTTCATTATGACTTGATGTTAGTATGTGGTTGTATGATCTTTTTAGGACTTAGTAGGTAGTTGTGATTGAGTTACTAGCCATCTCTCACCACAACGAACCTTAAGTCACTTGGGGTGGCTATGAAAAATGACCTAATGATTATTTCTATCAATTTACTCATTTTTTATTTGGAATGGATGAAATAAAAAAATGTGTGCATCCTTATATCAAAATTAATTTCACTTGTTCCTCCATTCAAGTGTTAAAAATTATTCCCCCTTGTTGTTTGTTGATGTTGTGTAGCATCAGTCCTCTAAGAAAATGGGTGAATTAGATCCAGGAAAAAGCTATTGCTAAATCATAGTGAGATAATTCTGTAATGGAATCTAGTCTAGATGACATGACTGTGCGTACTGTCCAATATCTGGGGTAGGAACCACCAACAATTCCCCTTTAGGCTCCAACTATGGAACCTCAAAGGGATTACCTATGAAATAATTTTCAATAGTTAATTTTCCTAAAGCCACCAGCATTCAAAGACTCTAATGATACCCAATAGGTTGAGGAATTATTTAGTAGGATGGTTTTTTTTGATTTCTTGGAGACACCTAATGAAATCATGGTGAATAGTACCAAATTTGTGATGGAAGGACCAAGAAGGAGATGGTGGGACATGATTATGATAGTGAATAAGTATAAGGGATTATAGTTGAAAGTCTTCAATGATATTTTCAATGAGCAATTATATCCAAATATAATGGTGTTGGCCAAGGATATGGAGTTTTTCAATCTTGATAATGATGATGAGATCATGATAGAATATGAAAACTGTTTGCGAATATGGTTCAATTTTCACCTAAGATATTATCTAACGAGAATATCAAGACTCAATGGTTCAATCTTGGACTTCGATTAGATATTCACTCTCATGATTTCTTATTGAAGCATCCTTCTTATGATAATGTGATGGATAGAGAATTGATGGTCTAAATAGACATGACTGGAAAATTAGGGTTGATAAGAGTCCCATTTTATCCTAGTGGTGGTTTCATTTCCTATATGGGGAAGAGAAAGTATGATGATTATCATGGTGGTTCTCAACATAAGGGGTTTTCTAGACCTCGTGATGTTCTTAGAAGATTCCCTCTAATTTGCTACCAATGTGGTAGGCCATGTCATTCAAAGGGTTTTTTCACTAAGACACCCAAGATTTATGGTTCATGCAGACATGTAGGTCACTTTCATATTTTCATCCATGTCAATTACACTTCATGTAGTATCACGTGATAATATGCACCTTATAAAATTATAGTGTAATCATATTCATCACATATAAAAAGGGTCTAACCACATGCATACCAAATGAAGATTATTAAAATTGTGGAAGAGTCTACAGAGAAATTAGATATGGGTCTAGTGACCCTAAGATGTACCATCACAATAGATTTATCATTAGTGACTTCTTTATTTTATACTGGTGTATCATATTCATTTATTTCAACCCATATTGTGAATTTTGGATACCTTCCTATAGATATTTTATCTTATGTGATGGATATTACTACACCACATGGAAATAGTGAGATCATGGTCTCCATAGTCTCACTTAAACTTTATCTTTATCATATGTTGAGTTTTCTTGGGATTTTTTGGTTGTTGATATGAAACCTCTTGACATTATATTTAGGATGGATTGACTCATTGCTAATAAATACTAAATTGATTGTTATCATCGATGAGTCTCATTTACCACACCGAATTGGGTTTTCATATCTTTCAATGAGAATAGGACATGAGGATGAGTAGATCTATCCCTTATTATCTAGATTTGGGGAAAGTGATAACTTTGGTTTCTTTTGACCCAGAGTAGGAATATTTGAGTGGTGATCTTCGTCTAGTTTTTGTCAAGTCTCTTGATATGTTTCCTTATAACTTCTTTGGCATCCCATCGGTAAGATAGGTAGAGTTTTATATTTTCATAGTTCCTGGTACTACACTTATATTTATTCCCTCTTACCACATGAAATTATCTTAAATTAAAGTGATAAAGACTCAGTTGGATGATCTTCTAGAACATGGCATAATACACTCGAGTGTGTCACCTTTTCCTGTGCCTGTTCTCTTTTCTAAGAAAGCTGATGGGTCAGTTTATCTTTTTTGTTGATTACCGAAAACTAAATTGAGTTATGGTAAATAAAAAATATCTATTTACATAGGTTTATGATATGTTTGATTATGTGAAATGTGGGAAGCGGTTCTCAAAGATTGAATTTTTATCTGGTTAATATCAGTTAATAATAAAAGAATATGACATTATGAAAACTGCATTTTAGGGTAGATACGACCATTATGAGTACCTTTTACCATATTTTGGTTTAAACAATTATCATGAAGTCATTATGGACTTAATGAACATGGATTTCCAATATTACCGTGATAATTTTCTTATAGTCTTTGAGGAAGACATCCTTGTTTACTCTATATCTAAGGAGTATCTTGTGCGTCATTTGAGAAAAGTTCTAGATTTATTGAAAAATCACCTACTATAATCCAAGAATTCCAAAGGTGATTTATAGATTTGGGAATTGAACTTATTGGGAAATGTGGTGTCAAAACATGGTACAACTGTTGATCCTTAAATGGAAAAGGCTGTTAGGACATGGGAACAACCACAAAATGTTTTCAAGATATGAAGATTCTTTGGTTTAGTTGGATATTATTGCTGGTTTGTAATGGACTTCACAAAGTTAGCATCTCTTATGACTTCTCTAACTATAAAGGGAGTAATGTTTTCTTGGGATGAAATATTTCATAATTCTTTTGTAGATATCAGATGTCTTTTGAAAACTACACCATTGTTGACTCATCTAGTGGTGAGGTAGGGAAATGTGGTATTCTATAACACATCAAGTCTAGTTTAGAGATGTATTCTTATGTAGGGTGATCATGAAATTGTTTATAGATCTTGTTAGCTTAGGTCACATGAGAATAATTACTCGTCCCATGAAATTGAAATCATAGATTTAATGCACACACTTAAGAGTTGGATACAATACTATCATGGAGAAAGGTTTACCATGTATTCAGACAAAAAATTCTTGAGTTATACCTTCACTCAAAGATATTTCAATCTCATACAGAGAGATTGGGTGGAATAACTTCAATATTTCAACATTGAAATCACATATACCCCTGGGAATGATACTATCATCACAGATTCCTTGAGTAGGAAGCTTATGGCCTAGGACATGAAATAATCATCGGAAACGTGGAACATGAAGGATATTTTTGCATAGTTTCATATCATATTTTGAGAGTTGGGGATTGATTATTCTATGGCTAGTGTTCATTTGAAATCCAATTTTCTAGAGATAGTTATTTATGTGTAGTAGTTTTATGATGAATTCCACAGAATTAGAGACTATCCTTATAGTGGGTAAATTGTACCTTACTGGCCATTCTCCACAGTGGGCATTCCATGCTATCAGAATCACTTTTTGTGTCATTATTATTAAGGAAGGTTGTGATGGGGGATTTTTATAAATACCAGTGGGTAGTGAACCTTGGAACCATGAATATGTTATATGAAATGCAACGAAGATACTGGTGGCCATGTATGAGATATTGAATTGATTATTTTTTCTCCCATTAATATACATACCAACAGGTCAAGGTTGAGAACCAAAAGCCTTCCATTTTTATTCAGCCACATCATGTTCTAACATGGAAGTGGGATGTGATCTCCATGGAATTTCTAGTTAGGTTTTCATGTACCTAGAAAAAGTATAATGTGATATGGATTGTGATCAATTGACTGACAAAATTAGATCATTTTATAGACATTCATGATACAACCAAAGTTGAAGATTTGGGTAATATATAAGTGAAAGATATTTTTTGGTTGAACAAAGTTCCATATTCTATAGTATTATTTAGGGATCCTCTGTTTACTTCATGCTTTTGGAGAGGCATTCTGAATTCACTAGGATCCCTGGTCCATTTCATCATGACATATTATCCATAGTTGAATGGCCAAATAGAAATAACTATATAGATTCTGTAAGATATGCTCTACACTTGCACTATCAAAATTAGTGGGGCTTGGGATGACCATCTGGGGCTGCTTGATTTTTCTTTTAACAATAATTATCAGTTTGAAATAAGAATATATCATTTTGAGTCCTTGTATGGATAGGCTTGTAGATCTCTATTGTGTTGGTCAATAATTGGTGAATGTTCCTTGGTTGGACAAAGCATGGGTCATGAGACAAAAAAAATATTAAGTTCATTCATGAGAGAATGTTGTCAGAAAAAAGCTGGTATATGTCTTATGATGATCCTTTTCATAAACCATTCAAATTTTCAGTTGGTGACCGGGTGTTCTTGAACGTTTTACCCTATTTGGGTCATCGACGACTTGTGAGGAAAGGGGATCTTGATCCTCATTTTTTGAGACATTTTGAGGTTATTGAGTATGTAGGAATTGTTTCTTATTATTTATAACATCCACCATAGTTGATGTTGATACATAATGTTTTCGATGTATTATAGTTGTGAAAGTATCTATCTAATCCATCACATGTTCTGAGCTAGAGTGATCTTGAGGCTAAACCTGATTTATTTGTGACTGACCATCCTACCATGATAGTTGATTCTGAAACCAAGGTACATAATGGTAGGACAATACCATTTATATGAGGGCTATGGAAGCATGATTCTAATTCACATTAGATGTGGGATAGGGAGGCACTGATGATAGAGTAGGGGCCTCATATTTCTGACAAGGGATCTTCTTAATAGGATTTCTATGGACAAAAAGATTCTATAGTGGGGAGTTTTTAATATCCTGTAATTATTTTTTATTATTCTTAAAACCCTATATTTTTTATGATTTGGTTTGGGTTTGTTTAGGGTTACATCAGGTGATATTTTGATATTTTGGAAGGGATTTTGGGATATGTATAGTTGGCACACAATTTTCCCCAACACACGCCCTGCTTATGAAAACAATGAAGACCCATGAAGTGAGGGTTTACAAAGTTGGAAAATGGTTTGGAAAACTATGTTCCCACCAAGGATAAACTGTGAAACACTATTAGTAGGGGAATTTCTAGGGAGCATAGTTTTTCAAACCATGTGACCCTACCCGAGAAACCACATGTACGAGATTTTTTAATTCGAAAATTATTTTCTAAAATCTTGAAACCTCCCTTTTAGGTGACAGATGGGCCAGTACAAACCCAAAGTGAATTTTTATTCCTTAGAGGCTCTTGATATGATATTTTGGACCCTATACACCCTTCCTAAAGAGAATCAAAGCTAGGATAATTATGTACGATCTCAATCCTATAGGTTTCCTCTTCCCATTATCTTTCTCCTACTTTCTTTTCTTTTCTCCCTAGGGTTTTGTAGATCTATATATTGATGGAGGATCCAATATCTTCTATTTTAGATGTTGGATCTAGGGATTATTAATGGATTTTTTTTTCTATTGTTATTTTTTGGATTTTCTCAGTTAGGGTTTGGCGATTTGAGACATCGTAATCCCAAGATAGGTGGTTCAGTCATGATTATCAATTTTCATTAATCCTAAATTGCTTGTTATAAATTCAATTATTTGTTTTAAATTAAATTACATGATTTCAATTAAATTGTAATCAATTGATTTATTAATAACCCAATTACATTGAATTTTGGGTTTCATATTTGTTTGGCATGAAATTTAAAAAACCTCAAATTCCATTGAATTGGGGTGCATTTGTGAAATTAATGAAAATTGTGAAATTTAAATTATTAAATTTAAATTTGTGAAATAAATTTGATGAAATTTATTTCAAAGTTATATTTTAGAAAAATTTATTTATTTTGATATAATCCCATTGGTTTTATCTTGGTAAAATGCATTATTAGATTAAAAACCCATATATTTTTTTTAAATGGAAATTGACATACATAAATTGTAA